>OX276355.1:14878226-19756453 GCA_946251885.1 Cosmia pyralina
GCGTTATAAGCCTACCTCAGCACGTGCCGAGCACTGTGTACTCCAGCAAGTCCCTCTGGATGCTCCTGGCACTCCTGGCGAGCACTGCTCCAAGTCCCAGCGAGAACAACTTGCAGCACAGCCTCAGTCTCACTGAGATCAGGATCAGGACCGCGAGTCGTATCGCGTCCGCACCGCCCGGCACTTCCACTACACGCCGACCGATCAAAACATAGCTCTCACGAACCTTTTCGACACACAGACTCGATTTGCAAAATTTATTCATCTCATCCGCCGAAAACACATATAATTTTTATGAGCTGCACCGAAAGTACGTTCGGAACTGAGTGTTGACTCGGATCCCGAATGTTTTCTTTACGTCCGACATGTATTAGCACCAATAAACTGAGGAAAACACCATAGACGCTAACGCAGCACGAGAGCCGCCGGAAAACTCGATTTCGCACGTTAAACAGTGTCGAATGCGTGCGCTCGCCGGCCACACCACCGCGCTGTAAACAGAGAACGCGCCTCACAACACACGCACACACCGGCGCCGCACGTATCGCTCGCACACATGCGCGCAAGACACAGCGCGCGCATTCTGACTCGAGACCGAAATAGATGTCGCGTCAACTTCCACCAATCACAAGCGAGCTTCATCACGCCATAACAACTTCTGATCGGTTGAGGCTCCATTGATAGATTGGCTACCACAAGGCGTTTCAATTCGCGATTAACTGAAAGTTTTTGATAAAACTTAAGTGATATGAAATCTTAACGTTTGGAATTATCATGGTAATCTTTGAAATCATAAACATTGCTTTGGTGTACTTGGATGATGACGGGGCCAGAGATCAGAGAGCACCTGCGCGAAAACGCAATACATTTTGGCGCGAATTTTAATCAAAACGATCGTTACCCACTTCCTACTTTGTTTTAGATTACGGATCTCTGATAGTGTCGTCTGGTAAAAGTATCTTTATTTGAGAAATTATAGGTTGGGTTATAAAATCTTTTCGTATCACCAAACACTTTTAATTGTAGAAAACAATTTCCACTTCTAGGATGTTTAATAATATTTGTAGTGCTCTATAATTTCAAGTTCATCCATTCAACGTTTTATGCTTATTCTTAAACAAAACCAAATAAAACTTTATGGCGTTTTGTTTCATTAATGGTTTGAAATCAAGTTTTGAGCAATACACACGTAGAAACAGTGTTTTGCTTGTATATTGAAATCAGGGGTCACGATCACCCGTCTTTACTCGTTATTGGTGAAGTAAAAGATACTCTAACAGTTCACGATAGAGTTGATATTGAAAAAACAGGAGATCTTAAAATCTTATGTAATGGTGTGGTGGCTAATAGATTATTACGACTATTGTGTATGTATGCGTGCGCAGCTTTGAATGTTGAAGGACTATTAACTGTCGGTTTGGTTCCGTGAGCTTTTATAACTTGTAATTTAAATTCGTAGCATCGAAATGTGTGTAAATTGAAATGCTATTTTCTTTAACCGTAGCAGAAATATATTTTTTCGGTATTTTGGCGTGAAATTCGTGCACATTTTGATACAGTCGTTTAATAATAAGTAAAAAAAATAAAGCAAGAAATGTGAAGAATTCGTAGCACGTTTTCGAAACGTGTTAACTTCTTTTCATAGAAATTGACTTGGCACACACTGCAAAAAAATACTATTGAAACTTTTTCTGATGGTAACAAAGCATTTTCCGGATCAAACTAGATGGATTTGGTTCCTCACTAAGTTACGGTATTAAAAGATAGACAAAAAATACAAAGTGTCCAATTTTAAATACTGGCTGCAGACAACAAACATATTTTAAAATGATTTTGCGCTTGTGTAAAAGATTAGCTGAAGAAATTTTGTTTTTATCACCTCTACGTGGCTGTAGCTCTACGTTACGTCGTAGCTTCACTTCGAGAGGCCAGCAGTGAAACTCTTTTGACTGAGATGACCGGTCTGCTCTACAACTCCACTACTTGACAAACGATTTTCTTATCCCTCACTTCTTATCCCTTACACCTTATCCCTCACTTCTTATCCCTTACTTCCTACCCCTTACTCCTTATCCCTCACTTCTTATCCCTTACTACCTATCCCTCACTTCCTATCCCTCACTTCTTATTCATTACTTCCTGCCCCTTACTCCTACCTCACTTCTTATCCCTCACTTTCTACCCCTTACTCCTGATCCCTCACTTTTTAGCCCTTTCCGACAGCAAAACTGAATTTCATAAAATAGGTAAAAAAAAATTAAATGAAAAATTAATGAACACATTCTGGCACTAGAACTATGAAGAACGTATTCCTGCAAATAGTAACAGTAGTTCAGTCATTTGGTGCTCAAAAAGGGGGTTAGTTCGACGTGCTCTCTTCGAATTTTCCCTTTGCCACCTCGCTATCTTTGCTGCTAGCGCCGCTATATTGGAAAAATGGCGCCTAAGAGCAACACGTCACGAGCGTGACAATATATCTCCTTTCTAACTCATTTTGCGATAGAAAATTAATACACAAAATTAAACTAGAGAAATTTTCCTTCAATTTACGTACCTAATCACATTTTTTTTTTGTAAAATCATTATTTTTTACTTACGAGTACCTGAAACTACAGTACTGTAAAGGCCCAGTACTCGCAGGTCCTTTACTGGGGGGTAGCAAAATAATAAAACGAGGTAGGGAGACGAAAGGCTGATGCCGTATATATTTATAATATTAAGTCTATTCCAAGATAAAAATATATCACACTGCCTAAGCGGAGCTCTAGCTTAAATCTAAGTGTCATCCTACCAAGAAAAACGAGGATCGTTTTTCTTACTACTCGTAGAACCATCAATGTGTTCTACACATTCAATATTTGAATGATTGAATGTCAGCCAGTATAACATTGTCGAGGCTTGATCAAAGCATCATACCTCTACAGTACTATTCATCTACGCCAACAAGTGTTTTTCGTATATTTACAAAAAAATATTTTACTATGCGTTGCAGATTGGTAATGCGTCGCCTTTTTGTCGGGCCGTCTCTCACTTCTACGAAACATTTGCCGGCAGATTGAACTCAATAGAAGTATTGGGGGTTTAAATATGAAATTGCCGTTTTGTACTGAAAAATTGAAACAGTTTTTTTTCTAAGGTAAAATATACACTTCTGGACACATCTATTGGCCCACCTTAGAGTTTAGGTTTCGATGGCCCCTACCGAAATATGATTGCTAGATTGAACAAAAACTGTTGATGCAGTTTTAAACCTGATACATTTTACCATCTTTTTCGATCGTATTGTTTTAAATTTGAATTCAGAATACCATACGACATGGAGCTACGCCTAACAAGTCGGATATGCGCCTTGTTAAAGGCAATTGATTTTTGAATAAAAAACATGTTTTATCAAATAAAGGTTTAATTTAATAACGCGTGTTGCCTCCATGGGCATCTACCACAGCTCTCATACGATTAGGCATAGAGTTTATCAACCGCTCTATGAAATTTTGAGGGATCATCTCCCATTGCTCTTCTATGGCAGTTTTCAACTCCTGCATCGTCTGGGCAACTGGCTGACGAGCCCTAACACGTCTTTTTAGCTCGTCCCACATGTGCTCAGTGGGGTTCATGTCTGGGCTTCTGGCTGGCCAGTCCATAACTGTGATGTTCACATCCCGAAGATATTCCCTGACGATGCCGGCCGCATGGGCTCTTGCATTATCATGCATAAAAAGGAAATTTGGGCCCACATAGTCCGCGTATGGTATCACGTGAGGTTCTAAGCACTCACGAATGTACCTTTCAGCATTTAATGTTGGCAGCCGTGGTCCTGTAACAACCTGAAGTTGAGTTTTGCCGCTCGCGGATATACCGCCCCAGACAGTCCATGAGCCACCGCCATAAGCAACCCTCTCTTCAAAGCAGCATTGTGCGAAACGCTCTCCCTTACGTCGGTAGACCTTCTTCCTTCCATCATTGCCATGTAACACAATTTTAGACTCATCAGAAAAGAGTACACGGCTCCAATCTTGCTGTGTCCAATTTAAATGACTGCGTGCGAAATGAAGGCGCGCTTTTCGGTGGGCTCGCGTTAGTTTGGGGCCATTAGCTGGCTTGTGTGGTACCATATCGCGTTCTTTTAACCTTCTCCGAACAGTTCGAGCGCTCACAGATACTCCGTGGAAGTCGCGAAGTTGGTTTTGTATCTCAATGGAGGTAAGGTGACGATTTCTCAAGCTAGTCGTCACGATGAATCGATCCTGCCTTTCAGTTGTGACCCGAGATCGTGGCCTTCCTTGGCGAAGAACAAAGCCGCCAGTCTCTAGGTACTTCCGATAAACATTTCGGACCGCAGATCGACTTAAATTAAGTTGAGCACTCACGTTTCTTTGGCTGTGTCCGGCCTGAATAAGTGCCACAGCTTGGGCGGCGACTTCAGGTGAAGTATCCATAGATTATTGATAGAACCTCACCTTAATGTTAAGAATAAGTAATGTTTGTTGCAAAACCAAAGATATCAATCACTTTTTCAAGAATTAAATCCAAGTAAACCAATAAAACCAAGTTTTCTTAGTATTCGATTGTTTGATATCAACAAACAGGCTCCAAATTGTCTTTTGTTTCTTTAAATTCTGTGTTCGAAATTCAAAAAAAGACTATTGAATGAAATTGTGAATGTGCCAGGTTCAAAACTGCATAAAAACTTTTTGCTCGACCTAATATAAAATTTTAGCTAGGACCAAACGAAACTGAAAATACAAGGTGGGCCAAAAGATGTGTCCAGAAGTGTATTTAAGCCTACTTCTCCTTCTTATCTGACTTCCAATGTTCAATACTTGTGCTCTGCCCATAGTAGAAATCTTCGTTCAACCAACAATCGTCTTCTACGATGTCCTTCTCACCGCTCTGGTTTTATTCATTCTTCTTTCTTTGTCCAGGCGGTATTTCTTTGGAATGCGCTCCCTCTGAACATCAGGATGGCAACCAGCCGGCTATCGTTCAAAGTGAAGGCACGTGAACATATTCGTATAAAGTTGGCAGAATCATCTCAGCGCTGATTTGCTGGATTCTTTTTCTCCTCTACCTATCGTCATTTCTCCTGACAAAGTTTATTTTATTTATATGTATGTATGTATTTATTTATTAGCATTTATTCTTTTTCGAGTTATCTATCCCTTCTGCTGCACCTGCCATGTCTTCTCTCTGCATCACCCTAAGGTTGACTGGTAGAAAATGCCTCTGGCATTAAGTCCGCCTTTGTACAGTATTTTTTTACTTGTGCATAAAGTTTTAATAAATAAATAAATTTATTTAATCAAAGTATTCACCCTCATTGTCTATACATTTCTGCCATCTCATGGGAAGGTCGTCTGTGCCTTTGCGATAGAAGTCTGGGGACCTGGACTCAACAAACTGTGTGAAGGTGTTTTGTATTGCTTCCTGGGAAGAAAACTTTTTACCATGTAAAAAATTGTCCAAATCGCGGAAAAAGTCAGTTGTGTTAAGTCGCGGAAAAAGTCAGTCAGTTGCGGTAAGGTCCGGCGAGTACGGAGGATGACGGATGGTTTCTAACTGTGGGTCCTGTAATGTTCCTCGAGCAGTGTGAGTTCACACAGTTTGTTGAGTCCAAGGTCCCCAGAGTCCTACCGCAAAGAAATAAATTACCTAAACATAATAAACCAAGACATAATAAACCTCTCCGATTGTGCTGTACTTACCTACCTAATAAGAATCACACAGGTAATTTTCAGAACTAGTTTCTGACTGCAGAGCCAACAAAAGCTCATAATCTAACAAAGGAAAATAAATCATGAACTTTGTTAAATGCCAGACTGTGGTTTATTTGAAATCATCTCTAGGTATTTTAAACTTAAATTTTAATCTTGGAGAAAAAAAATATATTTAAAAATATTATTGGTAAGTATTTTATTTTGCTTATCCAAATGATAAAGTGAAAATTCTACCTCTTCTCGCTATTTTGTAGGTTGGTCATCACTAAATATAAGCTGTTCACGATGTAATATTGACTCAGTGTTCTTTAAACTGCCTCCAAATTGTTAATTTTTGAGCCTTCTTCTTCTGTTGGCAATGCTTCTTTCCGATTTATTGATATTCCAGCCGATATATCCTACAAAAATCTCAACTTAAAAGCTTTTTTTTTTGGCAATTGAGCCGATCTCGACTATTCTGCCAGAGTCACGTTTAGACAGCAGCGCTGAGAGGCGGGCCATCGACTTTGCACCTTGTATTGTGGTAGATCTACAGATGGTAGTCGCTAAAAAAACAACGAGGTTTAGTACTTACAACTTACAACATAAATAATTTAAATTACAAAAAATAAAATAAATAAAAAAATTATATATTAATTATATAAAAAAGGGTGACAAACAGCACTAAACACTACAATACATAATTTACGTAATAGGTATTATTACGCACCAGTATTACTTACAATTTAATATCATTTTCATTTAAAAAAGTTTTTTAAATTTTTAATTTTGGGAGAGAATTTGGATAAAAGTTAGTTGGGAGAGGAATGTTACATTTGGAAATTTTTCGATAGAGGTTAAGGATTTGGTGTTCAAGGAGCAGGTGAAAAACATACCTATGATCCTAAGTACCCTCCGCAAGACCGCATTCACATGCAGGGAACTGTCCTCATGGAGCTTATTCAGAAAGTGAAAACTTAGGTGAAGTGAGTTTAATAATATGAGCTGACAATACCTTGTATCAATCTCTAGCATCAAGTGGAGTGGGCTCACTTCATCAAATTTTTCACCTTGAGATTAAAAACAAAACAGATCAGCAGGATGTTGTCTGTCATCAATGGTTTGCAAACTACCTCCAAGTCGTGCATTTTCGAGCCTTCTTCTGCTGTCAGTGCTTCTTTCTTATTCTGTATTCCTGATCTTCATGTTTGGTAAGAGTTTACATTAACTACTTACTTATAATTATCTTTCTTCTCGAACATTTACCTACAAGCTTTAGAAACGAATTAACAAGCAATTAAATGCATTCTGTTAGATATTGATAACAGAGCCGTTTGAAGAAAACAACTTGACATTTAGCTAAGTATACTGACTGGTCGGATAAATTAAATTTAGGTATATTTTGATACCTAAACAAACGGCCCGTGATCCACATTAGCCCTGGATCGTAAGCACTAGAAGGCATGAGGAGACGGCTTTGCCCAGCAGTGGGTTGATACAGGCTAACAGTAGGTATATTTAGCAGTAAGTACCTATTACATTTAGTGCTGTCATCCTGCACGTGCCAGAATTATTTTCTTGCCTGTATCCTGATAATTTTCGTTTAAAACATTTATAGATTAGTATCATTTTGGCAACAGGAAGTCTAATAAAAGTCTTAGAGATGCAAAGGTAGCAACATCCAGTTAAATACCAATATGGTGTAAACAATATTTTGGTTTCAAAGCAGTGCAGTTACTGCTGTGCTGCTATGTGTGTATGTGTGCTGTGCTGTGGTGTGTGCTAAATTGGATATTGCTGTTTTTGCTGCACACTTATGTTTTCAACGGTTATTTAAATATGAGATGTTGCTGTTTTAGCTACAAACTAAGTTAAATCAAACAATGAAGCTGATTTTACATTGACGGGCTGCATTCAAAGTTGCTATCATTGAAAAATAGGATGTTGCTGTCTTTGCACCTATCATCATCTGCCTAGCCTTTTCCCAACTATGTTAGGATCGGCTTCCTGTCTAACCGGATGCAGCTAAATACCAGTATTTTACATGGAGCGACTGCCATCTGACCTCCACAACCCAGTTACTGGGTAGATACCCCTTAGTAAGACTGCCTTTGCACCTATATCACTCATATATTTAGCGGTCTTGTCAGTCTGCACGTGGAAGAATCAATTTCTTGAATTTCTTGCCCATACCCTAATAGTTTTTGTTCATTGGATTATCATCAATTTGACAATAGATAATGGTCTTTTAACTGTGATTTCAGAAGGATGTCCTCTACTTTATTCAACATTTAGGTTTATTAATTTAATCCCTACAGATATCTCTTTATCAACAACTAAATCTAAATCGATTACACACGTCGGTTGACTATTTATAATATCCGCCTTAATCTCATAGATATTTCATAACATAATTATTTGATCGACCAATCATAATGAAGTTCCGCTTTTTATAAATGTTTTTGTTAAAATTCGACGCGGATTCGATCACTTACGTAAATACTTACCTAAGTCATAATAATCTTATCGAAAAACTTACGAAGTGTGCTGAATGGAACAGTGTTATATTCACTTACTTTCCTTGGACGTACCTACGTGTTCCTACTGGCGTTTAGGTACTTACCTAGGTAACTATTTCGGATACTTACGAGGAGCTCGTGGCTAAGTAATAACAGCCGCACGGATCGATCCATCAGGTTAAGCTACGCTTGCCGGGGTTGGTCAGTGGATGGGTGACCATCTTTACATACCGAGACTCCTCCGTGCCTCGGAAAGCACGTTAAGCCGTTGGTCCCGGCTGTCATTCGTGGATCTTTGACAGTCGTTACGGGTCGTCAGAAGCCCGAAAGTCTGACAACCAGTCTTACCAAGTGGTATCGTATTACCCAGTTACTGGGTTGTGGAGGTCAGATAGGCAGTCGCTCCATGTAAAATAATGGTATTCAGCTGCATCCGGTTAGACTGGAAGCCGACCCCAACATAGTTGGGAAAAGGCTAGGCAGATTGATTTATTTCGGATACTTAAGTGCTCCTAAAGTTTTCTGGACATCTATTTTAATTTTCCTTTGTCAATAGGGCGAAGCAAAAAATAAACATTTCGCCAATTAAATATGTTTAATGTCCTTATAAGTAATAGATTACATAGGAATTAAACATAGCCGGCGAAAAGTGGGTGCACTATCGGTACACTCTGCCTAATCTTAATACAGGCACGATGTTATGTTATACTTTAATTTTTGATGTTGTGATGTGATTTTTGCTCATGTAACAAACAAACGCACAACGCCGCGGTCTTGTTGATTTAGGCCTAAAAATTTGCTCTAGGTAAGCTCAATTCCTTTGTCGCACGTCTTTTCTTAGGATGCTGTAAATCTGTAATGTTGGTATTTTCTAATGTAATTAAAACAGTCCCAGAACTTTATTTTTTACTATTGCTGACCCGACAGACGTTGTCCTGTCCAAATTTCAATAATTCATACAAAATTCCTATAGAAAATGTACTTTCAGTTTTCCTGAATTTTCCAGGCAACTTTTCAAATTTTTCTGTTCTTAAGAACCTTCCTCGGACATCAACGAATATTTGAAACAAAAAATAGCCGAATTGGTCCAGCCATTCTCGAGTTTTGCTTAGCAACACATAAAATAAAAAGATAAAAATACCAATTCAATTAACAATTACATAATCTGTGTAGATTTATGTAGATATCTGTGTTTTGTTGTTTTGTACATCTGCTTTTGTGTACCTATCATGAATCTTGTGTGTGTAATAAATATTATTCTTATTCTTAATTCAACAGCTAGTTAATTGATACATCAAACAGGCTAACAAATACTAACAATTTATGTTTAAAGTTATAAGTTTAGTCTTGTAGGGTTTACCCATTTACTACTTAATTAAAATATTATCTACATTAACTTGAAATTGAATCACTGTTTTAGAAAATTAATGATGATTGTAAATTGTAATTCAAGTTGTAATTTTAATTGATCCATTTAATATATTTTGAATTCAAATGAATATAAGTATTTGTAACATACAGTTCTTTGTTCTTACTCTCCGTATAGAGCAACTACGAAAATAATGTCAAGTTGTATCTTCTCTTTTCATTACGAGACTACGTCAACGCCAAAGGAGGGTTATGATTTTCACTATACAGAGTGGCGATTAGGTTATAAGCGACGTGGCTACGTGATTAGAGTCAGCGCGAGCGCAGTAAACTATTGAACAATACGGATACAGGAAATACCCCAAGTTTAACAATGATCATAGAAGTTAACTGATCTTTAAATTATCCTTCTTTAATTTTATGGGTTACAGATTCCAAGTATTGAGGCTTCATTAAAGGTAAACTGTCAACTTATTAGGTAAGTACCTAATACCTAGGTATATGTAGAATTGTTTGATCCTTGCACCTACATAATGTTAGGTGATTCATGATTTTGAAAGGCTGTGAGTCCGTAGAGTAGGTACATTGATCGATCCGCCTTTTCCCCGTATGGACCCTTCTCATAGCAACAAGAATAAAAAACTTTTTTACAAGAAAATACAACCGACTTCCAAAAACAACACTATAAAGTGAAAAATAACTTTAATTTTGGAAGTCGGTATCTGGTTAAATGTATTTTACGTTTTTTGCCATCGACTTCCGAAATTAAAGTTATTTTTCATTTTATAGTGTTGTTTTTGGAAGCCGGTTGTATTTTTTTGTAAAAAAAATTTTATTTTTCACTTTTTAGTTGTGGTACCTACCCCACACAATTTCTTATACCACTACGTGCAAAAGAAACTAGAACATCATTCACATAAAAAAAGAGGGGAAAAAATACGTACTATTGAAGCTAACTCAAAAACTACCAAAGCAATGTTAATAAATTTTACATGGGACCAACTTTGAGGTATCCCTCTAGAAAAAACAAAAAAATTTCAAATCGGTCGACTCTGTAAAAAGTTATGCCTAAAAAAAATATAGGTATATAGGTAGGTACGTGTCGAATTGAGAACCTCCTCCTTTTTTATCTCTGTTAAAAATTAACAAGAATCGGTAACACTCAGTGGGTACTTACTTATCGAATCGTGGAGATCAGATTTTTACGGATAGGAAAAGATTAAGGCATATGTTATGTTATTAAGAAAAGCAACTGAACATTCGAATGGTAAGTTCATTTTCACTTTCATAAAGCAAAGTTTAGTTTTTTCGAAATAATCATTCAAAAACAGAATTTTGGCAGTCGAAAGAATTAAAGTCACTAAAGAATTAGAAATTAAGACATTTTCGGTTAGAACAGAAATAACTACACGTCTTACAGCTTCAAGGAAGTTCAGTTCAGCTTCAAAAAGCATCTAAGTAAGTACTCTAGATGACTGGAGACCCAATCGAAAGCCAGAAATGAACGCAATGTTATCTTGTCGCATTAGGCATCAGCTGTTGCAAGCACAAAGACTCCTAGAAGAAGCATTTAAATATTTTAACATAAACATAACATAACATCATGCTTTGTTTCCCCAAAGGGTTGGGCAGAAGTGTAGATACCTGTAAACCCAAATTTCGCCACTTATGTCTAAGTCCCATGTACCTAATAGGGGGCGAGCGTATTGCCATCAACCGGGCACAAATCCAGACTCCGGGCTACTGAGAAATTCATGATAGAGAAACCCAATAACACTGCCCGACCTGGTAATCTAGCCCAGGACCTCATGCTCGGAAATAGCTCTTGCGACCACTAGACCACCGAGGCAGTATTTTCACATCATATTTAATTTTTTCGTTCACATACCTAGAACATTGGCTGTCAAGACTCTAATAAAGTTGTTTAAACAATCGTTTTTGCCAACAATAACTGCATTAGATGATTCATTTAATAGTGTCGTGTTTAAATTTGTCTAACCTTCGATTATGTGTAGTACTTTAGTGAGCAAACTTTTTGTTCTCGACGACGGAAATGTCATGTCTCATATCATGATAGTGTCTTGAAATAATCCACGTTAGGTGATTAACTGATCCTTTTGTATATGACCTGTACTTTTGTGTTCTTTACTCGTGAATTTTTACCATGACTACAATTTAAAAAATAATTTATTCTTCAGTTATCAAGTTGCTTCCTTAACTGTAAGTATACTTATTGTGCTTTTCCTTCTTGCGTACTGCATTTCCATATACATTAGTAGGAAAATTAATTCATTCCTAGAATAGATTCCCTTTATGCAATTGGATACGTAATACAATTTTCTGAAATACAGCCTGCATAGTTTGACTCATCTCAAAACCGAGTAAACAACAATGTCAACATAGTAAAATGTAGACAACAATGTCCACATCCTATGTAGGTAAGTATGACAACTGTCCGATGAATTGTCTCTGGTTTAGGTCTTTATTACTTCACATACTTAGTAGCTAATTCTACATCTTCTCACTGTAGGGGACAGTGATGGAATAATATGGTCCTTCGAGCCGGATTCTAGACTTCACCTACGTCTCAGGGGAGACCACACGGGGTGAACCCATTCTCTTTCAAACTATTTGTGTCTAAACTAGAAAAACATACAGAATCGTGGATCAAAAAATACGATTTGCAAACCGATCAACTTCAGTAAACTCTACAAAACAAATCACCCTTTCAATACCAACAAGAATGTGAATGACCGAATTCTTGTGTCGTAATTAAAGCTCAGAGTAAAAGGTATTATTATGTCAGCGCCAGAAGAAGTGAGGAGGCCCACACTTGACATATTGACAAGACAAAGAGATGGCGCATGTCCATAATTTATCTACCGCAACGAACGACGCGTCGCGCGTCGTGAGAATAGTGGTGATATTCTTCCGTGTGCTTCATTATGTGGTATGTGGGTGGACGAATGTCAGAAGTTTGGTGGTACACCCGGTATTGTAGTGTTAAAAGGCGTACCTATTAGAATTGAGGCCCTATCAGAATACCAGCGTTGCGGTATTTATTTTTTAAATATCGCAGCTTTATGCTGAGATAGGAGCTTTTTTTATTTTATTTAATTTTTTTTTTGTTTTTTAATGTTTATTTAGTTACTTTTTTAAGCTCTGTATTTCCTGTGCGTGTCCCAAATAAAATATTTTTCTTTCTTTTTTTTTTTCTTTTTATTGGAAAAAGTGCTGTTTCTATCAAACATATCACATATTATAGAAGTTAAAAAAAGATGGAAAGGAGGTAAGGTTCTAAATAATATCTTCTAGTGAGGATTTCACTTAAAATTTTATTATTAAAGTAATAGTAGTAATTTATTTAACATTTTTTAGGGTTCCGTACCCGAAGGGTACCAAATGGAACCCTATTACTAAGCCTTCGCTGTCCGTGCATCCGTCTGTCTGTCACAGGGCTGTATCTCATGAACTGTAACAGGTAGACAGTTGAAATTTTCACAGAGTGTGTATTTCTATTACGAAAATAACAATAAATAATAAAAATAAAATAAAGTTAAAAATTAAAGGGGGTCCCCAAACAATACGAAAACTTTTAGTTTTGAAAAAAAAAATCTTACCCTAGCACGTGGGGTGTCATTGTCTAGAACTCATCGAGTAGATCAGTAGAGTATAAATATATATATATTTTTTTTCAAAAATGAAGAAATAGGGGGCCGTAAAATTTGTCAATTTTAGACCATTTTTGTACGAGCACAATCATAACAATTAAACAAGTTAGGAATTTGAAACTTCTGTATATCATGTAGCTTATACTGTAATTAATCAACAAATACTAAAAACGGCATTCATCAGGTATTTTATTTAAATATGGGCGATTTTCTGCAACTGCAAAAAATAACCATGTAATTCACAGTATCATTATGAAACACAAAGTTATTTTTACAATTGTTAAGCATGTGGTATGGAACCCTTCGCTTGCGAGTCCGACTCACACTTGGCCGGTTCTCTACAGTTTCATCTATGCTTAAACTGAAAACAGGTAAACGTAGGTTCCAATATAAGTATTTACTTAGTTTTAGTTTTCACCATATACAGACCCTATGGTATGTATGCTGAAAACTGATATGGTACGAATCTGTATGTTAAAAACGTTATATATGTAAAACGACCTTAGGAATTGCCTTCCCCTTAACTGCCACGCCTCCAAATCAAGCCATTACAACGTCATAACAAATTGATAATTTCGCTTCCACTATCTAGTTGCTAGAGCATTAGAATAATAAGACGTAACAATAATAAGTTTATTTAATCTTATACTAGCTATTGCCCGCAGCTTCGCCCGCGTGGATGTCGGAAAATATCCCACCGGAACGTACTACCGGGAAATCCTTCCTTAATCTTTGTCTACATTATAAAGGGAAGCTGTGTGCAAAAAATAGATAAAAAGTCGTAAAAGAAAACCGCTCTACCAAGGAGGAGTTAAATTGATTATTTCAGACACCATCGTTCCAAATATTTAATTTTTTCTTTCCCTTGTCATGAAATAAACACAATATTATTTTCAATGCCTGTTAAGCTTACGAAATAAACTGCATTAAGTGTCAACTGAGGAAAATACTTAAGTATTTATAAATTATAGGTCTGAAGTATCCATACTCACAACTTAGGCATTTGTCAAACTGACTATGTTTGATATGCAAACATCTGAAACATCACATTTTTCCCTAAAGAAGAATATTATTTAGCATTAAACATTTCATGTCTAATATTACAATAATTTTATATTTTATTTTCCTTGACCTGCAAGTAGGTAAGGTAAATTAATGAATTATTATTCGTATAAATATTCATTTTAAACATCCTCAATCCAAATATTTTTTTACTATTTATTTTTTCCACCAGGTATCATCCATTCTATTCTCTCGTCACATCGTTTCCACAAAGAGCCACATCACTCGAACCCCATAGTTCACATGTCACTATTAAAATTGATGTCCTTTGTTCTGTAATAGTAAATCTGGCGCAGACAGAGGGTTGACTCCTGCGACTATCGTTTATAAACGTCGGGAATTTCTTACTGGAACAGAGCAACACATGCTGCGCCAATGATAATGGGGAAACATTAAGATTATAATATGGTGTTTGAAAATATTAATGAGTAGCTGCCATCTTAGAGTAACGATGGCACTGAAAATGTGAGAGTTATTAATGATTTTTGTAATGAAGTTTTCAAAATGTGTGATCAATTTTGTTGGTGTGGAAGTGGAAATGAAGCGAACAGTTCAAAACTGTCTTTGTGTGAATTTTTTAGGCGTGTACTAATTTTGGAGCTAGCATAATGATTATCTACCAAAAATCAATCAATCTGCCTAGCCTTTTCTCAACTATGTTGGGGTCGGCTTCCAGTCTAACCGGATGCAGCTGAATACCAGTATTTTACATGGAGCGACTATCTGACCTCCACAACCCAGTAACTGGGTAATACGATACGCTTGGTAAAACTGGTTGTCAGACTTTCGCGCTTCTGACGACCCGTAACGACTGTCAAAGATCCACGAATGACAGCCGAGACCAACGGCTTAACGTGCTTTCCAAGGCACGGAGGAGTCTCGGTATGTAAAGATGGTCACCCATTCACGGACCAACCCCGGCAAGTGTAGCTTAACCTGATGGATCGGCCCGTGCGGTTGTTATTACTTAGCCACGAGCTCTTCATTCTAATGATTATCTACCAATGAGTTAAAAAGTATGGCTTACGTACGGGGTATCAATTAGATAACCAACTCAATCGTTCCTAATTCACTGCTGCAGAAAACAGCAGTAAGTAAACATTACATTTTAACCGACGAAAAAAAAAGGAGGAGGTTCTCAATTCGACACGTATTTTTTTTTTTTTTTTATGTATGACCACGCATAACTTTTTACTGAGTCGTCCGATTTGAAAAAAAATTGTTTTATTCGAGAGGGTACACATCAAAGTTGGTCCCATATAAAATTGATTAACTTTGCTTTGGTAGTTTTTGAGTTAGCTTCAATAATACGTATTTTTCCCCACTTTTATATGGATGATGTTCTAGTTTGGTTGGCAGGTAGTGGTATTAGAATGTGTATGGGGTAGGTACCACAACTAAAAAGTGAAAAATAAAAACTTTTTTGCAAAAAAATACAACCGACTTCCAAAACCAACACTACAAAGTGAAAAATAACTTTAATTTCGGAAGTCGGTCTCTGGTTGATCCTTAAAAACACCATGATAACCATTGCTAACTCAAT
Organism: Cosmia pyralina; assembly: GCA_946251885.1. Classification (NCBI taxonomy): domain Eukaryota; kingdom Metazoa; phylum Arthropoda; class Insecta; order Lepidoptera; family Noctuidae; genus Cosmia; species Cosmia pyralina. Next base: position 14,894,083 of record OX276355.1, read on the forward strand.
GCAAGCAGATTTGTAACAGGTGAATTTGCATTGTTTTCTTTGTATTAGTGAATGGAGAACAATGTAGCATACAGTATGCAGCTGCAATATCAAAAATACGTAGGCACTGATAAATCAAACAAGTCAAGGGTGTAGGTACATTCAACAACCCGCTCGGAGGAGAAGGCGTCGGGGAGGCAACCGCCTCGACGCCTAACACGCCGAAACCCCACCTGCATCCTTTAAGGCAGGCGGGAATTTGGGGTCACGGGCGCTCAGAGTGGGGACTCTGTCCGTCCACTGAGTGACCTCAGGGAAGACGGCGCACAGTGGTCACGTGCTGCCTTGCTCATTTGCATAGTCAGGTTTCGGGGAGATCCTTTTACAGTCTCCCCAGAGATGTGCCCTAACAGGCGTTGCACAGAGGGGGTTCCGGATTGATCTTTTGAGAGGTAACGGTGCCTCTTCCATGTGCAGATGACCACCACCACCGGGGTGGTTTCAGTGAGGTAAAAATCCCACACTACCCGGTCTTTTCCCCAAAGCCCGGGCGCCTTTTGAAGGTTTCCCCCCGAAAACAAAAAAAAAAAAAAGGTACATTCAACAAAAGAGATATCTAGGCAGGGTATACTAACAAATTTGTATGTGAATTGCTTCATGTTCAATTTCGTGAAAATATACAATTTTGTGTTGGTGTGCTACAATGTAGGAGTATTGCAAAAACAAAGTAATATATATATATATATATATAATTGAACATGAAGCAATTCACATACAAATATGTTAGTATACTCTGCCTTGATATCTCTTTTGTTGTCTGTACATAAGACGTCATCTTTTCATAAGGAATAAGTGACAATTGATGGCCAGTGCCGAACGAAGTAACCAGCCATACTCGCCTTTTTTGGAGCATCGTCATTATCAATGATCTAGAAAGGAAGCAGGTGTCTATTAAAAAGGTTCTGCTGAAACTTTAATATTATTATTGTATCACCTGTCAGTAGGTCCACCTGTCATAACTCGTTTAAGAAACATCGGAAAGTTCTAACTTTACTTTCCTCGCTACTCTGCGCTTTGCTTTTATTTATACCTATCGATGACCTTCCTACGTGTGAGAGATATTCACAAAACCACTAATAGATAGAGATATGACTTATTACTTATTGTAAAAAATACCTTGATGTTATTGTTATTAGGCTCGTCATAACTCAAGCCATATAGGTGCGGCATCTACATGCGGGGCACCTATGACTTGACTGGCGAACTCATAGATCGTGGCAATGAATGGATGGTAACAAAGAATCCTTCTATTAATTGAACCAACAAAATTATCGCATCGCAGATTTTTATCTTGAATAGAAGGAAGAATTGCTACGTGTGTATTCTTCTTGCATTCTCAGTGCAGCAGTTTCAGTAAAATTTGATTTATTTGTCCCGTTTTACGATGTTTAGGGAAAACACGACTAAGTATCAGTCTAATCATAATAGTTAGGTATACGAATTTTCCTACCACAATCTAGTGCTTAAAAGTTGGTCCTTATTATAGATAATCGTAATCTACACCCAGAATTGCCCCATAAAACGAAATCAGTCAAATGCACATAAATTGTACGATTCGATAGTGCAATGATTAATTTACACTTGTAATTCGATAAAAGCATTATGTTTTCCGGTTAATCGCCTAATCAAATCTTCACACCTAAAAAACCTACTTATGACAAAATGATACAAGTTTCTTAACCTTCATACAAAGCTGGTGTTAATTTTTTATCTGTGTACCAAGGCTTATTGTCTTCAGAATAACCATTTTAACTTGACAGGTGGTGAAATATAGAACTAATTTTAATTTCAGTACTTTTTGACATTTTGTTCAACAGTTTCTTTTGCTAGTGGCGCCTTCATGATATCTCAAGATAAACTGGTTATGTTTTTATTAATGGTAAATCTAGCTAACACGATAAACTTCTGATATCGTGAAGAAATTAACACTTCTTGATTAAGTGTCTTGCGACTATTGCGACACTTGAGATGATGTCTGAACTTTTGACCTGGAGAAGGGATTGATTTTGAGGATTTTGGGAGGGATTGAAATGTCCGCTATGTAGGCAATCGAGTGAATAGACATTATTTAATGACAGCGATTAAATGGCTCAAGTTTTATTGCAAAATTACTATCTAATAGTGTACTTGAAGTAACAATACTTAATTACCTAGGTACAGACGCCAGCACATCAAGCTACTACAATCTGTCAAATTTCTTTAATATATTTTCATCTTTATCGCTAAAGCATTAAGTTCAAGGTTGATTGGGAAAATTTGACAGTTTCGGGTAGCTTGACCTGCTGGCGTCTGTACATAGTAATTATTCTAACTATATTTGTATAACATGAGCAGGATGCTGCGATCATGCCTTTTTTTTTTTTTTTTTTTTTTTTTTTTTTTTTTGTTGATGGGAAATCATCAAATGACTTCTCCCGCTCTGGGCAGAGCGGGAGGGCGTGTCAGACTTTTACTGACTAAAACCCACCCATGTTCCTTCAGTTGCCCGTGCCAGGGCCACGGTATCTCTTTCGAACTACCCGCGACCCCGGCGGCATAGGCCCAATTGACCCCGTCACTGCTGACATCTCTTTGAGGCGCGCGTGGAACACAACGCGCCGTCGACCCAGGCCTGGTCCTTACCGAACAGCGAGCTGCCCATTACTCGTCGTCCGCAAGCCCGCGCCTACGGTGGCCGGGAATCGGCGATCGATTCCCGCCGCCCAGGGCGTCTCCTACGGCGGCTAGGGGCGCGAGGGCGCGGCTGTTGCCTCTCCCTCACGCGTTCCGCTTCCTCCTTCGCGAGCATTACTGCTTCGCAGAAGGAGGTGACGGCCTCCCATGCACTCTCGCTCCGCACCATGGCCTGGACCAGGTTTGGACGCGAGAGATCGCCGCCGCCGATCGCCGCCGCCGATCGCCTCCGTGAGAACACGGCGGTGCTCCGCCCATGCCGGGCAGCCTACGAGTAGGTTTATGGATGTTTTCCTTTATAGAGCTTTTTCGATAGGTATTTATCGGTAAAGCTAATAATAGCATGTAGTTTTCAAAGACTCCGGACACTTAAAATCAGGAATCATTAAATAGGAAGACGCAATTGCGACCGTATCATATAATTATTTAATATTATAGTAAATCACACATGGACAAGTTGCTCGCACACTGTAGATCATCTTGCTCGTCGATACGCCTGGAGTAGGCGTGGCGAAGTGCGAATTACTCACACATAGACATAGAGATGTCTATTTACATATTATATTATACCAGCTGCGCCCCGCGGTGTTACCCGCTGTTTATGAGATGCACTCAAATTTAATCGGTGAGAAAATATTCACATTTTTAGAGTCAAAAAATTGCTCATCCCACGGGAACACTACACTTCTTCGGGATATAAAGTTGCCTAGGTGTTAATCCAGGGTGTCCGCTACTTCCGCACCAAATTTTATCAAAATCGGTCGAGCCTTTTGAGTTTGAAAGAGTACCACATATATTTGAATTCCGTGCTCATCCCACGGGAACACTACATGTATTCCGCATAAAAAGCAGCCTATGTGTTAATCCAGGGTATCTACATACCAAATTTCATTCAAATCTGTCCAGCCGTTTAAGCGTGAAGAAGTAACAAACATACACAAACACACACATACACACACAAACTTTCGCCTTTATATTATAATATTAGTGTGAAGTGTGATAAACCGTATCCAACGAATAAATTTTTCATTTTTGATAGTTTTCCTAAACAAAAACTGACAGATGTCTATTTTATTCCGAGGGTTAAAGATAGACTTTGATTAAGGGCTGATTGTGCAATAGTCAGATAATTTTTATCAGAGGAACTAGCTGCGCCCCGCGGTTTCACCCGCGTAGACCAGGATAAAAAGTAGCCTATGTGTTAATCCAGGGTATAAGCTATTTACATACCAAATTTTATCCAAATCGATCCAGCCGTTTGAGCGTGAAGAAGTAACAAACATACAAACACACACACATTCACAAACTTTCGTCTTTGTAATATTAGTGTGAAAAATATGGCGGTTTGACAGCTTTTGTATAGAAAATATGTCTAACTGTCACATTTATTCTTCAGGTAAAAGTTATCAATCTATTGAATAATCAGCCCTAAATCAGCCATTAGAGCAACAATACGAATGACTATTTATTTATTTACGTACTTATTTGATTCAGGCACTTGAGGCCTCATTATTAGATAACTTAGAACCGCAGTCAGAAGTTTAAAAGCACGTTAAAGCGTCGTTCGTACATTTCACGAAAACTTTACAAGTATGTTAGGTCCCACAGAAGTCACATCGCAGTGACATTGTTTGAAATTGAAATTCAGTCGTTATTTGGGACCAATCTTGAGACTGAAAATATCTCCATAGCGGAGAATCAAACCACAGCAATGCTTGACGGAAGAAATACAGGGTCAAATTAAATTTGCTAACGAAACTGCAGACGTGATGGGTAATCGATATCTAAACACGACAAAATAAAAATGATTTGATGATTTTTTTTTGACCGCTGGTAGTGTTACTTTTTTTTGTTTTTTTTGTGGATGGGAAATCATCAAATGACTTCTCCCGCTCTGGGCAGAGCGGGAGGGCGTGTCAGACTTTTACTGACTAAAACCCACCCATGATCCTTCAGTTGCCCGAGCCAGGGCCACGGTATCTCTTTCGAACTACCCGCGACCCCGGCGGCATCGGCCCAATTGACCCCGTGACTGCTGACATCTCTTTGAGGCGCGCGAGGTTTGAGGTAGTGTTACTTGAAGTTTGAGTTGATAAAATCTGTTTAAGCGTGTTGAGATATCGATTTGGTATCGATATCTCAACACGCTTAAACAGACTTCACGTCTATGAAATTTACACAAAAAAAAAAACTGATTTTTAAACTGATATTTTAAGGCCATGCAGTATAGCCGCTAATAGCGCCACCATTGAGAAAAAAATTAATAAGTCAGGCGATATGGAACATTTTGAAATTTAAATTGCAGTTAACGCCAAAAACGGCCGTTTTTGTAGTTAACTGCATAGGAAATTTATATTTGAGTATAGCTGCGAACAGCGCCACCATTGAGAAAAAAAATTATAAGTTAGACGATATGGAACATTTTGAAATTCCCTATGCAGTTACGCCAAAAACGGCCGTTTTTGGAGTTACCAGCTATAATTTCGAACCTAGGAGGTTTAGTGTTGATTTTTTTTATACAAAAAATTCTACAACATCTGACTAAAAATGTGTGCATAGGAAATTTCAAAATATTCCATATCTCCTGACTTATTAATTTTTCAATGGTGGCTATACTACCGGCGGCGGGCCTCAAAAAAATAAAAACATCATCAAATTAATTTATTTTATCATGTTTAGAATTTAGATAACGAAACCCAATACCGACACGACTGCGGAGTTTCGCTGGCTAATTTATTTTGACCCTGTAGATCCCATATTATTGGCATGTCAGAAGTACTGTGAGAGGGATGCATGAAAGTACCTATTGCTAATTTTTATTGTTTTATAATTTTATATTTTCTTTTATGTGTAGGTATATGTCTCTGCCTTTAATTATTGTAACTGGTTTTTAACCGTGTTAATTAAAGTTAAAATAAATAAATACAGTGTCTTCCCTTGACGAACTTTTTTGCAAGGATCTCTTCCAATACTTAACATGCATTCGTTTATTAAATAGCAATAACAAATCAATAAACCCTAAACCTAATAACCACTAAAAGCTATCAATTAGTTTCGATAGTAAAAGCGTAATAAGTAATTAATTCTAAGCACTTAACCCCAGTCATAATAAACTCGAGCACTACGTTATTATTCATCAGAACCTTGGTTTTATATATCTTAGTACTTATTTACTGATCAAAGCGACCGCCCCTGAAGAACTAACTGGTCTATGTATAGGTTTTAAGAGGAAACATCGAAGCGTGGTTTTGCTCGGTGTTTAAGTGAAATGGTGTTATGGCTGTCTAGTTTAATGCGTGATATAGAAGACTCACGTGCACCGAAACTAAACGCGCTTCGTTTAAATGTAGATTTATGACTAAATGCCATATTTAAACCAATGTTTAGCTTAGTAAATTCTTAACATACGTATTTAAATACCTTCGATTTAAAGCAAATTTTACTGCACAATAAGGAGCAGTTGACGTATAATCGTATAAAACAGAAAATAATATAGACGGTCTTACTTTGGATTTTTTTTCTATCGAAGATATTTCAAGTAATCATGTTTCGGGTTTAGTCTAACATAGTCAAATAACACATATGGAAAATCCAAATGATTTAACCGTATACATTTGGTTTTATAATAATTTTAAAAACACAAAATTTATCGATGTACATAGGTACATCGATAAATTTTGTGTTTTTAGATAGCCCCTTAATAAGATAGACCTGAGTGCGCTTGCAATTACTTAACCACGAAGGCATTAACGTTGTTTTCGATTGGAATCTAGATTTCTACATCAATAATTCTTGTAATAGAATAGAATATCTTTATTTCGGACATACAATATCCATATAGTGTTAGTAACATACAAAGAAATAACTTATTGCCTAGTGTTAGTAAAAATCAACCTCCGCACAAACTGCTAAGCCAAGGCCAAGCCAAGCTCCAAGAGCCAAGGCTCTTAGCTACAGTTTTCAGGATGCTGTTCCGACTGCCCCTCACTCTCCTCAGTAGCGACGCAGTTCTTTTGCGTATAATTGCATAGAAGCCGTCGGTGCGGGCTTGCGCAAACATTTCCGACGCGCTACAGTAACGAGGCAGCCTCAACAACATCCTGAAAGCAGTAATGTATAGCTATCCTATGCACAATAATAAAATAATTAATTTATTTAGCAGATGGTGTTCTATAGTTTCTGCCTACCCCCATGGGAAGAAGGCGTGAGTTTATATATGTTAGCTCTCAAACTACAATAAAAGTGGGTAAATGTTTATGTACCTACCCCTTTTTAAGAGATTTAAGGGATTGGAAAAGTAGTCGTAGTTCGTATCTTGAGGTAATATAAACATTTTATTTTACAATGTCGGTTTAGAGACAAACACGCTGGCGGAGTCACTCAGGCTTTTGTAGTCGGAGTAAACTGATTGATCTACTCTAATAGCCTTTTGATTTCGGCCCCTTGACTGGCCGAAACACTCTGTGGTTTAAAGTGAAGGTGTCTACTTTAAAAGTCCGAGCGGTTGGGCCAGGTACCTGGCCGAAATCAACGGGCTTTTGTAATCACGCGACGAGGGCGGTTAAAGTTTGTGCTCACGACTCGTGCCGGCAATTATACCTATAGTTGACTACCTCGCTAGCGAAGTCGCGAGCAGAAGGTAATTAGGTGATACCTAATATTTGAATTTAGAATACCACTGGTCAACAGAGAGAATTATGACCTATATCAACTTATATCAATACCACGAACAGTCAGCATCTCCATATGCTTTGACACACAAAGCACTCTATTTTGACCGAATGTCAAACATGCAGTTCATTCGCGACGATATTTTTTATAGAATAAGCCGACGTTCGCACGGACGTTTAAATATTGCGGCGATTTTTTTCGTGCACTGGATTTTCAACACTCCGCTTAGCGCCGAGAGTTGAAAATCCAACAGTGTGTTTTTCCGACGCGCTGGGATGCATTACTCTGTTGTTGTTAGGTTGGATTTTCAATGCTTGGCTCAACAACGAGACCTGAAAATCCAGTGCGCGATAAAATCCCGCCGCGATATTTACGTCCGTCGGCTAACACTGTTCTACGAAATCACTACCTATCATGTAGCATGTTCCTACTACCCACGAACAAGTTAGTCACTTCATTCAGCAATCAATAAGCAATTTGGCACGACTTAAGGAACTAAGCTTTTACTTTCAGTTAGCATTACCTTGTAAATGATTTTTCAACGCGTTAAGCCTTGGCATTTAAAAGTGAACGAAGAGACGACACATTAGGTCCGCGGTAGGCACGGCTAAACAGGATTATAACGTGTGTTAAAAGCAATCATTGAAATCCAATAAGCCGTTTAAGAATTACGAAATAAAATAAAACCTTAAATAAACATTATATGGTACCTAGACGTGGTTTTAAATGTGAAGTACTTGGGCTTATTATAAGCATAGTAAGTTTGCGTCAAGCCGGATCTGTCTGTAGATAAAATAATATATTGCTGTCCAAGAGAAGAGATGAATGGCGTAACAAATTATGTTAAACGTCTACAAAATGAACGCCTACGCAGTGTCCTTTAAACAGCTACTTTAATTAATGATATTTTGTTAAACAGCTGCTTTTTAGAAGTAATAGGAAGGTTACTAAGTAATTGATTGATCTTGTTGTCAGATTTCAAGGGCTTGCATTTATCTATATGCTATAATAAGATATGTCTGCCCAGAGGACCAAAAATTATTGAATTCCAAATTGTTAAATCATTGTATAAATGCGAGTGACGACGCATTATTGATATTTTTCTTGTATTATGAACCTGTTGTGTACCACTGCAGGTCAAAGGTCTCTCCGTTCCGTTCCGTAGTCAACAAGGTACCCTTATAATAGTTTCGCCAGGAGATCTATAACTAAAAATGACAAAATAAAAAGTATTGATGATTTTTTTTGCTATTAGACATTTTTCCGTCTTTATCTTGCACTTTAGTTTGACAGTTATGCGACAGTGTCAGGAATAATGATTAGTCTAAGTACCTATTACATGCTCAGTAAGTACGTAGGTATATATAGATCTCGGCCTAAAATTAATATTAGGTATATTATTTAGTTTAGGTATTGTACCCCGCTCTCAGCGTCGGGTTTCAAACTTGATACACTCATGAAACTGAAACGAAGTTTTTTTTACCAAAACTTACCGTATGTAGGTATCTACCTTATAAGGAGATGATATCATAGTGGCGCCGAACACTTGATAGATTAGTTATAATAAAATCTGCACAATAAGTACATAAACACAAGATTATTATGATGTCATATTTATTAATAGGCCCCGAAGAGATCGACAGTTCAAGAAGTAATAGATACATACGAATATAAATGCTCTATTTAGCTTAATCAAAGTTAGTAGGTAGCGGAATATAGGAATGTATGACTTTCCATATTTAAGGCTCCGTAAAATACGGCGAAACTAAGTAACATTGCGTACATCTTTTTTTTTTACATAGCATCTTTTTGATAGAAAAAAATACACAGTTATCTACAATACATAACAATTGATTTCATTTGTCCTGAAATCTATTTTAGTTAATAGAACTAAAGAAAGAAAAAAAAGCGGCCAAGTGCGTGTTGGGCCACGCGCAGTAATATGGTTCCGTAGTTGCACAATAATGCGAACTAAGAAGAGGGCTTCTTGTTGTTTCATGAATATTTAACTATTACTCGTAAACTTAAAAAGCCTACTTAGCTTTGATAGTTTTCCTTTTAACTTCGTTATATATACTCGTACGAGTATATATAACGACGGACGGTAGTAGTACTACTACCGTGAATTTTTTCACCCATCCAAAACTAACCGTTTAGCTCGCTAACCATTTACCGCGAAACAGTATAACTCCGCCCAAAGAGGACGGCAACTCAATACATCTCACCTGGGTCTTGGTGGACCCGAAGTGGCCTTGTTTATTTTAGAACATTTAACCTCGAAAGCTAAAACACTCCATTTTCTTGCTTGTGATTTCACTAGAACTGAACAACTTCAATATTGCTGGATTGCAAATGGACGCGTGTTTTTGCGTAAAAAGGAAAGAGAAAAGTATACAGTTGTCAAAAACGAAAATACTTTTCAGCAACTACGAGAAATATATAAGATTAATAATTAATTTCAAGCATAGTTTTTAAAAATTCTTATCTTTGTTTCATCACTATTTTAGTTGTATTATAAAAACTTAAATCTAACACATTTTTTCACACACAATCTCAATACACACCAAACACCACAAACCTCACCATGCTCTGAATGTCACAAAACTTTAAAATTATTATCGCTTGCCCCACCTCCGTTTCTATGGTCTACTTGAGTGTTTCTCAACAAAAGCCACTATTCCATCCCTATGTTTAGTAATAATAAATATGGCAAATTGTTATAATTTAATTAATGATTTGGATGAGACTCACTTATACATAAGCATGAAGACCAATGACCCACAAAAATGCTCCAATGATATTGGCGATGTATACCTACTCACAACTTACGATAATCAGTCAAAATATAAGGACTATTCAAAAGAACTTTGATAATTTCACTGTTTTCATATCTTATTTGAAATTTCTGCCCGATTTAATCATTTTCACTGAGTGTCGCCTGAGTGATACTACACCTGTTTTTGGTCTTGACAATTATGAATGCTTTTACTTCAAACTCAATCAAAACGATGGCATTGCTGACTTTTTCAAAAGTAATCTCCAAGTGGAAATTGAAGAACCTCCTTTCAAAGACACTGTTTGCTCATTCGTGTCGGTAAAGATTTCATGATTTGTGCTCTTTACAGGTCACCATCTGTTTATAACACCCATAATTTTTGTAATTCTCTTGAGAAAATTATGAAATCAGGTGAATCAACAGCTAACTGTGCCATTTTAGGCGATATCAATATCGATATAGGCAATGGTTCTGGAGACAATCGTGTGAGCGACTGTTTGGACATCACTGGACATTACGGTTACTATCCTGGCCATCGTTTCCCTACACGTGATCATACTTGCTTAGATCATGTTTTGTTAAAAACCAAAAGAACTGCTAGAGTAATAATTTGTGACTCAGGAATAACAGATCATGATACGGTCATCGTTGGAATCGCTAAGTCTACTCCCTGCTTATTGCCTAATAGTAACAATAGAGTGAAGATAGACTACCCAAACTTATCCAAAGCAATCGCAGAATCTGACTGGAGTCACATCTATAACTACAGCGACGTGAACGAAGCCGTAACAGATTTCACACAAATGCTCAGTGAGAAAATATGCACTTTTACATCAATTGAGTCTGTACGAAACTCAAAGGCCATTAATAAACCTTGGAATACTGAAGGCTTGTTAAAGTGTATTCGAAAAAGAGACCTATTACATATGGAAGTGAAAAAATCCGTTAACAAAGATAACCCGATCATACAACAGCGATACAAAACCTATAGAAACTTTTGTAACAACTTATTGCAAAATTTGAAAACAGACAATGAAAGGAAACTATTGGAAGATGCAAACGGAGACAGTAAAAAAACATGGATGCTATTAAAAATATCTGCCTAGAACTACTACAAACATACCCGGATCCCATAGAGTCGCTAAATAACGTGAATCAATACTTCACGAAAGTAGGTGATCAGCTTGCTGAAAGGACTTTACTCCGTATGAATAAAACAGAAACATAACTCGCTGCTATGACACTATTCTACGATAACAACCCATCTAGCGAATCTTTCTTCGCAACGCCAACAGACGAAGTTGAGGTTAAAAAGATCATAACAAACCTTTTTTTTTTTTTTTTTTTTTTTGTGGATGGGAAATCATCAAATGACTTCTCCCGCTCCGGGCAGAGCGGGAGGGCGTGTCAGACTTTTACTGACTAAAACCCACCCGTGTTCCTTCAGTTGCCCGTGCCAGGGCCACGGTTTCTCTTTCGAACTAGCCGCGACCCCGGCGGCTTCGGCCCTATTGGACCCCGTCACTGCTCACATCTCTTTGAGGCGCGCGTGGAACACAACGCGCCGTCGACCCGGGCCTGGTCCTTACCGGACGGCGAGCTGCCCATTACTCGTCGTCCGCAAGCCCGCGCCTACGGTGGCCGGGAATCGGCGATAGATTCCCACCGCCCAGGGCGTCTCCTGCGGCGGCTAGGGGCGCGAGGGCGCGGCTGTTGCCTCTCCCTCACGCGTTCCGCCTCCTCCTTTGCGAGCATTACTGCTTCGCAGAAGGAGGTGACGTCCTCCCATGCACTCTCGCTCCGCACCATGGCCTGGACCAAGTTTGGACGCGAGAGATCGCCGCCGCCGATTGCCTCCGTGAGAACACGGCGGTGCTCCGCCCAAGCCGGGCAGACCTCTACTGTATGCTCCACCGTGTCCTCCGGGCGATCTACACAATGGTGACACCCGGGCGTTTCATCCCGCCTTATTCGAAACAGGAACCTCCCGAAACAACCGTGTCCGGTGAGGACCTGCGTCAGGCGGAAGGTGAGGACGCCGTGGCGCCTCTCCAACCACTCCTCAAAGAGGGGACTTATCGCCGCAATTGTGGCGTGCCCAGCGCTGGGTTGCGACAATCGCACTCTCCATGTTGCCATGAGATCCCGCCGGAGCTCTGTCCGCTGTTCCGTGATTTCTCGCGGCAGCGGAGTTACGCCCCGGCGTTTTGCCTCCTCGCGCCACTCCCACACGTGCGCGAGGACTTTTGCCTCCAGATCCCATGGCGGTAATCCGGCAAGGAGGCATGCCGCCTCACAGGAGACCGTGCGGTGTCCCCGGACTAGCCGGATGGCCATGACCCTCTGGGACGCGTTCAACCGGCGGGCTGGTCGCAGCCTCAGGGAACGCGCCCATACCGGTGCCCCGTAAAGGGCCATGGACCGCACGACCCCCGCGTAAAGCCTCCGGTAGGAGGCGTTTGGACCGCCCAGATTGGGCAGGAGCCGCTTCAAGGCAGCCCCGGCCCGCTCCAGTCTGGGAGCCAAACGTCGGAAGTGCTCCACGAAGTTCCACCGGCTGTCGAGGACGAGTCCCAGGTACTTCATCGTCGACTCGACTCCGATGTGAACCCCTCCTACCGTTATTTGGGAACCCGACGGTGGCGAGTTCCGAGGACCATGAAAACACATGACCTCGGACTTGTGCAGGGCCACCTCGAGTCCCAACTGCCGGATCCTCTCTACGATTGTCGCAACCCCGCGTGTCGCTAGTTCGGCCGCCGCCTGGTGCGACCTCCCTTGCGCCAGGACCAGCGTGTCGTCAGCGTAACATACAACGCTGACGCCGCTAGGGAGGTCGGCGCGCAGCACCCAGTCGTACCCGATGTCCCACAGATGTGGCCCCAGGACAGATCCCTGTGGGACACCGCACGACATCTCTCGCCGGTTCCACTCTCCCTGATGACCGGGGTAGATGACGGTCCTGTCCGTCAAATAGGCCTCGACCACTCGACGGAGGTAGGTTGGCACCCGGTGATACCGGAGTGCCTCCCTGATGCAACTCCAGGGCAGGGTATTGAAGGCATTGGCGATGTCTAGAGACACCGCCAAGACGACCCCACCCCGGGCCACAGCATCCCCCGTCGTGAGGACTTGCACGCGCATGATGGCGTCCACCGTAGAACGCCCCCTGCGGAAACCAAACTGGCTCTCCGCCAAATCCGGCCCCTCCTGCACCAGCCACCCGACGAGGCGCGGTCTGCAATGACTCTTTCAAAGAGCTTGCCCACCTCGTCGAGCAGCACGATGGGCCGGTAAGCGGACGGAGAGTCCGCAGGGCGCCATATCATAACAAACCTCAAAGACAATCAATTGATTGTCTTTGAGGATCAATTGAAAATCAATTAATATATAGATAATTGCTTCATATTTTGCAATAAATTACCAGGGTTGTGTCATCGCACGTCTCTTTCTTTTCTATGCAGTCCGACAGTGACCGCGTTTATACGGGAGGCCAAGCCTTAAGTACACTTATATTCTCTTATGTTTAAAATATAGCAGCTACCAGTACAGATTTGTCACGGAGTTTGTAGAACTATATTCTCGACAAACACAAAATTCGTGAAACATATACCTACCGCGGTAGGTTTACTACGCAGCAAGAACCTAACTTTAAAGCTCTTGTAGAAAACAATACACATTTTTCCACAAAGGACCTACATAAACTTTTACAGACCTTTACAGCAAGTTAAAATGACTAATGTTACCTAATCATCATTATGATCATGATGCCCTTATCCCAAATTTATTTGGGGTCGGGCGGGCGGCGGCGGCGGGCGGCGCACGCGCAACATGTCTTTTTCATCCATACTTCTCTACTAGTCGACATCTCGGTAGTTACTCCCATTCTAGCCATATCACCAGTTAACATGATGGATTCCTTATCCTAACTTCTATTCATACTAGCTTTTGCCACCGGCTTCGCCCGTGTGGATGTCGAAAATTATCTCACGGGAACCGTACATTTTTCCGGGATAAAAGTAGCCTATGTGCTATTCCAGACTATAATCTATCTCTGTGCCAAATTTCATCCGGATTCGTTCAGCCGTTCTGGCGTGATTGAGTAACAAACATCCATCTGTTCATCCATCCAAACTTTCGCAGTTATAATAGTAGTAACATCATAGATATTTTTTAAGAAAGACTGTTTTTTATATTTCTATGAGTAAGATAGTAATATAAAGGCGAAAGTTTGTGAGGTGTGTGTGTGTTTGTATGTTTGTTACTTCTTCACGCTCAAACGGCTGGACCGATTTGGATGAAATTTATTTATTTGGACGAATTTAAATTAATTTAAGCTTAGGTATACCCTATATTGCACATAGGCTAGTTTTTATCCCGGTCTACGCGGGTGAAACCGCGAGTGCAGCTAGTAAGATTATAAATTCAAAAGTTTTTACGCTAAAACGCTTTGACGCTAAAACGGCTGAACAGATTTGGATGAAATTTGGTACATGGTTAGACCATGACCTGGATTAAGACATATTACTACTATTTATCTCGTGTAGTACGTTCCCGTGGGATAATTACCGACCTCCACGCGAGCGAAGAGCTATTAGTATTGTAATAAAAACGGATCCCTAAGCTTGAAAATATGGCGTCTGACACTTCGTGCCGTTTTCAATGTTATGCATGCACTTTATGAGCCTTCAATTCAATAAAGTCAATACAAAGCTCTTTAAGTTGTGTACTATCACATTACTTGATCGCTCTTGAATACGGAATATTACTTAATTATGTATTTAATGTCAGTATTGTTCCTCTATTATGAATATTGAGTTTGCCTAAGGATTTACCTAATAAGTATAGTATATCCTGCTAAGGTTGTTGGTCGAGCACGGTCTCAGATTACAGTAGACGTCGCGGTCGTTGCTCAATTTTTTCATTTTTATCATTGGAAATTTAATGATTTTCCAGTCGCTCTAGTATGGGCCCTATTTTTAAGAAAAGTGCGACATATTTCCGTTATCTCTAAGTCAATATAGTTAAGATGTCAAAATGTTTGCATTGACGGGGTCTAAAATGTACAAAAAATTTATAATATAATTTGTCACATATTTCTTTAAAAATTAAAGAATATACGTTGCTCTTAGATGGTCATATTTTTGAGTTCCATAATGTACCCAACATCTAGTCTTATTTATGAATATTTTAAGACTAATTCTACATGTACAGTCAACAAAAGAGATATCTAGGCAAGGTATACTAACATGTATGTGAATTGCTTCATGTTCAATTTCGTGAAAATATACAATTTTGTGTTGGCGTGGTACAAATTGAACATGAAGCAATTCACATACAAATATGTTAGTATACCCTGCCTAGATATCTCTTTTGTTAACTGTAAATGTTCAAAAAGGTTATTATTATTATTTTTGGAGTTATGACGATTTTAAGATATAAGTTTGAGCGTCTCGGGCGTAATACTTTTGTGCTAATTGGAGTCCTGTGATGTGCGGTCTACCGTATATTGTTATTGTTGTTATTGAAACCTCTGTATTTTCTATATTAAATTAAAATTAATGTTTTTAAAAATGAACATAAAAAAATATGCAAGTTCGTACAACAAAGCTGCAGAACACTACCACCTAGTATTAGTAGTACTTACTGAAAAGTCTGTATTTTCTATCAATTAAAATAAAATGTTTTAAATAAATAACAATAAAATAATAATAATCTTTATTACATAAGGAAGAGGTTACAAATTGTGTGAAGTCCCTGACTCTTGTGCTAGGTGGTTAACCTACACAAGCTCCTGCACCTGGTGGTGGTGATTATGTTTATTTATCTCCACAAATTACATTCATACTAGACTTTTAAAAATTATAAATAAAATATATTCCTACATGTTTGTTTTCCGTGGTAAAGTAATAACAGCCGCACGGGTCGGTCGATCAGGTTAAGTTACGGTTGCTGCGGACGGTCTGTGGATGGATGACCATCTTTACATACCAAGACCCCCCCGTGCCTCGGAAAGCACTTTAAACCGTTGGTCCCTAATGTCATTCTAGGATTTTTTAACCGTCGTTACAGGTCATCAGAAGCCCGAAAGCCTGACAACCAATCTTACCAAGGGGTTTATCTGGTAACATGGGTTGTGGAGGTCTGATGGGCAGTCGCTCCATATAGAATAATGGTATTCAGCTGCATCCGGTTCATCATCAAGTCATTTGATGATTTCCCATCCACAAAAAAAAAAAAAATCCGGTTACACTGGAACTCGAACCCAACATAGTTGGGAAAAGGCTAGACAGATAATGATGATGATGTTTGTTTTTTTTATTTTCCAATGCTATTTCAAGGTCATGTGGTGCATGCTGATATCTATGATTTTTTTTATTGCCACTGCTGGGCAAAGACCACCCTACTCTCTTTCCACCTCTCTTTGTCCATAGATGTCAAGGACCAATCTTTTTTAAAGGAGTCCAGTTCATCCCGCCCTCCGACTGGGCCTGTTGCACCATATTATTCTAAAAATTAATAAAAAATCTTGTAAATATGGAACTATAGATATGGAAGATAATTAAGAGTTTTAAAAGTCAATGTAATTTATTTGCCAGAAACACGATATACAGGTTCAAATTAAATTAGCTAGCGAAACTTGGTAGACGTGATGGGTATCGATATCTAAACACGACAAAATAAAAAAGTTTTGATGATTTTTTTGGGGTCAATGACCGCTGGCAGTGTTGTTACTTGAAGTGTGAATTGATAAAATATGTTTTATCGTTTTGAGATATCACCCATCACGTCTGTGAAGTTTACACAAAAAAAAACGATTTTGAACTGATATTTTACTGACTATACTACCCCCGTTAGTGATTACAGGCTTGCTGACCCTAAAAAAAAATAACATTAAATTAATTTCTTTTTTATTTTAGCATTTATAAATATCGATAACCACGTCTGCGGAGTTTCGCTAGCTAATATCATTTGACTCTGTATGATGAACCAGCTTAGATTAAAAAAAACCGGCCAATGAAGGGTTGTTGGGATGAATTATTCCAAGAACAAACTTAACATTGTAGTTGAAAAACATGTTCTTCCATACATTCCAACTGTAAATGTGTTTTTACTCACAATATTGAGAGATTTACCATGTTATTATAAGACCACAGACTTCTTATAGGTTTTCCTGTAATCTACAGATAAATATTTATTTTCTGTATTTTTTTTTAATTTTAGGCTCAGTAGTTTCGAAGATAAGGGGGGGGAAAGGTCAATTTTCGTCTATTTTCTCAAATAACTTTAAAACAATGTATTTTAAAATTATAGAAAAAATATATTTGAGACCTTTATAGTAAGTCCTTTCGTTTGATATGTAACACGGTATAGTTAGCAAAACTTTTTTTTTTAATTTTCTTATTTACCCCCAAAAGTGACCCCCATATTCAAAATTTATTTATTTACTTTACCTATCCGTGTTTGGGTCACAGAAATTCATATGTGTACCAAATTTCAACTTAATCGGTCCATTAGATTCGGAGCAAATTGGCTGTGACAGACGGACAGACAGACAGACACACGAGTGATCCTATAAGAGTTCCGTTTTTTCCTTTTGAGGTACGGAACCCTAAAAACGAAGTAGATATGCCACATTTCAACATAATTTTAAATTTTCTGTCTAGGGTCCAATTGCCAAATCTCTAGAGCTCTTCCAAATAATTGAAAGGCTCAAATTAGTCGAACACTACTGGACATCGTGAACGACACATTATCTAGAATTGCGGAGGCAGCGTTCCGACATAAACATGAATGCAGTTCAACTTTACAATCACTTATAATATCAACGTGGACGTCAGAGTACACTAACATGATTGTTTACAACATCGTCGGTCAGTAGTGACTTGGATGTAGTCACGTGATGACTAAGGACCCTACCCACGGATAAAAGGACCTGGTCGGAACAGGTCGTGACCGTGACTCAATCCTTCGATGATGTAAGCCTTCGTAATTGATTCGATGATTCGTTTGCATAGTGGTTGGACGTTCTTCGATAATTTATCGATAGTTTTATGAGTCCTTCGAGGATTTAGTTTCAGTTCCAAAGAAAAAATACAAATAATATCGTATCTTTCGTTTCACTGGTTACCAAAGTTCACTGGTCCTCCCACTGTCTTCTCCTTCACAGAGTTATTTACCGTGTAATATAAGCTTCAATTGAAAAAAGATGGTTTCCTATGATAGACATATTCCATTCAGGGTGCATCCAGATTTCCATGCCTGTCCTTGTGTGTTCGACATCGTCCTTCCGTCGCATTTTTACGATATATAGAGTTGCCATAACTCCCTATGTTTCAGGTGCATCGCGCTAAGGACAACTGAACTAAGTTCATATAACTACCTACAATTAAATCAGCATCGCTAATCTATGATACTTAGGTAATATCATGTCCTGCGAGTCCTGTCAGCTGCACGTTACAGGAACTGATAGACGCTAGTGACGGCGCCAAACACGTAGCCGAATTGTGGGCCGAGACCATTTAGATTGCCATCGACACGCTAAGAACAAGTAGAAGCATCGCTAATTAAATAGTGTCGATTCTTCTATTAGTGTCAGTTTTTGATGACAATAGAGTACGTACATAAGTACGTTACGTACGTACGTCGTACGTCGTACGTTTATATATGTATATATATGTATGTATTTGTGTAATTATATAATATCTATGTAATTATTCTTATATTTTATAGTTATTTTCTTGTTATCTATCCTTTATGTTGCACCTGCCATGTCTTCTCTCTGCACCACCCTAAGGTTGGCTGGTAGAAAATACCTCAGGCATTAAGTCCGCCTTTGTACGGTATTTTTTTTACTTGTGCATAAAGTTTTAATAAATAAATAAATAAGTACTTACATTCATGATTGTGTAACCCAATATGTACAATTTGATTGTCCACGAGATTTGCGCAGAGATTTACTATGAACATTAGATGTTATCGCTGAATTGTTGTGACTTTTTGCCCCCTAGTTAGAAAACCAGGTCATGTGTGTGAATTGTCCTTCACTCATGGGATTTCGTCAAAATTTCTCGGCGAAGCAAGCTTTTCAAAAATCCATGTACCTATTGCAAAATCTTGCGGTAGACCAAATACAAATAATACAAAGAAAGCTTTTGACCGAAAAGCTACGTTTACATCATCATTTATCACCATCATCATTATTATTTCAAGTAAAATATACAACTATAAATGTATAAGACAATATCTAGCATGATTGTAGAACCCTCAGATGTTAATTCAAATAATTGATAAATCGACTCACCTGAAACCTGAGAACATATCGTTAAGAAGACTAGACGGGATTGGAACAAGTGATTAGGTACTAACACCAATTACCTAGAGTGGAGCTTTGAGTCATATCGCAGATGTAAGTACCTATGACTCTTGCGCATAGAACATACGAGAAAATCTCGATATCGACAAGTTATAAAAGTGTCGTAACTACATCGCTAACCGCAGTTAGCACGTCAGATGTAATGAGTCTGTTCGTCACTCGTGACATCACAACTATTACCGAATGGAGATGACATGGAAAGTGAGTTATATTAAATATGTGAATCGCTGTGCGTAACTTCACTCGGCAGAAACGTGAGTCCTCGTTGACGCGCTGAACGGAAAATTGTCAGAACAACATTCGTAAGCCGTCAATAGGAAAATAAATACTAATTGCCGTAAGGATTATAATGTTTAGGCATAGAGTTACCATTACTATTTCCCTAACATAAAATTATACTCACGACAGACACGACCTTGGCAATTGAGGTCAGTTAAAAAAATGAAACCGCTGAAACACAATAAAATTTCACAATAGAAAACAATGTCATTCATTCATTGCTATGCAGGGGACGCATCGTGCAGCTTGCCACATGAGTTATTGTTCCTCACTTACTCTAACTTGGACGTACTAGGAGTGAACAGAAGGCGGATTTATTAATGAGTTAAATGCAATCCGACAGTGTAGTTGTAATTAATAAAGCCTTAATGAATCAGTGATCGATTAAATCATGAATTATAGCTTCCTTCCTAATACGCATACATAATTACTTATATGCATAAGTCGAGTTGTTTAAGTAAATGATGTTTGTCATTTTATGCGATATATAGGAGACGCGTCATTACATTTTTAGAAGTTCCGCGTTACATTATTTATTAACGAATAAATATGATGTTAGAGACATCTTCGTAAAATGCCAAGGCACATGTTTGCTCTTCCGAGTCAAAAAAATAAACAAAATGCTCGTGATGCTTTTAATTAGTTTAGTTAATTAATAGCTCATGGGCCTGTTTCACCACCTACGATTAAGTTCCTGTTATTAACTTACTTGGCAGATAATTTAATACAAAATCTGTTCCATTTTTGAATTTATTCGGTAAGTAGTGGCTATTCGGACATCGTAAAAACTTTTTTACAAAAAAATACAACCGACTTCCAAAAACAACACTACAAAGTGAAAAATAACTTTAATTTCGGAAGTCGGTGACAAAAACGAAAATACATTTAACTAGACACCGACTTCCGAAATTAAAGTTATTTTTCACTTTGTAGTTTTGTTTTTAGAAGTCGGTTGTATTTTTTTGTAAAAAAGTTTTTATTTTTCACTTTTTAGTTGTGGTACCTACCCCACAGAAATTCTAATACCACTACCTGCAAAACAAACCAGAACATCATCCATATAAAAGTGGGGAAAAAATACGTATTATTGAAGCTAACTCAAAAACTACCGAAGCAAAGTTAATCAATTTTATATGGGACCAACTGTGATATATATATATACCCTCTCGAATAAAACAAAAAAAATCCAAATCGGTCCAGCCATCTTCGAGTAATCGGGGAACATACTTGAAGTCGGTTAAAAATAGGCACTTACTGATAAGCAGTTATTATAGGTACTTTGCAAATAAATAGGAAATATAGAAAAATACTTTTACCTACACTGTACGTTTATATTCCTGCGTTTATATTTGTGTGTTAAGTAGGTACTTCGGTAGTAGGTAAATATGGTATGTAGTCACGACTAGACTCTTAAGTTTCAAGAAAAACGTTTTCATATCTTCGATATCCGGGTTTATAACTTTAATTCTAAAAGAAATATTTGTTATACCGAAGGCTACAGGCTAAATCAACTTGAACTGTGCGGCAATTAGGGTACCTACCTATATAGGATCGACAGCGTAACTACCCGACTAATTTTTGAAAATTCAACGGTTGTTTCCTGTATACTTATTTATGGGTTGTATTTACATGCACATCAAAAATTACCAATTCTTCCCAACAGAATACGTACATCAAAAATACTGTTTGCACATTAAAATTTGCATGTCTAAATAAATTAAACATAACGTAAGGCCCGGCGCGTTGTGTTCCAAGCGCGCCTCAAAGAGATGTCAGCAGTGACGGGGTCCAATAGGGCCGAAGCCGCCGGGGTCGCGGGTAGTTCGAAAGAGATACCGTGGCCCGGGCACGGGCAACTGAAGGAACACGGGTGGGTTTTAGTCAGTAAAAGTCTGACACGCCCTCCCGCTCTGCCCGGAGCGGGAGAAGTCATTTGATGATTTCCCATCCACGACAAAAAAAAAAAAAAAAAAAAAAACCCAACCTCCCCAACCCAACCTCTGGGTGCCCAATAATTATAATGTGTACGTTTTGATATTCAATTAGTTAACTAGTAGTAATAAGTTTATTAGATGAGCATTTGTTATTTTTGATGAACAGTTAGTATTTTTGATATTTAATTAATATTTTTGTTGTGAACTTTGGACAAAAATTTATGTAATCAATAATGATTATTTTTAGTACAAGTTTTGATACTTATTGAATTAGTTAATCAGTAGTGCAATCATTGATTTGGTATACATGTAGATAGTTATATGTAAAGTATTTGATATAAGAATATTTTCCTGGTGTGCGATTAATAATTTTTCAATACACTTCCTCGAAAACTGGTTCATATCGCACTACGATTAGGTTCACAATGCAATATATTTCACACGAATGCGATTTTTCATTTTCCAACACGTGTGCGGGAATAAAAATTGCCACAGATAACTTATACCTATACTTAGTCCAAACTGGTTCAATGCCTCTATTCACACCGTCTCTATTCGGAGGTGAATGTTTTTTTTAATCTCGGCAAAGAGATATGCGTCTTTACGGCGTTAATATTTTTTGAATATTTAAATAATGTTTATAAATAGAATATCATCAAAAACCATGATTGTTACAATAAAAAAAAAAAGTTTATGAACAAATTAACGTTTATTTGTGTTCTAAACTCGAAAATATTTGAATTTTCTAGTTTTCATATTAGGCTGTTTATCGGCTTTATACCTTTGCTTCTCCTTCAACCTGGCGAAAGCAAAGCGCGGAAAAAAAGAAAATTTAAATCATAGTTTCCTAATAGTTCATAACCAAAATATTTTTCGTTATTTTATTTTATTTCTTCAAATGTCTATTGAATAACGTCGTTTGATACACGTGGACATTTGTTATTGCAGTTCTCGGCTCAAAAACAACCTCGCCTAACGGCTCGGGTGTTAATTCCGCCTCGAATGCAATAACAGAAATTCTCCACTTGTATCAAAATGTACTTACTATCCCCTTATTTATACTACCTATTTGTATACTAATCCAGAAAAACCCGTACTACCGCAATACGTTCAATATTTAACATGTTCACCGTCTGACATCATGTCTAAATATACACTTCTGGACACATCTTTTGGCCCACCTTGTATTTTCAGTTTCGTTTGGTCCTAGCTAAAATTTTATATTAGGCCGAGCAAAAAGTTTTTATGCAGTTTTGAACCTGGCACATTCACAATTTCATTCAATAGTCTTTTTTTGAATTTCGAACACAGAATTTAAAGAAACAAAAGACAATTTGGAGCCTGTTTGTTGATATCAAACAATCGAATACTAAGAAAACTTGGTTTTATTGGTTTACTTGGATTTAATTCTTGAAAAAGTGATTGATATCTTTGGTTTTGCAACAAACATTACTTATTCTTAACATTAAGGTGAGGTTCTATCAATAATCTATGGATACTTCACCTGAAGTCGCCGCCCAAGCTGTGGCACTTATTCAGGCCGGACACAGCCAAAGAAACGTGAGTGCTCAACTTAATTAAAGTCGATCTGCGGTCCGAAATGTTTATCGGAGGTACCTAGAGACTTGGCGGCTTTGTTCGTCGCCAAGGAAGGCCACGATCTCGGGTCACAACTGAAAGGCAGGATCGATTCATCGTGACGACCAGCTTGAGAAATCGTCACCTTACCTCCATTGAGATAGAAAACCAACTTCGCGACTTCCACGGAGTATCTGTGAGCGCTCGAACTATTCGGAGAAGGTTAAAAGAACGCGATATGGTACCACACAAGCCAGCTAATGGCCCCAAACTAACGCGAGCCCACCGAACAGCGCGCCTTCATTTCGCACGCAGTCATTTAAATTGGACACAGCAAGATTGGAGCCGTGTACTCTTTTCTGATGAGTCTAAAATTGTGTTACATGGCAATGATGGAAGGAAGAAGGTCTACCGACGTAAGGGAGAGCGTTTCGCACAATGCTGCTTTGAAGAGAGGGTTGCTTATGGCGGTGGCTCATGGACTGTCTGGGGCGGTATATCCGCGAGCGGCAAAACTCAACTTGAGGTTGTTACAGGACCACGGCTGCCAACATTAAATGCTGAAAGGTACATTTGTGAGTGCTTAGAGCCTCACGTGATACCATACGCGGACTATGTGGGCCCAAATTTCCTTTTTATGCATGATAATGCAAGAGCTCATGCAGCCGGCATCGTCAGGGAATATCTTCGGGATGTGAACATCACAGTTATGGACTGGCCAGCCAGAAGCCCAGACATGAACCCCATTGAGCACATGTGGAACGAGCTAAAAAGACGTGTTAGGGCTCGTCAGCCAGTTGCCCAGACGATACAGGAGTTGAAAACTGCCATAGAAGAGGAATGGGAGATGATCCTTCAAAATTTCATAGAGCGGTTGATAACCTCTATGCCTAATCGTATGAGAGCTGTGGTAGATGCCCATGGAGGCAACACGCGTTATTAAATTAAACCTTTATTTGATAAAACATGTTTTTTATTCAAAAATCAATTGCCTTTAACAAGGCGCATAACCGACTTGTTAGGCGTAGCTCCATGTCGTATGGTATTCTGAATTCAAATTTAAAACAATACGATCGAAAAAGATGGTAAAATGTATCAGGTTTAAAACTGCATCAACAGTTTTTGTTCAATCTAGCAATCATATTTGGTAGGGGCCATCGAAACCTAAACTCTAAGGTGGGCCAATAGATGTGTCCAGAAGTGTATATATGCTAGGACCCTAAAGACTATATTCAAAGCGCCCCAAGCGATTACTAGGCTAGTCACTCAACAAAATTCAATTTGCTTAGATAATAAGTGCATGATAAGGTGGACATTAAGCTTAATTGAAAATCTGGATAGCTATTATAAATTAAATAGTTAAAGCCGTTACTGCGTTAAACGGTACGCACCGAGCTTTGCATAAAGTTCACGCTCCGCTAATGTATTCCACGATCGCTGAGCTCATAGCCTTTATTAGAATTCTCAATCAACATAAATGTTTCGACTGTATTATACACATTAGACAAGAGCGAGAAACTTTCGAACAAAACCTAGGGCTAGCGCTGACTTCGTAATGAAAGGTGTGTCGCTCAGGAATTCCACTAGAAACTATACAATTATTGTACGCGTCAACCTATGCTAATTGGATTTTGAATGCAAAGTATGAATTAGTAACCATTGGTGTAGATAATTTCTGTTAAACGTAGGGTTTAGTGTAGTCTTGGGCACCCTTTTTTAAAAAAGTAGGTACCTACCTGTGATGTGGTTGTTTTAAAAGAATAAGAAAAGTCCAAAGGCGTCATTGTTAAAAATATTACTGGCTTTTTCGGGCTTAGTAGTCAGAATCCGAAGTAAATATCTAGTACGTGAGTTTAATTAAAGTTTGTAGGCACTAGCCAATGACACTTGGCTTAAACTGGATGTACCAGATTTGCTAACGGCTACTTAAAGGCGCGGCTGCTGGACATTTGAATAGAATTTGGTGTTAGTCGGAATTTAGAAGATGAGGGACTTATAAAATAGGCTTAAACGATACTTTTTTTTGAAGCTACAAATAATAAACATGTCCAGATTCTGTAACAATGGACATGCCAACAATTCTGTCCTGATTGTGAGAACTTGACATAAATCTAGGCAAGCTATAGCTAGGAATTTACGATAATTTACCACTTGCTGTGCCCTGAGCTCTTTTTATACTGTACCCAAATTAATCCACATAAGTATCTTATAAAAACATGGAAAACTTACGTAGGTACCTGTGATGTGAGTTTATCATTAATTTCTGGAGCATTTGAAGCTCGAAAGACATCTCCAGCTACGAATGTAGATGACGAATATTAACTATCGACTTAGACCAACTTTTCAAAACGACGTGATATTTTACAGCTGATTCTCGTAGGAGTGGAAATCGAACTAAATCCTTGGCAATGATGAATTGATGACTAACACGACAGTTGGATGTCGTCCGACTTAAAATCTAAATAATAGGTTCATCTGGAACCTAAAAAACAAATAAAAAATGCTAAGATGATGATCTAACTTTTGTCGTGTTAGTTTATTTTTTGTCCGTTTAGACAAGGATGTAAGCATGGCGAGTGTGACTAACATAAGCCAATGTGCTATAAGTTTTTAAACAACTTATTTCTGCTTCATGAGTCTTTAGGTCCTTTCAATAATCTCAGCCGTATAAGTCTTACTTAGTCTGTAAAAATGTTGTCTGAATGATTACTTTTGGCGATAAGACCGCCCATGCTTCTCACACTCTTTGTAACTTTTGTATCTCCTATTTTATAATCTATCTATGACCATTCGGTATCATGATCATCATTTCAACTCGGCTGGGCGGTATTGGAGAGGTGGATGCACTTGCATGCCAATTATTAAGTGATTATTCTTTCATCATTATAATTAAATGTCATCGAAGGAATTTTAACCTAATGACTAAATATCATTGTACCTACTTTAATTTTAATTTCGGACACGGATGGCGCGCCGGCGCGGCGGCCCTGTCGCCATACCCGACAGGATTTTTGTCGGGGTCCCGTTTAATTAATTATTTGTGCTGATTTGTGTGCATTACTTTGAACTATAAAACTGTAATATCTGCAATCGCGTCAACCTGAAGTGAACAGCGACGAGGTCAAACTTTGAATAAAAACAAAAATTACATTATTTGAAGTCGGAGCTGGAAATAAACATTCTGCTGCTGACAACTCATCAGAACGAAGAAGAAAAGAGTCGAGAAGGCAGATTACCCGTAACACAGCATAGCAGCGACATAAAAAGAGTCGAAAACGCAGTTTAACCGCCAAAAGATTCACCGTGGAAGCTGGTCTTGAAGCAATATGGCAGCAACGTCGTACAAAAGCCCATCCATATTATATCACCCGTCTCTCCACTATTCCAATGCTTATTTTATGGTGCATACTGGATAGGCTCTTTATCCCCTCCATATCCTAAGGGCATGTCTTCTCTACCATTATCGCGCCCCCCGGTCTACTCCTTGATATGCAATGGTCTCTGTTGCACCATGTAACATGAGGCAACAGGGGCTAGTGTGAATCTTTGGGTTCATTCGAGTAATCGAATCTGGTTAAACCACGCTGGGATCGGTGCATTTCATTCATTCATTCATTTTTAATGCAATGGTTTTAATGTTTAATGTATCCTTATGTAGTTAGGTACTTGTATTTCTTTGTAATTTGTAGTGCTTAATATGGGAATAATTTCCTGAAATAAATGATTATTTAATTTAATTTAATATGCCTTTCCGCAGAATCGCCACAATGACTGGTCCCCACATCTAGCTGTAGATAGATATACAGAATGATTGGTAATTCGATGTATTCTTTGAAAGGCTATTACCCAGTTTTGATCCGATCCCATCATAGATATACTGTTTTTTATATTTCTATGGATCCCATGCTATCGAGGTCTTGTTGAAAACTAGCTCTAGTATAACTCTTTTCAAGAATTACCAATCACCCTACATAAGTGTACTTACCTAGATCACATCGTTAATGCTGCTTTAAGTACCTATATCAATAATCTCTGCCTTGTTAGTACGCTGTCTTCAAGACTTCAAACTTCAGCAGTCACATCTTAGGAAGAAACTTCCATCCTTCATTTTTGAAGCTTTTGCCTTTTTTGTT
This sequence comes from Cosmia pyralina, assembly GCA_946251885.1. Taxonomy (NCBI): domain Eukaryota; kingdom Metazoa; phylum Arthropoda; class Insecta; order Lepidoptera; family Noctuidae; genus Cosmia; species Cosmia pyralina. The sequence goes on from OX276355.1 coordinate 14,921,542, forward strand.
TGTGATGCTCTTCAAGTAGAAGATGTTTGCTTACTACCTATCTATGACCTAACTCGAACCGATATTCTATGTACACTCCTACCAACTTATCTGTGAAATGTCGAAAATTGGAACTACGGCCGTCATGTTGAAATGTCTTCAATTGTGCCGACGCATGTCATTCGATTGTGTCGACGCATCGACGGTGGCGTCCTCTTTCAGTTCACAGATAAGTTGGTAGGACTGTAGTAGGTACTGTAGAGGCTTCGAACCTTATGCGTTTTAGCATACAACCTCCGTGGATGTTTAAATAGTTTAAGATACAAACTTTGATTTAAAATATTAAAATAGAAGTCAGGCGGCCGCGGGCAGAAGTGATAGAAGTAAAAATTATGAATGAGGATTAGATTTTATTATATATCTGATTTACCTGTTTACCTCTTTCATTTATAGCGTAGTATCCCCTGTGAGGTTCGAGACCTCACAGTACCTACCTACATACACATGCATTAATATGATGTGTGTTTATATTATGTTAACAAGATATCTATATGCAATTAAGTTTTAAATAATTTATGGTCATCACCAAGATCTAAGCATGCAGTATCTATTTTAGCTTCTTAGTTGACAGCTGATGTTTAATAACTCCGTGAAGGAATAGATTTGAATAACTTAACATGATAAACAATGCATTCCGAGAAATATTTGTAGGTCATAAATAATAATTTCATTGTTGTGTTAGACCTGCAGTAACTTGCATTATCTGATGTCATGTTCCTACCTAATTAAATAGGGTTTATTATTGTCTTCAAGCAGATAATAAAATAAGGTCTTGTATCTTTTTACCCGATTGCGCAACGCAAAGGAGGGTAATGTGTTTATCAGGCTATACAGGTTTGTATGTATGTATGTATGTTTGTTCCTTTGTGGCGCTCTAGAGTCCAAACGCGTAGGCCAATTGTTATGATTTTTACGTCAATCCCTTTGTCTTAATCTTGTGACTGTGAATGAAGACATGACGGTAATCAAAATTCAATATGACGACAACCAGATGCCATATTGTGAAAAAGAAAAAAAATTAAGTCGATGAACTATGTCAAGTCACAAATTAATCTGTGGTCAAGTGAAGTGGAGTATCATTGAATAGGTCTTTGAAAATTACCTTTAGGTTTCTTTAATAATTTTTCATTTTTAATGACCATTTAGGATCTACAACGATTTAACTTAAATTTTCATAACTTATAATAAAGTTGTGATAAAGTTCTTACATACTTAACAGGTGTTATTAACGTGAAAAAAAATATACGAGGGGGGATCAAGAAGTAGTGAGAATGAGATAGATTATAATGACTATTGATAACTTAATAATTTATTTTTCTACATAGTCTCCGAGTCTCTCTACACACCGAGTCCAGCGCTTTTCCAAGACTTCAATCCCTTTCAAAAAAAAAGTTTTGTCTTGATCCTGCAAAAAGCTCTCCACGGCATCCATCACCTCGTTATCGTCTTCGTACCTGTTTCCCCTTAAGTATTCTTTCAATTTGGGGAACAGATAAAAATCGCTAGGCGCCAGATCTGGTGAATAAGGGGGGTGGTCAACCAATTCGAAGCCAGCTTGCTGAATGGCAGCCATCGCAACTGCCGACCTGTCCGCGGGTGCGTTGTCGTGATGAAACAGCACGCCCCTTCGAAGTTTCCCTCTCCTTTTCTCTTTGATGGCATTCCTCAACTTAGGAATTAAAGCTGCATAATATTGGCCTGTAATAGTGGTTCCACGCTCCAGGTAATCAATCAACAATATCCCTTTTGAGTCCCAAAATATTGAGGCCATAACCTTGCCAGCCGATGCCACGGCACGAAACTTCTTCGGGGTCGGTGATGATGGCCGTTTCCATTGCGAAGATTGCTGTTTTGTCTCGGGATCAAAATGATGGACCCATGTTTCGTCCATTGTTACGAAACGAGACAAAAAGTTTACAGAATCTTCTTGAAACTTGTCCAAGAATATCTTCGAAATGTCAAGTCGATTTTGTTTCTGATTGTCGGTTAACATTCTCGGCACCCATCTTGCGGAGACTTTTCTCATTTTCAAAGATTGTTTCAATATGGATTGAACACTTCCATATGAAATGCCCGTTTCTTGAATTAAGTATCGGATGGTAACTCTTCGATCGCTCAATACAATTTTCTCGAGTTTCGCAACATTTTCTTGGGTGACTGACGTCGATGGACGGCCGCAACGATGTTCGTCTTCCGTGCTCGTTCTACTCGAAATTGAGAAGCCCACCTTGCGACAGTGGAATAAGGCGGAGCAGACTCTCCTAATGTTGCCTCCAAATCGCAATGAATCTCTTGCGTCGTTAACTTTTTTAAACAGAGGTATTTAATAACGGCTCGCACTTCATTTTTCTCCATTTTCGAGAACACGTTCCGACACGAAGCAAACAAATGACTACATTCAGAAAAAAACAAAAGAGAATCGAAGATTTTTTTCTTTATTAATATTACAAATATGTATCTGAGCTATGCCTGCCTGTATTTATTTTTTTTTCTTACCAAGGCGTATGTCGTTCTCACTACTTTTTGATCCCCCCTCGTAATACTAGCTTTGCCAGCGGCTTCGCCCGCGTGGATGTAGGAAATGATCGCACGGGAACCGTACATTATTCCGGGATAAAAAGTAGCTTATTATGTGCTATTCCAGACTATTATCTACTTTTTTGTTGAGGTTACGTCACTACACTCCATTTTGAAGTCGAATTCCTCGGTATCCTTATATCTATCTTTAATTTTATACATTTTTAGATAGCACAAAATATCTAATATCTCTTTTGTGTGTTAGATTTCTACATTATCGAATATAGGCTTCTTCAAACAGGCGTGACACGCGACGTGACACAAAGGCACCGCGTGTCGCGCGACCAGCGATGCCTTTGTGTCACGCGCGATTCGCGTCGCGTGTCGCGCCTGTTTGAAGGAGCCTTTATCTATAGGCCTATACCTGCTAATGAAGTACGTACTTAATTAATCAAAAAAACTTTTCTGTTTCGGCCTACTTATTCTTTTCGCGTGTAATAACTAATGTACCTAATAGGATACTATGTACTTACCAAGGATTAAACTAAACCTTACCATCCTCTATGCATTGGTATAAATAAACTTATCGTACATTTTTCTCAGCTCAGACACTACTTAACAATTCTTATCGTAATTAAAATAAAGACATATTCACAATAATTATACCATTCACACCATTTGAGCATTATTTATATACCAATAAGGAGATAATTATACCTACTTAACTAATAATTATGCGAGATAATATAAAATGATTCATTATCTTCAATGAAGACAGGCGCATGTAGGTACCTATCTACACAATACATGAACATAATTTAACATTTGATATATTATTATGAAGAGATATGAATAAGTGTGACTGTATGGGTTAGATGATGTTAAAATTTTATTAATAACTATTACTAATATTAACCAAAAGTTACTGAAGTTAAAGATTATAAATTCTAACTACCCGCCTGGTTTAAACAATAGCCCAACACCTCGTGGGTGGTTCTACGCAACGAAGATAAGAAAATATTATTTGACTAGCTTTTGCCAGCGGCTTCGCCCGCGTCGATATCGAAAAATATCCCACGGGAACGTACTACCGGGAATAAAAGTACCCTAAGTGTTTAATTCAGGTAAACAATGTCTTCTCGCACTGCTTATAGTATCCGAGGAGCAGCGCGGGGATTGATATAATATGATTGCTGGAGGATCAATAGGAACAGGATATATAACCGAACGGAAAATTACCAACTTGCATGCCTTTGAAGGCAACTTTAAAGCGAATATATAAATCCTCTTTATTCCTTATCCCGTGGGAATTAAAAAAAAAATTAAGATTAAGAGCCTGTTTCACCGCCTACTAATAGGTCTTTACCTCCGAAATTGCCGTTTTGTATGAAAAAATTTAAACGAATTTTTTTTATGCATTTTTTATTTGTATTAGTCGAAGTAATCACCCATGCAATCAATGCATCTTTGCCAACGCAGTGGCAGTTTATTTATGCCCTTCTTAAAGAAATCAGCTGGACGGGAGGCAACAAATTCTTCAAAGGCATTTTGTACTGCCTCTCGGGTATTGAATTTTTTTCCCGCCAAGAAGTTATCCAAATTCTGGAAAAAGTAGTAGTCTGTAGGCGCAAGGTCTGGTGAGTAGGGCGGATGACGGAGAGCTTCCAACCCCAGTTCTTGCAACTTGGAGACCGTCTGCTGTGCAGTATGAGGTCGCGCGTTGTCGTGCAGGAGCAGCGGAGACGAGCGATTGACCAATGCTGGTTGGAGATGTGCCAGCTTCTCCATCATTGTGTTCAGTTCTTCACAGTACACATCTGAAGTAATGCTCACCCCGTTTGGTAAGAAGCTGTGATGAATCACACCGGCGCTAGACCACCAAACAGTGACCATCACTTTTCTAGGGGTAAGTTTTCGTTTAGGGCATTGTTTAGGTGCTGAACCAGGATCCAACCAACTTGCTGAGCGCTTGCGATTATCAAACAGAATCCATTTTTCATCGCAGGTAACAATGCGGTTCAAAATTCCTTCATTTGTGTGTCTGTTGAGCAGTGCAAGGCACGTCTCGACGCGTACTTCGCGCTGGCGATCATTGAGTTCGTGGGGCACCCATTTGTCAAGCTTTTTTACCTTGCCAATTTGACGCAAATGGACCAATATTGTTTTGACGCTAACGTCGAAAGCTGCTGCTAATTCAGCCGTAAATTGTGTATGATCAGCTTCCACAATCGCCTTTAATTTGTCATTGTCGACCAAAGTCTTCGGACGACCGCGAGGTTCATTTTTCAGGTCGAAATTTCCAGAACGGAAGCGAGCAAACCAATAACAAGTGGTGCGTTGGTTTGTAGTGTTAGCTCCGTAAACGTCGTTGATGTTGCGTGCCGCTTGTGCCGCGTTGCTGCCACGACGGTACTCATATTCCATAATTACTCGAATTTTTAACGTATCCATGATGACGAAAAAGATTGAAATGCGATGAAAATGTAACACTAATCAATAAACAAATGACTACTTTTGGAAAAAAAAATCCATGTTTTTAAAATAAAATTAATTTGAAATTAGAATTCTTAGCCAAACAAAAATTATTTTGATTTGAAATAGCCAGTACTGCAGAACGGCAATTTCATATGTAAAGACCTAATATTAAGTTCCTAGTAACTTACTTGGCAGATAATTTCATACAAATTCTGTTCCATTTTTGAATTTATTCGATGAGTAGTGGCTATTTGGACCAGGGACCGCACAACCCCGGTTAAGAGTTAAGTCTTTCGAAGGGGTAGGTAAGCCGTTTATGAGGTTACCTTTATCATGTGTAACTCCTTGAATGGGTTGGGGCTTGAAACCCAGTAAAAGGGTTATCCCTTCAATATGGATAAGCCATTGAATGGGTTATATACTTGAAACCATAGATATATGAAATAAGTTTTTTATATTTCTATGCTTGAAACCCAGTGAAAGGGTTATCCCTTCATTAAGATAACCTATATAATAATAAGGGTTTTGTTCGGGATACTATATTAGCAATTTGCAACATATGCCCATCATCGAGAGTTACGTTGCTCCGAGTCGGAATGTAAGCTGTTATCGTTTTAAAGAGAGTTGAAGTGAAACCCTTTTGAACGGCTTAATTTAAGCCGTTCAAAAGGGTTGCCCACATCGTATGGGGTTTCGTTTAACTGCTTAAAGAAACCCTATCGAAAACCCTTTCATGGATAACCAAAATGGTCCCTTAAAGCCATTCAAAAGGGTTACCTATATCGTATGGGTTTTTGATTAACTGCTTAAAGAAACCCTATCGAAAACCCTTTCAATGGGTAACCAAAATGGTCCCTGATTTGGACATCGTGAAATAGGCCCTACATGTTACTTCAAGATACGAACTATGACTACATTTCCAATCCCTTAAATCTCTTAAAAAGAGGTACACGAAATGTTTGATATTATTTGTAAATTTTAAAATCATTTCATAAATCGAAACCATAAATTTGAATTTTCATATCCCCAACTTAAGAAACGCTGAGTTTCTTATAAAACTTTTATCCCAGTATCACCCTTTGTAGGATTATTTTTTAAGACAAAAGTAGGCTATATCCTTCCCCAAGATGCCATCTATAGTCTTGCCAAATTTTATCGATATCCATGCAGTTTTGTGAATTTTAAAATCATCCCCTTTTACCCCTTTCCCACCCGCCCGCTTCCTGCCTGACTTGGGCGGAGCACCGCCGTGTTATCGCGGAGGCGATCGGCGGCGGCGATCTCTCGCGTCCAAACCTGGCATGGTACGGAGCGAAAGAGCATGGGAGGCTGTCACCTCCTTCTGCAAAGCATTTATGCTCGTAAAGGAGGAGGCGGAACGCGTGAGGGAGAGGCAACTGTCGCGCCCTCACGCTCCTAGTCACCGCAGGAGTTGCCCTGGGCGGCGGAATTCCGCAGCCGATTCCCGGCCATCGTAGGCGCGGGCTTGCGGACGGCGAGCAATGGGTAGCTCGCCGTCCGGTAAGGACCAGGCCCGGGTCGACGGCGCCTCGTGTTCCACGCGCGTCTCAAAGAGATGTCAGTAGTGATGAAGTCAGATAGGGCCGATGCCGCCGGGGTCGCGGGTTGTTCGAAAGAGATACCGTGGCCCTGGCACAGGCAACTGAAGGAACACGGGTGGGTTTTAGTCAGTAAAAGTCTGACACGCCCTTCCGCTCCGCCCAGAGCGGGAAATTGATGATTTCCCAAGCACAAAAAAAAGAGATGATTTTTCAAAAACGCTGAACCACTTATTTGTACCAAAAGCATACATTTGAATTTTCATATCCCAAACTTAAGAAATGCGGGATTTCCCATACAAACTTTCATCCCCTATATCACCCCCGTAGGATAATTTTTAAGACAAAAAGTTGGCTATGTCCTTCCCCAAGATACCATCTGTAGCCTTGCCAAATTGTATCAAAATCCGTTCAGTGGTTTAGGCGTAAAAAGGTACCTAACAGACAGACAGAATTATTTTCTTTATAATATTAATACGGCACCTAAGCATTACATAGGTACAGTTGGAATCGAATTTGACTAAATTATTGTTTGCAAGTGTATGTTGGTCTTTATGTCGTAGCCAGATCTTAGAATTTTATCTTTTCATGAAGTGTTCAACTATTTCATGAAATGGTTGTTGTTGCGGCGGCCTAAAGCCTTGGGGTGAAAATCGAAATTTTCTTAGTGGACTGTATGAGGGGCGGTTCGGTGACACAAGTAGGTGTTTTGGTGGTGTGGGAAAATGATGATGGTACCTGCCTGGTGAGCTATGGCGACACGACGGGAAGGGTTTCCTTAGCCACGTGGCTGGCGCGTCCAGGATATCACGTACGGACGAGAATCTGCACTTTCCACAACACACATACACGCACTTGCACTGTTCAATAGCAATCTTCGTTCTTCGCGGTGAAAATATGAGTCCTTTTTTCGACTTGGGATTAATTTTACCCACAGGCGTCGATGTTGGTTGAGAACTGGCGGATCTTCTTGGCGGCAGCGTATGCACGCCATTGCGGATCTTCCTTCTCGCTCTCACTTAGGCATTATAAGGGTTGTGGAAGGGAGAAGGAAAGCGGAAGGAACTTTATGTTACACAGATACTAATTAATTAGAGTTGCCAGTAATTAGGCATGAAATATAAAACTAAAGAAAGTAATGGCGTTAACATTCCTCGCGGCCTTAAAGGGTCACCTTTAAAGAGAATAATATAATAATATATACAGTGAAATTACACTTAAATCTAACTAAAGAGGGAATGGACTGAATAAGATATTACTGAGTAGGAATGGGGCATAAGCGGACCACAGGTCGCACAAGAATCCCATTAGAAGTGCGTACTGAAACGACTCGCGTGCTACCGTCTATAGACGTATGCAACTTCTCAATAACACCTAGAGGCCAGGATAGAGGAGGCGCATTATCATTTACTATCACTACTACAGTGCCTTCCTTAATCATGTCTCCATCAGGTTTATTCCATTTTAAGCGTGATTGTAAACTATGAAGATACTCGCTTCGCCATCTTTTCCAGTACGACTGGACTAATTTATCCATAAGAGAGTGTCTTTGGAGCAGGTGATCAGACAGTAAACCTACTTCCGCGGCGGGTAATGAGTTAAGCGGTACAGTATGTAAAAAATGCGAAGGGGTAAGAGCTTTAGGCTCTTCCGGATCAGCGCTAAGAACAGTAAGAGGTCTGGAGTTCAACAGGCACTCTATTTGAGAGAGAATTGTAACTAATTCTTCATAAGATAGAAGTTGTTGACCTATTGTCTTGAAAAGGTGAGTCTTCACGGCCTTCACCATGGACTCCCAACATCCACCAAAGTGCGGTGATGCGGGCGGAATAAAGTGCCAATTAATGCGATGCTCAGCGAGCTCCTCTTCAAAGCGCGGGCGGTATTCTTTATTTATGAAAGTATACAAGTCGCGTAAAAACGAATTAGCTCCTCGAAAATTGGTCGCGTTGTCCGAATACAAGCATTGTACCGGTCCACGGCGGGATAAAAACCGTTTCAACGCGGCTATGAACGACGCAGTCGTAAGATCTGTAGCTAATTCAATATGAACAGCGCGAGTAGTCATACAGGTAAATATACATAAATAACCCTTGCGACTCTTCGCACCTCGAGTGCGTACGGGCACATACTGTATAGGGCCAGCGTAATCACACCCTGTATGAGAAAAAGCTTTGGTTGCAACATTTACTCTAGATTTAGGGAGATCGCCCATAATCGGCGGACCATGAGGTCGCGGTCTCCACCTGTGACATGCGTTACACTTGTGGATTCTATGACGAATAATGCGTCTAGCGGACAAAATCCAATACTTATGGCGCAATAACGACATAGTGAGTTCTGGACCTGCATGTAAATATTTTATATGATAATAGTCTACGAGGATTTCAACTATGCGATCATGACGGGTTAACACTACCGGGTGTTTAGTACTATAGGCCTCAGCCGAATGAGTTAATCGACCCCCAACGCGGATTAAATCATCACCATCTACAAATGGCTTGAGTTTAATAAGAGCGGGTGAACAAATTTTATTATTTTTTAACTCGGAATAATCATCCATGAAGTGTTTTCTTTGAACATGACGCCACAAAATGGTTTCAGCGAACTCGAGGTCGCTAGCGGTAACGGTGTCAGTCCGACGCGGGAGTTTTTTCATGAAGCGGTATATGAAAACAACAATACGCAGCAGTTTAGTCCACGACGACGTACGTTCTGCGAGTGCGAGTAGAAGCGAATTTTCCGAACTTGAATCCGCGACTATGGGATGCGCGTGGACCCTTTCTTCCGGAATGGGTTCCGAATTCAAGTCTGTAACCTTATGTATGGGCCATTCGGAAGGGTCGCGCTTAGCCCAAGCGGGTCCGTGCAACCATAATGGGTGCTCAATGAATTTGTCAGGTGTTAAACCACGTGACAAACAGTCCGCTGGGTTTTCAGTACCAGGTACGTGGTAGAAATGTTCCGCGGGGACGTTGTCTACGATGCGAACGACACGATTGGCCACAAACGTGTGCCAACGATGCGGAGAAGAATTTATCCAGCAAAGAGTCACCTTAGAATCGGTGAATGCGTAAATAGCGGTAACATTATAACGCGGATTATAAGTGTCATGAACACGGCGAAGAAGTTTAGCGAGGAGTTCGGCACCACAGAGCTCCAGTCGAGCGATAGTCAATGGTTTAACCGGCGATACCTTCGACTTGGCACAAACCAGCTGAACGACTACGTCATCGTTGCGAGTGACGTGCGCATAGATGACAGCGCCGTAGGCGCTTTCACTGGCGTCGGAAAATCCAATGAGGCGAAGAATACAATTTTCAAAAATACCTAAATGGCGCGGGATTTTAAAATCATTTAAAAGCGGCAGGGCAGAGCGAAAAGTTTGCCAAATATTTATGATGTGACGCGGGGGAGTGTCATCCCAATCGAGCTTCAGTAACCACAATTCTTTGATAAGTAGTTTAGCATAGAGAACTACAGGCGCGACAAGCCCCATGATGTCCCACAGTCTAGCTACGGCCGACAGAATAGCACGTTTAGTACACGTGTCTGGCGGTGCGGAAATAAGAAATTCAAAACAATCATTTGACCTACACCAGCGCAAGCCGAGAACCTTTTGTTCTACCGACTTGTCGAATTCTAGTTGTTCGGTCAACCTATGCGACGCGGGAATACTGTTTAGTACAGTTTGAGAGTTACTGGTCCACTTGACCAACTCGAACTGACCTCCTCTAAAGAGTTTAATCAGTTCGTGCGAAACCTGGACTGCACGTGATTCGGAGCTTACGCTGTAGACTACGTCATCCATATACAGCGAATCCGCGATGATAGCGCTGGCGCGCGGGAAGTGATGACCATCGTCTTGAACCAACTGTTGTACTGTGCGGATCGCATGGTAGGGACTTGACTTGAGACCAAAACAGACACGGTTAAACTGATATAGAACCAGAGGATCGTTTGGACTAAAACGATATAAGATGCGTTGAAAGCGACGATCGCTTTCTCTTACTTCAATCTGTAAGAACATTTGTCGGCAATCAGCCGAGAGCGCGAATGCGAACAATCGAAAATTCAGAATTATAGTAAACAAGTCACCCTGTAAATTTGGGCCACTGTGTAAAATATCGTTGAGAGATAATCCAGTACTCGTTTTAGCACTAGCGTCTAACACGGAGCGTAGTTTTGTTGTTGTCTTATCTAAACGTACAACTGCGTGATGCGGAATTACATAGTCAGGACAACTACTGTCTGAACTATCGAGCGGAGCAGGAGATAAATATCCATTATCAATATATTCGCGAATGACGTCATCATACGCAGTACGTAACTCGGGTGCGGATTCTAATTTCTTTTCTAGGCAGAAAAAACGTTTTTTCGCGATATCGAGTGAGTTCCCCAATGAGAACACATCGCTGCGAAACAGTAGGGCTACAGAGTATCTACCTGTGTCCCCATCGCGTTCCGTGGTCGAATTATAAAAGTACTCGCACTCAAGTTCGTCGAGCGATTTGCTCGTCGAAAGAGTGACGGGCGCTTCATCGACCTGCCAGAATTTTTTCAACGCCGATTCTAACGAGTCTTTGTCGGATGGTTGCGAAATATGTGAGTAACAAGACTGTGGAGGCTTATTACGACGTACAGGCAGCGCGGGCACAGTGCCCATGATGACGTAACCGAGTACCGTCTGCATGGCGGGCGGCGCGGAGGAGTTGCTGCTAACTACGCGGGGCAGCATAAGATGCGGGAAAAGCGAAGCCCCGATCAACACATCGATGCGACCGGGTTTGCCAAACGATTCGTCGGCGAGCGGTAAACCTTTTAAGTAAGGCAAGGCGGAAGTATCTACGGGAGCGGTAGGTAAATTATCGGTGATTGCATCGACAACTAGCGAATTAACGTTAAAAGTAACGTTCGGATTAAAACGGGAAAAGAAAGCGAATTGTACGGAACCCTTAACGGATTTTTCCGTACCACCGATACCCTTAACGGAAGGCGTATCAGATGAATGTCTAGTCAAACCTAATCGTTTGCAACATTCTGCGGTAATAAAATTAATTTGTGAGCCACTGTCTACTAGACAGCGAATAAAATGCTCCTTACCAAATGAATCTCGAACTATTACAGTAGCGGTTGACAACAAAATAGTAGTATTCGTATTACATTGCGGCTTTGATACGCGGGAGTTCGAGTCGTAAAAGATCGACGCAGCAATGGATGCATTACATTGCGGGGCGCTCTGAGCGGTGGCGGCGAGCGGCGCGGCGGCGGCGTGAGCATCTTGCTCGCTCGAAGCCGTGGAGTTTGAACCCGATTGTGTACGTGCGATATCATCAACACCGTTCGATAATACAGTCGCGTGCGATTCGCGATTAAAGTGTAAAAGCGTATGATGTTTATTTTTACAAGATTTACATCTAGATTCAGACTGACAGACTCTGGCCTTATGTTTAATACTTAAACAGTTAGTATATGCATCGTTTTGCTTCACCGATTTGAAACGATCACTTGGTGTCATTTTAGAAAAGGCAGGACATTTAAATAAATGTTTATGAACAAAGCTATCACACAAACACTTTGCGGATTTATCAATTACAGTGTAAGATTGCGGTTGCGGAGTTTTGGACGTTTTTTTATTTACAGGATTGTTGTTAGACTGAGTGAAACTCAAGCTGTTTAAAGCTTTAGTATTTTGTAAAATGCGAGATTGATTTTTAATGAACTGTACTAAATTGTCGAATTTAGGAATTTCGTCTTTTGAGTTCATTTCAAAAAGTCGAGCGGTTTCAGAATCAACCTTTTTTATAGCGACATGGAAAAAAATCAAATCTGATAAATCATTTATTTTAAGGTTTTTTAATGCGTTTGCGGCGGAAACAAAATTATCAGAAAAGGATTCGAAATTTTGAATAGATGCGGTATTAAAAGATTTATGTTCAAACATCCGATTAAGGTAACTAGAAGCCAACATACGTTTGTCTTCGTACTTGTTTATGAGTGAATTAAAAATTAATTGGTAGTTATCGCCATTAGGACAAACTCCTGAGAACGCGGTTTGAGCCTTATCTTTCAATTTCCCCATCAAATAATATAATTTCTCCGAATCAGTCAATGTATTATTTTCGTGTACCGTGCTTTTAAAATTAGCATAGAACAGGGGCCAGTTACGAATATCGCCATCGAATGACATAATTTCAATGGGAGGCAAGCTAACTGTTTGCTTATTGACACCACTACCATTAGAAGTAGGAGCCGATGTGGCTGATGATTTTGAGTAATTTGAATAATTATATTTAACGCAGCAATATAATTCCTCAAAACTAATCCACGACTGATCATCAATATTATTTTCCGGGTCTTGTCTTAGAAGAAGCGAGTTATATTTATTAAATGCCTCGAGGAACTCGGTGCGCAACGCATCAACATTGACACACGCACACAAGAACTTCTCTAGCGGTTCCATACCGGACTTCATTTTTTCCATTAAATCGTAAATGATTTGCATGCGGGCAAAAATCATATTACGACATGACAGTGCTATTTGAATCGCGGATTCTATCTGATCATCCGAATCCATGGTCACTTTCTTAGGCATTTTCGATATTTTTGTAGGTTTTTATAATAGCTAAAATAAATCGCAAACTTCAACGAGTTGCGCGCGGTGCGGGATTGGTAGGTGGTACCTACGAATATAGTACCGAACGATAGCGAAGCGATCGAGCGGTAGATTTTGCTTCTACCTACGTATATTAAAATATTAAGTTGAGCGGGATGCGAAATACCTGTGAATGTACGCAATGACAAGTAGGTACTGTAATAAATGAATAAATGAAAGCGGTTTAGTATAAGAGTATAAGGAACGAAGATTGAAATGAACTATAGTTGCGGGATGATAATATACGGATATAATATTGATATCCGTTATCAAGAGGATAAAGAAAAATAGGTATCCGTGATCATGGGACCAAAACTGTTGGATATCTGTGATCGTAGGACCAAAAACTGTTGGATATCCGTGATCGTAGGACCAAAAAATGTTGCGGCGGCCTAAAGCCTTGGGGTGAAAATCGAAATTTTCTTAGTGGACTGTATGAGGGGCGGTTCGGTGACACAAGTAGGTGTTTTGGTGGTGTGGGAAAATGATGATGGTACCTGCCTGGTGAGCTATGGCGACACGACGGGAAGGGTTTCCTTAGCCACGTGGCTGGCGCGTCCAGGATATCACGTACGGACGAGAATCTGCACTTTCCACAACACACATACACGCACTTGCACTGTTCAATAGCAATCTTCGTTCTTCGCGGTGAAAATATGAGTCCTTTTTTCGACTTGGGATTAATTTTACCCACAGGCGTCGATGTTGGTTGAGAACTGGCGGATCTTCTTGGCGGCAGCGTATGCACGCCATTGCGGATCTTCCTTCTCGCTCTCACTTAGGCATTATAAGGGTTGTGGAAGGGAGAAGGAAAGCGGAAGGAACTTTATGTTACACAGATACTAATTAATTAGAGTTGCCAGTAATTAGGCATGAAATATAAAACTAAAGAAAGTAATGGCGTTAACAGTTGTATTTCATGAGATAGAACATCGACCGCTGGTCAGATCATGATGTGGTCTAGCCAGATCATTGAATACTCAATGTTTGACGATATGAACAGCTTCGGCCACACCTTCGCGACCGAAGCGACTGCAAAGTGGGAGCGTCAGTCGCGCGGCGGACGCCTGCTCGTGTTATCTTATGGCGCCTTGCACCACACCATTGCGACCGTGATGCGGAAAGACCGTGTTAGCAAAGCGGGACGCATATGCGTCTTGTGGTCAGACGTGTTAGCTTGTCTACTCTGATCAAAGCGAGAATTTTATGAATAGTGACTATCATTTGTAGATACTTACAATGTCAACACCACGGTTATTACCTATTATTATTATTTATTATTTTTATATGTTGACATATCTCGGGACTCTGGGGTCCCGGACCTTTGGAAGGCCTGCGAGGGCCGAAGCCAACTTGCAGAGGCCCGTTAGACGCTTTCAATTAAATGAGGCACCAACCGACGATTATCCCTGTACGCACTATGCAAGTGCACCCAAGAACAACCCCCGGTTGGTGTAGGACTATTGCAGGTTATGGAAATAAAGATATTGGACTATGGGTTTGGATAATTAAAATGGACTGGTTTCCAAGAACTATGAAAGGCCCTTGCCTGATCAATGTTTTATTATTCATGGAAAAAATGGCAGGGGGTGACTTGCACACTCAATAATGGGCCTCCGGAAACTGTCGCTAGCACTTAGTGACGTAGCGACAAGTGGGCAACATATCCTGAGGTGCTTGAGGAATGGGGAGGTATTCCACGGCTCTCAGAACAATCCCGGAGCCCGGCTTAAGATGGTCAAAAACCCTACAAGCACTTACTGGAATGCTTACTTCCTCCGAGCACGTTTGCTTTAGCAAATCTGCACTCAAGCCTGCCAATAAAGACAAGAATGAGGTGGGAGCTCTGTTCCCGTCAGTATTCACTCCAGCCGGTCAATAAAAGCAAGCCAGAGATGAGGAACAGGACTTCTCCCGGGAGATGGGGTCCGTGGGGTGGTCGATACTGCCTAACAGCTCGCCACATGCTGCCCTGCTGGTTTCTGTATCTCTCTTGGTCTGGCTCCTCACCCTAGACCTGTTTCAGCAAAGTAAACTACCGGCTCAGACCCAGAGTTCAGAGCGCGCAAGCCCCACCACGACGTCAACGTAGAGATACGGCATTATTATTATTCCTTTATTTCAGGCAACTGTGGCCCATACAAAATACAATACACAAATACAAAAAATTACAACATAAAAAAAATAAACTAATACATATCAAACTTATAAACTAAGACGCACGAAGTGTTAATTATCTATTGTGTGTGTGAATTATCTAATCGTTACGGTCAATTCATACAATAACAACTCACAGAAGTGAGATGTTATTCTATGAATTGACGTTATCAATTGACTCGTCGGCTTATCGATGCACTCGGCCTTTTTACTGTTGTTTGACGTCAAGTTTTACAATAACATCTCACAAAAGTGAGATGTTATTATATGAATTGTCGTTATCAATTGACTCGTCGGCTTATCGATGCACTCGGCCTTTTTACTGTTGTTTGACGTCAAGTTTTACAATAACATCTCACAAAAGTGAGATGTTATTCTATGAATTGTCGTTATCAATTGACTCGTCGGCTTGTCGATGCTCTCGGCCTTTTTACTGTTGTTTGACGTCAATTCATACAATAAATCTCACTTAAGTGAGATGTTATTCTGTGAACTGACGTTATCAATTGACTCGACGGCTTATCGATGCGCTTGGCCTTTTTAGTGTTGTTTGACGTCAATTCATACAATAAATCTCACATAAGTGAGATGTTAATCTGTGATCTGACGTTATCAATTGACTCGTCGGCCTATCGATGCCCTCTGCGTTTTTAATTATGTTTGACGTCAATTCTCCTATCAATTAAAGCAAGCAAGGAGTTATTACGCTGAGCACATTATAGCCGACAGCACATTTTAGAATTTTCGATAGAGTTAAGAGACGCTTTGTCAGAAGTACACGCAAGTGAGCTAGGAGAAAATGTTGTCGTTTTACGAGGAAGAATTCAATCCCGGCACGTCACTGCAAAAAGCTATTTTGTGTATGTAGGTTTTGACAGGACATTGGAGGAGGGTCAAAATGCAGTCAGCCATTACTATTGCACATGCAATATTGGAAAGAGGACAGTAGGATGTTGTTCACACATAATGTGCATAGTATGGTTTCTAACCTACGCACGGTATGAACCAAATTGGAGACGCCCTCCAGCTATAGAATTGGAAGATGTTTTAGTTCGACCTTAGAAAGTATTAATAAAATAATTGAAAATAGTATTAAGAAAATGTTTGTCATTGTTTTATATGACGGAATTCAAATATTGTGTATAATAACTGATTAAAATAGTATTAAGAACATGTTTGCCATTGTTTTATTTGCGAGAATTAGTAACCTTGCCCAAGACATGGTATGCGCAAAACATAGAACACGAATATATTTATACTCATAATCTAAGCGGAAAAAGTAACTTAAGGTTTTTTTTGATATTACAGTCACACTTACAGAATTACAGCCATGGCAAAAAAGCCAAGAGAAATCGACATTGAGAATGACCCATTATATAAGTCTATTTATACCCCATTTGAAATAAGATGAGACAATACAAACCTTTTTACAGTGTGTTCAACTGATTTTGAATGCTATTCCGTAGGCGTATGGATGGCATTAAAAGCAAAAACGTGGTTACAATACCAACTGTTTACTGCAGCTGCTATTTGTCATGCCACCAACGAAATAGAAGTCAAAATCGCTTGAACGGTCTGTAAAAAAGGCTTGTTTAAATGTCTAATGTTATGTAAATCTTTAATGTATACTTAGATGATATGTTTACATTTATTTAGAACTTTATTTATTTAATATTTATAAAATATTTAAATCAGCTAACCAATAGTGACGTTTATAGTTGCTTGGATGCGAATACTGCCTATAACATATTCCATGATAATTTCATTATGTTATATAATCTCTGTTTTCCTATTAAGAAAGTCAAGATACATAACAGATCTAGACCGAAATGGATTTCACGTGGATTAAAAATATGTAGCAAACGTAAATGTCAACTACTGTGGCAATATAGGCATAATCCAAATCAAACCACTAAAACTGCTTTCAAAGCATATGCAAAGAGATATAAAACTATAATTAGGCTTACTAAAAAATCTCAAAACGACTACTTTATTAAATCTGCTCTAAATAAAAACAAAGCTACTTGGAAAGTAATAAATGACATCAAAGGGAAGTATCCAAATGAAGGTGTGGCTCAATTAATTATAAATGACGTAATCATAAATAATCCTCAAGACATTGCTAATTCGTTTAATGATTTCTTTCTTGACATCAACAAAAATAATACTAGTGTTCCCCAAGAATCATCCAATAAATTGACATATAATTCTGATTCAATCTTTATGACACCGACTATCCCTGATGACATTAACAAAATAATAATTGCTCTAAAAAATAAAAACAGTGCCGGTTATGATAACATTACGACAAATATTGATAAAGATGTAGCCCATATTATATCAGAACCACTTAGCTTCATTATCAATCTATGTATAGAAGAAGGCACTTTCCCAGAAAAACTAAAAATATCGGTTATAAAGCCAGTGTTGAAAAAAGGAGACAAAACTAACATAAGTAATTACAGGCCCATTGCATTAATACCTATTTTTGGGAAAATCTTTGAAAAGGTGATGTTTAACTGTCTTTATAATTTCTTTGAGGCAAAAAACATCTTAGCGCCCAATCAATATGGTTTCAGAAAAAACAAATCCATAAATGTAGCAGTTTATAACTTCTTACAGAAGGTAATGACTAACTTGGATAAAGGGTTGTCAGCTGTCGCATTATACATGGACATGTCGAAAGCTTTCGATCGTGTCGATCACAAAATCCTCTTAAGAAAATTGTATGCATATGGTGTAAGAGGAAATGTGTACAAACTCATAGAATCATACCTTAGCGACAGACAACAATTCACAGAAGTAAGGAGGATAAATCATATTACTAAAACAGAAGAACTATATGTATCTGAATCTAGAATAGTTGAATTCGGTGTTCCTCAAGGGACTATTGTTGGCCCTCTGTTCTTTCTCATCTATATAAATGACATGCCTTCGGTAACAACTCATGACATTACACTGTTTGCTGATGATAGCACCGTTTTATTTGCTAATGATAATTCAACTGATTTAGAATCTGACATTAACCAAACAATATTATTGATTATAGACTGGCTTAGAGTGAATAATTTAATGATTAATATTGATAAAACTAAAATAATGAATTTTAAAATACGAACTCGACGTACAGGTGCTTTAAAAATTCATTACCTAGATAGTGACATTGAGGAAACAGAAGTAACGAAATTTCTAGGACTACATATTGACCACAAACTTAACTGGAAATTTCATATTGAGCACGTTTGCAAAAAGCTGGGACAATTTTCATATGCATTATATAGATTAGGGAAAATAGCAAATCGGAGTACTTTGCTAGCAGCTTACCATGGTTACGTTGGCTCTATTCTCCGATATGGTGTAATATTTTGGGGCAACAGTACGGAAAAAGAGCGCGCTTTCATTGCTCAAAAACGCTGCATCAGGGCTATATTCAACTTATATGAAACTGACTCCTGTAAGCCATTTTTTAAAAACAATAAATTATTAACACTACCATGCATCTATATACTTGAGGCAGCAGTATTTGTTAAAAACAATATCCACATGTTCAATTACTACACGCGTATACGGCGTAAGGATAAACTACGCACACCAGCCAGTAAAACGCACCTAATGCATAAGAGCATCTTTTGTTCAGCTTCTCGCATTTTTAATAATATACCGGGGCCTATCAGAACAATTATGAAAAATGAGAATTTTAAAAGGACTCTCCATGATCTGCTAGTAAACAAAAGTTATTACTCTGTAAAAGAATTTCTGTCCGACAAATCTTTACTAAAATATAGTCCCACCCAGTCGTAATGTGTTCAATGACCATAATGTATTATGCACTATAATCTATTTTTATTTTATATTATGATTTTGTAATTTCTTATTTTGGTTTGTTGTGATTAATTTTATTTTTTTGAATTTTATGTGTATAATTTGACATCCTACCTATTTTAATTTGTTATCCTTTTTAATTTTTTTGAACCTTATACATATATGCAATTAATTTTATTTTTTATATATTAATTTGAATTTGACATCTCCATTGTTTAAATGTAATTATTATTATTGTATGCCCTACGGGCGGGACATAGCTGATCAAAATTTTCAAATATTTAAGAACTGTACTATACATACCTATGATCCACAATAAACTTTTGATTGATTGATTGATTGATTGATTGATTGATTGATTTAGCTGCTAATATGATGGTTCTATCGCTTTGGTGCCATAGCACCAAACGATTCATATCCATACTTCCACTTCTTCATACTTTACTTTAATGATTTCCCAAACGGATTAAAAACCTTTTTTTTTTTACTTTCCAGCACTTCCAATTTTGGGTGAATGGTCTCCTTTACATGTTCTTTTTTCTTCTTCTTGCCCGTGGCTTCGCCCTCGTTTATGTCGGACATTATCCCACGGGAACGTACTGCCGGGATACGAAAAGTATCTTTTGTCGTAACCCAGGGCCATGGTCTATCCGTACCTAGAGCTTTCATCCAAAATCCGTTGAGCCGTTAAGACGTGAAAAGCTAGACATAGTTACTTTCGCATAGAAATATAGATAATATTAGCATGACTAACATAGATGGAAGTATGGATATAGATAGTATGGAAGTAGGTACTTAAGTAAATATGTTGATCGTAGGTTCGAACCCAGCCAGGCGCAGACTTTGTGTAAATTATTTCATCACCACTGCTCATAAAACGGCGAAGGAAAACATCGAGAGGAAACCGGCATGTCCTAGAACCAACAATTCGAAGACATGTGACATCTACCAACTCGCACTGGGCCCGAGTGGTGGATTACGGCCCTCCCTCTTACCGAGAGGAGGCCTTTTTTTTTGTGTATGGGAAATCATCAAATGACTTCTCCCTTTCTGGGCAGAGCCGGAGGGCGTGTCAGACTTTTACTGACTAAAACCCACCCGTGTTCCTTCAGTTTCCCGTGCCAGGGCCACGGTATCTCTTTCGAACTACCCGCGACCCCGGCGGCATCGGCCCTGTTGGACCCCGTCACTGCTGACATCTCTTTGAGGCGCGCATGGAACACAACGCGCCGTCGACCCGGGCCTGGTCCTTACCGGACGGCGAGCTGCCCATTACTCGTCGTCCGCAAGCCCGCGCCTACGGTGGCCGGAAATCGGCGATAGATTCCCGCCGCCCATGACGTCTCCTGCGGCGGCTAGGGGCGCGAGGGCGCGGCTGTTGCCTCTCCCTCACGCGTTCCGCCTCCTCCTTCGCGAGCATTACTGCTTCGCAGAAGGAGGTGACGGCCCCCATTTGTGCTCAAACTCAAACTCAAAGCATTTATTTCAAATAAACCAATTACAGGCACTTTTGAATTGTCAATGGGTCGGTCAGTCAGAAAGATGAAGCTAGTTGCCCATTCCAAAGCGTAGTAGATCCCTATGGAGAAGAACGGGCAAGAAACTTCACGGACACTCTTTTAAATCATAATATTTTTACAAAATATTGGTTACATCGTTCATGTTGAAAAGATACATGTGAGAACAATGTAGAAAGACGTGCACGTTAAAAATCGTCCGTAATAAAAAGATAAAAAACTAAAACAACTAAATTAAATACTAAAATTAAAAATAAGCCATGGCAGCTAAGAGACGACCAGTCCCAACTGACGGCGCCCGTACACGAATATGACGCATGGATCAGCACCAGGGCCTGCTCCTTGCCGGACGGCGAGCTGCCCATTACTCGCCATCCGCAAGCCCGCGCCTACGGTGGCCGGGAATCGGCTATCGATTCCATAACACCATGTCAACTAATTAGGATGGGTATCTTGGTAGGTTATTTACCTAGTTCACCGACACACTTGGGATCCGTTGGACCGCAACGCACTCCGGTAGGTAGGCACTTACAATTCATCAAAACCGCTCTACGCTGTTAGGTAGCATTCTTGTAGATCGAGAACGTAAAACCAATAATTAATTACCTACCTATTTAAAAATATCTTCATAGCATCATCTATGAAAGTGAAAACACTTTCATCGATGATGCTGTATGTATGTAAGGCCCAATAGGTACCTACGTATTACATGATGTGTCAACATTGCACCTACAATACAACTGGTGGCGATACCTTCCACAGAATAATTTTGGAACACTTTTCATGTCACATCTAGACATCTAGAGCTATGAATTTAATAATTTACTGCAACTATGTCGCATTCTGTAACACGATTAATATGCAGAACAATTCTTTCTCTGGCCCCAAAAGTGGGGCGGTTTCAAATAACTTTTCTGGGAACTGGCCGGTCCGTTGCCAAGTGCTCGCTGCACCACTGTCATTGCCAGACAAAGTTTAGTTATCAATGCCTAATCGACCGTGGCGTTTTGATAACTAATTGTTGTTATTATTATTATTTTTTTAATCTTAGGGCTATGATATTTTTATAAAATTAAATAATTATGATGTATTTTTTGTTTAATTTTTATTAGTAAGTACCAGTAGTTATCTACCTATTAAAACTTTAATAAACAAGTAGGTAATTATCATCAGCCCATGAACTTTAACAGATACATACCTATTATGTATATATTATATCGATGATTAATATAAATCCATTAAGCCCCATTTACCTACACGGTGCAAGTTTATTGTCTGTGGTGTGATAGGCAGTTATGTACAATTAAATATCCAGGCAACTTAGCTGTCTTTCTTAACGATCGATTCAGTGGTTTAGGCGTGAAAAGATGACAGACAGATCTACTTTCGCATCTTATTAAGTACCTAGGCCTAAGTAGGTATATTACCTACTATTTCCTACCTAATGAGATCATAGCAAATAGTCGGATCCCTAACATGTACCTAGTTCCCACGGTAAGTTGGTACTTACTGATAGAAAATACTTAGGTAGGTAACATAGAGGTACCTATCTACTAAGTATCTTTCTATCAGTAAGTATTTTACATAAACAAGTAAAATACTTAAATGAATTAAAGAATTATATAACTATTTAATAATATATATTATTATTTATTGGCTTTGGCTTATGTCCAGCAGTGGATGACTGACGGCTGAAATGATGATGATGATTCTTTAATAAAGTAACAGCTATGCAATGATCCAATAAAACAAGTATTCGCAATGACAGTAAGAATACTAATATTGTTACTCTCGTCATCATGAAGGGCCTATTTATTACAGTCGTTAAAATAATCTGTTTAGGGGCTGATTTTTCAATAGTCAGATAACTTTTATCTGAAGAATAAACATGACAGTTTGACATATTTTCTATACAAAAGCTGTCAAATTACCATATTTATTCTATTAATAAAAGTTATCTGACGATTGAAAAATTAGCCCTAAATAAAAATAAAATTTCTTATCTATTTCAGTTTCAGTTTCAACCAGGTTCATTACAGAGTATAGCGCAAAAGTTTTTGAAATTCCCGCTAATATATTATGTGCGTTCCGTTCATGGCAAACCGATTGAAGCATTCACAATCATGTTTCAGATTTTAAAATGTTTGAAAATTATTGAATATTCTGTTCAGTAAAATTAATTTGTTTTACGATTACTCCAAAATTTTAATGAGCTATCGTAATAGAACAATAAACCTGAAAACAAGCTGCAATAAACCGTCTCACACGCCAACGCTTAAAATATGACAAATGCAGTTTGGCCAAACATGGAACACGGTTATAAGGCATGGTTTACACTAAAAATCTTCAATAAAATCTCAAACAAAATAGTATTTCAACAAGGTATAACTTTAATCTACTAAAATATAACTCCCCCGCTAAGGCAACTCGCAATATTCAAATTATGGTTCAATCATGAATACAATTATATAAGTTCTTACCCTTTTTTTTTTAACCAATTTTGAACTATTTTTATCAACCTGTATTGTGCCACTGCTGGGCAAAGGTCTCCCCCACTCAAGCTCCACTCCCAAGCTTTCCACTCTTTCCTGTGAGTTGCTTTCTCCAGCCAATCCCCCATAAACGCCTGTCAGTCGACAGCCAGCGTTTACTCGGCCTCCGTTGGCGGCGACACCCTTCTTCTAGGTTCCACTGCGTGACGACTCTGGCCCATCAGTCCCGATGCATCCGATACTACTTAGATGGCCCGCCTAATCCCACTTCAGCATAGCAGACATATTGCACACATCGGTGAATCCAGTTTTGGAGCATATCGTTGTATTACGTATCCGGTCACTGGCGAACCTAATCTAAATGTTATTAATATAGCTTAGGCATATGGAATGTGTATTACTGACATCATTGGATCAAGGTCTGAATAAATTAAAGTATTTTCTATATTTTGATCAACATACAACCTGACACTACCCTGCAATTTACAAAAAAGTAAGCAATAATTTCGCGGGGTGCTGTAATAAAATACTAGCCGGTTACTATTAATCTTTCTTTGTTGTAATCATTAAGATATGGGTACTATCGTGGACATTTGCGGTGAACCACTTTTCAACCTTATTACTATGGTAGTAAGGTTCAAAAGTGGTTCTTCGCAAATGTCCGCGATACACAGTTGTAATAGACAATAATTCAAATTAAAAATAGGTAACTACATAATAAATATTTCATTCCATAAAAAAATTCAATGGGAACTTCACAATGTGCAAATAACTGAATGCGTCTTAAGTAAAATATCTATAGGCACAGCTTGCAATATTTAACTGTTCAGTTATTATAATTATCTTTTGTATAAACAATTAATTACAAATTCTACTTAGCGCTACCGCGTTTGAATTTTATTCAACAAATTATAATCTTCACAATGATAATTATGACGACGCGACGCCAGAAACTTTTTATTTACACAGTAATGGAAAGGTACGATTGCAATAAAATAAAATAATAAACATCAACAAAACAAAGCGAAGTCCGAGTAATCGAGTAGTCCCACTTCAAAATAAATGGAAGTGGGACTGCTCGTGTGTATCTATATAGTCCAGCAATAGCAATGTGTATCCGACTTTATGTCACTTCAAACTTCATCTCAGTGTTGCCGTTTTAGCAACTTTGTGGCTAGATCTAGCGGATTTTCAACGATATTAGCCAAAAAATATTTTGTTTTAGCCACCAAAATGAATCTAGCCACTTCTGGCTACTTTTTAGATTATTACCAGTTTACCACATACCTACTTCTATTACTGTTTTGCCACCTGAAAGTTTAACCAAACTCACAAAAACGGTCAAACCACTAAAACCAACTGAAATACCATCCATTAACGAAGAGATTCCAGAAGACATTGTAAACTTTCAAATTGATTATTAATTTTTTACTAAAAGAACAATAATTTAATGTTTTTAACTATAAACTAGTAACCAGTTTCTAATATTTTTTTAACAACACAATTAAATCCACTTATCCCCAACCCTATATAATGAAATTATATTATATTAATAGCATAAAGTAAGCCAAAAATACTCTAGCCACTTTTAGCGGAATTTTGAAAGTAATTTATTTACAAAACTAGCAACTTTTTTCTTTGATGTAGCCACAAACTAGATGGTCCTAACGGCAACACTGCTTCATCTTTCACTTTTGACTTTTGAAAGGAAAACATTTCAAAATTTTGGAGACCTATTTTTAGCGATATTATTCCCACGTTTTAGATTAAGTTACTGTAAACGTATTTTTAGTTGGTTTTACTTTTGAACTGTAAGTTAAATAAACGAAATGGGCCGCAAGTCGCAATCAAAACAAAACCCTAAGAAGAATGCAGGGAAGGAAAACAACAAGTTCTTACAGCAAAAAAGAAAAGAACTGGTAGTTCTGGTGGATAAGGTGTTGAGACTGACGGGTATATTCCAGGCTTCTAATAGTGTGATAAAAAGTTGGGAGCATCATTTAGAAATTGACGCTTTGGTCAAAGAAATATTGAATCTTGAGGGTCCTCAGCCTAAGAGTGGACAGAACCAGAGGAAGTCGAATGTTGACAAGTATATAAAGTGGCTTAGTGAGAATGAGGTTCAACTTGATGGTAAGTTGTAACAATTATGTAAACTTTGTACACAAATTACAATACCTATGTACTTGCAATGAAAATTTTAACAATCGTCTGCTTATAAACAATTTGAGTTGGTGCATAACTCATTTCCATGGTACAATCTGAAACAGAAAACTTCAAATATTTTGTAAAACAAATTCTTAAAGAGTTTCTTCAAAAATTTTACAGGTATTGAAATCTCCGAGTTTGAAGGATACGAGTTGGGTCTGAAAGCAACAAAAGAATTTAAAGAAGGAACACTTATTCTCACTGTTCCATCAAAAGTGATGATGACCGAGAAGAATGCGAAAGAGTCCGAGTTAGGGAACTTCATAACCATTGATCCGCTGTTGCAAAGTATGCCAAATATAACACTGGCAATGTTCCTGCTGCTAGAAAAACATAATCCTGGTAAGTTAAACTGTAATAGATGTACAGTACCATACAGTTATTTAGTTTGCATTGGATTAATGAATCAGGGCCCCGGACTGTCAGTGGTTTTAAAATTCACATTCATTATCAAAATAACAAAAATGGTATAATTATCGTAATGCAAGTTTGCTGCTCTGAAGTGGGTTATAAATGACTAGTCAATATACAGTGTGTCTGTATTCGGACTGGCGGAAATTAAGGGGGTGGTACAGACGATCAAACTGAACAACTTTCTCCCGGGGACCAACATCATAATCACGAAAACATTTTCAGTCGTCCCATACATTTGGCCGAGTAGGTATTGAAGTTTTGTATGGGATGACTGATTTTTTTTTCACGATTACGATGTTGGTCCCCGGGAGAAAGTTGTTCAGTTTGATCGTCTGTACCACCCCCTTAATTTTCGCCAGTCCGAATACAGACACACTGTATATAATAAAACAGCAGCACACCATGCCATACGCATCAGAAAGCCTGGTTTCAGAGGGGCAAATTTATGTGATGCAAACTGTAAGTCGTTCTGTGATGATGATTGTAGTACAACTACAATGGTTTCCAATATTCCAGGTTTACGACTGCTTTTCTATTTCTATTTTATTATCAGGTACTTACTTTAAAAATTAAAAGTAATAATACAAATTATATTAAATTGTTTGTCTTTTCTAATAAGGAAAAACAGACCACCAGACCACAGACCTTTATTATCACTGTTTTGTCCGTCTGTCACAGAAGTTTTTTATTTTATGTGGTGTACATTAAAGTATTTAATTAATAAATATGAATATATATAATAATATATATAATATATATATATATATTATATTTTATGTAGAGAAAGTATATTAATTTTATTTATAAACTGTTTTCAGAATCATTCTGGAAGCCATATATTGACGTTTTACCTGAGAAATATTCTACTATTCTTTACTTCACCTTGGAGGAGCTAGCAGAACTCAAGGTAACAATAAAAAAATAATTATGTGACTTTAATTGATATCTACTATTCTTTTTTCTTTGCTATTGTCTGTGTGAATGTTAATATATGCAGTGGGAACACTGTCCATGGGTTATTTGATGAAAATCTGTATAAATTCATTACGGTTGCAATAATTTCCATAATTATTTTGAGTATATCTATGTAACTAATTTTGAAGATAAGAAAGAATAAGAGGGTTACTAAAGTGGAACCCAAAAGTTGTAAGAAACATTGTTTTTGTTTTGCTGCTAGAATAGTTGAAGAAATCTCTTCTAAACTGTTTAATTTATAGTATTCTATAAATATTATAAAAATATTATGATAACTCTCCTATCTTCTAGTTTAACTACAGATATAATATTTCAATTGTTTTGTATTAAATTATTTTCAGCCATCACCAGTCTTTGAGTCGGCACTAAAGCTTTACAGAAGTATTGCTAGGCAGTATGCCTACTTTTACAACAAAATCCACTCATTGGACATACCAGTGCTAAAGAAACTTCAAGACGTATTTACTTTCGACAGCTACAGGTAAGAGAAATGAAAATAATTAAACAATTAATCTTATTATTTAATTTTTAAGTCAATGCTATAAAAAATAAGAAACACTCAAAACGTCTTTGATATGTCACATTGCACTTATAGCATAATACTGGAATAAAACTAATAAATTAAAGATTAAATTCAACACATACATATTTCTATTTCAATTTTTGAGCAAAGAATGATTTAAGTTTGGACTGCAATACAGACAGTTAATTTTTATACTTAAACTATTTGTAAGAGACGAAATAAAATTAAAGCTTAAAATATAGTAAGTTAAGTATCTGATACAGCAGTGAAACAGCATTGTGGATTTATTTGTGTTTCAATTAATATTGATCTATTTTATAAAAATCTTAATCAATATCAGGTCACTAGTTTAAATTATTTTCCACAATTTTCGATTTCAATAAATCGCATATTAATTTATTATTGCAGAAAACACCCACCTAACTAAATATTTTTTTTTAATTACACTAATTTTACCAATTCGTCCAAAAATTGGTTGATAACTTAAGTAATGCCTACCTACTGGAATGGTTTCCTCAGACTGTCCCAGATGTAATCTGGCGAATCTTTACCATTCTGTGAATCTAATGTGTTCAATGTGTAAATATTTGACGTTTGCAACATGGGACTAATACTGCGAGTACTACAGTTATTCTTGTGACCTTTTCTATTCTCAAATACTGGTGTTGGAATCCGTTCGTCACCGAAACTACGTTTTTTCTTAACCACGGATCTCTGCTGTTTCCATTTAAATGCTGCATAAGTTAATAAGAATAATATCATTGCTAAACCTGCAATGCTGGCTGTAGCAACTGTCACGGATTTAGTTTGGCTGGGTATTTTATCGAGAATACCTGATGCAGGTGTTGGCTCTTTATTTTTGTATGTTTTCACTTCTACTTTTTCTTCAGAACCTGAAGCGATGTTGTTTTCAAATTCTTTGAGGTGCTGCAGATCTTCCAGTACTATTAAATCGTTTCCATCCGCGTCTTCGTCCAATCTGATCGTCTTGAATGGTGTCATAGGAAGCCCTGAAACATAAAAATATATGGATATTGTTTGATTGTTTGCAATAGTATTGAATGTGTGACAGTGTGAGTATCATTAATGATTGCGATGATTTTACCTTCTATATTATTTGATGTATCATTATTGTGATTCCTTCCCATCAATGAGAATATTTCATTCCAGCTGACAACATCGTCTGAACTTTCGCTTATAACTCGGCTCTCTCGAACTGTCTGACTTGTGTTATTTTCATTGTTTGTAATATTAACGGTAAGAATAGATGCCTTATAAGCTCGTCCTTCAGAGTCTTTCATTAATGTAGTTTTGTTTGCCGGCTTGTTGAAATTATTGAACAAGGACATTATACCCATATTTTCTGCATTTTCATTAACATTATTGCGGAAATCCATTACAATAGGAATGTTAACATTGTTTATCATACTTGGTTCATCTGTTGTTACTCTTGGATCATGCAAATTAGCGTCTAAAAGAGCCCTTAATGGATAAGTCTCTTTCGATATCGGCTCTAAAAGAGACTTAGATAAGAATGGCTCCGGTGGGTTTGGTTCCCGGGATGCGTTGTGGAATATGTCTGCAAGGTGCACATGGCTGGATCCACGCTCCCGGTGCTCTACTAATTCGCTTAGTGTCATATTTCGTTCCATCAATATCTTGGATAACTTGGCACTCGCTGCAAATAAATACATAAAATTAGTAAAACTATGTTCTTTAATATTAATGTGTTTGTATTTTTATTAGCTGTTTACATTAATTCGGTTTACTCACTTCGTGTGTCATTAAGAATTTCTTCTATCTCTATTTTGGCAGTTTCCTCTGTTGAACTGGGTAGTGTTGTCACGGATTTCAAAACTTTAGCTGTGGACTGTTCAGGTAAACTGTCTGTTCTGCGTGTACTTTCAGTCGTAATGAAGTCTTCCAGTGTAGTTGGATCATTGGCATCGTCTTCAACGGACTTCGGCTCTTGTGTTCTTGCAATGAACTCGGAAGACGAAACTAAACTGCCCAGTCCTAACAGGTGTTTTATAAGGTCGTCTGGTGGAGGTTCGGTCATAGCATTTTTATGCTTCAGACGTTTCCTTTTCAGTTTGTTGTTAAATGCTTGTCGTCTAAGACCTGATGAATTCATAGTTGGTCTCACAGTAGATACTACTGTCGGTTTTTCTGTCGCGGGTTTCGGATTTTCGGTTAAGATCTCTTTTATAGAAATAACTGCAGTTTCTGTCATGTCCATATTAATGTCGTCAAGTTTGCTATCTTCTAAATTTACTTCCTCAGGTGAGGTGTTATTATTAGCCATTTCTACTACAATGGTGGTTTCTTCTGGTATAATAGCTGTTGTAGTTGTTTCAAGCTCAACAGTGTTATTGTTTTCGACACGGGTGTTATTCTGCATCATAGATGGGATTACATCCCTCCATTCTTTAGACTTAGTAATATTTCTTCTATGATGTGAATATTTTCTCGAATTCAATGTCACTAAATCTCTGCTTAGTTGTCCCTTGTATGTGTTGTTTAACATGGGTCTAATTCGTAGTTTCTTTCGCGTCCCAAGTGGGAAACGACGTCTTGTTGATATTTTAGGAGTCTTTTCCACAGGTTTAGCTGTTGTTGTGGGTTCATCATCTTTTATGTTGTCTTCAGTTTGAATTTCAACAGGTGTCGGGTATTCCACTGCTGGTTCAGTAGCGTCATTTTTTTCTAAATTTATGAAACTTTGCTCGTCTGATTCTTTATCTTCCTGTCTTGTCTCAGATATATCGTTTCTTGGCTCCGATGGATTTCTATTTTTATCTTCAAGGGAATCATGGTGTTTAAATATTGACACTGCGTGATGTTTTCCATGAAGCAAGTCGGTTAACGATAGATTATGTTGTTGCAGTATTTCGCTTAAACTTGTTCCGTTGGATCTCTTCAATATATCTTTTAACGTCAGTGGATCCATGAGGTAACCATCCTGAAAATGATAAGTAGTAGTAACTATAATTTGTAGATAATAGCCACACATGAGACGTTTTATTAGTTTAGAATCCATTAGTATTGTAATGTTTTTATATGTTACCACGATTTCTAGAACAGGTAAGTATAATTATTGGTAAATTGTAATTAGTTTATTAGACAATCATCTATCGCACACTGCTGTTTGTTATACACTGCTACAATTTTAGGAGCAGTTAAGACAACATTATACATTCATGCCTATCAGTACCGTGATAATTTCATCCATCCAGAAAATTGGTGGCGATCCTTCTAACGATCTTGTCTTATGTCGTTGGATTTTGTCTTTACATTTTCCTAAGAGCAGTTTGGCTTGATTCTTTTTAATCGCCAATATTTTTTTAAGACTAAGCGATTCTTTGACCTTCTCATAGGCTTTTTCTTGTTCTAGAGTGCGCCGCGCAAGCGCCTTGCTAGTGTTACGGTGTTGTTGTTTTTCATTTTTCAATACTAAAGAGATATGTGGTGCAGTGGTATTACCTACTTTAACTGTCTTTTTTGTCTTTCTGTGATACTGTGCCAAAGTTTTATCCTATAAAATAATAACATTATAGTGATATCATGTCAAAAGTTGTGTTTATGCAAATTAACCGCAGGATTATGCTTCATTGAAATATACGATAGCTTAGTAGCCAAACAGACACGTTTTGTAAACGTACTCTGTTTTTTTAAAATATATTATATATATCTTTTTTATATAAGTAAAAATACTAGGCCAGTTGTTTATTTGAATGAAAAATAATATCCTAGAAGTACTATTTGAGTATACCTGTGCTTTTTTGAGTTCGGCATTCTTTGATCTGTTATGATTATGTTTGCTTCGTTTTCTTACAGCTGTTACTTCCGATGAAGACTCGGATAAAGATTCGTCTTCGACCATTGGCACTTTTTTAGGCTCAACACTAATTTCTGGATCATCTATTTGTAAAGGATAATCGACTTTTGTTGCGCGCTGGTGTAAATCTAATTTCGGATTTGTAGGTCGGTGTTCCGTTAATTCGTGTTTATCTTCAAAAAGTACGACATCTTGTGCAACTTCATCTCTTTCTTCGATATTGACTTGGTCAATTGGTTCTGTTTTCGCTTCTACTGGTTCTTGTGTGGTTTGTTTGATCTCGCTTAATTCAGGCCATGTTTCGAGTGAAGGTCGCTTCCTCCGTTGACCTCTTCTTCTTAATGGTCTCTCTAAGTCCACAACGTCGTCGGTCCAACGTATAAGTCTACTCTCTGGTTTCTTTCGTCTCCATTTAGGCATTTCTGTAGTTTGGTGGGTGTTCTTGAAGTCTAAGTCGAAGAAGGGTCGAGGTGGTTCGTCGGGATATACAATTCTATCTTGTGGAATGAGATCTTCATCGGAATCTGTTTGTGGACGACGTTTTCGTTTACGTCCGAGTCGGCGACGTTTAGGGACGTCGTCTGGTGAATCTTTTCCCAAATTTTCGGTATTTCGTTGTTCTCGCACCGGTGGGTCTGCTTCCATTGCTCTCCATGGCTGAAAATGATAAAAAAAAAACCTTAAATACAGAGTTTGATAATTTTTGCTCATTTTATACTTTTCGACAGCTTATCGCAGATTTATTCTAGAATTAGGCCTCTAGATTAGATTACTTAATGTAAATTGTGATTAAGTTTGAGTATAAATTATTATAATACTCAATTTTTTTATTGAATATATTTATTTATTTATATTTACTTTATTGTACACCACAAAAATACATAACAAAAAAACATATTAAACACTACAAAATATACAATGGGCGGCCTTATCGCTTTCTGCGATCTCTTCCAGGCAACCTTAGAATGGACAGTGATTTAGGTACCTGAACCCTAATTGCGTAACACATTATCGATCGGAGTTGGTTTCATTTTGAAACAAATTGCTAATCCATTGCTTAATATGATCGAAAAATTTGTCTGCTCGACAACGTAAATAACGCAATGAATGTTGTTGAACTGTCAACATGAAACCAACTCCGATTGATAATGTGTTACGCAATTAGGGTGCTGGACATAAAATGGGGCTGTCGTTGGTGCAAATAATAAGTACCTACTTATACAATATTATACTAAAATAGATACATACATATCCTAAATATTAGATACATAAATACATACATACTAAATATAGCGACGACGAAAATAAATGAAGACTAAAGATATTTACAGTTACGAGAACAAGATCACAACGACAAGTAATGTTCCTTTACTTTACGAGCCTTTTAAACATAGGTATCGACTGCGCGCGTTTTATTTGAACTGGCAATGCATTCCACAAACATATGGCTTCTAGCTGCCATCGGTTGCATTGCCTACATGTTGATCAATTCACAACTATCTTTGTTTTAGTGAAATGATTTGTAACGGGTAATAACAAAAAACTCGTATGCATTTGCAAATAGACTGAAGTTTCATTGCATTACAATTAATACTTTTAGTATTCCGTAACGAAATATGCAAAGGAAAATCAATTTATACATTAAGAGGCCGTATACGATATTTTGCTGATTTCGCTGATTAACGTGATTTTACAGTTAAAATACTGTATTTCTAAAAATTTTAATGCACACAAAGATCTTTTCAATTATGATCTAATGAATGAGCTACTTTTTCATTTTGCGTCGATTATATAATGCGAGAATTAGGTTGTTTTAAAAGATTGTTTCGTGTCAAATATTTTTAATTTTTTGCATTTTTTTTGGAAAAAGGAAATGGATTGATTTTGTACTGAAGTTTATTTGTGTTATTTTAATTTTATGAACGAGAGTTCTAAGTAGTCGATATCAAAAGCAATTCTTTGCCCGTTTTCTCTAAAATAGTAAAATATTTTTTTACTCAATAATTTTATATCAAAGTGGTAAACAGTGATTCATAAATTGTATATACAACTTTCACAAAAATACATTGTAATTTTTCCATTCCTTTAGACGTCAAAACGATTCGTAAATATGTGATATTCAAAATTCACAAAACAGTCGCTGGTTTAGGTCGATTAATCAAAATTAAAAAAATAAAAAAGTAGCTCATAACATTAGATTATAATTTAAATGATATTTCATGTTGTGCATTAAAACTTATAGAAAATACAGTATTATAACTGTAAAATCATATAAATCAGCGAAATCGGCAAAATTTTGTGTACGGCCTCTTAATACACTTGCAGGAACTTATGCAGCATTTTAATGGTAGTTCTAAATATGACAATTTTCTGATTTCTCATCTTATTCCAACTATCGAGGCCAGAGTGCAATATCTTCAGCAACATAAAAATCTGATACTATACTACTAGTACTAGGTATACGTACTAATACTAATATACAGGGTGTTTGGCAGAACGTTGAACATACGAAAATGGTGGATAGGTAATGTAGGATAGGTGGTCATCTGCTACTTACTCAGCCCTAATTTATTTGGCCCTGGCCCTCTGGATATTTTAAATTTTATTTTTTTTGCTTTTTTCTAGTTTCACCACTTTCTTAACTTTAAAGTGTAATTTTTAAAATACACTTTTAATGGGTAAAACAGGCAATATTTTTTTTTTTTTTTTTTTAATCTTTAATGTTGGCAGATTCTTATAAAATTATTGTTTTATTCAGATGTTAGCTAGAAAAAAAGTTATGAGTCCTCAAACTTACAGAAAGATGTAAAAAATTACTTAAATCTTAATTTCAACTTGCATTTAAAAAAAAAAAAAACAAAAAATGATTGAGGAGTTCCAATTCTAGCAAAACATCCCTAGTGTGTGACCTTTCTAATGGTATGTAATTTGCTTTTATAAAAAAAAAACTTTAAGAGTTATTTCATAATTTTATCAAGTAGGAAATTTTTGACGAAACTCTACCTTTACGGAAAGTGAAAAGTTTTGCGAAATTTAACACTGCAAGGTTCGTAAAATTTAAATGATCGACGGCTTGCCAAGGGAATAGTGAATGTCAATTTGCACCACTGCTACTGGTAGCAGTGGTGCAAATTGACATTCACTATTCCCTTGGGATGGTTACACAAAGCAGGTAGAAATTTTGTTTCACTCTTGTGCAGTCAAAGCTTATTTTTTCTCTCTTTCACTCTCGTGGCACCGTGACGCCTCAGAATGAATTCTTTTCTTTTATTCAGTCCAGACTTAACTGCCTCTGCGATCTCACATGCCCGTTACGCTTACGTTTGTTTTTTAATCTTTAATGAAAGATTAAAAAAAAAAAAAAGTATTGCCTGTTTTACCCATTTTTAATAAAAATTACACTTTAAAGTTAAGAAAGTGGTGAAACTAGAAAAAAGCAAAAAAAAATTAAATATCCGGAGGGCCAGGGCCAAATAAATTAGGGCTGAGTAAGTAGCAGATGACCCCACCTATCCACCATTTTCGTATGTGCAACGTTCTGCCAAACACCCTGTATATTATCGCCCTAAAAAGCTAGGCTATTTATGAATGAAATACGGAATCCTAGCGGCCTAAAGTTAGCGGGCTCGCACTTGTCCAGTTCGTATTATCATTATTGCTTATTCATAATGCTTATGAATTCAATTACAGTAATTCCGATACTAATGCGCATGTTTTTGTTTTGTTTCGTTTCATAATTACTATTGTTCAACCAGTTTCATCGGTAGCTGCGTCTGCGATTGGAAAATGTAGTATAGTGAAAGGTCAGCGGTTAGACTGAAGGTGAATGACTTTGTAATCTCATTCATTCACCTGTCACCGTGAACATCAAACGTCTAATCTTTGGTTTTTTACAAGCTTGCTTTTATTTAGTTTCATAGACCCACTTCCCGGTTTCCGATTGAGCTGAAATTTTACATGCATAATGTAAATCGGATGACAATGCAATATTATGATATGGAGCTGATCTGATGATGAAGCTGGAACTCAGTAATAAAACAACGCAACTGTACAGAGTTTAGGTTCGTTTGATTCATCTTGATAGGGACTCTGGTCCTAGATAAAAAAAGCTTGTTAAAAACTAAACTAATAAAAGCTTGTTTTTTTTTAATAATTCTCTTGTGTTCATCTCAGATCTTTTGAGATTGAATGATATAGATAGTTAAGTTGTGTTCTTGTTCTGATTACAAAAGGAAATAAGTATTCACTTATTTAATGGGGCTGTCTACACTAGTTACATCAGCGTCATTATGTAGTAACATAATTACTTTAGGTATATCCATTTCTTAATGATATCATAGTCATTAAAGTTGTTAAACCTAAGAAATTAGGTTGCTAGTTGTTAAATAATTACTCTTTATAACATTTAACGTTAATTTTCACTGCGATTTTAACACAGTTTTCTTATGGCTGCGCACACGCATTACGTATTACGTAAATTTAAGACGATGCGACTCTTCGTGCTCTATATACTTAATGCGTTTGATAATAATCGGTAAAAAAAATGTCGGTAAATTCTCGAGTCTCGTGTGAAACTGAAGAACGTTACGCTGATGTTACG
Organism: Cosmia pyralina; assembly: GCA_946251885.1. Taxonomy (NCBI): domain Eukaryota; kingdom Metazoa; phylum Arthropoda; class Insecta; order Lepidoptera; family Noctuidae; genus Cosmia; species Cosmia pyralina. The sequence continues at coordinate 14,957,333 of OX276355.1, forward strand.
TTGTTATCAAGTACAATCCACAACCCAGTTACTGGGTAACGTGATATTATACTCCTTGGTAAGACTGGTTGTCAGAGTTTTGGGCTTCTAACTCGTAACTGTCAGATCTACGAATGGCAGCCGGCACCAACGTCTTAACGTGCTTTCCGAGTCACGGAGGGGTCTCGATATGTAATGGTAGGTCACCCATCCACGAACTGACCGCGGCAAGCACAGCTTAACCTTCGATCGACCCGTTCGGCTGTTATTATTTTAGCCACGAGCGTTGTTATCAAGTACACAATTGTTTATTTTGTGAAACTACGATGTTGATTGGACGAGCGATGCGTTGCGTGCATTGTACGGTCAGCAACAGAAGTCGGTTAACACTGCTACTTTTGACATCATCTCTAAATGAACACAAAATGATTCGATGAACTGCTTTTTTTCGTTTAACTGTTAAGAGTTCATGTTCTTAAAATTTTAAGTACTTCTGTTCCGATTTCAATTAAATATTTCGCTTAATAATTAAGATTAAAAAACTGCAAGTGTTAATCGACTTTTGTTGCTGACTGTACCTACACAGTACGTAGAAAGTGTCTCTGATTACGCCTCAATCGCTCAGTTTATACTACCAATTCCTAAGCCATCAATTCACTTAAACTATAGGTAGGTAAGTTATTTTCCGCTATAATTGATTAAATATTTCCGTGGTAAGAGCGAATAATGTTTGAATCTTGAATTTTGTTTGTTATAAAACAAATTAGGAACGGGTCTTCTCGCGATATTCCTTTTTACGAGGTAAACAGGTACCTACTTGTTTTCCGACGTTTCGACCGCCTTGCAGCGATCGTGGTCACGGGAGGACTGATGACAGCTCAGCGACGTCCGACGTCGACTCCACACCACAAAGTAGGTACCTGTTTACCTCGTAAAAGGAATATCGCGAGAAGACCCGTTCCTAATTTGTTTTATAATGTGTACAAATCGCGAAAGGAGAATTACCAAAAGTGGTACTAAAAGTCTCACGCATCAAGACCAAAACTTTATAGTAATTATTTTCATAATTTTTTACGACTACGCATCAGGGATTTGATATTTGAACAGGGAATTTAATTTTCAGTATAAAGGTATGGATATTGTTTAATACTCCCTTTAGAATACTTTAGATGATACGACGTTCCGTTTCACATGCTATGGTTAATATAACCTTGATTTTTGGAAATATCTATACTTTGCCGATTCAACATTAATTAAAAACAACTAGAATAGAATATAATTTGTATTTAAAAACTATCATTTTTGTATCTATGGTTAATTGGCCGTTCACAGCCTGTCATAGAGATGTAGAATGCAATAGAATCGATTTTTGATGAATCGACTAACCAGTAATTTTTTTAACGTTTCTTTTGTAGGAATACGGGTGGGTTTTAGTCAGTAAAATTCTGATACGCCCGGGAGGGGAGCGGGAGCTCCGCCCAGAGCGGGAGAAGTCATTTGAACATTTCCCATCCACAAAAAAAAAAAAGCGCTAGCGAATACGTCCGTCTGTGTTTTTGGGAGTTGAGATTAATTAAATTGTATTGTGTTTGTGTGTTGAGAAGTAGAACTTGCTTGTATTTTGTGAACTTATTTCTGTGTTTTAGAACAATAATGTTCGTGTATAACGTGTCTATACATAAAATACGTCATTGGTAGCGTCGAACAAAATAAACCTAGTTTATAGGTTATTTTCGATTTTATAAAATAATTATGAAACCCGGGTTTTGTTTACAAAACTAAGTGTCGTAGATGTTAATATGATAAGTGTAGTCTATAAAAAACAAAGTTTGATTTTGATGCAGCATGGTACGGGGTTCCATACATCCATGAGTATTGTCCTTTAAAAAGTTTAATTTTGTTTGTTTTTCTATACGTAATAGTCTTCCCTGTTAGCTGATAGTAAAACACGTATACAAGGTGTAATTTAAATAACACACAACCTCTTAAGGGGTCGTTGTACTCATCATTATGAACAACTTTTACTATGGGACCAAAGCTGAAATCGAGAAAAAAAATCTGCTGTTCCCTACATTTTGACGAGTTATGCGAAACAATAGCTGATTTTTTTTCGCGTTTTCAGTTTTGGTCCCATAATAAAAGTTGTACATAATGATGAATACAATGACCCCTTAAGAGGATAACGGTGATTAAAATTACACCCTGTAAATCAATCTGCCCAGCCTTTTCCCCAACTCTGTTGGGGTCGGCTTCCAGTCTAACCGGATGCCGCTGAATACCAGTACACCCTGTATACAGGGTTATTTTAGATCGGCTAGTTAAACTTCGCAAACGCGATGGGTGTCGATATCTAAACACGATAAAATAAAAAGATTTGATGTTTTTTTAGGGTTCCGTACCTCAAAAGGAAAAAACGTAACCCTTATAGGATCACTCGTGTGTCTGTCCGTCTGTCTGTCTGTCCGTCTGTCACAGCCAATTTGCTCCGAATCTAATGGACCGATTAAGTTGAAATTTGGTACACATATGAATTTCTTTGACCCAAACACGGAGGGGTAAAGTAAATAATTGAATTTTGAATATAGAGGTCACTTTTGGGGGGCAAATAAGAATATTAAAAAAAAAAAAACACCATGTGGTAGGTATGTTAAATAAAAGGGCTTACTATGAGGGTCTCAAAAATATTTTTTTATAATTTTAAAATAAATTGTTTTAAAGTTATTTAAGAAAATAGACGAAAATTTACCATTCCCCCCTTACCTGAAAAAAATACACGAAATAGAACTTTACCTGTAGATTACAGGAAAACCTATAAGAAGTCTGTGGTCTTAAAATAACATGGTAAATCTATCAATATTGTGAGTACAAACTTACATTTACAGTTGGAATGTATGGGAAAACATGTTTTTCAACTACAACGTTAAGTTTGTTCTTAACATAAATTCATCCCAACTACGAAACCCTTCATTGTGCGTGGTCCGACACGCACTTGGCCGGTTTTTTTTTGGGAGGTAACGACCGCTGTTAGTGCTGTTACTTGAAGTAGGTATGAGTTGAGAGAAACTTATGTTCTATCGAGTCTAGATATCGATACCGTCGCGTCTGCAGAGTTTAGCTAGCCAATTTAACATAACCCTGTATATAAACGAGTATGTAGAGTGTTCTGCTCAATACTCAATCATTTATTGCATTCCACAATGTTCGGTGATAACTTAAAATTTAAGGAGATCATTATGGACCCTGTCGGGCATAACAAAATAGTAGAAGAGAGAAAGCGTGTAAAACTTGTCAGGTTTCTTCACTATAATCTAATGTTATTAGGGTTATTCAATATGTGTGAATTTTCAAATAAATATAATTTTTGTTCTAATCATAGCTAAAGAAAGACACATACACACACAAAACACAAAGACATACAAAGTCAAGTAACATAAAGTTTATCGTATAAATATTCGTTTACAGTACAATATAGTGCTTATATCATCGTGCGCGACTTATGTGGGTCAAGTGAGCAAAGATGCTTTAGAAGATGTAACTCTATTCTGCTTTAATAACGATTTGTCAAAACGGACTAATATAATAGGTCTTTACCTATGAAATTGCCGTTTTGTATGAAAAAAATTAAACGAATTTTTTTCATGCATTTTTTATTTGTATTAATCGAAGTAATCACCCATGCAATCAATGCATCTTTGCCAACGCAGTGACACTTTATTGATGCCCTTCTTAAAGAAATCAGCTGGACGGGAGGCAACAAATTCTTCAAAGGCATTTTGTACTGCCTCTCGGGTATTGAATTTTTTTCCCGCCAAGAAGTTATCCAAATTTTGGAAAAAGTAGTAGTCTGTAGGCGCAAGGTCTGGCGAGTAGGGCGGATGACGGAGAGCTTCCAACCCCAGTTCTTGCAACTTGGAGACCGTCTGCTGTGCAGTATGAGGTCGCGCGTTGTCGTGCAGGAGCAGCGGAGACGAGCGATTGACCAATGCTGGTTGGAGATGTGCCAGCTTCTCCATCATTGTGTTCAGTTCTTCACAGTACACATCTGAAGTAATGCTCACCCCGTTTGGTAAGAAGCTGTGATGAATCACACCGGCGCTAGACCACCAAACAGTGACCATCACTTTTCTAGGGGTAAGTTTTCGTTTAGGGCATTGTTTAGGTGCTGAACCAGGATCCAACCAACTTGCTGAGCGCTTGCGCTTATCAAACAGAATCCATTTTTCATCGCAGGTAACAATGCGGTTCAAAATTCCTTCATTTGTGTGTCTGTTGAGCAGTGCAAGGCACGTCTCGACGCGTACTTCGCGCTGGCGATCATTGAGTTCGTGGGGCACCCATTTGTCAAGCTTTTTTACCTTGCCAATTTGACGCAAATGGACCAATATTGTTTTGACGCTAACGTCGAAAGCTGCTGCTAATTCAGCCGTAGATTGTGTATCATCAGCTTCCACAATCGCCTTTAATTCGTCATTGTCGACCAAAGTCTTCGGACGACCGCGAGGTTCATTTTTCAAGTCAAAATTTCCAGAACGGAAGCGAGCAAACCAATAACAAGTGGTGCGTTGGTTTGTAGTGTTAGCTCCGTAAACGTCGTTGATGTTGCGTACCGCTTGTGCCGCGTTGCTGTCACAACGGTACTCATATTCCATGATTACTCGAATTTTTAACGTATCCATGATGACGAAAAAGATTGAAATGCGATGAAAATGTAACACTAATCAATAAACAAATGCCTACTTTTGGAAAAAAAAAAATCCATGTTTTTAAAATAAAATTAATTTGAAATTAGAATTCTTAGCCAAACAAAAATTATTTTGATTTGAAATGGCCAGTACTGCAGAACGGCAATTTCATAGGTAAAGTCCTAATATCATTCAACCGGCAAGACGTGTTTTCTATTTACGCATATTATAATTTTATGGTAATTATAGTCGCACCGTTTGATTTAAAATACGAATAGAGATTCTGGCCCCTTATACCTTCACAGTACTTACCGACCTTTCAAACAGGTGTCCTACATATTTTTGGGCCAGAACTCATTTTGCTTCGAACTTGATGCTCTCTCAGTTTGGCTTGCGAGTAAGTATAGTTACTTTAAAAGTCTTTTGAAAACGATAAACCTATGGCGCAGTTTCGTACATACAACGTGACGTTTTACATCCTCGTCAAATTTAAGGATGTGGTATAGACAATCAAACCGAACAACTTTTTCTATGGCACCAACGTCGTAATCGCGAAAAAATAATCAGCGGTCCCATACATTTGCGTCAAGTAGGTACCTATTGAACTTTTCTATGGGACAGTTGAAAATTATTTCGCGATTACGATGTTGGTCCCATGGAGAAAGTTGTTCGGGGTGATGTTCTGTATCACACCCTGAAATTTGACGAGGATGCAAAAGGACACCTTGTATAGGTACAGATTTCCCGAGAAAAGTATGTGCTTCGGGGATCGTTCGTCTTTATTTGGAAAATCGAACGCGCGATGATGAGATCTATAATATAGAGCTGTTGCAACCAACCATGAAAGTACCTACTTGCCTATTTTGTGTTAGCATGATTACAATATTATAGATTAGCAACTCCATGCAGTTCAAAAAACTTTTAAGAGATAAATAATGATCTGCGACCGGAGTAGATAACCCGACAGAGCGAAAACTTCATACAAAAGCGCAGAGACAGGTGCACTACGACACACCCTCAGCGGCAGACCCAAAAATTCAAAAGTCTTTAATTTTATTGAAAAACAACCGTTTCTCAGACCATTTATACCGAAAAAATGTATAGAAACCCTGTGCCTAAAAGATTCACAGCGCTTTTACTAAGTAGGAAGATGTATATACTTTTGGATACACAATGTTCCAGACAGTGTGTGACAAAAAGATACACCGAAGGTGATGAGAGAGAACGAGATACAAAACATACACACACAGAAAACATACAGTACAAAACATAGATGCTTTGGGGTGCCTGCCGTTTTGCCAAAAAGATTTTGACAAAATTTCATTACCCAAACAAATTTTAGCAACCTTTTTTTATACCATTGCAATATTTCGAATGATTTTGGTACGCATATTTTCATTTGGTCAAATTTTTACTTGGCAAAATATTACTAAGTATAATGTCATTATGGAATTTGGTCTTTAATCAAATGATTTATTACAGCAAACAATCTTCAGACAATAAACGTTTGGTGAAATGATTTGTTAAGACAAAAAATATTAAGGCAAAAATAAGATTTTTAGACATTTGACTTGCTGGTTAAATTTGATGTCTTTTGCGTACTTCTTTGTAAGTTTTTGTGCTTGAATTTGTCTGAAACAAGTCAAATTTATGGTTACTTGATATAAGTTTATTTATGGAAGTAGTTAGAATAGGTTAATTATTTTTAAAAAAAAATGGTAGGTTAGGTTAGGTTAAAACTGTGACCTCCTACGCACGAGCCGAGCGAGCGAAGCGAGCGGTGACGCGGTAGCGGCCGGCGAGTGCCAGACACGACTTGCATTAATAGAAAAAAATATATTGTTTTTAGTAAGTTATCCGGAGCTCAACAATTTAGATTAGGTTAATTTCTTCTTTAAAAAAAATGGGTAGGTTAGGTTAGGTTAAAACTGTGACCTCCTACGCACGAGCCGAGCGAGCGAAGCGAGCGGTGCCGCGGTAGCGGCCGGCGAGTGCCAGAAACGACTTGCATTAATAGAAAAAAGAGATTGTTTTTAGTAGGTTACCCGGAACTGAATTATTTAGATTAGGTTAATTACTTATTTTAAAAAAATGGTTAGGTTAGGTTAGGTTAAAACTGTGACCTACTACCTACTGTGCCAGGAACGACTACATTATATAGAAAAAGAAGAGCACACATTGAGCGCCATTTATGATTTACCTCCTACCCACTTAGTAGTTCACATTTTTGTCATTGAAGTTTGACTGAATAGGAAAGGGTGAATTGAAAACTGACGATACTAAATAAGTATTTGGCTTATTTGATTTTGCATAAAAACTGATGGACTATATGGACCCGATGTAGATTTGTTAGCGTCCGTAGCCTGGCTGCGTTCCGGTGACCTCTTTGGGGAAACCGAAGGTTTTGTCTGTGCAATTATGGACGAAGTTATGATGACGAACAACTACCGGAAATATATTGTGAAAGACGGCACGGTTGACATCTGTCGGGCATGCCACCGTCCAGGAGAATCAATCCGACACATTATCTATTATTATTATTTATATTATTTATTCCGGCTCGCTACATGTTTGCGTCTAGGTGCTCCTTGCGGGGCTCCACATCGCTGTCAATGCGGTGAAGGAGTCGACTGCCTCGGACACCATGGCCTATCCTGCAGCAAAAGTGCTGGTCGGATGGCACGGCACGCCAGCATTAACGACATCATCCGTCGGGCTCTTGTCACCGCCGGGGTGCCAGCTATTTTAGAACCCAATGGCTTGGCGCGCGACGATGGGAAGAGACCAGACGGAATGACCATAATGCCTTGGAAGTTGGGTAGGCCTTTGGTGTGGGACGCAACCTGTGTCGACACCCTCGCGCCATCCCATCTTCCTAGTACGGCGGGCTGTGCCGGGGCAGCTGCTGCAGGAGCAGAACACCTCAAACGGCGCAAATATAACAACCTTTTTGGGAACTATATGTTTGAGCCGTTTGGGGTTGAAACACTAGGGCCTTGGGGTCCGAGTGCTCATCGAGTTTTTCGGGACATCGCCAAGCGGTTGGTCGACTCTACACGGGACCAGAGGGCTGGCCTATTTTTAGCCCAAAGAATTAGCATTGCCATCCAACGTGGCAATGCTGCCAGCCTTTTGGGCACTTTTCCCATTGACAGCGATGTGGACGAATTTTTTGATGCCCTATGAGCTCTTCCCCTTTTTATTTTTTATTATATACTTGTACATAATATATATATTTTAGTGTTAGCTTGTACATTGTAATTAAGATAATTAAGTAACTTGTAATAAAAATTTCCACTAGCTTAGTAATCGAATTAAAATGTAAACATCCTTTGTAGAGATTTCCACTGACATGCGTAACAAAACGGCAACGTCTCGCATCAAAAATTCTGTCGTTAGGTGTATGAACTATGCGTAGGTTTGACTAAACCTACGCATAGTTCATACACCTAACGACAGAATTTACGTAACAGCTGACTAGCTGTTACGGCAGATACATCGTGTTTCAACAAAGAAAAAACTAAAAAATAATCCTGGGACTAAATTATTGCTTCTATTTATCTGATTTTTAATATAGAGTACCCATAAAAACTGTTATTCCAAATGAAATATTTGACTAAATAAAAAATGTTAGAAGTACTAGTTGGTAAACAAGTTATAGTTTAAACGTTCATTTGCCAAACATTAGGTTTGCGTTACAACTTTTTGTGAATAGATTTTTTGCTAAGTAATAATTTGGCAAATGAAATTATGCGAAAAATTTTTTGGGAAGAGAAAATTTGTCAAATTCCTTTTGGTCAAACAAGGGAGACCCGATGCTTTGCCTCTGTGGAGGTTACTCTGTGTGCGACGTTCGTACCTACTACTCAATACTCAATCATTTATTGCATTCCACAATGTATATTCTTAGGTGGTAAGTAGACATTTGTTGTAACAATCGTGGACCATGTCGGGCACAGCAAAAGAAAAGTTTGAAGGAAGAGGACTTATTTATACATATTCTAAGTAAAAGCTATGGTAACATTTTTTAATTATTAATTTAATCTAAAAAAAATATTATTCATTTATATTATTATGTCAGTTCTATGGATATGTCAATTAAATATCCATTTATACTATAATAACATTTGTTTAGTAATATTTTTTAATTTATTTGTAAAAATAGCAATTTTTTCTCATTTCTGAGTACCTCGGGTAGTTTGTTGTACATTTTTATCGACTTAACCAGTGGACTAGAATTGAGTGCATTTTTAGACGGGATGTCGGTAGGTTTAATCGTGTTTTGTGTTGTCGTGTAGTTTGTATGTCTTCTCGTTTAGTGTAAAAGTCTTGGTGTGTACTAATTCGGAAACACGAAGATAACTAAAGCGCATACCTTTTCTGGTTTACCTGCATGGTTCTGCTATTATTGAATTGATTGATGATTATATGAACGCATAGCTCGAACAGCGTAACAACAATTCTGGAATTAGTTAAATACTAAGTAAGTCTCAATCTGCCTAGCCTTTTCCCAACTATGTTGGGGTCGGCTTCCAGTCTAACCGGATGCAGCTGAATACCATTATTTTACATGGAGCGACTGCCTATCTGACCTCCACAACCCAGTAACTGGGTAATACGATACCCCTTGGTAAGACTGGTTGTCAGACTTTCGGGCTTCTGACGACTTGTAACGACTGTCAAAGATCCACGAATGACAGCCGGGACCAACGGCTTAACGTGCTTTCCGAGGCACGGAGGAGTCTCGGTATGTAAAGAATGGTCACCCATCCGCTGACCAACCCCGGCAAGCGTAGCTTAACCTGATGGATCGACCCGTGCGGCTGTTATTACTTAGCCACGAGCTCCTCCGTTAAATACTAAGTAAGTATCTAATTGTATTGCATTTCAAACTTCCAGTTCTTATTGATTTGTTTCCTCTTAGCCACAAGATAGAACGATACAGTAGTAGTAAATCCAGATATGTATCGTTAATACTGAGCAATTTAGAAGTTTAGTAGAATTTTTCCTAAAAGGAAATAAAAGTGATCAAAACTGCATACGATACTTCACTTTTCCACTTAAAACCACTAACATTCCGTGCCTTCATATAGTAAACTTTAATACGATAATGTAATCGATTGGTTATTTAATTATTAAGTACAGCATTTTCCAAAAATGGAAAACTCGTCTTAAATCCAGTTAGTATGTACAACATACTGATGATTTGCACTGCACCAAATTATTTAACTTTTTCGTAAGTCTTCATTTCTGAGCATCATATTACAGTTATTTAGTTTCATGTCTTGTGTTTTGTTAGCCTATTACGTCATTAGATGTTGTTATTGGTAGGATAAATAATCTATCATCTGCACTAGAGATGCAAATCTACAGAATCTGCAGTCGGACTGTTCACAAGCGTAACATTATTCAGAGATGGTTGATAAATCTCTTCGGTAGTTTGGTTGGTGACTTGATAAGTATCACATGTGTGAGCACTATGTAGCTTCTATTAAGCTACCTTTTACTGGGTACGTCTTTCACTGACTTGAATGTGCCCTGGCGGTTGAGAGTATGTCATGCTCACTCAAATGTCTCGCTGCTGGTGGCGTGTGTTGGATCATTAAGTTCCCTTCAAAATGCTATTTGGTGCTGATCCATGCGTCATGTTCGTGTACGGGCGCCGTCAGTCGGGACTGGTCGTCTCGTAGCTGCCATGGCTTATTTTTAATTTAGTTGTTTTAGTTTTTATCTTTTTATTACGGACGCTTTTTAACGTGCACGTCTTTCTACATTGTTCTCACATGTATATTTTCAACATGAACGATGTAACCAATATTTTGTAAAAATATTATGATTTAAAAGAGTGTCCGTGGAGTTTCTTGCCCGTTCTTCTCCATAGGGATCTACTACGCTTTGGTAGGGGCAACTAGCTTCATCTTTCTGACTGACCGACCCATTGACAATTCAAAAGTGCCTGTAATTGGTTTATTTGAAATAAATGCTTTGAGTTTGAGTTTGGCAATTCACAGCAGTTCCAGTTCACGTAGACAAATTATTATCAACTTTTAGTTTTTAACAATTTTCGTTTTTAATGTCTGTAAAGCATCCAATTAGTTCAATAACATTTAAAAAACCCAGACGTTAATTTAAAACGGCATTTACACTAGATGTTCTTTAACCAGGCAACTCCTTATTCAGAATTACATATTCATGACAGCCTGTTAATTCGACACAAAATTCCATTAAAGGAAACTGAAGAATAATTTATAATTATGTATTGGTTTTTTATTAAACTATAATAGGTACGGAACGCCTGAATTAAAATTTGTTGTGGAAACCATCGTAATTAAACTAGCGGGGTAATTTCGTAACACACACAAAATGACAATCCCTGAGCGTCAGCTGCTCCAGTAGTGAGGGTGTCCCAAGTTAGAGCATGTCATAGTTGTAAAAAAAACTTAAGAAAAAAGCAATTTCCTGTCTCATAAGATACAGGACTACCTAGTTTAGGAGACAGGGTTACATGATCTGTGTAGATTTATGTAGATACCCGTGTTTTGTTGTTTTGTACATCTGCTCTTGTGTACCTATCATGAATCTTGTGTGTGTAATAAATATTATTCTTATTCTTAATTTCAAACCGCGCCAAAACCTTATAGGACGGTTTTTGGGGTCATTTCAACCCAAAAAAATAGTCAGCTGCTTAGAAGTGGGGGGAATATAATTATGTCATTCGCGTAAATTAACTTGATTGTTGCGATGGCACATCAGGGTTTAATTAACTATGGGTAATAGGGCAAAGCGGTCAAAGGAACCAAGACCTCGGTTTTGAAGGAAAATAAAACTGCATTTTTTGTTTTTTGAAAAAGCTTTTGTCTGAACCTGGAATCAAACTCGATTCCTCTTATAAAAAAGAATCCTCTAAGTATTTTTAAGTGTTGCTGACAAAAAGTCGACAAGGATCAAAATACCGCAAAGGAACACTTTGTGTAAAATCGTGTCAGTTTTATTGCAATTTTTATGTTTTAAAATTGCCATTTCCTTTGATTTGTCACATTATATTTGTTCACAGCATTTGATCCATACTAACTACACTATCGGTTAGTGTAAAAAAAACGGATTCGATTCCTGGCTGTGGCAGAAGCTTTTTCAAAAAACCAAAAATGCAGTTTTATTTTCCTTCAAAATTCACATCATGGTTCCTTTGACCACTTTGCCCTACTACCCATAGTTTTGAATTTAGCTTTATGTGCCATTTACACGACTGGCATATTCCCCCCACTTCCATGCAGCTGACTATTTTTTTGGGTGGAAGATGATCCCAAAAATCGCCCCAAATTAGTTTTAGCGCGGTATGAAATTACTTTTTTTATAAGTTTTTTTTTTGTAACTGACATACCGTAACTTTGTATTCCACCTTGGGTGCGGCGGCTGACTCTCACATTCATGATTAGTGAATAATTATTAAACAACCACTTACTAGAAATTAAATTTATTCGGTATAAAATTGGTCGCAAAAATCGAGCCCCTACTAATCGGCAGTCCAAAAGCTAGTTCACATGCTGAATGTCCCATTTTCCTCTACTCTTCATTTCGCAGAGCTTTCATTGAAGATGTTATTGCTCTTTAACGCGATGGCACAGATTGATTTCTTCGCCGTAATAGGTAGTCGTCTAAAACGTCCGTGTCATGATATGCTAATAGATTAAGCTCGACCACGAGACGAAACGATCAAATTTCAATTATTAACAATGCTTATTAAATCACAACATCTTCATTGTTCATATCAGCATATTTAGAGGTGTATTTACATATTTCGCTAATGATGCAACGAATACTGACACTCACCGAAAAAGTAAAGCTCATACTCACAGGAGTGTAAGACTACTCATATTTACCAAAAAATCTCATATCATCGTGAAATACATCTGTTCAAATATAATTTAGTTATCTCATCTTTGAATAAAGAAAGCTGTTACAAGACGATGTTATAACCGCGGTCTGCAAGGAAAGTTGAAAGCAGCGTGGTACCGGTCTGCGAACTTGAATCAACAGCTATGTGACTTATGTTAATGGAGGTCGTAAATACGTAATATGTTAATATAATATTATGTTATTAATACGTGAAGTATATGGTTAATCGTAGAAAGTGCGATATATGTTCTTTTTTAAAGGATATTCGTGATGTAATGTTGGATGAGCTTCTCATTTGCAGTTTTGTGTGTGGTTAGAATGTTTTTCGTTTTGTCTTTTTCCCAAACATTTTACTAAAGGTCTCTTTATCGTTTTCCTATTCGTGTAGATAGAGATTGTTCTCATATAATTATGCAATCACCATGTGTGCTAGTAAGGAGACCTCTATGACATAAACTGGTTTGTGCTCGTGTGGGTTCTTTGTGGGGTCATCACAATAGTTCAACGCGTTTGACCTCTCAAATCCAATACCAAAACCTTTTACTATTAGAATTCTCAAAGAGCCGCCCGATCTGACCATTGAAAATTTAAATAGACCACAAACTTCGCTCTCCAAAAATTACCTTTGTTTACCCGTGTATTTCGCTCTACCCGCTATTAATTCGATTAATTGTTAGCCTCAGTGACGTCATTGGTAAAAAAGCTGAATTTTAATTTTATTATGATCGCATAATATCACGGCCCGGTGCGTGCCGTAACCACTGGACCAATTTACAAGATAACAAAGTACACTGAACTGAGACTAAGTTTCTATCTTAGAACAACTTTGTATGTACGCCACTTTTTATAAAGCATGTTCATCGAATCGTTCTTCTTTCTCTATAACATGCACATTCACAATTTTTTGTCCAGGTAAGGTATCAAATCCAATACAGTATTAAGTAGCAGTTTCTACCATATAGGAAAAGACGGTAAAAAAACTAATGCATTGCAAGCAATGATTTGCAGTGCATTAAATTCGTATATCATCGGTTAAAAAAGTCAATCCACACGCATACAGTCACTTCCAACACTGCTGCTATCAATCATTGTGTCAATTATCTATCACCTCTATCAGACATGAAAGTGCTGGTACTTTTCTGAACAACTACTGGCCTTAATCTGCACACGTCAATTGTCTAATTGATGTGCGGACAACCGACCACGCTCCACTTACTCCAGGCACCTCCCAGATTTCTAGACCAGTTTCTAGACTTGTCTACTCTTGATCTAGACTTCGTACACTTCCTGTTCCTTCTTTATATCAAGATTTCTCTTTATTGTCATCTTCATAGTTCAGATTGTTGGAATTGCAGAAAAATTATTGCTTTTTTTTTCTTTTGTCATTCGCTTTGACGTAATATGGGCTTTGAATGCACAAAGAAAGTCAACAATTTGTTTTATTGTTTACAGATTTGCCTCCGTGACTTGGTTCACACTACAGTATTGGCTAAAATTGTTTTAATTGTTGTAATAAAATAATTAGAACGATTTCAAATCCCGATACAATTTTTAGATCCCACGCGGAGGTTACGAGTGTCTTAACTTATTCTGAAATGATCTGTACCTACTCCTAGCATGATGCTAGGCATCGATAGATCGATTTAGAATAAGTTATATGCCAAAGATATGGGTCAATCTATCAATTCTTATACATTCAAATTTATTGATCCTTGATGCCGATTCTTCTTTATTTAATTACTAGCTGCTGCCCGCGACTTCGTCCGCGTGAAATTTCTTGTTCCCCCGACCCACCCTGTCGCATCGCATTGCCTGCCCGCGCTATTACTTCGCTTTCGCTTAGCGTTCTTTTTGACTTTTTTTCTTTTAGTTCGCCACGTAAAGGTCCTAGAGTGATGTTAAATATGCTCCTTTAGATTTGGGCTATAAAATGCAAAAAGATTTTTTAAAGTCCGACTCGTAGTTCCAGAGATTAGCACATTCGTTCACCGCATCCCCTACCCGCTAACCTCTCCCTCCCCCTCTCACCCACTCTCACACCCCGTTCACCACATCCCATTCCCCCTCTCTTTCTCACCACCCCGTCCCCTCCCCCTCCCCCTCACCTATCCTTCCTCTCCTCACCATCCCCTGCCCCAAATCTCCTCCTCTCTTCCTCCTCACCACCCATCCCCTCGCTCTCCTCCTCACCCATCCCCTCCCCTTCCCCCTCCCCCTTTGACCCTCCCAGCCAGGGTAGTTTTGAAAAACTATGAATGACAAACTTTATTACTTAGGCAAGAATCTGTGCCTAGTTTCAGTTTAATTAACCAAATTAATAAGATTGTTCATATAAACTACACCCTAATTGCGTAACACATTATCAATCGGAGTTGGTTTCATTTTGACAATTCAACAACATTCATTGCGTTATTTACGTTGTCGAGCAGACAAATTTTTCGAACATAAAAAGCAATGGATTAGCAATTTGTTTCAAAATGAAACCAACTCCGATCGATAATGTGTTACGCAATTAGGGTGCTGTATTCCCTGTTTTCATGCCCACAGGAGTGGTATTTTAAAAAATCGTTTCGGATGTTTCCCTATGACTGAAAGATTATTTTTACCAATTTTCGAGTTAATCAAGCCCCGCAGTAAAATCCTTTCCTGAAAAATTTACTACCCTTTTCACCCCCTTATGGGTAGATTTTTGAAAAGCCCTGATACATTTTATTCTTAATTTTTGGTCTCAAGTCAAGAATAAATATACTAAGTGTCGAGGTAATCGAGGCGCGGCAGCGCGTCGTCGAACAGAACGCGTATGGCTTTTTATTTTCGTTATAACTTCGAAATTAAATGTCCGATTCGAATGAATTAAAAAGTATTTTATTGCTACATAAATATCCTTGATGATGAAACTACCTATTTATTTGAATAAGAATTAATCCTACGATAGGAATGAAACCAACTTTTATTTCTACCGGCGATCTAATTAAATTTTAGAACACAAAAGCTGCTATTGTGACTTAATTACGATACTTAGATATATTGGCTCGCGGACTTTTTTGAAGGTAATAATAATAAGTACTTTAATCATATAGTACATACTTTTTATGTATTATCAATAGTTTTCTCAGCGCACGCCAAATAATGAATTTTATAGGCAAAATTTTTCTACTTTGGATTACATTATTGCAATTTTCTTAAGGATCTCTAAATTTTTTGAAAATAAATTGTAGCCTATGTTACTTCCTGATAAATTAGCTTTCTACTGGTGAAAAAATGGTTACAATCGGACCAGTAGTTTCGGAGCCTATTCGGTATAAACAAACAAACAAACAAATCTTTCCTCTTTATAATATTAGTATAGATTTTTCTGCCTTTTAACAAATTGTAGCAAAAGCCATGTAGTCTTTGTTACAATTCCTACATGAAAGTCAATTACGGTGACCATAATAATAGCTCTTTACCTATGAAATTGCCGTTTTGTATGAAAAAATTTAAACGAATTTTTTTCATGCATTTTTTATTTGTATTAATCGAAGTAATCACCCATGCAATCAATGCATCTTTGCCAACGTAGTGGCAGTTTATTGATGCCCTTCTTAAAGAAATCAGCTGGACGGGAGGCAACAAATTCTTCAAAGGCATTTTGTACTGCCTCTCGGGTATTGAATTTTTTTCCCGCCAAGAAGTTATCCAAATTCTGGAAAAAGTACCTAGTAGTCTGTAGGCGCAAGGTCTGGTAAGTAGGGCGGATGACGGAGAGCTTCCAACCCCAGTTCTTGCAACTTGGAGACCGTCTGCTGTGCAGTATGAGGTCGCGCGTTGTCGTGCAGGAGCAGCGGAGACGAGCGATTGACCAATGCTGGTTGGAGATGTGCCAGCTTCTCCATCATTGTGTTCAGTTCTTCACAGTACACATCTGAAGTAATGCTCACCCCGTTTGGTAAGAAGCTGTGATGAATCACACCGGCGCTAGACCACCAAACAGTGACCATCACTTTTCTAGGGGTAAGTTTTCGTTTAGGGCATTGTTTAGGTGCTGAACCAGGATCCAACCAACTTGCTGAGCGCTTGCGGTTATCAAACAGAATCCATTTTTCATCGCAGGTAACAATGCGGTTCAAAATTCCTTCATTTGTGTGTCTGTTGAGCAGTGCAAGGCACGTCTCGACGCGTACTTCGCGCTGGCGATCATTGAGTTCGTGGGGCACCCATTTGTCAAGCTTTTTTACCTTGCCAATTTGACGCAAATGGACCAATGTTGTTTTGACGCTAACGTCGAAAGCTGCTGCTAATTCAGCCGTAGATTGTGTATCATCAGCTTCCACAATCGCCTTTAATTCGTCATTGTCGACCAAAGTCTTCGGACGACCGCGAGGTTCATTTTTCAGGTCGAAATTTCCAGAACGGAAGCGAGCAAACCAATAACAAGTGGTGCGTTGGTTTGTAGTGTTAGCTCCGTAAACGTCGTTGATGTTGCGTGCCGCTTGTGCCGCGTTGCTGCCACGACGGTACACATATTCCATAATTTTATTACTCGAATGTTTAACGTATCCATGATGACGAAAAAGATTGAAATGCGATGAAAATGTAACACTAATCAATAAACAAATGACTACTTTTGGAAAAAAAAATCCATGTTTTTAAAATAAAATTAATTTGAAATTAGAATTCTTAGCCAAACAAAAATTATTTTGATTTGAAATGGCCAGTACTGCAGAACGGCAATTTCATAGGTTAAGACCTAATATTATTTTGCAAAATATTAGTGTTTTCTGATACTGTTTGCAAGTTTAACAAGTTACCCGAAACGTAAATGTTTGTACCTATCAAAAAAATTACTAAAGCCTTGTTTGGTGTACATTTTTTTACCTTCAAGTGAAAAGTGGAAAAATAGAAATCGCAGAAAAAAGTACACAGCCATTGTTATGAAACAACCGCAAAAAGAATGCATAGTTTGGAATCGAATCAATTTCCTGATATTCGCTCCGTATTTCTGCTTTATTTCCCCTCTACGTTTATAATACCATAGAAAAATGACTATTTATTGCACTATTTTTTGTCTATTTGTTTGTCTTTTGCTTTGCTGTTGTTGTAAGGCTGTTTATACAAAATACATTCATTCTTTTGTCCCTGGAGTTACTTCTTATGGGCAGTCCAAAGTTGTCCTCTATAGCTTTTTGTTTAATTAGAGCTCCAAGTGCTACATTATGCCTATCCTTATATTGTTCGTAAAATTAATCAGTAATGATTGAAATTAGAACCAAAGAGTTCAATAACTAACCCCTTGTCCCTAAAAATTTAGATGCACAGGGCATTATTGGGGACATGTCACACGTTATCTGTTCCCTCAGCTCACAGCTTAATTTAAAAGTTAGTATTATTTATAGGTGTCCAAATACTCAAAATAATAATTTTACCTGATCGAAATTAGGCGTCCCTGTATCCAATATTCTAGGCCTCAAATCGTGTCGATACTCCGTCTCCAAATCTTCCTCTGCAGAATGTACTATAATCACCAAAGCGGCCAACGTGGTCAATAGAGGCATGGCGGATCTCCAAATTATACCCATATTATATCAAAAAGGTAACTGCAAGCTCCGAACGCACTGTGACTGTACGTCCACACGTATTGATGCACAAACACTGCACTAATAACGAGTTCCAAATGTTTGTATCAACTCACGCAATTGTCGCGGCACAATTGAGTCACGAATGAAACGAAACTCAAAACCAATAGACGGAAGAATCAAAGATAAAGAAAGAGAAATAGAAGAAAACGAAGCCCGAAAATTCACGAGCTGTTCTCTTTTTGTCAAAAACGCGCGCACTCGGCCCTGGCTATTGAACGATTGAAATCGTTTTATTATCACATCATGATCGTATATTTGTAAACAATCCGATGTTGCGGCTATAGAATCTCTAGTAGGTAATTATATGACTGGTTGTTATTATTTGAGAAAAATGTGAGATCTCTTGTATGAGTTTCCCGCGCTTTTTTTATTTGTGAACGTGAAAGTGATGGTGGCGGTTGGCGGCACACGTTAGCCCGCGGCGGCTCAGCGCGTTCGAGTGGTAACTCTCAACAAATGGCAAATACACAGCCGCTCCGGTAATGCGCTCCTGCAATTTTTACTTTTCTTTTGTATTTCAATAACAACTGCATTTTGTGTTTTTTCAACATTGCTCATTCGCGTTTGAAATATTCGATCAAACAATGATAAAACCTGTTCAGGCATGTCGCCGTTATTTTTACCATGAAACAGTGTTCTCGAATATGCATATGCATATTGCATAAGATTGATCTATTCGTCTCGTCTCTATGGTACAGAACAAGGAATAGTTTACACCTCCCGTAATTTTTCACGATTCTGCAATTTTGAGCGGTGCCCATCCATAGGATCTATTTTCCAGAAGACAAAAATAAATAAAATTAAAAAGGTGTCTATCAATAATAGTTGGAAATTCAAGGGTTGCCCACGTGCAGTAAACCGCATTATCATTATTGGTGCAGAGTGCTGGGATCTGCCCAGTACTCTGCTGTTTCGGTTTACAGCAGAAGCATCTTCCATGGATTGATATTTTTCGCGCATAACCTGGGCAGGTTTCAGTGTAGCTTTAGGAGAGAGATGTGTACTCTCCCCTAAACATCATCCACCTAGTCCATGTCATCCAATAGATGTCATGGTCTATATTAGACTGCTAAGCGTAAAACCGGTGGTAAGCGTTGTGATGCCATGATATTGTAGACACAGGCGCCGCGCCGGGAGGATTATTTTCAGGGGCGTGCATCTTCAGCTCCACGAAGAAAGTTGAATTTTTTTACAGCCCGCCATGGACATAGGTTTTCGTTTGTCCATTCATACAGAAATAGAAGTAGGTAACTTTGTTAACTTATGAAAGAATTGTGAGAATGTAGGATGCAAGAGCGAGCGAAGCAAGCTTTAAATTATTAGCACACCGCCCCAAATAGGATAGGAGTGGCGAACCAATGGCACGCGACAAAATATTTTGGGCACGCCACCGATAGAAACGGTTTGCATTTTGGTTCAAAGTAACAGAGTTCACTATGAAGTATTGAGAAATATGACATGATTAGTAGGTAAAGGCGACAAAGCGGTGTGTGTTTATCTTCTGGAACAGTGAAATGTAGAACGTCGTCTGTAAAACGGCATTTTGAAAGAATCACAAGCGTTTGTCAAAAAGCGAACCAGAGCAAAAGGAATTATTTTTTATGCAATGAAAGACAGAAATAAAATGGCGACGTCTATGTTTAAATATGGTGGCAAAAATTGTCATATGAGGGCGGCAAGTTACTCGGCTGCAAATGTCATTGCTCGGCGTAGTACCTAGACCTTTTCAAGAGGGAGAGTTTTTGAAGGAAAGCCGAGGCGATTAGCATGCGTGTCCTCACTTTTTATATAGTAGGTCTATTTTTATTACTTTCCCAATAATCACTATGTCAAAATCATTTGATGGCACGTCTATAGACGTGCCATCAAATGATGATTAAACATTTTTAGAAAAAACGGTTTGCCACCCCTATCCGACAGTTTCTTTTGACCATTTGTACAGAAATCGGAGTTACTTGGTCGATTAATGCAGAAAACGTTAACAACCCGTAAACGTTCAGAAATCGTTACCAAAATGTAAGAGCGAGCGAAGCGAGCTTAAAAAAATCATAAAGAAATAGAAATAGCAGTAGGTTCACAACTAGGTATGTCAAGCTATGAAGAAAACCTGAGAATGGTGGCTACAAGAGCGATCGAAGCGAGCTCGAATATTCTAACACCAACCTCGGATAGGGTCTCTATTATCATATTAAGGCTTTCTTTTTCTGAATGTTTTTGTGTATATTATTTAAAGCAAGCGCATCTTCTTGCACCCTCGGCATTGACCTAAACCAAAACCTGAAAGATCGCAACAAAAGTTCCCACCACCAATACACAAACTGGCCGATCAATGTTCAATAACATACAGTATCCGTCATCTAATAGATTCCAAGCTCCCTTAATTTCCATGCGGTTAAGATGGCAAATCACAGTATTATGTGAAACGGAATGTGCGCACGAGCCGCGCCGCCTCCCCGGCGGAATGCGCGCGCCGCCCGTGACGATCACATGCGCGAATTAACTTCGTTTGTTAATCAATTACTTGCATCTAATGATATGCAAAAATTGTTGGCATTTTTTTACTTTTCTCTGGTCGTTTGGTAAAAATAAAGAAAAAAAATCTTTAACCACCGCTCTGTACTTTGATGAATTAGGTCATGAGGGACTTCCAAGCTGTTAAGTTGTTCACCGTACCTTTCTCTATCTAGAAAACTGATTCCAGCTTTATGAAATTCTTATATCAGAAATAGGGAACTTGCTGTCTATCATTTTCTCCAAGCTACTAATTACAAACCTAATTTAATCGAAGCTTTCAAGGCGATTGATGAGTTTTTTGTATAACTACGTTCATATAATATAATCGTGAGCTTATAACTAGGTAGGTATACCCACTATAAACACTTTGAAAAAAGCTTAAGCACGATCATAGTCCCGAGTACTTACAAGCGTAGTTAAAGTTACATAATTTGCTGGCATAACATTTAATTGCATTTAAAACCATCTATCGTAGTTACACGCATGTCCGACACTATTTATTTTAGAAAATTGCTTACGGTAGTTAAGTGCAACGATTACTGTGCACACTTTATCGGTCGTATCGTCGTAAAGACTTCCGTGTTGTACGAAAACGGTTTTTGTTTACTAGTTTCATTTAGTGAACGTCTTCGCTAAATACCTTACTGCTTATGCTCTGTTGTTCCGCGTAACGTCGTCGTCGTGACAAAGTAAGAATTGGCATTTTTCACGCCCACTTGCACGCCTTGCATTTCTCTCGTTCTGTTTTCTAGCATTAATCCGCTAAAAGTTGTGTAACTACAAATAGAAGATGATTTGACACAAATGACGTAACTAGTCTTGATAAAGTGATGAGTGCTGCGGTTGGGTTTGCACCTTTGTATTTACCACAATTACGTTTCGTCATTTCTCTCTTGTATGTTATTAGCATTTCAAGACATTTCTGCGTGACATGTGTTTACACCTTTTAAAATTGTATAAAATTAAACAATGGGGGATTTGAATTGACAATAGTGCAGTTTATGAAACGTACCTAATCCTTTGTTGTTGATTTCTCTATAAAGACTGCAGACACAGGCACGCTAGAACGTATTGTAAAACAAAAATTTTAAAATCTGCCCGAGTCCTCTAATTATTTACTTGACAAGCACAAATTGAGTTTCAATGTTTGCAGTCTCCTATGTGAGAAAAGTAGTGAAATTATGAATTAAAATATACTGTTTAAACTACAGTATTATTTACCAAGAATCGAACAAAGAACAATTTGGCAAAAGCGAAGACAGAATTGTCTAGGACGAAGATATGACTCCAAATGATGATATTAATTAAACCTACATCATAATTTCCATCTACATTATCTCAAGCTTATCGATCCACATGATCTCATCTCGTCGCACGTTGTATGGGACATTGTTAACGTCACATGTTTTCTCACACACGTCGCTTTTACTTTCCATATCACCGGCATAATATCGTTGATTTAGTGAGATCGTTGTGACGGTACAAAAAGCTCGTTACATCGGATAACTCGAGCGCTCCGTACGGACACAGTATAATAATGTTACAGTAGTTTATCTTCATAGAAAACGGCTGAAACGACGCGCTTCGAGATCTCAGTATATACCAGTACGCATCAGTTTGAGTGCGCGGCAGTTACGCACGGATGGAAGCGTATATATCTACCGAGTGGCCGTAGGTAATTAATTCAAGGTCTCTGCCGAGATAAACTACTGTAGCATTATTATTCTATGGTACGAATCATTATACACATTCACCTCATGATGATATTATGCTCAGTATTTACTCGCGTATAGATCATATCGGATTGACAAGTTCTAGGCAATGTATGTCATTTGCTTTAATAAGGCAATCGCAGAAATAATTGCTTCCAGTTTAACTGGTCCAAACTTTTCCTAAAAATTGTTAAAGCTGCGTGTTTTCTAGTGATATGTTTGTTTATTAGTAAATCATGTACTCAATTTAAAACTAAACTAGGCCGTTACGTTTTAGTCTTATAAATATTTTCAAAACCAGTTTTCTCGCAGTTTGGCATCTTCCTCATAATACCTACTGTAAGGAGATTGTACATAGGCTGCACTAAAAGTATCGGGAATGGAATATTTCCATTGTTCCTGTCATATTAAAATATTTTTAATTGAAAACTCCTTGGTTTTAAAAACCGAATACCATTTATTTATTTAAAAAAAGATTCTCGGTCTTGTCACAAGGTTTTGTCAAACTTGTTTAGTCGTTGAGAAAATGGAATTGACTCGAGAAAATTCAAGAGCGATGATTTATTATGACTTTCGAAGTGGTTTAACACAAAAACAGTGTGTTGACCGGATGATTTCTGCATTTGGTGATGAAGCCCCATCCAAAACCACAACTTATCGCTGGTTTGCTGAATTTCAACGTGGACGTGTCAAGCTCAGTGATGATCCTCGTCAAGGTCGTCCAAAAACTGCAGTCACCCAAGAAAACGTTGATGCTGTGCGTAAGCTGATTGAGGAAGATCGACATGTGACATACCGCGAAATTCAGGCAACTTTAGACATTGGCGTGAGTCAAATACAAATAATCTTGCATGAACAATTAGGTGTAAAAAAGTTGTTTTCCCGATGGATACCGCATTCGCTCTGTGAAGAGCAAAAAGCGGCTCGCGTTACTTGGTGCGTCAGAACTCTCGAAAGATTCCACGCAGGATCCTCAAATGCTGTATACAACATCGTATCAGGTGACGAATCCTGGATATACGCGTACGAACCCGAAACAAAAAACCAGTCACGAGTTTGGGTGTTCGAAAATGAGTTAAAGCCAACAAAAATTGTTCGTTCACGGAGTGTTGCAAAAAAAATGGTGGCCACGCTTGTCTCCAAAACCGGCCATGTTGCGACTATTCCTCTTGAGGGACAAATAACGGTTAATGCAGAATGGTATGCTAGCATTTGTTTGCCACAGGTCGTTTCTGAACTCCGTAAAGAGAACTGCAACCGCCGCATCATCCTCCATCACGACAATGCAAGTTCTCACACCGCGCACAGAACAAAAGAGTTTTTAGAGCAAGAAAACATAGAATTATTAGACCATCCGCCGTACAGCCCCGACCTAAGCCCTAATGATTTTTATACTTTCCCTAAAATAAAGAATAAATTGCGTGGTCAGAGATTTTCATCACCTGAAGAAGCTGTGGACGCCTACAAAACGGCCATTTTGGAGACCCCAACTTCCGAATGGAATGGTTGCTTCAATGATTGGTTCCATCGTATGGAAAAATGTGTCAAATTTCGCGGAGAATACTTCGAAAAGCAATAAATACATTTTTAAATAGTAATGTTGTGTCACTTCCTTGATTCCCGAAATTTTCAGTGCCGCCCTCGTGCTGTACTGAATCCTCAAATTATGCTGCATATATCTTCCAG
Organism: Cosmia pyralina; assembly: GCA_946251885.1. NCBI lineage: Eukaryota > Metazoa > Arthropoda > Insecta > Lepidoptera > Noctuidae > Cosmia > Cosmia pyralina. The sequence goes on from OX276355.1 coordinate 14,981,420, forward strand.
ACATTAAATGTTGCCAATGAAGCATACTTATCGTTTGTTACCAGCTATAACAATCTAAGTTTTTCTTTGATTGCGGAATGCTCTTAAATCTCATCCAAGATTCTTAAAACTGAATTTGAGTCGAGATTACTATGTAATCTGTCAGTTTTAATTTTGGAATCGTGATTCGTAGCTGGGCGTTTTTTAAAATACTGGCTTTAGTTTGTATTCTTTCATAACATACCGCGTTCTGTTTTTGTAACCCATTCTCAGTTACGGCCGAACCTTATGACCTATCTGTCACCAGTTTTGGTATACTGGAGATAGGAAAACCTATCTATGTATGGTTTTAACGTCCCAATAATCTAAGACAGATAAAACAAAAGAACACGAACGAACAAAAGTGACGTAAGGACAGATATAATTATATTGTCTATCATCAGTAGCGATCTGTCTTTCTTTCTTTCTTCTCTTTAGGTTATTGGGTTCGGCCGTTAGTTGCACCATCTTATTGTCCATGGTCACTGGTAGTATTGTACGATTGTTGTCTATAAAATAGTGCTTTTATTCAATTCGGTAGCTTCTTCCGCTTCTATCTATATACTTATTATAAAATAAAGTCGCTTTTCGTGTCAACCTGTGTGGCCGCGTTGTTCTTCTAAACTACGCAATGGATTTTGATGCGGTTTTCTCTATCATTTAGAGAATTTATTCCGAATGGTTTATATGTATAACACATAAACCATAGCTGTAACCATAGCTTATATATAGAAACCTTCATATTTTGCCAAGTCGTAAAAACCGTGCGAAGCAGGGCCGGGTCGCTTGTATTATCTAATTTACTAGCCACTGCTGGCTATTTACATTTGTTAGTGGTTATTCGAAGACGTTATTAATTCGGTTAGTCTATAACGATTGTTTCTGCAAGTTTATGCAACAAATTAACTACATAAACCCAGCTTCGTTTGAAGATGGCACTTTCATTTTGTGTACGTTTTCCTATAATTTGTAAACCACAGATCATTTCGCTAATTTCTTATTACAATCTCGCATAATAAGAGTTATTCAAGAAGTTATTTGCATGCCTTCTGCCATCATTTTTTTAGAACAGTCATTTTTCTTAGGCTGATTCAAGTAATTTATTACGAATTATTTGTTTTAGAAATTAGATTAGTTTCAATCGTGTCTAGACTATTACCATTTTTAGGGTTCCGTAACAAAATGGTAAAAAGGAACCTTTATGGTGCGACTCAGTCTGTCTGTCTGTCACAGCTGGATATCTCAAGAACTACTAATGCTATCAATTTGAAATTTGGAACAGTGTTAGATGACGTTTGTCCAACTATTTTGCAATAAGAAAAATATATATATATGTATTTTTTTGCAACAGGGACTGAAAGGGGGTCTTAAAAATTTGAAGTGAGGCTACTAGGGCATGTGGGGTATCATATGACAGAGCGCTGTTTGCACTTCCTAAAAAAAATCCTTTTTTTAATAGCATAGTTTTCAACTTTTGATGAAAAATGTAAAAAAAATACCGTTCCCGATCCGATCGTTCCGTTACCGATCTCCGAAGTATGCAAAGAGAAAAATCTGAAATTTTTCTATGTGATAGAAGTTTAAGATTACAGGAAAAATAAAGCGATGTCTCTAAATAGCACAGTTTTTCTGAAATCTGAACGTAACCCTCGGTGCGCGAGTCCGACCCGCTCTTGACCGGTTTTTTTTTGCAAAATTTAACTGCTTGAAAATGCAAATCTCAGATATAAGAAAACATAGGTAGTTAGTAGAGATGTATCCGATACCGATACCGATGCCGATATATCGGCGATACTTCGGATATGCCGATATATCGGCATCGGCGATATTTATTAACTTTCGCGCTTCAAAAAAGTTATGTTAATGCGCGTGCTGTTTCGTCTTATTTCGTTGCAAACGAGGCGCAAACAACGACGTCTTATAGGCACTCATCATCATTCTCCTGCCCTTATCCGAATTTGTTTGGGGTCGGCGCAACATTTCCTTTTTTCCATACTTTTCTATTATTCGTCATCTCGGTAGTCACCCCCTTTCTAGCCATGTCATCTTTCACACAATCCATCCATCGTTTCTTTGGTCTTCCCCTACTCTTACAGCCATCGACATTCATACTCAAAACTTTCCTCACGACATTTTCCTCACTCCTCCGCATCACATGCCTATACCATGACAGCCGATTTCCGCACAACTTTTCAGTCACCGGTGCCACTTTCAGACTTCCTCTTATGTACTCATTTCTTATTCTATCCATTCGTGTAACACCACACATCCGTCTTAGCATTCTCATCTCAGCAGCATGCAATTACTTTTCATTCGTCCCTTAGGTACCTACTCAAACTTGAAAAAATGGCGCAGAAATACTTTAAAAAATGAGTTCTATCGCATCTGAGAGACTATTTTCCAGTGCACGTCTCATTCAAACAGATTTGTGAAATGACCTACTTATCTCCGCAAAACTTGAGAATACTTATTTTCTTTTTTAAACAAAAATGTTATTAATGTTAATTTTTACTACTAACACTATTATGGAGGATGCGGTGTGGCAGCCCGCGAAATTCAAATTTTCTTGCGTTTTATGCAATTTGCAGGTCCGTGTCAGGTTGTATTTTGATCAAAATATGATACGCGGGAATAAAACATATGTATTTATATAATTTTAACCATGAAAATCATTAATACATCTCTATAAGTTAGAATTCGTGCAGAGTCGTTAGATTTCGTTCGTTCGACGATTCTGCACGAAATCTAACTTGGAGAGATATATTGATCATTTTCATGGTTAAAATTATATAAATACATATGTTTTATTCCCGCGTATCATATTTTGATCAAGATACAACCTGTCACGGACCTGCGAATTGCAAAAAACCCAAAAAAAAAAATAATTTCGCGGGCTCCCACAGCGCATCCCCCTTAACTTTATTTATTAATTTTAATAACTAATAATCTCATTACAAGTCTGTAATTTTTATATTATTTTTTTAAAATTAACCCAACTTTTATTTTATTTATTTTACCTTACCTTCATTTAAATTCAATACTAAGCGTATCGGAATCGGTATAGCCGATATTTTTATAAGAGTATCGTATCGGCAAGAAGGCCGATGTATCCTAGTAGTTATATTGATTTGAGTTATATTAAGTTTTTTAACCATCTCTCATTTCCAATGTCTTGTGTGTTGGCTACTTCAAAAAGCATACCTACTTAAATAGCATAAGTAGATTATTATAGCCTTTATTTGTTTGTTTATTTCTTGGCCCATAAACAACCCTGTCACCAACAAACGTGACGTCACGTTCCCTAAATAACGATTAGGCATTAGCTGTGGATGTTTTAACAACGGCTTCCACATTGTTCTGCGCCCGCGACTCCGCGCACTCGGATTGTTTATAAATTCTTCACTACTAACAATGTTGTATTGTGAAAGTAGCGAACTAGCGAGCGTCTATCCGTCCGCTCATAAACCCTTAATTGATATAATTCTTTGTGAAAATACAAGCAGAATTAATGAAATACGTGGAGATGAAGAGTTAGATAACCCGAAACTCTTTTCTCATAGACTAGGTACCAGTCTAAGACAATAGGTAAGCAGGTGTTATAAGAGTGAAAATTGCAATTGTTTGAAAGTAAGAGTCTGTTTCAATTGGCACCTATTGTTTGTAGTTACGCTGGCAATGCATATGTAAATAATTGTTACGTATTCGTTAATGAGAAATTGCTCTCGCTGGGGAAATGTATGAAAATAATTTCTCTGTCTTTACTCATAGAGCTGCATACTGCATATATTTGATTTTTCACATTTTGGCGGAAGGTAAACGGAAGCATGGAGGTCAATATCTCCGCTATAAGGATGTGTTCAAGAGGCATCTAAGCGCTTGCGCTATTGATCCAACAGGTTGAGTAGGTAAGTAGTTGTCCATGGTCGGAGGTGAGAGCGCGTGGGACGCTGTCGCCTCCTTTTGCGAGGAAGTGATGGTCGCGAAGGAGGCGGCGGAAAGGGAGAGGGAGGATACAACTTCCCTTCCAATCCGTAGCAGACGCACCGGGTGCCGGAGGGCGCGGAATGATCTCCAGCCGCCTTAGGGTGAGGCCTGCAGGCAACACACTCGGGGAGTTTGTTGCCTGAACAGTGAAAGGCCCGAGACGGCGGCGCGCCGTGTTCCGCGCGCGCCTCTCTAGAAGGATTGCGGCCGTATAAGGCCGCTGAGGGTGACGGGGTCCGCATGAAGTCATGCGGGCCGACACCTAGCCGGGGGAGCGTGACGAAATGCGCAAGCACTCCAGCACCCCGGCTAAAGGTAGCAGCAGAACACCGTGTGGTTTTAGTCAGTAAAAGTCTGACAGACCCCTCCTCCTGTCCCAGGGTGGAGGCCATCCATGAGGATTTCCACACGAAAGGTAGGTAAGTAGGTAGTCTTGGCGCTCTACTGTCTACAAAAATATTCAAACATTCGGAAAAAAACGCCAAATACGTAAAGAGGGACCTAAGCCCTCCTATACCTATACTACACCTACCTTTAACTCCGGCGGCCAACTCTATTGCATTACTTGTGACCGGGTATTTAAAACAAAATTCGGTCTGGCGAGTCATTTAGAGCACACACTAGGAAATAATAATTTCAAAGGGTCGCTGATATCGAAATTGATAAGGAGAACTATACAGGGTGTAAGTGTAAACTGTGGCAATCTTTTAAGGGTTCATTGTACTCATCATTATGAACAACTTTTAATATGGGACCAAACCTAACATAACAACAGCAAAAAAAAAATCTGCTGTTCAGTACATTTATGTTAGCATAATTCGTCAAAATTTAGGGAACAGCAGATTTTTTTTTCGCGATTTCAGGTTTGTTTCCTTAGTAAAAGTTGTTCATAATGATGAGTACAATGACCCCTTAAAAGATTGCCACTGTTTACATTTACACCCTCTATTTGTATTTTAACGTTTCTATTTTAATTGGAGCCATATTAAACTGTTTATAACCAACGACTATAATGGCGTAATTTAACTCTAATACTAAAACAGCTTAGCAGCTTACATATTTAATGAGGTATTTTCCAATAAAACATAAAATATATTTAACAACCGATCTCAATTTTGTAAAACCAATAAAAACATGTCCGGGAAATTCGCGTGAGCTATCAGCTCAAACAATGTAGCGTGATTTGTTCCGATATTATCGCAAACAGCATCTTTCAGTCAGGCAAAGCAGCTATACCGCAATTAAAGAAGAATTCTTCACTTTTTCACTAACAAATGTGTTAACCACCGGCAAAGTTATGTTGGTAGCATTAAATTCCTAATGAAGATTTATTTGTGTAACGCTCTGGCTGGAACTTGAAATTGTTTTGTTTCTTTGCTTCGTGTCATGTATTTGGGCTTGTGTAGATTACGTAAAACTAACAACAGGGATGTTTCCTGGGTAAAAAAAAAGAGTCGGTCAGATACACACGTACACACAACTTACACGTATTTTTTGCTTTATCATATTAATAAAAAACAATACTTAGATAAAATGCATTAAAGGTGGAGTGACTCGCTACGTCACAAATGTAACAAACTACGTATAAAATCTGGCAAGGAGTGACGTCATGCCACATTTTAACTCGGCGTAATTTTTTTGAATACGTAAAAAAATACGTGTCCAATATTTTTTTAATGACATAGATGACGGATTTTTTTTTTGTCAACATCCCCATAATATGCGTAGATTTTCAAGCGAAAGACGTTGAAATATCCGGAATATTTAAGGTTTTATCTGGTTTGCTTTCAAACAAACGTTAAGGTTTTTGGCATCATCCGTTTGAGCATATAAACATTTGGAATTCTTGCATTGATATGACCACTGTGTTTGTAATCTCTAGAACAAATGTCAACATTTTCTGCTTATCATTACGTAACTTCGTCATTGTTCCAGATGGGCGGTGTCCACGGTGATGACGAGACAGAACAACATCCAGCTTGCTGACAATGACGTCACAGCTTTCATCCCGCTTTGGGATATGTGCAACCACGAACATGGCAAGGTAAATTAAGAATAAAATGATTGTCTAAAATCGAAATAAGTCTGACTGTATGTTGATAGTATCACCCTAAACGAGAATTAGTGAACAAACTAAACTTATTCTATGGGATTTTTAATAATAATAGACGCTAAGTACTTAGCTTCTCTTGTTAGCTTCACTTGTGTAAAAAATTACGCTAAAGCTGCTTTTTAAAGTGCTCCAGGAATGTAAGTTATTATTTTTTTTTTTTTGCTTTCCAATCTGTAAAATCGCTATTTTACAGTTGTAAGTATTAAGTACTACACACTACACACACACACAGTACTGCATTTAGTGTATTTTTCTTGCCTATTTTTTATATTTAGACGATAACCATATTGGCACCATGACTGTCGTAAATATTAGGTTGGGGAAAAAGTCTTTTCGCATTATAGTATGTATGAACTTAAAATAAAATATCTTTGGTTATACTATTTGTATCTGGCTGGTTTTGGTAACATTGAAAGTTTAAATTTTAAAGAACATAATTCCAAATTCAAATTAGGAAAAAGTGTGATTTTCATTTGTTTTTCGTACTGTTAAGATGAGTGAATCTAATGAAGAAATTCGATACGTTTTAAAAGTTTACTACAAAAAAGGTAAAAATGCAACGCAAGCCGCGAAAAAAATTTGTGATGTTTATGGACCCAGTGCAGTGTCTGTGAGAGTAGCACAAATTTGTTTTAAGCGTTTTCAATCCGGAAATTTTGATGCCAAAGATGCACGACGCTCTGGTCGCTATCACGGATAAAATGGATGCCATTTTTGAAAAAGTGGAGCAAGATCGGCATATCAGTAGTTACAACGTAGCTGAAGGACTGGGAATTGACCACAAAACAGTTTTGGCTCATTTGAAAAAAACTAGGTACACAAAAAAGCTCCATATTTGGGTACCTCACGAGCTCACTGAAAGAAACCTAATGAACCGTGTACTCATTTGTGATTCTTTATTACGACGTAATGAAACCGAACCATTTTTGAAGAAGCTACTAACTGGAGATGAAAAGTGGATCACGTGCGACAAGAACGTGCGAAAAAGGTCGTGGTCAAAGGCCGTTCAGGCTTCACAGACTGTGGCGAAACCCGGGTTCACTCGCAACAAGGTGATGCTGTGTGTGTGGTGGGATTGGAAAGGCATTATTGATTATGAGCTGTTACCACCAGGCAGGACCATCGATTCTGAACTCTACTGCGAACAACTGATGAGATTAAAGCAAGAAGTTGAGAGAAAGCTGCCGGAATTAATCAACAGAAGGGGTGTGGTTTTTCATCATGATAACGCTAGACCTCACACATCTTTAGCCACTCAGCAAAAATTAAGAGAGTTTTGCTGGGAGGTGTTGATGCATCCGCCGTATAGTCCTGACCTTGCACCTTCAGATTTCCACCTGTTTCGGTCTCTTCAGATTCTTTAGGCAGTGTCAGGTTAACATCACGAGAGGACTGCCAAAACCACTTGTCGCGGTATTTTGATCAGAAGTCCCAAAATTTCTATAGCAATGGGATCATGTCCCTACCTACAAGATGGCAGAAAGTTACCGAACAAAATGGTACCTACATACTTTAGATAAATGTAAATAATGTATATTAAAAAATGTTTTGAATTTTCTTAAAAAATGCGAAGAAACTTTTTCCCCAACCTATTATATAAAACTTAGTATGATACTTTCTATTACTCTGATCACACAGTAAAATAAAAAGGTTACGTATAATATTGCTCATCCATCACATAAGCAATACCGTCAATTACTTATTTATCTTTCAACACTCATTTCAAGATAATAACAGTGTTTAATAATAAATTGATTGAAAGTGAACATTTCATAAACTTTCTATTAACAAATGCTGGAAACAGCCATTTCGCAAAGAAAAGCCGTGACTTATACGTAGAAGCATCGCTAGAAAATAATTACTTAACTACTATATATTTAAAATAATTGGCCGTTGTGTTGGTGCACAAAAATTAAATTTTCATCAGTTAGTAACTTTGAAGGATAAAATCAGGAATGAAGTTGTCCGGAAAAGAACCGGAGTAACTGACATAGCTTTCAAAGTAAGCAAACTGAAGTGGCAGTGGGCTGGCCATGTTTGTCGAAGGACAGTATCAGTATACAGGGTGTTTGGTGCATCGTTTGCCAAATTGAATTGGCCGAAAGAAGAGGTCATTTGCTATCGCTTCAGGCTCAAGTACTCATTTTTGGCCACACCGGTTTTTTTATTACAACTTTCTAATTTTTATTTTGAAAAAATCCAAAACTCAGCATTAAAGCTTAAATTAAAAAAAAGTTTTAAGTGTAGTCGTCAAATTTCATTTTTATTTACATATGTACTGTTGTATGGCTCTATCAAATTTAAAATTACTTGCCAGTTACATCTAGTTTTTTTTTAATAAATCACAAAGTTTTTGGAAAAATAAAAAATGAACTTAAAACTCAACTTTAAATAGCTATAAAAAAAAACTAAAAGCGATCGGGATCTTCGAATTACTTTAAAAAGTTCTCTAGTCTATCCCCTTTCCAACGGTATGTAATGTGTTAAAAAACTCTTTTAATATCTTTAATAATTAGCTAAATGTGTAGTCGAGACACATCAGGCTGATATTGGATATTACGTTTAAAACACTAGTTTTCGCATAAATTACATGCTATTAGTAGATAGATACTGTTATCTCACGTCTTACGTAGTCTCTTATCTCGTTCTTACATAGGGAACTTTCCTCGAAATTGAAAAAAAAATACATTATTACAAAAATAATCATTTATTAATAAGTAATTTAATTACATACTAATCTTACAAGAATTAGAATTTCTGCAAACAGAGTTGCCCTTATTATTAGCTGATTTGCCAATTTTCAGTGAAGACAGGTCTTTTGTTTTCCAACATGACGGTTGTCCCGCTCATTGGAGAATAACCGTCAGGGAGTACTTGAATGATGCATTCCCGGACTCATGGATTGGGAGGGATGGCCCTATTCCTTGGCCTCCACGTTCTCCAGACTTAACTCCGTTGGATTTTTACGTCTGGGGACGGGCCAAAGAACTCGTCTACGCCACGGAAGTTGAGACAAGAGATGATTTAGTCCAACGCATTGAGGCGGCTTTCATGACGATCAAAGCAGAAATGCGTTTACGCACCACTACAGTTGAGATAAGACGAAGATGTCGCGCGTGCATACGCAATAGTGGTAGACAGTTTGAACAAGACTTGTAAGATTAGTATGTAATTAAATTACTTATTAATAAATGATTATTTTTGTAATAATGTATTTTTTTTTCAATTTCGAGGAAAGTTCCCTATGTAAGAACGAGATAAGAGACTACGTAAGTCGTGAGATAACAGTATCTATCTACTAATAGCATGTAATTTATGCGAAAACTAGTGTTTTAAACGTAATATCCAATATCAGCCTGATGTGTCTCGACTACACATTTAGCTAATTATTAAAGATATTAAAAGAGTTTTTTAACACATTGCATACCGTTGGAAAGGGGATAGACTAGAGAACTTTTTAAAATAATTCGAAGATCCCGATCGCTTTTAGTTTTTTTTTTATAGCTATTTAAAGTTGAGTTTTAAGTTCATTTTTTATTTTTCCAAAAACTTTGTGATTTATTAAAAAAAAACTAGATGTAACTGGCAAGTAATTTTAAATTTGATAGAGCCATACAACAGTAGGTACATATGTAAATAAAAATGAAATTTGACGACTACACTTAAAACTTTTTTTTAATTTAAGCTTTAATGCTGAGTTTTGGATTTTTTCAAAATAAAAATTAGAAAGTTGTAATAAAAAAACCGGTGTGGCCAAAAATGAGTACTTGAGCCTGAAGCGATAGCAAATGACCTCTTCTTTCGGCCAATTCAATTTGGCAAACGATGCACCAAACACCCTGTATATCATTTATTCTCTCTTCACAAAGCAGACTTATAGTTAGTGTGTACAAAAAAAAAATGTTTCAGCTGTATTCCACCTTTGTGAGAGACTGGTGCCTGATATAGGTTTTTGGGAAAAACCTGTGTTACAGGTCACCAGGCCCCCTTACACCACTAGAATTAGCTTTCACAGAGATACCGTGCAAGAGACGAAGTTTAACAATATGCATGAGAAAAAAAAAAAAAAAAATAAAAGCTAAACAAGAGTCAAACAGTATACTTGTTACTTTATCTGTGTTAAAGAAATAAAATAAGAAGTAATAACAATAAGAAAAACCTAATTATAATTATGCAGAAGTTATTGAGTCATGATGAGAGACGATGTGTGAGTGAGTGTTTATTGTTGTGGAGTGTAAGACTAATAAGGATGTATGTAAATAATTCAGATGAGAAGTGTGTGAGTGAAGGTGACTTTTGTGGAGTGAGTGCAGCGAGAGTTGTTTTTCAAGGAAGTGAGGAACAGATAACAGTGTGGGGTTGGTCAAAATTAGTTTCATTTCAGAACAGTCAAAATATTCTCAGTTTTATCATAATCTAGAGCTTTTAAGTATTTTGTTAATTCTTTCATACAGCTTGATCGAGTTTTTGGATATAGATTTAGGAATTTATTCAACTTATTGTAAAGATAATGCCCAAGGAAGCAATAGAACCTTTTAGGGAGTGTAGATTTGAATTGAACCGTGGGAAATACCCGACCGATGGCCGGTGGAGCAGACGAGTCCTAGAGTGGAGATCGCGTATCGGCAAGCGTAGTGTGGGACGCCCCCCAGCTAGATGGACCGATGACCTGAAGAAAGTGGCTGGGACAGACTGGATACGAAAGGCGGAGGACAGGGTGTTGTGGCGCAACCTTGGAGAGGCCTATGTCCAGCAGTGGACTGCGATTGGCTGAGTTGATAGTAACTTTCGGCATTTCTTTGTACGTAACTGAAAGGTTATAAGGAAATACTTGTAGCGTAGGTACCATTATAAGAAAAGAAAAAAAAAAAGAAAAAAAAACTTTTTTTATTTTTACCATTACAAGGTGTTAGTACTTCCTTCCTCTAGTCATAAACCATCTATATTTAAAGTCGGTCTCGTGGCTAAGTAATAGGTAACAGCCGCACGGGTCGATCGATCAGGCTAAGCTACGTTTGCCGCGGTTGGTCCGTGGATGGGTGTCCATCTTTACATATCGTGAACCCTCCGTGCCTCGGAAAGCACGTTATGTCGTTGGTCTCGGCTGTCATTCGTGGATCTTTGACAGTCGTTACGGGTCGTCAGAAAGTCTGACAACCATTCTTACCAACGGGTATCGTATTACCCCATAGAAATATAAAAAACAGGAGAAGTGGCATGGAGGCGTGTCTGTGTCCACGCGTTATGCGCACGCTGTGCCTTTACTCGCCAAATGGCCGTTTCCGCGAACTAGTACGCTTTCGACCGTGGTCACGATAAATTATAAAAATGCCGTGTTGTTCAGTGGTTTGCTGCAAAAACCGAAGTGATAATAAAAACTTCGTATCTCACGGAATCACTTACCATATGTAAGTAAAAGTATTTTACTGTATTTATCTTTAAAATCATAAAAAACAACAAATCGTAAAATATTTCTTTCTTTTACTACGTTATTTTTGTTTTCAAATATCGCAGCGGTTGTACTATTTTTGCAGCAAATACATTGCTCCTTAACCACTGTCTTAAGTATGTCGCTAAGCGACTGGACAAGCAATGTAAAAATAACAAAACGATACTTCATTTACGCGGAGCGTCGCATAGTACAGCCGCTGTGTCTTGCGGCGAGATAGTGATGAGGTTAAGATCCACTAAAGTAGGCTATCGATAATAATGTCGATTGCCCAACGAATATTATATTGCTATTATAGTTTATTTTTCAATTTGTCAACCGTTTTAGCCCTGTTGGAACACTTGAAAAGATGACGTTTAAGTACGGTTGGAAAACCTTTGAGAATGTAAAATAATCTTTTTTACTGTTTTTGATTATTTTACCTAGTTGAGAAATGCATAACCAACGGTCGTAAAGTAAGTTTTTTTTTTTTTTAGTTAGTTTAGTTTTTTGGAGTGTTTTTGGGTTTAAATTATCGCATCTTCGTGCTATTTCCTTACTTTTTTTTGGTTTTGGTATTTTACTTCCGCTAAAGTCTTTAACTATGCACCACAAGATTCGAATGCGTTGTAGTAATCGGTATGGTTCAGATAAAATATTAGTGATTTTTGCTTAAAATAAGTCAACATATTCATGCTATTTATTTGTTATGCATGAGTATGGCATGTGTTTGTTTTCATATATTTAACTATTTCTTAACTAAGGGTTTTTTTTTAATAACAAAAGCCTATTCGCCTGTTGCCTGCTACCTGCTTACTCATCGTGAGGTTAAGAAGTATAGACCGCGCGGAACTAGTTGACCGCGCCGGTATGTGAGCGGTGGGATGGAGGAGCGGGGGCGCATTACTCAGTACGTGCGTTGCGAACCGCCGCCTCACCCCTGTCTCAGCGGTCAACTAGTTCCTAGACTATAGACTATAGCTTAAGATACTTATTATGTAAATGATAAATAAGTTCTTATAGTACCTTTTTAGCTTCCCAAAAGATACAAATACAAAAAAAGAATGGATTGATGCCACAGGAAGGCCACCTAACTGGTTCCCAACAAATTATAGCACCATATGCTCAATTTACTTTAAGAAAACTCGAGCCTCTAAAGAAAACAGGCTTTTTGAATGGGCAATCCCAAAATTAAGAGTACCTACGTCAAGTACTGAACAAATACCTCCACTTTACAGGTCAGTCAGTAAACACATCATAACAGGGTTCAACAATTCCTATGGTTTCACAGCCTAAACCAACTTAACCGGATTGTTTTAATTTATCGATTCGTGTTTTTTTTTTAATATACATTTTTTTTAAATTTAAAATATATAATACTTTCTGGACATATCATTTTTTATTTTATTTTCAGGACCCCAAATTTTTCTTGTACTAATAAATGGAAGTATCGATAACTTTCCGATTTAGTCAATCACTAGCGTATATGTAAAATAAATTGCTTTTTGCACAACACAATAATAGCGCCAGATGTTTTTGTGTGAGTAAGTTGTACGGTGCATGGTAAATGCACGCTGTGTGTGACGAGTTAAGGTTTATAATTGATTGTGTAGTATGTTCTGATTTATGAATTGCAAGTGTGTGCGCGACTTTGTATCTATTGCTTTTATTGAACTACATGTGTAGTAGTGGCGCGGTGGTGGGGCCAACCTAGCGACATCGGGTTCTGATACATTTTCAACTACCGGGCATATCTCCTTCTTTCATATATCTATGTATTACCCAGTAACTCATGGGTTGTGGAGGTCAAATAAGCAGTAGCTCCGTGTAAAGTACTGGTATTCAGCTGCATACAGTTGGGAAAAGACTACGCAGATGATGATTTACAGTCGGTTGTCTTCATGAAAATTCTTAGTTCTGATAGAATGTATTCTGTCAATCTTTTTTAGTATTGTGTACGATTGAAAAATCAATCTGTCTAGCCTTTTCCCAAGTATGTTGGGGTCGGCTTCCAGTCTAACCGGATGCAGCCGAATACCATTATTTTACATGGAGCGACTGCATATCTGATCTCCACAACCCTGTAATGGGTAATACGATACTCCTTGGTAAGACTGGTTGTCAGACTTTCGGGCTTCTGACGACCCGTAACGACTGTCAAAGATCCACGAATGACAGCCGGGACCAACGGCTTAACGTGCTTTCCGAGGCCCTGAGGAGTCTCGGTATGTAAAAATGGTCACCCATCCACGGACCGACCCCGGCAAGCGTAGCTTAACCTGATGGATCGACCCGTGCGGCTGTTATTACTTAGCCACGAGATTGAATAAACTACACTAAAAAACGTTAATTATCGGTTAGTCAAGCTAGATTTTCAGGATGAAAATGTTTCTATAATTGATTTACTTATTTATTTTAACTGCACTCTCGCTGACTGATGCCATATAAGCAGCTGTGAATTCTGGTTTCTTTGTTTTATTCCTGTTTGCAAATAACTATTCAATTGTATATACAGGGTGATTGGAAGACGGGTGCAAAGCTTTAAGGCGAAGATAGTACAGACAAACAAATTTTAGAACCATTTAAGCTATGGTTGTCTCAGACGAAGTCTTACCAATTTTTTTTAACCTAAGCTTTAAGTTTTTTTCGGAAATTCCCAAAATTTTATGTAAACTGATGAATTCATTTTTTAATTATTTAATTAAAGTAATGTGTAAGCAAACAAGTAAACCATGTTTTAGACTTCTGTGTCATTAGATATCTTTTTTACAGACATTTAAAGTTCAAAAAAAAATTAAATTTGTATCAATACGTTTTTTAAACCTTAATTTAAAAATAAACGGAGGGAGATTTTTTTGTTCAAACCTTTTTGAAGACATGCTTGATAATCGTTCTTTCTTTTGAGGTATCATTTATGCGGATATCTTACATATTATTGAAATTAGGACCTACAAACCAATTGAGGGAGAAATTTAAAATTTTAGGCAGACTAATTAAAACAACATTTGAATTAAAATTATTTATTTTTCATGTTCAAAATGACGCCCGTGATTCCTAATACAAGCACGGCCCCGTCTTCTTACTTCTGTAGTCGTTATTTTCAACATCATCTCCTGCTTCATTGTTTCAAACGCTGAATTAATTCTGTCTATCAATTCTTCTCTAGTGTTTATTTCTTCATTATTATACACCAGTTCCTTGGCCCGGCCCCACACGAAAAAGTCCAACGGGGTCAGATCTAGAGAGTGAGCGGGCCAAGGGATGGGTCCATCCCTGCCGATCCAGCTGTCAGGAAAACAATTGTTAAGATGTTCCCTTACATTTAACGTCCAATGCGCTGGACAGCCGTCTTGCTGAAAGATGACTGTTCGGTCTCTTTCGAAGATTGGGACACCTGATTCCTCTATCAGCAGTGGTAAATCGATTTGCAGAAATTGCAAATAATTTTCGCCATTCAAAGGATCCGGCAAAAAGTGGGGCCCAATCTATGTCCTGCCAATTACTCCAGCCCATACATTCATAGAGAATTTCATCGGAAACGACACCTGCCTGCGACTGCTGCTTTCTAAAATGTGGATTGTTTTCTGCGTCGGCCCATTCCTGGATGAAAATTTGCTTTCATCCGTCCACAAGATTGATTTCAGGAACCACGCATCTTCGATGTCTCTGTTGAGGAGGAAACGGCAGAACTGTATTCTTCTTTGAGGATCTTGCTCTACTAGACCTTGCACACTCCTGCCATGGAACTTATCATTTAGGTGCATTGTATGCCACACCTTCCATTGAGAAATGTTTAAATTTTGAGCTACTGCTCTAGTACTGATAGTAGGATCCGCTTGAAATGCTGCCAAAATGTCTTCTTCGACGACAGTTTCATGTCTACCCGGGTTGACTCCAGGTTCCACGCGATGAAACCCATCTTGGGCAAGTCGACGAAAAGTGTTGTAAAACACTCGGACATTCGGTAACCTGCGATTCGGATAGCGCTCTTGATACATCCGTCGCGCCAAAGATCCATTGCCGTCTGCTCTGCAGTACATAAATACGATATCCGCATATTCTTGATTGGAAAAAGTAGCCATAGTCACTTAACAATTAAGAAAAACGGCGTAGGAGCGCACTAAATGTCAACTCAACACAATTAAGTCAAAAATCAACACGTGCAGGAGCGTGAGGTTACGACTGGACACGGTGAAACAAAAATGTTCAAAACTAACGCAAACAACACGTGCAGGAACGCAAAGGGCTACAACTGAACACGGTAAATTGTGAATCAACACGACAACGTCCACTAACAAGGGCAGTAGTTTGACTAATAAGTAAAAGATGTAACGGCTTCAACACAGACCGACAGACCCTGACTAAAGAAACACGACTTTGTTGCCTCGGTAACTAAGGCCATTTTGCTTTAAAAACCAACTCTTATCGCTTTTTGCTATTCATTCGGCGCTCTACCTAGAAATGCCGTCGCACCGCGTGCGGTGGCCATTGTTTAGAGAATCCCCTCAATTGATTCCTGCATGTGCAACAAAATCTTAGAATTGAACTAAGTTATCACTTCGAACACATTAAGTATTCTTTTAAGCAAAAATTTTGTTTTTGCTAGACTGCCTAAAATTTAAAATTTCTCCCTCGAATTGGTTTGTAGGTCCTAATTTTAATCATTTGTAAGATATCCGCGTAAATGATACCTCAGAAGAAAGAGCGATTATCAAGTATGTCTTCAAAAAGGTTTGAACAGAAAAAGCACCCTCCGTTTATTCTTAAAATAAGGTTTAAAAAACGTATTGATACAAATTTTAATTTTTTTTTGAACTTTAAATGTCTGTAAAAAAATGTCTAATGACACAGAAACCTAAAACATGGTTTACTTGATTGCTTACACATTACTTTAATAAAATAATTAAAAAATTAATTCATCAGTTTACATAAAATTTTGGGAATTTCCAAAAAAAAAAACTTAAAACTTAGGTTAAAAAAAATTGGTAAGACTTCGTCTGAGACAACCATGGCTTAAATGGTTCTAAATAGTCTGTACTATCTTCGCCTTAAAGCTTTGCACCCATCTTCCAATCACCCTGTATTATCAGATAGGCGTCACATTATATGACTGTTTGTTGATATTTTGGCTAAACAATGACAATAGATGACTTTAGATTAGATCAGGGATCTTAGAAGCTATGAAAATTCGCCAGCAACACGCCTGAGTCACTATCATGCGAGTGTCGCTGCTTCTAAAGGTTGGGTATCTATTTCAAAAAAATAACAATTAAAACAGTGAAAACATGAATATTTTGCGCCTGCAAACGAGATCCAATTTCATAATCCTATATTGTAACTTCAGGGATGACTAAACATTTTTTTTGGCCGTCTCATTCTCTCACTGGACACGTGTTTTTTTCTTTTTTTACGTAATCAAAGATTGCGGCGATACATCGTGTTAAAATTTATCATAACGTCACTCCTTGCTAGATTTTATACGCAGGTTTTTATAGTTGTGACGTAGCGAGCCCCCACTCCCCAACTTTAATGCATTTTATCTAAGTTTTTTTTTTTAAATAAGTAGAATTTTTTTTTTTACCCAGGTATCATTCCTATTATAAAAATATGCTATAAGGCCAAACGTGACAGATCTCTTTTTTATGTGTTTGAACAACCTGCATGCTTTTTTTGATTGTAATAATCATGTTTCTACAAATAAATGTCTTGAGTCTGTATCATAGCCAATTATATCCCAGTTTTTAATAACCCAAAGGTAATACGATGTCAATCGGCTCTTTTACAATATCAAAGCTGGCGAGTATTAGCAGCGTAACAAGCTCCCCACAAACTCGTTTCTATTGTATCCTACTAAGTCTTATTGAATGTATATTGCCAGATAACAACAGACTTCAACAAAGACATGGGCCGCGGGGAATGCTTCGCGCTGCGTGACTTCAACCCCGGCGAACAGATCTTCATATTCTACGGCGCACGACCCAACGCTGACCTGTTTCTGCACAATGGGTAAATTGGTAAACGTTATTGTGTCTTGTGGCTTATATACAGACTGTATCAGAAAGGTATGGTCAGACTTAAGGGTGTGGTACAAGCCATGAAACTGAACAACTTTGTCCATGGGACCAACATCGTAATCGAGAAAAAATTATCAGCCGACCCATACATTTGGGTCGAGTAGGTATTGACCTACTCGACCCAAACGTATGGGTTGGCTGATAATTTTTTCTCGCGTACGATGTTGGTCCCATGGAGAAAGTTGTTCAGTTTGAGGGTTTATACTTCCCTTAAGTTTAATCACACCTTTCTGAAAGACCCTGTATGTCTATCAAGTTAGTCTATCTCGATTTTTCTAACTGTGCGCTTGGAGATGTCAAAGTCGTTAGGTTAGATGATTGAATTCGGCGCCTGCTTATCTCCTCAGCGCACCGCCGACGCCGACGCTTCTCTACGGTCTGAATACACACTCGTGTCAGCTGCTCAGTTCTGTTAAATTATTCGATGAGTTGTTATTGTTATTTTAATACAATCACTGTAATATTTTGACATTGGCAGACGCACATTTAGTAAAATCAGGTTATACCAGCGAATTGGTTATTCATTTTGTTGTCTTACATTCTAACTTAATACATTATGTATTTCGTTGATTAGATAGCACCAAATACTTCGAATAATTGTCAGTTTGCTAAAAATATATATAATTTAGAGCAAAGTTGCATAACAATGATGCGTCTTTAACTAACTAACTCCTATAATAATTGGTATTTGTGTCTTGTGGCTTTTATTTACCTGGGAACTACCAATTAACGACAAATTGATTATTAATATTATTATCTAACTTAATTCGTTATGTATTTATTTGATTTTATTTCACGGATTTTCTAAAATTATACATAAGTAGATCAGAACTTTTGACTACTAAACTAACTTTTATAGATCCATTTCCATTTTATCAGCCCCACGTATGCTTTTGAACATAGGCTTCTCCATGATCGTAGCAACGATGCCACAATACAGAGGGCACAAGGAGTGCATCCACATAAAGTAGAAAAATAATGAAGCACATAAAGATATTGGGTTTTTGTGGGATAACAATCAATGATGATGATGATGATGGATGATTTTTTAGTTCAATTTCCTTACTTTGGTAATCTACCAAAGTAAGGGAATTCAACCAAACCGACTTGTTTATTTAGCTGTGAAACACGATGTAGGAGTGTTACATGCATTTGTAATGAAATAGTAGCAAATCTGCATGCAACGCTATCCGATGTTCCTGATTCATAACGGTGACGCAACTCATTACGGTTTGTTGTTAGTTATATCACACTGACTGCTACCGTACTGTTCGTCGTGAATGACTTGCACTTAGGATTCAATTGACACATCTGTGGCTAGAAATTGAAGTGGTTGTAGGTACTGTTTGGCAACTAATATTGCTTGTTTTGTAATATTTATTTTTTCGTATCTGTTTTGTTCACCATGTATAAAACCTTTTTCGATCCCGATAGTTATCATACTGCTACCATTATTGTACGTCCGTGATATTCGTTTCCCTATAACATTTAATTATAATATTTAACAAATATTTGTACGACCTACAAGTATTTGTTCCGAGTCTGGGTGTTTTTCTATCTATAATATGTATGTATTTACAAAAAAAAAAAAAAAAAAAATGTATATAAGTAGTTTATCAGCCATCTCGTTACCATAACACAAGCATTAGGTTGCTTAGCTTGGGGCTAGATGGCGTTGTGTGATATGTCCAAACATATTTATATTATATTTATTTATTTAATTTGTCCTCCCATGTTCTGAATGTAGAATTATTTGTATGCGTCTATTTGATATCGCTGTTCATCAACATTTAATACTCATTCCAGATTCGTTTATCCCAACAACCAACACGACAGTCTATCACTATCCCTCGGCGTCAGTTCAAGCGACCCGCTCCGTGAAACGAAGCTGTCACTACTGACCAAGTTAGGGCTGGCAGGCATCGCCCACTTCAGTCTGTACCAAGGAGACAACCCTATCAGTGCCGAGCTACTTGCTTTTATTAGGATATTTAATATGAATGAGGGTAAGTAAAATTAAAAATCTAAATAATTTTATTTTCTAAACATCACTTCGGAATTCGAACGATGTCGAACAATATTTCCGCGCCTTTTTAATACTAAAACATAAAATGAGTTTGCTTCCTTCTTGTGTGGTCAATTGAGTGAGGCTCGAAGTGAAGTTTACAAGATAACTAAGAAATAACTCTTGGCTAATGCTGCGTACACGGTGCATGTAACATTATGCAGAGTCTGTTCCAAAAGTATCTAATAAAAGTGTAAACAAACCCTGTTCAGGTCAAACTCTTTCCCAATCACACTAAAGGGAATTAGTAACATAATCATCTGTATTTAGAAGGTTTTAACTTTGTATCTCACCACGTTTTCTAATAATTATTGTTTGAATAACATTTTTAACTTGTAATTGAAATATCATTGACGAAAACTGAGGTTATAAAATTAACCTCAATTGTCAAAAAAAAAACATATTTCAGATGATTTATTTAATATTAGAATTTCGGGGATAATGAAATCAAAGCACTCAATTTGGAAGTGAAAATAGAAATTGTCGTCCATATGTACGTTTTCTGCTCCATTTGTTTACATATTCGTCAGATACTTTTTAAACTGACTATAACTATCGTATAAATAAGTGCGTGTCCAATGCCTTGTGCACTGCATGTGTAACGCGCACCTTTACCATTCTCAAATTACAAGCACTGTGTGTGTTACAGCCCTTAGCGTTGGATAGCCTCAGATCTGATAATCTGTTGCCATTAAAGTAAATGACACGATCATTTTTATTCATCGATTTTGATCAGAACTAAAAAAAGAAAAAGAATTTCACGAGATGTTGCTTTTGTCAAAAAAAAAAAATATGCCTTCCACTGACGAAATTCTGATATTTCAGAAGTTTTGCCAAAAATAAAACGGTCGTACTAAAAACGGAACGTATTTAAACGAAATTTAAAAAAATCTTTCTTGATTTTAAGGTTTCATTTATAAAAACTAAAACTTAAAAATTTTGTAGTTATCAAATTATTACTGTTACAATGATTAGTAAGGTAATTATTTTTCTTTCACAGGAATCCCTGTCCACTAATCCATAGGTTACGAACCTTTGTAGGAATGCCTTTTT
The DNA here is from genome assembly GCA_946251885.1 of Cosmia pyralina. Lineage (NCBI taxonomy): Eukaryota > Metazoa > Arthropoda > Insecta > Lepidoptera > Noctuidae > Cosmia > Cosmia pyralina. The sequence goes on from OX276355.1 coordinate 15,002,155, forward strand.
GTTTGTAAAATCTTCGCTTCTTGTAATTACAGACAACGATGATGATAATAGTGATAATGATACCTAAATAAATATTTAAATTGAAAAAATATGTTCTTTATTCTTTTTTTCTATTTAGCCATATAAAATTAATATTTTAGTTAGTGTGCATTGAATGCACAGAAGAAACACTATTTACATTGTCATATAGTTTATTTGAACTCATTCTCTTTCTTATTTCTTGTTATTTTATATCCAAAACATTCTAGTCATATAGATAACTTGTAAATAAAAAGGACAAGACAGAAAAGGTTTATGATATCTGAAGTGTCAAAAAATTATAGTTGTCAGAATTCCGTCGAATTAAAAATCAGACTAATTAGATGGCGTTATAAAATATGATTTTTATTACATGGGAAACTACTTTTCCATTAAAACGATGGAGAAAGCCTAATTAGATACGTGCACAATGGTGATGTTTATCAAAAATATTACGTACTTTTGAAACTATGTTAGTAATTGAATCTGTTCATCAATGTGCACTATGTTTGTGTATGCATTATGCTACCTTTGTCTACCCTGTGTTAACGCGACACAATTGAATAATTGTTTGAAGGGATTACAATAGATGACTACTGATTCAATAACAAACAACATGTTTTCAAAGAATAGAGGACGATATAAACTATAAATGATAAATAAATAGAAAATATAAATTCTTTATCGGCATGAAAAAAATGTGTACAAGTAAAGTGAAGCCCTGACTCCTGCGCTAGGTAACAACACGTGTGTTACAGGAGCCAGTGTCTTCTCCCAATCAGTAGGTAGGTTATGGATTTTATGCCATAATATAAATCGTTTGAATTTATGCTTAAATCTAAAATTTTCATATCTCTTACATATTATCATTATATTATCATATTATTATTATTATTTATCATATTATTATTATCTCTTATATTTTTATCTTTTTCATATCTCTATTTAATCAAAATACCACGGAAAGAGATTCTATGACATATTCATTGTTCTGATCGTCTGAAAGGGGTCGTAACAAACAAACAAACTCACTTTTGTATTTATATTATTTCATTTAGGAAGTGAGGATGATGTCACCCATCTGCTTAGTAAATTATCATTTTAGAGAACATTCAATAGGTACTTACACTAGTTCATTAATTTTCTTCAGTGTTGCCATTTTCTTTTTATGTTTTATATTTAGTAATATAAACTCGTCATAAGACACGTGGAAAGCAATGGTGGCCTAAGTGGTAACAGCTTACGTGTCGTAGGTCTTGGGTTCGAACCCAGGCAGGCCTTCACTATCACCGCTGCTCTCGATGAAGGCACACATCGTGAGAAAACTCGAAAAACAAAAAATTCGAAGACATTTGAACATCTACCGCACCGCACTGGGCCCGCGTAGTGGATTACGGATACCTATTCCCCTCACAGAGCGGAGTCCTGTGCCCCAGCCATGGGAATGTTGTAGGATGATTAAGCTTATGCTACGATACAATAGAATCACAATCTTTAATTTCAGAGGAACTAACGAAGTGGTCAAGCCAAGGTCTACCCGGGGACCTAGTATCTTCAGACCAGTCTAGTGCCGAAGCAGTGGGCGCAGACATCGATAGACGAGCTTACACCTATTTGCTAACACGGTGCAAGCTCATCGCTGCTTCTTATAAAGAAATTGCCGACGGTGAAGATGATTCATTGCATAGGTATGTAGTATTGTCTGTTTTTAGGGTATTAGATTAATGCCCATTTTCACAAACACTGTGTTACTCCTAAAGGTACCATCGCGGACATTTGCGGTGAACCATCACCGCAAATGTCCGCGATGGTACTTAATGCCATAAATATTGCGCTGTTGGCTGGTAGTGAGTAAGTTTACTTAATTTTTTTTTTAAATTTAATTTAAACACGTTTGTAAACAAACGTGTTTAAATTGTGGTAATTCATCATCGCTAAAACGAAAATGGTGCTCACAACTCGGAGAGCTAATGAGATACACACCATTTGTCACCGAAAAGATTACACACACACACGACACAGAGCACGACAGTGCTCTGTGTGCAATAACACTCGCACTATGAAAGACCTTTGCGAGGCCAGTGCTAACACTGTCGACGTTGCTGAAAGGACCATGCCCATGTTAGTATGGAGGTGAAAGTCAGCAATGCCATGCAATGCCCAAATTGCAGTTCTATGTCATACGATAACTTATTAATGGTATTTTTATGATATATAGATTTAATGCCATATAAAGCACTGATTGAAAAGTTATTGGACGTTAAACATGATAACCGCCTACTGGTATTGTTTATACATTTTATCCTTTACAGACAGCATTGCTATTAGTTTTCCACTAGGAACTTCATAATCATCACATAAGCTAGTCTATGTCTGTAAACATTCCAGTTATTTGGAATTATCTAGTCTGTCTCCATAGTATCTCCATCAATATAAATGTGAATACAATTTGGTTAGATGCAAAACGTAGGTACTCGAGTAAATAATAATATGGAAAGAGACCAGTACCTCATAACAAACCGGTATTTCTGATAAGATTATAAAACACATCGCAATAGAATCGAACAGGTTGTATGTTTTACTATCTTTTCATGTGTTTTTATATTTAATTGACATCAATTAACTTCTTGACTCACATACTTAATATAATTGTATTAAGTACTGTCTGTTAAGTATTTACAATTATTAGTAGGTTACCTTTTCTATTATTTCAATTCAATTAAATGGGGTAAAATAATGTTTTAAGACTGACAAAATACCGGTTTGTCACTGTATTAAAGGTTTGTGGTGAAATGGTACAGGTTTCGAAAAAAATAAAAAGAAGTATAAGAGTTTATCGATTTATTCTTCAATAACAAGTAATATGTTATCTAAATATGATGCTGGTGCTGTTAAATTGGTTTCATATCTAGCCCATCCCAAATACCATATTATGGCCATGACGTGGCAACAGCATCCCACTGTTCTGTTACCTACGAGACAGTTACAACAGTATCCTAATATGGTATCTAAACAATTATTACTAGATGGTTGTGCATCGATTAAAATATAAGTGAAATATTTACGCCAACCAACATGGCGCGATTGTATTCGACCCCTCAATAAATAAGGTATATTTCCTCCAACGGCAGCAACCATTTCTTCCGAGTGTTCCAGCTCAGGACATATTTCTATTTCGTATAACCCATTTTGCCGAACATGTTCGCCATAATATGACCGTGCTTGTTTGACCTGATATGGGCCCAAAGCGAAAAGAATTAATTCAGAGTAACTAAATACGGGAAACATATTTAACTGAGGAAACCTCCCATCGATGCGTCTAAACATGACTGATCGCCTATTTAAATTATAATTTCTCACAAATTCTGCCAAATAATTTGGGGTATGTAGATACCTCGTGGCCCTTTCTATTATAAGAGCAGAATCTGGCCGATCTTGGATTGTGGGATGGAATCTATTAATTAATGCAGCTGCAATTTTAAAATCATTTATTAAATGCGCATGAGCTCTATTAAAAAACTCCTGGCGAAATAATTTATAGTCTCTTTTAAACCGTCCGTTAACTACTTCGACTACCCATCGACATAATGTCACTAATCGACTTTTATTCGCCTGAATGGTTGTTAACTGGTGTTCTCCCTCATTTAACGACTCAGGCTTCTGCACATTGTAATTGCAGGCCTCCAACAGTGGAATTGCATCTCTAAACCCTCGGTCCAGTATAAATACATCTCCCTCTCTGTAAAAGGTTCGCATGGGCCCAGTTTCATCACTAAATAAATCTTTCATGATTTCGGCATCAGTCTGAGTGGCAGCATAAGGACCTATCACATCAATAATATGTCCGTCAGTACACACACAAAGAAATGGTTTGACCAGGTTCAAATACTTATGTAAACTATAAGTTTCCTTTTGGTAAAAGTAATTGGAACTCTTTTCAATATATATATATAAGTACCATCACATATTGTGATTGCAGGTCTTGTTTCATCAGAGTCATTTGGATTACCAAAAAAAGCATTTGGAATACTGAGGTTTCTTCTTATGACATCTTGTCTAGTAAGATGTTGCAACCCAATATGTAATGGTACAAAATGTTCCATAAAACATGAGCGTACTTTGTTCATGTGCCTCTCCATAGTTGATCGAGGTATATTAAATAAAGAAGACAACCTCTTGCTACTGTCCCCTGTCCTCATTTTAATTAAAAAAATAGCTAAAGCAGTTTTTGGTGATGGTACCAGATTAGCTAAAGGTAACTCATTAAATAAATTAACAAATTCGGACACTTCGAGACCAGTCCAATAATGACATATGTGATTGGGCATTTCTTCTACACATTCAAAATCAAATGTGACAGTTTTTTGTTTTGCAATATCAATTAAATCTTCTATTTGATTAATAGTAAAACTTGATATTGTAGATGATTGTTCCGTTAATTCTTGCCAAGTATTTGAAAACAGATGATGTTGGCAAACACGTGCAAAACGGGGCACATAAAAGTTATGTTCTGTGATTAACATTTTTTTAATAAACGTTGGTATTAAATGCATAGATGCATTACCACAGTCGGAATAAATGCAGTGTCGTGATGTACTAGCAGCTCTCTTGTAATGAGGTAAATAGACAGGGGCCAGTTCAGGCCGGGCCAGTGGAGGGGTAGGTCCAGGGGCAGGTGCAGGTGCAGGGCTAGGGGCAGGTGCAGGTGCAGGGCTAGGGGCAGGTGCAGGTGCAGGGGTAGGGGCAGGTGGTAACTGTGGTGTAGCCATTTCTCGTTGAGAATCTTGGGCAGCTTGTCGGCTAGCTCGCTGCCAACAATTATGACAAACAGCATCTCTTCCATTCTGAAAATAATTACCATTGTTAAATAAAGCAATATAAAAAAATGATAAAACGCACAATCTCTTAAATAACTAAGTTGAATAAAAAACATACCAACCAAGAGAGCTTTGACGTTTATCTAAGGTATGATTAAAAAATGCATCAAATGTTTGTATTTTGAGATATAATGATGAGAATAAAATTCTTTAAACCTTAGTAATAGGTGTCTAGGGGTTCAGATAAATACCTGTATTGATCTAATCCATGGAAAATATTCATAAAATGGCCCATTTTCTTTGAGAGAGTGAAGTCTAGCTTCATTCAAGGAACAGCCACAGCCAGCACAGATATTAGTATGACCTAATATTCTAGGTGTGTTTACATCAGCATTTTGTAACAATACATAACAAGCATGACATAATACATCTTCCATGGGAAACTGAAAACAAAACAATGGGTGTTAGTAGTTGTCACATACCATAAGTTAGCTAATAAGTAGACAGATATGTAATCTCACGCGTCCACGATAAGTTAAGACCTGAAGTTCGATTGTATTAAATAATTTTTTATTTTTTTATTCAGTGAGGTCTCGCACTCAGATTTCAAGTTATCGTGCACGCATACTCTACTTAACTGCCCTGCAGATAAGATACTTACATGTTCAATTCTCAGCCAAATAGATAAGATTATTAGCAACTCTTGAGGCAGAGATGTAACAACATGCCTCTGTATTCGTTGAACGCGTAATCCGCAGTTCAGGCAACGCAACATTTTGTATAACAAACGAAAAGTCCAAATCACAAAACACAGTCGTCCTTGTTAGAAAAAAGCCGAAGTCACGGAATAAAACAACACTATCAATATCCTTAGAACGAAGCTGAGGTAGATTTTTTATCAAACGAACAGACGCAGACGCAGAGTGAATGAATGATTGATTGAGTCTGAAGTCACCACTCACCCGATAGTTTTTTGGAATATTTTTGACTTGGAGCTAAGTCTTTTGAGCCATTACTTTATTAGATTTTTGCTTGAATTATATTTGTTTATTTGAAGCGTTGATATATTTATACATTACCACAAAATGTGGTATCACAAAGTAGTTTTATCTTTTACTTTTGAGTATCTGAAGACATTCGAATGAGAAATAATAATAAATACTGGAATCGATTAGTTGAATCAATTGATCAACAAAAATAGATTCCTTTTTCGAAGATTGTATTTAACATGCCAATTATTTAGCCCCAAAGTAAAACAACAATAAAAACATAGTCCCATAGATGGCGATCTACATGCGGCTACTTTTTGTGAAGTTTTATCTTGCTGATCGTATCAATAATACGCAAATAAAACCGCAACACTATAATAGTAGGTATTCGTTATCATCGGTAACAAGTAACAACACTATCACAACGAATGAATAAATCGGCCAAAGGACGTGATTCCAGACCGTAAGAAACTGCACTTTCAGTGCATGAATGAATGAATGAAACATTATTTATCATTGGTACTGCAATGAAAACAAGTCTTTTTTTTCGTTTTTTTTTTATCCAGTGCTTGTTAGGTTTCAAAATTAACAACTAAATTCTAGTTTTCATTTATTAGTACAATCTTGTAATTTACTTTATCTGGGCATTTCTGGGGCACAGGTGGGCATGGTCCTTTGGTTAAAACATATAAGAAGATGGATAACGGTCCCATACAAGCTTGGCCCAGAAATGAACACAAATAAAACAAAATGTATTTGAAGCTATAAAACTGTTTCATAGCCATGTATATTTTTGTTCGTCGTAAAACTTGGTGAAGGGACATAAGACCCTTCCCAAATCATGACTTAAAAAAATAAATTCAAACCTGTCGATCGCAGAGTAATCCACTGTCTTCCAATAGATTGAATTTCACTCAAATCTAATGCCTGTATCCCAAAGGAACATAAATATCTTCCCGATTACCTGAATCAAAATAAATCTTTTAAATTTAAATATTCCCTGCAGTTTTACCACAGTTTTTTACGAAGTTCGGCGAACTGCGTAAGCAGCTCGGGCTCTGGGACTGTGGTGGATTTTACAATATTATCCGTTATTTTTAATTTAAATATAATTTGTATAGGAAAAGTGGTGGCCCAGTGGCAACGGCCGCGACTTACGAGTTTAGGTCGTGTGTTCGAACCCAGGCAGGCGAATCACTTTGTGTAATTTATTTCGTCACCGTTGCTGTCAAAACGGTGACTGAAAACGTCGGCGAGGAAACCGGCATGTCCTAGAACCAAAAATTCGAAGACATGTGACATCTACCAACGGGGCCCGCGTGGTGGATTACGGCCCACACCCTCTCGCAGAGAGATAGCCTGCGTCCCAACAGTGGGAACGTTATAGGCTGATTATGCTTGGTCTATGCTGGGCCAAACTTTGTCCATGTCCACGACGAAGAAGAAGCGTAGTTTGTAATTTTTGTTAAAAGACTGCTCAAAACTTAAATGAAAATCAATTCGTGTACCTATTATATACCTATATTATATTCGTGTAGAGGAGTTTGTGGCTAAGTAATAACAGCCGCACGGGTCAATCCATCAGGTTAAGCTACGCTTGCCGGGGTTGTCCGTGGATGGGTAACCATCTTTACATACCAAGACTCCTCCGTGCCTCGGAAAGCACGTTAAGCCGTTGGTCCCGGCTGTCATTCGTGGATCTTTGACAGTCGTTACGGGTCGTCAGAAGCCCGAAAGTCTGACAACCAGTCTTACCAAGGGGTATCGTATTACCCAGTTACTGGGTTGTGGAGGTCAGATAGGCAGTCGCTCCATGTAAAATACTGGTATTCATCTGCATCTGGTTAGACTGGAAGCCGACCCCAACATAGTTGGGAAAAGGCTAGGCAGATTGAGAGATTGAATTCGTGTACCTATATAGGTATATTTTAAATAAATAATCGTATAGATCGCGTTGATTCAGTTCAAGACCTAAAAAAGTTGATCTAATGGAGTGTAGCAATAAACCGAAAACTATATTTCAGGAAAAATGTGAAGCTGCTGAAGAAATGCGAAGTGCAAATACTACAGGGTGCCACGAAGTATCTTGAAGAAACTTTATGTAAACTACCCGCCGCTGCTGAGGAGAAATGTAAATAAATCTTACACAATCCGGTGAATATGTCCAAAGCATTTGTTTTATCTCGACATGCGATCACCCCTCAGACAAATATAAATGATTGATTTGCATTTTCAAAGGATATTTCTGCAAGATTAGAAAATATAATTAATAAGTATTTAATCTTATGAACAAATCATGACAGTATTGGTATTTTATGACCTTGTCGATATAATTTTTACTAAGTTTAATTTACTTAAATAGTTTTAAAACGAACAACGAATTTCATTTGCTGGGATTATTTGTTATATTGTTTGTGTGTTTATAATTGTTTTTTAGTTGTAATGTACTTACGATTTGTGTGCAATTCTTATTATTTAATATACTTAATTTGAGTTCTTATAGCATTATTTTATTTATACTGTTACCTACTTTCTAAATTTCATACAGTTTCTCGTAAAATCTTCTGGGTTTTGGACCTATTTATTTAGTGTTCAAATAGTGATTGTTTTGCCCCATTAAGCGTGAATTCGACCAAACTTTTATCCACTCACGTGTCCCGTCCCCGGCGCAAGCCCGGGTAAAGTATCCCGGATCATTTTTTTCGCCGCGCGGTGGGTGGCCGAGCCACTTAGGCCTCTGCCTCGAATTTCGCGGGCAGCGGGGTGGCGGCGGCGGCGGAGCGTCTCGCATTGTCCCGCCCCGCTTCCGCGCCGCTGTTTTCGAGGTCCGGTCCATTTGTTTTTATGCATAAAATCCTGCCGCTCCTGCGCCGCCGCCGCTGCCGCCCCGCTGCCCGCAAAATTCAAGGCAGAGGCCTTATACACGGCTTGTAAACAAAAATTTTCAATGAACTGATAGTGAACTTATGACTGTTTCCTCAAGTGGACAGACCGTGCCACTACACTTGTTTTATAACTTTAAATTACTGTTTTTTTTTTATTTATTTGTTTTGATTGCGCCAATAAATTAAATCATTATTTCAAATCTAAAGCGATAACCCTATTTTTTTTTACTTAAAGTATAGCCATAAGTCAGTTTGCGTCAAATGACATCATAATATTTACTATTGTTCGTAGAAAGTTTTGAAATACAAATAATAATCACGACACAAACCGTCCCCGCGCTGCGGTTGTACATACATGCTACTCAATATTTTGTCATGCCTCCTGTAACCACCGCCACGTAACGAAAATATCAGAGGGACAATTCCCGTATTTTTAACAACGTTCGCAATCTCATCTCAGTCTCAATCTGTCAAAAATTGTGTAACATTTACCAACATTTTTGACATTTGATTGTCGCTGACATGAGATTGCGACTTGAATTTGAACGTTTTTAGGTACGAGAATTGGCCTTCTGGAATTTCAATATTTTCAATGGCTTTCTGTCAATACAAGAACGACGGCTGTAGATGCATTCAAAAACATAAAACAGTGCGATGTCCACAAAAAAAGAATTCTTAGCGGCATTATACTGGATTTGTAAATTTTAGCATTTTCATGAGCCTTCGAATAAATTTTGACAGTTTCTCCATTGGTTTCTCCATACAAAAACTGTCAGTCGTCAATTTTATTCCACGGATAAAAGATATCTGACTGGTCAATTAGCCCTTAGTTGGGGCTCTCCCTAAATTTCAAATATAAAGTACCTAGTTAAATAGGAACTTTAGGGGTCATAGAAATAGACGTGCATGGCGCCTATTAGTTAACAGATAGCAAGCATTGTTCGAACAAGATTGCTGACAGCCTCACAGACTCCACGCTGTAATGCAGATTGGAAAACAAAAGCTCAATATGAGAATTTCCACCGATCATCAATAAAAGCTGCGTCCACACTTGTAACAAACACGCCAACAACTTTCCCAACAAAGTGGTCAACAAGTTACGCATAATGTAGACGGGGATATCGTTTCCTCCTTTCCAGAACCTTCGAACTAGTCTAAATAAAGTGGCGATGCGGCGACGGCGGTTCCAGACTCAGATCATACTTTTATTATTGTGCTTATAGCCGAGTCGTCATGTCATAGGCAGCGATCGGTTCACGGACGGTAAACGAGACACAAAAGAAGTTTTATTGTTATAACGTCTAATAAACGTCAACCGCCCACGAAAGTGTTACAGAGGCTAATTATTTTTATTTTAGAACTTGGAATCCACATTAATGAGTTTATAGCAAACTCAAAAACTAGGTCATATTCACCCCGTTATATATGACCTCCCTGGAATGATTCCTACAGATTAATGACAGACTTTTAATTGAGCTTGACCGCTTCACGGGTGTAAATACCGTACTTAGCAAAGTACATAATCATAGAAAAAAAATATTTAGACTTGTAAAGGGGATCCATTAAATCACAAACTTCAATTTATAAAATTATTTATTTTTCCTTTTAACATGTAGGTGTGTACCTAATGTTCCTATATACTACTCGTAGATACATTTAATTCGCTGTATAAATAATAGAAAGTATAAAGTACAGTTAAAAAATACTACCTATCCATATATTTTAAATATATCCTATATTAATATTTACAGATTAAAAATAAGTTACACTGCAAATAAATTAATGAAACACAAAATATTGTATTCGTGTTGTAAAATAAATATTATTTAAATATGATTTATTCTTGACAATTATTGAAATAAATACTCATTAAAAAGCTGTTTTTTTTAATTATTATTATTAAAACACTTTTGAAACATTTGATTACATCATTGTTGTGTGTGTTCTGTGATGTATTTAGGAAAAGCCTTTCTATCAATGATTTTACATCCAATCCTAAAAAATAAACGAGAAATTGAGGTAAAATCCGCCTGTTGGCTTTTTAAGGTTGGCAATACTAAACACAATAATAGGGATGCTGACTAAATTTTTTTTTTTGTCCGTCATGTAGATTATTAAAAAATATTGGACACGTATTTTTCTTTTTTTACGTAATCAAAAGATTATGGCGATATATATATATATTGAGTTAAAATGTGGCATGACGTCACTCATTGCTAGATTTTATACGTAGTTTGTTGTAGTTATGACGTAGCGAGCCCCCACTCCCCAACTAAGTATTTTTTTTTTATTAATATGATAAAGCAAAAAATACGTGTCTATTTTTTTTTAAACGACTTCAAAAAAAGGAGGTTTCTCGATTCGACCGTATTAGGGTTCCGTACCTCAAAAGGAAAAAACGGAACCCTTATAGGATCACTCGTGTGTCTGTCTGTCTGTCTGTCTGTCCTCCGTCTGTCACAGCCAATTTGTTCCGAATCTAATGGAGCGATTAAGTTGAAATTTGGTACACATATGAATTTCTGTGACCCAAACAAGGACGGGTAAAGTAAATAAATGAATTTTGAATATAGAGGTCACTTTTGGGGGCAAATAAGAAAATAAAAAAAAAATGTTTTGCAAACTACACCATGTGGCATGTCAAATGAAAGGGCTTACTATGAGGGTCTCAAATGTATTTTTTTTTTATAATTTTAAAATAAATTGTTCTAAAGTTATTTAAGAAAATAGACGAAAATTGACCATTCCCCCCCTTATCTCCGAAACTACTGAGCCTAAAATTTTGAAAAAAATACAGAAAATAGATCTTTACCCGTAGATTACAGGAAAACCTATAAGAAGTCTGTGGTCTTAAAATAACATGGTAAATCTATCAATATTGTGAATACAAACTTACATTTACAGTTGGAATGTATGGGAGAACATGTTTTTCAACTACAATGTTAAGTTTGTTCTTAAGATAAATTCATCCCAACTACGAAACCCTTCATTGTGCGTGGTCCGACACGCAGTTGGCCGGTTTTTTTTTATTATCTGACTGACTGACTAAACGGAATTTCTTTTTTTTTTTACCCAGGAAACATCCCTAATAAGTAACCCTAAACATAAAATAAAAAATAAGCATCGTTGTATTACAAATTAATTTATCATATAGTTAACTCTATTTAATACTTATTTTATCACAACTTTGAGAACTGCATACATAAATAGTGCCAGACAAACGGAGGAGGTATATTTTACATAAAAATATAGATCCTCGCAATTTGTCCAAGTATTATAACGAGCATAATTTAATTAAATTACTACTACTTTATTTATACATCTAAATATTCGTAATGCTAATCTTAATTATTACTTGGATACAATCGACTTCTTTCAAGCGTTAAAAAGGCACCATCGTTATTATACGTTTTGGTACGAGACCCTAAGCATAGTTTATTCAACTTATCCTACTCTATGCAGTGGTGCATTACCGTCGAAATTGTCAGAATTAAACATTCTCATGTCAAATTAGTAAGAGAGGAAAAAAAATTGTCAACCTGTTGACTTTTTCAAAATGTAGTCTCCGTCGAATTACGACGCTTACATCCCGAGTTACACAATGACAACTCGGGACTTAAACTCCATTCATCAGTTCTACTAAATCAGTAAAGGTACTCATGTCATAATCATGAGTTCCGGCTTCTTGAAAAATACAGGCGAGGAGCAATGGTTACACAATCTACGTGCATCCGATCAGACCTCTATGCTATCTGCATTCAAAATAATTTTAGTTCTAGCTATGATCAACACTACCTTACAAAAGTCTCAACAGTCCTGTCACTCGGCAACTAACAAAAAGAGAAATATATACCTATATAACCTATAATTTTCTAGAACCTATTTGATCCGTCCCTTATGAGGGACGTACGCATGTAGGGGCGTCCTCGGTTCCCCGCGGCGGAATCCTCGGGCGGCCGCCAAGACTCCGCCACATAGCGCGGCGATCAACACGCCACATGATACCATGATGGCGGATAGTGCTGATGTCTTCATACAGGTTTGGCCTTCAGGCGTAACTGGAATTGGAAAGAAATATTATGATAGTTTAAGTAGGTATGCCTCTTTTGAAGTGGAATAGGTAAGTCGTAGAACGCACAAGTTCTAACACATTTCAGAAGTTGGACCCAAGAATAACCGTCAGTTTCTAAATATCGTTCCCACTGTAGAATGATGTCATGTGACGACACTTATCGAAACAGAACAAGTCGTAATCTGAAGGCCAAATCTCGTAACTAAAAACGTTCAAATTCAAGTCGCAATCGCATGCCAGCGACAATAAAATGTCAAAAATATAGGTAAACGCTATACAATTTTTGACAGATTGAGACTGAGATGAGATTGTGAACGTTGTTAAAAATACGGGAATTGCCCCTCTGATTTGAAATGGTTTAATAGATCTCCACACCAACCTATAGGTATTAATCTCAGTCCATTCTGCTCTAATTTAGAAACCAACTTTGACCCATTATTATCATTTCAGCCTGTAATCACCCACTGATGGGCATAGGCCTCCTTTCTATTCTGCCATACTTCTCCGTTCCTTTCACCCCTTATCCAGGTGTTTCCCAGGCACAGCCTTAACCTTAACTCAGCACATACATACCTACATATACTCATGCCTTATTCCCATTCCCATTGCAGGCTACTACAGAACGCCACTTGCTACGACCCTTACATACGCCTCTTGCTTCGTTAACGTTCATAAATCTGGTCATACACGCACGCCGGCTGCGAATACAGCGCACCTGACCTTTCTGTAGGTCAGGTGCGCGGTATTGGTGCCTAGATATTTTATAGTGACCAATAAAATATCGGCTCCCGCCTCCCGGCGTTTCCCCTCACATATGTCTACTAAATACCTTTTGTTAATTGCCTTTCATTCTTTTGGTGTACCTAAAGCTAAGCATAATAAAGATACTTACCACCTGTGCTGGCAGCAAGCTCAGAGTCTTCTTCACCTTCCTGCAGTACCCTGAGTGACTGGAACAGCGATATGTTCTCTGATAGTCGCGGAGCCACGCTGGAGGCAGGGTCCAACCCAGGCTTACTCTCGATCGAACGTCGCTTCACGCTTTTCATGTTGCGCCAGTGACAGGGTTGGGACTGTGAATGGGAAAAGAATAAGTTCATGTAATTATTTTGGACAGGAAAAACATAATTTGGGTTTATGAAAACTGATCTCCTTCCTTTATTTTTGTTATGGTATGAATCCTGCGACCCCACTTCGCTCTAGCTCTATAGCGCTTGATGTGGCTTAGCAATAATGAGACACCTTTATGGGAGAAGTAACGTCTCGGATCCTAGATGTTCATGTAAGGCCTCAGTTCTGAGGCTGTTGTTGAAGTTCTTCAACAACTTGTTGATGTCTTTTTTGAAGACCAAGAGAACTAGACACTAAGCACTTATTTACTTTTACTTAGGTACCCAATTACAACTCTATTTTTGGTCATAGCTCATAGTTCTCTGTAGAAGTTTATGGTAGGTAATGGATAATTCTGTATTCAATTCATCTCACCGGACATCTTCCATGACACATCCTGACGTCGCACTCGATGTAAAGTGCAGGTGATCCAGTGAACCGGAACGTTTTCATGTATGCGTATACTTGCGTCTCAAACACGCCCGACTCTGACCACGAGCCGCGGAATCGGGATATCAGTTTATCGTCTACCGGACAACTGGAAAGTGATAATGAATCGAATTAGTGCCAAGATTGTATACTAGCCTTAGACTGCGACTTCGTTCGAATACAAACTGCAACGTCCCGCCCGGTACATACCCTCGAGGACTGTCTTAGTGAATCATAAGAAAATATAGGCTCTCAAATTGTTAGTTTCTGTCTTCCTCCTTTTTGAAGATTGCTTTGGCGTTTATATCCTAAAATTAGTCGATGAAAGTGCACTGCCTGCCTTCAAATAGGTTGGTAGGTAGGTATTCTGCAGAAATTGAACTCACCCATATTCATCAATTAGTTGTATTTTCTTCGTGGCTCCATTGTGAGCGAAGCAGTCGTTCACAACGATGTCGAATCCGTCTGAAAACAATAAATTCATGTTAGATCAAAAGCTGAATGCACCACCATGTCAAGAAATTTCCTATTTGAAATTACGACATTATGCTTTGATACCGTCGTAAGTACAGTCAACTGAACTTTCATGGTAACAGTTTGACTCTGTCAGCGCATTTATTTTGCAGCAGTTAGGGCGATTTTCGGTGTTTGGTAGACTGTACATAGGCTCTGCTCATGAAAATATTTTTATTATAAAATGTACTGACATACATAATCCAACGTCATTGCTCCCATACCGTTCCATATAATAAAATTTACCAAAAACGCAAGATCTTGATTAAGTAAAACTGATTGGAATATTTCTGGAGCCGCATTGCGCGTAGACATGCGATCTTTAACAGTTCAACCGTTACGAGTCTCGCCCTTAGACTTACGGTATTTAATTGTTATTGGTAGGTACCTATATTTAGTTCAGTTGTACTACGGTAAAAATAACTGCCGATTAATAGACATGTGACAAAACCGGTTGAGATTTCTTTGAAGTTAACTTTTAATTTAAATACTGAATTGAATCGATTTTTCGTGCAACGAAAGCGCTGTAGCGGGTGCAACTGGCGATTTACTTGGTTGTGCTTGTGCATAAGCATTTATGATGTTAGCTGGATTTATAAACGGTCCAAATGATTGCTTTTCATTAGCTTTAATAGCATCGAAGGGCCCTAGCAGTACCTACCCACCTTTTTGCAAATCCCACACATATGAATTCTTATGCCTTGATCACACATACCGAGTGATGGGCGAGACAGTGCTCTCGGTCGAGTGCACAGTACCTACGTGTAAACACATCAACGAGCGCTCGGCCGAGTTAAAGGGCGAGACAGTCACTCGGACCCTGTTCTGTTTACTAGACCGAGTGCCCAGCCCACCTCCACACTTCCCCACACTGACTCGCTTGCCCACTCTGCAGGTATAAACATGCACTCAGTTCGAACTCGCCACTTGGCACACTCACGACGCACGCTACCGCACAATTTATCTTTTTGCGATTCATTGTTTAGCTAGTCTGCAGCGTCGAAACTGAACTGACTGACTGACTCGGTGCCAAGTAAAAAATACGTGTAAACGTACTCGTCCACCCAACTCTCTCGGCCTAGTACTTACCATTTTGATGTCTCGCCCGTCTGCTCGGTACGTATGTTCAAGGCAATAGTTCCATAACACTATTTTACTCTTGGTCATAATTAGCTAGGTATTCTACTTATATTATGCTACATTAAAGTGAAAAATAAACAAAAAAAAAATACATAAAATGGTTCTCACCGTAAGCGCTCCTCATATAGATAAGCAAAGTGAGAGGATCTCCAACGCGCACAGGTCCCGACACGCGCGCTCCACTAGCACCATACCCTGACCGAATCTCCATGTAACATTCAGGTGGTTGCAGCGTAAACACGACCGGGTTTCCAGTGGCCACCCTGGAGGTCAACATAAAGGTTAATGAAAGCGAAATGTCTGTTTCTTTGTTCAATTATTGAAGGATGAAAACTTGAAACTTTCAGGCTAGGCGTAGGCTTTAACCTAAAAAAACTCTTTGATTCTTAATTACCTGCTGCTTAAATATTGAAGAACTGTACACAGCCTAGATTTGATTATAAAGTTCTCATAAAATAAATTCAGTTCATGTTCATTCACTTTGCCAATCTAGACTGTGCTTTGCCACTACTTAAGTGTTTAAAGCAGAAGGTAGTTAAGCATCTGAGAAAATAAGAGACTCCCAAAGTCCCAGTTTGTCCGACTAAACCGGTTTCCCGATTACATGCAGCTATGGTTATGATAATGCATTTATTACCAACTGTCAC
Organism: Cosmia pyralina; assembly: GCA_946251885.1. Lineage (NCBI taxonomy): Eukaryota > Metazoa > Arthropoda > Insecta > Lepidoptera > Noctuidae > Cosmia > Cosmia pyralina. Next base: position 15,018,775 of record OX276355.1, read on the forward strand.
AGATAATCGCTTTCCGATCTATGTCAACAAGATCATGCGTGCGCGACGCCTTGACAGCAAAACTAATCTGCCATGGTTCGCAAACATTTTGTGGTTTCCAATAAAAATAAATATTTCAATTTTCACTTTTTAGTTCTGAACTGAACTGAAAACATACCTCACGCATTTTATCGATTTAAAGTAGATCACAGCTTAGAATAAACCACAGCTGTGCCAAATCTTATTTTTATCTTATTGGTAAATACGGTTTCGACAGAATTATTTTCTAATAATTCAATATAAGCAATGATCACTGATCCTGAGCTGGCTGGATATGGCACAGATGAACCAATTATACGGATGAATGAGCAACAGCATCCACTTAAGAAGGTAAACATCAATTACCCGAGTTAAAATTAACCTAAAACTAAAAACTAAAAAATCTTAAAACCATAATAATATACTGCAGAGTTCATAATTTAACTAGCACAGAAAATAATACAGATTTGGCTTTAAAATGATAGAGATCTTCCAAACGTGCTTTAAGTATCATCCACCGCCCCGTCAACACGTTGGGTAATAGGTAGAGCTGTAATAAAAACCTGTACCAACAGAATTAAACAGTGGGTACTCACTCTACGTCCAAAAAAGGGAACGTGACCGTTTTCCAGAAGTCGTAGCCATATTCACAGGTGACCTTGAAGTGTTCGTCCAGCTCCTCTTCTATCAGCGAGTTGTATTGCACCGTAATAGTGTTCCACATCAGGTTCTTCTGTCACACGAACATACATTTTAAAATTAAACACATTATCTAACAATGGATGTAAGAGAATATACTTACTTACTAATTCCCCGCAATATGTAGGTAACGCATATAAAATAAGGTTTAAATTTGTTCCTATTTGATGAGGGATTCCCTTTTGATTGTCAATTGTAGGCTAGCCGAAGATCAGAAGAGTCATTTGAAGGCGCTACGACAAAACCTCAATAAGTGATACCTACTCGTGCTACGCAGCTGTGCATTGTTTTTCAGACTTTTGCGTGTCGTGCGTCATAGGTCTTGGAATGTCCATAAAGCTCCAGGTCTCGACTGTCATGAGAATATCTATGAATCTTAATATCACAGGATGCTGTCTACGGAGTCCTCAGATAGTATCATAACAATGAAACTCATATAGTGCGTGTTCTTGCAATTTTATTCCGCACACAATGCCTATGGTAAGTACTTACTAAAAAGCCCTATTTCATACAGACTTCTGTTTCCTTAACAAAATGCCAATTGAGATTACATCTGTCTTCCAAACATGGTGGTTTTAATATTAGTCATATCAGGCTTATATCCAGTTGTGGACATTATAATCCCGTATCTCCAAATAAACAACCGTCTTTATACTAAAAATAATAATAATAAATCTTTATTTTACTTCTCTCATCACAAAGGTACACTTACTCGTAGTTTTATTTTATAAATAGAGACAAGAATAATAACTTTGTTACAAAACCTAAAATATGATCCTTTGTGAGAGACTGGCGTCCATACTAGGCATATACTAGGATACCCTGTGTGACAGATCACCATCAAATATTATCATAGTCTATGCTCTCATCTCTTTGTCCTGATAATAAGAAAAACTGTTATGTTTTTTATAGAAGTTAAGTTAAAACAACAATAAAACCGGCCAAGTACGTTTCAGATCACGCATTAAGAAGGGTTCCGTAATTGGAATGCATTTATCCTAAAATCAAACATAACATTGTACTTGAAAAACATGTTTTCCCATACATCGATATACGTCACGGTCAAATGTAAGTTTGTGATCGCAAAAAAATATTGTTTTGTGTGATAAAATTCCACATAGGTACCTACATAATTTTCGGACATGATTTTCCCTTTAAGTACCTACTTGTGCTGTGAGACCTTGCTTCTTGCCAAATTGTATGATTCTAGGTGAATGGGAAGTACCATAAATGTTTTGAATTATTTGCGAGGATCAAAATATTTCGCATAAATGGCCGTATTTTTTTATTACGCAGCCATAGAAGCTTGCTTTTTTAGAGCTCCAAGGGACCATAGACTTACGTATTTGATATTAATTTCAACTTGATACCTCCACACGTTCCTGAGGAAAAGGGTCTTGACAGACAGACGGCCAATGAAGTGATCCAATAAGGGTTCCGTTTTTTTCCTTTTGAGGTACTTACAAGACTTGCTTAAAATTAAAACATCTCCGTAGGTGCGTAGGCCTGTGTTGTGTTCCGATTTAAACATGTCTCAATGTGCCGATAGAAGACTCTAGTTAACAGTACAACCCTACTGTACTGTCTGTCAGGTACTGTTCGGGTCATTATTTACTTTTTGTGTAAGCCTAGGTACTCACAGTAGGATGTTTCCTGCTGTCATCGTGCTGGCCGTTCCTCCCCAGTGTGCCGCATCTGTTGAGCTGGATGTAGAACTCGTAGTAGTCTCTCCCCGTGCCGTTTATGTACATGCAGTCCGGATCGTAGGAGTAGCCTGCAATAGAAATAACTGTCAGTTGTTTCTTTGAGGTAGACCCTAAAATGTAGGGTCTCAGTATGTCCTAGGCAATATTTTTTACTTATAATGTTTAGGTAGAGTAAAAGAGAGAGAGGGATGACGACTAAATTTTTTTTTGCCCGTAATGTAGATTATTTAAAAAAATTGGACACGTATTTTTTTTTTTTACGTAATCAAAAGAATACGGCGACACATTGAGTTAAAATTTGGCATGACGTCGCTCATTGCTACATTTTATACGTAAGTAGTTTATTCATGACGTAGCGAGCCACCACTCCCCAACTTTAATGCATTTTATCTAAGTATTTTTTTATTAATATGATAAAGCAAAAATACATGTCTAATAATAGGTCTTTACCTTTGAAATTGCCGTTTTGTATGAAAAAAATTAAACGAATTTTTTTCATGCATTTTTTATTTGTCGAAGTAATCACCCATGCAATCAATGCATCTTTGCCAACGCAGTGGCAGTTTATTGATGCCCTTCTTAAAGAAATCAGCTGGACGGGAGGCAACAAATTCTTCAAAGGCATTTTGTACTGCCTCTCGGGTATTGAATTTTTTTCCCGCCAAGAAGTTATCCAAATTCTGGAAAAAGTAGTAGTCTGTAGGCGCAAGGTCTAGTGAGTAGGGCGGATGACGGAGAGCTTCCAACCCCAGTTCTTGCAACTTGGAGACCGTCTGCTGTGCAGTATGAGGTCGCGCGTTGTCGTGCAGGAGCAGCGGAGACGAGCGATTGACCAATACTGGTTGGAGATGTGCCAGCTTCTCCATCATTGTGTTCAGTTCTTCACAGTACACATCTGAAGTAATGCTCACCCCGTTTGGTAAGAAGCTGTGATGAATCACAGCGGCGCTAGACCACCAAACAGTGACCATCACTTTTCTAGGGGTAAGTTTTCGTTTAGGGCATTGTTTAGGTGCTGAACCAGGATCCAACCAACTTGCTGAGCGCTTGCGGTTATCAAACAGAATCCATTTTTCATCGCAGGTAACAATGCGGTTCAAAATTCCTTCATTTGTGTGTCTGTTGAGCAGTGCAAGGCACGTCTCGACGCGTACTTCGCGCTGGCGATCATTGAGTTCGTGGGGCACTCATTCGTCAAGCTTTTTTACCTTGCCAATTTGACGCAAATGGACCAATATTGTTTTGACGCTAACGTCGAAAGCTGCTGCTAATTCAGCCGTAGATTGTGTATCATCAGCTTCCACAATCGCCTTTAATTCGTCATTGTCGACCAAAGTCTTCGGACGACCGCGAGGTTCATTTTTCAGGTCGAAATTTCCAGAGCGGAAGCGAGCAAACCAATAACAAGTGGTACGTTGGTTTGTAGGGTTAGCTCCGTAAACGTCGTTGATGTTGCGTGCCGCTTGTGCCGCGTTGCTGCCACGACGGTACTCATATTCCATAATTATTCGAATTTTTAACGTATCCATGATGACGAAAAAGATTGAAATGCGATGAAAATGTAACACTAATCAATAAACAAATGACTACTTTTGGAAAAAAAAATCCATGTTTTTAAAATAAAATTAATTTGAAATTAGAATTCCAATCAAAAATTATTTTGATTTGAAATGGCCAGTATTGCAGAACGGCAATTTCATAGGTAAAGACCTAATATTTTTGTATTATCTTACTGACGGACTAAATAGAATTTCTTTTTTTTTACCCAGTCATCTTCCCTATTACTGTAGGCATGGCTGCTTCAATAATAATGTCCGGGAAGAAAAATAACGCCTTTCTTTCCTGTACATGTTGAAAAGCAGCTGATCAAACTATAGCCCCTAAAATAAATCAAAAATTCATAGCAAACGTCAGCCTAAGAAATAAAATAGGTACTTAAAACATAATAACGCAGTTGACCTACCCACCGCAATAAAACGTTTTTATAGAAAGTGTTTAGAAACCGAAACCGTACTCAAGTTCCTACTAAAAGCAGGTAATATCTAGGTAAAAGGGTGACATAGTTCACCGAAACTAACTATGTCACTTGACTTTACTTAATTACTTTTTAACAGTCATTTACTGCGTGCTTTGGTACTTAACAACAATATCGCACAGTTAGTTTGCTTAATTGACAGTTCTCAAAGCTTTTACCTACTCGTATTTTTCTGGGTTTTGTAAATGTGCCCTGTTTTTTTTTTTTTTGTTTGTGGATGGTAAATCATCAAATGACTTCTCCCGCTCTGGGCAGAGCGGGAGGGCGTGTTAGACTTTTACTGACTAAAACCCACCCGTGTTCCTTCAGCTGCCCGTGCCAGGGCCACGGTATCTCTTTCGAACTACCCGCGACCCCGGCGGCTTGTAAATGAGCCCTTATTTTATATATATATTTTTTTTTTTTTAATAACACGCATGACGCCAGCATTCCCCGAAGGGTAAGGCAGAGAGAGGTGTACCTATAGCACACCCACATTTCGCCAGTTATGTTTGAGTCGTATGTAATAAGGGGCGAGCCTATTGCCATCAACCGGGCACGCATCCAGACTCCGAGCTGATGCTATTGAGAAATTCCAGATAGAAAAACCGAATAATATTTTGCCCAACCCGGGAATCGAACCCAGGACCTCTAGACCAACGAAACAGGTATTTTTATGGATATAAATTCTACTTTAATTATGTTTAACCAATAATGTATGTACACAAGATGCGTTAGAATTTTCCTGTTCGAATATTGCAAATTGATTTGCAAAATTTTATTGTAAGTAGACCAACAGACAAACTAAAAGTTATTTTAACAAAAGCTTTACTACCTTTTTATTAAAAGCTTTTATTAAAATCACTTTTGAGTCCCCTCTAGCGGCTAACGGTAGTGTGAATCAGCTAAGCGGCTGTCCCACGAATCATAAACAATGCATCTAAGAGGGAAAATGGTATAATCTTATAGTACTGTACAATTTAATATCTAGTAATCTTCCTTCTAATAGACCGTGGTATGGGTTTATGGTAAACGGTTCCCGTGACTTTGTGATACATTTTGGTTTTATTGAGGCCTTGGATCACTCCGAGATCACTCTCTATAACTTACTTTTATTGTAACATTGGGTACTTTAAAGTCAATTAATTATTTATCAGATAATTGTGAAATAAAGACACTTTTGAAATAAAGTCTTTTGGAAAAACTACTACTTGGTGATGGAATAGGTCAGACGATCCGAACATACAAAGTCGAAATTAATTTAAATTCAGACAAAGTCGATCGTTTGGGAAAACGTAAGCCTAATCATTCAAATGACGATTTTGTATCAGCCTACATTTTCACGCATCAAAACCTAGAATTCTAAATCATGTAACCAAGATGTAACTGAGTTCAAGCACAGATCATCTAAAGATTAATACAACTGTTGAATAAAATGTTCTCATACTCTTTATGGGAACATTTAATTTCAGTGATGCTGTGCACTTGATTAACGATAACCACGTCGCGAATTTATCAAATCCCACATTCAACGCACATGCCCTTTGACAACCACGATAAGAGATGTGGAACAAACACAGAATAGCAAGCACTTGGAGTGCTAATGTGGGAACGACGCGACCGTGCGAAAAACTGCAAGCACTCTACTGTAGATTGTTTCTCGAATTCGATTTTGATTTAATCCCTAAAAAGGTGTTTCTCTGCTGATATACGTTAGCTTTATGAGAGTACTTTGAATGTACAAACAGCTTCATTTATTTGGTAACCTTAACCCGTCAAACACCGATTTATATACTTATGAACCCCATAGGTTCACGTCAGTGTGTGCTCGAATGTCAACCGAACCCCATAGGTTCACAACTAGTGTAAGCTCGTGGTCGCCATTGGATGATGGTATTTTACGTTTATATATATACAGGGTGGAATTTTGTAATGCCACCTGAAGGGAAAGTACTCTTAATACTGTAAATAGAAAATTTTACTCAAAGAAAACATTCCTTTATTTTTTAATAGACAGAAAACTGCATTCAAATATTTTCGAAAATTCGCTTGCCACACCCGGGAATCGAACCGACTAAAATCTGTAAAAATTACATCCTGTACTTTTATTGCATTGATCGTTAGGATCAATTATAAGGACGAAATCTCTCTATGAAATTTGATAAATTAAATGAAAGGAAAACCATGAAATCTCAAATTATCTAAAATCTAATAATCTAAAATCTTTGAATGCAGTTTTCTTTCTATTCAAAAATAAAGGAATGTTTTCTTTGAGTAAAATTTTCTATTTACAGTATTAAGAGTACTTTCCCTTCAGGTGGCATTACAAAATTCCACCCTGTATATGATATACGTTTATAGACATATTATTTAAAGTGTTCTCCTTACGTACACTTGGTGTACGTCCGAGTTTGAGAAGTTGGACCTATTTAAATGCGTGAGGGACAAATTAGGCATGTGAGTGCAGCAGTCTGTAAAGACAAATGTGAAAAAGTGATTTTCAGGAATAACACATATTTGGAATCAAACTAGTAGATAAAACTGTACCTACTAGTTTGGTTCCGAATTCCGAGTTGAAGGAAAAGTGACGTAAGTCTCCCGATTCGCATTAACGTCAGGTGAATGGCGTTCCATGTTTAAAAGTATGAAAACTTCATTTACTTCTTACTCCTTCATCAGAAACAAAAGACGGATCCACACAATGTTCACGAGTTGCGACGCGCGGCCGCCGAGACGGAAATAACAATACCACGGTAATGACACTCGTCTAGTATACACGCCTAATTGTTCCAGCTATTAGCTGCACAATATCTAGGGTTAGCCTGATGACCGATTACACCGTAGGAACTTCCCTCGGTAACTGACATAGCGGTTGGTTAAGCCTTTATGATTTGTGTACAATAGGCGAACTGGCAGTGTTATTTTATTACCCACGACTCTCGCTTGGTTCAAATTACGTTACAGTTTTATTTTTTCAGATCTTTCAGTTTGGTAAATGTAATGTGATTCTGAGAAGTAAAGTATAAAAGTAAGATATTCTTACCTGCTGAATAAACTAGTCCACCGAAGGATCCATTGAACCCAACTCTAATCTTCATGAAGTCATCTTGGCACTCCGCTTCAATATCTGTTGATCAAAAAGTAACTTGAATTATATTAATTGTATTTGTTTTTTTGTATTTCTAACATCATCTTCATACCAATCGCTGTCAGATTGGTAATTAGGCAGAAAAAGAGAATAACATAAATTGCTGCCTATCCATCATGTCAGTCGAATTTTACGCCAAGGGCCTTTCCTAAGTAAGGCACCGGCATTTCACGCAAACGTTCGTACGAGTCATAATCATAGCTATCGCACTCTATACTAACGTGAGGACAATAGTATCTAGATACGTAACCATTATAATCCCTGTATCCTGCATCATGTGAATAGTTCAGTAAAACTAATAAAAAGCCACACAAAGGGTTGCGCAAGCGCGGCGCCACACGCACCATACGATACTATCTCAATTTGTCGGGTTTCACAACACTAGGTAAACATAATGTTTGCTGTATATGATACTTTTATAAACTACAATAATTATTTCTTTATGACTAGGCCGAACTTCATGTTTCCAGTTCTCAGAAACTGTACCAAAAGGAATGCAAAATCCCGCTAATATTTAACTAACAAGGTTCTAGGACAAGTTGGTCATCCCTTCCGCTAAAGCAGGAATCAGTAGGACGATGATGAAGGTCATCGAGTTTACAAATAAAATGCTTCATCAAGCAGGGTACATTACTTTCCAAGAATAACCTCTTTGTAGCTTTGGACTGTAGGTAACAAGCTAGAGTGGATGGATAGACTCACACTGCACCCTACTGCCATTGGTCCGATGTCTGCGGTACTCGCGCTCCCAGGCTGGTGGCTCCCGCCACGATGTGTCCACGGCAGGCGAGCGCGGCTTGATACTCACCGGTATATAACTGTTCTTCTCTGATAGAAAAACCACCTAGACATAAAAAATACAATTAGGTATTAAATAGATACTAAAGATTTCAGTAATATCAACTTTACGTAAAAAAGAACCGCTCATAGGATAATCGTTAAACTGTAGGTAACCATGAACGCAACTAGAGCGGTGTCAACTAAGCTGTTTAAACTATTTCAACAACATAACATGCATTTGTAATCATTTGCGTATTTGGTTATTTATTTTATCTACCTGCAGATCCTGTTTACAATGGACCATAGGCTTGTAGAAGAAATATCGTTGGATCGATATATCGATATAATTTATTTCATACATCGATATGTCGTTAAAAATTATCAAGTATCGGAAATGTATCAAATACGATATATTTCCAAAAGCTAGACTCTTGTCACCGCTGGAATTCAGAGCCGCAAAAAGTAGACTTATTTTTATCAATTTATTTATTTATTTATATAATTTATTGTACACCACAAAAATACATAACAAAAAAAACATAATTAAACACTACAAAATATACAATTGGCGGCCTTATCGCTTTATCCATGTTTTATTAATTTATTGAACATCAGAAATGATGTTCCTAGTTTAGTATTTACAAGAATAAAATAAAAAACAAACACAATAGAATTTCATAGAGTAAAAGTAGTTTTCAGAAAATTTCACCGATATATCGAAATCGATATCGATGTGTTTTTTTAAATATCGATACATTTTGGCACTTTTTGCATCCCGCACCATGGACAAAAGTTAAGTAAATATTCAAACCAATGTTAATTTAGTGGCAGCAAGTTTAAACAACATTTATTATTCTACTTCATAGATCGCTGATCATCATTCGGAAGTTGCGAAACTGACCCTTAGAATCGTTTAAAACTGGCGCAACAGTTATGCTGTATTACATTGTTACAATATTTAATTGAAATGACTCATTTTGTCTAATACATTTTTTACATGAAGAGCGTTTGTATTTGAGGAGGTAGCGCTCCGTGGAGGTTTCACAATCTGATAGCCCTGAGATAACATAAGCCTAACTACCACCTTCCGGCACACGCGACTTTTGACTGCCTTCAACAAATAACACAACCTCCGCTAATTAGCGCCTTTAACGACTGTTAACGTTAAAGAAGCACTTAGAATATACTCACGAGTAAAACCGTTAGCTTTATTGTGACCGAGAACTGCAACTAGATTGCAACCATTACCTGACCAAAGAAAAAATTCAAAACAAACTAACGAATTACGGCGTCGGTAATTCACCATTTCACAGTCACGACCCCTTGAAAGTTTTGCACAAAAAAGACGTAAATGGCAGTAAGTATGCCAGAGCAGTTCGCACGCCGGCTGCCAGTACCTACGCATTATTAAATTGGGCCAGTGGAGTGCCGGAGTAAACGCCGTCGCCACATCACTTTGACAAATTGATTCCAATATAAAACAACAAATAAAGCCATTGGGGCCACATCATGGCACGTCAGCTTATCCGTAGAAATAGAAATGCCAAGAATGAATTGGGAACACTTTCATTCGGTTTTCATGTGGTTTATTAGTTTTACACGCGGTTTATTAACAGACTTTCGCAGAAGCACAATATAACAAAGAATTTGACGAAACGACCTGTAACTGTTATCCAATTTAAATAATGTCGGTCGGACCGTAACAAGTTTGTATTTCACGGCACAATTACAATTAAAAATAAATATTGACAATCAACCATCACAAAGATGGTGCGAGAAAAATAAAGCGGACATAAAGTTTGTGTATCTACAATATGCTACTAGTCCATCTGCTCCTACAACCTTTTTTTTTTGTTCCGGGATTGAAAATCCTCATGGATGTACCCCGCCCTGGGGTGAGCGGAGGGGTCTGTCAGACTCTTACTGACTAAAAACCACCCCGGTGTTCTCTTCCCACCGTCGGGTCTCCTCAGGCTCACGAGAGGAGTGAGGTGTAGGACTCCCCTTGTCCGCCCTCCGCCGACCGGTCCGCCTTCTGCGGGTCGGGAGAGTTGACTCGATCTCCCTCTCCCTTTCCGCAGCCTCCTTCTGCGAAATGACGGTTTCACAGAAGCAGGTCGCCGCATCCCACGACTCGGTGCTCCCGACCGTCGAACGAGCGACGGCCGGCAGCGACAGGTCGGCTCCGACCTCTACCACGAGGGCACGGCGCGGCTCCTCCCATGCGGCACACTCTGCCAGTGTATGCCACGCCGCGTCCTCCCGACAGTGGACGCAGTGATGGCACCGAGCGTCCGGCTCCCTGTTTATGCGATACAGGTACTTTCCGAAGCAGCCATGCCCCGAGAGCACCTGCGTCGCCCGAAACGACAGTGAGCCGTGCCTCCTCCCGAGCCATTCGCAGAGCACTGGTCGGATCGCCTCGACGATAGTGAGGCCAGCAGTAGGGCGCAGAAGCCTGTGCCGCCATTCCGTCACCAAGTGCTCGCGGAGCTGTGACCGACGATGCTCGACCTATCTGCTCCTACAACCTAACCTAACCTAACGTAAAAGAAGCCTACATGCCTTTAGAAACTTACCCAGTAAAGTTGCAACTTGATGGTGAGAACAAAATTCAGTTACCTACCCCAGATTGACCAAGAACCTATTATATTTTCTTGCGCTTCTACAAATAACTACAATCTCGCTGCAAATTTTCAGATTCTACTATATTCATTTCAAACATCTTCAACAGTAGGTATTAATAACGCATTTTCCAAGGGATGTTCTCGTTTGTGGGTCACGCGGTGTGCGACCGTCGCCATCGTTCATGGTTTAGATGCAATGTGAGTCAAACAACAGCTACCAGCCACTTACACCAGGTCAGAGATGGATATCGCTAAACTAACACATTAACGACCTTCTTAGAAGCCCACAATGCGCGTAACAGTAGCGATTCAGTTTCTCACGACTTAATTTGATTATGTTAATTTATTTGTTTGTTTCTGTTTTATGAGCTGCGATGACAATTGATAAGTTCAGGAGGACATAATTAAAAGATCATTGTGTCGTGTCAACTTTCTTCTGATGAATAGTACTGATAGTTACGACAGTCACTACCACGACGCCGCGGCGACTAGTGGAAACCAATACAATTGTGTTTTTACGAAGAGAAAACTCTAGCATTTATTATAATTTATTTTGAAAAAAATCTTATACTCAATGAATTTAACGACCATAGCACCTACGTAGCAGAAGCACAAAGTTCACCTTCCTTCGTACAAAAATTACGTGCAAAACATCATAAATCGGGGCCGGAACTACAGATGATAACCTAATCAGATTAGAGAAGCCCTTCGCAACTTCAATATTGTATATTGCACAAGCCCTCAGAGGCTGCGGCGTGGCCTCCCCCATTCAGTCGGTCACTAGAGTAGCAGTGCGTTGAGCAACGTGCTGACTGCCACCGTACGCGTAACACACGGGAACTCACGCGTGACACAAATAATAGCCCCGTAACCACTCTATTTGATCTTTCAATTTATTATTTTCCTTTTCATCACACCAATTCACCAAATAATCATTTCACGCCATTCGATTCATCAGCTGTTACTAAAGTTAATTTCGAAGCAACATTTTACTGTGAAATAAGTTTTATTAAATCCGAAATCTGCAAGATGCAACCGTTGCTTGTGCATTGTTATATTTTAATTGCACTCATCAAAAGTAGGTCCGCTTACATGTCAACTAAGCTTCATACCATTCGTTCGTTCTATATAAATCGACCGTAAAACCAATGTCACAAATAAGTGCAGCAATTCCGCAAAACGAAAGGAAAAGATAGACTGTGTCGAATCGTGTATTCTTAGAAGAATTCTTTCAATCAATCTATCAATAGTCGTTCAAATGGGTGTAAATTGGTGACTATTATAGCGTACCTTTCACCCATTTTTGTGTTCATGCCTGCGAGTAATTGGGTGATGGCTGTGACGATTATTTGAACAGTCACTCTTTTATTTTGCGCCTCCGAAATACGCCTACTCCAATGAGCATGAGCAATGTTGTTAGAAAAGTGAAAATAAATAATTATGTAGATAGTGAAACCGTGTGTCGGAGCGAATTTCAGGCATTACACCCGCTGTTTTTTTTTTATATTGACTTGCGAAAACTATTTTGATTTTATTTCTTCTTCGTAATCCGCGAAAGTAGACGAAACTGTAGTTTCTTTTCTATTAAACTTAAAACGCATCAGCTAGATTGACAAAGACGTTTGTTACCTGCAGAAACACAATAGTTTTCGACTGTCCACAATTCAACTGACGCAGACTTCTCTAACAAAAAGATTCAACAATCTAAAAATCTAGTAAATAATTGAGTTATAAATCGTAGTTAACAAATCTGGCTATTTTCAGAGCCATTAAGCACGATGAAAGAGACAGGGCTGAGCGGTGTGTGGCGGATTCTTTTATATCAAGAAATGGCTCATTGTTCGTGCTGGTTACGTTCCTACATTACTCGTAGTACATATGCGAGTATGTAATAAATGTTGCTGCTTCAAGGCCGATTCGTCGGTATGAGAAAGTGAAACTTAGATGGATTTTCCGTTTCACTTTATACTTCGTTCCCGAAATATTTTTTATGCAAAGCAATTTCGTATGCAATAAATAACTGTTTTCCAACTAAGCATTAATTGCTATTAGTTTTAAGGCTGTTTAGTTTGCAGGGTGTGGATGTGGCACTATGTCACAAACTGTGCTCCACCTCTAATCCTGCTCTGTGCCCCAAAACGTGCAGCCAAAGTGATCTCTGCGCTGCCACCGATAACGCCGTGGAAGTGGCGAAGTTTTGAGCCAACAAAATTTGAATAACTCTCGTGCCAGCGACACGAAGAAGAAGAAGAAGTTATAAATTAGTTAATTTAGACGTATTGTATAATGCAGGCAAGATAGTATGTATAAGGAAAGAAAGAAAGAAATATATTTATAACTCACCGGGTCCTGTTCACTGCCATCACTTTTAAGTGCTTCCCTTGTTTCATTCTGCAAATAAAAATAAGTTTTATACAATGCAATAAGATGTCTCTGTTCTGGCTTCCATGATTGGATAACTCTTTTAAATCTGACAATTCATTCGAATCAAGATCGATGTAGCGACAGAAACAAACATTCATTCAAGAATACTCATTCACCAGGCACAATCCATTTCTTCAACCAACAACATTTCAATTTTACCAAAGGAGAAGCTCTTTAGGTTATATCAACACGATTGTATGCTCCGCAGAGGTGGATAGAGGTGAATTAGCACACCCACATTTTGCCAGATCCTACACTAAATAATATTATAAATGCGAAAGTTTGGATGGATGGATGTTTGTTTGATTCTCAATCACTCCAGAACGGCTTAACGGATCTGAATGAAATTTGACACAGAGATAGAATATAGTCTGGAATAGCGCATAGGCATTTTTATCCCGGTAGTACTTTTCCGTGGGATAATTTCCGACATCCACGCGGGTGAAGCCGCTGGCAAGAGCACGAATCCAAACTACGAGCTGCTACTGAAAACCTCATAATGGGAAAACTTGATAACACTGTATCCGACCCGGTGGCCACACCTAAGACCCCACCGTTAGCAGTCACACTAGATCTGCGAGGCAGCTTCGTCAAGGTGTTCAATTCATGCGATCATCTTTCTCATTGACAGACTACGCACAGTCTAAACTGCTGGGTCTAGATGAAATTTTGCACAGGAGTTCCTTTACTAATGAAGGTGAGCACTCATCATCTTCCTGCCCTCGTCCCTTGTTGCTTAGGGTCGGCGCAACAGGTTTCCTTCTTCCATTCTCTTCTGTCAAGCGTCACGCTATCATTCACTCCCTTCTCTTTCATATCATTCCTCACACAATCCATCCATAATTTTTTGGCCTTCCTCTCCCTCTTCATTCACCAAAATTTATATTCATCACTCTTTTAGTTACATGCGTTTCCTCCCTCCTCATCAATCACCAAGCCAAATGATTTTCATTCAACTTTTCTGTCACTGGAGCCACTATCGAAGTTATATACTTATTTCTTATGCTTGGATCACACATACCAAGTAGATGGGGCGAGACAGTGCTCTCGGCCGAGTGCTCGATACGAAATTTACCGAGCACTCGGCCGAGAGCACCGTCTCGCCATAGTCTCGCCCATCTCGGTACGTGTGATTCGGGCATAATTTTCTCCATTTTCGTCACTAAGGAAAGATTTCTGATAATTCATCCCCTAAGGGAAACAGGGGATGAAAATTTGTATGGAAGTTCGTAATTTTTGTTGGCTTGTTTTTCTTATATAAAAACAGGTAACCAACCTTCAGATTATTCGAAAGTACAGGATCAGGAGGATCTTCTCCGGATCCCTCGTGTAGCTCCGACGAGGCCGATGCCGAGGACGAGACGGACACCACCGACACTTCCGTCGAGTCTGAGTACTCGGCCGAGTCCAGGTGTTGGGACGCCGAGTGTACCTAATGGTGCGATAAGAAATATTTTATAAGGAACATTAAAGGACGGTCAATTGATCCATGGAGCACCGACGAGGCTAGCGCAGATTGGGGCGGGTCGCAATTAACGCAACACATTGCAAAAATCCTCCTTCATCATTTTCTATGTATGTACCAACGAACACTACAGGCGGCCGGGCCGCACAGCAATTTTTTGTATGAAAATAAGTAGCACTACGGCCCGCTTCGGTTGTAATGTGCGCTTGGCTTTAATAGGCCTAATTTTTACATTGTATGACATGGCTAGCGTTAACGCACTCATCATCTGCCTGGCCATTTTCCATCTACGTTCCGTTTCGTTCGTTCAGCTTCCAGTCTAACCGAATGTAGCCGATGTGTGTATGTATTTCTCTCAGTATTACTCAAATTATTATGAGTACTCAATCTGGTGATAAACTTTGCTTGGTAAAGCGTAGAGATTGCCTCAATGTATTCCACCATTACATTGGAGCTTTAGCATCTATTAGCCAAATACAAGGCGCATTGGAAGCCAATGACCGATAATGATGATGATAAAATAATCTATTCAAAACCGTTCCATTGATTGTGTTCAGACAATCAATGGGAACTAAATAGATGGTCATAAGTTACATAAAAGAAAATTATAATTAGTCAGAGGTAAATACATAATACAGATTAAAAGATGGCTTTGACCTTTTGCCACAAAAGAGATGCTCATTTCATAGCAGCTAAAAATACAAATAAATTTTCAATTTAAAAAGATTCTCTCCGTAATACTCTATCCAGTTAATCTTGAACAAAGTATTCTAACAAAAGTAATAAGGTCAGTGATTTTAGAAAAATCCATTATCCATGAATATTGAAATTGAATGGCTTAACAAAAAGAGAAATACAATGAATACTTACTCTGGAGATAATAAGGTAACTGCACACGATGAGGAATCTGCAATAAAATTAAAAATTATACCCTTACATGTTCAGCACAGTAATATGTGATATTGAAATAGATAATACACGAGATTAAATAAAGAAATGTATTCAATAACATGATGCGGGCAGACCGAATTGAATCGTGATACATTCTAATGATCACTTATATTCGTAAACAAATGTAAGTAAACGCGGCTAAACTTGCTTTCGTGATACGCTTATATTGTCGGCGCGGGCGCATTGTTCCAAGTTATGCTACTACCTAATGACGGGTCAAAAGACACGGCCTGGTAATGACAGGCCTCGAGATTGGATTGATCCCGCAGAATCAATATCTATTACCTACGTAGAGTTTGCCAACAAAATTGTTGAATCACGTACAGTTTGCGATGTAAATATTATATATTACACAATTTCAATTTTCGTTTCACGTTGTTTTGTGAACGGTTTCTGTAAATTTAAAGGTGAACGAATCTTTGCGTGATGTTTACGGCTCACTCTGTTCATAAGAAGTCTATTAAATGAAGAACTGTAAATTCGGAGTTCAGTGATAAAGTGAATTCTAATTCAATTATGTATGTATTTTGGATGATTGGGCCTTTGGAAACGTTTCACAAACTTGAAATGCGCCAGTTTATAGGCTTGTGCGGTTTTTTTTTTCTGGGAAAAACTACATTCGATATTATTGTACGCACGGCTACAGATCGCTCTATGTAAAGTGCTGGTTTTCAGCTGCATCCGGATAAACTGGAAGATGACTACAACCTCGTTAGGAAAAGGCTAGGCAGATGATGGAATCGCCGAAAGCCACTTTGTCACAGTTTATGTCGATAACGACGAAAACCTACATCTACTTACACAATTTCAGCCAGTAAGGTTAATTTGACTCGTTACCTCCAAAATCTATACTAATAAGAAAGCTGAATAGTTTGAAAAAAAAAAAGCGGCCAAGTGCGAGTCGGACGCGCTCATGAAGGCTTCCGTAGCAGCAAGTAAGATAATATAAAAGTTCTTGTAGTTCGTTGTAACTTTGATCGATGTTATAATAATTGAGTTGATTGAATGAAAGGTAAATTGCGGTTTACGATTTATGACGTATTAAAAAAAACTACTTACTAGATCTCGTTCAAACCAATTTTCGGTGGAAGTTTACATGGTAATGTACATAATATATTTTTTTTAGTTTTATCATTCTCTTATTTTAGAAGTTACAGGGGGGACACACATTTTACCACTTTGGAAGTGTCTCTCGCGCAAACTGTGCAGTTTAGAAAAAAAATATATTAGAAACCTCAATATCATTTTTGAAGGCCTATCCATAAATACCCCACAAATATGGGTTTGATGAAAAAAACATTTTGAGTTTCAGTTCTAAGTATGGGGAACCCCCAAAATGTCTTTTTTCTATTTTTGTGTGAAAACCTTAATGCGGTTCACAGAATATATAAAAAAAAAAAAAAAAAGTTTATTGCATATTAAAAAAATAATCCATCTAAGTACTACTACTTACCAAGAGAATACATCTACTTACCAAGTTTCAACAGTATAGTTCTTTTAGTTTCGGAAAAAAGTGGCTGTGACATATGGACGGGCAGACAGATAGACAGACATGACGAATCCATAAAGGTTCCGTTTTATGTAATGGAAGAGTAAATATGTATTTTAATTGTAATCTCTATAACTACTTTTGCATGCCTTGTAATTGGCAAAATATGGCTGTTTCTGTATTTATTTTATGTACCACCATGACTTGTACCCGTATTTGCAAAATAAAATATCTTTATCTTTATCTTATCTTTATCTTTATCTTCGCCATTTGGCTACGGAACCCTAAAAATGATCAAGCTATACATTTCCAGTATAAGCTGATCTCGCATTGTCTAAGATTTCCTTACAACGAGAGGTCAGTGTAAACTGGAAACGTAAAGCTTGATGTGTAGCCGTGTGTACATCGAATGTGTCGATAAAATTATTTAAGAGAGTAGTTTCGACGACATGTGGGAGATCTCTTATTCTTTGTCATAGTTGTCGTAAAAGTTGAATAAAGGATTTTCACAAGAGCGTTGAAGTGTGGCCGCGGCAGAATTCTTCAGTATAAATATTTATAAACAATTACATTGTAAGTTGTTCCTCTCTCTTAAATTTAATTCTGTCTGCGTATTGCCTATTGTTTCGGTCGTTACAGTTCTAATGATGTTAGAGTAATGTGCCGCAGTCAGTGACCCTACCATCGAACCTCGTGACCTCTCGTGTCCTTCGAATTCGATAAACTAATCGAAATCCATGATTCATTGTTCATACCATGCTGTGCCATCTTGGTAGAGAAATAAGAAAAAAATGTCCAATCAATGACAAGTTTGATTGAATTAAAGAACTAACTTTGATAGTTCTTTTATAAAAAGGCAAAAGGAAATGTTTGTACGCTGTGGAGCTAATGTTTCTCATTTGTTTACTTTTTAGATACCTAAATAATAATGCAGTTTTGTATTGTAATGAGCTCGTGGCTAAGTAATAACAGCCGCACGGGTCGATCCACCAGGTTAAGCTGTGCTAGCCGGGGTTGGTCCGTGGATAGATAACCATCTTTACACACCGAGAATCCTCCGTGTCTTGGAAAGTACGTTACGCCGTTGGTCCCGGCTGGCATTCGTGGATCTTTGACAGTCGTTACGGGTCGCCACAAAGTCGTACAACCATTCTTACCAACGGAGGTCAGATAAGCAGTAGCTCCGTGTGTAAAGTACTGGTATTCAGCTGCATACAGTTGGGAAAAGACTACGCAGGTGATGATTTACAGTCGGTTGTCTTCATGAAAATTCTTAGTTCTGCTAGAATGTATTCTGGCAATCTTTGACAGTCGTTACGGGGGCTCTTGGTAAGACAACCAGTCTTACCAAGAGGTACATCGTATAATACTGGATTGTGGAGGTCAAATAGGCAGTCGCTCCATGTGAAATACTGGTAAACAGCTGCATCCGGTTAGACTGGAAGCCGACCTCAACTATGTTGGGAACAGGGTAGGCAGATTGATTGTAAAAGGAACTGCATCCTCGATGCTAAAATAAATCTTACAGGAATTATATAAATGTATACAGAATAACTTGGAAAGTCACGAAAATGCCTGAGAACATAACAATAACATTACGCGTATAAACCCCAAAGAGTTGGGCAGCGGTGTACCTACAGTACACCCATATTTTGCCAGTTATGTTTAAGTCTTATTTAATAGGGGGCGAGCCTATTGCCATCAATCACACACAAATATAATTTTTAAAGATATTCCGGTACCGGGATTCCTGATATTATATTTAGTCGTCGGATTTCTTTCTTAAAAGATATGAAATATAAGATATGATCCCTGAGAAATGAAAAGTAAAACAGTCGTTGAAAAAGCGTTTTAATGAAAATTTTCACCAGCAAAATTAAGTGTTTTCGTTAGATTATGGTTATTTAAACTAAACAAAGATAACGTAAAGCAGTCATTGTAATAACACAACTCTTGCCATTTCGTCATTATAGTTCAAATTGCATCACAAGCTTATCATTTCATTCGCATAAACTCCAACAGTTCGTGATTGCGCTCGCAATTAATCGATGACCGAACGTTCCGATCATCGTTAGTCGAGTTATAATCGTCATAATCGCTTTGATTTCGTGATCGAGAAACGAGTCCGTTATTCGTGTACGTCCAGGGGGCGACATGGCGTAATGCTCGGCTTTGTATGAAGCCCTGCAGGTTTGAGATGACTGAGGCACGAAGGGTCACTCGATCCTGGGGTTAAGAATAGCGGGATTGAGTTTAATCGAATTGGAATGCTGTATTTTGTTAGGACGCAATATTTTAATTTGAAAATACAAGAATTACAAATAAAAATATTTTGCGTGAAATAAAATGACTAAAAATATTTTTTTATAAAAAATTATTAATCATAATAAACTTAACTGAAGTTAATAAAATACTAATAAAAAACATATTCATAATTAGTTAGAAGCGTGCGTGGCTTACATTGAAAAATACCGATGAATCTCGTAGCAAGTTCGTAGCACTTGAGTCGTTGATGTCTTTTGTTCACGCGCCTTCGCATAACATGACAACAATTTTTACTTCACACTCGGTAGAAAAATACTCGTATGATCAATGATATTATATTAAACAGATATGTTGTAAGCGCGCATTCGTGAAGACTCGAAAACATCCTAATTAGGACATATTGCCTTTAGTCTGCGTCACGTATGGTGACGAGACGGCGCTTTGTTGAAGCAGCTAAAAAATTTAAAAAATGCCATCGTGTGTATTTAGAAAGTGTACTAATTATGATACCAAAGTTAATAAAACACAAGGGATCTCATACCACATGTAAGTACGCAATATACTTCGATTTATTAATATATTTCAATTATTTTCCTAATATTCTGATATTTGGAGGTTAGAAAAAGGAAAGAAATAGAAATACACATGTTGTCGTGAGGACGACAAGGACGCGCTCACTCCGGACATAGAATAAAAGTACAGATGCGAACATCATAGGCAGTAAAGTCATAGTTACCCCACAGTTCTGTTTTCCTTTTTTCTAATCTTGTATTATTTAATAATTTTGTTTTTATGTAATAATTGATATACTTAATTAATATAGGGAAAAGAAAATATAAATAGTTTTATTGTCTTTTCTTCGTTAAGGTTTCCAGCCAATGAGGTCCGGTTTCAAGAATGGATCGCAATTGTTCGTAAACAACGAAGTGAATCAGATTGGATGCCTTCAAAAAGCAGTAGAATTTGTAGCAATCACTTCAAGGCCACTGATAAATATACTTCAAACAAAGGTCGAACACTTTTCAAAAATAATGCTGTTCCTTTTATAGAGGTAAAAAAATTTTAAAAATGTGTATAAAAGTGTGTATTCCTTAGGTACTACCCTCCTATTTGCCCAAGTTGGAATTGTTCTGAGGCCTTACTGCGAGTTTTTATGCTTACTCGATCACGTTTACGTTAACGTACTTCAATTTGTATGGAATAATTGTGTTTCCCATTATAGTCACCAGACGGCGCTTATTCAGTTTCAGTATAAATTTAAGTTTACGTTAACTTGATCGCGTAAGTGTAAAAACTCGCATTAAGGCCTCTGGCATTCTAAGTAAAACTAAATAAATAAACTCTCTAAGAGACAGAAAAGAAATAAATTAAATCTTTTCGAAGGTGTATTGTTTTCATTGCAAAATAAATATGATTTTCCTTTTACACCGTGTTTTATTTCTCACCTACCTAAGTACCTACCTTTAGTACTGTTTATTAGTTGTTATAGGTACAAACCGCGTGTACAAATTTTGTACGCGTGGTTTGTACCTTCTGTTTGTTAAATTTGTTAGTCTATGATGCCAACATGATATGATTGGTGGCCAGAATAATGTTTGTTTACATTCACGCGCAATTGACAACTCTAGCTGTCTCTTTTTTTCTTGTTGGTTTATAAAGCCATCTCTTTTCTATTATTTTGACTTGTAGTGAAATGTAAAATTAATGAAAAGTGTGTATGTGTTTTGCCGCTGCTGCACGGAACACTTTTTTCAGTTGTTTTGTGAGGGCATAACATATCTGTTTAATATAATATCATTGCGTATGATGATGAAATAAAGATTTTATCATTAGTATTTTTACACTAATATTACAAAGAGGTTAAGTGAAGTAGTCTATCAGTGTCGATGTAAGAAGTAATCTCCGAAACTCCAAAAGCTTAAAATGGTTCGTTCAACGATTTTCATTCGATTTCGATTTTTTTTTTTTTTTATTATTATAAATGCGAAAGTGAGCTTGTTTGTTTGTAACGCTTTCACGCTAAAACGGCTGAACGGATTTGGATGAAATTTGGCACATGGGTAGACCATGACCAGGAAAACGACATAGGCTGCTTTCATCCTGGACCGCAGACGAAGTCGCGGGCAACAGCTAATCTATTCATATTCTGAAGCCGACTTAATCCATATTTCTCTGGGCTACAATTATTTCTACAAAACGCAACCAAGGCCAGATCGTTACTATAAATAGGAACAAATAAATCGCCGCATTTTCTACATTACATCGCACATACTTACCTGTAAGGTGACGGTCAAATTTCGAAACAAAAACGGATGCTTATTATATCATAATATAGTTCCTCTATTAAATTAATTCATTTATTGCATAATTTTCACAGTAAGTGCGCGCGCGCTATAATCTCGGCGGTTCGGCTCAGTTCGGCGGCGGTCGGAACAGCTCGGCCTCGCTCGGCTTCCTACATCTCGCTATCGTAATGGCCTCATTTCCGCTTCCTCACTAACATTCACGTGAGGCTCAGTTTGTGATATAACTAGGTCATAATGTGCGCTCAAGGACGTTGCTCATCCCTTTAATATGGAGCAGGCAACTACAACTAGTAGCAGTTAAATCTTAATGGCTTGCATACTTCTTACGACGTTTAATAAATTAATCTAAGAACATCGTCAAAACAGCAATGAAATAGAACTAATAATAAGTTGCTGTCTGAAACTACACCATCCGAATCGGAAGTTATGGATTAATAAAAATCAAAGTCTAAGAAGGACCACACCTATTATCTATATAAATAAAAAGAAAAGTCCTGACTGACTGAATGACTCATCAACGCCCAGCCCCAAACCCTTGGACCTAGAAAACTGAAATTTTGCACAGAGGTTCCCTTTATAATGTTTGGAATTCCCGGTAGTACGTTCCCGTGGGATATTTTCTGACTTCCACGCGGGTGAAGCCGCGCGTAAAGTGCTAGTACATAATATGATGATTTTTTTACAAACATCATCGTAGTATAAATAAATCTGGTTAGACTTTTATTAATATATCTACAAATAGAGTTCACGATAGGTACTGAAAAAAGCTACATCATCAGTTAAATCATTGAAAACTGTTTCTGAAATCTAGGTATAATTCAAATTCAAAACTAACAATTTTCAGGTAATTTCAGACAATTGCTGCTCAAAGTAGACTTTCATGGATGATTTCATACGATTGACTTCAAAACATTTTTGATTAGTTAATTTCATGCTGAAAAGTTTCAATCGTCCGTTCAGTTCATTCCGCTTTATTATTTCAGAATACATGTGAATGCGGGTTGGAATTAAATCCTGGCAAGTATTTATACTTTAGTGTAGTTTAGGAGCAGTGGTGCTGGATGCGGAAGGCGGAGGACAGGGTGTTGTGGCGCAACCTTGGAGAGGCCTATGTCCAGCAGTGGACTGCGATTGGCTGAGTTGAGGAGCAGTGGTGGCCCAGTGGTAACGGCCCTGACTTACGAATTGTAGGTCGTGGGTTCGAACCCAGGCAGGCAATTTACTTTATGTAAATAATTCCATCACCACTGCTTTCAAAACGGTGAAGGAAAACATCGTGTGGAAACCGGCATGTCTTAGAGCCAAAAATTCAAAGACATGTGACATCTACCAACCCGCACTGGGCTCGCGTGGTAGATTATAGTCTCAGCAGTGGAAACAATTTAGGCTGATTATCCTAAGCATATCTAGATATTCAATGTACTTACTTTCTATATTAATCTTGAAAACCATTGACATACGGTGGAGGACAACATCGAGTATAAAACTGAACTCACAAGAGAAAAACATAAGCCTTAATGCCGCCAACAAGCTTTAAGGAGGCGTAGTGATCAATGCTTTTGCCTTCTCTATATGAAAAGAGGTATTTGCTCTGCATTGGGATACGTAAAATAATAAATAATATGTGAGTGATTTATTTTAGAATCACAGAAATGGTGAATCAGAATAATGTAAGTTGAATATAATATCTAAGACATAGTGTAATATATCTACGGTCTAGGAATTGTAAAGCAAATGAAACAAGTTCTTTTTTTTGCTTTTTCTGCTATCGATACAGATATCCAATAGAAAGTGTTTATTACCGCCACCCATTTGAACACGTGCATCTTCAAACGGAATACTTATGTATACAGAGGTAGTCAGTGAGGAAAATGTCGTGAGGAAAGTTTTGAGTATGAATGTCGATGGCTATAAGAGTAGGGGAAGACCAAAGAAACGATGGATGGATGGTGTGAAAGATGACATGGCTAGAAAGGGGGTGACTACCGAGATGACGAATAATAGAGAAGTATGGAAAAAAGGACATGTTGTGCCGACCCCAAATGGATTGGGATAAGGGCAGGAGAATGATGGATAGAGGTAGTCAGGATTAGAGTCACAGTAGAAAATATTCGTAGCAATGCTGCTTGAGCTAAATACAGTAAGTTGACCGGCCACTCCTCGCTAAAAATCCTCAAATTTTCGTAAAACAAATTGTGTGCGTAACTATGATAATTAAGCTGATTATTGGAAAAATTCGAAGCGTCCGCAATGTAGGTGTATTAAAACATCATCAGCAAGGTTTATACAACTAGCTTTTGCCCGCTGCTTCGCCCGTGTGAAGGTTAGAAATTATGCCAGGGGAACGTACTACTGGGATAAAAAAGTATCCTATGTCCTAATCCAGGTCTTAGTCTACCCATGTGCCAAACATCCAAATCCGTTCAGCCGTTTTAGCGTGAAAGCGTAACAAACAAACAAGCTCACTTTCGCATTTATAATATTAGTTAGGATGTGTAACTGAATTAATGCACATTGCAGAAGTTTAGCAATTTGTTCAGAATCGTTTACTGAATCAATTTCCATCATTTTTAATTAAGGTAATTTTTATCCCAAAAATAATTCAAACTGCGTAAATTACCGTCACACTGTAGTGACTGTACAGTCAAAACAAACCATAATGGACGAAGTACAGTCAGTGTCAAAAATATCGGGACGAACACTGTTCAAAATGATCTCAACAACTAAGAAAATTAAACTTTATCTCAATTAGATAAAGTTCATGTCAGAATGACAGTTGTCGTGTGCTGTCTTTATTCTGAAACATTCTTCGTGTCATTGAGTTAATACTTCATTTTCATAATTGCTTAGATCATTTTGAACAGTCTATTCCCTCTGTAAAACCCCGGTTAAGAGTTAAGTCTTTCGAAGGGATAAAACGTTTATGAGGGTTACCTTTATCATATGAATGATAAAATGAATGGGTTCTATACTTGAAACCCAGTGAAAGGGTTACCCCTTTATTAAGGTAACCTATATAATATAAGGGTTTTGTACGAGTAACCATATTAGCAATTTGCAACGTGTGCCCATCATCGAGAGGTCATATTACATTGGTCCGAGTCGGAATGTTACGCTGTTATCATTATAAAGAGAGTTGAAGCTTCGAGGGTGAGGAGGGTGAAGGTGAGGGTGAGGGTGGAGTGAGTTGAATTGCACATCGTATGGGTTTTTGTTTAACTGCTTAGAAGAACCCTATCAAAATACCATACATAAATACAATGGATAACCAAAATTGTCCTTTAAAGCCATTCAAAAGGGTTACCTACATCGTATGGGTTTTTGATTAACTGAGGGCTTAGTGCGAGTTTTTATACTTACTCGATCGCGTTTACGTTAACGTTACCTTACGTCAATTTGTATGGAATAATTGTGTTTTCCATTGCTGTCACCAGACGGCGCTTATTCAGTTTCAGTACAAATAGAAGTTTACGTTAACGCGATCGAGTAAGTATAAAAACTCGCACTAAGGCCACTGCTTAGAAAAACTCTATCGAAAACCCTTTCAATGGGTAACCAAAATGGTCGCTGCGTAATAATAGCCGAGGAAGGGTTCGCAGACCGCGCAATGAAAATAATTTATTATGCTGCGCGTAATTTTAATTCTGTGATATCTTTGAAAGTATGCATTTAAATGTATTTTATCGGATAAAGATTAATAATATACTGGTAAAAATAGCTTCGGAAACAACAATTTTTTTTTTTATGAAATTCTAAAAGATATAAATGGTTACTGTGGATAATTCTTAGAAGATAGACATATGCTATCGCGGACTTTTCTGTTGAACGTTTTAATATGTACAATCCTGTAGAACATTAATTTTATGGATCTCTCTTCAATTAGTCAGCGCACGCCATGTAAGTGTTCAAAAATGCGTATTTTTCACGACTTGACAAAATGGCAAATTTCAGTACTACGTTTATGTTTAATATACATGAATTAAACATGAAAACCTTTCGGAATAAATTATCTAAATGATGGTGGAAATTGCATCAAAATCCGTTGTATATTTTAGAAGAACAACGCAGCCAAACAGACAAACAAAAAGCGACTTTCTTTTATAATTTATGTTTAGAAGATATAGTATAGATATTCTAATTCCGGGACATATTGTATAGGTACATAACACCGACCCTAGATCGAGAGGGGAAGATGGCAGGATTGTCCATAGGAGTGTCACGATATAGGGGTAACAGAACAGTAAAATGTGTAATTGTCACAACTCTAATCTACTCTAGTAATCGTAATCATCCAAGGTTGATTGACAACAGAATGCCCGAGCACTTGAATCTTCCTCGATGTTAGTATTGATGATTTCCAGACATGAATCTCTGCAGATAAGCGATAAAACTACGAAGACAAAACTGATGGTTCAACGCTTCGTAGCTTTGACGTTTTGACAGACCCCCCATTGTCGATCGAATGGGTTTGAAATAATAATTTAAAATTAGTAACAACGCTTTTGAGTTGACGCTTGTATTTCACTCCTCATAAAATGTCCATATCTAAAATCGATTCGTAGGGAGTAAACTCCAAAATTGGACATGTTGCGCCGACCCCAAATAAATTGGGATAAGGGCAAGAGAATGATGATGGGTGGTAGACTGGTAGAAGGCAAGGTTTCACACATGTGAGTGTTAAGTGGGGGCGGCGTCCGGAACGCACCGTTACTACACGGCTGGTGTGACATGCGGCCCACTACACCTCGCAACGTCACCGTAACCCGGCGCCGCGCCGTGACCTGAGCACGCTGTCACACATTATGTTCTGAGTAAAGTCTGGGAAATTAATTGTTAAGCAAATTGGACTACCAGCTTAACATTTGGCTACAAAATGGCAAATTGACGTAGCGTGTCAATTTTTTTAATAATTCATTTCGAAATTAATCCCAACCCTCACTTCCTAAAGTACCTATAAGCTTTAAGGAGCTTGTGATCGCTGAAATCGAACGATATAAGAAGATGCTTGCAGTTTGCTTTTGTGGTTTATGGATGAGTGACTGCTCCTAGGGCGAGTAGTGCTGCCAACTAGCGCCACCATTGACAAAAAAATTATAAGTCTCGAGATATGGAATATTTTTAAACTTCCTATGCTCACATTCAAAAAAAAAAACGGCCGTTTTTAGCGTTAACTGCTAAGACTTCGAACCTAGGAGGTGTAGTGTTCATTTTTTTGGTACAAAAAAATTCTAACTCATCTGACTAAAAATGTGAACACAGAAAATTTCAAAATGTTCCATATCTCCAGACTTATTATTTTTTTCTCAATGGTGGCGCTGGTTGCCAACACTACTGATTAATTCTGTAAATACATATTTGTAACGGACGCGAATCATATTTTGACCAACATATAACCGGACACTGACCTGCAAATTACAAAAAAACGTAACAAAATTTGAATTTTACGGGATACCTTATCGCAACCCTCTTAACACATCAATAATAGCCCATCTGGTGCATATGTTACACTATGTAGATAGGTAACGCCTGTCACATCGCAGTAACCCCTAAAGGTAAGTCACAGGGATTGGCTGCGATTTAACATAGCCGGCATAGCAAGCATTGTGGTTGACATATGCCCGGTTTCAGAAGAATTCTTAAAGGGAGTTTAAACTCTTACCGTACTATCACAAAACTGTGTTTATCAGTTGCTTAGGCTAAATAACTGATTAACATGACATTTATGTATGGAGTTTGACGTAAGACTGACATTAGACACGAGTTGAACAAGTGTCTAAGTTTTTGTTGTAAGACCCTTAACCCGCTGCGCGCCGCAGACTCTATTGGAATTTTATTGTTAACCGCACTCATGACAATTTGACATTCGAATTCGGCAATTTAAGAGTAGCTATTGATTCGACAAAATTATCTATTTAAGCGAATTCCTTCCTTATCGCTAGCTCGGTTTTTGAGGTCCTCAGATAAACCCTCAATAGTAATTCACTCGACTTTGAAGCTAAATTCTTCCTTAAAGAAGTGTTCAGAAGCACGATATCGAACCAAGAATCACTATTGAATGGATAAACTCCGTTTAAAAACCTCAGAAACCGGGCAAGCCTAAGCGTGTCTGGTGAACGAATATGGTACTTGGGCAAGGTTAAAAGATAATTTATACGAATCCAACCCAACTAAGGAGCTCAAGCCTTGCATCTCCATAATATGGTACTTAACTGAGGTGCGTAAGGCGTCGTCCTAATTGGCTAACGATCGTACGGGCAAACGATGCGATTTCGTCGCGTGATGAAAATGTGTCGTGTCGCGCGATGACTTGCAAGCTTCAATTAGGAGACTCTAAAGAAATGTGTGCGTTTTGGCTTGTCATGCGACGAAATCGCATCGTTTGCTCGTACGATCGAAGCCGATTATGACGACGCCTAATAGTACTCGCAACCGACATGCGTGTATGACTAGATGAATGAACGTAAACGAAGCAAAAGGAGTATGTAAGGATCCTAGTAGTTTTCTGTAGTTTCTGCCTACCTCCATAGGAAGATGGCGTGAGTATTATGTATGTATCTCAGGAAAAAATAAAGCTGCAGGTGCTCTATGACCTGTCAGAAAGAAACATCACGAGCGATGCGGTTATCTGATGATGTCGCCCCATTTGACGTGATACACACGACTCGCAAAAAAGGATCTTGACTCGGCGTTTAAATATTAACTGATCTATATAAATAAAAAGAGAAATCCTGATTGACTGATTGACTGACTCATCAATTCCCAGCCTAGCCCTTGGACCTAGAAAGCTGAAATTATGCACAGAGGTTCCCTTTTAGTAGACAAGAAATAAGGAAGGAATTCGCGGTAGTACGTTCTCGTAGGATATTTTCCAATATCCACGCGGGCGAAGCTGCTGGCAAAAGCTAGTTATGAATATATGTAGAGAATCTATCTACTGGTATGATCTAGACTAAAATAAATAATTTGTATTTGTAGTCTCTAATCTCTATTATGAATCTTTGTTCGAGTAATTAGGAAAATGTTTAACTAAAATGTATTTTTAGGGTTCCATACCAAAATAGTAAAAAGGACCCCTTATGGTGCGACTCAGCCTGTCTGTCTGTCACAGCTGGATATCTCAAGAACTAATAATGCTATCAACTTGAAATTTGGAACAGTTTTAGGTGACGTTTGCCCAACTATTTTGCAATAAGAAAAACATATAAATATTTGTTTTTTTTTTTTGCAACAGGGACTGAAAGGGATCTTAAAAGGGTCTTAAAAATTCGAAGTGGGGCTACTACGGCATGTGGGGTATCATATGAAAGAGAGCTGTTTGCACATTCTCAAACATTTTTTTTTTAGGCCGCATAGTTTTCGACTTTTGATGAAAAGTGTAAAAAAAAATACCGTTCCCCCCCCCCCCTTATCTCCGAAGTTTGCATAGAAAAAAAACTGAAATTATTCTATCTGATAGAGGTTTATGTAAAGATTACAGGAAAATAAAACGATGTCTCTAAACAGCACACTTTTTCTGAAATCTGAACGGAAAACCCTCGGTGCGCGAGTTCGACTCGCTCTTGGCCGGTTTTTTTTTTATTAGTATGTGTTCTTCAACATGCATTCGTGTTCATCTTCATCAGTTTCAGTGACATCAATTGACAGGACTAACCCCAAATATTTAAATTTTAGCTGCATAATCTTAGCAAAACTTTAAGCAACATAAACCGTTGCATTTGAAAAGTAACACAGGCCCTGAATAAATGCAACTTCACTAGAAATGAGAACAATAGCAGAATAAATTATCTTGCGGTAAACTGCCAAATCTGCAGGTAACAATGTCGGCCTTAAACCTCCAGCAGCTGCTTAAATCTTCCTCTAAGAACCTCCGATGCAAATAAGCTATGCCTTTTATTCCGTTCAAGCGTAGCCGGGTCACAGATCTAGTACAAATATAATTTTGTTGTAGCGTCGCGAATTTACTTATTTCTATTGATTTATTTGTCCAACTGTACATTCTTGGCAATAAAATTGATTGTGCGACGGCCGTTAGGATTTGAATGAAATTGTTTCGTGTCCCGAGATCTACATTTTTTAATTCATCGCATACCTAGCTAGTTGTTTAAAATTTTTCGCGAGTTCCATATAGGCGAGTTTATTTATGTTCACAAAATGTTTTGAATTTGCAGTATTGATGGTTAGTATGACCAATATTAGATGCCTACCCGCGTAAAACAATAATAATCTATATCGCCCCATACAAAGCTGAAACTTTCTCGTCCAAAGAGGGAAAACATTTTCCGCCCCGCCTTTTGGTTTACTTTAGTTATTTTACTTAACTCGTGATTTATTATTAAAACACACAAAAAATAACGGTGCTTAACATCTAATTCAAAACATGAAAACGTTTCACATTTCCATACTCTATTTACCTGGCACTTAGCACCATTTTGCACTAAGCGATACACGATTCACACTGTGGTTCATTCGATTCTATAACACTGCCACTACTCGAGCTTTAATCGATAATCACTTCGCGTGACCGGTGCGTGCGTAAGTTCGCGGTCGATCGTAACAGTCGAAGTTAGAGGAAGTATAGTTACAGTGCGCGGCTGCCTCTCGCGGTGTCTGACCATCAAGTGTTGGTCGTCGACTCAGCCTCCAGCGTGCCTCCTCATCCGCGTAATGCTTCCCGCTGCGGTGAGCCCGCACAAAAGCGCGAGGGGGGCCTTAATCACTTCCAAAACCATTTGAGGAAACAATGTCCAGGTGCGAACTCAGTCACGCTCAATCCGACCCGACTAATGACAAAGTTCAAAGGCAATCTCCGCAAAATTAATTGACTACTGAAAACTCTGCTTTATCCAACAGGTTTTTAAATAACATATTTAATTTGTAACACAATATTCTTTCAATAAATTACAGTAACTTCAAATAGTGACTTGATTATTTGATACAAAGTAGCAAAACGTTTTTTGAGTCCAAAGTTCGCTTTCAAAGTAGACGTAAAATGATTTCAACTTTCTTTACTCTGTTTTGTTACTATTACTTATATAATTTAGTCAGTATTGACTTTATATTTATAATTAAATTATTGCTAAAAAAAATTAGTAAACTATTCCGATGATTCTCTCCATCCGCAGCAATATGTTGAACCCAACTATTAGTGACGTCACAGTTACCACTCCAATCGTAATTTTCATGGGTCTGTAACAGAAAATCGTTTATTGTACTTCAGTTTTAATTGGAGTTGAGTGCTGAACTCAATGTGAGCCTGTGTTAGCCACAACTGTCAGAGAACCGAAAACCACACAACACAGTTGAAAAGTGAAATATGGAACGCCGGGCATGATGAACAGATGATCCAATTAAGAGTTTCCGTTTCTAGAACGGACTAGGTGACGAAAAATGGAGGCCTCGACTAACATACAAAGAGAGAAAAAAAAAGAGTAATAGATAGGCAAACCCTAAACAGAAAATGGCAACTGTGTTCTTGTAATCAGCAAGAATTCACCTACTCCAAGTCACCAATCCATCTGCTAGAGCGTGGTTATTATAGAAACATAACTCAGGGACATTAGAGCCTAAATCCAAAATTATTTAAATTTTGGTTCAGAGAGATTTTGCGCTCTACGCGGTGACGGCTATTGGCCGTCCAGACCAGGTTAAAATCTTACGTTACAAAGGATAGGTACCCATGCTCACCTCCGCAGCTTTGCCGGGTGCCTATGCTTTGTCATAGTAGGCAGGGGCTGCCCTCCGTTCGCGCCTCGGGAGTTTTATATACACTCTAGGGGTAGCAGCCAAATGACTACGTGGAGTCGGGGTGCCCCGATTCAGTTTTGCGTAAACGCATTTAAACTGTGAGAAACACCAGAAATATTGTGGCTTATCGACGCCGTATTGATTTCAGCGCCAGATGGCAGAACATAGAACTAAATTTAAATGTCTGGGCTAGGCAAGTAGTTACCTACCGGGATTGCGGGTTGTTCGAAAGAGAAACCGTGGCCTGGCACAGGCAACTGAAGGAAGACGGGTGGGTTTTAGTCAGTATAAGTCTGACACGAAGAGCGGGAGAAGTCATTGATGATTTCCCATCCACAAAAAAGTATAATTTGCCTAGCCGTTTGATTAAATAGCTGAATACTATTCAGCTATTCAATCAAACGGCTAGGCAATGGCTAGGCGGTTGGCCAAGCGACTAATTAAAACAGTTGGCTGCGACATATACATAATAATGTTTATATTAGTGGTAACTTGTAATTGGCCATCTTCTGCATAGTGTTAAACTCAAGCGAGTTTTCTTAAAATCAAATGAAACAAATACCCACCCGTCAGCGTTGTGGAAGTACAGTGCGCTCCTTAGGATGTAGTACACAAGCTGCATGTAGCAATAGATCAGGTAGTACAGGGCCAGCGCCGTCGCCGTCACCGACAGCTGCACCAGGGACACCAGCTCTGTCACTATTCGCCATGACTTCGGCTCCGCCTTAAAAACAAGTAACCCACACATCGTAATAATAATAGTCCTTCAGACCGAATTTCGGCCATGGCGACCAATCTCTATATTTTTTTAAATAATTTTATTAATTAGAAGGTCTAAGTTCAAATTGATGAAGAAGCTTTTAGTTATTATCAATTTCATTAAAGCCCTGTTTCTCTCTTCCCGCCACTTTACAATCAATAATGGGGCCGCTATGGTGAATGTAGGATGCAACAGCGAGTTTAGCACCCCGTTTCGAATAAGTTATAGAAATAGAAATCGGTAACTTTATCGACTTATGAAGAAATGTTTGAGAATTAAGAGAAAATAAGATGCAAGTGCGAGCGAAGCGAGCTCCATTGCATCGATAGTCAAAGTCAGAGTCAATAAAAATAAGAGTATTGCTTTTGCTAAGCAACTGTTTGTGCTAGTTGGGAAACTACGCCTACTCGAAATAGAGTACAATTCTCTTTATTAGAGGACGGAGTGCCCTGGGGGGGACGAGCTCTGGACCAGGGACAATAAGAAACAATTTTAAAATAAGAAAATAATAATAGGCCGTAATAAGTATAATAATACCTATTACGGCTATAAATATGTAATTTGACAACACTATATAATATATATAATTGAATTAAAAGGCAACCGACGTGGACGTGGGATTTAAACCCCCAAACCCCCCTAACTAGTCCCTGCTGTCTTCTTCCTTCACTCTCATAGTCTGATGGGCCGGAAATCCGACACGACCGGGGAGAAATCAGGCGCAAGGCCAATGGCTTAACGTGCTTTCCGAGGCACGGGGGTATCACACCGCCAACTTCCAAATTCCGGGCTGTTACCTACTAAGAAATTCCTAATGGAAGAACCCAATAACATTTTTGCTCGACCCGGGAATCCAACCCAGGACCTCTAGACCAACGAGGCTTCTACCCATGGGGATAGGCAGAACCTACAGAACGCCATCTGCTACGAACCTTACATACTCCTTTTGCTTCGATTATTACGTTCATACATCTGGTTTTACACGCATTTTTGTAAATTGACTGGGGAGTGTATTGTATGTTTTTGTTTCAGTTTTCTCTGAAAAGATAGGTAATTTGTATAATGTAATGACACATTTTTGTTTGGAATGTTTGGAATTTTTGTTTCCAGCGGTTGAAGCGGTTTTCACTGTGAACCTAATATTTTTTTCTGTTTTGTTTTTACTAACGGAACTTACACCAAGTAACTAACAGATACTCGTTCTTCCAAACAAAAATTCTTTGTTAATCGGCGTCGGCAACCAACCCGCACTGGGCCCGCGTGGTGGATTACAGCCCACTCCCTCTCACTGAGAGGAGGCTTGTGTCCCAGCAGTGGGAACATTATAGGCTGGTTATGTATGATAACAAGCATCTCACGAGTAGCTTGAAAAAGCGTCTTGTGATGAGTTGCTTGACTTTAGTCTTCATCTCGTATCAAATAATATTTATCTGCATTTATTCTCAACTTTGTTTCGCTACATACTAATGTAGCGCAACAAAGTTGAGAATACAAGTTGCTTGTAAATTTTTAATATAATTATTTTTGTTATCTTTATATATATTATGTTCTCTAGATACTTATTTTTAATTTTGTCAATACCAGTTACCTGAATTCAGCATAGCTTTTTTTCGGCGAAAACAGATTTTTGAAAAAATGTTATCATGAATCCGTTTACTATGTATTTTTTTACGATAATTTAGCGCAAACATATTGCACCATTAATTGACGAACCGAAATCTTAAAAAAAAAATTGCGCCGTTGCGTAGGTATATAACCGTAAGTAGGTTATTTATCTATTATTGTCCTTTATTTCATTTACATACATATATTTTACATTTTTAATAAATTTTATATAAAAAAAAAATTGTAGCCCACCGGTATCGGGAACAGGGTCCAAGCTATCGGCGGTCAGGGCTCCAGAGAGAGGAACCTCCTAACAATGCGCACCGTGTCCAGAAGTACCGCTTTCTGAATCAGGCCCTTAATCCAGCTGCCCAACGAGAGCCTCCTTAGGTGTTGGTCGAGGCTCTTGCCAATTAAGCCATTAGCTAATACGACTATCGGCACAATGATCGCTGATCTTATTTATTATTAGGCTCTTCAACAATGAGTACACTATTACTTTACAATTTGTACATTGCATTTGCTATTTTTACGAACTACTTATAGTAATAGCAATTTATTTCCGAACTTAAGTATACGTCACATCAATGAGATCTCGACCAACACCCCTCTCGATCTCTTGAACTAGGATACCGAATTAGGAAATTCACAGAATGCCGAAGAAAGAGAAGTGGAAACATGGGGATGACCTTTACCGACTTTTTTCAGCGTGGGTTTAGCGGATAAACCTGCTCATTTTTCCCGAAAAAATTCCCCTCTTATTTATGAAAATAATTTTCTTAATTTTATTTTTTTATTTAAGTACTAGACAATTGATATAGAATATGAAAAAAAAATTAGAAAATTAACTTCTTTTATCAAGGAGTCGATTTCCAAAATGATTCGACCTACCTTGCCAGGAAAAGTAACAAACCGACAAACTATTTTCAATTTTGCATTTAAACTTAGTGGGGTTTTCGTGATCAGTTACAAATTAGCACCATTATAATCGTGGTCGTTCCATTGTAGGTACGTAGGCACTGGAAAATTACTAAAAGCTAGATTTTTTTCCTCAAACTGTAGGTATATTTTGAGTTAGATGTAAATGGTTCTCCATTCTATACCCAATTATCCCTGCCTACATTTCAGCCTGAATTTATTAGTCATAATAGACATTACAGTTAGTAGGTAGATCAAACGATTAGCTGTAGCACCGATTTGCTTACTTTTAAAGTATTAATGTGTTTTTTCACCTGATGCTCGTGTTAAAGCGTTACAAGTTTAACAACTAACCTAATCTCTATCAGGTGAGTGAATGAATGGCCGGACCAGCTCAATTTAGCGGTCGACAGACGAAAACTTTACTGTTCTTGGTCTTAACCTAGAGAGATCACTATCAAACGCTTTAATTACACTAACAAACATTACACGCCTGCAACCTCAATTGGGTTCATCTAACAAGGTTTCATTTAGTACGTAAAGTAAATAAAACACTTTTGATAAGTACTTGCTTCCTGTTCCCCTTTGATAGTAGATTTCTAATGTTTGCTCAATATTATTGTAGAGTTATTTTAACTTTAATTTATCTACATCCTTATTGGATTATCGTGTTAATTGAATACATACTGCAATTACTTAAAAAATGTAGACTTTTCATTGTTTTACGGGTTGAATTTTGTGCGGGATCTGCATCAAAGAGACGACAGTGAGGACAAAATAAATTCGCCATGAAAAGCGATATTATCTATATAAATAATAAGAGAAGTCCTGACTGACTGATTGACTAACTCATCAACGCCCAGCTCAAACTCTTGGACCTAGAAAGCTGAAATTTTGCACATAGGTTCCCTATATAATGTAGACAACGAATAAGGAAGGAATTCCCGGTAGTATATATTCCGACATCCACGCGGGTGAAGCGCTGGCAAAAGCTAATGTAACATAGAAGCAGTATTAATCTAATTGCAAAATGAAAATGACTAATCATGATTTTATTTGTCTAATTTAAAATTAACAACTTTATCAACGGGCCCAAAGTACACATAATAAATATCTATTTATCTTTCTATAAGGGCGCTGGTAATCCCGGAAGCAAACTCAAGCCTAAAGATATACAACATAATACGTAATTACAAAACAATGTGTAATATAGTCCCCGAATTAACACAGACTTTAATGAAAAAGATAAGAATGAATTTAATATAAGTACCTAGGTGCATCAAGTTAATGTCGGAAACCTTCAAGTCATCCGCTTCATCATCCGGCGAATGTTTATCAATATTATGTATTGTTTTAATTTTATAATTAACTTGTTTGTTACGTTTTAGGGTTCCGTACCCAAAGGGTAAAACGGGACCCTATAACTAAGACTCCGCTGTCCGTCCGTCTGTCACCAGGCTGTATCTCATGGACCGTGATAGTTAGACAGTTGAAATTTTCACAGATGATGTATTTCTATTGCCGCTATAACAACAAATACTAAAAAACAGAATAAAATAAATATTCAAGGGGGCTCCCATACAACAAACGTGATTTTTTTTCTCGTTTTTGCTCGATATTGATAAAGGCAACAGGTACACGCTTGAAATATTCACAAATTATTTAGTTACTAGCTTTTGCCCGCGGCTTCGCTCGCGTGGTCGTCGGAAAATATCCCACGGGAACAAAAATCCTTCCTTATTCCCTGTCTACATTATAAAGGGAACCTCTGTGCAAAATTTCAGCTTTCTAGGTCCAAGGTTTTGGGCTGGGCGTTGATGAGTCAGTCAATCAGTCAGGACTATTCTTTTTATATAATGAGATAACTTCTGCCCGCGATTCCGTGTGGAATTTCTTGTTCCCCCAACCCACCCCGTCGCATCGCATTGCCTGCCCGCACTATTACTAAGTTTTCGCTTAGGTATTCTTTCCTTCGTGCGCGAGTCCGGCTCGCACTTGGCCGGTTTTTATTTGTATAACTAAATACCTATATAAACATAAACTCAGGTGTCCTTCCCATAAGGGTAGGCAGAAACTACAGCTCGCCACCTGCTGCGATCCTTACATACTCCTTTTGCTTCGTTTACGTTCATATATTTAGTCCTACACGCACACATTATGTACTCCTTTGGCGTTTTAACACCTAATTAAATGAAAACCCTTGAAATTCTTTACTTGTTTTGTTGCTGTAAGTAAATTATGACAGATTTAACCTGAGAATGAAAACGAAAGAATGCACCTACGCTGTGTGTGTGTGTGTGTGTGCTCACTGTTTTAATGTCCATATTTCAAATTGAATTATGATTGAAATCCTTAAACAGTAGGTGCGGAAAACAATAATGCATAGATCATAGAAAATCCTATTAGAGTGGATTGGCTGCTTATTGTTATTGAGGTAGAAAAATCTGCAGAATGTAGATACTTATACACTACGTTGCATAGGTATGAAGTCAAGGCATTTCCACAACCACAAGTCTTTGCAACTAAGTCTAAATTTATTAATTAAAAACATGCTTAACGATTTCTACGGGTATTTTTTTAGTTTTTAATCTTTACTCGTACATTGGCTAATTTAATGATGAGCCATGTA
The DNA here is from genome assembly GCA_946251885.1 of Cosmia pyralina. Lineage (NCBI taxonomy): Eukaryota > Metazoa > Arthropoda > Insecta > Lepidoptera > Noctuidae > Cosmia > Cosmia pyralina. The sequence goes on from OX276355.1 coordinate 15,056,323, forward strand.
TTGAATTCTTACTGAATCCTGCTGCAGGGTCGTAACCAGTAATTTCAGATCCTATCTTGGTTTGCATTTTCGATGCCATTCTTACAAACATCAAATTATAAGCCCATAAAAACTTTATTACGTAAGCATTAAAAATGACCATTTCACCTTGTAGTGGGAAGCGGCGCTGTCGCAGGGCGCGCCGCGTCACGATCCTAGTCTCGATGCTATCTGTGCGCACGAGCATCCATTACGGCGTACTAACACTCCTACGCCGACGCCGACCGAATCGCCACGTTTATGTATATTGTTATCACCACACTGATCGTACTTTGATAGTGTAAAAGAAATCCTGGAGAGTAGTGAGTCTGCACAGCGAAGAAGGGCGAGCCTAGTGCTGATATTAAGGGTTGATTGTATGCAATTATGAAATACCAAGGCTCTTAATTGGAAAATCTTTGGAAAACAAACAAAAACACAAAATTGAACACAGGATTGGACGAAACACAATCAAACTACAGCAGTCATAGTGCAAGCCGTCAAGAAGAATCCCATAAACAACCCTATATACACAAAAAGGGCAAGGAATTTAAGATCCAATTTACACAGTTTCCTGGTTCCTCTCGGCTAGTCAAAGGGCAGGTCGCAGCGTGTCCGTGTTGTAACAAGACAAGAGCAAGACATTCCTGAATAACGACAGGCGATGCATCGAGCAGGAGCGATGGCCGATACAGGGCGCACGAAGCAACCACCTCGCTCACGACGCCCGCTGCCGACGCCAACGCCGAACTTATGACGATGTTATCGGACAACTAATTAGGCATGGCGTCACTTCACTTAGACAAACCGTAATGTTAACAGAAGGGCTCATGTCAAAAACTATATTTTTCGGAACCTTCATAGATTTGTAAGGAAGACACGTATGGTACCAAAATTCTTTCAAATACCAAAAACAGAATAGGACTTAGTGCAAATCATAATTCTTTAGTATATCTTACCCTTTTTATTTTCCTGACTCCAGCTCCGGTACAACACTCTGGAGACATATATTGCTTCTCCGTGTGCCCATAATTGTACCCGCATGCCTTGTCGTACTATTAAGAAAAGAAAATCATAATTAAGGTACCGTTCTACGCTAGTCATCAAGCTTAGGGCAACTCAATCCTTGTTTTCTGATTGAGCAGACAGTTCTACGATCATTCATAGTCAGCGTTGAAGAGTTATCTCAACATGTGATGTCGGTCCCGATTAGAGTACCAGCGCTGCAACATTTATTGTTAAGTCACAACATCATGCTACTTTAAGATAGGAGGCTTGTGGCCTCGTTCAGGACTTTCTCGATTTTTTTTTAAGTATACCTTTAGTTTTATTTAGGTTTCGTTAGTTGTGTCATTCTATTTAGTTTGTGATCTTCCTGTGCGAGCCCCAAATGTGTTTGACCTGTATGTAGTATGTATATATGTCCGTCCCTAACTTCCCTCGTAACTACTAAACGGCTGAACTGATTTCGATTAATGTTATGTCGTGAGATTAGTCTTTATTACGCGAGTGTCACTGTCTATATTCATTAAAATTACAAAAATAAATTTTTGCCTCCAAAATGTATGTTTTCAAAAAAAAAAAAAGATGATAAAAAAAACTACAAAACAAAAATAGAACTTTGGAATGAATGTAAGAGACCGTTATCATCCGATTTTATAAGTGGGTATTGTACGCACGAGAGCTGATTATTCTAAAAATAATTAAATATATTTTTTTAAATAGAGTGACACCCAGAATTTTACTGCTTTGGAAGATAATTTTAATGACTGTTACTTATAGCGTTACTTAATAATCCTAAGAAGTGTAAAATAAAAAAGTAAATTTAAAAAATAAAAACCCGACTAGGTAAAAAGTGAACTTTGAAAAAGATGGAAACAGGATGACCTATTTCTGTCTCCAATCTCATTGCACATTAAAATAATAAAAAAAAAAACTATAAAACAATCTAATGCAGTCGGAGGCAATAGATCTATAGATGTCCTTTATGATAATAAAATGCCTCCGACTGCATAAGATTGTTTATACTTACCTACTATTAAGTGGGATTGGAGACAGAAATAGCCATCTTGTTTCCATCTTTTTTAAAGTTCACTTTTTACGCGGTCGGGTTTTATTTTTTTATATTTAGGTACTTTTTTTCTTGCTTTATTTGTGCAATTTCGACTTGATCGGTTCTTCTTCTTACCGTGAATCCACTCATAGGCGTGGGCGGTGGGGGACCGGGGAACGTCTCTAAGATTTGCTTGAGCTTATCACTGGTTCGTAAACAGCCACATTTTCGCTTCAAAAAGACCGGCGACCCGACATTGACCTCATCCACCCAACCGCTACCGATGGGCCCAGGCTTAACGATACGCTTATCGTCGGGAATCGACGTGATACAATTTGGAAGTGCAGTCATTACAGCTCTCTACAAGTATATAACATGTACTTAGCACCTTACCAATCAATCTGCCTAGCCTTTTCCCAACTATGTTGGGGTCGGCTTCCAGTCTAACCGGATGCAGCTGAATACCAGTATTTTACATGGAGCGATTGCCTATCTGACCTCAACAACCCATTGACTGGGTAATACGATACCCCTTGGTAAGACTGGTTGTCAGACTTTCGGGCTTCTGACGACCCGTAACGACTGTCAAAGATCCACGAATGACAGCCGGGACCAACGGCTTAACATGCTTTCCGAAGCATGGAGGAGTCTCGGTATGTAAAGATGGTCACCCATCCACTGACCAACCTCGGCAAGCGTAGCTTAGCCTGGTGGATCGACCCGTGCAGCTGTTATTACTTAGCCACGAGCTCCTCGTACTTAGCACCTTACCAAACAGTAAATAAGTGTTTAGGACTTAACTTCTTTATATTATGCTGACTCCTACTCTAATTTGCTTCATCGCAATCGGAACGTTACCGACTGGATTTTTTTCAGTGTTTTAGTCAATATACCTACCTAAAGCCAAATACAATCATTTGTGATTTCGATGAAGAATTTACATAAAGGATTACATCAATAGTAGGTAAGTACTTATTAAAAGACGGTGTACCAACCTAAATATAGATAGGTAGGTACAATAGAACGTCTTTCGCCTAAGATTGAGTACATTATAATACTCAATTTGTGTGCTGGTCTTTTGCTTGGTCAAAAACTGACAAACACAACTTCTACTGCAGCATTCCTAGCAAACAAAAATACATTTCTAGTCGAGCTGGCATTTTCTGTTGGTTTTAGCAACTTAGGGACGTACTTACACCATAGTGCGACCAATGTTCACAGATTTATATATTTATCTTTGTATATGAGACCCTGAATTTTGTATGTCTGATAGGTCTGGTCAAGAAATACACTCGTAAAAAATGTGCTTTTTAACATTTGTGGTCAACTAGGACATCAAAGATAAATATTGGAAGACAAAGATAACAAAGTATTGAAAATACCAATTAGTTCCCATAGCACAGAGATTTTGATATAACACAAAATAAAAATAACATATAACAACAAATATGACGTGATTACAATCAATGTCACAAATGATGTGAATGTTTTCCTAATTTTTGGCAACTCGGAAATGAAGGATACATGTCGTACTTTCATAATTCTAATAAATAGTTATGTACCTACCTATTTGATGAAAGTTTGAAATGCCATTTATGTAACTGAAAAGATTTTTAACACGTTTGAAAACTTTATGGCGCCTCTTCACAATCGGCGATCATAAACTTTCATTCCCGTTATCAGCCTTTAGGATTATTTTTTAGACAAAAAGTAGCCTATTTCCTTCCCCAGGATGCCATCTGTCTCAATGCCAAATATCGAAATCCGTTCAGTGGTATAGTTTAGTTTTTCAGGTAATCGTCTATGATCGCCGATTGTGAAGAGGCGCCCTAAGATTCGTTCCCTGCGCGGATGCGTTCAGAAAAGTTGTAATGTAGTACAACCGTAGAGTACACACCGTTCATACTTATTCTCTACCTCTGATTTTGCATAATTGAGGGGCTTGTGGCTAAGTAATAACAGCCGCGAGGATCGATCGATCAGGTACCGCGGTTGGTCCGTGGATGGATGACAATCTTTACATCTCAAGACCGTGCCTCAGAAAGCACGTTAAGCCATTGGTCCCGGTTGTCATTCGTGGATTTTTGACAGTAGTTCCTGGTCGTCAGAAGCCCAGTCTGACAACCAGTAACGTCCTACACCTATCGTATTACCCAGTAGGTAACTGGGTAGTGGAGGTCAGATAGGTAGTCGAACTATGTAAAATTTTGGTATTCAGCTGCATCCAGTTAGACTGGAAGCCGACCTCAAAAATAGTTGGGAAAAGGCTAGGCAGATGATGATTTTGCATCATTATCAAAATCACAGTGATCTTTACTGTCGTTGCAATAGTGTTGCTTTTGGGTTGCTACCATTGATGTCAAAATCACAGTAATCTTTATTTTCGTTGCAATAAAGTTGCTATTGTATTGCTGCTGTCAGAGCTGTCAGAGGTAAAATAATTGTGTACGGTCTGTACAACCATGGGAAAAATAACCTAGAGACTCAATAAAACCTTGGTATTATAAACTCAGAAGCTGGTTCTTCATTTTTTAACATATCAGCATCAGATCTAACTTTTTTTAGATGGACAGACATACCTGAAAACCAATTTTTCCACTATGAAATTCAATTTACAGTCTATTAACTTTGTGAGCTGAAATCGAGTGCATTTCGCGGAAGACAGGCGACTTCGGCGCACACGGCCCGGTAACCGATGGTGACAGGGCACGTAGCATCCGGCCCAGCGTGCGAAACACCATACTTAATATTTCACACTCAATTTTGACCCTCTACGGTCCAGTCGTATTATTCATATCTTTTTACTTTAAATAAGCAGTTATGTACCGCGTGTTCTTTCTTAGTTTATAAATAAGAAATAAATAAAAATATATGTTTTTTTTGCAACAGGGACGGAAAGGGGGTCTTAAAAAATCAAAGTGGGGCTACTAGGGCATGTGGGGTATCATATGAAAGAGCGCTGTTTGTACATTCTCAAACATTTTTTTTTCTTATTTTCAGGCAGCATAGTTTTCGACTTTTGATGAAGAATGTTAAAAAAAATACCGTTTCCCTTACCCTTATCTCCGAAGTTTGAATAGCGAAAAATCTGAAATTATTCTATATGATAGATATTTGTGTATAGATTACAGGAAAAATAAAACGATGTCTCTAAATAGCGCAGTTTTTCAGAAATCATCAACAAAATTACATATAAATGATGGTTTGGAACCCTCGGTGCGCGAGTCCCACTCCCCCTTGACCGGGAGTTTTATTTTTGCTCGGCTCCTAATGGTCCTAGCCTGATGATAAATAGCCTAATAGCCTTCCTCAAAAACTGGGCTATCAAATGTAAAACAAATTTTTCAAATCCGACTCGTAGTTCCAGAGATTAGAGTGTTCAAACATACAAGCAAACAAAAACCAAACTCTTAAAACGAAAACGTTCTACAAACCAATTTTAGTTAAAATTGTGTTTTGTCTTCTTCGATCAAACTTAAATCATAATTCGAAAGAAATTGACAAAAGGTTTGTAGAGCGTTTTAGTTTTTTAACCGACTTCAAAAAGGAGCAGGTTCTCAATTCGTCGGAACCTTCTTTTATTTATTTTTTTTTTTTTATGTATGTTCCCCGATTACTCGAAGATGGCTAGACCGATTTGATTTTTTTTTTTGTTTTATTCGAGAGGGTATACATCACAGTTGGTCCCATATAAAAATGATTAACTTTGCTTTGGTAGTTTTTGAGTTAGAAACAATAATACGTACTTTTCCAAAAACAACACTACAAAGTGAAAAATAACTTTCATTTCGGAAGTCGGTGGCATAAAACGAAAATACATTTAACTAGACACCGACTTCCGAAATTAAAGTTATTTTTCACTTTGTAGTGTTGTTTTTGGAAGTCGGTTGTATTTTTTTGTAAAAAAGTTTTTTTATCAATAACGAGTTCGTAGGAATCGTAGGGGTTAGTATATAGATAGATAGAAGATGGGTGTTAGATGGCCCCCCATCATGATCCAGCTTGCCCCGTCTGGCTGCTCTATTATTAGCGACACTCAGTCGTCTAATATTTTACCCTAGTTTTTAAGCCTGACCGGAGGCTTTAAGTTCGTTTAAAGTACCCACAGGAAACGCTCGGTTAAGCAGTCTCGACCCTCAGTGGTCAACTGCGAGATGCCATTTCTAACTAACTAACTAACTAAGGTGTTAGATAGGTATATACGAGTAGGTATGTGTTTAGTGTTAGTCTTGAGGTGACGTTGGTGGAGTGAAAGGGGGCAATGGGCTTCGCAAATGAATATAAGTACCTACCTATAGTAGGTATTCATGAGCGCTTTTTGAATTGAAAGGAAAAATACAGTGTTTTCCCCCAAAAACAAAACAAGTGGATAAGTAGGCATCAACATCTTCCAAAATGGCAGATTTGCTTCATAATCAGCCTATAGCGTTCCCACTGCTGGGACACAGGTCTCCTCTCAGTGAGAGAGAGTGGGCTGTCTCCACCACCCGGGCCCAGTGCGGGTTGGTAGATGACACATGTCTTCTAATTTTTGGTTCTAGGACATGCCAGTTTCCTCACGGTGTTTTCTTTCACCGTTTGGAGAGCAGTGGTGTGAAATTATTTGTAGAAACTAAAGCGCCTGCCTCGGTTCGATTCGAACCCACGACCTAAAACTATAAAGCATCATAATCTTCCAAAATGGCGGATTTGTTTCGAGCTCAGACCAAACCCGACAAAAAACAAGAGTTCTACGTTTTGCCAGTGATAAGGATACCTACCACTTACCTACCCTCTACTAATTGCTGTGCAATAAGAGCCGTTAGTTTACGGTAGACACACCATGGATACGTACTTGTTCTCTATTAGCGAACTGGCACACAACGTCAACACATTTTCAAACTTGCTAATGCATTCAAACTATAGCCTAATTGGTTTCGGCGATAATCGCCAATGTCAAATGGCCCTAATTTACCGCGGTGCCATACCGTTCCGCTATTGTTAGTGCTCTTTCGGAGCTTATAGTTTCGTGCCCCTTTGTAATTTGTGCGTTTTCACTGTAGGTACACAGTTCTGTATAGAAAAAAAAATTGTCTGGCTATCTGAATCTGCCCAGCCTTTTCCCAACTATGTTGGGGTCGGCTTTCAGTCTAACCGGATGCAGCTGAACACCAGTACATGGAGCGACTGCCTATCTGACCTTCACAGCCCAGTAACTGGGTAATACGATACCCCGTGGTAAGACTGGTTGTCAGACTTTCGGGCTTCTGACGACCCGTAACGACTGCCAAAGATCCACGAATGACAGCCGGGACCAACGGCTTAACGTGCTTTCCGAGGTACGGAGGAGTTTCGTTAAGTAAAGATGATCACCCATCCACTGACCAACCCCGGCAAGCGTAGCTTAACCTGATGGATCGACCCGTGCGGCTGTTATTACTTAGCCACGAGCTCCTCTTTGGCTCCTCTCTGGCTATAATAGTTGATGTAAGTAGGCATATCTATCTAGTCTATCTCTTTATAAGGGCAGGAGAATGATGATGATGGATAGACGGATAGACTATCCCAATTTATTTGGGGTCGGCGCAACATGTCTTTTTCTGCCATACTTCTCTATTAGTCGTCATCTCGGTAGACACTCCCTGTCTCGCCATATCATCTTTCACACAGTCCATCCATCCTTTCTTTAGTCTTCTCCTATAGTGTAGGTGTAGCCATCCGCATTCGTATTCAAAACTTTCCTGCCATTTTCCTCATTCTTCCGCATCATATACCTACCATGACAACCGTATGACAACACACACACAACATAACTTTTCAGTCACCGGTGTCACTTTCAGATTTCCTCTTCTTATATTCCACACTCCAATGTTCCTCTTAGCATTCTCATCTCAGCTGCATACAATTGCCTTCATTCCTTTTGTGACCCAAAATTCTGTAATAATCTATCCATACTATATCATCATCTGCCTAGCCTTTTTCCAACTAACCGTGTTGGGGTCTAGTCTTTCCGGATGCTTCCATCCAATCTACATATAATGTTTTTTAATATCATAAATGCGAAAGTAACTCTACCTGTCTGTTACCTTTTCACGCCTACACAGCTGAACGGTATTGGATGAAATTTGGCAGGTGCATAGACCATGACCTGGGTTACGACATAAGATACTTTTTATCTCGGTAGTAGGTATGTATGTTCCAGTGGGATAATTTTCGTCCTCCATGCGGCGAAGCCGCGGTCAAAAGCCAGTCAACCAGATTACAGTATCTCAGCGACACCAATGGCAGCGTACCTCTCGTTCTTACATTGTTGAGGACATCCAAAATATTGTTGGGTATGTCTGTAAGATGTTTTGTCGAGCTTTTTTGAGTACTTACGTATATCTTAGGTACTATAACCCGCCATTATCTGAATACTATATCCGGATGCAGAGAATCGGTGTTTTAGGCTCAATCTCTACTACTAATCTAGACACCCAGATAGGTTTTTGAGTCACTCGCTGAGGGACACGTAAATTCCATAGTAAAGTACTTACCTTTATTTCTACTAGTATATTTACTTCGTGGAAAAGCCATAGTCGTACCGGGTAACAATGGACTCGCACTCTCCCAACCGATTAAATCGTTTGCGCTGTGTGCGTGTTTTCGACACTGTGAACTCAACTAATTCATATTACCGTATTAGGTAGGTACATGTGGCATAGCGGTGAAGCATAATTCTATACATTTCCCTCTTTGTCATACTGCTAAACGCATTACGCGACCGTGAGAAGGCCGGTCCTTATGTCAAAGACTATTCCAACAACGCAATGACGCATTTGCATGTAATACGTGCCAATCTGGCCAGATTTTTATGAGCATGGCTGACATAACTGTAGCACCATAACGTGCGCTCAGAAATTGATCGCTGTGCGAAATTCATGTAACAATGTGTAAGACGTAGCCGTACCTAATAAATGATTTCGTCTTTTACTCTTTATTGCTGTATGGTGGCTACGGATACCATAACATCATCATCATGTTCAGTCGATTCTTGCGAATAGGTTCCGTTTTATGTACCACGGTTTGAGCTGAAAATAGGACAGGATTTTTGTCGAAGAACATTAAAAATTAGGTTCGATCTGTCAGTCTGATTTTCTATCAGGAATTTCTCAGTAGCTGCCCGGAGTCTGGATTTGTACCATTGATGGCAATAGGCTTTTGTCCCTTATTATGGGACTTAAACCTATCTGACGAAATGTAAGTACAGGCACTATCTACTACTAACTACTCTATCTAGCTCTTCGGGGCAAACACGTATGATGTTATTATGTTACCATAGGAATTCCTGAACTAGACAAGATAGCCCCGTTGTGTTTAGGCCATTAAGATTTGTTTTGACAAGTAGTTACGTTAGCTTAAGGCATGTACTTAGTCTAGGATCTGATGATGGAGCCAGATGGTGGCTATAGGGACTTCTCAAATAAACAAGACAGACCCGGTGTCTTCTGGATATTTGGATCATTATGTCTTGAAAAGTAGGTACGTTAGCTCAAGGTGTAGTCTAGAACCTGATAATGGAGCCGGAAACCGGCCATACGAACTCTTCTCAGTAAAAAGATAGCCTGTCTTTCGGCTATTCTGATTTGCCTTGACAAGTAGGTACTATTGACCTGGTTGATGTTTAGAGTGATCGAAGCCAGAAGGTGGCAACAGGAACTCTTCAACTAAGATAGCCCTGATGTGTTTGGGCTCGTTGGTTTTGTGTTGACAAAAACTATAGCTCAAGGTGTAGTCCAGGGTCTGATGATAGTGACATGGAAGGTGGCCACAGGAACACCTCAACTTTACTAGATAGCCCTGTTGTGTTGGACTCGTTGGATTTGTAGGTAAAAGTACCTCACAAGTGAAGGTGATAGAACACATATTTTATCAAATTCTAATGCTAACAAGTACAAAATTAAATTTAAGTAAAAACCTTTTTAAAAACAAGCTTTTAATGAATTAAAAAGTACTAAATAAAACTTACGTTAACAACTTTCTAATATTCTCATAAAAGCTTGAGGCTTGAACGTCCTCTTACACTTTAAGACAAGCCTCAAGCTTTTAAGAAAATATCAAGCTTTCAAGTCATAAAAACCGTGCAAATCAGAGGCAGGTTGCTTGCTAGGTAAAAAATTCCTGAATAGATGATTCCCCTTCCGTAGACGATCGATATTTCCGTAAATTCTGGGCTAAGTGATTACAAAAGTCCCCTTCACTGACGCTCAAGTACAGTTTCAAACAAAAGAGAGCATTATCCACCGTGCGCGGCTATTTGTTCCGAGCTTTTGTTTTGGCTAAATTGCTTTCGATGAAAACTCGGATTACCTACATTTGGATTTGACTGTAAATAGAAGCCAAATTTGTCACGGTAGGTACAGTCAGCGTCAATAATATCGGGACGAACAGACTGTTCAAAATGATTTAGACAACTATGAAAATGAAATATTGACTCAATGACACAAAGAACGTTTCAGAATTAAGACAGTACACGACAACTGTCATTCTGATAAGAACTTTATCCAATTGAGATAAAGTTTTTTTCTTAGTTGTTGAGATCATTTTGAACAGTCGTGCGGCTATTTTAGACGCTGAGTGTACCTACCTATTAAAAAATAATGGAAAAAGGGACATGTTGCGCCGACCCCAAATAGATTGGGATAAGGGCAGGAGAATGATGAACATCTGTACAAAGGACGTATCAGAAAGGTGTGGTAAAATTTAAGGATATGAATAATCAGCCGTCACATATCATTTTGCACTTATGATCGATAGGTACCTGAAATACAGGTTTATCCTAGTTCAGGTTGATCCCACTATTATATACCTACCACTTTAGTTTAAGGCTTAATATTGTAAATGTGCATTATTTAAATTAAATAAATAAATTGAATTATATAAAAAACCTACATTAGGCCGAGTAGATATAGGTTTTGTATGGAGCAGTTTATTTTATTTTATTTGATAGGAATAACAAACAGCAGTATATTACACAGTAGGCATATATATAACTTGCAATAAAAGTAACAAATACACTACTCAAGACGTTATCCACAGATTACCATACAGAATAGCTAGCTGTTAGCAGAGCAAGTTAAAAAAGCACTTATATTACTTATTAACTATATATTAGTTGATAATTTTTTCTCGATTACGATGTTAGTCCCATGGAGAACCTTGTTCTGTTTGATGGTCTGTGTCACACCCTTAAATATGATCACACCTTTTACCTAGGTAGAAGTGAATATCAACATCTTGATCTTACTATGAGGACCTAAATACTATAGCTAGCTATATGTAGGGTGGTATTGCACAAGCTTTCATAACCCATTAACCGCTTACGTCGGATTAATCCGACAAATATTTTCGTGTCCATTTCGCCAGGGCAGCTCCTTTCTTTAATCTGCTTCTTTTATGGGCGCTGGCTGGGGGCACGACAACTGATATGAAGTCATAAGTACCTAAGTGTAAGTAAATAAGACACCCTGATGCAATGATGTCGTCATTATCCTGATGTAATTGAAAATTCATAAAGCCTTTAAATTGTGAAGAGCAGCGGTGGCTCAGTGGTAACGGCCCCGACTTACGAGTTGTAGGTCGTGGGTTCGAACCCAGGCAGGGCTTACTTTGTGTAAATTATTTCATCACCACTGCTCTCAAAACGGTGAAGGAAAACATCATGAGGAAACCGGTATGTCCTAGAACTAAAAATTCGAAGACATTATGTGACATCTACCAACCCGCACTGGGCCCGCGTGGTAGCATTACAGCCCAGTCCCTCTCGAAGAGAGAGGCCTGTGTCCCAGCAGTGGGAACATTATAGGCTGACTATGTTTTAAATTGTGAAGTATCGGTAGCACAAACTTGAGATAGGTACTTATCTTTTTGGTTTGTCCCATTTCATTATCTCTTCGCAATCAAGTCCGAGACGACACATGCTTCCAACAAGCGCGTAGATATCCACAAATCAATCAATCAACGAGGACGTTTCAGGAAGCATGGCTATAGGAATGGAGAGCCTTTCTTTGTGAGTGTTGCATGGACGTTAGCTAGGGCATGCCGCCCGGTGGGTGGCGCGAATCGCACGGTCGTTCACTCGTGCACCTGCCCGGTGTTATGATCGCTACCATTACATCTGTTACACCGCGAATCGTGTGAATTGCTAAGATTTTTGTGCTAAAGACTTTTGATAAAGGTTTGTAGAACTGGGTAGGCCTATCATTTATGAGAATTTTATTTATGAGAATTTATGAGAATGAGACAGTCGTAAATTATTTATAATTTACGACTGTCTCATTCTCATCACGTTTATCGACGAAGGACTCACCGGTTTTGATTCTATTTTGGCACTGAAACGGTTTTAGTGAGTTTGAAGATCAATAATAGGTAGGTATCTTTATAGGTACCTATTTGTGGACATTAAAAATGCAGGCATGATCAGCGTTACTAAGGCAAGTGGTGTTGTTATTCATTTCGAAGCAAAGGACACTTTTCCAAAATATCGTTTTTGGATATAAGAGCCGCCCGGGCATTAGAGTACGAGCGATTTTAATAGACTGTTTAGTCAATACCAACCTACTTAATAAATTATTGTCTCATGTCACATACTTACCTATACAAGGTGTAGGTAACTTAAATACCTCATTTTTAGGAACAATCATCTGTTCCCTACATTTATGTTTACATTAACTCGTCAAAATATAGAACAGCTGATTTATTTTTTTGAATTTCAGGTTTGGTCCCATAGTAAAAGTTGTTCATAATGAGGAATACAATGACCCCTTAAAAGGTTGTGCGTTATTTAAGTTACCTACACCTTGCAGATATTTATTTTCAGCTAATACTCGCATCACGTCATCGAAATAAAAACAAAAACACCGGAGCATTAAATTGATACAAGACATCTGGGTCGCTTACATAAACAACGCAAACAAACATCCTGAGATAAAAATACAATTACGGCGCCTGTTAATCATCCAAGGTGAAATTGTATGTTAAAGCGAAAATTGAAGACGGTTTAAACAATGGCCCGCTACACAAGGTCACTCATACAATAGAGGCGCGCTAAGTATTTTGGAAATGCGAAGGTCAACCATGTCGCGATCCACGATAAACCAATCCGCCTTGTTAGCAACGATAACCTATTTCACGCTGCTGTGGACACGCTCAACCCCATGTTTACATCACCACGATAAAAAATATTGGATGTTTAATTTCATTTGAAGTTATGGCACGCTTAGGGCTATGATCCTAAACTGTATGAAAGTTTTTGAAATTTTGATTTATACAGAGTGTATCAGAAAGGTGTGATCAAACTTAAGGACGTGGTACAGACTATCAAATTGAACAACTTTCTCCATGGGACCAACATCGTAATCGAGAAAACATTATCAGCAATCCCGTACAAAACTTCAATACCTACTCGACCCAAATGTATGGGAAGGCTGATAATTTTTTCTCAATTACGATGTTGGTTCCATGGAGAAAGTTGTTCAGTTTGACGGTCTGTACCACATCCTTAAGTTTAGCTACACCTTTCTAATACATCCTGTATATCGACGCCTTAGGAGTGAAAACCTCTTAAATGCAAAAGAAGTAACTTTTCAGGAGGAAGAAGAAACTGCGTGCTGTAAAATTTTTGTACGGCGTCTTTTATGTTTTTTTATTAATTAATATGGAATATCATCAATCGTAGATGGCGCTACGAGTATCGAATGAACAAATTACTTAGATCAGGATGTGCGATGCTAGGTTTTCTTCCTAGAAACGCAATAAAATAAATTTGAGCAAAAATGCATTCCCGAGGTTTCACTCTAAGGCGACGATATGTAGATATGGTACTTTCCAATGTTATGCCAGGGGTGGTTTCAGTGGTTTGTGAATGGTTTTCTAGTAATTCACTGCTGGAATGCCTCTCTTCTGAAGCACGCAATCAATTTGGCAATCATCGCAGAGCACATATCACATCTAACGCACCGTTTTTTGACGTCCCCAGCTATAACATCAGTACCACTACCAAAGCATTATTTTTGAAATATGCTAAGTAGGTATTTCTTCAGAGAAAAACGCAGATTGTTCACCATAATGTTTAATAAATAAACACATATTACATTTACGCTGCTGAAGCTACAGTCAGTGAGAGCAGCCGTAGCACTCGTGTGAATATTGTTTCGAAAGCATAACCACAGTGTGAGTATCTACTCCATACAGTAGGACAACGGGAATACTTTGACGTCTTTGACATAATATTCATCTTTAATTATTTTATCTGTATTCAAATTGAAATGTAAATTTCATTGAATGGGGCGCCACCTCATTGTCCCGAGTTACCCAAGACTACTCGGGACTTTGGCACCACAACCCCCAGCATGATTAGTTAGTAATAAGATTCACGCGGACCAACTGTACGAAGTTAGACTGTGGCATATCTATAATTATCTAACACAGCTACTATGGTCAGCAACAAGCTTCGTGATCAATGGAGTGTTTCAAAGTAATTAGACCCATACAATAAATAAAGATCAGATCAGACGTGGCGTGTATCGATACTAAGGAAAAAAGCCTACCTACCTTTGTAGGTATCTACAAATAATGAAATCTTAACATAGTTGCATTGCCTCTGATTCAATACATGAAAAAAATATACAGGATGTAAGTGTAAACACCGTTATCCTTTTAAGGGGTCATTGTACTCATCATTACGAACAACTTTTACTATGGGACCAAACCTGAAAATAAAATAAGGATAAGTGTGTTTACACTTACACGCTGTACGACTGTGTAAATAATGCACATTTTATATATTATGTCTCATGTGCATATAAAATAAATAAATAATCATCACAAACTGCCAAGGTAAACAAATTGTTATAATTATATTTAAAAAAGTAAATAAGATACACGACACCCCTGATCATTTGATCATTGCAAAAAATCACAGATCCACATTTCCAAACACTACCTAGCTGAAATACTAAATGTAAAACAGCCTAAATTAATAATTTTAATATAAAAATTGGACTCACAAGGGGAATGTGCTTGCAAGTAGTCGGACGTTGATGACACAATCACTAACACGTGACAACACTAAGTTGTGCTCAATACACTAAACAATATCAATCATATCATACCAACAGGAATGATCTACATTCTAACATTTCTTTTCCTAACTACTGTATACAGATCGACCATAACTAATATTTAAAAAATATATTCCATTGATATAGGAAAATATGCATAAAACACACCCATTTTGATACCTATTAACATATTTTTTATATAAAACTTGTACATGTCTTGTAAGCGGAGGCATGATAGTACATTGTGTATGTAGGAAGTACGAGGGTAATATATTAATCTCAAGGACTACACTTTCAATATTACTACAGTAAATACTGATAATGTTACCCCTGAATTTTCTTATATTTCATTAACTATGATATTTAAGTATGAATAAGGTGTAAGTGAGTGACAAAGTAAAAACATAGGTATTATGTAGTCATAAACAATACATAACACAAACATACACAAACAATATTAAATCACAGAAAAACAAAATATATTATCATAAAACACGTAAAACAATGTAATACTTTTGGTTATGTTAAACACAAAAGACAACCAATCACAAAAACTTTACGGAGTACCTAAACTATATTCTCAATGGAAAACCGATCAACTTTCTTCACATGAAAATCCCGTTTTCTTTTAAGAATACGGCTCAAAATAAATAAAATTATGTACACAATTTTGACGCAAAATCCGTCAAATGAGCATTCTCTTAATCATATAATTTTATGGTAACATCATTATCAATGTTTTGTAAGATATAAGAAAATAATTTCTGCGCCTGTTTTAGATATACTTTGAGTTAATTCAATGCTAGAATATTTTGTACGTTAGGCGAATTTAACCACTATGTTATACTTTGCATTTATCACATTTATTCGAAAGCGTACTAATATTGTGATAGTAAATCTGAGAGAAATATACGGAACAAAACCACTATACACACTAACATAGAAATTGTTTGAATTAATAAAATGACCGTGTAGTCGGAGCTTGCAAAGTGATGCCACACGTTTACACATAGCTCTTGTCACTTGTCTTATTTTAATATTGGCGATGCTTTTTCCTATTCTAAGCTATTCTAGCAAACGACAGCCTTTGTTTTTAATTAATATTGATCTTCCAACACTAACACTGAATTCTCGAACTCTCATAAACAAACAAATCCAACACTAACACTGAATTCTCGAACTCTCATAAACAAACAAATCCAAAAGCTATAAATTCCCAATATTTATATTATGTGGCTGGCTTATGTCATTCCGTACGCCGCCGCCGCCACCTGCCACCTTTATGTAACTTCATTCTTACATACCTTTATATTTAATTTTCATAAAATAAATGCCTTCAAAACGCGGTACTTTACACAATACAAATCCTATATTAAAATCTCTTAAGCGCAATAAATTTAAAACACACGTACGAAAGACTAGTATGGATAAATCCGTAAATAAGAGCGGTAAACAATCATTGACATTATGATTATGAAGTAAATGTGAAGTATCTACATTTAGGAACATGTTACAAAAAATATGTTTTAACAATACGAGATGAAAACTCAAAAATTGATTAATTTTTACAAGTAAAATAGCTAACCAGCACAAGAGCTGCAAAAGAATATATATAGAGAAAGACTGCCATACCGCTTTTTGACCTAACATGGAATGCAAGTTGATTCTCTACCATGGCTACCTACTGTGGAATTATACATCAGTCTCAGTTTTACTGCTTGTGCGTCGACTCCTGCCCACGGAGCCCGGGTTCACCCAATGCGGCCCGCTCAATAGAAACTTCTTCACATTGTATTCCATCCGCGCCAAATCTTCCGGTGTTATCTCTTTGTTACCTTTAGCTCGCAGTCCTTCGGCCACTAAATCTGCTACAGTTTCCCTGTTCTTGGAGTTATCGCTTATTTCAGTGACTGTCGCATCACCACTTTCAACTGGAAAGATCGTTTCTTTGACAACGTGGCCGGCAAGCTTCGGCATCGCCAGCGCGTGTTTCACTAATTTCTCCTGATTTTGCATAGACACGTTATTGTGAACCCACGCGTTATGGCCGTCTCTAGCATAAGACTTGGAGTACTTGCTGACAGGATGCGGCATGTTTAGCGCCAACTCGTTGAGAGTCTCCGTTAGCCTCGTCAGCTTGCTGTCTCTCCTCAGAGCTCTGTTGGTAAAGTTAACGTCTTCCTCCAAAGGATCGTTAAAATTGTTCTGTTGCTCCAGGTTCTTCTCTACCCACTCCGCAACTCTAAGCAACTGCTGCTTCTGCAGTAAAGCTGCACTGTCGTCACTTGATAAAGAACTAGTGCTTTGCTCATTAGTAAACACTTTATTATCATTAACTTTCAGGTGAGTTTGAGTAAGATTTGGATAAACGTTGACAATAGGTGGCAGTGGTGGCTTTGCTACCTCTGGTTTTTTCTCCATCTTTGATATGTCACCTAGAGGTGGCAGGTCTTTAGAAATCTTAGTATTTTCAAGGGAGTGTAGTTGCGACATGTCGATTTTCCTTAAAGGTTTATTATATTGATTAGTTAGTTTGTTCTGTTCATAGCGATCAAAGTTAAATATTTTTACATCGTGATTATCGGTGGGAGTAAAAACATCAACTTTTTTCGAGTCGTCGTCGTCGGTACTTTGAACGTTATTATTATTTTGTGTATTATTATTATCTGCATTGAAATCGTTGAGTAAATTATCAATTTCAGTTGTGTTTTGCTGACTTGCAATACTTTGGGATTGATTATTGTTATTTTCTGAACTGTTAGAAAATGTGTGAGTTTTTAACGGTTGCAATGGCGAAGAAGAAACATTTAGTAAGATTGGGTTAATAGTTGTAATCTTAGCGGCTACACTAGTGTCTTTGTTATTATTGTCAACGTGGACGTCGATGAGCGTGCTCTCTACTACGATGTTATCATTTTTAATATCTTCTTTAATAATTAAGTTATCTTCAATTTTATCTAAATCGATGAAGTTATCTACATCGTCGGTGAGATCTTTGAAGATGGAGTTTTCATTGCACTTACTTTGTCGTCTGTACAGAACAGGCGGCACATCGGGTTCTGCGTTATCAAGGAGAATGTTTTTAGATCCAGCTTGCATACGTAAATGACAGAACCTGGGCCCTGGCCCCACCTGAGTGTGATTAGACTTGTGTGTACTTACTGTGGATTTAGCAATTGACGACGTCCTACTGACTGCGCCCATCGAACTATGAGAATTCTTTCTCAGACTGATATCATCTCCTGTTTTATCAATAATTGGTTTAACTTCTTTATTGTTTAGCATATCCTTGTTTAGAATATCCTTGTTTAGTAAGTCCTTGGTTAGTAAGTCTTTGTTAAGTAAATCCTTGTTTTGTATATCTTTATTTTGTATATCTTTGTTTAGTAGTTCTTTATTTATCAAATCTTTATTAAGTATTTCTTTAGCAAGCAGCGAATCTTCATTTCCTGCACTCTGAATACTACTTTTCTTGCTTGAAATTGAACTTTTTGTGCGATCACACAGCTTGTGATGTACTGCAGGTTCCATAGTCACACTAGTCTTTCTATATTGCTTCATATCATCTACTTTAGGTATGGCATCCATTTGCACAATTGGCTCTAACACGCTCTTTTCACTAATTTTAATGGTATCAATAACAATACCATTGTTTTTTGGTCTTTCAATAACTGGTGGTGGTACTGGTGGTAGAATATCTTTGAGAGGTTCAGTGTTCTGTGGCAGTATATACAACGGACTAATGACTCCATGATTAATAGACTTTTCATTCATAAGTTTGACAGGATGCGGAGAAATACTTCTAATACTGAGGTTGGAATGTAGTGATTTTACATCAGCATTGCAATTGAGACATAGAGAGTTTTTCATGTCTCCGCTCGCCATAGTTTGCGTGGCTACAGAGTAATAGGTTTCATTGTAGCAGAATGGTTTGTTTTGAGATTTATTACAAGTGCATGTATCACAGTGTTTGGTGACAGTGTCTTGAATACTGTCTTCAAGGATTTTCGACATCAAGGAAGCAGAAATATTGAATTCATATTCACTGGCATCAAAAGTATCAATGTCGTTACCGTTCTTAGATTGAGTTGAGCTTGACGGCTTTGATGTCTTGGACATGACGTACTGGGATACCCGCGCCTGAGTGTCAACTGGAAGCTGTGAATAAAGGAATTGTATTTAGCATTTTGTAAAGAAAATAAATATCATAAGAAGAAAGTTTAGAATGTTAGCTTACATTGTCCAGCTTCTGTGACACGAAATTATCAGGTTTGCATTGTAGCAGCTGAATTGCTAGATTCATATCATTCTTGTATCTCTCCTGCAATCACAATAAAGTATTAAAATTAAAAAAACAACTATAAAAAATATTTTATAGCATATAAAGAAATTACACCTACATTTTCTTTTTGTAACATACTGTAGTTGTGCTTAGACTCGGCTAAACGCACTGATAAAGTAGCAATATCTTTGGTAAGTTGGCTCTTTTCCCCCTTCATCTTGTCAACCATTTGCAGTAGCTTATCTTCAAGCACTTGATTCAGTTTCTGTACTCTCTTGTGTGAATCATATAATCTGCCAATAATAAAACCATATAGAAATAATAGGTATTACCTTTTTATTTGTGTTATCAGAATCAGTGAATTGTGACATTAAATTGTTATCCATGCAAATATTACAATACAACAATAATGATTGGTATATCAGTTACTATAGTGACTTACAATAGATTACTCTAGACTAGACCATAGATACAATTTTTATTAATACATAAAACAATAGGTAATTACAAACTTTATTAGCTGGTCTGATTCTTGGATGACCTCAACCTTTGGAATTATACAAAGTTTTCCTCAATGCTTTAATAACATCTCTACTCAACTCACAAAAGAAATAGTTAAATGGTTTCAATTATAACTAATGTATACAAAATATTGTAAAACATTTTATAACAGTAACTATGGAGGTTCTTGCCCATTCCATACAAAACTATCACACGTAGAATCAATTCTATTATCTTGTAAATTTTGATTAAAAGTGCCTTTTAATAGCCTACTTGAAATAAATTATTTGACTTAGACATTGACTTACCTTTCATACTTCTCTCGCCAAGTGCTGACCTGTTCTTCTAGATCATTGGCCCGTGTTGTACTCTTAATGAACTCTCCCTCAAGAGCAACTATGTGTGTGTCCCGCTCTGCAAGGTGCTGCCTTAGATGTTCCACTTCAGCGTGCAACTGCAGGCCGGCAGCATCACCGTCACACTCCTAGCAATTTGTGCAACATCAAAACAAACAAGCCCGTGTGGAAGTAACAATCAAGTTTTGGATAGTTTCAAATACTTTAGAGGAACATAAATTGTTGTTTGTGTATATTGAATAATGATCATATTTTATTGGTTTTGTTTATTAAGGAATGGTTTTTTTTGTGTGTAATTTTAAAAAACAATTGATATTTTGATCTAATAATGAAAAAAAAATATTCTTGATTACATAAAAAGCAATAGACCAAACAATCATATTGCTTTAAGTAAAGTGTTTATTGACTTAACTGTGTGTAATTTTATACACACTAATGCAATAATTCACCTTCGAAAGGATGTAAGAAACAGTAAATATTATACATAACTGTAACATTATACCATGTGGAATTGCATTGTTTAAATGAATAGAACCATATGTTTTAAGAATTTGTGTTTAACTAAATAAATAATATTATTATCAAGACATTTATGTTTCTCTAAATGTACATGGTGTAACAGTGAATAAAAAATTATACTACATTTCAAAACTAATTCTATTAAGTGAAATATTTCAGTAAAGTGTAACAGGAAAATGCAAATTAGAAAAGAGAAGCAATGTGCATTCTATCTTTATTACTGAAGTACAAAAGATTTCTTATTATTATTACTGTCTGATGAAAAAGATTTATTAAATATTCAATGAGTTTTACCATTTTATGACAAATTAATCTTGCACATCAAACTGGCTAATAGTCTACCAGATTAGCAAGCAAATCACTTTCTAGGTATGACACCGTTTGATAAAAGTATATCCCCTTGATGTCTGAATCATTCCAAACAGTATTTACACTTAAGAGAATAAAAATAATTATCTATTTGGAAGACAAAAATGTAGGTAGGTATAGCTATTATCACAATCTAAAACAACTGTATGCACTAATGGCATATCTAATTAAAGCAAAATGAATTAATACTTAATTATCAACCACAAGAAAAGTCAGCTTAGAACTTTCTACAATCAGAAGAGTATTAAACAGCAAAACATTGGTAAATTTTTACCTTACAAGGGGAATTCTTAGTACTCTCATCCATTGCTTAGCTAGCTTTTATTATTCTACTTCACATTTCAGATTATGGTACGTCCAATTTGTCGAATAAATTGAACAACGGCACACACAAAGTGATTTTATTAGCTATTTATTACCAATAAGCCACTGTTAAAACAAAATAAAATAAAATCAATCTTGACACACAACGTGAAATATTTACTTATTTTATATGATTTTGCCAGCTGCCAATGTTTAATGACACATAATAATCAAGTTACTCTAAATAGATAACTGGGAATGTTATATACATATATGAATATGACTTATAAATTGGATTTTCCCAAAAGAAAATTCGTTCTGTGATGTGAATTTCGATTATGTGGCTGATAATCAACTGACGTTTGACAATTGTCAGTTTTGTTTTACCTGAGCGAAGTGTAAGCTTGAAACCTAGGATTTTGGCATAAGTTAAGACTTTGTCATGGCTCTTAGATTATTGATTTACTTAATTTAAATAATATTATGACTCATTATAATAACAAATAACTATTTAAAGATATCAGGTTGCCTATCTCAACTTACAGATTCCATACACCTTAGATCCCTTTCCTCATCCGAAAGCTTTAAATAAGTATGTCGGAGGCGTTAGCATCAACGTTGCTGACATGAAGCAATCGATAAAGGAACCCTTCTTTGGTCGCCTGAATAAGGTATTAATTAGTCTTCTTTCTGTCGGAGACACGATGCACGCCTTCAACGGTTGAGTGTCGGTTTTGAGGTTCTCTTTCGGCATACTTACCTAAATGGACTCAGACCGAACTAAATGCCCTGAATAGGAGGGTCCGTACACTGCAGACTGCAAACTGGATGCATCACCCACGATCATCGGTGATGAGACTACATCCCGCGGAAGTGCGGGTTTCAAGGCTTTTTAAATGCGAAGACCTTCTACAACCGCGAGGTGTGCAATCTCAGAGAATATATTTTAAAAGGCGGAGTGGATAAGCACGTGATGTGCTCACAGTGGACAAGGGGCTCATCCCGCTCTCCATGGCTAAAGAGAACTGGCGAAACCCTTTAGTACTTACTACCGATGACTGCAAGGAGGAATGGCAAAGCAAGGAGCTTCACGGGCGCTTCTATCGGGCTCTTCACGAGCCCGGGGTAGATTTCTTAGCGTCCGTATCCTGGCCATGTTTTGGGCTATGTTTATCGGGGAAAGTGAAGTTTCGTCTGTGCAATAATTATGAACCAAGTTATCTGGACGAATAACTACCGAAGACATTATGGGACGGTTGACGTGTGTCGGGCATGCCACCGTCTGGGTGAGTCCATCAGACAAATTATTTCTGGTTGTTTTCGTTTGGATAATGTCGAGTAATTGCACAGGCATAACCAAGTAGCCAGAATTACCCACCAGAAACTGGCTTTAAATTAAAAACTGGATTCTGAGGTACCGTATTGCAAGAATTTATTGCCAATTCTCGAAAATGACCATGTCACGTTGTACTGGGATCGGTCTATCAATTCATTACTGACAGGACTATTGTCTCCAGCAAGCTAAATTTTCTAATAAATAAATAAGTAAGCGTAAGTGATAGATCAATTATCGCACCCCACAATGATGTACCTACCATTCCGCATGACGGTCACCTCCTGAAAGCTGAGAAAGAGAAACAAATCAAATATCTCGACTTAGCACACCGGGTTGTTGACATTATAATATATGTGGCATGTGAGCTCTGCTGTCACTGTGCCGATTGTCGTAACGGCCAATGGCCTGATGGCCGAAAGCCTCAATCAACATCTCTCGAGGCTCTCGTGAGGTGGTTGGATCAAGGGCCTGATTCAGAAGGCAGTACCTACCTACTCATCGATATAGCTCGCATCGTTAGGTTCCTGTCCCTGGAGCCCTAACCACAGCTATCTTGTACCTTGCACCCGACACCAGCGTACCACATTTTTTTTTTCTCTAGAAATATTTTAAAATGTACAGACGCCAGCAGGTCTTAGATGAAAATCTATTAAAGAAACTTGACAGATTGTAGTAGCTTGATGTGCTGGCGTCTGTACTTTATACCTGGTAAAAAAAAGCGGATACCGTCTTGGCGGGTTACTTTGACTCTAGCTAGGGCATAACTGGCCCAAATCGAGACAAATCCACACCACAGTTCCGCAAGTATTCGTCTATATTGCCATCTGGTAGCTACGAAGGAAATATGACGTTCGGTTGTGGTCGTGAAACGGCGGTGGCGCGGCGGCGCCGCCGGGCGGGCGGGCATTTTAAACATTGGCTCAATTTGGGTCAAAGTTATGTCCTTGAGTCAAAGTAACTCACCATGACGGTAACAATAATAAGAAGTAGGATAGGTAATGTAATTTGGTAATTGAATGTAGTTAGGTACCTACGACAGCGATGATCACTATCCCTTCATCCATCTTGGCCAGGCCTATGGGATTGGAAATCCCATAAGACCGCCCATTTTTAGACCAAGAAGGCCAGGTTCAGAGCTAATTTACATACTTCGATACCCTATCCGTATGCCAAGTATGCATCAAGCAGCTTTATGGCTTATCCTAAGTACCTACTTATACCTTCGAAGAAGATTATTGCTGCAGTTTTTTTATGAAAGCCATACTTGTAAGTACTTCTGTAGTAGAAGACATCTCAGGTCTTGCTGGATCGGAACCGACTTTCATAAAGTAGGTATAATATCCTAAGATGAAGGTGAATTCACTGGAACGGGGGCGTCGTTTAGTCTTGACCTAACTGCCTAAAAATATTTTGGAAATAAGATAAGACCTAGTTGCACTACCTACAGAGTATAGTTAGGTGCCTCCTAAATATCCATCAGAAGTAACGCAACTTGACTAGGCTCTCACATGCAAGCCTTTCGTTCGTGCTTATTCGTACCAAATTATTTTTAACTATCTTTCATAACGTTACGAAAGAACTGAAATAAGTACATGAGTAACTAAATTTAGGCGTTATTGCCTCAATTCAGTTTTCGCATTGATTGGTACCTACTTAAGTAAAATGCTACAAAGGGAGTTTTCGGTGAACAGACCAAGGTTCACTTAAACATTCCTACTACCTATTCTGAGAATTTGATGAAAATACCCGGTAAAAATAAAATATTGACGGAGATTTTGTCGAAAAAACATCTACGTATTTTAACGGAGCTGTGAGCGGCAGTACCAAACGTGCTATATGTGTGTGCCGACGCATGTCTGGACCTGACGAGGGATCTATTTCGGGAAACGACTGCTCCGTCGAACATACGCGTGAGTCCACCCAGTCGTCAGTCCTTTGTCTGATTAAAATCGTATTGGTCGTTACCTATTTTAAAAACACGCATCCTCGCACTGTATATGCGCGAATGAAAGTGCGGCCTTGTTTATAAAAGTATTCCAAAATGGGAAATATTGTCAGTAGTGTCCCAACAAGGGAACACGACGCTAGTAACGTCACGAGTGAAAGTGAAACAATGAACAACACAAGCGGTTCCTGTGATGAAACAAATGAAAACGTTGAAATGGCTGGTGCTGACTCCATGATTGAAAAGGAAGCGCGAGCTAAAGCAAAAGAAGAAGAAATGAACGAGTTCAAAAAGCAGCTCGATTTTAAACGTGAACAAAGAAGACAAATATTAGCAAGACACAGAACCGAGAAAGAAGAATTAGAGAAAGCATTGCAAAATGAGAAGGCGGCAAAATTGGAGTTATATGAAAGCAACAAGTTGCTTTGTGAACTACTATCGAGGAATAGTATTGAAATCCCCGATAACCTCCTGCATTTAAAAGGAAACAGTGAACTCACAGACGCTTTAGCGCAAATGAGAGAAGAATTTGATGATTTAAAAGCAAACAACTTGAAACTTAGAAAGGATCTGTCCGAAACTAACAGGTCATTACAGGGAGCTTACTCCGATATTGCAGATTTGAATTTTCAAAACACCGAATCAATAAAACAAATTCGTGCATTAAAGGAAGTGGTATCTGTCAGTAAAACAATGATAAGTCTACGAGAACAACAATTAAATGATGTGAGTATCTAGATAGTAATTTCAGCTGCATAGGTATAGTAAGCACGCGCTTATCGAAATAACGATTGGTTTAAGTTTACTGAAAGCAAATAGCATTTTGATTTGCCGAAAGACAATTCTGAAATCGCTGTGCTCTACCTACCTAGGTTTTTACTATGTTTATAGTAAATTCCTCGGGAATCGAGTGGCAATAAAATACTGCTGAATTTTAGTACTGGCACTGTCATAAAAAAACCGGTCAAGAGCGAGTCGGACTCGCGCACCGAGGGTTCCATACCATCATTTACCTATACCGGATGACTTTTTTTACCGTCTCGAAAAAAATAGGGTGTGTTAGCTTTTGTTGATGATTTCTGAAAAACTGTGTTAGAGACATCGTTTTATTTTTCCTGTAATCTATAGGTACATAGACTTCTGTCACACAGAATAATTTCAGATTTTTCTCTATGCAAACTTCGGAGATAGGGGCGGGAACGGTATTTTTTTACATGTTTCATCAAAAGTCGAAAACTATGCAGCCTAATAAGAAAA
This sequence comes from Cosmia pyralina, assembly GCA_946251885.1. Classification (NCBI taxonomy): domain Eukaryota; kingdom Metazoa; phylum Arthropoda; class Insecta; order Lepidoptera; family Noctuidae; genus Cosmia; species Cosmia pyralina. The sequence continues at coordinate 15,082,341 of OX276355.1, forward strand.
AAAAATGAGTATGTGCAAACAACGCCTTTTCATATGATACGCCACATGGTCTAGTAGCCCCACTTCGAATTTTTAAGACCCCCTATCAGTCCCTATTGCAAAAAAAACATATAGGTACCTATATTTTTATTTCTTTCTTATTTGCAAAATAGTTGAGCAAACGTCATCTAAAACTGTTCCAAATTTTAAGTTGATATATCCAGTTGTGACAGACGGACAGACAGACAGACTGAGTCACACCACTCACACCATAAGGGTTTCTCTTTACCTATTGGTACGGAACCCTAATACCTACTTGCCTATTACCTACTTTAACTTTTAATTATTCTGCACACTTCTTGGTCTAACCTATTACTTTCCTCGTAAGAACTCTATTAGGTGCTTACCTTTGCGGAATATTGAAATGTTTTACCCGCATGTTAGGCTTTGCCCGCGACTTCATCCGTGTCGCTTTCTTTTCATTCCTTCAGCTTCAAGCCATTTCTGTACTTAACTAAAAAGGGTTTAGCCGTGAAAACGTAACAAACAGACAGAGGCACTTTCAAAGTTATAATATTAGTGCCTATTAGGTATACGTATGGATATTTCCATAATGATCACAAAGATCCAATGCCAAGCCAACGACCTGGAGGCAGGCATGCTGCACCCGGTCAGAGACCGCCAATATACGGCATGCGAAACGCATCATCTGTTACTTGGCGTCTTACGTTTTGACAAAGTGCCAACTCCACAATAGTACTCCTATAGCAGCTTCAACAAACCTTCCTTAATAAATATGATATACAGGGCTATCATTTCATATAAAGATATTTTTACTGACGTATATCGCACGCATGTTTGCTACAGTACTTATACAGAACAATTTAATAGTATGAATCCACGCTGTTACATAATAAATTAGGATGCAATGAAATAAACAAATCATGATGGTATCATCATGACTTGTTTATTTTCATCAATTGTATATCTTCATCAAATTTCGTATGTTCCAGCTAAAAGAAAAGTTAAATGAAATAGAACGCACTCTAGCTGATAGGGAAACAAATCTGCTGTCTACCGATCTAAGACAAGACTATGAGCGACAATTGCAGAATATTCGCACCCTTCGAGGTCTTTATGAAGAGCGAGCCCGACTTGCTGAAGTTAGTAGACAACGTCTGGTTCGAGAGCTGGATGAACACAAAGTACTTTATCAAGCTGAAGTCAAAAAGTAAGTTAATACCCAGAAACTACTAATAATACTTTGTAATAATACTATTAAATAAATACTATACAATATATTAAACATATACTATTAATTGTAATAATATTTGTGAGAATACTTTGTAGATGCTAATTTGTTTTCGGTACCTAGCCGTTGATGTGCGTGGCAGTCTACTCACCAGTGATAATTACGTTTTCAGGTGCAAAGATCTCAACTCAAAAGTGGAAGAACTTGACTCGAAAATAGATTCATTAATTGAAACTATTGATAACAAAAATTCTCAAATATCTTCATGCCAAATAGAAACTAATGTACTGAAAGCTGAAATGGCTGTCGTAAACAAAGTAAGTAAACCGACCGTATTGTTAGTTTTTAATTTGGTACACTGAGGAATGTGTTCTAATTCTGTTTCTATCATTTTTATTACAGCTTTTCTCCCAAGTTCTGCTTGGAGACAAAACGAAACAAGATTTGGACACATTAGTTCAAAGACTTGAGGACAACCATGGTTTACTAACGCAGATGGCGGAAAAAGAAAACGGATCAGAAGCTTCGTCGGCTTTACCCAAACTTTTGTTAGAGTTGGTCAGTCAGGTGGATGAAAACGAAGAAAAATATACTGATGAAACTACCAATGAAAATGGTAAATTATTAAAAGAAGAAGTTACAACGTTAGTACAACAATCAGGTAAAGATCACTTAAATTAAAAGTAGGGTAAAATTTCATCTAGTTAGGTACTTCTTGAATTACGATTCCTCATAATTCTTTTACTTTGTAGGGTCGAAGAAGCCGCTGAACACCACTGCCGAAGAAATTGTGGAAAATCTGCCGAAAGTTTGGAAAGTACTAATAGAACTTCTCAGCCACCAAAATGCGCCTGACGGGAATTCTCCAGAAAAAGTTACAACATGTTATAAATCTGTCGAGACAAAATCGGGACCCGTGCTAGTGCCAAGCGTTAGTCAGACGTACATCAGATTAAAAGTAAGTGGTTAGCTCATTGCTTCAATAACAATTATTATTTTCTAGATAAATTGAGTCATGGTCAAAAGTCACAATGTAAAAATAAACATCTTCATGATCATTATTTTGCAGTAGGTAGGTACTCAAAAATGCACAGCTTCAATTTGGTACCGAGCCAATTTTTTGTGTAATCTCCGAAAACAAAAACAATTATCATACTACTTTCACAGAATCTGAAAGTAGTTTTTTTAATTTCCTTTGTTATTAAACTAACGCCAAGTATCATTCTATTTCAGGATCTGATATTAGAAAAATTGGGTCTGATAAAAGAGGTCAACCGTATGAAACAACTCAATGGCCACTTAGAAACACGTTTAGAAGAACAAGAACGGAGATTATGTATGGTTACTAATGAGTTAGGCAAAACATGGCATGTCGTTGGCCGATTGAGGAAGCACCATCATCAATTGCACACTCACGAGAAAATCTTAAAATATGAGTTGCAGCAAAAGAGAAAGCTACTGAACGAACTTAAAGAAGAACTTGAATACTGTCGGGAAAAGTGGGAACAAGCCCGTGAAAAGAACACACAGTCAGAAAGAGACTGGAAAACACTAAGGGCTGAATTCACGAGTAGGAAGACCGGCTCACCATCGTTTAATAATTCAGGAGAAAGTGGATACAGCGACGAGAGACCTTCCGATGAGTCATCCGAATCAAATGATGAAAGTGAATATGTAGCAGAGAAACTGACGAGATATAAAAGAAAGCAGAAGAAATCATTTGAAACAATTCCGGATTCCAGCACAGATTTTAACATAGCAGAAAGAGAAGATCCCGCTAGTGACCTGCTAGATGTGGCTGATTTGCCACTGGATACTCAAGAGAGTGAAGATAATCATGACCTAACATCGGAACCTAGTAAAAGTGAACGATTTCCTAAAAACGGAATAATATGCGAAGAAACAGAAGATGAAGTTGGAGATATTACGCATGATGACTCTTGCACTGAAGAAACGAATGCAGAAGATACCGTGGTTAGTCAATCTAACGACACGACAGTTATCAGTAGTCGGGAGAGAGAACTTCAGTTCGCACCATCGACTTCGGGTCAATCTTCATCGTGTCTACCACTTATCGATCCTGCTGAAATTTTAAAGAATGTCAGACTCCAAAACGAGAGACTTGCTAATAAGGACAGAAAATTGAATAATCTGGAAATAGGAAGTGCTGCATTGTTACAAAAAACCCAAACTACTTTTGAGATAAGTGAACAAATAAGCAATACTCTAGACCATCTCATTAATCGGCCCACCTCAAGTGATTATTCAATGAAACATACCCTAGATAAAGAAACAGAAAATAACACAACAAATACTGAAACCAACGATATAGATGGTAAAGAGCTCTCAAACTCTGATATGACTACTAACTTTACAATCGATACTAAGACATCTTCAGATTTAACGGACCCAGAAAAAGAAATTGAATCTAGCCAAATATCCGAAACAGCGGGCGTACAGCACAATGGTGATAATATTGAGAAAATAACCACTGAGCAAAATATGGAATCAACGGGCGTTGATTCTACACTAACTCTTCCAGTTAACGATTCACAAGCTTCAAATGAACTTCCTGATTTTAAAACTATCCTAGAAAACGTTAGACAGCAAAATGAAAGACTTGCAAAGAAAGACAAAAGACTGCAAAACTTAGAAGATAGTTGTTCTGAAGTAGTAAAAACTATAGCTAGCACTCTTAATATAGGTGACAAAATAATTGAAAAACTTGATACACTTCATACTGAGCATCAAAAACCCAGTAGCAGTAGTGAAGATGTTGTAGAGGAATCAAAAGAGGATAGTTCGAGTTCCGATAAAGAAGATTCTGTGCCATCAACATCTACTGAAATTGATCATGAAGCTCGATTCGCCGCGCGTGATTTACGATTGAAAAGATTAGAAGAACAAACGAAATCACTGGTAAATAAAGTGAATAAAACCAACTCGAAAGGCGTGAAAATTCATTACAAATTGGAAGAATTGCATAACATTTACGGATCAGAAAGTTCTCGGGCTGGAACACCGTCTGAAGAAAATGAGGATAAGAGCAATGGTAGCGAGTCTCCAGAGGAATAATATATAATTTGAAAAATCTATGTAGGTACCTATTTAATTGGATTTACCTGTGAAACTATTCAATTGTTGTAATTAATTAAAACACAAATCAAGATTAAATGTATATTTTTGACTAATTCGAATGTATATCACAATAATTTTAAACACCAATTCAATGGGCTCTTGTAATAAGAAATTATTAATAAATGGTGTAACATCTTGGTACATCAAAAGTTGAATTACTGTTGCAAATAACGACACAAAACCTAATACAAAAACTAAGAAAGTCTAAGTTAAAAGACAATCTAAATTTAAACTTTTACACTGGATCCTAGTGATTTTAAAAATACCTAATATATGGCCAGTTTTTACAAGCCCATTCAGTTACAGTCAGCAAAAGAGATATCTAGGCAGGGTATACTAACATATTTGTATGTGAATTGCTTCATGTTCAATTTCGTGACAATATACAATTTTGTGTTAGTGTGTTACAATGTAGGAGTATTGCAAAAACAAAGTAACAAAAAAAAACAAAAGAGCAGAGAGAGAGAGAAAGAGTGGAGTGTTGCAAAATTGAACATGAAGCAATTCACATACAAATATGTTAGTATACCCTGCCTAGATATCTCTTTTGTTGACTGTACATGCAACCGACAACATGCACACTACACTTATCACAATAATTCGTACTTAGTTATATTTTAAAATGTGTTTGTAAAAACACAGACACGATACCTACAGCGAGACAAAGGTGCAACAACATCCATTGATTCTTAAGAAAATACATCACTACCTATACTTATTTTCGTCTCTTCATACGTCTATGTATGAACTACATATTAAAGCACAACACACCAACATCAAAATACATTAAAAAAGATCATTCAGTCATCAACTAAGACATTATTATTAAAGGACTTGTTGTCTATGCCGTCTTTAGCGCTCCTCACATCTATGGAGCGAATACTATCTTCTAATACTGCGACGACTACTTTGTCTCTCTGTACTTTCTCGAGGTCCTTCCCTGGAGGTAAGCTGTAGATACGCGACGCCATGATTGATAGCAATAGCATCTCCAGCATCGTAATGCTGTTGTGTATAACTGGAAGAGGAGAACAATACATTAACATAATATATAATAGTTAGGGCCTATGTCACGATATCCGAATAGCCACTACTTACCGAATAAATTCAAAAATGGAACAGAATTTGTATGAAATTATCTGCCAAGTAAGTGGAACTTAATCGTAAGTGGTGAAGGGGCTCTCAGGCTCTTAGTCTTGGTCTCTTGGATTAATGATCCTTTTCTTGTTCAAGAACACATGACAATTAACAATTGGCTTTACCTGCCGTTATAGCAATAGGTAGGTACTTATTATAATTATCATTGTTTATTTTATCTAATGCAATCGTCCTGTACCAGCACCTACTATATAGTTGGTTGTGTTCTTCAAGAACTTCCTTAGGACGTAGGTCTTAAGGAGGTAATGGTGTATTATTTTCTATGTACAGTCAACAAACAAGATATCTAGGCAGGGTATACTAACATATTTGTATGTGAATTGCTTCATGTTCAATTCCAATTCAATGTTCAATGTTCAATTTCGTGACAATATACAATTTTGTGTCGGTGTGTTACAATATAGGAGTATTGCAAAAACAAAGTAATATATATAAAATTGAACATGAAGCAATTCACATACAAATATTTTACTCTACCCTGCCTATATCTCTTTTGTTGACTATACATAAACATGGATTGGACATAGGGGATCCCGTTAAAAGCAAAAATAAATCTTATCCAGGGAACACAGGTTCAGAATCAGTCCAGTATCAATCAAAGAATCATCAAATCAACTTACTATAAACAAAGACGGCGGGATGTAGCTTCACGACACACGACAAGTTGGCTACATCTGGTAAAGACTTGGCCAGTCCACACTGCAGCTTCACAATGATCAGCACCAGCTGTACTGCTAGGAACCTGGCTCTAGGGGTGCGGCCCACTGTCATGGCCGCCCGGACCAGCATCACCACACCCCACATGCCCGACAAGATGGAGGCAGCGATGAATGGTTGGAAATAAACGAAGTTACGGTGGTATAGCATCTGAAAATAAAATGAATTTACGAATTTGAGTAATTTAAACTGAAACTCTTGAGAATTGGTTCATCCACCACCATAATCAGCCTATAACGTTCCCACTGCTGGGACACAGGCCTGCTCTCTGCGAGAGGGTGTGGGCCGTAATCCACCACGCGGGCCCAGTGCGGGTTGGTTGATATGTCACATGTCTTCGAATTTTTTATTCTAGGACATGCCGGTTTCCTCACAATGTTTCCCTTCACCGTTTTGAGAGCAGTGCTGATGAAATAAATTCACAAAGTAATGCACCTGCCTGTGTTCGAACACACGACCTACAACTCGTAAATCGGGACCGTTACCACTGGACCACCAGTGCTCCCAAGGCTTGCATGGTCAAAGTAATTTCTGAATGTCCGGGGTTCGGGTAGCAACTGAATGAGGGTGGGAATTTGAGGAATTGGCTGAAATGTCTAGCTATTAGCTGATGATGTTGATGAGAAAAAGTTTAACCCGATCCCAGATTTTACGAGCCGCATATTGAAAAATACCTATATAAATTGGTTACTTACATAATCCTCCGACCAGATAATTACGATGATGAAGTAAATAATTCCTTGAACTATTGGTATCTGCAGGACTAAATACCGCAACCTCATCAGAGTTTGCCTGAAAAGACAAAAGAAATAGGTCATGAAATTTTCATAGGAGCTATTAGTGTATGATAACCGCCGTTATATTATAACAACCTACAATTACCGTGTAACTTTTAAGGTAGGTATAATAGATGGTGTAACAATTAGCCTAATTGAGTGCGTGAAAAAAAACGTATTTATTATTTTCTAATGACTGCTGCACCCATCCACTTCATTACTTAGAGCAATCAAAAGCTTTCTATCATCCCTTTGATAATTATTTACTCAGAAACACCTCTAATACTAAGAAACACGAGAACTGTCCTTCCCAGCCACAGAAAAGATAAATCTCTTTATCTGTTCTGTGTTCCCAGCACTGCTATCAATTAGTAGTTTTCTAACTAGGTGCGTCCTTACAAATACCTAAGCGTAATAGGGTACCAATCATCCTTTAAGAGTCCCGTGTTAATTAAGTCATAATACGAGTATACTAAGGGCTATATAAATAATAATAGCTTTTGTCTAAATTGCCCCCCCCTATAAGCCTGGCAAAGTCAGTTTAATTGTCAGAATTACACATAAACAAAGAAATATGGAACACTAGATTTTGCCCGCGGCTTCGCCCGCGTGGATGTCAATACTTCCTTATGTATTTTAATCGGATTTTGTTCACAATTTCATGACATATTATAATATTTTGCGCGGAAGCCTAATTCTTTTTCTATAATAAAGGTAGAATAAGTTAGTTACTCCTTATAACATCAACTATCTGCCAGTGAAAGTCCCGTCACAATCGAGAAACAAACACGAGAGACACAGATAAAAAATGTTATAAAAGATGTTTTTTTTTATTATATGTACCGTATACTACACACACCTCCACCGTACTTAATACATTTAGTAAAAAGCTGTTATTAACCGACGAAAAAAAAAGGAGGAGGTTCTCAATTCAACACGTATATATATATTTTTTTATGTATGACCACGCATAACTTTTTACAGAGTAGGTAGTCCGATTTGAAAATGTTTTGTTTTATTCGAGAGGGTATCATCAAAGTTGGTCCCAAATAAAATTGATTAAATTTGCTTGGGTAGTTTTTGAGTTAGCTTCAATCGTATTTTTTCCCCACTTTTATATGGATGATGTTCTAATTTGTTTTGCAGGTAGTGGTATTAGAATTTGTGTGGGGTAGGTACCTATCACAACTAAAAAGTGAAAAATAAAAACTTTTTTACAAAAAAATACAACCGACTTCCAAAAACAACACTACAAAGTGAAAAATAACTTTAATTTCGGAAGTCAGTGGCAAAAAACGAAAATACATTTAACCAGACACCGACTTCCGAAATTAAAGTTATTTTTCACTTTGTAGTGTTGTTTTTGGAAGTCGGTTGTATTTTTTTGTAAAAAAGTTTTTATTTTGACATTACAAACAGATACTTCAATTTTTTTTTTATTATTTACTAGCTGACCCGACAGACGTCCAAAAACGCTGTCCAAATTTCAATCATTCATACCTGAGATTCATACAAAATTCCCATAGAAATTGTACATGCAGTTTTCTGAAATTTTCTAATTTTCCCGGCAACTTTTCCAATTTTTCCCTTTTTAAGAACCTTTCTCTTGAATCACACTATCTATTGCTGAAAACTGCATTAACATCCGTTGAGGAGTTTAAAAGATCTAAGCGGCAGCGACAGCGGAAGCAACTTCATTTTATACTATGTAAAGATTATGTAGAATAGATTTTTATAATAATACTAGCTGCGCCCCGCGGTTTCACCCGCGTAGACCGGGATGAAAAATAGATGTTAGCCGATTCTCAGACCTACTCAATATGCTCACAAAATTTCATGAGAATCGGTGAGAATCGGTCAAGCCGTTTCGGAGGAGTACGGGAACGAACATTGTGACACGAGAATTTTATATATAAGACTAGCTGCGCCCCGCGGTTTCACCCGCGTAGACCGGGATAAAAAATAGATGTTAGCCGATTCTCAGACCTACTCAATATGCTCACAAAATTTCATGAGAATCGGTCAAGCCGTTTCGGAGGAGTACGGGAACGAACATTGTGACACGAGAATTTTATATATAAGACAATGCAGCAAGTTCGTATTTCATAATTCTTTATAGAGTTTATTATTGGGTTTTTCCAGTAGGAATTTTCCGGAGTCCGGATTTGTGCCCGGTTAATAGCACTGAATTGAATCATAACTGGCGAAATGTGAGTGTTTCTATACACCTCTACCTAACTCATCGGGGGAGTGAGTGAGTATACTAAAACCGGAATTTTATTCTTGTTCAGGAATTGAGAACAGCAACGCCAAAAAAATGGTACAATAATTTTTTGGTGCATAGGTAGGTAATACCTCTAAGGTCTAACAAACAAAAGGTCTGCTCAACATTGTCCTACACTAAACCTTCACATTTTATCTCGACGTAATAAAATTATTTATGAACGTAAACAGTTAATTACCTAGCCATTGTGTCTTGTTTTCAATAAAAAAACACAATTCATTGATTAAATATTCCATCACGCAGTAGCCATAATAATTGCTTAGGTAGGTAGGTACTGATACATAATACTATTATTTACGAGTAACTGGAAACAATAAACATCTATAGGTATGCAATAAGCAACATTTATATGGGTATTATTCTAATGGTAAAATATTTCATAGGCGTAAAGTAGGTAGATACTATCGGTCTTAATACAAAACGAGGTTTTCTTCTGTCATGGTTTAAACCATCGAGCCCGTTTTTGTAATAAGAACCCAGCTGTGATAGAAATACAGTTCTTTATACAAATCTGATAACTTAGTCCGGTACTAAGTTCTCAGTTTTGTAAAACTGACAACTTAATGTGTCGGAATAAAGTTCGAAATTCAATAAAGGGTCTATGGTTTAAATCTGGGTTTGAAGATGAACCTTGTTTTGTAATAAGACGGTATGGGCCAAAGTTCCGCATGATGACCTCAAAGGCGATAATCGCATAGCACGGCTCACAACTCGAGCGCACAATGTTCGTTTGACACTAGCTGCGCTCTCACAGGAATATTTTCTTAAGTGAGCATGCCCGTAATACGTCGTTTATCTTCCTAGTTTCCACACTAATTTTTATGACGAACTTTTTGAGAAATATGTCTTTGATATTCATAATAATTACGTCGTTTATCTTCCTAGTTTCCACACTAATTTTTATGATGAACTTTTTGAGAAATATGTCTTTGATATTCATAATAATTATCTACCGTCCTAAAAACACAAAAAATATATATTAGTACATATTTACTTAGATACTTATTATGTAAGTATACGATTTTTTGCTATTTATGGTCACACTATTTATTTATTTAATACTTTAAACACACTAACGGACATAGTCGGACTTGGTGCCATAGGCATTTTCTACCAGTCAACCTTTGGGTGATGCAGAGACAAGCAGTGGTAGGTGCAATAGCGAGAATTGAGGAATGTAATGCGGGTTTACTATAAGTACCTATATACGGTACTTGTAATATTATGTATTCTGTGCTATTAGCAAGCCTAGGTACATCATCCTAGTGCTGTGCAAAGTCCTCTCCCACATGACTTCCTGACACTGCCAGTTATTTCGGTCCAGCGGACCATTTCCAACAACTTATGTATGCATTTAATTTCAAGTGTTTTACTCGCAATCTCATTTAAATGAATGCTGAGTCATGCGCAGTTCAACTTACTTGTGCAACTTCGGCCTTGGTATAACGCAACACGGCCAACAGCAGCATGGCATCACCCTCGTCTCTAGGTCAGCTTCCCCGGCGCTTCTGTAAACATTAAATGTTGGTCTTAGGCTATATTGATCTTCTTTAATTAATATTAAATTCTATGACTCAATCATAATACGCCTCGTTCGTCGCATTTACTAATTCAAACTAATATTATAAAGAGAAAATATTTGTATTATTGTAAGTTTGTTTGTTAACGATGAAAAACAGATAGATAGCATGACCTGGAGAAGGACTTTTTGGAAGGAATGCAATTTTTTTAATGCAAATAATATTATAATACATATACAAAGAAAAGTCCTGACTGACTGACTCATCAACGCCCAGCCCAAACCATTGGACCTAGAAAGCTGAAATTTTGTACAGAGGTTCCCTTTATAATGTAAGGAAGGAAGAAGGAAGCATTTTCGTTCCCGTGGGCTATTTTCCGACATCCAGGCGGGCAAAGCCGCGTGGAAAGTGCTAGTCTAAAATATACAATTCGATCAATTAAGATTTGTTTGGAATATGCTCAGTACTGACATCATACTCTCAAAACTCAAACTCGACGCATTTTGCTTTTGAATTGTCAAAGAGTAGGCCAGTTAGTCAGAAAGTTGAAGCTAGTTGTACATTCCAAAACGTAGGCAGATCTCTATGGAGAAGAACGGGCTAGAAACTCCACGGACACTCTATTAAATCAAGATAAATAAATACAAAATCTTGGGTAAATTATTCTTGTTGCTTCTATAAGTGAGAACAATGTAAAAATATATTTAAAAACAGTCTCAACTGACGGCGCCCGTTCACGAAAGTGCGGATGAGCGTGTGTGACGTGTGGATCAGTACCATCTAGCTCAACCATTTTGTAAGAGCTTAATAAGACCCCAGTCAAAGCCAATCTTAATCATCGTCTTCCTGGCCATAACCCATTCGTCGACGTAGCATGTTTTTCGTTCCATATCTATCAGCTACACATCTCTCTCCGTCATCTCAGTATTTCTATTTCTAGACATAATGATCATGCTTCATTACCCTTTCTGGCAATCCATCTCTTTCTTTGGTCTATCCATCTCTATCTTTGGTCAATTCTATCCTATTTCTAATTTCATCATAATCATTGGCAGTCTTGTTCCACCCACTGTAGAGTATAGGGCTCATACAGGTTTTACCCGCGAACTTCTGAATGTCATTTCTAATTTTTTTTTTTTTTTGTAATTTTGCCTAGGTATATTCTGTGGTGCAGTAAGGCCGGCCACAAAATATAGTCGGAATTTGAATTCGAAATATTGATTCGGAATGTCGAAGGCAGCAAATCCATACAAAATAAAGTCGAAGGCAGACAACTTCGAACGGAGAACTACTACAGAGTGCGTGAGTGTTAGTTGATTTTGTATGAATTTGCTGCCTTCGAAAATTCCGAATCGATATTTCGAAACGGAATTCCGACTCTATGTGGCTGGCCTAAGCCACCACAGGAATAACAAAGTAATTTAATATAAACTACAGTGGGTACCTACATAGTTAATTACTGACTTTATACATTTTATTACAAAATCGTGACACATTTATCACATCTATTTGTACGTGATAATTTAAAGTAATATTATAATGTAAATAATGAATTCCTGTTGTTTTTATGCAAACAATACTGTTATCATAATCATTATGCAGATTACCAGTGCCTATGATATTATGATAAGAACAAAGAATGCATGATAATGGCTTATATTTTTTGTTTACTCAACTTATTGAATAACTACCGAAATATATACGGTGTGCCGGTGGTCAACTGGTTTGGGGCTTTTCAGTGAGCCAAGAAGTTTCGCATTGAACAGCTATTGCACAAAGTCTAACCAATTGACATTAAGTTAGGAATGCGTGTTGTGTCTGCATTGTAATCAACCTCACACAAAACACTGCTTCTGTTGTGAAACAAACCTCAACGAGCCAGCAAATCTATGATAGAGCTAAGACGCGGGATGTAGGTAAGGCATGCGTAACGAAATTGACAGTTCAAAAACCTGTGTTTTCCAGAAATAATATTCTGACCAACGCGTAATTATTTTCGCGTAATTAATACTTTACTTATTACAACATCCGCGAAAAGACATCGTGGTTCAGTCCAAGGCAGCTGGCTAATTTCGTTTCAACACGATGAACTCACGGATGAAGTAGCGGACGCATCTACACGCAAGAGTTCGCGTTACCTAACATCTTTGCAATACGACTAACATTCGCTACTCTGTATTCATGCGTAGTTCAGAGGAATTAATTGTTATCTACAACTAAGCTTTATGTTTGCCATTAATTACTGCAGCTTCCTATTATCAATGGAGATAGCAGTAGTGTTTGATGGTGTGGGAACGAGACAAAAGTTACGTGCATTGTAGCTACTCTTCTTGCGCAAATCGTAACAGACAGTCAAGAGAAATCGCATGCCAGTATCTACTAAATTCAGCTTTTGTCCATAGAAAACACCAGTTTTGTATGGACAAAAGCTGAATTGATCTGAATATGTGTAGTTAGTCCCTTAATGACATCATTATAAGCATTTACTTGCATCAACTTATACTCTGTATGCTGTTGTTATGCTGTTCATCATAATCATCTACCTGTGTACCTAGATATACTAGGTACCATCTTCCTGTGTACCTACTCTCTAACACCTACCGATCGGCGACAGTCCCATGTCCAATCGGTACCTACCCCCCAAAAGGTTCTTTCGTGAAGGCAATATTAATCCTGCTTGTCTTTGTTTCTTTACCAGATCGACAGGGTTACCGGTTTGCCGGGGTTGGTCCGTGGATGACTGAGACTCCTCCGTATCTCGGCACGTGATCCCGGCTGTCATTCGTGGATCTTTGACAGTCGTTACGGGTCGTCAATAGCCTGAAAGTCTGATAACCAGTCTTACCAAGGGGTATCGTATTACCCAGTTACTGGGTTGTGGAGGACAGATAAGCAATCGCTCCATGTAAAATACTGGTATTCAGCTGCATCCGATTAAACTGGAAGCCGACCCCAACATAACTGGGGAAAGTCTAGACAGATTGACTGACAGGGTTTCATGATCACTAAATATGTCTGGCAATAACAGACAGTTCAATCAGTACAGATCCAATACAATGACTTCCTCAATAACAATAAACATTGATGAAAATGATGACAGATCATTATTAACGACTGCAAAACTGCAGATCGAAACATATTCAAATATTTTGAATGAAAGTCACTTGGCGTAGAGCAACACGGCCCCCGGCGGACTGGAGACATATGACACAATATATCTATGTTGTGTGAAATTGTTAGTGTATTGTTTTAATTGTTATGTGTAAGTTTCGTAGTGACCACGTGACAGCCGATTGTTTTTGTGTGTGAGTCTGAAAAAGTGTGCGTGATGCAGATTTCACCCCCGCAAAAAATGACAGACAGTTCTGATGGTCACTTGGTTTAGAAGTTCATGCTGCATTGGTAATACCAATTTATAATATACACTTTTACGAGTTCTTGTGTAACAACTATTAAAGTTAACAACACACGAAATCTTTCTTCATTAAAGTATTTGTAAGAGAAGTCTTTATTAAGTTGTTACAGTCATCAGTCAGGTTTTGATACAATTTCACAGACTTATTGTATCAGTTGTCTTATATATCTACGAAAACATCATGTACGTAAGGAAAAATCTAAATCTTTTCGGTAAAAGAGGTGAAGGGCACAATTATAGGACTAGAAATAGGGACCAATTAGTTCAACCAGGTTTCAGACTGGCTAAAGTAGACTCATCCTTCATGGGGTACTGTTTAAAATGTTATAATAAAATACCTCCCCACATACTCCAGCTGAATGAAACGAAATTTAAATCTTGTATAAAACGCACACTATGCAGCCAGGCATATTATAAGTTGGGGGATTACATCGCTGACAAAAATGCTTGGCTGAATGCTTGTCCTGCTCCATAAGGACGCATTAACTAATTGATTAGCATTCGGATATATTGTTGGAGCTGCTGAAGATTAAGATGAGAGAAAACTTTCTTTGCATTGTTTAGATTCAATCTCTTAGTATTATATAATTGCATAGCACATGTGTGAGCACTATGTAGCTACTATTAAGCTACCTTTTACTGGGTACGTCTTTCACTGACTTGAGTGTGCCCTGGCGGTTGAGAGTATGTCATGCTCACTCAAATGTCTCGCTGGTGGTGGCGTGTGTGTTGGATCATTAAGTTCCCTTCAAAATGGTTGAGCTAATTGGTGCTGATCCATGCGTCATGTTCGTGAACGGGCGCCGTCAGTTGGGACTGGTCGTCTCTTAGCTGCCATGGCTTATTTTTAATTTTAATATTTAATTTAGTTGTTTTAGTTTTTATTTTTTTATTACGGACGCTTTTTAACGTGCACGTCTTTCTACATTGTTCTCACATGTATATTTTCAACATGAACGATGTAACCAATATTTTGTAAAAATATTATGATTTAAAAGAGTGTCCGTGGAGTTTCTTGCCCGTTCTTCTCCATAGGGATCTACTACGCTTTGGAATGGGCAACTAGCTTGATCTTTCTGACTGACCGACCCATTGACAATTCAAAAGTGCCTGTAATTGGTTTATTTGAAATAAATGCTTTGAGTTTGAGTTTGAGTTTGAGTTGTAAAATTCTCATTAAGCTAAATCAGACATCAGCAAGATGTAGGTACCTACGTATATCGCTGATGTCTGATAATTATTTTATTTGTCATCATCATCTATCGTGCAGCTCAGTCATCCACGACCGATCCAGCGTTGCCAATACCTTCATACCTATGTCTTTTTTTACATATTATTTTTAATTACTTCTAAAGAGTCCTAGAAAGAAACTCAAACAAAAATCTCTTGACAATTTATTAGACTAAATAAGGCAAAGAATTTGTCCCTCCCACCGATGAGGAAGAGACTATGTAGCTATCAACGATTTTCTCACTCAAGAAACGTACAAAAATTGTAAGTTTCATGTAGATAAGTAAAAGAGATACCTAAACAGGGTTACTCTGTTTTTTATATTTCTATGGGGTTACTGGAAACATGTCACGAGGAATCGTGGGTGTTTTTTGAAAAAAATAAATATCTCGAAGGTGGTTCATTTTTGACCTGTGTGACTATGACTGATTTGATACCTAATGTTCTCTTCTATCACCCCTTAACGGGATCGTGACATGTTTTCAATAACCCTGTATAATAGTTGGCCTGTTTCCCACTGGACTTTTTTTGAGGTTTGTGCTATGTGGGATTCATCCTTAGGTATTATATGGTGTTGTCAATGTCAATTTATTATGTAGTGCGTGCGCGATTACTTTACTAATAATCTACTCGTTACTTTCAAGCGTAAGGTGCGCCCAAATTAAACCGGCATAATTGAGTTGTGTATAAAATATTGTGGTTTCACTATTCAGCTGTTGAAATTAAGTCGAATATGTAAATGACGCAAAGCTTGGATCCAATCTCAATATTGTATAGTATTTTTATGACGTCATCTGACAGTAAAATCGTTTTAAAAATGTTAGTAAGTACTGTTAAATCATAGCTTTTAATATTTCCACTTGTTTTTGTTATAAACCATTATTATTTAATAAAATAATTAACTACGCACTCAAAATGGCAAAACCTATTTCAAAATGCCAGAGTTATTATTGTTAAAGATCTAATTGCTTCCTTATTTGTTTCAAAAAACACAAACTATGTGATATATTGATTGAATACGGACCTGACGAACTGTTCGGTGCCCCCGCATTCTGCCACGACCAGGCAGAAGAAGTGGTACAGCGCTATCATGACAGCCTCCTGGGCTATCGCTTCACAAGGTACCCGGGATCTGGGCAGTATTAGCGTTATGAACGCTGTCGCTGCCACGATCTGGAAAAGAGAAATAAAACATTACACACAAAGCTGTAAGCCTTATAATCTAACCGTTAGTGATCTTACTTCTAGACTCAGACTATGGTGGTAGGTACGATGCGGTGAAAAACTTTTTTGTCGTTGTGATCTTGTTCACGTAACTGTAAATATCTTTAGTCTTCATTTATTTTCGTTGCTTAAATATTTAGTATGTATGTATTTATATATCTATTGTTTAGGTTGTGTATTTTAGTATAATATTGTATGAGTAGGCACTTATTATTGCACCAAAGACAGCCCCATTTCATATCCAGGCAAGTCACTGTCCATTCTAAGGTTGCCTGGAAGAGATCGCAGAAAGCGATAAGGCCGCCCATTGTATATTTTGTAGTGTTTAATTATGTCTTTTTTTGTTATGTATTTTTGCGGTGTACATTAAAGTATATATAAATAAATAAATAAAAACTTTGTCTTTTGACTCCCACGAATCCCGTGCTGAAAATTTTAGGATGGATATCTGTCTGGATAATGTCTGAATTTTGTTCTCACATAAAGACAATAGATTCCAGAATACAAATACGCATACATATACTTGACATGCATTTTGACATTGCCTGATCTGATTGAAATCCACTGATGTTCCCGCTATCGTCAAAAATTCTCTAAGTTCTTCCTATTGGTTCTAAAAATATTTTATACTTATTACCAGTCTTACCGGTTAGGTAGATATTGTATTGTGACAAACACACGGTATAACGGCACGGTACGGTCGGTGATATTGTATGTGTATATGGACATGAATGAAACCTACGTAAGATATTTTATTTGTGATCAAATTTTAGAAAAATCAAAAAACTTGACTGATGCAGGCTTCATTGGTACATAATCATTGTTTAAGCTTGAAACATCTACGTAAAGTGTGTGTAAAGTGTGGGAAAATATTAATATAATAGGCAAATTAATTAAAAAATATACTTATTTTAATATTTTTTGTCCGAGTAATTAAAGTTAGCAGTAGTTACGGTATTAAAATAAGAATTTAAGTACTAAGTATTTTATTATTTAAATTTTAATAATAGAGTATCTTATCCTAGAGTTTTATAAAATTAATGAAATCATAATTAACATATTATGTATAATATATAAAATTTAAATTAATTAAAATTTCACTTAATTATATATATATATATTTTTTACTATACCTACCATTCGAGAACGAATACAATTCCTACGTAATTCTAGATGTGTTTAGCCATGGTTTACCCTAGCTAGATCTTTCATCAAAATCAATAGAGCCGTTTTCGAGAACGTGATTATGATTACAAATATTATAAAAATATTGCTCATTTAGTAGGAGTAGTAATAAAAGCTCCGAAAAAAAAAATATGAGCATACTTAAAATATGAAATTTACTGCTTTATAAACTAATTTTCCGACAGCTTTTATGCGAATACAAATTAAAGAATCGACCGAATAAAATGCTGAAAATTCCGAAAAACCAATACCTACAGCATTTTGCTGACATAATATTTTTCCACCGGCTTAAATTGCGTTTTACCGAAAACTACAGTTAGTCATGTTCATCGTAACTCACCTATTATAAATTTAGAATTAACCTTACACATTTTATTAACTGTGGCGCTTGTTAAAATATTGTGACATTATAAAAAGACTTTTCTAAGTGATTCCTTAGATACTCCAAAGAAACATTAAAATGTGCTTGTAATCAATATCATTCATGACTCTTACACTTAATTACCTGCCACTCTAATCAATTAATTTATGCCCAGGTATTTGTATTATAATGAACATGTATAAAATATAACGTGTTGAGTGCGTAAATAAAAGTATCCCAGTATATTATGAATTAATTTAATACTCGTACTTACAGAAAAAGTAGGTAGGTATACAAAATTGTACATGAACTACATCAATCGGAGTTGGTTTCATTTTGACAGTTCAACAATATTCATTGCGTTATTTACGTTGTCGAGGAGACAAATTTTTCAAACATATGAAGTAATGGATTAGCAATTTGTTTCAAAATAAAACCAACTCCGATTGGGAATGTGTTACGCAATTAGGGTGCGGGTCTAGACCGTTCACTTGCAGAATGTACCTTTGTCAAAATGCACCTTTCTTATTACTTAGGCACCTACCTCTTAATGCACCTTTCGCAAAACGTATCTTTTTTTCTACATTAACTCTTTTACAGTGCTACAGGTAATAAAAAGGCAAATAAGGGCACGGGGCTCAATTGTATTCCGGTCCCGGTCGACGGAGCCCCGCTTCGCGGGGCTCCTATTTCTGTCTGTAGGGTTTAAAGGAACCTAACCAAACTAAACCACGGAATCTAACCTAACCTAACCAAGCAGGGTTAGGATTTTCGGGTCAGGTTCGGAATAAACACTAATTTGCCTTTTCACATGAACGAACGAACAAAATGATAAGTAATAGACTTAAGTGAGTGCGCCTATCGCTCTGCACCCGAACGCAACCGATGTCACCCGAAGTACGCACGAAACGCCCGCGCGGGCCGACCGATAGGTAGTTATTTTCATTAAAATTGAGAGTTAAAAAAGTTATTCTATAACCTATAGTAGAAATTAAGCTGGTTTCTTAGAGCTTAAGAAAACGATTATTTTTGCAGAACATATGTTTTAGGAAACTCAGTATTTTTTTCGGAAGTTTAGTTTACCTATTATTTGAAAGTACAGATTATTTTTCGTAGAATTGTAATTTGAATAAACTGACGTTTGTTTGTTAAATACAACATTTTTTTTCGGTTAATTTTGTATTAATTTTTCGGTAATTCGTTTTAACACAGCTTAGCTAGTATTAAAGTCAACCTCAGATCGTTGGAAGTTAATAAGTTTTTCGGAAGCTTTATTATTTCCCATTTAATAGTATAGGTCTATACTATCTACAGCACAGAACATATAAACTGTTCTGTGATCTAAAGGATATCGAGACATCTCCGCCGTGCCTCGGGAAGCACATTATGTCGTTGGTCCCGCTCCCGGCTGACATTTCAGATCATTGTCAGTCGTTACGACTTACGAGTCTCTTAGACCTCTATCTAAGACGAGTCTAGTCAGCCCGAAATTCTGAAAACCATTCTTACCAAAGGTAACGTCGTCGTGTTATTGGTGGAAGATGACAGGCAGTCGCTCTATGTCAAATAAGTACTGGTTTCATTTGCATCCGGTTAGACTGAAAGCCGTCCCCAACATAAGTACCTACTTATTAAAAAGACGTGGTAGATGAATGAAGTTTCTTTACTTCATTCCATAACAGTGATCATTGTACGTGATTACGTATAATTTGTAATTAGGTAGTCGATGCAAGTCTTTCCCACAGCTTGCTTGAGTATTTAAAATCGGTCAAGTACAAGTAACAAAGCATCGCAATCTTTAGATTCTTATTCACAGCTATTGTGCATCAATTGAGGTCTTAATATTAAAAAAACCGATCAAGAGCGAGTCGGACTCGCACACCGTGGGTTCCGTACCATCATTTATAATATTATTATTATTTTTTGTCTTTGGCTTATCTCGGGACCCTGGGGTCCCGGACCTTTGGAAGGCGTACGAGGGGCCGAAGCCAACTCGCAGAGGCCCCTTAGACAATTTTAAATGACGAGGAGGCACCAGCCGACGATTATCCCTGTATGCACTATGCAAGTGCACCCAAGGACAACCCCCGGTTGGTGCAGGACTATTGCAGTACATGGAAACAAAACACATTGGGCCTATGGGTTTGGGTGGCTACATGGATTGGGTACCTTGAACTATGGAAGAACTATGTCCTCTGCCTGACCAATGTTATACAGGGTGTTTGGTGCATCGTTTGCCAAATTGAATTGGCCGAAAGAAGAGGTCATTTGCTATCGCTTCAGGCTCAAGTACTCATTTTTGGCCACACCGGTTTTTTTATTACAACTTTCTAATTTTTATTTTGAAAAAATCCAAAACTCAGCATTAAAGCTTAAATTAAAAAAAAGTTTTAAGTGTAGTCGTCAAATTTCATTTTTATTTACATATGTACTGTTGTATGGCTCTATCAAATTTAAAATTACTTGCCAGTTACATCTAGTTTTTTTTTAATAAATCACAAAGTTTTTGGAAAAATAAAAAATGAACTTAAAACTCAACTTTAAATAGCTATAAAAAAAAAACTAAAAGCGATCGGGATCTTCGAATTATTTTAAAAAGTTTTCTAGTCTATCCCCTTTCCAACGGTATGTAATGTGTTAAAAAACTCTTTTAATATCTTTAATAATTAGCTAAATGTGTAGTCGAGACACATCAGGCTGATATTGGATATTACGTTTAAAACACTAGTTTTCGCATAAATTACATGCTATTAGTAGATAGATACTGTTATCTCACGTCTTACGTAGTCTCTTATCTCGTTCTTACATAGGGAACTTTCCTCGAAATTGAAAAAAAAATACATTATTACAAAAATAATCATTTATTAATAAGTAATTTAATTACATACTAATCTTACAAGAATTAGAATTTCTGCAAACAGAGTTGCCCTTATTATTAGCTGATTTGCCAATTTTCAGTGAAGACAGGTCTTTTGTTTTCCAACATGACGGTTGTCCCGCTCATTGGAGAATAACCGTCAGGGAGTACTTGAATGATGCATTCCCGGACTCATGGATTGGGAGGGATGGCCCTATTCCTTGGCCTCCACGTTCTCCAGACTTAACTCCGTTGGATTTTTACGTCTGGGGACGGGCCAAAGAACTCGTCTACGCCACGGAAGTTGAGACAAGAGATGATTTAGTCCAACGCATTGAGGCGGCTTTCATGACGATCAAAGCAGAAATGCGTTTACGCACCACTACAGTTGAGATAAGACGAAGATGTCGCGCGTGCATACGCAATAGTGGTAGACAGTTTGAACAAGACTTGTAAGATTAGTATGTAATTAAATTACTTATTAATAAATGATTATTTTTGTAATAATGTATTTTTTTTTCAATTTCGAGGAAAGTTCCCTATGTAAGAACGAGATAAGAGACTACGTAAGACGTGAGATAACAGTATCTATCTACTAATAGCATGTAATTTATGCGAAAACTAGTGTTTTAAACGTAATATCCAATATCAGCCTGATGTGTCTCGACTACACATTTAGCTAATTATTAAAGATATTAAAAGAGTTTTTTAACACATTGCATACCGTTGGAAAGGGGATAGACTAGAGAACTTTTTAAAATAATTCGAAGATCCCGATCGCTTTTAGTTT
Source organism: Cosmia pyralina (assembly GCA_946251885.1). Classification (NCBI taxonomy): domain Eukaryota; kingdom Metazoa; phylum Arthropoda; class Insecta; order Lepidoptera; family Noctuidae; genus Cosmia; species Cosmia pyralina. Next base: position 15,104,227 of record OX276355.1, read on the forward strand.
TTTTTTTATAGCTATTTAAAGTTGAGTTTTAAGTTCATTTTTTATTTTTCCAAAAACTTTGTGATTTATTAAAAAAAAACTAGATGTAACTGGCAAGTAATTTTAAATTTGATAGAGCCATACAACAGTACATATGTAAATAAAAATGAAATTTGACGACTACACTTAAAACTTTTTTTTAATTTAAGCTTTAATGCTGAGTTTTGGATTTTTTCAAAATAAAAATTAGAAAGTTGTAATAAAAAAACCGGTGTGGCCAAAAATGAGTACTTGAGCCTGAAGCGATAGCAAATGACCTCTTCTTTCGGCCAATTCAATTTGGCAAACGATGCACCAAACACCCTGTATAATATACACAGATAAATTGGCAGGGGGTGACTTGCACACTCAATAATGGGCCCCCGGAAACGGTCGCTAGCACATAGTGACGTAGCGACAAGGGGCAACATGTCCTGAGGTGCTTGAGGAGTGGAAAGGTATTCCACGGTTCTCAGAACAATCACAGAGCCCGGAAGATGGTCAAGATCCCTACAAGCACTTAGTGGAATACTTCCTTCCTCCGAGCACGTTTGCTCTTGCGAATCTCCACTCAAGCCGGCCAATAAAGGCAAGAATGAGGTGGGAGCTCTGTTCCCGTCAGTTTTCACTCCAGCCGGCCAATAAAGGCAAGCCAGAGGTGAAGAACAAGACTTCTCCCGGGAAATAGGGTCCGTGGGGTCGCTACTGCCCAACAGCTCGCCACATGCTGCCCTGCGGGTTCACGTATCTCTCTTGGTCTGGCTCCTCACCCTAGACCTGTTTCGGCAAAGTAAACTCCACCGGCACAGACCCAGAGTTCGGAGCGCGCAAGCCCCACCACGACGTCAACGTAAGATACGGCGGTTATTAGTTAAATTGTCTTTGACATATCTCGGGACCCTGGGGTCCCGGAACTTTGGAAGGCGTACGAGGAGCCGAAGCCAACTTGCAGAGGCTCCTTAGATAATTTTAAATGAAAAGAAGGCACCAGCCGAGGATTATCCCTGTATGCACTATGCAATTGCACCCAAGGACAACCCCCGGTTAGTACAGAACTATTGCAGTACATGGAAACAAAACACATTGGGCCTATGGGTTTGGGTGGCTATAGTAGATTGGGTACCTTGAACTATGGAAGAACTATGTCCCCTGCCTAATCAATTTTTATTACACGGAAAAAATGGCAGGGGGTGACTAGCACACTCAATAATGGGCCCCCGGAAACGGTCGCTAGCACATAGTGACGTAGCGACAAGGGGCAACATGTCCTGAGGTGCTTGAGGAGTGGAGAGGTATTCCACGGCTCCCAGAATAATCCCAGAGCGCGGAAGATGGTCAAGATCCCTACAAGCACTTACTGGAATACTTCCTTTCTCCGATCACGTTTGCTCTTGCGAATCTCCACTCAAGCCGGCCAATTAAGGCAAGAATGAGGTGAGAGCTCTGTTCCCGTCAGTGTTCACTCCAGCCGGCCAATAAAGGCAAGCCAGAGGAGAAAAACAAGACTTCTCCCGGGAAATAGGGTCCGTGGGGTCGCTACTGCCCAACAGCTCGCCACATGCTGCCCTGCGGGTTCACGTATCTCTCTTGGTCTGGCTCCTCACCCTAGACCTGTTTCGGCAAAGTAAACTCCATCGGCACAGACCCAGAGTTTGGAGCGCGCAAGCCCCACCACGACGTCAACGTAGAGATACGGCGGTGGGGTTATTATTATTATTATTTATTTATTTATAATATTGAATTTATATTTAATATTTTCCTGTAATCTATACATAAATTTCTATCATAGAATAATTTAAGATTTTTCTCTATGCAAACTTCCGAGATAAGGGGAGGGAACGGTATTTTTTTTAACATTGTTCATCAAAAGTCTGAAACTATGCTGCCTAAAAAAAAGAAAAAAAAATGCTTGAGAATGTGCAAAGAGCGCTCTTTCAAATGATACCCCACATGCCCTAGTAGCCCCACTTCGAATTTTTAAGAACCTCTGTCATTCCCAGTTGCAAAAAAAACATATAAATTTTTATTTCTTTCTTATTTGCAAAATACACTTCTGGACACATCTTATGGCCCACCTTGTATTTTCAGTTTCGTTTGGTCCTAGCTAAAATTTTATATTAGGTCGAGCAAAAAGTTTTTATGCAGTTTTGAACCTGGCACATTCACAATTTCATTCAATAGTCTTTTTTTGAATTTCGAACACAGAATTTAAAGAAACAAAAGACAATATTTGGAGCCTGTTTGTTGATAACAAACAATCGAATACTAAGAAAACTTGGTTTTATTGGTTTACTTGGATTTAATTCTTGAAAAAGTGATTGATATCTTTGGTTTTGCAACAAACATTACTTATTCTTAACATTAAGGTGAGGTTCTATCAATAATCTATGGATACTTCACCTGAAGTCGCCGCCCAAGCTGTGGCACTTATTCAGGCCGGACACAGCCAAAGAAACGTGAGTGCTCAACTTAATTTAAGTCGATCTGCGGTCCGAAATGTTTATCGGAGGTACCTAGAGACTGGCGGCTTTGTTCGTCGCCAAGGAAGGCCACGATCTCGGGTCACAACTGAAAGGCAGGATCGATTCATCGTGATGACCAGCTTGAGAAATCGTCACCTTACCTCCATTGAGATACAAAACCAACTTCGCGACTTCCACGGAGTATCTGTGAGCGCTCGAACTGTTCGGAGAAGGTTAAAAGAACGCGATATGGTACCACACAAGCCAGCTAATGGCCCCAAACTAACGCGAGCCCACCGAACAGCGCGCCTTCATTTCGCACGCAGTCATTTAAATTGGACACAGCAAGATTGGAGCCGTGTACTCTTTTCTGATGAGTCTAAAATTGTGTTACATGACAATGATGGAAGGAAGAAGGTCTACCGACGTAAGGGAGAGCGTTTCGCACAATGCTGCTTTGAAGAGAGGGTTGCTTATGGCGGTGGCTCATGGACTGTCTGGGGCGGTATATCCGCGAGCGGCAAAACTCAACTTGAGGTTGTTACAGGACCACGGCTGCCAACATTAAATGCTGAAAGGTACATTCGTGAGTGCTTAGAACCTCACGTGATACCATACGCGGACTATGTGGGCCCAAATTTCCTTTTTATGCATGATAATGCAAGAGCCCAATGCCCATGCGGCCGGCATCGTCAGGGAATATCTTCGGGATGTGAACACCACAGTTATGGACTGGCCAGCCAGAAGCCCAGACATGAACCCCATTGAGCACATGTGGGACGAGCTAAAAAGACGTGTTAGGGCTCGTCAGCCAGTTGCCCAGACGATGCAGGAGTTGAAAACTGCCATAGAAGAGGAATGGGAGATGATCCCTCAAAATTTCATAGAGCGGTTGATAAACTCTATGCCTAATCGTATGAGAGCTGTGGTAGATGCCCATGGAGGCAACACGCGTTATTAAATTAAACCTTTATTTGATAAAACATGTTTTTTATTCAAAAATCAATTGCCTTTAACAAGGCGCATATCCGACTTGTTAGGCGTAGCTCCATGTCGTATGGTATTCTGAATTCAAATTTAAAACAATACGATCGAAAAAGATGGTAAAATGTATCAGGTTTAAAACTGCATCAACAGTTTTTGTTCTATCTAGCAATCATATTTCGGTAGGGGCCATCGAAACCTAAACTCTAAGGTGGGCCAATAGATGTGTCCAGAAGTGTAGTTGGGCAAACGTCACCTAAAACTGTTGAAAATTTCAAGTTAATAGCATTAGTCGTTCTCGAGATATCCAGCTGTGACAGACAGACAGACTGAGTCACACCATAAGGGTTCCTTTTTACCATTTTGGTACGGGACCCTAAAAACATCGGATAATAGGTTAGTGGAAAACAAAGAATATTGATAACAATTAGCAATCAGTAGCAAGATAGGTAATAGCAATTACTTATCCTGTTGAATGTTGTGTCTTTTGTAAATAACGTCAATCATGATTTACTTATTAGAAAAAAAAACTGTTATATACAAACATGACCCATAATCAACGCACACCCTCTTAATAAGGGGTCATTGTACTCATCATTATGAACAACTTTTACTATGGGACCAAACCTGAAATCAATCGGCGGTTTCATATATTTTGGTCGAGTAGATATTGAAATTTGTATGAAACAGCAGATTTTTTTCGCGATTTCAGGTTTGGTGCCATAGTAAAAATTGTTCATAATGATGAGTACAATGACCCCTTACGAGGGTTTTCGTTAATTACGGGACATATTGTATTATCATAACATAACGCCTATAATCTCTGAAGGGTTCTAAGTACCTATATTTAGTACACCCACATTTCGCCAGCATGTTTCAGTCCCATGTAGTAGGGGGCGAGCCTAATTGCCATCAACCGGGCACAAATCCAGTTTCCGGGCTGCTACTGAGAAATTCCTAAAGGAAATCCCAATAACACTTTGCCCGACCCGGGAATCGAACACAGACTCAGCAGTAGCGCATGGGACAACTAGACTGACGAGGCAGTTCCTAAAAACTGTATAAGACCAAGGAAACGAGGATCGGAAAAAAGAAAAGGAGGATAATGGCTTAAAGGGGGTGAATACTGAGATGATGGCGATGGAAATGATATACCTACCTAATAGAGACGGGATACTATGTAGGGCAGAGGAAAACATACTTTGATATGATGACCCTTTATTTGTAAAATTAGGATATGAGCAGGAATATGATGGAGGAGCTCGTGGCTAAGTAATTTAACAGCTGCACGGGTCAGCTACACACGGGTACAGGTACAGGTTAAGCTACGCTTGCTCTTTACATACCGCGACTCCTCCGTGCCTCGGAAAGCACGTTAAGCCGTTGGTCCCGGCTGTCATTCGTGGATCTTTGATAGTCGTTACGAGTCGTCAGAAGCTCGAAAGTCTGACAACCAGTCTTACCATGAGGTATCGTATTACCCAGTAACTGGGTTGTGGAGGTCAGATAGGCAGTCGCTCCTTGTAAAATACTGGCATTCAGCTGCATCCGGTTAGACTAGAATCCGACCCCAACATAGTCCGGAAAAGGCTAGGCAGGTTGATTGGGCAAGAATATGATGACTCAGGGTTGAAGACAGGTCATCTAGTCATAATTGTAGTTTCATCTAGGGACAATTTGTTTTCACTTGGGAGCTTGAATGCTATGCCGAGTCATGCGAGAACTGTTGTTGAACTGTTGAACGTCCGCGTGTATAATAGCTGACATATCCTTCCGGGGTCAGCGTGCTACCACAGTCTACATCATACAGTCGTCCGACGAAGCCCGAGCTGCTTACGAAGTTCGGCGAAGTACATAAGTAGCTCGGGCTCTCGTCGGACGACTGTATGACGTATAGACTGTGGTGCTACTATTTAATTAATTATGTAAATTAACTAAAATACAATCTTTTATCAACTAAGCATAATTGTATTAATTTTAACAAGAATCAGACACAGCTAGCTACCTGTATTTGTCTGGTTTCGATGTCAGGTATGTATAGAAGTCTAGGCAGTTGATACCTATATTTGATTCAAGACCACCAAGTTCATATTGGTATATTTCCATTTTTAACTACGTAAGTACCTACCTTAGTACAATACCTACTTAACTAAATCCTCAAATCGATAACCGACAACCGATAATCGATATCGATAAGTAGTGCATAAACATAACGCTTTGCAGATTAAGTATATCCTGGCCTCTTGCCCTCATTCTCTTTGTCCGAAATTATATATTTCCTTTTATTGTCTAAGGCTAATTTACAGTGTACATTATAGCCGATCGTTCGGCGAGATGTATATCTATGGGCGGACGACATTGTTGCCATCATCGCGGGCAATACCTGCACCCTAATTGCGTAAAACATTATCGATCGGAGTTGGTTTCATTTTGAAACAAATTGCTAATCCATTGCTTCATAAGTTCGAAAAATTTGTCTCCTCGACAACGTAAATGACACAATGAATGTTGTTGAACTGTCAAAATGAAACCAACTACGATTGATAATGTGTTACGCAATTAGGGTGCTGGATGGCGCTGGCAAAGGAGCGTGGGGTTTTTGTGCACAAGAAAAGAGAGGCCTGTGCCCAACAGTAGGTATAGTTGGCCTATGAATGATGATGATGATGAATATACCTACATATTATAAGCTCAAGATTTTCGCTCTCAGACTCTCGTTCAATGAAATGAAAACAATTTGTCTACACAAATCTGTTCTATATATACCAAGTACCTACAGATAAACTGTTCTCGTCTCTGTTCTATCCAGCACGCGTAGCGTGACCACTTCTATATCTACGAGGAATAGACACATCTCTTTCTATACAAAGTGACATTTCGTTTCTCCATTTTTGACATCGCACCGTAGAAATCCTTCAACAATCTGTCATTTTGTCTTTCGTTTCTAACGATCTTTGACTAGGCCCTTTCTTATGTATACTTTTTCAGAAGAAAGTTTTCTATCCCAACTGTCAAAATCACACTGACAACTGACAATTGTCTAGGGTAGTGAAGACAAATTGATTTTGTAAGCCCCGTGCTAAGGATAGTAGAAAACTTTCTACTTGACGGCCGCAAAGTTATTTAGTTATCTACAAAATCATGATTTTACAGGAGATTGTTTTGAACGTAAAACTGTGATATTAAAGCCAATGATGTATTCATTGATCAAAGCTATCTTCTTCTATTTTACATCATTTAGTTAATAGGGCATTACCAAGAAATTTTTTTTTGCAAAATACGGTAGTAGATGTCTTTACTTTTCTTTTTACCTTTTTGTACTTTTTGTATATTAGTAAAAATTGAGAATTAAGCAGGAAAATAATCCTATGATAAAACTTAATTCTGAATCGAATTGTAAAAAAGAGAATTTCGAAAAAAGTGCAGTTGACTCTTTCTGCTTTGTTGCCGTCGTACTGTCTACACGGAAACGTCATTTTGTCTATTCTTCCGTCGACAAAACGCGTTTCTATGGCGCTTATGCTACGCGGGCAGAACATACAAAACTACACTTCTGGACACATCTATTGGCCCACCTTAGAGTTTAGGTTTCGATGGCCCCTACCGAAATATGATTGCTAGATTGAACAAAAACTGTTGATGCAGTTTTAAACCTGATACATTTTACCATCTTTTTCGATCGTATTGTTTTAAATTTGAATTCAGAATACCATACGACATGGAGCTACGCCTAACAAGTCGGATATGCGCCTTGTTAAAGGCAATTGATTTTTGAATAAAAAACATGTTTTATCAAATAAAGGTTTAATTTAATAACGCGTGTTGCCTCCATGGGCATCTACCACAGCTCTCATACGATTAGGCATAGAGTTTATCAACCGCTCTATGAAATTTTGAGGGATCATCTCCCATTCCTCTTCTATGGCAGTTTTCAACTCCTGCATCGTCTGGGCAACTGGCTGACGAGCCCTAACACGTCTTTTTAGCTCGTCCCACATGTGCTCAATGGGGTTCATGTCTGGGCTTCTGGCTGGCCAGTCCATAACTGTGGTGTTCACATCCCGAAGATATTCCCTGACGATGCCGGCCGCATGGGCATTGGGCTCTTGCATTATCATGCATAAAAAGGAAATTTGGGCCCACATAGTCCGCGTATGGTATCACGTGAGGTTCTAAGCACTCACGAATGTACCTTTCAGCATTTAATGTTGGCAGCCGTGGTCCTGTAACAACCTCAAGTTGAGTTTTGCCGCTCGCGGATATACCGCCCCAGACAGTCCATGAGCCACCGCCATAAGCAACCCTCTCTTCAAAGCAGCATTGTGCGAAACGCTCTCCCTTACTTCGGTAGACCTTCTTCCTTCCATCATTGCCATGTAACACAATTTTAGACTCATCAGAAAAGAGTACACGGCTCCAATCTTGCTGTGTCCAATTTAAATGACTGCGTGCGAAATGAAGGCGCGCTGTTCGGTGGGCTCGCGTTAGTTTGGGGCCATTAGCTGGCTTGTGTGGTACCATATCGCGTTCTTTTAACCTTCTCCGAACAGTTCGAGCGCTCACAAATACTCCGTGGAAGTCGCGAAGTTGGTTTTGTATCTCAATGGAGGTAAGGTGACGATTTCTCAAGCTGGTCGTCACGATGAATCGATCCTGCCTTTCAGTTGTGACCCGAGATCCTGGCCTTCCTTGGCGACGAACAAAGCCGCCAGTCTCTAGGTACCTCCGATAAACATTTCGGACCGCAGATCGACTTAAATTAAGTTGAGCACTCACGTTTCTTTGGCTGTGTCCGGCCTGAATAAGTGCCACAGCTTGGGCGGCGACTTCAGGTGAAGTATCCATAGATTATTGATAGAACCTCACCTTAATGTTAAGAATAAGTAATGTTTGTTGCAAAACCAAAGATATCAATCACTTTTTCAAGAATTAAATCCAAGTAAACCAATAAAACCAAGTTTTCTTAGTATTCGATTGTTTGATATCAACAAACAGGCTCCAAATTGTCTTTTGTTTCTTTAAATTCTGTGTTCGAAATTCAAAAAAAGACTATTGAATGAAATTGTGAATGTGCCAGGTTCAAAACTGCATAAAAACTTTTTGCTCGACCTAATATAAAATTTTAGCTAGGACCAAACGAAACTGAAAATACAAGGTGGGCCAAAAGATGTGTCCAGAAGTGTATTTCTGTTCTACAATAGTAAAATCTGTTTTGACAATTACATATTATGTGCACCGTCTTAGTTCTTTGGTTTATAAACAAGGAATACGTCAACAAATCCATTAGTTGCAATAAAACAATTGAATTGTTTAATTGATCATAAATATGTAGAATTAAAATGATTAGGTACCTACCTACTCTTTTGTCTTTCGCAGGGTTTAAAAACCTGTTAATGAATATATTGCCTGCGATGCAAATACATCCGTAGCTACTTATAAAATAAAATATTTAATTTATTTTAATCTGCTTGCTACTTAAATCTATTCATACACGAAATATCTTAAGGGGGTAATGTACTCATCTACTTAATCAATACCTGAAATCGCGAAAATAAAATCAGCTGTTCATTTTGACGAGATAGAGGAAAAGTTGTTCATAATGATGAGTACAATGACCCCTTAAGATATTTCGTGTATGAATAGATAGACTTTATAGTTTAGAGTAAGTCAATCTGCCTAGCCTTTCCCAACTATGTCGGGGTCGGCGACTGCCTATCTGACCTCCACAACCCAGTAACAGGGTAATACGATACCCCTTGGTAAGACTGGTTGTCAGACTTTTGGGCTTCTGACGACCCGTAACGACTGTCAAAGATCCACGAATGACAGCCGGGACCAACGGCTTAACGTGCTTTCCGAGGCACGGAGGAGTCTCGGTATGTAAACATGGTCACCCATCCACTGACCAACCCCGGCAAGCGTAGCTTAACCTGATGGATCGACCCGTGCGGCTGTTATTACTTAGCCACGAGCTCCTCCATAGTTTAGAGTAAGTATTCAAAAGTATTAAATTGATAATATAATTACTGAAACAAGTTAATTAATTACCACTAAGTTTTAAATGAAGGTCGCACGTCACAACTCGGTAGTTTTGGTTTTGACCCACATCTTGACGTCATTGTTTCATTACTTGGCGGATTATTCCAAACCACTGCAAAAAACAATTATTATTTTTATATTAAACAATTTACGGATACTAAAATGAGTATCCGTAAATTGTTTAATATAAAAATAATAATTGTTTTTTGTATCTGAATTATCCGACAAAACATTATCATGAAAATAGATAGATAATTAGGCACTTACTTAGGTTACCTAGTCTTTAATTTAGTACCTACTTAAACAGGGTTACTTGTAATTCGACGTATTCCTTGCAGGACGTCATAGTGTGGTTAGAATGTAACAAATTAAGCCACCAAATGTTCTACCGAAATTCAGTATTTTTTTTTTTTATGTTCGTCTAAGAAAAAAATAAATTACGAAAAATAAAATGTTTAATTAGTGATCTTTGTCAAAGAATTAGGCATTTTTTAACTTTTAATTTTAAACAAAGATCTGCACGGTATCAGCTATTATAATAACTTAAATTCCAGTACAGTCGCGCGTAAATCATTTTTTAATTGAAAACTAAAAATCGAACTAACTCAAAAATTACTCTAGACCCCTACCGTAGAAATTATTCATCGGTTATTAAAAAAAAAATCTGCAGTTTCATAGAAAAGAAATAAACAAATTATGCGTGCGTACGCCTAACGTCGTGATACTGTAAACTGTGTTTTATTGTGCATACCTAAACCAAGACACCACACCTACGCAGTTAAAATGTATGGAATAGCAATTTTTTTTTTAAATAACTATCGAAAAATTTCAACGCAGTGGGGGATCAGAACCGTGTAGCTACTGAATCCATGGCAACAGGTTGCTCGTCGATGTCCTTGCCACCCTGTATATTGTATATTAAGCATTTTAACGTATATGAAATAAATAAACTATTTTCATGAAGATAAAAAATAACCATGTTGTTTCACAGTAAGGCATTTTTCTAAAGATTCGGTGCATGTTGACTTTTGTGGTCACCAAACACCGTTAACCTTAATAAATAACAATGATCAATCTGCAACACAATACCGTTTCATCTTCATCCTTCATCTTCATCTTAGGTATTCCACTTTTCAAACTTTTACTTATTTGCTTCTGCTATTTGATAAATTTTATTTTTGACCAGCTCACCATGATGAGGTCATAGGACCTGCGTATAGCCACAAAACATGAATTCTTTCTTATTCCATCTCCGAGTTCTCAGACTGATATTTGCGGAGTGAGTCGTGAGGCTGATAATGCAAAACAGTCTTTGCGAAAGTTGATTTTTTAAACATTGCCGCGGTGTCGAATGGCGGTCATCAGAGAGCGGTATTCGTCGCCGGCTTATTACGAAACAACAGCGACTTTACGCAATAATGACCCGTGGAGCCGCGGGCCTCGCGAACCAATCGTACCTACTTGCCACAAGGATCTATTAACTTAGTTTATTTATTTTAATCTAAGCTAATCTTTAATGTTTTCTGTATTTAGTTACTGGGGATTTTTAGAACGATAGACGGTTTGGTTGTGCAAGAGATGATAGAAGGAAAGAGACTGCTCCAACACTGATCAGACCTCATCAAGAACATCACGCATTCTGAATGATCCAAGTGGAGACAGAGAAGACCAGCTTCCAATGGAATAGCTACTACATGCTTCAATCACTCTATCAAAAGTGAACGACTAATAAAAGACCGATTCTTGGAACTCATTCTGTCCAAAACGTTAGGTACTGACTTAAGTAAATAAGGAAATTGGAAGTTTGTTTCTCTATGAATACAATGAATAGCTTACAAGGAAATAAGCATATTATTAAGAGTTCTAAACGATCTGGGATGAACTCTAGTTCAAAATCATGACTAAGTAATTAAAAGTTATATGCACTCAACAGGAAACGCACCGCTTTAAATATTAAGTTTATAATATGTTATAGAGTGTGTACACTCCTTGTTCAAAGAATCCATAAATCCAAGTTTCCTTCAGTTCTAACAGGAGGAGAAAATAAATAATTATTAAAGCTGCATGTGAATGATTTTCATTATGATTGCTATGGCTAAAATTCAATGTTATCTTAAAATTGTTATTTTCCCTGGTGAAATCACGAGAAATCCAAGTTCTCAGTCTCACAGAACAATTCAATTATGTTCTTAAACAAACGGCTCATTAAGGACGCTGTTACAAATGAGTAGTCAAATCATTACTTTTTTACACAAAAGTATGTTTATTAAATAAAATGCTTTGCATTCTTAAAATGTTTTTTGGCCGAATTGTTGATAGATGTGCAAGGTACGATTCTGAACTATAAATTTAATTTTAGATAGGTACATTTTCTCAATAAATGTACCGAAGCAAAAATTTTCACTTCGGTACATTTATTGAGAAATTGTTTCTTAAAAAAAATAATATTTATAGTTCAGAATCGTACCTTGCACATCTATCAACAATTCGGCCAAAAGACATTTTAAGAATGCAAAGCATTTTATTTAATAAACATACTTTTGTGTAAAAAAGTAATGATTTGTCTACCCATTTGTAACAGCGTCCTTAAGATAAAATAAATAAAATTGTGCCTCTTATTTTGCAATCGAAATTACTTCAAGTTTAACTTTTTAGCGGTCAAGTACGTATTATTTATTGATACGGCAAGGTTAAGGATTACGTAAATCAAAGGATATCAGACTATCACACTAATATTGTAAAGGCGAAAGTTTGTGAGTGAGTGTTATTTATATAGTATGGTATGGTATATATATAGTATATATATAATATAGGTATATATATATATATATATACTGGATGACTTTTTTTACCGTCTCGAAAAAAATAGGGTATATTCGGTGAACGGAGTAGACCCTATGGCATATCTAGTTTTTTTTTTTTTTTTTTTAATTAATAAAAATCAAAATTCAAATCATAATGCAGGTTGCATAATGATTTGAATTTCGATATTTTTAAAGGATTTATTATTTTTCTTCAAAATTTATGTTATTATTGTTCTAAAATGAAAAGTTTACAACGAATTTGTAGTATTTATTGATACTTAGATATTTTTTTCTAAGCTATTAAAAAAAAAAAAAACTAGGTACCTATGCCATACGCTTCTACTCCGTTCACCTAATATACCCTATTTTTTTCAAGAAGGTAAAAAAGTCATCCGGTATATATATACTAATACCATACCATACTATATACATACTATATATATATATAACAAGTAGTCTATGTGTTAATCCAGGATATAAACCCTGGATTAATACATAGGCTACTTTTTATCCCGGTTTACGCGAGTGAAACCGCGGGGCGCAGCTAGTAATGTATAAAGTCATTTTTGAAACAACGGTACCTCTACTAACTTTATTCAGAGGATTTGGCTTGTAGTTTTAAACCGACTTCTTCCCTATTATTGTTACAAGAGGAAACTGCCTATTCGAAACCTGGCAATGATTCTTGTTTTATAAGTCGGTCAAAGGCGATGGAGAACTACATGAGGTTGTTTCAGATTTTCTGTATCAGAATCAAGATCTTTCTGAGAAGGTAACTACAAGAAGATTCGAAGAGTGGAGAGTTAAAAACACATCAAAATTAATGTAAGCCGTTTCATTTCGCTGATGAGCATATACAATTTTTTTTTGGAGCCGCTCTTGGAATCTACCCTTCCAAAACCTTATCAATCAGCCTTTAATGTTCCCACTGCTGGGACACAGGGCTCCTCTCTTTGAGAGGGAGTGGGCCTTAGTCCACCACGCGGGCCCAGTGCGACTTCCAAAACCTACTTAGGTACCATCCGGACGTTTGAAATATAACTTAAAAAAACCGGCCAAGTGCGTGTCGGACCACGTACAATAAAGGGTTCCGTAGTTGGGATGAATTTATGCCAAGAACAAACTTAACACTGTAGTTGAAAATCATGGTCTCCCATACATTTCAACTGCAAATGTTGGTTGACTATTACTCGTAAACTTGAAAAGCCTACTTAGCTGTGATAGTTTTCCTTTTAACTTCGTTATCTATATATACTACTACCGTGAATTCTTTCACCCCTCCAAAACTAACCGTTTAGCTGGCACGACACTTGACTCTAACAGAAATTTGCACTTTAAAGCTTAATATTATTTCAGAAACGAATCCCTAAATCGAAAAGTTGTTTTCACAAACCCGCAATATTTTTGAATGACCAACACGCCACACCATGGGGTGGACGAGAAAAAACATCCCCACTTTACGAGTACAGAAGGTACGGTCAGCAACAGAAGTCGATTAACACTGACTACTTTTTGACTGCATCTAAATTAACACAAAATGATTCGATAAAATGTTTTTTTTCGTTTAAATTTTAAAAGTTAATGTTCTTAAAATTTTAAGTACTTCTGTTCCGATTTTAATTGAATATTTCGCTTAATAATTAAGATTAAAAAACTGCAAGTGTTAATCGACTTTTGTTGCTGACTGCACCCTAAAAAAAATTTTATTTTACCACGTTGTCGGAGTGATGAATATACCTATATATCCATGCCAAATTATAGCTTTCTAGTACTAAGAGTCTCTGAGCTAAGCTGCGGACGGACAGACGGACGGACATAGCGAAACTATAAGGGTTTCTTGTTAACTACGGGACCCTAAAAAAGTGAGCATTTTGCTTAGTTAGAGCATACCTTCTTTTCGTATTTTTCTATTGTGTTTCTCATTAAAACCGAAAAGTTGATAGGTAGATATGTTTGCTGAGTAAACTTGTTCGAATGACAGTTTGATTGAGGGCACGCCGCGCCGCGGTCATGAAAACAGCACGTTTGAAGATAGCTGACAAAGTGACAACTCATTACAGAGAGTGGCAGAGGTAATTCAATATACCACTTACCACTGCTTAGAAATGCCATCAGGTAAGCAAGGGTTTTTATTATGACACCTAATGAAGAAGAAGAAAATACAGCGGAACTGGCAGGTACCGGTATTAATTACCTAATTTGCAAATATTGTAAATAGGAAAGTAAATTTGTTTGATAGAAACCGTAGAAACTACTTGCGATAAGTTTTGTGACTACAATTATTATGTACTATAAAGTGTTTAAATTGGTATCTATCTATTACGAGTAGTACCTAATGTACATGCCAATTTAAACACTTTGTCATAGTTGATTACCTACATCTACAGCAAACACGGAACAAATTATCTTCCATTTTTAAATTAGTTTAAAAATTGATAGCAATGACTTGCCCGAATTTATCAATCACAACCACGTCATACAGTAGTCTGATTGGCGTGTTCATGTAAAGAACCTGATAAATGAAAAAGGAAAAAAAGATATTATGTTTTATTCTAAGTAGACCTGAGAAAGGAAGATATTATGTTTTATTCTAATTAGACCATAATTTGTAACACAGCTTTGTAACGCAGCATATTTTTTTTCAATACACTTCCTCGAAAACTGGTTCATATCGCACTACGAATAGGTTCACAATGCAATGTATTTCACAGGCGTGCGATTTTTCATTTTCCAACACGTGTGCGGGAATAAAAATTGCCACAGATAACTTATACCTATACTTAGCCCGAATTGGTTCAATGCTTCTATTCACACCGTCTCACGCCAGTTTCATTTTGGCACTTGCCGGTGCCAAGTGCCAAAATGAAACTGGCGCGAGACGGTCCTCTCTATTAGGAGTAGAATGTTTTTTTTTTATATCGGCAAAGAGATATGCGTCTTTACGGCGTTAATATTTTTTGAATATTTAAATAATGTTTATAAATAGAATATCATCATTACAACATAAAAAAAACGTTTATGAACAAATTAACATTTATTTGTGTTCTAAACTCAAAAATATTTTTATTTTCTATATTTCTTATTAGGCTGTTTATCGGCTTTATACCTTTGCTTCTCCTTCTACCTGGCAAAAGCAAAGCGCGGAAAAAAAGAAAATTTGAATCATAGTTTCCCAATAATTCATAACAAAAATATTTTTCGTTATTTTATTTTATTTCTGCAAAAGTGTATTGAAAAACGCCGTTTGATACACGTGGACATTTGTTATTGCAGTTATCGGCTCAAAAACAACCTCGCCTACGGTTCGGGTGTTAATTCCGCCTCGAATGCAATAACAAACATTCTCCACTTGTACCAAAATGTACTATTTTTATAGTGTATTGTGCTGTCGATACGCACGTAGCCCATGTTTATAATATTTCATAAAGTGACGCATAGAACATACAGCTTGGGCAGAGGTTCATAATGGTCTAAAAATATCAGGGGTCAAACCCAAGGTCAGGGTGTAAGCCCTCCCACTTCGGCAACCCTAGATTGCTCGCCACAAGTTGCACGCGTAACTTCGGCCACCATTAGGGTGATTACATAATAATAATAGCTGTTCGTGCGGAAAACTTCCCCCGGCTCATAAAATTAATGTTATTACTTCCTTGTTGCCCTTTCAGCATTTTCCACCAAAAGAGCGTTGTAGTAGGACTGATATCGATTTTGCGCTCTAATATTGGTCAGACGAAACTGTGGACGAGAGTTTTGCCAGTCATCGTCCGATTCAATCACATTAAGCTACAAATGAGAATATTCGTGACAAAGAAAACTAATTTTATGGCAAAACCTACCAAAATTTTTTGCCCACGAGATTACCTACCTATCAAGGAGTTCGGTCACGTTCAAGATCCAGACACAATACTCATGGTGTGCCGCCAATTCACACTGTTGTTGTAACTAAGGGAGCAGATGGTTAAATCTATAAATTTAAGTGAATAATAAATAAGAATACTCACAGGATAAATACTTAAGACGACGGCTACATGGCTGATTTTGTCTCGCCAGTGCTTCAGCGCCGATCGAAGGGTGAAGACGTATAGTGCGCATATTGCTAGCAACACCACTAGACTGAAAGCCCAGAGCACCCAGGCGTAGTTGTGGAGGGCTGTGAAAGATTAAGAAGAAGGTTAAAATAAAAAAACACGCTTTAATACCATTAAACTGAACTAAAAAATAAAAAATAAAATTTTAAGTACAAAATATATGACCGTATGTTTTTATTGCGTAGACTTAGAAGCTTGAGTTTTTTAGGACTCCAAGAGACTATAGACTTGCATATTTGATATTAATTTCAACTTGATACCTCCACGCGTTTCTGAGAAAAAGGGTCTTGCCATACTGACAGACAGACGGACAACGAAGTGATCCTATA
The DNA here is from genome assembly GCA_946251885.1 of Cosmia pyralina. Taxonomy (NCBI): domain Eukaryota; kingdom Metazoa; phylum Arthropoda; class Insecta; order Lepidoptera; family Noctuidae; genus Cosmia; species Cosmia pyralina. The sequence continues at coordinate 15,120,951 of OX276355.1, forward strand.
AGGGTTCCGTTTTTTCTTCATCTAAATAATTATTTAGATTTCTGTGGTTTTTTCCTTTTGAGGTACGGAACCCTAAAAAAAGCGTGGGTTGCTTTGCTCGATATCCTTATACTAGCTCTGTAATTCGAAAGCACCCCAAGCTTTTTTTTACAATGACATTAATTTTCTCGTTAATCACTTTATTCTTACATTGAAATCTCTAAAAAGGGTACCACAGGAATTTATGAGAGAATTTTAGCAGAGACATTAATGCCTGTTGGGCTAAAATATACAAGCTGGATGATAGTTTGAGTTGAAGTAAAGGGTACCACAGGTCTATCTCATCTCATCTTATAAAAGGTGACTAAAGTTATTGTCCTAGTCCTGCTAAAAAATGCTGCTATCAAGTAGCTTGCTCTCTACATTTTCAGCTGTCTACGAGAAGCCCTATGATGAACAGTGGTCTGTAGGTACTATCAAAAATCAAAATCAAATCAAAATTTTATTAAATCGGACAACAAACGATCCATAGTAATATCTTATAGCTAGTGTTAGTAAGTAATATTATTATTTGGAGGTAATTTTGAATTGAGTTTGAAGCATTTTGCACAGAAGATGACCAAGTAAGGTACAAGTTTCTCACCTGGCCATCCTCTCCACAAGATACCTCAAAATGGGAGAATAGAAACTCTCCGTCACTGTTTTCAGAATGCTGTTGCTACTGCCCCGGGTTCCAATTACTAATGATGCGATTTTTCTTCGGATGATCGCATGAAATCCGTCAGTTCGATTCTGTGCAAACATTTCTGACGCACTACAGAAACGGGGCAGTCTCAAGAGCATTCTGAAAATATTATTAAATTGGACGCGTAAGGCATCTAGCGGTCTTTTGACATTCAAGCATTCAAATATGGAATATCTTCTGACATGATGACATATTATAGAATCTGACGAGGGCACGGGGCAGAACTAATTTAGTAGGAGTGTCTTTTGATCTGAAGCTTAAAATACAAAGAACCCCCATAGCCCCATATAACTAGAGTCCCTCTCGTATTATTTAGTAGTTCAGTAAATCTCCTACTGTGAGGTTCGAGCCCTCACAGTACCTATGTAATATTTTCATACCGTATGTAAATACATAACAAGCCAACTTGAACTTTTTCAAGTAGATAATGTTGATAAAATTGTTCAAATGGAAAACGCTTTTAGATCTCGTATTCTGTATGATTGCTTCACGTTATTTGAAGCAAGAGAAATTGGCAGATCTAGCTTATCTTAGCGAGATTGATTTCTTGGCTGTTATTCCATGGACCAGAACGATAGCCGCATGCAGTGCATCATGAATTATAACACTGTTTATAGAAATCATGTTATTTAATGGCTATTCAGTTACCTATGTACTTGCATGTATAAAATAAATCAAACCATCTTTGAAGAAGTGAAATGATAGATGCTTGGCTAGAAATAACAACTGGCAAGAATAGGTTCTTACACCAAATCTCTCATACCAGATTTCTCAGTAATTATCAAACATGGAAAGTTTAACTGTAGTATTGTTAACCAACATAGGGTGCATTGTCTATATAAACAATATGGTTACATTATTATGTAGAATAGTTTATGTATTCGATGCAGATGAAGTAGATGCGAAACCTCATGATTTCATGAAATCGCTATATTTGAGGTCAATTCTAACTTATGGAGTTGTACTGCTGATTCTAATGATTATAATTCTGTAAAGCCATATTACCTACGTCCGCGTCTCATATTTTAATCAACATACAACCTGACACTGACCTGCAAATTGCAAAAAACGTAAGAAAATTTGTATATCGCGGGCTACCTTAGCGCATCCTCCTTAATCAATATGTGTAGGTTTTTATCACTGTTTGTCCATCGCACCGGGAACGGGACGTCAAAGAGAAAAAAGAGGACGGCGACATAGTAAATGTACTGTCGCTACTTCGGCGCCCGCGCCGTCGTCTGTTTTCACGTTGCTTGACGTCCCGTTCCCGGTGCGGTGGACAAACTGTCCAGGCTCAGAAACCGTGACTACTACAGATACAAAAGCTATTTATAACCAGATAGTTCCAAGTTTAAAATCTAGTAAATAAGCTAAAAAAGCAAAAAGCTACAAACCGGCTGAACTCGACCACAAAGCGTGGTAAAATCAGCCTGTAGTCGTGCGTGAAATTGTTTTATTATTTTTACAATAACTATTAAAGTACCTAAAGCAACATATACTTGCATAGTTTAATTCTATTTGTTCTTGTTATAATTTTTTTTACATTGACATTGAAAATATTGAGAAAAAAAAACATTTGCTTCGGGTTTTCCGTTAAACCATTTCCTGAAAAAGTTTGTGAACGGCATATACGTAACGTATTCATGTTCTTTTTCTTTTTTACATCCGCCAGAAAATACCGTACCGTACTTTAAATGGAAATTAACGACACGCGCATTGCAAAAAGTACCAACCTATTTATAAAAATAAAACAAGTGCAAATTCGGGCCCATTCGCGCGTCTTTGTACCTAAATATTGACGTAAGAAAACATGTTCCAAACAACTTTCCCTTTTCTTTACTCAATACCTATGTACCAAATACTTGCATTGATAGTTGAATATAATCGGCTTACCTATTATTCGTCTTCATTCAAACATTATCTACATTGGCTTAATTAAATGTAAAATAACTGAATATACCAGCATACCGATACACCTACATAAAGGTTGTTACTTCTATTCACTTTATACAAGACAAATCTATCAAACGTAAGTACTCCTTTTTGAGCAGAACTATTAATTTTAGAATCTATCATCAGACCGAAAGAATTTTAATTTAATTTAGAATCAAGTTTACCACTTTATATCAAAGTTAATTAGAATATTTATTGATATGATGAACATCGCGGAAGCACTTTCAAAAACATAAAAAAATAAATATTGACTGGCTCAAACAATTCAATAGGCAAATAAAATTCAACAGGTAATTATGTTTGCAAGGTGGATAGCGCTATTTACTCTGCCGAAGGCGTACGAGATGAACAAGACAGGTGGACGACTCGAAACTCGATCTCTCGCGCGCGTATACTCTTTATTTCATTTGGATCAAACTGATCCAAATAATTTCTAGTTTCGTTCTTAGTATTTCCTAATAACTAATAGGTACAGGTACGATTATAATCTACTCAATTCTATTTATTTAATATAATTATTTTGAGCAATTAAAATGTAAAACCAATTGGAATATAAATAATTCATTTGCATTAAGCAAGTTATAGACACTTTCAAACATTTGGGTAAGGAACCATTAGATAAAAATTTCCAAATACTGATAACCAAATTACTTTTTACACGTTTTTTTAAACACATTAAAACTTTAGGAGGTCAATAGATAGGTGTTAATAACCCTTCTCATTTTTATTTATAGTTGAATTTCATGCACACAAAATTATTTTAAAACACATTTCCGCACTACCCTATAGTTTTACTTTAAATGTTAACAACTCATAAACGTGAAAACGTCACAAGCAATGAATTATCACTTAACTCCCATTTGCACTCCGCTGAATATGTCATGGTACCGAAATTAATGATCTGAAAATTAATGATAATTATATCAGTGCCGTGACGTGTTTATCTGTGTCTGTGTCGTAGAACAAACGGTACGGTGGATGGGCGACCTACAGGAGATCGCAGGGATGACCCGGATGAACTCGCAAAGATCAGGGCAGAATGGCATAAAAGGGAGGAAGCCTCAGCAGTGGGTGGAAAAATGCTGGCAATGATGATGATGATCTGGCCGTGCCGAAAACCAACGCGCAAGGGTTAATCGCGTAACATAAGGAAAAGTTGAAAACATGGAAATGTTCTTTTCGCCTGAACAGATGATATAAGCGTAAAATCATAATGCGTAAGAATATTATAAGTAAGTAGGTACTCTCGTTGCGTTAAACACGAATACGTGGTGGGATTGAGTAATGTTTACAGCGAAAGTACATATATAGGTAAGTACTTACCACGAATTCTTGAATTATGGCATGTTTCCATGCCAAATGTTTTGTTTGTTTTTAGGGAATTTTGTGGGTAATTTAACTATCATAAATCTATTAATGGTAAATGGTTGTAAGATTTGTAGTGTAATTATTTCAGCATGGCATGCAAATAACGAAACAAACACGAAACAAAGTCCCAGGGACACTTTACCTATTGAATTATTGTTTGAGCCAGTAAATCTTTATTTTTTTATGTTTTTGTTAAAGTGCTTCCGCGATATTCATTTGTATTAATAAACTCCAATTAACTAGTTTTGAAATAAAGTTGTAACTTGATTCTAAATTAAATTAAAATTCTTTCGGTCTGATGAAAGATTCTAATTCTGCTCGAAAAGGAGTATGCTTGATTGATCTGTCTTGTATAAAGTGCCATAAAAACGATGCTTAAAACTAGTCGCCCTTCCAAGCATTTTAAACATACGGTGCCAAAAAAGTTATCAAAGGTTAACAACTCCGTATCAATCCAAAATCCCTTTATGAAACGAATCGAATTCAACTGGAAATATGGGTCTCACCAAAGGAGGATATCTTTCTATTTTTCGAGGAGCTCGTGGCTAAGTAATAACAGCCGCACGGGTCTATCCATACGGTTAAGCTACGCTTGCCGGGGTTGTCCGTGGATGGGTTTAACCTTTACATTAACGAGACCTCCGTGCCTCGGAAAGCACGTTAAGCCGTTGGTCCCGGCTGGCATGTCTGTCGTGGATCTTTGACTGTCGTTACGGGTCGTAAGAAGCCCGAAAGTCTAACAACCAGTCTTACCAAGGGGTATCGCATTACCTAGTAACTGGGTTGTGGAGGTCAGATAGGCAGTCACTCCATGTACTGATATTCAGCTGCATCCAGTTAGACTGGAAGCCGACCCCAACATAGTTGGGAAAAGGCAGAACGGCATGATAAAGGATGGAATAGTTCGAAAACAAGCCAACGGACCTAGGCTAAGACTAGCAGAACTACACTAGGACATTCGTTCTCTATACCTCCTGCGATAAGGGTAACGACTCTTTGATTATATTAATCAAAGGTACGACTAGATACTATCGACTTACTAAAATCGATTGTCATTATGAATGTCATTCTTAGGGATACAATAATAAACAAAGAATCCAATTAAGTCGATTGAATTGAACGAGTCATTTCTGTATCACATGCTATAGGTTAGGAAGCAACGCTTTTGCCATCAACAGGGCATCATCCAGACTCCTAGCAGCTACTGAGAAACTCATAACTTAATTAGCAATACTAGGTTTTGAAATAGAAGATGATCTAAACGCACGTGCTGTTTTTAATTCCGTCTAAATGACAATGATCTTGTCTCAATTAACACCACAATTGGACTAATTGGCTTTCAACTAAGTACGTGCTCCTGTGAACGAAAGTGATATGACAATCAATCTGCCTAGCCTTTCCCCAACTATGTTGGGGTCGGCTTCCAGTCTAACCGGATGCAGCTGAATACCAGTATTTTACATGGAGCGACTGCCTACCTCACCTCCACAACCCGTTAACTGGGTAATACGATACCCCTTCGTAAGACTGGTTGTCAGACTTTCGGGCTTCTGACGACCCGTAACAACTGTCAAAGATTCACAAATGACAGCCGGGACCAACGGCTTAACGTGCTTTCCGAGGCACGGAGGAGTCTCGGTATGTAAAGATGGTCACCCATCCACAGACCGACCCCGGCAAGCGTAGCTTAACCTGATGGATCGACCCGTGCGGCTGTTATTACTTAGCCATTAACGATAAGAATGTTTATCAAATACAGAGGCTCCTATGAAAGCTAGTGTTGCAAGACTCCCGGGAGTTTTGTTTCGCTTTGTGAATGAAATAAATCTAAGATGAAATTGATTGTACTTAGAAATGAATGCTCGAGTCATCGTTCTTCTTGGACATTAGTTGCATCATGAATTCATGATTGCACCGTTCAGATCGAAAACTGAACCGGATGGAAGAGTTATTCGAATTTCACAATTTTATTGAAATAGGTGATGAGGATGACTGATGACATGACAACCTCTAAGTATCTATATGTCGATTGTTGATGATTGTTTGACGAACGGAATTTACACCTAGGAGCCTTGGACTACTCGGATGAGGTGAGGTTATGCCCCTAAAAAAAGGATTATCGTAATTTTTTTTAATTTCGGAAGCCTGTCTAATAAGAAGGATTTTTATTTTACAAGGATCGTCCTCTTGGCATCATGGGAGAAAGGAATATGTATCCTCTTTGATACTCGTACATGTCGTACTAGACGTGTTGCCAACTCATGATAATAAGAAAATATGCAATATATTGCATACGTATGCACCTTATGCAAGTTTCCACTATTGCCAGTGCACTAGCAATGCACATGCCTACAAACACCTCTCACAACATGCATAGTTTAATATGCCTGTAAGTGAAGTTCTATCATCGAGGAGGATTACGACGAGAGTAGAGTATAATTGGTTTTTACATCCGTTACGACAGTCACTGTCGTGGGCCACTGTGGCCCTAAACAAACGGTATGCCGTTGCCTAATATTTTAGATAATGGGAACGATATATTATATAAATCTGAGTAGGTACCTACTGGTACTACCACAGAATAAGGTAGGTACTACTAAGTAAATACCTATTTCAGGAAGCATAAGTAAGAAATGAATTTCCGCCACCATCAGAAGGAATGGAAAGCTATTACGTATAAGTAATGACTTGATGAAGCGTGTATTACGAGAAGATGAAGAAATTATATGGGCATAGGAAATTATTGGAAGAGCAATCAATGTTCTTATTTAACGATGAGTTGGCATTTCAAACCTTTTGTAGATGACTATAAGGTTTAAAATGTCACCTCACCGTCATATAAAATGAACAATCACAGATACAATCACAGTACGATCAATATCTGATTTGATATAGGTATCAATTTCGAAGGTTTTATCGAATTAAGGCTCCTGTAGACAGGCGCGACGCGACGCGACGGTCCGATGCGATCCTGGTTCTGGTGGTTTTCATAGAAATTGTTCTACTAGAGTCGCGTCGCGCTGTCGCGTCGCGCCTGTTTGTAGGGGCCTTTATAATCATAGCTTAAAGTTCTGACAAAAGCTCAGCACAGATTCTTAGTGCGGCCTAACCTTACATCGAATGTTGCGCTTGCCAAATCTGTTACTGCCATGCTGTCCTCAACATTCCTTCGATATCTTCAATTTTTATCAGAAAGCGTTAGAAATATCTGCGTCTTTTATTAAAACCGACGAAAAAAAAAGGAGGAGGTTCTCAATCCGACATTTAAAAAAAAATGTTTTTTGTTGCCATGTTTATGTTCACCTACGATTTTTATTCTCAACCAAAATTAATTATTCTCATGAATATAATTAATGGTTTTGTTGTTAAATTTCTAATGTAGGTATTATCATTATCATGTTTAACAATGAAAATTCACAAAACACGTGTTCGTTTTGGTACATGTGTCTCCAAAACAAAAATGATCCGTCTGGATAAACAATAACTAACACAAGTTAGAACAAAGACCATAATCGTGCTTCTGAAAGCATCTGTGTAAATTACCAAAAAAAGTAGGTATTTATTTATTAAGTACAGGGCAATGACTTTGTTGGAGTCCAAAAAATTAATCGTTATAATAAAACCTTCATGATTTTTTTCAACTTTCTGAGTTTCAATTACTTACATACGTGTTTAGCTAGTTTTTTTTTTTCGAGAGTTAAATAAGACCTATGATTCTATTGTAGACAAACCTTTTTCAAGTTTCGAATTCTTGAAAAACGTTCAAACTCGCATAAATAAGTCCCGCATATGCAAAACCATACCTTTCGAAGAAAAAAAAATTGAAGTCGGAAAAATCTTCTCGAAGGGAGACTTGTAGTTAATATTATAGATACCATTACATAAGTAATATCATTATCTTATTGACTGACCGACTCCTTGACTATTCAAAAGTGCCTGTTTGAAATAAATGCTTTGAGTTGGTACTACTAGAAGTTTTGTAACTGCCTTTAAAGTGCCTAGCAACTAGCAACTGAGGAATGGGAATGCCAATAAAATACAAAGCCTATATATATGCCACTAAGTATCATTGTAATGCAATGCCTGTCACCCACGGAGCTTAATCACGCTTGGACTTAATGGACTTTACCTGTGTACAACTTTTAACCACTCTAAAGGCAACATAATGTGAAATACAAATTGCATTCTTCAAGGACTTGGCTTATTTTTTTTAGTTCTCTACCATTACCTACATCTTGTAGGTCCATTTTGTTTTGCAGAAACGGTCGTTTATTCTAGAACAATACCTACAAAAAAAGCAGCGAGGTGCGTGCGAGTCGGACACGCACACAAAGTGTTCCGTACCACTATACAATATTTAAGGGCACACATTCCTATAAAACCAAATCATTTGGATTTTCCATGTGTCATTTGACGCATCCTTTTTAGGATCATTATTATGAACAACTTTTACTATGGGATCAAACCTGAAAACGCGAAAAAAAGTCAGCTGTTCCGTACATTTATGTTCGCATTATTGTCTACTGCTGCATTATAACCGAAACACGATTAGATACTTGAAATTGTATCGACAGAAAAAAAATCCAAAAGCACCGTCTATTTTCTGTTTTATACATTATACGTTAACAGTTCCTTATTGTGCAGTAAAATTTACTTTAAATCGAAGGTATTGAAATATGTTAGGAACTTACTAAGCTAAAAATTGATTTCTGCAGAGCATTTTGTAATAAATCTACATTTAAGCGAAGCGCGTTTAAATTCCAGTGCGCGTGAGTCTTCTACCTCGCGCGTCAAACTAGACAGCCATAACGACATCGACATTTCTCTTACACAACGAGCTAAACCACGCTTCGATATATCCTCTTAACACTACATATTTTCGCGTCTTTAATTATTAACTCTTTAAATTATTATTCGTTGTTATAGCGACCATAATAATAATGTACACTCTGTGAAAATTTCAAGTGTCTACCTTTTACGGTTCAAAAGATACCTATACAGCCCTGTGACAGACGGACGGACGGACGGACAGCGGAGCCTTATATCACGACTGTACGAAGTCGAACGTACACACTGCTACAGATCAAGCTATGCATTTCCAGTATAAGCTCGCATTGTATAGGATTTCCTTACAATGAGAGGTCAGTGTAAACTGGAAATGTATAGCTTGATGTGTAGCCGTGTGTAGATACAACCGCATGCAGTTGGATATGAATATAATATATACTGGATGACTTTTTTTACCGTCTCGAAAAAAATAGGGTATATTCGGTGAACGGAGTAGACCCTATGGCATATCTAGTTTTTTTTTTTTTTTTAGTTAATAAAAATCAAAATTCAAATCATAATGCAGGTTGCATATGATTTGAATTTCGATATTTTTAAAGGATTTATTATTTTTCTTCAAAATTTATGTTTTTATTGTTCTAAAATGAAAAGTTTACAACGAATTTGTAGTATTTATTGATAATTAGATATTTTTTTTCTAAGCTATTCACCGCTATTTTAGCGTTCACCTAATATACCCTATTTTTTTCAAGACGGTAAAAAAAGTCATCCGGTTCAGTTCAGTTCAGTTCAGTCGATATTATCGACTACGTGCAGTTGCTGCGGTGCAGTCCGTCTGATGGCAGCCTAAGGTGGCCCCGTTGACATGGCACCCTTTGGATACGAATTTACTGAACCCTAAAAAGCAAGTTAAAGTAATCATCTTTATATAAAACTTGGGACTATTTATCTCATATAAATGTCAAGCGTGAATTCCCTTGAACTTTGTTCATTTAAGTAACCCTTTACAAGTCAGGAAGCACTATTTTTTATTATTATTATTTTTGCTGACATTAATTACTATGAGCTAGAGAGGTTTCTGATTCATACCTACTTATTTATGAACAGTACATAATGTAGGAGCTATTATTAATTATATTTATGTAGGCTACTAGCTTACAGATTGGTAGGACAGTAAACTGCTGGGTTAGTTTAACCACGTTTTATGGTTAGGTTAGGTTCTAAGGATAAAAATGAGTGACGGGGTCCAATAGGGCCGAAGCCGCCGGGGTCGCGGGTAGTTCGAAAGAGATACCGTGGCCCTGGCACGGGCAACTGAAGGAACACGGGTGGGTTTTAGTCAGTAAAAGTCTGACACGCCCTCCCGCTCGGCCCGGAGCGGGAGAAGTCATTTGATGATTTCCCATCCACAAAAAAAAAAAAAAAAAAAAAAAAAAAGGATAAAAATGAGGAGGTTGTCAATTTCTAAATTTTATTACGATTATATTTATTTTATTCGCAGTTTAATTTATAATTCTCATTCTGAAGTTAGAAATCAGCTAATCAGCGCCCTATTTTGCGTAATACACTATCAATCGGAATCTGAATATTTTTTTTGAAGCAAACTTCTAATCCATTGCTCCATATGGTCGAAAAATTTGTCTACTCAACAACGTAAATAACGCAATTAATGTTATTGAACTGTCGATTATGATGACTAAAAATTTTTGTTTTGTCCGTCATGTAGATTATTAATAAATATTGGACAAGTATTTTTTTATTTTTTATGGAATCAAAAGATTACAGCGATACCTTGAGTTAAAATATGGCATGACGTCACGCCTAGCTAGATTTTATAGTCGAAGTAACGTAGCGAGCCCCCACTCCCCAACTTTAATGCGTCTTATCCAAGTCATATGATAAAGCATAATAAAATACATGTCTAATATTTTTTTTATTATTTCTGACTGACGGCCTAAATAGAATTTCTTTTTTTTACCCAGGTATCATCCCTCTTCGGACATGACATGACATAGTAAAATCTAATCTACCTACAATTTAATTTGCCCCAAAATCGAAGTCAAAATGCACGACTTCGCATCGGTTTTCCTCCTGAAGTCCCATCTCAAAAATACAGGTAGGTACTTGTTACATTTTTATCTGTATAAAGTTGAAGAAACTGAATCCTTCAAAAGAATTTCGTAGCCTATTTATAGGAAACTGCATTCCAAGAAACAAAATTTAAATTAGAATAATTATATTCCTTTCATTGTCAATTATTTTGTGATACCTAATATTGTAAATACCTAGTATCTACCTATTTATAACATTGGAGATAAGCTACATTATCAATAACAAATAATTCAATGGATAAAGAATTATCTTTACGTAGTACTTACTTATTTTGAACAAACATTTTTCCTTTATTGTGGAAAATAGAAAAGTAATGGAAACAAAAAATTTATTGACTGCAGGAGCCACTTGATACTCGTAGTTGACCGATTGATCAACATTAGATATTCCCATATAGATAGGAATTCTATGACTGGAATAGCATAACTTCAGGAATTCATGGAAATAAAATGTTTATAATAGGTAGGAATACAGGTAATTACCAACAAAGAAATTGGAGTAGGTACCTACTTAGGGCCTATTTCACGATGTCCGAATAGCCACTACTTACCGAATAAATTCAAAAATGGAACAGATTTTGTATGAAATTATCTGATAATCGGTTGAAATAGGCCCTTAAACTTTTAACCCAGGAATACTTATTAATAAGATCGGTAAAAGCACAGATGGCAAATCAGTCAAAATTTATTTTGAAATAGCGAATTAGAGAATACCTGAAAAATAGGACGCGAAATCGGGATTCTGGCTGTAGCTATGGCACAGGAGCGTTGAATTTATTGCAATCTCCGTTTCGGGAAACGATTTGTCTGCACTTATGTGACGAGCGGTGAGAATGCGCGTCCCACTACTGGCTTCGCCTGACAAATCCATTTTAACTAAATCACTCAATCTAGTTAGAAATTGTCACATAAAGTTTGTTATTTTTTATTGTTTAGCCCCACATTTATTCATAACATATTCGAAATTTGATTGTTATTGTATTTCACTGCTTTTAAAAATCGAATTTCGCGCGTCATTCGCTTTCCACGGTTGGTGCGGGCGCCGAGGCGAAGGCATCTGAGCATACTGCCAGAAACAAACAGCCAGCTTGCTCGCTGTCGCCGCTTATTGCATTCACTTTCTTTCGACATTTTAGTGGCCTGTCTGCGCAACGCCTTTACTAGTGATGTTCGATACACCTATTTTCTTTCAAAACATTTATGATTAAGTGGGATAGATACTTATCCCAAATATTGATTGCTGTTAAAAAACCCAGTTATGACTATAGGTTAACGAAAATAGTGATAAGTGAAACTGATAAGTGATTGAGAACACAGCCAAAGTTATGATAACATTACACCATGTTGTACCTTCCGCCTAAGTTTTAGTGGGAATAGGTACCTACTTACCTATCTACTTGGATCGTCTGTTTGTAAATATGATTATACACTTCTGGACACATCTATTGGCCCACCTTAGAGTTTAGGTTTCGATGGCCCCTACCGAAATATGATTGCTAGATTGAACAAAAACTGTTGATGCAGTTTTAAACCTGATACATTTTACCATCTTTTTCGATCGTATTGTTTTAAATTTGAATTCAGAATACCATACGACATGGAGCTACGCCTAACAAGTCGGATATGCGCCTTGTTAAAGGCAATTGATTTTTGAATAAAAAACATGTTTTATCAAATAAAGGTTTAATTTAATAACGCGTGTTGCCTCCATGGGCATCTACCACAGCTCTCATACGATTAGGCATAGAGTTTATCAACCGATCTATGAAATTTTGAGGGATCATCTCCCATTCCTCTTCTATGGCAGTTTTCAACTCCTGCATCGTCTGGGCAACTGGCTGACGAGCTCTAACACGTCTTTTTAGCTCGTCCCACATGTGCTCAGTGGGGTTCATGTCTGGGCTTCTGGCTAGCCAGTCCATAACTGTGATGTTCACATCCCGAAGATATTCCCTGACGATGCCGGCCGCATGGGCTCTTGCATTATCATGCATAAAAAGGAAATTTGGGCCCACATAGTCCGCGTATGGTATCACGTGAGGTTCTAAGCACTCACGAATGTACCTTTCAGCATTTAATGTTGGCAGCCGTGGTCCTGTAACAACCTCAAGTTGAGTTTTGCCGCTTGCGGATATACCGCCCCAGACAGTCCATGAGCCACCGCCATAAGCAACCCTCTCTTCAAAGCAGCATTGTGCGAAACGCTCTCCCTTACGTCGGTAGACCTTCTTCCTTCCATCATTGCCATGTAACACAATTTTAGACTCATCAGAAAAGAGTACACGGCTCCAATCTTGCTGTGTCCAATTTAAATGACTGCGTGCGAAATGAAGGCGCGCTGTTCGGTGGGCTCGCGTTAGTATGGGGCCATTAGCTGGCTTGTGTGGTACCATATCGCGTTCTTTTAACCTTCTCCGAACAGTTCGAGCGCTCACAGATACTCCGTGGAAGTCGCGAAGTTGGTTTTGTATCTCAATGGAGGTAAGGTGACGATTTCTCAAGCTGGTCGTCACGATGAATCGATCCTGCCTTTCAGTTGTGACCCGAGATCGTGGCCTTCCTTGGCGACGAACAAAGCCGCCAGTCTCTAGGTACCTCCGATAAACATTTCGGACCGCAGATCGACTTAAATTAAGTTGAGCACTCACGTTTCTTTGGTTGTGTCCGGCCTGAATAAGTGCCACAGCTTGGGCGGCGACTTCAGGTGAAGTATCCATAGATTATTGATAGAACCTCACCTTAATGTTAAGAATAAGTAATGTTTGTTGCAAAACCAAAGATATCAATCACTTTTTCAAGAATGAAATCCAAGTAAACCAATAAAACCAAGTTTTCTTAGTATTCGATTGTTTGATATCAACAAAGAGGCTCCAAATTGTCTTTTGTTTCTTTAAATTCTGTGTTCGAAATTCAAAAAAAGACTATTGAATGTAATTGTGAATGTGCCAGGTTCAAAACTGCATAAAAACTTTTTGCTCGACCTAATATAAAATTTTAGCTAGGACCAAACGAAACTGAAAATACAAGGTGGGCCAAAAGATGTGTCCAGAAGTGTATTTTTGCCTCTAGTCTCAGTAGTTCGGTTGTTCAGTAGGTGTTTAAATTGTTCGGGACCGGTATATTTGCTACAAAATACCGATACTGAAATATTGAACAACCGAACTGCTGAGACTAGAGCCATTTTTGAGCGTAAGAGAGATAAGGGATAATATCTATATTGGCAAAAAGTTGGTAGTATGAATCATATTTTATCAAAGCCAAAGTAATTTATTTTCCAGAAACACTATATAGGAAGTTTATATTTATTACCATGCACATGACTGTATCTAGAATAGACGAGAGTCCTGTGTGTTACAATAATAATAGATAAACAGTAGGTGGGTATGTGGGTAGGTAGGTAAAGCTAACATCACACCAAACCACTTTAATTTTAATCGATACCAACATTATCGACTTCGCACAGCATTACCTTACTATGAGGTAATACTCGTAGTAACATTAAAAATTGCTGGGTAATATCCAACAGGCCAACTTCATGCTCTGCTTGTAGGAAAGATTGCTAACATCATTGTGCATTGGCATTATAAACAATACATGTGCCATATGACATCCCCGCGATTATATCGAAACAATTGCATAATAAAAAAGTTATCGGATGGTAATAGGGATTTTTAAAAAAATGAGTGTAACTATTCTTTCGCGTAGTTCCGTACATATGGATAATACCTAAAATAACTAGGTAGGTAGGTAGGTACATTTCGTAGGTACATATCATAGAACAGGAGTGCTCGTATATTTATTGAGGGAAGAGCAACAAACTTTCTCTTTTATTCTTGTACACACGGCTACATATCAAGCTATAGGTACATTTATAGCATAAGCTGACCTCTCATTGTACGAAATCCTATCTAAAACAGCTGAACTCGCATTGTTTAGGATTTCCTTACAATGAGAGGTCAGTGTAAACTGGAAATGTGTAGCTTGATGTGGCCGTATGTACAAATATATGTATATACTGAATGATCTTTTTTACCGTCTTGAAAAAAATAAGGTATATTAGGTGAACGGAGTAGAAGCGTATGGCATACCTAGTTTTTTTTTTTTTAATAGCTTAGTCAGAAAAAAATATCTAAGAATCAAAAAATACTACAAATTCGTTGTAAACTTTTCATTTTAGAACAATAAAAACATAAATTTTGAAGAAAAATTATAAATCCTTTAAAAATATCGAAATTCAAATCATATGCAACCTGCATTATGATGTGAATTTTGATTTTTTTTAATTAAAAAAAAAAAAAAAAACTAGATATGCCATAGGCTTCTACTCCGTTCACCGAATATACCCTATTTTTGTCGAGACGGTAAAAAAAGTCATCCAGTATATAGTCGTTTTGCATCCTCGTCAAATTTAATTATGTAGTATAGACCAGCAAACCGAACAACTTTTTCCATGGTACCAACACCGTTATCGCGAAAAAATAATCAGCCATCCCATACATTTACGTCGAGTAGGTATTGAATTTTTCTATGGGACAGTTGAAAATTTTTTCGCGATTACGATGTTGGTCCCATGGAGAAAGTTGTTCGGTTTGATGTTCTGTACCACACCCCGAAACTTGACGAGGATGCAAAACGACACCTTTATTTATATATACATACAAATATTGCTTATTTAACCCGTCGCGCGCCAATTAGCAGACACAATTGAAATTCTATTGTTATCTGTACACATGGTGTACAATCGACATTTTAAGAGTTAATAGTTTATGGATATTTTTCCAAGAGCAGTACGGGATGCCAAAACATTACACAATAATGTATAACTTTAGCATTAAATGGAAATAAAAACACATCATAGTAGGTTGTAACTAGCATGAAAAGCTTATTGTAATATTATATAATAATAATAACATTACTATAGTGGCACTTCTATAAACATAATGAAAAATTGATCTGTTAGCCGGGGCCACATTAAACGTCAACGTCGATGCCCTTAAACGCTTTAAACATCATCGCGATAGTTGAATTCGGTCAAATTATCCCGGTAAGTGGTGGCTACACATAAGGTTATCGCCCTTCAACGCGATAATCAACGGCACATCGCGTATAATGTGTCCCCGGAATTACGGGTAACTATAAGAAATGATGGATGGACCCGGACTAAATCTTTTACGATTTTGGTTACCATTGGTTTACCCACGATCTGTAATCGTCACTCGGCCGAATGCATATCACGGGCAAAACGTGGGTTTACTTATTATGTCTACACATCTCTGCTTACCCCATCTGCTTCAGAGAATGCAGAAGTACACCTCGGCTCCCGTTTAACCACCATCTCCTCGCCTGATGCTAAGTGGAGATGCGGTTGACGATAGTTTTAGATAGACTATTTGGAGCTCTGCTTAAATCGTTAGGCGTCATACTTAAATACTTAATTTCATTTCGAGCGTGATAGACTATTAGGAAAAGAAAATAAAGCAAAAAGAAAAACGTTTCAAATAAACGTTTTTCGTTTTCGCCAAATGCGCAAACCAGTAGGCAAGGAACACATTTGAACAAAGTTAAGCATGTTTTTGGCCTTTTGGTATTATTTTAACCTACAATTTAGTAACAAGGATGAAATAAAGCTGAAAATTTCTGCTTTATTTCATCCTTGTTACTAAACCCCGCGCGCCTTTGACACTTTCAATTATTTACCCAGTTCCCGCGTCAAAGTGGCGCCATCTGCTGTTTCAGTGTTGCGTAATATTCCATAATCACGTGGGGCATTGAGAAAAGTTCCGCTACTTGACACTAGCTGGCGTTTCACAAAGTCGTTTTCTGACATTTTTATTGACATTGTCTATGGTAACGATATGTTGTAAGGAACCGTAACAAACGACTCTAGATTAATAATTAATATTAACATAAAATACGAGTTATATTAGACGTACGTGTATCACGAAATGTAAATAAGCATAGAATTTTAAATAATGTTTAGGAACTAGTTTTTTTTATGATACGTACACAAATAATTAATTAGGCTGACTGACTATTTTTGGTAATGCCTCAATAGGATTATTTTCTAGTAATGTCATCTACTATATTTATCAATATTATAATATTATATTAAATTTTATTATCTGTAGGTACCTATTGATCTAAATTATGTTGTTTATTTCCTCAAAACTTAAAACATGTAGGCTACTATGTGTCCGTATTTACATTATTTACTTATGTAATCAGAAATAAAACGAGGACATACTTACCTAATTGAACGGAGATATTTCGAAATGTAAAGAATTGAGAGAATTATGTAAGTAGGGAACTAGGTAGGTAAAGATATTAGGTATGTAGTAGGTACAAGAAAAACATATCTTAAACGAATTTTAGCGATTCTCGTAAGTATTTAGTAAACCAATGATCATGCATGACTGTTTATACCTATTAAGTACCATCAATAACACAATGGTTTTTGAGGTTATAAACAGATTCATGTCACAAAAATATACAAAATGCCACAATGTAACTTATTAAAACACTGGTATTGGCTAATCTGCCCGTAAATGTGATAAGATTTATCAAAATATAGATAGAAGATAACGTCTGTGGGTAAATATTGAACATGTACCTACCTATAGTCGGTCGCATATCGTCAGTGGTAACGATACCAGTATAAGCTGGCCTGGCATTATGTTGAAAGGTGAAACTCCATTTTACGAGCTGCTACGGGAGGAGCTACGGTAGGCCAGCTCTAGGTCACACCTGACGTGTGGTCGACTGTACCTGCTCATCATCTTCCAGTTTCCACCCTTGTCTCATGTTACTTGGGGTCGGTGCAACACGTTTTTTGATCTTCCAATCTGCCCTATCAAGTCACTCGCTTCTCTTTTATACATTGCTCACACAATCCATCCATCATTTCTTTGGCCTTCTTCTCCTTCTCCATCCATCGACTGTACCTACTACGGTATAAAAATTGTCATGATACTATTTTTCTCGTAACTTTTGTTGAGTCAAAATTCTTGTTATTGTAAAATGACTAAATATTATTGAAAGTATGATAGGTAGGCACATAGATATTATATTTCTATGGGTAGGCACCTACTTAGTAGATAAGAAATGCATATGGAATCATTCTAATATTAGTGTACAACGTTTACAAAGTTTGTAAGTAGGTATATATTTTTTTAAATTAAATTATCCCACATAGGTATTGTGTCCCACAAATCCCGTAACACGTGACTATATGTATAATAAAATTAAACGTAGTAGCGAGTGTTTATCTTTATTCGAAGGTCAAATTAGAGGCAGTCGTCGCCCAATACATTAAACATTGTACATTGTTTACCTACCTACTGTTAATAATAAAATTATTTGCGTTAAATTGTTTTATATCGTCTAAATTTCGATCAAATAAAGATTGTTATTTGTAAACAGAAACACCACGTTTCATTTCCTTAAAGAGGTGATTTGCAGCAGCAAAATATCTCCAAAATCCACGTGGTCGTCCTATATCTACCTAATAATATTTCAGAGGAAGCGTGCTAAAATATTATTTTATTTAATATCCTTAGGGAAAATCCTAAATTAGCTATTTTTAGTATTTTTGGTGCAATAACAAACAAATATGTATTTCAAGAACTAAAAGTAAGTAGGTACCTATGTACCTAAATTGTATTTGTATAGAAATGAGACCACACAGGTATAAAAACGTGGTTACAGAAAGCAACGGTCGCCCCCGCACTTCAGAGGATTTCCAATCCCTCTCTGACGATCTGACCATTCTGTTGGGCTTGAGTGACTCCGTTATCATAGCGGGCGATCTCAACGCCAAACATACCTCCTGGAATAGTTCCACCACCACTTCTAGAGGAAGACACCTGTTCGACCTCTGTCCCATTTTGGGTTTCGATGTCATTGCCCCAATGACTCCCACTCACTATCCCCATGACCCCGCTCATTCCCCCGACGTACTTGATGTAGCGCTTCTAAAGAATGTCAACCTTCGGTTGGACTCTATAGAAGCGATACATGAACTAACGTCTGATCATCGTCCCGTGATCTTAAATCTGGCCCCCCGCATAGGTCTCCGCGATCCCTCTCAACCTCTCCCCACCCGGTTGGTGACGGACTGGAGGAAAGTAAGCGAATGTCTGAAATCCTCCTCATCTCCCCACTTAGACTCTATTCCTGATCAGTTTGACTCTCTCGCTGACACGACAGCTGCGATCGACTCATTCACGGAGCACGTACAATCAGTCCTGAACGATTGTTCAAGGGAGGTTCCAGCGGTGGATGACCATCGCTGGAAGCTGCCGGACGATGTACGTGCCCTGATGAATGAGAAGAACGCGGCTGTCCGTGCCTACAGCAGCTTTCCCTGCCGCTTGAACAAAGTCCATATGCGCTATTTGCAGAAATCTGTAAAGAAACGCATAGAGGAACTGCGTTCCACGCGTTGGGACAAGATGTTGAGTGAACTCGAGCCAACTCATCAGGCCTTCTGGCACCTACAGAGGAAACTCAGGTCCTCAGAGACAGCTTCTATGCCCCCCTTAGTACGCCCAGACAATACCATCGCTTTCGATGATATCGACAAGGCCGAATGCCTTGCCGATAGTCTTGAGGCCCAGTGCTCACCCAGCTCTCAACCAGTAGACGAAGCCCACCTCTCTGAGGTTGACGCTGAAGTCGAACGTAGAGCCTCCCTTCCCCCCGTTGAGGACCCTGATTGTCCCTTGCCTCCCGTCACTCCTGACGAGGTGCACGAGATAATCAAGGGTCTAAAACACCGTAAAGCCCCCGGCTCAGATGGAATCACCAATAGGGTGTTCCAACTCTTCCCTGCCCGTTTGATTATGCTCATGACCATCATCTTCAATGGTGCCATGGGTAATAATATCTTTCCTCACGCCTGGAAACAGGCTACCGTTATCGGTATCCCTAAGCCCGGCAAGCCTAAGAGCGAGCCCTCTAGCTACCGGCCTATCAGTCTGCTCAACGTCTTCGGCAAAATCTATGAGAGGCTTATTTATAAGCGTCTCAGAGATTATGCCGAGACAAAGGGTCTCATTCCCGACGAGCAATTCGGTTTTCGAACCCAGCACTATTGCGTGCAGCAGGTCCACCGTATTGTCGAGCACATCAGCGTTGGGTTCCAACGCGGTGCGATGACTGGTGCTGTCTTCTTTGATATAGCGAAGGCCTTTGACAAAGTCTGGCACAACGGCTTATTATATAAGCTGTACCAACTCGGTGTGCCGGATCGTCTCGTGCTCATCCTACGAGACTTTTTGTCAAACCGCACCTTTCGCTATCGCATTGAAGGAGCACTTTCCTCCCCCCACCCTATTCGCGCAGGAGTCCCTCAGGGCTCTGTGCTTTCCCCCCTCATATTCATCCTCTTCGCCAGCGATATCCCGAAGAGTAAAAAGGCACAGTTGGCGCTGTTCGCAGACGATACGGCCATTTTCTCCAAGGGAATTCGCCCTGACTCGATCGCTCGCACCCTCCAAACCGCAGTCGATGCCCTCGGCAAGTGGTTTCGAAAGTGGAGAATCGAAGTCAATCCCGATAAAAGCCAAGCCATTCTCTTTACGAGACGGCGTAATCGGCTCACCGCCCCTCCTCGGCCGATCACCATGTTTGGCAAGCAGATCCCTTGGGAGAAGCGAGCCAAATATTTAGGTGTGACGCTCGATAGTCATTTATCATTTTCAGAGCACATAAAGCAGGTTCGTTCGCGGGCCTACTTTGCTCTCGGCCGTTTACACTCCGTTCTGAATGCACGCAGCAAGTTGTCCCTTAAGTGCAAGTTGCGTATTTACACAGCGTGCATTCGACCTATCATGACCTATGCGGGCCCAGTCTTTGCGCATGCAAAGCCCCACCTCATCCATAGGATGCAGACCCTTCAGAACCGTCTCCTCCGAAAGGTAACGGGAGCCCCCTGGTTCGTTCGGAACGCGGACCTCCACCTTGACCTTAAAGTCCCGACCATCCGTCAGTACTTGAAACGCCTTTCCAAGCGTTTCTTTGATTCCGCCGTGAAACATCGCAACCCCTTGGTTGTCGAAGCCGCTAGCTATGTCCCCAGTAGAATCAGTAGTATCCGCCGTCCGCGACATGCCCTCACTGAACCCGATGACCCTATCACCCTCCTCCAGGAAAGTAGTAGGGACACTAGCACAGTCCAACACAAACACAGATCTACATTCCGGCCTCGCCGCCGAGGCCCACCGCGTTTAAGACCATCTAACGTAAATGTAAATTCATGCCCCTTGATCGGTTTAATCGAGCCAGCTGGTGGCGTAGCTGAGCCTGTAGCTTTAAACTCCCCTGATAATAATAATTCCCCTAACTTGATCCAGCCTATTGCTTTGCCTTGTATATCATTGGTCAATGACAACGACTCCCTAAGCCGAGGTCCGTACCCCACAGGGGGTGCCCTTAGTGCGCAGTCGTTTAGTTTATAATTTAGTTAGTATTTATGCCCCTGGCTGGAGGCTTTTGAGCTCGCTTAAAGGCACCAACAGGAAAGTCCGGTTAAGTAGTCGGGACCTCTCATGGTCACACTACGAGATGCCATTTCAAAAAAAAAAAAAAAAAAAAAAAAAAAGCAACGGTCGCACTATTTAGGAGTCAATGACTTCATGTGGCAGTCGTTTTAATGTTTCTGGTAATAACTTCCATACCTTAAAAATATACCAGCGTTCTTAGATTCCTCAGATCAGATACCTCGGTTTTAATAACACGCTAGTACACAATAACCAAAATTAAGTAAGAAAATTGCGATACATTCATAATCAAAACCAAACCAAAACCAATCAAAACCATCGATTTTATAATACCGTCATGAAGATGTGTAGCTATAGCTACCTAGAGTTTAAAACGGTCTCATAACAATACATACCTACCTATCACAATAAACAGTGATCATCGTAGTCTGGAAAAAACCGAGGGCATTGTCCGTTTTTAGTTTTGTTTCGCCCAAACGGAGACTCGCAGATATTTATACAAATAAACATTGCCTACACGACTCCGGCCGCTGATATTTTAATATTATAATTAGCGATAATAATTTGTCAGTTCTCGGTTCGTAGGTACGCATGTTCGTGATATTTTTATTTAAGTAACTAAAATTGTAAAGTTATTCAGCAGTTAGATAAGAAGTCGAAGTTCTATTATAACATCCAATTTAACAATTAGTTTGTATTTTATGTAGGCGTCATAATTTTAGAGTTAATACCGCAAGGATGAATGGATGCCATTACTAGAGTAATGACATCCATTCATTTATGTAAATCAGGTCGGGGTCCTGATACCTACGTAACTGGTTACATGTCAGCATAGACATACATACTCAATATAAAAGCCTCATTGAAATTTTTCATCGCTCATACTCATCGTCAAATCATACATGTCAAACACATCGACAATAATTATCGAGCGGCGGACCTACCTGTCTTCTTTTTATTGAAATCTTTCCATGATTCAGCCTCAGATAAATAAATTTACTTCATCTGAGGAGTCAGCAAGCCAGTCGGCCGACTAGCTAAACCGCTAACACAGAGATAACACCGTTCGTTCACTGCGTACAGTACAGGCATATCGAGTCTGTCTTGTCATCTTGTGTTTATTTACGTCCATCGTATTGTTTGTATACAGCCCGGCACGACTGCGCATCAGACTACGTCATCCCTCCCTCCTCGTCTGTACCCCCGCGGAGGCCTGTCTTTCCTACGCTGGGGTCGAGCTGGCTCACTCGCTCATTCATTCGGCATTCGCAAACGTTGTTACTCGCCGCCCACCGTACCGGTGAGATCTCTAGTCCCTTACTTATTCAATCTTCAAATTCTAACCGTTCACTATGTTGAAAGAGAAGTCCAGATACGACAATCGCCATACTTCTGAAGGACAGAACCGTCCGTTAACCTCCAGTAGATTACCTGCTATTGAAGAACTCACCCTTGGCCTGAAACAAAAGCTTCACCTGCAGGCTCGAGCCCGTGCTGCACCTTACTACATTAGAAAACAAGAACCTGTCGATCTTGTGGAAAGGTTGCTGGAGCAGAATGCCCTTGTTGCCGAGGCTGTTCGGAGATTACAAGAAAAGAAACAACTGTGTCATGAAATTTCTGTAGATTCATAATTTATAAACAAAACATTTTAGTTGTGAAAGTGTCGAACGTGTTGTGAAATCGCTTGTGTGTAAGAAACGTGTCGGGTTACAATGGTGCTATATGCGGAGAGCGTGCAAGAAAGAGATAGCCACCAATGACGTGTCCCGCACGACTCGAGTCACGAGAACGAACCAAAATGGCCGCGCGTACTCTACAATCATAATATTTATTCTTCGTTTTATAGTGACCTTAACTGATCATGATCAAAGTACTGAATGACGTAACTAGCCTTTAGTATTGTAATGCGTTATAAAGTACTTATTTCTATAATAATTAAAACTTTGTGACTGAACGTCGCGTTAAGACATTTCCATCTAATTAAATTAGCTAAATTGAAGTATAATTCAAGAGCTTTAACTATTGTTTATGTACCTAATTATTTAAAATATTCTATAGCAAATGTCCGTTGTATTTCATACCTAGTTTACTTCATGTTTACTACACTTGAGTGAACTGCTTTATTAGTTTTAATAATACCTCATTGTAATGAGTGACATACCTATTTCATAACTCGACAACATTACATCAGATATTTCGATAGATATTAAACTAAATTTAAAAAAAATACATTAGCGAAACAGCTAACAAACACTCATAGAGGTCATTTTTTTTGTGTTATAAAAACTTTCAAAAAGTGATTGTAGAGATAACGGTACACTTTTACATTGTTATAAATAAGTACCGTACTTCCTAGTTTAGGGAAAATTCATTTTTGTCGCACCTGCGATTTCGAAAAGTAGGTATCTTCTTATTGTGTAGATCACAGTGCAACCTAGATAATTTGGAGGGTTTAGTTTTATAAAAATTCCTATACTTTATTTCATCAATGTAGTAATTATGTACAATTGTACCAAAATATGGTATAAAAATCATCGTAATATTACGTGTGCATGTTTTAGTGCATTTTGTGATTTTTAGGTAGTTTAATTTATCGTCGATCTTGTGATTTAGATAAGAATTATTATGTAATAAAAGGAATTAATTTCAAAAAAGATTTTTTTGAATTAAGTTCTTGAATTTAGCTGTACAAAATATTTAATTTAAAAAAAATTGCTATCTACAGAAACTTTCAGTGTTAGATCTATTTTTCGTCTATTAAATATTTGATTATTATATTGATTATCTTTCATTTTATTTTAAATAACCTTTCCACGGAAATTCCATAGCTTGCAAGCATGGACAAAAAAAACTTGCAAGAAATACTTCTATTTTTTATATACTATTGATCCCGCATGGGCCCACCACGTGTTATTATACTCGTTGCTGTCTCGTTCTCAATGATGATTGAATACAATGGTAGTAGGCGTTTAGTCGAGTCACTCGTCACATAATTTTGAAGAAATAACTAAAAAATGAACGCGTCCTAACGCGTGCTGTCACCCGCGGCTGCAACTATATTCATTCGGTTTTTATGTCAAGTAACAGCGTCACATATTTCCGCATTTTTTTATCATTTTGTGTAAAAAATGTTTAATTTCACATAAAAATGGAAAAGTGGAAGTCAGAAAGGAAAACAAAAAGATCACACTTACGGAGGAAGATTAAAACACTCGGAAAACGTAAAGAAACTTGAATTCTCAATTCGAAAGGCGGAGGTAAAAAATTTACCGCATGGTGTGATATTTTCTGTTATTACTTGCTTATAGTTTAGGGCACTGGTGTTTATAAATATATCAATGGTCTAAGGACCTTCAAGAGTAGGTATAATGCTACCTTATCCAAAACATGAGTGTGATAATTGTGTTTTGTGTCATGCGGCTTTGCACATGGTTGCAATCAAGAATTAACATTTTTAACCTCAAATGGCAATATGCCTGGCCTGTGGGGCGCTCTGTGGGAGCGCACGTGGCTAAAAATGGCTATGTTGTGAGCTAAACAACCTGTGGGATGTTCCTAAGGAATACGTGGTTGACTTTTTTATAACTGGAACTGAAGCTCTGCCTGACCTGTGGGGTGTTCTGCGGGGACACACGTGGTTCAAAATGGCAAAAATGTGAGCGATTTGCCTGACCCTGGGGCGCTCTGCGGGAGCGCATGTGGTTTACAATGGCTGTGTGTGGTGCTTGTGAGCTAAGCAACCTATGGTTGACTTTTTTGTCTATATAACCTTAAAGGGAAGTTCTGCGGGAACTTACATGGTTATTTGATACAATGTGTGCTGCCTTTACGGCATGCATAAAGTATATATTTTTTCCAGATATACCTCAATAAGCAACTCATCTGATACACATGATAGTAATGAGAATGTCCATCAAAAATAATTCAACCAGATTGAAAACACAGAGAGAATTTGAGAAGACCTGCTTAAACAGATGCCTAAAGATGGGACATTATACTTCAAAAAGCTTAGTAACCGAGCAGTTAATGTTATAATCTGAATCAAACAAAAGTTAGCGTGACAGTTCAGGAAATATCAAGAAAGTGAGACTAGATAACACATTTAAGGCAGCAGCAAATTACACAGCACTATCATGCCCGGGCTCGGGTCTTCAGCTGTGCCTGAAGGACATTTAAAGCCAGATGATATTTTTTTAATTTAAAGACTGAATTATTCACAGTTATGGTGTTACTGAATCCAAGGGGACATTGATCACTCCTACTATCTGTCATTCATAAAACAGTTTTCTGGTACAGAAACGGAGTCAGAAACTTAGCTCTTCATTGAAAATCTCTGCTAAAATAAGCACTGCAAGTTCATTGCTTAGATCAAACATTTTTTATTTAAATAAAACTTAAAACTGGCAGAGCCCTCCTCGCGCAGAAGCGAAAAAGAGGGGGGGGGGGGAGGAAGGCGTCTCCTGGAGCACCATCGGAAGTGCAGGATAGGAGGAACCATCAACATCGCAAGTGAACCACAGGTGGGCACATTTAATTCTCATAGTTTTGTGATTTGTAACTAATCACCACAGATCTTGTATTCCTGATCGCTTAGTACGGTATACAAACCAATTCACATAAGTGACACCAGAATAAGATTAAACTCTACTGAATGACAAATTCTTTAGAGTCCTTAGCTACAGGTAACACATGTTCTGAAATTAATGGATGACCTGTGTATAAAGGGTACTTACAATTGTTATTTTTCAAACTATTCTTAACAAGTTTGTTAATTACTTCTTACTTTGAATTGGGAGATGACACTATTGTTAAGATAATAGGTACTTACATGTCAGATTGGGAAAAACTACCTACCAAACAGTAGAAAGCTTTACATAAATTTACTTCTTGTAAAAGATGCAATTACATGACCTACATTAACATACATAATCGGAAATACTTACATGGTGTGTTTTTTATTTTCCTAAGAAAAATACTAATTAGTAGGTGTCAATTTCATATTTATCATTTGTTTTGGCTTCAGTAACATTTACATGATAAACTATGAAAACCTGTTATAGCTTCAAAGAAAGAGGCTTTATTATCAGACATAAGTATATTTAAGATGGTCTTCTTTGAATATAAAACATTCACATAGGTACCTACTTACCTACATTGTTTGGATAGTACTACCTTTTTATAATATACTGGAAAAATTAGATTTTATACCAAAACAGCTTTAAGTTAATAAACATATAATTTTTTAGCCTTAGGTATTGATAAAAACGTTTGGGTAAAATGGAATTAGGTGTTTAGATTTCATGTTCAGGTTATTGTAATTCTAATATAATATACTATATATAATTTAATATCCAATTATTACAAGTAAATAAATTAATGATGACAATTATGATATAAACGCTAGGTATATTGAATCCTGTACACATACACAATCTTCAGTGGTGGTCAATAAACTTGGCCACATCGGGAAAATTCTTTTAGAAAGAATATACCTATTTCAAGTTAGAGATCTACAGATGCCTCCTCACAGGGTTGGGAACATCATGTAGCTCTCAGGCTGCACATCAGCAATGGACTGAGAAGGAAGCTCAGCTTCACATTTATTCCCTGTTATTAATTGCTTTCCTGGGATAAAAATGTTCTGAAAGATTTTTATAAGGTTGTGGAATCTAGTTTAGTATTTTTTTTTTCAATATATATTACTGCAGTATCATGCAACAATGGTGAGAATCGAGAAATTTCTAATATTTTGGTACCTAATAGAGAAGTATGGAAGAAAAGACATGTTGCGCCGACCCCAAATAAATTGGGGTAGGGACAGGAGAATGATGATGATGACATAGGTATACTAAAAATAACGTGTGTTAATGGTTTGGTGAGTCTAAAAAGAGCTACAAGGAGGGGTGATAGCAGGCTTTAGCCATGAAGAATTGGCGACGAATGATAAACATTATCAAAAGATTAGATACTTCTTTAATTGGTGAAACTAAAATTGATTT
This sequence comes from Cosmia pyralina, assembly GCA_946251885.1. Taxonomy (NCBI): domain Eukaryota; kingdom Metazoa; phylum Arthropoda; class Insecta; order Lepidoptera; family Noctuidae; genus Cosmia; species Cosmia pyralina. Next base: position 15,148,396 of record OX276355.1, read on the forward strand.
ATTTAAATCACAGATCGACACATAGTGCCAATGTGGAACCCAGATCCAGGGGTTGTGGCAGTGATTAGTTTACATTGTGTACGAGTAGGGCTCAATATTATCATCTATTTTATATTTTTCCCTCTATTCTCTATGGTTCTCTAAACCAAAGAAACCATACAAGCCATACAAAAATAGAACCAACTATAAAAGATAATTATAGACAGAGCAACAGTTTATTATACCTATTTTTTACCAGAAATTGACAGTAGAATATTGAAATTATGAATAAATTAGCATCTGAAAGTACCTACCTACATTTGTAGCATGGAACATACTTACTGTAATTTATAAAATACAAGTATTTTAAAACTACCATTACCAATATTAGATAATATTTTCACTCGGATTTTTAAGAAGGAATTTCCTGTAGAAGCTAAAATTCCATTAAATCAAATCTAACTTTAATTATAAATGTTTAGTTACTCTACAGCTGATGAAGTTAAAAGCTATTCATAGGTTTTCTATAAAAAGACTTTCAAAACCTATATGTAATACTAATAATATTCTTGTTGAAGTACATTATTTATGAACTGAAAATAACTATTTTCACCAAAATAATTTTTAAAATTAGGTATTAGGTACCCGAAAACTGTGACTTTATAAATGTTAGCAACAGGCCAAAGGGCGCTAACGATCTCACAAACTAATTAGGTATTATCAAAAATACAGTGATCAAAGAACACTGATATGATTAAAAAATTTACTAATTATATTATTATAGGTAATAGAACAAGTGCACGCAGTTTACAGCAGGCTGTAGTAAATTATTTAGAAGTGACAAAAATGTCTGCACTGTTCTAACTTGCATAAATTATGAACAAGAAAGCCCTAAAAAGCTGTGAGCTATATTATAATTAGCTGTTGGAGAGTGGAATACTATTACAAAAATTACATTAGTAGATACTATGGGCCAAAGTTCCGCATGATCACCTCAAAGGCTATAATCGCATAGCAAGAATCACGACTCGAGCGCACAATGTTCGTTTGTCACTAGCTGCGCTCTCACAGGAATATTTTCTTAAGTGAGCATGCTTAAGTTTTGTCCATAGTACATTCTCTTACAAAAAGGGATTGGGCCGAGCTAACAACATTAGTTTGATTTGATTGAATACCTTACTAGGTTTACTGTTGATAATTATCAACAAATTTTGTTGTATAATAAAACTATGCTATTGTTGTTGATCATAATATCCATAATCAACAATGGAAACTTTTCTGAAGCCATTTTTTACTGCTTACTAAAATGATTTAGTGCAACTTGAATTAAGTAGGTACTTAGGTAGTTATATATTTGTAACTAATGATAAAGAATTAATGCCCGTACAAGTACTATGGGCCAAAGTTCCGCATGATCACCTCAAAGGCGATAATCGCATGCACGGCTCACGACTCGATCGCATAATGTTCGTTTGTCACTAGCTGCGCTCTCACAGGAATATTTTCTTAAGTGAGCATGCTTAAGTTTTGTCCATAGTACATACCTTGAATGCAAATACCTTTAATAAAAGTAACAAATTCTTGTTATTTTTTTTTTATTAGGTATTTTTTATTAAGATTTATTGTTTTTTACAACTAGTCTTTGAACATCTACCATTGTATTCAATCATCATTGAGAACGAGACAGCAACGAGTATAATTGAATAGTCAAACGAACTTACCTGTAAGTGAAGTTCGACGGTAATTATACTCGTTGCTGTCTCGTTCGAAGATGATGAGTCCCACCCAACCCAAACATTCCATGCTATTATATACCTAGGTATATGATATGAGCATGGGCCCTGTGTTGTAAAACCAATAAATCGCTATGAACTTAATGAATATAGTTGCAGCCGCGGGTGACAGCACGCGTTAGGACGCGTTCATTTTTTAGTTATTTCTTCAAAATTATGTGACGAGTGACTCGACTAAACGCCTACTACCATTGTATTCAATCATCATTGAGAACGAGACAGCAACGAGTATAATTACCGTCGAACTTCACTTACAGGTAAGTTCGTTTGACTATTCAATAATTTGGTACAACTTCTAGTATGCTCGTACTATTTTAGATACCTAGATCGCTATCTTTTGCTATTTTTGTTGCAAGCATGCAAAAATGGAGTTCTATGGTCAAGTCAGCATGAATTATGCAGAAAAATAATGTTAATCGCCTTGATTGGCTTGATGTTGTTTACAATAACACAGAAATAACTCATTGTTATTTTCCAACGTCTATGGTATCAGCTGATTATGAATTATTAATAATACTAGTAGCGTCATCTCGTGTCGAGTAGCAGAAATAAGCTAGTTCTATTTGTTATAACCCAAAAGCCACGTGTTTCGTTTTTGAATATTGTTTGACATTTACAACCTCCTAAAACAATTGTCAAAGTCAGTGTCAGTTCAGTGTGAGTTGTGACATTAATTTAGATAATAATTCGATGTGTTTTGTAAATTCCAAGTGTTCCGTATAATTTTATCTTTTTATAAAATTTGGTAAGTCGAGTGACTGTTTCTATGCTGTTTCTTTATTTCGTTACTATGAAATACCAAAAAACGTAAGAATTTTTTTGTCCTGAAAAATCATGTAACGACGTACGAATGTTTGAATATTTTCGACACATTTTTTCCTCTATGGCTTTCGTCATTAACTTACGGCACCCTAAAAGCTGCTGATATGCCTACGCTAAAAGTAAATATTTGTATTTGTTTAGAAATCTTCAAAAATCAGTTATTCTCACCAATTTAAATGTTAAGAAATAGATGTTTATTCAATTTATTCAGCATAAAATGTTTACCAGTCAAGTTTCAGTTTAACAACAAGTGTAATTTTGCTGTAGTGCGTCGTAATCTGTATCATTTACAGAGTTTGCGCTTATCGTCACTATTATACCGACTGGCAACAAAGCCTAAGATCAGTATTGCTTTGTCAGCGAAGATGGCAGCGACGTCGACGTGGTCAATGGGTCCGGGAACTTTGAACGTGCCGTTATCCTTGTTTACTAAGAACAGAAATCGTTTGGCTGACAAATTAAAAAGCGGGCAAGTAGTTGTTCTGCAAGGCGGGGAAGACATAAGCCACTACGACACCGACATTGAATATGTGTTTAGACAGGCAAGTTTATTTACAAACTTAATAAAAAAAAATCCTTCAATACGCTTAAGTACACTATCTCATAAATTAGTCCTTGAATTAATCCACTACGATTGATTACATAAATAAATAAAATTTAAAAGAATTCATAAACCTACTAAGGATTTTTTTAACTCTAGGTACAGTGGGCTGCATCAATTAAAAGCAAGCAAGCGTAAGCTTAAAGAACATTGCATCAACTCAATTATAACTTAACTAGGAGTTGTAGTCGAGGTGATGTAATGCTGTTAAACAGCTGTTAATAGCGCGTTGATCAATCTCAGGCCATGGCATGCTAAGACAGACCCCAGAGGTCTAATTGTGTGCTTTGCTATTACACCTAGTTAAGGAACTTGTAATTTATAAAATAAATAAATAATTGGGTACCCCCGTAGTATTCAAATTTTAATACATTTTTTTTTTTTTTTTAATATTTACTCCCTATTTTATTCTTGTAACCCTCATCCTATGGGTTTCCCGGCCCCTAAATATAATAACAAATAATGTTTTATCTTTTATCAGGAAGCCTATTTCACATGGGTATGCGGTGTTCGGGAGCCAGGCTGCTACTTCGCACTGGACGTGGCTACCAGGAAGTCACATTTGTTTGTGCGCCGTCTACCAGAAGACTATGAAATCTGGATGGGTAAACTCCTGAGCTGTAATGACTTCAAGAATCTGTATGCAGTTGATGAAGTGCATTATGTTGATGAGGTATCAACGTAAACTTAAAAACTTTTTACTCTTTATTTTTAGTTTTAATTTATAAAATCTGAACTGAGAGACATCATCACTTCTGCTGAAAGATGTCCACTGCTTGACATAGGGCACCCCTAAGCATACAAGCACATAGCAATGAGAGACATATTTTTTAGAAGAATAGAATGGGTCCCTCATAATGGCAAGCGACGTCGCGGCAGGCCCAGACGAGATGACGGGATGAGCTGGACTCCTACAACAAGAACTGGTCCCTAGCAGCTTTAAAGAGAGAGAAATGGAAAAAGAGTAGGGAGCACTTTACCCTGCAGTGGGTCTATGATGTCTCTCACTGCAGGGCAAATGCTACTCCCTAGCTTTTAATAATATGGCAATAGAACATTCAATGACGAAAAAATCCAACCAGTAAAACATTTAAATACTGAAGTACTTTAATTTTTTTTTCATTTCAGCTACAAAATGTTCTCAAAAGTTTGAACCCAGAGAAATTGTTAACCCTGGTAAGTCCAAATACAAATGTTCCAATTACATATTTTCAGTAGGAAATAATGAAACTCATGCCATTGATTTATTTAAAAGGGAAGATACAATACGCTCTAATGTCGCGTAAATATTATTGGACTAGAAATTACATATAAATATACCCACACAACTACATTTCCCGATGTTGTGCGTCATGTGCATCAACAAACAAAATAGATAGACATAATACGCGGGCTGTAGCGGGAACGAGATAGCGGTAATTGTCACTGTAACGTACCCATTATAAATCTACTATACAGCGCTTGCGCTGCCGCTTGTCTCTTCACACTCTTTCGAATCATATATTTCTATCCCTTTCTGCAAATGGCGACCCAGCAGCAAATTAATCAGGAACATTTTGAACTCGTTTTTGAACTATGTATGCACGTTTTTTTTTTTTTGCTATTTATTTACATGATTACGGTAATTTTACTCAACATTCTACATATGTAACTAAGTCAGTTGTGCACAATTATTTATGCGGTCCACGTCTAGAAGCGCGTACCTACCGTATCTTCCCTTTTATATATAAATCAATTAATCATGCAATAATTTGCATTAACGTTATATTACAGAGTGGTCCCAACACAGACAGTGGCTTAACTGCTAAGGAGGCAGTATTTGAGGGAATTGATGAGTAAGTACTTACTTTATTGAAAATAACTCCGGTTTTGCTACTATCAAGATCTATGGGTTAGACTTTGCAGTCATACAGTAAAATATGTAGAAAAATAGAATGACTTAATAGTAATGAATCAAGGTCTCACATGTTATTGATTACTGATATGGAGTGGCTAAGTAATAACATCCGCACGGGTGGATCGATCACGTTAAGCTATACGCTTGCCGCGGTTGGTCCGTGGATTGGTGACCATCTTTACATACCAAGACACCTCCGCGGGTCGGAAAGTACTCTAAGCCGTTGATCCCGGTTGTTATTCGTGGGTCTTTGACAGTAGTTACGGGTCGTCAGAAGCCCGAAAGTCTGACAACCAGTTTTACCAAGGGGTATCGTATTACCCAGTTACTGGGTTGTGGAAGTCAGATAGACAGTAGCTCCAAGTAAAATACTGGTATTCAGCTGCATCCGGTTAGACTGGAAGTCGACCCCAACATAGTTGGGAAAAGGCTAGGCAGATGATGAGAAATGTATAGTCAAAAGACTGTACTGTACCCCAAAATAAATTACGTTATGGATAAGTAGGTACAGTAGAATGATGGATGACAGTGCGGATTTCACCAATGAAAGTGAACTCGATCAGCATTTCGAAACTGCGTTCGTTAGCTGTCAAGTGTCAATATCCCATACCAATTTTGACACTGACAACTTTTGAACGCGGTTTAGGTGTGCTGAACGCGTTCAGTTTCATTGGTGGCCCTGAATGTTTTCTAAAGAATGATCACTCCATTCAAATTCAGATTTCAATTTGTACATACCACCAATAACTATATAGAGCACTTTAAAATTTTCAAAACATTAAAATCTTGCCATCTTCAATCATAAAATTAATAACATAACATCACGCCTGCAATCTTCGAAGGGTTTGGCAGAGGTAATAAAATTAATTGGTTCAAAATAAGAATTTCTTTTACAGATTCAAAGTTGACAACGAAACATTATTCCCTATCATTGCTGAGCTGTAAGTATTTCATAATTAATCTGTAATAATAGGTACTATGTGATATAGATTACTTTATATCTATGTAAGTACTTAAAGAATTTTATCTCTAAACACAGCTGTAAATGCAGATATCAACGTTATCTGGTGATTGTGATTTCCAACACTACATTTGTTAGGATTTCATATCAGCGTAATTTATTGAACAATTGTTGATTTAACTGCCTATTGTATTTACATGTCAATCAGGAAACAGAATCTAACATTTAGCGATGAAACTGACTAAGTATATAAAATGTTCAGGTATCGAAAATTACCTTCAGTAGTGAATTCGACGACAAAATACTGTAGATAGATTCAGATATTATTATATCCGCTCTTATAGTCAAACATATTAGAAGCATCTCAGGAATTAAATTATTTAAAAAGAAACTTTATGACATGTTAGTCGATAAATGCTATTACTGTTTAAAGGACTATGTCAGACAAGTTCCTTTAAATTATATTTTGACCGAGACCATAGTGCAATCAGTGCTGCTAACTATTAATTTTAAGATCTTTAACTGACCTATATTTTTTTTGTTGTAATATTAGAGTATAACTACCCACTAATTTATTAAAATAAAAATGTTAATTTCTTATCTAATAATGTGACACAATGTTAATAATTTGTATTATATGCCCAAAGGGCGGGATATAGCTGATCAACATCACTGTAATTCTTAACACCTGTATCTATTTCTATACCTATGATCCACAATAAACATGATTGATTGATAGTCCCACTCCTAGCAGTGGGACAACAAACCTTCAACTGTCATGTTCCTCTCTCCAGAGACCTCCTTCCACTCTTTTCTTTTTTCACGGCTATTTGCTGTTGTGGTCCAATCGAGGGACACTAGTAAAATATACAGACCTAAAATGTTTTTACAAATTCCAAACTATAAAACAACAAGTCTTTCCTCTTTATCCAAATATGTACCGTATCCGTTTCTCCAAGAATTTTGAGATGTTGCCAAATTTTAATGGCGTGAACTCCCACACACCTGTCGTCGCAAAAAACTGTGCTTCTAGCATATCCGCATAAATTAACAAAGTAAACTTAAATTTTGAGTTCATTGACCAACGCTCTGTCATTCGTTTTTATTTTTCTGAAAACAGTCTTACGTTTAAACGCAAAATATGACCCTCCTTGTTTCGTCATACGTTCATTGCTAAAGTAAGTACCAAACCAAATTTGATGAAATCTGACACAAAGCTAGGTAACTTACTTATGACCTGGTAAACAACCTAGGAAATAAGTAAGTACCGTACGCACGGCTACAGATCAAGCTACGAGTATATCGGCTACAGATCACGAACGATACGAACTAAATCTATATCCATCCATCAGATCTATCTATATCTATCCAACACATCAGAAAAAAGAAGAAGACTTCTCCTTAAATATAAAAATCAATTGCTGTTCGTAGTCTCGCTAAAACTCAAAAATGGCTTGACCGAATTGAATAATAGGTTGGGGAAAAAGTTTCTTCGCATTTTTTAAGAAAATTCAAAACATTTTTTAATATACATTATTTACATTTATCTAAAGTATGTAGGTACCATTTTGTTCGATAACTTTTTGCCATCTTGTAGGTAGGGACATGATCCCATTGCTATAGAAATTTTGGGACTTCTGATCAAAATACCGCGACAAGTGGTTTTGGCAGTCCTCTCGTGATGTTAACCTGAGACTGCCTAAAGAATTCTGAAGAGACCGAAACAGGTGGAATCTGAAGGTGCAAGGTCAGAACTATACGGCGGATGCATTAACTCCTCCCAGCCAAACTCTCTTAATTTTTGCTGAGTGGCTAAAAATGTGTGAGGTCTAGCGTTATCATCATGAAAAACCACACCCCTTCTGTTGATTAATTCCGGCCGCTTTCTCTCAACTTCTTGCTTTAATCTCATCAGTTGTTCGCAGTAGAGTTCAGAATCGATGGTTCTGCCTGGTGGTAACAGCTCATAATGAATAATGCCCTTTCAATCCCACCACACACACAGCATCACCTTGTTGCGAGTTAACCCGGGTTTCGCCACAGTCTGTGAAGCCTAACCGGCCTTTGACCACGACCTTTTTCGCACGTTCTTGTCGTACGTGATCCACTTTTCATCACTAGTTATCAGCTTCTTCAAAAATGGTTCGGTTTCATTACGTCGTAATAACGAATCACAAATGAGTACACGGTGCATTAGGTTTCTTTCAGTGTGCTCGAGAGGTACCCAAATATCGAGCTTTTTTGTGTACCCAGTTTTTTTCAAATGCGCCAAAATTGTTTTGTGGTCAATTCCCAGTTCTTCAGCTACGTCGTAACTACTGATATGCCGATCTTGCTCCACTTTTTCAAAAATGGCATCCATTTTATCCGTAATAGGGCGACCAGAGCGACGTACATCTTTGACATCAAAATTTCTGGATTGAAAACGCTTAAACCAAATTTGTGCTACTCTCACAGACACTGCACTGGGTCCATAAACATCACAAATTTTTTTCGCGGCTTGCATTGCATTTTTACCTTTTTTGTAGTAAATTTTTAAAATGTATCGAATTTCTTCATTAGGTTCACTCATCTTGACAATACGAAAAACAAATGAAAATCACACATTTTCCTAATTTGAATTTGGAATTATGTTCTTTAAAATTTAAACTTTCAATGATACCAAAACCAGCTAGATACAAATAGTAGCCAAAGAGATTTTATTTTAAGTTCATACATACTATAATGCGAAAAGACTTTTTCCCCAACCTAATATTTCGTTTTTTGTTTTGTTTGCTCTAACACTAATACAGGGGAGAAAAACAAAAATAGTAAAAAAAAAAGAAATTGAAATCTTGACAGAACAACGCCTGGCGGGGTCATAGATATCTATGCTGCACTACGGCCGATTTATCTTGGCAAGTCTGAACATAGGCACTAAGAACTTTCGCGCATAAAAAATGTTACTGCGCGAAGTTCGAACTTGCGAAGATAAATCGGCCATACCTACTGTATCTGCGTCCCAACCAACACGCTCGTAGTTATCTGAATACGATACTTACATAGTACTTACAATATCTATTATGGTAGCCACGCAGATATGTGTGAAGTAATAAACTATTTGTTCTTTTTGCAGGCGCGTTACCAAGACCCCCGAGGAGATTGAAGTTCTGCGATACGTGTGCAAAATATCGTCCGATGCTCATAAACAGGTAGTTATGTTTTAATTATGTTTAGGTACAAGCAACTATCCAGTACAAGGCTGACAAGACCTGACCTCCTGTTCGGTACTAAAGTTAGAAATGCGAGAAAAGCATAAAGCCTCATTTACACGTTGCAGGTTTCTTGCGTCTGGCATGCAATAAAATTAAAGCAACAAATGACTTGGATCGTCTGAAGGTTATTTAGACGATGCAACTTATATTGTTGCTTAAACTTATATGTAGTATGTTACAGGCAATTAAATCGCACTGTGTAAGTCAGACTTAATGGATAAAGGGACTAACTCTTATTCAGCTTAATTCAGCTTTTGTCCATAGAAAACACCAGTTTTTTTTTATGATATCCATACAAAACTGGTGGTTTTCTATGGACAAAAGCTAAATTGAGCTGAATAAGTGTAATTAGTCCGTTAGAGGAGCTCGTGGCTAAGTAATAACAGTCGCACGGGTCGATCAACCAGGTTAAGCTACGCTTTCCGCGGTTGGTCCGTGAATGAGTGACCATCTTTAGGTACATACCGAGACTCCTCCGTGCCTCGGAAAGCACGTTAAGCCGTTGGTCCCGGCTGTCATTCGTGGATCTTTGACAGTCGTTACGGGTCGTCAGAAGCCCTAAAGTCTGACAACCAGTCTTACCAAGGGGTATCGTATTACCCAGTTACTGGGTTGTGGAGGTCAGATAGGCAGTCGCCATGCTATGCATCCATCGCTCATGATATACATCGCTATCGATATCGCTTATGATGATATGCATGTCGCTATGCGAGGTAGGCTCCATGTAAAATACTGGTATTCAGCTGCATCCAGTTAAGACTAGAAGCCGATCCCAACATAGTTGGGAAAAGGCTATGCAGATTGATTGAAGTGTAGTTAGTCCCTATAGCGCATGATTGTCAGAGCGTGCCGTGTATAGTGCAATAATGTGCAGCCGTCAACCGATTAACCCTTCTGAATCAGAATGTCCAATAATGCAAGTTACCTAAAACTCCCAATTTTGTCAACATTCAAAATTGGTTGTTGTAACGAGTAGATATAGTCAGACTCAAAAAGGTGCACTTTAATATGTCCCAGCCAACTGGTTGAATTAGCCGTTTGGTCATCCGCCTAGCCATTTTACTAAACCCCGCCATTCAATCAACGGCCACCATGCAATAGGGTATTTCGGTAGGTCATGTAGATATATTATTTCATTTCAATTTAAAATTACAGTGTATAGATAACGCACCGTTCTTGAGAAAATCAAATTATTGTAGCTTAACCTCAAACACTTTAAAGTTGTTTCTGCATCGTCTTCGGCGCTGCGAGAAGTGCAACCCCTTTGCCCTTACGTAACAAAGGATAGCACCCATGCTCAATGGCGACCAGCCTCAGCCGCTACGCCTCGCACGGGTGCCTATGCTTTGTCACAGTTGGCGGGGGCTGACGTCCCTTCGCGGCTCCGGATTTTTATATACGCTCTAGGGGTCAAAAGACTACGTGAAACTTGGGTTGTGCGTAAACGCATTTACACTGTAAGAAACACCAGAAATATTTTGGCTTGTCGATGCCATAGTGACAGTGTGGATTTCAGCGCCAGGTGGCAGAAAATGGAACAAAATTTAAATTGAAATGTCTGCACTAGGCAAGTAGTCAAACGCATGTGTGTTCTTATATACAAGTAATTTGCCTAGCCGTTTGATTGAATGGCGGAATATCATTCAGGCCGTTGATTGAATGTCAGCATTTAGTGAAATGGCTAGGCGGTTGACCAAATGGCTGATTAAACCAGTTGGATAAAGATCGACAAGAATTCATTTGATTGTTTACGGTTTATGTTCCATAATACTGTATCAATGTGTAGCTACAATTTGGTTCCCAATATTTAATAAGTACCAATTTTTTGTGGCATTAATACACATAACATCACGCCTGCAATCCCCGAAGCGTTAGGCAGAGATAGTTTTGCCAGTTATCTTGTGGTCCCATGTAATAGGGAGCGAGCCTATTGCCATGAACCAAACACAAATTCAGACTCCGGGCTGCTACTGACAAATTCATACAATATTATAAAATGAATCTTGTAGAAAAATAAATGAATTCTTTTCGATATAGCTGTTCTTGTTTTTGCGGCTGAAAAATTTTGAAATAATTTGATTTCAAATTCAAATTGTTTATTGGCACAATTAACATAATATAAACTAAGACGTGTTTGGAGCCTCCCTTTAAGCAAAAAATGCCTGTATTAGGAGACTCCGCTATTCCATAACATTGCAGTATTATACATTATACTAACTGTGTGCTAGTAATAAAATAGTTGGTGAAAAATATAAAAAAATAAATTAAATTGATAAATTAAATTAATTACCAACAATAAATAACACAATTTATTGTTGTTGTATGTGGAGTAATGTGTGGTGTGGTGTAGTGTAGTGTGGTGTGTGTGGTGTAGTGTAGTGTAGTGTAGTGTGGTGCGGTGTGGTGTGGTGTATTAGATTATGGTATATTATATGTTATGAGTTTCGGCTACTATTTGTTTATTTCCGTCCACCTAAAGAATAACTTAACGCTGTAACCTTGCCCTAAATACAAATCAACAAAATTGTCATCTTTCATAACAGGTGATGCTGTATGCCAAACCCGGCAGAAAGGAGTACCAGTGCGAGTCAGTGTTCCTAGACCACTGCTACCGCGTGGGTGGGTGCCGCCACGTGTCGTACACGTGTATCTGTGGCTCAGGTGAAACGGGCGCTACGCTGCACTACGGACACGCTTCCGCACCCAACTCTAAGATAGTCAATGATGGTGATATGTGGTGAGTATTGACACTATTTAGTGAGAAGGAAGTTTAGTACGTACGCACGGCCACAAATCAAGCTATATATTTCCAGTATAAGTTGATCTCGCATTGTGTAGGATTTCCTTACAATGAGAGGTCAGTGTAAACTGGAAATGTATAGCTTGCTGTGTAGCCATGTGTACAATATTTTTATCTCACGAAGCGACATGCGCTTTACATGTGATTACCAAGTGTACAAACACGCTGTGAATGTGTGTGTAATAACAGGAGCTCTCGGTACCGTCCGAGACAATACCAAAGTCGGACGTGTGTGTGTGTGTGTGTGTTATGTGCTGACGCTACTCGTCTTCACGACATTCACAGCGTGTTTGTACACTTGGTAAACACAAGTAATGCGCGTGTCGCTTTGTGAGATAAAAAAAACGCTAGCTATTAAACAATGCACTCGCATGAGCAGTGGACAGTAGATGGGATATCGTAAACCCGCGGAACGATCTGGTTGAGCCAATTTTAAGCTTTTTTTAAAACGCATATCGGATATAATTTCACCTTTTAGAACTGCTATTTTCATTGATAATTTTGGCTGTACATCATCATCATTCTCCTGTCCTTATCCCAATCTATTTGGGGTCGGCGCAACATGTCCTTTTTTCCAAACTTCTCTATTAGTCATCATCTCGGTAGTCACATCCTTTCTAGCCATGTCGTCTTTCACACAATCCATCCATCGTTTGTTTGGTCTTCCCCTGAAAAACTGTCTATAAGGTCTGTCTGGTCACATCTTAAAAAAATGCACCCTGTATATGTCATGATTGACTACTTAGCTTCATACGGATATAATCGTGATGATAATCCTTTAACAGGTTAAATACTTATTTTAGGTTACGGAGGTATTTCCCACTTGCTAGGTATTTTCATAGTATTTTCATCCATTTTCCAAACTGATATCATTTTCTTATTTATGAACCGATTGAAATAAAACAAACACTAAAATGTTAAGTGAAACTTACCACAATACGTTGGTGAAAACCACACCCAAATCGGTTAAGTTGTTTCTGAGATTAGCTCGGTCTAAGGCACTGACAAACAGGCAAAAATTCTAGAAATAATTGTTTTGGATTCTGGTACGTTAATAAAGACCCCCAATAATAGTTTTCCTCAAATATCTTCCATGTGCAGACAGCGATCAGTTACACCTTTATTATATGTATAGATGTACTTATAGATAAAAATAATTATTACAGTTTGTTCGACATGGGTGGCAACTACGCGGGCTATGCCGCTGACATCACTTGTACGTTCCCAGCCAACGGCAAGTTCACAGAAGATCAGAAACTCATCTATGAAGCGGTGCTGGCTGGAAGAGATGCTGTTATTAGGTAATATCAAAGAACCTTGGTAAACCTTCGAGGAATAGTTTTCAAACTATGGTGCTATAGTGTATGATCTGGTCCAAAAGTATCTAACGAAAGTGTAAACAGACCCTGTTCAGGTTCAATTCTTACGCAATCACTCACTGAAGCGAATTAGTATCACAATCATCAATGTACCATCGGCAAACTTTCCGGTGAACCACTTTTCAAACTTATTGCGTTAGTAATAAGGTCGAAAGGTGGTTCACCGGAATGTTCGCCGATGGTACCTACTAACTTTATATCTCACCCCTTTTCCCAACAATATAACATACATACATACATTTTCTTCGAATAACATTATGTAAATTGTAATTTTATTGTTGAATCATTAACGAAAATTTATGTTAAAGCTTCGTTTACACGATGCAAGTTTCTGGAACGTTCAAGAGCAGTAATCGCATGCTATAAAGCACCTCAATTGAATGCAAGTGAAATTCCATAATATGGCATACAATAATTGAATGCAAGTTTTGGTATTCAATAAAATCGCATGCAACTTTCATCGAGGCAATAAAGTAGGAAGGCGATTATTGTATGCAAGTTTTGCCTCGTCTAAACACGAGAGTTGCACGTCCTTGTACATTTGATTCAAGTATTACCCATATTTGCGCTGAAAATATTTCGTTAAATATTGAACGTCTTGTTTCGTTCGCTCGTGTTTGAATGATAGAAAAGTTTCATGCCAGAATTGAATGCAATTTTATTGTACGTGCAATATTATTGTGTGCTGTTTACACCTACCTATACCAGTTTTGAACGGCAACTAACTAGCCCGTATCGTGCAAAAATGTTATACGTGTTGATTAGATGGTGCCAGATATTTGCCCTTCAGTTTTATGGTATGCCACAAGCAATAAACTTGCGCCATGTAAATGAAGCTTAAGTATATCATTTATCTCAATAGGGTATTACCCATTTTTGAAAAGTGTCTCAATTATTTCTATAGTGCTAATAAGCTACTAAAAAAAACACGAAATTTTTATTCAACCGATAAGTGCCATAAAAATGCATTTAAATTTTACATTTGCAAATTTCGCGCGAAAGTGTAATTTGACGAAAATAGTGGACGCCATATTACTCTGTGGTCATGACGTCAGTTGGTTGTGTGAACAAACACTTTATATACGCCATGGACCCATTAAATAAACTGGACTGAGCTCTCGTACCAAAAACACGAGCAGAGAGAGATATGTCATACAGAGGCTGTTTATCCCTTTCTAATAGGGTGGCCAAACATTTTTATAACAATCAGGAAAATTCGTTTTGTAAGAGAATTTGGGTCCGGTGGACATTAAGTGATTTGAAATTATTGTTTGCAATACAAAAATATTGTAATTAAGTTACTTATATAGTGAAATAATGAAACCTTATACAACATGTTTCCGCCATCGCGACATGCCTTCAACACGCAGGTAGGTCTAGTGGCCAATAATCATAAAAATGAAAATAAGATAAAATAATTCGTAAATTGTAAATAAAAAATTAAAACAAACTAAATAATAAAATAATAATCACAATTACTCTTAGGATGCAAAAGACTCATTCATGAAGCTATTATTCTATGCCATCTGGTAAAAAAAAGGTCTTTGACCAACACCGTTTTTTTATGTTCATCGCTTGTCTATTGTTCTGAACCAGCTATTATTAAGCTATTAAGTAGCTTCATGGAAAAAAAAACTCGAGTGGGGCGTAGCCTTTTCTTTCTCTTTCGTTTCAATTTTCACCTCTGCGCTACAGGTTGCTCCAAAATGCTATTTTAGAAAATCGTAAATAAATCAATAAATAATAACGTTTAATGAAATCAAAATATCTTTATAGAACGAAAATGCGGAACCTTATACGAGTGTTGAATTAATGTCGCCATTGCAGCAGCACGTTGGATAAAAACTATACATACCTATCGAAATACTTTTTTCGAAAGCTTCTTATTTGAAACTGAACATTGTTGTGTTCTATGTCGGTTTTGAACCGTGTACCTAGTATCTACCCATGTTTTTGAGAAAAAGAAGTCATGATAGCTAACTACAATATTGTTGAGACAAGTCTTGTGTCGATTCATCAAATATGATCACGTACATGATACGTGGCTTATAAAGTAGGCAAGGGTGCATGTAGAATCTCGTTCCGGGAACATGGCCCTTTCTTGCTCTTTTTTTCGTGAACTCTATAGAGCTGGTGTTTAGGTATTTAAGAAAAGGAAAGGGAAATAAAACTTAAGTGTGTCAAAAATCAAAATAAAAAGTTATTTATTGAAACTAGGCTGAGAAACAGAATCTGATAATACAAATTATAAAACCAATATCCTTACTACTGGAAAAAATTATGGTACCTACATTAGCATTCAACCCTCATCGAGATTTTGCTATATAATAATCTGCCGGCTTGAAATGAAGGCTACACACCACAGAATTTTTAGTAATTGTTTGTGATTCGGGAATTACATCCTGGTTGGATTTTTGCTTTATTTCTTCTTTCGATGGAAAGCTGTAACCAACATAAAAATTATGTTATTTCAATCACGCGATACATAGGTACAAATTGTATTTTCGGCTAACATTAATAGTTTTAATGAGAAATACACAAAAGCTTTAGCGTCTTCCGTCTACAAAACGTCTAGAGCATGGTCACACTACTTAGACTCAAAATTGTTATTAAATAAAATCTTTGTTATTCGGATCCTTACCTGTGAAATGAAATACCATACAACCAGCATATGATTCACTTTTACATCTCTTGATGCAACACTTTCTCACCATTATTTTCACTATTTAAATTGAAAAAGAACCGCCATGAAACCATTGCTGTCAGATTTCAGTGTTACCAGAGTAATTATATGATAGCTACCAAACAATCATATTATTTTGATGATTTTTACTTATGGGTTTTACTTATATAAAATTATTGACTATGATGTACAGATTGTAAACCTATAAATAAAATTATTTAAAACTAATCTAAATGCTAAAAAAAATATACGTAACTTATTTTACTTGGTGAAATATTTTCTACCATCTTTGTCTTTTTTTTTTATTTTTTTTTATTTTTATCTTTGGGCAATTGAGCAAAAGGGACAAACAGCCTCCGTTCGAGCTATCTCTCTCGTCTCGTTTTGCCTCTGCTAAGATATCCTATCAAATGTAAACCTAAGGTGCAATCCTTATGGTTAATTTTTGTATGATACTATTTTTGGAGAGCTCAGTCCTGTTTATATTATATTATTAGGTCCATGACACTTTTTAACAACAACATGGCGATAACATGGCGGCTACTTTCATGGTGTTAGAAAACAGATAAAAAAAAACGGAAAACTTTGAATTTAATTTTAAAATGTAGGTATACTGTTATTTTATGAACTAAAACTAACATTTCCAGACTGCTTTTTGCCTAAGCTATCTAAATAATATATTTTTAGATTTTTTCTGTTAATGTCATAGTCAATTGAAAAACATCTGATTAATTTAAATCTATAATTTCGGATATTCAAACCAAAACTCTCAATCAATTTGTAACTTTACAAACTGGCACAGGTAACACCAACTACGCCACAGGCAAGTTTTCTAATCCATTTGTTTAGATTTTCATCAGATACTTTTGAAACAGACTATAGGTTGCTTTGTGTGGTCAACATTATTTAAAGATAAATCAATCAATCAATCAATTCTTTCAGGGAAGCTAAACCAGGCGTATTGTGGACGGATATGCACCTCGCGGCTAACAGAGCCATGCTTGATCATTTGAAGAAAGGCGGCCTGCTTAAAGGCAACGTTGAAGATATGATTGCGGTAAGTGTAATGGCCTTTTTGCTGTTTAAATGAAGTCGCGTAGGTAGTTTGAAATGTATTATGGCCGGAAAATGGCAAGGTGTAATCTTTACCAAGCAAAAAGGCTCATAGGTGACGACGCGCTGGTAGCTAGGGTCACAGCCTGGCTCATCGGATTACCTGTTGGTCTTCTACAGACTGTACTTCGGAGAGTTTGCGCAAGAGCTCCACGACTTGATCTCACCGTCTCTCTTTCACTACCCGGCTAGCAGACGTACTGCAGGGTATCATCCGCACTACGGTTGACATCCCGACCAGTCGTACTCAGCGCTTTCCCTCCACATTTATTATGTGCACAGCCAAAGTGTGGAACTCTCTGCCAGCGACTGTGTTCCTTCCACATATTTAAAATTTTTTTTTTATTCCGTCAACCTTCAAGGTCAAAGCAAGAGTGAACAGGCAGGTCCTGGGCTCGCTCGTTATATCGTAGACTTCATCCATCGCTTTCCATCAGGCGAGATTGAGGTCAAGGGCAGGCCCATTTCGTAATAAATAAAAAAAACATTAAAAAGTTTGTTTGAGTCAAGAATCTTAGGAATCGAACCCGATTTATGTTTCTCAACGGTCAGATACACGCCACAATAAAGCTTTCCGTAGTTGGGATGAATATTTACGCATCCACAGTACCTATTGATTTCATCAGATGTTTATGTAGGTACATTGTTTTTTTTTTTCATCCCTCCTTAAATGTGTAGGTTGTGGAATGCAATTTTTTATTAGAAATTTTACTACTTTGTTTAGCGGTGCACAGAATACACCTATTTCCAATTTTCGTCGACATACTACAAATATTCTCCGAGTAAAATGGCTGTGATTTCCGGACATATATTAGATGGACATGACGAAATTGTAAATGAACGTGAACATGTCACCATGTCCTTCAGTGAACCCCCAGCTTACAATTACAAACTTCAACATACATAAGCTTACGCCTTCTTCTTATGGGGTAGGCACAAACTACAGAACGCCAAACACAAGTTTAAAACTTCCAACTTTCATCATTACATTGTTTCTCCACAGAACGGCATCCACGGCATCCTACAGCCGCACGGTCTGGGCCATCTCTTAGGCTTGGATGTGCACGACGTGGGCGGCTACTTGCCGCACTGCCCGCCGCGCCCCGCCGGCCCGCTCGCCAGGCTGCGCACTGCGCGACCCCTGCTCGCTAACATGACGCTCACTATCGAGCCTGGCTGCTACTTTATACCGAGGGTAATGCCACGGCCTAAACTGCGCGTCTAGCGGGACGCGAACCGGAAGCTTCAACGACTGAAACTTTTACGTGCACACCTGCGCGACTTCAGCTCGAACCGCGAACCTCGTCTTTACTGAATAGTCACTGAAGCCGCACGTCTATTGCTTAGTTTAACATCTGTGTTATGTCAGTCTCATATTTCGTCTCAATCGTTTCGATTGCAAGACATGAAACCTCTAACATGCATTTGTGTTTTTAAAATATACCTTAAGAATTAATTTTAATTTTAGCACTAAGTACACACAACTAAGATTTTGTGAACTAAACAACTTCTCTAAGATCAATCATCAAGAAGCATTCTTCCATTTAAAATGACATTTTACGTGCATTTCATGTTTATATTTACATAATATGAATAGACTGGAATAGGTAGTTACTCGATAGCCGTACGCTGTAAGCGTACTTCGCCAAATACATCTATACAGACTCAATAGATGGCGTCCCGTACGCGATCCTTAGGAGTAAAACTGTATTGAAATAGGAAGTAAATTGGTTTTTTTTTGCCAGCTCTTAAACGGGGCTAAGAACAACCCAGCTCAGGCCAAGTTCTTCAACTGGGACAGACTGGACCAGTTCCGCGGTTTCGGCGGCGTACGCATTGAAGATGATGTGCTTATCACCGAGACTGGAGTGGAGAACCTCACCTTTGTGCCCAGAACGTGAGTTGCTTCTGTGTATTTTATGAGCTATAGCTGTGCCCATTTTGTACGCGTGGATTTATACCTACAATCTTCCAACGCCCCATTTTATTAGAATTAATAATTTCATGCTTGGGCCATTATAAATTTATATTTAAGGGCCGATTTTTTAATCGTCAGATAACTTGTATCTGAGGAATGAATGGCGGTTTGACATAATATAATTATAATATTCAAAAGCTGTCAAACATATTCCCCAGATAAAAGATATCTGACGATTGAAAAATCGCCCCAATATTAGTATGGATTGTATTTAGTTGATTAGTCCAGAAGCTTTCATACCCCTAAATGTCCAAATAACAACAACAATCAAAATTTATTATAATTAACTGAGATTTTCTTGTCTACAGTGTTGCCGAAATTGAAGAACACATGGCGAACGGCGCTAATTTTAAATAAGTCGTCAGTACCAAAAAAAAAAAACTCATTGTCGCCAGATTTATGTTCCCATATTGTAAAATATGTAAAATAATAACTATGTATGTATATTTATGTAAGTAGAAAGACATTTTTATATGAATAAATAGTTTTATTTATCACAAAACTGAGTAAAGCTTTATAAGCTGATTTATTTTACAAGTAAAATAATACCTTTCTTTAATATCAACAAAATTGTGAATTTAGATTTTCACATATATCTCAAATATTTTTTTATTATTTTGGGTACAGGCAAGCTATCTATGACAGATAAAAACTCTTGCGTGGATTTGATTCCACCTCTTTCTCTTAAAATGCTTCTAAGTTTATATCTGCAAATATGTTTCAAAGATAACACGTGATATTGAAGGGACTCTGCAGTAATACTGATGTCGTTGTCTAACATGAACAATAGGTCACGCTGTACCTGAAAATTGTTAAGAAATCATTTTATCTAAGTACCCTGGTGCTTAACATAATCGGCCTATATTCCCACTGTAGATGTCACATGTCTTCGTATTTTTGGTTCTAGTACATGCCGATTTCCTCACAATGTTTTCCTTCACCAATTTGAGAGCAGTGGTGATGAAATAATTTACACAAACTAAAGCACTTTTCTGGGTTCGAACCATTCGAACCTACGACCTACGTCGCTTGTAAGTCGCGGCCGTTACCATTGTGCCTCATGTGGTGCCACCATTGCTCTCTCTAGCACATAAATACAGCATAATTGCAGGTATGCTGGAAGAGATTTCTTTTGAAATAAGCATCACCTTTGTATTTTTCTGTTCCTTTCTGTTTGTCTGTTTATTTGTGTGTACATAAATAGTTAAATGAATAAAATCAAAAATAGATACCTACAATCAATTCAAAATTATTTTTTAGTTTTGATAAGGGTGATTAATTTTTCTGCAATGGCAAAAGAAGTTTTAATTAGGTATAAATAGGTTTTTGAATGTGAATAACTAAGATGACCTTGAGATCATTCTAGCTAAGAGCATAATAATAACTTACTTGTTGTGGTATTATGCCTAGTTGACCCCTCTCATGAGCATTTTGTAGAAAATCACCAGGCTCACAGTAAATGCTATATGGCACCATAATTGGCATTGAAAGAGGATACCAATTCATTGAAGCATAGAATGCATCAGGAATATGATCCTCACAAGCCAATTCAGATGTGCTGCAATAATCTACATTACAGCCATGCTCTATCAATATTTTGAACACCTAAAATTCAGAAGAAATATTAACAAATAAGATTACCAATACAAGAGTGATGTTGGCAAAAATTAGGAATCATCAAACTGCACAAAAACTAACAAATTTAAAAAAATAATCAGTCCTAATTTTTGCCTCAACTTTATAATGAACTTACTTCATGAAAGCATGACGTATTTACATGATGTGCATACACAAGTGGTGGACATACATTAGCATCAAAAGGATTCACTTCCACACCTCTCATCAGAAATAAATAAAAGAACTCTCTAAACTTTTCTGGTGACTTTGTATAGATATAGCCACAAATATTTAAATATGAATTCAATGGTGCATTTAGGTCATATTGAGGTATATGTTCTTGGTGTGTTATAGCTTGTTCTTTATTAAATGGTTGAGAAAAACTAAAGAATTCTGGTCCCAGATCACTGGTTAGTAAAACTTGCAAGATCTCAAACTTAAAGTAATGTGGCTTACAAGCATTGAAAATAATATTTCTGTTTAGCTTGTTGGCATCTGTTACAGACATCAATGTTTGGAATACCTCCGCACTGCTGTCAAGACTCAAGGCTATGTCTATAGCCATTTCCCCACACTGATTAATAATATGAGGATCAGCTCCTTTCTCTAACAAGAAATATACAATATTGTCATTTAATCCCTGAAGTGCTAATGTCAGTGGAGAGTCTCCTGACAAAGTCACTTGGTTGATATCAGTTATAAATGGAAAAAGAATTTCAACACTAGGGTAGTATCCTCTACAGCAAGCTAAATGGAATGGTGTAAAACAGCCAGGTTCATTTTTAATTTCAGGGTTGGCTCCAGAATACAGTAGAGTTACCAAAGCTTCATATTGGGTGGCTAGAACTGCATCATGTAATGGTGTATCACCATCAAAGTCCTGAACATCAATAATAGCACCATAGTCTATCAACAATTCTATTAACTGTGTGCTTCCTTGACTACTGGCAATATGCAGCGGTGTCACTCCCTCTGTGCTGCCGTAGTTCGCGATATCGTCTGCAGAATTAAGCAAGGCTGTCACAGTCCTTAGCGAACACTTATTTTTACATGCCAAGTATAATGCAGTGTGACCTTCATGAGTCTCAGCTAATGGTCGGCATCGAGGGCTTTTCAATATTGATAACACGCATTCATAGCTATCGTTGCATGCGGCTTCGTGCAGACATGTCCACCCCCTGTTATCAACGCAGTTAGGATTAATCTTTTGAAGCAATCTCTCCACGTTAGTAACATCATTGTTTCGAGCAGCAAGATTTAGTGCATTTGATGTTGCCGGATTTCGCGAACTAAAATCCATGTCCTAAAATATAGAAAAACAACTGGTAGCACGAACTTTAGAAATTTTACAGCAGTGTGTAGTGTACAACTAATATTTTGACTCTAGGAACTCAGAATTGCACTTGGGTGGCAAAAAGTACGAGGAAAAGTATAAATTATCAAGTTTATTGTAGGTAGTTTATATAAATCAATCATAATTCGATAAAAAAAAAAGGAAGGTACTCTGTAAATTGAGGTATTATTCTCTGGCAAATTGTATCATTCTATCACAACAACACAACACCTCAAATGACAGTGACATTACTGACATTTTACAAGCAGTGTTGCCGATTACAAGACAACAGTAAGCTCACAGAATATAATACCTACTGAACACTATTACGCCTAGCCTCCTAGCGGAGATAAACCCTAACGGGAATTTATGTTCCTCCTTGTGACTCAGTGTGACTGTGATACCAGCACAGCATAGACATTTCTATACTCAGATGCCATACCAGTGAAATTGACATTTTCATCTGACTCGATCTTACACTCCTACCAACTTGAAATGGCGAAAATTGGAACTACGGCCGTCATGTTGGAATGTCTTCGATTGTGCCGACGCATGTCATTCGATTGTGTCGACGCATCGACGGTGGCGTCCTCTTTCAGTTCACAGATAAGTTGGTAGGACTGTATAATACAGATATTTCGATTGGCCGCACGCATGGAATTAGTATGTACACACGGCTACATATCAACCTATACTATTCCAGTATAAGCTGACCTCGCATTGTACGGAAATCCTATGCAATGCGAGACAGCTTATACTGGATGCTGTCACTTTCTTTTAACACGACTGCCCAAAGGAGTGTAATGTTTTTTTGATACAAAATGTAAGGGATGCACAGACATAATTATTATTATATGTCTGTGAAGGGATGGCACACTAACACACACACTAATGTTGGTTTCGTGCAACTCACGGGTGCAACTCAACGTTAAACTGCTTGAAATTTTTATGATCTTGTCCTCTGCATCCATTGACGATAATCAATCCTACTTTGTCCCTGATCCCAACTAATATTATACCTAAACGCAAAAGTGAGTTTGTTTGTTACGCTTTCAAGTTCAAACGGCTGAACGGATTTGAATGAAATTTGACACATGGGTAAACCATGACCCGGGTTAGGACACATACATTTTATCCCGGTAAGAAGTACGTTTCTGTGGGATAATTTCCCGGGGCAAAGCCGCGGGCAAATGCTAGTCGTTTATAAACTTGGAAAAAAAAAAGTTTCGAAAATGAAATACCGCGCGGATTCTGTACTTGATAATGTTGACGTGTCAAGTTACCGGCGCAGGGGGTTACCTTACTAAAACTAACTCACTAGACTCCCTTGCATACCTACTTTCTCTCACAGAACACCAGACATTACGGATAATTTACTCCATTCATCCGCAAACATCACATTCAGGATAAAGTACCTATTGATCCAAAGTATTTACGACATACTGCCTCAGCACTACTTTGCTCTGTTTGAGTGAGGGTTAAATGACTATGAATGTCAGTGTGGCATTCATAGTCATTTAACTCTGGCTCACAGACTACTTAGGGGATACTACGTATCTCTGGCTACAGTTTTGGATGACGGTTGCGCAACAGACAGACAGAGTTTTGGTTGCCAGCGCGGCGCGGTGGTGTGGTGTTGTAACGTACGGCGTCCGATGTATTTGTCGGGCACAAATAGTTGACAGAAAAGGCCATGGAGCTCTGGGCAGTCTATAGATCCGGGCGTAAGGTTTTACAATCTACCGTGAGCTGATCAAAGCCTCTTCTCACTTCCAACGAGTTAAAGCCCAACATCCGTAAAACATAGTTGCGAGGGGTTCATATGGGGAAAAAGATATAACCTTTGGAGAGAAGAAAGGTTTTCTGCACCTTTACTAGCAGTGTTTGAGTTTGTGGTGTGTTTGAAAAACCTTCTTCAATGCGTCTACTTAGGTGCCTATATCATAATAATAATTATTAACAAACAGCACTAGATGTTGGAATATATTTTTATTATCATCTAAACTTCCGATTCATACAATGGTGTACCTACAATATCTAAAAAATAATCACATAATAATTTTGAATTGTAATAAAAAATCGAGACTGAAAACATCTCAAGAAAATGTCAATACCGATCAAATAAATTGATCTGATACCAGTTGTAAGTAATTAATTAAATCAGTAGGAATCAATGCAGTCAAAGTTATTTAAAGTTTTATAATTAACTCATAACGTCATTCTTTAATGGGTACCTAACAAATAGCTAGCCTAATACCTAATAACAATTAGGTATTTAATTTAGCACTATTATCGGGCCCAGTGCCGTTGGGGAATTTTAGAGGTGACATCGGTTTGACTCGTGGTAAAGAGTTGGCGCGGGGTGATCGGGGAGAAAGGGGCGAACACGAACAGCGTGCCGCTGGGTACGGCCGCGGTCTCAACTCTTCTGCACTATGGAAAGTATTGCGGGCTACTCGTCGACGATACAGTGACGTCACCGTCGATTCTTGCAACAGGCACCTGGAGATACAAGATTTATTGCGGTGTTACACAATACGGCGAGCTACGTAAACGTCTTAATTTAAGTTAAACCTTGTTCATTAATTATTGGAATAATCGCAAATAACATTATCTACCTGAAGCCTGCTAGTGCATGCAAATATATCACGTCAGTTTGCGGACCGCGGATCCGGGATCTTCAGCAATAAAGAAAACGACTGAGAAGGAGGAGGAAAAATTATCAGAGTATAAATTGGCAATAATTAGGTACGTGGTAAGATACAGAAGGCAGATAGGTAAGAACCAGTTGTGATGCAAATAGTAGATAAGTATACCCGATACCGACACCATATGGGAATTTTTGCATTGAGACTCACTTTTCCAACTCAGTAAGTTGTTGCTTAGGGGTTGATGCAGCGACAGGTCGGGCGCGTCCTAATTTAGCGCGCGTGGTCTGTAGCATTTGCTGCGTCACTAAAGGCTGCTTTTGGTTTGGTTTTGAGCGGACTGGATTTTCCTGGAACGTGATTATTAAGTACTGAGACTTAATACCTCATCAGCAAAAACAATATTTAAATCTTAGCACAACGTTGTGGCTAGTTCGGATCGCAGTCGCAGTGGAGCTTAGAGAGATGTGTTGATGATTCTTATGGTTATCATTTGTAACCACAGAACAGAAAAAACAGTGTTCTGTGTTTTTTATAGTCTCGTATCATATTTTGATAAAAGATACAACCCTGACACCATAGATATAAGAAAGAAGTTTTTTATATTTCTATGCCTCACACTGACCAACAAATTGCAAAAAACGCAAGAAAATTTGAATTTCGCGGGCTACCACCGATTAGGTATAAAAAACGGTCAGTCTGACAAACAGCCAACCTACAGGATACAATATGGAGGTTCCGAGGTCGGTACGAGTATAACCCGAGCTATTCGGGTTGTCTTGTAGGTAAGTAGGTACTAAAAATGTCTAGCCGCGAGTTGGTTACCTTCAACATGGTTAAAAGAGCTGATAGTGAAAAATTTACCCTTGTCTTCCTCAATTTTACATTAGCGATGTCTTGTGGTGTGATTGTCAGGTGGGGCCTAGGAACTCCTGGCGGTGCAGACCCAGACCTCGGTAAAGTATGAGATCTGATGGCTAGCTTTCTCACAGGGGGATCTGTTGGAGGTGGGAGAGGAGGCGGCGGTGGCGGTGGTGGCGGAGGAGGTGCTTGTGGCTTTGGATAAGATTGACTCTCGCGCTTTCTGTAAAAAAAATAAACACGAAATCTGATACACTGTCCAAAATTCAAGTAAAATTTTTAAAACCATCCGTAAATCTTAACTCATCAATAGCACCAATGGGGAAGTTTTACCTGAGCTTACCCTCGAGTTGTTCAATTTTGTCCATCATCATTTTCATTCCTTCTTTTAAGATCTCGTTTTCTTGTGCCAGCCGCTCTTGCTTCTTATCTACTTGTTCTAAGAATCTCCTGAGTTCTCTCAGATTTTCGGCACTTTCATTGTTTTCTTGATGAACTAATGGCTCGCGCAGTATGTCAGAGTACAGGCCGGTGATTGATTGGTAACCCTGAAAAATAAAGAAAAACTGTGAGGCAATGAAAGTGGCACTGAAAACCTCAATTTGGCACTAAAGCGGCGAGTGTGACTCAAACTCAAACAAGTTCTTGGAAAAAAGCCATTTTACAAAAGTTAATATTCGCAGAGTTTTTAAACAACTCCATAAACGATCCCCTCTGCAAAATTGGTCCACCCATATGACCCATACATAACATAGGTCCCTATAGATCAGACATTCTAAGCCGACGTACGCACGGGCGTAAAAATATCGCGATGGCATTTTATCGGGCACTGGATTTTCAACTGTCGGTGTAGCGCCGAGCTTCGAGAATCAGCGCGTCGAAAAAAGACACTGTGGATTTTCAACTCTCGGCGCTAAGCAGAGAATTGAAAATCCAGTGCGCGAAAAAAAATCGCCGCGATATTTTTACGTCCGTGCGCACTTCGACTTAGTCATCATTAACTGTTCATACAGACTAGTCGTTCTCACGGTCATAATTAAGAATTACGACAGTGAAATTTAGTTTAATGTCCTCAGACAACGGAACACAATTCCTACCTACTTAAAAATAATAAAGTGCATTTTGTGGGTCGTAACTTAATTTGTCAATTGTCATTTAAGGTACGTACTAGTTCTGACTGTTTTTAGGTAATTACTATGAAAAGGGTATTTTATTTTATTTTATTTATTCGTACGATGGTATGATTACTTAGTCGTATTTATCATACACAAGTACACACACATGTTATTATTATCTGGAATTATCGCAATCGATTACAGTAGGTATTGACGTGATTTCAAACTATAAGTACTCAGTAGGTAATGCACTGACTGAGATGCACTGTCATAAAAAAATTATACCGCTTAAAATCATGCTTACCCTATTGCAGAATATCTCTTAGTCTGAGTTGTTGTAATTTCTATCGATTTATTTGATGCACTGTTATTTTTATGGCTAAGTTTTACTTTATCTGACTTCGAGTTGGGAGTCCATATTTTTTTTTACAGAAAGATCATATTATTAGAAGCCTCCAGACTCGGACAGGTTAGGTTAGGAGGCTATTTTTTTTAAACTATTAAGATAGTAATAGGAGCCCCGCTCCGTCTACTACGACCACGTCGAGTGGCACAGGGGAATTCCTCCCTTCCCCCTACTCCCTCCCCCCATAAATCGGGTAGATAATATTGAAAATTACGAAAACAGGCACAAAATAAGATTAAAAATTCATTAAAAAAAGGGGAGGTTTCGCAACTTTTCGTTCATTCTCTAGCAGAGGTTCTAATCCTCCCCCACTCCCCCCATTCCTTAAATCGATGTCAGATCCTACCACTTTTATTCATTCTTTCTAAATATTCTGACGCCGGCAAAAATTAAAAAGTTTGGTGATACTAACTACCTTTCTACCGATCCACGCGCACAGATCAATAATCCTCCAAGTTTTAGGTTTGCTGTTGCGGCGATAGCTTCTCTCCTTTCGCAGTGTTCCACCTTAAAATAAAGCTTATTTGTGAAATTGTATTTTATTGCAATTCTTTACAAGACGTAGAAGTCAGAATGGATCAATGACATTAGCTACGCTATATGACACGACAGCGAATATAAATTCTAAGATAAAAAAGGAGTCTGTAACACACCTGACAACATGAACCACTCCATATCACTCAACTGTCCCGTATCTAGAGCACACTCTATCTCTAATTCAACCTTTATGCTATTTTGTGTGAGAGCACCCATCACTAAACCAGTTTTCTACCAAACGAAGTCCTACACAAGTTGGCACTTGTCTATAAACACATGGACTGATCCAAAGTTGTTATTATAATGCGGTTGGATTGTCCTGTTGTCTCGTCTCGAGCTCGACCGTTGAAGCAAAACTTGAAATGCTGAGATGCGCGCGCGACGGCCGGCGCGACGATGATGTCACAACTATATTAGCAGCTGACTGCGCCAAGATGTTTGTAATAAAAACAGTTATCGATTGAGATAACAAGTTCAAGTTGTTAAATTAACCCCTGGCGTCCCCTGGATAAGTTGTAATGACGAAACCGACGTCATAATATTAGGTAATAGTAGTATAAACCTAGATTTGCTTGTCTGTACTATACCTAGATAAGTGATTTGTATCCATAGATACAAGAAAGAAGTTTGTACCTAATCGTTTAACACTCAGTGTTGAGTGATCTGGTACCTATTTAAATGTAGCCATATCAATAATAAATTAATAATTATATCCATCCGGTCGAATTTCGGTCAGCCAATGTCAACCAAGATTTGCCTGGTACCTACTTTCACAGGAGATTATAGTGTCCAAGTGTACACAGGTACCTACACTCTCGCTGTTTCTTTCTCTCATAGTCCGAAGGGTCGGCAATCCTTCAGAACCGGGGAGATATCAGGCGCAGCAGGACCAACGGCTTTACTTGCTTTCCGGGTTGCTACTGAGAAATTCCTACCCGACCTGGGAATCGAACCCAGAACCCCATGATCAGACCAACGGGGCAATAGTAAGCAGCAACAAAAAAAATCAAGAGCAGTAAGTACATGAGTAGATATTGTAGGTGTGACGACTGGGTTACATCACTCGCTTAAATTAATTCACGTATATTTGTATTATACAGGGTGTTTGGTGCATCGTTTGCCAAATTGAATTGGCCGAAAGAAGAGGTCATTTGCTATCGCTTCAGGCTCAAGTACTCATTTTTGGCCACACCGGTTTTTTTATTACAACTTTCTAATTTTTATTTTGAAAAAATCCAAAACTCAGCATTAAAGCTTAAATTAAAAAAAAGTTTTAAGTGTAGTCGTCAAATTTCATTTTTATTTACATATGTACTGTTGTATGGCTCCATCAAATTTAAAATTACTGGCCAGTTACATCTAGTTTTTTTTTAATAAATCACAAAGTTTTTGGAAAAATAAAAAATGAACTTAAAACTCAACTTTAAATAGCTATAAAAAAAAAACTAAAAGCGATCGGGATCTTCGAATTATTTTAAAAAGTTCTCTAGTCTATCCCCTTTCCAACGGTATGTAATGTGTTAAAAAACTCTTTTAATATCTTTAATAATTAGCTAAATGTGTAGTCGAGACACATCAGGCTGATATTGGATATTACGTTTAAAACACTAGTTTTCGCATAAATTACATGCTATTAGTAGATAGATACTGTTATCTCACGTCTTACGTAGTCTCTTATCTCGTTCTTACATAGGGAACTTTCCTCGAAATTGAAAAAAAAATACATTATTACAAAAATAATCATTTATTAATAAGTAATTTAATTACATACTAATCTTACAAGAATTAGAATTTCTGCAAACAGAGTTGCCCTTATTATTAGCTGATTTGCCAATTTTCAGTGAAGACAGGTCTTTTGTTTTCCAACATGACGGTTGTCCCGCTCATTGGAGAATAACCGTCAGGGAGTACTTGAATGATGCATTCCCGGACTCATGGATTGGGAGGGATGGCCCTATTCCTTGGCCTCCACGTTCTCCAGACTTAACTCCGTTGGATTTTTACGTCTGGGGACGGGCCAAAGAACTCGTCTACGCCACGGAAGTTGAGACAAGAGATGATTTAGTCCAACGCATTGAGGCGGCTTTCATGACGATCAAAGCAGAAATGCGTTTACGCACCACTACAGTTGAGATAAGACGAAGATGTCGCGCGTGCATACGCAATAGTGGTAGACAGTTTGAACAAGACTTGTAAGATTAGTATGTAATTAAATTACTTATTAATAAATGATTATTTTTGTAATAATGTATTTTTTTTTCAATTTCGAGGAAAGTTCCCTATGTAAGAACGAGATAAGAGACTACGTAAGACGTGAGATAACAGTATCTATCTACTAATAGCATGTAATTTATGCGAAAACTAGTGTTTTAAACGTAATATCCAATATCAGCCTGATGTGTCTCGACTACACATTTAGCTAATTATTAAAGATATTAAAAGAGTTTTTTAACACATTGCATACCGTTGGAAAGGGGATAGACTAGAGAACTTTTTAAAATAATTCGAAGATCCCGATCGCTTTTAGTTTTTTTTTTATAGCTATTTAAAGTTGAGTTTTAAGTTCATTTTTTATTTTTCCAAAAACTTTGTGATTTATTAAAAAAAAACTAGATGTAACTGGCAAGTAATTTTAAATTTGATAGAGCCATACAACAGTACATATGTAAATAAAAATGAAATTTGACGACTACACTTAAAACTTTTTTTTAATTTAAGCTTTAATGCTGAGTTTTGGATTTTTTCAAAATAAAAATTAGAAAGTTGTAATAAAAAAACCGGTGTGGCCAAAAATGAGTACTTGAGCCTGAAGCGATAGCAAATGACCTCTTCTTTCGGCCAATTCAATTTGGCAAACGATGCACCAAACACCCTGTATATGCAAATAATCATTTTTTGCAAGCGACGTAAATACTAAAAGTTGGCAGGACAACTTTCTGTTTATTAAATCAAACTGACCTAAGACGACTCTCCGAGTCCTCTGACGGGAAGCACACTTTTTAAGTGTGCCATTTTCCCCGTGTTGAGGATGCCGCATGGAACCAATTTATGAGCTGATAGAAATACGTCAAAATACTTTCAAATAACGATGTTTGTTATACCTATGTAAGTAGGTAAACATAAATTACCTGGCGTTGTGTTTTCGTGATGTTTGGTGAAACTAGTGCTCTTCTGTGCCTTCTGAAGGGCGTCTCTAATCAAGTTTGAATCAGATTTCATGCGTCTTTTTCGAACTTTGAATGAATGGTTGCTTTTGATTGATTTAAACGATACGTCCGAATTACTGGACAGACAAGAACGAGGGCCAAGCTCTAGTTGAGCGTCCGTCAGATCAGATATGCTTGATGAACACGAATCTGAACACTGCTTTTTCCAAGGTCGCAATCCCTTGTAATCTCCATCACTGGAGTTCCTTCTACAACGCTTAAATCGTAAAGACTGCACAGAAGATTCATTTGATGTTGTGTCTTTAATATTAAAGTCCTTGCTGAATGAAAGGCTCACGTCAACAAGACTCACAAATGGTTCCGTTTGAGTGGAACTGTTGATTGAATTCCTCAGCGTGGAATTAGGGTCGTCAGTGGTCATGATGCTCACAAATGGAGGAGTCTTATTGTAATCCTTGTCTTTGTTTTCATGAGATGATACGAAACTACGATCCCATGACGTATTTATTGTGTCCTGTTGAGAGCATTTCCTTATTAATTCTACAGAGTTATCACAAAATTCTCTCTCTTCTGACGTATCAGTGACAACAAAGGTTATTTTTTCGCCTTCTTCAAACGGCATCTTGTTATTTGATATATTAATACCTACACCAGTGAAAACTTTTTATTGCGTAATAGGTAGGTATGGTATATAACTTCCTATTTATTAGTTATACTCTTTGCATGGTAATTAATAGGTAAAATTCACTTGTTTAGTTTTGACCGTTATGATTGGATGACATTATAAAATCCAGCCACTTTAAAATAGGTTTCAAATCTACCCTCACTGGCAATAAAAACTACAATTATTAGCATGTCATCCCATCATGTTTAACGAAATGGTTAATATTAACTAGATGAATATTAAAATATTTATGGACTACATATCTGTGTTTTCGTATGTCCCTTTTAGGAATAAATCATAAATAAATAAACCTATGATTATTTTATGCTGCCCACATACAGTGTTTCCGAACGTTTACAATCAGCTGTTTGTTCACAAGCTCAATTGTCATTTTCAAAATAAAATTGACACAAAACGATCGATCAAACGTAAACAAGGCATTATTATTTTATTAAATTAATTTATTTGTTATTTCAATGCTTTTAGACTGCTAATTGATTACTAACCGAATAAAGTTTGGGCAAAAACAATATAATTTATTAACAATGCGTCATGCTTATAAAAAGAAGATTATTTACTGTGGTGTGATCGTCATTACATTGATTATTTTGCTGCATCCCGATATGAATGCCCGGCGTTCTTACGAGTATATAGAAAAAGATAATATTATTCATAGCCTTCATGAAGCAACTGCTGACAATTTTACTAGTACCGCTGTACTTGACTGTGATTATTACGACATTATACACGATGAAACCACTCTGTCCATTAGTTTAGTTGACGGAGACTTGATAGAAGGCCATAGGATAAAGGAAGGTGGAGAATACGCTCCTTCTGATTGTAAACCCAAGTATAGTACAGCTGTTATTGTTCCTTACAGGTAAATATTTATTTATTTATCTATCTACTATTATCACTTTCATTACTTATTTTGTTCTTACAGGTAACCCAAATTAAACCTGTAAGTTTTCCTCATATCCCATGAGACCATCATATGTTAGTTTTTCTCAGGTCCCTTACGTAATTAACTTGCAAAAGTAAACTCTTATAAGTAATTTCTTCAAGTAAAAGTCTAGTTACTTTTTTATGGAAGCAACTTACAAGTGTATTGGCGGCCTAACAATGTAGTCACCAATTTCCACACTCATATTCTGAAGCTCCCTCATTATAATAAAAAACATCATTCTTACAGAGACAGAGCTGAGCAATTACGAGGGTTCCTAGTATACATGCACACTTACTTCCATCGCCAACATATCCACTACCGAATCTATATTGTTGAACAAGTGGACTCTCGCCCTTTCAACCGAGCCAAGCTCATGAACATAGGGGCAGTCGCTGCTATGAAAGCAGGATACCCTTGTCTTATACTTCATGATGTGGACCTCTTACCTTTGCGGCCTGCAAACTTGTATGCTTGCACTGAGAGACCCAGGCATATGTCCTCTAGCATCAATAAGTTTAGGTGAGATTTTCTTTGTTTATTATTTATTAGAATCCAAAAAATATTTAAACCACCTTTATTTTGTACTAACTTCCGCCAGCGGCTTCGCCCGCGTGCATGTCGGAAAATATGCCACGGGAACATACTACCAGTATAAAAGTATCCTATATCCTAATCCAGGTCATGGTCTACCCATGTGCCAAATTTCATCCAAAATTTTCGTTTTCTTTATTTTTAGTTTAGCACCTGGCAGCAAAGATTTTCGCTGAAAAGTTACCATACTTTTGCACTGAGTAAAACCATAGCTATTGAATGTGTTTGTTATGACTTTTGTTTGGTAGAAATGTGAAAAGGTATGTATTTTTTAATTTTATTCTTTGCTGCTTTGTACACAAATTGCTCATGCTGTAAGTAGGGTTTGTCCACTCTAAAATGACGCGCCCCCACTACTTTTTATATACGTACAATACGAGCCACGAAAGATGAGACTTGACGAGCGCCGGCCGTACTGTGCCTCCCGCGCTGCGCGATGACCTCAGATATCTTAGATTACCTCAGACCTCATACCACTAAAAAGACCTAAAAATACCTATAAATTTGTCTATTACGCAAGTCAAACCACGTGGTGTGTCAAGTCTCGTTTAGTGGCACGTATTGTACACTACTACGGTAAATGCAGTAGTGGGGCGCGTCATTTCAGTGTGGACAAGCTCTACCTAGTTACCTACCCAATCTATTTATTCTATTTTTCTATCCATCCTACTATTTTCAGATTCGTCCTGCCATATTTAAACCTATTTGGTGGTGCAATAGCAATTGTGTCAAAGCAATTTAAAGCTGTAAATGGGATGAGCAATGAATTCTATGGCATGGGCGGAGAAGATGATGACTTGTACTCTCGGTTAGAAGCAAATAACCTCAAACTATGCAGGTTTCAACCAGATACCAGTCGGTATCATATGGTCTCATCCCAGGCTGAGAGGAAGACGTAAGTATTACTATTGATTTTCTTATTAACCTTGATTTTTCAAACAAACACTTGTTCAACCTAAGCTTGCGCCTTCTTCCCATGGAGGAGTGGCGTAGCTAGTCCCAAAGCAGACCTGTATCAAAATTTGTTGCTGGCTCTTTTTACCCAAGTGCAGTGAAGCTCCAAAAGAGGGAATTGTATAATTTACAAAATAAATAAAATAGCATAGGTACATAATGACCTGGAAGGTCAAGCTGTCAATGCTGTCGTTGCAAAGAATGCAAGATCGAATTAAGCGATCTCGAAAATTGGAGCATCCTGACTCGGATACTAAGTAAAGTTGTCATTGTGATTTTTCTTACAAAAAGAATGCAAGAGCGAGTGGAGCGAGCTCGAAAATTATTGGAGCATCCTGACTTGGATACTAGGTAAAGCTGTCATTGTGTTTTTTTTACTAAAATAATGCAAGAGCGAGCGAAGTGAGCTCGAAAATTATTGGAGCATCCTGACTTGGATACTAGGTAAAGCTGTCATTGTGTTTTTTTTTACTAAAATAATGCAAGAGCGAGCGAAGTGAGCTCGAAAATTATTGGAGCACTTGGATGGTTAGATTTTGTCGAATCAAATCGAATAGTTGCGATTTTAAAATAAAAAGTGATCTAAATACCTAAAACGCAAGCGGAACGGATACTCAATAAGTACATTACTAATTTTTCAAAGCGCATCTGACGTTTTCTCTCGAAGTTAGATTTCGTGCAGATTCGTCGAACGAACGAAATCTAACGGATCTGCACGAAATTTAACTTAGAGAAACGTATTGATGATTATATTTTATTTATTATATTTTATGTAAATACATTATTAAATATAGCAAAAAAACCCAAAAAAAAATAATTTCGCGGGCTACCACAGCGCATCCCCCTGAAGTATATTTTTTTCTTTCAGGGACCAACGAAAAAAGGTGTTAAGTTTCACCAAGGAGAGGATGGCAACAGATGGTTTAAGTTCATTACAATACACAGAGGTCGCCACCGTCCTTCACCCACTCTTTACCCATATCATGGTTGACTTGTAGCATATCATACAATTATAGCCATTTTTTTAGGTATTTAACGAAATGCAAATGAACACTACACACTTTTTAATTCACTTAATCAGCCTACAATGTACCCATCGATGGGACTCAGGCCTAACGGTGGTTGGTGGATGCCAAATGTTTTCTAATTTTCATTAATGAATACTATTTCATTGTAGCGCAGGCCACATGGGAGCGAAGCGATACGAAGCTAAGTTCGTTTCGCTTCGTTCCGCGTCTTTTCATACTTCCGTTTTCGTTAGGTATGAAAAGACGCGAAACGAACTTTCTTTCTTCTTTCTTTTCTTTTTTTTCTTTCTTTCTTTTTCTCTTTTTTCTTTTCTTTGTTTTGCTTCGCTCCCAGTGTAGCCTGCGCTATAGGCGTGCTAGGCACTTGTTTGGGTCGGCCTAGCGTAGCTATTCAGCGTAGCTGGGCGGCAATATGCAGGTATTGGATGTTTCGGAAAAAGCCACTCGGCTTAGCTCGAATTAGCCAACCCGAATATGATTCAGATGCGTAAAGAAGTTTGCCGATCAGCACAAGCTGAATGAAAGCCGAATGTCGCGTGCTATTCGCCGCCTTAGGTATGTGAGTGGTGAGACGGGGGAGGGCTCGATTAACAGGATTTCAAAGTCAATTCATTTATTTCAAATAGGCAAATAAAAGGCACTTTTGAACGTCAAAATTTACAAAAACATAGAATGATTCTAGTCGCCCCTTCCAAAAGGTAGTTTCGTATGGAGAAGAACGGGCAATAAACTCCACCGTTACTCTTTTAAAATGTTTTACAATATTGTGTAGGTATACGTTTATTATATGATTATATGTGAGGACGATGCACCTAGAATAAAATCAGTATACAATAATAGGTAATTTGAGTTAGCTTGGTCTACTCCCCCGTCTCACCGCTCACAAACCTCAGGCGGTGACTAGCCTTGCGCGCGCACTATAGTAACTGCTTCGGGTCGGCTTTGTTGTTAACCCGAACTCTGTGTAGCATCCCTAATTGACGCCATCTTATAAACGAATTATCCATACGTAGGGTAATAGTTACATTTACTTAGTTAAATACCAAATCGAATGGACTTATAGAGATTACTCATATCACTTGTTCAATTTCGCTTTAATTACTTACCTGAAATTTTAAGACCACTTTAAAATAAGTAGTGAATTAGTAAGCTAGAATATTAGTATTTAATTCTCAATACAATAATGTTTAGACTCGTTTTCGACTATAGCTTGACTTGAATAGATACCGAAGCCATAGATTAATTTAGAACCATCGATCTATCGAAGATAAAGATTCAGTTAAAAATAATGCTATAGATGGAGATGCAAACAAAGGCAGATTTGGAAAGGTTTTTTTGGTGGAGAAAATTATCTTTGGTGTCTATGGAAAAAACGGTGGGTTCTTGTTCACCATAACATCTCGCCTGTATTCTCCGAAGGGGCAGGTACTGGTATACCTAATACATTACGCATGTGATCTTTAACAAACTCAGCGCAAAAGTAGTGGTTTTTTTCTATTTTTTTTTTTTACAGAATTTGCTTCTTCAAAACGTCCAGTAACCTAACCTAACCATGGGACTTTTGAGGTAAAAGTAGTGGACTTTTTGCAGAATTTGCTTCTCAAAACGTCCAATAACCTAACCTAACCACCTTTCTATATTAAACGATCGCAACGGTGTATAAATCAATACACACCGGCCTGTAAAGTTGTGTTCGAGACGTGTTTCACCAGTTATCCACTGGCCTGGGACGAAAACATTAGGGTGTATATCAGGATATACACCTGGCGCTGAGCGTGTAAAAAACTATTCAGACTCCGGGCTTCCACTGAGATTTATTCGCAATAGAAAATCAATGACCCTGCCTGACCTGGAGCTCGAACCCAGGACTCCACGCTCAGCAATAACACTTGCGAGCACTAGACCAACAAGACAGTTGCTCATTTAAATCAGCTCCTCTCAAATCTGCCTTCATCTAACTAGCCATAAGAAGACCAAAACTTTTACTCAGCTATACTGCTAGCTAACGTTCCTATTGTCATTTCAATCTAATTAAAGCAATAATATAATAATAAAACATTGTGATATTCTTGTTGAGGGGTTGAACGATTTCTGTCCATAGAATTCCTACTTATAGGTAATTATGCTAGTGCAATTACATCCATTAAGTCTAAGCATGTTATTATGGGAATTGATTGAACTTTAAATTTTTAAAGTTGTTGACTTGTAAGTACTAATTATTTTTAACAAATAGTTTATTATTTACTGAAAATGTGTTGAAGCTACTGTTAATGTAAGTACAGTCGGCCAATAAAGTGTTCTTGCATTCTAATTGAGTGTACGTAAATATTTAAATTCGTTTGTGCATCATAAGACTAAAAGGTCTTTTTTCATATGCAAAAATTATATGACAATAAATTATTATCAATACGAGGAGCTTGTGGCTAAGTATTAACAGCATTACGGGTCGATCCATCAGGTTAAGCTACGCTTGCCGTTGGTCCGTGGATGGGTGAACATCTTTACATACCGAGACTCCTCCGTGCCTCAGAAAGCACGTTAAGCCGTTGGTCCCAGCTGTCATTCGTGGATCTTTGACAGTCGTTACCATATGTCAGAAGCCCGAAAGTCTGACAACCAGTCTTACCAAGGGATATCGTGTTATCCAGTTACTGAGTTGTGGAAGTCAGATAGACAGTCGCTCCATGTAAAATACTGGTATTCAGCTGCATCGGTTAGACTGGAAGCTGACCCCAACATAGTTGGGAAAAGGCTAAGCGGATTGATTGAAATTATTATTAATTCTGTCTTTATGATTTGTGTTGGCAGTTATTTCAACCGTATCTAGTTTCAATTTTCAACTTAGTGATATTTTCATTTCTGAGGAAATACAACTGGTAAACCACTTTCTTGGACGTCCGTACAACTAATTTATGATGATGACTTGCAATAAGATGTGAATGTGATCCCAGAGGCGACTTTGGGAAGTGTTGAATGGATCAAATTCAAAGGGCGCCACTGTACGTAAATGTATTTTATTGCAAAGGAAATAAGGTTTGAAATTCAATATCGATCCGTCGCTGTAGACGTCATAAAACTGCAGCCATACGCGTTGTTAGTAAGATAAAAATACCTTTAAACTGATGGATGATGGAGATCAATTAAACATTAATTATGTGGTAAAATAGAAACAAAGATAATAATTGTTGTAAAGGAAACGTCATATCGCTGGGAAACAAAGGAATACGATTGAAATTGTAATTGAATAGAGTAGGTATGTACTTATTTATTGTTATAGGTAGCGAGGTTGAATAGAAAGTTGATTATGTGTTTTTTAAACATTGTTTTATCCTCGGTTACACGTTTTACTATAAATATAACATTCAAACTTTACAAAAATGTAATTATTTGTAGTGACTACTTATCTGTAAATATTAGTTTCTTCTTTTTAAAACACATTTAAATTTACGTTTGACAATGGAATAGAGATATTTTACTTTTAGAAAATATTGTTTTTATAAAGCATTTTCTTATGTGCGATAAAACTTATCCGTCCGACACGACACCCAAATTGGTTGTCATTTATACAGGTTTATTGTGAATTTATTGGAATCAGGATTAATCCCATAGTAACAGTTATGTACAGGAAAAGTTTCTAAGCAGTGCGCAAATTTGCACAGGGTGTTCTACCCATGAATATGAACAACTTTCACTATGGGACCAACTCTGAATTCACTAAAAAAAATCTGCTCTTTCATACAAAAGTTAAATACCTACTCGATCAAAATGTATGAAACAGCAGATTTTTTGTTATGTGATTTCAGAATTAACGTATATTCACGAGTACTTTCATACCCTGAAAGATTGCCAATTAATTAAAAATTTTAACCTAAACAGTCTATCGTAACAGGCGTAACGTGTTTTGAAATTAATTCTAGTCTAATTTTTCATCTACATTAGGAATAGTAGCATAAATAGCCAGCTAAGCGCATTTGCTCAATTTCACGCAAGGAATTTATTTGTAATCACTATGAACTCTTTGGTAGCGAATAAACACTTACAATAACAATTTGATTAGTTTTAATAAACTGCATCCATATTTTATTTATATTAACAGAATATCGTCCTATCGTTGTGGAGGAAGAGCTGTCATTTCCTTTTAATTCATCTATCGTGTAACCTAGTTTGCGACGAATGCGATGCCATAGTTACGTGGTTCTAAGACTCGGGACTAAATAAAAAACCAAGATAACGCTGCGAACAATACAGTGAAGCATGCTCAAATCTACACCTCGCTCTGAGCATACACGCTCACACGCACACATTTACACCAAAATACAACTAAACTACACCTCACTAAGTGCACACATGTTTACGAAACTGGCCTCACGTCACTGTTGACAGCGCTATGTCTTGGTTTTTTATTTAGTCTGAGTTCTAAGGTTTCTAAAAGAAAAACAATAATCATATTGATTGATTTGTAGATATATTTGGCATGAACATTTTCACAGCAGGTGGTCCCAAATCACAGGGGGATCTAATAAAAATACATTAACTGCATAAGCATTGGTAAAATTTTGTCTGTATTTACAACATTTATTACAAAAATGCTTACTTTTTATCGATACTAAATAAATATTGTGTATAATGTAAGGAAATCTGTACATTGGTATATTACAACAATATAGTAGAAACTAAGTGAACTATTTACACGATAACAATGCTAGCATGTCTATAACATAACGACACCACTTTACAAGAAAACACACAATTTATCCATATTTAAAATACCGTAATAATCTAATAATACATTGAGTATGCCCTTTACAAGAATTCAATTTATATTATTTGACTTATGTTAGCTTTAAAAGCAAGGTACGACCATGTAGTAATAATTTTAAACTAAAAACACCAAACCATTATAATAATATAAATTAAAAATATTAGCACCTATCTAAAATTTAAATAACACTTTAACTAGAATTTTTGCACCATACACCTATCACAAATTAAAAGAGTGAAAATTAACTTAGAGTTAAACCATAAACAAATAGCACTCAACCATCCTAAATAGGAAAAAAAAAATAGTAAGTAGGTAAGTACTATGGGCCAAAGTTCCAG
This sequence comes from Cosmia pyralina, assembly GCA_946251885.1. Taxonomy (NCBI): domain Eukaryota; kingdom Metazoa; phylum Arthropoda; class Insecta; order Lepidoptera; family Noctuidae; genus Cosmia; species Cosmia pyralina. The sequence continues at coordinate 15,188,623 of OX276355.1, forward strand.
ATGATCACCTCAAAGGCGATAATCGCATGCACGGCTCACGACTCGATCGCACAATGTTCGTTTGTCACTAGCTGCGCTCTCACAGGAATATTTTCTTAAGCGAGCATGCTTATGTTTTGTCCATAGTACCTACCTAGTTACTACACTTGTGAATGATCTTGTATACTTGACGGCACGAGTCGTGAGCACAAACTCTAAATCTTAAACCTAACGAATCGTATTTCCTATCACGGCAGGTTGCACAAGGGCATATATATGATCATGCATATTTTTAAACAGATAGAAAACAGAATACAAGAGCTGACGAGGGCAGTTAAAGTTAAGATGGAATTTGTGCTCACGACTCATGCCGGCAATTATACCTGCTTCGAATGACGTCACTGTCGCTAATACATATGATTACATGATTGAACAAACATGGCAACAAAGATATAAATATGTCTAGATAGGCATTCAAAGTTGTGAACTAATAGAAAAAAAATAGCGTCTAACACACTAGAAAAGCACTATGACTGGTGCGCCCACCAGCACAAGCATAAAGTAAGTTGGCCTGTTTGTTTTAGTTCTTTTGCATCGCGACACTATCTAGACATTTATACGTGGTCGACCGAGCTCTGCTCGGGTGTATATAGAGAAAACTAATTTTCCCAGATATGAGACCCAGCTAGATCGATTTTTCGCCCCCGTATATTGCAACTTTCATCGAAATTGTTAGAGCCGTTTTCGAGAAGGTGATTACAAATACTTATACAAATATTGCTCATCTATTAATATAAGTAGGATAGGATAATCAAAGCATGGCAAATTGATCTAGGAAACCGAAATATTAATGCTCTTTAGATAGTGACCTATTTTAAAACACACAACACATTACGCTCAATATGTATTCCCGAACGGGTAGGCAGACAGATGTACCTACCTATACATACTGTACCTATAGTACACTCACTTTTAACCAGTTATGCTACGAGGCCTTATACGAAATTTTGCCGATTTCGCCGATTTACATGATTTTACAGACGTGATACCGATATTACAGTTAAAATACTGTATTTCTATAAGTTTTAATTTACAAATTGAAATATTATTTTAATTATGCTCTAATGTACGAGCTACTTTTTTATTTTTATTGATTAATTTTATGTAATCGACCTTAAACCGGCGACTGCTTTGTGATTTTTTGATGTAAGACATTTAGAATATCACATATTTACGAATCGTTTTAACGTCCAAAGGGTGTGAAAAATTACAATGTATTCTTGTGAAAGTCGCTTATACAATGTATGATTCACTTTTTACCACTTTCATATAAAATTTTTGAGTAAAAAAATATTTAACTTGGTCAAATTTTAGTGAAAATGGGCAAATGGCTTTTGATTTCGGCTAATTACAAAAAAAAAAAAAAAAAACTATGCTACTACTTTTATGTTGTTTTACATAAAAGTAAAACAACAGAAATAAACTTCAGTTCAAAATTAACCCATCTCCTACACAAAACAAATGCAAAAAATTGGCAATAAGATACTTTTATAACAACCTAAATCTCACATTATAAACTCGACGCTATATAAAAAAACCGGCCAAGTGCGTGTCGGAATACGCACAATGAAGGGTTCCGTACTTGAAAAGAATTTGTCCCAAAAATAAACTTAACAAAGGATCCCAAAAAAAAAATTTATGTTATAAAACTACAAATTAACAATTTTCGGACTTTTTCCTTCATTTGTGCTGGGAGACCTTGCTTCTTGCCAAATTTCATTATTCTAGGTCAACGGGAAGTACCCTATAGGTTTTGATTTACTTGCGACAGTTACAAGTATCAAAATGTGTCGCAAAATGGCAGTATTTTTTTATTGTGTTGACTTAGAAGCTTGATTTTTTTAGAACTGTAAGGGATCATATACTTACGTATTTGATATTAATTTCAACTTGATATCTCTACGCGTCCTTGAGAAAAAGGGTCTTGACAGACTGGATTTTTTTTTATGTGATAGAATTACAAATTAACCTTTTTCAGACTTTTCCCTTTACGTGTGCTGTAAGACCTTGCTCCTCGCCAAATTTCATGTTTCTAGGACAACGGGAAGTACCCTATAGGTTTTAATTTATTTGCGAGTATCAAAATATGTCACATAAATGGCCGTATGTTTTTATTGCGTTGATTTTGAAGCTCGAGTTTTTTAGGACTCCAAGAGACCATAGACTTACGCATTTGATATTAATTTCAACTTGATACCTCCACGCGTTTCTGAGAAAAAGGGTCTTGACAGACTGACAGACAGACAGAGAGAGAGACAGACAGACGGAGACAACGAAGTGATCCTATAAGGGTTCCGTTTTTTCCTTTTGAGGTACGGAACCCTAAAAGTAGCTCATTCATTAGATCATAATTGAAATGATCTTTCATGTTGTGCATTTAAACTTATAGAAATAGAGTATTTCATTAAAACTGTAAAATCACGTAAATCAGCGAAATCGGTAAAATTTTGTATACGGCCTCTAGTAGTCCCATGTAAATTGTAAAACAAACCCATTTAACCTGGTTACTAAATTGAGTTGCCAGGTTTATTCAAAGGTCACAAGGTCACCGAATCAAAAGTTTGATCCATCTATTTATAACACAACTAGCAACCCGACAGACGTTGTTCTGTCCAAATTTCAATAATTCATACAAAATTCCCATAGAAAATGCAGTTTTTCCGAATTTTTTCATTTTTATAGATCACAGCACTTTATTTCCTTAACTCATTTTTGCTGTGTGCTGACAGGTCCGCCATAGCACAGCATCATGTGAGTGGAACCTTGTTTGTTACAGTCACGAAGTGCAATTGCCAATTACGTTTTTTCTGTGCTTATAATTTATACAGGCTGTTTGGAAGCTGGGTGCAAATGATAGTTAACACCATTTAGAGCATTTTGAGCCCTACATGTCTTAGACGAAGTAGTATTTTATTTTTATCCTAGTTTTTTTTTTTTTTTTTAATGATCCAATTTCTGACACTTAATTACCAACAATAAATACCCCAGTTAAAGTTGGTATGTTAAATCAGGACACTTGTGAGATTGCAGAAAACTTTTAAAATTAAAAAAAAAATTACATTGGTGCCGATTCTCTTGTCACAAATGCCTCTAAACTAGACTAAAAATCACTAAAATTTAGTTTATTCCTGTCAAACGACGATTTCCCATTCTGAAATTGACTAAAGTGACACAACTTAACTATATTTTAGTTTGACAGGACTAAGATTGTACGGAGTTATTAGTTTAGTGAAAATGGCAATTTTGCTATTCTGAATTTGACTGTTTTCACCTAAAATTTTAATTGTCAAACTAAATCAGACTATGTTTAATCGCGATTAAAAAGGTGTGGAATAAAATTAGTTGACATGAACTAAAATTCACACCGAGACCTTGACTACGGATGCAAAAACAGTAGTGAATTTTTTTCTTTTCTTTTGCATATATCTCGAAAATGGTGAGTCCTATCGCAAAAATAATGAAAATTTGGCCCCCCTTTATAAAACTCATAAACCCTTATGACTCAACATGTAGGTACCAAAAAAAAAAATAAAAAGGTTCCATCTAAAACACGTTGAAGCTGCCCCCTCCCTGCGCCCCTCCAGCTCTAAAAGATATTTGACCCGGTAACGACAGCGATGTCGGTGAACAAAATATGACAAGCCTTGTCACTTCATAGTGATTTTGTTAGTTCCAATTAAAGCCACCGGGTCAAATATACTACAGGCACTACCACGCGGAGTCACGATTGTCAAACTCAATTTTAGTTGTGTCAAAATTGTTATTAAATTTAGAGGTTTTTTTTTGCAGAATAGCTCTAAGATTCTCAATAGCAAAAAGTAAGAAATTTTAGTGATAGTTTAGTTCTGTGTACAACAGAATCGGCACCATTGGGTAAAAAAAAACTAAGTTTGAAATTAAAAATATAAAAAAAAACATACTTCGTCTAAGGCATGTATGGGTTAAAATGCTGCAAACGATGTCAACTATCACCCAGCTTCCAAACATCCTGCACAGGTATTTGTTGTGTTGTAGGAATTCCAGTTGTCTTTTTATAGGCACAGTGCGTTTCTGTGATATTTTTTTTTCTTTATTTCTTTCCTCCAATGCGGTAAAATCTTCAAAACGAAACATTTATGCTACAGTTAGCATAAATGTTTCGTTTTCAGCTGCACGCAAATAATGTTTAACTCTCGGAATAGACGTATTCCATGTATATTTTATTACAGACATAATTAAATTCATAAGATTCTAATCAGATTTTTACGAATATAGGTACTATGTTTGTGGTCATGGTTTATAAAATTAAATAATCTAATTAATATTCTATACGAGATTAGGGGCCATCCATAAGTTACGTCACACGAATTTCATTATTTTTCGAACACCCCGCCAAACAAAAACAAAACGGTCCAGTACAAAAAAAAAAGATCACAAAGAGGGGAGTATAAGTGACTGTAGTCTTCGTTAAGCATCTTTTTGGTTACACCCGTTATTGATATTTGGTTTTTATTTTTTTTTATCAGTTAAAGTTTTATTAACACCACAAAGCTTATGACTCGTTCCTCCTTTGTCACAAGATATTACACATTGTTGACCCTTCCCCTTAATGTGTGACGTAATTTATGGGTGGCCCCTTCGTACCATGAAATTTTATTGCTATTGTTGAAAGTAGTTTGGTACTAGGTACGTTGGGAATATTTATAGTCAATTAGTCATTTTAAAGTTATCAATAAGTTTAAAGCCTTGTTTGGGGCATATATGAGTAAATTATAAAGTTTTAAGTAGAACATTTAAGACTGCTTCTCCTAAAAAACAATTTTACCCTAACAGCTTCTGTACAATTACATCAGCTCAAAAATACCTTACACAATTCTGATTCGGAATTTCCTCTACCTTACCCTTTTGTCCGATAACAGTTCAATAAGGTCTACTTTAGCTGCACTTGCAACAGTTCTGTACCAGTTTTAATAAAACCCGATTTTTTTTTTGATGTAAACAAGTAATATCTCCAATTTTAATAATGGCTGAACCATTTTGTCATAGCAATAAAATTTCATAATACAAACTTTACAGCATAAACTCTATGGTCTTAAAACAAGCATACAAACGAGGCCAAGTACGAAGGAGAATACCAGTTTGAGATTGGAGCCGATGTGGAGCCAATCAGGCCATTGGGACTTCATGACTTGTTCTGGCTGCGTTGGTAAGAGAAGAGCGGCAATGCAACATATGCTGACTGCTACTGCCACTACGTTTACTGGTTGCGGTTCTCTGTAATAGGGAAATATCTGATCTTAGTACTTATATAACAACAAAAAACAACCGACTTCCAAAAAGACACTACAAAGTGAAAAATAACTTTAATTTCGGATGTTGGTGTCTTTGGATCTGTGTTTTAGTTTTTTGCCAAAGACTTCCGAAATTAAAGTTATTTTTCACTTCGTAGTGTTTTTTTGGAAGTCGGTTGTTTGTTTTTGTAATAAAAGTTTTTATTTTTATATTTTTATAAGCTTTTATTTATCTTGCCTTGTTAGGTAGTTAGTATGTATCAGGCAAATTTTGCAAGTCCTCTTATTCTACGGAGTTGAAATTTTACCTGTTGATTTTGTTTCGAAGACAATGCATTTTTATGATAAGCATGACCTGATTCTACACCCAGGATTGGCTCCAGACGACGGAACTCTTCAACGGTCAACAGCACAGATACGAAATTATATTTACGCTTTAATCATGATAGTCCGTTCTAATCTCCATCATGACCTGTCTACTACGCCCAGGATTGGCTTCAGACTAGGGAACTCCTCAACGTCAACAGTACAGACACATAATTTTATATACGCTTTAATTATGATAGTCAGGTCTAAAGTCCACCATGAACTGGCTGCTGCACCCAGGGTTGGTTCCAGAAAAGGGAACTCCTCAGCGGTCAACAGCATAGACACAGTTAGATATCAACAGGGAAAACACCTTGCAATAATGATGCATTATCAGAAATGTACAGATTGAGACAAAACTAAAAAGTTGAAAATAAAATTATAAATTAAAAATGCTTTTTAAATACATGCTTTTATTCAATATTTCACTTGTACTAGAAATTCAAATAATAATTTTATATAAGGGCTGCGCTGAATGTTATTTATATAAGTATGTGAATATAATAAAATAGATTGATTGAGATCCTGTTAAGTCTACGTCGCTCGAGTCGTCGTCGTCTGTATCTACGATATTAATTTTTTTTCCATTCCAATAATTTTTATACCGTGTTATATTTTGCCCCAAAATTTTTTAAAAAAGGTTACAATATGGACACCGAGCGACAAACACAATTCACGGCAGGTCATAGCGGCACTAGGCACGGTCGTCGCGTGGTGATCATGTTTTTGTACGGACAACCAGGTAACATAACAAGCTTATAACTTTGTGATTTTTCATAATACAGTTTTGAAATTTTGTACAGATAGATTCTATACATAAAAATACTAGACACGTGTTTCGGGTTTCGCATATACTAAAACTGATGTTGTATAAATAACATTCAGCGCAGCCCTTGCATAAAATTATTATTTTCACTTTTGTACAAGTGAAATATTGAATAAAAGCTTGTTTTTTAAAAGTTTTTTTAATTAATAATTTTATTTTTTAGTGGCTCAGTTTGTAATTTATCTAAGTTACAATAACCTAATTTCAACTGCTCATCAACTTTTACAAAAAATATTTTGTTGAGGACTTTAATTGTTGAGGAGTTCTCCTTGTAAGAACCAGGAGAACTGGAACTGATGGCGAAGTCACCATCAGCTGCACTTCACCATATGCATTGTTGTGACGAACATAAATTGATTAGCAACCATAGAATTGCAATCCGTGAAACACTTAGGTATAATTGAGTAGATTCGATGGCCATCTATGGTCTTCATCATCAGTTCCACTTCACCAAATGGTGCTTTCCGAGAGCACTAGCACGAGTTACTATACAAAATACCCAAATCGTTATAGGTATGCCTATACATTTTGGGGGTTGCCCTCGATTTCCATGGGATCCCCTCACAGATTCTGACTTGGTATCAATGGACCCACCTCGAAAGCATACCCTTCCAAACGAAAAAAGAATTTTCAAAATCGGTCCCAATTGGCGGTGGACTAGACAGGCAAGGAACAGGGAGAATTGGAAGAGCAAAGGGAGGAGGCCTTTGTCAAACGGACAGAGACTCAGAACTGAGGTTAAACCATAATCTGATCTCCATAATGAGCTGATTCGCCTTTATGTTCCAAGCAGCTATCTCCGTGGTAGAAAACACCGTCTACTAGCCGTGCCCACAACTCGAACAGTGGCCCGCGCCTCATCCCCTGTTCCTCGCGCCCTGACTGCGCTTAATAACGTCATGGAAGCCAACCCGAACTGTGACCTATTTGCAGATGATCTCAAAACTGTTTTGTGCGCTTGTCTTCACTTTTGTGAGAGCACATAAATTTAAAACTTGTGTTTTGTTTATAATATCTTTGTTCTATTTTTTTTTTTTTGTTGTCTTTTTTATGATTATGTTATATTTACTGTATGTGTTAATGTAATTGGTCCACAAACCGTATTAACATAAATAAATAAATAAATAAATTGTAGCACAACTATAACTCTGAATGAAAGGGTATATAAATTAATCTTTTACTTCATTGATGAACCTAGGTGATATAACATCCACTGTCTGAGCAAACAATTTCCAATGTGGATGAGACAAAGCCAATTGTGTTATTAAAACCAACCAGCCGTTTGGAGATTTCGTTGAACAAACTATGAGCACTCGGACCAAGGGTTTCAACCCCAAACGTCTCGAAAATATAATTACCGATAAGGTTATTATACTTCCGCCGCTTGAGGTTTTCCGCAGCGGCAGCAGCAGTGCCAGCACAGCACGCAAAGCCAGGAAGATGGGATGGCGCAAGAGTATCGACACACGTTGCGTCCCACACTAAAGGCCTTCCCAACTTCCATTGAAATAAAGACATGCCGTCCGGTCTCTTGCCATCGTCGCGTGCCAAGCCATTGGTTTCTAATACAGCTGGAACGCCGACGGTGACAAGGGCTCGTCGGATGATGTCATTGATGTTCGCGTGCCGTGCTAAGCGACCCGCACTTCGGCTGCAAGACAGGCCGTGGTATCCGAGGCTGTTGACAACTTCGCCACAGTGACAGCGATGAGGAGAACAAGAAGGAGCTCCTAGTCGCAGGGAAGCGACGGAAAGCGGAAAGTAGTGTCGTCGAACAAAGTGCCTATGTTCGACGACGGTAGTGCATGAAGCCACAGACCCGACTCCCACTTACCCACAGCCAGCAGACGCGCACGCTCCGCAGTAGTAGCAGACGTGTCAAGTAAATTGTTCTGTACTACTCTGCGGAGCGGCTCATCCCGCTGTCTCTGGGAAAATGGATTGTCGGGTGGGTCTGAATTCGGGCAAGCCAGTCTCCAGGCATCTATAGCCTCGGTGAAAAAAGGCACATCAAAATTAACCAGTGTGGAGGCTAGGATTTTCCTGATTAATTTATCTGTGCCGTGGACCGAGGATATGAATGCCGGTAAACTAATACTATAAATTTTGCGGACGCCGAGGCCTCCCATACGAATGGGAAGAGTAGCTTGTGCCCAAGCGCGGTCGTCCATGGCCATTTTGCGGACGCCGGGGCCTCCCATACGAATGGGAAGAGTAGCTTGTGCCCAAGCGCGGTCGTCCATGGCCACATTTAAGATCGAAGTTAAAGTTTGTCGGATAATTTTGTCCATTTTATCTAAAAGGGGAATGTGCTTCCATAAATGGGAAGCACGAAGGAAATATGTTAATTTAGGGCCGAAACAGCAGTAACGGATTAATGTTATGGCCGAGTGCATGTTAATTTGGAACAATCTTTCTGAAACGTCATTAAAATTTTGAATTTTTTCTTCAATAAAAACAGGAAAAGAATTTTCATAGATAGGAGACCCAAGGAGACGAAGAGTTTTTTTCAATAATTTTGATTTCCGGGGCTATTGCCGTCTGTCGGTACCGTCCGCTATGAATAGTTCACATTTCGAAAGGTTGAGATCAAGGCCAATGGAATAAAGTTCATTTATTAAGAACTGAAGGTCATTTAAAACAGTTTCAACATCGCCTCCCAAGGTTCCGTACCAAACGTTAAATTTGGAATTTAGCTGTCGAATAATTCGGTGAATGGCTAAACTAAAAATCACTGGCCCAAGGGGGTCACCTTGTTGACAGCCAACAGCAGATTCCAGAAGGTTGTCCCGATACAGTAATTTAGAAGGGTATCTGTAACATTGCCAAAGGAAACTATAAATTTGGAGTATTTCTTTTCTAGTTTCTGCCAGCAAGGTGTCCCCATTAACAGAATTGAAGGCATTCTTTATGTCAACCTTCAGGATGACCTCACCTTTGCCAGAATTTAGGTAGGTCGATAAGGCGTGTACGGCAGCCTCACAGCCCCATTTGGAGCCGTAACCTAGCTGCAGGGGCTGCAATTTTTCCGAAACAACCTCACCATAAAATTTACAGCAAATCTTGGCTGCCATACGACGGTAAGTAGTTCCCACGGCAATGGGACGAATGCTGCCATCCCTTTTACGCAGGACGCATAGATTGGCCCCGTATAGAACGTAAACGTAAATAGCAACTGAATATACTGTCTGAGCAAACAATTACTTTACAATGTGGATGTGTCAAGCAAGACCACTTTATTTTTATTAAAAAAATAATCGGCTCCAATAATAATAATCCTTTGTAATCAATTTGAAAGTCAGTCAGTACACCAATATCTGATAAGATTATGAAATATCAATATATCATTATTTAAATTACTTAATATTTTTTTTTGTATCTTTATCCTTAATTATCTAGCATTGTTTATTTTTCATAAAAACAACAACAACCATTACTTTTGATAAGTTATTGTTCTCTTCATGTGAATGAACTACAAAATCATATTTTGTTCTACATTCTTATCAGTCTTGCTTACGTTTCAACTACGTAGTACGTAGAAAAGTATGTTTTGTTTTGTTTCAAATAAATTGGTATAGTTGAATGAAACATGTCCAAGAGTTGATAGCCCAGGTTCGCACGGGCGATTTTTATAGCGCACTGGATTTTCAACTCTCCGTATTGAGCCGAGCATTGAGAATCCTACAGAGCGCATCGATAAAACACACTTAGATTTTCAGCCCTCGGCGCTTCTTTCTTTCTTTTTCGTGTGATTAGTGACTAACCTGGTGTCAGAGTTTTATGCCGCCCATGGGCCTCTGACTTAATAATAATAATACCCCACCGCCGTGTCTCTACGTTGACGTCGTGTTGGGGCTTGCGCGCTCCGAACTCTAGGTCTGTGCCGGTACCTACAGTTGACTTTGCCGAAACAAGTATGGGGTGAGGAACCAGACGAAGAGAGATACATAAAACCGCAGGGCAGCATATAGCGAGCTGTTAGGCAGTAGCGACACTAAGGACCCTACTTCCGGGAGAAGTCTCGTTCCTCATCTCTGGCTTGCCTTTAGTGTTCACTTCAGCCGATTAATAAACCGGCTGAAGTGAACACTGACGAGGAACAGAGCTCCCACCTCATTCTTGCCTTTGTTGGCTGGCTTGAGTGGAGATTCGCAAGAGAAAACGTGCTCGGAGGAAGTATTCGCCTATGCTTTGTTACAGCGGGCGGGGGCTGCCTTCCCTTCGCGCCTCCGGATTTTTATATACACTCTTGGGATAGCAGTCAAAAGACTACGTGGAATCGGGGTGCCCCGATTCGGTTTGTATAAACGCATTTAAACCACTATATAAGTGACCAAATTAATATAAATTTAAGCCACAATATTTCTGGTGTTTCTCACAGAAACACCAGAAATGTTGTGGCTTGTCGACGCCATATTGAGTCTGGATTTCAGCGCCAGGGGCAGAAAATGAAAAAATCGCGCGTGCGAACTTGCACTTACAGTTATAGTTAAGTTTTGTGACGTCATGACCTAAATAGTTTTATTACTTCTTTATGTTATCCTACTTTAAGTTTATCTATCTAGGTCAGGGATCACCAATTAGTTTTATTGGGGTCCGTTTTTTTAACAATATCATGGTTTGGTAAATGATTACTAGCAACCTAGATAAAAAACAAATGAAAACAGTTAAAAATTAACAGAAAGCCTGAATATTTCTTTAATACTCGTAAGTATTTTAAAGAACAGACAAAAAATTAGTAAAAAATATTTTTGTTCTCTAAAATGTAATTTTTCACATTAATATTATGTGAAAAATGTATTTTTCTACTTTGAACTATCTGTCTGACTCTGGAGTACTTACAGTTGGTGCAAACTAAAACTCAACATTTTAAGTTTGAATTATAAATTGTACTGTTTACTTAAGGTTCACACAAAATAGGTTGGCGGTCCGCCATTTGATGACTCCCGATCTAGGTGAATATTTAAATACAATTTGGATGGAATGAATTGTATTGAGTAAGTATGTACTCCATTTCGCACATGAAACAATGATAAACTTTTATAAAGTTGATCCAATCCAGCCTGTTCCTTGCTGCCCTCCCCCAGCAACGCCCTAACCCGAGGTCCATACCCCACAGAGGGTGTCCTTAGCATGTAGTCGCTTAGTTTATAAGTTTTATTATACCAAATTAAATCCTTGAAAGTGACTTGAAAAAGGATTTAGGTAAGAGGACAAAACAATATCTACAATAAGTATTCAAAATTCCTGAAATAATTGCTGAGCATAAACTGACCTGTGGGTTGTGTGCTGACAGGGAGTGACTCGCGAATGTTCCTCAGTAGTGGGTCTCAAAGGAGCTGCTCGCGCCACCAGAGGGTGGAAACTGTCTCCTAAGCTCTCCTGGTTTGTGTTTGAGGGTTCGCCTTCTATCAATTTTGTCAATATATCTCTTTTACCTAGTGCCTGCAAACATGCAATTACATGTATGTTTTTCATTTAAGTAATGAATAATTCATATGAGTCACACTCATTAATTTAAATAAAATTCAACACTGTTGAATTACATAAACACATGAACTGTATCTATCAACATCACCTAAATTTCAAGAAAATGTATTATTACTAATTTTGAAAGGCTAATTAATTATTCATACCTGCTGGGTGTTTTTGTCATACATTGTTATCCTAAACTTTTCGACAGTGTCACAGTGTGAAACAGATGGTTGTGTATAACGAACTACTATGTCGATGCAGCTCTGAGGAGCGATCACACCCTCAGGGTCGATCACTGTGAATTTCTTCGGAGACGTACATAGTACTGCAAAAAACCATATTCATACACACAAAAAAACTACGAGAATTATTACGACACGTTTTAGATTTATACAATACCTTTAAAATTAACAGAGAAATCGTAAGGATTATAGACAGTCAGCAATTGTTTATGAGTGTGACGAGCATTTAAATAGAAATCCAAAGAAACTGGAAACACGAAAACAGGGAAATTTTTCATTTTTAATATTATATTTCACAAACAACACAATAGAAAAACAATAACAATTTCACGATTGCACCACATACACAACTGACAATGAGATGACGTTACGTTGACACTGTTGACAGATCTAGTAAAGTGCCACCATAGTTCCACATAGTGGAATAACTCGATTCTCGACTACGGTCGGGGTGTCACTGGTATCGCATGACCACAGACCCTGAATAATAGTTACAAATAACAGTGATCTTTAATTCAATACAGTTGCAGTCAGAAGAAGTAACTTCGCTATATGAAAGGACTCTAAGGTGGGTATCACACCTCCGCTGTGAAACCACATGATGTTCAACTACTCGAATCGCGATTTGAATAGCGGAACGTTATGTGAGTCAGTTGGAGTCAGTCAGAGGGCCTTACGTATCTCCACCGCAAAACCGAATACTTAATGTTCCGCTAGGTACTCGAGTAGCGGAACATCTGACAAAGAATGCCCCGATGTATTTTACCGGTTGTAATAACAATGGAAATCATACATTTCCTAAAGACTTGATATAATAAAAAGAGAAGTCCTGACTGACTCCTCAACGCCCAGCCCAAACCCTTGGACCTAGAAAGCTGAAATTTTACACAGAGTTTCCCTTTATAATGTAGACAAAGAATAAGGAAGGAATTCCCGGCAGTACGTTCCCGTGGCATTTTTCCCGACATCCACGCGGGCGAAGCCGCTGGCAAAAGCTAGTTTTTCATATGCTAGCAGTAGTAGCAGTTGAGAATCGCATCTTCTCCGGTGCTATGGGAAGTGGAACTAGTGCAACCTCTTCAACGTTGAGTAATAAGGCGCAAGCACCTTATTACAGTGGGCGACGGCTGCCCTTCTTGCGCACCTCCGACTCTAAAAAACACTCGGGATAAGGCAAACAAGTATGTACCACGTGGAGTCGGGGTTGGCTAACTCGGTTCTGTGACAGTTTTTAACTTTATCCTAAAACAGCTCGTTGGAGATAAAAAAACAACAAGATGCCTTTACGTGTTCTTTACGATAGAATCGAGAAACTAACGATTTGAGAAAAATAAAAATAAATTGACAAATCTAAGTTCCAAACGTCTTGCTTGATAACAGGATCCCTACGTACGACACCATTTTTACGACAAACAGCTGGTTGGAGATGAAAAACACCAAGCCACCTCATTTTTTAATTTTGTTTAAATTTATTATTTGCTTTTAATTTTGAATATTTATTTTTTTGTACTTTTCGCGATAAATATGTTTTAAAATGATTAATATTCTTTAATTGTAAGTATTTTAATGTAACACAATTATTTTACACAATTATGATATTATTATAAAAAGTACCTTTTACTCACTTTTTTTTTCATTTTACTGAACCTCATAACTCTTGAACGGGCAACTATGGGCACGCGCTGATAGCGTAGAATTATAGCCAACAAGCCAAAGAATAAGAATAAAGTAGTTTTAAAGCGGGACCTGTCAAGACTTTGCCAAATTTTAGCAGTTTCTGTTTCATTCCATATACAACAAAAATTGTTTTTTTTTTCCGGACATTTTATCAGTTTTAGAGAAAAAATGTTTCCTAACAATAATTATTCATCAAAATGACTGATCTTTCGATAGGTATTTTTTAAAAATGGAATTTGTAAAAAATTCCCAATGTCCCTCATAAAGCAGTTTCGATCATAGATAATACACTAGGTACCTATATAAAGTAAGTTTCGATCCACCGTGCGCGGGCGAAGCCAACTCGCCAATGACTCATCACCGCCCAGCCCAAACCCTTAGACCTGGCAAGCTATAATTTTGCACAGAGGTTCCCTCTATAATGTAGACAAGGAATAAGGAAGGATTAATTTCTCGGTTATACGTTCCCGTGGGATATTTTCCGACATCCACGCGGGCTAAAGCTAGTCTACTAATATAAGCTCCTCATCGCGGCTGTAAGACGGAGAGCGATGAGGGAGGTTGGCGATCCACGCCGCAGTGTACAATGTGGATGTGGGGGCGACTGGGAATTTTCGGCAAAAGCAGATGGCCCTATTTTATAAATGGCCTAAGCATCAGCTAGCCATTTCATTAAATGTTGTATTAGACGTATCGGCTGAATATCATTCAGGCGGCTAGTTGAACTGCGACGTTTAGTGAAAAGGCTAGGCGGTTGACCAAACGGCTAATTAAACTAGTCGGTTGAGACACATACTCACGCCTTCTTCCCATGGGGATAGGCAGAATACAGAACGCCATCTGCTACGATATCAAACACATGGATCAATACATAGCTAGCAACTCGATTTTCTGGTCCTAGCTAGTCTAGAGTAACCGAATCATACTAAATAGATATCGCAACCATCACCATCTTTCTCTTCTTCCTCGTCATGTCAATGATTCTATTTATCTGTTTTAAATAAGCTTCGACCAGAATTTGGCATTCGAGAGCGTTATCGTTGATAATCAAAAGGACCATTTTACATAGTAATTTATAAACACAAACAACAGTTTCCAGTATATAAATATTTTATTTATTAAATACAAAATTGTCGAATCGTTTTTATTCATATTTAGTAATTACGATAAAATGAAATGGTGGAACACATAATTATGTAGAGATAACAAATTGGAAATAACTTGATACTAAGTTATTCTTTATTTAAAGATCAAAACAATTGGGGCTAGTTAGTTAGTATTTGCCAGTGTGTGACTGACACTGGCATGGCCACGATCAGGGATCTTAATTTTGATAAATTAAAAAATTAGTCGCAATTTTTTGCCAAGTTACAGATTTACTCGGGTCTTAGTTTAGACGATATAATGACTTCAATTTTTAAGTATAGTCCAAGAGCTAGATCAAAGATTTTATCGTAAACTCTTCGATCTAGCTCTTGGACTATACTTAAAAATTGAACTCTCTTCTAAACTAAGACCCGACTAAATCTGTAACTTGGCGAAAACTTGCGACTAACTAGCGACTAAATTTAGGAGAAAATCTTCGCTAGGTGGCCTAGTTTTTGAGATATTGGCCAAGCTGGGGAGATGCTCTCCAGATCGGCCACTTATGAACCTTTATAACTTTTGAACCAGTGACCGACAAATCCTGATATTTGGCGCCAAATTTTTTGTGTTAACAAAATAAAATCCCTGTTGGTGGCCTTGCCAGTGCCAGTCACACTTTGCCAGTCACATTTAATAGTACCTACACAATCTAGCACCTGATTAAGCTAAAATAAATTGCTTTTTATTGTGTAACAGCCCACTCCCTCTCAAAGAGAGGAGGCCTGTGTCCCAGCAGTGGGAATGCTATAGGCTGATTATTATTGTGGAAGGTAAAAAAAACTCGTTTTCAAACAAACAATTTAAAATTAATAAATAAGTATCTAGGTATTATATATTTAGTTTTTAGGAACATACAACAAATTGAGCTTTGCACATGCCAATTTTACCCAAGATATTTTTTTTTAAAGAAAAGATATGATGGATAAAATTAAATATTTTTTAAAATAGTTTCATTCCGTTATTATTGTGCCATACTTAGAGAGCATATTTACAATGAAATATTAATTAACTAACTGGTAAAATGTAGGTGTAAAGATAAACCATTCTAAAAATGAACGCCTCTCCACGGGGGTTACCCTTATATGAAGAGAAAGTGTATAGAAGAAATATACATAATTGGTCTTTGTCATTGGTTGCTCAGTCACCGGCGAGTACGGTCAACAACTAAACTAAATAAATACTTTACAGACTAACATACTTACATAACAATATACACAATAAATAATTTTTTTTTATGAAAACTGTACCTACCCGACTTGCCCAAACGCCGAACAGACGTATTTGTCGGCCAACTATATAGTGTATAAATGACACGAACGCGCGACAGAGCGAACTTGTCGTTCCATACAAAGCGCGCGCTCCCCGCTGTACAATGCTAGTACCTGGACTGATCGCACGATTAGTTGACCTCTAAGTGCGGCAACGAGTTCATGTTTACAGTAAAGTCACCGCACGCACACAAGTAAAGTGTTGCAATAAGTATTTTTTCTCACAAATTGAAATAATCACGTTTTGTGGAGGGGCGTTCATTTTTACAATGGTTTATCTCTACTATAGGTACACCTCTGCCTACCCTTCGCGGATTAGAGGCGTGATGTTGTGTATGTATTAGTAAGCAGACTGACAGGCGCATATAATACAAAACGCAGAGCTATAAAAAAAATGCAGTTAGCAGTATATTTGCTACAATGGAAACTCAGCTCTTATCATTCAAAACTTGAATCGATTAAAAAAATATATAATACTTGCTCTGAGTTGTCCTGATTGGCAGTCTTCAATTTTCATTAATTCAATCAAATGTTTTTGCATACTTAAATTCAATAGTATTTTACAAACTGAAGCTATTAGAAGACTATATTTGATTCAATTTCTATAGGCCTTGGAACTTCAAGGGTAAGTCGAGGAAAAGCAGGAGTGTGGACTCTTTATTTATCGACGGCGATGTGTGTCCCAGCAGCACTAGCTAGTCAATACTTTTGAACCTTTTGGGATCACACTCTCGTGCTGGCACGAAACCAGAGGCGGATTTGCAGTCTTGGTCGCCCTAGGCCCCAGGCCATGTAGTAAAAATAGGTACCAGCCGCCCCTTTCTCAGCACCCATCTTATAGACTGCATAATGAATTTACTGTATTGCCAACTTTTATCGAAATCGAGTTACTGATTTTTTTTTCGCAATTTCAGGTTTGGTTCCATAGTAAAAGTTGTTCATAATGATGTGTACAGTGACCCCTTAAGAGGATATTGGTCAATAACCAGTAACCAGTAAATATACGAGTAGGAAGATTATTGTTATACGATGCGGTGCAGTGCGGCCCGCCATAATGTGCGCGAGTCTTTAGAATATTTAGGTACTTTCAGTTATTTCTTATTACATCAGTTTTTTGTCAGATTGGCCGCCCCTAATATCTGGCCACCCTAGGCCCGGGTCTAATGTGCCTTAGGGCAAATCCGCTTGTGCGCGCAACGCACACTCTTTTGCGTTGTTCAGACATTCAAAAACACGCGGTACACATTACTTACTACTGGCCGCCACAGCCACCGCGTCTGTCTGAACAACCCATTCATTTACGACATACATTCCATTCCTTTCATAGTTATTTTACCTCTGCAGCAACCCAACAACAACTAAAATGTCTAAACGAGTAGTGTTAGTGATTCTGAAAAAATATATGTTAAATTAGAGCATTTTCAAAATAACTTAAAATGTGAGTATTTTCGACTATCTTTAAATTACATAATGTAATTAATTTGTAAAGTTATGTCTAACGCGGATAAAAACTGGGAATCACGCAAAACCTATCAAGCTTATTTTTATGAAACCTTCACCATTTTAATGATAATTTGATCATATATGTCGGAGATTATAAAAGTTGAGCGGTAATATTCTCTCAATTGATTATTGCAGTACTGAGGTGAGGGTAAACGCCGTGACGCGCTCGCTAGAGGGGGGCGGCACGTGGACAGAGTCGTGTGAAGGGAAGCGACTGATCGATGAGTCAGTCTTGCGAGGGCAACGAACGGGTGCAGACCTCCACTTCCCCTACGCGAAACTGTCGGTTTTCCCGAACTCAGAAATAGTGCGTGAACGTTATTAGTATTGTACCTACTGCGATAATAATTGTTCTGTAAGTGAAATACTAACTGAATTGCTGTATCATCGTGTTTTATTGTAACCTGCACTATGGATCCCGTACCACCGAATCGAGATGATGACGGCTCTATCGCTCTGCCATCGCTGACGCCGACATATATATATTTTTAATCTTTTAGTATGCGTGTTTTATACAATAATTTATTTATTTATTTTGTTTTATTTATTTGGCTCACCAACAATTGATTACACTGATACAAAGATATGAGATACATCCAAAATACTTATAGACTAAAAATAACTGACCGACTTATAATAAATTATAATCCGTCTAATTTGGGACAGCGATCCTCCATGGGCGAGTCCTATTACTGGGTGGACGTACGACACGTTGCGTGAGCTCAGCACAGTACACGCAAGCTATGCCGCCCTAACCACTCAAGGCCGTCTTAACGAGAATAAAGATCATTGTGATTTTGACATACTTATCAGTGGCAGCAACCCAACTGCAGCCTTATTGCAAGGACAATAAATATCACTGTGATTTAGGCAGTGATGCAAATCAGAGGTAAAATAACTGTGAAAGGAGTGTAGAAAGCTCGAAAAAAGATCGTACTGAGCCTTTAGTACAGTGCACCTGGTATATTTTTACTTAAGTGGGGCCCTCTTAAGTCAAAAATATACCAGACGCACCCAGGTCCGTCTATCGTAAAATCGAGCAAGGTCAAAAAGCTTGTTTCATCCAGCGCAAGTCGGAACTACTAACAAGCAAGTGAGAACGCGATACCATTGAACGAAAAATAGTTTGAGGAAATTTCATAAAACTTGCTCCAAGAAATACGTGTTTTTGAGTAAGCCTTACAAGTTTGTGAAATAAATGTTTGTCACTTAGTATCTCCATTACATGTGTGAAGTTTCTATGACGATGTTTTCTTTACTTTTACAATTTATGAGTACATTATGAACGACCAAAGGTCAGGTAAAATTGTGCAAAAAAAGCAGATTTTTGGAGGCTTATACTGATTTTTTTTTTCTCCAAATGTTTATTTTTGCGTCCATAGAAACCTAGGTACAGTGTACAAGACACCTATTACTTCAAAAATTTCAAAGAAAGTTGTGTAACAACGCCATAATCACGTACGAGCGTTTGTGTGAAAAGTATGACGGGATGGCCGCTCTTAAGAGGCGGCGGTTATAACTTGAGATTTATTGGTAGGGATATAACATGGCGACGGCAGGGTCCTCCGTCTCGAAGGTAATGAGGACATCTTTGAACTTGTCTAGAAGCTGCATCAGCTGTGATCGGCTCACGTTCTCCATAAACATTATCTCTTCTAAATGCTGCTCGCCGCGGAAGTAACCTGGAAGGGTAATAAGACACAAGATAAGTAATGTAATCAGCGGGAATCCATGACAGTAAAATGTTATGTAAAATCACATAGCGCGGCACGTTCCTCACAGGGAACGTGTCGAGTGTAAAGACTCGTCGTAGTAACATTTATACAACAAGAACCTAGACTCTTTCAAACCATTTAATTTACTTTGACAGTTCAAGTACTAATCAATTAGTGATGTCCTAATGCGTTACCGATTCGATTTCTTTTAACAATGGAATTTATTTATGAAGAAGATTTAATCGATTTAACACATTGATAATTTATTTTAAAGAAAATGTAAAGAAAAAACAGCACCCATGAAGTATTGCATATTTTCGTCTATGGTTGCCTGCCAATAAAATAAGGAACTTCATAAGCGTGCTTATCTCAAAAGTAAATTATATGGTTGGAAAGATTTTATCTGCTGACAATGTCAAATTGTCACTGGACATGCGAACGTCAGTTCAAGGTCTCCAGTAAAATACCTTTCTTATGCAACTGTGCCAGTAACAACAGATCATCAGTATTCTTCGAAGCGGGTACAGTGGCAAGAGCGGCACGTTCCTCAGAAGTGAAGGTGTCGAGTAAAGACTCTGTCGTAGGCGGCTCGTTCGGGATGCGACATGCGTCCACCAAGTCGCAGCTCGCAGGGACGTTCCAGACTGTTGGCGGTTGGAAGCTGAAAATATATAAGGCATTTTAAACAATACCCAAACTGTGATTTTTAATTTCTTTGACTAATATGACATAACATAACATGACTAAAATTACAAAAAAATGTCGATCGCAGCTAGCAGCTCTCATTTTGGTCTAGCAAATTAAAAATCAGAGTATGTAGTATGTATAGTTAAAGAATACTTGCTGATGAATTTTGCTGTAAGTACATAGTGGATTTACTTATAATAATGCTGAATATGAAAAAAGTCGTACCTCATCTCACTCTGCAACTTCAAATTCAAAGATACGCCATTTTTCTTCTCAGTACCATTCACCACTCCATTAATTTTCAGCCGCGGCGATATATTATCCTGATCACTTTCAAACTTATCTTCATCACTGCTCGTATCTTTATTTAAAGTCGCTTCACTATCCTTCAAAGATAAATCCGACAACCTTGAAGGCAGAATCTTTTTATCCGAATCTAACTTTTCGATGGACAAGTTCGATATTAATTCTGTCTTCGCAGTTTCTGTGTGTCCATTTTCTAAAATTTCTTCTTTGTCATTGACACCATTGATAGTGCCATTCATATTGCTAGATATGCCACTATCAACTGAATTTCCTTGTATTTTCTTCTGCACCTTGTCTTTAGCATCATAATCACAGTTTGTTTTTTGTTTGACTCCGTCTACAACATCTATGCCGTCATCGAAAGAATGGTTTGCAGAGTCGCCTTCTCTGAATTTGTCGTATTTTGTATGTTCTGATTCTATGACTATAGGTTTGGTATGTGAGAAGTCTGTTTGGTTTAAATTATTCTCTGTTGGATAGTCTTCGTCGGAGTCTGGGAAAGTATTGGTGGTTTCTCTGGGTTCGACGGGTTCAGGGACGTTGAGCTGCATTTGGTTGAGAGAGGAGAAAGAGACGCTGCAGGATTGGTTGAAAACGTCGTGTTTTTCGCAGTAGTATTCTTTTCCATCTGTAAAATAAATACAATGTGAGATCGGACGCATATAAGACTACTTCTCAGTGACAAAGAGTGAACATTTTTATCAAACCACTACTAACCTATTCTCTGGAAGTACATAGACAAATAAATTATATGTTAAAAAAGGAAAAATGAGAAGAATCTAATTCTGAGACTTTTTGATAGTGCATTTTATAGAACTTTTTATTAAATGTGGTATACGGTGTTATTTCTTAATTTTGATTTGGTACTACCCAGTGTTTGAGCAATTCGACAAAGTATAGAGAACTGTCCTCTTGCCTTTGTCCCAATTTACTTGGGGTTGGTGCAGGATGTTTTCTTTTTCCATCCTATTTCTCTCTATTTGCCAACGTAAATACGAACTGTGAAACTTATTCAGTAATAAATAATAAGTATTACTAAAAAGGCACGTGATACCCGGATCCCGCCCCCAGTGCGGCGAGTTGAACTGCACGTAGGTGTGCAGCTGCAGCAGCAGACGGCGCCGCAGCAGCCACGCCACGCAGCGCGCCAGCCGCGCGCCGCCGCCGCCGCCGCAGCCATTGCGCGCCACGTACCACAGCGGCGCAGGCAGTGAGAACTCGCTCAGCATCTGAAAAGGACGGACGTTTACAAAAGTTTAAGTGCACTGATGTAACATCTTCATTTTAGCAGAAAGAGGTCCCATGCACGTACAATGGGGATGATATTTTTTTTTTCGTGTCAATCCCATGGTGTGGGATATAGTTCGATAGTGTACTAGTCATGTATCGTACATCGCACGCGCGCATTACGTCAGCACTTTCCGTCGCCTTGCACAAATTATAGTGCAGCGCGACAGTACTCAATCAGCGTTCATACTCGCTGTACTCATTACACATAGCATCAACATTCATAATTAGCATTAGTTACGTGGTAGTTAAATATACACAATAAAAAAAAAAAATATAAATAAATAAAAAAAAAAAATATTAAAAAAAAAATATATATATATAAATAAATATCTTTGGCTATCCGTGATTTATTCATTCAAGATTACATCCAAGGTGGTTGCGACCCATTCAGCAGCGCATGCAGATAGGCCGTTCAAAAAATTTGCCTGTCTGTGCAAACCATTTTTCGATTCAGGGATCCGTTTGCATAATATTAAGCTTTAAAGTACAAATTTTTGTTAGAGTCAAGTGTGGGGTCCCACGTTTGACTCTCTCCTGCCAGCTATATGTTTGTTTTTGGATATGTTAAAAATTCTCGCCAGTAGTTATATAATATAACGAAGTTAAAAGAAAAACTATCACAGATAAGTAGGCTTTAAAAGTTAACGAGTAATAGTCGACCAACTTACATTGGGAGCTGGAATTTATGGGAGAACATGTTTTTCAACTACACTGTTAAGGTTGTTCTTGGGATAAATTCATCCCAACTACGGAACCCTTCCTTGTGCCCGACACGCACTTGGCCAGTTTTAAATGTAGTTTCATACTTACTAAGTCGAAAGAACTTCGTAAGTCCGCCTATTATATGTAGTAAGCGTCAATGTAAAATTGTTAACACAGCTTTTCATTCACAATATAAATTGATAAAAAGACAAGGTTAAGCCTCGCTATAATTATTGTGAAGTCTCCCAGTGTAATGCTATTTTGATACACTATTTTCAATCTTATGCTAAGCTACTACTAAAGTCGAGTTTCAATTACCCCTGCGCTATTCACAGATGACACTTAAAACTATAGTTGGATGACTTACCTGTAGCAAGCATAATGCAGGGAACTCTTTCGCAAACTCTTCAACCAATGGCGAGTGTATATGTACGTTAGCGCCCGGTGCTACCACGTACACGTTACTTTCACATAACGGATAGATCACTGTCGCTTTCGCCCAATAGACGAGATGTCCTGTTAGTTGTGATACCTAGAATAAAACAAAACATTTTTTTTTTTTTTTTAAAGTTAGTAAAGTTCACTGTCTTATGCACAACACAATGATAAACGAGATGGCCTGTTAGTTGGGATACCTAGAAAAAACAAAACATTTCAAAAAAATAAAGTACACTTGTGCACAACACATGATTGTGGTAAGCGTTCATTAATTACGTGTAGCGATTTTGGCGATTTTTCGACCCCTGCATCCCCCTAGGTGAGATGTGGCTCGACCACCTGCCGCCCCCCTAATCTCACGAGAGAATTTTCAAAATGTGTATTTTTTTTGGAAACTAACTGTCCCGAAAAATGTTGTCTTGTCCAAATTTCAATAATTCATACAAAATTGCCATTGAAAATGCACTTTTAGTTTTCCCGAATTTTCTAATTTCCCCGCAACTTTTCCATTTTTTCTCTTTATAAGAACCTTCCTCGAACTTCAACAAATATTTGAAAAAAAAAATTGCCTAATTTGTCCAGCCGTTCTCGAGTTTTGCGCTTAGCAACACAGCCATTCATTTTTAGTTATATAGATATTTATTTATATATATAATCTGTGCTTGATTGCATTGGATTTATTTAAATAAACTTAATTTGCTTGATTATTTTTTATAATAATACCTCGCAATATCTTTTTTCTTCATGCGAAAAAAAAAATCATGTAATATTTTCCGAGACCCTCCCTCTCCCTCACGTGAGATTGGGTAAGAATCGGCTCGACCTCCTTCCCCTCCTAAACGCCTCACGAAATCAATTAGAAAATATTTTAAGTAAGGAGCACAGATGTCATGTTCGACAAGATGTGAATTCAGGAGATTCTCCCTTATTCATTTGACCCACTGAATCATTCATCACTAGTGTATTTAGCATTGACGCATAATTTTTAACGTCGCATTATTGCATGGTGCATCGTATTATATGACAAGGTTTTAACCAGTGTAGTTCTAACCATGGTCCAGATTTTCATAGGCCCACTGTTCAACACTTATTTATGTGTTTACCTGTTTTAACGTCAAATCAGCTTCAATAGCAAGTGTCTGCAGGCTCTTCAGCGGGCTATATAGTTTTATCAGTCTTAGGAGTGCCGAGCTGCTATCCAGCGGTATTGAAGCTAGCAAGTCGTTGGGGTTCACCTGAAGAGTATTAGAAAATACGTCTTAAAATACAAGAAATGCATAGTGAAGGATATCGTCAATCTATCTACTTATGGCCTCTGCCTCGAATTTCGCGGGCAGCGGGGCGGCGGCGGCGGCGGCGCGTCTCGCATTGTCCCGCCCCGCTACCGCGCCGCTGTTTTGGAGGTCCGGTCCATTTGTTTTTACGCATAAAATACTGCCGCTCCCGCTCCGCCGCCGCTGCCCGCAAAATTCGAGGCAGAGGCCTAATAAAAATTTTAAATTCCCTGACAGACAACGCAAAGCCTGAGCTCCATTTACAGGGTGCAAGTTTATTGCCTGTGGTATACCATAAAATTGAAGGGCAATTAACTGGCGCCGTCTAAACAACACGTACAATATTGTTGCAAAATTGGTATAGCTGTAAATAGCATACAATAAAATTGCATGTACAATGTGTAAATTGCATGTGTGTGTAAATGTTGTTGTTGTTGTGTGTTGTGTGTGTTGCATGACAATAAAATTGTGTGTATAAAATCGCATTAAATTCTGGCATGAATATTTTCTATCACTCAAACATGAGCGAACGAAACAAGACGATCAATAAAATTTTATGAAATATTTGGCAGCTAAAATACGGGTAATACTTGAATCAATTGTAGAAGGACCTGCAACTCTGTATTCGGACGAGGCAAAACTTGCACGCAATAATCGCCTTGCAATTTTATTGCCTCGGTGTAAACGGCCCCACACATTATACAGTCCGCCGGCAAGCGGTCCACTCATAAAAACGCGGTCCATTTTTTATGAGTGGACCGCTGACTGCCAGCGGACTGTAAGTGTGTGGGGCCCTTTAGTCGCAACGCATTCGATTTTATTGAATGGCAAAACTTGCATTCAATTATTATTGCATGCCATTTTATGGAATGGCACGCGTGTACTGCAATTACATGCAATTCTTGAATGGCAATAAAATTGAATGTGCTTTATGGCATGCGATTATTGCTCTTGAACGTTCCAGAAACTTGCACCGGGTAAAGGGCCTAGAAGCATAAAATTTTGCACAAAAGTTCCTTATGTTTATTTATTTATTTAGGTTAGCCAACAAATGTTTACATAACACATTTAAAATAATTTCACTAACAGTATAAAACGCGCCACGAAAGATGAGACTTGACCGCGCCTACCGTGCTCTTTGACGATGACGCTCGGTCCCTTCCCGCGCTCAGCCCGCATACCCCTAAAGCACAGTAAATAAATATACAGTAGGTTATCTAAGGCCGCCCGCCGAGTTATTAGCCTACTCTTGCGTTGATACCCAGGGTTGTCACTTTTACTTTTAGTTAATATTTTCGAACAAGCAGCACTTGATCTAAATTTATAAAATAAAAAGCATATTATGATTGAATATTTTACCAATTTATAAATTTAGTAAAAATAAAAAGCTTTTATTCACATAACATTTATTATAGTAAGTTACAAATTTGATACCGAGAAAATTTTTCTCCTGTTTCTGCACGTCCGGAACGCTTTATTATTATTTGTTAATGTAAAGTAAATTCTCATTCTTATGTAAAGTTTTTGTAAAAAGCTTTTGGGAAAGCATGGACAGGGCATCTTAAATTCTACATCATTCAGTTGATCGTAAATTGACCGGCCAATTTTAATGTTGACGTGGTCCTTTTCGAAACCATATCTAACAAAAATAACTGTTGCATTTAGTATAATACACATCACCTTACAATAATAAACAAAAAGAACAGACCTCTTAACACATTTTTTTCATACGATAAGCGAAACAAAAACAAGTGTCAAGTGGCCGACCCGAACGCCGGCCAAAAAAATGCGATGTACACACAAGTATTAGGTTGGGGAAAAAGTCTTTTCGCATTATCGTATGTATGAACTTAAAATAAAATCTCTTTGGCTATACTATTTGTATCTGGCTGGTTTTGGTATCATTGAAAGTATAAATTTTAAAGAACATAATTCCAAATTCAAATTAGGAAAATGTGTGATTTTCATTTATTTTTCGTACTGTCAAGATGAGTGAATCTAATGAAGAAATTCATCACATTTTAAAATTTTACTACAAAAAAAGGTAAAAATGCAACGCAAGCCGCGAAAAAAATTTGCAATGTTTATGGACCCAGTGCAGTTGAGAGTAGCACAAATTTGGTTTAAGCGTTTTCAATCCGGAAATTTTGATGTCAAAGATGCACGTCGCTCTGGTCGCCCTATTACGGATAAAATGGATGCCATTTTTGAAAAAGTGGAGCAAGATTGGCATATGAGTAGTTACCACGTAGCTGAAGAACTGGGAATTGACCACAAAACAGTTTTGGCGCATTTGAAAAAAATTGGGTACACAAAAAAGCTCGATATTTGGGTACCTCACGAGCTCACTGAAAGAAACTAATGAACCGTGTACTCATTTGTAATTCTTTATTACGACGTAATGAAACCGAACCATTTTTGAAGAAGCTGATAACTGGTGATGAAAAGTGGATCATGTACGACAAGAACGTGCTAAAAAGGTCGTGGTCAAAGGCCGGTCAGGCTTCACAGACTGTGGCGAAACCCGGGTTAACTCGCAACAAGGTGATGCTGTGTGTGTGGTGGGATTGGAAGGGCATTATTCATTATGAGCTGTTACCACCAGGCAGAATCATCGATTCTGAACTCTACTGCGAACAACTGATGAGATTAAAGCAAGAAGTTGAGAGAAAGCGGCCGGAATTAATCAACAGAAGGGGTGTGGTTTTTCATCATGATAACGCTAGACCTCACACATCTTTAGCCACTCAGCAAAAATTAAGAGAGTTTGGCTGGGAGGTGTTAATGCATCCGCCGTATAGTCCTGACCTTGCACCTTCAGATTTCCACCTGTTTCGGTCTCTTCAGAATTCTTAAGGCAGTGTCAGGTTAACATCACGAGAGGACTGCCAAAACCATTTGTCGCGGTATTTAGATCAGAAGTCCCAAAATTTCTATAGCAATGGGATCATGTCCCTACCTACAAGATGGCAAAAAGTTATCGAACAAAATGGTAACTACATATTTTAGATAAATGTAAATAATGTATATTAAAAAATGTTTTGAATTTTCTTAAGAAATACGAAGAAACTTTTTCCCCAACCTATTATATAAGTCGATCGTCAGACTACCGGAACCATATTTGGATTGAACAACACATCAGACAATAGAAAAAATAATAATTTCAAAAGTAATTAATTTGCAATATTAATTATTGTGAAATTGCCCTTATTACAACTATACCTACGCGAAAAATATGTTTACCTAAACGATGTTTCGTACTCAATCCTCTATTTTATAGTAAAACTAGACTTCTTAAAATAAACTTTAGCTCTAAACATAGTATTCAGAAAAATGCGACTCGGCTACGCTCTTAATAAAGCAAATAAACTGTGAAATAAACAATACAATACCATATTTTCTAATAATATTTAAGTATAAGTAGGTACTTACATTTCTGGTTGAGTAGGAAGTATGAAGAATGATAAGTCCGGGTTTGCGAAATCATTATTGAGGCACCCGAAAACACTACAATATTTTTTTCCCCTTTTTGAAGTCATGGTACTCGTAATTTACGACAAGTGTCCGCCGCCCGCGCCGGCGAGAGTTGACGAACGCAAGCGGTCATGTAGCGTACGCGCGTGCTCACAGTCGCGCTGCACAGCCCGCACTGCCGCCACCTTATTCCCCCATATATTATGCTAGCGTGTGCGTGAAATCGCGTGCCGACATGGCGCGCGGCGCGCACGCACACATTCAAACCGAGAGCGGCACGTTTGTATGAAGATGTTTTACTGTATATATTTACTGTGCCTAAAGAGACCTAAAATCGTCTACTGCGCAAGTCAAACCACGTGGTGCGTCAGTCTCATCTTTCCTGGCGCGTATTGTACTAACGTTTGTTTGACGAAGGTGAGCACTACGGAAGGATTTTTGAAAATTCATCCCCTGAAGGGGTTACATAGAGGATGACATTGTATGGAAATTGGTCATCTTAGCCAACGGGAATAAGAATAACAATTTCGTGGCCTTTAATAATGACCAGAAGGGATTTCTTGACCTAAATATTATAAGAGAGCCTATCAGGTCACTTAATTTTCTTTTTTTGAACAGGCTATGTCCCATCTGCCACTAGAGTGCCCCAAATGTTAGTTCACCTACACCCTTGACGATCTGATCACCTACTGGGCCCGAACAATATAAGACACATAGATGTACCTTCGGAACGAAAAGTAGAAAAAGATTTTCTTTTTTTGACTACTTACCATAAGCAATATTCCATGATAAGGTCGTAACTTTTGTAAGCATTTGTCTATAGTTTCTGGCTCTATGATCAATCCTCTATTATGTATCTGGTGAGCTTTGTGTGGCAAGCAGAAAGACAGTAACACCCATTTGTTTATGCGAACTTGGACTATACCTGTAAGTAAGAAGAATAAAAAAGGATCTATTATACAACATGTCCCGGAATTAACGCACAACCTCTTAAGGGGTCATTGTACTCATTATTATGAACAACTTTTACTGTGGGACCAAACCTGAAATCGTGAAATAAAAATCAGCTGTTCCTTACATTTATGAAAGCAAAGTCTTCAAATTGTAGGGAACAGCTGATTTTTTTTCGCGTTTTCAGGTTTGTTTGAGAAATATAAACTACAAGGAATATTACTAATTGGTTTCTCAAAAACTGTCAACTAGCCTATTATTAAAATGTTGCAGTAGTCAAAATATGAAGAACTTGTGCCGCTCGTGGCTTAGAAACAGCCGTACCGCGTACGGTCCAATCGATCTAAGTAAATCTACACTAAAGCCGCAATCGGTCGATCCGGGGTTTGGAATTACCCGTGAAAACTTCTACACTCTCACATTGGTAATATTAGTATAGAAATAAGTACAGATGGCGAAACATCGTGAAACAAACGATGACTCTCCGTCGGGGGAAACACGACTCTCTGTAATGAGGAATAAGGAGGATGGATATAATTATAGTACCAACCAGTACTACTAAGTTCTTCAAACACAGACTTCATGGATCTCGCCAGCGAGCTCCGTTGCAGTATGAGGTGGAATGCCGACTTCGGAGTGGTATCTGTACCATTCTCACTGCTGTAAGTCGCTGAACTGACTGAATGACGGAGATTATCTTCGTCATCGTCATTGTCACCATTCATTTCACTGTCTAAAGCTGATACTTCGTCATGAGCTGCCAACTGTAAAAAATAAGTTACCCTTTACTTCTACAACTTATAAATAATAGTAGTTGTAGCTTTCATTGTTACCAACTGTAGGTAAAGTCAGAAAAAATAATTATGAAGCAAATTGACTACCAAGTTAAATTGTGTGTATATACAGGGTGTAAGGGAAACGCTTCCGAAAACGAAGACAGGTGAGAGGCTCGATACGAAACCAACAAAAAATCTGAAAAAAAAAAATTGACAATTTTACCTATTTTTTTTTTGCATTTTTTCGTACACCATGATGTAAGATTATATGTGGGCTATTTTATAATTTAAAGTAGGTTAGTTAAGCTATGTTATTTCTGAACTGTATCTGATGATAAAAATTTCCAAACGAAACGTAGAGGCATAGACGAGGGAGAGAAAACAAAAGGCGGTAGAAAAGATGAAAAGTGTATAAAAATAAAAGCTGATTTACTATTTAGAAAAGGTTTTTATTTCTAAATCAACCAATTCTTCCGTCCTACATATATATAATACCTATGTATTCAAATAGCCATTTCGTGGCTACACTAGCTACAACCAGGCCAGGCGCACTCCGCATTTTAGGTATGAAGGCTATAAAGCTACAAGTACGCGGCGGGCTCGACTTGGACTTCCTAGTGAGTCGCTCTCAGTTTACACGCGGCTCACCTGTGACAATAGACTCTACACATACATACATCTGTTGCGTGGCGCGTGCTAGGATAATTTAGGCGTGTCGCGTAGCAAACATCAGACATTCACCTCTATACAGGCATGTAAAAACACACGCGAAGGCGCAGCGTGGGCGTGCGATTCGCGTAGACACTGGGTGGCGTCACACAGTACAATGCCACCCACACACCCATTACACGGTCTCCCTAACCCGTGCCAGGCTCGGCTAGCTCAGAAAGTGGGGCGGGCGGGAGCCACTCATCCCTTCTGTAGGAACGTCGAATCCGTATCTCTGTCGCAGGTCGCCTTCTGCTGGGCTTCCCTCATGTAGGTGGGGGTTCCACCTGGTAGGGGTTGACCGCCGGGATACGGTGAAGAAAGCGGCGCTGATTAGCAGCGTCGTGGCGTGCCTACAGACACAGATATAGCAATCATTCACAGGGACGCGCATATTCGCGTCCCATCATCTGTTAGGCCGCAGTAGGCCACCAAAATGAGGGGCCCGTAGTTATGGGCCAACGTATGGCGCCCGCGGGAGAGGGGCTATGCCCCGTAACCGCCTGCCGCACCAGCTTAGGGGGGTGCAGCGACAGCTTGACGGGCTCGACTTGTCATGTCGGGGCCACACCAACGTCAACATCAATGCCCATCATCGCCATATACATTGCGGTAATTATCCCGATAATTATCGCGATAAATTGAGTGGCCACCTGGCCACACTTGAACGACGCCACCGAGTTATCGCCACGTCAATCGGCAATGTGAATGCCGTTGTAAAATTATCGCGTTTAGTTGTGGCTACACCTACGGCCTACGTCCATCATCGCGATAAACAACGGCGTTTCCCGTTGGTGTAGCCCGTGGACGTAGGCAGTAGGAGTCGCCACAACTTATCGCGATAATTTTATAACGGCATTCACATTGCCCGCGCAACGGCCGGCTCGCACGTTAGTTCGATACTCACTTACGCGCCGCGTCGTAAAAGAAGACAACCTTAATGAGTCAGAAGGTATAAGGGTTACGCGATAGAAAGAGAGGCAACTTCTAGGTGAATATAACTGTAGGTAGCTAATTAACGCTGTGCGACCTGAATTACACTTTAATGTGTCGTAGCAAGAGTAGCTATTTATTTAAATGATTTTGCGGAGTGAATCTTCTGTACTTGTACTATTATGTATTCTGTGCTACAACACAGAAAACTGACGTAGTGTGGCTTAAAAAATATTTTCCTGACTGTACATAATATTTTGTGAGAAGTTTTCCAGGGACAGGATTAAATAAAACTCAAGCCTTAAGAAATAGTTCTGCTTACATTTTTTAAGGCTTCTCATGGGTACAACACCAATACAAACTATTACCAAACAAACAAACACAACCACAAACTACTATACTACTTAGCAAACTTGGAAATCTATGACAAGGTGTAAAAAATGTTTACCATTATTTTCATTTCTTCTGTTAAATATGAACACCTCTTTTCTTCATGTCTCAATGCCTTTCCCAGTCTTTTGCTCAAGTCATAATAGCACTTTACTGAAAACATAGAAAGATCATCTTCATCATCATCTGCCTAGCCTTTTCCCAACTACGTTGGGGTCTGCTTCCAGTCTATCCGGATGCCGCTGAGTACCAGTATTTTATATAGAGCAACTGCCTATTCAGATAGATAGGAGTAACTGTGTAACACAATATACCCCTTGGTAAGTCTGACGACCCGTAACGACTGACAAACATCCACTAATGACAAGTGGGACCAACGGGTTGACGTGCTTTCCGAGGCATGGAAGTGTCTTAGTAAGTAAAGATGGTCACTCATCCATGGACCAACCCTGGCAAACGTAGCTTAACCTGGTGGAACAACCCGAGCGGCTGTTATTACTTCAGCCACTAGCTCCTCGAAAAATAGAAGGATATCCATGATAAATTGGTTTAACAGAGAGCAATACAGACTATGATTTTACATTTTTACCTGAAAGAGTTGGTTTTTTGTAAAAATTAACTTTATTTTTTGACATTTGTAAACATTTATCTGTACAAGTACCTAAATGATAAAATTAACTGATTTTATTTCTGTAAGTAGGTTTGTACAAACACTTTTACATGTCAATAAACTCTCAGTTATGTAATATGGGGAACTGGATTAAGAGAATCATTATCCTAAACATAACATTCTAAATGAAATGGAATTTCAATATAAAATAAGTACATCAACTAAACTCACCAACAGAATGACTTGCGGAAGCCTGTAGTGCAAACACAATATTGATAAGGATCATGGTGGCAGTATCGTCCTTGTTTGTCCTATACGGCAACAATGTAGGATGTCCAACAAATCTTACATCATTGACTTTAAGCTCAAATTTCCTGTTGCAAAGCTCTGCTTTTACTGCAAACAGGGTTGAGAGCATCTCATCTGTGAAGCCACTTAGTTGACCTGTAATTTTAGATATAATTTATAAATATTGGCAATCTGTAGATGAGTCATTGAGTTTGTTATTCTATATGCAAATTCTTTGTTGAAATTCCAGGCTTAATTCCCTTAGGAGCCTTCCTGACCGGGTTGGTGCATTTTAGTTTCGTTTTCATATCTGTAATGTATCACTGTGTATGTGCTTGGTAAAGAATCTGTACAGAAACTAAATGATATGCACCAACCCAGTCAGGAAGGCGCCTTATACTGTACTTACTGGCAAATGTAGGTACCCATTTAAAATATTATTGCCTAGTAATTGTGAATAAAAGTGTAAATATGCTTTTTATTCTCATCATGTTGTAAACGTTTTATTAGGTTGGGGAAAGTCTTTTCGCATTATAGTATGTATGAACATAAAATAAAATCTCTTTGGCTATATATTTGTATCTGGCTGGTTTTGGTATCATTGAAAGTTTAAATTTTAAAGAACATAATTCCTGATTCAAATTAGGAAAATGTGTGATTTTCATTTGTTTTTCGTACTGTCAAGATGAGTGAATCTAATGAAGAAATTCGATACATTTTAAAATTTTACTACAAAAAAGGTAAAAATGCAACGCAAGCCGCGAAAAAAATTTGCGATGTTTATGGACCCAGTGCAGTGTCTGTGAGAGTAGCACAAATTTGGTTTAAGCGTTTTACATCCGGAAATTTTGATGTCAAAGATGCACGTCGCTCTGGTCGCCCTATTACAGATAAAATGGATGCCATTTTTGAAAAAGTAGAGCAAGATCGGCATATCAGTAGTTACGACGTAGCTGAAGAACTGGGAATTGAGCATAAAACAGTTTTGGCGCATTTGAAATAAACTGGGTACACAAAAAAGCTCGATATTTGGGTACCTCACGAGCTCACTGAAAGAAACCTAATGAACCGTGTACTCATTTGTGATTCTTTATTACGACGTAATGAAACCGAACCATTTTTGAAGAAGCTGATAACTGTTGATGAAAAGTGGATCACGTACGACGAAAACGTGTGAAAAAGGTCGTGGTCAAAGGCCGGTCAGGCTTCACAGACTGTGGCGAAACCCGGGTTAACTCGCAACAAGGTGATGCTGTGTGTGTGGTGGGATTGGAAGGGCATTATTCATTATGAGCTGTTACCACCAGGCAGGACCATCGATTCTGAACTCTACTGCGAACAACTGATGATATTAAAGCAAGAAGTTGAGAGAAAGCGGCCGGAATTAATCAACAGAAGGGGTGTGGTTTTTCATTATGATAACGCTAGACCTCACACATCTTTAGCCACTCAGCAAAAATTAAGAGTTTGGCTGGGAGGTGTTAATGCATCCGCCGTATAGTCCTGACCTTGCACCTTCAGATTTCCACCTGTTTCGGTCTCTTCAGAATTCTTTAGGCAGTGTCAGGTTAACATCACGAGAGGACTGCCAAAACCACTTGTTGCGGTATTTTGATCAGAAGTCCCAAAATTTCTATAGCAATGGGATTCATGTCCCTACATACTTTAGATAAATGTAAATAATGTATATTAAAAAATGTTTTGAATTTTCTTAAAAAATGCGAAGAAACGTTTTCCCCAACAAGATTTACCTATTAAAGAATAGCAATGAAGGATTTTTTGGATTCCTACATTATTTACAGATCTTATAGCCATTCTCTTATAGTCTGTGTCAATATTATGAGCATCAGTTGTCTCTTTCCAAAGGTAATTACTATTAATAGTTCAATAACTATGCAAAGTTACCTAGTTACAGAAAGTACTAGACTTCATTATCTGCTGTAAGTTGTATTATCAACACACATATTGTTGCTGACACTGCAATACTAGCAACAGACAATACCATGTAACTTATATTTCGAAAATTTTACAGGAGAACAAAAAAACTAAATAACTTCTTCTGTACTTATCAACTTCCTACTTATCTTATGTACTTCCGCAGTAATAGCCACTGTTAGTTATGCGGTATTGCAGTATCAACAACAATATGCAAAGCGTATAAATGCATGTTTAGAGGTATAAACATTGATTTATGTCCATTGATCAAAGTCAGGAGTAGGTATGTACCTTATCTGTTAATAAAATTGACATACATTATGATAAACAATTTGTTTTATGGTATTCAGCAGGGTGCAATGGAATTCAGCCAGTAGACATAATTATATGACATATTTATGCACTAACCTTTACAAATATTTGACGTCTGCGACTGAGGATTCTGCAGTAAGTCCTCTGTAGAATTAATGGCGTAAGGATTGTGTCGACCATATTTTTTCTGTTTGCTTTCATCCTTGTTGTCTGTTGTGTAAGGATATCTGAATAGTAATCTGTCACCTTTACTGTCTGATTTAACGAAAAATATGTTCAAAGGATTCACTTCCATGTTCTCAAATGGAAAGTAGCTATAAAATTACGAACAGAATGGAGTAAACAAGGTGATTGGAAACGGATTTTGCAACAACGTATTCAAAAGATATTTGTAGAAATATAATTTTTCACACATTTTTCAGCTATATGTACACACGCAGTACACTTTTGTTCCTGGAATATTACACAACTGTTTATAAAATAATGACTATTTTTATTCTTTTACTTCTACGAAACATGCACTCTGTGACGTACTACGGAACGCTGTCATGCTGTCAAAGTGTCAACTTCATAGTTGTCACTATTGTCATTTGTCATGTTTTGAAGACAGTTTGAAAAGACCACGTCAAGACAGACGAAATCCAAAATCCCGTACCGACCGCGCAGTGGCGCCCTCATCGTTTGTTTGGTTATTTCTTTCCCCACACGTGGATCGCAGAATAGTTTTGGCACAGTTTTAGTTGGGTTATTTTGCTCTCGCTCTTTCTTTAATTTTGTTGTAATTTTTTTTAAATCTGAAACCAACTTTTAAAATTATATTTAATATTGCTACTCGTCACGAGATGGCAGCATTTTATTTTACTCAAAAAACCTTCGGTTTTGTACTATACAATCATTAAAAAAAAAATTAACATTTTAAAAACAGTAATTTGAACTTTTTTTTAGCTTATAAATATTAATTCTTTGTTCTAATAATTATGACAAAAATGTTTTCTGAAAAGGCCAGATTCAGTCTTCATTATTAAAAATAAAACGAGACAATTGAGACAATTCTATTTGTCAAAAGTAGAATACGAAACAATTCGTAATTTGCTTCGCGAAAATCTAAAATCTAGCAAAAAATGGCTAACAAAGTGGAAAATAACTACAAAGTAAACCCCGAAAAGGTTCGCCTCGAAACCGATAAGGGAATCGAAGAAAGTGAAGAAAGAAAATGGGGAATGCCTTTGAAAGATGTGTACAAACATGGA
This sequence comes from Cosmia pyralina, assembly GCA_946251885.1. Classification (NCBI taxonomy): domain Eukaryota; kingdom Metazoa; phylum Arthropoda; class Insecta; order Lepidoptera; family Noctuidae; genus Cosmia; species Cosmia pyralina. The sequence goes on from OX276355.1 coordinate 15,224,474, forward strand.
CTCGCTTTTTACAAAGGTAATTTTCTCGAATATTTTCCCAGCTATTTAAGCCACGGCAGTGTTCGTGATCTCGACGTTAATTTGAATGTTAAAATATTACGGACGGCTAAAAATGTAAACCGGGCCTCCATTAACGCCATCCTGAAATATTTACGACTTATCTGATGGTACAACCGTACTACGCTGATATAAGTGCCCATTATTTTAATTGATATATATATTAATACAACTGGTATTAATCACACTTCCTAGTAGGTAACTGTACTGATTGTGAATTAGGTTAACTCGGTACAACACTTACAGATAAGGAAGGCAAGGCAATTCACCTGAGCTATGAAGATAGACTGAAACTGGTTGCTTACACTCAGCAAACGTCTCATGGGCCTTTAGACGTAAATTCTGCGCCACCTTTAGGTGTTCTGGATATGATTGGACGAGATAGAAGGGCTGCATGGCAGGCTTTGGGCCAAATGACTCAAATACAAGCGATGGTCGGTTTTGTCCATACATTAGACAGGTAATACTTTTATTATGTCCGTGAGACTGTATTAATAAATTGACTATCCACTCTTCTGGGTAAACCTAATGAATGCAGGCTCTATATACTTAATTTGTTTATTTGTTAATCCTGCTAGTATGTAATCAGGTATCTTATTAGAATGATTTATTTTCAATATCTTCAATATGGATTCCTTGTCTGTTACAGACTGTGCCCACTTTTCAAACCATATTTGGAAGCAATACAAAAGGATATGGAAGACAAAAAACAGCAAGAGTGAGTTCTATTTATTTTAAAATAAGTTTATGCTTTTTTCTTTTGTGCCAGATATATTGAAAGTTGCCATTTAATTTTTTACTAACAGGCTAAAGAAAGAAGAGGAGGAAAGGGCAAACTTGGAACTGCAGAATAGAATACAGCTGGAAAAACAGAAACATCAGAGTAACAAACTAACAGAGGAACAACAAGTGTAAGTTAATTTCTATCAGTTATTTCCTGGTAATCTTTATACTGTTCACCCAGTGTTTTTTTTTACACTGAAACAAAGTTTGGTCATTCACAATTCCAGTGAATCATAATTAAATCTGTATTGGCTTTTTTGTTTTTTTCAGCTAAACAGCTTTATGGTACAAATTCTGTGAATTTGTTAAGCTTAGGTTTATACTAATTTACTATAAAACATTTCAGGCAAAGAATAAAAGATGCCCTCAATGCACAAACTTACGAACAGTTTCTACAGTACGCTCAACAACAGTACCCTGGAAATTTTGACCAGCAAGCGATTCTCATTCGCCAGCTACAAGACAAACACTACCAACAATACATACAGCAACTTGCCGTAGACCAGAGGCTTGCTAACTCTAATATAAAGGACACTGCAGAAGAAAAAGAGAATGAGAACACAAATAGTATCACCGAAAAGGCACCTAAAGAGGAACCCGTTACTGATTGCAATTTGAATGAAACTGGGGATGCTCCTGCAATGGATAACAAGTGAGTTGTAACATAAAATTTTATAAATATTATTTTAAGTGATATGATTTTGTTACTTGAACTGACTTGGAACTGAAAATTACTGGATTTAACGCTTTGCGGGACGCACTGCATTAGCAATAGATATTTAGATATTTGAAAATGACAATATGCGCACCACCATAAAAGTTTAAACTCTTGAACTCAGTTACGGTCAATACAATGAAATTTCGTATAGGTAGAGGAACAAGGAACAAAGGTTTTTACTATTGCATCACATCAGTCTCTCATATGTATAGAAGCATTTGAAGGCACACACATTGAAGATATATGTGTGGGTGTGTTTTTTAGGCTATCCTCGCATGCATACTACGGTATTGTCTTATTGCATAATTTGAAAAAGTAAGTACCATTCCGCAGTGCGTTAATCAAGTTAGTAGTGTAGCAGAATGATTATTATTTATTATCATAATCCTTTATGATATGGTAGAGTGCATACATAATAATATACAATAAAATCTCAATGCTATATTCAATACTAAATGTTACAGGGCTATGCAGACTTCAGAGAAGACAGAATCTAATGATTACATTGAAGAGACCAGGGTGGATGATAATACAGATGATGAAGGTAACCTATTTTATAAAACTTTTTTAACCGACTTCAAAAAAGGAGGTTTCTCAATTCAACGTTATATTTATATATTTAAATAATGTAACGTATATATATATATTTTATGTGTGTTCGCGGATAACTTCGTCGTTTATGAACCGATTTTGATGATTCTTTTTTTGTTGGAAAGGAGATATCCCAAGGGTGGTACCATGATAAGGAAACTAGGAGCTGATGATGACATCCCAGAGAAATCGAGGGGAACCTTCAAATTTTATAGGCACACCTATAGCGATTTGGGTATTTTTTATAGTAACTCGTGCGTTTGCTCCCGGAGAGCACCATTTGTGGACAGTTCCACAGTTGAGGAAGACCACATATGGCCATCGGAGCTACTCAGTAATACGTATTTCACGGGTTGCGATTTGATTATTGCTAAGCAATTTATGTTTGTGACAATACATATGTTGAAGTGGAGCTGATGGTGACTTCACCGTCAGTTCCAGTTCTCCTGGTTCCTTACTGGGAGAACTCCTCAATAATTAACGTCCTTGTATCGGGAAAAGCAATATTTTGTAAAAGATGATGAGCAGTTGACATTAGGCTATTGTAACTTAGATAAATTACAGACTAACCCACTAAAAAGTGAAAAATAAAAATCTTTTTTACAAAAAATACCAACATCCAAGAAAATACTACAAAGTGAAAAATAACTTTAATTTCGGAAGTCGGTGGCAAAAAACTAAAATACAGATCCAAAGACACCGACTTCCGAAATTAAAGTTATTTTTCACTTTGTAGTATTTTTTTGGAAGTCGGTTGTTTTTTTTTTTTGTTAAAAAGTTTTTCAAATTATTCTTCCATTGTAAAACTAATATTTTTGCACTCTCTCCGGATTTTCGTTGCTCATGGGGTTGTTTTCTATAGTAAAGGCACATTCAGTTTCGATTGAATTCAATGCTAGCATTTAACTAATTGTGTGTGTAATTGCATTCTATTGAGACAATGCCTATATTAGTTTCACATATTAGTAACAGAATTATAACAATGCAATCTCACGTAGCTTTAATCGCCGCTAAGAGAGCATACTGAATCGTTTTTCTTCTTAATGATTTTAGTTTTGGTCTGTATGTATAATGTGTCTACTTAAATTAAATTATGTTCTGTTCTAGTCAATAGTCAACATACAATAGACTACTAGCAAATTAAACATGAATTAATACTTATTTTAAAGATGTTACAGAAAAAACAAGATTTGTGAAAAAAAAATTGGTGGAAATATGGAAAGGTTGAAAGCTTATTGCTTTTAAAGGAATTTAGAAGAATACTGATACTGAATGGCGCGACATTACCATGGCGTTCCTATGTTGTGACGTCAGCTTTGAGCTTGCAGTAGTGTTCTCTACCCAGCATGGACTTTAAAACGCTTAGGACTTTGCCATTTTTAGGGTTCCGTACTTGAAGAGTTCCAAACAAACTCTATTACTATAAGCCTCCGCTGTCCATCCGTCTGTCTGTCTGTCAGCTAGCTGTATCTCATGAACCGTAATACGCAGACATTTGAAATTTTCACAGATAGTGTACCTATTTAAGTAAAAAATTAAAGGTGGTTCCCCATACAAGAAACTTTTTTTTTAATAAAGTAAAAAACATAGTCTTAAATATTGTCTTTGACGACACGGTTGGCGCAGTGGTTGAGCGATTGACTGCTGCGCAGCATGTCGCGGGTTCGATTCCCGCACGGAACAAATATTTGTACGACCTACAAGTATTTGTTCCGAGTCTGGGTGTTTTTCTATCTATAATATGTATGTATTTACAAAAAAAAAAATGTATATAAGTAGTTTATCAGCCATCTCGTTACCATAACACAAGCATTAGGTTGCTTAGCTTGGGGCTAGATGGCGTTGTGTGATATGTCCAAACATATTTATTTATTTATTTATTTATTTATTGTATGGCGGTACTTCCGTACCGCAGGGTTCCCCCTTCGTGTGCGAGTCCAACTCGCACTTGGTCAATTTTTTGAGATATTTAAAGAATTTATTTTTACTGTGACTTATTTTTTTTCTACTTTTCCAGAAATTTTATTTTAAAAAAAACTGTCAAATACCCTGTTCTGTTTCTGTGTTACCAGATGGTTTTCTGAACGTGGAAGCATGTCGTATGTGGACTCGCGGCGACATAGTCAAGTTCAAGAGTTCTGCACAGCAGGGTGGCGGCAAACTGACGGTGGGCCATGGTGAGACCATCACAGTGAGAGTACCTACCCACCCAAAGGCTAGGTGCCTCTGCTGGGAGTTCGCTACTGATAACTATGATATTGGTGAGTTGCTGATCTAAGTACAAAAAAAAAACTTTGGGAGGTGTCTTGGGAAACCCGTTTGGAACAAAGTTCCTTTCGATGTATACAGAGCCATCTGGTATGGTCTCATCTATGGTCTGTTTTTTAATCTCTGAGAATAAATTGACAAGTGAGAATGTTAAAATGACATGATAATGTAATGTAAGCCAGTTTGACATTTGCACTTGTCAATTTATGTTCTGAGATAAAAAAAAAATGCACTCAAGGGCTAATTTTTCAATCGTCAGATAACTTTTATTTGTGGAATAAATATGGCGGTTTGACAGCTTTTATAGAAAATATATTATGTCAAACTGTCATATTTATTCATCAGATAAAAGTTGTCTGACTATTGAAAAATTAGCCCTTAATATAGTTTTTAGCTTGCTAAAAACTCTTAACACTTAAAACTTTTAACACTTGAAACTGACGGCATTAGCGGCATAACGCTTTTTCATTACGTTACTATTTCTGGCAGTTTACTCCTACCATAAGAAGTGTTAAAGAAATTCATTCAAAAAAAAAAATATATTAACTGTTTATTCACAGACAATAATTTTGAGAACCGCTACCTCCTCTACCATGCCGATCTGCAAACGTAACTCCTATCTTATTAGTACTTACTTCTTTTGTAATCACACTATTTCACCTATGAATATACAGAGGTAATAGGCAGAGGTAGAGTACACCCGCATTTTGACAGTGTAATGCCTGTTGCCCTGAACTGAGTACAAATACGGACTCTGGGCTGGTAACCATGTTTAATAATATGCCTCAAGATACTATCAGGAAACGGTTAGTGGAAGTCAATCTCAAATATAGAAGTATCATCAAGAAACAGTTCCTTTCTGAGACACTTTAAAAACACGAAAAAGAAACTGGCCGGGTAATCATCGAGGTTCTTAGACTGTCTACTCTCACAATCGCCTGATGCTGACATGCCTTAATCCTAGGTTAGTATCAGGCGACTGTGGGAGCCAGTCTAAGAACCTCGGTAATCTCCCGGCTTTTTAGGGTTCCGTACCCGAAGAGGTACTAAATGGCAAATGCTAAGCCGCGCTGTCCGTCCGTCCGTCCGTCCGTCCGTCCATCCATCCATCCATCCATCCATCCATCCATCCATCCATCCATCCATCCATCCATCCATCCATCCGTCTTTCTGTCTATCACAGGGCTGTATCTCATGAACCGTAACTGTGTATTTCTATTACGGCTATAACAACAAATAATAAAAATAAAATAAAGTTGAAAAAAATCATTCATCTTCAAAAATGAAGAAATAGGGCGCTGTGTCAATTTTACACCATTTTTGTACGAGCTCTATCGCAACAATTAAACAAGTTACGAATTTGAAACTTCTGTATATCATGTACTGTACAAATACTAAAAACGCCGATTCATAATATTGTTTAAATATGGGTGATTTTTTGCAACTGCAAAACATAACCTTGTAATTCACATTATCACTATGAAATCAAAGTTATCTTTTGCGATTGATAAACGTATATGGTACGGGACCCTTCGTGTGCGAGTCCGACTCGCACTTGGCCGGTTTTTCATTTACTTATTAAAAAAAATTATTACTAAACCGTGTAAGCAGAGCGGAGAGTTTTAGTGTCGTCGATAAGTTGCGTTGTGGAAATGACGCGATTTTCTGCCCGCGGCGTTGTTGTTCCTGTTTTCCGCAGGAGAGTGACTTTCATACGTGTGCAAAATGTTATTATAGTATATCCAGCCCACTAAATCTTCATGTTATAGCAAAAGATGGCAAAATCAAAAATGATGTTTTACAAAATTTGTGCACATATCAATACGTATGGATCCTTATGGATACTCACTTATGGGAGATGTTATTCTATGAATTGACGTTATCAATTGACTCGTCGGCTTATCGATGCCCTCGGCTTTTTTATTGTTATTTAACGTCATTATGTCAGATGTTATTCTGTGAATTGACGTTATCAATTGACTCGTCGGCTTATCGATGCCCTCGGCTTTTTTATTGTTATTTAACGTCATTATGTCAGATGTTATTCTGTGAATTGACGTTATCAATTGACTCGTCGGCTTATCGATGCCCTCGGCTTTTTTATTGTTATTTAACGTCATTATGTCAGATGTTATTCTGTGAATTGACGTTATCAATTGACTCGTCGGCTTATCGATGCCCTCGGCTTTTTTACTGTTATTTAACGTTATTATGTCAGATGTTATTCTGTGAATTGACGTTATCAATTGACTCGTCGGCTTATCGATGCCCTCGGCTTTTTTTTACTGTTATTTAACGTCATTATTTCAGATGTTATTCTGTGAATTGACGTTATCAATTGACTCGTCGGCTTATCGATGCCCTCGGCCTTTTTACTTTTGTTTGTCTCATCAGCTCTCTTATGAGAGGTGATGAGACTGATACATTATTACATATTATTCCAGACGAACGGCTATCAGTAAAATAATTTCAACACCGGATTTCTCATTACAGTTAGGTAATGAGAAATCCGGTGTGTTTACAATCTACTGACATAATTATTTTAGTGATAAGATGACAGAAGAGGCCTAAACTTCATGTTTTTCGTTTTACCTTATTTATTTATCACCCATAAAACTATAATTACAGGTTTCATAACCTAATGCGATAGTACGGTCTCATAGAGTACATTTAATATTAAAATTATTTACAATTTAAAATTAACAAGAACTTTAACCTTTTTGTTGTAGTCATGTCAGTAGACTCAGTAGAGCCCTCTAGCGGAAGCAATTGGCAGTAAGCTTCCCTATTGACGTTATCAATTGACTCGTTGGCTTATCGATGTCCTCGGCCTTTTTACTGTTGTTTGACGTCAATTATGTGAGATGTTAGTGCAATAACAACCATATCCCAGTCTTTATGTTCAGCAAGCATGCACGTTATAGTATCTACGTACTACAGACATTTTACATCATATACTTACACTTTACATTGATTAATACATGTATATATCGCACTTCTATGATTTTGCATTAATATTTTGCGAATCGGTCTAAAACGATTTTTCTTTAATTTTCATTGTTATGACACTTATGTCAGGCTGTCAAACTATCATTATATTTTCATCCAAATTTTCTCTCATAGAGTTTATTACTAGCTTAGTCTATGAAGGTTACTTTTGATTTATATAATTTAAATTATTTTTATCAATATGTTAGCCCAAATATTGTATTTTATAGATTAGGCTGCGTTAAAGAACTTCGTTCCTAAAATTCCGGCCATATGCGTGTCGGACCACAAACCTTGGGTACCGTAGCCGTAGTCGGGATTAATATTGGCCGCAAAAATAAGTTTGTAGTATTTCTCGAAAAAGATATAAGCGCATTAACGTAATTTCAAAAACGTTGCAGATATACTCAGAAGATTATCCAATATTTCATACTGCATGCATTATCTTCCAGGTTTCGGCATATACTTCGAATGGAGCAAGCCGGCGAGCACCGAGGTCACGGTACACGTAGCCGAGAGTGATGACGAGGAAGATGAAGACGCGGATGAGGATGAATACACTGTTACAGATGGTAATTATATATGTACACTAGCTTCAGCACGTGACTTCTTTCCGCGTGAAGTTTCTTGTTCCCCCGACCTACCCCGTCGCATCGCATCGCCTGCTCGCACTATTACTTCGTTTTCGCTTAGCGTTCCTTCAGGCTTTTTTTGTTTGCTCGGCTCCTAGGTATCCTAGCGTGATGTTAAATAGCCTATAGCATTCCTCAAAAATTGGGCTATTGTTTGTTTCATTATATAAATACTATAATTATTATAGTTCGCGTCATGTTAGTTTGCCGCTCTGAAACCAGGCTTTACGATGCGCATGGCATGGCGCGTTGCTGTTTTAGTATAGATATTGACTATAATGTTTGTGCTCTAGCATGGTGCGGATGACACATGTCAGTATGGCATGACTAGGTCAGTGACAATATGCACAATTCAATTTTATCGATAACGATTCATAAAGCAAAAATCTCGTTCTCCTAATTTTCAAAATGTTTTTGATATATCATGTTATTATGAAATTTATTTTAAAATATGTATTTAATACAAAACATTAAAAAATGACATTCAAAGCACTACCGGTATTTATTTTAAAAAAAGTTTTTTTGCATGGTATAATTTTTTCGGCTAATTTAACTCTATAGATGTCTAACAACATAAATTTTAAAATACGTACAGTAAACTTCTTTTTCTATAAAACATATCGAGTATCGATAAAAACCCATAATAGCAATACATCACATCACTAAACATGTCTATAGCGTTACGTTACACGTCTATCACTTTGCTTAATTTTTCTTTAAATTTGATTTGATTTGTAGATAATAATAATAGATAAATTATATATATAATAAATAGATAACATTTTGGTAGGATGATTTATTTAATTTACAACAGTTAGCGTATTTTACGATTATGATATTTGGGGTGCAGCTAAAATATTAAATCATGATTGTAAATCGCGATAACGTTCAAGAGTGAAAGTGAACAGTTCGTCAAATGTCATCCGCACCATGCTAGAGCGCAAAAACTATAGCGGCAAACTGAACTATTACTTACTATGTGATCTCATTTACAGGTGAATTCCCCGAGTTCACGATCCACGGTACTCCAGCAGACCCAGAACGAGGTTCAGAGAAAAGCTCAGAAAAACTCACAGTCGGTACGGCGCGGCCATTATTGAGCCTGGTGGTACCCATTTACCGCCGGGATTGTCACTCCGAGGTATGTATACGAACATAGAGTACAATTACATTACAAGTAATACTTGGTCATCATTCTCCTGCCCTTATCCCAATCTATTTGGGGTCGGCGCAACATGTCCTTTTTTTCCATACTTCTCTATTATTCGTCATCTCGGTAGTCACCCCCTTTCTAGCCATGTCATCTTTCACACAATCCATCCATCGTTTCTTTGGTCTTCCCCTACTCTTATAGCCATCGACATTCATACTCAAAACTTTCCTCACGACATTTTCCTCACTCCTCCGCATCACATGCCCATACCATGACAGCCGATTTCCGCACAACTTTTCAGTCACCGGTGCCACTTTCAGACTTCCTCTTATGTACTCATTTCTTATTCTATCCATTCGTGTAACACCACACATCCCTCTTAGCGTTCTCATCTCAGCTGCATGCAACTGCTTTTCATTTATCCCTTTTCTGGCCCAACATTCTGATCCATCCAAGACAGCAGGTCTAACCATTGTTTTATATATCTTCCCCTTAAGTTTAAGGGGAATGCGGGAGTCGCAGATTGTCCCCGTGACCTGCCGCCATTTCATCCATCCAGTGTTAATCCTATGCTTAACCGTCCGATCTACTTCGCCATCGCTTTGCACGAGTGAACCGAGATACCGAAAGTCGGAGCACAACACAACAATAACAAGTAATACTTGGTATACAAGGAAATGCACACTCTGATTGTGTTCAAAATCGAGTTTCTAGACAACTGTTTTGGGATCTTGGAATGATTGAAAAGTGCAGTTAAAAATCAGCTAAGGGTTAGTCGGACTCGCACAGGAAGTGTTCCGTACCACCGCACAATATTTAAGGACGCTGTTACAAATGAGTAGTCAAATCCTTACTTTTTTACACAAAAGTATGTTTATTAAATAAAATGCTTTACATTCTTATAATGTTTTTTGGCCAAATTGTTGGCACATGTGTATGGTACGATTCTGAACTATAAATATAATTTTAATTAAGTACATTTTCTCAATAAATATACCGAAGTAAAAAATTTCACTCCGGTACATTTATTGAGCAACTGTACCTATCTAAAATTATATTTATAGTTCAGAATCGTACCATACACATGTGCCAACAATTTGGCCAAAAAACATTTTAAGAATGTAAAGCATTTTATTTAATATTTTTGTGTAAAAAAGTAATGATTTGACTATTCATTTGTAACAGCGTCCTTAACACTACATATTTAAAAAAATACTTTAGACTTTAACCCCTTTTTTAACTTATTTTTTTTTTCCATCTCCTACACACACACACATCCCAGCGCGTTTTTTGCCTTTCATAAAAATACTATGTTTCAGTTTAATTATTTTGTTTTTATTTGTTTATGTTTACATATCTAGAACAGGCTCACTAACTTAATAACAATTAACACAAGCAAACTATTTGCTTAAAACGTTTCTCCCCATTGTAACTATGTAGAATAAGTTATTGAGAGAGTTGAAAGTTGTTATTTATGAATTGCAATAAACATTTTTTTTTTTTTGTTATAGAGGCAATAGAAATACACAATTTGTGAAAATTTTAACTGTCTACCTATTATGGTTCATAAGATACAGCCCGCTGACGGACGGACAGACGGCGGAGGCTTAGTAATTGGGTTCTGTTTGGCACCGTTTGGGTACTGAAGCTTAAAATTGAGCTTTCCAAGTTGAAAAAGTGCTGATGCTCAGCCCAATTTATATAGATGATTTTCAAATTCATCATTTATTTACCTAACAATGATGTGCTGATTAAAAATGTTTAAAATCTTTTTCAGGTCTATGCCGGATCCCACACGTACCCTGGCGAAGGAGTATACTTACTAAAGTTCGACAACACCTACAGTCTATGGCGATCCAAAACACTTTACTACAAAGTGTATTACACACAGTAAACGTCATTTAAAATTTTAGTAGAGCCATGACAAAGAAATTATATGAAAAGTAATATAATATATTAAATTATTAGATACTTTAACACCCAATATTGTACTGCCAGTATTTTAGTTCCTGAAAACATAATTTATGTAAAGGATATAGAGTAATAACACTGCGGGCAAATATTGCGAGGGTTGCGTGGAAATGCCTGGCATGAACCTATGTCGATATCATCGCAGATCCTATACAGGAAAAGTTTTTAAGCAGTGCGCAAATTTTCACAGGATGTTCTACCCTGAATATGAACAACTTAACTTTCACTATGGAACCAACTCTGAAATGAAATCACAAAAAATCTGCTGCTTTATACATTTTGGTCGAGTAGGTATCGAACTTTTGTATAAAACAGCAATTTTTTTTTTGTGATTTCAGATCTGGTCCCATAGTGAAAGTTGTTCATATTCATGGGTAGAACTGGTAGAACACCTTGTGAAAATTTCCGCACTGCTTTTTAAAACTATCTGTAAATCTCCGAACTGGATGACGCGTCAGGTTGGTTTGACGCCGTTGGGTCATTGTCATGAATGATTAGAATAGTGTTTTTTTTTTTTTTTGTTTGCACGTAGATTCACAATAAAGCATTCGCGTAATATGCCTCGCAATGTCTGTTCGCACCTTAACACAATTCAGTGCAATAATTATGAGCTTCTTTAGCTAATTTAACAATACAGAGTGGATACGACAATACAACAATTAATTCAACTTCGTATACCTAATCACGTACACAATCTGCGTACAAAAATTCAATTCAATTTAACTAATAGTTTAGTCACAGGACAATATTTTTCATTTTAAAGATTTTCAACATGATAATGACCAGCCTCTCCTAAAAAAAATAAAGGTTTCTTCACACACATGTTGCCAGCTACTTCAATATGGGAATTAATGAATGTTGTACCTTATATCCGAGGCATAAGAGTCATAAAGCGTGTCATCAGAATTGGATAAGAAAATAATGCATGTGGAAGTTACGTCTACTCATTCTTGTCAATCGAAAATGTTGAATGTGCGAAAGAGATACGTATGTAGATTGTAGTTCGTTTATTTCTACATCACTTTCTCGCCGAAACAATAGCAACCCAAACCTGCAAAAAATGGTCACAAACAATGGTGTGTTGGATCGGTCAGTGCCCCAGTCGCCAGCCGTGTTAAAATATTTAAAAATGGTGCACTATTTTGTTTACATTTTTAAGCTATTTAGTTTGTTAGAAAAAGTCACTTTTTTAATTTCAATGTTAGGATTCATTTGATAATTCCTATAAACTACTATACATTAGTTCTGCTCGTATTTTCATTTATTATCGTATTGTCGTATCCACTTTGTATAGACGAGTTACGAGGATTTTGCTTTTTAGTTCACTTAGTTTGAAGGTAGTTTTATTTAGTTTTTCTGGTGTATTCTTATCACAAATATCCAATTATCTCGTCTATTATAATTATAAGTTAAATGCCACAAATATCTTGATAGTAGTTATCAATTTGTCCTTCTGTAATTTACATGTATGTTTAATTTATTTATTTGTGCGAATTGTACGAGGTGCACGTTTATTTTTTTTTGCATTTCATTCGATTGTTTGTGGAACGAAGGTTTATTTATTTACTTTGTTACCTTTTACCGTAATACGACCCTATTATTTTATATTGACATATAAATCAAGATATATCAGTAGGTATAATGAGTAAAACCGATATTTAATTATAGGCATTTATTCAATGTTAGTTTTAAACCATGTTATTATTTCCCTGAAATCCAAATCTGTCATTTGCATGTAAGGCCTCTGCCTCGAATTTCGCGGGCAGCGGGGCGGCGGCGGCGGCGGCGCGTCTCGCATTGTCCCGCCCCGCTACCGCGCCGCTGTTTTCGAGGTCCGGTCCATTTGTTTTTACGCATAAAATCCGGCCGCTCCTGCGCCGCCGCCGCTGCCGCCCCGCTGCCCGCAAAATTCGAGGCAGAGGCCTTACAGCTAGTTCTAATATTTATTTTCTGTGCCATTACAAGAGTTAAGAATGTTTGTGGTTTAGGTTAGTAGACCGTACTTAAACTGATAAAAATGTGTTTGATGTCTGTTACTCATGATCCCAGTTTATTTTATTGAAATGGATGACTTGTTATTTTTACTGCTGCGTGCAAGTGTTGGCGCAAGGTACTGAATTTTGGACTGTTTATCAAAAGTCAGTGAGCAGTGTATAAAAGCACTAGAAAACGTGTGCTACACCAGTGTAGTAGGAACACCATCATAGACAATTCACAATCTAGAAGTATTTATTTATTATGTAAAATATGATTAATTTATTCATAGGTACATGTTGTTGTAGAAGGCGGTGTTCCTCCATGGGACGAAGGCGTGAGTTTATGTATGTATGTATTATATTCTATGTTGTTTTGTGTTGTGTTGCATATTTGTACGAAATGTCGAAATTATATTTATCTACTATAGTTTATTTTTTTTATTTGAGAGCATTGGTGGCCCAGTGGTACAGATAGTGCAATCTACGAAGACGCGCCCCACTATTCCTCCTAACCGTTTATAGTATATGTGTGCAAGCTTTCGCCAATGTTTGAGTGTTATCGGTACACACTAATTACCGTGTACTTAACTATAGTGTGTACCGATAACACTCGACCATTGGCGGAAGCTTGCACACATATACTATAAACGGTTAGGAGGAATAGTGGCGTGCGTCTTCGTGGATTGCTCCATCTATAACGGCCCCGATTTACGAGTTGCCGGTCGTGGGTTGGAACCCAGACAGGCGCCTTACTTTGTGTAAATAATTTCTTCACCTTTGCTCTCAAAACGGTGAAGGAAAACATCGTGAGGAAACCGGCATGTCCTAGAACCAAAAATTCGAAGACGTGATATCTACCAACCCGCACTGGGCAGCCCACTCGCTCTCAAAGAGAGGAGGCCTGTGTCCCAGCAGTGGGAACAATATAGGCTTATTATACTTAAAGTTTATTTAGATCTGTGTAGCGCAGTATTAGCACGAGGTATGAGCGCAGTAGTAGAAGAACTAACTTGGAAATAATTTTTAGTCAGAATCTATCTTTCTCCACTAAAAGTACAAGCTTTTTACTCATACAACCAGATTTTGCAATATTGTTATGGTTTTTGAATTTAACAATAACAATAATAAGTCATAGGTGCAAGTTAGTAACTATTAAAATATGAAACACGAAACATACTAATTCAGATTAAAATTTATAGCTCAAGTTTGCTGGCTTATACCGTCGGCCAGTCTGCTTCTCTACATGAGCTGGCCTCTACGACCGGTAAAATAACGACAAATAATATAGTTGTCTAGAGGCAAAGAAATTTAAATATATTATAGGATCTTAAATATCCTTTCGTAAAAGGGTATATAAATGTACTGATCTTTGAGTAAAACTGCTCTGTTTCCAAACGTAACTTTTCTTGAGTGGGGCTAATTATGTATCTGAGAATCGTTGTCATGCTTTTAATGTATTTGGTGGCCCATGATGGACTTTTGTTGAGATGATGGTGGATGTTTTTTTTACGAATGTTGCAAGGGTTAATGAAGTCTGTCCAACATGCGCCATCGTAATACAGAGGGCAGGGTTTTCTGGAATGTAGGTATAATAAAATCAAATATTTTCTTTCCACCAATAATTTTGATGTAGGGCACACCAACACATTTTTATGTGAATTACTTCATGTTCAATTTTATATATATATTACTTTGTTTTTGCAATAGTCCTACATTGTAACACACCAACACAAAATTGTATATTTTCATGAAATTGAACATGAAGCAATTCACACACAAATAATTATGTTAGTACACCCTGCCCAGATATCTCTTTTGTTGACTGTACCTGGAGTAATAATTTATGTGTGTCAAAAAATTAAGGAATATGAATTTGTTGTTTTGTTTTTACATCCCTTTTAGAGCTATCATGAAAAGTATGACAAGAGCATAAATGTTTTTGGTTATTCGTGTTTAACTTCATGTAATTTTATTTGAATTCTTGAAGAAGTTAATCGTTAAATTATTATGTACAATACCGAATATAAAATATTTAATACACGTATAGATAAAATACCTCGTTTTAATTTTCATCCATATTAATGCTAATATTTATGTTAAGTTGCTGAGAGATTCGTGTTGATGAAAGCTTTATGTATAATTTATTGTATACTAATCTCGGAAATCGAATTCGAGATCAAAAATGTAAACAAAGGTGTTGTCGATTTTAAATAATAACCTCAATTGTGCAGTTTGCCGAAAAGTACTATAACGTATAGTGCTAAAATTGTAGGCATATCTTAAACAGGTAAAATGACATTTCTTTGTTTACATTTTTGATCTCTAATTCGATTTCTGGGTTTAGCTGTTGCCCTCGACTTCGTCCGCTTTTTTATATACTTGCAAATATTCAGGTTGAAAAGTAGCCTACGACCTTCTCAAGGTCCAGGCTACATACCTCTAATTTCAAAACGATTGGTTCAGGATAGTAAAAAAAAAAATATGGCACTATGAGGTAAATTAAACTTTTAAAAGTTAATAATAACTGCTATAGTAATTGGCCACGCTATAGCAACTGGCCACTCGTAAAAAAAGAGGTAGAAACAAGGCAAGGTAATGCAAGCAAGCTCGAATGAAAAAAGGACAAACTTTTTTTTTGTCCTTTTCATTCATGAGCTTGCTTCTTGTTTCTACCCATTGATGTTTCTACCTCTTTTTTATGAGTGGAGTGGCCAGTTACTTTAGTTCTGCTGGTCGATTTTGATGAAATAAACGCTAATGTTACTCACAATAAAGCTTCTTGTCTTTCAGTAATTCGATTTTGAATCCAATTGTGGCTTTTACGTGATATTGTTTGTGTGTGACTAACACAAAAATTTCAAAAATAGATTTTTTTGATGGATTTTTTAATTTCTCGCGTCTTCCAGTAGTTTTATTATAAAAATCTTTAATGTACAGATACAGCAGGTTTATGATTTTATTATATGAATATGACTGTATAGATTATAATATGCAGATCATGTCTACTCCCTTGTGCCTGTGTTTACGAGTCAATTTAACTAGGCCCTCTAATGTTCATGGTGGTGGAACGGGGAGGCAGAGCTAGTTCGCTTGAATGACGTGTGATTGAAGGGGCCTAAATCCAGCAGTGGACTGGTAAATGGTAAGCTTGTCGGGGGTCTGGGGCGGCAAAACAAAATAAGCCCCCCTGCCCGCCCCTTTCCGATCTTTGCATTTCATGTAAGTATTTCTAGTTTTACTAATTAATAATTGCAAATTTTTGCAAAAACTGACTATAAAATTTTACTACTTTTTTACAAAAAAAAAAAAAAAACCGCCGACTTCTAAAAAAAACACTACAGAGTGAAAAATAACTGTCTTTGAATCTGTATTTCAGTTTTTTGCCGCCGACTTCTGAAATTAAAGTTATTGTTCACTTTCTAGTGTTTTGGAAGTACTTGTTGTTTTTTTTTTTTTTGTAAAAAAGTTTATATTTTTCACTTTTAGTGGATCGGTTTGTAATATAAGTTACAATAGTCAAGTGCTCATCACTTTTTACAAAATATTGCCTTTTTTTTTGCAAGGACGTTTATTGTTGAGGAGTTCTCCTAGTAAAAACCAGAAGAACTGGAGCTGATGCTGATGGTGACTTCACTATCAGCTCCACTTCACCATATGCATTGTGACGAGCATAAATTGCTTAGCAACCATATTAAAGTAATCGAATCGCAACCCGTGTACTAAGTAGTTCTGATGGCCATCTGTGGTCTTCATCATCAGTTCCACTTCACCAAATGGTGCTTTCCGAGAGCAAATGCACGAGTTACTATAAAAAATACGCAAATCTGTAGGGTATGCCTATATTTGAGGGTTTTCCCTGATTTCCACGAGACCCCTCATCAGATTCACAAAATTTTATGTGAATCTGATGTCTTAAAATGCAGTTTTAGTTTTCATCAAATCGAGCCCGAGACTCCTTTGAGTACTTTTCGCTATTTCTCATAGTTTCGGATTTGGCCATCCACGCTCACTTGGGAAACCCTGTATAAACGAATATAAAAAAATCAATAGCCTTTTCCCAATATGTTGGAGTAGGCTTCCAATCTAACCGGACGCAGCTGAATACCAGTATTTTACATGGAGCGACTGCCTATCTCACCTCCACAACCCAGTAACTGGGTAATACGATACCCCTTGGTAGACTGGTTGTCAGACTTTCGGATGCGTAGCATCTCTACCTAATCCGTGATTTTCGGGCTTCTGACGACCTGTAACGACCGTCAAAGATCTTCGAATGACAGCTGGGACCAACGGCTAGTGGCGCTTCTTCACAAACGGCTATCATAAACTTTCATCCCCTTTGTTTTTCCCCCTTTAGGATTATTTTGAGACAAAAAGTAGCCTATCCCCAGCAAGGGCTGGGAGATAGATGGCATCCTGGGGAAGGCCCCAGGATGCCATCTATCTCCAAGCCAATAATTATAGAAATCCATTCAGTGGTTTAGTTTAGTTTTTCAGCTAGTCGTCTATGCGCCATTAGGTATTCTGTGCCGAAAGTCAAAACCCTGAGTGAGTCGTCAAAACCGCACAGAGACCGGTATTTTTTATCTTTTCTTCATAGAGTAAAACTTCTTTATATTTTCTCTACGACACTAAACGTCAAGTTTGACAGTTATCATGTTTACGGGAGGATGAGATGTTTTTTTGTCTGGTTTTTAGTTAGAAAGTTAAAAAAAAAATTAAAATGTTACAGCGATTAATATACAGTAGTTTTGAACTGAAAATATCTCGGAAGAATTCACAATTATTGTTTAATATCCCGACCAAAGCTCGTTTGTGTCAGCAGTGTGGATCCAGGTTATACTCTCGTTACAAGGTGCCAGATAAACGAAATATTTATGAAAGGACCTTCTCTAACAAATATGGTTTCTTCAATTATAAATTTCGGTGCTACACAACTCAAGTGGACGCTCAGAAGAAAAATGAACAATTCGAAAGTATTAAAGAAAAAAATCCAATAGAAACTACGAAAAAGATCAATGTCAAATTAAAGACATCAGAACTGAAACGATTATTTACATTAGCTGAACCAGAGAAATGGACTCTTGCTGGTATGTAGTTCACCTTGTTTATTTGAGCATGTGTTAAAATTTTGCCAAACAATGAGATTTTTCTTTTGCAGGTGCTATTGGCTTCCTTATTGTGTCTTCTAGTGTAACTATGGCTATACCATTTTCACTGGGTCAGGTGTTAGACATAATTTATAGCAGTACAAGTGACCTGAGTTCTGCCCGAGAGAAGCTGGATACACTATGTCTGATGCTGTGTGGAGTGTTCCTTGTAGGAGGTCTCTGTAACTTTGGCAGGGTCTACTTAATGTCTATATCAGGTAACTACTATCCTAAACTTTTACTAAAGAAGTTCCTATATTTCCAACTTAAAAACTTCCTATTAGATTGTAATTTGAATTTGTTATTTTTAATTAATTCTTGTTGATTGAAAAATATTATTTCTAAAACATGTTAAAGTTTCCAAAAAACATGATAAGCTTTTGACTGTAACCTATCATCTTGACCCAAGAGTGTTGATAAGAATGTAATATGGTACAACAAAATAATAAATACCAAAATATTCAATTTCAAAAATCAAAATAACACATCCCCCATCTTTCTTACTAAATGTTTGTAAAACAAATTAATGAATAAATAAACATGAATGAAAGTAAAAAAAAAACTTAAGCTTCTATATATTCCAGGCCAAAGAATGACACAGTCACTCCGAAGACAAGTTTACAGAGCAATAATGCGACAAGAACCCGCGTGGTTTGGTAAAACGTCAACTGGAGAGCTGGTCAACAGGTTATCAGCCGATACACAACTTGTTGGACGTAACCTCAGTCAGAATGTCAGTGATGGTCTACGTTCACTGTTTATGGTGGGAGCTGGGACTGGAATGATGGTTAGAAACTATTGCAATGATATAAAACCTTTTTGTTTTATGCATAGACAACCTGATTGGATTATGAATTCCTTTTATAGGAGAATTTCAAGTTTGGTTGTTCTGTGTAGTTAGAACAAGTTTCTGTTTGGCATTGTCTAGCCTTTGAAGTGGCCAGCGATTTGAAGATTCTAATATTATACATCACTAGCATTGGTACACACTATCATTTTATCAATAAAATTGAGGACAGATTGCATCATCTCACTTTCACAGTGACCCAAATGTTTGTTAGATAGTGTCCATTTATTGTTACATAGATGTCTAATGCTTTATTATTGTTTAATGATAATTCAGATTTCTCTTTCTACCTTCAAGTCACCATGATAATAAGTAGGTATCCATTTTAGCAAGTCACTATGATAGTATGTGGCCTTTTCAATTGCTTATCTTTGTGTGCTGTAATAGAATTTTAACTTAAAATATTGTATTTATTTAATAACTAGCTGCGCCCCGCGGTTTCACCCGTATATGTCTCGATCCCGTGGGAATATCGGGATAAAAAATATCCTATGTCCTAACCCAGGGCATGGTCTACCTATGTCAGCAGTTTTAGCGTGAAAGCGTAACAAACAAACAAACTCACTTGCATTTTATAATACTAGCACCCGCGTAAATCTCGAAACCTTTTCGAACTCCGAAATATTGGGATAAAAAGTATTCTATGTGTTAATCCAGGTGCAACTACCTGTGTGCCAAATTTCATCAAAATCCGTTCAGTAGTTTTTGCGTGAAAGAGTAACAAACGCGCGATTCGCGTTTATAATATTAGTAGGATGTATTAGTTAAGTAAACGGAAACCTTGATCAAACTAGCCTTTCCGTCAGTTTCATTCGCGCGGATATCGATATTTAAATCTACATTTTCAATTCTTGCGCCAAACAATTTTGCTGTGAAGGAGACCACACGTTCTTTGAATTCGTTACGTTTATAATCTGCTTAGGGATACACCATTAATGTTTAGAATATGATGTAAATACTGCATCAATTTGTTTAATATACCTGTTTCAATAGTACCTACTTAAATGATAAGCAAATAATATTGTATGATAAGCAAGTTATTATTCTAGCTTACATAATTTTAAATTCGATTTCAAGCATGATAACTAAATCCATTAGTGCAGGCCGACTTCTCCTTATTATTTATTTATTTATTTAAAAATAGGTACGCCAACAGTATATACATTGTACATTACATACTAAAAATTAACAGGTATGAGTTCTTATGTATGTACCAATAACAGGTGTACACGACATTCACATACATCCACAATTATGCAATAATATGAGTTAATATAAGGTGCAACTAACTGGAGGTCGATCGACGACCATAGATGACATCGGCGTTCAAACTGATCCAGTGTGCTGCATGGCAACCGGGTTCCGAACGATCACCGTCTGTTTTTATTCGAAGTCGAATGATGCTGCTTGCTGTCTCAAATCAAGAGGTCAAAAGGCCGTATCGATCGTTTGTCAATCGTTCATCGATCAATGGTCAGTCGACTTTCGATTGCCCATTTATCGATTCGAATCCATTTTTGATTCAATTCATTTCGTTTTCGATTTATTTATCGCTTAGGTACTAGCATCGTCCGCGTGGATGTCGGCAAATATCCCACGAGAACGAAAATCCTTCCTTATTCCTTGTCTATTATAAAGGGAACCTCTGTTCAAAATTTCAGCTTTCTAGGTTTGGGCTGGGCGTTGATGAGTCAGTCAGTCAATCAGGACTTTTCTTTTTATATAAAGTATTAAAATTATATTTTGAGGCGATCTATAGTGAGTAGCGACGTCGACGTCGATCGACCTCAATCAAGTTGCAACTTTATACGACTAACACAAATTCTTAATATCAAACTGAGAACACAATAAAGGTGCCAATAATGTCAATATTTTGTTTAGTTCTACATGTCTCCGTCGCTGGCATTAATTGGGCTATGCGTGGTGCCACCTGTGTCAATGTTGGCGGTTATATACGGAAGATTCGTGCGCGGCATCACGAGACAACTACAGGATGCACTGGCCGAATCTAGTGAGGTACGATTATTTCATTGAACTGTGTTTGAATTGTTTTGTCCCCTCTCTACAGGTCATCTTAAAAAAAATATCAGTCATCACAGTTCCGTGGTGCGTTCGGAGCGGTCGCATAGTAACTAACATGCCTAGGGTAGGTATCATTTATACATCGAGATAGTAGTGGTGTATGCAGAAGATGTGCATAAAAAGAAAAGTCGAAACCAGAAACAACAGCGACGTCGAGATTTTCTCGAACAACAGAGACCCATTTGGCAATAAAAAAAAAAAAACAAATTCAGCCTATAATGTTCTCAATGTTTCTCTCTGTCTCAGGCCTTCTAGGTGTGATAGGGAGTGGACCGTAAATCATCAGTCGGGTCCAATGCGACGCCCCGGGTCCATCCTTCTATATTTATATAACTCGCCAAGTTTTTTTTTTAATAAAACGAAGTAGCAATTTTCATATAAAATATTCCAAATCCTTACGTGAATATTGTTTTTACATTATAAATATTATTATGATTATATTGTGTTCTTAAATAGCTATTATCCTTATCTTGAACATCATGCAGTAATAATAACAACAATATGTAGATAAGACACACCAAAATGAACGCATGTAAGGTCAGGTGCTTAGTACTAGCACAGTCGTCCGACGAAGCCCGAGCTGCATACGAAGTGCGGCGAACTACGGAAGCAGCTCGGGCTCTCGTCGGACGACTGTATGATGTATAACTGTGGTACTAGCAACCGGCGGCGGCTGCGTGTATGACTAGATTTTGTAAACGAGGCAACACCGAAGTTCTGTAATTTCTGCCTACCCCCATGGGAAGAAGGCTCGAGTTTATGTATGTATGAACACACATGTTATGTGCTAAAATATTCACAACATGTAGAAACGAGTATGAATACACACGAACATGGCACCTCACACTCAATGCGTGTGCTTTATAATAAAATACGACTTAATTTGCATTATATTCATTGACGTATGTTTATTAATAGTCTTTTATTTACATAAGCGACTAGATTACTAGACCAACGGGACATCGTTGTTCTAGTAATCGCAAGCGGTACTGTAGTGCTATTCTGTAAACATGTCACCGTGATAACTCAGGTGAAGTGAGCGTGAAGTGAGCCGTCATGCCACAAGCAGTGCTATTCTGTACAAATCTCACACCGTGAAAACCTAGGTGAAGTGAGTTGTCATTCTACTTGATGCTAGGGATTGACACTATTGACAGCTCACTCCACGCTCACTTCACCTAAGTTTTCACGGTGATATTTGTACAGAATAGCACTGCTGATGCTAGGGGTTGACCACTATTGACAGCTCACTTTAAGATCACTTCACTCATGTTTTCACGGTGAGATATTTACAGAATAGCACTACTGCTGAGCGTCTGGGTTCGATTCTCAGAATGGGAAGTGTTATATTGAAATTTTTCTGTCATGGTCTGGATATCTGCTCGGTTAGTGGCAATAGGCTTGCCTTCTTCAACATAATGACAGATTTAGATATTTTTTGTTTTGTTTGAAAGTGACTACATCGAGAGTGTTCTTCTTCGATATGATTCAAGAAAATCTATTCAGCCGTTTTAAGATTATCAGCTCTTTTCTAGTTGATGAATGGATGTGAGCATTTTCCATAAGTCTGATCGACTCGAAATTTGGTATTCTGTTACTTCAATGATATTAAAATAACATAGAATGTCGGGTGTTTTTAAATTTTAAATTTTTCCATTCACAGTTGGCTGAAGAAAAGATATCAAACATAAAGACTGTGAAAGCATTTAGTAAAGAGGAGGCAGAATGTCGGACTTATGGAGAACGAATAGAGAACTTATTGAAACTCGCTTATAAGGAGTCGTTGGCCGTCGGCAGTTTCTATGGATTGGTAAGTTATGTTAATGATGTATGATTACTTGATGAGCATCATTTATGTATGATTGATGATGCAAATAAATGCAGGCTTAAGTATCGGAAATACAATTAATGCTTACATTTCGTAACAGTGACGACTGCCCTACTTTGCAAACAAAAGATTTAACATTAAAAAATGTTTCTTTTGCTTGCGGTTTCTTAAACGCATTTTTACTTAACGGTCCCCTTTACTATTTTTCTTCTACTTGGTTTTCAGACTGAAAGATCTTTTGAAAGGCCAATCGGAATAAATACCTAATACGAAAAAAAAAGATCGAAAAATTAATATTTTTTTAAAACACATTTATCATTAAATCAGGAAAACATTGTCCTAAAACTTACTTCTCCATAATCAAACATTATCAACTTGTAATCACAGACGGGCCTCGCAGGGAACACGATAATAATCCTGGTGCTATATTACGGAGGCGGTATGGTCGCGACCGAACAGCTGACTGTTGGCAATCTGACGTCATTCCTTCTATACGCTGCGTATGTGGGCATCAGTATTGGAGGCCTGAGCAGCTTTTACACAGAGCTGAATAAAGGAATAGGTGCTGCTACGAGGCTGTGGGATATTATTGATAGGGTTCCTGCTATTCCTGTGTCAGGTAATAAGAATTTTATTACTACTGTAGTACTCACAATGAGATATGAGTCCTGTATCATTGAGCATGGGTTGCAGTACAATCGTGCTTCACTACTTACCACTGTAGATACCTACAAGTCTGACCAATCGAATAGAAGTTCCGTATGATTGGTCAGTATGTGTGCATGCGCATAGCTAATGTTTTGTGACGAGAAATTATCCTACTTATATTATAAATGCGAAAGTTTGGATGGATGGATGTTTGTTACTCAGCCACGCCATAACGGCTGATTGGGTCTGGATGAAAATTGGCACAGAGATAGATTATAGTCTGGTACACAGGCTACATTTTTTTTTATCCCGGTAGTAGATACTTTCCCGTGGGATAATTGCCAACATCTACGGGGGCGAAGCAGCTGGCTAGAGCTAATAAAAAATAAGTTCAATGTTTCTATTTTTTCCTTATTTTGTCACGTTTTTCAATTTTGTATCTTGATTAAATTTAGACTTTTGACCTCGCAAAAATTTATTCCGAAAAAAAATATGATATTAAACCTAGTTATCTGCCATCTACCAAAAGGAATCTCAAAACATTCCACTCAAAAAACTTTCCGTCCATTTCAGGTGGCTTGAAACCAGCATGCAAACCTAAAGGCGAATTAATATTAGAAAACGTATTCTATTCCTACATCGACTCACCTTTAATAAAGGGTGTGAACCTGCACCTTCATCCTGGGAAGTCAATAGCCCTGGTAGGAAGGTCAGGTTGTGGTAAAAGTACCATAGCATCGTTAATAATGAGGTTATATGACCCTGATAAGGGTAGGATACTGCTGGATGGTGTCGATATTAAAGACCTGGATCCTAAATGGCTGAGGAGTCACATTGGTTTTGTTAGTCAGGTATGTATTTTGACAATTTTCCAATACTGCCGCCGTAAATAAAAGAGGCGCAACTGAGGATAGAGAAAGGGGAAAAATTAGCCTTATTAGATGCGCCTTTTTTGTTTAGTAAGGCTTAATTTCTTTTATATTTTTTCTGCCGATGCACCACTTTTGAAATCAGAATAGTAGGTAAACTTAAGACTCAAAAGTTTGTGAGAGCTAGGAGAGCACAATAGCACAGTACAGTACAACTATATTCGTCGGTCGTCGGATTTCTATCAGTTGCCCTTTGCACTTGGTGCAGACCGGACGCTCTGAATCGACTTGGAAGTATATAGAGTTGTTTATACTCTTTTAACTTAGTGTAATTTATTTTAAACATGGGACGAAAGCTACTAAAGTCTGACGAAACACGGTTTGCCGAGGGACATTAAGAAAATAGTTGTATTGTACAGTCTTCGCCACGCAAGTTGGCTAAAGGTTGGGATGCGCAATGCGGAATCCTGCTGCGGGGCTGGTCGATTGGCCGTGTCGACCAATCGGGTAACAGAATTCCGTACTGCGCCTTCCCACTTTTTTACCAACTTGTTTGGTGGATACTGTAGATATTATTAGTATTACATAATCTATGAACTATGACAATAGCTACTAGCTTTTCAATTTCGTTTTCGTTACGTATTCTGCTTTCACCACTATAGCAGGTACTTGAGCCTTTGACGGCTCAATATTGAACTTCTATGGGTATTGGTAGAGGATTGAGCTCAGTGGCATGTAATCGGAGAGCTGATGATGACTGACCGTGGGCACAAAAAAGGCGAAATTTCGAAATAGTTGCATGCACAGGGTTTCTTCTTTACGTGGCATGAAGGGAAGGGGCTTGTGGCTAAGTAATAACAGCCGCACGGATCGATCCATCAGGTTAAGCAGCGCTTGCCGGGGTCGTTCCGCGGATGGGATCTTTACATACCAAGACCCCTCCGTGCCCTGTAAAGCACGTTGGTCCCGGCTGTCATTCGTGGATCTTTGACAGTCGTTACGGGTTGTCAGAAGCCCGAAAGTCTGACAACCAGTCTTACCAAGGGCTCAACACAACATCAACAACAACAATCGTCGTCGTATAATCGTATAGTAACAGTGGAGGTCAGATAGGCAGTCGGTGCATATAAAATACTGGTATTCAGCTGCATCCGGTTAGACTGGAAGCCGACCCCAACATAGTTGGGAAAAGGCTAGGCAGATGATGTGGTAACAGCTGCGGCTGCTGCAAACATCACTCGGACTTGATCAGTTTTCGTGTTGTCTAACACCCGCTTTCTATATTGAGAATTTAATGTCAGTCAAGTGAAGTCTATGTTAGCATTGTTGTCCTGTAGCTGGTACAAAACTATGAAGTAGCTAGCATGCCATTTTGACATTGACCAATCAGAAGTTGTTATGGCACACGGCATGCCAGCTACTTGCAAAGTTTTGTACCTGCTACAGGCATGTGTATTTTCGCCCTTAAGGCCTTAAAGCCTTTGAAATTCAAAACTTCTTTACAAAATAAAACAAGAACAACTTCAAATTCTTAATTCAGAAGCCGGATGTTATTCTTAGCTACACTTAAACCCAATTAATAAGTTCATCGCCTGATAATCACGTGAAAAACTTACTTATAGCTAACACTTTATATATCTCTTGAACTAAAGGTTATCAATGTGTGGCCAAAAGTGTATTCTCAAACAAAAAATAATTTGAATATTCTTTCTTTTCAGGAACCAGTATTATTTAGTGGGACCATAAAAGACAATATATTGTATGGTGCTTTAGATGAAGATTTTGATGATGCAGAAATATTAGAGAAGAAAAATGAAGTGAGTATTTATGTAGCAGCATATTATAATGTCAAAGTGTTAACACTTTGACCGCCAGTATATAATTTTTGCAGTAAGCGACGTTCGCACGGACGTAAAAATATCGCGGCGGGATTTTATCGCGCACTGGATTTTCAACTCTCGGTGTTGAGCCGAGCTTCGAGAATCTAACCTAACAACAACGGATGCATCCTAGCGCGTCGAAAAAACACACTGTTGGATTTTCAACTCCGGCGCTAAGCAGAGCGTTGAAAATCCAGTGCGCAAAAAAAAATCGCCGCGATATTTTTACGTCCGTGCGAATGTAGGCTAAGCATATATAAAATAGGCTAGCAAAAATAAAATTCGCCTAACAATTTTATTGTTAATACGACGTGCATTCAAAAATTATACACCATGCTCATTGGGTCAAAGGAGTTGTGCGGCGGCGATCACTAATAGAGAATATGACACTATGCTGAGATAGCAGATGGCGCCACTTTGACATGGGGTAAACAAAGCAAACTGTCAAAGACGCGCAGGAAAATTGTTCGACATTTTTCAATATTATTTCAGTGTTATTTCATCCTTGTGACTATATTGTAGGTTAAAATAATGCCAAAAGGTCAAAACCATGCATTATTATTATTTGGTTAGACACACTAGCAGCTAATTCGCTGATGCGTGTGTATCAAATAGCTTGGAGATATTTAATCTGTCCAGTCGATTCTTGAAACAGTTCAGAATAATAAGAATTTCATACATATTTGTTTTTGTGATATTGTATTAGGAGCTCGTGGCTAAGTAATAACAGCCGCACGGGTCGATCCAGTGAACGGAAATAAACATGGAAGCATTTCTTCAACGAAACTAGGCGCGAATCTTGACACAAAAGCCGAACAAACTCACACAACGAAACCCCGTCGCTGATTAGTCAAACCATATAAAGAATATTTATTACCACTTAGGATGCACAGCCAAAAATGGACCTTACTTCCTGACTATTTGGGTTTAAATTAGCTTGTAACGTATAGGCCGCTAACGACATTTCTACGACGCCACGTCGTCTGCCGGGATGTTTTATGTAATATTGTGCAACGCAAATAATTAAATCGTGTTATTGATGGTGTTATTGTACGTATTATAATAAAGAATTATGTTAAAAAATATGTTTCATGAACCCTAAGGCAACAGTTGTTCTAAGGACTGTAAATAGAGCAGTGTTTAGGGAATAATAGATTTAAGTACTTATGCTAAAAATGTGGTAGGTAAATAAAAAAAAATGTGTGGTCTATTTTTAATTTATTAGATATCACAATTTAGGTGCATTTTTTGAGCGAGCCTTTTATCACTTTGGGCAAATTTGGAGCGAAGAGCTCTAAAAGCTTCCTCAGTAAAGCCAGGGTTTGCATCAATCGCCTGATACCATTTGGATAATGTTGAGGGATGAGGCAAGCATAATTTAAATTGTCTACGGACGTAGTTGTAACCAGACGGTGAGTAATAGTTAAGGGTCAGGGCAAATTTTTTGACCGCTTGGGTAAATTTAAGTACAGTTCTCTTTCCCTTTGCATTCTGCTTTTTTTTCAGCATCGAAAAAATATCACCCGAAATTTCAGAAAGTGAGGGAAGAAGAATAAGTTTGTAGACATGAATTCTGAAGAATTCATGTCCACAAACTTATTCTTCTTTAGAGCTGTGGTTACGTCTTTTAGTGATATGCATTTTTTTAATAGTCTTTTATTTTGTCGCTTTAGGTTTCTTATTTTAGACAACCTTTTTTCAGAAAGTAATGTCTTTCTCTGAATCAAATTTTTCAGCCTATGCGTTTTTGGCGTATTTAGAGCCGATTCAATGTCAGAAGACAAAATGTTTAAAGGAGTACCGCATCTTGTATCAAGAACTTTTGAATCAGTTGATGATGATAACTGGTTTTGTCTCCCAAGATCTTCTGCAGCAGCATCAATTAGTACACCGAACTCACACCCACAGCTTGGACAGGCCCCCTAAAAGATAAAAATACCAACTGAACGATCAGATTTTTACAATTTTTTTATTATAAATTTAAGTTTATAATTAAAAAGAGTTAAGATCTCTAGATGTCTATTAATTATACCTACCAAGTGACGTTTTCCTGATTTGGAGGATATTTGAGGATTGGGTATTTCAATAACATTTTCTCTCACAGTTATCAGTTGCTTAACATTATGACGACACGGTTGGCGCAGTGGTTGAGCGATTGACTGCTGCGCAGCATGTCGCGGGTTCGATTCCCGCACGGAACAAATATTTGTACGACCTACAAGTATTTGTTCCGAGTCTGGGTGTTTTTCTATCTATAACATGTATGTATTTACAAAAAAAAAAAAAAAAATGTATATAAGTAGTTTATCAGCCATCTCGTTACCATAACACAAGCATTAGGTTGCTTAGCTTGGGGCTAGATGGCGTTGTGTGATATGTCCAAACATACACTTCTGGACACATCTTTTGGCCCACCTTGTATTTTCAGTTTCGTTTGGTCCTAGCTAAAATTTTATATTAGGTCGAGCAAAAATTTTTTATGCAGTTTTGAACCTGGTACATTCACAATTTCATTCAATAGTCTTTTTTTGAATTTCGAACACAGAATTTAAAGAAACAAAAGACAATTTGGAGCCTGTTTGTTGATATCAAACAATCGAATACTAAGAAAACTTGGTTTTATTGGTTTACTTGGATTTAATTCTTGAAAAAGTGATTGATATCTTTGGTTTTGCAACAAACATTACTTATTCTTAACATTAAGGTGAGGTTCTATCAATAATCTATGGATACTTCACCTGAAGTCGCCGCCCAAGCTGTGGCACTTATTCAGGCCGGACACAGCCAAAGAAACGTGAGTGCTCAACTTAATTTAAGTCGATCTGCGGTCCGAAATGTTTATCGGAGGTACCTAGAGACTGGCGGCTTTGTTCGTCGCCAAGGAAGGCCACGATCTCGGGTCACAACTGAAAGGCAGGATCGATTCATCGTGACGACCAGCTTGAGAAATCGTCACCTTACTTCCATTGAGATACAAAACCAACTTCGCGACTTCCACGGAGTATCTGTGAGCGCTCGAACTGTTCGGAGAAGGTTAAAAGAACGCGATATGGTACCACACAAGCCAGCTAATGGCCCCAAACTAACGCGAGCCCACCGAACAGCGCGCCTTCATTTCGCACGCAGTCATTTAAATTGGACACAGCAAGATTGGAGCCGTGTACTCTTTTCTGATGAGTCTAAAATTGTGTTACATGGTAATGATGGAAGGAAGAAGGTCTACCGACGTAAGGGAGAGCGTTTCGCACAATGCTGCTTTGAAGAGAGGGTTGCTTATGGCGGTGGCTCATGGACTGTCTGGGGTGGTATATCCGCGAGCGGCAAAACTCAACTTGAGGTTGTTACAGGACCACGGCTGCCAACATTAAATGCTGAAAGGTACATTCGTGAGTGCTTAGAACCTCACGTGATACCATACGCGGACTATGTGGGCCCAAATTTCCTTTTTATGCATGATAATGCAAGAGCCCATGCGGCCGGCATCGTCAGGGAATATCTTCGGGATGTGAACATCACAGTTATGGACTGGCCAGCCAGAAGCCCAGACATGAACCCCATTGAGCACATGTGGGACGAGCTAAAAAGACGTGTTAGGGCTCGTCAGCTAGTTGCCCAGACGATGCAGAAGTTGAAAACTGCCATAGAAGAGGAATGGGAGATGATCCCTCAAAATTTCATAGAGCGGTTGATAAACTCTATGCCTAATCGTATGAGAGCTGTGGTAGATGCCCATGGAGGCAACACGCGTTATTAAATTAAACCTTTATTTGATAAAACATGTTTTTTATTCAAAAATCAATTGCCTTTAACAAGGCGCATATCTGACTTGTTAGGCGTAGCTCCATGTCGTATGGTATTCTGAATTCAAATTTAAAACAATACGATCGAAAAAGATGGTAAAATGTATCAGGTTTAAAACTGCATCAACAGTTTTTGTTCAATCTAGCAATCATATTTCGGTAGGGGCCATCGAAACCTAAACTCTAAGGTGGGCCAATAGATGTGTCCAGAAGTGTATAAAAAAAAAAAAAAAAAAAAAAAAAAAAAAACATTTTCGGGTGTTAGAATCGACTGCAACGTTTCTGGCGGAGTCGATTGAACTGGTTTTTTAATCGAAAAGACCATCTGAAATCATATGTAGGTTTTTAGTATGAAACCTTTAAAACACGAGGTGTAATATTTTTACAAATACTATAGCCTTATAGAAATATCATTATCAAAGAATCCATCTTACCGTACAAATTGGAATAGCGTTTGTTTTAAGCTTCGTGTATCCTTTTTTTGTCTCATAAAAATCGTCATTTCTAAAATGAACTGAGCATATCCTTGTCTTTTTACTTGGGCTCCATTCACTCTGCTGTCTTTCTAAACGAACAGCTTTCGATCTGAGATGGATCTTGCGGAAATCTAAAAGAAAATATAATGAATTAAAGTAGCATAAAAAAACGTGCGTGGTCGGGGGACCATCGTCAGGAACGATGTTCCTTATCACGTGTGATTTAAAACAAAAACAAAATTTTCGCTGCCGCCATCTTGGATTTTAAAACATCAAAAACGATACCCATGACCTTAAAAATTTTGACAGCCGCCATTTTTTTTTATGTCAACTTTTTACCTACAATAACTTAGTATATTTTGCATAATGCCGTCCCCACAAAAAATGGTGTGTGTTGGATCTTAGATTGTAATCAAAATCATAAAAAAAATCATTCTTGTCAGGTAGAAAAGTGAATTGCTTGGTTAGCATAACGTCATCCCCATAGATTTTGTGGTATAATTCATTTTTAATAGAAATATAATATATAGCGATGTACTTACACGTGAAAACTAATCCCAGCATTCTTTTTATGCACGTGTGATTTATTGATACACCACTTTACTACACAAGAAGGCATTTTAAAATATTTGTCACGCAAAAACCGATAAATAAATATTCGACCGCCGCTGTTGCCGGCTGCAGACGAACTAATAGCGTGCGCGGCGCAATCGGTAAGCCCCGCCTACCTGGGCGCAATCTGCGTTGGGTTATTTTTTAGAGCTAGGAATGCTTCCATGTTTATTTCCGTTCACTGGGTCGATCCATCAGATTAAGCTACGCTTTCCGGGATTGGTCAGTGGATGGGTGACCATCTTTACATACCGAGATTCCTCCGTGCCTCGGAAAGCACGTTAAGCCGTAGGTCTCAGCTGTCATTCGTGGATATTTTGTTGTTTTGTGACTGTAAAATGCTTGCAACGTCCTTGGTCAATCTACCATTGCTTACAAAATTATTAGTTTTTAGTTAATTACTGAACACCTTTCCTGTATATACCCCCCTTTCCTGTATTTCCTGTACCTAATGACACAACACTGATTCACTGAATGATGCATTATTATAGATTACTCCTGAACAACGGCTATCACTAAAATAATATATCAGAAAATTGTAAACACAACAGATTTCTCATTAATAGTCAGCTAATCATAGATATTTATTTTTTTATAACCATAGATTACAGAAGTTGCCTAAACTTCATGTTTTTCTACTTATATTATTTATTTATTTATCCCTTATACTCATAAATCTCATAATACATCACCCAATGAGACTGCGCGGTTCCGCGCGGGGCGCGGTTTTATTACCTATAGCGATAGTACGGTCTTCATAATAAAAAAAAATATACAATTTAAAATGATTAACAACCTTTTTGTTATCTCGTCAAAAATTACCAACCTGTCTGTTATTTTTTTTAAAAGCTTTTGTATAGTTAGTAGCGGAGCTCGTGGCTAAGTAATATCAGCCGCACGGGTCGATCCATCAGGTTAAGCTACGCTTGCCGGGGTTGGTCAGTGGATGGGTGACCATCTTTACATACCGAGACTCCTCCGTGCCTCGGAAAGCACGTTAAGCCGTGGGTCCCGGCTATCATTCGTGGATCTTTGACAATCCTTTCCGGGTCGTCAGAAGCCCGAAAGTCTGATGGACAACCAGTCTTACCAAGGGGTATCGTATTACCCAGTTACTGGGTTGTTGAGGTCAGAGAGGCAGTCGCTCCATGTAAAGTACTGGTATTCAGCTGCATCCAGTTAGACTGGAAGCCGACCCCAACATAGTTGGGAGAGGCTAGGCAGATTGATTGTTATCTAGTCAAATGTAAAGCAATGATACCCTCTAGTGGGAGCAATTGCCAGTAAGGTTCCCTATTGGCACGACGCGGCATTACACGGTAAAGTATTAACATTTGCATGGCTCGGTATTTCGAAAACCTTTCACGACATGCCGCAGCTTCCCACGGTATGCTCAAGTCCTCTTGAGATGATATCAACGATATTTGAGTGCTAAGGGTATGAAAATAAGATCCTAAATTATCTCCGCTTCTGAAAATCCTTTTTTTTCTTTTTTTGTCGCCTGGTTAGCCTGAATCCACACATTTTCATACTTACTATATGGAGAAAAAAGTTCTGACCTGGGCGAATCTTTCGATGTAAGTATTTGGTTTTGGAGCTATTTGCGTATACTAACGATATAGATATAGAGAAAGGCCGCAGCTGCAAACACTAGCAATCAATATAGCTATAGCTGTCAATATTCAATTTCATTAATTTCATACCCAATTAATATGATTGGAAACACTATCACATAGTTCGCAGTTATTGGACCGAGTCCAGTCTACATACGAACCTTATAATTTATATCATATCACACATGTATAGAGGCTAAAATTTACATAATTACGTCATAAAATACGTACTTACATAATAGTTTAATAAACTGAAGTTGCGATACAATGATACTATCAAAGCGTGATCAGTGTATGGCAGTTTTGGTTTTTTCTGGAAACTTAATTACTGAATAGTACTTACATTTAAATGCAGGTATAGAGGTATGAGGACTCATGCTCCGTAGAAAAGGGAGTATCCTCTGACAAGCCGGATGTTGTGTCTGGTGGGCAACTGCCCAACGGTTGATGTCGGGATGTTTGTATGCCAGTCGCGCGGTAAACTCTTCTTGCGCGATGTAGGATTTGTGTGTTTTTATTAGATAATATTTTATTGAATAATAAAGAATTAAAAGAGTAGTGGAGTCTCTTGGCGGATCTTCTCTAAAGGAAACGACCAATTAGAACCGTGCACCTAGCGTCATCATAATATCATCAATCATTTCACCCGAAAGACGTCCACTGCTGGACATAGACCTCCCCAAAGCACCGCCACTTCGACCGGTTCTGGGCTTCCCGCATCCAGCGCATTTCTGCGGCCTTTACAAGGTCATCGGTCAACTTGTGGGAGGCCTTCCAACGCTAC
The DNA here is from genome assembly GCA_946251885.1 of Cosmia pyralina. Classification (NCBI taxonomy): domain Eukaryota; kingdom Metazoa; phylum Arthropoda; class Insecta; order Lepidoptera; family Noctuidae; genus Cosmia; species Cosmia pyralina. The sequence continues at coordinate 15,258,200 of OX276355.1, forward strand.
GTCTTCCAGTATGCGATTGCCACTTCAGAACCTTTCGGCTCCATCGGCCGTCTGTGCCTGCCCATTGCTACTTAAGTTTGATAATTCTTCGCGCTATGTCAGTTATCTGCTTCTCCTGCAAATCTCTTCATTTCTGATTCGATCACGCGTAGCCCTTTCCATTGCAACTCCTTGCAATAGTAACCGCTGCCCAGCCGAGTCGGATGCGACGATTGAACTCTTTGTCGATGTTGGACATACCTAACAGGACAGCTTGTTCTAGGTAAATATATTATATGATGATATAGTTTAACCTATACCGCTGTACCGCGGGGGGCGGGATGCAGTGAGCATTTACGAATAAGCGGAGGGACGCCGTGAGCAAAGATGAATGAGCGGCGGGACGCCGTGAGCGTTGACGAATGAGCGGCCTGCACTGCCTGCTCGTCTCGTCTCTCGTACCTAAGGCGCGGTACAGCGGTAGCGGTCAAACTATAGCTTCTATTATGCAGGCTTATGGGAAAGAAAATAATTTGAATTTTAATTAAGTGAAATTGTATTTTAATTTGATGTGAACGCAACTGCAGGTCCTCTGGTATCGCGGTTGCCATTGGCAGCGGTGATCACTTAGCCATTCAAAAATATAAAAATAACCTCACAAAATTATTTTGTTCACAGGGAGACACCCCCTGGATGGCGGCAGCTAAAACGGCACATTTACACGAACTGGTCGTAACTACAAGCGAGGGCTGGGGGCGACAGGTGGGCGCCCGGGGCGGGCAGCTCAGTGGAGGGCAGAAGCAGAGGGTCGCCATAGCTAGGGCTATCGTTAAGGTACGTAACTTTGGTAAATGTTACAGAGGGAGAGAGAGAGAGAGAGAGATTGACGTCGCTTGTTGAGTGGCCAATCCAGGGTGGTACAGTCAAGTCGTTTATGTCTTCGTCAGTTTTCAAATTCTTTCCTTTATCAAGTCAGAACACAAAACCTTTTGAAGCTACAGCACTGAGCAGACTATTGAATATAAAACTATATTTAGTTGATAACAAAAATCAAAATAGCATAAGTACACCTTTGATTAATGTCGAGTTGGCATCAAGCTAAAACTTTTTTAATGGCCTGGCCATTTTATGAAGCAAATAATTTTTTTAACTATAATAGTCGAGAGTCTATCAGTGTCCCATTTGTAATTCGGTATGACATGTAAAGAAGATGGCTGAATGTTATTTATTCTGCGGTATTGAAATTACGAGGAATGTATACAAAATGCTAAGTCGGTAAAACAGATTCCATCGTGCAATGAGCAGACAAAAAATCCCTTAAGGTGACGAACATATTTTGGGTGTGACTGTACATAGTAGTTAATCGACGTCGATAGTTTCAGTTCGACTTCGCTCAATGGTTTTGAATAGGGTAGTTGACTATTTTTTAAAATATATATTTCGAAATGTAGCAAAAGCTAGCAACGACCGTCCATCTCGATCGGTGGTCGTTCGATCATCGATCGATATGGAATATCGAATACGTTTTGAAGCGATCAATATCCAACCTGCATCGATCAACCGCAGTCTGGTTGAACATAAACGCCACGTTTCTGGCAATAACCATCATCATCGTCTCAGCCGAAACAAGTCCACTTCTGAACATTGAACATAGGCCTCCTAATAAGCATCGCAACAACGACCGGTCCTCCGCTGCCCGCATCCAGCGGAATCCTCTTCCAGGCTTAAACAATCGAGTAATTTTAAAATTTCGCACTTTATTCCGACAACTTAAAAGTTCTAAAAACAAAAACGGATTTTAAATATAAACCCGAGCCGAAGGCCCATTTATTTATTTATTTCGGGAAAACAAACTGTTACACAAATATTATAACAAACAAGTAGTGAGAAAAAAAAAGAGATTACATAATGTGTAGCTCACGGCGTTATCCACATCTTAAATACTACATAATATTGTTAGTGAACTATTTGCACACGAGTGAAACTCACAAACACACACAAACCACAAAACACAAATCGCTAAATGCATTTAAAGCTATATGTAACTAAAAAAACATTCTGTCTCTATTATGTTCTTGAAACGATTGGCAGAAATAGAACGATGTTTTAAATTCGTTTAGCGCTATATGAATTTAGTGATTTGTGGTGCAAGTGTTGCCCATTTTGTATTCAGATCTTTATTTCAATCGGAATAGGATTCGAAATATAAAAACTTGCTGAAAGGTATAAGCTTGGACCAAAGTTAGAAGTCGTTTTGAAATGAGACGGTCAAAGTCGTTGGTCCAGTTTGTGGGCCCATACACGTCTGCCCTTGAGAACTTTCAGCTCTATCGGCTGTTCGTTTGGCGAGCAAACTTATCCGGTTGTCATTCAAAAACCTATGGTAGTTTGTTATTAAATATTAGAAGTCTGAATTAAGTATTATGTCTGGACTTTAAAAAAGACTTTAACCCCTGAGTTTGTTTTGCCATTTCTTCTCAGGGGTAGTCCAGATAGGAAATGTCGATTCCATCTAGCTTATTTTCTAATATGACGTGTAAAAGTGATTCCTATTTACAGAATAAACAACTTCATTTCATTTCATTGAAAATGGTCCAATCTTCAGCTGTAATTAGACTGGTACCGAACCCTAAAGGTATTAATAGGTTGGGGAAAAAGTTTCTTCGCATTTTTTAAGAAAATTCAAAACATTTTTTAATATACATTATTTACATTTATCTAAAGTATGTAGGTACCATTTTGTTCGATAACTTTTTGCCATCTTGTAGGTAGGGACATGATCCCATTGCTATAGAAATTTTGGGACTTCTGATCTAAATACCGCGACAAGTGGTTTTGGCAGTCCTCTCGTGATGTTACCCTGACACTGCCTAAAGAATTCTGAAGAGACTGAAACAGGTGGAAATCTGAAGGTGCAAGGTCAGGACTATACGGCGGATGCATTAACACCTCCCAGCCAAACTCTCTTAATTTTTGCTGAGTGGCTAAAGATGTGTGAGCTCTAGCGTTATCATGATGAAAAACCACACCCCTTCTGTTGATTAATTCCGGCCGCTTTCTCTCCACTTCTTGCTTTAATCTCATCAGTTGTTCGCAGTAGAGGTCAGAATCGATGGTCCTGCCTCGTGGTAACAGCTCATAATGAATAATGCCCTTCCAATCCCACCACACAGCATCAACTTGTTGCGAGTTAACCCGGGTTTCGCCACAGTCTGTGAAGCCTGACCGGCCTTAGACCACGACCTTTTTCACACGTTATTGTCGTACGTGATCCACTTTTCATCATCAGTTATCAGCTTCTTCAAAAATGGTTCGGTTTTATTATGTCGTAATAAAGAATCACAAATGAGAACACGGTTCATTAGGTTTCTTTCAGTGAGCTCGTGAGGTACCCAAATATCGAGCTTTTTTGTGTACCCAGTTTTATTCAAATGCGCCAAAACTGTTTTGTGGTCAATTCCCAGTTCTTCAGCTACGTCGTAACTACTGATATGCCGATCTTGCTCCACTTTTTCAAAAATGGCATCCATTTTATCCGTAATAGGGCGACCAGAGCGACGTGCCTCTTTGATATCAAAATTTCCGGATTGAAAACGCTTAAAACAAATTTGTGCTAATCACAAAGACACTGCACTGGGTCCATAAACATCGCAATTTTTTTTCGCGGCTTATGTTGCATTTTTACCTTTTTTGTAGTAAAATTTTAAAATGTATCGAATTTCTTCATTAGATTCACTCATCTTGACAGTACGAGAAACAAATGAAAATCACACTATTTCCTAATTTGAATTTGGAATTATGTTCTTTAAAATTTAAACTTTCAATGATACCAAAACCAGCCAGATACAAATAGTATAGCCAAAGATATTTTATTTTAAGTTCATACATACTATAATGCGAAAAAACTTTTTCCCCAACCTAATATGTAGAGGCTACATAGATGATTGTGTTTATTTTAGTTACAATGACATAATGTATTGTATTATAATTTTACAAAGAACGTTATTCACCATAACACAAGTAATTGTGAATATCGTCCGTCGTCGTTGTTGACAAATACACAAAAAGTACACTTAACAAACAAAATAATTTGACATTGATTAATATTCATTAACATTTTAATTAATGTGAACAAAACAGCTCATGAAAAACGTATTGTTTCCCTTAATGCAAATCATTAATTGGTTTTATAATAATGTTAGTACGAGAGCCCTCGAGCAAAACCATGTCGTATCGTTTTACGGCCAAAACCGTATAAAATCGTTAGTTTACATAGATGATTCTGAACGCGACACGGTGGGCAGTACCGGTCAGAAAAGTCACAGTTTTTTGGGAGTTTAATTTGTGCTATGTCAAAAAAAATAAGCAGATGGTTTTGTCACAAGATCTGATATTAGAAATATACATAGGTTTCATAATTTCGTTACGAAAAAGTTTGTTTTCAAATATGGCGTGAGCGCATTTTCATAAATGTCAAAAAAAAAAAAAAATTACCGACCGGTCTCAAGAACCTGGTTATTTTTTCTTTTTAGTCTTTTGTATAGTTACCGGGGTTACCAAAAACCTGTTTTCAGACATTTTCAATGTCACCTATAATTCCAAAACGACAATAAGACATTGAACATATTGTACTGAAGAATGATTTTGAACATGACGACAATGATGACGAGTCCGACAGTGATTAAAAACGATGAAATTTACAGTATTTTTCCAACGTTATCCGTTTCCTTTTGTTCAATTTATTAAAAAAGTCCTTCAATTTCAGTTCGGTGGTTTCGGGTAAGCTCTTTATTATCTAAGAATTTGAGAGTTGCAAAATTTGCTCGATAGACGTAAAGACTAAACTAAACCAATTAATTCGATTTTTAAATAATTTTGACTATAAAGATGCTACACTTAATTTGTCTGATATAATTTTTTTCTACATCTGAGCAACCTTTTTCATCATGTCCAACAGTTTTCAGACAATGCTATGTTACCGATCGGTAAAGTTTTTCAACACGTTCAAAAAGATTTATTCGCATCTACTGACCAGTGTTCACCTGAAAACAAAATTTTCAGACAGTTTGCTATGGGGTTTTTCTATCTCATTTTTAATTTTCTTAAATGGTCTTCTGGGCGCTACTGGTGTCTGAAAATTATGTTTTCAGTAGGTATCTAAACTATCGTTCAACTACATTCTGAAAATCAGACAGATTGCTATGAAACAGTTCGGTATTTTTTTTACATTTTGAAAATGCGGTCAGGTCAGACGTGACGGGGAAACTTTCTGAAATAAGGATTTTTAGATTCAGAGTAACCAAATCTATCGATTTTATACGGTTTTGTTCGTAAAATGATAAGACAAAAATTTTGGTAATGAGCTCTCATACAATTCACTTCCCATAGATGTTGTAAGAAATAATTTAATTAGGCCCGCATTTTTGAATGATACTCGTAACACAGGTGAGTCTTTATTTCAAACTAGCTGACCCGACTGACGTTGTCATGTCCAAATTTAAATAATTCATACAAAATTCCCACAGAAAATGCTCTTTCAGTTTTCCCGAATTTTCCAAATTTCCCGGCAAATTTTAAATTTTGTCTTTTCGTAAGAATTCGGACTATTACGAACATTTTAAAACAAAAAATAGCCAAATCGGTCCAGCCTTTCTCTAGTGATGCGCTTACCAACGAACAGCATTTCATTTTATTATAAATAAGGGTGGTCCAAATTGTGACGTCATAAAACAAAAATTTGGTTCCTCATGCCAGCGGTATCCGGAAATACCCCATGTATGTTTCGCGTTTCTTGATAGTTTGTTAGTTTTAAGTTATAGAAAAACAAAAGTGACCATTATTCTAGAATACAGGCCTTTGGTATTTAAATTGAAAAAGGTGGTAAACATTTTGGTATCGTTGTGGTTTAAAAAAAAAGGCAATTTTTTTTTCTAGCCCATGGGTTCTTCACCCAACTGTTGACTGAGATTTGGTCAAGACTAAAGCCAGCTGGGTTAATCTTTCTGATTTTTTTGCTGGCCTGACCCACTTCTGGGCAAAGGAGACCTTTCATCTTTTGTTTGTTCCGCCGTCCCGGGTTATTTAAGTTCCGGTGGAATCTATCCAGTATCCTGCTATATTACCTGTACACGAGAAGACCTAAAGACTGCGTCAGCAATTGGTGTTTGCTTTCTTGAATTCGGGGTCAAAATAAAAAAAAAATAAATAAAAAACTCAAATATTAGCGTCGACACGCTAAGAAGAAGATCCAGTCCCACCATCTGTCCCACCATCATTCTGTTTTTTGCAAAAAAAAAATGCAGGCTTAAAAGACTAACTTTTTGCATGGGTGACGAGTGCAATGCCACCATAGACATAGAGAATTGGACTGAGCGTTAGTCTCACAAAAGTGAGAAAGAGACAAAGCGAATTTGCGGCCAATACAGAGACAACTACTGGCCGCAAATTCGTTTTGTAACTTTAGTACTTTTCGGAATTTAATGCACTGCACAACTGAATACGGAACGCTCAGTCCATTCTCTACGCCTATGAATCTCACGTAGAGCATCTTAATGAACTTGAACTAAGGGTAATGGACATGCTGTCTGTTGAATCGCTTATTAAAATTACAAATTATGCTATTTTTATAAGTATTTACAGTTTTGCTCATATCGAGATTGGCCGGCTAGTATCGAATTAGACCAGCCCTTGTTTATTTGGTGGTCTTGCGGCAAGTGGTGATTAGACGCGAACCGAACTACTGTAGCGTGCGCGCAAGTGCTAGTCACCGCCTGAGGTATGTAAGCGGTGAGACGAGGGAGGTAGTCAAACGTCAAGCTATGTCAAGCATGTGCGTCTTGTCAATCGCGCCCTCCCCTGTCTCGCCGCTCACATACCTCAGGCGGTGACTGGCACTTGCGCGCACACTATAGTTATGCATTCCCGATAAATAAAATTAAGTATAGCTGTTGATTATTATAATGTGTATTATCAATTCACTAAAGATAAAATGTGCAATCACTATCAATCAAAAATACGTCAATTTAGAACGTAGGTACCAGTTATCACTTATCACACAAGATTGTATGTAAAGGAGGCCATGACAAAAATAACTTCATTTTTTTCTTGTTACAGAACCCGAGAATCCTTATCTTAGACGAAGCTACCTCAGCGCTCGACGCGTACTCCGAATATTTAGTTGACAAAGCATTGAAGGAAATCAGCAAAGACCGAACAGTTCTCACCATAGCTCATAGACTAAGTACCATACAGTCAGCCGACGAAGTAGCGGTCATGGAGAACGGAGTTATAGTAGAAATGGGACCATACTCCGAACTAATAGCGAAACCTGGGGGATTCTTCAAGGAACTCATCAACCATCAAACATTTGTTAAGAAAAATAGAGAACAAAAACATGATGTACAAACATAACCAGCTTCAGTGCGAAATTTACAAGTTTTGTTAATACTAAAAGAAGTAGTTTAATTTATTTTTAAATCTTTTTTTTTTTCAAATTGCTCAGGCAATTATCTTAGTGATCGATGTACTATTATGCAGACATGTGCAAAATGGTTTAAAATAAGTATTTAAATACAAAATGCGAATACTTTTTTGATTTACTATTTCAAATGCAAAATACAAAATAGTTTTGCTTTTTGTATTTTAAATACTAAATGCAAAATAGGTCATTTACAAAATACTTTATTTAAATAAATACTTTTTGTTGCATTCAATTTTCTTTATTTATTAAAAAAATTAATATAACAAGTTGTTCAAATACCTTTCCTTTGTGGTCGCATAATCATACCATAATTTATTAAAAAATTCTTTCTACTGGTGCTGAACTTGGTAAACGTGAACACTTTTTACACAATATGATGTTGATTAAGTGTTTAATATCGCCAGACTTGTGCCCTTATCTTTTAAGTCGTAGAGTTTCTAAGTCTATGGTGGTATTTGCACTACTACCCTCACTTTGTGGCCAATTCATTAGTAGTCAATTTTATAGGCAATTTGACTGGTAATGTTGGCAAAACTTAACAGTAAAGTATTTTGCAAAGAGAAAATATGTTTCAAAAACTATTTTTAAATAAAATATAAAATGTTTTTTTTTTAAAGGTATTTAAATACAAAATTTGTAATAGGTATTTTGCATTTTGTATTTGCATTTTAAATACAAGTATTTCAAATAAATCGCTTATCTGCTACTATGTATGCTGAGTTATCTTTTAAACTGTGCGTTATCTATAGTGGGTAGGAAAGACCTGCATTATATAATAGGTAGGTACATACTTATTTCCTGTTTATTTTTATTTATTATTTTATTGATGTTCATAGCTAATAGAAAAATGTTTTGTAAATAAATGTATGTGCTATTTATCAGTGGCGAAGAGTGCAAGATTTCATAAGGAAAGCCGGTCGAAAAATGTGTATGTGTACAGAAATTACTTTAGGTACAAACAAATTGCATACTTCAGTAAGGAGAGCCGGAAGGGATCGTGTAATAAATACTCTTCGCCACTGATATTTATATTTTTGAATAAGTTTGTGATACATATATAGGTGATAGTGTATTTTATTTTATGATGTAGCATGAAACAAAATGCAATAATATGGGCTTGATGGAATGTCGATTGTTACATAATTTATTAAATTTTATCTCGTAAGGCAAATCATAGAGTGACAAACGGGTAAAGGAATATTTTTTGTCTGACACAAATAAAATGGTTGTTGTTATTTTAATATTGCATTTTATTTATCGCCTTACCCATTCAAGTCTGGCTTTTAATTACGTTATTATTAGTTGACTGGGCATAGCTAGGGTTACCAGACGGAAAATTGAAAAGTCCTGACAATAAACGCTGATTTCCATAGAAAAGTCCTGAGGTTTTGTCGCAAACTTAGCAGTGAAAGTATTGATTATTAGAGCAATTCACCTAATAAAAGTTGATTCTAGTCTAAAAAGCAGAGAGAAATTAAATTGTTTTTATATAAACATATTTAATTTGTGATATTATTCAAACAAGATTATGTTTTTCAGTTAATTGTAACTTTCTAAAAAAAATCAGAAAAATTACTGTTGACAAATCCTGATATTTTCTAAATCCGGCCGCAAAACTGAACTGAACTGTTTACATCCTGAAATCTCAGGACAATACCTGATACACTTTAGCTTATGAAATCCTGAGGTATGGTAACCCCAGGCACAGCCGCAGTGCTCCAAACGCACGCAGCGAATGGTGTCGTGGCTCATTCATTAGCTACATACTACAAAGATAACATACTGCTGTCGTAACGCGTAACCTACTATTTACTATGAGTTTTTCATCGCAGCCACAACAAACAGGTTAAATAAGTAAATGGACCTTGCCCTCGGCGCGAGCGGAGAACGCGCCAAAACCCGCCAGTGGAAGCGCCGACTTACATTTACGCGCTAACGCTTCGCGGGAAAACATTGATAGCGGAAACATGTCCAATTTGAAAGTTTTGCGCGGGAGTTTAGCGCGGCAAATTCTTAACTCGTTCGCTAGTGCCAAACATGGGAACAAAGTTAACAAAGAACTGTTATCGTACAGCCGACTGTTGAGTAGAAGTTTAGCTACTCAAGCTGCAACTGCGGTGGACAGTAAATGTTTAAATTCACCATGGGGTGAAATACAAATCGGCAAGGAAACCTTAACTGAACATGTGTTTACGGACGTTGAAGAATGGGCAGATGCACCATCTGTGGTAAGTACCCTCCATGATTTTTTTTTCTGAATCAAGTGAAGTGCAGGAGCCTAGGCATAGGAGAAACTGTCAAATTTTCCCAATCACCTTTGAACCTAATGCTTTAGCGATAAATATGTAAATCTATTAAAGAAATTTGACAGATTGTTGTACCTCTAAAATAGTGCTAAAATTTTCGGACCGTTTCTCGATATTTTTTGGAAACTAATACTTAGGTATACTTAGTTCACTGAAAAAGGTTTAGAGAACGGACCCTTCCGAAGGTTATGATAAGTAAAGAATTAAAAAAAACCTTATAGACAAATTATAGCGCCAAGTAGTTTTTGTTCTAAGCTCTTTGACAACGAGTCTAGTTATTTATGTTCAATTAATTACTATTAAATCCGAGTGCATTGCGGACTGCAATTGAATATCGTTCCTAGTACAAAGTTCGCTGTTACATAGGTACGGATGTTATACGAGTGATAGGGACTTATTAATAGTTCGCATTTGAAGGTTAGGGCTAGATGTCTACGCTGTGCCAAACATGCATATCACAAAATTGGAAAGATCTAATTAACAAGAGTATTGTCGCGGGTTTTCTTTATAATTTTTGAACCGTTGTAAATTAGTTTTCATGTTTAAAAATAGTAGGTGTACAGGTATGTACCTACCTATGTATTTTCTGCATGTGCATCTATGTATAGATTGCAGTCGATAACGTCAATCGTTCAAATCGATCCGTTGTGGTGCAGCTCTTAAAAAAAAAAAAAAAAAAAAATAGTCTACAATTTTTTATTTGACGTCAAGTCGGAATCGAAGCTAAATTATTTTGTCACAATCGCAAGTAGGTTTCTTGGCCATCAATAAATAAGAAGATGATCTTTTGATTTGCACGGGTCGATTGATCAGGCTTGCTGCGGTAGGTCCGTGGATGGGAGACCATCTTTACATACTGAGACTCCCCGTACCTCAGAAAGCACGTTAACGCTTTCAAGGACACTAAACGGCAATAGACGTCATAACAATAGAACTTTTTTCAGTGTCCTTGAAATTGAAAGCTATAAGCCGTTAGTACCGGCTGACATTCTTGGATGTTTGACAGTCGTTACGGGTCGTCAGAAGCCCGAAAGTCTGACAACCAGTCTTACCAAGGGGTATCGTTTTACCCAGTAACTGGGTTGTGGAAGTCAGATAGGCAGTCGTTCCATGTAAAATAGGTACTGGTATTCAGCTGCATCCGGTTAGACAGGAAGCCGACCCCAACATATTTGGAAAAAGGCTAGACAGTTAATGATGTTAAAGATGTAATCTAGGTAGGTACTAAGTGTTAAAAGAAATAATTTAGTAGGTACCCAGACCTACCTACTAGTGCAGTAGATGTTACCTTAGGTTACCATGTAAAGAACAATAGAAGCCGCTGATATGATTATGAGACTATGTGAGCTGTGAGCATGTGATTAAAAGGTACTTACCTACTTATAATTAATTTGCATATCACGGTTCAATCAATATAATGTGAAAATTGATTTCATGAACTGAAATTGGTTTAGTTGGATTTATTTCCTAGGTAGATGATACCTAGGCATTTACTTTAAATCAATGATATTATATTAAAAATATCATTGCACGTTCACACTTTAACCATATGAACAATTAAACAATCATTTATTTTATTTCTAATGTTACGCTTGTATCTAAATCTATTTCAATAAAATAAACATTAAGTATACATGCATAATGCATGCATAAATGCATGCATGCATGACATAAAAATGGATTTACTAGGTAGTTAGATACTTTGTTTATTCTTGCAGCGATATTAGGTTTAGGTACAGTAAGTGCGGGTTACTTTGACTCTAGGGCATAACTTTGGCCCAAAACGAGACAGATGTTTACTGTCATTAAATCCACACAAGGTTCCGCAAGTACGCGTCTATATCACCATCTAATAGTTACCGAAGGACATACGACGTTCGGTTGTGTGGTCGTGACACTTCGGGCAGTTTATACAGTTGTCTCGATTTGGGCCAAAGTTATGCCCTAGAGTCAAAGTAAACCGACCTTACGGTACCTATAACAAGACGTCATGTGGCATTGATAAATAAAATAGAAAATATTTCCCCACGTATGAGTCAAAATGAGGACACTATTGACATGGCATTCTTGATGACTATAGAGAGTATGTTTTATTCATTATAGATCACTTATTTAATATGTACCTTCCTACTTCAGTACCTACATAGTTACATTGCCATTATGTTGTTGATCTAATGCTCTTCGTGTAAGATGAAGTTGTCTTAGAAAATTACTGTTAATTTTCAAGTTTTCAGCGGCAGATCATGTGAATAAAGAGCTGAAAAGTCAATAACAAATTACGGTGCACGTGATTTAGAAACGTGCCTAGGTAAATGCTTTACAAAACTATAAAACATCACCTAGGTAAGCATGTAGGTGAGTTTAAAGGTATCTGTCTACTCCGTCAATAGAATCATTCCAATGACGTGTGAAATCTTGAATGTCGTGTTGTTATTCCAAACTTCATCACAACTTTTTGCCATTGAATATCTATAGATGTAGGGGCTCCCACTGTCGAGATCGCGTGCCAAATATTCTTGTACCAGTTTATATACGTTATTTCAGTATCAAACACTGGACTTTGGAGCACATTTCTGTGCATATAAAGGTCATCTAATAAGTAATACGTTTGTCTATAAATATAGGGTAAAGTCCAATGATCTACACTTTGGACCGCGTGTTTCAGTCTAGTTTATTTACCTACATGTTTATGATGATTATATAATATATGTATAACATGACGTTGCTTTACCTACTGTACGTTGCCCTACCGGGTATGTAGGTACTAATAAGAACGTTTCCAACAGGACATAGGTCAAGGATTTTCGATGTTTTCGTTTGAAAAACCCATCGATCCAAAAATCCAAGGGAAAAAATATAAAAAACCTTAATATAAAATCTATGCGGTAGTTATGTAATAATCTACTTATTGCGTTTAACATAACTGAAAATGTCATAATGTACCTATCTTATGCAAAATAGCTGATGTAGGATTGTGTAGACAATATTCTCAGAGAAACGGTTCATGCTTTAAGTTTGTCAACCATATGCACAAAAAAATACGAAGTCAATATTAAAAAAAAGGATGACCAACTAAAAATCCAATAAGTAATTAGTATTTCGTACCTGTCCACAGACATGCGGTGCATCAGGCCGCGGCTACGACTATGGTATGATGCGCATGATGATCGAGAGATGCGCAGGAGCTCTCGCGGGGCACTTGAAGCTGGCCCCCGGAGACAGGATAGGCCTCATCCTGCCTAACCTTCCTGAGTTCGTTGTCCTGATTCATGGAGCCATGAGGGCGGGTCTTGTTGTAACGTTCGCCAATCCACTGTACACGGCAGGTAAGATTTTTGCAAGGAGCAAATTTTGTGAGACAAATCGATGTCGGTCGGTGTTGTTACACCCTCTGTCCTAGCCTGTTACACCTAAGGTCTTAGGGCCTATGACATCAGGGGAAGGGTTTGGCCCCCGGGCACCTTGAAATAACACGTAGATTAGGCTATGTGAAAAGTGAACTCCATGAGGTAAATGTAGCTAAAATCTGAGTAGGTATATAGGTAAATAAAGACACAAATTTTAAAATTAAACTATTTACGTCTAAGTACCTAGCCTATTTATTGCATGGACACAATCAAAGTGACAAAGTCCAAAAATTTAAATTATCGATAAAGTTGCTTTTGAGCGTCTTTTAGTGGATTTTGATCACGGCTGTAAATTATTGATAAAGATATCAGCAAGACCTATAAGCTGACACCACCAAGCCCTAAATGGCTAAGGCTAACCGGAAAGTCATATAAATAAATTATAAAATTAATGCCTGATTCCTTAAATCCGATAAAGATAGATAAGGCAGGGGTTAAAGTACACAACACAAGTTATGAAATTCTCTATACTTATTTACCTAACTACCTATATCTGGTTTAGCTTAGTATCCTGTATAAGTAGTAGATAGGTTGCTATATCACCTATAAGGCCCTACAATCTAGAAATTAAAACGGTTCAGTCTGTTGGAACCTCTACTACGCTTTGGAATGGGCAACTGCTTCATCTTTCTGACTGACCGACCCCTTGACAATTCAAAAACGCTTGTAATTGCTTTATTTGAAATAAATGAGTTTTTGAGTTTGAGTTCAAGAGCAGACTCCTAACAGAACTGTTGCTAGGTGAGTGAGTGCCCAGGGGCACCAGACCTAGGCACAGAATAAATAATATGCTATAGGTTCTACATAATTATAAGTACAGTTGTTTAAATGAAGTAGATACCACATTGACGACCCTAATCACTCTGCCCTGTTACTACTTGGATAATAAGGCCCGTATTACAGAACCTCACTCAAGTGAAGACTCAGCTTTAAGTACCTACCTACCGAATACTTGAGTTGTTGAGTTGAGACAGCACAGCCACAGCATGAGTAAGAAGTACCTAATACTCATGCCCCGACACATGAGAGAAGAAGAAATTAGGAGCGAACATATATTTTTATCAGAATAGTTTTCAAACATCTGTGTTCATGACACGATTTCTTCATAGATCTTTTTACAGCGAGGACGAATAGGTAGTTATACTTATTGTTTACAAGTTCTATAATTTTTTGATGATAAGATAACACTTATTTGTATCTCGTGCCGTCTAGTCAATAGTGTTCGTGTGGGTATATCACCCTAAGTACCTACTTAGATAAAATTGAGGAAGTGAAAGGTCTGCCTTCTCAAGATATAATGGCTATTATCTTGAGAAGGCAGACCAATTAATGGAAATATTTCAAATTTTCAATGTCATCATGTTTGCACTTTGATTTCCTATCTAAAAACAAAAAAAAAATCTACCTTGGATTGGTGTTTTTATACGAACTTCTTTTTTAGTACTAGGTACACACGCGGTACCAAAGTCCAAATCGCCGGAGGAGAAGAGGTGACACAACATAGATCTGATAAATTCCTCTATCAATTTTTTACACTTTAATTCTTACAGCTGATTAGTCATTCATTATCTATACCTACTTAAACAATTTATTCAATCAAAAAGGGTACTTACCTACCGTGGATGGGTGACCATCTTTACATACTGAGACTCCTCCGTGCCTCGGAAAGCACGTTAAGCCGTTGGTCCCGGCTGTCATTCGTGGTTCTTTGACAGTCGTTACGGGTCGTCAGAAGCCCGAAAGTCTGACAATCAGTCTTACCAAGGGGTATCGTATTACCCAGTTCATGGGTTGTGGAGGCCAGATAGGCAGTCGCTCCATGTAAAATAATGGTATTCAGCTGCATCCGGTTAGACTGAAAGCCGACCCCAGCATAGTTGGGAAAAGGCTAGGGAGATTGAGAAAGGGTACTTACCTAAAAAGTGCATTTATAAGGTAGGTAAGAAGGTAAGGTAGGATCGAGATCGTTTCATGTAAGTAGATTAGGTAGGTCCATATTCGTAAACCGTTTTGTTGTTTAGATAAGTAACTATATTTTGAAGTCTTTATCATTATATCATTGAAAAATTGCTACTTCAATATAATAAAATTACATGTTTGCAGAATTGAAGTAGTTACTTTACGTCTGCTGAAATTTTCAGCACACGTTTTAATTCTGCATAAATAGCCCATCCTCCAAAAAGGTCCAATTACGTTCAAGCACGCGATATAGGTACTTACCTAAGTAAAGGAATAGAAAATATCGTACCTACTACACGATGTTATCAATATACACGTGCATTACATCTAACTAGCAATAAATGAGCGCTAATTGCAACAGCAGTCAAGGTTGAGGAAATCAGACGGTTGCTTACCTAATTGCAGTAATTGCAGTGTGGACTATGTTATCTCTCTATTTATATTTATAAATAGAGAGATAACATAGTCCACACTTAGGTAGATTGTAGGTACGTGCTATCTTTTGTTAGTTTATGATACGGGCTATGTACATGTAGGTACAAAGTTCACGGAACTAAAGATTATAAAAAAGTGAAATTGTTGATTATCAGTTACCAGTATCACATAATATAGATATTATAGAGTTTAGTTAGACTGTACTGTACGAGCCTTATAAGATAGGTAGGTTAGCATTACACAATTACTTGCAAAAACTACAAAATCGTCGTTACCTTACCGTAGCATTTTTGCATCAAGTTGATACCTAATCAATATTGATAAAGATATATTCTAACTACCAACACCAAGTACAAACAAAATGTCTAAGTAAAGATTGTTATTTGAAACATTACACAATAAAGTTGTATAGATAAAAAACCGGCCAAGTGCGTGTCGGACCACGCACAATGAAGGGTTCCGTAGTTGAGATGAATTTATCCCAAAAACAAACTTAACATTGTAGTTGAAAAACATGTTCCCCGATACATCGATATAAGTACGTCACAAATGTATGTTTGTAACCGCAAAAAAAAAAAATGGGATCAAACTACAAATTAACGATTTTCAGATTTTTTTCCTTTAGATACTTGTGCAGTGAGGCCTTGCTTCTTGTCAAATTTCATTATTCTAGTTCAGCGAGAAGTAGACCTTAGAGGTTTCTAGTTTTGATTTATTTACGAATATCAAAATATTTTGATATTCGTAAATAATTGGGACCGAGTCAAGGCACCGTAGACCTACGTAGGCTTGATACCTCCACGTGTTCCTGAGAAAAAGGGTCTTGACACACTGACAACGAAGTGCTCATATACGGGTTCCGTTTTTCCCTATTGAGGTATGGAACCCTAAAAAGAAAGTACATCATTGCTTAATCGGTTCAGTCAGCTCAGCCACAAGGTCTACATTACTAAGAGGCACCTATCTAATTTTTAATTTAGTGAATTCACCAGTCTTTCAAGATAAAATTGGTCGGTCCGATTTGTAATCATAAGTGGATTGAAGTAGTTGGCTCACATAATGCAATTACCTACTCTGTTGCCGATGTTGCAAAAATCCACAAGAAAATATACAGTTTTTTTTGGTACCTACCTAGCCTACTTTATAGTAGGCACCTTTTGTCTGCTGGGAAAAGTTGCTGGACCCGTTCCCCTTCTAAACTTAAAATTTTGGTAATTTGTGTTCACTGGCGTGCAAACACGCCCAGATAACTATGTCCGCATTTGGCTTCAACAGCGATGTCCTCCCTATGACGTTGAGTTTGTGACAATCTTGAATTCTTGACTCTTTATCAGCCAATCTGGCTCACTTCGTCCTGGCTCCAACATCGACTACTGCAGTTAGTTCTCACTGTTTATTTTTGTTTTTCTTTGCAGATGAAGTAAAGCGTCAGTTCAGCGACTGCAACGTGAAAGCGATAGCCACGATCGAGCTATTCATGCCAGTTGCACAGGAGGTGGCGAAGTCTCTCAAGGACTACAAAGGCACTATATGGGTTGGAGGAGAAGATGACAAGGGTCAAGGTAAGTTTCCTCTTCTTCTGTATTTTCTTTTACACAAGAAGATGGACTGGATGGAAACGCTTTATACCAACTTTGCTGAATTCTCTTTTTACCACAGATCGAACAATTCCCGAATAGGACCTGCGAAATTAGGCGCCGATGATTGATTTAATTATGGGGTTTACATACAAGGTGAAATTAAAAAATTAGTAGTAAAATTAGCTAGCGAGACTCTGCAGACGTAATGGGTATCGATATCAAAACACGATAAAACTAAAAAGATTTGTTGTTCTTTTTTTCGGGGTCCACAACTGCTGGTAGTAGGTACTTGAAGTATGGATTGAAAAAATTAGGAAAAACTAAATAATTTGACCACAGGGTCAAATTATTTAGTTAATAAAATTATAAGGTAAAGGTCTTAGAGACCAAACTCGCAACTCCGGTCGTGCTCTTGGGTGCAGCCTGCAGCTATGAGTCGGTGTGACTTGTGAGTGAGATGATGATTGACATGGCGCTTCAGTCGACTGTAGTATAGGGCATTGTATGGTCGTTGCTCCAACGATAAGAGATTTGTTTCACATCATAAAATAACATTACGCCTATTATAATCCTCGAAGGGTTTTGCAGAGGTGTACCATATCCATAGTACACTCACATTTCGCCAATTATGTTTTTTTTTCAGATTTGTTTCATGGTATAATACAAACATAATACCTATGTTTATTTATTTGGGAGATTGTGAGAACGAGTGTCTAAATAATTATAACTTAGAAGACAAGGGTCATTAGTAGCGTATCATATGGAGTGATTAGGTAGTATTGTAGTAAAGGTTATCTCACTCAATACATAAAGTACTATTGAGTAATAGATAATCTCAAATAAATATTGTTTGTCTACTTTGAACTAACTAACTAACTACTTTGAACTAATTGAACATCTGTTCAGATCCGGGTTATAAACAATGTTTCAAATGAGTTTTGTTAACTTAAATTAATTCACGGATAAGAATCTTTATTTCACACTAGCTTCTGCCCGCGACTTCATCCGCGTGAAATTTCGGCCCCCGAATGCCCCAGACCCACCGCGTCGTATCCCGTCGTCCGCCCGCGCTACCAACATACCTACTTCGTTTTCGCTTAGCGTTCTTTCTGACTTTTTTTCTATTTGCTCGGCTCCTGAGGGTCCTAGCGTGATGTCAAATGCAAAAATATTTTTTCAAATTCGACTGGTAGGGTCGGAGATTAGCGTGTTCAAACAAACATAAAAATAATCTCTTCAGCTTTATTATTACGTAGATAGATAGATTTAGAGATTGGTGCATCTTCGTACTAGCGTTTTGTCAATTTCTTTCGAATTAAGATTGAGTGTGAAAGAAGAAGACAAAACACTATTTTAACTAAAATAGGTTTGTAGAGCGTTTTAGTTTTTTTATGAATAAGGGGGTAATTCTACATATTTTTGTCATAAGAATCATTTGGTTGGTACTAGGTAGATAGTGGGTACATACTGGGCTGGGCTACGGGGCTGCTGTATGTTATTCACTAGCTAAACGTCGCCATTATGAAATGCTAGTTCCGAGACAACATTCCCTATTTAAGATACTAGTTTATATGTCGGTACTTACTAGATACTCGATTATGGCGAAAGGAAATGCCTAAGGGCAAACAGGTCGAGTCAATTAATTCGTCAGTTTCAGTTTGAATAGGTAGGTACTCAAGTACTTACCTACTTCAACATAAGTAACTTGAACAAATAGCAATGATTAGGTGTCTAGAATTCTAGATAGTACCTAGTTAGTACTATGTACCGTAAGGTCGGGTTACTTTGACTCTAGGGCATAACTTTGGCCCAAATCGAGACAACTGTATAAACTGCCCGAAGTGTCACGACCACACAACCGAACGTCGTATGTCTTTCGGTAACTATTAGATGGTGATATAGACGCGTACTTGCGGAACCTTCTGTGGATTTAATGACAGTAAACATCTGTCTCGATTTGGGCCAAAGTTATGCCCTAGAGTCAAAGTAACCCGCACTTACTGTAGGTATAGGTAGGTCAAGTAATAATAATACTTAATAATATTATAGTGATGCCCCTTGTTGCTAGGTCACTAAGTGCTAGCGATCGTTTTCGGGGGCCCATTATTGAGTGTGTACCCAAGTCTGGTAAGTCACTCTCACCTCCTGCCATTATCCGTGTATTACATGAGAAATAGTGTAACTAAAAACCAATCCACTATAGCCACCCAAACTCATAGCCCAATATGTTTTGTTTCCATGTTCTGCAATAGTCCTGCACCAACCGGGGGTTGTCCTTGGGTGCACTTGTATGTCTTGCAAAGAGCAAACAGGGATTCCTAGTAGTCGGTTAGTGCCTCAACACTTAAAATTGTCTAAGGAGCCTCTATGAGCTGGCTTCGGTCCCTCGTACGCCTTCCAAAGGTCCGGGATCTTAGTCTCGAGCTAAAAAAATTAAAAAAACCAATACACAAATAATAATAATCGTTTCCGTGTTCAATTTATTTTTTATGAAAATCACAAAATAATTATGATTAGTCTACTTAGTATTTACAAACATAATAACGTTGATTTAGATAGCAGCCTATTCTTGCATGACCGTCACGCTAGTGACCTCATACCTATACCGAGATAACCCCTTCACAATTTTCCGGAACAGTTCTCGACACACTTTCTTTGATCACATGGTATTACTAGATAAATTAATATAATTTTATTCCACATAGATACTTAAACCACAAAATTAGCTTTATTATTCTGTGCTTAAACCTCCACGGACACTTATGAAACGTCAGAACTATAGAAGCCAAGTGTCGTTAATCCTATGGAGAAGAGCCAGCAAGATGCTCCACGGCTTACTCTTATAGAATTAAGATAACATCGACGATATCTGATAGACAGAACACTTATTTATAACATTTTTATTCCATACTCGACACTTATCGGCGGCGCTTCGAATATAGAATTTTGTGCACAGCGCTTGTGCCAAATCATGTGCCAATACAAAAATTCTTTCAGTAGGTACATTTAGCCTAAACATATAACTACCCATCTATCTTGACGTGGGGAGGTACAGGAGAAAGTTTAGAATTATTTCATATTAATTTCTTTCTTCTAACAATTTTTAAAGTCACTGTAATTTGTGTATAGTCTAAAACTTCTAAGTCTAAACTACAGAAACCTCGAACCCTGTCGTACAGGATGTCCTAGTTCAAGCATCGAGACTACATTGATGTAACGTTTACTGAAGTTAATAGAAAAAAGCCAAGTGCGTGTCGGAACACGCACAATGAAGGGTTCCGTAGTTGAAAAGAATTTATCCCAAAACAAATTTTTTTATGTCATAAAACTACAAATTAACAATTTTCGGATTTTTTCCTTTAATTGTGCTGGGAGACCTTGCTTCTTGCCAAATTTCATTATTCTAGGTCAACGGGAAGTAGGTACCTACCGTATAGGTTTTGATTTACTTGCGATTATCAAAATGTGTCGCAAAATGGCCGTATTTTTTTATTGCGTTGACTTAGAAGCTTGATTTTTCTTAGAAGTCAAAGGGACCATAGACTTACGAATTCGATATTAATTTCAACTTGATATGGAGATATCAAGTTGGCGTGGAGACGCGTCCTTGAGAAAAAGGGTCTTGACAGACTGACAGACTTGAAATTTTTTTTTATGTGTTAGAATTACAAATTAACATTTTTCTGACTTTTCCCTTTACTTGTGCTGTGAGAGCTTGATTCTTGCCAAATTTCATGATTCTAAGGCGACGGGAAGTACCCTATAGGTTTTGATTTACTTGCGAGTATCAAAATATGTCGCATAAATGGCCGTATGTTTTTATTGCGTTGACGTAAAAGCTTGAGTTTTTCAGGACTCCAAGAGACCATAGACTTACCTACGTATTTGATATTAATTTCAATTTGATACCTTCACGCGTTCCTGAGAAAAAGGGTCTTGACAGACTGACAGACAGACAAACAGACGGACAACGAAGTGATCCTATAAGGGTTCCGTTTTTTCCTTTTGAGGTACGGAACCCTAATAAAATATTATAGTTGCGTAATAATAACACTTTCCTTTTCGATTTATAGGCGTATACGGCCTCCGATCATTGCTCATGGCTGACCACAAGGCTGATCTGCCGACTGTGGATTGTGAGGAGGTCTGTCTGATCCCGTATTCGAGTGGAACTACGGGTATGCCTAAAGGAGTGATGCTGACTCACAAGAATCTCGTGTCAAACTTGAAACAAACGCAGTGCCCCAAGATGATGAAGTATGATGGAGAGAAAGGTAACTATGGAGTATGGAATTAGTAATTCTTTAGGCCTCCAATACCAAGGTCTTATATTCGAGTGGTTTTGGCTCCGTAGGTACCTATAGGTTTTAACACCTTGTAAAATTTTTCGTTATCCAGCAACTGGATTGTCGAGGTCAGATAGGCAGTCGGTTCATGTAAAATACTGGTATTCAGCTGCGTCCGATTAGACTGGAAGTCTAACACAACATAGTTGGGAAAAGGCTAGGCAGTTTGGTTGGTGTGGATAGAATGCGTAAATCTGAGAGTTGTTGTTCTAAGATCAAACGCAACTTTAGAGAGGCCGTGTCAAGCAAATAATTGCAATAAACACAGTCCATTGAATGAAGCAAATCTAACAATAACAAACTAATGTTCGATTTATGTAATAGATATCATCAAAACGTTATCACAAATCAGCTAATAAGCGGATACCTACCTCACGGGGAATACCTAGCTGCACATGTAATTATGTTCAAACATTGAGCAGTACCTATACCTACTAGGTATTTTGTACATAGGTAGGTGCCTACCATGTTTAGCCAAAGCATCTGTAACCTTGAAGTAATTTAAAAAAATGATTGGCGTTTTATATTTTATAGTAAAAAGTTAGTAAATAAATTGTTGGATTTAACTAATTTATATTAGTTAAATCCAAGAAATTTACTATAACTTAGCTCATCATCATCTGCCTAGCCTTTTCCCAACTATGTTGGGGTGGCTTCCAGTCTAACCGGATGCAGCATATATCCAGTACATTGAGCGACTGCCTATCTGACCTCTACAACCCAGTTACTGGGTAATACGATACGATACCCCTTGGTAAGACTGGTTGTCAGCCTTTCAATTCAATTCAATTCAATCTTTATTTCGGAAATCATCCATTTGGTTAGTATTAGAACTTACAAACTATGTTAGTTTTAAAATCACAAAGTTAAAACTTAAAATCAAAATTTAAATCAATATTAAAATCAAAATCACAATAAAAAAATCAATCAAAATTTAAATTTAAATCAAATCGAAATTAAAATCAATATCAAATTCAGGCTTCTCGCGACCCCTAACGACTGTCAAAGATCCACGAACGACAGCCGGGACCAACAGCTTAACGTGCTTTCCGAAGCACGGATGGATCTCGTTATGTAAAGAAGACCCATCCACGGACCAACCGCGGCAAGCGTAGCTTAACCTGATCGATCGACCCGTGTTATTACTTAGCCATGAGCCCCTTAGCTACACAATAACGATTGTAAAATCTTGTTCTAGGCAAAGGCGATGTTCTCCTCACAGTGCCACCTTTCTTCCACATTTACGGCTTCAATGGAATCCTGAACTACAATTTGAAACTCGGATACCACGTTGTTACGATGCCTAGGTAAGTAACAATTAATTGTAGGGACTGAAGAACATTAACTTTGCCTGTCATTGTGGCTAGATTGTAAACATAACGTCTTTGAATAGAATGACTTTGAAGCCTTAGAAAATTGCGTGTACCTAAGTGCTTATAACCATTGATTATGCGATGCTGTCAAACTCAAATAAATTCTGGAGTTGGATGTCTGCTTGATGCAACTGTTATCAAGATAATGATAGGATATCTACACACAAGTAGCACAATGGCAGAGTAGCTGCACACAGTAGAACTAGTGACCGATTAAATCCCATATCAATACCTAATGCTAGAT
Source organism: Cosmia pyralina (assembly GCA_946251885.1). Lineage (NCBI taxonomy): Eukaryota > Metazoa > Arthropoda > Insecta > Lepidoptera > Noctuidae > Cosmia > Cosmia pyralina. The sequence continues at coordinate 15,281,309 of OX276355.1, forward strand.
ACAACTGGCTAAGTCAGACCGCAACTTAATCAACATGTGCTAGCCTACAGTTTATTAGATCAGTGTATGGAGAGAAAGCACTGGGCATGTATTTACAGTCAGCAACAAAAGTCGATTAGCATTTGAGTTTTGTAAATCTTAATTATTGAGAAAAATACTTCATTAAAATCGGAACATATATAAATTTTTAAAAAAATGAACTCTCATCTAATAAACGAAATGCTAAAAAGCAGGTTATCGTATCATTTTGTGTTAATTTAGATGATGTCAAAAAGTAGCAGTGTTAACCGACTTCTGTTGCTGACCGTACCTGTCTAAAAATACTATGGCTACAATGATATATATTATAAGCAAATGGCACGTATAAATTTGGTTAATTAGCCACATTTTCGTTGTCTTGTCTTTTTTTCACTCCCGATAATTAAGACATTGTGGCGTTTTTGAACATCGAATGTTGGGTAGTTAATCGATCCACGTCTTTTTACCTATAATATCATTGTATTGCTAGGCTAGACCTAAAATACAGGGATTGTAATATGGCGCATGCCCACATTTCTCAAATGTTTACCAACAGCGCTCCCTGTCAACGTCATTCGGGCGCCAAAAGAAACTTGTAGTATAAAGGGTCACATTAAATTAGCTTGCGAAACTCTACAGACGTGCTGGCTATCGACTATAGAGAATCTAAACATGGTAAAACAAAACATAAATACTTTTGATGTTTTGTGGGGTCATCGACCGCAGTTAGTGTAAGTAGTCACTTGAAATATCAGTTTAAAAAATCAGTTTTTTTTAAACTTCACAGACGTGATGGGTATTTACACGAAAAAGCAAAATAAAACAGATTTTCTCAACTCATACTTCAAGTAACAACAATAGAAGCGGATGTTGACTCCCCCAAAAAAAAACTTATTTGTTTTCATTTTATCGTGTTTAGTTATGTGTCGATGACCCACCACGTCTGCAGTTTCTAGCTAATTTAATTTGACCCTGTACAGCGTACCAATCTAAAAATTTCTTCACATAATTTCAGGTTCACCCCAGAGGATTACATCAAATGTCTAGTAGAGTATCAACCGACGACGTTGTTCGTCGTGCCCTCTCTGCTAGCGTTCCTGGCGACCCATCCGTCGGTGAAGAAGGAACACCTGCAATGGGTCGAGACCATCATGGTGGGCGCTGCACCCACTACTGACAGCATGCTGGAGAAGTTCTTGCTGAAGTGTGAGAAGACCAAGGACCAGATTAAGTTGTTGCAAGGTTTGTTACAGACCCTTAATGGTAGCCCGTGTAGCTCTGCTTTCAATTAGTAGTTGGCCCCTTTTTTTTGTGGTGGAATCATCTACAGGCTGTATCAGAAAGGTGTGGTCAAAGACCATCACAGTGAACAACCATCGTAATCGAGAAAATCGGGTCGAGTAGGTATTGAAGCTTTGTACGGGGTTCCATGTAGAAAGTCGTTCAGTTTGATGGTCGTACCACACCCTTTTTCTGATACACCCTGTATACTCCACTTGAAGTCAAAGTCGGTTGAACAGACTGTAAAAAACTTTAAGTAAACTTCTATCACAGAATAATTCTGATTTTTCTCTAAGCAAACTTCGGAGATAAGGGGGAATGGTATTTTTTTTTTATTTTTCATCAAAAGTTGAAAACTATGCGGCCTAAAAAAAAAAAGAAAAAATGTTTGAGAATGTGCAAACAGCGCTCTTTCGTAAGATACCCCCTAGTATCCCCACTTTGATTTTTTAACACAACTTTCAGTCCGTTGCAAAAAAAAAAAAAATTCTTTCTTATTTCAAAAATAGTTGAGCAAACGTAATCTAAAACTATTCCAAATTTCAAGTTGAGAACAAGTTGATTAGTAGTTCTTGAGATATTCAGCTGTGACAGACGGACAGACAGACTGAGTCGTACCATAAGGGTTCATTTTTATCTTTTTGGTACGGAACCCTAAAAAGGTTTATTTAAATGTCTTATCTTGTTTCAAATTGATTATAGGCTACGCACATTTCGTTTTCAAGTGCAAGTTCACGTTTGAAATCCTTAGGGCCAGATATCCTGTTCACATTGCCACTGTAACTTGTTGCCATATAATTAATCGTTTCTCACGTGAGGTTATTTTTGACAAAGGTCACGGAAAAACTTGAAATGTGTTTGTATAAACTGAGTAAGTTCATTCATTCAATTGTCCACCAAGGTGTCTAACAGGATCTTTTATTGTCCTCAGGTTATGGCATGACAGAAAGTTCTCCCGTCACTCTGATGACGCCCTACTCGTACCCCTATAGTAAAGTAGGCTCAGTAGGACAACTGGTGCCGAGCACACAGGCTCGTATAGTGTCTATTACTACGGGGGAGATGCTGGGACCACACAAGTCTGGAGAGCTATGGTTGAGAGGACCACAAGTGAGTATAAATAAGCCTGCAGTTTCAATTTCTGGATCATGTTACTTTCAACCTTTTAACCGCCCGACTTTATATCAGTTGTCGTGCCCCCAGCGCCCGGCACAGAAAATAGAAAAATCTTTTTGTGTAGAATACAGCGTAATTAAATAAAAAAGCAGATTATAGGAGCTCTGGTATTTGGTCGTAAATATACGACTCTGGCGAAATGGACACGAAAATATTTTGTTGGATTAATCCGACGTATAGTCAACAAAAGAGATATCTAGGCAGGGTATACTAACATATTTGTATGTGAATTGCTTTGCTTCATGTTCAATTTCGTGACAATATACAATTTTGTTTTGGTGTGTTACAATGTAGGAGTATTGCAACAAATAATACCTATATATAAAATTGAACATGAAGCAATTAACATACAAATATGTGAGTATACCCTGCCTAGATATCTCTTTTGTTGACTGTACGTGGTTAAAGGGTCAAGTACCCACAACGGGATCATTGCTAAAGTGACCGCTAGTGGGTTACATACATAGATTTTTAGGTGAATTTCTAAGATTTTGGATAGGCCAGTGTTAGCTATTAGACTATTTTTAGGGTTCCGTAGGGTTCGCTATGTCCGTTTATCTGTCTGTCTGTCCGCGGTTTACCTCAGAGACTCTTTTTACTAGAAAGCTGTTATTTGGTATGGGTATTATATTTTAATCACGCTGACAAAGTGGTATAATAACTCCTCTCGTTTATCCCATGGTGTGGGGTATCGTTGAATAGATTAGGCCATTTAAAATTATTGCGGGCCTGTGAAAACCATTTTTCGGTTCAGGGATCCGTTTGCGTAATATTAAGCTTTATATTGCAAATTTTTGTTAGAGTCAAGTGGTCCCTCCCCTCCCAGCTAAATAATTGTGTTTGGATATATGTGAAAAATTTCACGTCAATAGTATATCAATCAATCCAGCCAAGCCTTTTCCCAACTACGTTGGGGTCGGCTTCCAGTCTAACCGGATGCAGCTGAATACCAGTCATACATGGAGTCTGAGCGACTACCTAACTGGATAATACGATACCCCTTGATAAGACTTGGTTGTCAAACTTTCGGGCTTCTGACGACCCGTAACGACTGTCAAGGATCCACGAAGACAGCCGGGACCAACTGCTTAACGTGCTTTCCGAGGCACGGAGGAGTCCCAGTAAGTAAAGATGGTCACCCATCCACGGACTAACCCCGGCAAGCGTAGCTTAACCTGATGGATCGACCTGTGCGGCTGTTATTACTTAGCCACGAGCTCCTCCCCGTCAATAGTATATGTATAAAATAAACTTTAAGGAGTGCTTTAGACCATCGAACTGAATGCCCACATTTATGTTCGCCGATCTCGTCAAAATGTACAGAACAACAGATTTTTTTCGCGATTTTAAAGTTGGTCCCATAGTAAAAGTTATTCAGTTCGATGGTCGATGGTTCGATGGTAAAGCACTTCTTAAAGTTTTAAGAGTTAATTTTTTAATACCTCGAAGTTAAAAGGAAAACTATCACAGCTAAGTAGGCTTTGTCAAGTTAACGAGTAATAGTCGACCAACTTACATTAATTGAAGTTGGAATGTATGGGAGAATATGTTAAGTTTGTTTTTGGGATAAATTCATCACAACTACGGAACCCTTCATTGTGCGTGGTCCGACGCACTTGGCTAGTCTTTGATAGAAGATTCACAATTATTGCCCTTATTATCTTTGGTACAAAGATCAAAACCAGAACCGGTGCCTATGAAAAGTATTATCAAGATATGCAGAATTTTAAGATAGTCGATAATTTAAAATAATAGGTCTTTACCTATGAAATTGCCGTTTTGTATGAAAAAATTTAAACGAATTTTTTTCATGCATTTTTTATTTATATTAAGCGAAGTAATCACCCATGCAATCAATGCATCTTGGCCAACGCAGTGGCAGTTTATTGATGCCCTTCTTAAAGAAATCAGCTGGACGGGAGGCAACAAATTCTTCAAAGGCATTTTGTACTGCCTCTCGGGTATTGAATTTTTTTCCCGCCAAGAAGTTATCCAAATTCTGGAAAAAGTAGTAGTCTGTAGGCGCAAGGTCTGGTGAGTAGGGCGGATGACGGAGAGCTTCCAGCCCCAGTTCTTGCAACTTGGAGACCGTCTGCTGTGCAGTATGAGGTCGCGCGTTGTCGTGCAGGAGCAGCGGAGACGAGCGATTGACCAATGCTGGTTGGAGATGTGGCAGCTTCTCCATCATTGTGTTCAGTTCTTCACAGTACACATCTGAAGTAATGCTCACCCCGTTTGGTAAGAAGCTGTGATGAATCACACCGGCGCTAGACTACCAAACAGTGACCATCACTTTTCTAGGGGTAAGTTTTCGTTTAGGGCATTGTTTAGGTGCTGAACCAGGATCCAACCAACTTGCTGAGCGCTTGCGGTTATCAAACAGAATCCATTTTTCATCGCAGGTAACAATGCGGTTCAAAATTCCTTCATTTGTGTGTCTGTTGAGCAGTGCAAGGCACGTCTCGACGCGTACTTCGCGCTGGCGATCATTGAGTTCGTGGGGCACCCATTTGTCAAGCTTTTTTACCTTGCCAATTAGACGCAAATGGACCAATATTGTTTTGACGCTAACGTCGAAAGCTGCTGCTAATTCAGCCGTAGATTGTGTATCATCAGCTTCCACAATCGCCTTTAATTCGTCATTGTCGACCAAAGTCTTCGGACGACCGCGAGGTTCATTTTTCAGGTTGAAATTTCCAGAACGGAAGCGAGCAAACCAATAACAAGTGGTGCGTTGGTTTGTAGTGTTAGCTCCGTAAACGTCGTTGATGTTGCGTGCCGCTTGTGCCGCGTTGCTGCCACGACGGTACTCATATTCCATAATTACTCGAATTTTTAACGTATCCATGATGACGAAAAAGATTGAAATGCGATGAAAATGTAACACTAATCAATAAACAAATGACTACTTTTGGAAAAAAAATCCATGTTTTTAAATTAAAATTAATTTGAAATTAGAATTCTTAGCCAAACAAAAATTATTTTGATTTGAAATGGCCAGTACTGCAGAACGGCAATTTCATAGGTAAATACCTAATAATATTATGCATTATGTATCTGTAACTAAATATCAAAATTTCTCAGGTAATGAAAGGCTACTGGAACAACGAGAAAGCGACAAAAGAAACCGTAGACAGCGACGGCTGGCTGCATACCGGCGACGTAGCGTACTACGATGAAGAGTTCTATTTCTACATAGTTGACCGCACCAAAGAACTCATTAAGGTTAAGGGCAATCAGGTACGTACACGACATCTGTGTTACTAAACTAAATATATCTCCTTGCAAAATTACTGGGACTTTGTACTTAGCAGATCTATGCCGAAAATTAGGTCAACATTGTAGTTTGTGATAGTATGTGCGCCTGCGCATTGTTGGGTTAGCAACCAACAATACGCAGGCGCACATTATTGGCCTAGTGTAAAATATGAGAATTTTCATTATCTCAAATAGACGTGCACGGGTAAATTGTGACACGTTCGCCATAAAAGGCAGTGTATCCACACCATCAAATTGGATAAAACAACATTACGCCTCTATTCTCCCAATGGGTAGGCGGAGGTGTATTAACAGAAAATACATCCACTTTTCACCAGTTATGTTTAAGCCCCATGTAAAAGGGGGCGAGCCTATCAATCCATTAAATGGGCACAAAAAATAGATCATCATCTGCCTAGCATTTTCCCAACTATCTTGAAGTCGGCTTCCAGTCAAACCGGATGCAGCTGAATACCAGTATTGTACATGGAGCGACTGCCTATCTGACCTCCACAACCCAGTTACTGTGTAATACGATACCCCTTGGTAAGACTGGTTGTCAGACTTCGTCTCAAAGATCCGTGAATGACAGCGGACCAACGCGAACGGCTTAACGTGCTTTCCGAGAAACGGCGGGGAGTCTTGATATGTAAAGATGGTCACCCAGCCATGGACCAACCGGGGCAAGCGTAGCTTAACCAGATCGATCGACCCGTGCGGCTGTTTTATCGGCTTAACGTGCTTTCCGAGACACGGCGGGGTGTCTTGATATGTAAAGATGGTCACCCTCACCCACCCAGCCATGGACCAACCGGGGCAAGCGTAGCTTAACCAGATCAATCGACCAGTGCGGCTGTTTTATCGGCTTAACGTGCTTTCCGAGACACGGCGGGGTGTCTTGATATGTAAAGATGGTCATCCAGCCATGGACCAACCGGGGCAAGCGTAGCTTAACCAGATCGATCGACCAGTGCGGCTGTTTTATTACTTAGCCACAAACAAGCCCTTAAAGATATAATCTTAAACTTTTTAATTCACAGGTGTCGCCGACAGAAATAGAAAACATAATCATGGAGCTTCCAGAAGTAGCAGACGTCGCCGTGGTTGGAATACCAGACCCTCTAGCGGGCGAGGTCCCCAAAGCATTCGTAGTCCTCAAGCCCAAACAAAAACTCATAGAGAAAGATATTATCGACTTAGTCGCTCAGAAACTCACGAGATATAAGCACCTTGACGGCGGCGTTGTATTTTTAGAATCAATCCCTAGGAACGCGGCCGGTAAAATAATGAGAAATGAACTCAAAGTTCTTGGTAGTAAGAAACGTTAGTTACCTGGTAGAAAAGTATTATTAGGCTAGTATTTTTGTAAAATTATAGTTGTAAGTGAGGTTTATTTTAAAGTAGATTTATAGGACTGAATTGTTAATATGTAATTTAGTATAAATAAGATGTCTTCCAACAGCTACTGTACCTACTACCTATGTACCTATGTAAATAGATATTTTGTTCAACAATAAATCTTTATTTTTTTAAGTTTCGTGTTGTTTAATTTTACCTACAACAGCTATTCTCTCACCCTTCCGTTAGATTTTCTTATCCGTGTTACGTTACGACCGTTTATTTTCCTTTCCTTAGATTTTTCTTGTTTTGAGAAAAACTTAAAAAGGGTATTCTAAAATGGACGGTCCTAAGACGCAACACCATCCATTTTAGAATGGTTAACTTGAAATCTCCTTTTTGAATTAGACGACAAAATTCACCCAATAATTAGACAAAGGTCTTCCACGAATCTGTAGACAAACATCCTGAGGGTTGTTATTCAATGGGGAGATGAAAATATCATTATTTTTGACCTAGGACGTTTAGTTTTTGAGATATTTGCGAGAAAAAGGAATCCCAAGTTACCCATTTTAGGATGCAAGTTACGCTTGTAACAATTCATAGACGACAAAATTCACCCAATGATTAGATAAAGCCTACGAAGGTCAAAATCTAGATCATCCACGAATCTGTAGACAAACATCTCAGGGGTGTTATGGATGTGAAAATACTTTTGATCTACCTACTAGAACGTCTAATTTATGAAAAACTCAAAAAGGTGATCCAAGTTATCCATATAGGGACGCCTCTTACGATTAGGTACACTTTTCTGAATTCGCAGAGAATAAAATTAATAAACAAATAAATTATGATAATAATTAATGATGAGTGTGGAGCAAGTATATACAAACTCACTTAGGTACTTGCCACATACTGTTTTCATTTATTTGGGGAATCTGTTTACAAGAGCAGGAAAGATTGATGAATATTTGGAAAGGAGAGTAAAAGCTGGAAATAAAGTGAATGGTGCTATAGTCGATTGTGACCAACCAGTTGATGACCCAAAAAGGTTCTACTGGCTGTTCACAATGGTGTGCTGGTATCTAACGCTTACCTATGTATGGAAGTGAATGTTGGGTGTGGCAAAGGAAGTATAAAAGTAGAATAAATGATGTGGAAATGCGTTCCTTGCGAAGCATGTGTGGTGTGACTATGAATGATGTGACAATGCAATGGTGCATTTTAAAAGATGTAGTGACAACAATTGAAAATAGTACATAATTCTTAGATGGTTTGGTCATGTTGAGAGGATGAATGAAAGGACTAACAAAATGTATTTTCAAGGCAGATGCGAGTTGAAACGACGCGACGGGAGACGCCCTAGGAAGACGTTATAGTGACCTTATTGGTGATGTTCTTCAGAAAGGTCAGGGGTGCGTAGCACCTACTCGCAACCGGCGTGCGTGTATGACCAGATGTATGAACGTAAACGAGGCAAAAGGAGTAAGTAGATAATTATGTAAGGATCGTATCAGGTTGCGCTCTGTAGTTTTTGCCTACCCCATGGGAAGAAGGCGTGAGTTTATGTGTGTACCTAAAAAAGTGTAGTATTTAAAATTCAGCCATTTACTATGAAGAGGTTCATACATTATTATTTTGTAAAAAATTCAACTAGCTGCCTATTACAGCTAAAACAGGCCAGGCCAGTGACTACATTACATAAAATACTCGCGGAAGTAGCACACTAGAAATGTTACAAATTCTTATGAAATCATCATCCTTAACTTCCCTCATCATACTAAACTAATATTATAAAGGCGAAAGTTTGCGAGTGTCACGCTCAAACGGGTGGACCGATTTAGATGAAATTTGGTATGGATAGCTTATAGCCTGGGTTAACACATAGGCTACTTTTTATCCCGGTCTACGCGAGTGAAACCGCGGGGCGCAGCTAGTTCCTTACTAATATTATAAATGCGAAAGCGAGTTTGTTACACTTTCACGCTAAAACGGTTGGATGTTATTTGGCACAAGGGTAGAGCATGACCTGGGTTAGGACTTAGGATACTTTTTATCTCGGTGGTGGGATAATTTCAAGCCTCCACTCGGGTGAAGCCGCGGGCAAAAGCTAGTAATTCATAATCCTTAACTAGTTTCAAACCAATATATAAAATTCTAAACCCACAAACACATGCGGTTGGGCAAATTCACTTGGCTTGGACGTAAAAATATCGCAATGGGATTTTCATGTTTCATCTCTTGGCATTAAGCAGAGCGTTGAAAATCCAGTGTGCGGAAAAAAGCCGCGGGAAAAATCGCCCGCGCGAACCTGGGCTAAGGCTTGTGAAAAGTAGTGGTAAACTAAATTAGTTTAAGAAAAAGAAAACATAATATTACGAAATTGATTCATTATTTTTATTCTTGTCGTATTACATTATATTGGTATAAAATAATACTTACTAAGTTACATTCATTCATTTCAATCAAAATTTTATCATAAAGCATGCACAACTTGGATATTACATGGACAGCTAGAAATATTTTAAGTTCAAAGAGGATGAGGGTTGCACTTGCGAGTAATAGTATCTTCTACAAGGCAATTAATTGGGAAACTGAACACAGATGAGATTGTTCGCAGTGCCTAATGAAAATTCGTTTACTTTTCTACTTATTAACTAACAATCACATAATAATAAAAAGGTATTTGAAATAGTTGAGACAATAATTAAGACTCTTTGTTCTGATCTGTCTCAGTATTATCAGACTTAATTTCTTCATTAATCTTTTCTGGTTCTTTTTTATCTTCAGACACCTCTTGAACCTTGGGGCCTTCTGCAGGTGGTTGAGGCAGTTCAGAATTAACATCAGATATTGAGTAGTTATCTGATTGCATTTCAACTTTAGGGGAAACTTCCTCAGTAGGCCGTTCAGGAGTAGTTTCAGGTGTTGGTTCAGATTCCTTAACACTGCTTTCTTCTGAAGCTGTGTCTGAAGGAGTATCTGATTGGTTGGACTCTTCGTGTATATCTATGTGTCTCTCATCTGTCTTAGGAGAATTGCTATTACCATCAGTATTATCACTTGATGATGAACTTTCCTCACTTGATGTGGAGACTTCAGAAATAAGTTTGGGTTCATTATCTTCTTTTGTTGTAGAATCTGAGCTATTTTCGTCCAAGGCTACAGGTTGTGGTTCTATAACAGGTTTAGGCTCAGTTACTGGAGCTTCCTTTTCATTTGCAGACTCAATTGTGTCTTCAACTTTATCTACTGATGATTGCGCAATAAGTCTTTGCTCTGTCATTTCAGCATCCTCAACTTTAATTTCTGGAATGATTAATGCAGGAGTAGGAACTTCAGGCTTCATTTCAACATCAACCTTTGGTTCCTCGTTTGGACTTGATGAAGTGGTTGCTTCGGAGGAGCCAAAAGTCGAAGCAACCACTTCGACTTTTGGCTCCTCGGTGGATACAGTTGTTTGGGGATCGGGCTCCACACTGTGTTTGATTTCTTCTGTTGGTTCATCTGCACTTATATTCAGTTCAGGAGGTGTAACAGATTCATATTGGTTAGCAATTTTATCTTGAGTATCCATTGGTGTCTCTTGCTTAGCTTTTAATCGAGCCTCAATGTCATCTACAGAAATGTGGGCATCAGATGAGCCTGGTTGAGGCTCTGAGATCTGCGGCTGTTCAGCATTTTCCTTCCAAGACATATCTTCCATTTCAACATCGACATTATACTCGGAATTATTATCTGACCCATTTACAATAGGTTCAGCTGGTTCACCATTTTCTGGTTCGGCGTGACGCTGAGTACCCGGTTCTCTGGTGCTTACAACTAAAATGTTCTTTTCTATCGCCCTCATAAACTTATCGACGCGATTGTACTGTTTACGCGGAAATGTGAGTAATTCGCAAATTCTTTGAACTGTGAAGGGGGCAGAAGTGAATGAATCCAGGCGTTCTAATAGGCTGTTTTTCATGATGTCATAATTGAATGGATCTACGTTGGGATAAGGTGGAATTTCAATACCTGGAGTTGTTTCGTAGAAATCAGTGATCACAGATAGCAATTTTTCTTTGAATAAACTTTTAACTAATGACCATTGGTAGACTGGATCACCGGTCCGTGCTACGTATGCCAAGTATTCATTTAGCTCCTGTGGGATTGTTTTAGGTTTGCGTTTGGAGAAATCTTCAAGAAAGTGGAATATTTCTTCAGCGTTCTCCATTTTAAGAATTAGTATTTGAAAAATTATTAGGAATCACACAACAAACCACACTAAACCACCACTCAACCATAACCAAAAACAAGACTTCTTTTCTTTCTCGGAATCGGTATCTCGGCTTTCTCGTTAGATCGTTTCTCATGTCATCATAGACTATAGACTAAAAAAATATCAATCAATCTGCCTAGCCTTTTCCCAACTATGTTGGGGTCGGCTTCCAGTCTAACCGGATGCAGCTGAATACCAGTATTTTACATGGAACGACTGCCTATCTGACCTCCACAACCCAGTAACTGGGTAAAACGATATCCCTTGGTAAGACTGGTTGTCAGACTTTCGGGCTTCTGACGACCCGTAACGACTGTTAAAGATCCACGAATGACAGCCGGGACCAATGGCTTAACGTGCTTTCCAAGGCACGAAGGAGTCTCGGTATGTAAAGACGGTCACCCATCCACTGACCAACCCCGGCAAGCGTAGCTTAATCTGATGGATCGACCCGTGCGGCTGTTAATACTTAGCCACGAGCTCCTCTAAAAATATAATATGTGCCTAATTATTGTTCTGAGTATGGCTTCATGCATGAACCTTGAGCTCTTAACGATTAAAAATTTACAAGAAATTAATGTTATTTACAATATTTGAAACGTTACAATTATTTTTTCTTCTAGATTTGATTGATTTCCAAAATAGCCGCAGGTAGACGTAGATATTGATGCTGCCCCATTAAGATTAGGTTCTGTTAGGAGTATATGTATTCTGTGGTATGCTATGCAGCAAAGAGTACAGACATGCATGTTTTTTTTTTCTTTCGGCTACGTACGGTACGGTTTGTCATGCTGTGATTTTGACAACGACAGTTAAAATAATTGACGTAACACCTGAGAAAGACGAAAATGTCTGTGGAGTGACATTTTCACTCTGAAGTGATTTTAAACGTAGATTTTAAACAAAAGAAAGAATTAACTTTAATTTCTGCTACATTTGGTAGATAAAGTCAAAGTACGTTAACTAATTCCACAAAAATGAATAGCTTGCTACGTAGGAGTATATTTCCAATTTATAGCAATACTTTGAAGATATCATGCCGTTCATTCGCCGATGCTCCAATAAAAGAAAAAATTGACGAAATAGTTAAAAATAATAAAGTGGTAGTATTTATGAAAGGTGTGCCAGATGCCCCTCGATGTGGATTCAGTAATGCAGTTGTTCAGATAATGAGGATGCACGCAGTTACATACGACAGTCATGATGTCTTGTCGAATGAAGATCTTAGACAAGGTTAGTTTTTACCCTGAAGTGTAAGCATTTGTTAAGTACTTACTTACATTTAAGTGTCGGGCTATACAATAATATTGTTATCATTGAAGAGGCTAACACAACACATCATACTCTCATAACTGACAAAATGTGGATGCAAACTATAGGTACACCCCTGCCCAACCCTTCGGGGAAACAAGGCGTGCTGTTATGTTTTTGAAGAGGCTACAACTATGATACGTTTTTGCTATCACAATAGGTCAACAAATTGACCAGATTCTTCGTCAAAAAATATTAGGTATTGATATTATTAGAAATATATTGTTTTAATTAATAAAATAAAATACCAGCCTTTATTATACAGTGCTAGTCTATTGAGTCTATGACAAATGGTAGAATATATAATACTTTAATTTATAATATTATCAAGTGTGCCAGCTATTAAATCTAACAAAGCTTGAATAATGAATAAATGTATTATTAATTTGGGTACATAACAGTTGTTAAAATAAGTGTTTATTTAACCATCACAATGACTATTGACATTGGTACTTGCTACCTGCATAGATAAAAATATAAGAGTCACTCAAACCTAACACCGCAATAATACTACAGTCAAAAGTTATGCAATCTTAATATAATCTATTGTCTCTCCTTCTTCCTATAATTCATCCAAAGATTGTCTGTAAAAGATTGATTTTAGCAACAAGACCGCCCATTGTGTCACCCTATGTAAAATTTCTAAATTTATGTCTGTAATTTTTATGGTGTACCATAAACTTATGCCTACTTCTCATGGAGGTAGGCAGAAACTACAGAACACCACCTGCTACAGTCTTTACATACTTCTTTTGCTTAGCTTACGTTTGTACATCTGCTCTTACACGCACAACAGTTGTGAGTACTATGCACCTGACCTTTCTGAAGAACATCACCAATAAGATCACTATGTCCTTCTAGAGCCCTCCCGGCGTTTCTACTACTTTTATTTATCAACATATTTTTTGTTACAGGTATAAAAGATTACTCTAACTGGCCAACAATCCCACAAGTTTTCATCAATGGCGAATTTGTTGGAGGCTGCGATATTATGCTGCAAATGCACCAATCAGGTGAGCTTATTGAAGAACTGAAGAAGGTTGGCATAAAAAGTGCGCTTCTAACAGCAGAAGAATCCAAAAAGGAGGCTGAGAAATAATACACGAGGTTTTTTAGGATTTAATATTTTAATAGATATGCATAGGATATTATAATTTATTAATACCTTTCTCATGTGACTATGTAGTGGAATATTGAAACTTCTGATTTTTAACTGTTATATGTATTATAATTATAATATTTAATTAGTATATAGCGTAGTGTATTTCAACTATATCTTATACTAGCAAACTGATCTGTATTCTAGTTGTTTTTTTTCAAATATATGAGCACTGTTGACTCAGTTAATATGTTTTTATTTTCTTTTGTATAAACTAAAGTAAACATATTATTGAATACTATTTAGGTAAAATAACAAAATAAAAAAAAATAAAAAATTGTTTAAGAGCTCTTTATTAAAGTAGCTGTACATTCGAGTTAGTATACTTTTGGGCACATAAGTCATTCTTATTCTACATACCGCTCCTGTCTCATTGAAACATAATTGTTTGGTTTAACAACGCAGTCATTATTAAAAGACAAATAATATGGCAGATCATTTATTTTGAGTACTCATTCCAATACTCTCATAAAAACGAAACTCATATAAAAATGATAAATAAATAGATGCAGGCAAGCTATGGCAATCTATGATATAAATAATTTGTGTGACACTTCCCTGCAACATTTATAAATTTAGAAAACTTAAAACTATACTGTGCCTACCATCAAAGTACTATAATTACTAATGGCAGTAAATAAAAACTGATCTTGTATAAATAATGTTTGCTTATAAATAAAAAAAAAATATAACAAAAACATTCTCACAATGTAAATGAGTCTTATTTTGGTGTCACACATTAGTCAAGCCTAACATTAGCACCATTTTTATCTTACAAATAATTTTTTTGTGACTTCCCTGAGAATTTCTTATAAAAGTTAAAAATACCTAATGCTAATGTATAAATAGAGTGTTGTAAACATATAAAATGATTTCTCTGATTTGAGCCAAAAGGTTACTAAACATTAGGAAGGAGTTTTATGGTATGAAAGTTAATGGCATTTTTGGTTTGAACATTGCACATAATAATATTTAATATAGAACTGTTTTATAGACTAAATTATTCCACAAAAATTGTTTGCTTTACATTGACCTCGGTTTAGGGCGATTTCTGAGAGATAGGTCAATGTAAGGGAAATAATCTTTGTGCGCCATTACGTCGCCGCTGTAGCCTCGAGCCGTCGTGTTAGTACTGAGCGCGGTGAGTGCGCGCCATCTTAGCTACCTTCCTTGACTGATGACGTGGATGACAGTGTCCTATGATACGACTTCTGCGACCTGCGTCTGAGTAAAAATCATTTCAGTTTCTATAAATATGTCTATTTAACAAAACATGTAGGTAAGCATGGTGGGCGTTAGGCAGCGACCCAATGTCGAACTGGAGGTTTGCCAAATACTGTCGTGTGCGCGGCGGATTCGAAAGCCTGGATGTTTTTTAAATAATTTATTTAATATTATTTTCGGAGTAAAGTCTATGAAATAAATTAAAATGTACATTTTTGTGGTGGTGTACCTAAAGGTCGGTTTCGCCATAGAGTGCGGTGGAGAATGCCATGTAGTCGAGCGCGCCGGCGGGAGCGCCGGGCCCGCGGAAGGGCGGCATGCGCGCCACGCAGTACTCCGCCTGATCGGGCGGCAGCTCGCGCCTCAGCTCGTCCGCGGTGATGTAGGGCTGCCGATCATAACACAAATTATTATTATTATAACCTTGTGTTGTGCACTGCAAGGCAAAGGACCGGGAAAGTGGGAAGGGAGTCCTTCCCCCTTTCCACTTTCCCGATCTATTGTGATTGCGGGCCCTCCTTTAAGGAGTCTTGCTTATCCTGCCATCTCTTTCTGGGCCTACCAGGTAGTCGTTACCTACCTACTATTCGGGATCCACTGTATGGTGGTACACACATCATCTCCAATTCCACAGATTTCAAAAATTTTGTCTGAAGATGTATTGTTACCTTGTCGCCGGCTAAGATCCTAAAGCTGTCGATGACTTGTTCAGCGGTGTCTGTGTCTGTGGATTCCCTTGTCATGAAGTCCAAGAACGCATCGAACGACACGTAACCTGCGAACAGAGACAGACATTTAAATGTTTAAGCAATTTCATAAAGAAGACTATCGAAAAAACAAACTTCTTTCGAGCCTTCGTTGGCTTTCGTCAGACTGGTCCGATAGAAAAAATGTTTACCTGTGTTGTTGGGGTCGACAACAGCGAGAATGCGCTGGAAGTCGAGTTCTCCTTGCCTGTCTTTGCCAATGCTGTATCCGAGAGACACCAGGCACGATTTGTATTCTTCAGGTGCTAGGCGGCCTGCGAAAGAAACAGTTTTTGTCTTTATTCCATTTTCGAACATAATGTTAAACAATTGTGGACCAATGAGCTGATGAAAGGTCACGGGAATACGCCAGATTTGAGGGCTAGTCGATTTGGCGATGTTTAGGATCAGAATAAATAATATATGTCCAGCAATGGACCTGTCTCGGCTGAGTCACGATGATGATTTAGGAAGGCTAGTAAAATAGGTTTTTAATTACCGGTGCGGTTTTTGTCGAAGTGGTTGAAGGAAGCACGGAACTCGGTGAGTTGTTCCTGGGTGATGCCCTTCGAGTCACGGGTCAGGATCTGGTTCTCAACTTCATTGATAGTGCGGTTGATGGAAGTCAGAAGTTGTTCCCAGCCGACGCGCAGAGTTTCCATTGTGTATTGCGAATACCTGTAAAAAATATCAGTACCTAGATTATGATAACTGTGAATCCTTGATTTTACCTAGTTTGTTCAAGACCGTAATTCTAGCTTTGAATTCTAAGATTTAAAAATAAATTATAGTTTAAAAAAAACTAAAAAAACACGCTTTAATACCATTAAACTGAACTAAAAAGTAAAAACTATTTTTTTAAATATAAAAATAAAGTGATTTACGAGAAAATTAATGTCATTGTAAAAAAAAAGTAAGTTTAAAAACTAAAACCCGACTACTGAAAAATCACTCTCTAAAAAGTATGAAACAAGAAAATATTTTCATCTGAAATTAGAAAAAGACACGACAGTAGTCGGGTTTTAGTATTTAAACTTACTTTTTATTTAATATATTTTGGGGTTATATAATTCCGTGGTAAAGTATTTGCAGGTAGGTTTGGAGAGAAAATATGTTTGCCTCACATCTGAGGCGTGATTTTAGAAATTATTCCTAATTATCGGGTGTACGCAAGCAAAGCCGCGTGCTATAGCTAACGATATATATATTTTTGAAATTTTCTAATTTAGTCCTTTCATTTGATACCCCAGCATAATTAAAAAATTTTTTTTTAGTTCATGTCTTTATGTCCTCTAGAGGGCGCCATATTCAAATTTATGTGACGTCATATTACCTATAACCAGCGGACGGCCAAGACGCTTCTAACAACACCTCATTTGTCAAATTATGATAAGTAGTTTAGAAGTTATGAGGGAACAGTTGAACATACATACCGGTCAAAATCATAACCCTCCTTTTTGCTTCGCCGTAGTCGGGTAAAAAAAGCGTGGGGTGTTCGATATTAACTGTTGTATTTTTATTTATTTATTAGGTACCAAAATATCTTACTATTTCTAATTCGAAATGCATTTTTTATTTTTTACCAAGATATGTTACTATTTCTATTTGGAATTACAGAGTTAGTGTAAGAATGTCGTACAAAGCAGCCCACGCTTTTTTTTTACAATGACATTAATTGTCTCGTTAATCACTTTATTTTTATAATGATAAATTTATTTTTTACTTTTTAGTTCAGTTTAATGGTGTTAAAGCGAGTTTTTTTAAACTATAATTTATTTTTCATTTTTTAGTTCGATCTACTATAAAAGCGTGTTGTTTGTTTTTTGAATTATATATACATATTTTTTTAAAATGATTGTATTGTCATCAGGCCCTGATAATAAGTGTGCAAAATTTCGAATTAATCTGACCATTTAAAGTGGGTAAAAATCGAGTTCAAAGATTCCGTTACATGTGTGTAACGGAAGAAGCAGGTAAAGCTAACAAAGCGTCTTAAAAATTGGGCTGTACTTCTACATGTTGGTCGGAAAAATAATTTGAGTTGGTCTATTTTGTCGCGAAAAGAAGAGATTCCTCTTCTTGTCGCGACAAAATACACAGTACCTAAAAATACTTATTTTTGCAATTTCCAATACTTGTTTTTGCAGACGTCATCGTCGTCCAAAGTATGGGGAATTCGTTTTGGAATGTATGGTGAGTCCAGTGATTTATAGAAACTCGTTAGATGCTATAAATCACTAATATTACTGGTTATACAGTAATTCGTGTTGACTTGCCTGTTCTCGAAGATCATGCCCTCTTGCACAGCCTGGTGGATGCGCTCCAGTTCCTCGATGTGTGGCTTGTATGCGTACACACCGGCTTCGTACTCCTTGAGGCGACGCAGTTGGTCTTCCAGAGAGCCCTGATAAAAAAGATTGTATAACACTTTATTTGTTGTTTATTGTATTATACAGACTGTCTGAGTTCGAGTACCCACATTTTGTAAATCTTTAGTTACCTACTAAATGCGGGTAGAATTTGTTATAAACTTAGGTTGCACCAAAATATTTGGCATTGAATTTTGGTTATATACTTGAATTACGTAAAGTTGCCATTAAATTGCGGTCGGTCATCGACCATTGTCTAAGAAACGTAATCGATGGTCAATCGAGTGATTAACGTAACCTTACCTGCAGACCCATTCCGATAGCGGTGACGGCATCCATTTGCCTTTCGATCCAGGGTCCGACAGCGTTGGCCTTCTCAGCGAACTGGCGCCTGAGGGTCTCGTTGTTCTGTTGCTTGCGAAGTTCGGCGGCAAGAGTGTTGTCGCGCTGGGGAACCAGCTGCCTGACGTCTGACCATTTGCGGTTCAGCTCCTTAGGTTCAGAAAAAAGTGGTTTAAGATTCAAAAAGATTGTGGCTTTTGGTAAAAGTTTAATTATGCCATTATTGTGATTTTTTTCAAAAACTACATTAATTTGTCAGTGATCTGGGTTCTGGGTTCTCAGTTCCAATCAATCAATCAAAGGGGTGACTCGTAAACTGTTAAGTAAGCTCTTGAAGCCGTTGTCATAAATGGAAAATACTTCTCATTTGATGTTTGCATTTTTAACTTTTAAGCACATTGTAACGTAGACCTTGTCAACACAAGTGTTCAATGAATGTAAGACTTACGTGAGCAGTAAGAGTAGTGTAGGGGTTCTCCAAACCACCAGGGATCTGGTGCTGTTTCACGATGGACTCAACCTGGTGTACCAGGTTGACTATCGCCTGGAATTGGAGATTATAATATTATGATTAGAAAATGGTCCCAACGTCGTTGCAATCTCTCTTTAAGTGCTACATTTTTGAATTTTGCTGTCGTATATTTCACGCATGTATAAGTAAATATAAGGGATGTAAAAATATCCTTAACGAAGCCGAGAATAACTTGTTCTTTTCGTTACTGTGATATTTTTTTTTGTACTGAACCGTACCTGGGAAACTTCTGGTTACGTAGATACTGTCCCTACTTTCTTTTTTTTTTTACGAAAACAAGTTTTAAATGTTTATCTGAAATACTCCACGATCCCATTAAGGCGAGTAGAGCCACTAAAAGCACCATTGAGAAAAAAATAATAAGTTAGGAGATATGGAACATTTTGAATTTTCCTATGCACACATTTTTAGTCAGATGATGTAGAATTTTTTGTATAAAAAGAATCAATACTAAACCTATACTTTATCGGTTTATGTAATTAAATAAAGGTGAAATAAAATAAACACTTGTCTGGTTAACCCACTAAACGTAATTAATACCTGTCACTTCAATCGTCATGAGAAGAGTACAACTGTGTCGTACACAGTTGTACTCTTCAATTTAGCAACTTTATAAAACGAATTATAAAGTTGCTAAATTGAAGAGTACAACTGTGTCGTAGCATGACAACTGAAGTGACAGGTATTACGTTTAGTCGGTTAACCAGACCGTGTTTTCTTAGTTTACCTTTATTTAATTACCTAAACCAATGCAGTATAGGTTCGAAGTTATAGCAGTTAACGCCAAAAACAGCTGTTTTTGACGTTAACTGCTGTAACTTCTTCTGATTTTTTTTTTTACAAAAAAATCTATTACGTAGATACAACGGCGCTTTTAGCGGCTATACTCTCCTTAAAGTTGCGTGCACAATGTTTTGCGTGCGTTACATTGCGCACTCCGGTAAAGTAGTTTCTCAGCACTTATTTCTGCACGAAGTGACACGAGGTACAAAATGTTCGCTTCATGATTGATGGGTCTTTTTTAACCGGCGAAAAATAGGAGGAGGTTCTCAACTCAACAAGTATATATATTTTTATGAATGACCACGCATAACTTTGTACAGAGTAGTCCGATTTGAAAGATTCTTGTTTTATTACACCTTGGGAAACCTTACCTGGTATTCCTTGTCAGCCTCTCCGAGAGTGGCCTTGAAGCGAGCGTGCGCATCCATAAGTCCGGAGATCTCTTCGATGGTGTGGACGATGAACATGTCCACGAGATCCTCCCGTGTGCCATCCAACCTGAACATGAGTGTAATGAATGAATGTGAAGGATTATAAATAGACATTTTAATTTACGAATTATTACAAATTCGTTTTCAAAGAGGACATAATTTACACCACGTTTTGGTTGGTAATCCGATTAGGTGATTTAATTTTGGATTTTAATTTTTGATTCGGCCATAAAGGCTGTCAAAAACTAGGATTTCAACTTTGTATCCTGGACGAGGAATCTCCCTCAACTCTTGCTGTGGGAGAACCCAGTGGCGACAAAACATTCTATTTGATTTTGAATAGATTAATTTGATGCTTTTTTAAAAAGTGCAGTTTGCAATCAACTTGATCTCGTTAGTACACCAACCCGCACTGGGCCTCCGTGGTAGATTATGGCCCTCTCTATCACAGAAAAGAGGCTTGTGCCCCAATAGTGGGAACATTATAATTGATTATGCTTATGCTAGTTAGTTTTCTTCTTCTTGTGGATGGCAAGATAGTTTATTAAATGTTGTTGGCCCAAAACTTCGCCAATTCCACGGCGTTCTCGATGGCAGTGCAGAAGTCACTTTGTCTGCATTTTTTGGGGCACAGGGGATAGGACGTGGAGCATAGTTTGCACCACAACTCCAGTTACATACCAGTTGTTGAAGGGCGCGGCGCGCTTGGCGAACTCGAGGTGCAGCAGGTCGATCTGCTCCAGCACGCGCTCGGCGTCGTCCAGCGCGTGGCGGCGACGCTGCGTGAGCGCGCCCAGGCGGTCCCACTGCGAGCAGATGCGCTGGCAGCGAGCGTTCACACTCGCCACGTCGTGGTACTCCAGGGTACTGCGGAAATAAATACGTTCATTGTCAAGGGCTAATTTTAGTTTATTTGCAGTGCCAACCAATCCGGATCGCTTTTGCTAGCGATTTTTCCTAAACACGCCATTGGGCTATACAAAATTACTAATTATTATTAAAAGTGTCTTTGACATATCTTGGGACCTTTGGAAGGCGTACGAGGGGCTGAAGCCAACTCGCAGAGGCCCGTTAGACGCTTTTAATGAAAATTAAATGGCAGGGGGTGACTTGCACATGCACACTCAATAGTGGGCGCTCCCGGAAACTTGCGCTAGCACTTAGTGACGTAGCGACAAGGGGGCTACATATCCTGAGGTGCTTGAGGAGAGGTATTCAACGGCTAGCAGGACAATCCCAGAGCCCGGAAGATGGTCAAGATCCCTACCAGCACTTACTGGAATAAGTACTTCCTTCCTCCGAGCAAATTTGCTCTTGCGAATCTCCATTCAAGCCGGCCAATAAAAGCAAGAATGATATAGGAACTCTATTCCTCGTCAGTGTACACTCCAGCCGGTCAATAAAGGTAAGCCAGAGATGAGGAGCACGACTTCTCCCAGGAGATAGGGTTCGTGGGGTCGCTACTGCCCAACAGCTTGCAACATGCTGCCCTGCGGGTTTATGTATGGCTCTTTGTCTGGCTCCTCACCCTATATCTGTTTCGGCAAAGTAAACCCCTCTACCGGCGCAGACCAGCAGTGGTTAATACCATTTTGACTACCTAGGCTCGCATTGAATAAGATTGATGCTAGATATGTGCCAGAGCCCTGCTCCTATCCTGGCCAGAGGGAGTTGGAAAAACACCGTTTAATTGTAAACAGAAAGTCTGCCAATCCCCGCAGGGCCAGAGGGTTTCCACACGAAAATTAAGAAAATTGCTCTCAGAATTTTCTGTTTGACCTTATAGTAAATGCAGGATTCTTACTTGAGTTCCTGGGCAATAGCGGCGATCTGCTCGACGCGGTCCTGGTGTGCGGCGAGGTCTGACTCGAAGGCTTCGTGCTTCTTCTTCAGAGCCTTGATGTCGTACAGCTTGCATTGACGGAAGTCTTGAGATTGCAGCATCTCCTCCTTGCCTGGAAATTCGAGGTATTTTATGTTTAATTTGTCTATTTAAATTAATAAAAATCTTAAATTCATTTACTGACAACGCACAGCCTAGTTCTCTATATAGCAAAGGAAGGAAGGATTTTTGATAATTCACCGGCGGTTAAAGAAAATCGTAATTTTTGCCGATGGGAAATCCCATCACAGCACACGGCTTGGCTTTTGGCTATGTAAAAAATATAGTCCTTGCTAAAATAATATTTTGGTGTCCTGGATGTGGTTTCATCTTTGTAAAACAAAGGAAACATCTTGTGAACAATGCGCACAATTGATCGCAACGCATTTATAAGTATATTTTTTTTTTCGCGATAGATTTTGATACCCACCTCTGGTCCAGTCTTCATGAATGTCGGCTTTGTGCTTGAACTTCTGGGCCAGGTACTCAAGACGCTCAAGGCGCATCATCTCGCTCAACAGCCATTCTTCGAACGCCTTCTCGGAGATCTCCAGGCCTTTCCAAGCTCCGGCGATGTCCTTGAAGTATAAACAGTATCTATTAGATTTTGCTGAAGGTTCCAAAAGTGGTCTAGGTCTGTCAATACAAACATTTGATGGGATTTTATAGACAGTGAGAATTGATTAGTCTAAGGACCTCTAAATGTCTCGAAGATTTCAAGTGCATTGGATAATTTTTTTTCGGAGTCTATTGTAATGGATTATTTTCTTTTCGATATCTTTTAGTTGTTCATAGTTTGTTGATGGTAATACTTACAGAGACCATCTTGCCTTCGGTGGGCATGTACGCGGGGCGGTTGCTCAGACGGAGCTTGGTCTGCAGGGTGTTGAAGTTCGTCTCCAACTTGGCCTTCTGCTCTACACGTGGCGGCTTGTGCTTGCGCCTGAAATATATTTTTGTCAACATTGGTTGTCGCTGAAAGGATAGGCATAGGTACTATATGGTCGTCGATATCTGTGCCGATTAAAATATGTTCGTTATAAATTAGGGTTGCTTATCGCCGTTTCGAGGATTTGGCATTTCATCCTACAGGAATCGCCAACTTAAATTGTAAGAAAACTGGGATTCACACATGGCTCCTTGCATTAATGCATTAATTTTATTACTATCAAAGCTATTTAACTTTTATAAATATTCTAAACGAAGTATACCTGTAAGTACGGTAGTCTTCCAGTTTTTTCTGGCAACCGGCAAGAGAGTTGTCGGTTTGGCGGCTGTTCAGCCAAGGCATGGTACGCCTGATCCAGTCCAGCAGCTATAAAATTTAAAGTAAATATAATATTTACTGCAACATAAAATATTTTGAATGCGCAACAGCGCGACAGTACATTTGAGGAATGAGGTACGAGTGGAAAGAGTTTCGCATTGGATATTTTATGGAGCAGTCGCCAAGGCGCATCCAAAGATTTTATATCTTAGATTTTCGCTCTTTCTCTGCGTGTTTTTTGGTCTACGATTCATCAAGATGCTTCATTATTTTTAAGGAAAAACTTCTGTGCTGTTGCGATCTATAAATGGTTGGGATACTTACGTCACTGGCAAGACGCTCATACTCTTCCATTAGGCGTTCGTTCTCCTGGTTGACTTTGAGAACTTTGCAAATGCGGTTCGCGGCCGTCTCAGCCTGTGAATTGTACATTAGATATCTTTTAAATTTATGAAATATGTTTGTCGATTAAACTAGATATCACTAGTTTAACAACAAGCTGATATCATTATTAATTTTATTCATATGATATGTAAATATAATAAAGCTTTAAAACACGTAGCAGAAGCTTTTTTAAGTACTATTTTCGCCCCAAATTTAAATCAACTTAATTTTGATATACTTAGGTAGTAATTTCGATTTGGTTCAGAAAACTGCAACATTTACATTCATTAGTAGGTTCAGATGATACAAACCTTTTGTGCGCCAGAGAAGCAATGGTAGTATGAAGAGACGTATGTCATGACCGCACGCTCGTCCGGCATCGCTGTGTTCTGCAGATCTGACAAGCGGCACGCAAGCGACACGGTGTTAGTTCTCATGCGATGTATCATGAATTATTCCCTAGTAGAATGCTTGTGTTTTATCTTTTGGAAAACAACGTCGTTAAAATTAATTATCTCGTTTACTTGGATATTCAACGTTTTGATGGTCTATTACCTCTTAATGGAATGTAGCATTTGAATTTCTTTTGGCTGATATGTCATCTTTAAATTCAACAGGCAAAAAATACGTTGAAAAACTTGGTCTTTTAATAACCCGCATTGTCTTATCACATTCACACATAGTACTTGAAACAGGAAATTAATTAATGTAGTGCTAATTGACAGTGTTCAACTGAACATCTACACAATAAAGTAAATGAAGAGTTATTTGAAATAATTGCGAATTACGAGAACGATTAATTAGAACACCAGCATTCTTTCGTTTGATATCAATAAAATACTGTATGAGTTAACAACATAAAGCTTATTTTTATAAAAACGTTTGTAGCAGATTTCATAATTATTTAGGTACGGGGTTTATGGCTTGGAGTCGGTATAGCAATAATATGGTTATATTTTTTGGTTCATACACATCATAAAATATATTTTGGAGAATTGGCATTTCTGGAACAAGTTTTTGTCATAGGATTTTTGACCTCGAAAGACTTCTTCTCGGTACATCAAAAGCCAGTCATCGCCAGTAGATGGGGTATGATGACTAACTTATTGCTACATTTTTTCATGTCTCATCCGAAGTATTGTTACAAACTAGTCTGTGAAACTCTTCCGAGGTCGTTAGTATTAGTTTATCAACACTGACAGTTGGAGCTTCTTTAACATAAAGCGAGGCACTCATCATGCTATAAGTTACACACAAAGGCCTGGCGTTAGGGTTCGGGTATCAAACGCGGAAATGGCGGTAACGAGTGGCGGCCATTTTACATTTGTTTAGTACCTGTTGCGCGCCTTGGAAGGCGTGGTAGTAACACGACACATAGGTCATAATGGCGCGCTCGTCCGGCTTTGGTGTGTTTATTAAGTCTGCAATATCCAGTTACAATTTATATGTGTTGTCCTTTTTTTGATGATCATTTAGAAAATACTTGGGATTGCAATTTGGCACTAAAGTGTCACGTATATTCTCATATCCCATATTGAGAAATGAGGACAGGAATGTTCAGAGCTTTATTTGCTCTTGTCATTGCGTTGCATAAATCTTGAGCGAGAAGCATATTAAGCGTGTCTTACCGTCGGGGTCCAACATGCGGGGGATGTCGAGATACTTCTCGGCCACATCGAAAGCCGTGTTTAAGTTCTCTAGAGGGTTGTCCTTAGACAATTTGCTGTAGTCGATGAGGTCGGGCCTGTGCCTGTGGATAAGGGCACAGAAGGCCAAACCGTCCTTGAAGGACAGGTGGAAGTTCTGAACATTGACATTCTTGTATGGGGCTGTCTTGCGTTGGCACCAGAGCAGCAGACCTTCCTGTTGAGCGAACATAAAAATTCAATATGATGAACAAAGGAAGTTGGTAGTGTTATCAACAAAATTGTCGAACGACATTTAAATAAAATAGGTACCTACGTTAACTGTGATGGGAGAAATGTTAGCGTATTCTAAATAAAATAAATGAGTAACTGTGCTGTACAATTGCATCCTTATTTCTTATCCGATAAAAACCAAGTTCGTAAATTGAAATGTTCATGTGAAAAAAATGCATTGCGAATTACATTATATTCACATTATTACTATCGATGACTAATGTCTAATACACAAGTACTTAGTTATAGGTTTATTGAATCGATTGAGTATGAACAATATCATGGTCGATGGATTGTGGATTTACCTTGGCGGTCATTTCTTCCACTGAGATGTCTTGGATGGCGAATCGCAAGATAATGGTCCAGATCATACCAAGGGTCATCTTAAGGTTGCCATCGACGATTTCTTCGGCACCAATGGACACCAATTTTACGCCTGAAAATAAATGTCAAATGTTAGCATTTGTTGAAAATTACACGATACAAGGATACTAATCTGTACTTAATATTTGTATAGAAAACGTTAGGTTAGGTATTTAGATTTGTAAACAGTCAAGTCTTCCTTAAAATTAAATATGGTATGTAAGTATGTTCCAAGTACCTATTACCTGTTGGCGTCATCATACCTTTAAACCGTATTTGGATGTTATAATAATAATTGTGTTTGCTTTGCTTATAAAGAAACGTGAGTGAGTTCTTGTATTGTGGTTACAAATCATAGAAGACATTAATGGCATACAAGGATAATTCCTGATCATAATATTGAATTCTAAGTACGCACAGCCGCACGGGTCGATCGATCTACGCTTGGTGCGGTCGGTCCGTGGATGGGTGACCATCTTTACATACCGAGACCCCCCGTGCCTCGGAAAGCATGTTAAGCCGTTGGTCCCGGCTGTCATTCTTGTATCTTTGACAGCCGTTAAGGGTCGTCAGAAGCCCGAAAGTTAGACAACCAGTCTTACCAAGGGGTATCGTATTACCCAGTTAATGGGTTGCGGAGGACAGATAGGCAGTCGTTCCATGTAATATACTGGTATTCAGCTGCATCCTGTTAGACTGGAAGCCGACCCCAACATAGTTGGGAAAAGGCTAGGCACAACATGATGATGAATATTGAATTCATTTAAAACTCTTTTTCAAAACAGCTGGTTCTTGCGACTAATATACTTAGAAGTATTTGTTTTTGTTTTGTCACTACTGGGTTCGTAGTTCTCAGACTTCTCAGTACTAGGCTTTGCTAGCGGGTATTTAGATTTTTTTTTTTTAAATTTTTATTAATTTATAGAGGGTTTGATCAGTATGACCATGTCACCCTCATAGGGGCATTCTATGTCACTTATTATGTTACTTAGATTTATAGTAAAGTAACTATTTTAACGGTATGAAATCATTTGGCATAACCTGTGCCTACTTACAACGTTTTCATGTACGAGTACTCGAGCTGTTACACTGTAGGTATTTGAGCAGTTTTGTCCCTCTGAATCATGAAATAAGTTTTTGTTAAACATTCAAGTTATTAAAATGTTTATTTTCCATCAAAAGTTAGGTTCTCTTATTTTTATCTATTTTATATTATTTGGATCCCTTTTTGGCTTCTTTTTTGTGTCATTGTATTGGCACATTCCCATTATCTGGTTCTGTTAGCTTCTGAGCCAACTCGTACTTGTTTTAAGTTCCTGTACTTCTTTACTTTTGTGTTCTACAAGTCTTTTAATTTATAGCCCACCAGTACCGTCTAGTCTGCATCATGTTTGGCAATAAAATACGAGGATTGTATTGAACATTGCAATGTGTGTAGGAGTAATAGGGACGGGTTCTGAGCAAATCGCCTACAAAACACTAGTATTGAGCAATCAGTTTACTTGAATTGGCCATTACGAACTGTGCTATATAAGCCAAATCTGACTTAATGCACTTTTAGACTAAATGGCAAAATGCGCAATGCCTTGTTTGTAATCGTTTTGTTATCTAAATCAGAAGCAATTAGAGACATACCCTCGATAAAGATTAGGCATTCATAAGAGACATTCAGTAGACGGCCACTCAAAGATATTGATTGTAAACTACATAAGTAAAAGCAAAATGGAGTCGATTCATCATTTATTCGATCAAGGAAATGTAGCTGTGAAAACAACTGTAAGCATTTTGGACTACTGGGGCCGTACTATGACGTGAAAAAAGATCATGGATCCATCATGGTTCCGTTGAGAAAAAAGGATGGTGCTATATATAGATCGTATATAGCTCCGTCTCTCTCTCACACTGGAACCATGATGGTTCCATGATCTTTATTCACGTCATAGTACGGCCCCTGTTTTAATTTTCATTCTATATAGATTTTGCAAAACAAATCCTAATCTACTGGGTTGGCTTCTTGAAGAAGAATAGCTGATATATTTACCTTTAGAGGCAATGAAGTCCAAAGCCTTGTTGACGTTAGCGATCTTGTGGAATCGCATTTTGCCGCGGTCGGGCTTGGGCAGGGTCTCGCCGGAGATCACCTCCAGCAGTAACATAAGCTTCAACCCATTGCGGAAATCCTCCTCGATGTTCTCAATACCGGTACCGGCCTTCCTTAGGTGGCTGTTGCACCACGCTGTGAAGGTCTGAAAGCGAAAGTGAGAATTATTTGAGCGTTTTGTTTACATAGCAGGAAAGGTGACAGAGCCGTGTTTCGTAATACCTAGCCAATGTTTGTTCATAGAATTACTTGCAATTTGTAAACTATGCATTCAAATTGCGCGTTCAGCATTTTGCGTGCGTAACAAATTGTGATTGTTTAACAGATACGAGTATGATTTACCTACATTTTAATTTTCTCCAACAAATTAATCGGAAATACGACATTGGACGTATACAAGTGCCGTTAATCAATACTGCAGTTGCATCAGGTAGGGGAGCGGGCGGCCGAGGGGTCCGACCCTCTCGCACTGCCAAATTCGCTGGCGGTTATTAGCACCCGCCACAGTGGGTTTGCAATTTCGACGAGACGTAGAAACAGGAATGTTTGTATTCAAACATTTTTTTTTTTTTTTTTTTTTTGTCTGTTGGAGTACAATGAGTACCTATGTTGGAATAAATTAGAACATTAAAAGCTTAGATTTAAGTAATTTAGTATTCCATGTCCGTCGCTTTTTTCGTTCAAGGAATTATGTGAAACACAAAAGAGTTTTAAAATTCCTTTGTTTTTAACACCAACTAATCCGGCGTGTATTTAAACGGATGTAGATACGAATGTATATTTGAAGCTATTCAAACACCATTAGATAGCAATAACCCACATAATGAGCCACGCAGTCGTCGCCGCCGTCAGCTTGATTATATCATTAACCGAGTATCGAAAGCCGAGGTGGCCGAATAAAGACCTGATTCTATTGTAATGGAGGTTGAACAAGATCTGAAAGGCAGTATAGTTCACGAACGGCGGCGCTCCCTATGCAAACTCACAAACTCGATTGGTTCCGGAGGTGGCGTCAAGGTCGGAACTGATAAATAGAATTCAATACATTCAACAGACTGCGTGACCGTGCTGAACTAAAGCTGAAGTTGACAATTAATTCAAAGAATAGTACAGTTCAATTGAACTACCTTACGTCATCGTTCTGTTGATTTCAGCGCAAGTAGGTTATCTGTTAGTCTCATCCTAATTAGATCTTACGAAGAAATAGAAAATCATGATATTATCTATAGACGATTGCATAGATACCTACCCGACAGATTAAAGTCAATGAAGTAGATAACGATGCTATTGCCAGTTCACAGACAAGGTAGGTAGACATAAACAAAGGCATGTGAGACATGAGCAAAAAGTTCTACCTGCAAGCACATTTGAATTCAAAGGTTCGCGTTACAGAAATTTGATTCTTTTGTCGATGCTTTAAAAAATATTTTGCCATAGAAAACGTGTGACATAGAATTATCGAGCACCTATATCCATAAATACAATGTGAGGTTAGCGAAGATGCCATCACTGCGGAACATAAAAAGTGACCGAACTGCATTCTGAGATCGTAATGTATGAATCATCTTTGGAACTCGCCTCTTGGCACAGGACAGAAAATAATAATAATCTACCTTCCATTACCACACGACCTACAATATACAGGTGAAGGTATAAGTCGCCTAGCTACCATATGTCGTAAATTAACAGCGCAGTTAACCGCGAATGGGAGCGCACGTCGTAAAGACGTTTCATTTATTATGGTTTATGTGATATTTTGTAAAAAGAAAGTTTTTTATCATTGATAGTGGCGATGATTTATCGGGGAAAACGTTCGACAGCTTCGAATATATGCGCGAAAGGTCGGATAATGGGTACAGTCATTATGATGCATTAAGGAGATGGTTATGTTCCGTGCGTACTTGCGTTTACTTAAGTGCCTTTATGTAAAACCAACCTCCTTTATTGAGTCAGATAGTGGCTTTGTTTTAAATTAGTTTGGATTGGACATGAAGTAGTAACGAATTCTGTATCCGAGGCACCTTGGACTAGGTGGAGTTTCAAATATGATTTAGTAAAGACTTCACATAAATGCGACACGCAACCTCGTGTAAACGGGAATACTAGTGTCCCTGAGACAAAACACACATCGTGACCCAGAATATGAAAATAATCCCGCGTCACCTTGCAACTGCCATCACGGCCAGCGTCGATCTAAAATAAGGCACGCAGGTGTAGACAGCGAACTATTCGAGATGTGTAGAATGTGAACTAGGCTGAAGATGCGTTGTCATTGAAGCGTTTCAATATTGTTGTCAACGTACTAATGGGCGAGGTATAAAAGCTGTTTTGTCACTTGCACGAAAGTCAGCAGAAAATATCGCTGAAAATCTGAGGCCGCCTAAAACTAACGCGGTCAAACACATTAATATAAATGTTTAGAAACTCAACTGCTTCTCATCCATGGTCAAATTCTTTAGATGAATTCTCCAGAAACCCAGTAAGTATACGCACTTCGAGAAATTAAGTATTCAAGGTAAACATGGCAAGGTAATAACGGCAGCTGTTCTGTGCTACCGTCTAATAGACTCGTTGGGAGCTAGATGTTTCACTTTCTTTGATCCTTATAATCGAGAGCAAGAAATAACAGTACCGATTGACCGATGACTATACGAAAAACTGTAACAATATGAAATGACCAATGACATTGAAAAGGAACACAGTCATGACTAAACTGATATGCGAGCAACGCAAGGAAGTTATTGAGCTCATTGAAAACGTTTCAAACAATAGTTGACACTGATATTTAAGGTCGTTTAAATGATAGTCTAATTTCGTTAATTAAGAAATATAAATGCGGTGGAGCATACCACGGGACACGATTTACGCAAACATGTTCTACAATAGTTTTGCCAAGAAACTTTAAACCTGTACAAATGTTACGTTGATGAGGTAGGATGAACGCAGCTGTATCCAGTTATTACAGCTATTTCTAGAGCCCGCAAGCCAATAACTTTTTGTTGAACGCGTGCTTGGCTTCTGACGCCTGTAGTTATATTACCTACATGCCCTCTATTTGTCTTTAGTAAATAACAAATCTGTCAACTAGTTATGATTTATGCACAATTCATACGGAGTGCCAAACTGCATTTACACGAGCAATTAGATGCCAGGTAAACGAGCGCTGGCATGATCTAGTGCTTAAATCTCAGCAAGGAATGTTCATTCATCATTAGATGAGGCGATTGTCTCATTTTCCGCTTCAATACCTTTGAAGATTTAGTGCTTAGATCCGCAGTTATACATTTTTAAGATTGGGTTAGGGTTATTGATGTCAGTAATCTGATGGGACCTCCATCACCTCTGCCTGCCTTTTCCCAACAATGTTCGGATCGGCTACCAATCTAACCGGATGCAGCGGAATACCAGTGTTTTACATGGAGCTACTTCCTATCTGACCTCCTCAACCCAGTTAATGGGTAGGTAATACGATACCCCTTGGTAAGACTGGTTGTCCGAATTTCGGGCTTTTGATGACTCGTAACGACTATCAAAGATCCACGAATGACAGCCGGGACCAACGGCTTAACGTGCTTTCCGAGGCACGGAAGAGTCTCGGTATCGGTATGTAAAGATGTCACCCATCCACGTACCAACCGCAGCAAGCTTACCTTTACTTGATCGATCGACCCGTGCGGCTGTTATTACTTAGCCACGAGCTCCTCGAGGTCCTTACATAACATAGCATAATCAGCCTATAATGTTCCCACTGCTGGGACATAGGCCTCCTCTCTGTGAGAGAGAGAGAACGCCGTAATCCACCACGCGGACCCAGTGCGGGTTGGTAGCTGTCACATGTCTTCATGTCTAGAGGTCCTTATCAATGTCTGAATGAGGTGATCTACGGCAAAATTATATGGCAGGACCCACAGATGGTCAAAGGTTTAAAGCGTTTATGATTTCGATCAGACTTGTCTGTTTCCGAATTGACGTTATATGATACAAAGTTAGGTAATCATAAAATATAAATATGAAAGTGAATATTAAACGATACCTGTGTTGTTTGGAAAGGCGACGATGTTTCCAGTTTCGGGCAATCACTTAGAGAAGATCTTCTATGAATATTCAATTAATAAAAATGAACAGATCAAGGAAAGCTCGACATGTTCGTTGAATTATTTAACAGAGAAACGATACGAATAAATTATGTTTATTACGAACAGTTTGGAACTTTAGAATGTTAAAATTATTAATTATTTTTTTATTGATTCTCATTATTTATCTATTGTTAAGCTACACACGTAACTAAAGTGAACATAACAAAATAGTTATATGTTTTATTGCCCAATAAATGTGTTAATAAATTATTATGACATTATGTATTTAAATAAAAGCTTTATTAATACTACCTTCGTTACGTAATCCCATTTTATCACTTTCATTTGGTCACATAAAATGAATCCAAAGTCAAAATAATGGATTTTTCACAATAATTATACGGTTTTTATAACATATTTTTATTCCAATCGCCATGACAGAAATTGTTGTTACTTTATTGTGCCCATTACCAGCACCTTGTGTCATTAAATGTTTATAGTGGATAGGTTCCAAGTTATTTGAATGTTTATCAATTAATTTAAATCTTGAATTAGGTTCTTAACAATTATGTACTTACAACGTAGCATTTATATCAAAATTGATTATGTGTGTCTCCTCTATTTCTTACGTTTTCATGGCTCAAGGCGATGATAACCGACTTTTAATGATTTTAAACTTAAGATCATGTCTAATCGAGTAGTCTTAATGATTTGGAAAAAAAATATACGTTATATTGGAGCATTTTCTCAATAACTTAATATGTGAAAATTTTAGATTACCTTTGTTTATATAACATAGTGTAATTAATTTGTAAAGCTATGTCTAACGCGAATATAACTGAGAATCACACAAAAACTATCAAGCGTATTTTTATGAAACCTTCACCATTTTAAAGATTATTTACTTATTTATCATTTAGTATACGTGTTTTAATATAATACCTTTTGTTTTATGTATAATAAATTAATAATGCGTCTAATTTGGGACAGCGCTCCTTGATGGGCGAGTCCTATTACTGGCTAGACGTATGACGCGTTGCGTGAGTTTAGCACAGAACACGCAAGCTAACCACTCAAGGTCATTGGCATATACGAGTATCTGCGTCTATGTACCGATTTTGATGAAATAACATTACCGCCGATGGCCCCCCCCCTCGCCCCTTGTTACATGGGACTTAAACAGAACTGGCGAAAGGTGGGTGTACCTACTAAAGGTAGATACACCTCTGCTTAACCCATCGGGGAATACAGGCATGATGTTATGTTATGTTTATGTATCTACTATGTATTGAACCATTGAAGTATGTGCAGCACAGACTTTCACTGTGTAAATCATAAATGCAGTTCAAGGTGCAACACCGTCGTGCGCTGCGACTGCACTCGTAGCTAAGATGGCGACCGGTGAGAGGTTATGCTCGTGTCAAATGGTATTAAGGTCTCGATCTTTGGTACGATGGTTTGGTATTTTTATATTTATTTAGGTATATAGAGTCGCTTCATGTAAAGTACTGGTATTCAGCTGCATCCGGTTAGACTGGAAGCCGACCCCAACATAGTTGGTACAACCAATCTGCAATCTGCGGCCTAATTCATCATGACCAATGAGCAACGAGCGCTTTTTCGGCTACTTTCTGCGTGCATTTCGGAATTTGCCATACAAACTTCAACACCTCATTTCACCCCGTAACGGATTTTTTTCTTTAAAGTATGCCTATGCTTTTCCTCGTGGATAAAGCTATCACTGTATTTCATCAAAATCGGTTTAGTACTTTAGCCGTGAATGTTACAGATAGACAGACAAATGAAAGTTTTCACAGATATACATATAATATTATATAATAATATGGCGATTATAATATTAATATTTTAGTATGGATAAGTGAGCTTATTGATATTGTGTAAGTACGAGTATTTGACAGAAAAATAAAGAAAATTGACTTCTGCACAAATTCAACGAGCAAAAGAAAGTAAAACTGGACAATATTAAATGATGAAAAGATGAAAGACTAGTTTCTGCCAGCGCAGCGGCTTCGTCCCCATGAAAAAAAAAATATCTGGACACTCGGCAATTCTGTAGCTTCCCATTATTGAACGAATTTTCAGAATCGGATCAGTAGTTCCGAAAATTACCCCCTACTAACAAACAATAGAATTCAACCGAGTAAGGTTTTTTTTTACTCTGATTCTCCTTTGGTGATTAAAATGAGCACTGTGAAAAATACAAAGAGAATCTCTTTTGACGACACGGTTGGCGCAGTGGTTGAGCGATTGACTGCTGCGCAGCATGTCGCGGGTTCGATTCCCGCACGGAACAAATATTTGTACGACCTACAAGTATTTGTTCCGAGTCTGGGTGTTTTTCTATCTATAATATGTATGTATTTACAAAAAAAAAAAAAATGTATATAAGTAGTTTATCAGCCATCTCGTTACCATAACACAAGCATTAGGTTGCTTAGCTTGGGGCTAGATGGCGTTGTGTGATATGTCCAAACATATTTATTATTATTTATTATTATTAATCTAAGGAGAAGAGTACTACTTCGGGAGTCTGAGGCGTTTGGAAAAGGTTAGAAAGAAGTCTCGGTTTCGAATAAAATGAGAGATTAGTCTAATAATAAGGGTCAGGTTCGTATATTAAAAAATAATAAAATATTTATTAAGATAATATAGAAACCTCGTAGAGAAAGTGATGAAATTAAATTTTTGGGTTAATTAAATTAATAAATGCTTAACGCGGAGCTTTTTCTAAATTTAGTTTGTCAAATTTTAATATAAATGAATATACAATATCACGACTCTTAATTGACGTGTTATGATGAAAAAATCTTTAATTATTTACAAGTTATGATTACACATAGTTAGTTATGTTATTATTATTTTTTTTTTTGTTACACATTTTGATCGACTAACAATTACTTTCAAAACATCATTGATTGAACACGCGGTTACAAACAAATACTGTTATGTAGTTTTATACAAAAGAAGGTGACAAGACAATTGGTAATTATTTTGATTGATGGTGACTACCGGTGGCCGCTGATGATCGATCCTAACGGTGTTGATACGATTAGCACAAATTACTCATTCAATTACCCCCTTTATGCTGAGTTTAGTATGTAAGATGCAAAGTAGCCGGTAGCGGCAATTGACACCCTGTATTCAAACTGTCTTCTGCATATATAAGGTGCTTCAAAAATATCTGCCACGGCTTCAATGGGAGATAGTATTGATTATATAGATTACAATAGTGAAGAAATTTCTTACCCCGGAATAGTTAAAACAATTTGAGTATTTTTTTTTTTAAATTTCATAGTTTGCTGTGTAGACTCAAATTTTTTATTTTTTTATGCCGTTTTTTTACGCGATTATAATGTTGTTTTGTACGCCATAAATGGCAAAACATGCAGATCTACCTGTTATTTTAAGACCTTGCACATATTATTATGATGTATACTCATGTTTTTACAATAAATATATTCTATTCTATTCTAAAGTAATTAAATAAACATTTATTTTATTCTGCATAATGCATTCACAAACAACGCGCAATGTGTCGCTTCGTCAATGAAAACAATTGCCACCTCTTTCTTTCTGTGAATGAACACTAATTACTACGGGACGGTTTCATACAAATAAATCAATTATTTATACACGCATTTTTTTGTACTTATGAAAAAATGCCTGTATATAACAATCATTTATCTTCACTATTGTAAGCTTTATACACAATACTGTCTCAAATGGCAGCCGTGGCAGACATTTTCAATAGGAGGATGAACTTGTTATCATTTGCAAAGATAAACTTAAAATGTTGTCCTCTTCTTTTCCTCTCTGTTAGCGATGTGTTTCATTACTAAAACTAATATTTTCATTGCCAAATGAAGTCCATTCATTATCATATCATGGTGGTTTGGCAAGAGGAAAACTGTCGAATGACTTTCTTACTATTAATCGGTGTGGGTGCATTGCTATTGGCCCAATAGCCTCAATAGTGATATTGACAAGCCAGACAAATTATGACTTCTTATATTGATATTACCCAGATAAAAGCGAGCTTTGCTAACAATACATTCTTTCTTTTTGAAGAATTAATTGGTACACCCACTGACTGCATTAATATACCCAAGAATTCCAGAAGACCCTGAGAACTTGGTAATATTTCTTTCGGGGTTCGGGCTAATAGAATTATTACGTATTAAAATTCTATGGTATCTTTAATTAACATTGTTGAAATTAATGGAGCTTAACTCAAAGTTACACGTGGCCATGTTGAGGCCACTTTTGAATCACATCTTTTCAAAGTTATTTCAATGCCACAGCTAAATAAGCCTGCCATATATAAATATATGACAGTTGGTTAATATTTGTTCAAATTGAGATTCGATATGGCGCCGGTTTAATTAGGTAGGCATTCTACGGCTTGTTGGTGTGGTACCGACTGTTGGAATACTAATAGATAGACACACCAGCGAAGGTGGTGCGGCCGGGCCCGGTGCCAACCCGCCCACTATAATTTCGATAAACAATAACGTGACCGTTAGACGGCATACATTTTATTTTAAGTTCTGTAAACACAGACACGCCGTGCACATCACGGCGATACACCTAGACGAAATTTTAAATTGCGTTCGTATCTTATGATAGCAGAGTGCTAAGATCAACGACCCAAGCCAAGATATCAGAGAGCAAAAAAATATTTTGGGAATGTCGTAAAGCGCGCTAACAGTTCGCGCGTTGGTGTGAACTCTAAATGCTTACACTCACGTTTGGCATGACGTGTCATGTTGAATGTATCCTGATAACTGTCAGGTCCAGTTTAGTACCTGCAAAAAGGAAAAAATGGATGAGTGATGAGGAAACTTGTATTATTAGAATACATAGGTAAATACAATATTTCCATATTGACGCTCAGTTTCTTACATTGTATGTGATTATTATTTGTATTTATAAAATATAAAATTGAAAGTGTTTTGAATGATTCAAAGTTGTCTGTACAGGTTCTCTTTTATAGAAATGAAATGTTCCTTGTGATTTATAATAAGGATTTCTAAATTTACGTCCAAATGGTAATAAATAACAATCAATAGAAAATGTACATGTTTTTCTGCATCGAATAAATCAAGCGCAGCTAAAAGAATCATGGCAACGCGAACGGAATTCGGGAAAGCTACCGATGACGAAAATAATACGTCGTTCGTAAAATAAAACTGACGACTTGATTAAAAAACTTTAATATTATATCTGTCATGGGAACAGGCGGTAGATAGTATATTAGATAGGCAAGTTTACGCGTAGGCGGGCGAATCCGGAGCCGGGGTATTTTCATACACCGGAGGCTATTTGTTAAAGAGAATATCTTCAGTCTGCTGGCAATGTGGAAACAATGGATTTAACATTGAAAATGTTTCTACTCAAGCTTTACGGCCCGTATAATAAAATTTATCAAAGAGGGCTCCTAAAATAGATACCATTGATATCAAATTCTGAATTGATGATTGTTATAATCGTTTCATTTTTTAATTTCGGTGAATTTGGGATAATTATGTATAACCTCTTAAAATGTGCGTCATCTGAGTTAATGTTCTATTAAAAGAAGACGTGATTTATAAAATCAAACAAAGATACATCGATTGCTCAGCCACAGAATTCTCAAAAATGTACAAAGAATCTTATGAATCACCTATTGATTCTCGACAGCATGATGTTAACAAAATAAATTGCACAAGCAAATTCGTGGACAATCGTTTGGGCGCAGCCACAGTTAACTCATAAATAACTGATTATAACGTAACCTGAGCTCAACAAACTGTACTGTAACCTACAATGGTTTTTAAAAATACTCCTGCTATAAACCCACTTACTCATGCACCATGGTTTTGCTCTAAATAAAGATTCAGTTAAATATGTTTCGCAAACCTTACGCGCCTGTACTTCCTTGTGTAAATAATGATGTAAGAGTATCGTCAGTCAAAACATACATTATAGAGTCTTTGGTAATTCTCAATCTGGTGACTGACGCATCAACACGTAAAATTAGCTTTTCCCATAAAAGCTTGCTTCTATCTGTGGACCGATATCAGTTTATCTTAAATTATGGCAAGTTAGCTTTGCCAGAGTTGTTGTTTATTGAACTACATTCAAAATTAGACTACCCATATTGTTGTATCTCATCATGGTAACCAAAGGAGTCTAATATTTTAGTCTTGTCAAACACTATCCAATTCTAAAACCATTATCTAAAATTATCTTCATTGCTAAACGCCAGTAGTCACGAGAACATTCAAATGAATTCCGATTACGTTCCACATTGTTTCTTCCACGTAACCAATCTTGCGAAAATTCATTACGTCTGGTGTTTCGTTAAGATGTTCTCTTCCGTTTATAAAATAATATCCAAGACACGTGCAGTTTATGGTGCTACTGGAAGCTTTACCGAGTTTACGACTAACTGGACCATGCAAGCGATATATCATCATTCGAATGCTGAAATATCCACTGGTCGACCCAGTTGCTCCACCAAGCTGTGAACTTTTAGTTAAATATAGATCGCCAAAGTGACAGCTACTGTTACTTCCGCAATTTTTTTCAGTAGTCCAAAAATAAAGTCTTTGATGACAGCGATCCCTGAGATCGCTGTAATTATGTGGTCTGCCACTAGTAATTAGTGAAATCTAACGTAGGTAATCGTTTTACGGTTTATATAAAAATACTTTTTGGTTGGTATTTGATATTCTTTGATAATTTCATTACTACAGTTTAACTCGTTTTGCAACAAAATTGCAGGAGTGTTTGATGCAATTAAAACTGGATGCAAAAAATACTATTGTGCTCTCGCTATGTCGAGTTGCGTCGTGTGAAGAAGATGTGGAAAGCCAGTCCCGTTCATATTTCATTAAAACCACACGTTTCACTTTTGCCTCTCTAAATTGTTGATACCTGCAAAGCTGCCGCAGTGTGCTTTTACACAAAGTTACGTAGATAGATAACCTTCAAATGCCTGTTTTTGTTTAAAATACATCTTTTTTCGTTTTATTTTACAATAAATAACAGTAATTTATAAAGACAGTAGCTGTGCGATTGAGAGGTCATTACAAAAGAAAAGTAAATTCCTTATTAAACAGGCAGCAGATGCTTCAAGTCATGTTGAGTAATGACTGTTAACCTTTAAATCGTGTCAATTAGGCGTAATTCTACTATTCCTATCTATAGCAACTAGTAGCGATTATGGTTAGTTTTTTATTTGATAGATCTGCTATCGAAGATCTTTTTCGTAGAATGGAGTGAGTAAACGAAGAGACAGGACAATGGCGCGTTCCGCACGAAGGACAACAATGACAAGCCGGTATCAATGCATGTTCTGGTTCCATTTCTCAGCGGTGTCTTGTGAACAGACTAAGTAATAAGTAATAACAGCGCTAGTAAAAAGTAAACTCATTAGCACGGATTATTGATGCACAGCCAAGATTAGAGACAGCTAGTCGGTGGTCGGTGCGATGTGTACACAATATATTGATTGTACGCTCTTTAGTTTTGCTCTCTGTCACCTTGAACAATTACTTCACACAAGTAGGCACTCGGTATGCAGTAGTTACTTATTATATTAGCAACAGTGGCTGGTGCTAGTACTGGGAGTAACAGTAACATTTAAAGGTCACATTTAGTTACCTCAATTGCGACTTACGTTCCGTATGATTCAATTTGAATGGGCACCAGATATTTGTCCATTGTTTTGATGCCGTCGGCCCTGGGGCTACGTTAAATGAGCGCGTTTTAAGTCTATTGTTACATTTTCTCCAGCGTTCGTTCACTTATTCGGTCGTCATAGCTACTCAGTCTGGACGTAACTCAGACTGACTATATCGATCTTGTTCCGAGAGTTCCTAAGGCAACGGCTGTGTAGCTCCGAACATTTTCCCAGGGGCTTGTAGATTTTATTTTGTATCTTTGTGTAGTTTTGACAAGCAAACGTTTATTAGTTATTGTTTTATATCTGTACAACAGCCTGCATTTGATTGGTTTGGGTCTCCGCTACCTTTTGCAGACAATGTGTTATTTTGAACGAGCGAAACAAAAGAGAGCGGTCAGTTATTCACGCCGCGACAACAATGAGGCAGACTTGTGTGACGCTGGCACGCTTCGTCATACACTGTAATATATGAGCTTATTTGACATGCATTTTATTATCTCACAAAGCTTGACATTGAAATCAAGCTGAACAGAATGAAAAAGAAGATAAATCTGTGGGCTGAAACCTGTTACCTACGCCAACGATAGCAGTTCTATGAACGAATTTAATTTCGTTAGCTTAGTATATATTCACAAATTATATTTATTGTTGAACAAAGTTATGTGAATGACGTGTCCTAAACAACACACCTTTTAAAAGTATTTTGTAAAGAAAGCAAACCATTCTGCTATCTTGTTGCATTTTCTAAAAATATTCTGTTTTTTAGGCATGACGTCCTTTCGTTCTCTCTCACCTTTGGTGTTATCTTCGACATTGTTTTCATTACTTTCGGTGTTCATTGCTGAGACCTCATTGAATAAAATTAGCCAAACGACTCCACCCACCAGTTCTAAATTGGAGTTTTTGGCACTAGCTGCTACATTCATTAGTGATCTATTGTTATGCATGGGCTTGTCACAAAGTAAACAAAGTGCAGATTATGTCATTGTGTGAAGATGTATGCAGCTTTTTATAAACTAGTTATGGACTTTTATAAACTAGTTAAGCAGTATTACTTGTTTGCCTTCGCAGCCTCAGCCCTCTTTTGCTGTTCGTGTTCTTTGCACATTCATGTCTTGCTGCAAAAACACAATTGGTTTAAAGATCGCAATCGTGAACTAATTAATAATGGCTTGTTGTCCTAAGATTTCCATTGTCACTGTTAATATTGACATTACGTAAGTATACATAGTTTTAATTTGATTTTGCAACACTGCAACTGGTTTCGTAAAATAACACCAGGACTCTATCAAAAGGATCCTATAATAAAAATTCGCCAACATGGTTAGGACCGTGTTGGCGAATTTTTATATAAATAACAGCTTAGTGTGTGTTATTATTTGCATTAATATAAAAATTAGCATCGAAATGCTAATACGTAGATTGAAATATGTTTAAACATTTGTGTGCGTGCTTACTTAATGTGGAGTTGGTGATAAGTCATCAAATAAGAAAGCCAAAAAGAAAGAAGAAGAAATAAAAAAGTCCAAATAGAAGAAGAACTAGTCCTAAGTCTGCTATTTTCCATTTCAAGATGCAAATGGTATGCAGTGACTATGAGGCGGTATTTAAAATTATGTAGGTATTAGGGATATAAAAATACATGAATTACATAATAATCAAATTAAATATTTGTGATAAAATATTAACATGTCCACGCAGTCTATTGTTATTGTTGGTATCTATAGATAAAAGATATGACAGGGATAGATAATCACGGCTTATCAAAGCTTGCACTCGATCTATCAACGTGGTTAAATAAAGAAAATGCATCATTAGGGTTTGTATTGGTAGGGAATGAATAACTTTATAGAGGAAGGGACTTGGTGATCCAGACATCCTGTGAGCGATGTGTGTAGCACTAACAAATTCACAGTAACACGTTCCATATATGTAACACAATGTGCCGTGTGTAAGAAGTGGTCTATTAGATCTAGTTTTGGTGTGGAAATCTGAGAGTGCCCTGTTTTAGAACGACGTGCATGCTTCTCAGAACAGTTTGCACGATTGATGAAGTTTATAAAAAGTCTGATTACGTTACATGTGTGTAGGAATCTGAAGCAGAAATCGGAATCTTTATAGCCAACGTGATGATCTGAGTTACTGCTTATGACGTCAGGGAACTATTTGAAAATTGGAATCATTAGGTTCATGTAATTGGTGGGCTTGCAAAGTTGTTCGCTCTTATATGGGGGTACAGTCATTAGGTATCGAATGCTTGGCTCCTTCTCTCTTTAATTTGTCTAATACATCCGATCATCTCCAAGTGCTATGATTTGTCATAGGATTATTTATGGGAAATGTTACGTCGCTTACCATAATTAATAGTATGACTAATTACATCCCTGTTTCTGACGCAACTACGAGGCAATTTGTGACTTTGTGTGCAGTGTATTTTGGCGTACACTTGTGTTGATGCGATGTGGTAGCGGAAACGTCCTACGCATAGGTATCTGTTTATTAACACTGTTTGGAATCTGACACTGGACGCGTGAATGCGTCGACATCGATAGCACTGACGAACGTTTGAAATCCCGATACAAACGCATTTTATAATAGTCATTTTGTGTTTCGCTTGATTACGTCGCTTGATTACGAGTATTGCGGAACTAAATGTTATGTCTGCGTTTGAAAGCTGAAAAGATTAACAATCGATCGAACAAATTTTTGGAACAGCTGTTGCGTTGATTCTCCGTCCAGCTGTCCATTCAGGCGTTTTCCTTGACTCTCTACCCTCTCGGTTCTATTGTATACGAGAGGGGTCCGAATGAATAACAACCAAAAGACACAGTCCCCCTCGCTAACTCGCTATGACGGCTGCTGGATTTATCTAAACAGATAATCGGTGAAGATAGCTCGGTACAGCGACACGTGGTTACGTTCGTGCGATAAAGACAGGAACAATAAACTCATTTTATTATAAAATTTATAACACACTCTAGAATTGGAAGCTTCCATACAAGAATTAGTCAGATCAACAAAAAAATATAGGTAACGGTGAACATATTTGAAAATTTATGTAAACGCAAATGTACATGAGAATTCCTTTGCAGAACATGGGCTTATGGACAAACATAAAACAGTGTTTATACAAATAGTTAATGTATCTTCGGAAGCTAACGTTTTTCGCGTGTGGGAAATAATTTTAGTATCTACAATTTTCTAATTATAATAATAGTAGCAAGTGAGTGTAAGCATTTCGCGTGGGCGATGGGACGAAGTCAAAAATAGACGATGTTGGCATCGGCTAGTTTGCTCTCTGTTCGAAAGTCGTACGATCCTGTCTGTCAGTCTCGATGAAAATGTCTGTTTTTCGCGAAAATATAAAACACACGTGATTTTTAAAACAGGGCGTGTCAGCGTCACTCACATTAAAATTCTTTTCTGAAATCAGCTGAAATCCAACAATTTGACTGATGGGTTTATTTGTGTTTCTAGTCAAACCTTTCACTTCAACATAATGTATTTAAAAATAAAGAAATTCTTGAAATGGATCTTGACCATTACATGAAGTAGTTCCACTTCTTGTGATATCTGAACCATAAATAAAGCCGTGGAATTAAGTGTGAGGTTTAAGAATCATAATATTGTAGTAGAATGCAACAACACAATTGTGTAACGATAAGACAAGGTTGACAGTGGTTGTGCGGGCGCAGTTCGGAACGCACCTGGGTGCAGTAAGTGGGCGGACACTGCGACGCCTACTTATCTACTCTCCGCGTTTTGAAACACACGACGGCACCTAGGAATAATGAGACACGACTCGATAACGAACCGACACGACCGTGATGCAGCCATCCCCGAGTACCATCCGAAGACTTAAGTTGATACACGGTGCTAACTTTGTTATACTCATCTTATTTTGGTTCGGTTATGTTGGTTGATGAATACTTGAAGATACCTTTGGCCTATCTATTATTAACAAGTAAAAATATGTACCTATATACTAAGTAGGCATTGAAATAAAGGCTATATATACACTGCCATATATGAAACGCTAGCGACCCGCCCCGGTTTCGCACGCGTAGCCCGATCGCTACAAAACTTCGCAGGATCACCCGCTGGGCTAATCTGAATGTTGCCTGAAAATATCGTCAAAATCGCTCTAGCCGTTTTGGAGTCCATAGGAAACATACATACACACATCGATTATTATAAATACCTAAGGAAGTTAAAACAGTAAACCAAAAGTTCGAATGCAAAGAAATTTGTAAATAGCTGATTAGAAATATGATGACGGCAATGATTATGGTAAAATGAAAATACATAAGTTACTGATGTGAATTGAACAGGAAATGTATGGACATAGAATTGCAAGAGATGCAGTAGTGAAAAGAGCAAATTGTTTCTAAAGTGGGAACTACGCTGTCCATAAGTCCAAGTTGATCGCAAGAAGCACTGAACTTCGTAGCTTATAAATGTATAATGTTTATAAACCACAAAAAAAATGCTAATAATAAAGAAAAAACTTCGTAGCTATGTAAGAGCTTTTGCAAAACACTTGCTCGTAAAGTGGCTCTTATCGAACCGATTTTAGGTTCATAATGCAGTGTATTAACCACGCGTGCTTTTTACTTTATATTTCAGCACTAGTGCGGTAATGTGCGCCGCCCACAAATAACTATTTACTAGTCGGAGATGTGCGCTTTTTTTAATCTCATCAAAGAGATTCATGCCTTTTTATGCCTAGGTACTGTGTAAATAAATAAAATATGATAAATTAACATAAGTTTCATCAAATTATTTATTTTTGTCAAAATAACATTATTTCGTGTTCTACATCCAAATAACATACAAAAATATTCAGTTTTTATGCTTTTAATACCTATTAGATTAGACTGTTCGACGGTTTTGTTTGTGCCTTTGCCTCTCCTGCAACCTGCGAAGACATCGCTTTAAAAGGAATCCGCGGGGTCATATTTCAATTTT
The DNA here is from genome assembly GCA_946251885.1 of Cosmia pyralina. Classification (NCBI taxonomy): domain Eukaryota; kingdom Metazoa; phylum Arthropoda; class Insecta; order Lepidoptera; family Noctuidae; genus Cosmia; species Cosmia pyralina. The sequence goes on from OX276355.1 coordinate 15,326,188, forward strand.
TTTTTTACATAGGATACTTTATTTATTTGTTGCCTCGCAAGTGTGTTGAAAAACGTCGTATGAAACGCGTGTGCATTGATCATTACACACTCGGCTCCCTTATCGCTTATATCTCCTCCACTATAATGACCAACATAGCACACTTGTATCATAATGTACTATTGCATATCAAGTTAAGATAGTGCGGTAAATTAACTAGAAAGTTTCAAAACAACGTACCTAAAAATTGATACAGCTATAACATTTTTTAGATAGTCATTGAAACCAAAGTCCATTTTGAAGCCTTGAATATAGTGCAATGCAAGTAAAATATCTTTCCAAAATAATGCATAATAAGGAAAGAAAAATATAGTTTAAAAACATAATAGATGTTTAAAATACCAATACAATATCCTCATTACTGTCAGTACAATTAAGTAATATGTAGGGTCTATAATTTAATACGTCTACGTGCTTAGTGGGATTGTCCGCGCGAGAACCGGTCCACTTAAAATGATATTATTGACGTGGGCAAGAGACCAACATCGTGCTCCCTCTTGCCCCGTGGTCTCGTGTACGATGCGGGTTTTACTAGAAACCCAATGAGTAATTCTGTCCTTTTGGTTTGTAGATTTACTTTCACTTAGTGATTCAAGTTTTGAAGAATTTTCCTGTTCATATTTACAAACATTGATGCATGTATGTATACCTAAGTATTTTTCTGATTATTCATGAAATTTTTTCTAAAATTTACTTTAAAATTTAATAACATGAAAAACATTAAAGATGGACCCATCTTTAATATTTTTCATGTTATTAAATTTTTGAGTAGCGTTTGTGACCTTGCTTTACATTTTTTTGCCATATCTCAGATGTTATTGGATCTTGGATTCTGTTTATTATTTCCAAAGCTCAACTCGTTGAGCTTTGGTTTTTTTGCTTGTTTTGGCTTTGGTGTATCAACGAGTTGAGCTTTTAGAAATAATAAACAGAATCCAAATCGAGCCAATAACATCGGACATATGGCAAAAAATGTAAAGCAAAGTCACAAACGCTACTACAAAATAAAAATTTAATAACATGAAAAATATTGAAGATAGACTTTTAAAGTTAATTTTCGATAATTTTTCATGAATATTCAGAAAAATACATGACATGCCCACGGACGTCATTGTATAAACAAGTTACTTACTAAAGGTTCCAGTAATTTTATTTAAGTATGTCACTCAGTTTGAATTCCAAGTAGGTTCACTAGTTGCATGTTTTGACCAATTAGTCGTAGCTGGTACTTTATTAAATGTTACTAATTATACCTCTGAAGGAAACTTGAATTTTGGTAGTTGAATTTGTCAGAAACCAGTAATCAATTCCTAAAATTTCTAAAGCCATTAATAATATTATTTTAATCTTGTTATTTTAATCTTATTAACATTTTAATTGGGGATCTCGAATGCAAGCTTGATTGACGCTAAACGTTCTCTTTAAATTCACGGATGCATTTAATTATTTACATTTCATTCTGTGATATTTTTCTTAATCATTGATTTGTTCTCTTTTCTCTAGAGACAGTTTATTGTTTATGTTTAGACTGTATGGAGTTGTATCGTATTAGGTGGAAAGCTGGTTCGGAATGGCTCGGCCGATGCAGGCGCATTGTGATAACGCTTAGAAAGTTTCGTTTCACCGTTAAGTTTATGTTAATTTGGAACCAACTTATCGTGTCGTAGTTCAATATTCAAGGTCGTCCGTATTTTGTTTCGTTGTTATTTACATACGAATCATATTAGACATGCCTTATTGAATGCGAAACCAACATCAAAATTTTTCTCATCTAATTAATTATAATGATCGTCTATTTTAGAAAATATTTCCAATTTGTTACAAGAAATTCAAGCTGATGAGCTTCTTCTGGAAAAAACCCGGTGCTACATTATAAGGTTGACATTTGTTTTCTACTTTTAATTCCAAACAGTTTTAACTGTAATTAGTTGACGTTTATCAAGTACATACACAACTTGTTTGTGGGGCAGGAGACTATCGAAGGTATTCTGCATTCTTCGAGGACGTTAAAACGAAGTTACTGAGTCAATTTGTCGCCTTATTATGCATTTGATAATTCTTCACCTCGTCTTTATTCAGCGTAGAATTTTAATTGCCTCCTAGAATTATGAATGACTGTGTACCGTCCGAGATATACGAACAGACGGCGCACCTTGAGCAAAGGAAGTTGAATTCTCAGCTTTAGTGTGTAGGCGGACGTAGACACCTTAGTAAACATTCGACACCACGGATGTGGTTGTCGAACATGATACGTTACCCAAGAGCCAATATCGATGTGTACGTCGTGCATTATAACGAATAATTAATTTTAATATATTTTATGACTTATCCAACGGTGTGGAGAGTTGCAAACTTGCAAGCCGACACTTCTGTACCTCGATTTTTGATCGCGTGCCAATAACGAGCTAACAACGACAAGGAAAAAATAGCCATGTCAAATGTTATGTAACTGATATTATACGTCTACGTCAACATATTTGTGATCAACTACAAAACCTGTTCTCTTCTTAGACTAGTTTTCTAACAAAAATAACTGGGACTTGTCAATTTCGATTTCAGTTAACTTTGGAAGCAAATATTGCAATAGAAAGTGTTATTGTATGCTCGAAAATATTTCATTCAATGAGAACCGTCGTTCAATATTTGCATTATGTTAAAGTAGTTAAAGATACTACTAGTAGGAAAAACATCAAGCCCTCATAAATCCATAGAGTATTGATGTGTTTTGAGTTTATAAAGTGTCAATGAACCCGTAAGCAAAAGGTATGCCAAGGTGATATTACTTCTGCTAATGACAAGGTGAATGTTTCTGATACGAGTACACAGACTTTTTATGATGCAGTGAAAAGCGATTGTTTAATATAAAACTAAATATATTCTAAAGAGATAACGTCATTCGCTAAAATTATGCCGATCGTTGAATAAAACATCCTGAGATTGATTTAATAAGCTTGGCCTAAGCTCAGTTTGGCATTATTATTCTGAATTAATAGGTTGTTATAGAATTCCAACATGGGCAAATTGTGAATTATTTAATCCATCTATGAACTCTGACAATATGCACATAGCATAAATGAGTAGTTTTATGTAAATCACATATTTTATAACCAGTTTAGAGCTCGTCCTTATCACTTTCACGCCCGATTTCTAGCGTAACCAGATGCTGGTCGATGTTACTTTTGATATATTTATGTTAAAAAACATCGTCTGACTTGACGCTTTTCTCAAAATGATTGATTTATAGCAATGATGTAACACATGTTTTTGTCGATAACTGCTAATTAATAGAATTTAGAAAGTGAATTTGAAGAATTTGAGGTCGCTGCATCGCGTTTCCTTGTACATTTGACGAGGAAAGCATGTTTGGCTTGAGTGCGCTACTGACCTCCTTGCGAAAGACTGATTCCAGTCGTTGGGAGTGCGAGTGCGACTCGTCGGGCGACTTTTCCGCGCAGACGCATCTCAAGTTGGTCGGCCGCGACATTGACCCGCCATACATGATCGGCCAATGCACCGAGTGTCGCAGGCTCTTTGTTTATATCCTGTAAGGCTTCGAGCCTCGGTCGTTCATTGTCCTCATCCCTGAGTAAGTCATTTAGCTAGCATAACAGCTATCTTCATACATTCTTGCGTGGGTTGACTAATGACATTGTGTTGCGGAAAACGACCAGAGGTGCGAATGATTAGTATTTAAGGTTACTTCACAAAAAGCCTTGAAGTTTCGCCAGCTGATATTGTTTTCATAAGCGACATTTTTTTTGTTTGGTGGAATCTTCTTTGGTATTTTATTTGCATGAAGATTTATATTATTAGAATTTTCAATTTGACTAGGACATAAGGAAAACATAGTCGCGAAATAATCCAGGAAAAACAACCAAAAAAATCTTGATTAAATAATTAAATTGCATTGGTAATGCAGTTTGTTTTGGGGAATGTAAGAGCTGAATGGAAGGCCCTAATAAAATCGAATTGTATCAGAAGTGTGTGTGGAGTGTGGTGTCGTAAGTCGTTAATGACATTCCACAGGTAGCGCTGCCGGGGTGCGTCAGAGCATTTGCCACGGACCACCTGCTCACCGCGTAAATAGCTAACGTTCAAAATGCAGTTAGCGCAGACACAGCACCTCACCAATTTCCTGAAATATGGGTTTCATGGTGACGTACGCGGGCGTCCGACTTGGACGCCCGCGCTTTCAGCGGCGCCTGCGCTGGACCCATTTTAGGACATGACTAACGGAAATTCGACTCCTCTCTCTCTGGCCCGCTCCCTCCCGTGGGAAGCGGCGTGCGCTCGTCTCGCTCGCGCGAAAAGCTTCAAGAAATCTTTTAATAGTGTCCACGGCCGCGATCTACTTTCAAATAGCAGCGGGAAATGTGCAAGACAGTGTTTAAATTTTCGAAAATGCGCGGGGATTTTGAAAATAATTTTCACATTTCACTTCATATAATATTTTGTTATTTTTTATTTATTTTTATATGTATAAACAAACTTTTCCCCCCGTAATTTCTTTTTAATAGTTTTGGTCTCCAAAAATAGATTCATAATCTGATTAATTATATCAGCACTGGCAATTTATAGACCAGGTGCAATCAGATGTAGTAGTGTAGTACTGAGCTGGTCTAACAGTAGGAACTTCTGTTTTTATCGATTTACAGATAAAGTAAGTATTTTTTGTAAATACACAAACATGAGTCACGCACGAACAAGATAAGGTTTTCCTGACAGTATTATTTTTATTGCAAACTGGGTATGCTGTGCTGAATACAATTTACGTTTACCTACCCCACGTTACGTGTGTCAACATTGTTTGAGGTGTGTAAAACTGACCTTTTTCTGTTGTTTCTCCCAAGCCGGGTCTAGCAGACCCTCGCGCTCCCACTCCTCCTCCTGTTCCATATACCCATCCGCCCCGTACGACCCGTCATAGTGATTTGACATCACTCCGTTGTCCATCATCATGGTCACCGCACTGACCGTCGATTTCGATGTTCGTTCGAGCCTATGACCGCGAACTCGCGTGTGTTGGTTCGTACCGCGCACTGCAACAAGCAGCCGGCCGCACGCCCGCTGCAAGAAGACTGGCGCACGAGCGCTCCCAGCGGCGGCGTGAAGAACTTTCCAATTACGTTTCGTTACTTCTACTCAACTGTCAAAGTTATCCGCAGAGAGAAACGGAACGCCCTGGAATATTATATCGCAAAGATAAGCGCGGCGCTTAGTGGAATAATCTTTGCATAACCTACTTTATTTTTACCCGACTTCTCATTTGTATCGGAGGATTACGTATTTAGCGATTCTGTAAATAGTGTACAGACGTTATAATGCGTGGGCAAGCTTATTATTTTTTAGTGTTAATTTGCTTTGTCTTCTGACATTTTTTGGCGCAGTTTTCTGAAATTCATCGAGCCCATCAGTCTATAGATAAGCTGACGAACTACAATCGTTATTGGAATTATTTAGCAGTTCTCTATCATTCGTTTATTTTTAGTCAAGTATCTAATAAGTTCAAATTCCAAACAAAATATAAGTATGATTATAATAAATGAACATGAGCACTGACTCTTGGGATATACTAGCCATAGAAAAACTTATTTTATTTAAACTACAGCTGATCAAAGAGTTCCCACTTCATAGGTTTTAGTTGCCGTCGATTAATATAATAATGAAACGAGGCGATTTAATAGAGATATTATAGATGATATGACGATGATGATGATGATGTCAGGAATTCAGGATGAAGTGGACAGATTCCGCCAAAACTGGAAGGAGGGCGCGTGGGCTCGCGAACGGTGGAAGGAGTGGAGGGAGGCCTTTGCCCAGGCGTGGGACAATACAGCAGTGCAAAATAATTACAATATTAGGTACAACAATAATACCTAACGATTGTTTCCCGTATATGGTCAAGTACAAAATTATTGAATATATTATAATTATATTCTATTCAATACTAGCTGTTGCCCGCGGCTTCGCCCGCGTGAATGTCAATACTTGTCTATTTTAATCGGAATTTGTTCAAAATAAAAAAAAAAAAAAATTTTTTTTTTAAATTTAGTTATTAAAATTTTTCGTCGGTTATTAAAAAAAAAATGCTGTTCCATACATTTTGACCGCGTAGGTATTGCACTTTGTAGGAAACAGCATATTTTTTTGTTAATAACCTGCGAAAAATTTCAACGCATGGGGGTCCAGAATCATGTACTGAAACCGTGGTAACAGTTGTGCGTCGATATCCCTGCCACCATATATTATACATATTATTATATTTATATTAGGTATTGCATTATTTTATTATGTGTTATTTTACCATCGACGCACTAATTATTGAATGATATGCACAGACCCCACCGCTGTTACTACATTATCTGTGTGGTGGTAATGGCGGCATGTCATCGCAACTAGGGAATCCAATCCCGCATCAAAATCTCAATCCCGCAAGCCTGCGGGATCGAGGTAATTAATCCCGCGGATCCGGGGGATTTCGGGTCTGCACAGAAAATCATACTTTTTGTTGTATGTAGGATGTATCAGAAAGGTGTGCTACAAAACATCAAACTGAGCAACTTTCTCCATGGGATGGAACCAACACGGTAATCGAGAAAAAAATATCAGCCGTCCCATACATTTCGGTCGAGTAGGTATTAAAGATTTGTACGGGACAGCTGATAATTTTTTCTCGATTATGATGTTGGTTCCATGGAGACAGTTGTTCAGTTTCACGGCCTGCACCACAGCCTGATATTAATTGGTCACATCTTTCTGATACACCCTGTACATTGTAGTTACCATACCAGTACTTACCACAAATCTATAACTGTATTGCATTGGAATAATGACGACATTGCCTTGACCGCATGATATCGTCCAAACATGGTGCATTTAAGGGGGATGCGCTAAGGTAGCCCACCTTCATCCCCCTTAAATGCACAATTCAAATTCTCTTACGTTTTTTGCAATTTGCAGGTCAGTGTCAGGTATATGTTGATTAAAACATGATTCGTGTATTATGTTTTTCCAAATAAATTAGAAAAACATAATATTTATAAAATTCTTCCTCTTTAGTAAATTAGAAAAACATAATCTTTATAAAATTCTTCCTCTTTAATAAATTAGAAAAACATATTTATAAAATTCTTCCTCTTTAGTAAATTAGAAAAACATAATATTTATAAAATTCTTCCTCTTTAATGAATTAGAAAAACATATTTATAAAATTCTTCCTCTTTTCTTCTTTCTTTTTTTGTTCTTTTTAGGGTTCCGTACCTCAAAAGGAAAAAACGGAACCCTTATAGGATCACTTCGTTGTCCTACTGTCTGTCTGTCTGTCTGTCAGTCTGTCAAGTCGTTTTTCTCAGGAACACGTGAAGGTATTAAGTTGAAATTAATATCAAATACGTTAAGTTCGTGGTCCCTTAGAGCTTTAAAAAAAAATCAAGGTTTAATGTCACCGCAATAAAAAAAAAACGGCCATTTTTGCAACATAGGTATTTTGATACTCGCAAGTACATCAAAACATAAAGGGTACTTCCCGTTGTTCTCATGTTGAATCATGAAATTTGGCAAGAAGCAAGGTCCATAGCACAAGTAAAGGAAAATGTCCGAAAATTGTTCATTTGTAATTCTATCACATAAAAAAATATTTTCAAGTCTGTCAAGACCCTTTTTCTCAGGAACGCGTGGAGATATCAAGTTGAAATTAATATCCAATACGTATCAATCCTTTATAGTTCTAAAAAATCACGCTACTAAGTCAGCGCAATAAAAAATACTTACGGCCATTTATGCGACATATTTTGATACTCGCAAGTAAATCAAAACCTATAGGGTACTGTTGACCTAGAATAATGAAATTTGGCAAGAAGCAAGGCATCATAGCACAAGTAAAGGAAAAAAATCCGAAAATCGTTAATTTTTAATTTTATCACATAACAAAATTTTTTTGGGAGTTTGTTTTTGGGATAAATTCTTTTCAACTACGCAACCCTTCATTGTGCGTGGTCCGACACGCACTTGGCTGGTGTTTTAAAATGATTAATCACTGAATGTATATTTTATAGTAGCACTTGAGTTAAGTTACGAAATACCTAATTATTTTATAAGCATTACACTAGTAATGCTTGCATTTGAACTGTCACATTACAGGCGATCCCGATCAGGGAGCGCTTTTTACGGTATAAAATTTTCTGGTGGTAAATAAATTATTAATATTAGGTATTTCGTAACATAACTCCGACTTTGAGCATTACATTACAATACTACCTCCCTAACTGACGAGCATTTGCGTGTCATGTAACATTTAATTACAAGTGGAGCGCATTGATGTTACAAGTTGTGTCAAGGTATTACACATTGTATCACTACAAGGTGCGCATTGTAATGCTCGGTTCTCCTCCTTCACTGATGTAATACTCGTTTTGTATCAGTACAAGGTGCGCGCTGTAATGCTCGATTTTCCTCCCTCACTGATGTATCTGTAACGTTACATTACAGGCGAATGCTCCCGATGAGGGAGCACCTTTACAGGTGATTGCTCCGGTTCGATAGCGAATCGAACGGTTGTAAATATTATTGCATTGCATATGTGCAGGTGTTATTGAGTAATTGGAGTATCTTTTGAGTTTCAGGTTGTATGTCCATAACAGCGGAAAATAACAAATAAGAGGGATAGTGATAGACAGATAAGTGGAAGTAGTGGCGCATCAGGAAACACAGAAGGAAGGATATCGTAACATTTAAACCGCAAATAAAATACACAAAAGAATTTATTCACCACATAAAATTTCATTGGATAATCTTGCTTTGCTCTTGCAAAATAACAGTTATAATTATAATTTTATACTCTTTGAAGATCCCACATATTAACATACTTATAGCAACATTCACGATCACAGGAAGGTTAAAATTTTGGAATAGAAAACTTATTTAACCATCGAAGAACTTGACACGTCAATATTTGGTGTTCCAACAAATTAAACCTATAGATACATACATGAGTATTATATAGATAATGTAAAACTCATAAGAAACGGGTGATCATGCATTACATATATTTAGAAGACATCCACTGAATATTATATGCCGGCGAACCATCCATAGAAGCTTTGAGCAAAGTTACAACTAAACATTATAAAATTATTGACAATAGAAGACTTTACCATCATGTATAATTTTCATAAGTATAAAAATTTTACCGACAATTCAACGTGATCCGCCAGAACGTTAGAAACGTTTGAATTTAGGCTAAATATTTATTTATATATTAACACCTATTTTATTAGACGATTTATTAAGATTAAGAAGACCCATTTCATATATATTTATTATACATATATTATTATATTTAGAATATAGACGACGAGTGTGCTCATGAATGGAACTTGGCACTAAGGCTGGGATTATGCGCACATTTGTAAACATGTAAAGACGTCCTAACAGAAACGTGCAAATATCAGAAAACAAGTTTTTCATTCTTACAGCGTAGGTACCTATAAGCAACCATACAGAAATAGAATTAGACAGTAGATATATATAGCAAAATGTAACTGAAACGTAAAAAAGAGCATTATGCTCTTTTTTACATTTGATCTAAATGTATAACACCATTGGGTTATTAATAGGAAAACTATATTTATTTAAAAGTGATTCGTACCGACTCAGTGGCATAGACATGTTTCAGGAATGTGTTCCCGAGATAGATATTACTTTAAACACGCTGAATAAAATACCCCAATAGACAAAAGCGAAATGGGTCTCAAAGATTCCATACAGTATAGAACGATAAAAAATAGTATAACACTTGGTTCAGAAGTCTTCACTTTAACAATTAATACATAACACAAAGTAGATACACTTACCTAGGTGAGATTGAGTAGAAGATAGGTATTTCTAGTTATATAAACTATATCTATGCAGTCTGTATGTGTTATCATAAGTTAAACTTATCCTAAGCACAGACTGCACAATTCAGTTTTTCACAGAGCATCACGATTATAACACGAACTGACATCATTCACATAGAAGTATATATTCGAGACAAACACAACAGTTATGTGATGTGTCATTTACACTTGGTCGTTGGCCAAATTCGGCTATCAAATGCAAATAAACCTAGGATATACACCCTGCTATATTATCTACTACATACATTTACCGATTACAAGGCGTTACGTAACCGATACAAATCGTGACAATTACACCTAGTATATCGAATATTTTAGACCACTTAGGTACATAATATACATTCTAAGTATGCTTACTTTATTCCATCGAACACAGATAGGGGCGAATTACGAACGAAACGACCAAATGTAATGGAGACATGGTTTGGGATACAGACCATTATATTATTAAATATACACTTGGATAAATAAAGTCTCTACTATATTTAATTATTGGTAGGTATTCTATTAGATGAACAATAAGGGTGTAGTTTCACGACAATACACAATTAGAACAGACTGAACTTAAGTTAGTGGTAAAATTAAAGCTTTGTTTGTGGATTAATATTGTGCGAAGAATAAAATTTGTCACCAATTTTGTCAAAAAACATTAATAGAAAAGGAGAAATTGACTGACTGACTGACTGACTGACAGACACCAGCGCACAGCCCGAACTCTGGGACTATACTTGGACTTTTAATCGTATTCAGTAACTTGAAAGTTCAAAGCAAAACAATGTTACCATACTTTTTCACCGTCATTACTTATCGTTTATGTTATGGTATAAATGAATAACGTGTTTCAATTAAAACTGTAAGTACTCGTACATCAAGGTAGTTTCGCTAATTCGTTTTTTCACCTCATTTCCTTTTTTAGTCAGGAACTGATATCCTTCCAACTGTCAAGTTAGTGAATACGATTAAAAGTCGTCGTATAGGAACGTGTTTTGCACGAGGCTACCTTTTATAATGTAAACGAGCACTAAGAAGAGCTGTCTGGAAAAACCCTTAAGGGGTAATATCCCCCTTATATGTTGTTTGTATGAAAAATCTTATAACCCGTAACGGGGTGAAAACGTGGAATAAAGTTTAAACTAGCTAGCTTTGAATAACTGGAAAATGTGTATATTTAATGTTAAAGCCAAATAATGGAAACGTACCAATTTTTTCAAACCACCCTTGTGTTGGCAAAAATCGACACACAGTTTGTATGAAAATTTTTATTTCTTTGAATTTGAAAATTGGCCCGAATACGAATATCTAAATAAATGATAAAAATTGTAATCAAGAATTTTTTACAATTTAGTTTTTAATGCAAATTCAATAGGTTTTAGGGGTTTTTTTTTGGTTTGTTTGGTTGCTGGTGTTAAATTTTTTAGGGGAAAATATGAAATCCACGCAAACGAAAGTTGCGGCCGAAGTGAGTGCGGTGCGGTGGAGTGTAATAATTTTGTAATGGAGTTCCATTACAAAATTATTATATTCCATATACGATAGGTAGGTATGCTTAATTTAACAATCATAGGAAAATTGGTGACAATTTTCATGAATTATTTGCTTCTATCTGTAAGTACCTACAACAACAGTATAAATATAAGTAGGTATAACATTCTATACACTTCAGAAGGCAATATATATTATCTATGATAGTATTTTGAAACATCTCAATAACGAGACATAGGTACACAGTGGGTTAATATACTGAATTTAATTCTACGGATAACTCTTTTATATATGATTGTACATATTGCACAAATTAATGTATTTTGTGAACTTTCGTATAATATAAGATATATTTATATCAAGTTTTATATACTGTACAATTTTGAATAACGTGTTCAGGTCCAGGTTTCAGTCGTTTACTAGAATCTCGTATTATTTGATTACGATGGTTATAACAAAGTGACACTCTATACATTTGATATCTCTGATCACGTATAATATTGTTTTTTTTTTTACTACACATGGTATTTTTGGGTCCTATCACCCTCTTGTTAGATCACAGAAGGGAAAACTTTAATACGAGCTATATAACATGGATATAAACAATAATATATGTATATTTTTTTGCCAGACGATGAACGTTTTATCCGCAATTTTGGTACCAAAAATAGAGATGATTATGTTGAACACATCTTGCTAGATGTAAAAAATATAGGTATCAATGAACAACAACAAGGAGTAGGTAATCGAGAAGTGTACAAATATTTCTCGTACCTCTACAGTACTCGAGTACATCTATAACAATAATACTTTTAGAAGGCGTCGACATACATTATAAGAAGGACCCACCCCAGTCACTCTTCATAATCTATCTAATACACTGATATTTCTCACAGCTCCATGTTTTATATACCATAGTCGAAGCTTTCAAATTCCGAAAACCTCGAGTCCTGTTTCTGCAGCCGCTGCTGGCAGGCCTCGATGTAGCTGTCCTGAATCCTGTACATGCCCGAGTTGGCCTGGTACATGAGTGTCTCGAGGATCCGCTCGTTCTTAATGGCCTTCGACGGGAGCACCACTTTTATCAATTCCTGCGGTGAGATCCTATACAGCTTCAGGTCTCTAGCTAATCTTTCCATAGTGCACTTAAATTCATTTTTGGCATCAGTCTTATTGGCGGACTTGGCTTTGATTTTGTTCCGGGCCCAGCTGAGCATCGCTTCAAACTTCCTCACTTCGGGCACCTCGAGGTTCCGGCACATGATCATCTGCACCATGGACTCGGACAAGTTAAGGAACTCCGGAGTCTGGAACAGGGCGTAAGCTCGCTGCTCGATGAAGGCAAGGATCATGTTAACCAATTCCGAGGCTGACGTATACCGCCAGTAATAATTCTCTAATGATATGAGCATCGTGCATACCACTTCTATTCTAAGAAACTGCTTAGCATGATGGAAGCACGCTTGTAATAACTCAGGCAAGTCGTAATGCTCAGCGGCACAGATGAGGCCTGGTATGGAGGCGCATGTCAGTGGACAGCTGCCAGTGTGCAAGTAGTCCAGGAGAATGCGGAACGTTTCAGGATCGAACTCGATTATTGAAAACTGGAAAATAAAATCGCCATGTTAATTTATATCAAACAATTGCTTTGTGATCAATTCTATTTTTAAATGAGGAAATTTTAAAATAGAATCAAATATTTTTTCTTGATATTTACCTCAGTTTGTGCCAGTTTAGCACGATCAACTTTCTGTGCGTCCGCGCATACAGATAGCCTGGGTACTGCCAGTGCTGCATTTTTGTCTTTTTCCTTATCTTTTGCTTCTTTATCTATAAATAATTAAAAAATTTGCTATATAATGAAATATAGGAAATACTGTACTTGAAATACCACATGCAAGGTATCAACAGTGGCGATAAACGTTGCCCAATGATTTATTTTAGGCGCTTTGACATGATTAGGTGCTCAGGAATGCAACCACATTGTATTTTCATACATTTAATACAACAAAGCTACAATCGGCTTCAATAAAATACAATGTACTGCAGATGAACGGATTTAGAACCATATGGCGACATATCTAATACTAATATCATTATTAATGAAATTAAATTGTTTATTCTGTACCTAAATATGATATCGGAAACACTTATACACCTCATATTAATAAAAAAAGCTAGATAGGGTCGAGATTTTCTATCGACTGTTAGATCAAAGTGATCACAATCAAATGATTGATGATGAGAATCTAGTATCCAAGAATTTATGGCAGATAAAATGTTAAAACAGAGTTCTGTGTGTTAACTATAATATAATCTTTCTATGTCTAAAGCTAGTTAAAAGTTTAATTATAATAATATTTTTAATTGTGAAAGTCTAATCTACGAGATATTATTTAGAGATAATCACTGCAATAGTTTTAAGTCATCTTGCTGCGCCCTACCAGGGTCATGTACTCACTAATTTTAAGCCTAGCGTGTAACTATGGTTGTGTACATTGTGCATTAAACAAATAAATAAATCTATACTAGGTGTGAATGGAAGTAGAGACTATAATGCAGGAAGAAAAAGAGAGATAGCGATACTTACTTGAACAGTCCTGGGAACTAGCCCATTTCTTTTTATCTTCTGCGTTGAGTTGAGAGTGCTGCTTACGGATGGACCTGCCCCAGCCTGCTGTTATTGTGCCCAGTCGAGAGAAAGCGCGTTTCACCATCGGCGAACTGGGAACGCTTTTTGGCCTGGAATTTTAAAAAACATACAGGTATAGGTATACATATAGGTAATGTTCATTCCTAAGTTCGGTATGTCGTGATTTGCTAACATGAACTTTAAATTCTCTTTTTCATATGCTTCAATAACATAGTTAGAGGATATCGCGATTCGCTTCCATGTGATCATGGTAATTACATCTTTAATACAACGTGTCGATTTGCATCCTCGTCAAATTTCAGGGTGTGATACAGAACATCAAACCGAACAACTTTCTCCATGGGACCAACATCGTAATCGCGAAAAATTTTTCAACTGTCCCATAGAAAACTTCAATACATAGGTACCTACTTGACGCAAATGTATGGGACGACTGATCATTTTTTCGCGATTACGATGTTGGTGCCATAGAAAAAGTTGTTCGGTTTGATGGTCTATACCACATCCTTTTTGTCTAGGATGCAAAACGACACGATGTATAGCGGTAAAATACTTAATACTAGTAAAGCTAAATAGTGTAACTGAGATCCATGTTACCTAGGCGACTCAATATCGGGCACTTGCAAGAAGTTACTACTCTTCTGCCTGGCAGGTGTCGGGGACAGAAGTGTGGGCGCTGGACGGGCCAACAGTTCAGCTACCGGGACTTGTGGCGACCCGAACCCAGTTTGTATGCCGTATAACATCTCTTGGAAGACCCTGGGAAAAGATAACACAGTAGGTATGTAAGTCCGTGTTGTAAAGACAAACATGAAAAGATTTAAAAAACAATGACTAGTCTTAGTTTCCAGAAGAGTTAGCAGAGATACTGGCATGATCATTTGTCAAATTATTTTTGGAACAGTAAAACTGTCCATTTTTAAAATAAGAATGGGCAGGACATATCTCACAAAAGTGAAAAAGAACGAAGGGCGAAAATAACATAAGAATGTAGGACACAAAAATATTCCATAGCGAGAATAATTAATTAAGTATAATCTATTTGTCAAACAAAATGAGTTTAAAAAGAAACCATGGGTAAAAGAAATACTTAAATGCACTATTTGAATATCATCATCATCATCATCTATAGCCTAGAACTACGTTGGGGTCGGCTTCCAGTCTGACCAGATGCAGCTGAATATCAGTATTTTACATGCAGCGACTGCTTGACCTCCACAACCCAGTTACTGGGTAATACGGAACACCTATGCATAAGTGATTATTGGTTAATAACCAATAATCGCTGATGCACTGACAGAAGACCTATTTGTTGTCGCTAGCGTGGTATTTTACTTTTTTTCAACTTTTAATTATAAGAAGCATAGGTACATCTAGTTCAGGCGAATAAGCAAGTGTGCTCTGTTTTAATTGATAAGATATTCACCTGCTCCGAACTCCAAGAATGGCCCGAACACCAATAAACTTGGTTTTCTGTTTAGACTGTCCCACCAGGAACACCACATCAAACAGCTGGGCATTCTGTGCCATATTCAATTCGCTGTTGAGGAAGACTCTTGTGAAGTCCTTGGCGAGTTGATCGTAGTCTTCAAACTGATCCCGAACGGAGTCCAGGAGAGGTGAGGATGGTCGCATGTGACCGATGGGTCGCCATGAACCTGGAGGATAAATATATTCGATACTTTATTGTACAGTCCTTAGGGGCCCAGACATTAGTAATAAGCAGTGTTAGTGGGCACTTACACCGCTAGTCACTAATGTCGGGGCCTCACCAACGGGGTATGCCGTTGATTATCGCGATGATGGACGTAGGCCATAGGTGCAGCCACAACTTATCGCGATACATTTACAACGGCATTCATATTGCCGATTGACGTGCCGATAACTCGGTGGCCACTCAATTTATGGCGATTGTTATCGGAATAATAACCGCGATGTTTATGGCGATGATGGGCATTGACGTTGGTGTGGCCCCGACATTAATGCATACGCTAAATGCATTTAAACGAATTTAAAACATCGTTTTATTTTCTGTCAATCGCTTGAAGATGACAGAGCCAGAAAGATATTTTGAATACGTGTGGTGCAAGTGGGCCTTAGATTATCCCTTCAGAATATTTTATTGCGTGGTTTTGGCAGGTTATTATTCCACCTTTTCGTTTTCCCTTGTACCTATGGGTGTTCTTAGATCATAATGTGATGGCTGGGCTTTGTTTCATAATCATAATCGTAAGAAAATAATACGCATGCTCATGTGAGTGCA
This sequence comes from Cosmia pyralina, assembly GCA_946251885.1. Lineage (NCBI taxonomy): Eukaryota > Metazoa > Arthropoda > Insecta > Lepidoptera > Noctuidae > Cosmia > Cosmia pyralina. Next base: position 15,342,521 of record OX276355.1, read on the forward strand.
TTTAAATCTTAGAGAACAAACGAAACAAAAACTAAAATGTCTTAGGGCTAATTTTTCAATTGTCAGATAACTTTTATTTATGGAATAAATATGTAATAATTAATATAATTATTCTTCAGTTAGAAGTTAACTGATTATTGAATAATTAGCCCTTAGTAAGATTTTCAATAAATAATTTGAAGTGGTAGTTAAAAACATCGTATTTATGGATCATCTATTTCTAATAGGTACAGCAGAATGGTCTTTATAAAACTCATTTATTCAATAAAAGCAGGAAATCGTAAAAAAAGAAGTTCCTGCACATCCATACCTCTTCGGTAAGGTTTCGGTATTTGTCCAGTTTCAGCATGGTTCTGCAAGTTAGCAACAATGTCTTCTAGCATTTGACTGCGAGTTCTTTCTTGCATTCTCGCGAATTTGGGTGCGGAGTATGAAGCTCTTTCTCCATTCACTATCTTGGTCAGCAACCATTCCCTGAAAAAATATGGTGAATGCGACCTGAGAAATGCGAAAAGTTTTTTTGAAATAACATCAATAAATCTTCAAAATTACAGTTTCGGTAGGTTGGAGCGGGTATAGAATGTAACTTGGGTGAGCCTGAAATAGAAGGCTACTAGGAATAGAGGGGCTTTGGGTGAGGGTGAATAAGAGGAACAAGGTTCACCTTTCGTAATGTGGACTTTACAACACAAATAGTAGGTAGTTATACCCAAACCTCATATTTTCTCATCAAAAACTTTCGACTACGTCTCGCATAATCTGTTCACTGCGGTCAATTATAACTTTATTTAACCAACGCAAGTTCTCAGTAAAACTAATTGCAATAGTTTTGATCCAGTTGAACAGAAGGATTTAGATTTCAGTTCTAAAATCGGTACAAACTCAATATTTGCATGATGTTTAGATGTAATTTCGAGATAGACTTAACCGACTCATTGGTTTACCATTGGATGTGCGGGTGGTGGTCTTAAGTTAAATTGGCAAATAGTGCGGTGTTTGCATCCCGGTTTTGAGTTTGCTTGGTTAACTGCGATTAGCTCGCCCTTTGATCTAATGCTATATCAGATCATATACCGTCTTTAGAGAACTGGCGAATGTGAGGACGTGACTTTTCTCAAATACATAATTTTATTTGGATCAACTTCTAGTATATTTAAGTCTACTCATAGATATGAAATATTATGTCTTACCTGAACATGGGACCCTTATCAAAGACACTTTGCTCCCATAAGTAAGGCTTGTACGCCCCCACTTCATCTCGAGTGACCACTGACACCTCGTATCGCGTTGGCCGACGCTTGATCTTAGCCGATACTCGGACTGCGAATGATTTAATTATTTGATTTGAAATTTTATTGAAGAGTGTTGCTAACAAGTATTTCCAAATAATTAAAGTGATTGAGTACAAATGGGACCAAAAATCGCGAATTTTTCTAAAAAACATAGGGAGATGAATATCCATTTAAGTACAATATATCAACAAAGTTATATAATATATAATCGACTTACCTAGAATGAATGTATGCAAGAAGTGGCTCTTGATACAAGCCGGGGAGAACGCTGTATTATCGGCTTCCAGGAAAACTACGCAAACGATATCGTTGCCTATATGACGTTTCCTTTGCAATTTTTGAGGGTCATGTCTCTCGTATGGCAGTAGAGTTGATACGTGGAACATGATTTCTATTCCTCTCCAGTTTGTGTATACGGAATACAAGCCTGTCAGATCGTGCACTGTGTCTAAACCACCCTTGTATTTGTCGAAACCTGTGAAGACAAAGAATCTAATTAGAATTACAGCCAATTGCATCTTGTTTCATCATTATAATTCTAGACCCAGGTAAACGGGGTTTTATTATTCGGTAAACCACAAGAAAACAAACCATAGCCGCTATTTTATGGCTGGTTCATTAAGGACCCAAATTGTTGTTCAAACGACTTCTCGTTAAGAAGATTTGGTTAAATGGATAAGATGCTATTTTAATAACGGCTTTGCAATTAAAGCTCGGTCAGTCCCCGCAATTATCGTACACAGAGTAAAAGCCTTTAATTAAAATAATAGAACCTACCCTTAAGTCTGACTTTCTCTCCTAAAACTTGCAAGAACTCTTCAAACATCGGCGAGTTTTCGTTATTGTCCAGAATTTCTTCTTCTGTATACTGGTTCTCCTTCACGTATATGACCCCGACTTTTAGCTCCGACTTTATAAACACCTGAAATCATAAAGTTATTTATTTTAATTATCACCACTAGTGACATGATTTTTCATTTAAGTTTTCCCAATATTGTCGAGTCCTACAAGTCACTCGACATAGATTAAGTAACCAATTCGTAAACCAGCCTATACAAAACTATCAAAGGAATGGAAATCGTATCCTTTATTGCTTTTTAGCAACGACTAGCTGTAGAAATAAAATTTCAAAATATTTTGGCGAAAAATATATTATTAAATGTATCAATGTACATAAACAATCAAACCAATCCAAAATCAATCATAAATTATTGAAGCTTCATGTGTGCACTTCTAATTTTTAGACGCTCGTTGCCGTAGAAATATCTCATTATATTTTTACTAATAGCATTAATGGGTTCCTCTCCTATGGAGCGTAGACATGGTCACTACACATAATCAGCCTATAATGTTCCCACTGCTTGGACACAGGCCTCCTCTTTTTGAGAGGGCACTGGGCCCGCGTGGTGGATACCACGCGGGCCCAGTACGGGTTGGTAGATGTCACACGTCTTCGAATATTTGATTCTAGGACATGCCGGTTTCCTCACGATGTTTTCCTTCACCGTTTTGAGAGCAGTGGTGATGAAATTATTTACACAAAGTAAAGCGCCTGTCTGAGTTCGAACTCACGACCTAAAACTTGTAAGTCGAGGCCGTTACCACTGGGCCACCACTGCTCTCAACTGGCATGGTCACTAACCAAGGGTCAAAAGTCTACACTCGGGATCTTTCAGCGAGCAATGGAACGCAGTATTCTAGGAGTTAAACTCAATGATCGCAGGAACTCGATAATGCGTTCTAAAACTCAAATCACTAAATAAATGGAGCTGAACTGGCCACATATGTCGCCGGGAGGAGCTATGGGCTAAAATAACCACACAGTGGGTCCCAAACAGTAGTAAACGGCAACACGGCAGGCCCAGGAGGAGATGGCGGGACGAACTCGACTCTGTTTCTAAAAGATTGGCCAATAGATAGGAATAAGTGGAAGGAGTTACCGACATACCCTGCAGAGTAAGCAATCTGAAGCAGCCGTTTATCGAAGGTCTGTTGGCCGGTGGAGCAGACCTGGAGTGGAGACCGCGTATTGGCGAGCGTAGTGTGGGACGCCCCCCAGCTAGACGGACCGACGATCTTAAAAAGGTGGCTGGGACAGACTGGATGCGGAAGGTGAAGATAAGCAGCATGGGAGAGGCCTATGTCCAGCAGTGGACAGCTAGACTGAGTTCATCGAAGTGGAAGGAGGAAAAGAACGCCTTTGCCCTACAGTGGGACACAAATAGCTGATACTACTACTACATACTATTAAATGGGTAAGACCTGTTTCATGAAGAACTGTTTACCATAACAGAAAAACGATTTTCAGGAACAGCATTCCAAAGAAAAATGAGCGTGATTTTCCCAGAAGCAGTGTTGTTGTTCGCGAATTAAATAAGGAGTAGGGATAGCAAGTTATTCTTGCATGGCGTCTTTGATCAGAATTCCGCTAGTCTTCGATCGTCAGGGGCCTCAGGGATGTTGCTCATTATCTTTCCTATCTCAGCCTTCATACAATGATCCCCGAAGTCCGGCTATAATAAAAACAATGTCCACTTCACTGATGAACTAGCTTATTATTAGATCGCTTGCAAGCTAAGCCCCCGGCACTTGAAAGAAATTGTTTTGAAATATCCAGGTATATATACAACGTCTTTTTGATGAAAATTCCGAGAATACTCGTAATGCAGCAGTTTGTCAACAATCAGATGTAAGAAGGCATTACAAATAAAATATTTATCGTGATGTGAAGAAAGAAGTTTCGCCCGCTCATAAAATAATACTAAAAGCGTTTAGATGTTTACTCTTCTCAATTACGAAATAATCCGAGCAACCAATTTCGTCGAAACACATTAAGAACCGTAATCCGGATTAATATGAGTACTTTTTCGGTATCGAATCTAGTTTCTCTCTAGGGACTCTTGCTAATCTATTTCGATGCGATTGAGGGGATGGAAAATTCGAGTAGATTACCGGTATTCTTTTTTTATGTTTGGCTGAACAGTACAGTTGTACTCATATCTCCGTTCCCGAGATTTCCTATAAATTGACAATGCCCGTGAATTTATTTTCGGTAAATATGTAGTAAAGTATTAATCAAACTCAAAGCATTTATTTTCATTAAACCAATTACAGGCATTTTTGAACTGTCATAGAGTCGGCCAGTTAGTTAGAAAGTTGAATAGTTCTAGTTCCAAAACGTAGATCTGTATGGGGAAGAATGGGCAAGAAAATCCAAGGAGACTCTTTTACACCAAGATATTACAAAATCCTGGGTAAATTATTCTTAATGCTTCTAATATGTGAGAAAAATGTAAAAAATCAAAAAAATCTAAATTAAAAGTCATTTATTCAAATTAGGCTGACAATCAGCACTTTCTGAACGTCAAAATTACATAGGACAGTCCCCACAAGCCCGCCCTTCACCACGCCCGCCTTTCACCACTTCCTAATGCTTTAGCTGGGAAGAAGAAGTGGCGCAGCAAACTCCCCAGCAGCACAGCTGTCTGTTCGTTTACAAGAACTTGATTCTAAACAATAGTATGCAAAATAATTTACGCAACACAAATATTAAATTATATTATTTGTCAAATAAAATAAACAATTTTAGGAACTCGTATAACCTGTCATTATGTAAGCTAATTCTGGAGAAAAAAAAAGTTGAGAGGTGTCAAGGGACACCCGGATGGAACGAAGTTCCTTTCGATTAATTAGTGAAGGAATTGTAATATTTTTATTTTTTTTAAGTTATAATAAAATAGAAGAATTAAATTAATTATTAATTAATTTAAGATTCCAGAGAGAGAGAGAGAGAGAGACAGACAGAGAAACATGCGCACGTCGCACAGCTTACAATAGCTTACTATAGCAAAAAGTGTCGTTACAACTTTCCGTGAGAATTTTTTTCGTCTAGCCCCCTTTCACAACGCGCGATAAGGAACTTCGTTCCAAAAAAAAAAAATTATTACAATTCCTTCACTAATTAATCGAAAGGAACTTCGTTCCATCCGGGTGTCCCTTGACACCTCTCAACTTTTTTTTTTTAAGTTATAATAATATTTTTTTTATTATTAACAAATATAATGTAATATAAACTTAATCTTTCTATAAGAGAGAAAGAGAGAGACAGACAGAGAAACATGCGCATGTTGCACAGCTTACAATAGCTTACTATAGCAAAAAGTGTCGTTACAACTTTTCGTGAGAATTTTTTCCGTCTAGCCCCTTTTCACAACGCGCGATAAGGAACTTCGTTCCAAAAACCACCGTCCTGTCTGGTATCACCGGTATTCAAGAATATAAATATAATAAAATCAGAAATACGCCAGTAGAATATTTTGAAATATCTAGGTAATATTTATGCGAAAGCCGAAAAGAAGAGAACATTACAAGTAAAAGCTTTTTGGTACTAATATGATTTCAAAGTTTACCGACAGAGTATTTAGCATATAGGCACTTTTATGCTTTGCCAATCTATATGAAAAAACTGAACAAGTGTCGGACGCGGACCACGCACAATGAAGGGTTCCATATTTGGGATGAATTTGTCCTAAGAACAAACCTAACTTTGTAGTTGAAAAAATGTTCTCCTATACATCGATATACGTCACAGGCAATTCTCCAACAGCCAATGTATGTTTGTAACCGCATTTTTTTGTGGGATAAAGCTAAAATTTAACGATTTATAGACTTTTTCCTTTACTTGTGCTGTGAGACCTTGCTTCTTGCCAAATTTCATGATTCTAGATCAACCGGAAGTACCCTATAGGTTTTGATTTATTTGCAAGTATCAAAATATACTCGTATGTTGCATAAATGGCCTTATATTCTTATGGCGCAGACTTAGAAGCTTGATTTTTTAGAGCTCCAAGGGACCATAGACCTACGTATTTGATATTAATTTCAACTTGATACCTCCACGCTATCCTGAGAAAAAAGGCCTTGACAGACTCACAGACAGATAGACAGACAGACGGACAACGAAGTGATCCTATAAGGGTTTCTTTTTCCTTTTGAGGTACGGAACCCTAAAAATGAGTGGGTTTGTCACAATCGTCCAGTATTTTTGTATCCCTAATTTCCGAAAGTTTTTTGTTCAACATTTTTACTTCGTAATTTTCTTTCGAGTTTTTACTGTTGAGCCACGGTAATAGGACCTCCAAAATTATACCGGATATCAACAAAATTGTATACTTCAATATTTCAATAACAGTTCAAATTGGAATTGTAGGTTCTGTCTATTGAATTGTTTATTAGGGATCTACTAGCAGTGGTTAAGAACACCTAATTAATATTTGAGTGGGTTCAATACGTATCTATTCCAATTTGATTGACAGTACTGTACAGTAGGTACTGTTCATACCTAGTTGGTATTCTCGGGTACATACATATATTCGCTGCGGGTCACAACCCAGGAATACTTTATGTTTACTTTACTAGCGCTTTTTGTAACAGTGAAATGTTTATGTTAAAATAGTTGGGCAGAAATTGCATATAAAATGGAGATGAAAAGTGGATGGAAACGGTCTGACGTAATAAAGATGATGTCACGCTGATGCATGTCGCGATACAGATGGGGAATATTACATGGTAGATAGATGTATGTATAATAGCGCTCAAGAGCGATAATATTATAAAGTACTTGGCAAAGTGTCAGAAGTGATTATGATAAAAATGACATATCTCGAAAAGAGAAAAGTTGACAAAAACCAAATGAAAGCTCCATCGAATAATTTAAATCTGCCTAAACGGAAAAGTCGAGGTGACAAAGACGTTAATGAGGATATGAATTTTAAAATGAAAGTTAGAGATGCTGTCAACAAAAGCGATTTGAATATCCGTTAAAAGTTTCTTGAATATATAGTGTTTGTGAATATAGGTTTAATTTACCTACTCACTGAGGTACACAATGGTGCCGATTCTCTTGTGAACGCACTAAACTAAAATTAGAGAATCGCTATCTTTTACTAACAGGCAGCGCGAGAAAAGGACGGCTATAGCTATGAACTAAGTTGGAGATGTCAAACTAGTTCACGCCTTGCGCTTCACCGTGTTTTTTAGTTGACATGTTTTTCGTGTCGTCTAAATGTCTATGGAAAAATTAGTTCTAACTAATTTGACAGCTCTAATTTACTTCCGTCCCTTTCTTGTCATAATAGAGAGAAAAAGTTAGCAATAGCCTAAATTAAGTTTAGTTTGTGCACAACAGAATCGGCACCATTGACTAAGATTAGGTATCTTAAGGCGAAGGAGACTAGTCTCCACGGCATAGGGAATCCTAGTGTGGAGGCTAATGTTATTTCAATGTTGCATAATGCTTTCATGAACAATAAAGTTTTTTTTTTTTTTATACAGGTGACTGGTAAGGTTAGGGGTGGGTTGATATGTTTCACGATTGTAGGAACAATTGTAAAAGAAACACATTTTATGACGTCGTTAACGTTTTAACGGAGAAAAAGCAGAGATAAGGTACGGTAAGGGAGCAACTGAGGGTAGCTTAATGTTTCCGTGCGAACCTTTTGAAAATTGATCCTAAATGTGTCATGCAGTAGTATTTTCGTGACTGGCTTTGAATATCTGAGAATTTTAATTGAAAGTTAGTTAACACACACAGATAAACTTACTCTATTGTAGAATGAAACCAAATCTGGATTCACATTGACCGTAAAATGGGGTTACATCTATATAAATAAAAAAAGAAGTACCCACTGACGTACTGACTGACTGACTCATCAACGCCCAGCCCAAACCCTTGGACCTAGAAAGCTGAAATTCTGCACAGGGGTTCCCTTTATAATGTAGACAAGGAATAAGGAAGGATCTCCCGGTAGTACATTCCCGTGGGATATTTTCCGATATACACGCGGGCGAAGCCGCGGGCAAAAGCTAGTTGATTAATCTATATAAATAAAAAGCAATTGCGAAAATGTTTCGCTAATTCTTCTTTTGTTGTGTTTGTAATTGTCAGGACAAGGTTTGTATGGAAGAAAATATTTGAAAAATTGTACGGAAATGTGAGAAATTATGGTTAAAAAATCTCCATATAAAGCGAGTGATACAGAAGACATTGGGGAATTTTGAATTTCGACAGAATTGACAGATTGAAGTTTAGTTGTTCAGTTTCATAAATGTTACATCAGGGAAAAAAAAATTGTTTTAGTTGTTTTGTGAAAAAAGTAGTAAACAAGTTTTAGAACGTTATATTATAGGTACCTACTAAGTATTTTTAAAAATACCAGCAACAGTTGTTTATGCTCAGTGTGTTATCGTTGTGTTAGCTATCACTCAATTGGCTTCAGTCTTGGTTTATTTCATTGTTAAGAAAATGCCACCAGTGACGCGTCAAAATATCGAAAAGAAAAATTAGAAAAGCTGCCGGAAAAATGGGAAAATTCGGAAAAACTCAAAGTTAGGAATTTTGTATGCATTATTACAATTTGGACAGGACAACGTCGGTCGGGTCAGCTAGTTTTAAAGGTGAATGTAACTTCTTCAGTATTATAAAAAAAATATTTAAAAAATACTGTAATGGCGACTCATGCTCTTTATTCATAAAATTTTTTTTTATGAATAAAGAGCATGAGTCGCCATTACAGTATTTTTTAAATATTTTTTTTATAATACTGATTGAATCAGACTTGTATCCAATTGTTTGAAAGCAGTATATCTTTACATTGCAACCAAATTGCCTGTTTCGATAGCAGTTTCAATCGGTTAAGCCCATTTATGAAACTTTCACATCCAGCCTTTCTATATTCAGGGAAATATTTAAGAAAAACAACCAAAGCCAAAGAGCCCGAAGATCATAAATCATTCAGGTGGAAGTGGCCGTCAACATCGATAAAAAACAATCTCTTCCAGAAAAATAGCGAACACTTTCGTAACGTTAGGTCCGACTTCTTGTCAAGCCATCCATGTCAGGCTGCGTTACTTTACTTCACGTTTTCGGTCAGATTACATTATAGTCAAGGAAAAAGTTACAGACGTTTTTCTTATTTACAGGTTTCAATCAAGAAAAGTGTGTATAAGAAAAGAAGATTGAAACGCTGTTATTAATAGTGTTCAGTCTGTTTCTTTGGAACAGATAGGTGTCTATCGGTAATGGAATTTGTTATTTGCTACGCTTGAAATGCCTAAAAATGTTGGACATTCGCCATTACATATGAGTGGCTTTTACTTTTAATAATAATGGGCTAATAATACACTGTTCAATTATTTCATTTAGTGCTTCATTATGTAGATTGTTAGGTAGAGCAATCTCCTGAAATTTTTATAATGTATTATTTATGTCAATCATTCAGAGTCCCTCAATTCATTTTGTGCACATAATGTACTGAGGAATACATAATAGTGGTTTTTAAAACTGTTGCTTATTTAATACCTAGTTACTTGCAGCTTCATTCACTACTTTATCTACCCTCATATGTTGGGATTGAATCTACTAAATAAAAGATCGAAGTTAAAATTGGAATCAAAACCGTTTTACCAAAAAATACAACTGACTTCAAACAACAACACTACAAAGTGAAAAATTACTTTAATTTCGGAAGTCGGTGTCTGGTTAAATGTATTTTCGTTTTTTACCACCGACTTCCGAAATTAAAGTAATTTTTCACTTTGTAGTGTTGTTTTTGGAAGTCGGTTGTAGTTTTTTGTAAAAAAAAAATATTTTTCACTTTTTAGCTGTGGTACCTACCCCACATAAATTCTAATACCACTACCTGCAAAAGAAATTAGAACATCATCCACATAAAACTGGGGAAAAAATACGTATTATTGAAGCTAACTCATAAACTATCAAAGCAATGTTAATAAATTTTATATGGGGACCAACTTTGAGGTATAAAACCCCCCTCGAATAAAACAAAAATTTTTCAAATCTGACTGTAAAAGTTATGCGTGTCGACTTGAGAACCTCCTCCTTTCTTTTCTTCGGTTAATAAAAATGGCACGCCACGCATGATGTGTTCCACTAGAAAAAAATAAAAGATGGAAACTAATAATTTCTTGGATTTGCCTTGTACCTATTGGAAAAAAAGTTGTTTTATAACATAGGTAATTTTGGAGACAAAGTGTTATAATAATTATGATTCTATTTTTAAATTTCGGTAAGTATTGTGTTTACAAAGTATGTCTCAATATAAAGTCGTTTTGAAGTTTATAATTCGAATTTTACGATGAGAGTAGATAAACATTTTTATCATTTATGAAATGTACTTTTGATGTAAGTAACTTTTTGTTTGTTCTCAGTTTTTGAACAGAATGGTTTGTGAGCTTTTAACATTAAATTAAGTATTCCATTCAATTCATAATAGCCAAAGTAACGGTAAATATTCAAGCTTGGTTGTGGTGAAAGAAAACAAGAGATTTTGTTGCATTGATTTGTACTAACTCTAATGGAAAGCAAAAGATCCGAGGCTATGTATTGCTTAGGTAGTTAGTAAATTACTATAGGCACATTAAGTGGCTATGTTGGTACAAAGGCACTTAATCTGCCTATAGTAATTTACCAACGATGGTTCGCAGACATTTGCGGTGAACCAGTTTTTGACCTTATTACTATGGTAATAAGGTTCAAAAGTGGTTCACCGCAAATATCCGCGATGGTACCTATCCAAGTTATTATTAAGTAAATATTGGTGTGTTAAATAGCCGATAATATGGGTATGTAAATTTAACTTTTGAATAGTAATAGTTGGATAATATTTTAACATGAATTAGCATACTTTCATAGAGATAACATCAATTAGGTAGGTAAGCGTATTTTCAGTACGATCTACCGTAGACAATTTGTGTATTTTTATAGGGATAAGAATAATGTTTAAGTAATAACTTTTAAATAATTTAAGGGCATCATCCTCGTATTGCCCTAAAATTATACATAAATAGTTGCTTTTGTAATTAAAAGTAACAATTAATTAGTGTAATTATGTACAGTGGGTGGTCAGGAAAACCGATTGATCAGGTTAAGCTACACTTGCCGCGGTAGGTCCGTGGATGGGTAGCCATCTCTGCATACCAAGACCCCTCCGTGCCTATGATTCGTGGATCTTTGACAGTCGTTACGGGTCGTCAGAAGCCCGAAAGTCTGACAACCAGTCTTACCAAAGGGTATCGTACCTACGATACCCTTACCCTGACTGGGTAATACCTATTACCCAGTAATTGGGCTGCGGAGGTCAGATAAGGAATCGCTACATGTAAAATACTGGTATTCAGCTGCATCCAGTTTTATTTTATTTTATTTTATTAGGTTCACCAACAATTGTTTACACCTAGTTATAACAAAAATTACATGCTTAAAACAGTCTTAGAGTGCAACAATTACTTATAGGCAAACACCACATTCACAATTCAAGAAATCAATAAGCTAACTTACATAGTAATAAGCGCTAATTATTTATATAATTGGATATTAAGTATTGTTTAAAACAAAAAAATTATAAAATAAAGATGAAAAAATTGATACAATGATAAAATTGATAAAAAGATAACATTAATAAAATTAAATAATTGAATAAATTAATAAAATTGACAAAATTAACAAAATAAAAACAATTAGAAAATATACATGCTTTTGATAAAAATTGTAAACATTAATAAAAAATTAAAAAAAAAACAAAATAAGTAAAAGTTGATGAAAATGCGTAAAACAATGAATTAATATCGATAGAGACTAGGAGCTGCTCGATAAACATTTGAGGACGGATTTAAGTTTAGCTAAAGAGTCAAGATGAAGATCAACAACATCATTATAGCTACTAACTTCCCTACACATTCTCGCATAGGGCGAATTAGCTCCCAAAACGGTTCTTCTAAAGGGCGGACGAAGAGGTGTGACGGCACCACGCGGGATTCTAACGGGAGCCCGAAAATTGAAAAGCGCAAGCAAGCAAGGACTGTCTATTTTACTCTTAATAATTTTATATGCAAATACCGCGTCAATGATTTGCCTACGCTTTTCCAGAGATGTCATACTAAAATGCTGTAACCTTTTATTATATGAACGTATTTTTTTGGCGACACCATTGGAGAAAGCAAGATGCCACACAAACCGTTTCTGGATACGTTCGAGACGCAATGAATGTGAGGCGTAGTGAGGACGCCAAACTACACTGTTATATTCTAGAATGCTACAGATAAGACTATTATAAAGCATTACTTTTGTCTTATTTTGACGAAAAGATTTACAGTTCCTTATGACGAACCCCAACATTCTAGAAGCTCTCTTAATGATATTATCTAGGTGTAGCGTAAAAGTTAACTTCTTATCAAAAATAACCCCAAGGTCTTTTATAGCCTCTACTTCCTTAATACTGTCACCAGAAATATTGTAATTACTGTGCACTGGGTTATTCTTTCTTGAGAATTTTACATGGTAACATTTTTTAGTGTTCAGTTCCATTCTGTTACTGTTACACCATTGAACGAGACGATTGAGATCACCTTGTAGATGTAACGAATCCTCTTCATTCCTGACTATCCTTAAAAATTTTAAATCGTCAGCGAACATAAAAATATCTGAATGTAAAAAACAATTCCCCAGGAATATCATTTATGAAATAAATAAACAAAATCGGTCCCAAGTGTGAACCCTGAGGAACACCAGAAGAGACACACTGTAGAGTTGACTTATAGCCGTTGACAACAACAAAGAAACATCTATCCTTTAAATATGAGTCCAGCCAGTCCAACAAAGATCCAGAGATGCCATATGCACGCAACTTGGCTATTAAGATTTTATGGGATACTTTGTCAAAGGCTTTGCTAAAGTCCGTGTATATGACATCAGCTTGATGGCCAGCATCTACGGCATTTATAAGAAGTTCTGTAAAGGGGACCAAATTAGTGCCAGGTGAACGTGTTCTAACAAATCCATGCTGATGATCACTTAAATACATCTTTAAGTGATCCTGCATGTATGGACAAATCAGTGACTCAAAGATTTTGGCGAATGAAGATAAAATTGAAATGGGTCTGTAATTCGTAACCACGTCAGTGTCTTCCGATTTGTGCACAGGAACAACTTTAGCGATTTTCCATCTTGAAGGAAATATACCTGATGTTAATGATTTATTATAAATCAACATTAAAGGATAAACAAGCTCAGATGAACATAATGTAATGAAAACGGGAGGTATTCCATCTGGCCCTGACCTCTTATTTGGATCTAGGCTTTTCAATTTTCTGTATAGATTTTCAGGAGAAATGACTGGTGCAGTCAGACACGAACTATTGTTCTCAATAGATTGTAAGAATTCTGACTCGCAGGCAATACCACTACTATCGTCAGGGCTGTAAACGGATGAAAAATAATCGGCAAACAATTCGCATACTTTTGACCCGTCAGAAGTAGTGGTAGTTCCGTTTGTCATCGTTAATGGGTAAGCACCTGAACCTCCTCGTTTAGCCTTCACATAAGACCAAAATAACTTTGGGTTTGACGCTAATCCGTCCTCTAGATGTTTAGTATAGCTATTGTAACAGGTAGTAGCAAGATTTTCACACCGTTTAGTAATCAGTTTTAACTCTATCGCATCTAATGGGTTCTTGTATTTCTTGAATCGTTTTCTAATCTTATTCTTTTCATTTAGCATTTTAATCAATTTACGATTAAACCATGGCGGAAATTTACAGCTTTTAAGTTTACGTGACGGTAAGAGCTGTTGTATGGCGGTAATAAGCGTATCGTAGAAGACCTCCACCATTCCATTCACATCACATTGACCACTGAATAATGAGTTCCAGTCCAACTTTTTTAGGAAATCACGAATTGGTTGATAATCTGCCCCATGAAAATTAGGAGTGACTTTTGCAGTATTGTAGGGGAGCCTAGCTTCCCTATTAAATGGAATAACAATATCCAAAGGAGGATGTTGTTGATCCACAATACTGATTGGAGTTAAATTTTCACTTACACAACATAGCGGTATTGTAGAGAGCACAAGGTCTAGCAAGCGACCAGCAGCATTTGTTATCAAGTTACATTGTTTCAACATGTTTACACAAGTAAAATCAATCAAAAGTTCACTGATACTACTTAGTCCAACCTTGCTCCCGGCGGGATACACGTCTTTCCAGTTGATGCCGCTCACATTGAAATCACCCACAATGCAAACTTCACAGTCAGTAATCTGTTCAAAAATTGCACTACAAGAGTTCACAAAGCTTTCCAAAGTGCTACGACGTACTGGCGGAGCTAGGTATACCGCACAGAGAGCTACCCGACTGACAGTGCGTGTCCATGGTAGTTCAATGGTAACCCAGATATCTTCGTTATTACTTTCCCACTCATTTACACATTTGGATTTAAGACTTTTCCTAATGGCAATCAGAACTCCTCCACCATCTTTTTTTGTACCAGCTGAATGAGTACTTTCTCTATCCCTTCTATAGACAACGTATCTGTCATCGAACAGCTCTCCGCTCAAAACAGAACTATTAAGCCAAGTCTCTGACAATATAACTATATCAAAGTCATTACAACATATATTTCTATAGAAAACACGAGTCTTTGTTCTTAAGCCTCGACTATTTTGGTAATATATTTTTAAACAGTTGAATTTTATTTTAGTAGTATTCCGCATAGCATGCAAAAGTAATGTAGTAATGCAAAAATAAGACGTCTTAAATAAAGTTTACAACGCTAAATTATCTTATTTATAGAATCCAAATTATTGATTAGAATATGTCCCTCGCCGTCAGCCTTCCTTACAAAAATCCTGCCGTTTCTCACCCAAACATACCTATACCCCTTTTCTTTGGCCTTGAGCCTTGCGGCAGCATGAAGAGATTTATTGGAGGAGGATAAGTGTTCCACAATATAAACTGGAGTTTTTTTAACAGCAAGTCCAAAATCGGCGCTATTGAGCTTATCGTTTTTATTATTTTTGTTATAATCTATGACGGCGGCTAGAAGCTGATCCCGAATTTTCGGTGAGGCGAGCTGAACCACAACAGAACGAGGACGAGTACTATTGGTTTGGAGCTTAGCGGTACGAGTGCAGTGCAGAATGTCGCTGTCTTTCAATTCACACTTGACTACAGATCCCAGTTGCTTAACCACTCAAGGTTGTTGGCCCGCGCTTGTTGTTCCAAGTAGTTAAGACGTTGACTCAATTCTGAATAAGAGGTTTTCAATTGCGTATTCTCGTCCTTTAATTCTTTCACAGTACTCTTCAAGGCAACGTGTTCTGATTGGAAATCTTCAAATTGTCTAGTATGGAAATTCAGCGATACCTTCAGTTCGCTCACCTCTTTCCCTATTGGCTCCAACTCCTTATTGACAATAGTTACAATAGAGCTATTTAATTGTTGTATCATAGCAGCGAGCTCCCTTTTAATAACATCTTGCACAATTTCTCGCACGTCATCGCTAGTTACTGATATGTTCCCGGGGGGGGGGGAATTTAGGGCTGGTCTTTTATTACCTCTTGTGGTGGATACATTACGGACAGGTGTGCTATCTATAATTGTTGGATTAGAAATCATATTCGTGCAGTCCGAACACATCCATTTACAAAACTCAACGGAGTCGGCAGGAACAACTGGCAACGATATGCAAACAAAGTGAAAATTCAAGTTACATCTCTTGCAAGCAATATATTGTCCATTTTTATTGTTCTCGCTGTTGCAGCATCCCCATGACGATGAGGCCGATGCTATTGTAATTAATTTACAAGCACAACCTCTCTAAGTACACACCAATTTGTTTAATTTGTGCACGCTAATATCTTGTAATAATTAATGCAATCCAACCTTATGCCGCCTCTCGAGACTGTGGTCATCGATGTGTCGTGAGCTCGCGAGAAGAAGGTCGTAAGTTCTCTCTATACTGCGTCGCTTACGCGTATTGTTAGACCTCCTTAGAAATATTGTTAGTGACGGTAATTCGTTATTTAGAATTAGTCAAAATTGATCAATATTCACCAATTTCACTATATATTATTTAATTCACTGCACTTTTTGATATCAGGAGCTTTTATAGTTGATGAATCTCGTAAAATTCAGCACAGAACTTCGTTTTAACCACTCGTAAATAATTGTATTGTGAGGAGCACTTTTACTTAGGTGTTTAATGTACGGTAGCTTAAGCTTAATCTGAAAAGTTTAACTGGAAGCCGACCCCAACATAGTTGAGAAAAGGCTAGGCAGATGATGGGTTGCCAGGAAATTCGATTTATTGGACAGTTGACATATGAATTATGTAGATGATTATGGTTTCAGCTGGTAGGTAATAAAATATTTTCCAATAACTATCTTTACCTTTGCGATATGGCCAGGTTTAAAAATAAATAGTGTGTATCCGGAAAAAAAAACATTGAAATTTTTCGTATTTCCATTTTATTGTCAGGGATTAAGTCCCTACATGTAAGCCCCACTCACTGTTATATTCAAAAAGCTGACTTAAACAGTGAATTCGAAATGCAAAGAACGGACAGGGACGGGCCGATCTCAACAAACTTCCGACTTACGAGTATAAACGTACGTAACATACCTAATGAAAATTGGCAGTTCACTGGATCGCACAAACTTGCCTAACAACATCTACACTCAAAATTGAATCTTTTGCTCCAGATTTTTACGTGCGTTTTCCTTCTATCTGTGTTAAATGCTCACAGTAAAGATACTGACGTTAGAAAAATACGTTTATTTGAAGGTGGACGTTTACTGTATCGCTTTATAACGGAAGTGGTTGTTTGAGTTTTGTTTTCGTTTTTCATTGTTCTATTATTTAAAGGTACTCGTAACTACAGCGATTTATACGATGTTAGTCGACGTTCGCACGGACGTAAAAATATCGCGGCGATTTTTTTTCGCGCACTGGATTTTCAACGCTCTGCTTAGCACCGAGAGTGCAAAATCCAACAGTGTGTTTTTTCGACGCGCTAGAATGTACTCTGTTATTGTTAAGTTGGATTCTCAACGCTCGGCTCAATAACGAGAGTTGAAAATCCAGTGCGCGATAAAATCCCGCCGCGATTTTATTAGGCCTGTGAGAACGGGGGCTTATTGTTTGGCTCACGCG
This sequence comes from Cosmia pyralina, assembly GCA_946251885.1. Lineage (NCBI taxonomy): Eukaryota > Metazoa > Arthropoda > Insecta > Lepidoptera > Noctuidae > Cosmia > Cosmia pyralina. Next base: position 15,359,819 of record OX276355.1, read on the forward strand.
TTAGGTAAGGTACCTACCTACCTACCTATTACGTATACAAAATTGCACCAAGTGGTCAAAACTATTTGCTAATACATTTTCTTCTCAGTAGAAAAATGTAGGTTTGAGGAGAAAATCTGTGCCAAGTTTTAATAGACATTGAATAGATGGGGATTATTGAGAATTATCGCACGAAATACCTTCTTTATTTATCTTATTCTGCTGGCGTACTGCCAGACCCTATGGCAGTACACCTTGGCTAATGCATTCTCTATATTTTACCATAATTTATCAAAAGCACACTCAATTAAGAACACTTAAAACTTAATCATTCACACAAGTACCTTTGTATTTACTTTACAAGGTAAGGTAACTGTCTGAAGTTTATTTAAATGGCTGGTTGTCTCGCTCAACTTCACCGAGTAATTAGCTACGTTCCACACACTAACTCGCGTTTCCAATCCAAAGTTACAACATTGCCGCGTAATATTTTAACGTGTCCCATCGTACAGGATTTCATGTGAGCATGAAGTTTGTGAGGGAGAAGTACTCGTAGTTGCGTCTAACTTGTCATTACTCCATTACTGTGATTAGCTCGAGCTATGGAGAGGCACGTTCCCCCTTGGGTGTACGAGGAGAGCGCCGATAGTCGTCCCCCTACGTTCTCTACGTTCTCTTCGCCCTCGCGACTAACTGGCCTCATCAATGTTTCACGGCAGTGAGCGGCGGCATCGTTTATTCGTAATTGGGAACTGAAAAAACAATCGCAGCGAGGGAAAGGTTTTACTGCTAATTTACTTGCGATCCTGAGTTCGCTTCGGGCCGAATGCTAAATGAGGATAAGATGGGTTTTGGTCGTGATTTTCTTCAATGTTTGTTTTGTCGGTTGTGTGTGCTCACCCTTACCTTTAAGTTCGCAAATGGATACGGACCTGTAAGGACTCGGCGCCACGTGGGCTGGTTACATAATCTACCAAAGTAATGAACCCATTGAGTACAATGCGTACGGAAAGTTTCTATTAACACGTGATTAAAGTGTACCTATTTTCGATACTACTATAGCGACGAGCTAACATAAATATTTTAAGTAAAAATTTCCTTTTCAATAAAATTCAATATTATCTGCGAAAAGCAGCTGTTTCATGTGGCGAATAACGGAAAGGACATAAACCCACGTTGTGGTTATGATGTTTGAACTTTCAAATTTTATTAAACAAAGCGTTGGTGTGACAGACTGATTTAGGGGCTTACAAAAGCATTTTTGAAATTGAATCACTGTAATTTTTAACCGACTTCAAAAAGGAGGTTCTCAATTCGTCGGAACCTTTTTTTTTTTTTTTTATTTTTTTTTTTATGTATGTTCCCCGATTACTCGAAGATGGCTAGACCGATTTGATTTTTTTTTGTTTTATTCGAGAGGGTATACATCACAGTTAGTCCCATATAAAATTGATTAACTTTGCTTTGGTAGTTTTTGAGTTAGCTTCAATAATACGTATTTTTTCCACACTTTTATATGGATGATGTTCTAGTTTGTTTTGCAGGTAGTGGTATTAGAATTTGTGTGTACACAACTAAAAAGTGAAAAATAAAAACTTTTTTACAAAAAAATACAACCGACTTCCAAAAACAACACTACAAAGTGAAAAATAACTTTAATTTCGGAAGTCGGTGGCAAAAAACGAAAATACATTTAACTTGACACCAACTTCCGAAATTAAAGTTATTTTTCACTTTGTAGTGTTGTTTTTGGAAGGCGGTTGTATTTTTTTGTAAAAAAGTTTTTTTGAATAGACTTTTGCTATATTATTTTTCAAGTAAACGCCCATCGTCGGATGTGAATTGTGAGATTGGTATTAGAAAATAACATTGCTACTGGTTGTCCGTTCTATTTCAAAAAGAAGCGGTTAAATTCGTATCGTTTGTTTTTCCATGTTTTTCTTTTTCACAAAGCACCTACAGCCTGCGCGTGACTTCATTAGTAAACCCTAAGAAATGCGAAAAGTGGTCGTACTAAATAATAGCAATCAAAATTATAATTAATCGTATTTAAGAAATTACATAAATTTAAATAAAAAAAATCATGTCAATATGATAAAATTCTACCTTTTCTTTCGGTCGTACTATAGCTTACCTACACAATTAAAATTGAAGCCTACAAACCAATATACACTAAAACCTCCTTCCAGCGACTCACCTGGTCAAGTTTAAGCAGTTCCTCGGGGGTATCAGGTAGCTGCCCCAGCATCAGCGGCGGGTTGATGTTGACCTCTTTGCCCAGGGATCGCACTACCTCTTCACGGTTGTACCGGTCGGCAAACACGCAGGATGCTGGGATCAGACCGTGGACCGTGTAGCTTATTGCCCGAACTAGGATCCTGGGGGAAAAAAAAATGGTTGAGGAGAGCCTTTTGGTTGAGGAGAGCGGATTTGATTGCGTACCGCGAGAGCTGGTTAGAGATAGCACGAGAAATAAACTACGTACTTGTTTGAACTGGGAAGTCTATGTTCCCAACAGTGGGATAAAGTGGGTTAGGAAAAAAAAAAAATAGTTTTCTCTACATTGGACAAACCGAATGCGAGTGTTTATAAGGATTTCACAAAGAACCAATGTCATGTAATTTCATCATATTCTCCAATTTATTTAATGGAAATTACCAATGAAATTACAGTACTAGGTAGTAAGTTGGGTGCTGTAGAGCCTTGGTTTGACCATGCAACATTTCGTAGGTATTTAGAAGATTAAAAAATATTGGGGGATCAACTTGAAGAGGCGTCAGAGTCATATAATATCATTATGTGAAATGATATAAATTGATATTATTTAAATAATTACGCGTTAAGACTAAATAAGCCTTTCATTGAACAACCCCGTCACATTACTTACTAAACGTAAGTTTTTAACAAAGCAACCGTACGGCTGCGCTAATACGAAAGGGAGGAACTCTTGCTCTATTTAAACCATAAAGTTCCCACTTCCGGCAACCTTTTGAAGTTCAGTGAATATCTTTCTTTGGAAAACCATTATTTGTCGGAAGTTTGTTCTGTTTCAATTTATTTAGAGTGAAAAGGGTAGTCGTAAGCATAATGTGACTGTTTTAGGAGTTCTATCACAGGTCAGAGTGTATGAAATTTTGTGAAAAGGAAGTATACTGCATATCATGTTTTGTGTGTGTGTGTACGTACGTACTTACCTACTAAGTCCTACGCGGATTTTGTTTCATTTTTACATTTCTGTTTTATATTTATATTTTTTTATTGAGCGGAGCTCGTAGCTAAGTAATAACAGCCGTACGGGTCGATCCATCAGGTTAAGCTACGCTTGCCGGGGTTGGTCCGTGGATGGGTGACCATCTTTACATACCGAGACTCCTCCGTGCCTCGGAAAGCACGTTAAGCCGTTGGTCGCGGCTGTCATTCGTGGATCTTTGACAGATGTTACGGGTCGTCAGAAGCCCGAAAGTCTGACAACCAGTCTTACCCAGTAATTCGGTTGTGGAGGTCAGATAGGCAGTCGCTCCTTAAATAATACTGGTATTCAGCTGCATCCGGTTAGTCTGGAAGCTGACTCCAACATACTTAGTTGGGAAAAGGCTAGGCAGATTGATTTTTTTACTCTTTTTTGTTTTTTAGGGTTCCGTACCTCAAAAGCAAAAAACGGAACCCTTATAGGATCACTTCGTTATCCGTCTGTCTGTCTGTCTGTCTGTCAGTCTGTCAAGACCCTTTTTCTCAGGAACGCGTGGAGGTATCAAGTTGAAATTAATATCCAATACGTAAGTCTATGTTCTCTTAGAGTCCTAAAAAACTCAAGCTTCTAAGTCAACGCAATATAAACATACGGCCATTTATGCGACATATTTTGATACTCGCAAGTAAATCAAAACCTATAGGGTACTTCCCGTTGTCCTAGAATCATGAAATTTGGCAAGAAGTAAGCTCTCACAGCACAAATAAAGGAAAAAGTCCGAAAATTTTTAGTTTTGTAATTCTATCATATATAAAAAAAAATCTGTCTGTCTGTCAAGATCTTTTTTCTCAAGGACGCGTGGAGGTATCAAGTTGAAATTAATATCGAATACGTAAGTCTATAGTCCCTTAGAGTTCTGAAAAAATCAAGCTTCTAAGTCAACGCAATAAAAAAATTTTTGAAACTCGCAACTGTCGCAAGTAAATTAAAGCGTGTATATTCCAGTTGACCTAGAATAATGAAATTTGGCAAGAAGCAACGTCTCCCAGCACAAGTAAAGGAAAAAGTCCGAAAATTGTTAATTTGTAGTTTTATGACATAAAAAAAAAATTTTTTTGAGATCCATTGATAAGTTTGTTTTTAACCGACTTTAAAAAAAAGGAGATTCTGTATTAAACCCGTATGTATGTATGTTTGTTGGTCCACGATTTTCTCAAAAACTAATGAACCAGTTTTGATGATTCTTTCACTGACGTGATCTACATGCTTTCAGGAAGGATTTAGTAGATAATACATTATGTAATTAGTCTTATGCACAAAGTTATATGCATAAATATACTGTATCTCCGGCATTTCTAAGCCGATTTTGATGATTCTTCTTTTCGTTCGTCTTGGGCTTACTTATTAAATGTAATTGAATATTCAACTAAAAATGGAAAAATAAATTTACTTTAAAAAAAGTAAAAACCAACTTCAAAAACCAAAAATGAATAAAATAACATTCTTAAAACATTTAACAGCTTCTGAAGACGGTGTCTTTAGTCCTTCAATGCACTTTAACTTGGCACCGACTTCAGAAGCTGTTAAGTTTTTTAAGAAAGTTGTTTTATTCATTTTTGGTTTTTGAAGTCGGTTTTCACTTTTTTTATTGGGACAAATTCTTTTCAATTACGGAACCCTTCATTATGCGTGTTCCGACACACACTTGGCCGGTTTTTTTCTTTATTGTTCAAATATGTTTAAATAGCTTCCACCATTCTGTTTAAAATAAACAAATAAATCACAGGTTAGTTCTATTATAATAAATATATTGAGTTATTATTTTACGGCTACAAACGTGTGAAGAAATGTTAATTTCATAATAAATTAGTGACAATGATTAGCGCATGTGCCTTGTTGATAATTAAATACAGGTTAGACTTGGTATTCAGTGCCAAGAATTTCTCAATCACCATACCCATTATGTACCTTGTTATTATAAGAATGAGCAGACTGTTACCTAGGTAGCTTATACCAAACTGTAAATTTTTTCCAAAGATTTTAAACCTTAAAACGTTGATCGTTAAATTCAAAATCGATTGAGAAAAATTGATAGTTTGTAGTCACTTGACCTGAAGCAATGTGTACATGAATAGGTAGATAAAATATGCTTTATTGTACATCAACTACCTCTTTGTCGTTGATTGCCTCATTAGACCAATGAGTGTTCGCAAGCGCTACTGCTGAGAATGACGTCCTGGGTTCGATTCCCAGGCCGGGCAAAGTGCAAAGTGCCGCCGAGGTCGCGGGTAGTTCGAAAGAGATACCGTGACCCTGGCACGGGCAACTGAAGGAACACGGGTGGGTTTTAGTCAGTAAAAGTCTGACACGCCCTCCCGCTCTGCCCAGAGCGGGAGAAGTCATTTGATGATTTCCCATCAGGAATTTCTCAGTAGCAGCCCGGTGTCTGGATTTGTGCCCGGTTGATGACAATAGGCGCGCCCCCACACTTATGAGACCTAAACATAACTGGCGCAATGGGTGTATTATAGCTGCACTTCTGCTTAACTCTTCGGGGATTACAGGTGTGATGTTATGTTATGATATGTGTACACCGAAATATATTATAATGCACCTTGTATTGTAATGTAATTGAGTGTAACCTACCCATTAAATAAAACGTGTCAAGTCTGTCTGATATATATTAATATATAAGGCATAGCAACCGGCAGATAGGTATAATATTAATAAAACTCAAACTCAAAGCATTTATTTCAATTAAACCAATTACAGGCACTTTTGAATTGTCAAGGGGTCGGTCAGTCAGAAAGATGAAGCTAGGCGCCCATTCCAAAGCATAGTAGGTACCTATGGAGAAGAACGGGCAAGAAACTTCACGGACACTCTTTTAAATCAAGATATGGTTACAAAATAATGGTTACATCATTCATGTTGAAATTTTACATGTGAGAACGATGCAGAACGTTAAAAGCGTCCTTAAAAAAAACCAATTCAAATATTTAAATTAAATTAAAATAAGCCGTGGCCGCTAAGGTATGACCAGCCTTCACTGACAGCGCTTGTTCACGAACCTGTAGTGCTATTCTGTAAACATCTCACCGTGATAATTTAGGTGAAGTGAGCGTGAAGTGAGCCGTCATTCCACCTGATGCTAGGGGTTGACACTATTGACAGTTCACTTTTAGATCACTTCACCTATGTTTTCACGGTGAGATTTTTACAGAATAGACCGGCTGACGCATGGATTAGCTAAATGATCCAACACGCGCCACCATCAGCGAGACATTAGAGTGAGCGTCACATACTCTCAGCCGCCAGGGCACATTCAAGTCAAACGTACGCAGTAAATGGTAGCTTTAGAGTATGTACATAGTACTCACACATGTGCTATGCAATTATATAATACAATACAATACAATAATTAATTTGCACCCGCTGAATATGAGTACCCCAATGGCCGCCGAGTGAACAAGCAGTGGGAATACTGCCGTAACCACTACACTGTGATAATATACTAATAATTAGGTTATGAAGGTTCTGTGAAACTTATTTAACTACATAAATTATAAGTCATCATCTGCCTAGCCTTTTCCCAACTATGTTGGGGTCGGCTTCCAGTCTAACCGGATGCAGCTGAATACCAGTTTTTTACATGAAGCGACTGCCTATCTGACCTCCACAACCCAGTTACTGGGTAATACGATACCCCTTGGTAAGACTGGTTGTCAGACTTTCGGGCTTCTGACGACCCGTAACGACTGTCAAAGATCTACGAATGACAGCCGGGACTAACGGCTTAACGTGCTTTCCGAGGGACGGAGAGTCTCGGTATGTAAAGATGGTCACCCATCCACGGACCAACCCCGGCAAGCATAAATTATAAGTATTTATCTTAATTTCACTTTTAAAATACTAACTACAAGTCTATCACCCGGTTTCTGAATTGAGAATTTGAAGTTGAAGACTTATCAAACTGTACTTGACTTGTAATATAACCCGCCACAGTTCAATATTTTATAAGTTTTACTGTGCTTTTACTTTAAGTAATGTTGTATTGTATGACAAGTGCATAACTTCACATTTTCAATAATTCAGAAACAGCGTAAGGTGAGTCACCTTTACTATGAATACTATAAAACCTTAAACTAAAAATAAAACCTTTCATACCTCTTTCTTAGAACTTGAAACAAAAATACACAGACGTAATACAGTGTACACATGCTGTAACTATGGACATAGTTCAAAGCGACAAAGGCTAAGTGTCGATTCAGGGAAAAGGGTCACCGTTCTTGAGGGTTGGTTGGCCCACTGTTGCAGTTCTCGTAAACAAAAGTAAGTACGTTTTATTATGTTGGAAATATTTAAAGATTGGGTTGGTATACTCGTACGTAAACAAGAAGTAAAGTCGTTCTATAGCACATTATGTAAAGGTTCTCCAACCTGACGGAAAATTACTAAAAATCGTAACACAGAAATGCTGTTTGGCGAGGCAAAACATGGAAAGTAGATAGATTGTCATTAGAAAATCTCCTTTACAAAGAGTTTTGTTACCAACCTACTACGTGCGTATATAGGTATAAAATCTTTTCTTAGGTACTCGTAGATAGACGAGAAAATTTACCAGACCCCACGGTAGTGTCACGGTCTGGAAACTGTTTTCCGTTGTATTTTAACTGTTTTTCGATAGTGGTAATTGCAGTGACATTTTCTATGTAATTATCTCAATTAACACATTATTTCGGCCTATCAGACGGGCTATACATGTACGTAAGTACTACAGGCCTGAAATTATAAAACAATTTACAAACGTTTTGCAAAAGCCACAAAGTATTAAGCTAGGATAATCACATTCGAACCTCAACCAGAATTTGGTTTACACTCGCATTAAAACGACTCGAAGCTTAACGTTTTGCCTGAAAGGGTTTGTCGACAAATTAAGGGTCTGACCAAAGAGGTTTATTAGGGTAAGCGTTCAAAAGTGCATTGGCACGTTACGAGTCGTATTGCTGTGACCATAGGTGTTTAAAAAAAGGCGGACAGATTCTCGCTAACAAAAAACTGTGTCTATCGGAGTCAGCCAGCTCGCTGTACCTACAGGCCACGCACACATTCACACATCAGTCAACCATTCGTAATGTGGTAACGTATTCGTAATATGGTAAGGTATATAATTATATAAGGTAAAAATACAGCATGTCTTGTGAAATGTGTGCGTCGTGTGCCGGGCCTATAGGTACAGCGAGCTGGCTGACTCCGATAGACACAGTTTTTTGTAGGCGACAATCTGTTTGCCTTTTTTTATACGTCTATGGCTGTGACATGGACGGACGGTATTGTCTCGGTAATGTCCAACTCTGAAAGTTAATAATGTTGAAACACTAATATACAAAAAAACTTCTAAATCTCATTAATAAGGCTATACAAGGTACTTAAATAAAGCACAACCTCTTAGGGGGTATTTGTACTCATCATTATGAACAACTTTTACTACGGGACCACACCTGAAATCGCTGTTTCCTACATTTTGACGAGTTATGCGAACGTAGGGAACAGCTGATTTTTTTTCGCGATTTCATGTTTCGTCCCATAGTCCACATACACACACACACAAACACACACACACACACACACACACACACACACACACACACGCACACACGCACACACACACACACATTATTTTCATTTTTTTTTTCTTTTGTTTTTGTGTTTCACGAAGTGTGTCCAAATAAACGTTTTTCTTTCTTTCTTCTTTTTAATGATGAGTACAATGACTCCTTAAGAGGTTTTGCGTTATTTAAGTTACACCCTGTATAGTAACTCTGATTTTTATGTTTACTAAGGCCAAAATTGTCTAGTAAATACTTACCTATATAAAGTGTGTATAAAATTACCTATAGTAACCAACTATACTTTTATTCATACCTAAGGCCGCCAAAACACTTGTAAGTTGCTTCCGTAAAATTTATGTAAGTAACATAAATTGACTTAACTAAAACAAATTACGATATAGCTACTTACAAGAGAGTTTACATTTCCAAATCTATGAAAGTTAATTACGTAAGGTAGATAGATAAGATAGATAGATAGATAGATAGATAAAACATTTATTTGGTGCAAAAGATATAGCACAACACACAAAAGTACAATTAATTAAATGAATATAAAAACAAGATGCTAATAATGAAAACAAAAAACAAAAAAAGAAAAGAAAAACGTACATATACAAAAAAAAAAAAAAAAAAGAAAAAAAATTGAGACTATGACGTAAGTACTTTAAAACAAATTGACATCGAATTTACACAGTGCGGTGTGCGTCTCAAGGTTGCACCAAATGGGAGTCCAGCTCAGCATGTGTCAGACAATATACCTGACGCTGATATTCTGCTGGATCTAAGGGACTTCCATGAGGAAAACTTACAGGTGTAAAGCCGGCCTTACAGGTGTAAAGCCGGCCTTTAACACTCAACTACTCTGCTGCACCGTAGCAAGAACCCCAACAGCAGAGTAAGAGCAAACGGAATCATAATTATCACCAGCTCAGTAGTCACTTGTTGAGTAATGACACAGATAATGGGCACGGTGAAATTAAACTATTAATAGCTAGGGACTTTCATTTGTTCTGGCTTTGTTTGGTTGTAATTAGGTTAACTGCCTTGCTCCACTCATTTCCTCTGTTTGGGCATTTTTCGTAATTTCCGTTGTAAGGGTGTGTGGTTTCCGGGTGGTTCCATTTCAGGGTTAGATTTGAGAGCATAATAATACTGACTTCATAAATTCTGGACAAGAAACCGAATGACTGAATGACCTACCTTTTTCAAGCCGACTACTTTTACCATCAACGTATAACATTCAGTCCACAGAAACTATTAATCCATGTACAGAAAGATTAGACATTTAAACAAACCTTTTTTACAATCCGTTCAACCGATTTGGACTTCTATTGCGTTGGCGGCATGACAAATGACAGCTGCAGTAAACAGTTGGTATTGTAGCCACTTTTTTGCCTTTAATGTCATCCTTAAGCCTATGGAATAGAAGTCAAAATCGGTTGAACGGACTGTAAGAAACGTTTGTATAAATGTCTAATCTTATTATAAATGGAATTTAAACAAACCTTTTTTATAATCCGTTCAACCGATTTTGACTTCTATTACGTTGGCGGCATGACAAATGACAGCTGCAGTAAACAGTTGGTATTGTAACCACTTTTTTGCCTTTAATGTTATTCTTAAGCCTACAGAATAGAAGTCAAAATCGGTTGAACGGACTGTAAGAAAAGTTTGTATAAATGTCTAATCTTATTATAAATGGAGTATAGGTGTAGCCAAAGTATATTTATGTATGGTCTTTGCTAAACTACGATGTATCCTACTAAATAAAAGTATGAAAGTTGATCAAATTAGTGGTGCAAATCGATCAAATTCAACGTCAGTTACAATAAATATCCATCACAACGCCATATCGATCAAATTACCCCTAAATTATCATCGTTCTATGTCGGCAACAATACTATAAATTGAATAATTCAATTGTAGGATACCTTTGTTGTTCTGAAATTATTTGCATTGCACTAGCTTATTGATGGCTTACTATTCAATGAACGAATGAATAAAGAGTAATGGAATGAAAACGTTCATTGAGGTTAATGGCTTCATAGCCCCGCAGGTAGTTAAAAAGCCGACAATTAGCAACACTCGCTAATAACTATTGAGTAACCAAACACACTTGTAACTCTACAGAATTGGTCGGAAAATGCCTACGAATTTCCATCAAAATAGTTATATTACACTACCAGGTAGGTACCTGATAATAAAATAGGTATTTAGGACCGTAATTATGTGTATATTTCTACGGTCTGACCGTAATTTTCTTATGAAACATGGGTTTCCCCAACGTATAAATCTCGATGATTGATCGCTAACCACCACGCTCGGCAGTCACATTAGGACTGCCAAATAATTTTATCATTGTTCAAGTAAATGCTGATACCCATGTCGTGGCTTATAACGAGACCCTCGGGAAGATAGGGCGCGACCTATTCGCAGTTGGGGACACACGGCACGCCATAACAACAATAGAGAAGCATCTACTAATTATAAAATGAACTCGTCACTAAGTACTATCGTTTTGGGTCACACAAGTGGAGTAAAAATTACAGTATTTTACATTTCCTCCATACTTCCGTACTTCGTATATCGACCAAATTAAATTCTTAAATTATAGGCATCTGTGGCAAGCCCACATTCCTAGACAATTTTCAACAAATGTATGAGTCAGTCATGTTCGAAATGTGCTCATTGGAATTCCAAGAAAATCATTGCTCCCAGAGAAATTCCTCAGTAGGTTTTTAGATATTCAATAGTCAATTATTCGGTTATCGCTATTAGCATAAAGTTACATAATTGATATCATGCTTTCAAGCATAATTTTAATTCTTGAATTAAATTATAAGTAGGCCTGGGTGAGTAACACACACACACAACACACACATACACATAACGTAGAACAAAGGGGGAAAAAGATCCTGAAAAAAAACTACAGTGAGGCAAAATGTCGCAACACAATAGGAAGAAATCTCTTCATGGAAATGAACTCTGCAAATAATTAAATCTTCTAAATAAATTACGTAATTATTAGCTTAGTTAATCTTAGCGATGAATACGTATATTTTAATTCTGTGAAACCAGTCTAAAAATTTGAACAGCCAACATTTTTAATTAAATGCTCCCGCCGTTTCAGTTTTCCTATGACAGAGAATAATGAAAATGCCGGAATTTACGGTGAGCAGCCAAGGAATCTCCCTGCGAGCAATTCCTATGTAAAAAGGAGGCATTTTTGCGGCGTGTCTTGATTTTATATGATGTAGTGTTTTGTTCTTTGTAGGCTCAGGGCTTAGCTCAATTTACTTTGACACGAATTTATTTACCAACTGCCTACTCCCCATTTTATATTCTACTCGAGAAGAAAACAGTAACTACTAAACGGCCAAACAAGTTAAGGTAAAACCTTTTTTTTTAATAAAAAACAGAACTTGATCAGCCTAACGATGCAGTTGAAAATATGTACGAATTTTTGCGAACAAGAATGGAAATGCACGAAAATTCGGGAACGAGAAAATATTACTCTTTTCCAACACGTCCGTTCCGTGGATCTCAAAATGAAACCAACTTGATTGACAATAAAATACGAGTTTCAGTTGATTAGTAAAGGGAAATTCTGGAATAAATGAAAATGTCGATGGGCTCTTCATTTTAACTGGTTGGTTACTCGTATACAAGCTTTTCATTTTGTAGAAAGAAAAGAAGAAAGAAAGAAAGAAAATACGTTTATTTGCGGTAAACATGACGCAAAGGACAACAAAATAAAATAACAATGTAAAAAGCAAGTTTTGGGGAAAATATGCGTCACATCTACGCAAAACGGCTACCGCTCAGCATAATGCCGCGACCCCATGCGAAACGGAGCCCCAGCGCTGGTTTTCAGCGATAGCCGGCGTTGACGCGAGAGAGTAGTAGTTGTAGAGGTATCTTTTAGTGATAGGGTAAAAGTGGGATAGTTGCCCTAGGAGGATAGACACCCCATAATTCAAATTGTGACTTGTAAACGTACTATCATCGCAGTTTAATTTAATTAAATTTAATTATGGGGCGTCTATCCTCCTAGGGCATAGCTATCCCACGTTTACCCTACGCAAATACGTGCTCCTATTTAAAAAGATTATTAATGTTATACTAGACAGTAGCTAGCAACGCTCCTTGCGTTGGCAGAACAATAGCCAGATGGGTGTTTGACCTACAGAAGATAGCGGGAAAGGCCTGGATGACACTCGCACGGTGGAACAATGATGATGATGATGATTATAGGTTACTTAGCCTTTAGCTAGCGGTAAAATGTAGAGAAATATTATGTCTTAAGACCACCGCCTTGAGGCAGTTCACGACTACTATTAGATTGCGCAAAGCTGAGTCTAGATACAAGCTGATTAAAAAAAAAAACATAGTCGTCATGGGGACTGCCGAAAGAAGTGCTTGAAAACTTGACAGCACAACACGTCACATTAGCATAACGTGTGACGTAATACGAACTCATATGATTGTCCCCTACAAAAATTCGCTCAACGCGCCTAAAGAAGTTTTCACTTCTAAAAAATATAGTCAGTCATGGGGACTACCGCCAGAAGTGAAAACTTGACAGCGCAATACGTCACATTAGCGTGTCGCGTTACGTGACGCGAACTCATAAGATTTTCCCTTACAAAAATTCGCTCAACACGCCTAAAGAAGTTTTCACTTTAAAAAAAACATAGTCAGTCATGGGGACTGCTGCCAGCAAGCGTAGCATGACCACCATAGAAACGGGTTTTGTCGACAGAAGAATAGACAAAATGACAGATAGAAATATTATCCTAATATTATCAAAGGATAAGAAGAAAAGACAAAAAGACACATATCGCCATATATAAAGATATATGGCGATATGTGTCATTTTGTCTATTCTTCCGTCGACAAAACCCGTTTCTATGGTGCATGCATGCTATGCGTGCAGAAGTAAAACCTTGACAGCGTAACACACACACACACACACGAACCCTCTCACGCGTCACATTAGCCTGTCGCGTGACGTGACGTGAACTCATAAGATTTTTCCCTACCAAAAATCGCTCAACGCGCCTAAAGAAGTTTTCACTTCAAAAACAATATGAAAAATTAAAAGCAATAATATCAGTCTTTCCGTATGCCACTTCTGGATCACAAAACAGTTATTTAAATTCTGTAAACGTTAGCCAAATGGTTCTATGCTGATGAGATCACCCAGCTTCGCCACAATAATGTAGATAATTATAATAACCTTGTTGCAGCTATTATTGAAGTCGACAGCGTATTTTAAGATCTCTTGACAGCTGTCTGATGAAAATTAATACGATGAGAGAAAATATTGTTGATGGAGAACAATTTCTGGATGTTTTTCAATGTAATTTGTTTCGTTCGCGAAGTGGCGCCGTCAAGGATATAGCTGACTTTTGTAATGCCAAAATAATTATTTAATATTTGTATACTTTTTAGCTTTTTGTATCTACACCGGAATATAGGTACATAATTGTTAAATGTTACAGAGATAATCATTATTAGGTAAGTACAAGTTGTTTTAGGGTTCCGTACCTCAAAAGGAAAAAACGGAACCCTTAAACTTAAAGGATCACTCGTGTGTCTGTCTGTCTGTCCGTCTGTCAAAGCCAATTTGCTCCGAATCTAATGGACCGATAAAGTTCAAATTTGGTAAACATGAATTTCTGTGACCCAAACACGGACGGGTAAAATAAATAAATTAATTTAGAATATGGGGATCACTTTTGGGGGGCAATAAGAAAATAAAAAAAAAAGTTTTGCAAACTATACCGTGTGACATATCAAATGAAAAGGCTTACTATAAATAAGGGTCTCCAATATATTTTTTTTATAATTTTAAAATAAATTGTTTTAAAGTTATTTAAGAAAATAGACGAAAATTGACCATTCCCCCCTCCCCTTATCTCCGAAACTACTGAGCCTAAAATTTTGAAAAAAATACAGAAAATAGATCTATATTTGTAGATTACAGGAAAACCTATAGAAAGTCTGTGGTCTTAAAATAACATAGTAAATCTCTCAATATTGTGAGTACAAAGTTATATTTACAGTTGGAATGTATGGGAGAACATGTTTTTCAACTACAATGTTAAGTTTGGTCATGGGATAAATTCATCGCAACTAAGGAACCCTTCATTGTACGTGGTCCGACACGCACTTGGCTGGTTTTTTTTTGTTTTGTACTAGGGGCTGCACAACACTTTCGTTCGTGTGATTAGGGTTTTTTTTAAGCCACATTACTGTAACAGGTGAGCTCGTGGCTAAGCAATAACAGCCGCAAGGGTCGATCGATCAAGTTAAGCTACGCTTGCCGCGGTTGGTCCGTGGATGGGTGACCATCTATCGTACATACATACCGAGACCCCTCCGTGCCTCGGAAAGCACGTTAAGTCGTTGGTCCCGACTGTATTCGTGGACCTTTGACAGTCGTTACAGGTCGTCAGAAGCTCGAAACTCCGACAACCAGTCTTACCAAGGGGAAGGGGTATCGTATTACTCAGTTACTGGGTTGTGGAGTCGGTCCATGTAAAGTACCAACTGGTATTCAGCTTTATCCAGTTAGACTGGAAGCCAACTCCAACATAGTTAGGAAAAGGCAAGGCAGATGATGATTACTGTAACAGTTATTCGTCAAACAATTTCAATCACTCAACCAGCAATAATTTTCAATATTTAACTTTCATTCATAGCTGAGTCCAATTAAACAGTCCTAGTTTATGTACGGAATCTTCAGTAAAAACGATTTCTAAATTGTCTATGTTCCCGAGGTCTAGGTCAAAGTAAACCACATTTCATTTCATCAAATTTCATTGTATAAATACTTTAATTGTTTATAGTAGATTTATATTGTTTTTGACCTTCTAAATGAACGAAGCCATTAACGGCGCACCGAGCTTTTTACACACAAAAACGCGTTTTTATAACCGTTGTTTGAAGTAGTAAACAATTAAATTAAAATCTAGGGAAATATATTGGTATTATTGGGCATATATACTAGGCAGTATACACGATGGAAACACGATTTGATAAAGTTGGCTCGATAGAATAAATTCACAAAGATAGCTCTAAAAAATACAATAGACGCTTAGTACGGCGTAATTACTTCACGGAAGGTCATAATTTTTTTTATAATAACAAAACTACATGTTTTCTATAACGTATACACTTTACATTTTTTAAATGTGTATTTGTTTAAAAATACGAAGGAAATACCTAAAATTCGCGCGAGTTCTGCCCATCCTAGCCAGAGCCGCCTCGCCTTCCCCCTGTCCGCTTTAGTCCTGCGTCGGCCATCGAACGGGGAGCTTGTGTCGCTTGCGCTTACGCACGGATTTAATAACGTAACGAAGAAAATTGTGTTAAAATTCATTATAGGTAGGTATTTTAAATGGGGAACAAAGTAAACAAATCAAGGGAGAGAAGGGGTTGGAGAAAAACCAATGCTAAACGCTTGCATAAAGAGATGAAGTAAGTAAAACTCGTGTACCTACTTATTTACTAATTGCTTTACTAGGTGGTATGTTATTTTTTTAAATGGAATTGTTTCTAGAGCAAGACAACAGCTACAGGCCGAGAATGTTGAAGACAAAGAGAATACTCCTGTTGCTTCGTAAGTATACTCAGAGTCCTTGACCTTGTTTTTACGATCTTACTACTTTTTCCTAATACGAGTATGTACACACGGCTACATATCAAGCTATACATTTCCAGTTTACACTGACCTCTCATTGTAAGGAAATCCTGTACAATGCGAGATCAGCTTATACTGGAAATAGCTATAGCTATTTCAGCAATAATTACCTACAAAGTTTGGGTAGAATTCATTATTCTACTATGATTTGAGTGATTCTCTGTATTTTTTTTTTTCTATTTTTAGGGTGAATGTACCAGTTGTTGACATTTCACTGCAAAATAAATTTGAATCATTTGATGATGTGAGAGAAAAACAACTTCAGATAGAATATTTTGAAGACAAAGAGAATACTGTGGCTTCGTAAGTATAATCCTAATACCTACCTATTATACCTAGTCATCAAAAGTACTTAGTTGGCACTTTACCTACCTACTTACGATATTTCAACAGATAGGTCCATTGGAAACTATTTATATTTTTCTATTTAGGGTAAATAGGGTAAATGTACCAGTTGTTGGCACTTCACTACAAAACAAAGAGCCATCTGATGAACTGGTGAGACATGAGCAATAATTATAGGATGAGTCTAAAAAACCATTTTAGTAAATTAAGTAGGAATTACTACATTTTCTTTATATTTTTCAATTTCCAGGGTAAACTTGGATGATACCGATTCTATAATTTATCAAACTCTGGAATCTCTCTATGGTCTTTCTTTTGAATTTTTTTACTGTTAAATTATTTTTATTATAACTGTGTATTTGCATGCCTTATGCTAGGTTATGGTTAGTGAACTCTATTGCTTGTTTAAGACCTTTTCTTGTGTACCCATTTCCGCAAATTAATAAATGATTTGATTTGATTTTTTGGAATTGTAAGTTCAAAAACTAATTATTTTTGAAATTATTCTTACAGATTTCATCCAAAAAACCGTTTTGTTGATAAATAAAGTATGTAATTATAATTGAATCAAATGTTCTGTCTTATTATAGGATGCCAATTACACCGGAACAAAATTCTTGCTTTCCAGTGGATGGAGAAATACACAATGTCATGACTTACTCACACAGAGAAAATAATACCATGAAGTTAGTCCGATAATTATTATTATTGTTTCTTGTTTCCTCATATTTTTTTTTTTCTATAAGATATATCCGTACATTAGTGGACATAATAATCCCAGAAGGATTTGCGGGTATAAAATAATGTATGGGAGTTTGATTGGTGAGTGGAGTATGGCAAAATTACCAGATCTTCGAAATCTGCTCCACATCAGGGTGTCACCCATAGTTTTAGCAGGCAGCAGCCTGCTAAAACTATAATACCTAGTCACTGTTAAAACAAAAATGTATCAACACCTTAGTCGAAAGAGACCGGTGATGAAAAAAAAATTAAAAAGGCGGAAAAAAAACTAGTCACCATACAAAATTCAACGTACAATATCTTAAAAACTACTACTACTATTGATAGGTGGGGGCGCTCAAACTAATGTCATACAAGACGATACGGGACAACTGTCGGATACGAAAAAAATATAAAATTTGTTAACCATTACCAAAGCCCCGCTCTAGTTTATATTAGAAATCCTTCGAAAAATATTGATTGCTAACATAAATCTCTCTTTTTTTATTTTAGTCTTCCGTTTGATGAAATACAGAAATTACAGAGGCTTGCTGCTGTAACCAGGACGCAAGATAATCCCAATGTAAGTAGTAAAATTATGAATTTATCAAGGTGTCCTGAACCTAGTCGTTGAAAAATAGGATAAATCATTTATTTGATTAAATGTCATAATTTGTTTACCTTTTAGCATTCTACACATCATATGCCAGCTGATTCAGATTCCGATTCAGATTCAGAAGAAGATTATTATACAATAGAACCAGAAGAAAAAGTGGAAGAGATCTAAATAAATGGAAATAGAGTTGTAGATTTTATGTATTTATTTGAACAGTTGCAAGAAATTTCACATCATAACTCTCCATTAGGTTGTAACTTCAATTATTTGAAATTAGTCAGTGAAAAAAGAAAAGGATTTGTGTCAAAATTCAAGTTTGTTTGCAAAATGTGCAACGCTAAATTGAGTTTACAGAATTTTAAAAAATCCAAGGATAAAAAAGAACTTGATCTCAACGAAAATGTGGTAAGTAGTTTCATGTCTATAGGTTCAGGATACGCGGGTTTAGAGCAAGTGTCTGCTTCACTTGAAATACCTTCTATGTCGGATCATTATTATGCCAAGTGTCATTCAAAAGTCTGTGAACTTTGGGAAACGGCAAAAGAAAAATGTATGGAAGAAGCAGCAAAAGAAGAATTCGATTTAGCCGTTCGAGATGGTAATGTTAATGCAGATGGAGTACCTATGATTACCGTGGTTGCTGATGGATGTTGGTCAAAACGATCATATAAAAAGAATTACAACGCTCTTTCGGGTGCTGCGGTAATTATTGGTTACAAAACAAAAAAAGTTCTTTACATGGCAGTAAAAAACAAGTATTGTATGATTTGTGCACGGTCAGAGAACAAAAAAATGCCAGCTCCCGATCACAGGTGTTATAAAAATTATATTGGATCCTCAAGTGGTATGGAATCCGTTGCGATAGTAGAAGGGTTTAAAAATTCGTTACCAAATCAGGGCTTGATTTACTCAAAGTTGATTGCT
Source organism: Cosmia pyralina (assembly GCA_946251885.1). Lineage (NCBI taxonomy): Eukaryota > Metazoa > Arthropoda > Insecta > Lepidoptera > Noctuidae > Cosmia > Cosmia pyralina. Next base: position 15,378,913 of record OX276355.1, read on the forward strand.
GATGGGGACTCCAGCACTTACAAGAGCATACTAGAAGCAAAACCTTACGCAAACTTGTTGGTGGAAAAAATTGAATGCACAAATCACCTTTTGAGAAACTTTTGCACGAAACTTGAAGAGTTAACCAAGAACACTTGCTATCCTATAAAATATCGAAAACTGCTTGGCAAAAATATACTGCGCTTACGTAGGTCAGTTAAAGGGGCTGTCAAACATATTAATTCCGAAGATTCGAATTTCAACCAAAAAGTAATTGAATTAAAACAAGATCTACTAAATGCACCTAATCATGTTTTCGGAGATCATAAATTATGCAAACCTTATTTTTGCCAAAATATAGATCCTACACAAAATTTTGTTGCTGAAATGAAGTCTAGCAATATTTTTGCAGCTATTATGAAAATTATGTCCAGATTGGTAAATAATGCTAAAAGCCTAATACATGATGTAAATAGTAATATTGCAGAAGTATTCAACAGCGTTGTTGCGAAATTTGTGGGCGGTAAACGAGTTAATTATTCAACACGCCAGTCTTATACAGCTCGCTGTGCTGGCTCAGTTGTATCCTTTAACGCTAAAGAATCACAATCATATATTTGCAGTAAGATTTTGATGCGAAGTCCTAACCCTATTGTAAAACGTTTAGAGATGAAACGCAATAAAAAAAGAATCGCAGATTTGAAACGGAGATTATCAAAATCATTTGTAACAAAAAAATGTACAAACAGTCTCAATGATAAATATTATGGCGACTCTTGTCAAAAGCCAGATCTGGAACAAGATGACTTTGATTTTGCTAAATCAGAACATACACTTCTGGACACATCTATTGGCCCACCTTAGAGTTTAGGTTTCGATGGCCCCTACCGAAATATGATTGCTAGATTGAACAAAAACTGTTGATGCAGTTTTAAACCTGATACATTTTACCATCTTTTTCGATCGTATTGTTTTAAATTTGAATTCAGAATACCATACGACATGGAGCTACGCCTAACAAGTCGGATATGCGCCTTGTTAAAGGCAATTGATTTTTGAATAAAAAACATGTTTTATCAAATAAAGGTTTAATTTAATAACGCGTGTTGCCTCCATGGGCATCTACCACAGCTCTCATACGATTAGGCATAGAGTTTATCAACCGCTCTATGAAATTTTGCGGGATCATCTCCCATTCCTCTTCTATGGCAGTTTTCAACTCCTGCTTCGTCTGGGCAACTGGCTGACGAGCCCTAACACGTCTTTTTAGCTCGTCCCACATGTGCTCAATGGGGTTCATGTCTGGGCTTCTGGCTGGCCAGTCCATAACTGTGATGTTCACATCCCGAAGATATTCCCTGACGATGCCGGCCGCATGGGCTCTTGCATTATCATGCATAAAAAGGAAATTTGGGCCCACATAGTCCGCGTATGGTATCACGTGAGGTTCTAAGCACTCACGAATGTACCTTTCAGCATTTAATGTTGGCAGCCGTGGTCCTGTAACAACCTCAAGTTGAGTTTTGCCGCTCGCGGATATACCGCCCCAGACAGTCCATGAGCCACCGCCATAAGCAACCCTCTCTTCAAAGCAGCATTGTGCGAAACGCTCTCCCTTACGTCGGTAGACCTTCTTCCTTCCATCATTGCCATGTAACACAATTTTAGACTCATCAGAAAAGAGTACACGGCTCCAATCTTGCTGTGTCCAATTTAAATGACTGCGTGCGAAATGAAGGCGCGCTGTTCGGTGGGCTCGCGTTAGTTTGGGGCCATTAGCTGGCTTGTGTGGTACCATATCGCGTTCTTTTAACCTTCTCCGAACAGTTCGAGCGCTCACAGATACTCCGTGGAAGTCGCGAAGTTGGTTTTGTATCTCAATGGAGGTAAGGTGACGATTTCTCAAGCTGGTCGTCACGATGAATCGATCCTGCCTTTCAGTTGTGACCCGAGATCGTGGCCTTCCTTGGCGACGAACAAAGCCGCCAGTCTCTAGGTACCTCCGATAAACATTTCGGACCGCAGATCGACTTAAATTAAGTTGAGCACTCACGTTTCTTTGGCTGTGTCCGGCCTGAATAAGTGCCACAGCTTGGGCGGCGACTTCAGGTGAAGTATCCATAGATTATTGATAGAACCTCACCTTAATGTTAAGAATAAGTAATGTTTGTTGCAAAACCAAAGATATCAATCACTTTTTCAAGAATTAAATCCAAGTAAACCAATAAAACCAAGTTTTCTTAGTATTCGATTGTTTGATATCAACAAACAGGCTCCAAATTGTCTTTTGTTTCTTTAAATTCTGTGTTCGAAATTCAAAAAAAGACTATTGAATGAAATTGTGAATGTGCCAGGTTCAAAACTGCATAAAAACTTTTTGCTCGACCTAATATAAAATTTTAGCTAGGACCAAACGAAACTGAAAATACAAGGTGGGCCAAAAGATGTGTCCAGAAGTGTATAAAGAAAATTCATCTTTCTGATGAGGATCGCCAGTCTCTTGAAAAAAGAACTGTTTTGCAAGCAGATTCAATTGAATGGCATCAAGAGAGAAAATTACGTCTCACTGCGTCTGCCTTCGGAAAGGTATGCAAAAGAGGCCTTATAAAATGTGCACCTCTAGTAAAAACTCTATTAAATGTGACTGGTGATTTAAGCCACGTAAAATCCGTTCGTTATGGCAAGGAACACGAACATATTGCATTAGAACAATTGGCTGAAGTACTAAAACTCGATCAAGAAGCCAATTTCAGCGGTGTACAGAAATGTGGCTTATTCGTCGACCCTGAACTGCCGTTTTTGGCGGCAAGTCCAGACGGATTAATAGGTAATAAAATTATTGAAATTAAGTGTCCGTATTCAGCTAAGAACATAACAGTCAGGGAAGGCATAGCACAAAAAAAAATTAATTTCTGGAAACTGGAGAAGAACGGGAACTTGACAATAAATAAACAACATGATTGGTTCTACCAAGTACAGGGTCAGCTCCATATTACTAGGAAAGAAATATGTTTATTTGTTATGTGGACAGAAAAAGATATGAAAATAGAAGCAATAAAAAGAGATGACGAATTCTGGAAAAACAATATGGAAACAAAATTAAAAACATTTTACTTTGATTGTCTTCTACCAGAAATAATTGATTCAAGGCTAGACAGAAAAATGGAAATTCGTGAGCCACAATATATTTTAGACGCAATAGACAAGAAAGAGTCAGCAAAACGAAAAAAAGCGATGCCTTCCACGACTGTTATGCCCGAAGCGAAGCGGAAAAAAGTTATAAAATAGTTACAAACGTAATAAAATATTCCTTTAACAATAACTATATAAGTATATACACATATACTGACCGATGGTATCGAAATAACAGTTTTGCTGGCTTCTTTCTTCCTGAAACATGACTTCTGCATAAGAAGTCGGAACTCTCACATTAGCTTTTGTATTGCTATATCATAGGGAATGCATCTTTTGTGTGGCTATGTGTTTGCCATAACGAACAAAGTACCTGAACATGTAACTTCATCATCAGAAATTCAATAGAATCTGGCTGCAAAAACTTACTACTAATAAAAGTATTTTATTGAATCTACTTTGAAAAACAAATAATTTGAATACGACAATAAAGGGTCGACTACTGGGATTTTTACCCTATTTAGCCGTTATGTTATTTTACGTTAGGTTTTGACTTTCTATTGTACTTAGAATACATAAAAGGTAATTAATTTTATTGAATTTACTTTAAAGAATAGATACTTAATTTGAATTTGAAAATAAAGGGTACCCACATATATAAGTAGGCGTTATGTTATTTTAAGTTATTGAGTTTTTATTGTACTTATTGTATCATAGAAGGTAATTAAGTAGGTATTATTCGATTTCAATAATACCCAATATCCATTTTTCATTGATAAAGATACCTACCTAACGACGGTAAATTATAAATTTAAAAAAATGTGTAAAATCTGGAAAAAGTTTCTTACTGTGAATATTTCCAATAAAGTATTTTGAAATCGTTTTATTTGTTTTATTTTGTAAATATTAGTAGCACCTCGCTAGTCGATCAACGCACGGCTAAGCGCGCGCGGGGCGCAATCGGTGCAGTGTTCTAGCCGCTCGCTCTCTTGCGGTGTGCCTCACGCACACATACACGGAGCGCATAAAATACCTAAAATCGATTAGCGCCAGAAACTCGGTGCGCTCTTAATGTAACGTCGGCCTAGAATAAACTCGCGCAGTAACGTAACGTAAACTGGTTCGAATTACTCGCTTCACAGATAATATTTACTTAGTTTTTGTTAGGGCTTGACCACGCTGAAATGACGCGCCCCTCTACTTAAATTTGTATACACACACTACAGTAAATGCAGTAGTGGGACGCATCATTTCAGAGTAGACAAGGTAGGTAGGTTTCCGGGGTACGAAATTTATTCACTATTGTAATCTATATACTCAATACTACCTCCCATTGAAGCCGTGGCAGATATTTTTATAGCACCTTATATATAATTTAATTTTACGTCTGTGAAATTTACAAAAAAGAACAGATTTTCTAAACATATATTTCAAGTGACTACAATAACCGCGATCAACGACCCCACAAAAATATATTTTTTTTTATCTTGTTTAGTTAACTCTGCGGAATTTAGCTAGCCAATTAAAAATAACCCTATGTCTATGGGTGATACTTGTTGTGCCTATCGCAAAAAATAAATCAAAATACTAAAGGACTATACAGGGTTAGTTTTCAATGACCAGCCAAATTTTCACAGGGCGTTCTACCTGTGAATATGAACAACTTTTACTATGGGACCAACTTTAAAATCACGAATAAAAAAACAGCTGTTTCATACAAAAGTTCAATACCTACTCGACCAAAATGTATGAAACCGCTGATTTTTTTTCGTGATTTCAAAGTTGGTCCCATAGTGAAAGTTGTTCATAATCATGGGTAGAATACCCTGTAAAAATTTGGCTGGTTATTGAAAACTAACCCTGTATACAGGGTGTACCAGAAAGGTGTGGTCAATTTAAAGGTGTGGCCATCAAACTGAACAACTTTCTCCATACGAAAAACATCGTAATCAAGAAAAAATAATCAGCCGTCCCATACATTTGTGTCGAGTAGGTATTGAAGATTTGTACGGGACAGCTGATATTTTTTCTCGATTACAATGTCGATCCCATGGAGAACGATGTTCAGTTTGATGGTCTGTACCCTTAAATTTGACAACACCGTTCTTTTACACCATGTGTAGTCGATTCAAAAATCCTCGAATTTACGTTACGACGTTTACCTCCGTGCCTTCTTTCTGGGGCCTCTGAGAAATGTAGAATGTATGTATTAGAAAAATAATTTGAAGCCTAGTAAAGTTGCCAAAGTTGTTAAAAGCTTTAATATAAACACTCTAAAGCAATAGGATAGGAAAGGGTTTGTTTGGTATGTGTTTGGAGATACTCAATGTTTAAACATTGAGTATCTCCAAACACATACCTTATATACAGGCTGTGCAAAATACCGATAGCCAATTTGAATAGTCCAATACGCCTATCCCTTCAAACAAACCCTTTCCTATCCTATTGCATGTAAATCAGGCATCAGGATCAATATTAGCTAATGTTAAATAATACCTGTTATATAGCCTTACAGTCAAACATCAAAGTCGATTGTATGGACGACGGACACAGTGTAACTACTTACAGTAGTACATCGGAAACGGGCGGAGCTTATATCCCGAACTGATATACTGCATTTCGGGTCATAACTAGGTACAGTACGACACAACTTAGATGTAGCATAAATTTAAAAATTTGCATTCATTCATTTCAATTTAACGAATGTATTTGGTTATATGCCTTTACAAGTTATTGCGTTTGCGTAAAGATCATTTTCGTCTAAACCAATAATAAAGATTGGTGACTTTGAAGGCGCACTCAGTTCGAACGCTGGTCTGGTCGGTTTTACGAATTTTGCCGATACCGATGCTACGTCTAAATTGTGTCGTACTGAACTAAGGTATACTACCTGTCATGTATGGGCGTTGAATCATTGTAGCTAGCTACACTGTGGTTTATCTGTGGTGGATCTTGCACAGCCTATATACATATTGGCCTTTGGAAGCAATGACCACGCGAGGGTTAACGGTGGCTGGACACGCGATAGTCTCGTTGAAGAATATTGCCAATCTGGATGGCGGTCTCATGAGGGTAAGTATGCCTATAGGTATTTAGCATTTTAAAGGTTACGCTTACATTCCTTGTGCTTGATGAAAATAAGGGAAGATTGATTTTCTAGATGGCTTGACATGAAGTAGGTAGATAATTACAGAAGAGCACTTTTTTTTTGATACCACATTTCAACAGAGAACTTTATACAAATAAAATTAATCCAATTATAACTCACTACTATGACATTTCGAAGAAATAAATGCAATACTTTTTTTTATAAAATTTTAGCGCTTTTAATAACTTACAGTGGTTACGTGAGGACTTTATGTAAAAAAAGTGAAGTATATGACTCGGTGAAATGAAACCGGATTCCGCAAATTCCGTTATTTTCACGAAAATATCCGGGAACGTGACGTCGTTCTTTCAATTTTACACAATTTTTTGGTAGGTGTAATCATTTCCAAAGGCCTGTAATAAAAATACCAAAGTTTACGGAACCGAGGCCTTCAGGAGGGTGATGTATCACGATATTCACGATCAAATTGAATTCCATTTCTCTGAGGAAATATGACTTCAAAGGTAGAGGCGGGTAGGACTTCGAAAAATGTTGTTAAATAAATAATTGACATCTACTTCTACAACGCAATTGAAAAAAGATTTTACGTTTTTTGCGTTCCCTATTTAAACAAGTAATTTTTAGGCAATACAAAATAACTTTTCCAACAAAAGAACCTAATAAAACCTAAAAGTAAAAAAAAAGAAAAAAAAAGTCAAATCATGTATGTTTAATAAAACCATCAATGGACGATCGTCTAAAATTCCAAAGATATTTTATTAGGTACTAAAAATCATGGCACTGCTCTCTCATATTTCTGAGACAGGAATGTGATTACACTGAAGATACCTTGTTTAAACATTGTACCAGGAATATCTGCTTGGTTATGAAAATTTCACTAACATTTTCCAAGTGCTGCCAATGTAACGAACTTTGTGATACGAATTTTGGTTTAATGAAATACCTTAAGGTATAATTAAAATTCGGCAGAATTGTAATAACACCTTTTACGTGTGTTAGGGTGAGGCCACATTCGAATCGCCTATCTAGTCCCCTTTACAACTGCGCTCGCTGCCATTAAAGGCCGTTTGTGACATTTATTGCTTTTTGAGACTTACGAACGACTTGGCTGTAGGTCGGATTGTCTTTGCGATACGAGAAATAAAACTCTAATGAAAATTACCTTAATTAAGGAAATGGAAGTGTGAAAGGGACAAGTGATACGGATAACTCTAAACATTCGTTGATGTGTTGTGTAACGCCGCGATACTGAATATTATTGAGTGGCTTTAGAGAGTTTAACACCTTGCTTCTACATTATGCTAATTGAATTCTTGGTTTACGAGAGGGTCGTGGAGGTAAACCCGAGTGAGGTCATCGCCATTACAGGCCTGTTAATTTTAGCTCCTACAAACACTATACATAGCCCATTTCTTTTTGCAATACCTTGCCATTTTTAATTAAAATGCACCCCACGGCGATAGATAGCACTCCCTTGTATATTGAGAGTAAAATACGCGAAAGTTTATTTGTTTTACGAAATAGAAAAAAATAATCCTCTTTTTGTATACCTACCTGTGCGTCTAGAAAGATTTACGTTTAAAAGATTTTTAATTGAGATAGGTAAAGTCGTTTTAAGATTGAAAAGTAAACAAGCCAAGTCATATAAAAGCTTGTAAAAAACTTTCTTTATACATAATAGGTGTGATAAAACACTAAATTGGCAAAATAAATCAAGAAGCAAAGCAGCCATAGAATTATTCTATTCAGCCATTACAATAATAAAACAGTAATTAACTTCAAAATGGCGCCAGCAAAGATGGCGGTCTTTGCCGCGATAGGAATTTCATATTTTGCTAATCACTCGTCGGCTGACTGTACAGTGGAATATCGGTTTAACATAATTATATTTAATTTAAATTCTATTTCTAGCTATATCCGTGCGTTATGGTAGGTTTCAGTACATTCCGAGAATTTCGATAGATCTATACAAATATGCTCGAGTATCTCATCGATTCGCTGTGAACCTTATAATATTAGGTCATTGTTAGCGTTGCTGGAATATTCTACGTTTCTCCGGAGACCCGAGTGTATGTTTTGAGTATTTGAGGTATTTTACCTTGGTCTCTAAATAATGATTGTCAGAGTGCAAGGCAAGATGAATGTTATGAAGTTCTAATATAACATTGCAATACAATTATTTAGAACTTCTTTTTCTCACTTTATTCGTGGCATAAAAAACAATTAAAAAAACCAACACGACGACGACGATTTTATAAATCCAACTTCAAAAGTAATATGTACCCAAATTTACAACACTATGGACCTACTTCTGTCGCCAAATTGGATACAGCAACCTGAAATCTCAAGTCGTGCTAAGAATTCGCAAACCTGATGGTCGGGGAAATACAGACGTCTATATGTTAACAACTTCCTATCAGATTGGCAATCAGTCTGTTTGTAAAATAATTACTTGAAAAAAACATACCTGAACTGATCCCTGCCATTCAGCGTCTCCTGCTTAATGGACAGTATAACAGGGCCCAGGTCTTCATCATTCGTGAAGTAGTTCCAATGCTCAGTTCCATAGAAGTACTTCTCATACGTCTCCTGTTCCACAGAAGTGAGTTCAAAGCCTCCAGATCTCTCCCACTGTTCCTCAATAGCTGTTTTCTTCTTTGGAGTGCTTCCTCCGTTGTCACTACTATCTTCAGCTGCTTCATCAAGTGACCCTGATCTTCTGTGGCGATCTGTTGGGAATGGAGAAAGATTTGATTATTGCCTCATTCGTCTTGTAAGACTTCGAGTTTCAGAATGGAGGAAAACTTCTGGTCGTTTTTGTGCAAATAAATTCTCAGACAAAACACGGAATTTGGACCCATTACATGGAAATTGGTCATCCATTATTAGGAGGGATTGGAGGTTTATGGAATCACTTCACTATATCATCAGAAGGTAAATTGGGTAAAGAGTTTAAGTCGCTACAAGTTCCGATTGTTAATGAAAAATGGCAGATTTCGGCAGACCTTTATTCAAGATTCCAGGCCAGAACAGGATAAAGAAAATCCTATAGCCTAAATTCTTGAATGACAAATACATGTATAAATATAGTATATTTATCAAGGACTCCACAGATATAGGCCGATGACGTAGCCGACCCTAGCTTGTCGCAGATTAATGACGCCGATAAAGTTGTGTTGTCACGCTTCGATATGTCACGAGCGATTTCTTTGGAAGCATTTCAGTCACGCAACGCAGATATAATGTGACTCACCCTTAAAAATATGTTTCCTCAATGTTCGGAGTGTCGAAAGGATACACGAACAGTCGAACACCAGCAGACCCTTGCTCTTCCTTTGGCCCTGGGTGTTCCACCTTAGGAGCTTTTATCAGAGAGTTTGTCTTTGTGCCAATGACAATAAAATATTAGATTCTAATTAAATTAGCAGAAGGTGCAATTCTGATTATCTTATTCTTAAGAGTCTATACTCGTACGAACTCAAATGGCTTAGCATGATCCTCCCTTATGTCGAAAATACTGTAGCATTAATTTTGAAATTAATATATGGTAGGGCGCTTTCAATTTAGACGTTTCGTGTCGGACCGCTGCGGTGCCGAAGCGATGCGTTTGTCGTATTGCGTACGGACGGTCGTATGTTTTCATACAAAGCGCGCGGCGCGGCAACAGTGCGGCGTCGATGTCGCGAACGCTCGACAACAGGACGGGAACGTCGCAAACTTACGAGTAAGTGTATGAAAACAAACTACCGTCCGTGCGCAATATGACAAATGCACCGCTTCGGCACCGCAGCAGTCCGACACGAAACGTCTAAATTGAAAGCGCCCGTAAAGTTGATGATTAATGTTAAGTACTATGTTAGACGAAAACACGATTCTATAAAATTTTCTCGATAGAAAAAAATCCAAAGTGAGGTAACTTTGGATTTTTTTTCAAACCGAACAATAAACCGTTGGTATTAAAAAAAATACTTCAAATTAGATCATGAAACTTGGCATACTAACTGAACTAACTATAAAGCAGGTCTTGTGTTTTTTATTCTTTTCAAATTACCATTATTTTCACCGTAATAAGCAATTACCTAAACTGTCGGCGCCCAGCACCGCACTCAGTCTCGCTCTCACTCCGTCCGCGAGCAGTATCGTGCGAGCGAGATAAAAACCTGAGGTAGCATGGGCTCTTAAGCGATGTTCGATCAGATATATGAATAAATGCATCCGCACTTATTCAGAGATTGAGCTTTTGATACTGATAGAAATGGTCTTTTTTAATGGATACCACCGTTAAAGTGTTAAGTATTTTAGTAATGGTTGTTGAAGTGTGTTAATAATGGGCCATTGACTACAGAAGTCATAACAATTCTAAGTATGCTAGCACGCGTTCCAGACAGAGATATAAAATGTAGGCAATGATAACAGGATTCTGCCATTAGCTCTTAAAATAAATAAATAATGTAAATGGGCGAATGCGCACATGACAAAGCTTGCATATACAGGGAGTACACATGGTTAAAGAAGTACATTTGAGTTTTAAGAAAGAAATTCAGTGTTGTGCCTACCATGCTGAGAAACATTATAAAAGAACTTAGCATTTATATAAATCGAAAAACTCTTTACCCGACGCCAAACCCTAAACATGTGTTTTTCATTCATTTTATTTTTGTATCATCAACGTATGGGAGTTGATGAAACAAGAATTTCACATAAGCTTAACATTATTTTTTGCCGAGGTCCTAATCTCATTTTTAATTCAGTCTCAGTCGAGATGTTATAATCGGATTAGAACGAGACACGTGATGCTGCCGTAAAATTATGAACGACAGTTGTCTTGCGGTTATTGCTTTTCAAGTTATTGTATTCGTGAAGTGGGATAATTTGAATGAATTTTATTATCCTGCTAAGACAAGCTACTCAGAGTAGCTCAAGTTAAATTCGATGGCGATCCCAGTGGAAATTAAATGAATTATCAGCGTGTACTTACAAATTATCGAACTGGTAAATAATATTAATCTAATAGATACCTAATTATTTAAAACACATTTCTATTGTGTTGTATCTAATATACTCAGCTCAAAAAGTATTATCTGTTTTTAAGATGAGTAAATAAATGCCAAATACGTGGCCTGAAGCAAGTAATTTTTAAATTATGTTGTAGCAAAATGACATCAATCCGCCTAGCTTTTTCGCAACTGTGTTGAGGTCGGCTTCCACTCTAACCGGATGCAGCTGAATACAAGTATTTTTCATGGAGCGACTGCTTATCTGACCTCCACAATCCAGTTACTGGGTAACACGATACCCCTTGGCAACACTGGTTGTCAGACTTTTGGGTTTCTGACTAACCGTAACGACTGTCAAAGATTTACGAATGACAGTTGGGACCAAAGGCGGTCTCGACTCTCGACATAGGGGGTTCGTGGATGGGTGATGGTCACCCATCGACCGCGGCAGGTGTACCTTAACCTTCGACCGACCCGTGCGGCTGATATCATAATTACTTAACACCAAAATAAAAAAGCTGAACACAATAACTAGTGCTAAGTTGTGCCCGATTTAATTTCCAATAATATTGTCTGTCTCACTTGAATATTTACGGGCATAGCATTGACACCAAAGACAGGTTACAGCTACTTTATTAAGAGATGTGTCTACCTCCAGTTATCGGGCAAGCTCGCAATGTGTCGGCTGTCAGGCCAAAGCCGACGCTTACCGTGTCATTGCTGCCTGAGTTCACATATTTGAACAGCTCAAATTAAATTTTGCAGTAGATATTTCGTTGTCACTAAAATTTACTATTGAATGGGGCTTGATTACGTCTACACTGATGACGTATGTATCATTTACATGATAAGACACTCTAATTGGGTTTGGATGTTTAATAGACGGTTCGCGTTTATTAAATACGTCATTATGTCTGGGCGAAACAAGCTTGGCTTCAAACTGTTGGCGCCTTTGTGGATATTCTCGTTAAGGACTCACTGAATTTTGTGCTACATTAATTCTATTGTGCGTTATCGCTAATCTGGGTTAGTCATAAGCGTTTATACGACGTTTACCGTTTTAACTAGCGACCCGCCCCTGCTTCGCACGGTTTTTAAGACTTTACAAAACATTAAGATTTCTTTACTATTTCTAAGTAAAATAAGAATGTATTATACACATAAACCTTCCGGAATATATTCTCTAAATGATGTTGGAAACCGTATCAAAATCCGTAGCGGAGTTTAGAAGAACAACGCGGTCATACAGACAGACACGAAAAGCGATTTCAATTTATAATATGTATAGATATAGATAATATGGGTGATGAGGAGCTCGTGGGTAAGTGATAACAGCCGCACGGGTCAATCCATCAGGTTAAGCTACGCTTGCCGGGGTTGGTTCGTGGATGGGTGACCATCTTTACATATCGAGACTCCTCCGTGCCTCGGAAAGCACGTTAAACCGTTGGTCCCGGGCGTCATTCGTAGCTATTTGACAGTCGTTACGGGTCATCAGAAGCCCGAAAGTCTGACAACCAGTCTTACCAAGGGGTATCGTATTACCCAGTTACTGGGTTGTGAAGGTAAGATAGGCAGTCGCTCCATGTAAAATAATGGTATTCAGCTGCATCCGGTTAGACTGGAAGCCGACCCCAACGTAGTTGGGAAAAAAACTAGGCAGATTGATTGATAGATAATGTGGGTAAACGTATTATGCCCGTTTTCACCAACCCTAAGTGACACTTAAATGAATCCCAAAATATTATTGCACTGTTGGATTTTTAACTAGTTGAAAATCCAACAGTGCACTTTTATTTAGGGTTTCGTGAAGTGTCACTTAGGGTTGGTGAAAACGGGCATTAGTCTACTTTCGAGTTTGTGCTATTGGTATTCTTTTGTTTCACAAACCTTATTCTTTTTCTTAAATTACAATTTTTTGGCATCGTTTACCTTTTTTCCATTAATTTTCTTGTTCTTAGTAAGGGTTTGCTTACTACTATTAAAACAAAATGCCTCCATCATTATTATTTACGCTATCCTAACCTAGAATATGTTTGCAAAATACAAATGTGTAGGCTTATGCTTTTACATGTACAATGTACATCCCTTTCGCCGTCCCTATTTTTATCATATCAAAAGACGGGTTGTTTACCTAAGCATAGCTACGCTGTCAAACGGGCAAATTGCTATGAAACACAATCCCTTGCAAACATTGCATATGTGTTGACGACTACCTACTGTACTCTTACCTCACCTCTATCGGGAATGAATATGAATGTTGTCGGGTAATAGGTACTATATCCACATTTTGTTTGTAGAAATTGATATTTCGCAGAGGTTTGACACAGGAGCATCCATTTCAATTCTTGATATGTATGTAAAGACGCTGCCTTTGTGCCTATCTTGTATAGTGTTTAGAATACTATTGACAACTTCGCCTATTGTGTGTAATGGTCTCAGTAGTTAGGACATCTAGCATTAGTCTGCGAAACTGTTTCTGAAGTACAAATGTAGCAATAGTATTTGTCCACAAAAAAAAGTGAATATTGTTTTTTTTTTTTCATGTTTTTATTTAGTACAGTATCACGAAAAGAGGCTAAGAATTTACATTTTAAGCCTAAAACAGTCATTTAAGTTTCATTTTTAAACTCACAATCAGCAAGTCGCACTCGCTTTTAGCCTAATCCTCCGACACAAGCCTCTGTCTTAGCAGCAGTTGAAAAGTTACACCAAAATAATCTCATTTAAGCTCTCATTTCCACCTGACTGAATTTGAAACACAGCTACTCTTTGAAGATAACATTAGACATTGATAAGCCTCCTTTGAAAATTTCATTTTTGAATTAAAAAAGCTTTTTCATTTTACTGTTTATATTTTTATAGTTTTCTCTAAAGACTTCGAAATACAGTATTTCATAAATAGTTAATGAAGTTGCAATGAGATTCGAGAAACTAATTAGAAACGTTGTTACCAATACAATACTGAAATTATTGGAAAAATCTCCAAGCAGAAGGGTTTCGAAGGGTTAAAACGGAATTGGAAATCGAAATAAGAAAGAACAAAGCTCGAACATTCTTCGAAGATTGATGAAAAAATATTGAATGCAAAGTTATTTTTTTTCGTTTGCTCCGGAATTTGGCTTTGCCAAAATACAAAATGTCACTAACATTTTCAACTTTCCTGAGTGTGGACTCGTTACGAAGGAATGTCAGGACGTCGGAATAAATTATCACGAAAAATGTTTTTAAGTATAGCACTTTTCTTTATGACATTTTGTTACTGCTGCACGCCCGTAGCATGGCCACCATAGAAAGAGATTTTGTCGACGGAAGAATAGACAAAAATGACGTTTCCGTGTAAGACGACAACAAAGTAGAAAAACTCAACTGCGCTTGTTACGAAATTCACTGTTTTACAAAATTCGACTCAGAATTCTTTGTTGTATCATAGCATTTTTTTTTTCAGAGGGGCTCGTGACTAAGTAATAACAGCCACGCTTGCCGGGGTTGGTCCGTGGATGGGTGACCATCTCCATCGGAAAGCACGTTAAGCCGTTGGTCCCGGCTGTCATTCGTGGATCTTTGACAGTCGTTACGGGTCGTCAGAAGCCCGAAAGTCTGACAATCAGTCTTACCAAGGGGTATCGTATTACCCAGTTAATGGGTTGTGGAGGTCAGATAGGCAGTCGCTCCATGTAAAATAATGGTATTCAGCTGCATCCGGTTAGACTGGAAGCCGACCCCAACATAGTTGGGAAAAGGCTAGGCAGATTGATTGATCATAGCATTTTTTCTGTTTGGTTTTCATTTTTATTGCTATTATGTCACGTATATAAAGACAACTATACTCTTTTTTTTTCAAAGTGGCGAAAACCGTATTTTTTGTAAAGAAAAATATATTACAGTAATATTGGCCTTAACCGTTTCCTTGGTAATACCCTATTAACTAAATGATGTTAAATAGAAAAAGATAGCTTTGTTCTTCGATTAAAATTATCACAGTTTTGCGTTCAAAACGCTCTCCTGTAAAATTATGATTTTGTAGATAAATGTGTATACTTTGCGGCCGTCGAGTAGAAAATGTTCTACTGTCTTTAGCATGGCGATTACAATGTCAAATTGTCATCACTACCCTAGACAATTGTCAGATGTCAGTGTGATTTTGACAGTTTGAATAGAAAACTTACTTCCGAAATAGTCTACATAAAAAAGAACCTAGACAAAGATAGTTAGAAACGAAAGACAAAATGACAGATTCTGGAAGGATTTCTACGGTGCGATGTCAAAAATGGAGAAACGAAATGTCACTTTGTATAGAAAGAGATGTGTCTATTCTTCGTAGAGATAGAAGTGGTCATGCTACGCGTGCTGGATAAGCTTATACATGATTCACACCAATTTATTTATTTACATTAAAAAATAAAATTCTGTTGTTATAATTTTCAGCTGGACCGACACTATTGTTAGCTTTTTCACCATGATCTCTATTTTGTTTCGTCTAGTATTATGCTTTCTGATGCAAACTACTCTCTAAGAATATAAACGATAAAAATGAAGAGGAAAACATGTAACAGGAATGTTCACTTACTACATTGGAGCTATAAAACGCAGTTTCTTGGGGCGCCATACAATTTTATCGGCGATATTTTTTCGTCATTTCATGCTTGTTATTCGACCTTACAAAGATCCGTTTCCAAGGATGATGTGACAATTTTATAATAATATCATCAAAGTATGTAGATCAGATCACGTTTTATTCAATTCTTCGTATGATAAATTGTATTACGTAGTATAAATTTGATTAACGGTCTATCTATCGATGAGAGTATTTTCAAGGCTCTCTTGGCAAAATTATTTTGATTAACAATGTTAAACTATTTTGGTCATAAGTCTTGGATAATTCCATTGTGGAACTTAAGTGAAATATTCCAACAAGACATAGGTATGTATATGAAAAGAGATTTTTTATATAGGTAGTACCAGAATCTTCGTCCGTGCAAATCTAATTTATTAAGCTCAAGGAAAAGTATGTATCAAGTAAGTATTCAGTGATTGATAATCTCTCGAGGGCAGCAAAGTAAAACAAATAAACAGCTAGTGGGAGTGAATTCGATCTAATTTGGAAATGGATTCCCCACTGAAAGGAAGCTTTGTAGCTATGTATTGATTTAACTTGTAGTTTGGATTCCGTTAGTTTATTCCAATACACAAAGTGAATTAAAAAAAATTGATATCCAGAAAGTAATGTTTTGTTTGTTGATTTTTTACTTCAAGTACAGATTTTTGGGAATAGTCATTGAAAGATATTATAGAAGACGGAATTGCAATGATAAATGTTTATTAAGTAAATTGGTTTTAACACTTACACGTCAAAGAATATATATTTTATAAAAACTTTTTTACAAAAAATACAACCGACTTCCAAAAACAACACTACAAGATGAAAAATAACTTTTTCGTACCACTTGCTCAAAAAAGTGACATTCTATGCCACAAAAAGCGAACATAACAATAGTCATTTTTAATCTGTTAAAAACAGGGAAAGAAAATTCTACTGAATTTCATTCATCCTCTAGGGGGAGAATGTGATTTAAATTTGGAATACTTACCGAAATTTATACTGAACTACCTCTGTGTTTACACCATTGAGTTTGTATATAAAGCATTATACATCTTTTTGAAAAAGGAATACGCATTTATTATGCAATTATGATTATTAAATAAAATTACGAAAACCTACGAGGCCGTATGAGCTTGGCCTTTGCTTTTCCGACAAAAAAATATTAGTCTAGGAATTTGCCGCGTTTTTGTTTTCTTCAAATACATAAACGTTAAGTTTATTTTAATTTATTTTTATAAATAAGTTAATGTTCTAAAAATACGTTACGATGTTAAATCAAAGCGACAGTGACACGACAATGACGTCGGTGTCTGGTTATATGTATTTTCGTTTTTTTCCACCGACTTCCGAAATTAAAGCTATTTTGCATTTTGTAGTGTTGTTTTGGAAGTCGGTTGTATTTTTTTGTAAAAAAGTTTTTATTTTTCTCTTTTTAGTTGTGGTAGCTACCCCACACAAATTCTAATACCACTACCTGCAAAAGAAACTAGAACATCATCCATATAAAAGTGGGGAAAAAATACGTACCTATTACTGAAGCTAACTCAAAAACTACCCAAGCAAAGTTAATCAATTTTATTGGGACCAACTTTGAGGTATACCCTCTCGAATAAAACAATTTTTTTTCAAATCGGACGACTCTGTAAAAAGTTATGCGTGGCCATACATAAAAAAAAAATAAAAAAAAAATTAGACGAGGTCTGTTTCCGACTACTCTAAAAAGAAATACCGAAACAAAGTAAGATGTGAAAGAAGAATAATAATAATAAAAAAATCATAATCATAATTAATGAAGGGTAAAACATTTCTAGTGATAAACTTAGTTTGCTGTCAGTAGGTAACTTTCTTCGAGATTTAGTAGTAGGTCCAACAGGAAGTGCAGTATTAAAAGAACCTAAAACTGCACCCTAATTGCGTAACACACTATCGACCGGAATCTGAATAATTTTGAAGCAAACTGCTAATCCATTGCTTCATATATTCGAAAAATTTGTCTGCTCGACAATGTAAATAACGCAATTAGTGTTGTTGAACTGTCAAAATGAAACCAATTCCGATTAATAGAGTGTTACGCAATTAGGGTGCGGGAGAAAAAGAGTAGATCGGAGTAGTTTAATGCTTTGTCGATAA
The DNA here is from genome assembly GCA_946251885.1 of Cosmia pyralina. Taxonomy (NCBI): domain Eukaryota; kingdom Metazoa; phylum Arthropoda; class Insecta; order Lepidoptera; family Noctuidae; genus Cosmia; species Cosmia pyralina. Next base: position 15,396,863 of record OX276355.1, read on the forward strand.
ACCAATTCCCTATAAGGTGTACCTATTATGTATAGATCGATCGTATCTTCAAATCCTTTTCGGCATTATATCTCGCTGAACTTACATAAACGTAATATTTGTTATCAATATTGTCTACACGTACGCCACGCATATATGGCATTATTTTGATATTATTACGTAGTTAACCCGCGTACGAGTATCATGGAGACCGTAGTATGAGTGTTTTCGAATTGTGGAAAGCTAATTTAAGAGTACTCCAACTGCAAAATGTTCTGTATATAAATTGACGTTGTGTTTTTTTTAGTGTCTTAGAATGAAGTTTGAATCAGAGTAAAATTGTAGTTGACATTTATTTTGATAAAATTATCATAAACCACCCGATTATATCTTAAGGCCAGGATATTCGAGCGCAGTAGGCAGTTAGCGTTACCTCCCCACCCCGCGTGGCAAGTCGCGCGAACGCGCAGTTCAAATGAACTCGCTGACCCCGCTCTGCAAAATAATTTTCCCATAATTTAAACTTAATTACCACTATAATTATAATACAACTTAAACTAAGATCTACAGTTTAATTATACACTACAACAATATTTACAGACTGATTTTTAAAACTAATAAACAAACACGGAAAATAACAATAATATGACAAATATTTCGATCGATTAGCGGAGGGACGCAGCGAGCCAGCAAAAACGACACAGGTCCTGCCTCGGAAACGCCTAGCGGGCTACTGAAGCGAAGCGCGTGCGCCGCTTAGTTATATAATCATTTGTTAAAATAATAAAAAACTGTTTTGAGAAAAAGTAACCAGAGAATGTTCTCCTAAACGTTATTGCCTATTTTTTGACATATTTTTTTTGAGTAAAAGTTTGGTCTACTTCAAGTACGACTTGAAAAACGATCACAAATATCTCTGTTTTCGCGATTTTTTATGATCGAGTGAAAATTTAAATATCGTGTTTTGAACCGGAGAATAATCAAGAATGTTTATTAAAGTACAACATATATTTTTACCAAATCAATACTAAGAATATTTGATTGTTTAATGTTGAATCAAAAATAGGTCGATTTTGAGGAACCTGGCCTTAACAACCGGCATTGAGGTTAATTTTCAGTATTTTCCCTCTTGTTTTTTTCGCTTCATTATTTTTTATTGCTTCTAAATTACAAGTGTTATATACATATAATAACAGTGGGACAGAGTAGGCTAGTATAGTGTAAAACCTAACTTGCGATTCACAGGTGAGAGAGAATTTACAAACTAGAATATTGTTAATCTTTCTTTCCCAAAAATAGATTCTGTGACCGCGAGTGCTATGAAGGGCGCGTTTGTAATGAAAATAGAATTTTAATAATAAGTATGGAATTGGGTTAGTAGAATGCTGGAACATTTTTGTGAAACGATATACAAATAATTATCTGAGTAGTTATAGTATGGTCAGCAACAGAAGTCGGTTAACACTTCTACTTTTTGACATCATCTAAATTAACACAAAATGATTCGATAAACGGTTTTTTTTTTCGTTTAACTGTTAAAAGTTAATGTTCTTACAATTTTAAGTACTTCTGTTCCGATTTGGATTAAATATTTCGCTTAGTAATTGAGACTAAAAAACTGCAAATGTTAATCGACTTTTGTTGCCGACTGTACAATGTGAAACTTTATTTCGTCTATAGATTGGTGAATCTAAACTTTATTTCGTACAAAGGTTCGTCTCCTAAATTATTTAACTGTAAACATAACCTAAAAATAACAAAATTATATACTAACATAACTAAAACTATTAAAAACTAAAATATGGCGTCGAAAAATTCCTCCACATCGCTGTCGACTGGTAAAGTACCCAAGAGCCTGGCGGCATTGCCACGTTGTATGGCAATGCTAAGCCGCTGGCCAAGGTAAAAGCCAGCCCTTGGGTCACGGGAAGTGTCAACCAGCCGTTTAGAGATTTCGTTGAAAAAATTGGTTACCTATTTCGGCAATGAAAACAAACATACAAATGTATGGAGAATTTAAATTACTGTTCTAGTCTTCCAATCTTCATCAAATCAATGTTATCTAGACTATACGCTATATATGCAATTTGCAGTAGGTACCTAGCTTTGTTATTTTTTAAGGGCGATTCAAATGCCTGGCTGACTTTGACAGCCTTAATGGAAACGGATGGTTTTCGATTAACTGTGCCCATCCATCAAGTATCTATTTAAGTTTGTGAATGTACGGTAGGTGTGTTATTCTAGTCTTTTGCATTTTCAGGGTTGGATGATGTTAATTTATTTGATTTACTTATTTACAAATCTTTAGTCGATTCTGTACTAATCGATATATTGTAGGTACTTATTACGGTAGCCAATCCTACCCACTAAAAATACTACTTTACTTCTCGTACTGTGCTTTAGTTGAGACGACGGACGTATAAACTTCCTAGTAAATTTAATTGGCTAAATAAATGTATATTATTTTAAAAAGCCTCTAACTAGTTTTATTGAAGTGTTAGAACCAAGATTTTCAATAGATGGGCACAAAATAGGACGCTGTGTCCCCATCTTTACTCTTAGTTACCATTTACCACCCTTAGCTTATTAGGAGATTTTACATCCTAAAAACACTAGTGATCGTCCAACAGAAACCTTTTAGCAGTCTGATCTGGGTCCTTATTATGACGTATTAACGCCATCATGATTCCGTTGCGAAAAAGGGATGGTGATATAGGTCATGTATAGCGTCGTCTTTCTCTGGCACTGGGAAAATTATGGCATTAATTGTTCATAATACGGCCCCTGAGATTTTACATCCTAAAACCACTAGTGATCGTTCAACAGAAACCTTTTAGCTGTCTGATCTGAGATTTTACATCCTAAAAACACTAGTGATCGTCCAACAGAAACCTTTTAGCAGTCTAATCTGAGATTTTACATCCTAAAACCACTAGTGATCGTCCAACAGAAACCTTTTAGCTGTCTGATCTGAGATTTCACCTGTTTTATCATACTTTTGTTGCGCAATAATTGCTTCGAATTCGTTTCAGTTACTAACGAATCGAGTATCTTGTTCCGTATTTTCCAAAGCCATTTCACTAGCAAGACAAAATAACAACGACAAATTATAGGGTTCAAGTTACAAATTGATTTAATGGATATCATAATGGATGCCATAAATTAGAAGGACTATCACTACAAACTAAAGTTTCATGTACACGTTAATGAAAGCCCTTCAAGAGGCTATTGGAAGCCTGAAACTATGATTGAAGACAGCTTGGCCCGGTCAACGCATGCTCCACTACTTCAGACCCACTTAACTTCATGTCTTCATAATCAATTTCATTTATACGTCAAATTTGAGCGAAGCACGCATTTAAGGCACGCATATATAGCATAACGGTGGCATAGAACATAATATTTCCTTTCATAATGGTTTGTGAAATAATAATGAATAATGTGTGGCTTGCGTTAATAAATGTTATGTGATTAACTAGAACACGTGTGCTATGTGTTCATCAGATTGAGTTGCTGGACAGTTTGTTGTTTGTGCAAGTACTGCAAGTACAACATATAACATAACGCCTGTATTCCCCGGAGCTTAAGGCAGAGGTACACCTACAAATGCAAGTATAAATACTTACTAAAAAGCTTATGAAGTTAGTTGTGACAGTGAATTTAGACTTTAATGCTCGGTTCTTATAAACAAAACCGGCCAAGTGCGTGTCGGGACACGCGCAGTAATAGGGTTCCGTAGTGCACGCCGCCGCCCGTTGTTATTCGAGCGTAAATATTATTAATTTAGAAATCGTTATTAATAAGAATGTTATGATTTTATTTTTGTATATTTTTACATGGTTCATAAACTTATATTTACTACCTGTTTTACACAATTAACAACGTTATATGTATAAGTAATTTTGTACTGTTCCAAATACATTGTACAAGTTTGTTGACTAATACTCGTAAACTTGAAAAGCCTACTTAGCTGTGATAGTTTTCCTTTTAATTTCGTTATATATACTACTACCGTGATTTTTTTCACCCATCCAAAACTAACTGTTTAGCTGGTAGGGGACGACGTCACTTGACTCTAACAAAAATTAGCACTTTAAAGCTTAATATTTCAGAAACGGATCCCTAAATCGAAAAATTGTTTTCACAAACCCGCACTATTTTTTAAAGATCTATCCAACAACACCCCACACCCTATGGTGTGGGGTGTAAAAATAAAGTGTAAAAATAGTGTGTGTCTAGAAGAGAAAAAAAACATCCCAACTTTCCGTTACAGATTATCCCTATAAAAATTTTTTTTTTCATGATTTTATTTTATCACTTTATCGGTGTGATAAATATGTAAATCCATGCCAAATTATAGCTTTCTAGTACTTAGAGTCTCTGAGCTAAGCTGCGGACGGACGGACAGACAGACGGATCGACATAGCGAAACTATAAGGGTTAAAAACGAATGGTTTTGCTTGCAATGGTAGCATTTTTTATTGCCAAACTGGGCATATAAATAGATTCGTTAGCTAATTTTATCTGTTATAGCTACTTCCATAAGGGAGGGTCTACTATATAAAGCTATGAGGTCTTTGCTTCATTATTGGTCAAGATACAAGAGTCTTAATTTTAATTAATAACCGTCCGTAAAGCATAGGAATCGGCCATAAGTCTGTAAACCAAATAAATATGTAACACCAAACATAATGAATGTGAGAAATACCCAAGCATGACATAGCAAATGTAAACAAACGAGACGAGTCACGTACTGATTGTGATGAAGAACACACTGTGGAGTAAAATGACCGGGTCACTGTGCCATTACAGTATCGCGGTACATTTACACATGACGTGACTTTTGAATAGGGCCGCCGATAAGGGAGGAGACGCGACGGCGGGCGCCAAAGATCCTCTCACTATCCCAGACAATGAGGGGAACGCCGATAAATTGAAAACGTGTGTCGAATGAGACATCGCCGATGGACAAGGGCGTCCGTTTACACAGCCCGGGTGTTCAAACATTTTAACTAGAAAAATATACAAACAACTTGTGTAGCGGTATCTGAATTGGGACACTCCATTGATATGTTTGAATGCTAAGTTCCCGGAAACGAATATTCCAGTTAAAACAGGAATTTCGCGAATTCATATTCGACATGAAAGTAATGAAAAGTTATTAATTTCGGAAAATTCCTCTCTGTTTGACGACGCAGCAATAAACAGTTATTAAAAACGCTAAAGTAAATATTTCAAATAAACGGTTTCCGCAATTCGTAATACAGTGCCTATTCGTATATACTGGATGACTTTTTTTACCGTCTCGAAGAAAATTGGGTATATTCGGTGAACGGAGTAGAATCCTATGGCATATCTAATAAAAAAAATCAAAATTCAAATCATAATGCAGGTTGCATATGATTTGAATTTCGATATTTTTAAAGGATTTATTATTTTTCTTCAAAATTTATGTTTTTATTGTTCTAAAATGAAAAGTTTACAACGAATTTGTAGTATTTATTGATACTTAGATATTTTTTTCTGACTAAGCTATTAAAAAAAAAAAACTAGGTATGCCATACGCTGCTACTCCGTTCACCTAATATACCCTATTTTTTTCAAGACGGTAAAAAAGTCATCCGGTATAAAAAGACACCAAATCAGAAACAGTTTTAAAACGTTGTTCACGCAGGAACTGGATCGTCAAGTGTAACGAGCGATTTCAATAAAAGGAAGCTATTTTAATGTAATTTCACATGACACTTTACATTTTGTCGGAAACCTTATGTCAAACATTTCAAATAAGCGGAATATTTCGGGTTCACTCATATTAACAACTTCTGGTAACTTTTGTGTAGCCGGAGATACAAGAGCATCGAGTATGCGAACAACGTATGTACAAGTCAACCAGTAAAACAGCATCCATCTCCGTGGCTGCGACGACGTCGTGTACTCTAAATAATCCGCTTTGCATAACCAATGCGTTCCCAAGTTTGGCCGGCGTCTTGCAGAACACCATTTGCGCTCGTCGTCATACTAACAGTCATTATGGACTGAATACATACTAGAAGCTGCATAGAATTTAAAAAATGCATCAACATCAAAACCGAGTAAATAAAGCAGAATAAAATTCATTGTTTGCAATTTGTTCATCACTGTCGGACTCCATAGAAAAGAAAGAGAAGCGCGATGACACAACGCTGATAATTTAATTGCGAAAAATTAAACAATTATATATTTACAAAAACTCTATTGATTGGATTAAAAAAGTAATGACATGAAATCATTCCTTATTGTTTTGTAGAGAACTGTATAATGAACACTCTTAATGAAAATTGTAGGAGTAATATGGTAAAAACTAGAAAAAACAGACGGATTTACTTTTTTTATCTTTAGTTCTAAAAACTAAAATAGATTTCAGGACAAATGAAATCACTTGTTATGTATTGTTAATTATTGTGTATTTTTTCCTATCAAAAATATGCTATAGTTACTGTAACAGATGGACACAAAGTTAATTAGTTTCGCTGTATTTTACGGAGGACAAGCTTTAATGAAACATTTTGAATAGTTGCCATATTTACTAAGTAAACAGTTTAATTAGCTCTCAAACACCCGTTTTTCGTGCACATTTCGCATTATTTGCGGTGATAAATTGAAATTACCTGTTAAAGTTATTTTTATTGAGCTGCGTTGTGGAAGTTGCGGTATTAACTTTGTAAAACCAACAAAGGCAATAAACATACGTCAAATGAGGTATATTTTCCACGTGAAAGCTCGCAACTTTTCAAAATGCTGGGAATTTTATAGCGTTACATACAAACGACAATCGGCTTTATTGCCTATTTTGTGAGGCGCCTCGTTCTGATTGGATGCTCCTGTTCGATCCTGGGTGTAATAGGAACTATTTTGTCCTGAAGGCATGTTATCCAGTTGATTTGATGTCTCTACATTTCAGTTGATATCGGTAATAGGTTTGTTTTTTAGGGTATTGTTGTATAGAAGCTTTTGACTTCTCTTCCAATTTTTTGTCTACACTGTCATGAATGTCATTAGGTACTGTAAAGGATTGATGCTTGATCAAGCCTCGTTAATATAATACTGGCTGACATTTAATCATTCAAATATGGAATATCTTCTGTCAAGAAACCGATCCTCGTTTTCTTTCAATTATGGAATAACTTCTGTCAAGAAAACTATTATTTAGAAAGAAAACTCGTATTGATATTCCATATTTGATTGATTAAATGTCAGCCAGTATTATATTAACGAGGCTTGATCAAGAATCAATCCTTTACAGTACCTAATGATATTCATGACAGTGTACAGATAGGATGACATATAGAATCTGGTGAGGGGCTCCGCGTAGAACTAATTTTGTAGAACTGTGAATTTATACGAAGCTTAAAATATAGAGGGCTTCAGCCCCATTTAAATAGAGTCCCTCTAGTTTAATTATTTATTTAGTAAATCTCCTACTGTGAGGTTCGAGCCCTCACAGTACCGTACCTACATGTTAGAAATTAGGACGCGTATGATATGGGGATTTCTTTATAGACGTCACTTAAAGTTATGTAAACAATAACTGCTGCTTAACCAAACATTTTTTGACATATAAACGTCTCAACTTCTCTGAGGCCCACTTATACGTTTAGTCGGGTTAAATGAATAAATGTAGAGTTTGTAAATTCGGAGTTAAGTAATTAACATTTTAACTTATTACGTGTTGCGCCACTAAAAAGTAACAGCGGCAGGCTTATTAAGTATCTTGCAGAAGCTAGCGATAGCGAAATTTACAAAATAATTGCTTTTCAATCGCAAATTCGTATTATGTATCAGCGATAGCCACACCATAGTAATCTAGCGATAGTGCTGCCTCTATGGAACAATCAGTTAACTAAAAGGTGCATTGATCGCATGGTTATCATAACTCTTATTACGCGTGGCGCCACTAAAAAGTAAAATTAATTAATTAATCTGGCATTAGCGCTGTTCAATAGACGAAACACAAAAGAGAATTGCAATGTCTTTGCCCTGATATGTTATCCGATCAAAAACGAATGTACGGAAATTATATACCCATCTCTTTTACTCTACATTACGATACGTAATACTTTCTTGTCTTTGAATTTTATAACATGACATTTCATTCTAATCATATTGTACTAAATCTCCATGGAAACCACATATAATACGCATGTGGTTTCCATGGAGATTTAGTTTATTGATTGACAAAAACGTCAGATAGAAAAGTATGTTTATAGTTTTTGTAATTTGTATTTATTTCTAGATGAGTTCATGAATATATTGCCTGCTGATTAGTACCGAATTTTCACTAACGTCGAACAATATAAAATACAAAATAAGTTATCAGGTACCTCATAACGTCAATTTATTTTGACATTACTTACACTAACCCAGAGTTTAGCGACTTAACTCTCCTACATCGGTGGGTTCAGTATTTAGAAGTTAACTCTAACTCTTGGTGGCGCAAGATGAATTATTTGATTAACCCTGTGTTAGCTGTTAACTCCGAGTTATTTAGGATAACACATGAACGCGCAAGTAGCCCTAAAGGGGGAAGCGTCAGGGTAGCCCGCAAAATTCAAATTTTCTTACGTTTTCTGCAATTTGCAAGTCAGTATTAGGTTGTATGTTGATTAAAGTAAAATTCGCGACCGTAAGAAATACGTATTTACATAATTATTAACCGACGAAAAAAAAGGAGGAGGTTCTCAATTCGTCGTGTTTTTTTTAAAAATATTTTTTATGTATGCGCATAACTTTTTACAGAGTCGTCGAGAAACATCAAAGTTGGTCCCATACAAAATTGATTAACTTTGCTTGGGTAATTTTTGAGTTAACTTCAATAATACGTATTTTTTCCCTACTTTTATATGGATGATATTCTAGTTTATTTTGCAGGTAGTGGTATTAGAATGTGTGTGGGGTAGGTACCACAGCTAAAAAGTGAAAAATAAAAACTTTTTACAAAAAAATACAACCGACTTCCAAAAACAACACTACAAAGTGAAAACTAACTTTAATTTCGGAAGTCGGTGGCAAAATTCGAAAATACATTTAACCAGACACCGACTTCCGAAATTAAAGTTATTTTTCACTTTGTAGTGTTGTTTTTGGAAGTCGGTTGTATTTTTTTGTAAAAAGTTTTTTAATCATTAGAATCAGTAATACAACTTCTTAAGTTAGTATCTAAGCCTCAAACGTCATAATTTCATGAAATAGTCATTCAACGTAAGTACTCTTAGCGAAATTATTTTAAATGTGTTGTGTAAACAATTGTTGGTTAACGTAAATAAATAAATAGGATTGATTACCTGGTCTTAGAGAGTTATATTGATGACTTTAATGACTGTTAATACATACTTTTTACGGTCGCGAATCATATTTTGATCAACATGCAACATAATACTGACTTGCAAGTTGCAAAAAAACGTAAGAAAATTTGAATTTTGCGGGCTACCCTGGCGCTTTCGCCTTAACATTGAATTTTTTACATTGATTCGTTAATTAAAATGTAATTCAATGAGCGTAAAAGAATTGAGTATATCGAAATATATAGAGAGGTAGCTACACCTGCTTAAATAAGGTAAGTCTAATAGCATTTTATTTTCTCATTCGTCTTGAATGATGGCTTCTTTGGGCGACATATTCATCATCCTATTTGACAGTATCAATATAGAGATAAAATAATACTCTTATACCTTAGTTCATTTTGAACCAAAATCATCCTGATGCCTCGTGGAAAAAGATGTAAGTGTAATCCTAGGATAAAACAACAGAAAAATGCTTTTATTTTATACGTGTTGTTTGTACATTTTCTCAATGTTTCATCTTGGGGTGTGTGGAGCAAAATATCATAATAGTAGATGGTATGTGTCTCGTGCTTATATGAAGACGACGCTATTTTATATGAAACTAGTTTTTTCAACATATCTACACAATGTTAGCCAACATTCGCACGTACGTAAGAATATCGCGGCGATTTTTTTTCGCGCACTGGATTTTCAACGCTCTGCTTAGCGCCGGGAATTGAAAATCCAACAGTGTTTTTTCGACGCGCTGGGATGCACTCTGCTATTGTTAGGTTGGATTCTCGAAGCTCGGCTGAACATCGAGAGTTGAAAATCCAGTGCCCGATAAAATCTCGCCGCGATATTTTTACGTCCGTGCGAACGTCGGCTTACGTTCACTGTCCGCGAAGCTGGCAATAGTTAGACAATAGGGATTGATGGCTGGGTAAAAAAAAAGAAATACTAATTGGTCTGTTAGTCAGTTAATTAAAAAATATTAGACACTTATTTTTTGCTTTATCATATAATATTAATTAAAAAATAACTTAGATAACACGCCTTAAGTTAGGGAGGGGCTCGCTACGTCACTTCTATCTATAAAATGTAGCTAGGTGTGACGTCATGCCATATTTTAACTCAATGTATCGCCGTACACTTTTGGTAAAAAAATAAAAAAATACGTATCCAAAATTTTTTGGTAACGTAAATGACAAAAAAAAAAATTAGTCATTGTCCCTACTACATGAGCCATATGTGCAAACAAACATGAAAAACACAATGTTGAGATCATTGATCATTTTGATCATTGTTGGTCATTGAATTTGATCATTGTTGATGTTGATTCCTGATTAAGGACGCTGTTACAAATGGGTAGTCAAATCATCACTTTTTTACTCAAAAGTATTTTTATTAAATTAAATTAAAAAAAAAATGCTTTGCATTCTTAAAATGTTTTTTGGCCGAATTGTTGATAGATGTGCAAGGTACGATTCTGAACTATAAATATTATTTTAAATAGGTTAATTTTCTCAATATATGTACCGAAGTAAAAATTTTCAGTCCGGTACAATTATTGAGAAACTAGTCTATTCTGTAAAAATCTCACCGTGAAAACTTAGGCGAAGTGATCTTAAAGTGAGCTGTCAATAGTGTCAACCCCTAGCATCAGGTGGAATGACGGCTCACTTCACGCTCACTTCAGCTAAGTTATCACGGTGAGATGTTTACAGAATTGCACTACTGTACCTATATAAAATTATATTTATAGTTCAGAATCGTACCTTGCCCATCTATCTATCAACAATTTGGCCAAAAAACATTTTAAGAATGTAAAGCATTTTATTTAATAAACATGCTTTTGTGTAAAAAAGTAATGATTTGACTACCCATTTGTAACAGCGTCCTTAACTCAGTGGTCCATTTAGCTTAAATAAGTAAACAGAGGATCCGCGATGTGCGAAGTTGAACTTACAAAAATCTGCCAGCGATCAAGTCCTAACATAATATTAATCCAAATTATGGTAAAGTCATAAAGTGAAGTTCAAAACAAACTTCGTGACATAACAAGTATTTCAAGAAGCGTCTCGAGTTTTGAATCACATTCCACATCACGCTTCTATTCAAAATTGAACTGCGAATGTTCACGTCACGGTTTATAAAGGTCGCTACATATTGTATGAGGTTTCCCGTGAATTGATGCGCCGGAAAAAGGAGGCAAATTTAATTTTCGTCTCGACGTCTCTAATGTGACAGCAGAAGAATTATCTCGCAATTCTTACACTTATTCACGGATACGTTAACTTTGTTTCAGTATAGCACTGTCTTTTGCTTTCGTTTTCGTTTTTGTTTAATAAGTAAGTATTCATGTGAAGTATTTTTGGAGCTCGTGGCTAAGTAATAACAGCCGCACGGGTCGATCCATCAGGTTAAGCTACGCTTGCCGGGGTTGTCCGTGGATGGGTGACCATCTTTACATACCATGACTCCTCCGTGCCTCGGAAAGCACGCTAAGCCGTGGGTCCCGGCTGTCATTCGTGGATCTTACACAGTCGTTACGGGTCGTCAGAAGCCCGAAAGTCTGATAACCAGTCTTACCAAGGGGTATTGTATTACTCAGTTACTGGGTTGTGGAGGTCAGATAGGCAGTCGCTCCATGTAAAATACTGGTATTCAGCTGCATCCGGTTAGACTGGAAGCCGACCCTAACATAGGGAAAAGGCTAGGTAGATTGTTAGATTGTTGTCATGTGAAGTATTTTTGTAGGCTACATTCGTAGCTTACGAGTTTAGAAAGTTGCGAGTCAATCGGAATGGCTAAATATATATAATGGCTAAATCCGAAATGGCTATTATATATCCATCCAGGCTTTAGCTTTGTACCACATCAAAACTTAATTACAATATACAAGTTAACACAAAATTATATATATATTATTATGTACAAGTATATAATAAAATAAAAAGGGGAAGAGCTCATTGGGCATCAAAAAATTCGTCCGCATCGCTGTCAGAGGGAAAAGTGCCCGAAAGACTGGCAGCATTGCCAGCGGGCTTTAGCTAGACTTGTAAGAGTTGGCTAATTTATATACTTATTCATATTCAAATTATTAGTTCTTTAGTACTACCAACGTGGTTCTCATTTGTAATAAATGAAATAAAGAGAGTATATTGTGGAAAGTTTTTTAAAATAAAAGTAGAATTATTTCCGCTCTTACCAAAAGCATACAAATACAAATCATGCCGAATTTCCTCCGCGTTTTACTCTCTTCACAGTTCAACCGTCCCCGTCATAATATTTTTTCATCAAATAAACTTTAGCTGTCATTCTTATGGCAGCTAAAGTTGAAAACTGAAAAGTAACGTGGTGTTACATACCAGCTAATGTTAATAATTTCATTCTAAGGTTGAGTTCAACCGCCGGAATGAAATGGAGGGACTGAGGAAAGTATAAAATTTCATTTTCTTCACAGAGTTAATATGACAGGGGAGGAATCACCGCTGGTGCGACCCCTTATTTAATAAACGGTGAACCCTATATTCATGTTTAGGTATATTATGCTCTAGTCTTACTTGCTACATGGTTTGAGACGTGAATTAATATCTGGACGTATTAATTTATTCCTTTCATATTCTCAGTAATAGTTTTCATAAAAATGTAACAAATCTGTATGTTATGTACCTACGTATTTCTTTTCCTATAAACTGCGTATAAAGCGTTTTTGATTTAATTATTTTCAGTGAAAGAAGTCACTAGCTCCTGAAATACAGGTTTTATAACCAAGATCTGGACTCAGGGTTTTACATTTTACCTGTACCCTGTGTTTATGCAGATAAATAATAATTTTTTTTAACAGACTTCTAAAAAAGGAGGAGGTTCTCAATTCGGATGTTTATATTTTTTTTTTTTTTTTTTTTTTATGTTTGTTCGCGCATAACTCCGTCGCTTGCCAACCGATTTGAAAAAATATTTTTTTGTTGGAAAGGGTATACTTCCCAAATGGTCCCATTTTTGTCAAAATCCAGTTCTGACGATGGGATCCTGGAGAAATCGAAGGAACTCTTCAAATATTATAGGCACACCTATAGCGATTTGGGTATTTTTTATAGTAGCTCGTGCATTTGCTCTCGGAAAGCACCACTTGGTGAAGTGGAACTGATGATGAAGACCACAGATGGCTACCGGAACTACTCAATGATAAATATTTCACGGGTTGCGATTCGATTACTTTAATATGGTTGCTAAGCAATTTCCGCTCGTCACACAATGCGTGTGGTGAGTGGTTGTTGAGGAGTTCTCCTGGTTCTTACCAGCAGAACTCCTCAACAATTAACGTCCCAGCATCGGGAAAAGCAATATTTTGTAACATGTGATGAGCAATTGACATTTAACTATTGAAACTTATACAAATTATAAACAGACCCACTAAAAAGTGAAAAATAAAAACTTTTTCACAAAAAAATACAACCGACTTCCAAAAACAACACTACAAAGTGAAAAATAACTTTAATTTCGGAAGTCGGTGGCAAAAACAAAAATACATTTAATCAGACACCGACTTCCGAAATTAAAGTTATTTTTCACTTTGTAGTGTTGTTTTTGGAAGTCGGTTGTATTTTTTTGTGAAAAAGTTTTTATTATTTAAAGACAGATAAAATAAGATAACATCTACTTAGATCATTGGCCTAAGCAACAGCAAGATAAAAATAATGTAGGTATAACTTAGGTAATAAATGAGATTTAATACAAGTCTCTCTTTCCATCTTAGCTAATTATTCTACAAAGAAATGATATCTTGGAAACTTTTACAAACTTTCTATACGCGTTAGAAATAAAAATATTGCTTCACAAAGTGTTGGAGTGGCGGTAAAGTAAAGTAATTGCAAGGTCCACTTTACTGACGGACTGCAGACTTCGTTGTGGAAGGCCAGCGTTACTTCAGTGGCTCATTGAATGTAGGTACGGTGAAAACTTCCGTACAGGTACTTAAATAATATAAGACGTGTTGGAATTAGATAATGTTTTCCTGCAATTTCAATGTTATCTATTCTTTATTTAATTTTATAAGTTTGCTGGGAAGCTGATGAGACTTGTTACTTTGGTATTCATGTGTTCGAAATTAAAAAAAAAACCGGCCAAGTGCGTGTCGGACCACGCACAATGAAGGGTTCCGTAGTTGGGATGAGTTTATCTTAAGAACAAACTTAAAATTGTAGTTGAAAAACATGTTCTCCCATACATTCCAACTGTAAATGTAACTTTGTACTCACAATATTGATAGATTTACCATGTTATTTTAAGACCATAGACTTCTTATAGGTTTCCCTGTAATCTATAGGTAAAGATCTATTTTCTGTATTTTTCTCAAAATTTTAGGCTTAGTAGTTTCGGAGTTATCTCCGAAACTACTGAGCCTCTGACCTTATGGAGGGGGAATGGTCAATTTTCGTCTATTTTCTTAAAAAAAAATATTTTAAAATTATAAAAAAAATATATTTGAGACCCTCATAGTAAGCTTTTTCATTTGACATGCCACATGGTGTAGTTTGCAAAACTTTTTTTTTAAATTTTCATATTTGCCCCCCAAAAGTGACCTTTATATTCAAAATTCATTTATTTACTTTACCCGTCTGTGTTTGGGTCACAGAAATTCATATGTGTACCAAATTTTAACTTAATCGGTCCATTAGATTCGGAGCAAATTGGCTGTGACAGACAGACAGACAGACACACGAGTGATCCTATAAGGGTTCCGTTTTTTCCTTTTGAGGTACGGAACCCTAATTATGACTGTATGTAAGAGTACCTGAATCGCGCTAAATAAAGTGCAATTGGACAGGCCTATGTCCAACAGTGGACTTATGTAGGCTGATTATGGGCATGATAAGAGATGCTAATGGACCCTAGGTAGGTCCATTTTGACCGACGGTCGCCTAAGTACTTACCTAAGTACTACTTGTGCTCATACTTTGATTCTCTTTTAATAGACTTATTCAATATACGGACAAATCTTTGTTGAGAATACGATCACTTTGATTTTAGGTAAAATATATTTTGAGTAATATTTTTTGGTATAGCCCGCGAAATTAATGATTTCGGAAATCATGACATTTTCGAAAAAATCTAACTTAGAGAGATTAGATGAGAGTATTGATGATTCCTATGGTTATAATTATGTAAATAAATATTTGTTATAGTCGAGAAGACGCGATCATATTTTAATCAACCTGACACTGACCTCGTAAGTTGCAAAAAACGTACGCGGGCTATCATTGCGCATAGAAAAGTTCTTGTAAAGTATCTAACTATCGTTAGAACAGAACCTTACAGATAAGTTACCTTTGAAAATTACGCTTCTTAATAATTTCTATAGGGTCGTATAGATATACGACTCCCATAATGAAAAAAAGTAAGTTTAAAAACTAAAACCCGACTACTGAAAAATTACGCTCTAAAAAGTATGAAACAAGAAAATATTCTCATCTGAAATTAGAATTAAATTCATTCGTGTTCGATTTTTGCTGAGAGCAGTTGTGTTACATGTGATCGCGCGCGTACCACAGTGTAAAAGTGCTTACGCATCAAAATAAAGCCGTCCAGTCGGATGCACCGCAATGACCTAGTTATTGCGTAATGCTGACGGCTGTCAGCGAATGTTATTGTTAAGGCGAAGTTAATACTCGCATAACTTCTACAATGGGTTCGGAAAGGACAACACTGAACACTATTAGCATAAACTTAAAAACAGAAACTGAACATTTGTTATACAAGTATCTTTGCCAAGAACAAAAACAGCGTGAAGAGCTGCAAAAAAACTTAAATGACTTAACAGGTCAAATAGAATATCTCCAGCAAAAGCTGAAACTTCAAGCGGAAAACGCACCGAAATCAGCTACAACCGCCACTGAGACTTCTCCCCCGCGTGTTGAATATACCACGGACGAAGAAGAACTAGCTCGAGAAACAGGATGGATACGGCAAAAAAGCAGGAAGAAAAGAAGATTGAACACCTCACCCGCCGAAGCCACTCCGAATGAAGACGAAAGTGAAGAGAATAAAGGTAAGGAAAAAACCATTAAAATTCCTTTGCCACCACCTATTGTAGTAGATGGTATCCATGACTACCAGAAATTCTATGATTTTCTATCTGAGAGCCAATCAGCTGACGCGTTCAGCATCAAAATGATGAACGGCGATACTGTCAAAGTAAATGCCAAAAACGAAGATTCATACAGGGCAATAACAAAGGCCCTCTCACTCAACAATTGTCTTTGGCACTCGTATGAGAACAAGCAAGAGAGACCAATTAGAGTAATGGCAAAAAAATTGCATTTTACATGCATTCCGGAGAGAATTGTTGAAGACTTGCGTGGCAAAGGCTACAAGATACTAGAAGCAGTCAACAAATTGAGTTGGAAAACCAAAAAACCACTCAATATGTTCATGCTAACATTTTCAAATGATGAAGAAACTAGCAAAATATATACCATCAAAACTGTGTTGGGATGTAATGTGGAAATACAACCGCTAAAATCCACAAAACTGGTACCTCAGTGTAAAAGATGCCAGGCGTACGGCCATACACAAAAGTACTGCTCCAAAGAACCGAGGTGCGTAAAGTGCACAGGCAAGCATCTCACTAAGGATTGCAGAAAATCAAAAGAAGAAAAGCCAAAGTGTGTCCACTGTGGAGCTCCACATCCGGCTAACTACAGGGGATGTGTCGTAGCTAAAGAAATCCAGCAGATTCGAAACAAAAAATCGAAAGGCAATAATACAACCTCTCAACAAAATACTCCTACTGGAAGAGTTGAAAGCACCAGCCAGTATAAAAGAAGTCAAAGCACAATAAAAACTATAGCTAAAAACGTCTCATACGCCCAAGTAGCTAAAAGAGGCATAGCGAAGGAGCCTTTGGCTGATATGGACAGTGACAAAAAGTTGAATGAAATCTTAAAGTTAATGTCATCATTTGACGAGAGATTGAAAAAAATTTAAAATAGCAATAAAGCTGCTACTTCTAAGCCAAAAAAATGAATACTACACTGAAGCTTATGGCGTGGAACTCAAATGGGTTACAAAAACATCAGAATGAGTTACAAGTAGTATTAGACATAGAAAAAATTGATGTGTGCCTGATATCAGAAACTCACTTCACAAAGCAATCTCACATTAAGTTTAAAGGGTACAAAGTATACCATGCACTTCACCCAGACAATTCTGCAAGAGGCGGTAGTGCCATTATTGTAAAAGAAAACCTTCAGCACTATGAAGAGTTTAAATACGAAGAGAAAGAGATCCAAGCAGTCGTGATTTGTCTACAAACCAAAAAATATCCTGTTACAGTATCTGCCATCTACTGTCCACCACGGTATACGATAAAAAAAGACCACTTTATGAGCTTTCTAACTCGCCTTGGAAGTAGATTTATCTTAGGAGGCGACTTCAATGCTAAGAATACGTATTGGGGCTCCAGACTGACAACTACCAAAGGCAAAGAACTACTGAGTGCCATAAGAGAGCTGAAATGTGATGTCATGTCAACTGGAAAGCCCACCTATTGGCCAACAGATTCAAATAAAATTCCGGACTTAATAGATTTTTTCGTTACCAAGGATTTATCAACTGGTTATATAAAATTGGAACAAAGCTATGACATGAACTCGGATCACTCCGCAATCTATTTAGAAATTAGCGAGTCCATTTTGTTTAAAGAAAATAGTCCCACTCTTGTCAATAAGTGTACAGACTGGGAGGGCTTCAAGACCAGGCTGAATGATCAAATAGACCTTAAGGTCCCACTAAAAACACCCGAACACCTAAACGTTGAAGTAGAGAATTTCATAATGCACATCCAGCAAGCAGCGTGGGAAAATACACCTGACTTCAATAAGAGGACGAAGGGAAATACGTACCCCTTCAGAATCAAGAAGCTCATTATGGAAAAAAGAAGGCAGAGAAAAATGTGGCATCAATCTAGGTGCCCTGATGACAAACGAAAGTTAAATAACCTGACAAAAAAAGTAAGAAGACTAATCCAGAACTTTAAAGATGACTCAACCAATACCTATCTCCAGAATCTAAGTAATGACCTAAATACTGATTACTCCCTCTGGAAGGCTACTAAGTACCTAAAAAGACCGGTTACCCAAATCCCACCAATTAAGTGTGAAAACGGGCAATGGGCAATTAGTAATGAGCAAAAAGCTAAGAGGTTTGCAGAGCATCTAGAAAATATATTTCAACCAAACGACGAGGAAATCATTGAAGATCTCACTTTGCCTAATATGCGGACATCAGAAAATGAAGTTACCATAAAACTAGTAACACCGAGAGAAGTCGCACGAGAAATAAAACATAACATAAATACACGAAAATCACCAGGTTACGATCTAATAACAGGAGAAGTACTTCATAACCTCCCTAGAAAGGGTCTGGTTAAGTTAACGACCCTTATCAATGCTGCACTAAGGTTAAAATATGTACCAGACTTATGGAAGGTGGCTGAAGTAATAATGATAGCTAAGCCAGGGAAACCGGCTCACGAAGCATCATCATACAGGCCCATTTCCTTACTACCAATCATGTCCAAGCTATTTGAAAAGCTGTTACTCAAACGACTTAAACCAATAATAGATAGTAAAAACATAATACCAGAGCACCAATTTGGATTTCGAGAAAAACACTCTACCATCGATCAAGTGCATAGGATCACAGACGTAATAGAAAACGCCCTCGAAGACAAGAAAGTATGTGCTACTGTATTCCTAGACGTGGCGCAAGCGTTTGACAAAGTATGGCATGAAGGCCTTATACATAAATTGAAGAGCCTGTTACCGAAGCAGTTTGCAGATATATTAGAATCATACATTTTGAACAGAGTCTTTAGAATAAGACAAGAAGACGCCTACTCAGAACTGAAACAAATTAACGCTGGCGTACCGCAAGGAAGTGTGTTAGGACCGGTCCTGTACCTACTATACACTTGCGATATTCCTGAATTAGAGCAAAACACGATTGGGACCTTTGCTGATGATACAGCCATAATGGCTGTAGGAAACAGCCACGAAGAAGCAGTAGAAAAGGTTCAAATGGCTGTAAATCAAGTTTATGACTGGACCAAAAAATGGAGGATTAAACTGAATGAATCCAAATCTGTTCACATAGACTTTTCCAACAGAAAACACCAGTATTCTCCAGTTTACATTGACAATAAACTAGTCCCATACGAGAATACAGCCAAGTATCTCGGTATGACCCTTGACGCAAAGTTACGCTGGAAAGCCCACGTCAAGAAGAAAAAAGATGAACTCGACCACCGATTCAAAAGAATGTATTGGCTGCTTGGAAGAAACTCCATGCTGTCCGTGCAAAATAAATTGTTGCTATACAGACAAGTCCTGATGCCAGTTTGGACTTATGGTATCCAGCTGTGGGGCTGCACCAAACAGACCAATATATTAATTATACAACGATTCCAGAATAAAGTGCTAAGGGAAATTGTAAATGCACCTTGGTACATACGAAATGATGACCTACATCGGGACCTAAAAGTTGAGTTCATCGAAAAAGTGATCCAGAAATTTGCAGAAGCTCACGAAAAGAGACTTCATCAGCATGTGAACGTCGAGGCAATCCAGCTGCTCGACCACACAAACATAGTGAGAAGACTAAAAAGAACAAAACCGTTCGAGTTAGTGTTTAGTGTTAGTGAATAGTGTAAAGTACAAATGTGCCAAACAAACACAAGAACGAAGTGTATTCGCCTTAATAGAGACAATAAGAAAAGTGTTATTGGACACATTCTTAATAAAAACAATTTAATAGTTTAGGTTATAATTTAATTACTTATTAGCCTATTTATAAGGCTAGATTGTAATACGATTAGGGTCCATCCTTTTGATGAGCCCTAGAACAAGGGAAAAAAAAAAAAAAAAAAAAAAAAAAAAAAAAAATCTGAAATTAGGAAAAGACAGACAAACTAAAAATCCGGAGTCACACGTCATGTTCATAAATCGAACAGATTACTTGTGACTCTGGATTTTTAATTTGTCTGTCTTTTTATGTCTGTTTTTTTTAGTATTTACCAAAAAATAGAGATGTTGACTAAATTATTTCCGTCATTTAGGTTATTAAAAAATATTCGACAAGTATTTTTTCTTTTTTGAAGTAATTAAAAGATTACGGCGATACATTGAGTTAAAATGTGGCATGTCGTCACTCTAGCTGCTGCTAGATTTTATACGTAGTTTGACGTAGCGAGATCCCAACTCCCCAACTTTAATGCGTGTTATCTAAGTAATTTTTCATTAATATGATAGAGCAAAAAATACGTGTAGGTATAATATTTTTTTTTATTATCTGACCGACAGACTAAATAGAATTTTTTTTTTTACCCATGAAACTTCCCTATTCTAGTTACTGAAAAATACCAAAATGAAAACGAAGAATCGAAAACTTCGTTTTTTGTCGATGTCCCTTTCTTTACCTCTAAGAATGAACAAAAAAAATATTGGCCACTAAAAGAAGAAGAATATAAATAAAGTATTGACTCACCATTATCAGCGTTATCCCTGTCAGGCCCACTGTCATGTTCGGACTCCGACTCGTCCCAGATGGTGTCTGTGGCGATCTTCTGGCGCGAACATTCGATCCAGTAGCCCGGAGTAGGTATCAGGCTGTGTGGGTACTCCTCGCAGAATTCATCTGGAAAAGAAAAGAGGTGGTTGTACAAAATCGTCTTTTGATTTTGTAATGTTGGAATTTTCTGCATATATGTCAAAGAAAATGTAAATAGGTACATGTTATGGAGCGTGCTGAAATACATTTTTAAAAGAATAAATTGTACCTATCCGAAAACTTAAGTTTGTTTATGACTAGCTGTTGGCCGCGACTTCGTCTGAGATCCAGGATGAAAAGTAGCCATGTCTTTTTTGTATGTGCCAAATTTCATTAAAATCCGTTCAGCCGTTTTAGCGTGAAAGCGTAACAAACAAACTCACTGTCGTGTTTATAATATTATAGTTTGGGCCTGTTTCACTATGGGAAATCATCAAACAGAGCGGGAGGGCGTGTCAGACTTTTACTGACTAAAACCCACCCATGTTCCTTCAGTTGCCCGTGCCAGGGCCACGGTATCTCTTTCGAAATACCCGCGACCCCGGCGGCCTGTTTCACTACCTACGATTAAGTTCCTATTAACTTACTTGGCAGATAATTTCATACAAATTCTGTTCCATTTTTGAATTCGGAAAGTAGTGGCTATTCGGACATCGTGAAGGTCCAAAGGATAACAAATAAATATTATCTAAAATATGGAAAAATTAAACTTTTTGCGTCTAAGTAACTAAAACAACATTTTCGATACTCAAGTTACTCCCAACACGAATATTTTCTAAATTCTACTTATTAAAACAACCTCAAACGATCTCTTTGAGTTTTTCTGAGAAATGTATTTGTTTATCGTTGTTAGAAAGCTCCGATCCGAGCCTTTTATTGACTATTAATTTATTTAGCTTCGTTAAGTGTCCATTTGAGCGTAACTCGGACTGAGTTTTGATCATTACAGAATTTGGTCTTGTGTACTGATTTTACCTTCAACAGACACAGAAAATATTAATATTTTAAAGACGAAATGAAAATAATTATGAATCAAAACCGAATCCCGGAATTTAATGCACGAGATGATGACTGCGAAGTGAAACGAAATATCAAACGGAACCGTTTAGTGCTTAATTCCGTAAAGCAATATAATCCTTTCAGTCGCTTTATAATTTAAATTTCGCTTTGAAACACAATCCTGTTGTCAAAATCAAGAGGAATTTACCGACAGCAGTGAAGCGAACACTTTATTAGCTGAATGTTTTACGAAAATTTCAATCACAAGCGAATGTGAAAGTGAAAGCTTAGAAATTCATGTGCGATGAATATTGAACAAACTTGGGAGTCGTAAAATTTTTATTAATATTTCTGCACTTATCCTTGAGTTCTTATCCGAGGAAAATCTGGTGCTGATGCTATTACCGGTCCGGGAATAAAATATTTACATAGAATGAGCGCATACGGAAGTGTCCGTCGTGGTTGCTCGGGCCACGGTATAAGTCGAGCTGTCTTTACAGCCACTACTACATGTACGGATTTCGTTTATTGAATATTTTATGAAAACAGTAAGAGGTTTTTTAAGTTGCGGTAAATGTATTTAAGCGACACAAAGTTCACGCCTAAAATAAATTAAGCTTGGTACATGAGGTCGTTTTATTTTTGATCAAAAGGTCTTCCCTCGTAGACATTATGTTTAGATATACTTATATGAGCGGTTACATATTAAATTAATATACAGGGTGTAATTTTCGTCACCGTTAGCCGATGTTTGCACGGACGTAAAAATATCGCGGCGGGATTTTATCGCGCACTGGATTTTCAACTCTCGTTGTTGAGCCGAGCGTTTAGAATCCAACTTAACAATAGCAGAGTACATTCTAGCGCGTTGAAAAAACACACTGTTGAAAAAATCCAGTGCGCGAAAAAAAATCGCCGTGATATATTTACGTCCGTGCGAACGTCGACTTATTCTCTTAAAGGGTGAAAAAAAAATCTACTGTTATCTACATTTATGTTCGCAAAACTCGTCAAAATGTAGGGAACAGCATATTTTTTTCCGCAATTACAGGTTTAGTCCTATAGTAAAAGATGTTCATAATGATGAGTACAATAACCCGTTAAAAGGATAACGGTGTTTACACTTATACGTATTTATAGTAAAACACATAACCCTTCTTTACAGTCAGGTCATGAAGATCTAAAATACAGTGAAATTACAAAAAAATATTACTTCTTCTTGGTCTTCCGTCTGCTTTCTGGCGAAGCTTCGTTGATTGTTCAGTACTCAGTTCACTGTAAGGTAGAACACCAAACTCTAATCAATATGCTTGGCGTTCATACTTAGAGTGGGCCGAACTACTGAATTTCTTCGAAGATTGCTGCTGAAGTATCCTTCCTGTTGTAGAATCCTAGATTTTACAAAACAATTAACAGGGAAGAGTTCAGCCAGTAAAACAAATGAAAAGCTTTGTAGGAAGTATTAAAGCAATTATCAAGTTATTCCTCCATAGTTTTAATAGGGTGTTCGGCAATCCGGGGTTAAAATTATATTCACAAAATTCATTTCCTGAGGAATTGATGCCAAGAAACATTCCATTTCTAATTACAAAATAAGTTTTTTTTTAACTTTGGTGTTTTACGGACGATTCGGGCTCATGAATATTTCTGTTTATTATTATTTCAAGCCCTCGTACAAGCCGTAATATTGCACTCATAAAAGAAAGTTGCTTGGATCTTGAGATTTGTTCAATGTGGCTTTTAGGATCTTGTTTGCAAAGAAATAAAGGTTTTGATAAGTTTTTGTATGGAAATAGCCGTAAAAGACTCGAGTTATTGGCTTAATATACTAAAAAATTAAACAAGTTTTTGACTTTGAAACACTATGTGATTATACAGACTAAATTTTAACGACGTCAGACTTATTTATTTATTTACTACTAGCGACCCGCCCAAGCTTCGCACGGTTTTTACGACTTGAGAAAAGATTTTTTTAATTATAAGTATGTAAGTTTAAAATTAATGTATTATAAGCCCTTGGGCCGTGGCCCGAGTGCTCATAGTTTGTTCAACGAAATCTCCACACGGCTGGTTGAGACTTCTCGTGACCCAAGGACTGGCTTTTACCTTGGCCAGAGGCTTAGCATTGCCATACAACGTGGCAATGCCGCCAGTCTCTTGGGTACTTTACCTGTTGACAGCGATGCGGTGGAATTTTTCGACGCCATATTTTAATCATAATCATAATCTTTATTTGTGAATAGTTTTAGTTATGTTAGTATTAATTTTGTCATTTTTTAGGTTATGTTTACAATAATAAATATAAATATGTAAGTATACATGTATTATACACATAAACCTTCCGGAATAAATTCTCTGAACGATGGTGAAAACTGCATCAAAATTCGTTGCGGAGTTCAGAAAAACAACGCGTTCCGACACCAAAAGTGACTTTAATTTATAATATTTATAGAAGATGCCAAGTCCCAATAGGTACTTATACAAATCACAAATACGTAAAATTACAACAACAAAAATAAAATACAATTAAATTTACAATCATTAAAACACATTGAAATTCAATAGTAATAAAATTAAGATTAATTAAATTATAAGTAACTATAAAAATATTCATAAAATCTTTACTGTTGGTTGGCACTCCGATATTCAGTAAGTAATTTATCATTTCCTTGACTACATCCTTTGTTTTACCAGTCATACAGTTTTACAAAACTTTTCAGCAAGTCATCAGTAAGCCGTCATTCCACAATAAATATATGAACAGTAAGGAAATTACGTTCAAACGGTCGTCGTAAGCCCCCGTTTCCACGGGCGTAATAAAATCGCGGCGGGATTATATCGCGCACTGGATTTTCAACTCTCGTTGTTGAGCCGAGCGTTGAGAATTCTACTTAACAATAACAGAGGAAATTCTAGCGCGTCGAAAAAACACACTGTTGGATTTTGCACTCTCGGCGCTAAGCAGAGCGTTGAAATTCTAGTGCGCGAAATAAAATCGCCGTGCGAACGTCAACTAACAGCACAGCACACAGACACGCGCACCAACTAGGCCCCAAGCGATAGTCGCGGTGCTTTCAGTATAAGTATTGTAGCTTAGGGGTCTAGTCGATGCGCGCGTCTGTTGTGTGCCGTTTCGTACGTTTGTTCGTAGTTTTCCTACTGTCCATATTTATATTGTGGTTATGCTGCCACGACATAACATAGGTATTCTTATTCACGTGTTTAATATAGAATATACGGTTTATCGTCACAACTTGCGTAGTAAATGTACGAGTACGAGTAAAATGGAGGCCGTTCCGTCGTTAACAACACACATGGGAAGTAAACCAGCTGATACATTTACTTAGAACTACGAGTACCTACTTAATATACATGGATAAAGTAAATATGTAATACCTAATTTCCGTGAATATCTTAAGATTTATACGGGTAAAATGTTATCACAATAAAGACGGCGCGATGATATTCGATAGTTTAAAGAAAATATACTGTTTTCCCACATGTCTTGTCAAGGCAACGTCGGTAGGTGCTTAGCTAAATTAATAAATATAATTTAATTGAATTTAGTACTAGATAGCTATAATTTTGCATGAATATACATATTCATCACGCCGACAAAGCGGTAAGTGGTATATTTATAAATTATACAGGTATATTGATGACTTGTCATAAAACCGATCAAAATAATTAGAAACTCGTGCCATAGGTAATAGGGATAATAACTAAAAACTGTAAAAAAATGAATTCTATTTAGTCCGTCAGTCAGATAATAAAAAAATATTGGACACGTATTTTTTCTTTTTTATGTAATCAAAAGATTACGGCGATGCATTGAGTTAAAATGTGGTATGACGTCACTTCTTGCTATCTAGCAAGAAGTGACGTCCATTGAAATATTTCCTCTTCCTGAAAATGTACAAATATTTGTTTGCTAGGTACTTAATTAACAAACAAAATAGTAAAGTACTTATTATCCGCGTACAATGTAATATTTTTACATTGTTCTTAGTACTTGGTATTTAATATAAAACAAAGTCGGGTTAGTTGTATCTTTTATAATTATAACTAACTCACTTGCTGGACTGATTTTTACGATCTTTGATTTGTTGGATTTATCTTCGCCCCGAACGCAGAATAACTATTAAAACATCGGAAAAATTCACCATCATCATTCTATAATGTTCCCACTGCTGGGACAAAATGTCTTCGAATTTTTGGCTCTAGGACATGCCGGTTTCCTCACGATGTTTTCCTTCACCGTTTTGAGAGCTGTGGTGGGTTAATAATTTATACAAAGTAAATCGCCTGTCGGGGTTCGAACCTGCGACCGTAGTCGCGGCCGTTACCAGCCACCACTGCTTCTATGATCGGAAAAATTAAAAACAAAAATTATGAAGAAAATTAATTTTCTCATACATAAAATTTAGACAGGACAACGTCTGTCGTCAGGTACTCGTAGTAATAAATATTTATACGTAGTTTTTTATAGTTGTGACGTAGCGAGCCCCCACTCCCCAACTTTAATGCGTTTTATTTATGTAGTTTTTTTATTAATATGATAAAGCAAAAAATACGTATCAAATATTTTTTATTATCCGACTGACGACTTAATAGAATTTAATTTTACCAGGAAACATCCCTATTCCCACCTATTCCAGCACCAACACGATCTCCTGTATTTCAAGTTAGAGAATAGTTTATCTACAAGACAGTCCATATGGCTCTTCATTAAATACAATAAATGAATCCAACAATAAAGAGGCGACGGTATAAGCTGGCGAAATTGATAATCATTATTAAAAGGTGGGTTTCTAAAATTTAATTATCATTATCAACTTAGGTAGCCCTTTCAGAAAGCCCGGATATTTCACCAGCTAATAAATTATTAAAGGACACCAAATTAACAAGAACAATATGTTTTCATTACACAAATCTCTGCGACCCACATATTCGTATCTCTTTATCTAGAGCACAAAGAAAATATTAATTTCCGTTTCCGTAAAGGGTTCCTCTTTGGACTAGACAAGGCTGGTACGACAATAGTGGCATACTTATTTTCTTGTCTTCACATTATTTTTAAAATAAGTTTTAAAAAGAGGGTTATTTTATGAGCGTAGATTGTGATCATAATGATAAAACATTCTGAGAAATGTGTTTTAAGGATCATGAATTCATGATCTTTTCGTTCACAGTATAAAACAATGTTATTACGAAAATGTATTTCTGTCTTGTTACTAGAGCTTCGTTTCCTAGGAAAGCGGTTCCGTCATTTATTATAACGGCCGGCCGTCATGAAAATCTGTCATTTTCACCAGTATCTGATATTAAGATGTCAAAAAACGCACTGTCTTTGGATAGCCGCTATTGTGTGACCGTTCAGCGCTTTCTTAGGAAACCAAAGACTAATTGGTAGGTATTTGGCAGTAAAAACAAAAAAAAAACTACAAATGTAGGGAACAGCTGTTTTTTTTTTTAGTTTAGAATCTAAATAGGTTCGAATAACTTTTCACAAGTTTGGTCAATGGAAAATTTTGGTTATTTTTTTTATTATTTAGTTGTTTTGATTTTTTTTTTTCAATTTATTAATTATTTTATGATTACTGACCACTAGCCCTACCTGTGTCTTTAATTAATGTCGCTATAGCGGTGGCAAAGTGATAATCAAAAAAATAAATATCCTTTCAAACAAAAAAAGTATTTTCCACCCCCGCCGTCCAGCCATCAATCGTCAGCAAATCCAGCCATCTTCGAGTAATCGGGAACAAACATAAAAAAAAGATTCACACGGACTGAGAACGTTGTTGTTTTTTGAAGTCGGTTGAAAAGGAACTACACGGCAAATTATAAGAGTGCTACAAAGTTTCAAAATGCAGGTGGACATTGCCTTGTAACTTTCACAAAACCTTGGCAAGACCGCCGAAGGTCCCAAGTATCTGATAAACTTTGAACTCAACCTCACGTATCTAAAAGTTTTCAGTAATATAATACACTGAAGTCATATCAATCGTTAGAATTTCCTTGTATATAATAAAACATACCTAAATATCATATTTTACACGCGTCGTTCATTATATTTTAATCTCGTTCCTATGTAATGTTATCTGTCAGCCGTTCTTTATGGAGCCCAGTTATAATAAAGGGTGTTTGTTTCGGCAAACACGGCAACTTTGCACGCCACCCGACTCGGCTCGCCGCTTAATTTTATTGCTTTCACCTCTTTTTGCTTCTTTTGAATCTTAGGTTATGTGGTGAACTTGAACACATGATAAAGGTGAACACATTGCATCGTTTAAATAAATACTTATTCATCAGTTTTTTGTAATTACACCTAGGTACCTTTTTTTTTTTTTTTTTTTTTTGTGGATGGGAAATCATCAAATGACTTCTCCCGCTCTGGGCAGAGCGGGAGGGCGTGTCAGACTTTTACTGACTAAAACCCACCCATGTTCCTTCAGCTGCCCGTGCCAGGGCCACGGTATCTCTTTCGAACTACCCGCGACCCCGGCGGCATCGGCCCAATTGACCCCGTCACTGCTGACATCTCTTTGAGGCGCGCGTGGAACACAACGCGCCGTCGACCCGGGCCTGGTCCTTACCGGACGGCGAGCTGCCCATTACTCGTCGTCCGCAAGCCCGCGCCTACGGTGGCCGGGAATCGGCAATCGATTCCCGCCGCCCAGGGCGTCTCCTACGGCGGCTAGGGGCGCGAGGGCGCGGCTGTTGCCTCTCCCTCACGCGTTCCGCTTCCTCCTTCGCGAGCATTACTGCTTCGCAGAAGGAGGTGACGGCTTCCCATGCACTCTCGCTCCGCACCATGGCCTGGACCAGGTTTGGACGCGAGAGATCGCCGCCGCCGATCGCCTCCGTGAGAACACGGCGGTGCTCCGCCCAAGCCGGGCAGACCTCCACTGTATGCTCCACCGTGTCCTCCGGGCGATCCACACAATGGTGACACCCGGGCGTTTCCTCCCACCTACCTACCTAGGTACCTAGACGGAAAATAATTTATCTGGTAGGTACTTGGGTACCCGGGTACTAGCACCCTAATTGCGTAACACACTATATCAATCGGAATCTGAATCTTTTTGAAGCAAATTGCATATCCATTGCTTCATATGTTCGAAAATTTTGTCTGCTAGACAACGTAAATAACGCAATGAATGTTGTTGAACTGTCCAAATTAAACCGATTCTGATTGATAGTGTGTTACGCAATTGACCCGCTGGTATCAAGTAACTATTACACATAATTGTGCCTAATGAGGCTTTTAATAAAATTAATGCCTTGGAATCTTATGAAGTGTGCGTATTTAGTAGATAAAAAAAAAAACATTTTTTTGGACCAAACACTTTACAAATTAGATAGATACCTAGGTAGGTAGTACCTATTAATTGGTTATTAGTTCATGCTGTTTGATTAAGGCTTCCGCAGACAGGCGCGACGCGACAGCGCAACGTGAATCTAGTAGAACCAACCATTTCTATGAAAACTTCGTGGAAATTATCCTACTAGAATCGCGTCGCACCGTCGCGTTGCGCCTGTCTGTGCGAGCCTTTCATGTATACCGCGATTTTTTTTTATAATAAAGACAAGAAAACTGAGGGTTTGACGTTATAGCCATCAAATTTTGATTTAACTTATTTTTATGAATTTTCACATTCAAACCATCTTTCTCTGTCCATTTTTAAAAACTTTTAGGAAATATTTTACTATTTTTAATTCTCAAAATTTGTGTTAAAATGTTGACTGTAACAAATGTTTAATTACCTACTAACAACCGTCAAAGTTCAACAATAAAGATGATACTAGAATGCGTGGAATCATCATGCACCATCATCATCATCACTTGAGCTAAAAACTTTTTTACAAAAAAATACAACCGACTTCCAAAAACAACTACAATGTGAAAAATAACTTTAATTTCGGAAGTCGGTGTCTAGTTAAATGTATTTTCGTTTTTTGCCACCGACTTCCGAAATTAAAGTTATTTTTCACTTTGTAGTTGTTTTTGGAAGTCGGTTGTATTTTTTTGTAAAAAAGTTTTTATTTTTCACTTTTTAGTTGTGGAACCTACCCCACACAAATTCTAATACCACTACCTGCAAAACAAACTAGAACATCATCCAGATAAAAGTGAGGAAAAAATACGTATTATTGAAGCTAACTCAAAAACTACCGAAGCAAAGTTAATCAATTTTATCTGGGACCAACTGTGATGCAACTGTGTGACCCTCTCGAATAAAACAAAAACAATCCAAATCGGTCCAGCCATCTTCGAGTAATGGGGGAACATACATAAAAAAAAAAAAAAAAAAAAAAAAAATGGTTCCGACGAATTGATAACCTCCTCCTTTTTGAAGTCGGTTAAAAAAGGGTTAGAAAGTGATCAGCATTTCTGTTTGATATCGTTTTGATTACACACTAATTGGTATCGGACACGGCTCTCTTCCTGGAATACTAAAACCAAATAAAACGCAGCCAGATCATTCGATTAGTACCTAGAGTTAGTTTGTTAGTACCTAGAGTGAGTTAGTTTAGACGATGTTAGTTCAGAACTCTGATACTAACTTTATTGTAATATTAAGTTATGTTGACTTTAAAATATTCTCTTGTATGGTGACGGTGAGAATACTAGAAATATTGTAACAATAAAATTTATACTGATCGAGTAAATTATTGTAATAAAAAATTGATACTGATTCAATGAATCGAGATCAATATTTCTCTACGGTGGACAATTCGATACCAACGTTTTTTACTGTGATGTATGGACATACTTTATCAAGCTTTATTCATAAATATTGCGATCTCCTATGAAACTCAAATATCTAAACTCAAACAGGCACTATTGAATTGTCAAGGGGTCGGTCAGCCAGAAAGATGAAGCTAGTTGCCCATTCCAAAGCGTAGTAGGTTCCTATGGAGAAGAACGGGCAAGCAACATAATGCATCATCAGCATCATTCATGTTGAAAATATACATGTGAGAACAATGTAGAAAGACGTGCCCGTTAAAACCGTCCATAATAAAAAGATAAAAACTAAAAACAACTAAATTAAATTAATTTTCATTTACGAAAATTATTTTAACACAATCTAGTCCAGTATTAACTTCAAGCTCTATCGCTTGGGTTTTAATAAAACAACATGCAGGTCATTTCCTCAGATTTCGCACTTCATCCTAAGCTGGTGACGTTAAATTACAAGACCGCAGATTTTACAGACATTTTGCAAAGTAGGGAGTGAATTTAATTTACCGGTGCATCAAGATACCGGAACCGGTGTCATTTGACAAAAAACGACTCACAAATTTTCATTTAAAAAATAACGTTACGACTTGATAAAGTTAGTACTTTACAAACTATTATTTCTGTAAATAACTCATTTGACAAAACAATTGAAAGACAATATTTCATTACATCAAAACATCATATTTTGACAAACATAATCTTTTTTTATTCATGTTAATTGGTAAAACAATGCAAAGCATAAATAACGTTTGACAAAATGTATTGCTTGATAATTACTTATTTAATTTACCCAAACTTACTAGTTTATTTAAAGTAGGCTACCAGGAACCGAACTAGTTAGATTAGGTTAAATATTATTACTCGCAAAAAAGGTTAGGTTAGGTTAGAACTGCGACCCGCTACGCACGAGCCGAGCGAGCGAAGCGAGCGTGCCAGAACCGAATTCGTCTACGATCATCAACTTCAATAAGGACTAGGTTATTGTTAAAAGCTGGGTCTCCAAGGGGATGTTCATTAATTAAGTGAGGCGTTTAGGGGGGTGAAGGGGTCGAGGCGAGTCACCCAATCTCACGTGGGGGAGAGGGGGTCCCGGCAAATAAAACGTATTTTTTTTCAGCATGAAACAATGTAAAATTGCGAGAAAACTTAAAAAAAAAGTACATTTTAAAACTAATTAAGCAAATTATGTTTATTTAAATAAATCGAACAATACACCGAACTAAACTAACGTAACTATCACAAAATATTCTGGCTATGAGAATCTTAAAGCAATTTTTTTTTAAAATCGGGTTTGACAATCGTGACTCCACGTGGTACTTCTTTGCCCTACCCCGAGAATGTTTTTTTAGAGCCTAAAGTACGCAGGGAGGGCAGCCTTAACGTGTTTTACATGGAATTTTTCACTTATTGTATGGAAAATATGAATAAATTCAAATTTTCAATTACCTACCTACTTGTTAGGGGTTTATAGGATCTATAAAGGGGGCAAAGGGTGTTAGTGTGAATTTTAGTTCATGACAACTAATTTTATTCCACACCTTTTTAATCGCGTTTAAAAATAGTCTGATTTAGATTAACAATCAAAATTTTAGGTGAAAAATGTCAAATTCAGAATAGCAAAATTGGCATTTTCACTAAATTAATAGCTCAGTGCTATCTTAGTGTTGTCAAACTAAAATATAGTTAATTCAATCAATAGTCAATTTCAGAATAGGAAATTGTCGTTTGACAGGAATAAACTAAATTTTGGAGATCTTTAGTCTAGTTTGTGACAAGAGAATTGGCACCATTATTGGCTAAAAATATGCATTTTGAAAATCCTCACGTGAGTGAGTCGGGGGGGGGGGGGGGGTAGGGGGGGGGGGGTGTCGAGTCAAATCTTCCGACATCTCACCAAGGGAGGTAGGGGGGTTGAAGAATTGTCAAAATCGCCTCACGTAATTAATGAACGCCCCCCAATTCATGATCATCATATCATACGAAAGATGTCCTCTGCTGGACACCCGACCCTTTGCGTTATCTGCATCTAGAGCTAAGATTATATTTTTTGGAACTCTATTACTGCGAATGTTATTTCAACTAACTAATTACTCAAAATAACTTCAAATGCATAATCTTTTAGGAGAAAAAAAGAAATGCTAACAGGATAAAAGCAATTTCCTTCCTAAACCTTAACCTGTATTAAGCCCCATGCATAAGATATGCGTACACGCTACATATTTTATACCTCCTTTACAAAAGTTAGCCGAGGAGGAGTTGACATGAGATTTTATAATTTATGTTTGCATGGTATTTTTACGATTTTATCTATTATTTTTTAATCTATAGGTACTTATAATGTTTTCTAATTTAAACTGATTTGTATGTATTTTTATATTTGTACATTTAATACTATTGTTACGAGCTGGGGTTCGGGATAAATAAATTTATGCTAGTTTATACCAAAAACACACTATATTTAAATGATCACAAATGCAGTAATCGGAAACTTTAAGCAGAATCACCTGAATCACTTGTGGTTCGCTGTTAGTCCACTGTTGTTCAGTGTTGTTCACTGTATCGCATTCCTAGCAGAACTGCCGTACATTGGATATCGCTACACCCCCGTCAGGGGGTGCGACTGGCGGTATCAGGGCGTGGCCCCCCTACCGCGGTTGCGGTACGTTGGCCCGTCACTACGGGCCCCTCATTTGATCGACCTACTGCGCCCTAAAAGATGATGGGACGCGAATATGCGCGTCCCTGTGTATGGTTGCTATATCTGTGTCTGTAGGCACGCCACGACGCTGCTAGTCAGCGCCGCTTTCTTCACCGTATCCCGGCGGTCAACCCCTACCAGGTGGAACCCCCACCTAACTGCCGTACACCGCTGGCAATCCTCTATTTATATGTCGAGTGTAAGTTCTAGAAAGTTCGAGAACACTCTAGTACTTACGAGAATGTTCTAGAAACATCTGCCACGAATCGACGTTTCGTGTAGTACTGCTACTCGATAACAGATGGCGTTAGCGTCTACGTAATACGTATCGTGTAGATCCGCTACTCGATAACAGATGGCGTTAGCGTCTACGTAACACTATGTTTCATGCTGAATTATATTTGAACGCAATGTGAATTGTTACTGAATAAAGAACTTGAGGACATACATTGTGACGTAGAAGGCTGGTGACGTATGACGGAGTCTACCAAAGTATGTTACAGACCCTTCAGGGGAATGTGCTGTATAAATTGAAGTTTGATTACTTTAAATAATTTCGTGTTCCGATTTTTTTTTTTCAATTGTTGGTATAGATATTGCTTATATAAATAAGCACCTTACCTACTACACACATCAAAAGTGTCTAGGGATCAAGCATTTTTATGCGGATTTCTTGAGATTGAGATGTGGCTTTGTAATAAATTTATGATTTTATAAATTTATATGGATCCTTTTTGGTGCATTTCATAATTTGAATCAGGAACTGTGAATCAAATTCGAGTAAAAGATGAAAATCAGCTGTCAATATTTTCCCTATAAAAACATACAACGCATTGAAGACATTATTAGTGCTACTGTTTCCCTACTACTGATTAAAACCAACGTTATTATGGAGCGGCGACGTCATTTAAGCAGGGAAGAAATGCTCAGAGCCGTGGGAATGATAGAAGCTGGTTCCCGGCAACGTACTGTGGCTTTAGCTCTGAATACAAGTCAGAGTGTTATCAGTCGACTTTGGACACGTTACCGAAGCACTGGTACCGTGGCTGAGCGCCATGGAGGACGGTATCGCTGCACCACACGGAGACAAGACCGATACATTCAAATCTTAACTCGAAGAGCTCCAACTATAACCGCCATGATGTTAGCCGTGAGGCTTCATCACTTTTCAGGGAACTTAATTAGCGACCAAACAGTCAGAAACCGCTTGCATGAAGTGAACCTTCATTCCCGAAGACCGCTACGGGTACCACCTATAGCAATGCACAATCGTAGGATTCGATATCAATGGGCTCTTGAACACAGAAATTGGGCAGAAGAACAATGGCGTTTCGTGTGCTTTTCTGATGAGTCTCGTTTTGGTATGAGACCGGATACAAGACGTATACGACACTGGAGAACCCCTGGACGCCAACAGCGATTAAAATCCTGCCAGGAAGTCCATCCTTATAGTGGTGGAACCATCATGGTATGGGCGGGTATTTAGATCGGCGGAAGAACTGAGTTGATTTGGATCAGAGGCAACCTCAACGCTCAAATTTATGCTGAGACGATTGTATCAGACGTCATCGTTCCTCTACAAGTGCAAATCGGTCCCTTATTTCAGTTAATGCATGATAATGCACGACCGCACACCGCAAGAGTTGTAAGACAGACTCTCGCCGCAGCTAACATCAATGTCCTGCCCTGGCCTGCTCAGTCGCCAGACTTGAACCCGATTGAGCATGCATGGGATATGCTACAGAGAAGAGCTCTGCCGAATATGGAGGGTATTCAGTCGCAAGAAGACCTTTTTTTGTTGTTGCAACGAACATGGGCGGCCATTCCACAGCGTGATTTGGATGAACTCATTTTGAGTATGCCAAACCGATGTTCTTGTGTTGTTAGTGTTCGCGGTAGAAACACGGATTATTAATTGTTTAAGTTACCCAATAAAATTTTAAAGAAAACTGTTATTTCAGTCTTTTTTTCGAACTTTAATGTTAGTGGTTCAAATGTCAAAAATCCCTTTATTAGGAAAATGGCAAATTTCTTTATTAATGCAAAGGTGACTTGGTTTATCGTTACTGTGACAAACGAAAACACTTTATTGATAAATCCTTAAAGAAAATTTTAATTAATATCAATCAGGAGAAAAGTTATTGCAAAAATATATGTTGATCCCTAGACACTTTTGATGTGTGTATTTATATTTGCATGCTAAAATATGGCAAAGTGTGTCATCGCACAAGAATATTTACCACCTTTGTATTACCGCATTTATAGCAAAAAAATGACTTTGACTTTGAATGAATGTTGATGACATTGTTTTTTCCTGGCTTATTGTTGAATGGCTCTTTTAAGGCAAGGTGGCCTGAAGGTAAAGAGGCCCGCTCCCCGGAGGTAAAGGCGCCTCCCACCCAATAAACGCGAGTTCGGGACCAGGTAAGAATGTGACTTTTTAGAAGTAGTTATTCAAAATTAGCTGATCCGCCTGACGTTGTGCTGTCAAAATTTCAATTTCTTTTTTTTCCATTTTTTTTCTTTTATACCACCCCAGTAAAGAGGAGAATAAAACAAAAAAAAAAATAAATAGGCCCAGCCGTTCGCGAGTTTTAGCGAGACAAACGAACAGCAATTGATTTTTATATTATAGATTAATAGATAACTAAAAGTTTATCTTGGACATCAATACTTACGGAAAAGTAGACTGTCAGAACTCGGACTTGTAAAGCATTGGCAGGAAACCCGGACTTGTAAAACAGACATATAGGTCTAAAAAAGGTTCCTCGTATTGTGCAAGCGTAGACCCGTGAATGAGGTATTTATCCTGTAGTGGATTAAAAGGTGCTGCTAAGTTTTATTTATTTTTGAACATAAATTTAATTTTTAAATTTGAAATTGAATTCGCAATGTTGAGTTTTATTTTGTATGTACGTTATCACGCTTTAATATCCTGTTGTTGGTTTTTGCTTCAGTAAACATAAAATTTCAATTTTGCTATGTTTCGCTTTCAGCTTATGAATTAACCTGCAGTGGATTAAAATATTATGTATTTGAAATAAAATATTAATGCAAATATTTCATAGATATCCTAAATATACACGGTTAATTTTAGGTCGTTCTGGAACCGAAAGCCATGAACTCGATCATCGAAACCGAATCGATTGGGACTATTATTTTCAAAAAGTAACAATAAAAAAATCACAAAAAAATTTATTTATTGTTTTTTTTTTGTGAAATAATGAGAACTCGAAGTAACGCTCCCTTGCGCTCAATCCATATGTGTGTGTAAAAAAAATTAATCGATCAGACAGCATGATCCGTAAGCCACGCCCCCGACCCCTTACCCCCCACCCCACGCTTCTTACAGTTTAGCCGACCGCCCGCACTTCCTTGTTCTGTACGACCTTGCGTTTATAAATGAAATAGTGGAAGCGCTACTAAAATTTAACTCGAATGACAGAAAAAAGTGATAAATTTCTAACTTCTATATTAGATGTCTTAAAAAAACAATAACAATGCCAATAGTAACTGTTACTTGTCTGGAGTTACTGTGTTTCGGCTCCAGAACGATGTAAAATTAACCGTGTAGGTATATGATTCTCACCTACACTACATTTTATTGGTGTGAATTCACTTCTGAATTAAATTCGCTTCTACTTTATGTTACGGAAACAAGAAAAAAAAACATATTACGAAACCGCATAAATCTTTTTATCCCATACTTAATGCGGCCCACATCCCTTAAACAGGCCCAACATAACTCGTATAACACGAAAGAAAAATTACTCCCGTTCACTATTTTTCACATTACCGAATCCAGGTTAAGCCGTTTCGGATACAGGGAAAGTTGGTGGAAGTGCCCGGGAGGGTGGAACTTTGTAAATATATTAGGTCCACAAAATGGGCCGGTACAAACACAATTTGGGGCTGTCGCGACCGCGGCTCCCTTTCGTTTAGGGCTGCAATCGTTACGCTTTTGTCTGTCTAATACTGATCGAAATGAGTTCCTAAGAAAATAGTAAATGAAGGACGAATTTCACCAATGAAACTGAACGCAATCAGCTAAACTCTTTCATCACATTGACACTGACAGCTCTTGACAGCTGCACAACAATGATGACACTGACAGCTCTTGAACGCGATTTAGATGTGCTAATCGCGTTCAGTTTCATTGGTGAAATTCACTCTAAGAAAACAACATCAAGTTCTATGTGATTGCTAATGATATTTATGTCGTTAGGTTGAGTATTAGAAGTAGTGTTCCGTTTTTTATTTATATAAGGTGCTATAAAAGTATCTGCCACGGCTTTAATGGGAGACAGTGGTGCCGATTCTCTTGTAAACGCACTAAACTAAAATTAGAGAATCGCTATCTTTTACTAACAGGCAGCGCGAGAAAAGGACGGCTATAGCTATGAACTAAGTTGGAGATGTCAAACTAGTTCACGCCTTGCGCTTCACCGTGTTTTTTAGTCGACATGTTTTTACGTGTCGTCTAAATGTCTATGGAAAAATGATTTCTAACTAATTTGACAGCTCTAATTTACTTCCGTCCCTTTCTTGTCATAATAGAGAGAAAAAGTTAGCAATAGCCTAAATTAAGTTTAGTTTGTGCACAACAGAATCGGCACCAGTATACACATATAGATTACAAAAGTGAAGAAATTTCGTACCCGGAATAATTACATCGGTTTAGTTAAATACTCAGCTGCCTCCGGTTAGACTGGAAGCCGACCCCAACATAGTTGGGAAAAGGCTAGGCAGATTGAATAGTTACATCCGTTTGAGAAAATAAAATAATTAAATAAACATTTATTTTATTCTGCATAACGTGCTTCACAAAGTACGCGCGATGTGTGGCTTCGTCAATTAAATCATTTGCTATCTCTTTCTAACTGTTCTGTGAATGAATAGTAATTACTACGGGAAGGTTTCATATAAATAAATAAATTCAAATTAATACCCATTTTTTTTTGTATGCAAAAAATGATGACATAAGATCAATAATTTATCTTCACTATTATAATCTATACGTGTGTACACAATACGGTCTCCCATTGCACCCGTGGCAGATATTTTTATAGCACCTTTTAATTTTAATGTATGGATAATTTTCAAATATTAATTGTTACAAATAACAGTAAAAAAAAATTACTCCTATCAGACCATTGATCCTATGATTTTCTGTAACTCCCAGAAAAACAAAATTCATTTTCCTTTTCCTTCCGTGTAAACCCTATTACAATGTAAAAAAAAAAACTGTCAATAGAATCGAATTGATTGTATACCGATCCCCTAAACAAGCAATGGGTTCCTAATAGGGAATGTGGCGTGTGATCGATTGTTTTTGTTGTTAGTAACATCTAATTTTGCTAATTGATTAAAAGCTCTCCCTGAAGGGAACTAAGTTAATAACAAAAGTTCTGAGACGGTTCACTATTGAGAACAAAATACTGAATCGAATGAGTACGTACAGTTACATGAATGGCATGTGTACATAGGTAAGTATTATTTACTAAATAATTATAAA
Source organism: Cosmia pyralina (assembly GCA_946251885.1). Classification (NCBI taxonomy): domain Eukaryota; kingdom Metazoa; phylum Arthropoda; class Insecta; order Lepidoptera; family Noctuidae; genus Cosmia; species Cosmia pyralina. The sequence goes on from OX276355.1 coordinate 15,435,715, forward strand.
ACAGTTTAAATTAACTGTTTTGTGAGGTAGTAAAAAACAGTGTAACTCCAGATAGTGTTTTAAAATGAAAGATGCTCTAACTAAAATATTTTTGTAAGAGCTTAAATCTTCCATTTTCCATTATTCAATTAGATATGCCCAAGGAAGGCTTGCGTATAGGATTATAAGATAGGAGGTTCTACACAACCTGCAGTTTGCGAACATAGTACTTGCATGCATACTAAAATATTCCCACAGATTAAAGGTATTAGATTCCGCAAATGGAATCTCAATATACACTAAAACATGACCTAAATGTGTCTTCACGGACTGTCCTGGACAGACTCAGACAAACGTTTCATTAGCATGCATACAAGCAACATCAAATGAGGACTGGAATTTTGTAATAATAAATTATATTTCAGTGATGGTAGTTTATATAAAGGAAGTCAGTGCGAAAAATCATAGACGTTAGGAATCGCCATGTTTATTTAAGAGAAAGGATTAGTAAAAATATAGACTCTACTTACTTTTCGCCACCACTGAGTGGGACCTACTTACGAATCAGATTTTTGTATCATGAATAAAAAGCAATATACCCCCTACTTTCTACGGGTCCATCATAGTTCAAATTTGGACAAAGTACGGGAGATAATTCTGTTAATCCTGTAAGGATGAGATGATAATCAAGAGACGAAAAAGTTTTCAAGCTTCCAACCAAACAACATGTCCCTCGGTACTCAGTACTAATGTACGAGTATTTTGCAAGACACATCCAACTTTTCCCGTATCCCGAACTTCAAAACAACTCCTCAGCGAGTTCCACTTGCCAAAAAGTGTTGACAATGCATTACCGTATAGACACAGTACCAACAAAGGCCTACGTGCAAAAATAACGAAGCCTAAATATTGTATGAGTACATACCTACCTGTTTACTAAAGCCTTCCTGTATTCACGTCGGCGATTCAGACCGGCCAGCGGGTTTATTATTAGAAAAGTTTTACCTTTTCGTGGTTACAGGATTTTGATCTGCTTAAACAGGCAGGATATAGAGGAAATTGAGTTTCCTTGCATTTCCTTTTGTGATCGTTCGAAGGCCCCTATTGCCAAATTGTAGACAGTCCCTTCGGTGGTGTTGACCGTCGTGGACTGGTATTTGAAGTTTTGCACGTAGATTAGATGGACCCTCTTTATGAACATGTTTAGTGCCAGCATTATTCACGACTGTTTGTGTGTCTTGTCCTTTAATTAAAGTTGTCTACACAACAGGAATTAGGTAAAAGTTCGCTCCAATAAAAGCAGCAATATTTTCCACCACAATTTACGCAGTACTTAGTTCTCTATTATTACCTTGTAGTAATAGATACCTTACAAGGTTGGAAGGCTGATTAATTTGTCGTGTCGCGTACACACTGTATTGAGTAGGTGGTAGATATTAATAATTATTCGTCGATTGTTTCCTGAGTAGGTAGGCACCTATCCTAATATTGTTTTTGTAAGAAATAGGCTTTTATATTCCGCGACTGCTTCGAATATTGGGATATCCAAATTAAGACAAATTGCAAAATAGATTGTTGTTCTAGTTTGGCTTATCAAGATTTATTATCTCGAAATTAGAGACGAAAGAAACAGGTACTGGAAATTTGAAGTACAATAGGTTGTCAAAGATAATTATGTTGAAGTATGACTTGTGAATTTTGTTCTTTAATGGTAAAATAAAAAATGAAGATCCATGTAGTTTCCTAGGAGTTTCTCCATATTTTATACATCAGTTGCTGAAAGATTGTATGTTTCTGAACGTTATACAATATCTGATCTCCACCTTTATTTGCTTGCTAACATGTCCTTCAGGTTAATAGCTTCCTGCAAACAGAGGATGCCCTGAAGTGTTAATGCCATTATTGTCTTACACAGCTTTTACATTGACATTTGTTAATAGAATGAAGGTGACAATATTTCTAAAATTAGAAGAGATGATGAATTTCAGGTCATGATTAATGAAGTGTGTGAAGTGATCATGATGTAAAGCCTCTGTAGGTATTTCTGATTGTAAATTCAGTTATAAGCCAATTGAAGGGTTTGTTCGACCAATAGAATTCCCTGATCAATCAAATTCCAGCATCATACATTGAGTTCGCAGTTGATACAACGCTAGCTGCCTATATTATCCTCTACTATTAAATGAGCAATATTTATGTGTATATAATATATATTTGTAATCACGTTCTCGAAAACGGCTCTAAAGATATCGATGAAACTTGCAATATAGGGGTTTCCGGGGGCGAAAAATCGATCTGGCTAGGTCTCATTTCTGGGAAAATTCGTTTTCTCTATTTTTATGCGAGCAGAGCTCGGTCGCTCAGGTACATACTACTCTATAATATTATTAGTGTGGAACACTACTCAGTTGAATGTCAGGTAACATGCATTCTCCATTTCGGCCTACAGTTATTGACTGACCAGAGGGGCTCGTGGCGAAGTAATAATAGCCACACGGTCGATCGATGGAGTTAAGCTATGCTTGCCGCGGTCGGTCCGTGGATCTTACATACTGAGATCCGTCCGTGCCTCGGAAAGCACGTTAAGCAGTTGGTCCCAGCTGTCATTCTTGGATCTTTGACAGTCGTTACGTCTGACGCCCGAAAGTCTGACAATCAGTCTTACCAAGGGGTGGTCCAGTAACTGCTGGGTTGTGGAGGTCAGATAGGCAGTCCCTCCATGTAAAATACTGGTATTCAGCTGCATTCAGTTAGACTGGAAGCCAACCCCAGCATAGTTAGGAAAAGGCTAGACAGACGAGATGAGTTATTGACTGACCACGGTTTTCCAGCTACTGACACCGACAACGAAATAGTTGTTTTTAATAAATTCTAGTTATAATACGCTGTTGCTACGTTCGCTAAATAATCGACGCAGTTACCAATATCAGAAAAGGTCTTTAATATCTGTAAGTATCATTTAGGTGTGAATGGAAAGGACTGGGTAGACTATAAGGTATGGATATATTTCGCGTTGTTCAATCTGCCTAGCCTTTTCCCAACTATGTTGGGGTCGACTTCCAGTCTAACCGGATGCAGCTGAGTACCAGTATTTTACATGGAGCGACTGCCTATCAGATCTCCACAACCCAGTAACTGGGTAATACGATACCCTTTGGTAAGACTGGTTGTCAGACTTTCGGGCTTCTGACGACCCGTGACGACTGTCAAAGAACCACGAATGATAGCCGGGACCAACGGCTTAATGTGCTTTCCGAGGCACGGAGGAGTCTCGGTATGTAAAGATGGTCACCCATCCAAGGACCAACGCCGGTAAGCGTAGCTTAACCTGATGGATCGAACCGTGCGGCTGTTATTACTTAGCCACGAGCTCCTCATATATTTTCGCGTTTTTGTTGGTTTTTAGGTTTTTAAACTGTACATTATTATAAGTAAGGGCGGCAATACACATGCCTATAGCTTGTGCGAAACTATGCAAGTAGCTCGCATGCCATTATGACATTCACCAATCAGAAGCTAGCTGCTCGCTAGCTTCTGATTGGTGTAGTTTTGTACAAGCTACAGACATGTGTATCCGGCCCTTACGTCTATCTATAGACTGTTATCACTACTACTATAGACTGTTTCTCTTATTGAGAAGAAATGATAATTGCTCACTGCATTTTGAAGATTTGAGAAGTAAGTATCAGGAACCGGGAATTAGGTTCCTAGACGACACTGGTGCCGATTCTCTTGTACACCGAACTAAACTATCTCTCAAATTTCTTAATTTTGGCTATGGGAATCTTAAAGCTATTCTGCAAAAAAAAAAATCTCTAAATTTAAAAACAATTTTGACACAACAAAAATCTAGTTTGAGAATCGCGACTCCGCGTGGTACTTGTTTGCCCTACCATGAGAATGTTTTTTTAGAGCCAGAGGCGCGCAGGGAGGGCAGCCTCAACGTGTTTTATATGGAATTTTTCACTTTTTGTATGGAAAATATGAAAAATGAAACCTACATATTGAAAAGGGGTTTATGGATTTCATAAAAGGGGGGCAAAATTTTCATTATTTTTGCGATAGCACACACTGGTTTCGACATTTATACAAAAGAAAAAAAGATACATTACTGTTTTTGCAGCTGAAGGTATTTGTGTGAATTTTAGTTCATGACAACTAATTTTATTCCACACCTTTTTAATCGCTATTAAAAATAGTCTTATTTAGTTTGACAATCAAAATTTTAGGTAAAAAACGTTAAATTCAGAATAGCAAAATTTTACAAATTTGCTATTTTTTCACTAAATTAATAACCCAGTGCCATCTTAGTGCTGTCAAACTAAAATATAGTTAAGTTGTGTCACTTTAGTCAATTTCAGAATGGGAAATCATCGTTTAACAAGAATAAACTAAATTTTGGTGATGTTTAGTCTAGATTAGAGGCATTTGTACTGACTAGTTTGCGTTAGATAATAATGGTCGTTTGGACTAATTCAGGTAGTACTAAATAATTATGTCAATTAATGTCTGTCGGTTGATGAACTGTTTAATTATAATAATATATAATTAGCTAATATTTAAATTAAAAAATAAAATTAAGGACGGGTTCCCCATGGGAAGAAGGCGTGAATTTATGTATGTATTAAGGACGGTTACGAACGGTCACAGTAACACTAAATAACATTAGACTATATTTATGATCGTTCCAGTGCTAGGCATATGCTTCTTCGGGCTCTGTATCGCGTAGGGTCGCAGCATTATGCTGAGCGATGGTCGTTTTGCGTGGATGTGACGCATATGTTCCCCCAACTTGTTACTTTTAGGGTTCCGTAGTCAAAAAGGAACCCTTATAGTTTCGCTATGTCCGTCCGCCTGTCCGTCCACACCTTAGCTCAGAGACTCTAAGTACTAGAAAGCTATATTGCTATAATTTGGCATGGATATACATATTCATCAAGCCGACAAAGTGGTAAAATAAAATCATGAAACAATTTTTTTAGGGTAGGCACCCTAAAAAAACCATCTCCACTTTACGTGTACAGAAGGTTCTGTACACGTAAAGTGGAGATGGTTTTTTTTCTCGTCTACCCCATGGTGAGGGGTGTTGTTGGATGGGTCTTTCAAAAATATTGCGGGTTTTTGAAAACAATTTTTCGTGGATCCGTTTCTGAAATATTAAGGTTAAAAGTGCTAATTAATTAATGTATGATTATGTGCAATAAAAATTTGAATTTGAATTTAATTTTTGTTAGCAAGTGTGTCCCCCCTGCCAGCTAAAAGGTTAGCTTTGGATGGGTGTAAAAAATCACGGTAGCAGTATATTAGGTCTTTACCTATGAAATTGCCGTTCTGCAGTACTGGCCATTTCAAATCAAAATAATTTTTGTTTGGCTAAGAATTCTAATTTCAAATTAATTTTATTTTAAAAACATGGATTTTTTTTCCAAAAGTAGTCATTTGTTTATTGATTAGTGTTACATTTTCATCGCATTTCAATCTTTTTCGTCATCATGGATACGTTACAAATTCGAGTAATTATGGAATATGAGTACCGTCGTGGCAGCAACGCGGCACAAGCGGCACGCAACATCAACGACGTTTACGGAGCTAACACTACAAACCAACGCACCACTTGTTATTGGTTTGCTCGCTCCCGTTCTGGAAATTTCGACCTGAAAAATGAACCTCGCGGTCGTCCGAAGACTTTGGTCGACAATGACGAATTAAAGGCGATTGTGGAAGCTGATGATACACAATCTACGGCTGAATCAGCAGCAGCTTTCGACGTTAGCGTCAAAACAATAATGGTCCATTTGCGTCAAATTGGCAAGGTAAAAAAGCTTGACAAATGGGTGCCCCACGAACTCAATGATCGCCAGCGCGAAGTACGCGTCGAGACGTGCCTTGCACTGCTCAACAGACACACAAATGAAGGAATTTTGAACCGCATTGTTACCTGCGATGAAAAATGGATTCCATTTGATAGCCGCAAGCGCTCAGCAAGATGGTTGGATCCTGGTTCAGCACCTAAACAATGCCCTAAACGAAAACTTACCCCTAGAAAAGTGATGGTCACTGTTTGGTGGTCTAGCGCCGGCGTGATTCATCACAGCTTCTTACCAAACGGGGTGAGCATTACTTCAGATGTGTACTGTGAAGAACTGAACACAATGATGGAGAAGCTGGCACATCTCCAACCAGCATTGGTCAATCGCTCGTCTCCGCTGCTCCTGCACGACAACGCGCGACCTCATACTGCACAGCAGACGGTCTCCAAGTTGCAAGAACTGGGGTTGGAAGCTCTCCGTCATCCGCCCTACTCACCAGACCTTGCGCCTACAGACTACTACTTTTTCCAGAATTTGGATAACTTCTTGGCGGGAAAAAAAATCAATACCCGAGAGGCAGTACAAAATGCCTTTGAAGAATTTGTTGCCTCCCGTCCAGCTGATTTCTTTAAGAAGGGCATCAATAAACTGCCACTGCGTTGGCAAAGATGCATTGATTGCATGGGTGATTACTTCGATTAATACAAATAAAAAATGCATGAAAAAAATTCGTTTAAATTTTTTCATACAAAACGGCAATTTCATAGGTAAAGACCTATTATATAACGAAGTTAAAAGGAAAACTATCACAGCTAAGTAGGCTTTTCAAGTTTACGAGTAATAGTCAAATATTCAGGAAACAACAAAAAGCCCTCTTCTTAGTCCGCATTATTGCGCAACTACGGAACCCTATTACTGCGCGTGGCCCGACACGCACTTGGCCGGTTTTTTTTTGTGTTTGGTTCTTTCTCTGCGTCATATTTACAGCAAATAAACGTAATTTATTTCTTATTTTCTTCTTCTTTCTTCATTACAATGCTTGGTCACTTCATGTTGGAGATTTCGGAATACTAAGTTTCACGACACGACATACATCTTGTAAGTTATAGGAGCCGGGAATTAGGTTCCTACGAGTAGATGACACTAACTAGTAAGCGTTAGATAATCATGGCTAGTTGGGCTATTCTGGGTAGTAATAATTATGCTGTAATATGGAAAAGAGGATCAAATATCTGTCGGTTGATGAACTCTGTGCTTATGTAATTCCCTGCATGTATAAAAAATAACGGGTGCGTAATCATCACTAAGGCAAGAGATGAGTCTAGAAAATATCAAGGTCAAATCATGAAACAAACCAATGAAAGTTCCTAATTATAAGCTGTTATTTAACTTGCCCTGTCAAATCTTGCAAGCTGAATTAAAGCTACTCCCTCTTATTCTACGGAGTTGCATTTTTTTTAGAATTTTTTGTAAGGATGGTTAGGGACGATCACAGTTTTTAGGTTATGTCACAAACCAAAGCATTTAAGTAAATCGCAAATCATTTGTATGTCGTGCAGTTGAAATAGTCGACAGAAGGAAATTGGGTTTCAAATACAACTTTTTAGAGTTTCAACGAGCAACGAAATTGTGACATGTGTCATGGCTACGCTTGGCTATGCTATATGGCGGGGATTAGCCTGGATAACATGGTCGTATATTTTGGGTTCAATAGAAATTGTTTTTGTTTTACTTCCACAGAATTCTGGGGTCAGTTAATTACTTAAGATGCCACTGGACATTCAGCCTGCCACGGATTTGTTTTGACAACATATCGAACACATCGAACAGCCAAAACATACATAGGTACTGGAGACTTATTCCATTTTTAAACCATTACTATAACATCCACAACGACCCAACATTTTTTATTTTAATTTATAATTTTAATTCTATTTTCCTACCACACGCCAAAGTAATAATAAAAAAATATTTTCTTGGTATAGAACTCATACCACGTACAATATTAGGTAAAATGACTACGGACCCGATTCACACCGCGCTCATGTGAGCGGTTATAAGAGAAAGTACCAAAACATTATTCAAATATTTATCACCAGCAACTGTGGGTGTACGAAAGCATACCTGTGTCTAATCCTCCGAGATTTAGACGCGTGGGTCAAAGAGCAAAGTATATAAACTCCTGACAGACAACCCTGTATCATTTACAAAATTACAACTAAAAGTTTAAACACGTGCCCTTTGAACATTACAACAAATTCTTAAACCCAGCCTGTAAAATTTAAGTAGCATTAAGATGAAATAAACTCTTTACTTTCCACCAATTCCGCACGAACTTCGCAAAATCTTCATTTGAATGAAAGTAAAACTGAACGTAATTATTCAGTTCTGTTAATTTAGGAACGTTTAAAAGGAGAAGCGAATGGTTGGCGCGTTTAATCTTGTCAATTATCCGGAAAATTGGCACGACCGGAGTCTATGGTGCGGTCTTACAGAGGTTTATCAGCATTAGCAGACTGGGTTGCCAGACTAATTGCGGTTACTGACCGATTAACGAAATATTTTACGTGGTCACATTTTAGGGTTGAGCTTATTCAGCAAATGTTCACAGACACTGAAGAAGATTTTTTGATAGAAATTAGATTGAAATCAACTAGATTGAATAGTACTGGTAAATGGGAATTTTGAACTTGGGAATCGTTAGGAGAATGAAATGCATTCCGATTTATATTCGATCTTTTCATTTCCAATCGAATAGTACTGGTTGAAAACGATGTAAATTGGCTTCAAGTGAGCACGTATTGGGAATAAGTTTTGATTTGCACGTGAGAATGGTATCAAGACAATCTAGTCTAGGTGCAATAAGAAGGTATTGCGTGGAAGATCGAGATCATGATTTGGATTCTCAGGTAGAAATTACTGTGAAGGTTATTGCGTCGCTCCTTCTCAGCATAAATAATAGAAAGTGGTGAAAAGCATGTTTTTCAGTACTGTCTTCAAACATCTGCAATACCAGGGCCATTTCGGGAGCGTTAGCATTCCAGAGTCAAAGCTGAAGGTATTTATAAGACCGCCTCTTCAAACTGGAACGCTGATACACGCGTGTATATATCAAACTATAAATTTCCAATAAAAGCTAACCTCTAATTGTACGGAAATCCTATACAATGCCAGATCAGCTTATACTGGAAATGCATAACTTGATATGTAGCCGTGTGTACCACTGCTTGGCGGGAAAAATATGAGTGGTGGTTGTACTTCCCCGAATGTACTCCTTCACAAAGAGTTGTAGTATCCACACACAGTCCAGCCTTCCAGGGAATGCCTTCGTGATACCTATCTGTTTCATAATAACGAAATTATGTGTTTTACGTATTTGATCCTGGAAATTGTCCAACTGACAAGTGTCAGGAGCGCATACTCTCGACGGCCGGACTGTAGATTATTTACGTACAGTCTGTCTCAGGTCTTACTTGCATTATTTAAATTCTCTGAACCTTACGGTGACAAACAGCGGTCGTTGACTTCTAAACGTTCATTACGTTATGTATAAGCCAATCTCGTGCAGAAATAGTTGGAGCTTACCGAGTTGCTTGGCGACGATAAACAAGACTCGCGTGGTTTCTTTTTATTTCAGTATCACGTACACAGGGAATGCTTATGGTATATGTTTGTAAGGAATAGAATACCGTACACACTGCTATCTACTTAATTTATATAATTATGTGATTACTTTTAAGTATAATTCTTTCGTTAGATTCTTGTTTTCAAGAATATTCCTAAAAAGTGATTAAGGTACCTACTTTTGTCCCATCTTAAATCATATTGATTTTCATGAAGGGGGTGTTACTTAGCCCTGGGGATGGTACACCCGTGGTCATACTAATCGTCACTATGGATATGAATTAATAGTGTAATGCATATATTATGAATACGTTGCACGCAAACACCCAGTAAAACCAGATTGTTTATTACAAAAAGAAAAATAAGGCTAAAAAACTGGAAACAAGTGAGAATTTACTATAGTTTAGTTATTTAGATGAGCTGATTTGGCTGGGTTGTGGAGGTCAGGTAGGCAGTTGCTTCATGTAAACTTCTGGTATTCAGTTGCATCCGGTTAGACTGGAAGCCGACCCCGACATAGTTTGCGAAAAGATTAAGCAGATGATGATGAGTAGTTAATAAAAATGATAAATTCATTCGTATAATGACAGAGGGGCTCGTGGCTAAGTAATAATAGCCGCACGGTTAGATCGATCAAGTTAAGCTACGCTTACCGCGGTTGGTCCGTGGATTGGTGATCATCTTTACATACCAAGACCCCTCCGTGCTTCGGAAAGCACTTAAGCCGTTGGTCCCGGCTGTCATTCGTGGATCTTTAACAGTCGTTACGGGTCATCAGAAGCCCGAAAGTCTGACAACCAGTATTACCAAGGGGTATTGTATTACGCAGTAACTGCGTTGTGGAGATCAGATAGGCAGTAGCACCATGTAAAATACTGGTATTCAGCGGCATCCAGTTAGACTGGAAGCCGACCTCAACATATTTAGGAAAAGGCTATGATGTATAATGACAGATAAACCGCTGAGTTTATAAACATGTTTCTGATCGTCAATTTTGCCGATATAATAGAAAATCTCATCGGGCACACGCTTGTCATTATTATAAAACACTAGCTGTCACCTGCGGCTTCGCCCGCGTGGATGTCATATACTTCCCTACTTGAATCAGATTTTGTTCACAATTTCATGGGTTTTATGTTTTTTGCGCGGAATTCTAATTCTTTTCTAAAATAAAAGTAAGTTACTCCATATAACATCAGCTATTTGACAGTGAAAGTCCCATCAAAATTGGTCCAGCCGTTTCGGAGATTGGCTGGAACAGACAGACACAATACTTTCATATACATTTAGTACAAAGCTGTTATTTTGACATGACAACCCGATACTTCAATTTAATTTACATATTTGAATAGATAAAGACTTCATTATGCATTTATTAAAAAGCTGTTATTTTGACATTACAAACTGACAGTTCAATTTAATTTACTTGTATAGATTAACTTTGGCTTGCAGCTTCATCTCAAATGCAACCTTCAGTTAAGAATTTCCCAAGGACTATATAACAAGGTCACTCGACCTCAAGTCAGTCTCATCAGCTATCAATCCACTTTATCAGTACTTTAAGGGGTGTCAAACCCCCTCAAAAGAACCTGCTTCTCTCAGCTTATGATAGTGATCTTCATTAGTACCTCTTATAAGTAATTATAGGTTTGTTTTCAGAACATTGTCGAGTTTATAATGATCTGCGTAGAAGCCATAACGGACAAAATTGAGTTGGGGGAAAAATAAAAGATTGCCGGATTCTTTGGAGTAAAAGTTTATGAATGAAACAAACAGAGAAAGTTTGGGATTAAAAAGTGTTGCTGTGTTTTATTTGTTTTCTAAAGATTTGTTTGCTGATGATTGTAATACGCGTTTTTATTATATACCTAAAGTTTTAGCTGAAACTATAATTTATAGATTTTTACCAGGGTGGTTTGCAGCAGTTTGATGAGGTCTGTCTAATATTGAACTATATGACTACTTTAAGATAAATGCTATTGATAAAAGGTAGACGAGGAGCTCGTGGCTAAGTAATAACAGCCGCACGGGTCGATCGATCAGGTTAAGCTACGCTTGCCGGGGTCGGTCCGCGGATGGGTGACCATCTTTACATACCGAGACACCTCCGTGCATCAGAAAGCACATTAAGCCGTTGGTCCCGGCTGTCATTCGTGGGTCTTTGACAGTCGTTATGTGTCATCAGAATCCCGAAAGTCTGACAACCAGTCTTACCAAGGGGTATCGTATTACCCAGTTAATGGGTTGTGGAGGTCAGATAGGCAGTCGTTCCATGTAATATACTGGTATTCAGCTGCATCCGGTTAGACTGGAAGCCGACTCCAACATATTATAGTTGGGAAAAGGCTAGGCAGATTTGTTTTTGATAAAAGCTTTTAAAAACTTTGGGTACTGCGTTTTCAAACGTGGGTATTGCGGTTCTCTTCCCTTGTCTGTTCAAAACAGTTTGTACTACATTTTAACACTGTGTGGTTAACTTAACTTTTCCATGTCCATCGGAAACACCTGTCCAGTTGGGAATAAGCTACGCGCGCCCTAGATGTGTCAAGAGCCCTGGACTCTGCTGAGTGACACTTCATTCAATTATTATAAGTACCTATACTTCCTCCATAGAAGAGATTTCGTTTAAGTGACATTTCTTTTCTGTTGGCATTTAAATTCCATATGAGAACCAATTAACTGTCTTTTATGGATGGTTTACCTCAGTTTTTTTTTGGTTTTCAGTGTTTTCCTTCCTCAACTTTTTTTAGAGTATAATTATACACTCAGCTTTGAATTCAAACCTTCTTTTTTCTTACTTTTGAATAAAGCAGCCTGAAGAATAGAGAAGATTGTGCTGGTCGATTTTTACGCTTTTATAAAGCTATGAAATCATACAAAAAGTAGCAGAAGCTCTCAGACGCGGTGTAAAGTTGCGAAACTGCAGCATAAACAAGAGACAACAGAATCATACCTGAGCAAGCCTGTGGCGGCAGCGGGAATATGAGCGTGGTGGAAGACTTGCGCCTGGCGACGGCGCAGCCCAGAGACTGCGGTTTAAAGCTGCGCAGCTGCTGCATGAAGTCGCTGCACTCCATGAGCGCCACGTCAGCGAAGTGCAGGTCGCACAGGATCTGGTTCTTGAAGCGGCGCGCGCGTTTCTGTGGAAAAAGAGGTGGTTAGAAGGTTACAACTTTTTTCTTTGGGAGCTGGTTTGAAGATAGATTAGATAGCCAATAAATTATTGGACCGATGACCTTGTAAAGGTCGCAGGAATGCGCTGGATGCGGGAAGCACAGAACTGGTCGAAGTGGCGGTGCTTGGGGACCAGTTGTGCTATGTTCAGCAGTGGTCTTTGATGATGATAATGAAATGGTAGTCCTATTTAAAGTACTATCGCTAGTATTAAACGACCACCATCCACGATTCCAGCTTGATGAAAAATCTAAGCATTTGTTCTGCTTTTCTGATCATGTCTTCCCCGTAAAACCATCTATTGTATTCTGAACACCGTATCGCGTAGGTACTAACCGACATGTACAATCGACTATTAATTAAATTACATTGCCTTTCTTATTTCCAAAAAGTGAGATGGTATATTTTTTTAGAATGGTCATCGATGATCATAGGAAAACTCAGGTACCTAAAAACTGATATAGTAAAGTTCCCTAAGACTGTTTGTTCCACCGCACTGGGAACGGGATGTCGACAAGAAACGAGATTATTCGGCCATAGTAAATGTACTGTCGCTATTTCGGTGCAGTCGTCCGTTTTCTCGTTGACATCCCGTTCCCAGTGCGGTGGAGAAATAGTGTAACTAACCATTTAATTAGCGCATTGATATCCGACAGTTCAAACCACAAGGTTGTTAGATACAAACAAAATATTCAGACGTAGGATGTTCAAGCATCTACGGTACAAATAATATCGATGTAACTAAGTATTTTTGAAACAATGTGTACACAATCCATCTCTTTCATTTAACGCGACGAAAAATGTGATGGAATTATGTTATGTTGTAGATAATAAATTCAACGGTGAATAAATATTACACCTTGAATAAACAACACATATTATAATTGAAGTGAAAATAATCCTTTTGGGATACCTTTAAACAATAACAGCTGGACGAAATTACAAATTTATTTGTTCGCAGTATTTCATTTTGAGATCCATTTAGCCTTTATCTGTTTTTGAATATTTCCAATTTATTTCAACGTTTCGGCTTGTGGTCCGTAAACAAAGTATGTATGCTGGTACATAATGTACCTACCTACATGTTTAGGCTGTTGAAGGCAAGCAATCTTTTACACATCAGTAATAAATTATTTCATTTTCGCTTTTATGTTTAGCTAATCCTAAACTGAAGCCTTTTTTTTTTTTTTTTTTTGTGGATGGGAAATCATCAAATGACGTCTCCCGCTCTGGGCAGAGCGGGAGGGCGTGTCAGACTTTTACTGACTAAAACCCACCCATGATCCTTCAGTTGCCCGTGCCAGGGCCACGGTATCTCTTTCGAACTACCCGCGACCCCGGCGGCATCGGCCCAATTGACCCCGTCACTGCTGACATCTCTTTGAGGCGCGCGTGGAACACAATGCGCCGTCGACCCGGGCCTGGTCGTTACCGGACGGCGAGCTGCCCATTACCCTAAACTGAAGCCTAAGGGTTCTATTCACACTGAGATGCGACGCACTGCGTTGCGTCGCAGTGTGAACTGACCTTAACCGTACAGGGAAAACAAGCGTGATTTATTTTAAGCTTATTGAAAGTATTTTTATTATTGGGGAAAACATGGCCCTAATACTTTGGAAGTTGGGTAGGCATTTATTGGCAGGCGCAACCTGTGTCGACACCTTCACGCCATCCCATCTTCCCAGCACGGCGGGTTCTGCTGGGGCGGCTGCTGCAGGTGAAGAAAACCTCAAACGGCGCAAATCCTTATTGGGTTATATGTTTGAGGAGTTGAAACACAAGAGACGTGGGGTCCGAATGCTCATCGAGTATTTCGAGACATCACCAAGCGGTTGGTAAAATCTTCACATGACCAGAGGGCTGGATAATTTTTAGGTCAAAGAATCAGCATTGCCATCCGACATCGGAACGCTGCCAGCCTTTTGGGCACTTTTCCAACAGACAGCGATGCGAATGAATTTTTTGATGCCCAATGAGCTCTCCCTTTTACATTATATACTTGTACATAATATTAATATACATTTTAGTGTTAGATTCATTATGTTCCTTTGAACTATCCATTGAATTAGTGATAATGCAACATTAATAGGACCTCTGACCATAAAGTATGTACATAACACAGCAGTAACATGTTTAATTTTTAACTATTTCTATATTTATACATAGCATAAAACATAGTCGAAATTCGTATCTATCTCTGTGACCGCTAGAATCTTCTAAACTAAACAACGCATTTTGATACGATTTTCACTATCATTTGGAGCATTTATTCCGGAATATTGATGCGTTTAAAACATTTAACACAGAAATCTCAATGCTTTGACACGTCGCCATTGTACACATGCGAAGCAGGAGCGGGTCGCTAGTAATAAAATAAAACATTTGACTCAAATTGTAAAACTAGACTTAACTAAACAACCGACCTCTTAAATGACAGACCACCAAATACTTTCATAAGTACCTTCCACGAACATCCCTGATTGATTTCCATTGACTGTCACTGTTCATTTTGAAAGCTGATTAAACAATAACTTTGTTCAGTATTGTTTTAACCAAAGTCTATTATTAATTTTGCTTTGCAGCCCTCACGATGTTAGGTCTAATAATCCTTTATTTAATTCGCTATAAGGACGAAGACGTTTTTATTATATTAAACTAGCGACCCGCCCCCATGCTTCGCACGGTGCTCACGACTTGACAAAACATACAGATTTCTTTATGTAAAGTAACTTTAATATACACATAAACCTTCCAGAAGAAATTATCAAAATTATACACACGAGGTCACATATACAGACACGAAAAGCGACTTTAATTTAAAATAATGTATATATATATGTCGCAGAATCAAACGGATTAGCGTCCACGTGCTCGAGGTTGGTGTCTGCCATGTTGCTTCTTTATCAATCAGTGCGCACGACCGGCGCAGGCGCTGTCTCTGGAGCAAGAGAGCTCGAAAAAAGACAAACACACCACTGACAGATACTACATTGACACTGACAGCTTCGACATTGACAACCCTGACTCGAACTACTGACTTCAATGACAGCTGTTATCAATTTGATTAGTCGACTAACGTATCTCAAACGCTAATAGATGGCGCTAGTAGTACGTAAACAAGCCTTTTACTTCACTTCTCCGACACACCTATATATATATATATATATATATATATATATATATATATGTATATATATAATTTTGTTTAGGTGGCTTACAGCTATCACTACAAAAGTAACAGCGAGGTTATTCACGACAAGCCATTTATAAGCCTTCACAGTTAGCAGATATTAGCTCCACAGTTAGTTTAAATTGTTTATAACTTTTATTGACTTCGTTGTTCACGAGTGAGTTCTTTTGAGTTGGTTTTCAGGATGTCAACATATATTTTATATATAATATTAATTTAGCTAAATAGTAAAGCTTTATTTTACTTGTTGCTGAAGTGCTTTGTCTAATTTATTTTCCATTCATATCATGATTCTGGTTTTAAAATTTAATCATAAATGTCGTTTGAATTTAAAAAGAGTACCTATTTATGGGTACTCTTTTAAAAAACTCTCTTCGATAGCCTATGGTTCTTTTTTCACTTCAGACTTAACAGGTACAAATCGTCACGTAACGAAACAACGTTATGCCTGAAAAGTTTCAAGTTCAAGTTTCAGTTTGAAGGTCTGAAGTTTCAAGTGTCAAAGTTTTTGTTTGAAATCATACATGAGAAGGAACTTCGTTTCTGATTTTTTGAAGTGAAAATTTCTATAGGCGCGTTGACCGATTTTTAATCAGCAGTTTCTGAACACACATATAAACTGTCAAGAAGAAGGAAACAGAAAAATACGTACGAAGGTGATGCTTTGCACTGTTTTAATATGGAAAAAAACAAGAGTAATTTAATCAGAGTGCCTGTTTACGAATGTATTTATGTAACTTCACTGCTTTAGAATCTTATTCTTCCGCTCCTATCACAAAATAATGATGTCCCATTTCTTGACCCAACAATGTAAGCAGATACCAATTTTCTCCCATTTTACTCGTAATTAATAAATAACTAAGGAACAAAGCACTCATTACTGTTACAAAGGTTTGCCTATTATCGGGTCCATAAGAACCTGAACAGTTGGTACCTAAATCTCTTGGTTATCGAGGATCAGTGATTGTGCCCAAAAAACAATTTCCTAAAGAAATTTAATTAACTATATCCCTAGGGATATAACTAAATCACGGCTACAACCACCTTACTGCGACATGTATAAATGCCAGTCGTGCGGTAAACTCTACTTGCGCGATGCATGATTTTTGTGACGTCGTCTTTGATGCCTAGTTCGCATGTGGCGTTGTAGATGCCGCCACAACGGCTACGTCCTCAAAAAACTTTATCGACTTTTTCTAGTCAGGCTACGTAAGCATGTTACGTGAATTGTAAGTTTTTTTATTATGTTAGAAGGTGCTTTGTGTTTTAGGGTTCCGTACCTAAAAAGAAAAAAACGGAACCCTTATAGGATCTCTTCGTGTCCGTCTGTCTATCAGTCTGTCAAGACCTATTTTCTCGGGAATGCGTGGAGGTATCAAGTTGAAATTAATATCAGATACGTAGGTCTATGGTCGCTTGGAGCTCTAAAAAAAAAACAAGCTTCTTAGTCAACGCATCAAATATACGGCCATTTATGCGACATATTTTGATACTCGTAAGTAAATCAAAACCAAGGAAAAGGAAAAAGTCCGAAAATTGTTAATTTCTAGTTTTATCACATAAAAAAAAAATTTTTTGCGAATACATACCTACTTAAATTTGCAAATTTGCAGTTGGAGAATTGACCGTGACGTGATTTATTGGGTAAGTAATATAAGGTATAATTACAAAATCTCTAATATTTACAAGATATAACAACTGAATCTATAATTTTATTTTATATAATGATCAGTTAATATAATAAACGATTGATATAATTTTAAAGTAACTAATTTTTATAAGCATAACATACTCGTACATTGAATATAAAATCGTTTGATATACCACCTAAAAGATATAAAACCTATTTAATCTAATATGATAAAACGCCTAGTAAAAAACACAAAGCAAAAGCTTTCATAGTCTAATATACGAGACATTCACCGCCTCATCTAACCCAAATGATTCACCAACAATAGAGGGTATCTGGCGCTCGGCGGCCGCTGCCACGGCACGCTCGCTTCGCTCGCTCGCCTTCGCGCGTTAATGGTCACTGTCTTAATCTAATTTTTGAGTTTCTTGCCCGTTCTTCTCCATAGGTACCTACTATGCTTTAAAATGGGCGCCTAGCTTCATCTTTCTGACTGACCGACCCCTTGACAATTCAAAAGTGCCTGTAATTGGTTTAATTGAAATAAATGCTTTGAGTTTGAGTTTAACCTAACCTAACCCAAATGATTCCCCAACAACAGAGGTAATGGTTACTGTTCTAACCTAACCCAAATGATTCACCAACAGTAAAGAGGATCTGGCGCTCGGCGGCCGCTGCCGCGGCACGCTCGCTTTCGCGCGTTAATGGTCACTGTTCTAACCTAACCTAACCTGACCCAAATGTCGGATTGCTCTGAATCGGGGTGTTATAATAATGATGGCATCAATATATATTTTAAACGATAAACCTAATGATTTTCGATTAATTATACATTATATCCAATGACGTTATACGAAATAAGTTTTAGAGTATACCTAAACATGTTATATGTAAAGAAATTATATCAAAAGTTGGTATATCTCATGTTTATTACATCTTGTGAACGTTATTGAAATGAAAATATACCAACTAATATCTTTATATGATATGAGACGCACCCAATCAATCTGCCTCAATCTGCCTGGCCTTTTCCCAACTATGTTGGGGTCGGCTTGTAGTGTAACCGGATGCAGCTGAATACCAGTATTTTACATGGAGCGACTGCCTACCTGACCTCCACAACCCAGTAACTGGGTAATACGATACCCCTTGGTAAGATTGGTTGTCAGACTTTCGAGCTTCTGACGACCCGTAACGACTGTCAAAGATCCACGAATGACAGCCGGGATCAACGGTTTAACGTGCTTTCCGAGGCACGGAGGAGTCTCGGCATGTAAAGAGGTCCCCCATCTACGGACCAACCCCGGCAAGCGTAGCTTAACCTAATGGATCGACCCTTGCGGCTGTTATTACTTAGCCACGAGCTCCTCTCATGATATGAGACGCACCCATATTTATTTATTGGTAAAAGGTACACCAACAGCTTCTGTATACAGCATTATCAAAGAACAATTGGTAAGAAGTCATAGGCTATACAGTCGCCAATAACAGGTGAACCAACATTCTCAAATACAATGATAACCTAAGGTAAAAACGAAAAGTATAAATATTAAGTGGTAACAAACTATATAAACAAAAAAAAATATATACGGTCGAATTGAAAAACTTCTTTTTTTGAAATCGGTTAAAATATAAAATGACAAAAGAATAAGTTATATCAACGTCCCATACATGATTTTCAATTTGTTTTTGGAATAAATTAATTTCAACTACGGAACTCTTTATTGTGCGTAGTCCGACACGCACTTGGTCGGTTTTTAAAAAATACACAAGCACCTTCTAAGAAGAAGGTGCTTGTGTATTTTTTAAAATTATTTAAAGCCGTTTATGTAGAGACTAATTTGTAAATATTTCCAGGGCGAAGAAATATTACAAGAACATCTGACGACTTTTTACTTGGCCCTTTTTACAATAATTATTTGAATTGGTGTTTAAATGAGTAATTTATTTATTTTTTAATTTTTAAGGGATTGGCCCACAATTCTATTATTATTCTATTTTGATCGGGAAAAGGGGAAAGAGTGAAGGGAGGCCTTTGCCCTGCAGGAGGACATAATATATTTTACTTAATATTATTAGCTATTGTACACATTAAGTCTTATCTAATATGTTGACAACTACTCTTTTTCAAAATATCAATGGATACTGCAATACCACTCCCCAAAATTATGCACTTAATTTGAGTAGAATTGTTTATAAAGTTACAAAGAATAACCATTTTCTCCTTCTATCTTTCTCAGAGTTCGCATTATTACAAACAAACGCAGCATAAAATGGGAGAAATCACAATAAATTCAAGAAGTAACAGCCATAACACAGGTAGTAAGACGAGCGTACAGCTGCGTCGTTGGGTGATAGGTTCGCGTGCCAGCCCTGTCATGCAACAATGGGCGCGGGCGCAAGTTGGAAGAAAACGCGTTTGTTTCATCATTGATTCAGAAAAATCATGTATTTTCGTATAGAGTATGTTGACTACACGATCTAATAAGGTTGTGTCAGTTGTGTGCATAACAAGCAAAGTACATTATAGTAAAAAAAGGAATTAAGTATGTAAGAGTAAAAAGTTGTAAAATGTCTGAAAATATAATAATATTCCAATACATATCTCTGGAACTACCAGACGGATTTGAAAAATAATTTTTGCATTTGATAGTCTTCTTTAGTCAATTCTTGAGGAAAACCTATTCAAGGAAGCCTATCCTAAGGGGCCTAGCCTAAGGGGCCTATTGGAAGGGCTATTTAACATCACGCTAGGACCCTTATGAGCCGAGCAAAATGAAAAAAAAAACATCACAAAGAATGCTAAGCAAAAACGAAGTAGCGTGAGCAGGCGATGCGATGCGACGGGGTGGGTTGGAGGAACAAGAAATTTCATGCAAATAAAGCAAAAGTAAGATATAATTATACCCTCAGAAAGTCACAATTTTAAAAGTCCAATCTACCATGGTTTGGGAAAAGATGAAAAATATAGAGAAAAAGAAAAGTAGAAATACTCGTACGTAACTTCGCTGTAGCTTTTATCTGGGACTATAGGTACCGATAACGTAAGGTCTACCATAACCTAAAAGCGAATTCAGTCATCTTACATTTACGTGACTCCACCTATTGGTTCCAATCGCAGCCAACATATTGGTTCCATAAAAATTTATTGGCCAAACCATACCTTATTGCCTTGGCCAAATGCTGTCAAATATTGGACCCCAAATGGAGTTCATTTGACTAAATTGTTCATGGCTTAGAGAGGCCAATAAAAATCACATTTTATTGATCTTAGCATGGAAAGAAAGCGTGCATGGAAAGCATTTTCCATGCCATACGATTCGCTTAGTCTTGCATTTTTAAACAGTAAATTACGATGTTTGAAGTTGGTAAATGTGCATATTACAGCTAGTAAGTAAGGTTATTCTTATTTACAGAACGCAATCCTAACCATTCTACTAATATTATAAACGCGAAAGTTTGTGAGGGTGGATGGATGGATGTTTGTTACTCTTTCATGCAAAAACTACTGAACGGATTTTGATTAAATTTGGCGCACAGATAGTTTATAACCTTTTTATCCCGTTAATCCTACGGGTTCGAGACTTACGTGAGTGAAACCGCGGAGCGCTGCTATTATGATTGCGAAAGTAAGTTTGTTTATATATTTGTTTGTTAGGCTTTCACGCTAAAACGGCTGAATGGATTTGGATGAAATTTGGCACATGGGTACACCATGACTTGAGTTAGGATATAGGATACTTTTAAAGGTTAGGGGTCATTCGGCCCACTAAAGAACTGGGCCCGCGGACCTTACCCCTTTTAAAATTTGATAGTGCTAAACTGGGCCCACATCTGTTTTTGCTTTCAATCAAGCGAAGGGTGGCTTAAAATGGCTTATATATTATTAAGTATACAATATATATACAGGTACAAGAATTTACATATACAATATAATATATTTTTTTTTTTAAATACCAAAATATGACAAAAAATATATAGCCGGCGAGTGCCAGAAACGACTAGATTACATAAGCCATTTTAAGCCACCCTTCGCTTGATTGAAAGCAAAACAGATGTGGGCCCAGTTTACCACTATCAAATTTTAAAAGGGGTAACTGGTCCGCGGGCCCAGTTCCATAGTGGGCCGAATGACCCCTAACCCACTTTTAATCCCGTTATTCTCACGGGATCAAGACTTATGCGGGTGAAACAGCGGGGCGAAGCTAATAGTTTAAAAAAATTCAAATACACCTTTAGTATGTGTGTATTTGAAACTTTTAAAACACTAGTCACGCCTTTTTTCCATGGGGGTAGGTGAAACTACAGAACGCCACCTGCTAAGATCCTTACATACTCCTTTCAAGTATAAAATACCGAGTAACCTATCCGCTCACAAGAGCGGGAACGCCGCAAAAAAACACTTTCACACTCAACCGACCGAACGATGACTTGTCAGAGAAAATTTTTTTTTTTAATATCATAGACGAGTCTCAGTCAGTGTTGACGTATCTTAAATCGTTCGGAAATAGATAACGCATCAAATTAAATGCATAGAATCCGATATTAGTACTTAATAGTGATGGAACAACGTTAACAATAAAAAAAATTCTTGGTATAGAACTCACACCACGTACAATATAAGGTAAAATTATTCCACGGACCCGATCCACACCACGCTCGCGAGCGTCAGTCATACCAAATTTTATCAAAATTTGTCCAGCCGTTAAACACACACACACGCTCACAAACTTTTGCATTTATAATATTAGTGTTAAGTGTTATTTGTGGAAATTGGTTGAAAAATTACAAAAACTCAATAACATCTAACAATCTACACATTCACGCCAATATTCTCGATAACTCTCCAACGTTTTAACTCATTATTTCCAATCGACTCAACAAGGTCTCTTTAGCTCGAGAATCATACTTGGTCATTACGCTAAGAACCACTCAAAGCACATTGTAGAAGCTACGAGTTTAACAGCCTGATAATCAATCTGTCTAGCCTTTTCTCAACTATGTTCGGGTCGGCTTCCAGTCTAACCGGATGCAGCTGAATACCAGTATTTTACATAGAGCGACTGCCTACCGGACCTCCACAACCCAGTGACTGTGTAATCCGATACCGCTTGGTAAGGCTGGTTGTCAGACTTTCGGGCATCTGACGACAGTCAAAGATCCACGAATGACAACCGGGGCTTAACATGCTTTCCGAGGCACGGAGGAGTCTCGGTATGTAAAGATGGTCTCCCATCCACGGACCAACCCCGGCAAGCGCAGCTTAAGCTGATGGATCGACGCGTGCGGCTGTTATTACTTAGCCACGAGCTCCTCTCAACAGCCTGTTAATGATGATTAAAAAACTTTATTTTATGCGAAACACATCCCCAATTAAGGTTCATTGTTATTTATTACATTAGGTTGTAAAAGTACTAAAAAGGATATTCCACAATGACTCGTTTTTATTTTCTGAATTTAAAAATGACTGTCTCGTTGGTAAAGTGGTCGTAAGCGCTACTGCTGAGCATGAGGTTCTGGGTCCGATTCCCAGGTCGAGCAAAGTGTTGTTGGGTTATCAGGAATTTCTCAGTAATAGCCTGCGTCTGGATTTGTGACCGGTTGATGGCAATTAAATAGGCTCGCCCCCTATTTCATGGGATTTAACCATAACTAGCGATATGAGGGTGTACTATTACAGACACCTCTGCCTAACGGTACTGGAAATAATGAAAAGTAAGGTCAACAACTAAAACCCGACTACAGAAAAAAAAAAAAAAAAAATCACTCTCGCCGCGGTCGGTCTGTAACCAATTAAATTAATATTAATTTAATTGGTTACAGACCAGAAAATTGTTAAAAATAAGTAAAACTGCAGGTAAATAATATTATTTACCTCCAGTTTTACTTATTTTTAACAATTTGAACATATTTATTTACTTAAACAATATAACATATACATATTTGTAATGTGCTCGTCAAGACCTTTCTTTTGATACCAAACATGTCATTATTATCTCAATTTAATTTTTTTCGTGGTCAGAAATTTACGTGTGAAGTTTACTAAGTATATTAAATTTAGGGAGAATGTATATAGCCTATGTCATCCGGACCATTATTACGAATGTATTGATAACTCATTCATTAAAATCGGTTAAGTAATTTAGGCGCAACGGTGGAACACACGTAAATAAATACTTATATACATACATACATAGACTGCTAACATCATAACCCTTCTTTTTGGCTTTGCCGTAGTCGGGTAAAAAAGGCGTAATGTTGTTCTAAATGGAATACCTCTTTTTTCGTCCTTTCTGAAGGGTTTGGTTTCGTGGCCACGACTACGAACCGTAAAATTAGGTTTTATTTTCAATATTCTTTGTGTTTATTTCAAACTGATTGAGTTCGATTTACTGTGACAGATTGTAGATGCTCAAATCTCTTTCAACTTCGCTAGGAAGGTAGTTTGTTTTTGTGTCTTTCATCGAACCATCTAAGTACTATGCTAGGAAAATATATAAGGTGCTATAAAAATATCTGCCACGGCTGCAATGGGAGACAGTATTGTGTATATAGATTACAATAGTGAAGATAAATGATTGCTTTTTGTCATAAATTTTTTCATACAAAAAAATGTGCGTATAAATTTGAATTGATTTATTTGTATGAAACCGTCCCATAGTATTCATTTATAGAACGGAAAGAGGTAGCAATTGTTTTCATTGACGAAGCGACACATCGTGCGTAGTTTTTAAACCACGTTATGCAGAATAAAGTAAATGTTTATTTAATTACTTTATTTTCTCAAATTGATTTAACTATTCCGGGGTATGAAATTTCTTCACTATTGTAATCTATATACACAATAATATCTTCCATTGAAGCTGTGGTAGATATTTTTATAGCACCTTATATTTTCTATCAACCGTCGAGATGGGCGGACGACATAACAATGTCGTCCGTCACCATCGCGGGTAGAACCTGGATGGAGCTGGCACTGGCTCAGAAGCGTGGGGATTGGCACAAGAAAAGGGAGGCTTATACCCAGCAGTGGATGAAGTCGGGCTGTGGATCAAAATACGATTTATTTCTTTTTTACTATGCAGAATAAAGAGAAGATGTGTAATGGTCTCACATGGAATCGAATTAGAATCACTCGCAGAATCCAACGCTGTTCCAACAAAAACCAAGTTACTATACAATTATATTGTACAAAGCACAATGTTCTTCAGCATTCATTATCAGCACAATATCAAGGAACATCCTGACAAAAGGCAACTTTATCTAAACCCTGATTCAGTACAACAGCCGTCGAGTTTGAACAAAATAAGACAGACATGACTCGCCCTTTGTTTACAAGTGCTGGGAATTTTATGCACTCTTTTGAACCCTGTCTCCGCGTCTCGAATTCATTTTTCTCCTAGCGTATCGTCGTAGTGTCGGAGCTAGGTTTATTTTCTCATACATCTTATTATGCTCCGGCTCCATTTTCTTCAAGACTTTCTTTGGGCGTAATTTCGTAATTTGTGTTTCAGATTTTTAACCGACATCATAACAGGAGGTTCTGTATTCGACCCGTATGTATGTATGTATGTATGTATGTATGTATGTAGGTATGTATGTATGTAGGTATGTATGTATGTTTGTTTATCCGCGATTTTCTCAAAAAGTAATGAACCAATTTTGATGATTCTTTCACTATCGTAATCTACATACTTCCATAAAGGTTTTAGTGTATAATACATTAGGTAATTATTCTTATGTCCGAAGTTATATGCTTAAATGTACTATATCTCCGTCATTTCTAAGCGGATTTTGTGATGTTTCTTCTTTTCGTTCGTCTTGGGCTCATGTAATTGTCGTAATTGTATATTCAACTAAAAATGAAAAAATAAATTTACTTTAAAAATAAAGTAAAAACCGACTTCAAAACCTAAAACGAATAAAATAACTTTCTTTATAAAACTTAACAGCTTCTGAAGTCGGTGTCTTCCAATCTTCAATGCACCTTAGCTTGACACCGACTTCAGAAGCTGTTAAGTTTTTTATGAAAGTTATTTTATTCGTTTTCGTTTTTTTTCGTTTAATAAACGATTTTTCTTTCTTTTTCTTTTCTTTTTAGGTTTTGAAGTCGGTATTTACATTTTTTAAAGTAAATTTATTGCAACAGATACTTATTTGTTATTTGGTAATTTTATACGAAGAATATTGTTTGATTTAGTTTATTAAGCTACTTCTTGATCTGCCATTCAAACATTTTCAATTATTTTATCAGCTTTATACCATTATAGAACAACAAATATAACTGTTATAATTGAGAATTCCAAACAAAGCAAAAATTTAATTAAAACCAGATCCCTACTCATGACGAAGTTTACAGTTTGATGGATTTATTTGATACCTGCCAGGGCTTTGTAAGCAGGCCTCGATCAAAGATGTCCAATACCGCTAACTTGGGCCGTTAATACTGAACGTTTCCAATTTCATGGAGACAAATTTTCATTTAGATCATTAAGGTGATAAGTGAAACGTTTCAGACAATATAATCGGCGATGTTTTAAATAAAACATTTTTCTCGGTCCAAACCTACGGTCCAGTAGAGAGGCTTTAGATTTTTTCTTCGATTCGGTAAGAAGTAATTATCGATTTTCAATCTTTCTTGATTCAATAAAAACTTTTTTACAAAAAAATACAACCGTCTTCCAAAAACAACTCTACAAAGTAAAAAATAACTTTAATTTCGGAAGTCGGTGCCTAGTTAAATGTATTTTGGTTTTTTTCCACCGACTTCCGAAATTAAAGTTATTTTTCACTTTGCAGTGTTGTTTTTGGAAGTCGGTTGTATTTTATTGTAAAAAAGTTTTTATTTTTCATTTTTTAGTTGTGGTTCCTACCCCACACAAATTCTAATACCACTACCTGCAAAACACACTAGAACATCATCCATATAAAAGTGGGGAAAAAATACGTATTATTGAAGCTAACTCAAAAACTACCAAAGCAAAGTTAATCAATTTTATATGGGACCAACCCTCTCGAATAAAACAAAAAAAAATCCAAATCGGTCATCGGCCATCTTCGAGTAATCGGGGAAAAAGGTTCCGACGAATTGAGAACCTCCTCCTTTTTGAAGTCGGTTAAACATGGAATTCATTACAATCCTGCTGATACTGATACTTACTGTAACATACAAAGGAGAGCATCTTTGTATGTTAAAGTATGTTTCAGTAGGTAAGTTACCCAATGATGAAACATACATTAAAGCATTCCTCATACTCGACCCCTCAAGGGCTGTTGAAAATTTGTTGTATCCTAATAACTACCTGTCTTTCCAGAATTGTAAAACATCCAAGAAAATAAACATATACCATGCAGTGAAAGTACCTACCTACCTAAAATAAATTGAATTTTCCCATTCAGGTAGAGTTAATTAAAATCCATTCAACAATTTTGTAAACCAATCCAAATAAATAGAATGTCTATTTAAAAGAGCCAATGTAACAACATTGGCCAATGCCGCTTGGCTGGAAAACCCACCAAAATTTCCTATAATTTATTGTGCAAATATGTTATGGACCGTTTGGGTACTGGCGTGGAAACCTGCCTGTTTATTTGAGGACAACATATGGAGGCTTGGAATAAAAATTCCGATTGGCTTTGCGCAGAGGTAAATAAATATTGATACCATGGACTGTAGGAGGCAAACGAAATATTAAATGTTTGCAGAAATATATTGCATGCAATGTATATTAGTTTGCGTTTAGTAGCAAATTATTGCAAAGGGGAATCCTACTATCCTACTAATATTATAAATGTGAATGTTTAGATGGATGCGTGTTTGTTACTCAATCACGCCAGAACGGCTGAACGGATCTGGATGAAATTTGACTCAGATATATTTTGTATAATACTTTTCATCCCGATATTCCTACGGATTCGAGACTTAAGCGGGTGAAACCGCGGGGCGCTGCTAGTTCGTAAATAATTTACGTAAATTACGTTACTTTAATCCCACCAAAAGCATCATGTAAAGTAGATTGCCACGACTTACTTAACGCTTTCACAGCTAAAAAGTTATTAGATTAAATGTAGAGCCAAGCCCCTAACTCTACAAGGCCTAACTGTACAAACCTTACTTATTGGTCAAAATATATGGCTTGGCCGTTTCGCGGCCGTCTCGCACAGACACTACTATATACACCATAAGCCCTGTGGTAAGAAATTAAGTCACTGGTGTTTAATGTTCCATGCAATAGTTCAATGGAATGACCAAGCCATAGGTAGTAATATTGTACAGATATTACACATACATGTTGAAATCATAACCCTTACTTCTAGCATGGTTGGGTAATAAAAAATGTATTTCTTGCACGGCAGCAGTTACTTTATTCATAGCCAACGAAAGAGTTTCTTCTTCGTTGTTTATGTACATACCTATTATTCTAGCTTTCACAAGAAATGTAAGTAAGTACGCAAGTATTATCCGTATGAAATACAGACTTGGACTGCCAATTACGGACTGATTTCTTATTTTTTTTTTGTTGATTGTTTGCAAATCCTAGCCTGAATATCAAATTTCAGCTTTCTAGAACTTCAGGAGGTATATACCCTAGAAGGTTTATTTTATATACAGACCCGCACCTCCCATTACGGGGTGAAAGTTACAGATTTCTTAATTTTTTTGTGAATTGTGTGCAAATCCTAGACTGCAAACCAAATTTCAGCTTTCTAAGACTTCGGGACGTGCCTTAAAGGTTTTTATGAGTGAGTGAGTCAATCAGTAAGTGACGAAATCGACCTATTTTAGGAATTAATAATATTCAATGTCTATAAGCTAGACACATGAGACTTAATGTGCTCTCTATTTGAGCTATCTAGCATTATCCAGATCGAAGCTATGAGGGTTTAAGAATACGACGAAACGCTTCGAAAAAGGTAGGTAGTGCCCCTGCTTTTTGTTTTTGGCTCATCTTGGCGGGGGTCACTACCGTGCCCCCAGATACATGTTTTAAGTAAACTTCAGTTTATTTACGTGTAGCACTTTGAGGCAAGGTAAACGTTATCTTGTTTTACTGTAGGTGCAAATATAATTTTTTCTTCCAAAAAAGCAGAGATAAACCAGAGCAGAGATAAACCTTTGTAATTAAATAACAGTGTATTTTATCTATTCATTTGCACGTTAGAAAATGTTCTTCATTTACTTTTGCACCCCTGATGAATGGAAAAGACCGAATCGAAAGAACAATAGGCCTACAATATTCTTCCTAATTAGCCGAATTCATTCATCTACGTTGAATAGGCGTATGGATGACAAAGGAATAATGTTTCAGTGAAAAATCGCTCGCTCGAGTATTTTGTCATTTTTGACGTTTTGGGTGGGTCGGCAACGAGGAAAAGTGGTGGCCCAGTAAAAATGGCCGTGACTTACAAGTAGGTGGTAGGTTCGAACCAAGGCAGGCACTTTATTTTGTGTAAAATATTTCATTACCACTGCTCTCAAAACGGTGAAGGAAAATATCTTGAGGAAACCGGCAGGTCGTAGAACTAAAAGCTCGAAGATATCTGACATCCATTAACTCGCACTGGGCGCGCGTGGTGGATTACGGCCCACTCCCTCTCACAGAGAGGAGGCTTGTGTCCTAGCAGTGGGAACATTATAGGTTGATTTTGCGCTATGGCGTATTGGTTTAAAAATGTGACGAAAACGAATAAAGATGAGTTTTTTTGAAATGTTTGTTTTCTTGTCTTTGTATGGGCCTCATATGCAAACAAAATAAATTGCTACAGCCTTATTAGGCTGACTAGCTGGCCTTTGTGTTTAGGAATTCGGTAGCTACGGTATGCTTTGTGTCCCGAGTTGAGTGGGTCGAGCGCATGAGTTCGTATACAATTTTAGATATATAAAAGACAGCGAGGACGGGAATCACTGTGATATTATATATAATACCAGGTGCTTAATTCGTTACATAACCAATTATTATAATAATTCGTATTATGCCTGTCACTACCTACTCGATTTCCCGAATTTGAATACAAATTGAATATTGTTCAATTGCTTTGATATGATCTGGGTTATGTGTAATGTAGGATGTAGGTTATATGTAATACACCTACGCGGTATATTAATTTTAAGTTTAATCAAAATAATGAACTATAAAAAAGATACCCAAATCGTTATAGGTGTACCTAGAAGGTTTCTCTCAATTTCCATGAGATGCCCTCATCAGATTCTGATTTGGTGACAACGGGACTACCTCGAGATCATATCCTTTTAACAAAAATAGAATTTTTGAAAGTCGATCCACAATTGACAGAGAAATTGGTGAACATATTTACATACAAACAAAAAACAATAAAGTCGAAAATTTATAAACATGTATATTTTTTTTATGTCTTCTTTTTGTAAATCGGTTAAAAATAAGAAAAAGGCCTCGTTGGACTTAAAAACAATCCGAAGTTTCTAACAAATTATACGACGCATTATGATCATTCAGTTGTTCATGGGTTAAATCTAATTATATAATTTCTATTTCACTTCATTTGAATTGAATGTTCCGATCTGTTTCAAAACCGCCGGATATAAGGTACCTAGGTACTCTTCCATCAGAATGAATATTTTCGTTGTTTCCGGAGAGATGTTATTAAGTTGTCACTTTGAACGTGGCCACTTTTTAGTGTCTTCGACTGAATTATTTGCAGAAGAATTGGATTAAATATTGAGGGTTGTATTGAAAACTCTACTTCTTAACTCATCTTCTAAACATATTCAAATGATATACACTTCTGGACACATCTTTTGGCCCACCTTGTACTTTCAGTTTCGTTTGGTCCTAGCTAAAATTTTATATTAGGTCGAGCAAAAAGTTTTTATGCAGTTTTGAACCTGGCACATTCACAATTTCATTCAATAGTCTTTTTTTTGAATTTCGAACACAGAATTTAAAGAAACAAAAGACAATTTGGAGCCTGTTTGTTGATATCAAACAATCGAATACTAAGAAAACTTGGTTTTATTGGTTTACTTGGATTTAATTCTTGAAAAAGTGATTGATATCTTTGGTTTTGCAACAAACATTACTTATTCTTAACATTAAGGTGAGGTTCTATCAATAATCTATGGATACTTCACCTGAAGTCGCCGCCCAAGCTGTGGCACTTATTCAGGCCGGACACAGCCAAAGAAACGTGAGTGCTCAACTTAATTTAAGTCGATCTGCGGTCCGAAATGTTTATCGGAGGTACCAAGAGACTGGCGGCTTTGTTCGTCGCCAAGGAAGGCCACGATCTCGGGTCACAACTGAAAGGCAGGATCGATTCATCGTGACGACCAGCTTGAGAAATCGTCACCTTACCTCCATTGGGATACAAAACCAACTTTGCGACTTCCACGGAGTATCTGTGAGCGCTCGAACTGTTCGGAGAAGGTTAAAAGAACGCGATATGGTACCACACAAGCCAGCTAATGGCCCCAAACTAACGCGAGCCCACCGAACAGCGCGCCTTCATTTCGCACGCAGTCATTTAAATTGGACACAGCAAGATTGGAGCCGTGTACTCTTTTCTGATGAGTCTAAAATTGTATTACATGGCAATGATGGAAGGAAGAAGGTCTACCGACGTAAGGGAGAGCGTTTCGCACAATGCTGCTTTGAAGAGAGGGTTGCTTATGGCGGTGGCTCATGGACTGTCTGGGGCGGTATATCCGCGAGCGGCAAAACTCAACTTGAGGTTGTTACAGGACCACGGCTGCCAACATTAAATGCTGAAAGGTACATTCGTGAGTGCTTAGAACCTCACGTGATACCATACGCGGACTATGTGGGCCCAAATTTCCTTTTTATGCATGATAATGCAAGAGCCCATGCGGCCGGCATCGTCAGGGAATATCTTCGGGATGTGAACATCACAGTTATGGACTGGCCAGCCAGAAGCCCAGACATGAACCCCATTGAGCACATGTGTGACAAGCTAAAAAGACGTGTTAGGGCTCGTCAGCCAGTTGCCCAGACGATGCAGGAGTTGAAAACTGCCATAGAAGAGGAATGGGAGATGATCCCTCAAAATTTCATAGAGCGGTTGATAAACTCTATGCCTAATCGTATGAGAGCTGTGGTAGATGCCCATGGAGGCAACACGCGTTATTAAATTAAACCTTTATTTGATAAAACATGTTTTTTATACAAAAATCAATTGCCTTTAACAAGGCGCATATCCGACTTGTTAGGCGTAGCTCCATGTCGTATGGTATTCTGAATTCAAATTTAAAACAATACGATCGAAAAAGATGGTAAAATGTATCAGGTTTAAAACTGCATCAACAGTTTTTGTTCAATCTAGCAATCATATTTCGGTAGGGGCCATCGAAACCTAAACTCTAAGGTGGGCCAATAGATGTGTCCAGAAGTGTATGTTTAACTAGCTGATCCGACAGATAGACGTTGTCCTGCCCAAATTTCAATACTTAATTGAAACAAAATTCCCATAGAAAATGCACTTTCAGTTTTCCCGAACTATCCAATTTTCCCGGCAACTTTTTCAATTTTATTTTTCATAAGAACCTTCCTCGGACTTCAACATACCTACCTATATTAAAAAAAAAAATTGCTGAATTGGTGCAGCCGTTCTTTAGTTTTGCGCTTAGTAACACGTAGGGCCTGTTTCACCACCTACGATTAAGTTCGTAATAACTTACCTGGCAGAAAATTTCATACAAATTCTGTTCCATTTTTTAATTTATTCGTTAAGTAGTGGCTACTTGGACATCGTGAAATAGGCCCTTAATAATTAATATTAACTTAGTAGCCATTAATTTATATTTTTATGGAGAGATTAAAACAATATTGTGGTAAAGGTACGGAGAAACACAATTAAATGAAGAAATCAAAATAGCAAACAAGGATGTTTGTTAACTTATTCATATGACTCCATAGGATACATGTGGCAGACGAATTTGCTACATAAATACCTATAGTTAAAATATTACGCAGATATTGAGTAAAGTTTTATTAGTGTGATATATAACCAGAATAATATTATTACTGCCACGAATAGAGCTGCTAACACCACCTTTGAAGTACCTAATTACGTAATATACACTTATATATTTACTTTTTAATTTAAATAAAATGACAAGTTGAGGAAGTAGCTTCGCTACAATATCAACCACGTGTTAATAGTATAATGACTATTATGTCATCAAAGGCTTCTGCGAACTAACGGAAGGAAAAGCCTTTTATATCGCCCTCTTTAGAGATAGCAACCCGTAATGTGGGGTGAATATAGCTCATTGTTGGAGGTAGAATAGACCTGTGATTGTTTAATAAGGTAAAAATAACTGAAGTGATGTTTGATAAAATATATAAAGGGTGTGGCGTAAATAGTGGTCCAACGTTAAGGGGTCGATACTCTGTATACATATACAGCTATAACATACCACAATTTGAACCATTTTTTTTCCTAGGTCTCGCAATACAATTTTTTTAAAAATTGATAACTTGCTTTAATACATTTTTTTTTACATAAGCATGTGATAGCACATGTATTTCACAGTTATAAACTTATATTATGAAATTATAGCCAAATTAGTAAAGCAAGGTGTCAATTTTTCAAATAATAATATAAAAATATTTTATTCTTAGTCTGGAAAATAATAGTCCAAATTGTGGATGTGATAGCTGAATATACAGTGTATCGCCCCCTTAACGTTGGACCACTATTTACGCCACACCCTGTATAGGGTGAGGTAATTAGTGACCGATACTTTAACACATGATTATATTCATGATATGATTATGGTTTTCAGATAGGAGAAGAAAAGATTTAGTTTAACACATGATTATATTCATGATATGATTATGGTTTTCAGATAGGAGAAGAAAAGATTTAGTTTGTGCTACATCTCAGACTAAACATGCTTTTGCTAAGCGTTTTTATTTATTTTTAGGACCCTACTTGTATAACAAGATTAACAGAGTGCTAAAGATTTATAGTTTAAGTTATAATAGGTGTAATTTATTATTACAGGAATATTTGGCAAAACTCAATTACGCAGACACGGGAAAACTACTAGAAATCTTAAAGTAGTTCTGTTTACCTACTCTAATATAAGTCTCTGCCTTTCCCTAATTAATAATAGTCTCTACTTTATTCTACTTTAACATTATTCGTTTATTTTATTTAAACATATCCTACATAATCTAGTTTTAAAATAATAATACCCAAATATTATAGTTGCTTACTCTTCACTGGAAATAGTATATCTTCTGTTTAATTTAGTTTCTAATTTTATTGTTGTCTTCTTTTTAAATGTTTGATGTAAATTGATGGCCTGAAACACAGGTTTTCACAAACCCAGACCAGGCAGGTCTACATTACAGTTAGAATTAAATTTTCCTCGATTGTAATTATTTTAAATCTTATTTTTACTTTATGCTTCAATAAATTTTTTTTTTTTTTTTTTTTTTTTTTTTTTTTTTTTTATGATAACAAACAACTGTTACTATGGGACCAAACCTGAAATCGCGAAAAAAAATCAGCTGCCCCATACATTCATGTTCGCATAACTCGTCAAAATGTAGGGAGCAGCTGATTATTTTTTTCGTGATTTCAGGTTTGGTCCCATAGTAAAAGTTATTTGTTATCATGAGCACAATCATGTGTTTAAGTATCGGTCACTAATTACCAGTCACCCTATATATAGAAAAGTCATAATAGGTATGCTGCCTTGCTAAGCGTAAAGGTCTTTGAAAATTTTAGGTATTTTTACTTTTTTTTGGTTATTTCGCACCATGGCAACACTATTGAGGTACCTACAAAACGAAAATGTCCTATCTGTGCATTCACTTACTCAAAATCATGTTTCCATCAGTTTGTCCTATCTGCCGTTTAGCACCCTATTACAAAGGATTAAAGTCATATCTAACAAATATTATATGGGACTTATTTATAAAAACACGAGCTGACCCGCTAAACGTTGTCCTGTCAAAATTTCAATTTCTTTTTTTTTTTCTTTTAAACCACTCCAGTAAAGATGAGATCATCATTCTCCTGCCCTTATCCCAATCTATTTGGAGTCACCGCAACATGTCCTTTTTTTTCCATACTTCTCTATTATTCGTCATCTCGGTAGTCACCCCCTTTCTAGCCATGTCATCTTTCACACAATCCATCCATCGTTTCTTTGGTCTTCCCCTACTCTTATAGCCATCGACATTCATACTCAAAACTTTCCTCACGACATTTTTCTCACTCCTCCGCATCACATGCCCATACCATGACAACCGATTTCCGCACAACTTTTCAGTCACCGGTGCCACTTTCAGACTTCCTCTTATGTACTCATTTCTTATCCTATCCATTCGTGTTACACCTCACATCCCTCTTAGCATTCTCATCTCAGCTGCATGCAATTGCTTTTCATTCATCCCTTTTGTGGCCCAACATTCTGATCCATACAAGACAGCAGGTCTAACCATTGTTTTATATATCTTCCCCTTAAGTTTAAGGGGAATGCGGAAGTCGCAGATTGTTCCCGAAACAAAAAAAAAAAAATATTCAAATCGGTCAAGCCGTTCTCAAGTTACGGCGTGACCAAGGGAAATAGGGATTCATTCACACATAAATATAGATAAATAGTCGGCATTCAACGAAACACGTTTTTGCCTTTCCTGTAAAACATACATTTGGGTGATAGGACTTATACGCTAAGCAGGGCAGTATGGAAAGTCGCTACCCGATTGCCTACTCGTGTGGAAAAAATAGAATCAGTGTTGAATGACTTACTTCATATTATTTTTTTTTCAATTACAATGAAAATTTATATTATACTTAGATTTTTTGCAACGAAAAAGATTTGATATAATTTTCAATTTAAAATACATAAATACATAACTTCACGCCTTCTTCCGATGGGGGTAGGCAGAAACTACACCATGCCACCTGCTACGATCTTTATATACTCCGTTTCTTTTAAGTCACTTAGTTATTATTTCTTAGTTTCAATCTAAAACTGTAACTCAGGTGACAAGCTGAAGCTGTCTGTAAGTGAAACATAATAGAGCGCCCTCTTGTATTCATTACAAATATCAGGACAATGAGGAAAAGCTGCCTTTTTAATGTCCTCTTCTTTTTTTATAATACTTAATATTCCTTGTCATTAAGAGGTCTTAAAATGATGGGACAAAGCTTTACTTCGTGAAAAGGTCATTACGAAAAAAAATACTTTCTCGATAATAGATGGCTACGAGAGCCTGGGGGGCACTTTTCTTCAGCAGGACATTCAATGTTTCATGTAGCTAAGAAAAACTAGGCATTATTCTGAAAGCATAAAAGTGAATAAGTAGTCCGTTATGATGCTCGCATCTGTTTGAATTGGCCACGTATACATAAGAGAGGTGTATATTTGAGTTCTAAAATCAAAAATATATATTTATTTATAAAAAAAAAATCATTATTTGCTAAATAAAATTATAACAAACAAACTTGCACAATTCAATTAAGTTACAAATAAGCAGAAAGTTATGTATTTTTTTGTTTGGTATGTTTCGGTACTTATTATGATTATTAGAACGGAAGTGATTCACTCTGTTCCCCGTACTAGTGTAAACTGTATTACGGTAGTATACTTATGTATATATACTTACTAGCTGCGCCCCGCGGTGTCACCCACGTAGACAGGGATAAAAAGTAGCCTACGTGTTAATCCAGAGTATAAGCTATCTACATACCAAATTACATCCAAATCGGTCCACCCGATTGATCGTGAAGAAGTAACAAACATACAAACACACACACTCACAAACATTCGCATATATATTAGTGTATGTAAAGGCAATGCTTTCACTATTGAGATTTATATTTTTTTACACAACAGCCAAATATACTCGTACCAACTTCCTGAGCTGCCCCTCCCAACCGTAAAAGACAATTGAACTGACTTACAAAAGTTGACATAAATACTTAATTACGTAATCAATCTGTATCAAAACTGTGGCCAAAATAAATCAAATAAAACCTCATTAATCTTGAGAAGAACTTTGAGACAAGGACTACCTACTATTAACTCAATTAAGGATGCCCCAGACCTCCTCGATCCCTACTTGATTTATTACTATCATTATTTTCTGAATATTAAGACAATTTAGCTGTTATGATGAAGATGTTTTTTAACTAACTTAAGCTGATAAAAGCAATTGGAGTCTGTTTACAATGTATATTGACAAATTGAAACTGAGTATAACAATTATAAAATACTATTATAGTGTGTATGTTTTTTTTTTATTATAGTGTGTATTGTTGTGTGTGTGTGTGTATGTTGTTATTATTGTGTGTGTGTATGATTAGGTTATCATATTAATTGAAACCACGTATTCAATTAAGATTCTGGACCCACTTGCATTGATCATTTTCGTCAGTTATTAAAAAAAAAAAAAACAGCTGTTCCATAAATTTTTACCGCGTAGGTACAGTCAACAAAAGAGATATCTAGTCAGGGTATACTAACATATTTGTATGTGAATTGCTTCATGTTCAATTTTATATATATTACTTTGTTTTTGCAATACTCCTACACTGTAACACACCAACACAAAATTGTATATTTTCACGAAATTGAACATGAAGCAATTCACATACAAGTATGTTAGTATACCCTGCCTAGATATCTCTTTTGATGACTGTACCTATTGCACTTTTGTAGAAAACAGCTGATTTGTTTTTAATAACCTACAAATTTCAACGCAGAATCATGAACTGAACACATGGTTTTAATTGATGTGCTAACCTAATCACCACTCTGTATACTCGTATTTCACGATTTGGCGGCTAGTACCTAGTGACTAAAAGATGGCTTTTGCTAAAAGGAACTTGAATGAGGACAGAGTTTTTGGGATAAAAAAATACAACCGACTTCCAAAAACAACACTCATCATTCTCCTGCCCTTATCCCAATCTATTTGGGGTCGGCGCAACATGTCCTTTTTTTCCATACTTCTCTATTATTCGTCATCTCGGTAGTCACCCCCTTTCTAGCCATGTCATCTTTCACACAATCCATCCATCGTTTCTTTGGTCTTCCCCTACTCTTATAGCCATCGACATTCATACTCAAAACTTTCCTCACGACATTTTCCTCACTCCTCCGCATCACATGTCCATACCATGACAGCCGATTTCCGCACAACTTTTCAGTCACCGGTGCCACTTTTAGACTTCCTCTTATGCACTCATTTCTTATTCTATCCATTCGTGTAATACCACACATCCCTCTTAGCATTCTCATCTCAGCTGCATGCAACAACTGCTTTCAACTGCTTTTCATTCATCCCTTTTGTGGCCCAACATTCTGATCCATACAAGACAGCAGGTCTAACCATTGTTTTATATATCTTCCCCTTAAGTTTAAGGGGAATGCGGGAGTCGCAGATTGTCCCCGTGACCTGCCGCCATTTCATCCATCCAGTGTTAATCCTATGCTTAACCGTCCGATCTACTTCGCCATCGCTTTGAACGAGTGAACCGAGATACCGAAAGTCGGAGCAGACTGGGAGAAGCGCGCCATCAAGCGCTATGCCTCCAGAACTGGAGATACCGCCGAAATCGCAGAACATATATTCAGTTTTGGTTCTGCTGATTTTCAAGCCAACATTCTCCAGTTTCTGTTGCCATTTCTCCAATCAAATCAATCCAATTCAAAATCAAAAAAACAACACTACAAAGTGAAAAATAACTTTAATTTCGGAAGTCGGTGTCTAGTTAAATGTATTTTCGTTTTTTGCCACCGACTTCCGAAATTAAAGTTTTTTTTCACTTTGTAGTGTTGTTTTTGGAAGTCGGTTGTATTTTTTCGTAAAAAAGTTTTTATTTTTCACTTTTTAGTTGTGTACCTACCCCACACAAATTCTAATACCACTACCTGCAAAACAAACTAGAACATCATCCATATAAAAGTGAGGAAAAAATACGTATTATTGAAGCTAACTCAAAAACTACCTAAGCAAAGTTAATAAATTTTATATGGGACCAACTGTGATGTATACTCTCTCGAATAAAACAAAAAAAAAACCAAGTCGGTCCAGTCATCTTCGAGTAATCGGGGAACATACATAAAAAAAAAAAAAAAGGTTCCGACGAATTGAGAACCTCCTCCTTTTTGACGTCGGTACATACGTATGCATGTGAACAGTAGCGCAGGTATGCAACTTTCCGGCCCATAAGTAAGCCAAAAATTGCGTCGATCTGTTGCAACTTGAAAGAAGGACTAACAAATTGACTTTCACAGTAAATCTGAAATCGCAAAAAAAAATCAGCTGTTCGCTACATTTTGACGAGTTATGCCAGGAGAATGTACAGATCAGCTGATTTTATTTTCGCGATTTCAGGTTTGTTCCCATAGTAAAAGTTGGTCATAATGATGAGACCATGAATACAGTGTACATGAATTCAATTTTACCCTGTATAGTGCACTCTATTGCAATGTTCACATAACATCTGGCAAAGTGTCATAATTGTTCAAGCTTTTGATGAGACTTTCACTAGCAAAGCTGATGTTATAAGGAGCACTACTTTTATTTTAGAATTTTATATATCTTACAACTTCCACGCGAACGAAGTCGCGGGGCACAGCTAGTTTCAAAGACATTATTTGTGTTCTGTACAGAGCTTGTCATTTTTCACAATAATTATATACTTACTCACCAATCCACCATGACACCAATCCCACATATAATAAATCACAACCCCATCCAATTTCCATAAAATCTTGGCTCACAACCCCTAAATAACCATAGTCCACCCGAGAGAGATTTCAGCATTTGTTTCGTCATTCTAGTAGTGATTGATTCGCCTTCACGCGGTAATAACTCTCCGAGGGGCTTCCCACGTAATTCGCCTTTGATTAATTTAGATCAAAGTATCCGTGTCCTTGCCGTATAAGTACTGGGCTTTATTTTATATGGTATATCAAGGTCGGTGCTGTATTCATCGAGAGATAATAAGGTTGTAATGTCAGGTTTATGGATGTGGAGGGTTCATTTGGACCTGTAATTTGTAATATGTGGAGATATTTGGCTTCCACTGGTAGATTTTTAGCCTTTCTCGAAAGTATTCTCTAGGTATAGTTATTTTTCTTCTCTAAAACTATGATAGCTTTTAACTAACATCTTATTTGTGTAAGTAAACGAAACGTTACTCAATACTTACCAGAAGTTGCGAAGCATATAAACTTTACATCGCTCCGACTAAAATATGTTAACTTTGTAATTTTAAAAGCTCTCAAACCTTTTTCATTACGAAACCAAAACACTCTAACGGATGCGTCAAGTGTCAACGAACATTAATTTTCTATGAGCACAATCCCAGCATTAGATGGCAGGCACCGAAAAACCTCTCGACGCAGGGATCCAAAATCCAGGCATTCTAATAATTATTTCATCATGGCTGTGGGCTAACCCTACTCAATGTTTCAGTACAAAAGAGCAGCAGTTTGTGTGATTGACAGCTCGATAATGTAGAGCACATTCACCACATTCCATTTAAGTACAATTTTTCTGGAAAAAGTCTCAGAATTCATGGAAAAACAGAAGGCGCGAGCCGAAATGTCAAAATATTAAGTAATTGAAGTTAGTTTGAAAACATTTCCACCTTTCTTCTGTTAATTATTAATTACTACTGTGAACAGTATGGAGGAAGAGGGAGGGGCTCGTGGCTATGTAATAACAGCCGCACGGGTCGATCGATCGATCAGGATAAGCTACGCTTAGCGCGGTTTGTCCGTGGATGGGTGATCTTTACATACTAAGACCCCTCCGAGCCTTGGATACGAGCCACGGTAAGCCATTGGTGCCGGCTGTCATTCGTAGATCGTTGACAGTCGTTACGGGTCGTCAGAATGACAACCAGTCTTACCAAGGAGTATCGTATTACCCAGTTGTGGAGGTCAGACAGGCTGTCGCTCCGAGTAAAATACTGGTATTCAGCTGCATCCGGTTAACCTGGAAGCCGACCCCAACGTAGTTGGGAAAAGGCTAGGCAGATGGTGATGATGTGACAGAAAGGAGATTTTTTTTCGCAAACTTTTAAAATGTAGCTAGGATGCTGCCTTATTACGCGGGTAGGAAGACAGGCAGATGGGGGAATGTTTATTTTGTTTCTGGACACAGTTCTTGGCACGAAATTATGATCGTAGGTGCCTTCTGGTTAGATCTGTATACTGTGGTAAGAGAGCCAGCGACCGGCGCGGCGGCGTCGTGGACCGGAATCGTGAAATGATTGATGATTTTTTGTGGAAGCAGGTAAAATGGGGTAGGTTTACCTCAGAATGGAGGGAACTATTTATAAGGAGTCGCTTAAGTGGAATATAATATGAATGGATTTCCGGATGCTAGCCATATAACAATAACATGGAAATAAATGGCGCTTTATGCATACAAGACATATTATGGTACCCTTGAACTATTTTTACCAGTTTTGAAATTCGTAGTGTTTTGTTATTTGTAAAAGAATTTTTATATTACGGGTTATTAAATTGTACGAGTCAAATATTCTGGAAAGGGCAATGGAAGTATTTTGATAGATATGGAGCCTATTGCACGATGTCCGAATAGCCACTACTTACCGAATAAATTCAAAAATGGAATAGAATTTGTATGAAATTATCTGTCAAATAATAGTAGTACTCGTAGGTGGTGAAACAGGCCCTTAATTTTTCAGAATTCCCAGAATTTCAGAATTTGTCAAACTCTATTTTAGCATTACTAGGTGGAAGCACGCGAAATTCAAAATACCTGTGCAAAAATATAAAAAAGGAGACAATGATTTGATTTGATTTTATAAGCAAGACCCAGACTGAGACCCCAACATACAACAACCAGCGTACCAAACCCCTCCGTGCCTCGAAAAGCAGGTTAAGCCATTGGTCCCGGCTGTCATTTGTGGATTGACAGTCACGGGTCGTCAGAAGCCCGAAAGTCTGACAACCTGTCTTACCAAGGGGTATCGTTTACCCAGTAACTGAGTTGTGGAGGTCAGATAGGCAGTCGCTTCATGTAAAATACTGGTATTCAGCTCCACCCGGTTAAACTGGAAGCCGACCCCAACATAGTTGGGAAAAAGCTAGGCAGATGATAATGGCCTTTTACACTTTAGCATTATTGAGGGTGATTCATTCAAATCATCTTAATTAATGCTATAGGTAATCTGACAAGTTCTCAACTTCAAATTCTTTCATCAATCAAAATAAAAGTCTAATTTCAATCATTCAAAACTGTCAAAGTCAAAGCAAAGAACATATAAATAAGCACAAACTTATTACAAAGGGAAATTATTAATCACACATCAGAAAAATATTAAATGGGTAGTATTTAAACGCACATCAAAAATTAACAACTTTTCCCAACAGAATACGTACATCAAAAATACTGTTTGCACATCAAAATTTGCACGTATAATAATCATTATTATACATCAATTTTTGTCTAAAGTTACAACAAAAATATTAATTACATATCAAAAATACTAACTGTTCATCAAAAATAATAAATGCGCATCTAAAAAACTTATTATTTCACTACTAGTTAACTAACTGAATATCAAAAATTGTACAAATAATAATTATTGGGCACCCCGAGGTTAGGTTTGGTTAGGTTCCTTTAAACCCTGCAGACAAAAATAGGAGCCCCGCGCAGCGGGGCTCCGTCGACTTGACGTTAAGTTTAATTTATTTAAACGTGCAAATTTTGATGTGCAAACAGTATTTTTGATGTACGTATTCTGTTGGGAAAAGTTGGTAATTTTTGATGTGCGTTTAAATACTACCCTATTACAAATATCTGTTAGGGTGCTATAATTCATAATAACATTTATTATAGTTATCACTAATTCGTTTACATAGTTCCACGCAACAAAAGTAAGTTTGAAGACGATGAAATTAGTATTGTCCTAATGGGAGACATCGGTGTTCCCAAATTACTATTAAAGTGGTCAAAGAGTACCTTTGCATTTACATAGAATTCGCATTTAAAATTCAAATATCGTAAACGGTTCTTTTTGAGGTTTTGCCGTATTTTCGAATGCAATAATTATATTGACTAGTTACAGTCAAACATGGACAGCTCGGCAATAATATCTGAGTTTATGATTCACCCATTAATATCTCAAATATACATAATTATGTGATCATTTGTGGAAGGCGTAACAAGTGGCAGCACAAATATGTGCCTTTGAAGGAACAACAAAACTATCTGATGAGACAAGCGACGCCAAATATATGATGCTGCATCCACCGCTTGTATATGTCACTTACCACTTGTATATGTCTTCCACAAATTATCACATATGCCCAGTGTATTAGTTTTGATTTATTTACCATAATTTCTTGTCAGACGTTTAGTTTAAATTACGGCGATAAATTGAGTTAAAATGTGGCATGATGTCACTCCTCGCTAGATTTTATACGTAGTTTGTTATAGTTGTGACGTAACGAGCCCCCCTCCCCAACTTTAATGATTTTTATCTAACTCATTTTTATGGTTCCGTACCTCAAAAGGGAAAAAACGGAACCCGTATATGATCACTTCATTGTCTGTCTGTCCGTCCGTATGTCTGTCTGTCTGTCTTTCAAGACTCTTTTTCTCAGGAATACGTGGAAGTTTCAAGATGAAATTAATATCAAATACGTAGGCAAAAAATTCAAGTTTCTAAGTCAACGCAAGATACTTGCAAGTAAATCAAAATCTATAGGGTACTTCTCGTTGACCTAGAATCATGAAATTTGGCAAGAAGCAAGGTCTCACAGCACAAGTAAAAGAAAAAGTCCGAAAACGGCAAAAAAAAAATTTTTATGTGATATGCTGATAAAACTACTTCATATATTTTTTTTTGTGGGTACAAACATAAAGCACTTGGAGAATTGATCGTGACGTATGCCAATGTACGGGAGACCATGTTTTTCAACTACAATGTTAAGTTTGTTTTTGGGATACATTCTTTTCAACTACCGAACCCTTCAAGGTGCTAGGTCCGACACGCACTTGGCAGGTTTTTTTATTAATATGATAAAGCAAAAATACGTGTCTAAATTTTTTCAACTGACTGACGGACTAAATAGAATTTCGTTTTTTTATCCAGGCATCATCCCTATTAGCACAGTATTAACCCACTAGGTACGTACGTACAAACAAAAACATTGTAACTCGAGCCATACATTGATAAAGGAACAAAAACCTATTTCGTTAATTTGTACATCTTTGGCGAACGCATTACAATGAAAATAGGCTACTAATAGCCTATTTTCATTGTAATGCGTTCGCCGGCTCAAGGCTCAACCAATGTACTAATACATTGGTTGAGCCTTGAGCCGGTATCGGCTTCATCCTCATATTGGTTATCGTCCAATAAGGGTGGGTCCGGTCGCCATTAGGCTCTCCAAATGTATTTGTTTTCACGAACCCATTCTAAAAGGGTAAATTGAATGGAGCACTTGTTCTAAATACTGAGAATTCAATTTACGAAAACAATCGTTACTAAAATGACTAAAGTTGGAATTCATACTAATTTCGATTGCAAGTAAAGTTGTAATTATAAAATGTAAAATTTTCTCTGAAGATCTCGATTCAAGTGAGTTAAAATTAAACTTATCATTGCAGGGTTTACGAGTTATGGAATTGATCCTATTTTTTAACCGAAAAAAAGGAGGAGATTCTCAATTCGACACGTATGGGTATATATTTTTTTTTTATATATGACCACGCATAACTTTTTACAGAGTCGTCCGATTTGAAAAAATTTTATTTTATTCGAAAGGGTATACCTCAAAGTTGGTTCCATATAAAATGTATTAATTTTGCTTGGGTAGTTTTTGAGTTAGCTTCAATAATACGCATTATTAACCGACAACAAAAAGGAGGAACTTCTCAATTCGACACGTATGTTTTTTCCTCACTTTTTATGTGGATGATGTTCTAGTTTCTTTTGCAGGTAGTAGTATTAGAATGTGTATGGAGTAGGTACCACAACTAAGTGAAAAATAAAAACTTTTTTACAAAAAAATACAACCGACTTTAGTATTTTTTGGCTCAGAGAAAAATCGTCTAGTCACCTTTCTCCAATAACACATCTAAATATAACCACAAAAATCGTGCGGTATATTTAAATTTCTTTGAAGGTACATAACATAACATCACGCTTGTAATCCCCGAAGGGTTTGGCAGAAGTGTACCTAATGTACTCCCACATTTCGCCGCAGTTATGTTAAAGGTCGTTCATTAAAGTGGAATACAACCACAGAATTTACAAGAAGATTATATTATTTCGATTTAAGAGGTTTTCATAGCCAACAGCACAATCTATATTGTTTATAAACTTTTACTTAATTCCATATTTTGGTAAAATACTTCAAACTTCCTCGTCCTCAAATATTTCAAAAGCCTTTGCTTCAGTCCACAAAAGCGTAGAAAGTCCTTTGGTTTACATCAAATACTTCGCCACAGTATTGCAGAGAGGGGGACGCAAAAACCTGATCTGCATATTTTTGAAAATCTCTTGAGTTTACTCAATACATTTTCCGGTTTTCCTGCTTATTACCGTAACCGTAAGTAATTGTTTGCTTGAAATT
This sequence comes from Cosmia pyralina, assembly GCA_946251885.1. Taxonomy (NCBI): domain Eukaryota; kingdom Metazoa; phylum Arthropoda; class Insecta; order Lepidoptera; family Noctuidae; genus Cosmia; species Cosmia pyralina. The sequence goes on from OX276355.1 coordinate 15,480,708, forward strand.
AAATTTATACGATGGTTAATTTCAGATGTCAATAGCACACATGAAATCGAAGAACCATCGCTGATGCTTAAGCACAAAAGTAAGAAAAAAACCTTTCAGCTTATTTAAAAAAAAAAACTAATGTAAAAGATAATTTAATTTCTAATGAAAAGAAACAGCACCCATTCTAAACAGTATAAATTCGAATGAAAGAATGAGCAATATCAATGATTTTACGACTTGGAGTATTTTACTAGATCTAAAAGTGGCGATGCTTGGGACAGACCTATGTCCAGCAATGGACGTTTTTCGGCTGAAATGATGAAAAGGATTGAACAAAATGGAGGAAACAGGTCGGAGGAATTTCAGTTTGCAAACGCTACACACTTGAAAATGTAAAAAGATTAATCGGGAAAATCGCTTAAACCTTTTATTGAATAGGATTTAGTTTGAAGAAAAAAGCGGCGAAGTGTGAGTCGGACTCGCATATGAAGGGTTCCTTACCACGTAAAAGCAACTAACTTTAATTTTTTACCGACTTCTTAAAAAAACAGGCCAAGTGCGTGTAGGACTTCACACATTTAGGGTTCCGTACCAAATCTGATTTATCAATTTTTAGGTCAATGGGAAGTTGGTAAAAAAATCTGACTTGGGTGGCTTCTCATTCCTTTCTTTTCCAATATGTTTTAAAACAAAAAATACAGTATTTATTTACTGAACGAGCTCTAAAGAATGATATCCCACTCAATGGGGCAGGTCCACAATTTTTATTCGCGACCCCCTTTGGTTGTATGGGCGCCCCCACCGACTTCCCAAAAAAACACTACCATGTGAAAAATAACTTTAATTTCGGAAGCACCGCGTGTTAGGAGAATTGAATCACTTTACTAGTTAATAAAATTTTAAGGCTCTTAAAGACCGCGATGTTTAAGGACTTTGTGTTATTACTGTCTCAAGACAGTATTATTACAAAGTTACTCGATTTCTATATTTAAATATTAAACAATGGCCTTAAAAAAAAGAGCGTAGTTAATAAGATCATAATTTATATAAATAAAAATCAATTGCCGAATGTTATGTACGCGCATCACTTCAGAAGGGTTGCACCTATTTGGCTAATTCTTTTTTTTTTTTGTTTGTCATTGTCAGGACAAGTTTCTATAAAAGAAAATGTTTGAAAAGTTGCCGGGAAAATTGGGAAATACGCGAAAACTGAAAGTGAATTTTCAATGTGAATTTTGTATGAATTATTGAAATTTTGACAGGATAACGTTTGTTGGGTCAGCTAGTAGAGTCATAAAGTGAGCTGTTTTGTTTTGTAAAAACTTTTTTAACTTTATTTTATTTTTATTTGTTGTCGTGCAAAGCGATGGCGAAGTAGCACGGACGGTTAAGCACAGAATTAATACTGGATGGATGAAATGGCGGCAGGTCACAGGAACAATCTGCGACTACCGCATTCCCTTAAACTTAAGGGGAAGATATATAATACAATGGTAAGACCTGCTGTCGTATATGAATCAGAATGTTGGGCCACAAAATGGATGAATGAAAGGCAATTGCATGCAGCTGAGATAAGAATGCTAAGAGGGATGTGTGGTGTTACAAGAATGGTTAGAATAAGAAATGAGTACATAAGAGGAAGTTTGAAAGTGGCACCGGTGACTGAAGAGTTGTGTGGAAATCGGTTGTCATGGTATGGGCATGTGATGCGAAGGAATGAGGAAAAAAGTTTTGAGTATGATTGTCGATGCCTGTAAGAGTAGGGTAAGACCAAAGAAACTAAGGATGGACTATGTGAAAGATGACATGGCTAGAAAGGGGGTGACTACCGAGATGACGACTAATGGAAAAGTATGGAAAAAAGGGACATGTTGCGCCGACCCCAAATAGATTGAGATAAGGGCAGGAGAACGATGTTAAGAAAGTGGGTTGATTTTCACAGATTGTGAAAATTTCAAGAATTTAGAAATTACGGTTCAAAAGATAAAGCCCAGTGACAGACGGACGGACAGCGAAGCCTTAGTAATAGGGTCCCGTTGGCACCATTTGAGTACGGAACCCTGAAAAGGCTTTTAGTATTTAACTCCATTTCTTTATTTGTTCGTAGCAATTGTATGTTTTTACTTAGGTACCTAGAATTCTTTATACGGTACAAAATAATGATACATATGTAGGTTCGCATGTTTTAATGATGTAGGTAGGGAGTTATATTTTATTAGAATACCTAATGGGTACATTTTCTTTCGGGTTATTCAGATTCTACATTTAATTTGTTCCCTAATAATGAGGTTTTTTGTAGGTAATGCAATAATAGCATTACCTACAAAAAACCTCATTATTTAACATCGCTGTCGAAATCTGAGTAACCAATAGTTTACTCAGATTTCGACAGCGATGTTTGGGTTAGGTAACTGTAAGTTGGGAAACTAAGTTTCAGCATTATATATCTTTCCCTATAGATGCCAATTAAGGTAACAGAATGTTGTATCAATTCTCAAGTAGCCTCCTTTAGTTCAACTATCCATTCTATAGACATCTAATTTATTTTGATTTCTTACTGAACCTACCCACACCATAAGTCTGAATCTCAGATTCCGATATAGACTTGGGTGTACTTCTACGTACTCGTAGCACATGGATAAGAATGTAACGTGGAGAAGATAATTTTCTCATGACATGAGAGCGATACAGGATCACCTACAACATGATTTGTAAATTGTAGCATCATCATCTGCCTAGCCTTTTCCCAACTATGTTGGGATCGGCTTCCAGTCTAACCGGATGCAGCTGAATACCAGTATTTTATATGGAGCGACTGCCTATCTGGCCTCCACAACCCAGCTAATGGGTAATACGATACCCCTTGGTAAGACTGGTTGTCAGACTTTCGGGCTTCTGACGACCCGTAACGACTGTTAAGATCCATACGAATGATAGCCGGGACGAACGGCTTAACTTGCTTTCCGAGGCATGGATGGGTCTTGGTATGTAAAGATGGTTGCCCGTCCATGAACCAGTAGCGGCAAGCGAAGCTTAACCTGAAAGATCGACCCGTGCGGCTGTATTACTTAGCCACAAGCCCCCCAATAAAACCCAGCCTATAATGTTCCTACTGCTGGGACACAGACTTTCTCACTGTGAAAGGGACTGAGCTATAATCCACCACGCGGGCACAGTGCGGGTTGGTGGATGTCACATGTCATCGAATTGTTTGGTTTTAGGACATGCCGGTTTCGTCGAGGTGTTTTTTTCCCGGGCAACGGTGATGAAATAAATGACACAAAGTAATGTGGCTAACTGGGTTCATACCACCCGGGCTCTTTTGCTCTCATGATTTGTAAATTATACAAAGGTTTAAATATTTATCAGACTGTAAATTATTATTCTTTTGCTTTATATGGTAGGTACTGACCTGGTTGGGCCCGGTGAGGTTCAGCCCGCAGGAGTTGCAGCGGAGACATTCCTCGTGGTAGTGGTTGTTGTCGTACAACGGGGATGGTTCTGAAATATTACAAGTATATTAGTACACAATACTTATAATAACATATCTTACATAATCAGATCAGGTAATGTGTAAAAAATGGTCTCAGAATTTTATACGTGAACGGGTGCTGTCAGCGGAGGCTGGTCATAACTGCCACGGCTTATTTTATAATTTAATTTAAATTTTGAATTGTTTTTTTTTATGTATTTATTACGGACGCTTTTAACGTTCTGCATCGCTCTCAAATGTATAATTTCAACATAAATGATGTAACCAATATTTTGTAATCATATTTTGATTTAAAACAGTGTCCGTGGAGTTTCTTGCCCGTTCTTCTCCATAGGTACCATGGAATGGGCAACTAGCTTCATCTTTCTGACTGGCCAACCCCTTGACAATTCAAAAGTGCCTGTAATTGGTTTATTTGAAATAAATGCTTTGAGTTTATAATTATGAGTTTATGAGAAAAAGCAGCTTCAATTTTGTGACCAGAAAAAGTCGTCATTGGACTACAAAAATCTGGATTGGAGACCGCGTATAGGCAAGCGTAGTGTGAGGTGGACGAACCAGCTAGATGGACCGACGACCTTGAAAAGGTCGCTGGGACAGACTGGATGCCGAAGGCGGAGTACAGGGTATTGTGGCGCAGGCAGCTTGGGAGAGGCCTATGTCCAGCAGTAGAATACGATGGGCTGAGTTGATTGGGTCTCCCATCACAACAACACAAACATAAATTACCGACTATTCACATACTGAATGCTTTCAAGTTTACGCATCTTCAAACAGGTAACTTAGTTGGTAATCAAAGTCTTTGAATGAAACCGATGCTTTAACTTACCACCAACTTAGTCTACCATAAGTTTCGAGTTAGAACTTGATAGGCTTAACAATCGCTATCTTGAAAAATTTTAAGTATTTAATAGTGGTTTGATTTATATCTTTTACGTCAGTAATAAAGTTTAGGTTTGGTACATTTTAGGAAGTTTTAGGCATATCGGGAAAAGTATTTTTAAGTAACACCTTACCTTCTAACAACATCTTGGGTATTTTTGTCACTAAAAATACAAGATAAATCAACTTACCCATGTATTTTTACTTGACCCAAAATGTCGTACCTACGAAATTGATTAAATTTTTGCAGACCAACACAAGGTGCGCTTATAAATCATGTTAGGGGATTCTTAAGAAAACAGATGGGCCTGCAATTTGCTCTCAGAATAAACTTTTACCTCATAATAATTGAGCAATAAAAAATCTGTGGGCTAATAAAGAGTATTCTATTCTATTCTAAAATGGTTTGGAAGGAAAAATGAATTTGAATCCTAACATATGTCAGTTAGTTAGTTTGTTTGTAATGCTTTCACACTGAAACGGCCAAATGGATTTGGATGAAATTTGGCACACGGGTAGACCATAACCTGGAAAAGGACATAGACCACTTATATTGACATACCACGCGGGCGAAGCCGCGGGCGGAAGCTAGTACATAATAAGCTGAAGTAGTTCAAGCCAGACACTGAAGAGTGAAACCATTTGAATGGTATCCCTTCTGCAAATATCTTCAGCAAGAATTTGTCGTTCAATTTGCTTAGGGTCTTCGTATCGTAACTATGAAGAGATAATTATTGGTTAACCCATATTAGCTGATGTACGTTAAGTTTAAAATAGCAAGTAAATTGAAGCAACAGATGACTTGCATCGTCTAAACACTGTGTAAACGTTGCAACTTTTATTGTAACTTCAACTTATTGGATGCAACTGTAATTAAACATTTTCTCTTTAAGTGTACCGAAGTAAAAATTTCACTTCGGTACATTTATTGAAAAACTGTACCTATCTGAAATTATATTTACAGTTCAGAATCGTACTATGCACACCTATTAACAATTCGGTCAAAAAAAAAAATAAGAGTGCAAAGTATTTTATTAACCGACGAAAGAAAAGGAGGAGGTTCTCAATTCGACACGTTTTTTTTTTTTTTATGTATGACCACGCATAACTTTTTACCGAGTCGCCCGATTTGAAAAATTTTTGTTTTTTTCGAGAGGGTATACATGAAAGTTGGTCCCATATAAAATTGATTAACTTTGCTTGGGTAGTTTTTGAGTTAGCTTCAATAAAACGTATTTTTTCCCCACTTTTATATGGATGATGTTCTAGTTTGTTTTGCAGGTAGTGGCATTAGAATTTGTGTGGGGTAGGTACCACAACTAAAAAGTGAAAAATAAAAACTTTTTTACAAAAAATACAACCGACTTCCAAAACAACACTACAAAGTGAAAAATAACTTTAATTTTGGAAGTCGGTGGCTAAAAACGAAAATACATTTAACCAGACACCGACTTCCAAAATTAAAGTTATTTTTCACTTTGTAGTGTTGTTTTTGGAAGTCGGTTGTATTTTTTGTAAAAAAGTTTTTATTGAATAAACTTACTTTTGTTTATAAAGTGATATATGAAGTTAGATTGTTTAGATTATAAGGAGCAGGCTGTTCTTGTGGCAAACATCATCGCCGCCTTTCACGGCCTTTGTGGCTGCTACGCAAAGAGACTGGGCTAGCCTATTATTAGCCGGATCAGAATCCATACAGCATCTTTATAATTAAACTAGTTTCTGAAATTTATTTTTCTCCCGACACACCCAGTTGCTTCACATCGCTGCCCGCGCTATTACTTCGTTTTTTGATTTTTTTCTTTTTGCTCGGCCCCTAAGAGTCGTAGCGTGAAGTTAACTAGCCTATAGCCTTTTTCAAGTATTGGGCTATCAAATGTAAAAATATTTTTTCAAATCCGACTGGTACATACAAACTCTTCAGCTTTATTATTAGTATATATTATCAAGAGCACGTGTCCATTCATCTATATAAATAAAAAACTTTTTTACAAAAAAATACAACCGACTTCCAAAAACAACATCATCCATATAAAAGTGGGGAAAAAATACGTATTATTGAAGCTAACTCAAAAACTACTGAAGCAAAGTTAATCAATTTTATATGGGACCAACTGTGATGTGACCCTCTCGAATAAAACAAAAAGAAATCCAAATTGGTTTAGTCATCTTCGAGTAATCTGGGAACGGTCCCGACGTATTGAGAACCTCCTCCTTTTTGAAGTCAGTTAAAAAGAGAAGTCCTGACTGACTGATTGACTGACTCATCAACGCCCAGACCAAACTCTTAAACCTAGAAAACTGAAATTTTGCACAGAGGTTGCCTGTATAATGTAGACAAGGAATAAAGAAGGAATTCCCGGCCGGACCTTCCCGTGGGATATTTTCCGACATAAACGCGGGCGAAACGGCTGGCAAAAGCTCTTGAATGTAATCTTTACAAGATTTTATGGGCTCGTGCTGTGGTCGTAATAAACTAAAATGTGTTAACATTTTAATTATAAAGTTTCTGTAAGATTCTTAGCAGAAACTGCACATTTTCTTTCCAGTAACTTTTCAGCTTGTAGCCTTAGCACCACTAAGTTGTACTTGAAAACATTTTATTATCTTAACCAGCACAGCCAAGCGAATTTACAAACCAATTTATTAAAAAGTGAAAGTAGAATTTCTCCACTGGCCCCACGCCAAAGGGCATTGTGATGTATCTCGGAAACTTGCCAAGAATCCAGACTTAAAGACCAAGTTATTGACGACCCCTGTCGTAACGTGTAACATACACTTAGCTATTCTTTGCGGACTCGTGACATTTCCAAACATAATGCATTAGATATTGGTCAACCGTACTTCTTTTACAAAAATATAAGGTAGACAATCTTGACATGAGTACCTTCGTTGATGAAAAGGGTCTCATCTTTTTAAAAAGGTTACTCTGACAGCAAACTGACAGGTCTTTATTTGGATGAATGAGATTTTTCTTTGCGTTTTACGAAACCAATTTTTCTGCGACAAAGTTTTGATTGATCATAGATTAAACTACTTGACACTTTAATGCCACTCTAACAAGGCTAGGAGCCTGGATGTTAGATAGTGAACTGTTCATTGTGTTTCTTTGAACAAATTTTGATAAATGGCTCCCAGGCTAAGATATAAAATTTATAAAACTTTGGCAGTGTACTTATGTTGAGTCGATATTGATTTAGTATTTTTTAACAATAATTTATCGTGGTTACCTCGTGAGGAAAGCGGTATGTCCTAGAACCAAAAATTCGAAGAGATGTGACATCTACCAACCCGGACTAGGCCTGCGTGGTGGATTTCGGCCCACTCTCTCTCACCGAGATTAAGCCTGTGTCCCAGCCGTGGGAACATTATAGGCTGATTATGCTTATGCTAACAATAAGCACCTAGGCGACTGAGCTCTGCTCTGAGGAAAATAGAGCAAACCCATTTTTTATTCCCCAGATATGAGACCTAGCTCTATCGATTTTTCGCCCCCGTTAACCCCCAAACGGTAGAGCCGTTTCACGATTTCGATGAAAATTGCAATATGAGGGATCTATATTGCAAGTTTCATCGAAATCGTTAGAGCCGTTTTCGAGAATGTGATAACAAAAATATACAGAGTGTTTCTTTTAAGGTGATAGCAGAGTACCATACCTATCGATTTAACCCTTTATTTTGGATCCCTCATTTCATATCAATGGTAGTGGTAAAAGATAGTAGAAGATATAAAATATATGTTTTTATTATCATCTGAGCTGTGCTTGAACGTAGAGGAATAGTAAATATAATCTTAGCTCTAGATGCAGATAACGCAAAGGCTCGGGTGTCCAGCAGAGGACAACAAGTGGTGCGGTGGTTTGTAGTGTTAATATATTATTAGGATTGACAAAAATATGCAAAGATAATAAATTATAAAATATGAAAATCACAAGATTTCAGATACTTACACCACTTTCAACGACCGATTTAAATAATGCCCTATTTAGTACATTCTTGTTCAAAGTTGACTCAAAAAAAAGATAAAATTAAAAAAAAAAATATCGAAAAAAAAATTAAAACTTGAAAACTACAAAAAATCGTAGAACATACATGGGGGTTAAATCGATAGGTATGGTACTCTGCTATCAGCTCGCACTGGCTTGAGACCTTAAAAGAAAAAGCCTGTATATATATATTATATAGGTATATACAAATATTGCTCATTTAAGAGTATAGGACTGAGTTTGTTAGTGGCTCCAAGTTACTTATTATGTATGAAATTCAATGAACTGCTCCGGAAAGTGAATACCATATCTTTGGCATTAGGTACACACCATGTTCGGAGAATTGAATCACTTTGCAAGTTAATAAACTTTTAGGGCTCCTAAAGCTCGCGTTGTACAAGGACTTGAGTCATAATAAAACAAAGTTGCCTCGATTTCTATATTGAAATATTAAACGATGGCCATAGAAAACAGATCGTAGTTAATGTGATCATAGCAGAGTAATAAATTGGGCAGTAAATAAGTATTTTCATCTTTTTATAGCCGAGGAAGTAATAGCAGCGATAATATTGATGTTACGATAGTCTATAACAATGTTGTTTCAATATTCTATGCGTTTATCATTTTCGCCAGTTATGTAATGGAGTTTGTTATTAAAATAAGGCAGGCGTCGTATATTGGATATTGCCAAGATTTATGTTTAGCGTATTTTATTGTTTTTTTTTATGCAGTCTAGTTAAGGTTATCAGCTGTTCCGTACTTTTCTTCGGGTTCCGAACCTCAAAAGAATAAAACGGAACCCTTATAGGATAAATCGTGTGTCTGTCCGTCTGTCACAGCCAATTTGCTCCGAATCTAATAGACCGATTAAGCTGAAATTTGGTACACATGCGAGCTTCTGTGACCAAACACGGACGGGTAAAGTAAATTAATGGATTTTGAATATGGGGGTCACATTTGGGGAGCAAATAAGAAAATAAAAAAAAAAGTTATGCAAACTATGCCATGTGACATATCAAAATATCAAACGACGTGGTCGTGGTGGTGTGACTATATTGGGGTCTCAAATTTATTTATTTTTTAATTTTAAAATAAATTGATTTAAAGTTATTTAAGAAAATAGACGAAAATTTACCATTCCCCCCTTTATCTCCGAAACTACTGAGCCTAAAATTTTGAAAAAATGACAGAATATAGTTCATTACCTTTAGATTACAGAAAAACCTATAAGAAGTCTGTGGTCTTAAAATAACATGATAAATCTCTCAATATTTTGAGTACAAACTTACATTTACAGTTGGAATGTGTGGGAGAACATGTTTTTCAACTACAATGTTAAGTTTGTTCTTGGGATAAATTCATCCCAACTACGAAACACTTCATTGTGAGTGGTCCGACACGCACTTGACCGGTTTTGAGTATCTGAATTGAATTAGTAAAGCTGAGGAAGTAGTTCTGTCTCGGGTTATCACAAGAGGGTTTAATGGGTATCAACTTCCATATTGTAAACATCAAATCAACCATAAATTGCTCTTGGAAATCTTACACTGCTGGAGGAATAAACAATAAAAGATACAGAAAAACTAGAGACTATCATCTGCCAGCCTTTTCCCAACTATGTGGGGGTCGGCTTCCAGTCTAACCGGATGCGGCTGGATACCAGTGTTTGACATGGAACGACTGCCTATCTGACCTGCAAAATCCAGTTACTGGATAATACGATACCCCGTAGTAAAACTTCCGACTAACCGTAACGACTGTCTAAGATCCACGAATGACAGCCGGGACCAACGTCTTAACGTGCTATTCGAAGCACGGAGTGATCTTGGTATGTAAAGATGGTCACCCATCCACGGACCAACCGCAGCAAGACTCGTGCGGCTGTTATTACTTAGCCACGAGCCTCTCAAAAACTAGACTAGACTAGTAATTGAAAAATAGAAACGTAAGTATTGTCGCAAAAAGATTTGAAGTTTGACAAGGATCTCATTATTTAGGTCTCTGTTGTACGCACGGCTACAGATCAAGCTATACATTTCCAGTATAAGCTCATCTCGCATTGTATAGGATTTCCCTACAATAAGAGGTCAGTGTAACCTGGAAATATATAGCTTGATGTGTAGCCGTGTATACAATAAAATATTTCAATAGTAGTTTTTAGAAAGTTTTCAGACGAACTAGATAAACTAATAATAAAGCTGAAGAGTTAGTTTGTTTTTGGTTTGTTTGCATGTTTGATCACGCTAATCTCTGGAACTACCAGTCGGATTTAAAAAAAAAAAAAAAAAAATCTATTTAACATCACACTAGGACCCTTAGGAGCGGAGCAAAAATAAAAAAAAGTCAGAAAGAACGCTAAGCAAAAATGAAGTAATAGCTCGGGCAGGCGATGCGATGCGATGCGTTGGGCGGGGTGGGTCGGGGGAACAAGAAATTTCACGCAGACGAAGACGCGGGCAGAAAGAAGCTAGTCCTTTTATAAGAGCAGAATTATCTTGTAAAACACGAAACCTTATTTCACTCTTTATATCATTGTTACACAGAATCTATGAAATAAAGAGACCATGTGTAACAAATAAAGTTTTCGTTCCAGAAATATTTGACAATAGCAAAGTTGATTTCAAAGTTGCGTTGAGAATTGAGACAAGAGTCGATAGGAACCACTGAACTATTGAATGATCGTTAGAACACGGTTGACAAGAGAGCATCACAATATCTATTCCATCTCGATTTTCAAAGGGTTTCGTCCTTTTGTCGTTTTTCAGTGGGGCGAAGAATTATATCAAAGGCCTATCTGGATGTGATTGATAAAAGAAAGTGGAGATGTCACAGGCCGGTTGGAACTTTTCGAAAAAGGAATTTTGCGAAATTATGAAGATTCTAGCTGTTGCCCGTGACTTCGCCCGCGTTTACCAAAGGTCTATCTAAATGTGATTGCTAAAAGAAAGAGATGTCACAGGCTGGTTGGAAGTTTTTAAAAAGGAGTTTTTGAAAATTATAAAGTATCTTTACTTTGCTTCGCCCGTGTCAGAAATTAACCCACGGTAACTTATTGACCCAGGTTATGGTCTGTCTGTGTGCCTAATCCATTCAGCCGTTAAGGCGTGAAAAGATAACAGACAGACGGACAGAGTTACTTTCGCACTTATGATACTTATTGTAACTAGTACGGATAAGCTTGTGAAGGCTTGTTGCCTACCCCGCCAGAAGTAAGACATAGGGCGTAAGGATTTTTAAAGAAAGTGAATAAAATAACTAAGGGTCATCACCAGGATCGTTATAATTATGATTATTGCATCACGTTTTGCGGTTAACATATTTATTCTTGTTTTTGGGAACGATATAAAACTGATGTAAATTCAACGAAAAAAACTTAAAAAAAAAATACGTTCACGATTTTTTTATTAAAATTAACTCACCATAAATAACTAATAACTCACCATATCGTTTCGGCTCAATTTTGACGCACGTGATTTAAATTGTGTGGAAAAGTATAAATATTATTTTTGTATTTTACAAATATTAACTAGGTACTCAGGAAAATAGTTCTGTTTAATTTTACGCTAACATTTATTTACGACACGACTACTATTTGGTGTTTTGTTATTTTACAGTACACTTATATTTACAGGTTATATTTAGTCCTAAGTTAATATTATTTCCCACCAATGACACTGGCTCCTGATAAGAAACTACTCTTATCACGTATAACTTTTCACGACACGAGAACAAAACATATCATAAAAATACTATTTTCCGAGCTTACAAACTGTGAATTGTCAAAAAAATAATTTAATAACACAAACCGAGTTTCTAGCACGTCTATTACTTTATTTTAAATAGGAAAACAAGATTCGTTGTAACGTCTACGTTGAAAAATTGCTCACGAAATTTGTCTTGCGATTTTAGGCTGTCAATGTTATGTTATTTGAGGTTATTCGTTGTGTACGGCACGTCACTTTCGTTCTAGTAAACATGGCAGCATTCGGCAACAGATGACAGGGCGCGGGCGGGCGAGCCTGCGCCGATCGCTCGCGTTCATCTCATCTCGTGGTCCGCGCGACCGCGCTGCCAGTTCAAAGTGGCCGCCCGAAACCAGCCGGGCCCGACGGTGGCGCCACTCGGGCCCCACTCCCTCGGTAAAGAGGGATTTTCACCCGTCCACCCTCTTCTTCCCGTCGGTAAAGCAGTACGGTAAGACAGAGACAAGCAAGAAGCGCGCGAATCGATTGGCTGATGAAAAGGGGCGGGGGCCGAGCACGTGGCAATGGCTGTTGTTAGTGAGTAGTGCTGTAGTGCTCGACTGCTCGTATGGCGATTGAGTTTGCTGTTGTAATGCGTTTCACGTTCCGCAAAAGCTCTTTAGCGCGCGTTAGCGGAAAGTTGTTCGACGCTCGCTCGCACTAGCGTTAAGTTTAATCAACTTCGAGTAGGTACCGATTTTTTTTTAGACATAGGAAGGTACAAATATCATGAAAATAGTTCTTAAAAGGCAACACTTTTAACTTTCTCTGATACCTGTTTTGCCATTTTAAGGATTTTTACTGTTATAAATTAGAGCCTTAAAAATTAAAAAAAAAGGTTATCAAAAAGTAAAAAAGTTTAAAACTCACCAGTTTGTGTACTGGAATCGAAGAACGTGCTAGTGGTCTCAACAGTCATGGTCCCAATAGTTCCATCTAGTATTTGCGTCGAGGAATCTCTGCGGCCGCGCGCTCGCATGCAAGCATCGTCACTTTGCGAACTTTGACGACGAAAGTTCCGGCACCGAATCATTTCTTCAGTAGTTGACTGCCGTCGAAAGCCGCGAGCTATTAGTATTTCTTCAGTAGTAGATTGTCTCCGGATCATTGTTCTCTCTGTGGGTGGCCGAGCGCATGGACTAGGATCCCGGCTTGAGCAGGAACTCGAATCTGGACTCCGAGCTCGACCCAATCTGACACATGAAGCTTGTCTTCGCAATCTACTTCGTCTCCTTGCAGCTGATGGACTCAACTCTCCACCACCAGCTCGATCTGGGCTCAGTTGCGAGCGCTCCCGCCTCGGTCTTACTGCAGAATCAGGGCTCAGAGAATCTCTTCTAGCACGTCCTTCATCATCAGGGCCTAATGATGGCCCCGAATCCCTACGCCTAGTACCAGGTGGTCCTGTTGGATCATCAAAAGCAGTAGCTTGACGTTGTAGTCTGCCAAGTCTGCGTTCAGGACTAGCTGCAGCCCTAGAATCCCTACGAGCTCGGCCGCATTGGGTAGTGGAGTCTCGACGACCACCTAAGTTCGGTGGAGAGCGGCCGCCGGGAGTAACTTGAGTACCTTGAGCTGTTTGCGACGTTTGGCAAGTCTGCGCTGTTTGGGAGCCACTGCTATTGGGTGGCGTAGGTGAAGTAGGTGAGGGTGTCACAGCAGATGTAATAATAGTTGGCATTGTCATCATAGGTTGACATTCGCCGTCGGAGCGGCTTGGTTCATGGATAGCGACTACAGTCACGCATGGCATATGAGTGGATGGCCCAGGATCAGAAGACGCATCAACAAACGATGGTGGTGCAGGAGTTGGTGGTGAAGTTCGTCTTTTTCTGTGGGTCGCCACAATTCGTGGGGGTGCTGCGACAGAGTCACGACGATGGCGGTGTCCATCTACTGAGTCTCTGCGTTCTTTGCTTTCCTCAGAGCCACGTCGCCTGATGCGTCGTTCTCGCGTCGGCATGATGGTTATTGAGTCTTTGCGGTCCCAGTTTACGAAATCAGCTCGAAAATCTTGAGGTGCCGCTTTTGAGTCGCGGCGCTTGGAGGCCATGGATTTGATGCCAGAGTCAGCGGAGGAGTCGCGTCGGCGGCGTGGTGGCGGCTCGTGGCGCGCCCAGGGCAGCGAACGCGCGAGGTCCGCCAGGGTCTCGCGTCGGGAGAGCGGAGCCCGCTGGCGCCGGGGCGCGCTGCCTCCGCCTCCCCACTCGCGCAGGATATCGGTTAATTGAGCCAAAGAGGAGCGGCGGCGACGGGGTCCACCTATGAGCAAAGATTTCTAGTTATATTTTTGAAAAACCTAAAGACACAGTATTTTATACTGCGAACGTTCTTTTCTAAATAGGTTTTTAATGGCTTCAATCACTGTGTACCACCTACCTCTGGGTTGATTGTCGACGTCTGGCTCCGGCGGCGAGAGGCAAGACACTTGTGCAGCCGAGTCCCTTCGACTGCCCAGTCTTTGCCTCAGAGTAGATTCTTCTAAGGTAGATCGTGTGAGCTCGTCCCAGCCGTTGCCTCCAGCCCAGACTAACCCAACTTGATGAGACAGTATTGGTAGGTTGCAAACGAAACATATTGCTGTCATAGTCCTGTACAAAAACAAAAACACTGTTAGAACACTAGGTTGGAGAAATGACACAGAAAGTTTGAAAATTTGTTGAACTAACGATTTATTATTCCGAAAATTGATACCGCGATACATGGTGATTCGTGCACCCGGTAGTCGGTGTGAATAAGCGTGAAGCGACATATCGCGCCCTTGTGCTCGCATCACCGGCCTGATAACCGAACTACCGATATTAAGTAATAACCACTCCCCTAGCTGTCGACGTGGTATTACATTATCAATAAACAATTGATGCGATACTATAACATTCTTGTCGGATTATAATTTGTATTGATTATCACCGACAGGCGTGAACTTCTACACCATCTTATTACATTGAGGGATCAGTGAATTGGGAAAAGCTTCGTCAATTCGATTGAAAATGCTTTCCCCTACCATGTTATCGTCAGCCTTAGAGACATGTGTTTATGATAAAGGTACAAAAGTCCGTATCGCTAGATAAACGCGTGCGATTGTTATTGTTGCGGCATCGTGAGCCGACGCATGATATTTTGATAATTTCTATCTGCCAGCTATTCGGATGAGCGAGTTCCCCTCAGTGTGACTGACGATCGAGAAGTGGTGTTTAATATTATTGAAGTGGAAACAGGGAATGTGCTCAGTCGGTTAGAAATCTCTCGACAATGGGATCCAATTTACTCGTAAACTTAGAGTACCTTGTAATAGATAAGTCAGTACATGGGAATGAACACTTGAAGTCTCGAGTTTCATCTTCGTTATTAGATGTTGAAAGATCAAAAAAGCTATTCAGTTCATTCTCATGTAATAACTTTGCATTGCTTTGAATTGTCTTTTAACTATTCAAACTATGTAAGTATATTGTATAAGCTATGAACGGACCACCTACATGAATGAGAACTTTTACTAGAAGACAGCTTTAATGTTTAAAGATAATTTAGACAAAAACCAGCTTTTTAGCTAAGTGCGCAAGTTTTAGAAATTAATTAAATGTTTTCTGGTAAAAGTTCTGAAATTATCTAAGTGGGTTAATTAATTGGAATAACATGGAATTTAATATAATACTAAGTTAATTTTCTATAATTTTAATCTACAATTTATGTTTGAACTGTTTACTTGTTAATTTAGACTACAATTTTTTCCAAATCATCCTACCTACCTACTTCTATATCTACAGTGCTATATCTTAAGAACTACTTATTATTATGATTATGTTATCTATTTATAGTAAATGATATTGTGTTATGTTTATGAGTGTTCGTTATGAAGTTGTGTTTCAAGAAAAGTGCAGATTGATTTAAAAAGTTTAAAAATCGCGAAGATTTTATAAACAAGTAAGTATTTTTTCCGATAGTAAGTAATTATTTTTGACGGCTCGTATGGTTTTCATAAGAAGGTAGACTTCCAACAAAAGACTGAGAAAAAAAACTTCTGAGAAACTGAAAGACTTTTGCGGTTAGGCAAAAACTGTTCAGGACTTAAGGTGTTAGAAATGAAACACATGTTATCCCTTTCTATGATATTTAGAGGTCAACCTTTCTAATGAAATGTTTCTTTTTATTAATAATCCGTCTAGAATAAAAAATAATAACTGAAATGAAAAAGCAAAAGATTGTGTGGCAAAGCTTCGTGCGTTCCAAAGCGTAGGTTTCATTAGAATAAAAAAAAAATATCGCCCAACTTTTATTTTATTTTTACTAATATTACTGAATATTGGGTTTTTATTATATAAACTCAAGATTACAAAGCGAAGCATGCTTGGATAACATGAAATTACAAACTTAAATGCTTTTTGCTTAAGGCAAATTTTTGATAACATGCAAGGTTCATACATGTGTTTTGCGGATGATGTTCGATGCTCATGATTTCATGCTTGGTTCAAAGTTTACATAACCATGCTTGGTTTCCAGGGACCTGTAATGGCGCAGACGAGGTGAGGGGGACTGAGGCATGTCGAAAGCCGGGTCATTAGGTCAGGGCGCTAATTGAGGGTAATTCCCATACACAATTATCACATCAAACACTTTGTACATCTGAAACAATAAGTAAAATAAATTAATCGTATATTTGCAGAATGAGGCCGTCTTTAGTATCGCTGAAAATTGAAATTTTGTGGAAGATTATAAATACTTTTAAAAAGTTCGTGTTGTGTTTTTGTAAGTACTGAAAACAATTGTGATAAAGTAATAAAAAAGTAAAACAATGTAAATTGTGTAGTTTGTATAAGTACGTAATTGCTAGAAATCAAACAACTATGTATCTATCATTTAACATACCTAGCCTATACTATTACTTAACCTATCCAATTAGTAATTAACACTTAATCTGAAACCTACTTATAGGTACGTAAAAATACTCGTAGGTACCTACCAATATCATTCATTCAAGGATGGCATGCTATTTCCTAAATATATTCTTTGTACTAACAAAGAAAATAAACAGCATTATTTCGCCCTTAATTATGTGAAGTGAGTGTAAAGTATAAATGGAAGATCCGTGTTCGGTGTCATCATAACGTAATAAATAAAGGTCTGCGTTACGAGGTCCGTGAAATTGCCCTGGATAGGTACATCAAATATTTGAAAACTTGACAGCAAACGGTAATTTTAGGCGATTCCATTCAACCGTTGATATTATATAATCAAATAACAGTTTTTTATAGAGATCCAATAAATAAAATAATTACAATTGGTCGTGACACGTGACTACACAGCGTTTAGTTTTGACACGCGGACCAGAGACAAAACATCCCAATTAGGACGTGTTCGAGTCTAGCCTCTATATTATATAAATATAATATAATTGGCTTAACTGATCACTAATTTCTATTGTTAAATACCACACCACATCAAATTATTCATTGAAAACAGCGCCACACGGTGACAATTTCCCCGCACCATTTTCCTAAACTTTTCAGCTTGCCAACTTTTCAGCATAGTGTTCACTGAAAGTTGTAGATGGCGGTGCAGTGTCCGGTGGGCAACAAAGCTTGCATTGAGAGTACGAACTGCTACCGTCGATACAGAGATGGCGCTAGTAGGTACATAACTACTTACTCCTTCCCTAACTAGAATAAATTAAGTACCTATTTAGGTTTTCCTTTTCAGTTAAGAATGTACTTAAAACTTAATAAGTCTCTTATCGAAAGAAAATTCAGTTTTACGAGGTACAATTTTAGTATTTTGCATTATACATTATGCAAAGT
Source organism: Cosmia pyralina (assembly GCA_946251885.1). NCBI lineage: Eukaryota > Metazoa > Arthropoda > Insecta > Lepidoptera > Noctuidae > Cosmia > Cosmia pyralina. The sequence goes on from OX276355.1 coordinate 15,498,586, forward strand.
CACTGTGAAAATTCAACGATTTCCGCCAACGGAAGCTACACTTCTGGACACATCTTTTGGCCCACCTTGTATTTTCAGTTTCGTTTGGTCCTAGCTAAAATTTTATATTAGGTCGAGCAAAAAGTTTTTATGCAGTTTTGAACCTGGCACATTCACAATTTCATTCAATAGTCTTTTTTTGAATTTCGAACACAGAATTTAAAGAAACAAAAGACAATTTGGAGCCTGTTTGTTGATATCAAACAATCGAATACTAAGAAAACTTGGTTTTATTGGTTTACTTGGATTTAATTCTTGAAAAAGTGATTGATATCTTTGGTTTTGCAACAAACATTACTTATTCTTAACATTAAGGTGAGGTTCTATCAATAATCTATGGATACTTCACCTGAAGTCGCCGCCCAAGCTGTGGCACTTATTCAGGCCGGACACAGCCAAAGAAACGTGAGTGCTCAACTTAATTTAAGTCGATCTGCGGTCCGAAATGTTTATCGGAGGTACCTAGAGGCTGGCGGCTTTGTTCGTCGCCAAAGAAGGCTACGATCTCGGGTCACAACTGAAAGGCAGGATCGATTCATCGTGACGACTAGCTTGAGAAATCGTCACCTTACCTCCATTTAGATACAAAACCAACTTCGCGACTTCCACGGAGTATCTGTGAGCGCTCGAACTGTTCGGAGAAGGTTAAAAGAACGCGATATGGTACCACACAAGCCAGCTAATGGCCCCAAACTAACGCGAGCCCACCGAACAGCGCGCCTTCATTTCGCACGCAGTCATTTAAATTGGACACAGCAAGATTGGAGCCGTGTACTCTTTTCTGATGAGTCTGAAATTGTGTTACATGGCAATGATGGAAGGAAGAAGGTCTACCGACGTAAGGGAGAGCGTTTCGCACAATGCTGCTTTGAAGAGAGGGTTGCTTATGGCGGTGGCTCATGGACTGTCTGGGGCGGTATATCCGCGAGCGGCACAACTCAACTTGAGGTTGTTACAGGACCACGGCTTCCAACATTATATGCTGAAAGGTACATTCGTGAGTGCTTAGAACCTCACGTGATACCATACGCGGACTATGTGGGCCCAAATTTCCTTTTTATGCATGATAATGCAAGAGCCCATGCGGCCGGCATCGTCAGGGAATATCTTCGGGATGTGAACATCACAGTTATGGACTGGCCAGCCAGAAGCCCAGACATGAACCCCATTGAGCACATGTGGGACGAGCTAAAAAGACGTGTTAGGGCTCGTCAGCCAGTTGCCCAGACGATGCAGGAGTTGAAAACTGCCATAGAAGAGGAATGGGAGATGATCCCTCAAAATTTCATAGAGCGGTTGGAAAACTCTATGCCTAATCGTATGAGAGCTGTGGTAGATGCCCATGGAGGCAACACGCGTTATTAAATTAAATCTTTATTTGATAAAACATGTTTTTTATTCAAAAATCAATTGCCTTTAACAAGGCGCATATCCGACTTGTTAGGCGTAGCTCCATGTCGTATGGTATTCTGAATTCAAATTTAAAACAATACGATCGAAAAAGATGGTAAAATGTATCAGGTTTAAAACTGCATCAACAGTTTTTGTTCAATCTAGCAATCATATTTCGGTAGGGGCCATCGAAACCTAAACTCTAAGGTGGGCCAATAGATGTGTCCAGAAGTGTATTTAAATAGGTTCTCTTTGTTATTATTTACTACTTGCACGTTTAAAATATTGTTAATAGGCAAAAGCCTATTTTTAATAGGCAAAAGCCTTTTGCCATTATCAATTTAAACAATCGATTTCAATTTATTATCAATTTAGTTAGTCTTTTAAAAAAGGAGGGTTCTCAATTCGACCGTATGTATATACTCGTATATATTTTTTTTTATGTGTGTTCGCGGATAACTTCGTCGTTTACCGATTCGAGTCGAACCGATTTTGATGATTCTTTTTTTGTTGGAAAGGAAATATCCCAAGGGTGGTACCATGATAAGGAAACCAGAATCTGATGATGGCGAGAGAAATCGAGGGGAACCTTAAATTTTTATAGGCACACATAACGATTTGGGTATTTTTTATAGTAACTCGTGCATTTGCTCCCGGAAAGCACCATTTAGTGAAGTGGAACTGATGAGGAAGACCACAGATGGCCATCGGAACTACTCAATAATACGTATTTCATGGGTTGCGATTCGATTACTAATTTATGCTCAATGCATATGGTGAAGTGGAGCTGATGGTGACTTCACCATCAGTTCCAGTTCTCCTGGTTCTTACTGGGAGAACTCCTCAACAATTAACGTCCTAGTAAAAGGTGATAAGAAGTTGACATTAGGCTATTGTAATTTAGATAAATTACAGACTGCTCCACTAAAAAGTGAAAATAAAAAACTTAAAAAAAAACAACCGACTTCCAAAAAAATACTACAAAGTGAAAAATAACTTTAATTTCGGAAGTCGGTGGCAAAAAGCTAAAATACAGATCCAAAGACACCGACTTCCGAAATTAAAGTTATTTTTCGCTTTGTAGTATTTTTTTGGAAGTCGGTTGTTTTTTTTTTTGTAAAAAAGTTTTTTTCATTTATGTAGTGAGAAATTCGTAGGTACCTAAATGTAGGCGTACCTACAGTAGCTACCTACCTACTTAACTTAGGTTGAACCTGATAATAACCTCTTCCAGAATAATTTGATAGGTAAAATAATTGGCAACTTCCGTGGAAACAAAAACTTGAACAGATTAAATTCTCGAGAGATGCAATTGTGATTTGTGACTGGAAATAACATCTCCATTCAACTCGGCAAATATTATTAGGTACCCGTTTCACGGCAGCTATAGGAATTCGAAACGGGAAACGTAAATCCTAGCAAAAGAGGGCTTAGCAACATGTTTCAATGACGCTACCAATTAGACATTTCACAAGCCGACTTCTCAGTTATTTTCTCAATTAATTTTCATGTTGGGCTTCCATCTTTTATACACCCTTCAACAGCAATCGTAAAGGCAGTTTATTCCCTCGTTCGTAATAGCGGAATAATAGCATTCACTCGAGTGGTTGCTTTTAAATCTTTAACATTTTTAGAGAATAGTCCATGAACAAACGGGATTGTTGTTCAATTTAGATTGGTTTTTGATTGATGGGGACGGGTAAAGTTTTAAATGAATTTTGTTGGGTGCGTCCCGCCCGCGGGTTGCTCCTGTCGATGTCGGCCCGGCCGCTTCATTCAATTAGGGCTCAACGAATAATACGAATAATGTAACGACATATTTTGGGCGTGAAAGAGTCCATTACGTACATAGGCTAGTTACCAGAGTTTTTATACGTTACAAAATTAATCGCAGTTAACAATATTATCTAATGTAGTACGTTGGTACATACTTAGTCGTTTTCCCGTTCACAGCGAATTCTAAATGAGAGTTTCGAACAACACTGAATTTTGAACGCACAAACAACTAATTCGCTTTACGAAATATTCTGAATAAACTTACATACGGTTACAAAGTGTAACAGTTTAATGTTACTACTCGTATAATAGAAATGTTTAGTGAGTTGAGTTGAAACAGCAATTTGGATAAAGAGCTTCATCTGAATGCAATTTTCCTGGAAAATATTTGTTGATTAAATTCCCTGTCTTAACAATGCATCGAATGGAGGAAGCAATTGTTTTAGCTACCTATTTCGTTAAATGCAAGGCTGGGCGTAGTTCAGGTTATCGTGTTACGTGTCTGGTTCACAATATAGGACATGCTTTGTTACTGGTGTGGCAAGCTGCCTGTACCTATTGTGAGTCCTGTGTTAGTGTGGCAGGCTGCATGTACCTAATGTGTGTCCTGTGTAGTGTCTGGTTTTCATTATTGGATGTTTGGTACCTCTACCTACTGAAGCTATTGTTCGAGTAGGTATTGAAAACGGAATACTCTTTGCAACCATTTTACTTTTGACATAAGCACGCTTATGAAGTCCCTTATTTATTGACAGGCAACCATAGATGATTAAATGCATTACTTCATGGACGCTATGAAGTTCCTTATTTATTGACGGACAACCATAGATGAAAAAAACGCAATACTTCATGGACGCTAAAGTAAAATAAATGGTTGGAAAGATTATAATTAAAATCCAGTGGTTCAGTATGTGGGTTTATGTAAGTTTTGGAAGTAAAAAATACATACATACTTAGATGTTGCGGTTTTTAGTGTAGGTATATAAACACTTTAGTAGGTCGTATAGAAGATTTAAAAGCAGCCTGCAGTCTTTTAACGATAATATTGCATTAGGATTGATAATAAAAAAACTTCGTAGCAAGGTGTCTGTCGCTTATTTTATTTCTTACTTTGGTTATTTCAATACAATCGGTTCTTGCATTTCACCGGTTATTTCTATATAAGTACGTTTGCGACTAGGCGTAGGCAATTTGTGTTCATACATAATTTTCCATCACTCTCATGCATCGATGGAGGTCTTAACTATTCGCACGCAGAGATGGACATAATCTGCTTGAGCCAAGGCGATCCGAGCGTTATCATGCGATATGTCTAGATTTCTGACACTCTAAGGGCTTCTTAGATTACAAACAAGTCAATAGATTGCATAGGTAGATAACTATGGTATAGTTGCCATGTCATAACATAAGGATTTCAATGGTTGAGATTTTAAGAATGAAAATCCGGAAAAGTGCGTGTCGGACCACGAACAATGAGGCGTTCCGTAGTTGGGATGAATTTATCCCAAGAACAAACTTAAAATTGTAGTTAAAAAACATGTTCTCCCATACATTCAGACTGCAAATGTTTTGTACGCACAATATTGAAAAATTTACCATGGTATTCTAAGACCACAGACTTCTTATTTTTCTTGTAATCTATAAGCATAGAACTATTTTCTGTATTTTTTTAAAAATTTTAAGCTTAGTAGTTTCGGAGATAAAGGGAAAATGGTAAATTTTCATTAATTTTCTTTAATAACTTTAAAAATACTTATTTAATTTAAAAATATAAAAAAAATATATTTGAAATGCTCATAACAAGCCCTTTCATACAGTACAGTTTGACTGAAAACTTTTTTTGAAATTTTCTAATATTTGCCCCCAAAGTGAACCCCATATTCAAAATTCATTTATTTACGAAACACGTTCGTGTTTGGGTCACAGAAATTCATATATGTACCAAGGTTCAAATTAATTAGTCCTGTAGATTCAGAGCAAATAGGCTGTGACAGACGGACAGACATTCAGACACATGAGTGATCCTATAAGCGTTCCGTTTTTCATTCTGACGTACGGAACCCTAAAAATTACCGGAAAAATGTATTGTTGGGTGTCGCCACCCATTATTTGAAAACAGTTTGGGCTGCGGTACGAATGTGATGGGAATGTAATGTCTTTATTATCTGTTTTACCTTGCAATTTATTTTTAACATGGGGTTTAAACTATTCAACATTTTAGACTTACTTGAACGCCAAATCACTTTAAGAATGACGTTTTAAATTGGTTTAGCGCTAAATAGTGATTTGTTCTAAAAGTGGGCCAATGAAAATGCAGCAATATAAATGTTAATGGATGGAGAGGGAAAGGAAGACCAAAGCAAAGATGGGTGAATTGTGTGAGTGATTATAATGATAAGAAAGACAAAGGAGCTATTGATAGAGTAACAGCTGACAGGGGAGAGTGGAAGAAAAGAACGTGTTGCGCCGACCCCCAGTAACATGGGTCGAGAGCTGGAAGATGATGATGGTGCAAGGGGGGTTTAAAGCTGCATAGCTACTGCATGAGACCTGGTGTTGTACCTTTTTACCTATTTAAAAGATTGTTTTAAGCCCCCTTCAAACAGGCACGACATGCCACGGGAATCGCACGCGACCTATCAAAATCATTAAAGAAAATCTATAAGTCAAATCAATCTGCCTAGCCTTTTCCCAACTAATAGGTCTTTACCTATGAAATTGCCGTTTTGTATGAAAAAATTTAAACGAATTTTTTTCTTGCATTTTTTATTTGTATTAATCGAAGTAATCACCCATGCAATCAATGCACCTTTGCCAACGCAGTGGCAGTTTATTGATGCCCTTCTTAAAGAAATCAGCTGGACGGGAGGCAACAAATTCTTCAAAGGCATTTTGTACTGCCTCTCGGGTATTGAATTTTTTTCCCGCCAAGAAGTTATACAAATTCTGGAAAAAGTAGTACTCTGTAGGCGCAAGGTCTGGTGAGTAGGGCGGATGACGGAGAGCTTCCAACCCCAGTTCTTGCAACTTGGAGACCGTCTGCTGTGCAGTATGAGGTCGCGCGTTGTCGTGCAGGAGCAGCGGAGACGAGCGATTGACCAATGCTGGTTGGAGATGTGCCAGCTTCTCCATCATTGTGTTCAGTTCTTCACAGTACACATCTGAAGTAATGCTCACCCCGTTTGGTAAGAAGCTGTGATGAATCACACCGGCGCTAGACCACCAAATAGTGACCATCACTTTTCTAGGGGTAAGTTTTCGTTTAGGGCATTGTTTAGGTGCTGAACCAGGATCCAACCAACTTGCTGAGCGCTTGCGGTTATCAAACAGAATCCATTTTTCATCGCAGGTAACAATGCGGTTCAAAATTCCTTCATTTGTGTGTCTGTTGAGCAGTGCAAGGCACGTCTCGACGCGTACTTTGCGCTGGCGGTCATTGAGTTCGTGGGGCACCCATTTGTCAAGCTTTTTTACCTTGCCAATTTGACGCAAATGGATCAATATTGTTTTGACGCTAACGTCGAAAGCTGCTGCTAATTCAGCCGTAGATTGTGTATCATCAGCTTCCACAATCGCCTTTAATTCGTCATTGTCGACCAAAGTCTTCGGACGACCGCGAGGTTCATTTTTCAGGTCGAAATTTCCAGAACGGAAGCGAGCAAACCAATAACAAGTGATGCGTTGGTTTGTAGTGTTAGCTCCGTAAACGTCGTTGATGTTGCGTGCCGCTTGTGCCGCGTTGCTGCCACGACGGTACTCATATTCCATAATTACTCGAATTTTTAACGTATCCATGATGACGAAAAAGATTGAAATGCGATGAAAATGTAACACTAATCAATAAACAAATGACTACTTTTGGAAAAAAAATCCATGTTTTTAAAATAAAATTAATTTGAAATTAGAATTCTTAGCCAAACAAAAATTATTTTGATTTGAAATGGCCAGCACTGCAGAACGGCAATTTCATAGGTAAAGACCTAATATGTTGGGGTCGGCTATCAGTCTAACCGAATGCAATTGAATACCAGTATTTTACATGGAGCGACTGCCTATCTGACCTCAATCCATTAACTGGGTAATACGATACCCCTTGGTAAGACTAGTTGTCAGACTTTCGAGCTTCTGACGACCCTTAACGACTGTCAAGTATCCACGAATGACCGCCGGGACCAACGGCTTAACGTGCTTTCCGAGGCACGGAGGAGTCTCGGTACGTAAATCTGGTCACCCATCCACGGACCGACCCCAGCATGCGTGCGGCTATTATTACTTAGCCACGAGCACCTCTTAAAGAAAATCTATAAGTATCATCTTAGATATTAGGATATAGCTAAACTTACCCAGTAAATCAACCAAACTATAGTAAATTAACATCATAACTACACTAAACAGGTATTAGATAACTTTTAATTAATTTAGCTATGCTCCAACTCACTTCCGATATTATGGTTCCACACGAGAACTAGATACTTACCTATATTTATTCAATACCTGTTATGAACTATCAAGTTTCCTCGTCAGACAACCCTTGTTAAAACTTGATACCAGGAATATTCCAGGTACCCTCCGATTTTGAATTTCCAGTTTCAGTAACACGAGTACCTTTTGAGTAAATCCTAGATTTGTGGCAGTAAAAGGCACTTCAACTGGCTTCGGAACCAGTTGCCTGTTCTGTGGTAATACCGAGAATCTCCCTAATGATGCAAAAGAACAGGAAAATTGAAGCGAAAATTATTATTATGAAAATTGGAATTGATGGCTGTCAAATAATGTTGGAACAGAAAATAGCGTTATTGAAAAGTAAGATAAATGAATTTGAGTGGGCGTTTGATGTTCTCTGGTGTAAGCTATGGATGCCAATAAGGCTAAGTGGCTGAGTCTTGAAATTATTATTGTTATCACTTCGGTAAGCAGCTTTGGTGTCTGTTTATTTGTATAAATATTGCCTTAATTTTATCACAGATTAATACAGATGGGACACTCCGCAAAATCATTTAAATAAAAAGCGACTCTTGCTACGACACAATAAAGTGCAATTCAGGTCGGATAACGCTTCATTACCTACAGTTATAAGGTAAGGTTACCTTTATGTTGCCCCTCTTTCTATCGCGTAACTCTTTATATTCTGAATCGTTAGGGTTGTCTTCTTTTACGAGGCGGCGCGTGAATGAGTATCGAACTAAGCCGACGTTCGCACGGACGTAAAAATATCGCGGCGGGATTTTATCGCGAACTGGATTTTCAACTCTCGGTGTTGAGCATAGCTTCGAGAATCCAACCTAACAACAACAGAGTGCATTCTAGCGCGTTGAAAAAACATATTGTTGGATTTTCAACTCTCGGCGCTAAGTAGAGCGTTGAAAATTCAGTGCACGCAAAAAAATCGCCGCGATATTTTTAAATCCGTGCGAACGTCGGCTAACGTGCGAGCCGGCAGGTGCGCGGCAGCCCACACTGAATTGACCCAGTAAGATGAGCCCGCCGCGTACTTGTAGCTTCATACCTAAACTGAGGAGTGTCCCATCTGTATTAATCTGTGGTTTTACTACGTTAAACTGTGAGTTTTTTGTAGGCATTATGTACATTCTTTTCATAAACCTGTTGGAAGTCTATGATCTGTCTACGTCTTCCAATACGAGATGAGTCAAGAGCCGTATTCTCTCAGAGAACGTTAATCATTATTAGACAAGACTAATGTGATTACTGCTTTCTTCCCAACGGCCGGTCTGCATCAGTTACAAGACTGTGAATAATGACGCCATATGTCATACATCAACATAATTTCTTTGGAGTTTTCTTGTGAAATGTGATGGAAAACTAGCTTAAGATATTCTAAAATGCAATATTATAATTTAGTTCATAGTACAGAAGCAATAATCAACAATCAGCTTGTAATCTAGTGAAAAGAAGATTGAGCCGTAACAGGCGAGATGAATCATGAATCCACGAATGAAAAATAAGTAGTACAAAAGTGTTAGAAATAAAATAATATGGTTAGTCTATCGTAAGAAAGAGGGGCTCGTGGCTAAATAATAATAGATGCACGGGTCGATCGAAGGTTAAGCTAAGCTTACCGAGGTCGGTCCGTAGATGGGTGACCATCCATTACATATCGAGACCTCTCAGTGCCTCGGAAAGTTCGTTAAACCGTTGGTCCCGGCTGTCGATTTTAGATCTTTGACAGTCTTTACGGGTAGTCAGAAGCCCGAAAGTCTGACAAACAGTCTTACCAAGGGGTATCGTCAAACAATCTGCCTAGCCTTTTCCAAACTATGGTGGGGTCGGCTTCCAGTCTAACAGGATACAGCTGAATACCAGTATTTTAGATGGAGCGACTGCTTATCTGATCTCCACAAGCCAATAACTGGGTAATACGATATACCACTTGGTAAGACTGGTTGTCACACTTTCTGGCTGGTTTTTTTTTTGTTTTGCCTGGGTCCTTGAGAAGGACGTAGGCTACTTTTGAATCTCAATATTTGTATATAAAAAACGCGGTCGAAGTCGAGGGCAACAGCTAGTACACACGGCTACATATCAAGCTATATTATTCCAGTTTACACTGACCTCTCATTGTAAGGAAATCCTTCACAATGCGAGATCAGCTTATACTGGAATAGCTTCATCTGTAGCCGTGCGTACCTACTAAATGATCAAACATGTTTTTATTGTCCACTCGTAATTGCGTATTCTTAACCTCGAAACAAAACATTACGTGTCAGGAACTTGGGGAAAAAGTCTTTTCGCATTATAGTATGTATGAACTTAAAATAAAATCTCTTTGGCTATACTATTTGTATCTGGCTGGTTTTGGTATCATTGAAAGTTTACATTTTAAAGAACATAATTCCAAATTCAAATTAGGAAACTGTGTGATTTTCATTTGTTTTTCGTACTGTCAAGATGAGTGAATCTAATGAAGAAATTCGATACATTTTAAAATTTTACTACAAAAAAGGTAAAAATGCAACGCAAGCCGCGAAAAAAAATTGCGATGTTTATGGACCCAGTGCAGTGTCTGTGAGAGTAGCACAAATTTGGTTTAAGCGTTTTCAATCCGGAAATTTTGATGTCAAAATTGCACGTCGCTCTGGTCGCCCTATTACGGATAATATGGATGCCATTTTTGAAAAAGTGGAGCAAGATCGGCATATCAGTAGTTACGACGTAGCTGAAGAACTGGGAATTGACCACAAAACAGTTTTGGCGCATTTGAAAAAAACTGGGTACACAAAAAAGCTCGATATTTGGGTACCTCACGAGCTCACTGAAAGAAACCTCATGAACCGTGTACTTTTTTGTGATTCTTTATTATGACGTAATGAAACCGAACCATTTTTGAAGAAGCTGATAACTGGTGATGAAAAATGGATCACGTACGACAAGAACGTGCGAAAAAGGTCGTGGTCAAAGGTCGGTCAGGCTTCACAGACTGTGGCGAAACCCGGGTTAACTCGCAACAAGGTGATGCTGTGTGTGTGGTGGGATTGGAAGGGCATTATTCATTATGAGCTGTTACCACCAGGCAGGACTATCGATTCTGAACTCTACTGCGAACAGCTGATGAGATTAAAGCAAGAAATTGAGAGAAAGCGGCCGGAATTAATCAACAGAAGGGGTGTGGTTTTTAATCATGATAACGCTAGACCTCACACATCTTTAGCCACTCAGCAAAAATTAAGAGAGTTTGGCTGGGAGATGTTAATGCATCCGCCGTATAGTCCTAACCTTGCACCTTCAGATTTCCACCTGTTTCGGTCCCTTCAGAATTCTTTAGGCAGTGTCAGGTTAACATCACGAGAGGACTGCCAAAACCATTTGTCGCGGTATTTTGATCAGAAGTCCCAAAATTTCAATAGCAATGGGATCATGTCCCTACCTACAAGATGGCAAAAAGTTATCGAACAAAATGGTACCTACATACTTTAGTTATATGAAAATAATGTATATTAACAAAATGTTTTGAATTTTCTTAAAAAATGCGAAGAAACTTTTTCCCCAACTTATTATATACAGGGTCGTCCTGGAAGTATGGATCAAATCGAATAGGGACGTGGGCAAAGTCATTTCCAAACTTTTTAATCCTGAGAATGTCCGTGCATTTTTTTTTTATTCAAAAGTTATGACCAATTTTTTATTTTTTTCATCAGTTCGCAATGCTAAATGAAAAAAATCATAAAATAAACAAACTATCAGGGCTATCGATTTTTTTTTTTCAAGACGTAGAAAAGTGGGCGTTTCTCGTGGTAATACTTTTACGCAGCTAGAAAACATGTGTCCAATAAGAAAAAAACATTTACTGCAAAGGGGTCGGTCTGGCAAAAATTTTACTCAATTTTCGAGCGATGTTCAAAACAAAAATACACCGACATTTTCAGGTTTAAAAGTTTGGAAATGACCTTGCCCACGTCCCTATTCGATTTGATCCATAATTCCAGGTACACCCTGTATATAAACGTATCTGGAACCACTTTTCCGTTCGTCCGGCAAATAAAACGGGCTCTTAACCCTGGGGACGATTTACCTTTATGACCCGATGATCATAAACAGGTATATGCAGGTTAAATAAATGTATGGTTTGTATATTTTATGATAGGAATGCGAAAACAAAAGAGAACGTATTTAACACGCTGATCAAAAACGTGGTGCTGTAACAACAGTGATTTTTACCTACTTAGTTACCTACATTGATCAAGAAATTTGGAATCCGAAAATGATATTGACTGGAGTCATTATAGGACTGAGTATATACGGTCTCCAATAAGCTGAGAAACAAATGAATGTTTTGTTTCAAGCCTAAAGTCGATCGTCCACCGCCAGCTAAACTAAATTAGTTTAGTTTAGCTCGCATAGATGAACCAGCCAGGAAGGAGCTCGTGGCTAAGTAATAACAGCCGCATGGGTCGATCCATCAGGTTAAGCTACGCTTGCTGGGGTCGGTCCGTGGATGGGTGACCAGATTTACATACCAAGATTCCTGCGTGCCTCGGGAAGCCGTTGGTCCCGGCTGTCATTCGTGGATCTTTGACAGTCGTTATGGGTCGTCAAAAGCCCGAAATTCTGACAACCAGTCTCACCATGGGGTATCTTATTACCCAGTTAATAGGTTGTGGAGGTCAGATAGGCAGTCGCTCCATGTAAAATACTGGTATCTCTATTCTGCCATCACTTTCTAAAATTTTAGAAAAGGTCCTTAACGTACGTCTTAAAAGCTTTCTCGACAATCATAGTATTATTGCTGAAAACCAGTATGGCTTTAGGTCTGGGGTCTCGACGGAAGATGTTGTTTTGGACCTTACTCAGTTCATAGCAAAGAAGCTGGATAGTGGAACAAGGTGCATGGGCATCTTTTTGGACTTGTCCAAGGCTTTCGACACAGTCTCTGTTCCTCACCTTATTTCGATGATTGAGAAACTGGGTGTACGTGGCAAAACTCTGGATATTTTCAAAGATTATCTCAGGAATCGGTATCAGCAGGTCAAAATAGAAGCGCACGTTAGCCAAGAGGAGACCATTACTTACGGTGTGCCCCAAGGAAGCATTTTAGGCCCCACTTTGTTTCAAATCTATATTAATGACCTCTGTAAGATGATCCTTCCGAATTGTAAGATTTTTACATATGCCGACGACACCGCGATTCTAGTTCACGGGCCACCTTGGGACGTAGTCAAAGATAGGGCGGAAGTTGCTTTGAAAAGTATTATGAACTGGTTTAACGAGAATTTACTTACACTGAACCTAGATAAATCCAGTTACATTCCTTTCGCAATTAAACGCAGTACAATGCCGTTGTCGACTTTTGCACTAACTGCTCACTCCTGTTGTAACCCAACCTCGTGCTCCTGTCCCTCGTTGGCTAGAGCTGACAGCTTGAAATACCTGGGTCTTCAAATTGATAGTGGGTTAAAGTGGGACAGGCAACTCGAAGCGGTAACAAGCCGAACAATGCGTCTCGTCTATATCTTTAAATCCCTAAGAGATTCTGCTGACGTCAATATATTAAAGATGGTCTACTATGCGCTATGCCAGTCGATCATCGGTTACTGTATTACTGCTTGGGGTGGTGCAATGAAAACTAATTTCTTGAGGGTAGAGAGAGCTCAAAGAGCAGTTCTCAAAACAATGACTCTAAACCGTATAGATTTCCAACAGTGCATTTATACGAAGAATGCAAAGTTTTAACGGTTAGGCAGCTCTTTATCCTGCAAGCTGTCCTCAGAACCCATAGAACCATGCCCAGGTCTAACCCAGAAAAACGCACAAACATCCTCTCTGGGGTAGGACATAAGACATCTTTTGCAAGGCACCAATACCACGTTATAGGTACACATTTATACAAGCAACTACACCAAAAACTTAAATTACTTGATTCTAACAGATATGCACTAAAACACAAAATCACTCAGTGGCTACTTCAACAGGACTACATCACAACAGAAAATCTACTGACATACATCTCTTAAACACAAACATAATTAACATCTCCCCTACCACCACATCATACTATACACATACACCACACTCAACACCACACACACCCAAACAGAAATACGCAACCGATTCATACCTCCGTACTTTTAGTTTAGTTTTTTTTGTTTCTTTTATTTTTATTTATGCACGGTTTTAGGTACTACGTCGTCGCTGGCTTCACTTGTCTTATAGTAAATATAATTTAGTGCTACACAATGGCTGAACCCTATCTCTTAAGATACAGGCCAGACCTAGTTTAAGGGATAGAGTGTAAAATTATTGTACTCATAGGTTAAACTTATATTGGATTATGTCAACTGAATGCATGCAGTGCAATGTGATTTTTGTTTGTGCAATAAATTTATTATTTATTTGGTATTCAGCTGCATCCGGTTAGACTGGAAGCCCACCCCAACATAGTTGGGAAAAGGCTAGGCAGATTGATTGAGTTGAGCCAGTTTTTCATACATGTGCGTCCACCTCAGACTATGCGCATACTCGTATAAGACTATTTTATATTTTAAGATAGTTAGCTTATCTACACTAATATTCTAAAGAGGTAAAGTTAGTAAGTTTGTAAGTTAAGATGTAAATGATGTCAATGACGTAATGTTTGTGATGTTATGTGTGTGTTGTGTGTTTGATGTTGTGATGTGTGTGTTGTGTGTAGATGTGATGTGTGTGTGTATGTTTTGTAATGTCTGGAAGTACTGATCCGATTTTGCCGAGTGCAATACCAATGTTTCTTAGTATAGTTGACTACCACAAGGGCGAAGTCGCGGGCAGAAACTTATATGTTTTTTAAACTTCATCTCACAAAATAAATGATAATTTAAAAAAAAAATGTAAGTTTAATGAAAACATTGATTCAATTACATTTTGATATTTCGCTCTTTGTGATTCTGCAAAGCATGAATTTTGGTATGCCCGCCAACGTATTTCACGAACATATACGATACTGCATTTATCAACGAGATTTCAATATGAACCGGAATGATTATCGAAAATGTTCACTGCTTTCATTGTTCGACAATTAATATTTTGATATCCATTTTGTTAACTACAATAGAAATTGTTCGATTTGTTGGATTTGAATACCATTTCGGTAAAGCTTTGAAATACAGGTTTTGTTTTAGTATTTGCGCGCAAAACATAATACCTATTTATAGAATTTTGATTGAAATATTTGCCATGAGTTGTACGTTTTCGCAAAGCTATTAAGTTTTCAAAACATAATTGGCTATTGAGCAGGTACTGAGTAATATATAATAAATGAGTATTATTAATTATTATTTCCCGGTATTTCAAAATTCAAATAAGTTGGTTGGTATATTTCAGTGTTGGCATTTAAAATGATATAATTTGAATGTTTTCGTACTTCCTAGTGGGAACAATTTCCGAGTGCCTATTAGTATGCACTCCAAGTGCTAATTAGGACGAAAACGAATTTTTAGAAGAAATATTATGGAGTAAGTATGCTGTCTCAGAGATTCTTAAAATCTTTTGCAAAAATGATTCCTTGGACTACATTTCTATAGACCAGCTTAAGAGTGGATACAATCATTAACGAAGACTTGGTACATGAGTGAGTTGTTATTAACTGTGGACAGCCTCGTTGCTATAGTGATCGCAAGCGCTACTCCTCCATGGGGTCCTGGGTTCGATTCCCAGGTTGGGCACAGTATTATTGGGTTTTCCAGTAGCAGCCCAGAATCTGGATTTGTGCCCGGTTGCTGATATTAGACTCGCACCCTATTATACATGGAATTTAAAACATAACTGGTGAAATGTGGGTGTACCTCTGTATTAAACTGAATGACTTTTTTTATCGTCTTGAAAAAAATAGGCTATAATAGGTGAACGGAGTAGAAGCCTATGGCATACCTAACTTTTTTTTTTGCAAAAAAAAACAAAACTCAAATATTCAAAATTCAAATCATATGCAGATTGCTTAAGATTTGAATTTCGATATTTTGAAACGATTTTTTTTGCAAAATTTTTGTTTTTACTGTCTGAAATGAAAAGTTTAAATCGAATTTGTAGTATTTATTGATACTTACATAATTTTTTCTGACTATTAAAAAAAAAAAACTAGATATGCCATAGGCTTCTACTCCGTTCACATAATATATCCTATTTTTTTCAAGATGATAAAAAAGTCATACGGTGTAGGTACCTACACTTCTCCCCCTCTCTCTCTCCCTTCGGGATACAGACGTGATGTTATATTATGTTACATCCAACATAAAATCGCTGAGATTTAAATTTTACATGGGCCTGTCACTTTAAAAATGTCAAAATAACTATTACTATTACATCAGTCATCATTGCGAATTTAACTAAACAAACTTGTCCTATGTAAACCTTTTCTTAATTTAATGTAAACTGCAAGACCAGTTTACATTAAAATATTCAAAAGAAGAAAAAAAAAATCAATGACAAAAAAGAAAGATTTTAACATCTTCCTAATTTGAATAAGAAAAACTCGGAGATAACGAGGTCTAATGAATGATAAATGAAAACAAACTGTTGTAAAGCTAAGGCCTTGGGTTACATAAAGAGGTCAGATTATGGTCTGCCGGGAATATTTGTTAACTTTGAACATTTTTATCTTTATATGTATTAAAAATGAAATGCTGTTCGTTCGTAAGCACATCACCTGAGAACGGCTGGACCGATTTGACATTTTTTTTAATGTTCCTAATAGCACAGATTAATAGTAATAATCCGAATTAGGTTTTATATGGAAAGAAAACTTGGAAAACTATCCCGAAAAATTTTAAAATTCGAGAAAAACTGAACGTCCTTTTTCTCTCGGATTTTTGTATGCAGTCTTCGGGTCAGCTAGTTTTATTACAAAATAGCTGTTGCCCGCGGCTTCACCCATGTGGATATCAATACTTCCCTATTTGAATCGGATTTTGTTCACAATTTCATGGTTTTAATTGTTTTGCGCGGAATCCTAATTGTTTTCTAAAATAAAACCTATATTCGCGTTACTGCTCTCAAACCAGGCTTTCCAATGCGCATGGCATGGCGTGCAGCTGTTTTAGTATACATCATATTTCTTTTGATATCCCATAACTCTAGGTATTAATAAGACCACCATTAAAAACAACTTTTACTGTGGGACCAAACCTGAAATCGCGGAAAAAAATCAGCAGTTCCCCTACATTTATATTCGCATAACTCGTCAAAACTGTACGTCTGAACTGCCGATTTTTTTTCGCGATTTCAGGTTTGGTCCTGTAGGCTACACATACTAACATACATAATATTACACACAACATAAATATACATATAACATAATTATACATAATAACATATATACATACAACAGTAATATAATAACTCTTTAATTAAATACTCACGACCGTGTGTACACGGCCTAATACATTCATGTGTCTGTACACCGCCTTACTGCCTACCTACTGCTCGACCGCGCGCCGCGGCCAGCGGAGCCCTACGCCCGCGCTGTGCCGCACCCCGTTGATTCAATACCTAAACCTACGACGCGACCGCGAGGCGATTTCTTGGAACACGACACGATCGGATCTCCGCCGCCCGCGCCGCTGCATCTCCCGCGCCCCTCGGTCGCCCTCACCAGTCCGCTACAAACCTCAACAGCGAATGCATGCCTTTCATAACTCGCGCCGCGCATGTTTTAGTTTAAGTTGTTATTTGTGTTAATAATAATAAACATTTATATTCAATTATAAAGTAGTGTTTAATTAATAGGATTAACTAGACCTACCTAACACACTACAGTCCCATAGTAAAAGTAGATAACACGTTGTAGATAATGACTACTTCGCAGTCATTTGTGTCTACTTCAGAGCGGCAAGCTTATGTGACGCAAACTGTATGTGTCAGTGCGAGTCCGTCTAGTCTCCTATATCTTTAACGTACTGAGGGGAAAGATTCGCAATCCAGGCGTGTTGCAGCAACTATGCATGTGTGTTCCGGACAGGTACGTGTGGCGGAGGCGGCGGCCGTGGCTGCTGGTGGTGCCGCGCGGCCGTACTAAGCTGGTGAATGAGGCACCGTTTACGCGCGCACTCCGTGTCCTAAACCGTATAGCGGAAGACACGGATATATTTTGTTGTACTCTGGGTGGGTTCATAGTGAGAGCCCTCTTTGAAATAAGTTATGGTCCTATTGTGATATAGATAATAATTATTGTGTAGCCATAAGTACCTACAAAATTATTAGTATGTAACTATATAGCGGTATTCTGAAAATATGTGTAATAGTTGTCTACATTACCGCATTAGGTGTTAAACCTGTAAAGATAATTGTATGGTGGGAAATAAATAAATAAATAAATCCAGCAGTCTCGGAGATAATCCGGAACAAACAGACAGACAAAAATTAAAAAAAAGTTTTTTATTGTATGCACCGTATATACTTTCATTATGCAGTATATATTAGTAAAAAGCTGTTATTTTGACATTTCAAACAGACACTTCAATTTTATGTATTTGTATAGATGTCGCGATTGAAGGGGAAAATTTACAAGTCCGTGATAAGGCCTGTCGTACTTTATGGATCGGAATGCTGGACAGTGAAGAAGACGGATGAAAAAAAAATTGCATGCAGCGGAGATGAGAATGTTGAGATGGATGTGTGGAGTGACGAGAATGGATAAAGTGAGAAATGAGTGTATAAGAGGAAGTTTGAAAGTGGCGCCAGTGACAGAAAAGTTGAAAGGAAATCGTTTGTCTTGATATGGGCATGTAATGAGGAGAGACGAAACGCATGTGACTAAAAGAGTGATGAATATACATGTTGATGGATGGAGAGGCAGAGGAAGGCCAAAGAAAAGATGGATGGATTGTGTGAGGAATGATATGAAAGAGAAGGGAGTGAATGATAGCATGACGGTTGACAGGGGAGAATGGAAGAAGAAAACGTGTTGCGCCGACCCCAAGTAATATGGGATAAGGGCAGGAAGATGATGTATAGATGTCGCGATGATCGCGATTGAATTTTATGTTGTTAGAAGTACGATTATGGTAGGAGCACATGAAGATTATGAGGATTATGGTATGGGTGTACTTATAGTACACCCATATTTCGTCAGTTATGTTTAACTCCCATGTAATAGGGGTCGAGCTTATTGCCATCAACCGGGCACACATTCTGACTCCGGGCTGCTACTGAGGAATTCCTGATGGAAAAACCCAATAACACTTTGCCCGGCCTGGGAATCGAACTCAGGACCTCACGCTCCGCAGTAGCTCTTGCGAATACTAGACCAACGAGGCAGTCCTGGTTATTCCAGTAGTAAATGACTTGGTGTGGTAGTATTATGTGCTACAAATCATTTATTACCCTGATTGTTATGTTATATTTCAACTAGCAGCGCCCGCGGTTTCACCCGCGTAAGTCTCAACCTCGTAAGAATATCGGGATAAAAAGTATTATTTGTGTTAATTAAGGTAATAAACTAACTGTGTGCCAAATTTCATTATAATCCGTTCAGTAGTTTTTGCGTGACGGAGTAACAAACATCCATCCATTCATCCCCATCCTCACAAACTTTCGTGTTTATAATATTGTATGATTTTATGTGAAACAATGCCGTGATGATGATTTAGTGGATAAAACTTTTTAAAATTTTAGAGAGACGTTACTTCATAATAAATTGCAGTTCCTAAAAAAGGTAGGTATTATAAAGCGACTAGCTTTTGCCAGCGACTTCGTCCGCGTGGATGTCGGAACTTATCCCACGGAAACCCTAATTTTTCTGGGATAAAAAGTAGCTTATGTGCTTTTCCAGACTATAACCTATGCCAAATTTCATTAAAATCCGTTCAGCCGTTCTGGCTTGATTGAGTAACAAACATCCATCCATCCATCCAAACTTTCGCATTTATAATAGTAGTAAGATTCAATCAACTCAGCCCATCACAGTCCACTGCTGGACATAGGCTCACCCAGGCTGCGCCATAAAACCCTGTCCTCCGCCTTCCGCATCCAGTCTGTCCCAGCCACTTTCTTCAGGTCATCAGTCCATCTAGCTGGGGGGACGTCCCACACAACGCTTACCGATATGCGGTCTCTACTTCAGAACTCGTCTGCTCCACCGGCCGTCGGTCCTTCGACAAACATGGCCAGCCCACTGCCACTTTGTAGTAAGATTTAATTTTTTTATTAATTTATTATATTAGTAGGATTTTAATTTTTTTAAATTTTTTAGTAATATTTTTATTTTGTTATCAACATAGCTTGGGGCTTTCTCTGGGGTCCTGGACCTTTGGAAGGCGTACGAGGGGCCGAAGCCAGCTCGCAGAGGCCCGTTAGATGCTTTCAATTAATTGAGGCAGCAACGCTATTTGTACTGGGTATGGTGGGGTATAATGAGCTCTGGGTTCGCCGGGAGTTCAGTCTTGCTGCGTATGTAGTGAAGCTACTGCGTGGCGTAGCACATAACCCGATAGTGCTGCGTCAACTGGAACTCAGCGTGCCAGACCGATATGTATGGAGGCGGTGACGCCCGCAGCTGTTAAAAGTGCCCGTGGCCAGAACGAATTTACTGACGAAAGCACCCCTCACCTAAACAATCCGGGTGGTGAACGATGTCCATGAGAGACTGGATATTTTATCATGCTCTTTGAGTGAATTCGCAAGAGTTTTATTAAATGTTTAGTTATGTAAGGTAAAAAATATTATTTGTTGTCAGGCATATAATATAAGGTTACATAAGTTATTTTTTTAAGTTGATGACTACACTGTCCCATTAGTTTAAGGTCTGTAATGATAGCTGTAAGGGGGTTAATTAATTAAATAAATAAAAAAATATTATTAAGCTATTTGATACAGTAGGTTTATATAAAAGAAAACACATATCACGTATTTTACGTAAGTCGTAAAAAGCACCTAGAAAAGGAAAAGGGTTAGGTACCTACACAGTGCCCACACGGCATCATTAATTTCAATATACAACGCCCTATTTTGGCAGGAACATTCTGTAGGATAGACCTTACCTTGACCTGACTAGACGTAAATAGTTGTGTGAATATATATTATTTACAAAGGCTGATAACACTGCCTCAAGTATTAAAACTTTTAACAAAAATCTAACAAGTTTTGACATACATTGGACATGAGAAATCGAAAACGCAAGACGTAAAAAAATATGGTCTTCAAAGAAAACACTACCGTTGTTTGACTGTCTCGTTGGTCTAGTGTTCGCAAGAGCTACTGCTGGACATGAAGTCCTGGGTTCGATTCCCAGGTCAGGCAGTGTTTTTGGGTTGTTAAGCGACGAAAAAAAAAGGTGGAGGTTCTCAAGTCGACACGTATAATTGTTTTTTTTTTTTTATGTATGACCACGCATAACTTTTTACAAACAAGGCCATTTGAAAAAAACTGTTTTATTCGAGAGGGTATATTATACCTCAAAGTTGGTCCCATATAAAATTTATTAACATTGCTTTGGTATAGTTTTTGAGTTAGCTTCAATAATACGTATTTTTTCCCCACTTTGATGGATGATATAATTTCTTTTGTGGTGGTATTAGAATTTTGTGTGGGATAGGTACCACAGCTAAAAAGTGAAAAATAAAACTTTTTTACAAAAAAATACAACCGACTTCGTGACGTTTCGTGTACTAAATTTCAATTTACTCGGTCCATTAGATCACACGAGTGATCCTATAAGGGTTCCGTTTTTCCTTTCCACGCTCGAGGATTGCCAGAGGGCCATATGGCTATGGAACGGAGTATTCTGGGTATCAAAACAGACTGGATTAGGGTTCCATCACAAAAATAACTGAACTCACTTGGAAAGCTGCCATACTAAAGTGGAATTGGGCTGGACACATCTGCCACATGTCAGACGATCAATAGACCAAACTTATGATCCAGTGGGTTCCACGTCGCGGCAGGTCCAGACGGAGATGACGGGATGAGCTGCACTCCTTCAACAAGAACTGGTCCTTAGCAACTATAAAGAGAGAGAAGTGGAAAGAGAGTAGGGAGAGCTTTGCCCTGCAGTGGGACATCATAAGATTTTAATAATAAAACACTTTTTTACAAAAAAATATAACCGACTTCCAAAAACAACACTACAAAGTGAAAAATAACTTTAATTTCGAGTCGGTGTAAATGTATTTTCGTTTTTTGCCACCGACTTCCGAAATTAAAGTTATTTTTCACTTACAAAGTGAAAAATAACTTTAATTTCGGAAGTCGGTGTTGTTTTTGGAAGTCGGTTATATTTTTTCGACTTCCGAAATTAAAGTTATTTTTCACTTACAAAGTGAAAAATAACTTTAATTTCGGAAGTCGGTGTTGTTTTTGGAAGTCGGTTATATTTTTTTGTAAAAAAGTTTTTATTTTTCACTTTTTAGTTGTGTACCTACCCCACACAAATTCTAATTGATGGTACTACCTGCAAAACAAACTAGAACATCATCCATATAAAAGTGAGGAAAAAATACGTATTATTGAAGCTAACTCAAAAACTACCAAAGCAAAGTTAATCAATTTTATATGGGACCAACTGTGATGTATACCATCTCGAATAAAACAAAAAAATCCAAATCGGTCCAGCCATCTTCGAGTAATCGGGGAACATACATAAAAAAAAAAAGGTTCCGACGAATTGAGAACCTCCTCCTTTTTGAAGTCGGTTAATAAAAAGGTAAAAACTGTAACAAAAAAGTCGTTTTCGAACAAGTAGATAGGTATGGCTCCTATAATTTGAAGGCAGCCACCTGTTACAATTTACAGCTAACACATAAACTAATAATAAGCAAACATCAATAAAAGCTAACTTTCGCAACATCGGTTTTATTTTCCAATCATCCAATCGTCAGTTTCAGCCATTTAGCCACTTATTCACGAGAAAAACACGTTATCTTGTCGCAACGATGCCCTGAAACCAATAAACGGAGCCATAAACAATAAAAGCTATGCCCCTATCCCATAAAAATGTTGTTTTCAACTTTTATGGCCTCTACGACATGATGTGTCGTTATATCGCTTTGTTTTTACTCCTCAACTGTCTTTTATGACGGATCAAAGTACTAGTATAGGTGCAAGTAGCTATTATGTTCACGTTATTTCTCCCTTAAGAGCGTTGGCTCCGTACGGCATTTCACACAAGCTTACAAAGTCTTTTTTATCGAAATGAATATACCGATTTTAATGAAACTTCATACGCATAAGCAAGATACATAGGTCTAAAAAGATAGTTAAGAACATTTTCGAAATGTCTTATTTAAAAAAAGATAAGTAATTGGAAATCTGTTTCTATGGAATATTTAAAATTGGTCGAATTTAGCTGCAACACTATTATTTGTGGCGGCATCTACATCGCCACATATGAACTACGTTACTACGCGTCACAGTGACGTCACGCAATCCTGCATCGCGCAATCAGAGTTTACCGCGCAACTAGCATATATACAACGTCCCGACATCAACCGTCGGGCAGTTGCCCACCAGACACGACACCCGTCTGGTCGGAGGATCCTCCCTTTTCAATAGAGGATGAGTGAACTTTACACCCTGTTCCTCATGCCTCTATTCTGGTGACCCCGAACATGAACGTCAGCGCAGCCTTCGTGCAACTCCTTCAGCGTGACGTCATCAGCATCACTTCCTCAAGCTTTCGAGCGGCGAGTCACGCAGCCAGCCAGCACCCACGGCTTCAACGGGTATCCTGACCACCAGCATGCAGCGGACGCGCATTCCTGGTCATCACCCTCAGCCTCATCAGCAACCTTGGCACAGCACACTGCACCTCGGCCGGTCCACAAGAAGAGCCCTACCTCTCCTGGTCGACACCAGCAGTCAGCCTCAACTCAGCGCTGTACACTCCGACTCACTGGAGCATAACGCAGCGCCATCACCCCGACTCACTGGGGAATCACCGCAGACAGTTCCGACTCACCGTGAACTATGCGGCACCCGGTTCCCGACTCACTGGAACCACAACTGGCACTGGCAAGCATCGCAAGATACACGACTCAGCCCACTATCGACCTCCGGTCTCAGGAGGGGAGTGATGTGGCGGCATCTACATCGCCACATACGAACTACGTTACTACGCGTCACAGTGACGTCACGCAATCCTGCATCGCGCAATCAGAGTTTACCGCGCAACTAGCATATATACAACGTCCCGACATCAACCGTCGGGCAGTTGCCCACCAGACACGACACCCGTCTGGTCGGAGGATCCTCCCTTTTCAATAGAGGATGAGTGAACTTTACACCCTGTTCCTCATGCCTCTATATATTCGAAAATGTTCTTAACTAACTTTTTAGACCTATGTGTCCTGCGTAAGCGTATGAAGTTTCATTAAAAGCGGTTCATACATTTCGATAAAAAAGGACTTGAAAGTTTGTATGAAATGCCGTACGGAGCCAACGCTCTTAAGAGGCAGTTTCAACTTCAATAGTATCGCTTTAAGTCAGAAAAACAAAGGTACTTAATATGTAAAATAACATAACATAACATCATGCCCGTAATCCCCGAAGGATTAGGCAGAGGTGTACCTATAGTACACCCACATTTCACCAGCTATGTTTTCAGTCCCATGTAATCGGGGGCGATTGCCATCAACAGTGTACAAATTTAGACTCCGGGCTGCTACTGAGAAAATCTGATGAAATAAAAACTTTTTTACAAAAAAATACAACCGACTTCCAAAAACAACACTACAAAGTGAAAAATAACAGTAACTTCGGAAGTCGGTGGCAAAAAACGACAATACACTTAACCAGACACCGACTTCCGAAATTAAAGTTATTTTTCACTTTGTAGTGTTGTTTTTGGAAGTCAGTTGTATTTTTTTTGTAAAAAAGTTTTTATTTCATCAGATTTTCTCAGTAGCAGCCCGGAGTCTAAATTTGTACACTGTTGATGGCAATCGCCCCCGATTACATGGGACTGAAAACATAGCTGGTGAAATGTGGGTGTACTATAGGTACACCTCTGCCTAATCCTTCGGGGATTACGGGCATGATGTTATGTTATGTTATTTTACATATTACCTTTGTTTTTCTGACTTAAAGCGATACTATTGAAGTTGAAACTGCCTCTTAAGAGCGTTGGCTCCGTACGGCATTTCATACAAACTTTCAAGTCCTTTTTTATCGAAATGTATGAACCGCTTTTAATGAAACTTCATACGCTTACGCAGGACACATAGGTCTAAAAAGTTAGTTAAGAACATTTTCGAATATATAGAGGCATGAGGAACAGGGTGTAAAGTTCACTCATCCTCTATTGAAAAGGGAGGATCCTCCGACCAGACGGGTGTCGTGTCTGGTGGGCAACTGCCCGACGGTTGATGTCGGGACGTTGTATATATGCTAGTTGCGCGGTAAACTCTGATTGCGCGATGCAGGATTGCGTGACGTCACTGTGACGCGTAGTAACGTAGTTCATATGTGGCGATGTAGATGCCGCCACAAATAATAGTGTTGCAGCTAAATTCGACCAATTTTAAATATTCCATAGAAACAGATTTCCAATTACTTATCTTTTTTTAAATAAGACATTTCGAAAATGTTCTTAACTATCTTTTTAGACCTATGTATCTTGCTTATGCGTATGAAGTTTCATTAAAATCGGTATATTCATTTCGATAAAAAAGACTTTGTAAGCTTGTGTGAAATGCCGTACGGAGCCAACGCTCTTAAGGGAGAAATAACGTGAACATAATAGCTACTTGCACCTATACTAGTACTTTGATCCGTCATAAAAGACAGTTGAGGAGTAAAAACAAAGCGATATAACGACACATCATGTCGTAGAGGCCATAAAAGTTGAAAACAACATTTTTATGGGATAGGGGCATAGCTTTTATTGTTTATGGCTCCGTTTATTGGTTTCAGGGCATCGTTGCGACAAGATAACGTGTTTTTCTCGTGAATAAGTGGCTAAATGGCTGAAACTGACGATTGGATGATTGGAAAATAAAACCGATGTTGCGAAAGTTAGCTTTTATTGATGTTTGCTTATTATTAGTTTATGTGTTAGCTGTAAATTGTAACAGGTGGCTGCCTTCAAATTATAGGAGCCATACCTATCTACTTGTTCGAAAACGACTTTTTTGTTACAGTTTTTACCTTTTTATTAACCGACTTCAAAAAGGAGGAGGTTCTCAATTCGTCGGAACCTTTTTTTTTTATGTATGTTCCCCGATTACTCGAAGATGGCTGGACCGATTTGGATTTTTTTGTTTTATTCGAGATGGTATACATCACAGTTGGTCCCATATAAAATTGATTAACTTTGCTTTGGTAGTTTTTGAGTTAGCTTCAATAATACGTATTTTTTCCTCACTTTTATATGGATGATGTTCTAGTTTGTTTTGCAGGTAGTACCATCAATTAGAATTTGTGTGGGGTAGGTACACAACTAAAAAGTGAAAAATAAAAACTTTTTTACAAAAAAATATAACCGACTTCCAAAAACAACACCGACTTCCGAAATTAAAGTTATTTTTCACTTTGTAAGTGAAAAATAACTTTAATTTCGGAAGTCGAAAAAATATAACCGACTTCCAAAAACAACACCGACTTCCGAAATTAAAGTTATTTTTCACTTTGTAAGTGAAAAATAACTTTAATTTCGGAAGTCGGTGGCAAAAAACGAAAATACATTTACACCGACTCGAAATTAAAGTTATTTTTCACTTTGTAGTGTTGTTTTTGGAAGTCGGTTATATTTTTTTGTAAAAAAGTGTTTTATTATTAAAATCTTATGATGTCCCACTGCAGGGCAAAGCTCTCCCTACTCTCTTTCCACTTCTCTCTCTTTATAGTTGCTAAGGACCAGTTCTTGTTGAAGGAGTGCAGCTCATCCCGTCATCTCCGTCTGGACCTGCCGCGACGTGGAACCCACTGGATCATAAGTTTGGTCTATTGATCGTCTGACATGTGGCAGATGTGTCCAGCCCAATTCCACTTTAGTATGGCAGCTTTCCAAGTGAGTTCAGTTATTTTTGTGATGGAACCCTAATCCAGTCTGTTTTGATACCCAGAATACTCCGTTCCATAGCCATATGGCCCTCTGGCAATCCTCGAGCGTGGAAAGGAAAAACGGAACCCTTATAGGATCACTCGTGTGATCTAATGGACCGAGTAAATTGAAATTTAGTACACGAAACCAAAAAAACTGGCTTTGTTTTTTGGGTTTGGTGGTTGGAATTGAGTAAATTTATTTATACGTTACACGCCCGTGTTTGATTGTTGTTTGGTTACAGATGAATATCTGTTACCCAAACACGGGCGTGTAACGTAAACAAATAAATTTTGTATATGGGGTCACTTTTGAGGGCCAAATAAGAAAGTTAAAAAAAAGTTTTGCAAACTGTACCGTGTGACATTATCAAATGAAAGGGCTTACTGTGAGGGCCCCAAATAGATTTTTAATTTTTTTTTTAAAATAAATTATTTTAAAGTTATTTAAGAAAATAGACGAAAGTTTGCCTTCTCTCCGAAACTAATGTCTAAAATTTTGAAAAAAAACAATACAGAAAAATACCTGTAGATTACAGGAAGGAAGGAGCTCGTGGCTAAGTAATAACAGCAGCACGGGTCGATTCATTAGGTTAAGCTTCGCTTGCCGGGGTCGGTCCGTGGATGGGTGATCATCTTTTCATACCGAGACTCCTCCGTGCCTCGGAAAGCACGGTAAGCCGTTGGTCCCGGCTGTGCTGTCATTCGTGGATATTTGACAGTCGTTAAGGGTCGTCAGAAGCCCGAAAGTCTGACAACCAGTCTTACCAAGGGTATCGTATTACCCAGTTTAATGGGTTGTGGAAGTCAGATAGGCAGTCGCTCCATGTACAATACTGTTATTCAGCTGCATCCGGTTAGACTGGAAGCCGACCCCAACATAGTTGGGAAGAGGCTAGGCAGATTGATTGACCTATAGATTATAGGAAACCTGTAAAATAACATGGTAATTCTCTCAATATTATCCGTACAAACTTACATTTGCAGTTAAAATGTATGGGAAAACATGTTTTTCAACTACAATGTTAAGTTTGTTCTTGAGATAAATTTATCCCAACTACGGAACCCTTTATTGTGCGTGGTCCAACACGCACTTGGCTGGTTTTTATATTCAGAGTATTTTTGACTGCAAAACTCAGGTGTAACAAACCTTTTAATTACTAACTGAAATAGTACTTTCCTAAGTACCTTTTAGTACGTAGTTTTTGTTTGTTCTTAAGTAAAGCGCCGAGGATGCGGCCGAGAGTTTCTTAAACGATTTTGCACTAAGTAGTAAGTTAATTGAATTTTATGCTAATTTATTCTTGCTAATGCCTCCTGTGTGAGATTAAACAATGCAGATACTTTGTTAGAAGGCACTTTTTGCTTTAGAGAGTTGTGAACCTCATGAAAAGGTATGTTCAAGTTTTACGCTTTCTAAACAATGTTATTTCACGAATTACGAGAACGTTGTTTAAACCATCTGCAAAAAACATATCTAAGAGTCTATTAAAATGATTTAATGATTTAATTTTCAGTGAAAAGAAAGTTTATTGTTATTAAATTTTTATTCGAATTTAATTATTCAATTTTCATGTATAAATTCATTTTAACTTTAGTTTCTACGATTTAGATTTTTAACTTTAAGTAATAGCTATGTATCAAATAATAATTTTTGCTGTGCCCTGACAGGGTCTACAACGGCTTTTAGCTCTAACCTTTTTGGTAACATCTTGTTTTACCTTGTGGAAAGCAAATAAATGCATATGAATATGAAAAAAAATGCTGTTTATTTCCTTGTTCTGGTGTTGTGTTCCAACTTCCCAGGTACATTCTGTGTAGCTATGCCTTTCCTTAGAGCTGTGCAAGAAATTACAAACCCTAAATTATGTAATATTCCTGTGTTCCTAAATGCGTGTCAATATGAAATAGAAATGTTTTGCATTAAAACAAAACAGTTATTATGTTATGAAAAACACAATAATACTCGTAGAAGAAAGCATCTCAATTATTGCCTTATATACTATAAATAGTTAAGATATACGTACTTACATTCCCTTTTAGTTACCTGTGTTCTTTCAACATGTAAGAAATCTTGCGGTGACTATGGTCTTAGCGAGCTAGAGTTGTCACTGTCAAGTGTCATTCATAGAAGTCTTCAAAATTCAACAGCAAGCGCCTTACTCGAGTATTATTGTGTTTTTCATAACATAATAACTGTTTTGTTTTAATGCAAAACATTTCTATTATGTTTCTTTCAAAACACAATAATACTCGTAGAAGACCTGTTTGATATCTGCTGGTGAAAGAATACCTGAAGGATGTAGACGCTATGTGAATTATAATATTATAATGGAATGATCGAATATTTCGGTCTGTAGGTATTCATTAAATATTCAAATAAATAATTAAGAGTTTTCCATCTATTTATCCTAGAAACTGCAAAAATGAACAAATCCCATGAAATGTTATAGAAACGTTCAACTGTCATGCTATGAGACACAATTTAATCACTTTAATGTTGTTACCAACCTCTATGAGGTTGGTCGACAGTTGAATCAAATCTATTTAAGTACCTTATTTAAGGTGAACATGAATTATCAAGCTTTAATGATAATCCAAAATCAATAAGATCTAAAACTGAATTAAAATCATAATCTCATTACTAAAGGATAATTGGATCACTCATATACTTAATTAACACAAGTTAGGTAATGTTGGATATGAGTACTTGGAAGTTATGAGATCAATCAACAAATATTTCTGAATCTCATAATTTTATAAAGATGTGGAAAAACAAAATCAATGTCATTCATGCATGACACAGTTAAAATTCCATTGAAACTAAAATATATTTAGGACCCTTCTTTACACTAAGTACTTTGGTCAACAGATTAGTCTAAGTAGTAGACACATGTAAATGATCTAAGAAGGAATTCTAGTATAAGTCTCTTCATTTATCAATTAAAATGTCTTGAAATGTGAATCATGTACCTCTACACAAATATATTTAATAAATATTATAAATATTTTCATAGGGAATTAATAATTATCATAATGATAAACCCTATTCTCTCACAGAGAGGTGACCTTTGTCCCAAAAGTGGGAATCTTATAGGCTGGGCATTCTAAATTATCTTGAGAGGTAACCATCTCCTTTACTACTTTACAAAAGTAATAATTCTGTAAGCCTAGTGGCTCTTCCAGTTTGATTTCATTTGATGAACTATTCTCCAGTCAGCCTCCCGAAGGCTACCACAGACTACTTTATGTACCTCCAGAAGGCTTTTCGTAACTTAGTCTGTTTAAAAATATTTCAAGCAAGCTTAGCCACACACGTTATTGTAAATCAAAATCAACAACGATTATGGTAGATTTTAAGTAAACTTCTTGATTGAACCACACCTTGGTCGCACTGTTATTCAACATTTAAAAGCTGTGACTTACAATATTAGAGTATGTAAAACTCTTCTGGCAGCCTCATCATTCTGGAATTAATTTCATTTCATGACTTTCTGGGTAGTGGTTAAGCTAAGGATAATGCTTTTGAAACAATGGACACAAAACTGTTTAGATCTAACATCTGTTGGTTGGTACCATACTTATGTGCTTTATGCATAAATATAAATAAATTGGGATCAGATTATTTAGGACTAATGCCATGCACTCTACACTATGACATTCACCTCTGAATAGGAGCTTTATAAGTAATTACTGTAGATTATCTCCAATTACACTTTAGCAAGGTTCTTGTCTACCAAGCCTTGCAACCTGATTGCTCCCCTCCCCCCCAACTTTCCAGGGTAGGAGTTGCAGCTTATCAGGTCTAAGACGATCTTACATAGATCTTATACTGGTACTGACTCTCCGAGGCCTCGTCTCCAAATACGGGAGCCAGTCACACTGGGTTCAGTATGGGGCGATTTCTACATAGTACGTCCCCGTCCCATTTCCGAGTTCACATGACTGAGCACTCTCTCTTAAGTCGGGCGAAGAAAAACCCATGCTAGTTGATGCTGTCACCTCTGACTGAAAGCATCGCAGAAGCTTGCCAAGCCATTATTTGAGTCCCATATGACGTACTGTCGCACAAACGGCCGACTTATCTGACGTGAAAACGTCGACGCCGGAGACGCCCCACTTTGTAACATGGCCTCCGAGGCCTGGGGCCTGGAGCAACAGGAGCCACTTCTGCTGGTCTGTTCCTAGATAAGCGGTCGGCTAACCCGTTGTTACACTTTTAACCTCCCCGGGAGGTAAACCGCTAACAGAGTGTTCAGCTAATCTGCTAACTTCCATCTTGCAAATTAGGTTCAGAAACGCTAGGGGACGTATCCCTCGCTCATCTTAAATGTGCGACAAATGGTCTGTTGTCGGATTGAACTCTGAATCTAATATGTGCACTCTGAAAACTGGCTTTTTGGCAATACTGCATATATGGCAAACATCTCTCGCAAGTTCAAGTACAATTTTTTCTGGTTTGGTCAAGTTCCTGACTAGAGTAGGATATAATAGAATATTCTTTATTATGTACACCTTACCACTAGGGTGACACAATGGGCAGTCTTATCACTAAAAGCGATATTTTAAAGACATCCTTTGGACTCCCTTTGCATGAATATATTAGCCCGTTCATGTAGGCTCCTTACCCTTCCTCCACGGAAAGTGTGGACAGGAAGTGGGTTACTCTACCCCTGTGTAAGTGAACTGAGCTGTGGTCTATCAGTAGCCTCTGGCCACCACATTAACTCTATGCAAACCAGCGGGGCAACCTTTTTCCATTTGTCCTGGTCTGCCCTTCTCAAATATTTGTCTGGCAACAAGCATTCCCATACAGGGATAACAACATTTTTGTGTTAATGAACTATGAACTTGTTTCAGGGAACAAAGTGTTGATATTATTATCTTCCTTTCAACCTTGCCTGCAGGCCGGGCCTTGTGATTGGTAGCAGTGCTCAAAAGAAGGCCTACCTATTGTAGCTCCTGATTGAGGTTTAGAATTGACTTAGGAAATTCACTCGTCACCCAAGCTTTGTTAGGACCCAGAGTCTCCGGGACAGAAATCAAAAATGCATCTTTTCCTAGTGGACCAGTAGGAAATTATCTAAACTAAATAAACAAGAATGCAGATACCACAGGCTCTCAAATTCTCTGTCATTCAGTTGCCCACCGCTTCACATAACCAGGGCACTGAAGAAATGTCAAAAGGGTGTTCTGTCAACTCGTGTGAACAATTTCCCTTCATTAACATATCATTGCTTCCGTCTTACTTTTTAGTAATAACAGAGTGTAAACAATAGGCTATTTGATTATGATCATAATCTTAGATTTCTGCATAGACTATTATAGATTTAATTTGTATTAATTATTTTAACTAGTAGCTTTATTACTTAATATAATATAGCTCAAAGTAGAATTGTATTGAATGTTAATATTTTCAGTATTTCATTTCCTGTTATGATCTTCAGGAACAGAAACAGGTTTGCAGTCTTTCATTCCCAAGCTTTTACATGGTTCCTTAGGCAGCCTGAATCTTGTCAAAATTATGAATCTTGGCCTAGTTATTGTTGCTATGATCCAATTTATCATGTTTTTAAAATAATCAAAGAACTATTCCTGCTCTAAATAATATCTTGTCAGTTTTAAATTGGTTGGTGGCTGTATTTGTTCCATTTCTAATTTTGATAGAGCACTTATGATCCTGCTCATAATTATAAGATTTCCATAATTATTACAAAATATAGAAAAAATATACAGTATACCATTTTAAATTATATTTTTTTTATTTTTTTTTATTTTATTTAGTACTCCTTATTAGTTAAGTACCTATAAAACTTGATGTAAACTTTATTTAGTAGTATTTTAATGTTCTAATTGCAGATTAGAGTTCATAAGAGGTGCTGAACCTTTTTAATTAATTTATTTATTTATATATAGGTACTCCAACAACTTATGCATTAATAACATATTACAAAAGAACTTTATTTTATTAGTGTGGTGAGTTTGTCACTTAAAAAGTACACAGCTTAACCAGAAATAGTAAATATATACAAATAATTATTTTAAAGTGATTTAAAAAACTAACTTATCTTTTGTTACAATGAAAGTAACAATTGCATACCACCTGCAAGCATAAACAATAAAATTGTAATTTAAATACACTTCTCGATGGGAGTGTTTGGACTTCCGAAAGGGAAAGTAGGATACAATTGTAGTGGGTAGGTTGCTGCCCAAATAACAAGTCCCTGTAGACCTTACTTTAGCAGCTAGCTCTGCCTGCTCTAGACCTACATTAGAAATCCCAGCCAAAACTCCCTCCGCGGGGGCTAAATAGTAGGATTTAGTTTTGTTGAGTGGCATAAGTACTCATTTACTTCTAATGCACTGTGTGAAACACATGGGGTGAGTGAGCATAAATGTAAGGTTTTCTTATAACGGATTATAACTTTTCATGGTTGAATGTCAAAAACTGCTTGAATAGCTTTAGCTCCTCTAGACATTCTGCATTTGCTTTAGGAATTACTACCTAATTATCATAATTTGCACTGAAATCTTTAAGTTGTAATATTTCTGTCTATTTAGTTAGACACAACCGGGTTGTTTAGAAAACAACAATGCGCTTCTAATGTAAATAATAGCAAGAAGCAGGTTAGAAGTTTATTGATAATGTGTCTGAGTAAGGTCAGTGGGTCGTCTTATTAAGGTTTGGTGATATAATGTGGAAATTGTGTCATGTTAGCAGAAACTTAACACTTACTTACTTGGCTACTCTTAGTACTCATTCGGTTGTAGGTAAGTGCATAGAGTAGGTCGGTCTTACAGGAAATCATTTCGATCTCATTACCCTGGTTTTAGCCGGTGGGAAGAGCGTTCTTCCCCATTACAGCACTTAGGAGAATCGAAATACAAACGGTTGCTCTCCAAAGGCACTGGCGACCATGTATATATTTTGAGGTATCGATCTCCACTTCGGCACTTCGCTGACTCACGATCAGCGTAACACTATATATCACTTACCACAAGCACTATTCTTATTCACTTTTAATAAAGTTTTAACTGAAACTTTACTCATTTTCGATTAAAATTATCGAGCGAAAATATTTTACGTATACATTGGCGGCAAAAATTTAGACGCTATGAATGACACTTGACAGTGACAACTCTAGCTCGCTAAGACCATAGTCACCGCAAGATTTCTTACATGTTGAAAGAACACAGGTAACTAAAAGGGAATGTAAGTACGTATATCTTAACTATTTATAGTATATAAGGCAATAATTGAGATGCTTTCTTCTACGAGTATTATTGTGTTTTGAAAGAAACATAATAATGTATTAGAGCATTTCAAAATATTCGTTTGTACTCTTGGTACTAATAATCTAGCTTAGTGCACAGGGCTAACTTGAAATTAGTTCTTATAAGAAAAACTTGTATGATATTTTCTCTAAATTAACTTTTAACAACTGAAAAACTTATCCTCACAAGATCATATTCCAGAAATGTACGGTTCGTAGGACGAAAAACTGACTGATTAAAAACATACGTGTGTGACACTTGTTAAAACCACAACGCTTTGGTGACTAACTTAGAAAGCTCACGAACGCAAACTAAGATCGTGTGAGGGTCCGGTTTACATTTAGTCATTTTAAAGTAAAATATCCTAAAGTGTTTTGGACCCTAACTAGTTAATGCTACAAAGGTATACCTACCTACTTATAGTCTTAATTAAAGTAAGTACCTAAAGAAATAGTAAACTACAATTCTAACATCGAATGACAATAAAGGCTACAGTGTCAATAAATGTACCAGTTTGTATATTTTTCGTTTACCAATTACCAAATTACCATTAACATCAGAACCACACGGTATCGCGTACTGCAAAATTAAATCATTGTTAATTGGAAGCACATATTAATTTACGTAATTACTGGCCGTGGTTGCTCACTGAAAACAAACAGTATTGTTGGTGGAACAGTTTAATATATTTATACTTACATTTTGCTTAATATATATCACCAATTTCCCCTTCAGTATTGTCTTTTGTACCATCTGTAACAATAGAGACAAGGCATTTAGGTGTGTTCTCTCTGATTTCTTCAAAGTAGTTTCTTGGTATAAAATAGTTTCAAGATTTCTGAAAGTGTTTTAAACAGTTTTAAATATATCTTCTATCATTTTATAAAGTTAATTGTTCGTAGTTTGGTCACCCAATCAGCTCTTTTTTTTAATCGGCTTCAAAAAAGGAGGTTCTGTATTAGAACCGTATGTATGTATGTATGTTTGTTTGTCCGCAATTTTCTCAAAAACTTATGAACCAATTTTGATGACTCCCACTATCGTAACCTACATACTTTCAGAAAGGTTTTAGTATATAACACATTAAGTAATTATTCGTATGTACGAAGTTATATGCATACATGTACTATATCTCCGACATTTCTAAGCGAATTTTGTGATGATTCTTCTTTTCGTTCGTCTTGGGCTCATGTGTAATAAATACATACATACATACTTATATACATACGGGTCGAATGCAGAACTTCCTTTTTTGAAATTGGTTAATAAAGTCGGTTAAAAAAAGGGTTAGGCTTTTGTTTTTTCTGTGGCTATCATCTAATCTTCAAAGTCAACATTAACGAGGTACAACTTCGGCTTACTTACAACAACGGCAACTTATGTTTGATGTACCTACAGAAGCCGAACTTACACATATATAATAATAGCATATATATAACACATAGCACATGACGGCGAACTAGCAAAGTATTAATTTATTTTATTTTGTAACAGAAGTTCACAGTTAAAACCCTACCTACACAGTTGTTGGTATTTGCAGAAACTTAGGTCAGACAACAAATACTAGGAGTACAATGGAATGAGTTGAATACAACAGTAAACAAAAGTTAGCTATTTGAAAGAAGTAAAAAAATAGAAAGTCGATTTCAGTGTTCTATTAAATTTTTTAAAATAAATAACAACAACAACACAAGTCCTACTTAGTTTGGAAGTCAAGAGCTCATTTCCGTGTACGTTTTTTAATATGCAATAAACTTTTTTTTTTTTTTTTAACTGTTTTTATAGAGAACCTAGTTAAATAGTGTAAAAATGAAACAGTTGTTTCAGTTTTTCCGCAAGAGTAAACTGCATACTCTCAAGTATGCAGTTTACTCTTGCGAGTTAATCGGAGTCCTTAATGGGTCTGCTACGCTTGTGGTGGAAATAATAAAACTGAAGTTTTTTTTTGTTTGTATGTTTGAACCCGCTTATCTCTGGAACTACTAGTCGGATTTGAAAAAATCTTTTTGCATTTGATAGTCCTGTCCTGGTTTTAGGTTATTTAACATAAGACTATTAAGAGCCGAGCTAACAGAAAATGTCAGAGAGAACGCTATGCGAAAACACAACAACAGCGCGGGCAGGCGATGTGCTGCAACGGGTGGGTCGAGGGAACAAAAAATTTCACGCGGACAAAGTCGCGGACAGAAGCTAGTATTTTTTAAAATGGTTTTCGTTTTTGTGTTAGCCATACATTTCCTTCAGTTTCTTAAGAGATATGCTCAGAGGAGTTATTTAGGAAGACCAATCCTTAGAAAGGCGTTTCGAAAAGATCCCCAAAGGTCAATTATTTTCCGATACATTCAAACATAGTTACATAAAAGGTTCGAAAGAAATTAAAAGGGTACTTTGTAAAGTGACGTCATGTTTTCGAGATGCTGTGGATCAATGTAGGTGTTGTTTATCAAAGTAAAATCCGAGGCCCCTTTAATTATAGAACCGAGGCCTGAGGCCAAATTTCAAGTCCTCTAGATCACGCCCTTCGTCTTTGTAGTCCATTCGGAAATACACGAGCAAAAATATTTTAAACGCGGGGGTAGGTATATATTTTTTTCGCTAATTGGTTTGTTACTGGCGAGTTTGAAAGAAGTCCCGACTCGCGAAAACTTTGTGTCAACTTTTTGCTGACGCTGATAAATTTTTAATAACATTTCACAAGTTTGTGGCAAGACCCCCACAGATGTGTGATTTATATGTCGTATATGTTCATTTTTGTCAAGTCAAAATACTTTAATTGAGTTATCTCAGCTTCTTTTTTCTTTGGGCTTGGAAACTAAAGACCTAAATATTTTGGGCTCTATTCACACATTCAGGATATATCAACTAGCCTGCTGCGCTGGTATGGCTAAGTATGATATCTTTCAGTGTATCATTCGCTGTCGGGCTAGCAGCCTGAACGTGTGAACAAAGCCCATTATTCTAAGTTCAAAATTTAATTTCCAAAACTGTAAACAAATATGTGTTTTTGGATAAATAACTTTAAAAGCCGTCACACTAATAATAGGTCTTTACCTATGAAATTGCCGTTTTGTATAAAAAAATTTAAACGATTTTTTTTCATGCATTTTTTATTTGTATTAATCGAAGTAATCACCCATGCAATCAATGCATCTTTGCCAATGCAGTGGCAGTTTATTGATGCCCTTCTTAAAGAAATCAGCTGGACGGGAGGCAACAAATTCTTCAAAGGCATTTTGTACTGCCTCTCGGGTATTGAATTTTTTTCCCGCCAAGAAGTTATCCAAATTCTGGAAAAAGTAGTAGTCTGTAGGCGCAAGGTCTGGTGAGTAGGGCGGATGATGGAGAGCTTCCAACCCCACCCCAGTTCTTGCAACTTGGAGACCGTCTGCTGTGCAGTATTAGGTCGCGCGTTGTCGTGCAGGAGCAGCGGAGACGAGCGATTGACCAATGCTGGTTGGAGATGTGCCAGCTTCTCCATCATTGTGTTCAGTTCTTCACAGTACACATCTGAAGTAATGCTCACCCCGTTTGGTAAGAAGCTGTGATGAATCACACCGGCGCTAGACCACCAAACAGTGACCATCACTTTTCTAGGGGTAAGTTTTCGTTTAGGGCATTGTTTAGGGTGCTGAACCAGGATCCAACCAACTTGCTGAGTGCTTGCGGTTATCAAACAGAATCCATTTTTCATCGCAGGTAACAATGCGGTTCAAAATTCCTTCAATTGTGTGTCTGTTGAGCAGTGCAAGGCACGTCTCAACGCGTACTTCGCGCTGGCGATCATTGAGTTCGTGGGGCACCCATTTGTCAAGCTTTTTTACCTTGCCAACTTGACGCAAATGGACCAATATTGTTTTGACGCTAACGTCGAAAGCTGCTGCTAATTCAGCCGTAGATTGTGTATCATCAGCTTCCACAATCGCCTTTAATTCGTCATTGTCGACCAAAGTCTTCGGACGACCGCGAGGTTAATTTTTCAGGTCGAAATTTCCAGAACGGAAGCGAGCAAGCCAATAACATTTAGTGCGTTGGTTTGTAGTGTTAGCCCCGTAAACGTCGTTGATGTTGCGTGCCGCTTGTGCTGCGTTGCTGCCACGACGGTACTCATATTCCATAATTACTCGAATTTTTAACGTCATTTTCATCGCATTTCAGTCTTTTTCGTCATCATGGATACGTTAAAAATTCGAGTAATTATGGAATATGAGTACCGTCGTGGCAGCAACGCGGCACAAGCGGCACGCAACATCAACGACGTTTACGGAGCTAACACTACAAACCAACGCACCACTTGTTAATGGTTTGCTCGCTTCCGTTCTGGAAATTTCGACCTGAAAAATGAATCTCGCGGTCGTCCGAAGACTTTGGTCGACAATGACGAATTAAAGGCGATTGTGGAAGCTGATGATACACAATCTACGGCTGAATTAGCAGCAGCTTTCGACGTTAGCGTCAAAACAATATTGGTCCATTTGCTTCAAATTGGCAAGGTTAAAAAGCTTGACAAATGGGTGCCCCACGAACTCAATGATCGCCAGCGCGAAGTACGCGTCGAGACGTGTCTTGCACTGCTCAACAGACACACAAATGAAGGAATTTTGAACTGCATTGTTACATGCGATGAAAAATGGATTCTGTTTGATAACCGCAAGCGCTCAGCAAATTGGTTGAATCCTGGTTCAGCACCTAAACAATGCCCTAAACGAAAACTTACTCCTAGAAAAGTGATGGTCACTGTTTGGTGGTCTAGCGCCGGTGTGATTCATCACAGCTTCTTACCAAACGGGGTGAGCGTTACTTCAGATGTGTACTGTGAAGAACTGAACACAATGATGGAGAAGCTGGCACATCTCCAACCAGCATTGGTCAATCGCTCGTCTCCGCTGCTCCTGCACGACAACGCGCGACCTCATACTGCACAGCAGACGGTCTCCAAGTTGCAATAACTGGGGTTGGAAGCTCTCCGTCATCCGCCCTACTCACCAGACCTTGCGCCTACAGACTACTACTTTTTCCAGAATTTGGATAACTTCTTGGCGGGAAAAAAATTCAATACCCGAGAGGCAGTACAAAATGCCTTTGAAGAATTTGTTGCCTCCCGTCCAGCTGATTTCTTTAAGAAAGGCATCAATATACTGCCACTGCATTGGCAAAGATGCATTGATTGCATGGGTGATTACTTCGATTAATACAAATAAAAAATGCATGAAAAAAATTCGTTTAAATTTTTTCATACAAAACGGCAATTTCATAGGTAAAGACCTATTATTAAGGCGAAAGTTTGTGAGTGTGTGTGTGTTTGTATGTTTGTTACTTCTTCACGCTCAAACGGCTGGAATGATTTGGATGAAATTTGGTACGTAGATAGCTTATACCCTGGTTTAAAACATTTAAACTTTTTAACCGACTTCTAAAAAAGGAGGAGGTTCTCAATTCGGATGTTTGTATTTTTTTTTTATGTTTGTTCGCGCATAACTCCGTCGCTTGCCAACCGATTTGAAAAAATATTTTTTTGGTTGGAAAGGGTATACTTCCCAATTGGTCCCATTTTTGTCAAAATCCAGTTCTGATGATGGGATCCTGGAGAAATCGAAGGAACTCTTAAAATATTATAGGCACACCTATAGCGATTTGGGTATTTTTTATAGTAGCTCGTGCATTTGCTCTCGAAAAGCACCACTTGGTGAAGTGGAACTGATGATGAAGACCACAGATGGCTACCGGAACTACTCAATGATAAATATTTCACGGGTTGCGATTCGATTACTTTAATATGGTTGCTAAGCAATTTCCGCTCGTCACACAATGCGTGTGGTGAGTGGTTGTTGAGGAGTTCTCCTGGTTCTTACCAGCAGAACTCTTCAACAATTAACGTCCCAGCATCGGGAAAAGCAATATTTTGTAACATGTGATGAGCAATTGACATTAGACTATTGTAACTTACATAAATTATAAACAGACCCACTAAAAAGTGAAAAATAAAAACTTTTTAACAAAAAAATACAACCGACTTCCAAAAACAACACTACAAAGTGAAAAATAACTTTAATTTCGGAAGTCGGTGGCAAAAACGAAAATACATTTAATTAGACACCGACTTCCGAAATTAAAGTTATTTTTCACTTTGTAGTGTTGTTTTTGGAAGTCGGTTGTATTTTTTTGTAAAAAAGTTTTTTATGTTCAAAATAGCTAAAAAATGCAAATAGCTGATAGCTATTCTGAAATTAAGTTAACAATTAAATATTTTATTTATGTGGAAATAACATCAAATTGGTAACAGAATTTGAATATAATGGGGGGTGGGGGAATCTATGGAGAAGTAAACCATAAATTATTATGTCAACAACAATACTTTTATTATTTTATCCTGTTGCTGTGTCCTAACAGGGTTCATAATTTGTACTTAGCTATACTTAAACCTTTTGTAACATCTATCATACATTATAGAACTCAATAAATAAATGAATATGAATTACTCCCATCTCAGTCATATTTACATTAACAACCAACCGTCACTTATCCAAAACTACGTACTAATCACCTTACGTCACTACGTATATAACTCAATAAATAAATGAATATGAATTACTCCCATCTCAATCGTTTTTACATTAACAACCAACCGTCACTTATCCAAAACTACGTACTAATCACCTTACGTAGTGACTTAAGGTGATTAGTACGTAGATTTGGATAAGTGACGGTTGGTTATTAATGTAAATACGACTGAGATGG
Source organism: Cosmia pyralina (assembly GCA_946251885.1). NCBI lineage: Eukaryota > Metazoa > Arthropoda > Insecta > Lepidoptera > Noctuidae > Cosmia > Cosmia pyralina. Next base: position 15,539,260 of record OX276355.1, read on the forward strand.
GAGTAATTCATATTTATTTATTTATTGTGTTCTATAATGTATGATAGATTTATACCATCAGGTTAAGCTACGCTTGCCGGGGTTGGTCCGTGGATGGATGACCATCTCTACATACCGAGACTCCTCCGTGCCTCGGATAGCACGTTAAGCCGTTGGTCTCGGCTGTCATTCGTGGATCTTTGACAGTCGTTACGGGTCGTCAGAAGCTGTGAGTTTTTTGTAGACATATGTACATTCTTTTCATAAACCTCTTGGAAGTCTAAGATCTGTCTACGTCTTCCAATACGAGAAAAGTCAAGAGCCGTATTCTCTCAGAGAACGTTAATCATTATTAGACAAGACTAAAGTGATTACTGCTTTCTTCCCAACGGCCGGTCTGCATCAGTTACAAGACGGTGAATAATGACGCCATATCTCATACATCAACATAATTTCTTTGGAGTTTTCTTGTGAAATGTGATGGGAAACTAGCTTAAGATATTCTAAAATGCAATATTATAATTTAGTTCATAGTACAGAAGCAATAATCAACAATCAGCTTGTAATCTAGTGAAAAGAAGATTGAGCCGTAACAGGCGAGATGAATCATGAATCCACGAATGAAAAATAAGTAGTACAAAAGTGTTAGAAATAAAATAATATGGTTAGTCTATCGTAAGAAAGAGGGGCTCGTGGCTAAATAATAATAGATGCACGGGTCGATCGAAAGTTAAGCTAAGCTTACCGAGATCGGTCCGTAGATGGGTGACCATCCATTACATATCGAGACTCCTCCGTGCCTCGGAATGCACGTTAAGCCGTTGGTTCCGGCTGTCATTCGTGGATCTTTGACAGTCGTTACGGGTCGTCAGAAGCCCGAAAGTCTGACAATCAATCCAAGGGGTATCGTATTACCCAGTTAATGGGTTGTGGAGGTCAGATAGGCAGTCGCTCCATGTAAAGTAATGGTATTCAGCTGCATCCGGTTAGACTGGAAGCCGACCCCAACATAGTTGGGAAAAGGCTAGGCAGATTGATTAAATGTATGATAGATATTATGAACCCTGTTAGGGCACAGCAACAGAATTAATACCCCATGGGTTGCCATTTAGTTGAATTCTGCACTCGTTGGTGCCTAATTAACAGTGGTTAATTAGGCACCAACGAATGCAGAATTCAACTAAATGGAAACACATGTTAATTAGGCACTAAGAGTGCAGAATCCAACTAAATGGAAACACATGTTAATTAGGCACCAACGAGTGCAGAATTCAACTAAATGGAAACACATGGGTTATTTTCGAATACCCCTGGGTATGAAGAACTCAGATTTTTCTTATTGGAACACTGTATATGTGTAGCGTAAAACTCAGGATATCACCTTGTTATAACGGTGCAGTTGGCTGAAGTAATGAGAACGCAGTACACAATCTGCGACATACGAGTATGTGCACGTTAGTTTAAAGTTACCGACTATCTTCTATCTATTCTATTCTTATGATGAAACTAGCTGCTGTCCGAACTTTGTCTGCGTTTAGTTTGTGTTTCATCATTTTCAGGGTTCCGTACCTCAAAAAGAAAAGACGGAACCCTTATACTCTCACTTCGTTATCCGTTTGTCTGACAGTCTGTCAAGATCTTTTTCCCCAGGAACGCATAGAGGTATCAAGCTAAAATTAATATCAAATACGTAGATATACGGTCCCTTGGAGCTCTAATAAAATCATGCTTCTAAGTCAACGCAGTAATAAAATACGGCCATTTTATGCGATATATTTTGATGCTCGCAAGTAAATCAAAACCTATTGGGTACTTTCCGTTGACCTAGAATCATGAAATTTGGCAGGAAGCAAGGTCTCACATCACAAGTAAAGGAAAAAATCCGAAAATTGTTAATTTGTGATTTAATCACATATAAACATATTGTTTTGTGATTACAAACTTAAATTTGCAGTTGGAGAATAGACCGTGACTTATATCAATGAATAGGAGAACATGTTTTTCAACTACAATGTTAAGTTTGTTTTTCGAATAAATCTTTTTAACTACGGAACATTTACATTGTGCGTGGTCCGACGCGCACTTGGCTGGTTTCTTTTTTGTTACTGCATCACATAAAATATTAAAATGTACATCATTTGTACACCCACTTGGCAGTCTGTCCCTCTATCGCCTTGCTGATTGGCTAATATTTTTATCACGTCATAATGCATCCACCACTGCTCTCTCGATCAAAGAGTAATCTGTGGTGGCCCAGTGGTAAAAACTTTGAAATACGAATTGTAGTTAGTATTAAGTTTATGTAACAAAGTGACATTTTTAATGGACTTGTAGCTGACCGTACTTACATATCAATTTCAACGGAACTCTCAATACAGTCGAAATTGGATATTGGATTTTTAAACAAAGGGTAGGGTGGAAGCGAAATAAAGCAAAGAGCTTCACTGCTTTGAACGGAATTGGCAGAAATACTCAGGCTAGTGCCCGTATGAAGGCGTCGAGGAAATTACACAAAGTGAATTGTGGCGATGTACTCGGGCGGAGTGACCGCACCAAGAGGATGGGTGACCATTGTTCATGGGCAGTAACGATATTGCCATTCGAATATTTGTAATGAAAAGTGATACTCTATAACGCTGATTGAAAAGAAAAAATGTATTGGATTGACATACGTTACCGAAAAGCTTATGTCAATCCTGTTGTAGAAGGAGATCCTTTTTAAAAGATTTTTAGCGAGTGGCCAAAATCGGAACTAACGCCTCCATCTTGTTTTTAGGGTTCAGTACTTCGTAAGGAAAAAACTAAATTCTTATAGGATCACTTTGTTGTCCGTCTGTCTTTCAGTCTGTCAAGACCCAATTTCTCAGGAACGCGTAGAGGTATCAAGTTGAAATTAATATCAAATACGTAGGTCTACGGTTCCTTGGAGCTCTAAAAAAAATCAAGCTTCTAAGTCAACGCAATCGGAAAATACGGCCATTTATGCGACATATTTTGATACTCGCAAGTAAATCAAAACCTAATGGTACTTCCCGTTGACCTAAATTCATGAAATTTGGCAAGAAGCATCTCAAGCAAGGTCTTACAGCACAAATGAAGGTAAAAGTCCGAAAATCTTTAATTTGTAGTTTAATTAAAAAAAATTGTGGTTACAAACTAAAATTTGCAGTTGGAGAATTGACCGTGACGTATATCAATGTACTGGAGAACATGTTTTTCAACTACAATAGATAGCTCGTTTTTGGGATGAATTCTTTTAACCACGGAACCCTTTATTGTGCGTGGTCCGACACGCACTTCGCCGGTTTTTATCAATATAATGTCATGAAACAATTTCACAAATGTTTACCAAAAACGCCCCCTTGTCAATGTCATTCAAGCGCTAAAATGTTCTTGTATTTTCCTATTTGTAGAAATACTTATCTATCACTTTGGAAGCCATTGCCACTGACTTGTCAAGGCCCTCAGCTGTCTTTCTGATTGGTCTGCTGCAAACAATATTCGTTTATTCGTTTGACAAGAGAAACAAAACATGAAGACGCAGTTGATGGTTCACCCATCCTCGGCCTGACATATGCAAGAGCAGCTTAACCTGAAGCTGCTGCCATTTTTGCTATGACCTTTTCTATCCTTCTATTTATGGAAAAAAATGAAATACACAGCACTGTCAAACTAGCAATACCGATATCTAGTTTTTTAGCTCTGAACATTTGGAGTACGTCCCTCAGTGCTTTGTGTATGAAAGAGTACAAAGAACAAAGGGTGTTCCAATTTCATTCACTTTTTTCAATGGCACGGAATATAGGTGATGGTTTGGTGAAAAATTTAATATCAATCCAATTACGAGAATTCGGACGAGGATTTATAGACTTAGGGGATGGTGAACTTTGATGAATTCTTTGAGAAAGAAATCAATAAGTACATTAATTACAAGAAACTTAATAATACCAGCCTTTTATTGTCCCACTGCAGGGCAAAGACCTCTTCTCATACGGAGAAGGCACGAGCATTGATCACCACGCTTGCTCAAGACGGGTTGGTGATATCAGACTTATAATAACTATAAGTCCAGATTTCCTCACGATGTTTTCCTTCACCGATGTCAGTAATGTCAAAGAGAAGCTTTTAAAAAATGTTTTGCTACAAACTCATCCATCAATCAATCTGCCTAGCCTATTCCCAACTATGTTGGGGTCGGCTTCCAGTCTAACTGGATGCAGCTGATTATCAGTATTTTACATGGAGCGACTACCTATCTGACCTCCACAACCCAGTAACTGGGTAATACGATACCCCTTGGTAAGACTGATTGACTCGTAACGACTGTCAAGGATCCACGAATGACAGCCGGGACCAACGGCTTTACGTGCTTTCCGAGTCACGGAGGAGTCTCGGTATGTAAAGATGGTCACCCATCCACTGACCAACCCCGGCAAGCATAGCTTGACCTGATGGATCGACCCGTGCGGCTGTTATTACCTAGCCACGAGCGCCACACACACAAACTCATCACTAGCATATAAAAGTCTAACAGCTTGCTCCATGAAATTCAAACCAACATTTTAGAAGCGGAAGTTTGGATATTTTGCAACTCAATCATGGCCGAAACAACTAAACGGATTTTCATAAACACATAGACGAAGTTCGACATGAAATGTTTTAATACACGACGTGAGTAATACTTTGTTGTGTATGAGTTTTTCTATTGGTGTTTGGTCAGAAGCCCGAAAGTCTGACAACCAGTCTTACCAAGGGGTATCGTATTATCCAGCTGGGTTGTGGAGGTCAGACAGGCAGTCGCTTCAAGTAAAATACTGGTATTTAGCTACAACCGGTTAGACTGGAAGCCTACCCCACATAGTTGGGAAAAGGCTAGGCAGATTTTCTATCTGAAATTTCTCAGTAGCAGCCCGGAGTCTGGATTTATGGCCGGTTGATGGCAATAGGCTCGCCCCCAATTACATGGGACTAAAAATAACTGGCGAAATGTGGTTGTACGAGTATTAAAGGTACACCTGTGCTCAACCCTTCGGGGAAACAAGGCGTGATCTTATGTATTATGTGTGATACTTTTTGTACCAGTAAAAGGCACTTAAGGATCCTAAAGTCAACGTTAACAAAGTCTAGGACAAATGCTGGTAATATGTATGTAAGATACAATATGTGTCATATTCCAATGTCAAGAGCTTCATAAGATTTGTTGTAAGTAATTTGTTTTGAGCAAATCTAGATATTAGATATATAGAGAGGTTTAGATTTGTCTCTTTTTAATTACCCTACAAAAGATAATTATAACCTTGCTAGATTCTTTAAAAAACTGGCTAAGTGCGTGTCGGACCACGCACAATGAAGGGTTCCGTAGTTAAAAAGAATTTATCCCAAAAACAAACTTAATGTAACTTAATATAACCCCAAAAAAATTATGTGATAAAACTAAAAATTAACAATTTTCGGACTTTTTCATTTACTTGTGCTGTGAGACCTTGTTTCTTGCCATGTTTCACTATCTTAGGTAAACGGGAAGTAACCTATAGGTTATGATTTACTTGCGAGTATCAAAATATGTCGCATAAATGGCCGTATTTTTTCATAGCTTGATTTTTTTGATATATTATATTTATATTTTATTATTATATTTATATTATATTTCATACATAAAAGCTTGATTTTTTTAGAACTTCAAAGACCTATAGATTTACGTATTTGACATTAATTTCAACGTGATACCTCTACGCGTTCCTGAGAAACCGGGGCTTGACAGACTGACAGACAACGAAGTGTTCCTATAAAGGTTCCGTTTTTTCTTTTGAGGAACCCTAAAAATATCATTGAAATAATAGACTACCCATTAAGTTTCGAATTTCCTCAAGACAGGAATAATGTACGTTGACCTATTAAAAATATTATAAAGTTCGTACAAAACCTGTATTAAAAATCAGTGAGTGAATTAAGCATAGCAGAGGAGCGGAGCCTTGTGACAGCGCTCACCTTCGGAATGACATCAATTAAAAAAAATATTTTCGACACTATCTAAAGTAAATATCGATTTAGTTCCAAGTTTTCTTAAATTTCAACATAAATAGACACAGTCTATTCAAAATTTATTGTTCTTAAAGTTACAAAACCGGAAACAAACCTGAGTGTATTCAAAATTGTCCCTAAAGTTTCCACAAAAGCGGCTCTATTGAATAATTTAAACGTTGGTAAAATTCGTGAGTCAGTGTGGGAATTAGCACAGCGTAGGAGCGGAGTCTTGTGACACCTCTCACCAGCGGAACAATTGAAATAGGCATTCCAATTTCCTACGACTGATGGCTGTTCCCGGAAATAGAAATGTTTTTAAACGTTATTTTTAGTTGCGTTCGCTGTTCTGTTTGTACTTGGATTGTTGAATGAGTGGTGTTTTGTTCGGATAGGTTTTGAAATACCTAGTGTGATACTACTTTATTTGTTTAGATTTTAGCTGCACAGTTGGTTTGCAATTTTTTGAGCGTTAGAAAACAAAATAAAATGAAACCCTTTTGACCGTACATTGTGCCTAAACAATTTCACGCATCTGTTTTTATTTATATAATTTGATATTAATGGATTATAATTTAAGGCTCCTACAAAGAGGCGCTACACGCGACGCGAATCGCACGCGACACAAAGGCACCGCGTGTCGTACGACGAGCAGTGCCTTTGTGTTGCGCGTGATTCGCGTCACGTGTCGAACCTGTTTGAAGGAGGCTTTACGTTTACATAATCATTGTATTGTAGTAGTAATATGACCAGGAACAGAACCTTTCACAAATTCCTCAAATTCGTAATTAAACAATCTTACGATTAAATGTTTACTACAGTAAGTTGTACCTACTTACCTACTTTCTCTTACAAAAAACTTATTAATCACCTACTAGCAATTGGCGAGTCGGTAAGTGAAATCCTTATTAACTGCTTGTCGTGTAATATGGACAATTACTTCGCAACAGTTTGTCCCCCGAAAATAATTACGTCCCAACTTGTGTCGACGAGGAAACCTTGTGAGTTTTTCTGATAACCGACAATCTTGGGTCTTTTGTAGACTGTTGCAATATGTTCCTCAGATAAGGGGACAATATATATTATTATAACTAGCTCTTGTCAGCGGCTTCGCCCGTGTGTATGTCGGAAATTGTCCCACGTGAAAGTACTACCGGGATAAAAAAAAGTAGCAGTGCTATTCCAGATTATAATCTATCTCTGTGCCAAACATCCAGATCCGTTCAGCCGTTCTGACGTGATTGAGCAACAAATATCCATCCATCCAAACTTTCGCACCTGTACTTCTATGCTAATAATAATAAAAAAATAATATTATAAAGCTGAAGAGTTTGTTTGTTTGTTTGGTTGAACGCGCTAATCTCAGGAAATAATGGTTCGAATTGTAAAATTATTTTAGCGTTGGATAGCCCATTTATCGAGAAAGGTAAAAGGAAAAAAAGGAAAAAAGAAAAAAGGAAAGAAAGGAAAAAGGAACAAAAAGAAAAAAAAAAGGAAAAGAAAAAAAGGAAGAAAAGGGAACGGGGAGGGAAGGGGGGGGGAAGGGGAAGGAAGGAAAGGGGAAAGGTTATATAATATTACTTTACGATTAATAGAAAGAAAGAAATAAAGAAAGAAAAATATTTTATTTGGGACACGCACAGGAAATACAGTTAAGAAGGAGCATAAACACAAGTAACAAAATAAACATTAAAAAACTAAAAAAATAGGAGTGGAGCATTAATGAAAAATGTTGATGTTGCAAAAATGGGGCTGTGAGCTCTTTTCTTGCGTGCGCTGCGTAAACGGTTAAAGTTACGCAACAATCATGTATGACGGAATTTTTCCTCTTAAAAGTTCTAAAAAAATGTCCGAGATAGCATGTGTCTCTATCTTTTAAGGTTGGCTCACTATAACTTTTTAAATGGTAATCAAAGTTATAATAATAGGTTGGGGAAAAAGTTTCTTCGCATTTTTTAAGATAATTCAAAACATTTTTTAATATACATTATTTACATTTATCTAAAGTATGTAGGTACCATTTTGTTCGATAACTTTTTGCCATCTTGTACGTAGGGACATGATCCCATTGCTATAGAAATTTTGGGACTTCTGATCAAAATACCGCGACAAGTGGTTTTGGCAGTCCTCTCGTGATGTTAACCTGACACTACCTAAAGAATTCTGAAGAGACCGAAACAGGTGGAAATCAGAAGGTGCAAGGTCAGGACTATACGGCGGATGCATTAACACCTCCCAGCCAAACTCTCTTAATTTTTGCTGAGTGGCTAAAGATGTGTGAGTTCTAGCGTTATCATGATGAAAAACCACACCCCTTCTGTTGATTAATTCCGGCCGCTTTCTGTCAACTTCTTGCTTTAATCTCATCATTTGTTCGCAGTAGAGTTCAGAATCGATGGTCCTGCCTGGTGGTAACAGCTCATAATGAATAATGCCCTTCCAATCCCACCACACACACAGCATTACCTTGTTGCGAGTTAACCCGGGTTTCGCCACAGTCTGTGAAGCCTGACCGGCCTTTGACCGCGACCTTTTTCGCACGTTCTTGTCGTACGGGATCCACTTTTCATTACCAGTTATCAGCTTCTTCAAAAATGGTTCGGTTTCATTACGTCGTAATAAAGAATCACAAATGAGTACACGGTTCATTAGGTTTCTTTCAGTGAGCTCGTGAGGTACCCAAATATCGAGCTTTTTTGTGTATCCAGTTCTTTCAAATGCGCCAAAACTGTTTTGTGGTTAATTCCTAGTTCTTCAGCTACGTCGTAACTACTGATATGCCGATCTTGCTCCACTTTTTCAAAAATGGCATCCATTTTATCCGTAATAGGGCGACCAGAGCGACGTGCATCTTTGACATCAAAGTTTCCGGATTGAAAACGCTTAAACCAAATTTGTGCTACTCTCATAGATACTGCACTGGGTCCATAAACATCGCAAATTTTTTTCGCGGCTTGCGTTGCATTTTTAACTTTTTTGTAGTAAAATTTTAAAATGTATCGAATTTCTTCATTAGATTCACTCATCTTGACAGTACGAAAAACAAATGAAAATCACATATTTTCCTAATTTGAATTTGGAATTATGTTCTTTAAAATTTAAACTTTCAATGATACCAAAACCAGCCAGATACAAATAGTATAGCCAAAGAGATTTTATTTTAAATTCATACATACTATAATGCGAAAAGACTTTTTCCCCAACCTAATATAATGCATTATTTGCGAAGGTGTTTTCATAAACATGGTATTAATCCTTATCCAAATAAATACGTTATTCATCACAAGTATTTAATTTTGAACAAAGTCGGGCGATTTTGTTCAAAATCAAATACTAGATCATTTCATTTCAATAAATAGGCTATTTAACATCACGCTAGAACCCTTAGGAGCCGAGCAAAAATAAAAAAAAGTCAGAAAGAACGCTAAGCAAAAACGAAGTAATAACGCGGGCTGGCGATGCAATGCGACGGGCGGGGTCGATCAGGGGAACAAGAAATTTCACGCGGACGAAGTCCCGGGCAGAAGCTAGTATATAATACATGTGTAGTGTATATTAGTAGGATATTTTGTGTAAAAAAGTAGGTAGGGTAGTAGGTATGTATTAAGGCCGTGTCTTAATCGAAAGCGACAATCGTGCGAGTACGCGATCGACGCGTTCCTTTATAATTATGAATAAACAGTTTTTCTTTCTTTATTTTTATAAAGAAAGAAAAACTGTTTATTCACGTGAAAGTGACGCACATAGACATAAAATAACGCTAATATGGCTTACTCGTGCGATCAATCACGACGCGTTTGTATACGTCATAATTTAATTCGCGACATTTGCCTTCTGTTAGAATAAAGGGTTGGGGTGTCAGCTAGTATTTCATTTAAACTTGCGTACAAACGAGGAAATAAGAGACAGGAATGACAGGTTGCCAATATTTTGAAGTGCATTCATTTTTAAGTCTGTGTGTGCTCGAAAAAGCTTTGTTAGCATTGTCGATACATAATATATATCATACTATCGACCCGCCCCTGCTTCGCATTGTTTTTACAGATTGACATAACGCGGAGATTTCTTTATTATGTGTAAGTTTAACATTAATGTTTTTTAAACCTTCCGGAATAAATTCTCAAAATTATCGCGAACACTGCATCAAAATCCGTTGCGTAGATTAGAAGAAAATGCGGTCACACAGATAGACACGAACAGTGACTGTAATATGAAAATGTCACAGTAAGATGGTTGCAGCCATGATATAGCTATATCCCTAGGGATATAGCTACCTACCGTAACATAGTTATATGAAAGCGGTTCATAACTATCTTACTAGGAATTTAAGTGTTACTCCGGCCAAATAGGTTAGAACTGTGAACAATCGCGAGCCAAGCGAGCAAAGCGAGCGGAGCCGTGCAGCGGCCGGTGAGCGCTACGTCGAAATTGGCCGCAGTTGCAAAATTAGGGCACGACAGTTTTCATATAACTGTATTACGGTAGATAGCAGTACCCCTAGGGATATAACTATAAAGTATTATGGCACTGCGGCCAAATAAGTTACAACTGTGAACAATCGCGAGCCGAGTGAGCAAAGCGAGCGGTACCGTGCAGCGGCCGGTGAGCGCTACATCGAAATTGGCCGCAGTTGCAAAATTAGGGCACGACAGTTTTCATATAACTATATTACGGTAGATAGCTGTACCACTAGGGATACAACTATAAAGTATTATGGCACTCTGGCCAAATAAGTTAGAACTGTGAACAATCGCGAGCCGAGCGAGCAAAGCGAGCGGTGCCGTGCAGCGGCCGGTGAGCGCTACGTCGAAATTGGCCGCAGTTGCAAAATTAGGGCACGACAGTTTTCATATAACTATACAGGGTGTAAGGGACAGCCCTCCACAAATTAACAGGGTGCATTCAGCTCCTTATTGTGAATCATATTCCACCGGAAATTTTCTCAGGAAAATTTTAATTTTTTTTAACGTTTTTTCGGCTAATATCCCTTTATTTCAATGTAAAATTACATTCTCTGTTTGCAGCACTCCATTTATGTAAATAAAACAGCTAAAATACAAAAAACAGCAATGGATGTCGAAATACTCTAACGAACTACGCGCGAAATCAGCTGTTCGCTTTCTGCCTAGCTTCAGAGTTCATCAAACTCATCGCATACTACTTGCACACAATACAACACAGACACGCGAGACGCTCCGATTTACCGAGTCGCGACAGTATTGCCAAGTTATGAGACCTCAATTTGTGAACGAAAAACGCACTTAATGTGCCCTTGAGTATTCGTGGTAGGTACATACCTAATTACTTAATTAATTCTACTTTTCAAGCGATCACTGGATCCAGTTTCCAAGCCACCCAAGGGGCTTTTCATGGCTTTACGACATCTACCGACTGGTAGTCGAGTCGGGAATCGAACGTAAGCCCTCTGCAATGGAAGCCCAGTCTTCTATTACACTGGGCTATCACTACTATTAATTTCCTTAACATAAACTTTGAATTAAATTGACAAATTAATCGTTTCATTTCTCCAAAAAAAATAACAGCTAACATTTAGTCAAGCTTAAAATAGTGGTATTTTTGACAACATTTTTGCAAGTTTCATGCAAAATTTTTCGAGTAATTGACAACACTGTTTTTATGTGATTTTTCGTGTAGTCATTAGTGCAGTTTAGTTGTCCTGCGACTGTGTCGCACGCGCGTAGTGTTACAGTATCGCTCGCTGTTGTCCGCGCAGTACCCATTTGAGTTAATTTATTTTTTGTTGTGTTGTTGTCTGTGAGAAATGGCTACATTTAGTGCTCGTGAGTATGGCGAAATGATAATGTGCTACGGGGAAGCTCGGGGTAATGCTAGGGAAGCGCTCAGAAATTACATTGATAGGTATCCTGACCGTCGGCATCCATCAAACTCCCGGATAATTACCAATGCCTATCAACGAGTGCTAGATAACCAGCCCATAGTTCCCAATCAAGAAGGCGCCGGAAGACCACTTCGCGGTGCAACTGAAGAAAGAGTTTTAGACCTGGTCCGTCAAAATCCACGCCTAGGCACACGCACTGCAGCTCGATTATTGCGCCGAAATCATGGAGCCCGCGTCTCACACTGGTCCGTGCACAGAACGCTGCGAAGGGACCTTATGTGAAACATAAGGTCCAAGCCCTATTGCCTCGTGATCGTGGTCATCGAGTAGCGTACTGCCGGTAGTTGCGGGCTGAACAGGATCAAAATCCTAATTTTATCTCCCGTGTGATATGGACCGACGAGTCGACTTTTACGCGAAATGGTATGTGGAATCGTCGAAATGCTCATTACTTGTCGCGGATGAACCCCTTCGAGATCCAGGAGTCCGGACATCAAACGCGTTGGTCGGTAAACGTCTGGGCAGGAACTTGTGGTAATAAAATCCTGGGGCCTGTGTTTCTTCCCGCGCGCATGAATGGATCGCGCTATCTCGATTTCCTTCGTATTGACCTGGAAAGAGAGCTAGAGACCATCCGTGACGAGCTGGACGTGGAATGGGAAGCCCTGGATGATCCAACACTTGCGCACTTTCCGATGATCTGGTTTCAGCACGACGGCGCTCCTCCGCACATAACGCTCCCAGTACGTTCCCATTTAAACGCCACCTTTACGCAACCGTGGCCAGCACGATCGCCAGACCTAACGCCTTTAGACTTCTTTTTGTGGGGCTACGTAAAGGAAAAAGTGTTCGTTAGTGCATGTGCGAGTGAGGAGGAAATGCGAGATCGCATCACAGACACATTCCAGCAGCTGCGCTACAACTGCAACGAAGATCCCAACTTGCTGACCCGCTTATACGCGGAGACCCTGCGCCGTGCCAATTTGTGTGAAGGTCTCGGTGGATGTCATTTCGAGCCGTATCTCATACGACCGGAGCGATTCTAAGGTAGGATTATTTTTTGTGCACGACACACTATCAATTACAGCCTGATTGATACCTATTGAAATAAGACTGATTGATTTATATTAATTTTCTATGTAATAATAATTGTACTTATGGTAAAAACACATAACGCTCCTTTTTTAACTTGCCGCAGTCGGGTAAAAAGGGAATTCCACTTCGACGTTAGTTGTAGCTATTGTTTGGCACAAAATTTACTCTATTGTTTATTATTTTGTTATCTTTACTCGTTTTACCAATGCGGAATTCCCGCTGTGTGAAAGGGCGGCTAATGAGAAGCCGGAACGCATGTTTGAATGTAGTATTTTTTTTATTTTTATTGACTGTTTGTTTCATCTGCTTGTTATTTACGTTAAGTTTTAGACTGTTGTTGGTTGAGCGGAAAATACTTTTGTATTAATTTGTTTAAAAATACCTCGCGGACGATACAACGTTTTACGTAGGCAAGCCAGAAAAATGGTTTATAACTTCATGCAATCTATGAATAAACGAGAATGAAAATGGCGCTTAAATTCCTTTGGAGCTAGTGCAGATAAAGGTTTTTGAGGAAATACAGTCATTAACGTAAATACAAAAAAAAAAAAAAAATTAAGTCGGTTAAAAATAAAAACATTATTCCTTATTTCATAAAACCTATTTTGTTTTTCATTGAACCCTACCCGTACTTGACAAACTGACCAATAAGTAGGTACCATACACTACTTAAAACATTCAAACAACATTCAGTTATAAAAATAGTTAAATGAAGCCTAAATTATTGTCGCCTTTACGCGTAAGTACCTACCTACTCAACTAACTTGCGATCCGCCACTCACTAAGTCACTACGCTCTCGCTAGTTTAAACCACGTGGCGGGTGGGGCAGCCGAAGACACTGCGCTACCGTTCGCTACGTGCGTTTTGCCACGGAAGCAATACATTGCGTGCGAGATAATAAAACAAATCAGGTTTATTGGATTTCCATAACGTTCCTGAAATAATTTTATGTACCGGTCATCTTAGTATGATGTACTGAATGCATCCTATCAGTCTGCGGAGGGCTGTCCCTTACACCCTGTATTACGGTAGATAGCTGTATCCCTAGGGGCGACATATAGATTGATAAACTACTCAGTAGATAGATCTGTTATTATTATAATGAACATGCCTGCTTTATAATGTTTCTAATACAGATTCGTTGTTAAACAAAGGTACACACACTAAGCTGTAATCCCAACCGAAAAATCAACACTTTCAAAATAGCTGTACAAAAGCGTGAAGTAAATAAAAACAACGTTAAAAGGCTGGACGGCTTTCCCGGTAATTTAAGCTTCCATATGATGCATTGAAAAATATACATACAAAAGCAAATCTACATTGCGCGCCAAAAAGTTTTATTAACGCTATATGGTTTCATTTTAAGCAAAGTCCCTTGGAAACTTCTGGAATATTCAGTGGAGCGTCTGAGCTGAACCCAGCTTGATATATTGACGGCTTTTGGATGCCAACCAGCAAACGTTGCTCCTTAAAAATATTGAGTAAGACTTGGAAATAATAGGTCTGTTAGTCCATAACGTATGTTAGGTATGTATGTATGACTTATGAATGTATGATGTTACGAAGTGGTTTGAAGTTTTGGGTAAATTTTTTGCTACTTAATAAGGTGCCTAATTTGACTGAGCATGCTACATTCACATTATAGCACCTACTTAAATCACTTTGTTGTAATATATTACTAAAATAATGTTGACTCTCATTAGCGAATTATTTTGCAGGCACCGAATGATTTTCTACGCAAAAAGTAAAAAAGTATCGTAAGTCGTAACCTTGTATCAAAAGAAGGTCAAATCAAACTGTTTGAAACCATCATATGAACACAATTCATTCTCATTCTTTGATTCTTAATAGAATCTATTGTTAACAGAATTCTGTTACAGGGTTCCTAATAGTTTGTACAATAGTGATTTGACAAAAAAATTGTTTTACCCGTCATTTAGGTTAAAAACATTGGACACGTATTTTTTCTTTGTTTAAGTAATCAAAAGATTACGGCGATACATTGAGTTAAAATGTGGCATGACGTCACTCCTTGCCAGATTTTATTTGTAGTTTGTTATAGTTGTGACGCAGCGAGCCCCCACTCCCCAACTTTAATGCGTTTTATCTAAGTATTTTTATTTATTAATATGATAAATCATAAAATACGTCTAACATTTTTTTATTATCTGACTGACGATGACTAAACAGAATTTCTTTTTTTTTTACCTAGGTAACATCCCTATTGTTATACATCTACACTATACGAAAAAAAAAACATCAAACGAAAAAATAAAACAATGAATCTGTAGATACAATCCAGTAATTACGGTTCGTTCTTTCATCTAACAGTAGTATTGTTAGAGAAACCAGATAAACAATTAAATTAACCTTGGATATCTAACATTTACACGAAAAACTTTTCTCGTTGGCATGAAAGAGGGAAGAGGGGGAGGAAAATGCCATAATAACACAATTATTAGGTATAGTTAACAGTTGGGGGAAGTCTTGGTTCTTTCATTAATAATGTTGCTATGTAGCTGGCAGGTGATTGAATGTGGCTTTGATTTGGTCTTGTTACCAACTTCATTGTAGTTTCAGGACAGTTTTGACCTTCAGTATAAATTGGGGAAGCTAAAAGTTAAAAACTGTTCTATTGATGATTTTTGGCAAGTACTCTGATTAATCGCATGGTACGAGTACCTAATTCTAATAATGACTTTTAGCTACCGAATGATGATGGTTAAAACGAACACTCCTTTATTTTTGCTTAAATTTATATGCTACTTTATAGCGTTTATAGCTCAGCATATTGCTAACCCTTTAAAGGCATTTAAAAGAAAATAAAACAGTTTTCCCGAGGGACTTGTCAAATAGGTATGTCTTAGGTACGACAGTTTAGTGAAACGTTTTTGCGTTCAAAACATTTTTAATCAAATTAAAGCTTCGAATAAACGAATTGTCGCAGTGCATTAAAATTTGGCGTAAAAGTACTCAGTGTTCTTGGTTGCACCTGCTCATAACACTGATTGATAGGACTTGGGTAGCGTACAATTAATGATTATCATTACTCTTCCCTAAAACAGATGAATGGATTCAGGTAAGTAGGTATATTAATTTCAATTTATATTGAAGACTAAACAATCATTTTGCTGTTATAGTAGGTATTGTTCTAGGAGCTCGTGGCTAAGTAATAACAGCCGCACGGGTCGATCCATCAGGTTAAGCTACGCTTGCCGGGGTCGGTCCGTGGATGGATGACCATATTTTACATACTGAGACTCCTCCGTGCCTCGGAAAGCACGTTAAGCCGTTGGTCCCGGCTGTCATTTGTGGATCTTTGACAGTCGTTACGAGTCGTCAGTAGCCCGAAAGTCTGACAATCAGTCTTACCAAGGGGTATCGTGTTACCCAGTTAATGGGTTGTGGAGGTCAGATAGGCAGTCGCTCCATGTAAAATACTGGTATTCAGCTGCATCCAGTTAGACTGGAAGCCGACTCCAACATAGTTAGGAAAAGGCTAGGCAGATTGAGTAGGTATTGTTCTGTTCACTCAATTTAGTTGTTTACAATTTTTTTCATCGTTTTAATAATTACTTTTATTTGACAAGTTATCTATTAAAGATTCTCGGGTCGGGCAAAGTGTTATTGAGTTTTTCATTCAGGAATTTCTCAGTAGCAGCCCGGAGCCTGGTTTTGTGAACGGATGATGGTAATAGGCTCGCCCCCTACTACATGGGTGACTTAAATATGAGGGAGAGAGAGTAGAGAGAGAGTATTCTATCTACCTATCTACCTAAATATGGCTTATGCATGGCACTGGCGAATTGTGGGTGTACAAGTACACTTCTGTCGAACCCTTCGGGGGATTATCGACGTGATGACACGTTATGTTATAGGGTCTTACATAAAATACTTATTTTACCAACATTCATGTCAGCATCTATTACCTATACTCCATTTGCAATAATATTAGATATTTAAACAAACCTTTTGTACAGTCTGTTCAACCGATTTTGACTTCTATTGCGTTAGTGGCATGACAAATAGCAGCTGCAGTAAACAATTGGTATTGTAACCACTTTTTTGCCTTTAATGCCATCCTACAGCCTAGGGAATAGAAGTCAAAATCAGTTGAACGAACTGTAAAAAAGGTTTGTGTATATGTCTAATCTTATTGCAAATGGAGTATAGGTACTGTAGAGATTCTTGAGCTGCATGTTTTAACATGCAACCTTTTCTAGTAATCACACTCACACTAATATTAGGTCTTTACCTATGAAATTGCCGTTCTGCAGTACTGGCCATTTCAAATCAAAATAATTTTTGTTTGGCCATGAATTCTAATTTCAAATTAATTTTATTTTAAAACATGGATTTTTTTTTCCAAAAGTAGTCATTTGTTTATTGATTAGTGTTACATTTTCATCGCATTTCAATCTTTTTCGTCATCATGGATACGTTAAAAATTCGAGTAATTATGGAATATGAGTACCGTCGTGGCAGCAACGCGGCACAAGCGGCACGCAACATCAACGACGTTTACGGAGCTAACACTACAAACCAACGCACCACTTGTTATTGGTTTGCTCGCTTCCGTTCTGGAAATTTCGACCTGAAAAATGAACCTCGCGGTCGTCCGAAGACTTTGGTCGACAATGACGAATTAAAGGCGATTGTGGAAGCTGATGATACACAATCTATGGCTGAATTAGCAGCAGCTTTCGGCGTTAGCGTCAAAACAATATTGGTCCATTTGCGTCAAATTGGCAAGGTAAAAAAGCTTGACAAATGGGTGCCCCACGAACTCAATGATCGCCAGCGCGAAGTACGCGTCGAGACGTGCCTTGCACTGCTCAACAGACACACAAATGAAGGAATTTTGAACCGCATTGTTACCTGCGATGAAAAATGGATTCTGTTTGATAACCGCAAGCGCTCAGCAAGTTGGTTGGATCCTGGTTCAGCACCTAAACAATGCCCTAAACGAAAACTTACCCCTAGAAAAGTGATGGTCACTATTTGGTGGTCTAGCGCCGGTGTGATTCATCACAGCTTCTTACCAAACGGGGTGAGCATTACTTCAGATGTGTACTGTGAAGAACTGAACACAATGATGGAGAAGCTGGCACATCTCCAACCAGCATTGGTCAATCGCTCGTCTCCGCTGCTCCTGCACGACAACGCGCGACCTCATACTGCACAGCAGACGGTCTCCAAGTTGCAAGAACTGGGGTTGGAAGCTCTCCGTCATCCGCCCTACTCACCAGACCTTGCGCCTACAGACTACTACTTTTTCCAGAATTTGGATAACTTCTTGGCGGGAAAAAAATTCAATACCCGAGAGGCAGTACAAAAAGCCTTTGAAGAATTTGTTGCCTCCCGTCCAGCTGATTTCTTTAAGAAGGGCATCAATAAACTGCCACTGCGTTGGCAAAGATGCATTGATTGCATGGGTGATTACTTCGATTAATACAAATAAAAAATGCATGAAAAAAATTCGTTTAAATTTTTTCATACAAAACGGCGATTTCATAGGTAAGACCTATTATTATAAAGGCGAAAGTTTGTGCGTGTGTGTGTATGTTTGTTACTTCTTGACACTCAAACGGCTGGACCGATTTGGATGAAATTTGGTAAGTAGATAGCTTATGTCCCAGATTAACACATAGGCTACTTTTTATCCCGGTGTAGGCGGGTAAAACTGCGGGGTGCAGCTAGTTATTAGTTAATGGCATAAAATTAAACGCTGATACAAATATAAAATAGAAGAAAATATGAGACAGTTGCCCTCCCGGCGCTGACAAGCGGATATGTATTGATAGTTTAAAAATATAATATGTAAATTATATAACTAAGAAACCATAAATAAGTATTCCAATTTTACTGCAAAGAAGCCTTTAATTTTTTTTTTTACTAGCTTTCGCCCGCGGCATCTCCCGCGTGGATATCGGAAAATATCCCACGGGAACGTACTACCGGGAAATCCTTCCTTATTCCTTGTCTACATTATAAAGGGAACCTCTGTGCAAAATTTCAGTTTTCTTGGTTCAAGGGTTTGGGCTGGGCGTTGATGAGTCAGTCAGAGTCAGGCAGGACTTCTCTTTTTATTTAAATAGATAGATTAAGCATCAACACGTTGGAACTGAGATGCAAGTGTGCGCTTTTGATGCACTACTACTTATTGCTAAATAATAAGATCGATGACGCGACTAGCGACTACTCTAGCTCGCTGTTCACTGTTTGCTCCGGACCGGCTGCGGCGGTCGCGCGCCTGTGCCTCGCGGTGCCTGTTCGCGGCTCCACCAATGCGTACCCATACTGCTCGATATGCTCCCACAACACAGGCAATCAATCTGCTGAACGCCCTGATTGCTCAGGAGCCGGATGTTGACATATTTATGTATAGCAGTAAATCTATGTATAATGTTTGCATGAAGTTTTTTAGTTAAATGCTATGTTGTTGGCTCGGAAAGCACGTTAAGCCGTCGGGTTCCCAATTAACGGTAGGAGGGGTTCACATCGGGGTCGAGTCGACGATGAACTACCTGGGACTCGTCCTCGACAGCCGGTGGAACTTCGTGGAGCACTTCCGACGTTTGGCTCCCAGACAGGAGCGGGCCGGGGCTGCCTTGAAGCGGCTCCTGCCCAATCTGGGGGGTCCAAACGCCTCCTGCCGGAGGCTTTACGCGGGGGTCGTGCGGTCCATGGCCCTTTACGGGGCACCGGTGTGGGCGCGTTCCCTGAGGCTGCGACCAGCCCGCCGGTTGAACGCGTCCCAGAGGGTCATGGCCATCCGGCTAGTCCGGGGATACCGCACGGTCTCCTGTGAGGCGGCGAGCCTCCTTGCCGGATTACCGCCATGGGATCTGGAGGCAAAAGTCCTCGCGCACGTGTGGGAGTGGCGCGAGGAGGCAAAACGCCGGGGCGTAACTCCGCTGCCGCGAGAAATCACGGTACAGCGGACAGAGCTCCGGCGGGATCTCATGGCGACATGGAGAGTGCGATTGTCGCAACCCAGCGCTGGGCACGCCACAATTGCGGCGATAAGTCCCCTCTTTGAGGAGTGGTTGGAGAGGCGCCACGGCGTCCTCACCTTCCGCCTGACGCAGGTCCTCACCGGACACGGTTGTTTCGGGAGGTTCCTGTTTCGGATAAGGCAGGAGGAAACGCCCGGGTGTCACCATTGTGTAGATCGCCCGGAGGACACGGTGGAGCATACAGTGGAGGTCTGCCCGGCTTGGGCGGAGCACCGCCGTGTTCTCACGGAGGCGATCGGCGGCGGCGATCTCTCGCGTCCAAACTTGGTCCAGGCCATGGTGCGGAGCGAGAGTGCATGGGAGGCCGTCACCTCCTTCTGCGAAGCAGTAATGCTCGCAAAGGAGGAGGCGGGACGCGAGAGGGAGAGGCAACAGCCGCGCCCTCGCGCCCCTAGCCGCCGCAGGAGGCGCCCTGGGCGGCGGGAATTCATCGCCGATTCCCGGCCACCATAGGCGCGGGCTTGCGGACGACGAGTAATGGGCAGCTCGCCGTCCGGTAAGGACCAGGCCCGGGTCGACGGCGCGTTGTGTTCCACGCGCGCCTCAAAGAGATGTCAGCAGTGACGGGGTCCAATAGGGCCGAAGCCGCCGGGGTCGCGGGTAGTTCGAAAGAGATACCGTGGCCCTGGCACGGGCAACTGAAGGAACACGGGTGGGTTTTAGTCAGTAAAAGTCTGACACACCCTCCCGCTCTGCCCGGAGCGGGAGAAGTCATTTGATGATTTCCCATCCACAAAAAAAAAAAAAAAAAAAAAAAAGCCGTTGGTCCCAGCTGTCATTCGTGGATCTTTGACAGTCGTTACAGGTTGTCAGAAGCCCGAAAGTTTGACAACCAGTCTTACCAAGGGGTATCGTATTACCCAGTTACTGGGTTGTGGAGGTCGGATAGGCAGTCGTTCCATGTAAAGTACTGGTATTCAGCTGCATACGATTAGACTGGAAGCCGACCCCAACATAGTTGGGAAAAGGCTAGGCAGATTGATTGCTATGTTGTTGGCTCGCTGCGCGCTTTGGTGTAAACTGTAAGTGCAGTAAGCAATTGTTATACAAATAAATAAATTAATTAATTAATTAAGAAACAAAACAAAATAATAGACAGGAACGTCACAAAAACCTCAACATTTTAAGGTTTGTCCGGTTGTTGAAAAACTTTTAAGCAATCATAGTACTACCGAAATTATCACTATTTATGGTTAAAACATTGTGAGGTGGTTCGTAAAAATATATAAACAGGAGGAGGGCGCGGGTCAGGCAGCCCGTCGATGCTAATTGCTAATTGAATGAAATTTAAACGGGGTGACGCATTTTCAAAGATAATCGAAGAATAAACTCCGAAATTACCCCGGTACTGTTAGCATCCCTCAGATGCTCTTCCAATACTGTTTTTCAAAATCTAATCTTACCCTTGTTACTCTTTTTTTGCTTTTGTAGTAAAGTAACAAAGCCAGACAAAAGAATATACGAATACGTACGGGCTATTATTTTCTCTGAATAAACTTGATCCATTACCTACTGAATTTATGTTTTGTTAAGCTTAATCAATGATGATCAATATGATAAATCAATGATCAATAATAAGCCCAAAGCTCTGCAAACGTAAACCTACAAATAAGCATTTAGATAAACCAGTTTTGGTTGTGATTGATCATATTCATGATTTTATTGTCGAATGAACGCGACGCAGAGTAAGCACAGTCGTGCACAGAGAGCGTTTTATTCGCTGCCTACTATAGTTTTATGATTTTAAAATGTTAGCATTTGTGTATAACAACTTTAATATTATTTTACAAATCTATACCAACTAATATCATAAAGCTGAAGAGTTAATTTTTTTGTTTAAACACGCTAATCTTTGGAACTATCAGTGGGATTTGAAAAATTTCTCAGGTTGTGCCACAAATAATACACAGAGAAACACGCTTTAGACATGCGTATCAAAGTGTGTCTAAATTCAACCCGAACATACAGACAACAGCAGAAGTGGTCAATTTGCTGGAATTGAACTTCTCAATGACATTTCCGCAACTAGACCCATCGATGAAAATTTCAGTGCGGATTGGTGCGTTTTAAACAGATTATTGATGGGTCCGAATCACGATTAGATTTTCTGCATACGTTGGCACTACACCTGTGAGAAGTGCCGTGGTTGGCCCGCTGATCTGTTGAGCAAATCTTGTTAAACACACCGGTGAAGCCAGAGTGGATATTTCGTGAATTTTGGTGGAATTTTGGTGTTATGGTTTGGTAAACATATTGAGGTAAACTTGTTGGCAATACTGCGTGATGTGTTTACGTGGCCAGGGTGAAATGGACTTATGATGTTAGCATAGACGCTAACGTATTCATTTGTTTTACGGTCATCACTTTTTGCGAAGTAAAGTTACTTTATAAAGCACTAGCTTCTGCCCGTGACTTTGTCTGCGTGAAATTTGTTGTTTTAACATAAAATATATCCTATGGCCCCCGGTAATAATGTAACTTCTTATTAGTGAAAGAAATTTCGGAATCGGACCATTAGTTCCGATATTTACTCCTATGTACAAACTCACTACTCCTTTATATTATGAGTATAGAAAAAGTTGCTTTTCCTGTCCGTCTGCTTGTCCGCACAGTTCTTTTAAACTACACAACGGATTTTGATACAGTTTTCACCATCAGTAATCGTTTCTATTTTACATTAATAATTACTTAATTAAAATAAAGAAAAGAAATCTCGAGGTTTTGACATGTCGCCTCGCCGTAGCAGTAGATCATGCGAAGCAGGGGCGGGTCACTAGTTAAAATGTGTTAAGGCTCCCCGAAACGATCAATTGCAACTGACAATTTTTACGTGATTGATACACATTGATACGCAAATTGATCGTCTACCATATTACTACAATAGAAATTGATGGCAATTGTTGAATGAGTTTCGGGGACCCCTTAGAAAATCAAGAACGTTGATACAATAGCTAAGTACTGTACCCCATCAAGTGTGACTATTAGTACCGCACCACTGAGTAAAAATGTCTGTTTATATCGGAAATACGTCGATGCTTTGAGCTCCGTTTGGCTGCAATACAAAAATAAGAAGCGAAGCGCAATGCATTAGCTGTTACTAATGCGATTCCCGTGTCTAATAATAAAATGAAATTACGATACTTTCACGATATATCGAAGAAATATGCCTGAAAGCAATTAGGGATACATTTATATTGAGTGAATAAAAGTGTAAATAAACTTTGATCAACGTAAGGGCAAATTTTTCAATAGTCGGATAACTCTTATCTGAAAAGTAAATATTTCAATTTGACAACTTTTGTTTGGAAAATATGTCAAACTGTCATATTTTTTCTACAGATAAGAATTATCTGACTATTGAAAAATTTGCCCTTAGTCAAAGGATTTTTGTTGCGCTTAATTTATAGTGCAAATTGCTGAAGAATTAATTTACGTCTATGTTTACATAACGTCTTGAAACTTTCTTTTTAAAAGACAGTGTTTCAATCATGTTTTTTTTTTATCATTTTAAAAATAGTTACAGATAGAACTTTTGAATATGCAGCAACATTATGTAGAAGGTGGCCAATTACAAGTTTCCACTTCTAGAAAATACTCGTATGTATAAAATTGAAAAACCTGCGTAAACAGTAAGGACCAAATAAGTAAACACTCGAACATAGATATAAAAAAAAAAATGTGCAGTCGGAGGATCCCCGTCAGAAACGAAGTTCCTTCTCACGAATGATTTAAAACAAAAACAAAATTTTCGCAGCTTTCATATTTCATTTACATTTTAACGATACTATCGGCTTTGACACCCTCGAAAACAACGAAAACGACACCCATGAAATCCAGTGTTGAAATAAATGAAAATAATGATCAAATTGTTTAAGCAAAATTAATTTAGCAATATCACTTTCTACTGTTTTAATAAATAAAAGAAAGAGACAGAGAGAGAGAAAGATAAAGAAAGTCGCATGGACGGAGTTAGCGCTTTTTCGTTACGTCACAATTTCTGCCAGTTTAGTGGTTACACATGAAAGAAACAGTTACTTAACATTTTTTTATATATTTCTGGATACTAGTCTGGTTAATGGTAACATGATTTTAAGTGATTATGGGTTTTAAAATCTCACTAATAACGATATCATACAGATCTGAAATAAGATTCCAACTTAGTTCAGATCCGTATCACGATCTATCGTATCGTATCGAAATCACGTAAATGAGTGCGAGTTGTAGAAATCTTTTCATAGATAGTAGACAAAAGTACGGTGGCCACCACATAACTAGCGCCTGCAATTTACTGGCAAATGACGTCACTGAAACGTTATATAAGAAAATAAGAAGTGTGTGTGTGTTTTCCTTGAGAGAGTTTTTTGTTACCGTAAAGGCCGCTGTACCGCTGCTATAATGTTCATGACAACCGTCACTGCGGCTGTTATGTGGCGTCAACCAGCTCTTCTAGGAAACCGTAAGTTAAGAGTTGAGCTCAATTATCTCATTACCAGAAGATATTTATCGCTCATTAACTTTCCTAGCCAAGTTTAATTTCACGGTCTTTTTGGATTAATTACTCGTTTAATTTGAAATTAGTAAGAAAACTGAAGAGTTTCAAATTCCTAAAGAATCCTTTTACAATGTAATTGGATCTACTTGTTTTACTTCTGATTTTAGTTAGTCAACGTTTTTCATATTAGGACGACCGTCGAAATTGCTTAGGACTGATTTAACCAAAGTCAGATATTTTATTCGCGGAATAAAATTGACGTCTCGTCGTCTCGTCTCGTGTCGTCTGGTTCGTGTCGTCGATGACGTCGTTGGGAAAACTATGAATAATTAAAAAAATATTCGCTGGATAAGGCTTATATTAGTTATAAAAGTTTGGTCGAATTCGCCCTTAAACAGTTTGTTTTGTTTTGTTTATGTGAGTGACATTGTCAGTTGACCATTGGAGGTTGAGACTGCCTAACCGAACTTTTCCTGTGGGTGCTTTAAGCGAACTTAAAGCCTCCGGCCAGGACTTACAAACTAAGATATAGATGACTGTGCGTCGCTAGGGGGAGAACAGTCAGACGGGGCAGGCTGGATCATTAAACAGTTTGATTATTGTGCTTTAAATATTGTTTTCATTTGTTTCAACACCGGACATTTTCTTCTATAAGAATAGAGTGTATAGTCCAGCGGTAGCAATTTACATAATACGATTGAATCTTGAAGACCTGTACGTCGATTCTGTAAAATTAGAACAAAAACTCGCATCTCACATCGCTATTCACTCTCACTCGTAAAATAGATGCTTTTTATTTGACATTTTGAATCGGGTTCGAGTGCGAAGTGAGCGTCGAAGTGACCTTACTGAATGCCACTTCTTACGTCATCTCATACTTTAACTTGTCAAAATCTTACGGTTAATTTAGTTCAACTCGCTGACACACTCGCAAGGGTAGCGCTAGAGTAAATACGAATTATCAAACGAGTTTTTTGAATGCCAATCAAGAAACTCACCGCGGATTCAGATTCGAAGTTTAGAATGAGGTCTTACAGAATCACACGGCTGCACTAGGACACATCGTGTACAGACGAAGTTGAGCATTATAAGAAGCAAAATAAAAAACTTTTATCCGTGCACGTTGCGTTTGATGTGTGTAGAGGATGTGCGGAAAAAGTGCATTCTCAAAGAAGTGTAAGTAAAAATCAGCTCCCCTACTCACTATGGCGGGCAACAAGTAACGCGGTCATGTTGAAACTGAACTGTCGTAACTAGTATTTACTGAGTTACACTCATATTAGGTTTCTAAATACAAACATTAAAATTGTGGTGAACCCCTAAAGCTTTGGCCACACTGATGGGAATTCCGCATGGGATGCGGGATGCGGGACAAGACAGCGCGCGTCGATTGTTTTAATAAGTAAGAAGTCACGCCATTATCGCGCCAATACAAGCTAGTTGACACATCAATCGGCGCTAGCGAATTTCGTCCCGCATCAGTTTGGTCAGTTTGAAGGACCACTACAGTCGGTTTTATTTTTTAACAAACGAATACTGAGTTATGTCTCTCGCACATTTCCGATATTGACAGAGTGAGATGAGTTTGGTTGGGGAGGGGCCAACACCTTTGTTATGTTTTGAAATTGTTAAGGCCCGTTCATATTGAATAGGTACTTCTAAAATTTACTGTACAGGAGATACGAGTATGTCCGCCATGACTCACGCACAAACAATATCGTCTGTTTCACTCACTAAAACACGTGCGACGCGCAGGTAGTCGATGTCTCAACTGAATGTACATGTAACTACATCGTTTGGTTTGTGTAGAACGGACTTTATGTTGATTACGTGGACCAATAGCAACGCAGTCAAAATTTTTGGTACTCGTTTGTTAAAAAAAACAGACTATAGTACAATAATTCGTGTGTAAGCTATTAGGACAAACTACATCATCAGCTAAATCCAGACGCGTGGATGCACTAACGTATATCCCGTATCTCAGACATCTTAGTAAGAGTAATTACTTTTATCACATAAGCGATTCCAAGTACCTAACACGAGTCCAACTTCATCGAGATAAGTACCACTTTGGAGTTAAGTAAGTACTTGAAACATTTATGCTAACGCTTGCTACAAACTAGTAGGTACAGTCACCGTCAAAAATATCGGGACGAACGGACTGTTCAAAATTATCTCAACAACTAAGAAAATTAAACTTTATCTCAATGGGATAAAGTTCTTGTCAGAATAACAGTTGTAGTGTACTGTCTTCATTCTGAAACATTCTTTGTGTCATTGAGTATTTCATTTTCATAGTTGTTTAGATAATTTTGAACAGTCTGTTTGTCCCGATATTATTTACGCTGACTGTACATACGGCTATACATTTCCAGTTTACACTGACCTCTCATTGTAAGGAAATCCTATACAATGCGAGATCTGTTTATATTTAAATGGAGTAATTGAACGAAATGGCGTTCAGGTATGAAGGGAGATAGTTCGTGTAATCCTTCATTGTTGTTGTATTGTCATTACAACCGGGTTTAGAGTTTGAATGTAATTTTGCGTTAGATAATACTTTTTTTGGGTACCTGGTAATTAGTGACCAACACTTAAACACATGATTATATTGATAATAAAAAACAACTTTTACTGAAGGGACCAAACCTGAAAAACTAGAAAAAAATAATCAGCTGTTCCCTACATTTATGTTCGCATAATTCGTCAAAATGTAGGGAACAGCTGAATTTTTTTTTCGCGATTTCAGGTTTGATCCCATATTACAAGTTGTTATCATGAGAACAATCATGAGTTTATGTATCGTACCTATATTACGAAGCTTACTCTAACGAGAGTAATGTCTTAACATATTAAGTTAAGACTAAAATGACTAATATGTTAAAACTCACTCACTTCCTCACTCATACCTTCACTCTCATACACGCTCACATGCATACATTTACAACAAATTACAATTAAATTACACTTCACTAAGTGCACACATGTTTACGAAACCGGTCTCACGTCACTGTTGACAACGCTATGTCTTGATTTTTCATCTAGTCTGAGGTTGAAGTTTGGTAACATTTAAGTTTTGAAATATCTGGAGAACTTACTTAATGGCAGTGTGATATTATTTGAGGCCCCAGTAAGTACTTCGATTTTAAGCTGTTAGTCGGATGTCACATGTCGTTTCCTTCCTCTTCATCATCTTTTGACGAGGAGGGAGGAAACCCAAGTGAGTAAAAAAGTGATGCATTTTAAAGGTTAATGAATGGGAATGGAGAGGAAGGCCGACGAAAAGATGGATGTATTGTGTGAGGAATGATAACTATGAAAGAGATAGGAGTGAATGGTAGCGTGACAGTTGACAGGGTAGAACATAATATAGCATAATTATCTGTTTACAGCACTTTAATTTAGAGTTAATTTACCATTAACTAGTTAATGAGTCGTTAACTTTAATGAATGTAAATGAATGCGGCGATAAGACTTCGAAAATTGTTATCCTAACATCACCAAGGTAAAGAAACCACAAAATATACGTATATATAAAACACTTGTCTCGTCAATCATTAAGTTTCCTTTTGGTTTGTGTAAATCAATTCAACTTAAGCAAATAAAAAGTTTTATTGAAGAGCTTACGTTATGCAATGGCACTAAGTTAATTTGTTAGAAGTGAAAGCGGGTTTTGACAAAGTTAAATTATGTTGGGCGAGATACCGGCAAAAAGGCGTTAAGGCACAGTTATTTCTTATCGGCATGGCATCAAACTTAAGGCGACGATAACCGACTTTTAATGATTATCAACTGAACATCACGTCTAAACGAGTAGTGTTAATGATTTGAAAAGTTATATGTTTAATTAGAGCATTTTCTATTAACTTAATATGTGATAAATTATTCACATATTAACTTATTAAGAAAATGCCATGATTATATATATTACATACTTTAATTAACTTGTAAAGTTATGTCTAACGCGGATAAAATACTAAAAATCAAGCTTAACTATCAAGCGTATATTTATGAAACGTTCACCATTTTAAAGATAATTTAATAATTTATCTTTTAGTGTACGTGTTTTAATATAGTATCTTTTGTTTTAGGTGTAATAGATTAATAATGCGTCTAATTTGGGACAGCGCTCCTTGATGGGCGAGTCCTATTACTGACTGGACGTACGACGCGTTGCGTGAGTTCAGCTCAGAACTCACAGGCTAACCATTCAATGCCATTGGCATTTATCTGCGTCTTAAGAAGATCCTTTACATAAACAAGGTGTAACTTAAATAATGCACAACCTCTTAAGGGGTCATTGTACTTATCAATATGAACAAGTTTTACTATGGGACCAAAGCTGAAATCACGAAAAAAAATCTGCTGTTCCCTACATTTATGTTCGCTCGTCAAAATGTAAGGAACAGCAGATTTTTTATTCGCGATCTCAGGTTTGATCAAATAATAAAAGTTGTTCATAATGATGAGCATGTCACAATAACTCCTTAAGAGGTTGTGCGTTATTTAAGATACACCTTGTATAAGTGCATCAATCGAGAATGGCAAAAAAAGAAAGTTACAAACCCAACTACGGCAAAAACGTCAACTAAGAAGGTATAGACAAGACATCGACGTCGATTTTTTTCGTATAGTCACACGGAGTCACACGTAATCTGTATCATCTGCCTAGCCTTTTCCCAACTATGTTGGGGTTGCCTTCCGGTCTAACCGGATACAGCTGATTACCAGTATTTTACATGGAGCGACTGCCTATCTGACCTCCACATCCCAGTTACTGGGTAATACGATACCCCTTGGTAAGAATTCTGACGACCCGTAAAGACTATCAAAGATCTACGAATGACAGCCGGGACCAACGGCTTAACGTGCTTTCCGAGTCACGGAGGAGTCTTGGTATGTAAAGATGTTCGCCCATCCACGGACCGTGGCAAGCGTAGCTTTACCTGATTGATCAACCCGTGACGTGTGACGTGATGACGTGTGATAAAAAAAAGTGGCAACCTACTAGGTTAGTCCAAAACAAAAACGTAAAGTAACTCGAAAATAAATGCTTTCAAAGAACATTACTTATTTGGTCAACTGTTCAACCATTAAAGGAGCATTTTAAATACGGTAGCTTTTTGTAACAATCCTGCCATAAAAGAGAATAATTAATTAATGCAAAATGTACCGCTGCAACCATTAAGAGCATACAAAAATGTTTACTGAAGTACTTTCATAGATTTCAGTTCCCACCACTGTTTCTGGCGTCGCCATAAAATATTCGTAGACCGTCTACGACTGTAGCATATTGACGTAGCACCCTCTACGCCGTAGAGGGCTACGCCGTTGCAGTAAATCATAGTAATTGACGGTGCAAATGGGGAAAAACATTGCTCCATTAAGTTTAAAGGAGTTATTTGGGAACAATTGTAATCAGTACGGTTCATGTTGTTCCCAAATAAAGAACGGCAATAATTACTGCTCATAAATTAAACGGCACTCAGCAAAAACGTTTGACATTAATTTTATTCTCCTTTTGTTGAAATTGGTGCTGTTTTGTTGAGACCAAAATACTCTAGCGTTTTAAGTGCACATAGGTAAAGATAAACCATTC
Source organism: Cosmia pyralina (assembly GCA_946251885.1). Taxonomy (NCBI): domain Eukaryota; kingdom Metazoa; phylum Arthropoda; class Insecta; order Lepidoptera; family Noctuidae; genus Cosmia; species Cosmia pyralina. The sequence goes on from OX276355.1 coordinate 15,569,326, forward strand.
TAAAATGAACGCCTCTCCACAAAACGTTATTATTTCAATGTGTGATAGGACTTATTACAACACTTGTGTGCGTGCGGTGACTTCACCATGGACACGTCGCCCCACTTAGAGGTCAACTAATCGTGCGATCAGTCCAGGTACTATTATCATTGTACGGCGGGGAGCGCGCGCTTTGTATGGAACAACACGTTCGTTCTGTCGCGCGTTTGTGTCATTTATACTCTAGTTGGCCGACAAATCCGGCTGTTCGGCGTGTGGGCAAGTCGGGTAGGTACCGTTTGCATAAAAAAAACTGTGTTATTGTGTATATTTTTATTTATGTAATTCTGTAAAGTATTTATTTAGTTTAGTTGTTGACCGTACTCATATTTAAAAAAATGTCTTTAAACAAAAATAACGGTAGATTTCTAAGGATTAATTAACTTACCCATAATTATGTTATTCATTTGCTCAGTTCAAAAACCACTGTCTCTCAAAAACATTAGTATCTGCGGAAGGTCAGTCTCTTATTGTGTAGGAGTAATAAATGGATTCAAAGATAAAATAAAGTTAATACACCGCCCGCAATATTTTCTTATATGAATCTATACTCAACCCTTCTGCACGACAGACTAACACACATATGTCATGTAGGTATATACAACATACATATACGTATTTTGTTCTGAAACCACTACAAGAGTAACTTCAACTTTTGCTATGTTAAAACCTAAAAAAGGCTTATACCTACTCGTACCTACATTTATTAAAATGGGTTTTAGTCTCTTGAAAGAAGTAGATGCTTTTATCGTATTTATAAAATGGTACGTTTAAGTGACGCTCAATATGTTTTTATAGACACAACCTTTTGCCGAACGATGGCACTTAACAAAATATTGTTGAAGTCAGACCAATTAGAGCGATCGTCTTCAAATTTAGAAGAAAAAACCGGTCATGTACGAGATGGACTCGCACACTAAGGTTTCCGTACCACCGTACAATATTTAACACTACCGACATATTTAAAAAAAAATACTTCGGTATTTAAAAACACGTTTCTTGTATGGAGACCTCCTTTAATTGTTTAATTTATTTTTATTATTTGTTTTTATAGAAGCAATAAAAATACACAATCTGTGAAAATTCCAACTGTATACCTATTATGGTTCACGAGATACAGCACACTGACAGACGAAATCTATTACTAATAAATAGGGTTCCCTTTGGCCTATTCGGGTACGGAACCCTAAAAAGAAAAGACAACATTGCTTTAACAATAGCCTGTCGTACCTTTCTACGTAATGATTTAAGATCTCATTATTTCTGTAACAGATACTCACGAACGACGCAACTGAACGAATGATTTAGTCCGAAACCAGGCTGTACTTGATTTAATATGAAGTGGATTTTAAGCGTCTGTTGGAAATAAAATACATTATTTCGTTGTAGAGAATTTTACATGACATAACATCACGCTTGTATTCCGCGGAGGGATGGGCAAATATGTGTTTAGGTCTCATGTAAAAGAGGGCCAAGTCTAATATGATGTAAAATAATTTACAGTAAAAAAAAAGCTAGGGAAAGGGCTGTTTTATTAAGAAATTTTACAATTATTGTAAAAAAAAATTATGAAAAATACCAGATTTTTGTTAAAAAAAAAACACGTTAATTCTCAATTATTATTGTCATCGGTTTTTTTTTTTTAATTTAGCTTTATGAGGACACACTGTTATTTCCAATAATTACTGAGTTTATTTCATCGTTAATTTTAAAAGTTATACCGTTTTGTTTACACGGGGGTCTCAGCAGCAAACAGTAATTAAAAAAAAAATTTTTTTTTTGAGTATTTCTTATCATCGGCAAAATTATGCATAGTTTATTTGAATATGTGCACATGATGAAGACTCACACTGTATAGTATCATCCTATCACACTGAACTATTTTAAAGGCGAAAGTTTGTGATTTCGTGTGTGCGTGTGTGTGATGTGTTAGTATGTTAGTTACTTCTTCACGTTCAAACGGCGGGACCGATTTGGATGAAATTCGGTATGTAGATAGCTTATACCCATAGGGATTAACACATAGGCTACTTTTTATTCCGGTCTATTTGGGTGAAACCGCGGGGCGCAGCTAATAGATAATAATCTCTGGTAAACGAAACAATAACTTTTTGCATCGGTGATAAACTGTGTCATAAATCTAGTAGAAGTTGACAATAATTTTGATGTACTGTTAGCAATATCTCGACGAGCTCATCGCGGGACCAATTTGTAACGACGCACCTGTGCCTCGATAGAGATCAAACGAGCTACTATAGGCACTGAACACACCGTCTTGAGTTACGTGCTTACTTATCTCGGCATAAAGGTAATACTAGATGCTTGTCATCCCTAGCTTGACGTCAATGTCAACTGTATAAAAGGGCGACCCTTTTTTTCTAAGGAGGTACTTTGAATTATGTAAGATTTTGTGACCTTGACTAACTTTCGCAGATGCTAGGTCAAACACGTCAATCTATGTTATTGATGTGTTAAGAAAATAAAACAATAGGTACCATATAAATACGTACCAATAATAGCTTCGAATCTTAATGTCGATCTGCAACAAAAAGAAAAGCATTGTTAAATATTTTATCATTTATCACAAACCATTAGGCCAAAGAAAACCCAGAGGAAGGCCAAAGAAAATATGGATGGATTGTGTGAGGAATGATATGAAAGAGAAAGGAGTGAATGATAGCGTGACGGTTGACAGGGGAGAGTGGAAGAAGAAAACGTGTTGCGCCGACCCCAAGTAATATGGGATAAGGGCAGGAAGATGACAATGACAAACCATTAGGCCAGTTCTATGGACAAAATTATCCATCTTTTAAGGCACCAGCCTACGGTAAAAATCTTCGTTGGCGAGAATATAGGTACAGCCATCTAATAAAATACACAACTTCCAAAGAACCCAGAAGAAAAGACGTGCTGATGATTATGTGCCCCCAAATGTGATGTCGAGATTGTGTAAACCCTTTTTTGAGCTCGGTATATTACCTACTTTACGTACCTACCCACTTATGCAAACATACAATAAGTCACACACCAAATAAAACTCAGCTGAATAAATAATAAATGATGCGTCGTTTAGCTTGTGGCGCCCTATTTCATTTTATGCAAAATAATAGTTTCCATATTTTTTACATCTTCTCCGGGTATACATCTACGTCACGCTAAAAGATTTGCAGACACCGACAAATTATGAGCACAAAAGTACAAGAGCTGTGGAGCCATTCTTGCTTATTTATATTGTTTTTAAGAAAAATAGTTAAGTAGGTAAAGTCTAGAAATTAATTATTAGGGAAATTGACTTAAATTGTCGGCATAAGTATTTAAATCACGGCAGCCATTTTGTTAACGGTTTTATGAAATTACTTTATCCAGAAAATTAACGTGGGGTGTAACAATTGATTTCTTTGATTGTACCGACGTAATTGTAAAGAGTCAGTTTGGCAACGATGGTATAAGGTCATATTATATGGGCCTTACCTTTAACAGCATTCGAAGTCTGCGAACTAAACCCAATTACTCTTAGACATACTTCAAAATCGTATTCAGATCTCTTGACAGCATTCTGGGCAGCCTGTAGTGTAATGTGGTTAAATAATAGTTGTTTATGAAACTGAGTGTTTGACTCGAGTGTTTTAAAACCTAATTATGTGCAGTTTCATTCACTACTATATCTACTCTCATACATTGGGACTGAACCTATTAAATAAAATATCAAAGTTAAAAGAGTAAGAAACAGTCTATTGCTTTGGAATCAAAACTCTTTATGCGTTCCATTAGAAAAAAATAATTGATGGAGAGTCGTTGCTGATATTAACTTCTTGGATTTGCCCTGTAACGTATTGCAAAAAAAAAAAATGTTTTATAACATTATTTTGTTAGAGAAAAAGTGTTTTAATATGATTCTATTTTTAATTTCCGGTATTGTGTTTATAAAGTAAAAATAAATCTCAATATAAACTCGTTTTGAAGTTTTTAATTCGAATTTTACGTTACGAGAGTAGATAAACAATTCTGTCACTTTTGGACGAGTATCTTCTAAATATTTTAAAAAGTTTGTAGTCAAATAATGTAACCTCTTCAACGAGATGCACAGCGGTCAAGAACCTTCAGTTCTTTCAACTTGGGCTCGGTTCACGAACTCCCTTTGAGCATTTCAAGTGTACATTTTACATCAACCTGCTAACATTCCATTACCAGCGCTTATTGCTTTTATTATGACCTTCAGTTTGTTTTCATTTTATTGGCTCTCTCTTGTTTGCTATTTAATTACCTTTGAAGTAATTATGAGGTACATTTCGGCGGTATTCGTCATCAAAACACTTCCCGGTTTTAACGACCTTGAAATGTTAAAAGCTCTGGAAACAAGTGTCGTATAACAAAATTGTGTTACTAAAAGGAATTTATCCAAAAAACCGTACATAATTTTGACCTACCGAAACCATAAGTACCTATTGTCACGGGATCAGGAAAGGCTTCAACAATCTGGTAAATTAAAAAAGATCACAAGTTTTAAGAATTTATCTTCCAGATAAGTTTCTAAGACGGGAAATTTCCTAGAGGTGATAAAATGGCCATTAGTGTTGAGTTCAACAATCATGGTCACTATAGCACAGTACTTACCCACTGAAGTCGTACCTATTAGTTAAGGTAAACTCCACTATCTCCTATTACAAGACTTAAAACCGGTCAAGAGCGAGTCGGACTCGCGCACCAAGGGTTCTGTACCATAATAATATGTAATTTTTGTTGATAATTTCTGAAAAAGTGTGCTATTTAGAGACATCGTTTATCGTTTTTATTCATCGTTTTATTTTTACATAAACTTCTATCACATAGAATAATTTCAGATTTTTCTCTAAGCAAACTTCGGAGATAAGGGGGAATGGTATTTTTTTTTTTAATTTTTCATCAAGTCAAACAATATGCGGCCTAAATAATAGAAAAAAAAATGCTTGAGAATGTGCAAACAGCGCTCTTTCATATGATATCCCACATGCCTTAGTAGCCCCACTTCGAATTTTTAAGACCCCCTTTCAGTCCCTGTTACAAAAAAAATATACTTTCTTATTTGCAAATTAGTTGGGCAAACGTCATCTAAAACTGTTCCAAATTTCAAGTTGATAGCATTAGTAGTTCTTGAGATATCCAGCTGTGATAGACGGACAAACAGACAGACAGAAAGACCATAAGGGTTCCTTTTTATCATTTTGATACGGAACCCTAAAAGCTATGTATATCAACGAGAGATTTACAGAAAGTCTGACTTCATCGCTTCAAGCATAGAGACACCTCAGCTAGGTAATATGTACAAAACTTAAGCATGCTCACTTAAGAAAATATTCCTGTGAGAGCGCAGCTAGTGACAAACGAACATTGTGCGATCGAGTCGTGAGCCGTGCATGCGATTATCGCCTTTGAGGTGATCATGCGGAACTTTGGCCCATAGTACGTTGTAGACTTAGGGAGTAAGCACCACCATTTATTTTCTAATCTCAGGATTTATTTAAGAATTTATTGTTTTTAAATGAAAACCAGGGTCAAAAAGATAAGGAGTACTAATGCCAATCTAAGCAACAATTATAATTTTTTCTCCTCTTGGTAATCCGTTTAGGTTCCGTTTTGAAACGGTTTTCCTTTACTGAAAGAAAAACCGTTTACTGCGAAATGATTCAAACGTTATCCTTCGCAAACAAAGCATTGATTATTTATTTTTCTTCTGATAATTAAATAAAGTGCACAGCCAACACGGCCCTGTTTATTATTTTAGACAAAATAAAGTTACAAAAGCAACCAGCCATTAACAGCTACAAAAAAAAAAAAAAAAAAATACAAAAACCGTACGTTGACCATACAAGTCTTCAATCCTCCGCAATATGGCAGATAATTCCGTCGTCACATGAATAGAGTCACACAAATCAATACCATGATAATATCGTTGCACAGCATTCAATAGGCCTATCAAATGGATGACCATTACCTTTGTAACGCGGCTTTCAACCACTTCTGTGGTGGCTCACTCCGGCTAATTAGTTGCCAGTTCGACTGAATGCACGTTCCAATCTCGGATTACATGGCGCTACGTTCATTATATACGGGCCCGGGATATGAATGTCGGAATTTAAGCAATTTGAAACCGGTGGGTGCGATGTATCGTTATTTTATACGGTGTTGGTTGAGTAATTTGATGGTTGTTTTTGTGGGGTTCCGTAGTGAAATAGTAAAATTATGTCCGCGGCTTAGCGACAGTGTTGTGCCCCTTTTCACTAACACTAGGAAACAACTAAATGAACGCCTAACTAAATGAATGCACTGCAGGATTTTCAAAATTTTCGGCATTGAGTCGAGCATGGAAAAATCTAACAGTGCACTTTTATTTAGGCGTTCCTGTAAGTGTCACCGTTCTACTTCTTAGCGTGTCGATGTCAATCTAAATGGTCTCGGCCCACAATTCGGCTACGTGTTTGGCGACATCGTTAGCGTCCATCAGTTCCTGTAACGTGCAGCTGACAGGACTCGCAGGACAAGATATGAAGTGTCCCATAGTTTGTGGAATAGCACCACATTTACACTCCAAGGCGGAATCGTCTATGAATCTCCTCCTGAGCAAGTTTTGCTTGCTTCGGCCAACGTCCAGAGTCCGTTTAAAGACTTCCAGGTTACCCCAGGCAACTCATGTCCAGGTGGGAGATCTTCAGCAGATGGAATGAATGGTTTGGATAAAGAAGCACTGTCTCGCCACAGCTTCAGTCTTTCTTCTGATCGTTGACCAGTGAGTGTCACTTACTGTTAGTTAAAACGGGTATTAGAACCTAAAAATCAAATCCTTAAAAACATACTACAAACTAAGATTATTTGGTAAATCAATTTAGTGAAAGAAAATGCTACTATATAATATATCAAATCTATTACTTCGTTGCAACATCTATTCACAAAAAAAAATATAATATCTGTATTTCTTGCTGTGAAAGCGTGAAGTAATAAGTCCTTTTTCTGAGAAAAAAATTACACAATTAATCAGTTCGTATGCTGTAAAAGGTTAATTTATTCTTAGTGTAAGGTAAGATTAAAAGAATTACCCAGACTCAGAATTACCTGAGTAACTACCCAGAGTTTATACATACGCACAAATAAGTAGGGTCTAACAAATTCCTCGCATCATGAAAGCAAATAATTTATAGAGCAAGTGTATTCATTAATAAATTAGGTAATTTATATACGTTTTGGTAAGGAATGAGAAGTTAATTAGGTAACTAGAAAATTATTATGAACATTCTTGAATATTTGTTAGGATCTAGCAATCGGTCCCTGCTTCGCACAGCTTTTTTGACTTGGCAGAACATTGAGATTTCTATAACTATGTAATATCTCTGATTTTCTCAGGACCCTGGGGTCCCGGACCTTTGGAAGGCTGAAGCCAACTCGCAGAGTAAGACGTTTCTTAAAATGAGGCACCAACCCACGATTATCTTTGTTCGTCCTATGCAAGTGTACCTATGGACATCCTCCGGTTGGTGTAGGACTATTGCAGGAAAACAAAGATATTGGTATTATTATTATTTACATCATGAAACACTAACCTTCCGGAATAAAGTCTCTAAATGATAGTGAAAACCGCATCAAAACCCATTGCGTAGTTTAAAAGAACAACGCGGTCACACAGACAGGCACGAAAAGCGACTTTTTATAATAACTATAGTATCCGGCTCGAAGGACCACTAAAGATGTACGGTTTTCACCATATGCCTTTGCCTGATTGTTATGGAATGAAACCACACACACACACACACACACACTTGATACGTGTATTCAGTCCACGACCTTAAATACTGATGAATGAGGTGTTGCCATGACGCGGTCCGAATGTGAACTGAAGTAATTATTAAATGTGTGGCGTAAACTGATGAATTTTCTGAATGTGCGGTTGCACTGTACATATAGATACCTACAGATGTAGAAGATATAGATTAAATAAAGATTTCCATTAACAATTTAGAAAATACGTCTGTCTAACTACAAATTGGCAACACTACTACCTTATAATTTGTATTAAACACTGATTGCTACGTAGTTCAGAAGGCCTAACAAGTACCCAACACCTTGTAAATTCATCAATGATAAATTATTGTTCGAGGTGAAACTGACGTAGGCTTTTGTTTTCATTTGTATGGCTAGTAGAAACAAAAGCATCACGTCTTTTCTATTAATAGAATGTATCCTTACCTACCTTTCTATAATAAGATTCTAGATTTTGCCAACAGCTTCACCCGCGTGTACCTAAGTCGGCAATTATCCCACGGGTACATACTATCGGGATAAAAAGTATCATATGTATCATAGGTTATAAAACTATGTGTGCCAAATTTCATCTAAATCCATGCAGCCGTTTTTGCGTGATTAAGTAAGAGCGAGCCATGCTTGGCATTACCCTACTAGATCGAGTGCGTAACACGGAAATCCGTTGTCAGTCGAAAGTCTACGACGTCGGGGACAGGGCGATGCGCTTCAAGTGGAGTTGGGCTCGACATCTAGATCTAGTTAGACGCGGAGGTGGCCAATTGAGTAAAGCTGTGACCGGATGATGGCCAAGGTTAGGCCATGGAAACCAGGGCCGTCCAAAAGCGCGTTGGGTTGATGATATCGTCAAATTCGCGGGAAACACCTGGATGAGGGACGCACGGAACCGAGAAGTATGGCGGGAAAATGGGGGGCCTATACCCAGCAGTGGGTGATTCCAGTCTGTAATGATGAATGATGAAGTAACAAACGTCCAAACATCTAAACATCCAAACATACAAACTTTCACATTGATAATATTAGTAGGAAGTAGGATAGTGTGATTATAATTGGGTAGTAGAATGGAGCATGATAATAGGTCTTTACCTATGAAATTGCCGTTTTGTATGAAAAAATTTAAACGAATTTTTTTCATGCATTTTTTATTTGTATTAATCGAAGTAATCACCCATGCAATCAATGCATCTTTGCCAACGCAGTGGCAGTTTATTGTTGCCCTTCTTAAAGAAATCAGCTGGACGGGAGGCAACAAATTCTTCAAAGGCATTTTGTACTGCCTCTCGGGTATTGAATTTTTTTCCCGCCAAGAAGTTATCCAAATTCTGGAAAAAGTAGTAGTCTGTAGGCGCAAGGTCTGGTGAGTAGGGCGGATGACGGAGAGCTTCCAACCCCAGTTCTTGCAACTTGGAGACCGTCTGCTGTGCAGTATGAGGTCACGCGTTATCGTGCAGGAGCAGTGGAGATGAGCGATTGCCCAATGCTGGTTGGAGATGTGCCAGCTTCTCCATCATTGTGTTCAGTTCTTCACTGTACACATCTGAAGTAATGCTCACCCCGTTTGGTAAGAAGCTGTGATGAATCACACCGGCGCTAGGCCACCAAACAGTGACCATCACTTTTCTAGGGGTAAGTTTCGTTTAGGGCATTGTTTAGGTGCTGAACCAGGATCCAACCAACATGCTGAGCGCTTGCGGTTATCAAACAGAATCCATTTTTCATCGCAGGTAACAATGCGGTTCAAAATTCCTTCATTTGTGTGTCTGTTGAGCAGTGCAAGGCACGTCTCGACGCGTACTTCGCGCTGGCGATGATTGAGTTCGTGGGGCACCCATTTGTCAAGCTTTTTTACCTTGCCAATTTGACGCAAATGGACCAATATTGTTTTGACGCTAACGTCGAAAGCTGCTGCTAATTCAGCCGTAGATTGTGTATCATCAGCTTCCACAATCGCCTTTAATTCGTCATTGTCGACCAAAGTCTTCGGACTACCGCGAGGTTCATTTTTCAGGTCGAAATTTCCAGAACGGAAGCGAGCAAACCAATAACAAGTGGTGCGTTGGTTTGTAGTGTTAGCTCCGTAAACGTCGTTGATGTTGCGTGCCGCTCGTGCCGCGTTGCTGCCACGACGGTACTCATATTCCATAATTACTCGAATTTTTAACGTATCCATGATGACGAAAAAGATTGAAATGCGATGAAAATGTAACACTAATCAATAAACAAATGACTACTTTTGGAAAAAAAAATCCATGTTTTTAAAATAAAATTAATTTGAAATTAGAATTCTTAGCCAAACAAAAATTATTTTGATTTGAAATGGCCAGTACTGCAGAACGGCAAGTTCATAAGTAAAGACCTAATATAAATGTGGAGATTTCCCCGAGACATACTCCATCAATTTTCTCCATAGGACTAACACCATAATAACATAATAATCAGCTGTTCCATACATTTGGGTCGAGTAGGCATTGAAGTCTTGTACGGGACCAACTGATATTTTTTTCTCGATTACAATGTTGGTTCCATGGACAAAGTTGTTCAGTTTGATGGTGTGTACCACACCCTTAAAGGACAATGCTCATGGATGTATGGAACCCCGTGCCATGCTGTATCAAAATCAAACTTTATTTTTTATAGACTACACTTATCATAATATTAAGTCCTACAAAAGTTATTTTTGTAAACAAAGCCGGGATTCAGAGTTATTTTATAAAAAATAAATTTAAAATTTTTTTCCGACGCTACCAATGACGTATTTTATAAAGACAAGTCATGAACGAACATTATTGCTCTAAAACACAGAAATAAGTTTACAAAATACAAACAAGTTCTGCTTCTCAACACACAATACAATAATTAATTAATCTCAGTTCTCAAAAACACCGACGAATCGTTAGCGCCAGCGCAAACATAGGTAATACGTCAGATCAAATGCCATATGTGCAGCCGGGATTTAGGGATGTGATCGAAATCTTTAGAGTAAGTGTTTAGGATTACGCTAACTAATTTTGATCTTTGTGCATTTCCACTTGTCTATATTTACCATCAAGATCTCCAACCAATCAAAACGCTTGAGTATCACGCGATACAACAAATACGGCCTTGGCATTGGCTAATGCATTGTTCCCTTACCCCACTCTCCTCGATCAATGTAACCATTTTTAATTTTTAATACACACGCTATTATGGTTTCAACGTCAAGGCATTTTGATTTATCTATTCCCGAAAATTCACCTCAAAAATAGCTCAGAAACCAGGCCACAGACACACCAAAATCCTGTACCGGCGCCTCAATCCGGTACAGTAAGAAAATCGAATATGTTTCAATTAGCAATACTAAATCGAGTTGGTGTACTGATTCTACTTAATTGTTACTGTTATTCAACAAAAAGAAAGCAAAGCTAATACATAATAATTCGTGAAATGTTTTTAAAGCAAAAGTTATAGTTATTATTAAACATAAGAAAAGTTAAGAAAATGATTGCTTAATCGATTCATCAAAATCGATTATATTGCATTCTACATCTCTATGACTATAAAAATGCTAATCTTTTAAAGGAAGTAAAACATTATCAATACTTTTTATTCCCCATTCAAAAATAATTAAATCCCCGACGCATAATGTCGTAAAAAATTATGAAAATAATAAATTACTATAAAATTTTGGTCTTGATGCGCGAGACTTTTTGGTACCACTTTTGGTGTCCTTTGACCACACCTTTCCGATACACCCTGTATAAGGAAGCATCCCGCAACGAGTCAAGCTCGCCATCACCTTTGATGACGGGCTAATCCGTTCACCATGACATTAACAATTTCCTTATAGTTCGTGTCAAAAGAAGAGATTACCATCGACACGCTTAAACAAAAAGATTATGAATGTAATTCCGCAATGGCGTAAAGTCAAGGCTTTTATAAATTAAGTAGAGCATCTGCATTCACTTTTGTCATGTCAATGTCAAAAAGTACGTCAGTAATTCAGAGCGTGTTAAGGGTGAAAATAAAATAAATAAAAATAAATCTTCCCCGTATTTACAGAATTTAGTTCCCAAAAACCTGTTATGTGGGTGGTACAGACAAAGAATGATAACATCTTCCATTTTTGTGCGCCGGGTCACGACGGAGGGAAAACAAAAAAGTTTTTATCTCATCCTCTCTTTGAAGATAGCATAGTGGAAACAAATATACTCTGTTTGAAGTAGAAAGCGAAACTGATGGTACCAAAGATGGTACACGTTCCGTATTTACATTGTTTTATGTGAAAAATGGCTGATCAAATGGCAGTATTTGGTTTACTGGTGTACGTGACCACGGATTGGTCGAGTTTGTTTTTGTCTTTCTTTAAGTTACGTTTGGTCAGAGAAAATCGGTTCTATGTCAAATTGTTTTTATTGATTCTAACTTTATTGTATTTTCAAAAGTTAGTATGGTGGTGGTTGGAGAACCAAAATTTCTAAGATGTAGATAGTTAAATAAAACATTTATATAGAGCACACAAAAGACATAGCACAACACACAAAAGTACAATTAAGTAAATTAAAAAAAACATAATGCCAATAATAGAAAAAAAAAGAGAAGAAAAATGTACATAACAAAAAAAAAAAAAAAAAATTGACACTATGACGTAAGTACTTAAAAACAAATTAACATCGAATGTATACAGTGCGGTGTGCGTCTCAAGGTTGCACCAAATGGGAGTCCAGCTCAGCATGTGTCAGACAATCCAGCAGTATATCAGCGACAGGTATATACTTTTTTTTTTCTTTTTTTTTTGTGGATGGGAAATCATCAAATGACTTCTCCCGCTCTGGGCAGAGCGGGAGGGCGTGTCAGACTTTTACTGACTAAAACCCACCCGTGATCCTTCAGTTACCCGTGCCAGGGCCACGGTATCTCTTTCGAACTACCCGCGACCCCGGCGGCATCGGCCCAATTGACCCCGTCACTGCTGACATCTCTTTGAGGCGCGCGTGGAACACAACGCGCCGTCGACCCGGACCTGGTCCTTACCGGACGGTGAGCTGCCCATTACTCGTCGTCCGCAAGCCCGCGCCTACGATGCCCGGGAATCGGTAATCGATTCCCGCTGCCCAGGGCGTCTCCTACGGCGGCTCCCTAGCCGCCGTAGGAGACGCCACCTCGCGCCCCTGCGCGAGGGCGCGGCTGTTGCCTCTCCCTCACGCGTTCCGCTTCCTCCTTCGCGAGCATTACTGCTTCGCAGAAGGAGGTGACGGCCTCCCATGCACTCTCACTCCGCATCATGGCCTGGACCAGGTTTGGACGCGAGAGATCGCCGCCGCCGGTCAGGTATATACCTGACGCTGATATTCTGTTGGATCCCTGTAGTGACATACGGACGTCGAGCAGACGAGATAAATTGCTGTTGCAACAAAGTGCTATAGGCGCGGAATAAAATTGTGTAAGTACCCGACATTTTAAATAAGTATACATTTGCAGTAAAGTTTCGCATTGGGAAACCTTGTTGTTCGTAGGTGTGTTGATTGTGTTTAGACTTAAGATAAAGTATCTGATTATCTAATATATATGACATCCACCAACCCACACTGGTCCCGCGTGGTGGATTGTGGTCCACAGCCTCTCACAGAGAGGATGCCTGTTTCCCAGCAGAGAGGCTGATTAATTATGCTTATGCTTACCTACGTCGTTTAGGCTAACTACGAGTGTGTTCCATACATAGGCACTGTCAATAAGATTTTATTGTACATAACAAGAAAGGAAAGACGCAAAAGTTTCACAAATCTATCTATCTATATAAATAAAAAGAGAAGTCCTGAATGACTGACTGATTGACTGACTCATCAACGCCCAACCCAAACCCTTGGACCTTGAAAGCTGAAATTTTGCATAAAGGTTCCCTTTATAATGTAGACAAGGAATAAGGAAGGAATTCCCGGTAGTACGTTCCCGTGGGATATTTTCCGACATCCACGCGGGCGAAGCCGCTGGCAAAAGCGAGTAAATAATAAACGATTTGTGACAATCTGCTGGAAAATTATAAAAAAAAAAATAAGCTCTACATCACTGTCAAACAGACTGATTTTTATTCAAAACCCGGAACGACAAACAATAAAAAACCTTGCGGAAAAATAAAGGCAATCCCTAGAGATGAATTTACATAATAAAGAATGGTTTTACCGAAGGTTTGGGGATACAAATATCTGTGCAAAATCGAGCACTTTGTGGAGGAATTGAATCCTACGTAATACTCTGTTAAGTTCAGTTCGGACCTCACTCAACTTACCGCACCAAAAAGCTTGTTGACAGTTTTTGGGAAACCAATTAGTGTGTGTTTCTTGTGGTTAATTTGCATACTAAATTTTAACAATAACAGAACTAATTTTTATAACGCAATTTAATTTTCACTGCATTTTCAAAACGGGACACGGGGACATACTGTCATGGCGGCTCCAGTGTCGTTACTTTATTTTCCGTCAAATCAGCTTTTTTTCCCACATTGTTCCCTGTACACAAACTTCATTTAATTGTTGATCTGAGTTGATACTTCTGTTGGAATCCTAATAAATTCGGTAAATTTAATGAACAAGGTTTTTGAATATTAGAAAAATATCATACAAAACAGACAAATAATAATTGTGTTAATGTTCACTTTAATAGTTTTAGCATAAAATAATCAGAATTTTCCCATTGCTGGGGTGTCCGAGCATACACCCTCTCGAACACAGCAGGGCTGTGTGCCCTTCTCTGTTCGAGACTGGGCTGTAATCTACCACGCGGGTCCAGTGCGGGTTGGTAGATGTCATATTATGTTCTCGAATATTTGGTTCTAGAACATGCCGGTTTCCTCACAATGTTTTCCTGCTCCGTTTTGGGAGCAGTGGTGATGGAATAATTTACACAAAGTAAAGTGACTGCCGTAACTGTCGTATTTTTATTTAGGAAAGTTAATAGCAATAAACTTTGATGTCACGCGAGGGTATTTGACCGAGCGAAGCGTCTCTGCTTCAAGCCTGGCAAAGTTTGCTTTCGTCTGTCAGTTTGTTGCTACTCCTCTACAGGTCATATTTTACAACCGACCTGGACGAAACGTGTATACAGGTTTAACGACTCTCTATATTTTTTTTATGTTGTCGGGGATTTTTGATTGGAGGGGTACCTCCTTCAAAAAGAGACAAAAAGGGGGCTACTGGATATCTCCGCCTTATGAGATCCAATTTCGATGGTTATTTTTTTTATTTGAAAGGCTTTAGGTTGGTCTCATAAAAATTTAGTGAAGATCTGATGGAAAAAAACATGGTAAATATCCTGTTTTAAATAACTTTAGTGGTAGGTATATTAATTGTTCCAAACAATTTTGTGCTCGCGAGCTCAACTGTTCGCAGAACTACTAGTTTACATAGGTATATGAAATTGTATCTGCAAAAGCTGCTGTCACAAAGAATTTATTGAAGTACGAAGTTTCTTGCTAATGCTTGCTTGTTTGTTAGTACATACATTCCAATGTACGTACTATGTGCCTTGTTATAGTTCTGTTGTCAGCTTATCTGTTGAATAGGTACGTGTATCTACGAGGTCTATACAACACTAGCTATTATAACTTGAGAATGGGCAAAGTTAGATATGAGAGTATAATCTAAGAAAATGAAATCGGAATGTCTAGCCGGAAATTAGATAGCTTTATTTGGTAGCTCAAAATGACAAACATTTATTTATACGGGTCTCCCTTGTTTGACCAAAAGGAATTTGACAAATTTTCACTTCCCAAAAAATTTTTCGCATAATTTCATTTGCCAAATTATTACTTAGCAAAAAATCTATTCACAAAAAGTTGTAACGCAAACCTAATGTTTGGCAAATGAACGTTTAAACTATAACTTGTTTACCAACTAGTACTTCTAACATTTTTTATTTAGATAAATATTTCATTTGGAATAACAGTTTTTTTTGCAAAATCAAATAAGCCAAATACTTATTTAGTATCGTCAGTTTTCAATTCACCCTTTCCTATTCAGTCAAAGTTCAATGACAATAATGTGAACTACTAAGTGGGTAGGAGGTAAATCATAAATGGCGCTCAATGTGTGCTCTTCTTTTTCTATATAATGTAGTCGTTCCTGGCACAGTAGGTCACAGTTTTAACCTAACCTAACCTAACCATTTTTTAAAAAATAAGTAATTAACCTAATCTAAATAATTCAGTTCCGGGTAACCTACCAAAAACAATCTCTTTTTTCTATTAATGCAAGTCGTTTCTGGCACTCGCCGGCCGCTACCGCGCCTCCGCTCGCTTCGCTCGCTCGGCTCGTGCGTAGGAGGTCACAGTTTTAACCTAACCTAACCTACCCATTTTTTTTAAAGAAGAAATTAACCTAATCTAAATTGTTGAGTTCCGGATAACCTACTAAAAACAATATATTTTTTTCTATTAATGCAAGTCGTGTCTGGCACTCGCCGGCCGCTACCGCGACACCGCTCGCTTCGCTCGCTCGGCTCGTGCGTAGGAGGTCACAGTTTTAACCTAACCTAACCTAACCATTTTTTTTGAAATAATTAACCTACTCTAACTACTTCCATAAATAAACTAATATCAAGTAACCATAAATTTGACTTGTTTCAGACAAATTCAAGCACAAAAACTTACAAAGAAGTACGCAAAAGACATCAAATTTAACCAGCAAGTCAAATGTCTAAAAATCTTATTTTTGCCTTAATATTTTTTGTCTTAACAAATCATTTCACCAAACGTTTATTGTCTGAAGATTGTTTGCTGTAATAAATCATTTGATTAAAGACCAAATTCCATAATGACATTATACTTAGTAATATTTTGCCAAGTAAAAATTTGACCAAATGAAAATATGCGTACTAAAGTCATTCGAAATATTGCAATGGTATAAAAAAAGGTTGCTAAAATTTGTTTGGGTAATGAAATTTTGTCAAAATCTTTTTGGCAAAACGGCAGGCACCCATTTATACATATGTATATCAAGGCATAATCTTAAAAGCATTTTAAAACTATTAATAAGATCTTTGATGGAGATCATGATATGGCTAGAAAGAGGATGAATGCTGAATGGAAGAAGAAAACGAGCTGCGATGACCCTAAATAAATTGGAATAAGGGGAAAAAATGATGAAGAGGGTTAATGAATGACCTTATAGAGACATGAGTAACAGGGTTTAAAGTTCACTCTTCCTCTTTAGCAAAGGAAGGATCCTCCGACGAGACGGGTGTTGTGTCTGGTGGGCTACTACCCAACAGATATCGGGATATTGTATGCCAGTCGCGCGGAAAACTCTGCTTGCGCGATGCAGAATTTGTGTGACGTCAGGTCTTTGATGCGTAGTTCGCATGTGACGTTGTAGATGCCGCCACAACCTTATCTCTTTTCTCTGTTCTTCATCTGCCTAGCTTTTTTCCAACTATGTTGGGTTCAGCTTCCAGTCTAACCGGATGTAGCAGAACGCAGTATTTTACATGGAGCGACTGCCTATCTGATCTCCACAACCCAGTTACTGGGTAACACGATACCCCTTGGTAAGACTGGTTGTCAGACTTTTGGGCTTCTGACTACCCGTAACGACAGTCAAAGATCTATGAACGTGCTTTCCGAAGAACGTGTTTTTCTCTGTTCTTCATAACAATCATTGTTCAATGAACAGAGAATAATACAGAGTCTCAATTACCGCTCAAACTATACCTAACAGCCGACTTATAGTCAAGCTCAGTTGCTTCCCTCGATACTAGTTAAATCCCTATACAATAGCGTGTTGCATTTACCATTTACAATGGGGTATTAAGTTCAGATATTGCCATTCTGCTTACGTAGAGACAGGCCTTTGTCTACGCATGCTTTGTGGTTCCTCTTCTTGATTATTATTTTTGTTGTAACAATATAATACTTTAAGTTAAGGGTAATACGAACAAAATACCTTCACAATAAGGTTTAAGTTAAGATTATTTAACTCCAAATGAGGCAAAAGGAGTATGTAAGGATCGTTGCTGGTGGCGTTCTGTAATGTCTGCCTCCTACCATGAGAAAGAGGCATGAGTATGTATGTATTTAACACCATTTTTTTTTACATTTTTGCGGCGGCGCGTCTAGATTGTTTTTACACAATAATGCGCAAGCGCGCAGCATCCATGGTAGCTCGAGTCATGGCTAGCTCTAACAGGGTTCTGAAAATGATTGCTGACAGAGTGGACTGTCCGTATATAATGCACTGCTGTCAGTTACATGTGCCATCGTTTCGTGTTGTTTACTAACACTTAGTTTTTAAGGAACAATGTTACTAACCCTATATGAGTCTTCGCTCGAAATAAAATTTTTGAATTTGAATTTGAATTTAAACATGCAAGTTTTAATGAGTCTTTGCCCTGGTCTTTAGTACCAAGTACTAACCTCGCCCCCTATGACACGGGAGTTAAACATAAGCGAGGTAACGTGGGCGTTCTATAGGAAGGTACATTTCTGCCTAACCCTTCGGAGAACAACAGGCGTGATGCTATGTGTTTTTACCCTTACTTCCGATTCATGGTATGTAGGAAGATTAGTTGAGGTTTTATTCGCAAGAAGTTTGACTAGGCCATTACAATAACCGCCCTTTTTCACGAAGAACGACACAAAATGAGTGGTGCAGTTCCGCCTCCGCTCCCAACTTAACTCAACTCAACTCAAAGCATTTATTTCAATTAAACCACTTTTGAATTGTCAAGGGGTCGGTCAGTCAGAAAGATGAAGCTAGGCGCCCATTCCAAAGCATAGTAGGTACCTATGGAGAAGAACGGGCAAGAAACTCCACGGACACTCTTTTAAATCAAGATATGGTTACAAAATAATGGTTATGTTGAAATTTTACATGTGAGAACGATGCAGAACGTTAAAAGCGTCCTTAAAAAAAAACAATTCAAATATTTAAATTAAATTAAAATAAGCCGTGGCCACTAAGGTATGCCCAGCCTTCACTGACAGCGCTTGTTCACGAACCTGACGCATGGATTAGCTAAATGATCCAACACGCACCACCATCAGCGAGACATTAGAGTGAGCGTCACATACTCTCAGCCGTCAGGGCACATTATATACAATGCAATGATAGTCTTACAATTTTCAGCAGCTCCAACAGTATCTTCAAATGTTAATTAATTAGTTGTGGTTGTGGAGCAGGACCAGCATTGAGCCAAGCATTTTTATCAGTTATGCAATCCCCAACCTTACTAGTTTGTTGTTACGACAATTTAACCCATTGTCATTAAGATCATGACAATAAAAGAAGAAGAAAAAAAATCTGTAAGTCATGGGGACCACTGACCACTGACAGAAGTGAATACTTAAACGTAACACTATGCATAGCATGTCGCATGTCGGTGACGCATGTCATTGACGCGAACCCATAAGATTTCCCCCTACCAAAAATCGCTAAACCCGCCTTAAGAAGTTACGCCTAAGCAACCAATACCTATTACCGAAGAATACCTGACCTCCTCAACCAATAAAATAAGCTTGAAGTTTTCAAAATAAAAAGGGACAAAATATCTAGAGCATGCACGCACGACGTACCTGTATAACGTGTGCACGATGCGCACTGACCTGTCGCACGATTTCACGCTGTTACAAGTTTAAAACAACGCTGGTCCGAGTTGTACGCAGCCTACAAGTACATGCACGACACATCAAAGGGAAGCGCCGAGACACAGGGATCGGTGAATGGACAAGCCTTTGATTCTGAATGGACTATGAATTTGAATTTCGAGCCTTTGGATTTCGGCCTTTGGTATTGGGCCGGGGTTTGACGTGTGTCCAGTCTTAGGCCCCGTACACACGGCGATGGCCGTACTATATTTTACGGTAAAAAGTTGGGATCACACGGCAATTTCATACTGCATTTGTTTTTAACTGTACCTATAAACAGTGGTATGATGACGTGTGTTCCCAACTTTTTATTCTAAAATATATCGTACCAATCATCGTCGTGTGAACGGCGCCTTAGAAGATCCATTTTATAGACTATGATAGATTTGATGTTAATGGTCCTGTAGGTTTCGGCCTCTGGGTTTGACGTCTTTGTGTGCTCAGTCTTAGATACATTCTACAGATAGTGAGTTAGACGCTCCTGTATACAGCCGGCTGCCTTTGGATTCCGGCGTTGCAAAGACCTCAATACGCTTTGACGTATTTTTTATGTATTGAGTCGTAGGACCATTCCATAAATAGTGAATTGGACGCTATAGATCCTATAAATAGCCGGCCTTTGGGCTTTGGGTTTTGATGTCTTTATTGTGAATTGATTTTAGACTGCGCCTTTCCACAGATGTTGAATAAGACGTTGCTATTCATATTGGTTTTGATATAAAAAAAAATAAAAATGTTTACTTCAATTACAGAGTGCTTTGTCACAAATGTATTGGAGATCTCCTTTTAAGCAATAGTTGCTTGTGTTAGGAGCAATGTGTGTCTATGTGATATTCATACATAGTTGTGCTGGATTAACATTCTTTGCTTATGTTATATTTAAAAACAAAAACAAAAATCTATTTCAATTCAAGACTCCTCTAGACCGTCTTTCAAACACTGCAGAAAGCTTCAAAACTGAACAACTAACCAAAAAAAAAAAAGCTTTTGCTTCTATCCGTCAATATGTCACTCGTTTCGATCTACATCAGCTGTTGTACGAGAATATAGCGGGTACAATATGACGTCCGCATCGGTCCTAAGTACACTCTTGTCTATGGACATTGCTATCCCCTGTTATTAACTAAACCCATGTGGCTTTGATGACCATACTGGATATATCCACTCAAAATGATAATTATATACGTTATAATATTGCACGACCGATATTGAGGGTTGAATGTGTTTAGGTTAACAAAATGGGCGTTTGATTTTCGCTGTATAAGGTTGGTGGGATTAGTTTAATTGATTTAGGCTACAGGTAATTGAATATTAATAACTGATTAATATCCGTAAACGGAAAAGGGGAAAACAAGAAAGGAGAGAGGAGGACAAGGTAAAACTTACAGCGGACAAACTAAATGGAGGATAGTGGCTCATGATAGATATTATGGATACAGCTCGAGGAAGCCTTTGCCAAGAGAGATGCAGAATTGACTGAGACGTACTTTAGCAACATACAAACAATAGAGAAAGCAATTCAGATTAGAGAGGCTTACAATAATTTATTTAAAATAGGTATATATGACGGCGGGAGCGTGGGCATAGCGATAATAGGATCTTCGTCATCGTTTCTTGGTGCGGGTTCCATGAGGTGGGTAGGTGGGTACTCGGGCAAACCAGTAAAACGTAGATTGTTGTACAAAATCACAGTCACGTTTATTTGGCGATTTACAGTAGTTGTCGTTAGTAGTAGCAAGGCACAATGGGTTGTGTACGGTGAACGAGACAGTTTCAATCGTATGATCTGTACTCTGGCGTCAGCTACAGCAAAGTGAATCTAGCATTTCTTGATCGACTCTGTCCACGTGTAGGTATGGCGGGAAATTGAAGCGCCACCTCACGGCGTTCACTGTACTAACCGATCAACCAATCAGAATTTAGTTACACAGTTTGGCCAATATTATGAAATTAACAGGTAGTGTAATTTTGATAATGTTGTCGTCTTGAAATCGCTTGCGACGACATATATAATAATAAAGCTGAAGAGTTTGTTTTTTTGTTTGTATTTTTGAACGCACTAATCTCTGAAACTACCAGTCAGATTAAAAAAAAAATATTTAATAGCCTAATTCTTGAGGAAGGTTATATGCTATTTAACATTACGCTGCGACCCATAAGAGCCGAGCAAAACGAAAAAAAGTCAGAAAGAACGCTAAGCGAAAACCAAGTAATAGCGCCGGCGGGCGATGAGATGCGACGGGTTGGGTCAGGGGACAAGAAATTTCACACGGACGAAGTCGCGGGCAGAAGCTAGTAATATAATAATAATTGAATATAGTGAAAGAACGTTATGAGGAAGTTGCTCATAATTGGTTAAAAGAGTTACAGCTACATGGGAGGCTATACCACCATTACGATTATTCAGCATACTCGAGACTGCAGTATACGGACGCTGGGTTATTATTTTCTCACAAAGAGAATGACTGCCTATCCTCTTGACTTAGTTCGTTTTATGTCACGATTTATGAAACTCTACATTAAATACCATATACCACCAAATTGTAATAACGACGATAACAGTAAACAATTTCATCCGAATTGAAACTATAAAATAAGTCTCAATGTAATTAATTAAAGGTTGCTGGATGTTGAATCGCCAAATATTTGAGCCAGCAAAATTAATACTCCACCCAGCATGCATTTCAAAAATTAAATTCGAATTTAACTAGCACTTTGCCCGCTTCTTCGTCCACGTAGATTTCGTAGGTACTATCCTCTAAAAAAACTAACACCACCTCCACCCCTTTTGAATGGTATAGTTTTCGAAACTTAATACTTACTATCTTTATCATTTCAAATTCGGGACAATGTTAACTGTATCCTCACTTTTCTTCACGGCAGGGCTTGTGTTATAAAAAGCGTTTGGTATGTTTCCATTATTAAGACTTTAAAACATTATGTATACCCATTTTCGAGTTAGTTGAAGCAAGCAGCAAAATTCACCCCTTAAACTCCCCCCCTCGCCCCTCCCTCCCCCCACTTCACCCTTTTCCACCCCGTTAGGAGTTGATTTTTGAAAAACCCTGAAACAAGTCATTTTTTATTTTAAGTATTAGTGCCTCGCTTCGAGCCAATCCGACAGCGCTTTAAAATTTTTCCTTACCAACACTTTTCTTTGACACCCTCTAAAACCTCTGTGAGGGGTGGTTTTAAAAAACTAAAAGTTATATTTTATTGCCAAGTTTCAAGTTTATTATCCAAAGGAATATTTTTTTTTATATTATAAACTGTAAGTATCCCCTCTCTTCACTGCAATTTTCATAAACACCTTCTTAGTGCTCCCCTACATAAAAAAACCACCCAAGTGCGTGTCAGAGTTCGCACATTTAGGGTTCCTGCATTGCATTTCACGTTCTTAGTCCCAGTAGTTTTGGCTGTGCGTAGATTTATGTCAGTCAGTCATTCAGTCAGTCAGTTTCTCCTTTTATATACTGGATGACAAAACTAGGTATGCCACAGGCTTCTACTCCGTTCACTTATTCCCCCTAGTTCTCTATTTTTTTCAAGGCGGTAAAAAAACTCATCCGGTTTATACATAGATAAAGTTGCATATCGGTGAATAAACAATTTCATTTTAAACTAACCACGTTTCATTTTCACGCTTCGCTTTCATTTCATTTCTTCATAATTATCCCTTTCATTGTAATTAAATTTTAATTTTAAAATAACGTAAAATCCAATCTGTTCAGAGTGAGAATTTAATTGAACTATGTGTAATTAAAATTAATTGAAATAAGAGAATATAATCGTTTATTATTAGTTTCACTGGAATTTATTTCATTCAGATAGGTATTTTTAATTAATTTTTATAAATACTCCTTCATTTGTGAAAGCAATTTTAATTAGGTAAGTACCTACCATGGTACCTACCTATTATTATAACTTTTAATACCGAGCGCTTACTATTAATTTGCAGATACCCTAATAGTAGGTCAAGTCGCTTAACTTGTTAATTGCATCGATCAAGTTCAATCACTGACTATGTGACGCCCTTTCATGTGATCATTTAATTTGCATGAAACTATAGGAGTGAAAGATTGAAGTACTATACGTACAGTGCATAGTAGTGTAGTGCTATAGCTCCTGCATGCCATTTGTCGATAAAAAAAAACCATTCTATAACAATCCAATTAATTACACAGAAGGAACCTAAGATACATCGATCGGTCATTCGTGGTGAACTGTAATAGAGGTTTTTATATAAAACTATATACCTCAGGCCCCAGTCTCTAACAAAGTTGGCTACTTGCACTACTGTTAAAGATTAGCATTAAATAGATCATTTGTGAAGAGAAAATAAACGTGTATACAGGGTGACAGGGAAACTCGCCGTATTCCTTGAAAAGGGTTATACTAGAAGTCATTAGCAACAAATTAATTCCAGTTAAGTAGGAGTCAAACCTAGATATAAGCCGAGCTTTGTCGGTTTTTCGATTTTCGAAATTTCGGGAGAGATTTCTGAGATTAAGTAAGATTCGGGCAAGCATTTTATTTTCATAATGATTACTCATTTTTCAGTTTTCAGAAAAGTATCAATTAAATGTTTAGAGTTATAAATTAATTGTTTTTGGTAACAGGTCAGAAAATTTCAGCTCAGAAACAGCTCGGTAACCATCCAGTTTTGACCCCTAGTTAACTTGACATAATTTATTGCTAATGGCCTCAAATATTTGTCCTTTCAAGGAATACGTCGAGTTTCCCTGTCACCCTGTATATATCAACGTGCCTGTAATTTTCTCTTTCACCACAGTGTAATCAATTCAGCGGGCCCAATATGTCTCACAAAACGCCCGATGATTAACTGCTTGTAGTTACTCTGTGGTACACAGCTGGCTAAACAATCAACCTACCCTGTTGCCGCCTATAATTTTCAAAGCACCCGTTGATTACTCCGAGCTACGTTTATACGGGCCCACAGCTACGAGTATACTGACCCAGTTTATATTGTTTAAACGACGTTGCCTTTTATATTTTTTTGGTCTTACATATTTTCTTGTAAGATGTAAAAAACTTTTTGTTCGCCTTAGGGCGTAAACTAAAAACGGACCAAGTGCGTGTCACACCACGCACAATTAAGGGTTCCGTAGTTGGGATGAATTTATCCCAAGAACAAACTTAACATTGTGGTTGAAAAACATGTTCTCTCTTACATTCCAACTGCAAATATAAATTTGTACGCACAATTTTGGGAGATTTAGCTTGTTATTTTAAGATTTTAGACTTCTTATAGATTTTCCTGTATAGGTACTATAAGTATACCTAAAATAATTTTCTGTGTTTTTTTCAAAACTTTAGACTCGGTAGTTTCGTAGATAAAGGCTGAATGGTCAATTTTTACATATTTTCTTAAATAACTTTAATACTATATATTTTAAAATTATACAAAAATATACTTGACACCCTCACAGTAATTTGATATATCACACGGTACAATGTGCAAAACTTTGTTTTCTAATTTCCTTATTTGTCACCCAAAAGTGACCCCCATATTTAAAATTAATTTATTTACGTAACACGTCGGTGTATGGTTCACAGAAATTGATATGTGTGCCAAATTTCAACTTAATCGGTCCATTAGAATTGGAGCAAATTGGCTATGACAGACGGACGGAAGTCCGTCTGTCATAGCCAAATTGTTACGGAACCCCTATAGGATTACTTGGGTCTTGGTTTGGTCTTGGGTTTGTCTATTTGGACAGATACACGAGTGATCTTATAAGGGTTTCGTTTTTTCATTTGGACATACGGAACCCTAAAAATGAGCTGCCTTTCAGAAGAAGACGTACTCGTGGTACTATTTTATTGTTGGTCATTATTGGTATTGGGGTCTTAAAGTTGGTATTGGAATGTACTTTGCTGAAATTATCTAAAAAAGTTATTTTTATTATTCAGTAAAAACTGCTTCCTC
This sequence comes from Cosmia pyralina, assembly GCA_946251885.1. NCBI lineage: Eukaryota > Metazoa > Arthropoda > Insecta > Lepidoptera > Noctuidae > Cosmia > Cosmia pyralina. The sequence goes on from OX276355.1 coordinate 15,594,714, forward strand.
TACTTTTCAGATTTAAAAAATATCTGCTATTATATTCTTTAATTGAACAACCTCTGAAAACGCTCCATACTGGCAATGATTTCTTACCAGGAAAACTTAAAATCACGTAGAATTAAAGTATCGTAAAGGCCTTTGGCTTTTGGCAGCTGAGCTTATGTGGTCATTAAACCAATTAGAGACCTCCACCAATGTGACCACTGTACAGACGCACGTCAGTTATTTCTTAAAAAAAAATACGTCTAGAAATAAGTTCTTAAAAAGACGCAACAAGGCACGTTTTATTCGCAAAGATTCTCGCATCAAAACTCAAAAACATTGTTGAAAATCCAAACATATTTCTTAAAGCCTTTCAAAGCTCAATACTCAATACTCAATACTCAATACGTTTATTGCATTCCACAATGTGAACTTAGGTGGTAGGTACATAAAAATTACATACAAAATTTTGGAGCATTGTGGGCCCTGTCGGGCATAACAACATAAAAATTAAAAATTAGGAGGAGGGCTACTATAAATATTTGTTTACAACTTCAATAATAAAATACTTTTCGTTTTGTGTAGGTAGGTGGACTTAACTACTAATTGTATCATATAATTTGTACAACTTATATATTTAATTTATGCATTAATATTTATTTAATTTATACATTTATTATTATTGGTATTATATACTAGTATTGCGTTTTTTTGGTATTTTTATTTATTTATTAAATTTATCATTTAAATATTCATGCACATTATAATAACATTTACTGATTAGAAATTGTTTTAGTTTATTTATAAAGATATTAAATTTTTGTTCATTTTTGATGTTGTTACGACGGGTGGCCAGATATTATAAATAAATAAGACGACCAGACTATTTTATGTATCGTGTATTCAGCCATTGCATGACGAGCGATCGGAGTCGGTGACAAGACAACAGGATCCGGAAATACCACAGATAATATATATTTTATAAAGACTGATACACATACGTAACATCTCCCTTATTAAGAAAAGAAAATGGAATCATTACGTGGAACATGGTACGTAAGTATACTCTTTTTTTTTTTTTTTTTTTTTTTAACATTAACAAAATTCTTATATACTAGTAGACTAAGTGGAACGGAACATCTCTAAGAAGTGACAAGTTGACTTGACTGACATTTACATTGCGACAGTTCTGACAGTGACGTCTATCAAATTGACTTAACTAAGTTTTGACAGCTACTAACAAAACAAAATTAGGTTTGACAATGCTTGTACAACAAACAATACATTTAGTATATTAAATTAAAACTAAGTACAAATTAAGAACTTAATCTAGACCAATTTTCAAAATCTTCGGGGCTTTATTATTGCTCTACCGAATGAAGAATAAGTTGTGTGTTGAGTTTGTTTATTTGGTGTATGTGATGTGTTTGTTTTTGTTTCAGATTCTTGGACAGGATTACTTGTACAAGGAGATTGATAATTAGATGGAGATGACGACGGCAGTATATTGGAAGGCGACGGTGGATCAGTGTCAAGTGGAACTGATGGGGATTGAAGTGAACTTCTTCTACTAGGAGTGGACTCAGTTGGTGAATGTTTTGGCTGTAGGATATGTTGGCGATTACGGCGAAAAGTACCTTCCGGGGAGACAATAGTATATGATCTAGGCTGTGGACCTATGTCTGACACAGTACCAGGTGTCCAAATACTGTCTGGCTGTTTCTGGAAGTAAATTTTATCACCAATGTTTAGGGAAGACAACGGTTTAGTATGTTTATTATAATAAATCTGTGATTTGTTCACTTTTATTTGAGTTTTATTTGTTAGAGACCTGTAGTTAGGTATTTTAGGTTTCAGAGTTTGTTCTAAGACTGGAAGTTTAGTTCTGAGTGTCCTGGACATTAGTAATTGGGCAGGCGAATACATATTTTCTTTAGGTGTATTCCTATACTGTAATAATCCTAGATGAGGGTCTGTATTATCAGTAAGACATTTCTTTAATATGTTTTTAACCGTGGCTATGGTTCTTTCTACAAGACCATTAGACCGTGGATAATAGGGACTTGATGTAATATGTTGTATTTGCCAATCTAAAGCAAAATGATTAAACTCTTTTGAGTTAAATGGGGGACCATTGTCTGAAATTAGAATGTTGGGTATTCCATGTCTGGAAAATATAGACTTTAGGTGACTAATGACAATTTTACTAGTAGAACCACCTGCTAGCTTTACAAGCTCGACATATTGGGAAAAATAATCTACGACTATGACATACTTGTTTGAATTGAAATCAAATAGATCAACTCCGACTTTATTCCAAGGGATTGGTTTTACCTCATGGGGCTGTAGTGACTCTTTGGAATTGCTGCGTCTGTTAGTGAGACAGTTATGACAATTATTAACATATTTTTCTATATCAGAGTACATATTGGGCCAGTATACTAGATTTCTTGCCAATCTTTGGCAACTATGAATACCTTGGTGACCTTCATGTATCTGTTTCAAAATGTCTTTTCTCATGGCTACTGGTATAATGACACTGTTGTTTTTGAAGACAATACCATTAATTATATGTATATCGGTTTTTAAAGGAAAATAAGGCCTAAGTATGTCTGGAAGCAATTTTTTATGTTCAGGCCAACCTGTTATGCAATATTTACTTAAGAGTGACAATTCATTGTCTTGGGAAGTCTGTTCTTGAATAGATTTAAGTTTATTTGGACTAACTGACAGTGATCTAATGACTAAATTGACATGTAAATCTAGATCAGAATCTAGATCATGTAATGACTGTTCTGGTAAAGCTGCTCTAGACAGAGTATCAGCTACATAAAGATATTTACCTGGTTTGTAAGTTACGTTCAGGTCATATGGTTGTAATCTTAGCATTATTCTTTGAAGACGGGGTGGAATGTTATAAATTGGTTTTTTATACAGCGATACTATTGGTTTGTGATCTGTTTCAACTAAAGTGTGGCGACCATAGACATATTGGTGAAACTTTGTACAACCAAATAGGATTGCTAACAGCTCTTTCTCAATCTGAGAGTATGACTGTTGACATGAGCTTAATGAAGCTGAAGCATATGCTATGGGGTGTTTATCATGGCAAATCACTGCACCCATGGCATCTTTAGACGAATCAACTGACAGTGTAATTGGTTTATTTTGATCATAATATGTCAAGACAGGGGCTTTTGTTATACATTCCTTTAATTCATTAAATTCTACATTATGTCTCTCTTGCCAAGACCATTCATTATCTTTAGACAGAAGTGTTCTTAAATTAGAAGTTTTATCTGACAAATTCTCTATGTATGAGCCTAAGTATGTAACCATACCTAAAAACCTTTGTAATTCTGTGACATTTGTTGGTGGTGGCATACTGCAAATGGCTTTCACTTTGTTTTCATCAACTCTCACACCATCTTTAGAAAAGATGTGTCCTAGGTACTTGACTTCACTTTTACATATATTAGACTTGTCTTTATTAAATTTTATTCCTATTTCTCTAGCTCTATCTAAGACTTGTTTTAACCTAAAATCATGTTCTTGTTTAGTTTGACCGTAAATTAGGAAATCATCCATCATGATTTTGACTCCTGGAATATCACTGAATCTATTTGTCATGATGGAATGAAACAGTTCTGGGGCTGCATTTATCCCGAAGGGAAGTCTTAGGAATCTATATCTACCTTGAGGTGTGATGAATGTACATAGTTTTGAGGAAGCTTCATCTAACTTTAGCATATAAAAACCTTTGTTTGCATCTAGGGTAGTGAAGTATTGTGAACCAGAGAGGCTGGATTTAATTTCATCAATAATTGGAAATTGATAATGAGGACGCATAATGGCTTTATTAAGTTTTCTTGGATCAATGCACAGGCGTAGTTTACCATTTTTCTTTGATGCAATTACAATTGAGCTTACCCATTCAGTAGGTTCCTCGACTTTGACTATAATTTGATTTTTTTTTAACATGGCTAATTCTTCTTTTAATTGTTCTAAGAGACTGAATGGAATTCTACGACAGGCATCTATAGACGGTACAGCATCAGGCTTCATTGACAAATGACATTCATAATCTTTAAGACAACCTATTCCTGAGAAGAGATCTTTATATTTGTCAAGCTGTGATACATTGAGTGACTCATGAAATTGGACATTATGGACTCTTTTAACTAATTTTAAATTCTCACAACTGTTGCGACCAATAATATTCCTACAGGGTATATCTATAATGTGGAAATTAACATTGTATAGTTTGTTGTTATGTGTGACAGACAGAATGCATTGACCTACAGTCGGTAATACTTCACCGCTAAAGGTTGATAGTTTGTGACTACTTTTCTTTAAACTACTCAATGGCAAATTAAGTTTTTTATAAGAGTTAAATGATAAAATGTTAGTGTCAGCACCTGTATCAAGTAAAAAGTCTACATTCTTACTATTTATGGACAAAGTTGTATGATAAGGGTTTTTTTTGCTGACAGAAATCTCATTAGTGAAAAGACTATTTAGAAAATAAGTATCAGTACCCGTACTTTCTTCTTCTTCTTCTATGGATCTCACATGTTTGCTGCGGCAACACTTGGCAAAGTGATTGGGCTTGTGGCAGTTGTTACAGATGACTCCTATGGCTGGACATTTTGTTCGGTGAACTTGACCACATCTGGAACAATTCTTGGTTGACTGTTTGGATTGAGGTTCTTGACTGGACGATGCTTTACTTGATTGACGACTTTGACTTGTTTGAGACTGATGACTTTGACTTTCTTGACGGCTATGACTTCTTTGACGACTGTGACTTCTTTGACTGTGACTTTTTTGATTGCGACTCTCTTGACTACGATGTGTTTGGCGACTGTGATGCGATTGACGACTGGCAACGACACTTACTTCTTGGCTTGATAAAGCTTTAGCCTGTAACCTAGTATTTCTTAGTGTTTTAGCGAGACTGACGGCGGCATCAAATGTTGATGGTTTCTCGATCAGGATACGTTCTCTGATGTACGAGCAAGATGAATTTAAGTTCCATGAGAATATGTCCTTTACTATATCATCGGCAAGACCTTCAAAATTGCATTGGATACTTAGATTCTTGAGATCCGTGGCATATGTCTCAATTTCTTCATCTGGACCTTGTTTTCTGTTGAACAGCTTATGTCTTTCGACGGAAATATTGACACGTGGTGTGAAGTAGTCTTCAAATTTGGCGAGTAAATCCTTATAGGTGATCTTGTCAATTTGTATGTTAAACGAGTAAAATATCTGAAGAGCGTCTGGGCCTATGATTTGTAGTAAAATGGCTACCTTTCGTTTGTCTGGTTGTTCTTCTAAATTGTTGGCTATCATGTAAATCTCTAGACTTGTGTTGAAATTTCTCCAAGCCAATGGCATGTTCGAGTTGTTGATATCTAAGCTGAAATTACTCGGCGGCAGGGGATAACTTGTATTATTTGCGTTTTTATTTTCCGGCATTTTAGGGCTGGACCACGCGGCGACGTTTTACTCGAAATTTTTTTTTTTTTTTTTTTTTTGACTGTTTGCGGCACTTACTTTTGTGGTTTTTTGTGACTTCTTTTTCTTCTGTATCTTCTGACACCATGTTACGACGGGTGGCCAGATATTATAAATAAATAAGACGACCAGACTATTTTATGTATCGTGTATTCAGCCATTGCATGACGAGCGATCGGAGTCGGTGACAAGACAACAGGATCCGGAAATACCACAGATAATATATATTTTATAAAGACTGATACACATACGTAACAGATGTCATCTGGTAATTTATTATATATTTTAACTGACATGACTAAAGTGCTTGTGGAGTGTATTTTTAGCTTAGAGCCTGGCTGGTTAAGTCTGTTTTTGTGTCGTAGTGTGTAGTGAGTCTGTATGTTTTCACGTGTTGTAAAGAGTTTTTCATTATTTTTAACAAATTTACAAATTTCCAAGATATATATACAAGGTAGGGTTAGAAGTTTATATTCTTGAAAATAGGGTTTGCAGCTGTCTGTGTTTTCTATATTGGCTAGTATTCTAATCAGTCGTTTTTGTAGTGTGAAAAGTGTTGGTGCGTCTGTGCTATTTCCCCATAATATTACGCCGTAGCTTAACCATGCGTATGCATAGGCGTAGTACGTAACCAGAGCAGTAGGGAGATTAGTCGATTTTTTTATTTCACGGAGGGCATAGGCAAATTTTGACAACTTTGTCCTGATTTTTTTAATATGCGATTTCCAATTTAAATGTGTATCTATGGATAAGCCGAGTAGGTTGAATTCTTTTACTGTTTCTATTTTTTCGTCATTGTAAATAAATGTTATGTCTAATGGAGTTTTCTGATGTGGATAGAAGGATATGATTTTAGTTTTTTTGAAATTTAGTTCAAGGTTATGTTCTGTCATCCAAGTTATAATTTTGTTGAGTATACCTGTAAGTGTTTCAGCTTTTGTAAGCTGAACATTTCAAAAATTCCATTCCTAACGAAATGTTCTCTGAATCAAATTCCCACGGAAATCTGTTGCGAATAATGAGTTGTATTTACTACTGTGAATTTAGTTGAGTATTTACGGGAATATGCGTTAATTACAAAATTCACTTGGTAGGTACTTTTTAGTTCGTATTATTTTGTTGGACTGCCTCGATGGTCTAGTGGTTACAAGCGCTACTGCTCAGCTTGAGGTCCTGGGTTCGATTTCCGAATCGGGCAGAGTTATTGAGTTTCTCATGTTTCGTACACTGCTGCCTATCGCTTCGGTGTATACAAGCGTGTTGATATGTTAGTATTTTACTACTAATGTTTAAAGCCTAGTCACACTCCATTTACAGCGAACAGTTTGCTCAAGGTATAACCTCTATAAACTTTACATTGTTACACACTGGCTCTACCAAATACTCGTTTCATTTGGTGCGACCCCGCCTTTAGTTTGCAAACAAAGACTTCGTAACTACCAAATTATTTACCGTTTCAATGAATTATGCAATGAATTAACGAGTTTAAACTGAAATCCATAAAGCTCTCTTGTTTTACAATACGAATTGTTTTCATATTTACATTATTTACTTTGATTTCAATGAAATGAAAGTTATCTGATTCACACTATTTTTTGTACACATTGGTGCCGATTCTGTTGTATACAGAACTAAACTAACTAAATTATCACTATAATTATTTATAAAGGGGGGCCAAATTTTCATTATTTTTGCGATAGGACTCACCGTTTTCGAGATATATGCAAAAGAAAAGAAAAAAAATACACTACTGTTTTTGCATCCGAAGTCAAGGTCTCGGTGTGAATTTAAGTTCATGTCAACTAATTTTGTTCCACACCTTTTTAATCGCGATTAAACATGGATTAAACATAGTCTGATTTAGTTTGACAATTAAAATTTTAGAGTGAAAACAGTCAAATTCAGAATAACAAAATAGCACATTTTCACTAAACTAATAACTAATAATAATAATAATAATATAAATAACTTGGCAACACTGACAAGTCAACAAACGTCCGATTTTTCATATCCCATATTTTCCGTATTTAGTTATTTTCTCAGTCACATTTAATCTCTAAACTACCAACAATAAACAACAATACCTTTAGGAACCAATTAAGAAGATAATATACCTACAACAGCAAAATGAGAAAAAACTACAAAATTATCAAAAAAACAAGAATGACGGCTGACAAGTTTGACAACTACATGCCTACAATCAAACATTAAAGATGATATGAAAATAAATGTTGACAAGATCAGCAGCTCGCCGCGCACGCCTATTACCTCCGGACTCGTCGCTCAGCTCCGCCCCGCCGCCGCCGGTACCCAGCCCCATCGAGAGCGCTGAGACACCGGCCGTGGCAGTTGCGTCGAGCTCGAGCGACGAATATTTTTCCCCGCCCACGTCGCCACCACCTGCTCGTCGACGGGGAAGACTCCGGCCGCCGGAAGGCTTAGGACCTCGAGGCCCACTGGCCTCTGATAGGGTCCCAGCTCCCGGCGGAAGTGTGCAGCGCATGAGATGGACACGATCCATTAATGAGAACGTCATGCGCTCATACTATGGGGCTACAGAGGGAGGACACAATCTGACCGCGTACCGTGTTCGGATGCTCTCTCTTTTTCAGGTGCTTGAGCCAGCTGCCAACGTTTCGGCTCAACGATTATCGGATCAGATGCGGGTCATCCAGCGTAATCATATGTTAGATGACACTGTACTTGATCGCCTGCGAAGTGAAATGCAGAGTAGCCATGTTATCGCTCCCCTGACGCAAACTGTTTTTGTACCACCACAGTGCAACACAAGTCAAGCTGACGAGGGGAGTGACGACAGGGCTACAAACGTAAGTACCCAGTGCAATGAGGAATTGAGGAGTGCTTTGGAGGGTGCCATTCGGGAATATCGGTTCATTTCACCCGAACTTAGACCACGCTTACCTCGTTTGCCCATGCATAACAAAAATAGGGCGCTGGTGGCGGCTCTGGATTCGCAGTTGTCAAACTATTTTGATGACTGCGAAGACCTCACCGATACTCACTCGATTCTGTACTGCGCGGCTGTAGCGGCATGTCGTGTAGCTCACGTCAAATTTGTTAATGACTCTAGGGCTACACGACCGAAACCAGCCATACCAGCTTGGCAAAGCAGAATTGAGCGCCGTATTGGTGGGGCCAGAGTGCTCATCGGCAAACTAATCTGCTTCAGAGAGGGCAATACTCGCCCCAGAGTGATGCGCTTTGTGAGGCGGGCATTCTCAGGGACTGATGTCAGCCCTCAGGACTATATGTCCCGTGTCACAGAGCGCATCGACTTCCTGAAGCAGAAAGTGTATGCATGGGCAAACCGTATCCGTAGGTATAAGCGGCGAGTAGACCGATACACTCAGAATCGCACCTTCCAGAGTGATGAAAGGTGGGTCTATAGGGCTTGGGAGCGACCGGACCAAGGTGTGGCTGACACGCCCCTGCCGGATGATGATGCTATGTGCTCGTTCTGGCGAAGCATCTGGTCGGTGCCTGTCAATCACACCGAAGGTGATTGGACTGGGAAGATCGAGCGAACGTGCGATCAAATACCACAAATGGGGGCAATTACCATCAGCTCCCAAGATGTAGCTCGTGCAGTCCGTCCGTTACCTAACTGGAAGTCTCCAGGACCGGACGGACTGCACAACTTTTGGATAAAGTGGTTACAAAGGTCGCACGCCCGCTTGGCATCCCAGTTCCAGTCAGCCTTACAGTCAGGGTCGCTGCCCCAGTTCCTAACGACAGGAATAACCCACCTGCTCCATAAATCAGGTAGTACTGCGGAGCCCAAACATTATAGACCGATCACTTGTCTACCGACGGTCTATAAAGTTCTTACATCCATTTTGAGAGCTAAAATTAACGAACATATAGACACCAACTCCATCATGTCTGCCTCTCAAAATGGATGTAGGAATGGGTCCCGTGGTACTAAGGAGCTACTCCTCATTGATATGGCCATTAGCCAACAGGTTCGTCGTTCTCGAAAGGATCTGTCGACATGTTGGATAGACTATAAGAAGGCCTATGACTCGGTGCCACATACATGGCTCATGAGGGTGTTGGAGTTGTATAAAGTAGATGCAACTCTGCGCACCTTCCTGATGTCGTGTATGGGGCAATGGAGGACGGTCCTTCGCTATCCAGGATGTCGAAATATCCAGAGGAACAGCGAGCCAATAAGGATAGAGCGAGGCATATTTCAGGGCGATAGTTTGAGTCCGCTTTGGTTCTGCTTAGCCTTGAATCCTCTAAGCACACTGCTGGAAGATTCAGGTCTAGGCTATCGGCTGAGGAGAGGTGGTCAGGTTATATCCCACCTCCTCTACATGGATGACCTAAAACTCTTTGCCCCCAACAATTTGCAACTGATGGAGCTACTGAAAGTAACAGAAACTTTCAGTAGCGCCATCAGGATGGAATTTGGTGTGGACAAATGTGCGGTCATGCATGTAAAGCGAGGGGAGATTGTGGAATCCGTGGGAACCCAACTCTCGGATTCCATAAACCTTAGAGCCCTCTCCGCATCCGAAACCTATAAGTATTTGGGTATGTCGGAAGCGTTGGGCATCAATGTTACTGACATGAAGCAATCGTTGAAGGAGCGCTTCTTTGGCCGCCTGAAAAAAGTATTTAATAGTCTTCTATCAGGCGGTAATAAGGTGCGCGCCTTCAACGGTTGGGTCATGCCGGTTTTGGATGTACTCTTTCGGCGTACTCAAATGGACTCAGACGGAACTCGACGCCCTGGATCGGAGGGTCCGTACGCTGTTGACTGCATATCGAATGCATCACCCACGGTCATCGGTAATGAGACTGTATATCCCGCGAAAGTGTGGAGGCCGAGGCTTTTTAAACGCTAAGACTCTCCACAACCGCGAGATATGCAGTCTCAGGGAATATTTCCTAGAAGCCGATGTGGGGATGCATCGAGATGTGGTCGCGGTGGACAAGGGCCTCACTCCGCTCTCCTTGGCTAAAGAGAACTGGCGCAAACCTGTAGTGCTTGACACTAACGATCGCAGGGAGGTATGGCAGAGTAAGGAGCTTCACGGACGCTTTTTCCGGGCCCTATATGGACCCGATGTAGATTTGTTAGCGTCCGTAGCCTGGCTGCGTTCCGGTGACCTCTTTGGGGAAACCGAAGGTTTTGTCTGTGCAATTATGGACGAAGTTATGATGACGAACAACTACCGGAAATATATTGTGAAAGACGGCACGGTTGACATCTGTCGGGCATGCCACCGTCCAGGAGAATCAATCCGACACATTATCTCTGGGTGTTCTCGTCTTGCTAACGAAGAGTACTTGCATAGACACAACCTTGTAGCCAGGATTATCCATCAGCAACTTGCACTGAAATACAACCTTGCGGAATCGGAAGTGCCGTACTATAGGTATGTGCCCGACCCAGTTCTCGAAAATGGAAATATCACATTGTACTGGGATCGATCCATCATCACTGACAGGACTATTGTTGCCAATAAGCCTGATATAGTGGTGGTGGATCGAACAGAGCGGCGCACAATGATTATTGACATAACGGTCCCGCATGACGGGAACCTCGTGAAAGCCGAGAAAGATAAGCAAATCAAGTATCTTGACTTGGCTCGCGAGGTTGTCGACATGTGGGATGTGGACTCAGCGATCATTGTGCCGATAGTCGTATCAGCCAATGGCTTAATTGCCAAGAGCCTCGACCAACATCTAAGGAGGCTGTCGTTGGGTAGCTGGATTAAGGGCCTGATTCAGAGAGCGGTACTTCTGGACACGGCGCGCATTGTTAGGAGGTTCCTCTCTCTGGAGCCCTGACCGCCGGTAGCTTGGACCCTGTTCCCGATACCGGTGGGCTACTATGTTTTATATTTTTAAATGTTTTTATATTTTTATATTCTAATATTTAAAAATGTAATTTGTATGTATATATTAACGAAATAAAAGATAATAATAATAATAAGTTGCCAATAAGCCTGATATAGTGGTGGTGGATCGAACAGAGCGGCGCACAATGATTATTGACATAACGGTCCCGCATGACGGGAACCTCGTGAAAGCCGAGAAAGATAAGCAAATCAAGTATCTTGACTTGGCTCGCGAGGTTGTCGACATGTGGGATGTGGACTCAGCGATCATTGTGCCGATAGTCGTATCAGCCAATGGCTTAATTGCCAAGAGCCTCGACCAACATCTAAGGAGGCTCTCGTTGGGTAGCTGGATTAAGGGCCTGATTCAGAGAGCGGTACTTCTGGACACGGCGCGCATTGTTAGGAGGTTCCTCTCTCTGGAGCCCTGACCGCCGGTAGCTTGGACCCTGTTCCCGATACCGGTGGGCTACTATGTTTTATATTTTTAAATGTTTTTATATTTTTATATTCTAATATTTAAAAATGTAATTTGTATGTATATATTAACGAAATAAAGGAAATAATAATAACTTTATTGACACTAAAAACCTTCGTTACAATAAGTAGTACATGTAACTCCGTACAATCTTAGTCCTGTCAAACTAAAATATAGTTAAGTTGTGTCACTTTAGTCAATTTCAGAATGGGAAATCGTCGAATGGGAGTCGTCGACAGGAATAAACTAAATTTTAGTGATTTTTAGTCTAGTTTAGAGGCATTTGTGACAAGAGAATCGGCACCATTGTAGTGTTAAAATAATCCATCAAAGCGTAACTAAAACGCCTTAACTTGTATTTTGTGTTACGATACCATAATAATATCATTTAGTCTATTTACGTAGGTACGCCAGAGGGCGAACTGTAAGTCACAAGCTACATTCCTTGAAACAAGATTCGTCTCCCATTCTCAAGGCATGTAAAGCCAGTTACATGCAACTGGGAGCTGTAACTTAAGACGGGGATACGTCACGAAGCCGCGCTACAATCCTATTGACGTAATCTTGTGCAAACTGGCTTTACTGGCGCGTGCAGAACAAACTCTCGTAGCCCGTTGGTATGACTGGTGAGTAAACTCTTTAGTTCCGGGTATTGATAGTAGATAGAATGGTATCATCATCTGCCTAGCCTTTTCCCAACAATTTTGGGGTCGGCTTCCAATCTAACCGGATGCTGCTGAATACCAGTATTTTAAATGGAGCGACTGTCTATCTGACCTCTACAACTCAAGTAATGAGTAATATGATACCCCTTGGTAAGACTGGTTGTCAGACTTCTGACGACCCGTAACGACTGTCAGAAATCCACGGACCAACGGCTTAACGTGCTTTCCGAGGCACGGAGGGGTCTCGGTATGTAAAGATCCCACCCACGCACCAACCGCGGCAAGCGTAGCTTAACCTGATCGATCGACCCGTGCGGTTGTTATTACTTAGCCACGAGCTCCTCTATAAAATCAATCTGCCTAGCGTTTTCCCAACTATGTTAGGGACGGCTTCCAGTCTAACCGGATGCAGCTGAATACCAGTATTTTACATGGAGCGACTGCCTATATGACCTCCACAACCCAGTAACTGGGTAATACGATAGACCCCTTGATAAAACTGGTTGTCAGAGTTTCGGGCTTCTGACGACCCGAAACGACTGTCAAAGATCCACGAATGACAGCCGGGACCAACGGCTTAACGTGCTTTCTGAGGCACGGAGGAGTCTCGGTATGTAAAGATGGTCACCCATCCATGGACAACCCCGGCAAGCGTAGCTTAACCTGATGGATCGACCCGTGCGGCTGTTATTACTTAGCCACGAGCTCCTCTATAGAATAGGGAATATACCTTCTTTTTTGTACAACGAAGCTGTAACACAGCTCTTTTACAATATTTTGCAAATGTTTTGGGTATAATGGCGGTTTTGTCGATAGACTGAAACGAACGAGTAACCAGCGGTAGATTAGCCAAAATATTATCCAAAATTTTGGTTTCTTTATTACTAAAATCATGCACACACGGTTGAACGGCTACTAATATACGTACACCTGGATTGGACTAAAATATAGAAATAAAATAAAACAAAGAAAAATGTTTTATTTGGGACACGCACAGAAAATACAGCATAAAATAAAAGTAACAAAAAAAACAAACTAAAAAAAAGACCTGTGCGAGGCCAAAAATACTTTTAACGCAGCATAAAACTGCGATATCTAAAAAGTATGGGTACACTAGCTTCCGCCCGCGGCTTCACCCGCGTGGTATATCGATGAAAAGCAGCCTATGTCCTTTTCCAGGTCTACCCGCAAGCCAAATTTCATCCAAATCCATTTAGCCGGTTTAGCGTGAAAGCGTTACAAACAAACTCACTTTCGCACTTATACTCACTTTTTCATGGAGGATCACTGACTCCCAAGTCACAGGTATAAACCTAGTTTGGGAGCCAGGGGACCTATGTTTAAGACTTCTGTTTACTCTAAATATGTCATGTCTGTAACAATGCTGTCTCTTTTTGAAAAAAAGAAAGAATTAATTAATTTATTTATTTATTTATACTATTATATTAGTAAGTAATGCCAGTGAAACCGCGGACAAAAGCTAGTTGTTCTTAAAACTTCATGCAGTAATCCTTTTAACTTTACCGTAATGGGAAAGGTAAGCTGAGCGTTAATTTTATTTGCAGTGTTATTTACCTACACAGAACTGTGTAATATTTCAAGCGATGATTCAATAAAATAAACCAAAATCAATCAGTAAATCCTTTATGCTGCTTTCATTATGTTCATATTTTAGTACTCGTTGCATTTACAAGCAAAAATGATTTTGTGTTACTTGAAGTAATTCTTAACGAGTTTTGTAATTTAATAAGGGCCCTCTGTCAAGTTCAGTTAATGGCAGAACGTAAATAAACGTCAGTGTTAACTGACAGTTACCTATTTATCCAAGTGGTGTTTGCGATGCAAAGCAAAATTCCATAAAATTTCTGCGAAATACAAAATCAATTATTAAGCACTGTCGAAAATTCTAAGAGCGACAGTTCTACTTCATTCATCGTCACGTGACTATTTTCTCGATCAAAATGGACTCAAAATGAATAAAAGTTAGTCAGGATTTTCTGGCTTGCCAAGAGAAAATAATAAAGAGTGTTAACTTTGTTATAAGCAGGCTAATCCAATATGTTACCGGCCAAACGATTTCTGGCCAAACTAGTTTATCCTAGGCCAAACATATTTATCCCACGCGTGATATGTCACAGCCAACTAGGTCAATTAGCCGTCTAGTTAACAGCCTAGCTTTTGAAAGTAGCGCTCGCCGGTCGCTGCCGAGGCAGCCGTCGCTTCGCTCGCTCGGCTCGCGCGCGGTTGTTCACAGTTCTAACCTACTCTAACCCATTTTGGTCGGGGTGCCCCGGCTTAGTTATAAACCGGTTTGGCTTAAGACAAACTAGTTTGGCCTGCAATCGGGTTTGGCGGTAACTTATATAAAAGCACTTTATCGGGTATGCTCGTAAGTTTCTCGCATAGCTAAAACTGCTAAAGATACAAACTTGAATTCGTCGTTTTTCAAGAATGTCCGTGTGATTGTTCAGTTCTACTAAACAACACAATGGATTTTAATGCGGTTTTACACCATACTTTAGAGAATTTATTCCGGAAGATTTAATATAATAATACATTTAAACCTATTACCTAGGGATTTATAGTTATCCGTGGGTGTGGCCGTGGCATCACACAGGCCCTATAAGAATACCAGCGTTACGGTATTTATTTTTTAAATATCGCAGCTTTATGGTGAGATAGGAGCTTTTTGGGCTTCGCACAGATCTTTTTTAGGTAAATTTTTTTTTAAAGGTTTATTTTGTTACTTTTATTTATGCTCTTTCTTAACTGAATTTCCTGTGCGTGTCCCAAATGAAATATTTTTCTTTCTTTCTTTCAACTAAGATATTATAGCACAGAAATCTCGATGTTTTGACTTGTCACCACATTGCACCCGTGTGAAGCAAAAGAATGAAATAAATCTGTTTCACTCGGGCCTCGAAAGCGAACAAATATTTTAAAGAAATCCATTCAATAATCCTATAGAAACTACAAGTCCAAACATGCAATTATTTTGTTTGATCGCAAACCTGGTAAGTATACATAGAAGGTATGTACAACCAATATCAATTGAGGACTAGCCACCTGTGAAACTTGTCTAAAGCAAGGAGTTACAGAATGTAGTAGGAATAGTACATACACATGGTAAATACGTATATTGGAAAGTCAGTCTGAGAATTTCCGACCCAGAATCCGTCCAATATTACGTCACTGAATGTATGCAGTCATTGCGATGTAGACGTGAGAATATTTTGGGATTTATGAAGTTGTATTTCGGGATCGGATCGAATCCGGAACAAGGTGATCCGGCAGATAAGTTGTTGATATAGCTCACAGAATAAGCAAGCAAAGAAGATAAGATAAGACAATTTTATTTGTTCAATTTGATATGGCAATGGTCCCGCCATATTAGCCGTAGAACAGATGACCGTTGGGGTAGATGTTTTTTTGAGTGGAGACCGCGAATCGGCAAACGTAAGGTAGGACGCCCTCAGGTTAGGTGGAGTGACGATCTTCGCAGGGTGGCCTGGTAGTAGCTGCATGAGAGTTGCCGACAATCGAGCTGAAAGGCGTGTAATTGGAGAGGCTTATGTCCTGCTGTGGACTGCTATTGGCTGATGATGACGATGATGATGAAGTTATATTTTCTTATATACATAGTTACGGATGATGCAAGCTTCAAAACGACAATAAAAAGCAAATAAAAAAAAACCATCGTGCTGAATGCTGATAAACCAGTAACTGTTAAAAACTTTTTTACAAAAAAATACAACCGACTTCCAAAAACAACACTACAAAGTGAAAAATAACTTTAATTTCGGATGTCGGTGTCTAGTTAAATGTATTTTCGTTTTTTGCCACCGACTTCCGAAATTAAAGTTATTTTTCACTTTGTAGTGTTGTTTTTGGAAGTCGGTTGTATTTTTTTGTAAAAAAGTTTTTATTTTTCACTTTTTAGTTGTGTACCTACTCCACACAAATTCAAATACCACTACCTGCAAAACAAACTAGAACATCATCCATATAAAAGTGGGGAAAAAATAAGTATTATTGAAGCTAACTCAAAAACTACCCAAGCAAAGTTAATCAATTTTATATGGGACCAACTGTAATGTATACCCTCTCGAACAAAAGAAAAAAAATCCAAATCGGTCCAGTCATCTTCGAGTAATCAGGGAAAAAAAAAAATAAAAAAAAAAAAAAGGTTCCCACGAATTGAGAACCTCCTCCTTTTTGAAGTCGGTTAACAAACATCAAAACAGAAACAAAGAGGCAATAAAAATAGAAACATCAACGTGGTTCGAATATTTATATAACGGATGGCCATCACAAACATCACACCGCAGATTCGAAACAAATAATACGACATGCAATAGAAATATTTTGTTTCGTTTTGGTATCGAATTTCAATACGACCTCGACGAATGCCATTCGTACATTTACGATAAAATCGAAAACAAATCAAATCGTTTATTTCAGATAAATAAGTATCCATATAAAAGTAAAATTAAACTCAAAATTAAAAATACTAAAATTAAATATAAATACACATATTACATTACACACACAGCCGCCTCCGCAAAAAAGGCAAAAAAAACAAAAGGATAAAACTGATTGAAGAAAAATATCGTGGAGAAATGTTCTAGAAACATAAATTAGAAGACATGACGTGACATCCACCAACCCGCACTGGGCCCGCGTGGTAGACTACGACTCCCTCTCGAGAGACAGTCACAGCAGTGGGAACAATTTTAAAAGGCTGATTATGTTACACATGAAGTAAAACCTCTTTCAAACCGAGACATTTCTGCTTACTTTTATAAATACAATAATAAAAAGTAGTTCAAAATCTAAAACCCGGCTACTGAAAAATCACGCTCGCCGCGGTCGGTCTGTGTCCCAATTAAATTAATATTATTTACCTCCACTGTTATTTATTTTTAACATTTTAAACATATGACATATATACATATTTGTAATGTGCTCGTCAAGACCTTTCTTTTGATACCAAACATGTCATTATTATCTCAATTTTTTTTTCGTGGCCAGAAATTTACGTGTAAAAGTCCACCTTATTAAATTTAGGGAAAATTTTTATAGCCTATGTCACCCGGACCATTATTACGAATCTATTGATACCTTATTCATTAAAATCGGGTCAGTAATTTAGGCGCTACGGTGGAACACACGTAAATACATACTTATATACATACATATATATAGACTGCTAAAATAACCTTAACCTACTACCTACTTTAACCTTTCCTTTTAGCTTAGCCGTAGTCGGGTAAAAAGAACATCCACAAAGGTTCTATAATTACCCACAAAACAACTTCAAAGTTCAAACACTAGACCGCAACTACCAGTATTGCTACTCGTACTTCCAATATTGCGAGCAAACATCAGCCCAACTTGTTGCTACTGATTCGATCCCAGAGCGCTCAGACTTACTTGTTGATATCGCGAAGTTATTTGTATAGCCCATTGCAGTGGAATGTTATGATCTGGGATCGTAGATCTTGGGTTTTATGGTCGAGGATAAAGTTACGGGTATTGTTCGGCAAAATATGTTTGGATACAATCAAGTTTAACCTATAATCTTATCAAATACATGATTATACGAGTAGATTACTTCTTACTCAAAGTTGAACCCAAAAAATAAACTACGCATAGCTGAATAAATCTTTCTCAAACAACGCGAAACTTTAACTGAAGAACGCTGCGACAGATATCGCGTAGCGGCTACATCACCGCATAATCGCTACGCGATTACTACGCCGTAGCGTCTGTGAAACCCTCTTGGCAAGATGACAATCTCCGATAGCGGAGGAATAAAAATGTCACTTCAATACGGAACTGACATTTACGGACGGATCACGTGACAGTTCGAAAGGTTTTATTAATCTTAAACATTTTATTGAAGTGGCCGTGTTCTGTGTTCCTGATCATTCTGTCGGAGATGACAATCTTTTATTTATTCAATCGGTTAAACCTGAGCTAAATAGTAAATAATATTATTTTTAAATAAATATATGAATGAGCCTAAGGTTTTTAAGGGAATTTAAGATCAACCTTAACTTACCTAGTTCTCAATTATTTTCACTTTTTTTAATTCATTACTTTTGTGATTTACGTCTACATAAAATTAAATTGGAAACTTTAACGTGACTTCAAATAGTTTTTGCTGAAAATGTTTCAAAAACATTATATTTTAGTGGCAAGTTCATCTGGCAATTTCAGAAATATGGCTTGCAGAAATTTATTTAACAATCGAAAATATTATTACTGTAATAAACGTTTTTTTTTAAACGAAATCCTATGATTACCTATTGAAGGTTACCTAGTCGCGGTCTAAGACCTAACTAACCTTTCATCATCATCAGAAATCTTTATCACTTGGCTACGATACCAAATGTAAGTTCATGTAGAACGCTGTATTCCGCAAATAATTTTGTGCTACCAAATAATTCCTATTTCCACGCAATGACAAAAAGCCCAATAAACTAGCATAGAACTACAATACCTCATGTGCTGTTATTGACAGTGACACATGTCGTTTTTAATTAACACTATATTTTTGACCGTTATTTTAGTATAGTGCCATTTCAGAACAACAAGCGTTCGTTCCGTTTTCGACAATTTTGTGGAATTTAATATCTGTATAATAGAGTAAGCAGTATTACAT
Source organism: Cosmia pyralina (assembly GCA_946251885.1). Classification (NCBI taxonomy): domain Eukaryota; kingdom Metazoa; phylum Arthropoda; class Insecta; order Lepidoptera; family Noctuidae; genus Cosmia; species Cosmia pyralina. The sequence goes on from OX276355.1 coordinate 15,613,893, forward strand.
CTTTATCGAAAACGGCCGAAACGCCGCCCGCGCTTCGAAATGTCACTATAAACCAGTACGCAACAGTTCGAGTGCGCTCAGAGACGGATTTGCAGTGTTGGCCGCCCTAGGCCCCAGGTCATGTAGTAAAAATAGGTACCAGCCGCCCCTTTCTCAGCACCCATCTTATAAACTGCATAATGAATTTACTGTATTGCCAACTTTTATCGAAATCGAGTTACTGATTTTTTTTTAACGCGATTTCAGGTTTGGTTCCATAGTATAAGTTGTTTATAATGATGAGTACAGTGACCCCTTAAGAGGATATTGGTCAATAACCAGTAACCCTGTATATACGAGTGATTTAGGAAGATTATTGTTATACGTTGCGCTGCAATGCGGCCCGCCATAATGTGCGCGAGTCTAGAATATTTAGGTAGTTTCAGTTATTTTTTGTTACATCAGTTTTTTGTCAGATTGGCCGCCCCTAATATCTGGCCGCCCTAGGCCCGGGCCTAATGTGCCTTAGGGAAAATCCGCCTCTGAGTGCGCGGCAGTTACGCACGGACGGATGCGTGTTTATCTACCGAGCGGCCGTCGGTAATTAATTCAAGGTCACTGCCCAGATAAACTACTGGAGCTTTATTATTCTGTGGTATATCTAACTGCCTCGTTGGTCTAGTGGTCGCAAGCAGTACTGCTTAGCATGAGGTCCTGGGTTCACCCCCTATTATGGGGCTTAAAAATAACTGGGGAAATGTGGGTGTACTATAGTTGCATCTCTGCTTTACCTTTCAGGGAATACAGGCATGATGTTATGTTATGTATAGCTTAAGTACGGCTGATTTATCTTGGAAAGTCTGAACTGCGCGTAGAAGGCTGCGCAGTAACATTTTTATGAACCAAATGGTGACATGAGGCGAGTGTCATTGAGAGAACATGCGCAAAAGTTCGTAGTGCTTATGTTCAGACTTGCCAAGATATTTTGGCCCTTGAAAGGTCAGGTGTGTAGTATTCGCAACCGGCGGCGGCGTGCGTGTACGAACAGTGGCCGTAATGTGAGTTTTTATACTTACTCGTTCGCGTCTACGTTAATGTTAACGTTCGTCAATTTGTATGGAATAATTGTGATTCCCTTTATAGTCACCAGACGGCGCTTATTGAATTTCAGTACAAATTGAAGTTTACGTTAACGTGATCGAGTAAGTATAAAAACTCGCACTAAGGCCTCAGATCGTTTACCGAGTATCCTGGATCAAAAAAACCAAGGGGTTGTAAAATGTCAATAAGGTCGAAATTAGCTTGAGACCTTAGAAATGATGTGCATAATGATCTAGACACTTTCTATGGTGTCAAGCTAATTTCGACCTTATTGACATTCATGTTTTTTTGTTAAATTTAGCTTCCAGAGGCCTTAGTGCGAGTTTTTATACTTACTCGATCGCGTTAACGTAAACTTCAATTTGTACTGAAACTGAACTAGCGCCGTCTGGTGACTATAATGGGAAACACAATTATTCCATACAAATTGACGTAAGGTAACGTTAACGTAAACGCGATCGAGTACGTATAAAAACTCGCACTAAGCCCTCAGTGGCCATAGTGTGAGTTTTTATACTTTCTCGTTCGCGTCTACGTTAATGTTAACGTTCGTCAATTTGTATGGAATAATTGTGATTCCCTTTATAGTCACCAGACGGTGCTTATTGAATTTCATTACAAATTGAAGTTTACGTTAACGTGATCGAGAAAGTATAAAAACTCGCACTAAGGCCTCAGATCGTTTACCGAGTATCCTGGATCAAAAAAACCAAGGGGTTGTAAAATGACAATAAGGTCGAAATTAGCTTGAGACCTTAGAAATGATGTGCATAATGATCTAGACACTTTCTATGGTGTCAAGCTAATTTCGACCTTATTGACATTCATGTTTTTTTGTTAAATTTAGCTTCCAGTAGCCATAGTGTGAGTTTTTATACTTTCTCGTTCGCGTCTACGTTAATGTTAACGTTCGTCAATTTGTATGGAATAATTGTGATTCCCTTTATAGTCACCAGACGGCGCTTATTGAATTTCAGTACAAATTGAAGTTTACGTTAACGTGATCGAGTAAGTATAAAAACTCACACTAAGGCCTCAGATGTATGAACGTAAACGAGGCAAAAGGAGTATGTAAGGATAGTGGCAGGTGGCGGTCTGTAGTTTCTGCCTGCCCCCATGGGAAGAAGGCGTGAGTATGAATTTAAAGACTAATTGGATATTATTAGATTGAATTTTTGTTCGTAGACTCTGAACGTTATTAGTTACAAAGTTTAAATTACTGTCATATTGACGTCCCCACCCGTACAACAACGAAACTTTCTTTACCAACTACATAATTATGTTAAAAAAATAGAATAAATGTCTAAATGATTAATAGATAGAGATTACTCTTTATTATGCACACCATAAAAATTACAGATTAAGGAATGAATATATTTCTGTCAGTAATAATATACAAACACGTCTTACACGTCAAAAATATATTACCTATGTTTTAAAACTAGGTGAGTTTGGTGTTTTCTATCCGATTACTCTCAGAATAAAGACCGAAACAAACTCAGTCTAATTAAGTCGAATCAATACACAAGACTAGCATATCGATGTCGTCGTTGGATTGTATAATACGCCGTAATACAAAACATCTAGCTGATATACATAATGGTGCTGTTTTCTATTAAGGCGGCTGATTGAAGTTCAGCCAAAATGTATTACGGCTAAATAAACGTACGCTATACAATTTGGCGCGTCGCTTAGGTTGGTTAGAACCGTGACCAATCACGCGCGAGCCGAGCGAGCGAAGCGATCGGTGCCGTGGCAGTGGCCAGTGAGCGCTACTTCCAAGTAGGTCGCAGTCATTTGGCTTGTTTACCCTATATTCTGATCTGTTTGCAATAAAGGCTAAAGATTGGCCGCCGTTTTGGCGAACGTATCATTACGAAATTTTGGCTGAACGTCAATCAGCCGTAATAGAAGACAGCGCCTTTACGTATGTCAGATAGAGGTTTTGTATAACGCCGTATTATAATATTTGGCTGCGACATCCACACAACGTGCAACGCTCCAATTTGTATGTAAATTCCCGATACGTCCTACCAACGTAATACCTACGTATTGTCCCTATAGTAACAATGCGAAAGTAATAAAAATCAGTTTCCGCAGTTAACGAGCGTGTTAAAGCTCTTAACATAACACTTAATCCGGCTTTTAGGCTTTCAACGGGCGTCCCTCACGAGGCAGCGATTTCATTAACATATCTTGACACGTAACTTTACTTGCGTGCCGGACGGAGAACATGATGATTGTGAAATATGCTACTGCGTGAGTACTACTGTCTTTTTTTTCCCATTATTCATATTAATTTAATTCACAGAGGTACTTTCGCATTATACATTTTAATGCGAAAGTAATTCTGTATATATCCTCTATATACCTTTTCAACCCTTAACGGCTGAACGGATTGGGATAAATTTTGGGACACGGATAAAAGTTTTTTATCCGGGTAGTTACGTTCCCGTGGGATCATTTCCGACTTCCTCGCGAGCGAAGCTACGTGCATAAGATATGTAGTGTGTGTGTAGTGTGTGTGTGTGTGTGTGTATGTATGTATGTGTGTTTCGTGATATGTAGTTTAGGTGCTGATGGTCTGGGTTACAAAAAGAGAAACTATAAAGCGATTCGCCCAACTTCGGTATTTGCTATTTAACTAAATTCGTATGTCAATATTTTCTGATTTATTTAGAAAGTACTAGACATTGTAAAAGTCACATTAGTTCGTTCTAGGTTAATAGGTTTTGAACCTACTACGTTCATAATTACTACGTACACAACATTCATAATTGAAAACTCACAAAAATATAATAATAAAATGTTTTACTTTTATTAAGATTTTAACGGAAAAAACAAAACATCATAATGTCAGGCACGACGGGCGGCGCGGTGTAAGAACTTTGTTCTAATATTTGACACCAACCGTATTTCATTTTGAAGGAATTGTTCGCAAATGCAAGGTCCGACGAATATGAAATAACGTTTTGGTTTATTGAACTGGACAATGATACGTTCAAGAGTGTGGAATAAAAGTGTGTCTAAATGATCTTCACATACAACGTTTGACGTATTTTATTACAGAAATAGTTCCTGACGCCTGTTTTCCTCTCAGGGTTGGCCAAAAGTGTTAATACACTGACATTTCGCCAGTTGTGTTTAAGACCTTGCAATAGAGGGCGGGCCTATTTTCATAAGATTGAACCGGGCACAAAACCAGAGTCCGTTTACTGTATTGTGAGGTAGGTTAACGCAGTGAAACTACCTTTTCATTAATAAAGTTTATTTGGAAGGTAAAACAAAAGTAAAAACGAAAAACCCGTAACAAAATGTAATTCGCGTAACAATGGCGGCACGAGGCAGCCAAGTGGTGACTTGCGCGGTACTTTTAAATACGCGTCTACGCAGAAAGCGTGTGGGCACGGTCTTTTTTTTTTTTTTTTTTTGTGGATGGGAAATCATCAGATGAATTCTCCCGCTCTGAGCAGAGCGGGAGGGCGTGTCAGACTTCTATGGTGTGTCGCCAAGCAAGTGCCTTCCTCGCACGGCCTGGGGAGGGAAAGAGATAGATTGTTTTTTTTTTTTTTTTTTTTTTAATACAAACGCGACCGCGGGATGCTCTGACTGGCCAAGATTGTATTCGGGTTGCTACAGTATTTTATTACTAAAATAAAATGAGTTTCCTTTATCTCGTCTAGTCAAAAAGCATCTTTAAAGTCTACTTAACAGAAATTCTACGAAAAGTCTTCATAGTCAGTTGAGTTCTGAGTCTAGAGTAGAATCAGAATGTTACCTTTAAGTAAGTCCAGTTTTTAGATGAACGAGTTTCCAGAACAAGCTTAGTTGAAGCTTTCATGGAAAATTACTGCAGTACCTAATTGTATTTAATGTGTCACGATTATTTTAGTTGAATATTATTGAATTTTCTATAAGAAGTGATGGCCGAAGATAATATACTGCACCGACCCCAAATAAATTGCGATAAGGGCAAAAGAATGATGATGATGTTTAATGAATTTCCATAGGTACCTAGTGTATAATGAAAAAAAAAAAACCCGGCCAAGTGCGTGTCGAACCACGCACAATGAAGAGTTCCGTAGTTGGGATGAATTTATCCCAAGAACAAACATAACTTTTGTGTTGAAAAAATGTTCTCCCATACATTGTACGACACGGTCAATTCTGCAACTGCAAATGTAAGTTATGTGATAAAAGTACAAGTTAACTATTTTCGGACTTTTTCCTTTATTTGTGCTGTGAGACCTTGCTTCTTGCCAAACATGACTCTAGGTCAACGGGAAGTACCGTATAGGTTTTGATTTATTTGCAAGTATTTAAATATGTCGCATATATAGACATACTTTTTTATTGCGTTGACTTAGGAGCTTGATTTATTTAGAGGTCCAAGGTACCACTCCACGCCTTCCTGAGAAAAAGGACTTTGAAAGACAGACAGACGGACAGATGGATTAACAGCGTAGTAAGGAACCCTAAAAATAATAGCATTGTGTTCATAAATGTTTTACTAGCATTATGATAATATTTTATTAAAATGAATGTTCCATACACTTTACACACAGAAAATAAAAATATTGTTTTTGTTTTTGCTATAAAGTGCATAAGTGCAGGACGTTGTTACAGAGTGTTCCCTCTGTGACATTGTTAGAGAATTGAATCATCCCTGCGGTGATCCGCTGAGCATCTGGGCACTTTGGATTTACCTTTCATGTATTTCCCTTTTAGTGTTAGGTACCTATTCATACTCCAATTTTCTTCAGTTCTAAAGTCAGGTAAAAATGACTGCAAAAACACAATAATGAGTACAAATTCCGTGTCCTCATTTTATCGATTAACCACATCTTTAAACCCGGTATTTTAAATCGACTATATAGCCTACGGCTATCAAACCTGACCTCAACGCAATTACGGTTAAACGGATATTTTATACTGCAAAAGCAATCACCACGACAATAAAGGTTTCAGAAGAAGAGCCTATTTACATAATTAAATCAGAAGACAATCAGATCCTCTTTAATATGCAATTCTACTAAAGAAGGCGGCCAGTCGAGTGAATTGTGTTAAAAATGGAAATTGATAAAGTTGTTAAAATGGTCCGTGATTGTACTCATTCTTGACTTACAAAAGTATCTGCAGTTAATAGATCTTTTGAAAAAAAACATGATTTGACTTATATTGACTTATTTAACTTACATAATCTAGTTTTAAAATAATAATACCCAAATATTATAGTTACTTACTCTTCACTGAAAATATTATATCCTCTTTTTAATTTAGCTTCTAATTTTATTGTTGTCTTCTTTTTAAATGTTTGAAGTAAATTGATGGCCTGAAACACAGGTTTTCATAAACCTAGATCAGGCAGGTCTACCTTACAGTTAGAATTAAATTTTCCTCGATTTTTATTTTAAATTAATTATTATTTTAAATCTTATTTTTACTTTATAGTTCAATATTTTTTTTTTTTTTTTTTAAATACATACATAGCAGAGGTGTAACTGTAGTACACCCACATTTTGCCAGCTATGTTTAAGTCCCATGTAATAGGGGGCGAAGTAACAATCATTATTTTTTTATGACTGACAAGCTTTTGTTTTCTTCAACGTTATTTATCACTTGCCCAAAATCCACTCAAAATCTGCCTACCCTTTTCCCAACTATGTTGGGGTCGGCTTCCAGTTTAACCGGATCGAGCTGAAACTGGTATTCATTTTACATGAAGCGACTGCCTATCTGACCTCCACAACCTTTAACTGGGTAAGACTGGTTGTCACACTTTCGGGCTTCTGACAACCCGTAACGACTGTCAAATATGCACGAATGACACAGCTGGGACCAGCGGCTTAACGTGCTGTCCAAGGCACGGAGGAGTCTCGATATGTAAAGATGTACCCATCCACGGACCGACCCCGGCAAGCGTAGCTTAACCTGATGGATCAACCCGTGCGACTGTTATCACTTCCCATAATCCACTAGTGTTATTTATTGCATTTATTCCTGAGGGTTAGGACATGGTTGTGATCATGAATGGGCGTGAAGGAGGCTTCGATTAGACTGTTATAAATAACATCGTGAAAAAACATCTTAAATAAACTTGGGGAAAATAATTATGTAACAATTTGACTACCTACGTAAATTGTCCGTATATTCAAACCTGTTTTTCCTGTTCTGTGTATGTATGTCATTCCTTTATAGTTGTATTCATATGAAAGGGCTATAATACGGAAAATGAACGTAATGTGTCAATTTAATAAACAAATAATTTCCCTGAGTTCACCTACAACAAAAAGGCAAAGAGCACACGCCCACAATAAAATTACATAATGTTTACGGTGAGTGATAGTAAAACAAAGTAATGTTCTCGGGAACGCGGTAGGTAATACGAGTATGTGGCACAAACTATTTTTGGAACTCCGACGACATTACTCTGAAAGGCGAACACAATGGCCGACACGTCAAAACTCTCAAGAGTAAAGTCGAAGTCACCCGCTACAAGGATCTTTCGGCGCTCGAATCACATTGACAGGGGACGCTGTTGGTAAACGTTTGTGCAATTGTTTTTACGGTTCCGTACGTTTGAATGAAAAAACGGAACCCTTATAGGATCACTCGCGTATCTGTCTGTCCCAGTCAATTAGCTCTGAATCTAACGGACTGATTAAGTTCTACATATTATGAATTTCTGTCACCCAAACTAAATGTAACAAACAGTTATAGGTAAATACTTACAGCATTTTCTTATTATCGCCTTTTTTGTGGATGGGAAATCATCAAATGACTTCTCCCGCTCTGGGCGGAGCTAGGGCGTGTCAGACTTTTACTGACTAAAACCCACCCGTGTTCCTTCAGTTGCCTGTGCCAGGGCCATGGTATCTCCTTCGAACAACCCGAGACCCCGGCGGCATCAGCCCTATCGGACCCCATCTTTGCTGACATCTCTTTGAGGCGCGCGTGGAACACGACGCAGTCAACCCGGGCCTAGTCCTTACCGGACGGCGAGCTACCCATTACTCGCCGTTCGCAAGCCCGCGCAAGCCGGTGGCCAGGAATCGGCTATTATTTCCCGCCGCCCAGGGCGTCTCCTGCGGCGACTAGGGGCGTGAGGGCGCGAAAGTTGCCTCTCCCTCACGCGTTCCGCCTCGTCCTTCGCGAGCATTACTGCTTCGCAGGAGGTGACGGCCTCCCAAGCACTCCCATGCACACTCTTATTATCACCTACTGGGTGAATTATCAATGAAAAATGCAGAATGAAGGGCCAAAATTAACAAAAAGTGAAGAGTCAGATATCGGCTTCATAAGTGAAGCGCATGTGTAGCTACGACCTAAGTGTGCCTTCGAGATACATCAAATTTTCAGCATTCGACAAGATGCTCGTGGAAATAAAATCAATTCAGATATATCAAAATCACATTCGGAAATGGTACGGGAATACGATCTGTGTCACATTCATTAAGGAATATTCTACGTTTGATATTTTACAGGGGAAATATCATTTATGTACAACTAGCTGCGCCCCGCGGTTTCACTCGCGTAGACCGGGATAAAAATTAGCCTATGTGTTAATCCAGTCCTTAATCAGTGTTAATCCTACTTACCACATGTCATCTAAATCGGTTTAGCCGTTTGAGCGTGAAGAAGTAACATACACACACACTCACAAACTTTCGCCTTTATTTTTTTTTTATATGGAACGGTAATGTCGGTTTATGTGTTAGGAGAAGAGCAGATTTAATTTAACTTTTATAAGTTACATAAACGTAGGGATAGATTATAATGGTTTCTCTCACGCTCGTATTTCGGGTACCTATTTATCAGGAACAACCACTCCGGGCATTGATCGGAAAGCTTATTGGGTAAATCCAAAATAAGCACCTGAGTAAAGCCGTGTAGGTAATTCATTTTATAAAACATACTAGCTGCGCCCCGCGGTTTCACCCGCGTAGACCGGAATAAAACATAGCCTATGTGTTAATCCATGGTATAAGCTATCTACATACCAAATTTCATTTAAATCAGTCCAGCCGTTTGAGCGTAAAGAAGTACCAAACATACAAACACACACACACTCACAAACTTTCGCCTTTATAATATTAGTGTGATTGACCATCTTCATAATTTTATTATTATATTTTTTTTTTTAACTAGATACCTATCCACATTTTCTTTCATTGAATATGTAATATAATTACGACTGATTTTATTACAGTTTTTTTTTTTTAATAGATTTAGTTTGATACTTACAAATATCTTAAATTATGTTCCATATCCTAATGCATGAAATTAGCATAAGTCAAGCAAAAAAGACAAGCAAGCAAGTAATAATTAAGAGTTTGCATGAAATAAAGAGGCTTTTTTATTTTTATTATTTATTTTATTACTAGGTATAGATAAAAAAAATGGATTTTCATTCATGAAACACATCACTGAAAATCGTTTTTTTACCTTGGCCAGTGGCCGCCAGTCTCTCGGGTACATTACCAGTCGATAGCGATGCGGATGAATTTTTCGACGCCATGTTTTACTTTGTGAATAGTTTTAGTTGAGTTGGGATATAATTTGGTTGTTTTTATTAATTAATTAGGTATAAGTTATTATTTTCGTAAATAATAATATTATAAAACTCAGTTTTAATTGTATTATATTATCATTCATATATTATATATATTATAGTATCATTCATAGTCAGTAGAAGTTCTTTTATTTTTCATGGATGTATTTATCGAAATGGTGAAACAACCTCGTTCATTCAATGAATTATTAATTTCACTGAATGCTTTTCTTTCATAATGAAAATACAACACGTTCCATTTTATTTATTGATTGCTTTCACATTCATTTTTGTAATGAAAGAATAATAAAAGTAGTTCTGGTTGGTGCACAGGTTACAATGTTTTAGTAGGTAGCAACTTAGCAACTAAAAAGTCCTAGTGATTTTACTACAAAAAAAAAAAAAAAAAAAAATCGCCGGCGATCTGAGAAGCGCCTCCTTTTTTTTGAAGTCAGTTAATGAGACTTATGTTATTGATAGCTATACTAATATTATAAATAAACAGAAGTAGGGGGTAATCTTCGGAACTACTGATCTGATTCCGAAAATTCTTTCACTAATAGGAAGTTACAGTTTTGCTGAGTGTCATAGATGGATATATTATATGTTAAAACAAGTTTCTGGCGGACAAAGTCGCGGACAGAAGTTAGTTATTTATACCTACAGAAAATGTATCCATAAGACACCGTCTTTAGGTATAAATAATATCAATACCTACGTAGTGCTCCCACACCCAGTAAGATTAAAAGTGTTCGATGAATAAATGAAGTAATAATAAAAATACTTTGAAAAACTTCTATAGGTAATAGAATGGTGTCATATCGAGTTCAGACCGATAGCAAACTTCGGGGTCACGTAAACCAAAAATGTTGCCAACATATTATTATAATATGCAAGGACGGGTCTAAATAATTCGCTCACAGCGTTCCTGAACTCGACCCTTGTCATAGAAATATACGCAAAATTATACCGAGGTCACACAGAGAATGTTTAAAGAAGGCGTAGTAAGACCACTAGTATGTACCCAGCCTAATATAGCCTCTCATAAAAAGATTAGGATCATAATTATTACGACATGTACTCACTCTATGTAAGAATTATGTGGCTTTGTTTAGCCACTTTTGGTTATAACAATGATTAAAATAAAGGTTTAAATGTAGTCGTAAGTTATAGGAGTAATTACCGCCTTATAATGAAACCTTCGCAAAATATCAGGTTTCTAACGTGAGAGACGCAAATTAAGTGAGATATATGAGGACTTGTGTTGCACTACACAATGTACCTTGTCTAGGTTTATACAAAGTGATGTTGAACAAGATGGAGACGAACCCTGCAACTAGCCTGTACTTTCCCACTGCAGGGCAAAGCCTCTCTCTCCCTTTTCCACATAATTCTGTCTTTTACTAGTGTCGGCTAGTCCTTTCGGTAGGAGTCAAGCTCGTCCCGTCATCTTCGTCTCGGCCTGCCTCGATGTCGTCGTGCGTTTAGTTGGGACCCAATCGATGGTTCTTTTTATAGTCCATTTGTCATCTGACATGCGGCAGACATGTCCCACTTGAGCTTAGCTGCTTTTTGGGTAACGTCCGATGATCTTGGTTTTGGTGCGCAGTGTTGTTCTCCTTATACGGTTTGGAAGTTGAACCCCCAGGATACTGCACTCCATGGTTCGCTGGAAAACCTCGAGCTTGGACCTCTACTGAAGTGTCAAAGACCAGGTTTGAGCACCATACATGCCTATAATTCTCTGTTTGAGACTTAGTGGTAGATCTGCTTTTCAGAAAGTTCACCAAAAACATAAATTAATCATGATCATTTCAGTCGACATCCACACGATTCCAAGACGATGCGTTATGTCTGGATGCCCACTGCTAAACGTAGGCTTGCCCCAAGGATCGCTACAACAAGTGGTAATTATAACACTTGTGTTATAGATCAGTCACCAAATGGCGGACTGCGGTCTTGATCCGGACTGCCGCGTTATACAAAACAGTATTTATACTTAACTAAAACTTGACCTAATTTTTTTTTTTTTTTTTTTTGGTAATAGATATTTTAAAGTCAAACGTGACATTTTAGACATTAATAACTTACTTTTTTATTTTTGTTCATTACATAATATGTTGTTCGATAAATAACAAAAATTATTCAGGTTTGTTTTCGTTTTATTTCTTAATTGATAATTTTAATCTTGGTGCTATTATTTTAATCATCTACAAAACGGACCGCGACAGTCATTATTATTTCAAAAATGGACCCCCAATGAAACTAATTGGTGATCTCTAGCCTAGATCTTTCGAAGTTAGGCAAACTGACCCAGTGTACTACAGTCTAGTGGTTTAATATGTAGGTTCAGTACGCAGTGTAGCTCTAGACCCTCTTAGTGGGGCACCGCAAGCTTTGCCCGGATGGGTTTTAAATAGCATACAACATTTGGTATGTACAGTCGCTAGCTTAAATACCTTGCAGTACGCAAAATTCAAGTGTTTTTCTCGTGAAATAAAAATTGATACTTTGAGAAAACACTTTTTTCATTATACCTATGTACCTATTTTAGTTGAATGAAACTACTATTATGTTCGTAACAACACAAAATATCTATCAGTGCTTTAGGTGAAAATCGCTTTTGAATCTTGAATAAAGCCGGATTTACATTACGAAATTAGTGACATAAAATTATTTTCTTGACATTAATTTCATTAAAAATTTCATGTGTAAACTCTAATTTCATGATGCATACATTAATTTAATGAAATCTAAATACTATGGTGCCAGGCGCGATTTTTGATAAAAGTATTGTCGCACAACTAATTTCACTATCAAATGCGACGTGAAACAAGTGTCACGAAAACACATTGCAAAATAAAGTTTGGATGCTGAGCATAATTTCGGTGATACTGAAAAACTCACGACACTAATTGCAAGTTGTACGGAAATCGGTTGTCCTGGTATAGGCATGTAATGCGGAGGAATGAGGAAAATGTCGTGAGGAAAGTTTTGAGTATGAATGGCGATGACTATAAGAGTAAGACCAAAGAAACGATGGATGGTCTGTGTGAAAGTGACATGGCTAGAAAGTGGGTGACTATCGAGATGACGACTAATAGAGAAGTATGGAAAAAAGGACATGTTGCGCCGACCACAAATAGATTGGGATAATGGCAGGAGAATGATAATGATGATGACTAATTGCAATTTGCTCTGTATCGAAACTAGTTTTCTGAAATTAATTTTACCATGCATGAAATTAATGTTGTTAATGTAAATCCCGGTTAAACTGCAAGGTATTTATTTATGCTCGTGACTGTACTTGATTTTAAGTTTAAATAATCACGTGTCCACTCCGGATACGTGATTATTTAAACTCACTCAAGCACTGAACCATCAAGAGCTGACCCTGCGGCTTTAGGGGAGAGTAACAAAGAGCGAAGACTTGGACCAGTATAAACCGAGGCTCTAGCAAGAATGTTCGAATGATTATTGAATTGAAAATACAACTAAGTATGCTATCCTCTCCGCATTTTGGTTTAAATTTTTGTGACAAGCCATAATACGAATAAAGTCTTAAGTAAATTATAATTATGTGCGTAACGGGTATTTTCAATTTTCAAATCGTTCGAATTTACATTATACACTTCTGGACACATCTTTTGGCCCACCTTGTATTTTCAGTTTCGTTTGGTCCTAGCTAAAATTTTATATTAGGTCGAGCAAAAAGTTTTTATGCAGTTTTGAACCTGGCACATTCACAATTTCATTCAATAGTCTTTTTTTGAATTTCGAACACAGAATTTAAAGAAACAAAAGACAATTTGGAGCCTGTTTGTTGATATCAAACAATCGAATACTAAGAAAACTTGGTTTTATTGGTTTACTTGGATTTAATTCTTGAAAAAGTGATTGATATCTTTGGTTTTGCAACAAACATTACTTATTCTTAACATTAAGGTGAGGTTCTATCAATAATCTATGGATACTTCACCTGAAGTCGCCGCCCAAGCTGTGGCACTTATTCAGGCCGGACACAGCCAAAGAAACGTGAGTGCTCAACTTAATTTAAGTCGATCTGCGGTCCGAAATGTTTATCGGAGGTACCTAGAGACTGGCGGCTTTGTTCGTCGCCAAGGAAGGCCACAATCTCGGGTCACAACTGAAAGGCAGGATCGATTCATCGTGACGACCAGCTTGAGAAATCGTCACCTTACCTCCATTGAGATACAAAACCAACTTCGCGACTTCCACGGAGTATCTGTGAGCGCTCGAACTGTTCGGAGAAGGTTAAAAGAACGCGATATGGTACCACACAAGCCAGCTAATGGCCCCAAACTAACGCGAGCCCACCGAACAGCGCGCCTTCATTTCGCACGCAGTCATTTAAATTGGACACAGCAAGATTGGAGCCGTGTACTCTTTTCTGATGAGTCTAAAATTGTGTTACATGGCAATGATGGAAAGAAGAAGGTCTACCGACGTAAGGGAGAGCGTTTCGCACAATGCTGCTTTCAAGAGAGGGTTGCTTATGGCGGTGGCTCATGGACTGTCTGGGGCGGTATATCCGCGAGCGGCAAAACTCAACTTGAGGTTGTTACAGGACCACGGCTGCCAACATTAAATGCTGAAAGGTACATTCGTGAGTGCTTAGAACCTCACGTGATACCATACGCGGACTATGTGGGCCCAAATTTCCTTTTTATGCATGATAATGCAAGAGCCCATGCGGCCGGCATCGTCAGGGAATATCTTCGGGATGTGAACATCACAGTTATGGACTGGCCAGCCAGAAGCCCAGACATGAACCCCATTGAGCACATGTGGGACGAGCTAAAAAGACGTGTTAGGGCTCGTCAGCCAGTTGCCCAGACGATGCAGGAGTTGAAAACTGCCATAGAAGAGGAATGGGAGATGATCCCTCAAAATTTCATAGAGCGGTTGATAAACTCTATGCCTAATCGTATGAGAGCTGTGGTAGATGCCCATGGAGGCAACACGCGTTATTAAATTAAACCTTTATTTGATAAAACATGTTTTTTATTCAAAAATCAATTGCCTTTAACAAGGCGCATATCCGACTTGTTAGGCGTAGCTCCATGTCGTATGGTATTCTGAATTCAAATTTAAAACAATACGATCGAAAAAGATGGTAAAATGTATCAGGTTTAAAACTGCATCAACAGTTTTTGTTCAATCTAGCAATCATATTTCGGTAGGGGCCATCGAAACCTAAACTCTAAGGTGGGCCAATAGATGTGTCCAGAAGTGTAGTACGACAACGTTCAGAGATTCCATCGTTTATCTTCGGAAAAACCGAACTATACCGAATTAAATGTGACTGGTCCGAGAGAGAGGAGCTCGTGGCTAAGTAATAACAGCCGCAAGGGTCGATCCATCAGGTTAAGCTACGCTTGCCGGGGTTGGTTCGTGGATGGGTGACCATCTTTACATACGGAGACTCCTCCGTGCCTCGGAAAGCACGTTAAGCCGTTACTCCCGGCTGTCATTCGTGGACCTTTGACAGTCGTTACGGGTCGACAGAAGCCCGAAAGTCTGACAACCAGTTTTACCAAGAGGTACCTATCTTATTATCGAGTTACTGGATGGTGGAGGTCAGATAGGCAGTCACTCTATGTCAAATACTGGTATTCAGCTGCATCCGGTTAGACTGGAAGCCAACCCAACATAGTTGGGGAAAGGCTAGGCAGATCGATTAGGCACACATCCTAAAAAAAATGTGTTATTTTTTAAAACCTTAAAGTAAGTTAACGATCCAAAGACCATTCTTCCCCGAAGCTGGAAACTCCTGCACTATGCGGTGCACTACAATTTACCGTCACAGATTTTGTGTACAATCTTTTGCAGTTTAAGCTCAGCCAACAGTTTTTTGCAAGGTGCAGCTGTGTCCGCAACGAGGGGCTTTAAACAATGTAAAAAAATTCGAAACTAAATTCTGTTGGCCACAAAACTTTGTGCAAGCTCCAATTCCTACCAACTTGTGGTAGCTTAATTAAACGTCTGTTTTAAGAAAACCAAAGAAAATTTATTTATTTCAGCCAGAAAAGACACACAAAATCAGTAAAAGTAACACAAATAGATATACCACACATAATTATGGGTAAGTACTTATACATAAATACAAGCGGCCATCTGTCATGCACCTTGTTCAATTAGTCTTTTCTTTCCTGTAGATATGTACCTAAAAAGGACTATACAGTAGTAAAAAAATATATACTACGGTTTTTATTTTTTTACGGCTTGCGCTGCGCGTGCTGTTTCAGGGATACGCTATACTTAGAATATAGTCGTTCCACCTCAAGCAACACTGACTAAATTGAACCGCCCAGCGCCCAGTAGCCACAGAAATCAGCACATATCCACACAATAAATAATAGCAAGTAAGTGCCTAAATACACGTCAGTTCATCACTATTGACTCTCAATGTTACACTAAAGGATCTTACAGCTGATATCAGCCACGGAAGTACTTGACGTTTTCTCTCACGGTGACATGGGTAGCCACTTTACTTCGATGGAATCGCACTTCTTTTTTACATATTATTTTCTAAGAAATATTGCTTGGTGCAGAGAAAAATACTAAGATAACCTTGTGTTGTTTTACTTACAAGGCATAAAAATGTTACATTAAATTTTTATGAACTGGCCATTCAGAAAAACTAAAATGTTTAAAATTGGAACGCGAAAATCTTAGAAAAGAATTTTGAAAACTTCGTGGCTGTGGAAAAGCCGATACTGTCATTAATTCTTAATTAATATTGAATGAAGAAAACTCCATACCAGACGACTTTGCTTAACCTTAAAACCTTTTATAAAGTGAAGTACCATAATCGAATGGATTCAATTGCATTACAATATAATTGTTAAGTAGGTTGATAAATTTTGGCCTCAGATGGCAATTGACAGAATTATGGCTATCAAGAAATGGAGATCTTTGCCCTGCAATGGGCTAAACAGAAATATTAGATTACCACAAATGAATTATTTTCTTTGCCAAAACCAAACCATTGACAATCTGCACATTGCCTATGGAATCTCAATCTATAGTCAATCCACGTAGGTATATTAATCAATCACAATCAATCTCTATGGTTGCAAGCCTTGGGCACACCGCCCCATCTGGTCCTTTATCAATCCGTTTATTGTTTTCTTGCCGCTTTGGCTTTGACAGTATCCGTGTACTATCGGTTTTATGGTTTTCCTCACTGTCCCTTCGGCATAAATTCTATTTGAAAATTTTTCGGAATATCGGGGAGTGGATGAAACTTCACGGTTTCATGTGGGGAGCAAAGCAGAAGAAGTCGAAATATTTATCATTAACATCACATTTTTCAGATTGCTGAATAAAAGTATTATTATACTTACATTGAAGGCATTTTTTTAATAATACTCATTATTGCATAGCCCTAGATATAGGACGTTGTACGAAATCGGTTCACACAAATTCTTAAACTGGATCTACGGAAACATATGGAGCTGAAACCGGACCCCGAGATTCGATCTTAGTAGGTACACTAAGATCAAATTAAGGTAGGAAAAGTGACAACCAATTAAACCGCTCCTGAAAATCGACCTGTAATTTGTACAAACTTCGAGTATTTGCAAAACACTCGTAGAACTAAATTCTCGTTACCACAACTCTCTAACAACATTCATTTTCTAATTGAATTCTCAGATTTCCTATTAAAAAGTCCGTCAGGATTTGATACCAAAACGAATAAAACAATGGAAGTTCCTATTATGAACTTGGATTCGGTAGCAATATTGATATTATTTTGCAAGTAAGTACCTACTTATAAAAGAAAAAAAAAACTTTTTTACAAAAAAAAAAAAACAACCAACTTCCAAGAAAAATACTGCAAAGTGAAAAATTACTTTAATTTCGGAAGTTGGTTGTTTTTTTTTTTGTAAAAAAGTTTTTTATTTTTCATTTTTTAGTGCGTCAATTTGTAATTTATCTATGTTACAATCAGCTAATGTAAACTACTCATCACCTTTTACAAAGTATTGATTTTCCCGATACAAGGACATTAATTGTTGAGTAGTTCTTCTAAGTAAGAACCAGAAGAAGGTGTAGGTTTGCCTTTAAAATTTGAGGGTTTCCCACAGAAATCACAATTTCTGTGGGATCACATCAGATTCTGATTTGGTAACAATGGGACCACCTCGAGAGCATACCCTTTCAAACAAAATAAATATTAATAGACGAAGAAATCGGTGAACATAAATACAAAAAAAAAAAATCGTACATAAAGTCGAACATACAACCTCCTCCTTTTTGGAAGTCGCTTAAAAAATAATAGTAAAATAGACTTAATTAGGTAACTTTACCTTAGCTTTCCATGTTGGAAAGTAACATCAAGGGACCTATGTCGACTCATATCGTTGGCGCGTATTTTTACCAACCCATCACAAAAAGTGATTAGAGTTTTGATTAGGATGAAAACCCCACTAAAGCTGAAAATCATAGCTTATTTCGATCTTCCCTATCTAGTGTTGGCAAATACGGTAGAAAAGTAAAGGTTTGAGTGATTAGTAGTTTTTCAGCGCACTCTCTTTCATCATGCTATTCTGGTTTGTTTGTTTGTCGATGGATGAAGCGTTCATACATGTTGAAAAATGTTTTACTGCAATCAATTCAAGTTTCATTTTAGTAGGTACATAGTTGCTTATAGGAACCTACTCTTCTATTACTAGCGCTCGCAGATGAATTGAGATCAGTTTGTTAACAGACCATGAACTCTTGAACTGTGATGACAGACCTTATGTAAATAACACACTACTTTTGCGTTCTAAACTCTAGAACGCAAGAGTAGTGCGTTATTTATACAAAATCTGTCATCATAGATCAAGTTGGCAGTGCATTGGTTTTATACCACAAAAAGGAACGTTTTCTATAATAGCAAACATGGTTGAGTTGGAAGACTTTGTATACATGTTGCAGCCAACTTGCTTAGTTAGCATGTCAGTTTTCAGCCTCTTGAATGATGAATGGTAGGTATTCAATTATAGGTTAGTTTGGAACTGTGACCAACCACGCGCGGGTCGAATTGGTCGCAGTAACTAAGCCGGAGCACTGTGACAAACCGCGTGCGAGCCGAACGAGTGAAGCAAGCGGTGCCGCGGTAGCGACCAGCGAGAGCTACTTCCAAAGGCTGTTAACTAAACGGCTAATATTAAGCTAGTTGGCTGCGAAATACATAATACTAAAGTATATACATACAGGGTTATTGGTTAAACACCATCAACCTCTTAAGGGGTCATTGTACTCATCATTATGAACAACTTTTACTATGGGACCAAACCTGAAATCGCGAAAAAAAAATCAGCTGTTCAGTACATTTATCTAGGTAGGTACATCAAATTCGTCAAAATGTAGGGAGCAGTTTTAGCTTTCGCGATTTCGGGTTTGGTCCCATAGTAAAAATTGTTCGTAGTGATGAGTACAGTGACCCCTTAAGAGGATATTGGTGTTTTATCCATAACCCTGTACATTTATGTTATATAATCAATTACTAATGGAACTATGTATTCTGTACTCGATCGAATGACCGATTGGTATACCGAGATCTATCAAGTTCCAATCGAAAACATATAGAACAAACGTTGGGAAACGTGTATATTTCAGAAACATAATTTAACGTACCTACCTTAATTCTCAAACCTACAAGTATTTACTATCCGTTATGTATTACTATTCCGTTAGTATTACTGGGATATTCTTATTAATTATATTAAAGTATATGAACAATGTACATCCAGTGTGGGAGCGTCTTGAGATCTTTTCAATTCATTTTATAATCTTGCTTAAAAAGGGAAATATAAAAATGTTTGCTTTTTGAGTGAATTATGTGGCAGCCAAAAAGGTATGTTTATGAAAATATTTGAATGATAAATCATAAAATTATTAAAAAAAAAAAATCGAAGAACAGACTTTTTAACGAGTGTGGTTGCTGATGGTCGAGGATCTTTCCTTTTATCGCTTCTTATGAAGAAGAATTAAGAAGAAGGCTAAAGGATAGGCATTGACAGGTACAGGTTAATACTTAATAAATGAACAGTAAAACCAAAACATTGTTCACCCACTAATGAACAGTCTTCTCAAACCTTCGCGGTCATTGAACCGTATTTATTTGAATTAGGCTTGCTTCAGTGAGCTACTATTGTCTCTAAGATTTATGTTGGTAAACAATTACTTAATGAAACAATCCTAGCGAGTCGGAATATTATAATGTTGTTGTGTTTGTGGTCAATGAGACTGTAACATACAGATTGACAGATCAAGTGTAATCGCTGAATTAGCATCAGTTATAATAATAAATCTTTATTTCAGACCACAGATAATTCATATAGTAAAGAAAACTTAAAAAGTTAAAACTAATACTAACTTGTCAATTACCTTTTTTAACCGATTTCAAAAAAGGAGGTTCTGTTTTCGACCCGTATGTATGTAAGTATGTATGTATGTATGTTTGTTTGTCCGCGATTATCTCAAAAACGAATGAACCAATTTTAATGACTCTTTAACTACCGTAATCTACATACTTTCAGGAAGGTTTTAGTATATAATAAATTAGGTAATTATTTATTATTACATAGTAGGTAGTTGTATTTTACCCAGTAACTGGGTTGTGGAGGTCAGGTAAGCAGTCGCTCCATGTAAAATACTGGTATTCAGATGCATACGGTTAGACTGGAAGCCGACCCTAACAGTTGGGTAAAGGATATGTTGATGATGATGAGGTGGATATATTTTAATATTTTAAAGGTAATGTGAGATAAAAACATACTACCGTCTGGATGTCTACAGTGTATATTATTCATTTCGTCTCTCAAATAACTAAGATTTTACAAACCCAAAAAACGAAAAAAGTGGTCCAAAAGCCAAAACATTCTTAGCACAAACAACTCAAAAAACAAAGCAAACACAGCCCCATTTCATATCCAGGCAAATCACTGTCCATTCTAAGGTTGCCTGGAAGAGATTGCAGAAAGCGATAAGGCCGCCCATTGTATATTTTGTAGTGTTTGATTATGTCTTTTTTTTTTGTTATGTATTTTTGTGGTGTACAATAAAGTATATATAAATAAATAAATATAAATAAACTGTATTTTTTTTAATATTAGGTTGGGGAAAAAGTCTTTTCGCATTATAGTATGTATGAACTTAAAATACAATCTCTTTGGCTATACTATTTGTATCTGGCTGGTTTTGGTATCATTGAAAGGTTAAATTTTAAAGAACATTATTCCAAATTCAAATTAGGAAAATGTGTGATTTTCATTTGTTTTTCGTACTGTCAAGATGAGTGAATCTAATGAAGAAATTCGATACATTTTAAAATTTTACTACAAAAAAGGTAAAAATGCAACGCAAGCCGCGACAAAAATATGCGATGTTTATGGACCCAGTGCAGTGTCTGTGAGAGTAGCACAAATTTGGCTCAAGTGTTTTCAATCCGGAAATTTTGATGTCAAAGATGCACGTCGCTCTGGTCGCCCTATTACGGATAAAATGGATGTCATTTTTGAAAAAGTGGAGCAAGATCGGCATATCAGTAGTTACGACGTAGCTGAAGAACTGGGAATTGACCATAAAACAGTTTTGGCGCATTTGAAAAAAACTGGGTACACAAAAAGCTCGATATTTGGATACCTCACGAGCTCATTGAAAGTAACCTGATGAACCGTGTACTCATTTATGATTCTTTATTACGACGTAATGAAACCGAACCGTTTTTGAAGAAGCTGATAACTGGTGATGAAAAGTGGATCACGTACGACAAGAACGTGCGAAAAAGGTCGTGGTCAAAGGCCGGTCAGGCTTCACAGACTGTGGCGAAACCCGGGTTAACTCGCAACAAGGTGATGATGTGTGTGTGGTGGGATTGGAAGGGCATAATTCATTATGAGCTGTTACCACCAGGCAGGACCATCGATTTTGAACTCTACTGCGAACAACTGATGAGAATAAAGCAAGAAGTTGAGAGAAAGCGGCCGGAATTAATCAACAGAAGGGGTGTGGTTTTTCATCATGATAACGCTAGACCTCACACATCTTTAGCCACTCAGCAAAAATTAAGAGAGTTTGGCTGGGAGGTGTTAATGTATCCGCCGTATAGTCCTGACCTTGCACCTTCAGATTTCCACCTGTTTCGGTCTCTTCAAAATTTTTTAGGTAGTGTCAGGTTAACATCACGAGAGGACTGCCAAAACCACTTGTCGCGGTATTTTGATCAGAAGTCCCAAAATTTCTATAGCAATGGGATCATGTCCCTACCTACAAGATGGCAAAAAGTTATTGAACAAAATGGTACTACATACTTTAGATAAATGTAATTAACGTATGTTAAAAAATGTTTTGAATTTTCTTAAAAAATGCGAAGAAACTTTATCCCCAACCTATTAAAAAAGCTTTTATTGATCTGGGTATCTTTGTCAAGACCAAACAAACGAGCCCAAACTCAATAGGGTTGCGTCGTTTTATTACTGAGTTCCAGTGGCCACCTTCCAGCTCCATCTTCAGATCAGCTCGATGGTACCAAAATATTGCATTGTCATCGATTTTACTTAAGTATGCCAAATTTCAACTCAATCGAGCAACTGGGTAAAAAACTTGCAAATTTTGAAAAGGACAACTTAGACTTACGTACGAACATTGCTAGTTAAATAAAAGCTTATAATAAATAAAGTTCAAAAAGATAAACCCAACTACTGAAAAATCACGCTCACCGCGGTCGTTCTATAACCAATTAAATTAATATTATTTACCTCCACTTTCACTTATTTTAACAATTTAAACATATTTATTTAATTAAACAATATAATAGAATAGAATAGAATAGAATAGAATACTCTTTATTATGCACACCATTTAAATTACTGGTTACAATTTTACAATGTTGAAATTTTACATACGAGTGACACAATGGGCGGTCTTATCGCTAAAAGCGATCTTTTACAGACAACCTTTGGATGGAGTATGGGGACAAGGAGAGACAATATGTTTTATATATTAAACATATTTTTAATGTGCTCGTCAAGACCTTTCTTTTGATACCAAGCATGTCATTATTATCTTAATTTATTTTTTTAGTGGTCAGAAATTTACGTGTAAAGTCCACTATATTAAATTTAAGGAGAATTTATATAGGCCCATTATTACGAATCTATTGATACCTCATTCATTAAAATTGGTTCAGTAATTTAGGCGTTACGGTGGAACACACGTAAATACATACTTACATACATAGATAGACTGTTAAAATCATTACCCTTCCTTTTGGCTTTGCCGTAGTCGGGTAAAAAGAGATGTTAATAATGCTAAATAATAAACACTACATATCAAAAATAATTTTAGCCAATAATAAACTACCCAGCACCTGGCGCTCCGCAATCCGTAGATTATTGAAAAATTATCCGCGGCCGAAACGGTTTCCAAATTCGATGGAATCTCTCGTAAATCTTAAACAAGATTTTGCTGCCAAAACTCCTTTTAATCTTATAAAAATCACCCGAAGCTATTCCTTTGAAAATAAAATTTATAAATGCTTCGAGAAAACTTATTGCTTGTCGGTTATATAGATGCCTCTGTGTCGATAAGATAAAATCTGAATGTAAAATGATCCCTTCCTTGTGGTTTAAAGAATTTAAAGTGAATGCTTTTTAAATGTTATTGGGTAACTCGAGTATTCCATTATCAGCAAAGTTCGGAGAGTAAGTACGGTCAAAAACAGAAGTCGGTTAACACTGCTACTTTTTGATATCATCTAAATTAGCACAAAATTATACGATAACCTGCTTTTTAGCATTTCATTTATTAGCTAAGAGTTAATTTTCTTTAAAATTTACATCTGTTCCGATTTTAATGAAGTATTTTTCTGAATAATTAAAATTTTGAAAACTCAACTGCTAATCGAGTTTTGTTGCTCACTGTACAAGTTGGAAACTCTTCATCTGTTCTTACACTTGAACCTAGTTTTATAGAAACATTTATGTTGAATGACCTCTTAAATATTTAAGAGGTCATTATTGACCGAGCGAGCGAAGCGTCTCTACGCTTCAAGTCTGGCAAAATTTGCTTTCCTCTGTCAGTTGGTGCTCCTCATGCATGAGCAGGGCAGAAGTTGAACGGTTCCAGTGTAACGGCCGTATTTTTTATTGCGTTGATTTAGTAGAAGTTTAAAGAGCTCCCAAGGGACCGTAGACCTACGTCATCATCTTCCTGCCCTTATCCCATATTACTTGGGGTCGGCGCAACACGTTTTCTTCTTCCATTCTCCCCTGTCAACCGTCACGCTATCATTCACTCCCTTCTCTTTCATATCATTCCTCACACAATCCATCCATCTTTTCTTTGGCCTTCCTCTGCCTCTCCATCCATCAACATGTATATTCATCACTCTTTTAGTCACATGCGTTTCGTCTCTCCTCATTTCATGCCCATACCAAGTCAAACGATTTCCTTTCAACTTTTCTGTCACTGGCGCCACTTTCAAACTTCCTCTTATATACTCATTTCTCACTTTATCCATTCTTGTCACTCCACACATCCATCTCAACATTCTCATCTCCGCTGCATGCAATTTTTTTTCATCCGTCTTCTTCACTGTCCAGCATTCCGATCCATAAAGTACGACAGGCCTTATCACGGACTTGTAAATTTTCCCCTTCAACTTGAGGGGCATCCGTGGGTCGCAAGTTGTTCCTGTAACCTGTCGCCATTTCATCCATCCTGAGTTGATCCGGTGCGTTATGTCTCGGTCTACTTCGCCATCCCCTTGGACAAGCGACCCGAGGTACCGAAAGTCGGAGCAGATCGGTAAGGGCATTCCGGCAAGAGATATGGGCACAGGACCGGAGAGACCGCCAAAATCACAAAACAAATACTCTGTTTTGGTCCGACTTACTCTCAGGCCAACGGTCTCCAGTCTTTTCCACCACACCTCCAATCTGCTCTGGACCTCTAAGCCACTCTCGGCAACCAGCACAATGTCATCGGCGAACAGCATACACCAGGGAGCCTCTTCCTGGATATCCGAAGAAAGAGCATCCATTATCAGCACAAAGAGGTAAGGGCTGAGTGCAGACCCCTGGTGCAAGCCGACAGCCACATCGAAGCTGTCAGTAGTGCCCACTGTAGACCGGACTTGGGTACTGCATCAACTGTACATCGCGCGAATCAACTGCACATACTTCCCTGGTACACATTTTTACTTAAGTGCCCACCACAAAACTTCACGAGGCACTCGGTCGTATGCCTTTTCGAGGTCAACAAATACCATGTGCAAGTTTTTATGCGCACCTCTGTATTTCTCGCACAGCTGGCGGATAGCAAAGATGGCATCTGCTGTTCCTCGACCAGGCATAAAACCGAATTGGTTTTGCGAAATTTCACTCTCTTCTCTTAGTCGCCTTTCAATAACTTTCTCCCAAGCCTTCATACTATGTGACATTAGCTTTATTCCTCTATAGTTGTTGCACTCCAGCACATCACCTTTGTTTTTAAAGATGGGCACCAGCGAACTGTTGCACCATTCGTCAGGTATGGCTTCTTCCAGCAACAACTTATTGAAGAATAAAGCTAACCACGTCCATCCATCTACCCGTAATAACTTCCATACTTCGACTGGTATTCCATCCGGACCTATTGCTTTACCATTCTTCATCCCATTAACTGCTATTCTCACGTCATCCATACTAATAATTCTCACTAACCCCTCATTTACTGATTTATTCTCAAGCACACCACTCCAGTCATTCTCCTCATTCATCAGTCTTTCAAAATAGTCCTTCCACCTATCCTTAATTTTCTCATCATCCGAAAGAACTGTTCCAGTTTCATCCCTTATACACTTTATCTGACAGACATCCCTCGTCTTCCTCTCTCTAGCTCTAGCAAGCCGGTATAGATGTTTTTGACCTGCTGGATTATCCAGTGCTTCATAAAGCTTGTCCTGGGCCTTTGCTCTCGCTATGGCTACAGCTTTCTTGGCTTTTTTCTTTAGAGCATCATACTCACTCTTTTTTTCTGCTTTCAAACTAACGTTCTCGTTTTCTACACTCTGCCATTCCTTGAACTTTCTCTTCTTATCCTGTAACATATTCTGTATTTCTGTCGACCACCACCATGTATCCCTATCTATAGTACCCTTTCCTTTCGTCTCTCCCAAAATATATTTCGCTGTACTCCTAATATACCCCGCCATTTCATTCCAACATTCATTTACACTTCGATCATTCATGTCCCCCATATCTATCATTTTATCCACCACTCGCTCTTTAAATTTCTTCGCACAATCATTCTTCTCCAGCATATGCCATTAGACCTACGTATTTGATATTAATTTCAACTTGATGCCTCCCCACGTTTTTGAGAAAAAGGGTCTTGACATACTAACAGATAGACGGACAACGAAGTGGTCCTGTGCACAGATCCTATGAGGGTTCCGTTGTTTCCTTTTTAGGTAGGGAACCCTAAAACAGTAAAATATTATTATTAATATTTTACTGTTTTAGGGTTCCCTAAATATTAAAATGGCTATTTAAAAGCTGTGGTTTATAAAACAGCTTTTAAATAGCCATTTTAATATTTTCTACAGTGCCAGCGTAGTATGATTGAGCTAAATTAAAATGTTCAATTAACAAGCTCCAGGAAAAGGAAAATAATGATATGAAAATAGGCTATCTACGTTTTTCATAATTAAAAATATATCTAATTAGATTCCGTTTTGCTGCGTTGTTGTTACGTTGCATGCTTTTATATTTAT
This sequence comes from Cosmia pyralina, assembly GCA_946251885.1. Taxonomy (NCBI): domain Eukaryota; kingdom Metazoa; phylum Arthropoda; class Insecta; order Lepidoptera; family Noctuidae; genus Cosmia; species Cosmia pyralina. The sequence goes on from OX276355.1 coordinate 15,640,298, forward strand.
TATTTAAGTTTTAAGTATTTATTATTACTTTATTGAGTGGTTTAGTCAGTAGTTAATTAATTAGTTGAATACCCTTTTTAACAGGCTCGTACCGAAAAGTGTCGCTACAGAGAAGTGCACGAGTACCTTTCAGCTAAAAACTGTGTTATTTTTTACTGACAGACACAATGGCGAAAAATACCCGAAAAATTAAACTGTAACTGAAATATATCGCAGGTAAGTACAGTCACAAAAGTCGATTAACATTTGGGTTTTCTAAACCTTAATCATTGAAAAAAATACTTCATTAAAATCGGATCAGATATATTTTAAAGAAAATTAACTCTTATCTAATAAAAGAAATGCTAAAAAGCAGGTTATCGTATCATTTTGTGTTAATTTAGATGATGTCAAAAAGTAGCAGTGTTAAGATATTATTAAGAGGGCTGTCGTATTTTGTCACCTCTCTCGCTCACAAACAAATTTTCAAGATTGTTAAATGAAAAGATTATTTTTTGAAAAATGTAATCAATTAGCGAACACGAGTATTAAAAACACTTTTCTATTGTGTTACCTAATAAACTCAGCCCAAAAAGTAATATGATCTGTCTTTGAGATGAGTTAAATAAAATACCACAATAAAAATGTGTTTTTCAGAATTACCTATTAACTCTTAAAATGTCGATTGCACACCATGTGTACAGATAACAATAGAATTTCAATTGTGTCTGCTAATTAGCGCGCGACGGGTTAAATTAATATTATTTACTAGTTCGCTAATTGATTACGTTTTCCATAAAAGTATCTTTTCATTTAAAATTCATAATAAATTGGTTCCGTATGAGCGAGAGAGATGACAAAATGCGACAGCCCTCTTAAGTTAAATTGAATTTCCTTTGACCAACAGCGTAAGGTTGACTCAATACAGGTATCTACCTGTGAACTGTGATCATGACCCAATACAGGAACTGCATTAGCTCTCGGTAACAGCTTTAGGTCGCTTGCACCTTGACCTAAAACTCTTGTCCTAGTTACACAGGAAAACCGGGAGATGACTATCTAAGAATAAGAATAAGAATAAGAATAATTTATTGTTTAAGAAATTACATTCAATGTGTTGTTTCCTGGAACTCACACTAGGATTCCCTGTGTCGTGAGATCCAGGCTGCTTCGTTCCGTTAACATTTGTAGCTATACATGAAATAGGTTTAAATACGTTACAATAAATTTCTCAATTTAAAATAATTTACTCGTAATTAATATGAAAGGAAAATACAATAAAAACTAATTTACAAAAGAAAACTAATGATAAAACACAAAGAAAAACAGTAGATTTCCAAATATGTATGTATTATGTGTGTGTTGTGTGAGGGGGTGTGTTGGTGTGTATGTGTGATATATAAATAGTATGTTTGTGATATAGAATAGTAAATAAATATATGTATCAGTTAGGCTAAGAAGTTTTCAGTCATATCATAGTCCAAAGTAAGAAGCCATTTTGTAACCGCAATTTTGCATTTATTATGCGTAAGTTGCAGAATTTGGAGTCGGTTATTGAGTTTCGAGTAAATGTGCGGTCCCATAAAACCGTACGACCTTCTACCGATTGTTTTACGGCAGCGAACCTTTTCCCATTGAACCCTTCGACTTGACGGGATACAAGTGCACATGGAGGTTTTGTGAAATCTTAGAGTGACTGACAGGATGTAAAGCTGTCTGACTCTAAGAACTCCCACTTCGGTGTAGAGTGTGTTAGTGGGGTACCGGAATGGTCTTCTTATCTGCTGGTTCTATTTACAAACCTGTACTCGTATTTTAATTTCCGTTATGATAATATGGTAGAGTAGGTAATGTTCAAAAGAAAGAGGCTTCAACATTCGAAATGTAAGGCAAATGTTGCTGATCGTTCTAACCATGGGAATACTATTTACACACCTGTATTTTAATTTCTGTTTTGATTATTATGGTCGGTAATGAAGTTAAAGATCTAAAATGTTTTGGTTGAAAAGTAAGAGGCTTCATCATTCGAAATGTAAATTGAAGGCAAATGTTGCTGATGTCAAGTCAAGGTAAATAAGACATTTATAAAAAAATCTCGAAATTTAAGAAAATCTATTAAAAGCCTAGCCTTCAAATATCTATTATTATTTTCTAAAACACAAACTTGTTATTCAGAGTCAATATCCTGTGAAATCTATCACTGAAAACCGCCTTGTTAAATAATCTTTTTGATGTTCACTTTCTTTATCGTCTTGCCGTGTCAGAACTGTCTACTCCACGACTGATACAGGATATTTATAAATGTCATAAACATGCTTCAAAATGTCAGAAACCTTTTAAACTTTCCTGAGTTTATGCACGAGTAATTTTTTATCTATTTTATGAAAAAAAAAGAGCTTGTTTTTTCCATAAAATCCGGTAATTGACTAGTCGCTTGCACCAGAATGAAGTTATGTCTCTGTAATAAGTTTAGCTGCAAAATATCTGACCGTGGAAAATAATATTCCGCACGAGGTGCGAATATTCTGGAAGCAATTTATTGCAGAGAGTTTTTACGAGGTTATAGTTTTTTTTATGATATTTGTGTTGCCTCAGCGATTGTTTTCATCAAACATGGTTATGATCATCGCAATGAACATGATCTGACCAAGCTGGACTTTAAAAGAAACCTCTGAGTTTGTTTCGCCCTTTCTTAGTCCAATAGAAAACGCTGTCAACGCCGACCTCATCTAGTTAGGGTTCCGTACCTCAAAAGGAAAAACGGAACCCTAACAGGATCACTTCGTTGTCCGTCTGTCTATCTATCAGCCTGTCAGGATCCCTTTTTTAATGTGATTGACGTTAAAAGTGTTCCTACTTACAGAAATAAAATCATTTATCATTCTATCAAACCTGTCTCTATTTTCAACCAGAAAAAACCGGTCAAGTGCACAATGAAGGGTTCCGTACTTGAAAAGAATTTATCCCAAAAACAAACTTAACAATGGATCCCAAAAAAAATTTTTTTTTATGTCATAAAACTACAAATTAAAAATTTTCGAACTTTTTCCTTTACTTGTGCTGGAAGACCTTGCTTCTTGCCAAATTTCATTATTCTAGGTCAACGGGAAGTACCCTATAGGTTTTGATTTACTTGTGACAGTTACAAGTATCAAAATGTGTCGCAAAGTGGCCGTATTTTGTTTATTGCGTTGACTTAGAAGCTTGATTTTTTTAGAACTCTAAGGGATCATAGACTTACGTATTTGATATTCATTTCAACTTCATATCTCCACGCGTCCTTGAGAAAAAGGGTCTTGACGGACTGACAGACTTGATTTTTTTTTATGTGATTGAATTACAAATTAACGTTTTTCAGACTTTTCCCTTTACTTGTGCTGTAAGACCTTGCTTCTTGCCAAATATCATTATTCTAGGTCAACGGGAAGTACCCTAGGCTTTGATTTACATGCGACAGTTACAAGTATCATAATGTGTCGCAAAATGGCCGTATTTTTTTATTGCGTTGACTTACAAGCTTGAGTTTATTAGGACTCCAAGAGACTTGCATTTGATATTAATTTCAACTTGTTACCTCCACGCGTTTCTGAGAAAAAGGGTCTTGATGGACTGACAGACAGATAGACAGACAGACGAACAACGAAGTGATCCTATAAGGGTTCCGTTTTTTCCTTTTGAGGTACGGAACCCTAAAAATTGAGAATCCGTTCGAATATTCCGTAGATTATTAGATTATTATTTGTTTTTTTTTTTATTATTGTTTGATTATTTTTCAGTGTATATTCTCAAAATCTTCTACATAATTAGAAAATAAGTTACCTATAAGATTTGCGCAAAAATGATTGATTAATTATTTAGCTCTGATCGTATTTATTTGCTTGTTTGATTATTCATGCCTGTTTGTGATTTGCCACCACATGACATCATTGTATGTTAGATCATTATTAATTAACTAGCTTTTGCCCGCGGCTTCGCTCGCGTGTAACTCGGTAATTATCCCCGGGGAACGTACTGCCGGAATAAAAATTATCCTATGCTCGTACCCAGGTCAATGCCTATCTATCCGTTAAGGTGTGAAAAGGTAACAAATAGACAGACAGACAAATAATAAATTCAAATATTTTTTTTTATACATAAAACAGGTTTGTAATCATACAAACCTGTTTTATGTATAAAATGGTTTTTGGTGCAAGCGGGCCTTGGAATCATCCAAGGCCCGCTTGCACCAAAAACCATAAATACAGTTAGCGCTGAACATTTTTAAAACATCATTCCATCCCTGACAACTTCAAAATTTACAGAAATAGAACAATGTTTTCAATTCGTTTAGCGCTCAACGTATTTTGTGATTTGTGGTGCTAGTGGGCCTAAATGTTTAACATAAGAATAATACTTATTCATTTTAATATGATCACCATTAATTTTTGTGATTGACTACCACTGACCCCGTAGCCCGTAAGTGAATGACACATTCAACACACGTACAACGTGTAAACAAAGTTTTTTTTGTGACTATAAATTGTAATAACTTTGACCGAGTAGACCAATTTTAATATGACTATTACTGTATTTAACCTTTAAATCTCTTAAAAATAAGTACACAAAAATATCAATATTACATGTGAATTTTAAAATCATTCCTTGTTTTACCCCCTTGAAAAAACGCTAAAACGTGTAATTCTTTATGCCTAACTTAACCCAAAAAAAAAACCCAAATGCTAGGTTTCCCCTACATACTTTTATCCCCTAAATCACCCCCTCTAGGATTATTTTTAAAACAAAAAGTAGCCTATGTCTTTTCCTAGGATGCCATCTATCTTTTTGGCAAATTTTATTGAAATCCGCTCAATGGTTTAGGCGTGAAAGGGTAACTTAAGACAGAGTTACTTTCGAATTGAATTTATCAAAATCCTATTTAAGCGGACGTCTTCATCATAGTAGCTCCAATCTTTAATTTCAGTTCAATCAGTCGAAAATCTAAGAAGATTTATACAAACTTTCATCCCCTATTTTATCCCCTTGGGGGAAGAATTTATCAAAATCCTTTCTTAGGGGATGCTTACGTCATAGTAGCTATATGCATGCAAAGTCACAGCCCGATCGGTTTAAAATTTACAAACTTTCATCCCCTATTTTATCCCCTTGGGGGTAGAATTTATCAAAATCCTTTCTGAGCGGATGCCTACGTTATAATATCTACCTGCATGCCAAATTTCAGCCCGATCGGTTTAAAATTGACAAAGCTTCATACAAACTTTCATCCCCTATTTTATCCCCTTGGGGGTAGAAATTAACAAAATCCATTCTTAGCGGATGCCTACGTCATAACATCTACCTGCATGCCAAATTTCCGCCCGATCGGTTTAAAATTGACAAAGTTTCATACAAACTTTCATCCCCTATTTTATCCCCTTGGGGGTAGAATTTATCAAAATCCTTTCTTAGCGGATGCCTACGTCATAACATCTACCTGCATGCCAAATTTCAGCCCGATCCCTCCAGTGGTTTGGGCTGTGCGTTGATAGATCACTATGTCAGTCAGTCACCTTTGAGTTTTATATATTTAGATTATGGCCAAATACTGAATATTAATAGTATTATTGAATATTGACTTGCTCTGTTAATTTTACAATCACCTGGTAATAAAACATTATTTACATAACACAATTTAAAATAATATTAACCCGTTTATAACAGTAAGCAAAAGCGCTTGATGGCGCGCTTCTCCCAGTCTGCTCCGACTTTCGGTATCTCGGTTCACTCGTGCAAAGCGATGGCGAAGTAGATCGGACGGTTAAGCATAGGATTAACACTGGATGGACGAAATGGCGGCAGGTCACGGGGACAATCTGCGACTCCCGCATTCCCCTTAAACTTAAGGGGAAGATATATAAAACAATGGTTAGACCTGCTGTCTTGTATGGATCAGAATGTTGGGCCACAAAAGGGATAAATGAAAAGCAGTTGCATGCAGCTGAGATGAGAATGCTAAGAGGGATGTGTGGTGTTACACGAATGGATAGAATAAGAAATGAGTACATAAGAGGAAGTCTAAAAGTGGCACCGGTGACTGAAAAGCTGTGCGGAAATCGGCTGTCATGGTATGGGCATGTGATGCGGAGGAGTGAGGAAAATGTCGTAAGGAAAGTTTTGGGTATGAATGTCGATGGCTATAAGGGTAGGGGAAGACCAAAGAAACGATGGATGGATTGTGTGAAAGATGACATGGCTAGAAAGGGGGTCACTACCGAGATGACGAATAATAGAGAAGTATGGAAAAAAGGACATGTTGCGCCGACCCCAAATAGATTGGGATAAGGGCAGGAGAATGATGATGATAACAGTAAGCAAAAGATGATATAAAAGTTAAACACTACGTGTAACCCCACCTCGTAAATTTTCCCGAAATTTTATTATCTCTCGATAATTTTTGTCAGTCTCGGTTGTAATCGGGTAAGCTCGGCAATCTTTAAATCCGAACCCACGAACCCAATTTGGTTTAAAATAAAGTTTTTAGTAGGCCAATGTTGTATCGTGCGACGCTTTAATATCTTTTTTAGAAAAATCAAAATCAAAATATTTGATTTCACATAATAAACCTACATGGGCACATAAACGTCAGAAGCTAGGTGCACGGTTTCAAATTGGTCGTTTCCTATGGAGAAGAGCCGGCAAGAAACTCCATGGTTACTCTTGTAGAGGAATGCTGACGCATATGTTTTGTAGTTAAGTAGTAAATCAAGAGCGCAGCTAGCCTTTAGTTGCCCCGGAACCACCTATGTGAACAGTTGTATTATATCGCACACTACAGACGCGTGTATTCAGTTATTCTAAGTACAATATTGTAATGGTGTTTGGAACAATTAAAAAGACTTTAGTGTTTCTCGAAGGTTTTACTCATCTCTCAACACACTTCCTTTAGATCAAAATAACACGCACACAAAACTCTTTTAAAAATAATTGGCTTAATACATAAGTAAGTTCATGTTTTGTATTGAAAATCTATTGTTGTCAAAATGCTGAGATATTATATGAGAAGATTTTTAGTTGGATCATACTTGCTCTGAATATTGGTCAAGAACTATTACACAATATTAGCTTAAGTGCTATTAATATAATGTTAATCGGTACATTAGCCACAAATTCGGACAAATGTTTTGATATTTGTCCGAATTTGTGGTCGGTGGTCCGAATTAATAAGTATGACAAATTCAGGCTCTTTCTTTTGTTGGTCGCTAAGAAATAATGGTCATCGTACCTATGTATTAGTAAGTATAATAGTCACTTATTTAAGTTACATAGAATGTACGATAAATAAACATTACCCAAAAAAAACTTTTTTACAAAAAAAAAAAAAAAAACAACAGACTTTTGAAAGTCGGTTGTTTTTTTTTTTTTTGTAAAAAAGTTTTTTATTTTTCACTTTTTAGTGGGTCAGTCTGCAATTTATCTAATTTACAATAGCCTAATGTCAACTGCTCATCACCTTTTGCAAAATATTGCTTTTCCCGATATAAGGACGTTAATTGTTGAGGAGTTCTCCCAGTAAGGAACCAGGAGAACTGGAACTGATGGTGAAGTCACCATTTGCTCCACTTCAACATATGTATTGTGATGAAAAAGTCACTAGGACTATTCTATTTGGGACTTAAGGTCCAAAGATAGTCTTAACTTTGGACCTTAAGTCCCAAATAGAAGGTTGTGTCCATCGATCATGTCTGGAGTTAGTTAGTTATCCCTTTATGTGCCTGTCATCAGAGCAACGTTTGTTGGTGCAAGGAAAACTACTGAAATTAACTCCTTAGGGAAAGGACCATCACCTCAGGCCCGCGTGGGGAGTGAGGTGTAAGACTGCCCCGCGACGTCCAATAGGGTTGCGCGTGGAACATTACGCGCCGCCACCTCGGGTCTTCCTGGATAAGGGGCGGCGGACGTCAACCTAACCTTATTTTTTTTTTTGATGCTGAGAAATGCATTACACATCCCTGCTCGTGGGGGACGAGAGACGGGGTATGTGGGACTCCTGTCAGAATGACAGTATACCCACTAAAACTCAGCGGTGTTCCCACATCGCCGTGATGGGAGATCCATGGGAAACCGGCAACAACCCTCCCGGCGTGTGTCCGCCTAGCTGGCGGGCCCCGCATGCCCCCCGGGCTGGGGGGCTATGGGAATGGCCGGGAACACCTGGCCATTCCCGTCCCACACTGGTGGGGGCCTGTGCAATACAGGCAAGGGTGCCCCCACACCCGTTGCTTGCTGGCCTCCACTTGGGAAGAGTCGGAGATGACTATCAACCTCCTCGCCTTCGGAGCGGCGCCGCGTGAGGATCATCCTCCCGCGCCCGCTCCGCCGCCTCCTTCTGGGACATGACGTGTTCGCAAAAGGAGGCGACCGCCGCCCAGGACCTCTCATTCACCAGCATGGCGTTAACCACGCCGGGGAGCGAGAGGTCCGGTCCTATCACCGCGACCAGATCGCGGCGCGTCTCGGACCACGACGGGCACGACCCGAGGGTGTGCTGCGCCGTGTCCTCCGCCGCGCCGCAACCGTGGCACGACGGCGTCTCCTCCCGTCCGATTCGGTGCAAGTACGACCCGAAACAGCCGTGTCCGGACAGCACCTGCGTCAGACGGAAGGAGAGGAACCTGTGCGACCGCTCGAAAACCTAACCTAACCTAACCTTGTTTTTTGACTCTTTTTTGTTATTTTATCGTGGAGAAATTCTCATGCATACTACATCACCACGGGGAGACAGTGCAATTATGTGGGACTCTAACCCACTAAAACTCCACGGTGTCCTCCTCTGCCCCTTACGGCGGGAACACGGGCACGCGTTAGCACTCATCTGTGAACCCGCCGCGGCTGCCCGTCACCGGACCCTCCTCTGGGGTTTTTTGAACCTAACCTAACCTTACCATAGACCCCAAATAAATAATAATGAAACAAAATAGCCTTTCAAAATATTTTGCTTAAAATTCAAGTTCTTTGCACAATCTCAAAAGCAGATCTAAAAATATTGTACCTAAACAAGAAAAACCCCATTTATCTGAGGACACACGGATATCTAAGGTTGGATTATAAATAGATTCTACGTAAGTAATCCCATCCCTCTTTTGTATTCAGAAAAATAAACCTCACGAAATATGGGGATGATAAGAGAACGGGGATGGGAGCCCCCTGGTGGATAATAAAACATTTTGCGATAAATTGCACAGTCGTGTACCTGGCTGGCTTGACATGTAAAATATGTAAATAATAATAATAATTTTGATGACCTAGTTTTCTGCAATAACTTTTTTATATGCTGTCAAGCAAAAATATAAATGCTTCGCTTATTTGTGCAATTTGCGCGTATAATTATGTATTGACTATTAACAAAGTTAAAATTTACGGTACTTAAACAATTTCATTCGAACATTTTGAAATAAAAACAGAAAGATTTGCATATTTTTAAACAAGTGAATAAGCTGTGTTTTGTTCTACATACACCATTAAAGACGTGGGTAGCGGGTATCCATCACATTCTGTCACCCAACATTGGGTGATCGATCTTATAAAAAGTTACTTTTACGTCCGTCAGCTTCACTATACTGGGTTGGTGACATTGTAATAGATGTTCTCACAAACATGGAAATATTTCGACGAAATAAAGTATTTGCCTTTGCAAGTAAACTGTACCGTATGAAATTTGTGGAAAGTCATTCGTATATTATGTCTTTTTTGTGTCTCCGCCATCGCTTATGTGGTCTAATATAGTGCTAAAAACGTGGCCAGAGAATTTAGCAATGCTGCCGTCCACTAACTAAAAGGCCGTTAAGCCACAGTTGGTCGTTTTTCACTTTGTAATGTAGTCTTACACAACTTTCGATGCTCTATCTTTTGGTGTAAGATTCATTTTTCTATGATTTATAGTTTTAGAGATACAGAACATTGCTGAGCAGTTAAACCACATAAATTTCGTTACTCCCTTAATTAAAAAGCGGCTAAGCCACAATACTTCTCTAGAAAGACGTTAACATACTTTAACGGCAAATTGATGTATCATTTTTTTCTAAATTTACTTAACTAAAAGTACGTTATCTAGTCATGCTTGACTAAAAAGCAGCTAAGCGTCTTTAACTACCGTCATGTATTGTGTCTTACAAATAACCATCTGAACATCTTGCCTTAACTATAAAGCAGTTATAAAGAAAAACTACACTAGAAAGCAGTTATATGCCAATAGCGGCTTTTAAGTTATGTATTGAAATTAGTATTAGCTAAATATCAATCGCTAGAGAGCAGCTAAACGACAATACTAGACTAAAAAGCAGTTAAACGCTCGTGATTTGCATTTGCATTTTTGACCAGCTTAGGAAAAATCACAAGATGTGTGAAACCTTTAGCCGCCATATGGCATGATGGTATAGCAGGCCGTAAACAGGATGATATCATGAGTGCTTATTACAGCTTTTTACTTAAATTTCGAGATATCCAATCAATCAATTTATGGCTTGATAATTGTACATCTCAAAATAAAAACTGGTTATTGTTTTCTATGCTAATCGACCTATCAAAATAAAAAAGGGGTTATTGTTTTCTATGCTAATTGATCTCATCAATGTGACTTAATAGCCACAAAAACTATCACTCTATTTTATTTCGAACCGGGTAACACATTTATGAGCTGTGATCAATTTCACCATCAAGTCGAACTATCGATGAAGCGGAAAAAGACCATATATGATTTCGCAGACTTTGAAAATGCAGTGGCCTCAGCAAATAATGGTAAAGTTCTGGTTAAATCCATGCAGCCTCAAGATTTTGTAAACTACGTAGGTAACGTATCAGATCGACGCATACATAATTCAAGTCCCAGAGCGTATCTTAAAAATATGACTCAAGTGTGTTTTAAACGAGGAAGTTTTGATCTCCATTATAAGGAAGCTTTTGACGAGGAATATGTGTCTCTTAAATTTTAAAACGATAAATACTTGAAGAACTCGCATTTTGTTTTAACATTTCGTACGCAACCGAAAGGAATAGATGAGGAGAGAAAGATTAATCTTTTAACAAAGTTATCGCCAATTATACCTAAACATAAGATGTCATTTTGGCAAAATTTACCGATCATTGAAGGAAATAATATATCTGAATTGAACCAGAAGAAAAACAAAAGGAATGTAACTTTGTAAACTAGGATATGTAGTAAACATAAAGACTGAAAAAGTGTCTCTAAAGGCACTTTTTCAGTCTTAACAAACAACATTATTCTAAAATAATGTTGTTTTTTATATTTTATTAAATATTTTTGTTCACTTTATTACTTAATTTTGATAATACTACACGAGTGGTTTAGTTGCTTATTTACCTAATCTGATTTACTCATTTTGTTAAAGTTTTTAATTAGTATTTAAGCATAAAAAATGGCTGAATTCATATTTTTTTATATAAAGTCTAATATTTAATTGATTATGACGTTATGTGTTACGCACAATTATATTATTTCAACTTTGCAATTATTGATCTCTGATTGTGATATGTTTATTTCATAAGTGCATAAGAATTTGAAACCAATGTGTGTCATGTGCCATAAAGCTTTCAAAAACGATACTTACATGTATGTGTTGGGTATTTTAATAAAATAATTATAATATAATTTTTCGGTTTCGCGAATACTGATTATTATTAAAGATGTAATTGTGATCTCAATACTGAATAGGATTTGTAAAAATTTAACTTGGTTTTTTTATTTTATATTGTTTAATTAATAATAAGCTATTTGTTAAGTTCCTACACAATTTAATTAGACGTACTGATTGTCTATTCTTTTTTATTAATAAATAAAGTTCTGATTTTCATAAAATAGTTTTTAACTTTTCAACTTTTTATTTCCAAGTGCTTATTTAAAAGGCAGTTAATTGCGAGCGAGATGTCTTTAACTGCCTTCTAGTTGAGCAATAGGAGAACCAGTATAAAAATATGTTTTACAATACCGAACTTAAAAGCATTTAAAATCCCATAACTGCTTTCTAAGTAAGCAAAGTTAGTCTTCCAAGTGTTAGTTACTAGGCTATAAGTCCGTTAAAATCCTTTAACTGCTTTATAACTAAGTATATTTTGATAACTTTTACTATAAGTACAAGACGTGGCAGCTACAAGAAATTGCTTTACTATAAAGCAGTTAAGTTATGGTTAGCGGCCTTATAGTGCAGTATTTTATGTAAAAATGAAATAAATTGCTTAGCTAAAAGTTAGAAAATGAATTTAAATAAAATGTGATTAATATAAACGAATGAAATATATCACATATTGTGCAAAAAGACTATGCCTACGTATATAACTTGCAACCTTGTTCCTAGGTAGCATACTTTTCAAGAGACATCAATTCCCACTTATTTTTGCGTTTTCTCGAAAACTACTTTTTGCACTTAGCTGCCTTTTAGTTAGTGGACGGCAGAATGAATCAAAATAAAAATGAAGTAAATTCGATTAGTAGTTCTCGAGTAGTATGCATACTAACGAGCACACAGACAACAGAGATGTATGAATTCATTCCGGGATAACTATGTTTCTTGCTCCTTTGACCATGACCAATGATAGTATATCTATCGCAGCTATGTAGCTTAATCAGCCTTTCAGTAATTAACCGCCTAGCCTTTTAACTAAACGGCGCCGTTCAACTATCGGCATGAACGATATTAACTCTTAAAATGTCGATTGTACACCATGTGTACAGATAACAATAGAATTTCAATTGTGTCTGCTAATTGGCGCGCGACGGGTTAAATTATAGATTAGGTTGGAATTGTGACCAACCACACGCGAGCTAAATTGGTCGCAGTAACTAAGCCAGCTCGCCCTCCAGTAAGAACCAGGCCCGGGTCGATGGCGCGTTGTGTTCCACGCGCGCCTCAAAGAGATGTCAGCAATGACGGGGTCCAATAGGGCCGCTGTCGCCGGGGTCGCGGGTAGTTTGAAAGAGATACCGTGGTCCTGGCACGGGCAACTGAAGGAACACGGGTGGGTTTTAGTCAGTAAAAGTCTGACACGTCCTCCCGCTCTGCCCAGAGCGGGAGAAGTCATTTGATGATTTCCCATCCACAAAAAAAAGGGCACCCCGACCAAATGGGTTAGGTTAAGTTAGGACTGTGACCAAGCGCGCGTCAAGCGAGCGAAGCGAGTGGTTCCGCGGTAGCGGCCGGTGAGCGCTACTTCTAAAGGCTAGGCTGTTAACTAAACGGCTAATTAAGCTGGTTGGCTGCGACATATGTACCTATATGATAAATGCGAATCTATTGCAATTCGGTATGTATTCGATTCTGGTATTTGATTTGCTGTCAATAAACGCAATCACATTTCTTGCAGTTCAGAGATGGATAGATGCATTTAGCTAAGCTAGGTTAAAATAATACCCGGTAGTAATAATAGTTATTATTTTTGTTGTGGTTACCAAAAACATAGTCTTCATAGCTCATAAAAGTTAGTGCAAAATATTAGATAGTGTGTATTTTTTACTGGATCTGGAATACTGCCATATGTGTGAACTCGTAGATACAACTACTTACGCCGTCGCCGAATAAAAACGTTAACGATAAAACGGTCCTGTAAAACGGACCGCTGTGTGAACGAGCCCTTAATTTTCGGCACACCTTCTCAGGCACCCTGTATATATAAAAGCCTACTTCCTACTATGTACTCACAAAGTTTTTCAGACTATTAGCAGGCAAAGCTTTCCAGCGGTTTCCATAAATGGTTTAGCAAATTGAGAGCACCGCAAAGTTGCGTCGACTCCTGAATATTTATTAACATTATTGAAGCAGTTACGGAAAATTAAATTTCATCGTCACAGTTTTACAACAGCGGTAGTGAATGGAGTAACAAGTTACTAGGATTCTCTAAAACGATTTAAAAATAATATTTATTGTAAGATAATGAGTATTCAGAATACCGAAAGTCTGACAACCAGTCTTACCAAGGGGTATCGTATTACCTAGTAACTGGGTTATGGAATTCAGATAGGCAGTCGTTCCATGTAATAGACTGATATTCAGCTGTATCCGATTAGACTGGAAGCCGACCCCAACATAGCTGGGAAAATAATAAATAAATAAATAAATATGTTTGGACATATCACACAACGCCATCTAGCCCCAAGCTAAGCAACCTAATGCTTGTGTTATGGTAACGAGATGGCTGATAAACTACTTATATACATTTTTTTTTTTTGTAAATACATACATATTATAGATAGAAAAACACCCAGACTCGGAACAAATACTTGTAGGTCGTACAAATATTTGTTCCGTGCGGGAATCGAACCCGCGACATGCTGCGCAGCAGTCAATCGCTCAACCACTGCGCCAACCGTGTCGTCAAAGTCCGTCGGAAAAGGCTGGCAGATGATGAGATTATGTGTACCACACACACAGTGACACTTATACCGAAGAAACACATGCAGTGCATACCAAGATACTAAGGCTAGTAAAATAGTTTATTAGATGGTTCATATTAATTGTAGACATGGCTGATATGACCACAGTGGATGTCCTTTGACAGAAATAATATTGAAATGTATGCGAAGCATTTTTTTTTAGTTGTTTTTTTGTTATTAATTCACAAAACTGATGTACAATCATAAATGCAATAAAGTAGTTACAACACAATAGATCTACTAGATGTGAATCTAGCAAGCAAAAACAACTACACTATTATGTTAAACACTTACTATTAAATAAAAAAGTTAAGCAAAACTTACAAATTCTGAACTTTCCATAGAAACTTAATGAAAAAGTTTAGGGAAACAAAAATTAAATACAAATATTATTATAGTAATCCTAATTGAGTCTACAGAACCAGCAAAGATATCTATTTCACCACGAATGGAGTTCTCAAGAGAAAACATGCGGCAAATGGGTGAAAAATTACCTATATTAGTTCGACTATGAGGCACGCGGGTTATATTTCTTATTGCGCTTGCGCATGCGCTTTATTATTATTATTATGAGGCTTGCGGACGACGAGCAATGGGTAGCTCGCCGTCCGGTAAGGACCAGGACGACGGCGCGTTCTGTTCCACGCGCGCCTCAAAGAGATGTCAGCTGTGATGGGGTCCAATAGGGCCGATGCCGCCGGGGTCGCGAGTTGTTCGAAAGAGATACCGTGGCCCTGGCATGGATAACTGAAGAAACACGGGTGGGTTTTAGTCAGTAAAAGTCTGACACGCCCTCCCGCTCCGCCCAGAGCGGGAGAAGTCATTTCATGATTTCCCATCCACAAAAAAAAAAGGCAGGTCGAAAGTCCTTCGGTTAATTAAGCGGCTCCTAGTACGTGCGATATTTAAAAACATACAAACATCATTATATTTCATTCTAATTCAATCATTTATACATCTATACATGGAGGTAGCTACATATTATATTATAAATTGAAGTCGCTTTTCAAGTCTGTCTGTGTGACCGCATTGTTCTTCTAAACTCCGCAATGATTTTGATGCGGTTTTCAACATCATTTAGAGAATTTATTCCGAAAGGTTTATGTGTAGAATACATTGAAATTAAGATTTAAATAAAGAAATCTCGATATTTTGTCAAGTCGTAGAAACCGTGCGAAGCAGGCGTGAGTCAGAGTAGTTTATAATTCATTTACCCCAAAAACGTTCCAACCAACGCAAATTCGTGTGTTCTCCGAAAAAATCCACTCATAATATAACGAGGCAACAATACATGTCCCTAAGCAATACGCAGCCATTAAAAATTACCTACCCACTTCGGATCTAACATGGTCTCGAGCTAAAAGCATCAAAGGCGTCACGTCTTTTGCCTCGCCTCGTTTTGTTTGCCGTACGTGAAAATATTTTTCTTCATCGTAAGAAAACCTTGAATAATACACATATCCTTAAACAAATAATATGGTACGCTCTTGAGAGTTCATAACACAGAATGTGATTTAGACTGTGAAATGAGTGTAAATAGGCCCCTTTGATATTGCAAAATGTGGAAATATTTATGTTTTTCTGAATTAATGGTTGAAAAACATTGACGTTGCTTTAAGTTAAGACAAGCTTCTGAGACGTAATAAAAAACTTTTTTACAAAAAAGTTAAAACAATCGACTTAAAAAAAAAACACTACAAAGTGAAAAATAACTTTAATTTCGGAAGTCGGTATCTTTGGATCTGTATTTTAGTTTTTTAACACCGACCTACCTCTGAAATTAAAGTCATTTTTCTCTTTGTAGGTTTTTTTTTTTTTGTAAAATAGTGTTTTATTTTTCACATTTTTATGGTATCTACCCCTTTGTATACCACTACTTGCTATGTAAACAACAGTGACAGCAAGTATTATAACATCATCAAGATACACAAAGTGGATTAAATACGTATTATCGAAACTAACTCAAAAACTACCCAAGCTAAGACTAACATTTTTAAGGGACCACCGCGCAAGCAACTCTACCAAATGAAAAATAATTTTCAAAATCTGTCCAAAATTGACGAAAATAAACATACAACCTCCTCCTTTTTTTAAGTCGGTTAAAAAAACTAGCCAATAGCGAGTCGGGCTCACACAATTATGGTTCCGAAGCAATCTACACTGGCAGTCAGTGGAACAGTCGCTGGCCTGCCGTAATTACTGTACTGCGCGTAATTAATAAACCTGCGCTAGCTCCTAACTATACTTTTGAATGACATAGTGACCACGAAAAAAATTATCTACACTAAAATCAACGCAATAAAATAATACGGCCATTTATGCGACATATATTTTGATACTCGCAAATAATTCAATACCTATATAGTACTTTCTGTTGACCTAGAATCAACCTAGAATCATGAAAGGCAAGAAGCAAGGTCTCTCGCACAAGTTAAGGGCCTGCATTACCTCAGATTGCGAAAATTGTCTTAGCATGAATGGCTGTAGTTTCAACAGTTCTGCAATATTCAATTTGTAATTACAGCAAAGATGAGGACTACTGCTAGGTATCATACACGGAATAGATAAATAAGGTTGGAATGGAAATGTGGGCATGACAAGCGCGCCACAATTATGATTCGAAAATCATAACTCGACCGATTCATTCATTCACTGCGTTTAGTGCGCTTCGGACAGTCGGACTACTTCGGAGAACAGAGCTCTACTTTAAAATGCCGTGTTGTGCAATTATAACTTGAAAAACAAAAAGTCAGACCGCAAGTATAGAGCGAAGAGGCATATCTATCCATAAGCAAATCGAAAATAACATTTAATTACAATTTTATTTGTAAAAAACATAAAAATATTCTGATCACTATGAAATTCCAAACATTAACAACATTATTGCAACAAGTTACAAAAAATATACATTGCCCTATGTGTACTCGCTTAATCAATGCAATGACCAAGTCCGCTTACAATGTACTGCATGCGTTGCGTCCTCTACACTTCAATCATTGACGTTTCGTCCTTTGCCCTGATTGGCCGAGATGCACGGCGCATGTTTATCGACAGTGAGGTGACCATGTGGTTAAATAAAATCATCGATAGAATTCTCGAAAAATTTATATTTACGTTTGACAAAGATAGATATTCTATGGTTGCCTGGAAGAGATTGCAGAAAGCGATAAGGCCGCCCATTGTATATTTTGTAGTTTGTGTCTTTTTTTTGTTATGTGTTTTTGTGGTGTACAATAAAGTATATATAAATAAATAAATAAATAAATAATTTTTGAATTATTTTATATTTAATTAATGATAGTATATTTTTGGTTGGACTTATAATGAGTAAATTAAATATTATATTAATCATTGAACGAATGTGACCGATGATATAAAGGGACATGTACAGGGTTAAATTGAATTATTGGAAATACTTTAAGGGGTCACTACTCATCATTATGAACAACTTTTACTTCGAGGCTAAACCAGAAAACGCGAAAAAAAATGTCTTGGAACAGCAGATTTTTTTCCCGCATTTTCTGGTTTGACCTCGAAGTAAAAGTTGTTCATAATGATGAGTACAGTGACCCCTTAAAGTATTGCCAATGAATTCAAATTTCACCCTGTAGATCTGTCTGTCATCTACAAGTATTGTATATGATAGATCTACGTGTATATTGTATTTAGTATTTTTTAAATTGCAATTTTACTTAAGCAATAAATAATAAATTTTAGGTTTCCTAAAGAACCTTTTTTTTTTTTGTGGATGGGAAATCATCAAATGACTTCTCCCGCTCTGGGCAGAGCGGGAGGGCGTGTCAGACTTTTACTGACTAAAACCCACCCATGTTCCTTCAGTTGCCCGTGCCAGGGCCACGGTATCTCTTTCGAACTACCCGCGACCCCGGCGGCATAGGCCCAATTGACCCCGTCACTGCTGACATCTCTTTGAGGCGCGCGTGGAACACAACGCGCCGTCGACCCGGGCCTGGTCCTTACCGAACGACGAGCTGCCCATTACTCGTCGTCCGCAAGCCCGCGCCTACGGTGGCCGGGAATCGGCGATCGATTCCCGCCGCCCAGGGCGTCTCCTACGGCGGCTAGGGGCGCGAGGGCGCGGCTGTTGCCTCTCCCTCACGCGTTCCGCTTCCTCCTTCGCGAGCATTACTGCTTCGCAGAAGGAGGTGACGGCCTCCCATGCACTCTCACTCCGCACCATGGCCTGGACCAGGTTTGGACGCGAGAGATCACCGCCGCCGATCGCCTCCGTGAGAATACGGCGGTGCTCCGCCCAAGCCAGGCAGACCTCCACTGTATGCTCCACCGTGTCCTCCGGGCGATCCATACAATGGTGACACCTGGGCGTTTCCTAACCTAACGCCACTTTAACAATTAATAGCAAGCGCCAATTGCTTAATAAATACGTTTTATTCCAAGGACAGTGATTATTTGTAATTAATAAAAGTAAAATAAATATTTCTTAGTATTTATTTCATGTTTCATTTTTCCCCATAAATTCATCAGATAATTTATCGATAAAGAATATCTGCTTTATCAAGCACTAGCGTGTATGAAAATTTTTATTGCTTTTTTGCGTGTGTGAGTGTCTATGTTACAAAAAAAGTCACACGGTCACACGGTAACACGGTCACACGGTCACACCGTTATTTTTTTCCATCGGATGATGTTTTTTTACGTTTATATATATAATATATAAGCTTATATACTTATTATGTAAAGGGTTTTTCCTTATGCACACATGGGATGCAGAAAGCCTTTGAGGGGTACCACTAACACGATGAGCACTTCTGAAAAAGTCTATTCAGCGCCGTTATACTAAACGGCTGTTAAACAAAGGAGTTAATATTCACGGTCTAAATTCTATAATTGATAACGTCTAAGCACCCTCCCTTAGATAATGTTACCCGAGAAATTTGCTAATGAGAAGCAAATTCAAAGTTCTAAGACCAACACTGAAACAACAGTGTGATATACTTAAGGTTTACTTAAGTATATAATTACTGGGTTCCTTCAGTAATAAAGTAAGTGATTAAGAAGATCTTACTGGGTAAGCAGAATTCCTTAGTATTATGAATAAGTTTATAGGTTTAGTGTTACAGAACAACTTAAGAAGATCTTACTGGATAAGCAGAATCCCTTACTATTATGAATAAATTTATAGGTTTAGTGTTACAGAACAACTTAAGCAGCTTCAATATCATCAGGGCCCTAATTTACTATGACTACTTACTTACCAACCTTACCTTACCTTACCTTACTTCGAAACCACGTCAATTCCTTGAGCTAATAACGTATTCTCTATGACACAATGAACGAAACAGCCTATATATAAAAAGGGGTTTCTACAAGACACGATATTGACGTGGTTTGCATGTGGTAAGATATAAGCATAATCATACAGAATTAGGGTTCTGGATTGTGCCGGCCAGCGACTAGTATTTTCAGGTTTTTTAGGGTTCCGTACCTCAAAAGGAAAAAGCGGAACCCTTATAGGATCACTTCGTTGTACGTCTGTCTGTCTGTATATCTGTCTGTCTAACAGTCTGGCAAGACCCTTTTTCTCAGG
Source organism: Cosmia pyralina (assembly GCA_946251885.1). Taxonomy (NCBI): domain Eukaryota; kingdom Metazoa; phylum Arthropoda; class Insecta; order Lepidoptera; family Noctuidae; genus Cosmia; species Cosmia pyralina. The sequence continues at coordinate 15,660,262 of OX276355.1, forward strand.
TAAACCGTTGGGGTATCAAGTTGAAATTAATATCAAATACGTAGGTGATACGTATTTTTTCGACATATTTTACACTCGCAAATAAATCACTTCCTAGAATCATGAAATTTGGCAAGAAGCAATGTCTCACAGCACAAGTAAAGGAATTAGTCCGAAAATTGTATGTAGTTTTATCATATATTTTTATTTAAGATTGCAAACTTAAATTTTCATTTGGAGAATGGACCGTGACGTTTATGTATGGGAGATGTTTTTCAACTACAATGTTAAGTTTGTTTTAGGGATAAATTTTTTTCAACTACGGAACCCTTCATTTTGCGTGGCCTGACACTCACTTGGCCGATTTTTTTTTGAGTCATCAATTACGAATTGAATTTATGAAACCTATTAAGGTATAAATATTTTTTTTATAATAATTTAACTTTGTGTGTTTTATAATGACATTAATTTTCTCCTTACTCACTTTATTCTTATATTGAAAAACTTATTTTTTCAAACTCAAACTCAAACTCAAAGCATTTATTTCAAATAAACCAATTACAGGCACTTTTGAATTGTCAATGGGTCGGTCAGTCAGAAAGATGAAGCTAGTTGCCCATTCCAAAGCGTAGTAGATCCCTATGGAGAAGAACGGGCAAGAAACTCCACGGACACTCTTTTAAATCATAATATTTTTACAAAATATTGGTTACATCGTTCAAGTTGAAAATATACATGTGAGAACAATGTAGAAAGACGTTTTTACTTTTTAGTTAAGTTTAATGGTATTAAAGCGTGTTTTTAGTTTTTTAAACTATAATTTATTTTTCAATTTTTTCGAGATAAATCGTTAATCCTGATGATCCAGATCAGGATAATGGGACAAAATTTTTAAATTAGTGTATTATCATCGGGCCCTGTTATGTGTGCAAAATTTCGAATTAATCAGACTATTTAAAGTGGGTAAAAATCGAGTTCAAAGATTCCGTTACATGCAAACATACACACAAACATACTGTTAGCGTGCATTGATGACTTGTTGACTTAATAGACTGATTGACTTCCTGTTAACATAACGTTTTAAATATTATCTGTAATTAATACTGAACTACTGACTTCCGGTTGTCAGAGACATCAACGTTGGAAATTGCCGCAAGAGCGAACGATATCACCTGGACCGATTTGTGAGATTGATGATTACTGTTGTGTACCTACGTGTACAAGTGTAAGATATTAATTGAAGTTGACTATTAAATACAGCATTAGCAAAGTGATTTGCCTTTTCTATTTGTAACCTATAAGTAATAGGTTGGGGAAAAAGTTTCTTCGCATTTTTTAAGGAAATTCAAAACATTTTTTTATATACATTATTTACATTTATCTAAAGTATGTAGGTACCATTTTGTTCGGTAACTTTTTGCCATCTTGTAGGTAGGGACATGATCCCATTGCTATAGAAATTTTGGGACTTCTGATCAAAATACCGCGACAAGTGGTTTTGGCAGTCCTCTCGTGATGTTAACCTGACACTGCCTAAAGAATTCTGAAGAGACCGAAACATGTGGAAATCTGAAGGTGCAAGGTCAGGACTATACGGCGGATGCATTAACACCTCCCAGCCAAACTCTCTTAATTTTTGCTGAGTGGCTAAAGATGTGTGAGGTCTAGCGTTATCATGATGAAAAACCATACCCCTTCTGTTGATTAATTGCGGCCGCTTTCTCTCAACTTCTTGCCTTAATCTCATCAGTTGTTTGCAGTAGAGTTCAGAATCGATGGTCCTGCCTGGTGGTAACAGCTCATAATGAATAATGCCCTTCCAATCCCACCACTCACTCAGCATCACTTTGTTGCGAGTTAACCCGGGTTTCGCCACAGTCTGTGAAGCCTGACTGGTCTTTGACCACGACCTTTTTCGCACGTTCTTGTCGTACGTGATTCACTTTTCATCACCAGTTATCAGCTTCTTCAAAAATGGTTCGGTTTCATTACGTCGTAATAAAGAATCACAAATGAGTACACGGTTCATTAGGTTTCTTTCAGTGAGCTCGTGAGGTACCCAAATATCGAGCTTTTTTGTGTACCCAGTTTTATTCAAATGCGCCAAAACTGTTTTGTGGTCAATTCCCAGTTCTTCAGCTACGTCGTAACTACTGATATGCCGATCTTGCTCCACTTTTTCAAAAATGGCATCCATTTTATCCGTAATAGGGCGACCAGAGCGACGTGCATCTTTGACATCAAAATTTCCGGACGAAAACGCCTAAACCAAATTTGTGCTACTCTCACAGACACTGCAATGGGTCCATAAACACTGCAAATTTTTTTCGCGGCTTGCGTTGCATTTTTACCTTTTTTGTAATAAAAATTTAAAATGTACCGAATTTCTTCATTAGATTCACTCATCTTGACAGTACGAAAAACAAATGAAAATCACACATTTTCCTAATTTGAATTTGGAATTATGTTCGTTAAAATTTAAACTTTCAATGATACCAAAACCAGCCAGATACAAATAGTATAGCCAAAGAGATTTTATTTTAAGTTCATACATACTATAATGCGAAAAGACTTTTTCCCCAACCTAATATATTACACCTGGAGGATATGAGAACGCATACGTTCCAATAATACATACAGGTGAAGTTAATAAAAGCGTGTTAAAAAATGTACAGGCAATTTTAAATGCACCGTTAAGCGAGTTTGCAGCCCAAAGTTTCAGCAAAAAAATAAATTGACTTATGCTACTAAATAAGTAACCGCAAGAAAGTACTCGATTGAGTCGCGACGCTGCGCGTCTCATCGTAAGTGTTCCTGTCATGAATAAAATATTTACCTACTTAAGATAATTCCCTATTTTAAGAGGATATTTCGAAGCGTGGTTTAGCTCGATGTGTAAGTGTAATGGTGCTGTCTGTTTGACGCGAGAGATAGCAGACTCTCACGCGCATCGGAATTTTACGACAAAATGCTACACTTATATTAATTTTTAGTTTAGTAAGTTTTAAAATATTTAAATACCTTCGATTTAAAGCAAATTTTACTGCACAATAAGAAGCTATTTACTCGTAATCGTATAAAACAGAAAATAGACGGTCCTAGTTTGGTTTTTTTTCTATAGAAAAAAATTCTAGTAATCACGTTTCGGTTTTAGTACAGCAGTAGACAATTGTATTCAAATAGCACATATTGAAAATCCAAATGATTTAATCTTAGACATTTGGTTTTATGGGAATTTTAAAAACACAAAATTATCGTTGTATCCCCTTAAGACGGCAATAGAATATAAGCTTCCCGTTAAATGTTTGATCGATGCGCTCCTTCTAGAGAACAAATAATGGTAAATCTTTTGTTAGACTTTAGTATGTATAAAAAGTGCTTTATCTAGAATTTTGAATTAGCCAAAAGTCTAAGCTGAGGCTAAATTAAAAAGAAACAACAAAAATATCGATTCCATTGACAAAAATGATAAGGTATTTTTTATTATGAAAAGTGCGAAAGTACTTAAATAAAGAGCTTACAGTTGAGCGTTTTCAAAAGATTGAACGTTACTCTCTCGCTTTGGAAAGCTTTTGTATACCACGAAGTGGAAATCGGATACTTGAAAATGAAATGTTGAGTTCGTTCAAGTAATGTGGCTACGTGCTACGGCGTAGACACGAACGTAGCCGGCTACATACTGCTACGGACTGCTACGGACTTTTTGTGAGAAATTATTATTTTGAATTCAAAAACAGATTCGAAATTAATAATTAGACTCGAAGATATACTGTTCATAGTTAGATACATAATTTGTTTTAAAATTCGTAACTATTGAAAAAATATTAAATGTAATCAGTTTTTTTTTAAACAAAATGATTCCGGTTATAAAAATATCGGTGTCGATCATATCATAACTCGTACACTGTCAAACTATAAAAAGAAATAATTAGATTTAAAAAAAAAATGTAGTGATGGACACAGCATTTACCCTTATTATACAATAAGACACCAGATAGCGTGTCACGGCTGAAAGGAATGCCGTCCAGTAAATCACTGTACACTTGAGCCCCGATAAATAATCTCCGGTCGGTATCTCATACATTCCTATCACATTTGCGTCGATTTGTAGGCCTTTCTTATTTCGGACAGAATTGATGGGCTCGTTTGAATATCTGAGAAGTTCGGTGTTCAATAATATGCGAGGGAATTTATGTCGGTACGTTTTCCATGGTTGGTTGTTTATTTGGTCGTGAGTGTAAAATTATTTTATGAGATTGTTCACCGTTTTTGTCATGCCGGGGCCACATTATACGGGATGTGCCGTTGATTATCACGTTGAAGGGCGATAATCGTAGGTGTAGCCACCACTTACCGCGATAATTTGACCGAATCTTAACCGAATTTAACTACCGCGATGTTTAAAGCGGGCATTGACGTTGACGTATAATGTGGCGTCGGCATCAGGCGTCTAGCGCGTTATTATGTTAATGACATTATGTTTTCGGTTGTTTTGGCGGATAACTGTATCAAATAATTTCTAAGTTGCAATTTGTTATAAGCAAGGACATTAGCCAAGTGACTTAGTAGCTTGCACCAATAAACAAGAAACCAATAAATTCTTATAATGTAATGAAAGAGAAAAACCACAGTTAAAAATCACAGTTCTGTTTTTATAATGTAGTGCCGTAAGGGAGGAAGCAAGATTTATTTATGTAAGGATTTTGTACTAAGTTGAGAAATATGGTGTTATGTGAGGTCGTAAGGAGCTCGTGGCTAAATGACAACAGAAGCACTGGTCGATTGAAGGTCAAGCTACGCTTGCCGCGGTCGGTTCCTGGATAAAAAGACGTCACAACAGCTATGTGACTGATATCTTTGTTTACAATAGAACGTGATCGTACCGATTCTTTGACGTATACACGTACTAAAAAGCACGTTAAGCCGTCTGTTGATCCCGACTGTCATTAGTAGATCTTTGACAGTCGTTACGAGTAGTCAGAAGTCCCACAGTCTGATAAGATAACCAGTCTTACCAAGGGGTATCGTGTTACCAAGTAAATGGGATGAGGAGGTCAGATAAGCCGTCGCTCCATGTAAAATACTGGTACTGAGCTGCATCCGGCTAGACTGGAAGCTGACTCCAACATAGTTTGGAGAAGGCTAGGCAGGTTGATTTCTGAGGTGGTACGTAGCAGGGTAAGAAGACTCGGAAACTTGAAGGAAATAGGTAAAAAGCAAAAGCTAAAATGTCCGGCACAATCACTTTTCCATTACCACCAAAGTGACAAACTCCGAATAGTGAAACAGTCGTCGGTTGATAATATCCGAAAAGTTTAGTGTAAGTGGTCGGTATTATAAGGATTCCTTGTCAGCTGTAATATCCCACGTAGAAATCCCAGACAATACTTAGACAAAGGCCAACCAGGATTAGGTATCGTAAGTAGGGGTGGTTTCTACAGGTACTTCTCCCGTTCAAGCGGGTATAAAAGAGATTATTATATCATAACAGCGTGGGAAAAAACTCTGTGAAACTCTTAGGTAAAAAGTTGGTGTTTTTAAAAGCAATTTTACTAGGGTGTTGGCCATTAATAATTAAATATTGTAGAGTGAAGAAGATGTCGAAGTGAATTTGCTCCTACTTTAGCTCTTAGTTGTCACTTTTAATTATCTTAGAGACAGCTTTTTAATGGCATCGCTTAATAATTATTTTATACTTATTTGTGTCAAACTCAAACTCAAAGCACTTATTTCAAATAAACCAATTACAGGCACTTTTGAATTGTTAAGGGGTTGGTCAATCAGAAAGATGAAGCTAGTTGCCCATTCTAAAGCGTAGTAGGTTCCTATGGAAAAGAACGGGCAACAAACTCCACGGACACTCTTTTAAAGCAAAATATTGTTACAAAATATTGGTTACATCATTCATGTTGAAAATATACATGTGAGAACAATGTAGAAAGTCGTGCATGTTCAAAGTGTCCGTAATAAAAAGCTAAAAATTAAAAACAACTACATTCAATATATGCTGTGGCAGCTAAGAGATGACCAGTCCCAACTGACGGCGCCCGAACGAACATGACGCATGGAACAGTAATATTTAGCTCAACCATTTTAAAGGGAATTTAATGATCCAACACACACGCCACCACCAGCTAGACATTTGAGTGAGCATGACATACTCTCGACCGCCAGGACACATTCAAGTCAATGAAAGACGTACCTACCCAGTAAACGATAGCTTTATAGTAGCTACATAGTGCTCACACATGTGCTATTTAATTATACAATATACAAAACTGACAATTTAGGCCGGTACTAAGTTGTCAGTTTTGTAAAACTAACAACTTAATGTGTCGGAATAAAGTTCGAAATTCAAAAAAGAGTCCATGTTTTAAACCGGGGTTTGCAGATGAACCTTGTTTTGTAATAAGACTGGAGTCAACTGCCACATATCCGCGTCTACGCGGGACTTCCTAATTGCTCTAGCATAACATAATTTTAAATATTTCAATATTTATTTTACATTGTTGATTGCAATAATAAATAAAGGTACGTAATTACTTTCCTTATTTAACTACTATTTGGAGGAGCAAGAGGAGCTCGTGGCTAAGTAATAACAGGCGCACGGGTCGATCCATCAGGTTAAGCTACGCTTGCCGGGATCGGTCCGTGGATAGTTGACCATCTTTACATACCGAGACTCCTCCGTGCCTCGGAAAGCACGTCAAGCCGTTGGTCCCGGCTGTTATTCGTGGATCTTTGACAGTCGTTACGGGTCTTCAGAAGCCCGAAAGTCTGACAACCAGTCTTACCAAGGGGTGTCGTCTTACCCAGTTAATGGGTTGTGGAGGTCAGATAGGCAGTCGCTCCATGTAAAATACTGGTATTCACCTGCATCCAGTTAGACTGGAAGCCGACCCCAACATAGTTGGGAAAAGGCTAGGCAGATTGATTTAACTATTATTTGTAACGCCGACGTGATTTATTATTGTTGTTGCACAGGTTGCACTAAAATAACGAAAGATTAGAAAAACAGACCTTAAAACGGCTACTTATTCTGTGACTGACATCTTTGTTTACAACAGGTGAACGTGCCGATTGTCCGACGGGACTAAAGATATTACGAGTATATGTCTGCGTCTACTTCGTCACTTTGTGAAAAAGAGGTGAAGTTGTCTTTATAAACGTGACTTAATATTAGTAAAAATTGAGAATTAGACAGAAAAAAAATCCTATGATAAAATAAAGAATTCCCAGTCGAATTATAAAAAAAAGTGAATTTCGTAAAAAGGTCAGTTGACTCTTTGTATTTTCCTGCCATCGATATTTACAGATCCGTACCTACCTGTCTCTTTTGTTTGCTCGAGCTGAATGAGAATAAGTCATCCGGTGATTAAGATGATGGTGCCAGAAAATTACTTGGTTTTGCTACACCCAATGCTTTAGGTACTCAGTGTAGTTAATGTGAAGACTAGCTGTACCTCGCGGTTTCACATGCAGAAGTCCTGTGGGAATAAAAAGTATCCAATCAATCTGCCTAGCCTTTTCCCAACTATGTTGGAGTCGGCTTCCAGTCTAACCGGATGCAGCTGAATACCATTATTTTACATGGAGCGACTGCCTATCTGACCTGCACAACCCATTAACTGGGTAATACGATACCCCTTGGTAAGACTGACTGTCAGACTTTTGCTGACTGTCAGGCTTCTGACGACCCGTAACGATCCAATATATCCTAATGGTCTACCCATGTGCCAAATTTCATCCAAATCCCTTGAGCCGTTTTAGCGTGAAAGCGGCAATAAACAAACTCACTTTCGCATTTGTTTCGCATTGTTCTGTAGTTTCTACCTACCCCCATGGGAGGGGGGCGTGAGTTTATATATGTGTGTATGCTCCATCGGTTTGGGTTAATGAGTGGAGGTGGACGGGAAGAACCGCGTGTCTGGTTGGCAGACTGAACGTAGTGCCTGTCGCTTCGGTCGTCGTGCTGAGGCGCGGTTGTGCTCTTCAATTTAGCAAAGTTATACAAAGTTGCTGGATTGAGGACTGCAGCTGTGTCATGGCTGGAGTGGCGGGTGTTGCGTTTGGTCGGTTGGCCGGACACCGTTTGTTTGCCTTTATTGAGTTGCCTGAACCGTTGAATTCGGTTATGATTGTATTATTATTATTATGTAAGTAATCTGTTATTCACTACAGGGATTGATCGGACCGGCGGCGTGGGCGGGCTGCGGATACGGCACACGGTAATTGTGGCTCCTCCGCAGTCTGTCCGTGGCGGTGTGACTGATCCATGAGTGGAATAGTGCATGATTAGTAGTTTTGAGGTTAGTTTTTTGCTATTAGGTATAAGTATTGTATTTAACAAGTGCTTCTCGCCATCAACCTTAAAAGTTTGACGAGTAAAATTGTTTAAATTAAAAATTAATATATTTTGAAAAAAAAATGAAATATAAGTTAGGATGAGGTTCCAAATACAACATATCTATACATGTGTCCTTTCATCTCATATTCAAGGACAGCTAGCTACTCATCCTCTGCATTATTTAACAAGCCGTCTAAAAGTTTGACCTACTTACCAATTCACGTTCTTCTCATTACGATCGAACATCTGAAACAAACGTAAACCAGAGTTTATACGTGTCTTTAAGTTTTTAAAGCTGTTATTTTTACTAATTACGACACTACACCGGTAAAACTTGCAATACCTAAGGAAAAACTAAATAAAATTCTACTTCTGGGAATCTCAATTTTATCCGAAATGTATGATGGAAGTCCTATTAATAACATTCGCCAAAAAACTCAATAAGCAGGGGAAATTATAGAACGACTAAAAGCACTCATAAGCAATATCCGTTCAGACCCATGTCAAAACCATTCTTGGTTCGCTTTCAAGGGAAAATTCAATATCCCACAAATCTCGATTGATCTTTTATGCATAACATCTTTTTGTTGCTAACTTGCTTGCTCTCTGTTTATTCCAGTAACACAACAATGGAATCTGGCAGGTACTTTGTGACCTTTGTCGTCAGTGACGATACCTTTTTAATTGTTATATGAATTGTTAATTAGGTGTGACTTTGACTTTGAATTTGTTCCAAATGTGGAACCTACCCAAAATAGAAACCAGCTGTCAATGTTTTAAAACAACCTTGGATTTGCAAATAATTTGTTTCTGTTAATATGTTACCATTTGCCTGTTCTTGAATAATAGTGCGAGACAAGACTATTGCCATGAGTTATTCTAATATGGAGTGCCAAATCAATATAGCTAATAGCTATTAGCTACATACTGTATGATCACCAAACAGTCAAGTAAGTTTATAGAGATTTAAAAAGAAAGAAACAAAAAAAGAAAAGAAAGATAAGAAGAAAGAAAGAAGAAAAGAGGAAGAAGGAGAAGTGAAGAAAGTGTTTATAGAGGTAGGTACAATTATGAGAATTAAATTTCTATAGTGCAATGAACATGGTATTCTCGTACTCTTGTACAGACATGATGTCCCGTAGGGTTGGGCAGAGGTGTACCTATAGTAGGTCATTTCGCCAGTTATGTTTAAGTCCTATGTAAGTCAAGCCTAATGCCATCAGTCGGGCAGAAATCCAGACTCAGGGCTGCTACTGAGAAGTTCCAGATAGCAACAACCCAATTACAGTTTTCATGACCTGGGGATCGACCATAGGACCCATGCTCAACTGAACAGACCAACGAAGCAGCCAATGAGGAAGGTCGGGCAAAGCTAATTGTAGATGGTGTGATCATAGCTAGGTCCCTAGGGCCTATAATAAATTTGACATTTCGTTCATTCATGAGTTTGGTTTTATTTCACTATTTCGTTATTTTCAGTTATTTCAGTATTTTCGATCAAGTATTTGACATGGCTTGTCGGAATTTAAAACCTTGAATATTTCCTCGTATAGTCAATTTCTTCAAAATGCTTTTAACTCTCGTTTATTGTTTAAAAAATCTTTACGAGTAGCTTTAATCCACAATCTTAAAATTTTAGGGTCTCTCGGGAAATGGTGGTCTCCAATTTCGGAGTATTTAGGAACACAACAAAACATCATTTTCGCAAAAATAAAATAAAACCACGTCGAGAATTAACTACGACAGCGCCATTTTGACAGTTGGCTTTCCCATTATCACGAAAGTAAAGAATAAGTAGTTTATTTGGCATCCCAACATGTCAATCAATCTGCCTAGTCTTTTCCCAACCATCCCAACATCAGTAAAGATTAAAAATAAGAAATATAAATAAATACGATGTAATATAATTGTGATGATGATAAATAAGATGTATGAGAAGAGTTTCGGAATAGCTTCGAGGAAATTGGTAGGTCAAGCGGTTATCAAAACTAAAATTAATTCGTTTCAATGTTCGGCAGGATAGAGCTTGATAAATAATTGTGTAGCTTCGGAATTTTGGAGCTAACGATTTTGATAGCAGATTATAATTAATTTTCTAGATATCGCGTGGTTCCTTGTGAACAAAATAGTCATTCCATTGGTTCGGTTTTGGTTTTTGATTGGTATTTTGGTGGCTTCTACAGACTCTAATTTTATTACAAAGTTTATTAACTCTCGTAGATCTAAACAAGACTTATACGAGCGGTTAATTTTTAGTGGGTGAGGTGTCAGTCTAAAGTTAGAACCTAAGCTAACTTTCCTTTACAGCCTTTGCGCAAAAAATAACACCTTTTGCCGTCAGAGAGTTGTGTGAGAGTGAGAGTGTTTCGCAACAAAGATTTATTTATAGGCTAAAAAGGTGCGATACCTTTGCGTTTTTTCTGTAGCAAAAATGGTAAAGCATCTAGTTTAACGCTTTCATGAAAAAACAACGTATCTAACTAGATTTTTTTTTCTATACCTACCTAGATTGAAAACACCATAACTCGTAAATATATGTCAAACCTTCCAAGAACGAAAATAGTAATAACTACATGACTTACATGTGAGGAGCTCGTGGCTAAGTAATAACAGCCGTACGGATCGATCCATCAGGTTAAGCTACGCTTGCCGGGGTTGGTCCGTGGATGAGTGACCATCTTTACAAACCGAGACTCCTCCGTGCCTCGGAAAAACACGTTAAGCCGTTGGTCGTGGCTCTCATTCGAGGATATTTGATAGTCGTTACGGGTTGTCAGAAGCCAGAAAGTCTGACAACCAGTCTTACCAAGGGGTATAGTATTACGCAGTAATTTGGTTGTGGAGGTCAGCTAGGCAGTCGCTCCATATAAAATACTATTCAGCTGCATCCGGTTAGACTGGAAGCCGACCGTAATATAGATGGGAAAAGGCTGGCAGATTGATTGACTTGAACTAAATGTGGCCAGATTTTCCTTTACAATCACTAGGTACAACAAGAAATATTTCACATCAATTTAATAACGATCCACAAAGCCATAACCCCAGTAATCACACACGTAACACAGGTGAACACGAAACAATTTCAGACTACTCCGTACCAAACACTATTCACACCTGGTCACGTATTAAGATATCACAATCGCCAACCCGACAGCGGCGGCGCCTCCACCAAAATACCGATAGTAATACCATTATTGTTACCATCAATTTCAGAGAAATAGGACACTATGGGTATTTACCACAGAATTTGTAAGGTTTACCTCAAGTCTAATCAATCGGTAGGGTCGCATAACCGTTCGTAGATATGGTAGGTATTTCACGCAAGATTGATGGAGCCCTTTGAAGGTAAGCGATATCAGCATCGGACAGCACCTATCCTGGCATTAATGCTAAAATGGACTTTTTTGGCACAAGCTTGAGGCACGCACTGTTGTTGTTAAAACATTTCACTTTTTTTTTTTGTAATTTTTTGTTTTTAATAAATTTTATTCTTTCATAACTTATTTTTTTAATTTTTTTTTTTAGATTCTGTGAACTGTAAATTATGGTTAGTTACTGTTGTTGCTGAGGATCTAGAATAATAATAATAATAACCCCACCGCCGTATCTCTACGTTGACGTCGTGGTGGGGCTTGCGCGCTCCGAACTCTGGGTTTGTGCCGGTGGAGTTTACTTTGCTGAAACAGGTCTAGGGTGAGGAGCCAGACCAAGAGAGATACGTGAACCCGCAGGGCAGCATGTGGCGAGCTGTTGGGCAGTAGCGACCCCACGGACCCTATTTCCCGGGAGAAGTCTTGTTCTTCACCTCTGGCATGCCTTTATTGGCCGGCTGGAGTGAACAATGACGGGAACAGAGCTCCCACCTCATTCTTGCCTTTATTGGCCGGCTTGAGTGGAGATTCGCAAGAGCAAACGTGCTCGGAGGAAGGAAGTATTCCAGTAAGTGCTTGTAGGGATCTTGACCATCTTCCGGGCTCTGGGATTGTTCTGAGAGCCGTGGAATACCTCTCCACTCCTCAAGCTCCTCAGGACATGTTGCCCCTTGTCGCTACGTCACTATGTGCTAGCGACCGTTTCCGGGGGCCCATTATTGAGTGTGCAAGTCACCCCCTGCCAATTTATCTGTGTATATTATATAACATTGGTCAGGCAGGGGACACAGTTCTTCCATAGTTCAAGGTACCCAATCCATGTAGCCACCCAAACCCATAGGCCCAATGTGTTTTGTTGTCATGTTCTGCAATAGTCCTGCACCAACCGGGGGTTGTCCTTGGGTGCACTTGCATAGTGCATACAGGGATAATCGTCGGCTGGTGCCTCCTCGTCATTTAAAATTGTCTAAGGGGCCTCTGCGAGTTGGCTTCGGCCCCTCGTACGCCTTCCAAAGGTCCGGGACCCCAGGGTCCCGAGATAAGCCAAAGACAAATAATAATAATAATAAAAACGTTTATTTTCTCCACCACATAATGAAACTTACTACAAAATACATGATTTGTGTATACAAAAATACATTGATGTTGTGGAGACTGGAGCCTGTACTAGCTGTGTGCCTGTATTTTTAAAATGGATCGTGCTTCGGATTTCGTTAATAGATTTTGATATTATCTTAACATCGTCGTGCTCCATAAGCAAAATACGCGCATTGACGTGGAGTTGCGGATACCAGCCCTTATTACCTAACGTCGTCGTGCATTCCTAGCGATGCTGTCGAAAAAGATAGCGACGGGAGTGAATATTTTCATAACGATTTATTCTACAATGATGTTGTTATGAATAATTAATTAATAAACACAAATATTTTTTATTTATTAATTAACTAGTTTCTGCCCGCGACTTCATTGCGTGGAAGTCGTATGACACCACAACATTCTAAAAAAAACAGACAATTTTTTTTAAAACTTCCCTGTCTGTTTGTAGTTTTGGTCTCAGCAGCCAAACTATACAGAGAATCAGGACTTGTGGGTCGGGAGCAAGCGACGTACAGTTGTCCAAGTGATAAGCAGCTTGTGTTGAGGTCAACAATCGCAGCCTTTAATAGGAATTGCCCATTGCTTGCGAAGTTTTTCGCTTTTATATAGGTACTACCTAATGGCAACAGCACTGATATAAACACACAATGACTGATGCATTCTTGACGAACGGCTATCACTAAAATAATATAACAGTAGATTGTAAACACACGCGATTTCTCATTACCAGTCACCTAACTACAGACATTTATTTTTATTATAATCATAGATGACAGAAAAGGCCTAAACTTGATGTTTTTCTATGAACTATTTATCATAAATAATAAAATATAATCAAGTAAAAACCAGCACACTACCACCTATACTAAAATATTTAAAAAAAGAATCACAAAAAAATATCAAAAATTGGGAGTGGAACTTACAATCACTGGTTAATAAAGCAGTCGTTGAACCGCTAAGCTAATATATTTGCTTTGTTGACTAAAATAACTTTGTGATTCTTTTTTTAAATATTTTACTAAAGGTGATGGTGTGCTGGTTTTTACTTTATTATATTTTATTATTTATGATAGATAGTTAATAGAAAAACATCAAGTTTAGGCCTTTTCTGTCATCTTTGATTATTATATGCCATGATGGATTGCTTAGCTCCATAAAGGTACAGCGTGATGATAATCATTACCTCCTTTAAACGTTAAATCGGTAACTATCTGGAATGTTCTAACCCCTTGACTCGTCTTTTGACAATGTGAGGTAAACTATATAGGTATATACAAACATAATGCAATATTACTTATCCCCTATAGCAAATAGCATTAAGCCGTTGGTCCTACTGGTTTGTGGAGGTCAGATAGACAGGTCTCTGCTGCCGGGGTCGCGGGTTGTTCGAAAGAGATACCGTGGCCAACTGAAGGAACAGGGGTGGGTTTTAGTCAGTAAAAGTCTGACACGCCCTCCCGCTCCGCCCAGAGCGGGAGAAGTCATTTGATAATTACCCATTCACAAAAAAAAAAAAAAAAAAGATAGGCAGTCTCTCCATGTAAAAAAAACTGGTATTCAGCAGCATCCGCTATGACTGGAAGTCGACCCCAAAATAGTTGGGAAATGGCTAGGCAGATGATGCAGATGATATAGATTAGGTAAAAGTTGTTATTTATGTAAAGTTTATTTTAATTTTTAATCTGACAATATTAGCTCAAATATAGTTTAAATCGAAAAAACTTACTTTAAATGTGCCTTTCACCTGCAAAAACATTCCGCAAATATTAAAACAAAAATACGCACAAGGGCAAATTAAAATCTGCATTAAGCAACTCTTGTCCCAAATTATAAGAAAATTTAATTAAGAGCTAATCCTAAAGGTGTACAGCATTTGGGCGAAAGCATGACCAAATTAAGAAGACCCAAGGGATTCCTTCGCCGCCATCTTTGTTCAACAAAATTGGAGGGCCAAGATACTGTAATGGTTTTTGTTAAGGTGGTTACCGCATCCACTCTTTTGATTTATCGTTCGGTCCGTAATTCCGTGGCCACCTGAGCTGACGAATTTTTTTGACCATTACATGAAAAACAACTCAATTTATGCTTTATAAAATATGAAAGCGTTTCACGTTTATAGAGTGAGAAATTTTAACTGTTTATGACGAAACGTTTAGTGCATTACACATTTTATTAGTATTCAATTATATTATCTTTAAAGATACGGGCACAGATGAATACAGATTATACAGTTAACCAAGTGCACAAACACGCTGTGAATGTGTGCGTAAAGACGAGTAACGTCAGCACACAACCACAGATTAATACAGATGGGACACTCCGCAAAATCATTTAAATAAAAAGCGACTTGCTATGACACAATAAAGTGCAATTCAGGTCGCACAACGCTTCATTACCTACAGTTATATTCACCTCTAAGTTGCCTCTCTTTCTATCGCGTAACGCTTATACCTTCTGACTCGTTAGGGTTGTCTTCTTTTACGACGCGGCGCGTGAGTGAGTATCGAACTAACGTGCGAGCCGTCCGGTGCGCGGCAGCCCACACTGAATTGACCGAGTGAGATGAGCCCGCCGCGTAATTGTAGCTTCATACCTAAACTGCGGAGTGTCCTATCTGTATTAATCTGTGATACGGGTATCATGCTGTGAACTGCAAAAAGTTTTCGTTTTGTCTCACATTGGATTTGTTTACTTAAGTATTGGCTGGGATTGTGTTTTCAGAATTCTAACTATGATCATTTAATTTTTACACCAATATCATCACAAAAACCTGACACCTATTACAAAAGAAGGTACGTAACTGGATTAAAAAAAAAACTTTATTACAGTTCACTTTTTTTTTAATACAAAATCAGTTCTTTCTTTGATATCAAAAACTAATTTACTTTTGACTTCACAAAATGAAGTAATTCGCAATAACAACTTTGCCAGCAGCCAGTCGATGATCGCACTCCGGTGAAAGAAGGTAACAGGACCACGTCCTTTGATCTACGCCCCCGTAACGAAGAAACTTTAATAAAATTATTAAACTTTATGCCTCAGTGTTTATGATTACTTTGAAATACTTAACGTAATTTTCAGTAAAGAAATTAACAAGTTGTGGGTACAGTCAGCAACAAAAGTTGATTAACACTTGCAGTCTTGTAATCATAATTACTAAGCGAAATATTTAATTCAAATCGGAACAGAAGTACTTAAAATTTTAAGTGCATTAACTCTTAACAGTTCTCGAATAATTTTGTGTTAATTTAGATGATGTCAAAAAGTAGCAGTGTTAACTGACTGGTTTTGCTGACCGTACGCCAATTTTTTACGTGTTGCTGAGTCTATTAATCCGTTTTTTAAATGGATGTTTTTCATGTCAAGATTTGTTTTTGTTATTGAAGACGGCATTGACATCGAACAGCATAATCGGCCTGTAATGTTCCCACAGTTGGGACTCATGCCTCCACTCTGTGAGAGGGAGTGGGCTGTTATCTACCACGCGGGCAGTGCGGGTTGGTAGACATCTACCAACCCGCACTGGGCCCAGGCATGCCCTAGAACCAAAAATTTGAAGACATGTAACATCACATGTCTTCGAATTTTTGGTTCTAGGACATGCCGGTTTCCTCACGATGTTTTCCTTCACCGTTTTTTTTTTTCAAAAGATTTACTACCTGCACCTCTTTATAACTTAGATAATTTTTATTGATTTTATCTAAGTAATACATTGCTTAAATAAAATAACCAACACACACAATTTGCAGGGAATGCTTGCAATAAATTGCAATTATCAATATTGCTAAGCCCTTTGGCGTGTTTACTAACAGCAGATTATGCTCAAACTTTGCATTAATTAAAGGCAGTCTAATAAACCCACGCGGCAGTTTCAGCAAAAACATTTTCCCCACGAAGCCCTAACAAGCCCTAACTGTGTGAGTACGACGGATACTGAAAACAAAACATTACTTCGACAAACTGGGCCACTCATGTACGGTTAGAATTATGAGCAAGACTGTTTATACGGACAACTATGTACTTGTTTAAGAGGGCACGTACTTCAAACAAGCCTTCGTAGATAATATTTGTGTTGGCGCCACTAATTCTCGTCTTCGTTACGGCTTAGTCGCGTCGCAGTTTCACCAAACAATTTGAAGTTTCGCGCAGTAAACACAAATAGAGACCATGTTCTCTTTTGATTGTTAAGTATCAGACAATAAATATGAGCACTTCATCAGGGCGTGTGGTTACGTGCAAGGCTAGCTGTAGCAGACTAAGCTTTGCTTAGGCCTTGAGTGTCGCATGATACCGCAAAAGTTCATGTCAATGTGTGTTCGAATTTCAACCGAACCTCTTAGGATCACAACTACTATAATCCCGCGGTCGCCATTGGATGATGGTATTTTACAGGGTTATTGGTAAAACACCAACAACCTCTTAATGGGTCATTGCACTCATCATTATGAACAACTTTTAAAATCGCGGAAAAAATCAGCTGTTCAGTACAATTTATCTACATCAAATTCTTCAAAATGTAATGAAATGATCTCTTAAGAGGTTTTTGGTGTTTTACCAATAACCCTGTATATATATTTTATATCTGTGGACTTCAAACGCTTTTTCTTATGAACCTAAGCAGTATCATGCGACACTCAATGGTTTCACAATTATTCCTTGCTCCTCCATCCAATCATGCGGCCAGTCTCAGCGGAGGCTAGCCATCGACGCGGGAGATATTATAGTGCACAAGTGTGTGAAACGCAGGTGCAATCTCTCTTCCTTCACTTTCATAGTCCGATGGGACGGCAATCCGACACGACTGGAGAGAGGTCAGGTGCAGGACCAACGGCTTAACGTACTTTCCATGGCACGGGGCTATCAGACCGCCAACTTCCAAACTCCGGCTGCTGCCGAGAAATTCCTAATGAAAAGCCGTAATAACACCTTGCTCAAACCATATATCTACATGCTGAAAATGTGTGTCAATTAGTATGACCAAAAAAGGGACGTTCGACTTCGACACAAAAAAATTAAGTGTATGATTTCCCTACACGAAGAACTAACATTACTTCCATAAATCAAAAAACCAGTAACCATGTTCTATTATTTCAAGCTTTATTCATTACTAGCTTTTGCCCGCGGCTTCGGCCATATTGAGATCTGAAATTATCCCACGGGAACGTACTACCGAGATAAAAAGGTATATAGGGTGACTGGTAATTAGTGACCGATACTTAAACACATGACTATACTTATGATAACAAACATTTTTTACTATGGGACCAAACCTGAAAACGCGAAAAACAAATCAGCTTCCCCATACATTCATGTTCGCATAACTCGTCAAAATGTAGGGAGCAGCTAATTTTTTATTCGCGATTTCGGGTTTGGTCCCCTATTAAAAGTTGTTTGTAATGATGTGCACAATCATGTGTTTAGGTATCGGTCACTAATTACCAGTCACCTTATATATGTCCTAATCCAGGTCATGGATCAGGTCTACCCATGTGCCATATTTTATCTAAATGAGTTTAGCCGTTTTAGCGTGAAAGCGTAACAAACAATCAAACTCACTTTCACATTTCTATTATTAGTTAGGAGTAGGATTCACAATGACCTAACGCTTTTGTCGGTGAATAGACTTCAGTTTAACCAAGCTCATTTAAAGATATTTACTGCCTGATAAGAGTCCGTTTTACCAATTTAAGCGACCCTCTATTTAGTGTGTACCTTTGAAATTAATTCAGGAACAGTTCAGAGTAATCTTTAATTGTGTTAACTACCTCGTTTGGAAGGTAATTCGAGTTTAGATCGTCATTTTCCTTTCATTCATTAATTATTTCTGAGTACGTTTGATTTTAAGATCACATAAAATACTATTGAACGACAAACCGTGCAGCTTATGAAATTCAGAGGCTCATCGCTATTTCGAAGAATATTGTAATGATGGGTAAAATTCGAAAGCTTTCATGGGTGGCTAATCTTTATACTAAGGACACTAAACACACAAAAGGCTCATCTGCTATAAAAAAGCTACATATTGTAAAATCCGATTACATGATGAAAACAAAAATGAAAACGCATGCATTTCTACATTACAACTGTAATTTATTTTTCATTAATTTCATCAAGACACTTCAGACGCATAAAAATACACGCATACATTCATAAAACTCACGCTTTCTTCCCATGGGGGTAGGCAGAATCGACAGAAAGCCACCTGCTACGATCCACAAATAAAATGACGCACAAAAAAAAATCATTCAATTACGTATCTTTTTCAAGTCAAGAACGTTCAATGTCAAACATACATCCATATCAGTAGTACAGTTGCACAGTACGGAATCCCTGCTGATATGCTCTTAAAGGGATTTGCTGTTCACATAACCCGGCTGAGTCGTTTACTCAAACGACAAAGTGGATTGTAACGGTCACTCAGTACGTATAATCTGCGCAGAGTGATTTTCTTGATACTGCTTTACTATTGGCGGTTATTAATGCTTTTGGTTCTTATAGTATTGGTAATTATAATAATGATGTGCCATTAAATACGTGTATTAGACTTACGGCCAGTAACCTATAATTCTAAAATTTTTACATAGCTCAAATGCAGTATTGTTCTCTTTCTCGGTTGATTTCCATCCAAAGACCGCTTTCAGCGATAAGACCGCCCATTGTGTCACCCTATGTAAAATTTATGCATTTATATTTGTAATTCGTATAGTGTACATAATAACAGTATTCTATTCTATTCTATTCTATGTAGTGTTGATCTTTCTATATACTTTTGTGTCTGAATAAAACTTTTGATCAATCAATTCTTGGTGTCATTCTTCTCACCAAAAAAAATAAACTTCGAACAATAGTTCAAAGTTTATTTTATTGGGACCCCAGACACAAATATACACAGGTGTACGTACGGTTACAGTTTATCTCGGATAGCTATCGACATAAATACATGTTGTTGAGTGAGACCGACTGTTAGTGTTGGCTTGCTAAAACGTAGACTGTTAATGTCGCTTGCTAAAACGTAGACTGTTAATGTCGCTTGCTATAACGTAGACTGTTAAAGTCGCTTGCTATAACGTAAACTGTTAATGTCGGCTTGCTATAACGTAGACTGTTACCGTCGCTTGCTATAACGAAGACTGTTAATGTCGCTTGCTATAACGTAGACTGTTAATGTCAATTGTTATAACGTAGACTGTTAATGTCGACTTGCTTTAACGTAGACTGTTAATGTCGGCTTGCTATAACGTAGACTGTTAATGTTGGCTTGTTTTAACGTAGACTGTTAATGTCGGCTTGCTGTAACGTAGACTGTTAATGTCGGCTTGCTATAACGTAGACTGTTCATGTCGCTTGCTATAACGTAGACTGTTAATGTGGCTAGCTATAACGTAGACTGTTAATGTCGCTTGCTATAACGTAGACTGTTAATGTCGCTTGCTATAACGTAGACTGTTAATGTAAGCTTGCTTTAACGTACTTATACTGTTAACGTCGGCTTGCTATAACGTAGACTGTTAATGTCGCTTGCTAAAACGTAGACTGTTAATGTCGCTTGCTATAACGTAGACTGTTAAAGTCGCTTGCTATAACGTAAACTGTTAATGTCGGCTTGCTATAACGTAGACTGTTAACGTCGCTTGCTATAACGAAGACTGTTAATGTCGCTTGCTATAACGTAGACTGTTAATGTCGCTTGCTATAACGTAGACTGTTAATGTCGACTTGCTTTAACGTAGACTGTTAATGTCGGCTTGCTATAACGTAGACTGTTAATGTTGGCTTGCTTTAACGTAGACTGTTAATGTCGGCTTGCTGTAACGTAGACTGTTAATGTCGGCTTGCTATAACGTAGACTGTTCATGTCGCTTGCTATAACGTAGACTGTTAATGTGGCTTGCTATAACGTAGACTGTTAATGTCGCTTGCTATAACGTAGACTGTTAATGTCGCTTGCTATAACGTAGACTGTTAATGTAAGCTTGCTTTAACGTACTTATACTGTTAACGTCGGCTTGCTATAACGTAGACTGTTAATGTCGGTTGCTATAACGTAAACTGTTAATATTGGTTGATATAAACGTAGATTGATAATGATGACTTGCTATAATGTAGACTGTTAACGTCGGCTTGCTTTAACGTAAACTGTTAATGTGGGCTTGCTATAGCATAGACTGTTAATGTCGGCTTGCTTAAACGTAGACTGTTAATGTCGGTTGATATAACGTAGATTATTAATGATGACTTGCTATAACGTAGACTGTTAATGTCGGCTTGTTGTAAACTTAGACTGATGTCTCTCCTCCGGTGTTTGCACGAGCTATACGATAATAGCTCATGGCGCTCCCGATTTAGCAACTCACTAAAGTTCGTACTAGGGCTGACAGTCTCGAGTGAGACTATTTCAATGTATTAAAGTGGTCTATTTTTGTCGTTTACATTTTTTGTTTATATTGGTCGTTTATCTTCAGAAATATTGTATAACTAACCCGAGACGATATGTTTAACGCCTCGCGAATCTACACGGAAAAAGGTGGATAGTCTACGCGAGGCCCAATGGCTTTTTAACTGTTTTTGTAATTATACAAAAGGTTAAACAACTTTTTCAAAGAACAAATAAAGGTATAATATCATTTATACTAACTGAAATTCTTATGAAAAATTGAACTTTGTCAAAGTACAGCTCAATGCAAAGTATTTCGATAGAAGTAATTTGAATCTCATCTTATATTACACAATAAAAAGTACGATACCTACTATTAAAATTTACAGAAAACTTGGTTTTATTCTTAGTCTCGATAACTTTAGAAGTTTCGAGAATTTTAAACAACGTAGTTCCAAAGTTTAGTGTCACTTGGGTCATGTAAAACGAAAGACACTAAACTCGATTTATTTAGTCGACGGCATCACGTCTGTGATCCCCGAGGAATCGGTATAGAGGTGCACTTTCGTCGAATGACAGACTTACGAGCGGATATCGACGACGATCGATTCGGATGGTGCTGTAGGGAAACGTCCGTTTTCTCGAGTTTAGAGGTCACAGGTTGATTTATATCCGTACAGAATTTTAGTACTGCTTTTACATAGATAATTCGTGCACATATTCAAACAC
The DNA here is from genome assembly GCA_946251885.1 of Cosmia pyralina. NCBI lineage: Eukaryota > Metazoa > Arthropoda > Insecta > Lepidoptera > Noctuidae > Cosmia > Cosmia pyralina. Next base: position 15,682,160 of record OX276355.1, read on the forward strand.
CTGTGCAGGAATTTTTTAAAGTACCTACTGTAGAGGTTCTGCTTGGTTACCTTTCCCATTCAACCTCCACGAATGTTTGATAAGTTAAAGGTATATTAGGAGATAAATATTATTTCAATTCCTGAAAAAAAACGTTGTCCTGTCCAAATTTCATTAATTCATACAAAATTTCCATAGAACACTCACTAACAGTTTCACTTCACACACTCACTCACTCAGTTCACTTCACTCACTCACTTCACTTTCAGTTTTCGAATTTTCCAATTTTCCCGGCAACTTTTCAAGTTTTTCTCTTCATAAGAACCTTTCTCGGACCTCAACGCATATTGAAACAAAAATGTCGCATCGGTCCAGCCGTTTTCGAGTTCTGGGCTTAGCAACACATTTAGCCAATCATTTTTACGTATATAGATTTAGAATACAAAAATGAGACAGTGAGGCCCGTTGGCTGACAGACGGGGTATTTTAATATTAACGCGATTGATAATAGTGTTATTTGTGCAACAAGAGAGTAATGTTGTTTTTTGCTGCGAGTGTTGATTTTGAATCCCGAGTAAGCGAAGGATTCCATAATTGAATCACTTGCTACGCTCGTGATTCTAGGTTAGAATCCTGAGCACAACGAGGGATTCAAAGACACGAGATGCAAATAACTTTGGTCTCGTGTAACACATACAACTTTTCACCTCAGCAGCGAGAACATTTAAGCAAAATGTTAGTGAAAATCGCACCAAAATCGGTCCAGTAGTTTCTGAGCTTATCAAAAACATACCTACAGACAAACCAAACGCTGATTTGTGTATGTATAAACAATATCATAGAAAAGAGATAGAGATTTGTAAAATAATAATGTTAACTAGGGCCTCGAAAGCTTCATAAATGTGTAGTGTGCACATAATAATAACAGATAATTACTTACTTTTGCAGCCAGAAAATTGCAGTCCGGAAATTCATTAAAAAAAATTTACTTAATGTTAGCGGACGAAAATATTGACTTTTTGGATTTGTGCCCTGCTGACAATCTTTTCAAAAATGCAATAAGTTCTGCATTTTTTACATTCTGCTTCAATTCTTCCGGTGTTAAATAGCAGACTTCGTCACTGGACTCACTCATATTTATTTATAAAAAAAATATTTGTAGAACAAGCAAACAATAACGTAACAAAAGAAGAAAACAATAAAAATTTGAATCCCGCTATTTTTTCAAGATGTGTTCTGAAACTGCACCCGCGGTATTCTGCCACAATATTAAACATTGTTAAAACTATAAATATGTCGGATCCGGTCAATAGTACGGACGCGTAACGAATCGCAGGCGCACCACAGGCGACATCACGTGAGGTGCCCACGCCTACAGCGCGCTTCTACAGAGTCGTGATGTTTTAACCTGATGGCGAGAAGAACAGTCAAGTGTCGGATCGCATCGAGGCAACATCGGGGTTGGTACGCCACGGAACTGTATTCGATTCGTTGTGCTTAGTGATTGTGTTAGATTGTGATTTTAAACACCGTGTATCGCACCCAGTGTGTTTTCATTGCACGAAACCCATCTTCTGCCCACATGTCTGTCTAAATCTAACTGAGTAAATCATGACGTTCCGACAAATAATTATGTAGATACATGATAAACTTCGTGTTTTTTCTACAACATTCTCTTTATTTGATTATAAAAAAAATATAAATCGATTATTTAGAAAAAAAAATATCATAATTACATTTAAAACCTAATCAGATGATTTGCAATTTTACGGTTATATGTGTATCCGAACCTTATAATATTTGTTTCAATTGTGGGTCTACTACGTATGGAATTGAAAATCGAACTTCGAATTGACATGTTTCTATCTCTCGCTTTATTCGTATCGAAGTGAAAGTGACAGAACAAAGTGAAGTTCAAATCTTTCGAATGCTGTGAATAGACGCAGCATAGTTCTCGGCATTTAAAAAAAAAAAAATAAAAAGTTACTTTGTCTTACGCTCGCAGCAAAATCGAATTTTGCTCACTGTCTTTAGACAGCAAAACCTACTTGTTTGAGGTGCTGAGGTGAAAATATAATTATCGAATTGCAAGTCTTTAGACGTTTCCTATTATACAGCTAGAACCTCGGAACTAACAAATGGTGGAGCCTTTACTTTTTTCTATGGCCTACTGGGTCTGCTCTTGACCTCGATCTCGCCTTACATAGAAAGTGAACGATGGCCTACGATGGAACAAGCATAGTCAGTTGACTCCTATTCACTCTGCTTTAATGATTGACGGCTTATAATGGTAGGAAGAAATAAAGATGTCTGGGAGTTACATACTTCGGCTGTACGATTAATACTCGTATTATGAGGAAATACGCTGATTGTGACTTGCCGGGATATCAACTTAGCGCGGACAGAATTCTGCAGTGCGTATAGAAGTTTGATGGTAAAGGTGGGCAGCTTAAATAAAATATGCTATAAAAGTGTGTGAGTCTAGTGCATATAAGTGCCTTTCACACTTGTGTCGACGAGTAGAATCGCGTGCGAGTCAAAACCTTTATTGTCCCTTTTTCTTTTCACACTTGGATTTAAAATTTGATAGTTGACCAATTGCCACACAGGCTTCCATTCATATACTACACTTATCAAACATACCTTCTATTATTGTGTCAATGTGCTCCTACGTTAGGTAAGGAGAATGATAGTTCGAAGCAACAGTTTCAAACACAAATAGAAATTAGGTCAAACCCTTATGTAATTAACGTCAAAGTTTTCGGTCTCCAGAAACTTTGTGAAAAGTGGACTCCAAAATAATACATTATAGTCATCAGCATTGTTCTCGAGTAACGGAACAACTATATTGCAACTGTATACTTAGTAAGTAATTAAGTAATGATGAATAGACCTTGATTAAAATTAATAATTCTCAATAACGAAAAGTGCTTTAGATAATAAATTGATTGTCAAAACGATGAATATTAATGAATATTTTGTTTGACTTACTGATGAAGTTTGGGTGGCAGTTGACTTGTTTCTTTCTGTGTCTAATTGCCTGCATAAAATCAACTGAAGCTTTAGATATTTCAATCCACATAAAGTATATAAACAAGCGTAATTTTGGTATTTTTTTAACCGACTTCATCTGAATTTAGACATGAATAATAACTGTAGGTCGGATATTCGGATGCATACCTATTTACCTAAACTTGAGGTGTGACTATTATGGAATGTACTTTTGTATCGAAAAAATCCCGGGATTCCGAGATCGGCAAATTTAGAGTTCTGTATAGAATCAAATGTATATTTACTTACGTTTAGGTGTTGGCTGATATGGAATGCACTTTTGTATAGTTCGTAAAACTCACGCGATTCCGCAATTAATAAAATTATTACTTTTTGTATATAGAATGCATTGCTAGCTAATGTTGTAAAGTAGGTTGCCAAACTGGCATAGCAAACGTCAAGATAAGTAATGTTAAAAATGAAATTCAAGTAAAGAAGTATACGAATATTTATGTCATCCCGGTGTCCCGATATTTTTTAAATAAATAATACCATAATATGTTTAACAAGTCGTTTCCAGACCATGTATCCAATTAGTTGGGCATTCCCAGCTATTCTGGAATCCCGGGAATTATATTAAGAAAAAAAAATTAAGAAGCCGCTTCCATAGTTTCTTAGCAAAAAATAACTTTAAATAGGTAAATAATATGCATCCTGTTCGAGTTTTAATCGAACACTCAGCGAAAATGCATAATTGCATCGAACGCAAGTATGCACATTCGCTCGTTCCCCTAATTCTGGGCCAGCAGTTCGCGTTCAAATCTCATTAGAGACACCACGTGCTCAAAAACCATTACCATTGTACCAATAAGTTAGAGATATAGTTAACCATAATTTACCATTTCTTGTGACTAAGAAGATAAAAGATTCAATATAGCTATTTCCCTTATAATCCAAGACTTTAATTTTTACCATATAATACCATATCCTATCAATACGAGAAAGGTGTGTTAGGTCACCATAGCGCCGAGCATTAATTTCATACTCATCCGATTATTCAATCTCTGTACATAACTTTAAAATAAATATTCAATTGTACAAGCAAATTGAAAGCTTACGGTGTATTCCTTCTACAAGTTTTTAGGTATATACTTGTTGTAATAAGTACCTACCAAAACATTTACATTGGAATTATGCAAAAAACTAGTTCGCTATATCTCTCTTACATTATAAATCTATCAACATAATGTCTATCCACAATTTCCACGCTGCTATTCCCCATTCACAACAAAACGCCTAACAATCAGATAACGCAATCTATACAAAATTTCCACTCGAGCGGTTCCCGTTAACCGAACGTTAGGGCTACATTATATTGTGTCGTCGCTAATTTTAAACACATGTGCGTTAATTTTCCAGACCATTGAATATGGCGCGTTAATCCCATGTATGATCATGAATAACCCAGATTGTATGCAAAGTGAATGATTGAGTATCGACTAAGATATGAACGTCTTATTGTTTATTGAAATGTCTTGGTTTGGGATAAGGGATAAAGTTTAGATATAGGTAGTTTGTGTCAATTTTTGATTTAGTAGGGTTTTGTGCAGTAAGGTAAAAGATTTACCGATGTAAGTATAATCGAACAAGCTATTTGGTATACGTACCTTAGGTGCAGGCAAAATATTCTACACTACACTGCCACTACTCTCAAGACGGTGACGGAGAACATTGTGAGGAAACCGATGTCGGTTTCCTCACAATGTGTCCAAGATACAAAAATTCGTAAACACGTGGCTTACCTCTCGGAGAGAGGAGGCCTGGTTCCCAGCAGTGGGAACGTTATAGATTGATTATGCTTATGCTCATGCGCTACACTGTAAATATTATTTTTTATTGTGTGCGTAACAACTTTCTAGCTTATGGTATACAATCCGTATAATAGAAATGACTACTCAGCACACTTACAACACTCTGTTTAAAAGTAGGTGCAAGCAATCTGCCTGTACACACCAAATATTTTTTTCGACTGTACCTGTGGGTTTGGAAAACAAATCGGGCACTTTTTCTCATGTTATAATTGTCGTAAAAAAGGAGATCTGGGCACGTACTATGACATGTTAATGCCATCATGATTCCGTTGTAAAATAAAAGGATGGTGCTATCGGTCGTATATAGCTCCGTCTCTCTCTCACACTAGAAAAATGATAGCTTTAACACGTCATAGTTAGCCCCCTGGTCAAACTGAAGCGGGATTCACCTTAGTTTGAGTTTTAAACAAAATTATTTGTCGATATAACATTTGTCATTCCGTTCCCGTCGCAAAGCTCAACCACCCGGTCAAGTGTGACAGCAGTAAATAGTATGAAAAAAAAATAGAACATTACCACAATTTTGAAATAAGTAAGTAGTTAGTACCTACTAAACATTGTGATGCTTCGAATTATATCAAAAAACACTATGATTCTCAAAGTACATAAAGATACGAAAATAACGAGCACGAAATACCAAAAAAAAAAAACGTAAAGACTCACCACTTCCAAGAAGAATATTCAAAGATGATTGGGAGGTAACAATGGCGTCTGCCGTTTGTATAAATTAACAATACGCCACACAAGGTAAGGTACGTTAAGACGAAATCGATATAAGCTCTTTCTGAAAACAGTAATATGATTTCCTTTGCCAGGTAAAAATAAGCTTTATGGAAGGGCCGATTTTTTAATGTTGTTTTTGCTTGTCATGGTGACTTGGCTATACCTACACGACGTTGTTAAGTATTTTTCCGGAAATATTTTTGTGTTAACGTTTTTATGAGAATATTGGCGATGGAGGTGTTTTGGGCTATTAAGTTTGGCTTATTGAAATCGTGATAAAGTGGGGTTTGAACAGATGTTTAGGGTGGAGGGAAACGTAATTTACATCCTTATTTAGGATTCAAATTCTTCCTAAATAAGTATAAAAAATATGAAAGTACTTGATAGGCCGCAGTAAAGTGTTAACTCATTGTAATAAATTCAATCAATCAATCTGCCTAGCCTTTTCCCAACTATGTTGGGGTCGGCTTCCAGTCAAGCCGAATGCAGCTGTATACCAGTATTTTACATGGAGCGACTGCCTATCTGACCTCCACAACCCAGTTACTGGGTAGTACGGTAAGACTGGTTGTCAGACTTTCTTCCGAACTTCTGACTACCTGTATAACGACTATCAAAGATCAACAAATGACTGCCGGGACCAACGGCTTAACGTGCTTTCCGAGGCACGGAAGAGTCTCGATATGTAATGGATGGTCACCCATCCACGAACCAACCGCGGTAAGCGTAGCTTAACCTTCGATCGTCCCGTGCGGCTGTTAATATGTAGCCACGAGCTCTTCATTGTAATAAATAATTATGAGTATTGACCGTAATGATAAAAAATCTGCAATTACTCATATTATGTTACAAATCGTTTTAATTTGTGTACAAAACACAAAGTTGATACTAAGCAAATCAACTGAATGTCTAATTATTATAATGTTATTATATCTCAAAAAATCTGAATCACAATAATTGTCATGTAGAATGTTGCAAACAAGAAAGGCAACCCCAAAAATTCTACAAATTCGACCATGAAAATATTTGAATAAATCCTTCATTATTTTTACAGCTGATCTTTCACATTAATCATTCACAATCGAGTAAAACTTTTGTACAACATCTTCGAGGCCAAAGCCGAAGTGTTGAACCGCCTTTCAAGGCCTAAGACAAAAGCAATTTTTCATCTTTTTATTTCACGTATATTTGAAGGCTTACCGTGATCACGACAACCATTATTCAAGGGAAAGTGGTAAACGAGGCTATGTATTTGTGACACAGGTGTGTAAGGATTTGGATGTTTTGTTGCAAATATTTTGGTGCCACGGGGTTTTAAAAAGTGGGGCTCGTGGCTTACTAATGACAGCCGCATAGATCGATCGATCAGGCTAGGCTACACTTGCCGCGGTTGTTCCTTGGATGATTGTCTATCTTTACATACCGAGACCCTCCGTGCCTTGGAAACCACGTTAAGCCGTTTTGGTCCCGGCTGTCATTCGTGGATCCTTGACAGTCGTTCGGCTCGTCAGATGCCTGAAAGTCTGACCACTAGCCTTACCAAGTGTGGATGTCAGATAAGCAGTCGCTCCATGTAAAATACTGGTATTCAGCTGCATCCGGTTAGACTGGAAGCCGACCCTCACATAGTTGGGAAAAGGCTAAGCAGGTAATGATAATGGGGTTTAAGAACAAAACAGAACAAAATGTGAGTTGTTTTCTATGCTAAATGAATATTTTGATGTTCAGAAAATGAAATAATCAGAGCATTTTAAGCACCACAACATACAACCGTAATTAAGAGGATGATTAAGTAGCAAGTAGTAGCAAGAAAGCTATGCGTATTCAGTTCCGAGTCATTGAGGCATTTAAAGGGTCGGGTGGGGCATTGCGTCAAGATTGATGCGTTACAAAGCTCGGTCAAACGCGTTGTCAAGTAGGACAAATCCTACTTGACAACGCGTTTGACCGAGCTTTGTAACGCATCAATCTTTTATATATGGTACGTGTCATCTGCTTCGTAAATAAATGATTCAATTAACTCAGACCTAGGCATTTCCCACGCTACGACACTCACGAACACGATTATCTGCCTTCCGCATCCAGTCTTTCCCATCATTGTTTAAGTCCGTTCGTTGATCCATCTTGCAAGTATTCTGCGCCATTTTATTAATATCATCATTTCTACCTTTATATTATATTTATCTATAAATTATTCTTTATTGGGTTTGTACTTATACAACAAAATAATTAAAAAGATGATGATGTTGATTAATTAATGTTGGTTATCCTAATGCATAAAATTAGCATAATTGTAACTTTTATACTTATATTGAAAGTTTAGATGAGAAGAAGAAAAAGAAGAGAAAAGAAAAGAAGATGAAGAAGAGAACAAGAAGAAAGAAAAGGAAAGAAGAAGAGAGAGGAGAGAACAGGCTTTTTGACGTGAAAACGACTTTTCGCTCTGTGTAGGTACTAGAGGTAAGTTCAATATTTCTGACCGACAATAATATGGAAGATTTCAACTGCTGGCGCTGATAACTACGAGACTTTTAATGCTAGAGTAATGGTTGAGCATTCAAAAGATAGGTAATTTTAACCATTTTAAGGTAGGATATAATTTGCCTGCAACGGCACATTGCGAGTGCACGCACTTGCGCACGATCGTCTACTTTTCACTATGTGTCAAAATATCAATTCGTATAGCGCAAAAACGTGTTTAGCTAGATCAGTTATTCTGGGTGTCTTTGTCAAGATTTGACAAAGAACTACCAGGATCTAAAATAAAAAACAGAAATATTGGCCAAAATAATGTTAACAATTAATATGAAGTTGACAAAAGCAAAATAATGTCAGATCGGCCGTAAATCTGCTTAGAAATGAAGGAAACCTTAATCGAAGAAAGCTTGCATCAAAAGGAATGCAATGGCTACGGCATATCGGAAACCGTAGTAAAATTTCAATGTGTTTTCACGAAAACACTACTGACTCGAGCTGCGAGTACAATTTTTTTAATTGTAAACTACGCACCAACCATGTAATAATATGTATTTACCAACCGCTACTACAATTTCAGGTTATGCGTAATACTATGAGGGCGTATTTCACCACCTACGAATAAGTTCCAATTAACTTACTTATCACACAATTTCATACAAATTCTGTTCCATTTTTGAATGTATTCGGTAAGTAGTGTCTATTTGGACATCGTGAAAAAAGCTCTAATAGTAAACAATTATATCGCATTTCGCCAAAGCAACTATATTTAATTAATTATTTACTGAATTATGTCATGCTGAAACAAGGCGCTTGTACCATCTAGTCTACCGTAAGGTGACGGATAAAGGGTGATAATTATATTCCTAAGCTCGGCTTAATCACGTCATATCTGACACTGATCACTGGCGGTTCGCCTTGTATGAAATTAATTTACTCCTTAGTCTTTGGTACCATACATAGGGTTTGGGGGTATTTAAATACATAATTAGGTATACAGTTGCTTAATACGTTCCCTATTTCCATTTTAAATAAGTCACGACACAAAATAATTACCATTTTATGAAAATTAAAGAAAGAAAAAGTAACGATATTAATTCTAATTAATGGTTTGGAGTATGAGTTCTACTTTTACTGGAATAATAAAAATGACAAATGATGAAACATTATTTTGAAACTCATATCTGAAATATTCATTTGTTTGATTGCTTGATTCGGAAACATTACAAAGCGTAATGAATTGTAGCTCTAATGAAAACAATAAACTAACTATCATTAGGTAAGTACCATCAAAGTTATAATATAGAAGACTAGCAACCCACCCCGGCTTCGCATGGTTTTTACGATTTGACAAAACATCAATATTTCTTTATTAATAAGTCTTGTGTGATTATTGTGTGGGTGTTCCAGAATAAATTCTATAAGCGATGGTGAAAACTGCATAAAAATCCGTTGTGTAGTTTAGAAGAACATCGCGGTCACACAGTCAGACACGAAAAGCGATTTATATTTGGTAAGTACCTATTGATATTGATGTAGGTACTTATGTCACCGTAAACACCGTTAGTTTATTATCTGTCTCGCGAGATTATAAACTGTCGATAAATTGCGAACTGTACCCTAATGCTTACAATATAACGTAACTATTAATTTTCGACAGTTTATATTCTATCCGTATTAAACCGTCAAATTGTGAACAAACCTGCACTTACCGACACAGTTCGCAATCTGTCCGATTTTATCATTTGTAAAATTGTGAACCGTCCTGGATTGGTAGGTCTTGGCGGTAGCCGAATTGGTCGCAGTAACTAAGCCGGGGTTCTCCAACCAAATGGGCTAGGTTAGGTTAGAACTGTGACCAACCGCGGGCGAGCCGAGCGAGCCAAGCGAACGGTGCTACGGCCAGCGAGCGCTTCTTCCAAGTTGGTTGCGGTTACAACTATTTAGTATTAGCGCAAGGTGCGTTCGTCGCATACAAGTTTGATACCAGTTCACAATTTGTCGGTTTGCCATGGATAGATTATAGAATATCGAAAGTAATGCGTTAAATTGTAAATGGTTTGTTGCAGTTCACAATTTTTCGATAGTTTATAATCTCGCGAGTTAGATTATACATTAACGAAGTTCATGATCATACGGTGAAATAAGAAGTACTAGATAAAATACCTACGTTCTATATGTACCTATGTACCTATTACATCAGCAGAACAAACAAAAGATACGCAAACGCCGAACATCGAAAATCGCTACGGCATTTCGAAATTTTAACAAGAAAATAACGAGATGTAAAACTTAATTCTCACATGCGAACATTCTGCATAATATCGGGTTATGAAAATTTTGTTCGACAAATAAATCAACCCATACAAGTTTGGGCACGTTCTGAATCCCACTCCAACTTCACGAGAGCAAACTTTATTGAAAAGAACCGATTTTAGCTTGTTGCTTAACTTGAATAACGATAGCAAATATTTTGCTTGGGTATTCTTGTAGGTAAGTATCGATTTATTTAAAATCATGCTTCATTTGTTTGGGAGAAAACTTAGTAATTGCTCTAGTTTTGTTGGAATCATTTAGTTTTCCATACGAAACTTACACAATATTATATTAATTGAACTACTTTTTTCGATTTTTAGGGTTCCGTCCCTCAAAATAAAAAAAACGGAACCCTTAACTTATAGCACTTCGATGTCCGTCTGTATGTTAGTCCGTCAAGACCCTTTTCTCAAAAACACGTGGTGGTATCAAGTTGAAATTAATATGAAATACGTAAGTCTATGGTCCCTTGGAGCTGCAAAAAAATCAAGCTTCTAAGTCAATACATATTTTGATACTCGCAAGTGAACCAAACCTGTAGGGTACTTACCGTTGACCTAGAATCATGAAATTTGGCAAGAAACAAAGTCTCACAGCAGAAGTAAAGCAAAAAATCCGATAATCGTTAATTTGTAATTTTAAGACATAAAAAACATTTGTTTTGTGTTCCGAACTTAAATGTTCAATTGGAGAATTGACCGTGACGGGAGAACATGTTTTTCAACTACAATGTTAAGTTTGTTTTTGGGATAAATTCCTTTCAATTATGGAACCCTTCACTGTGCGTGATCCGACACGCACTTGGCGGGCTTTTTAGGGCTCCTTAGTTAACAAGGAACCCTTATAGTTTCTCTATGTCCGTCCGTCTATCCGTCCACAGCTTAGCACAGAGATTCTTAGGACTAGAAAGCTATAATTTGGTATGGATATACTCATCACGCCGGCAAAGCGGTAAAATAAAACCATGAAAAAAAATTTTTTTTAGGTTACCTTCTGTACACGTAAAGTGGGGAAGTTTTTTTTCTCGTCCACCTCATGGTGTAGAGTATTGTTGGATGGGTCTTTTAAAAATATTGCGGTTTTGTAAAAACAATTTTTCGATTTAGGGATCCGTTTCTGAAATATTAAGTTTTAAAGTGCTAAATTTTATTAGAGTCAAGTGTCCCCCCCTTCTGCCAGCTAAACGGTAAGTTTTGGATGGGTGAAAAAATTCACGGAGTAGTATATATAACATAGTTAAAAGAAAAACTATCACAGCTATGTAGGCTTTTCAAGTTTACGAGTAATAGTCAAATATTCATGAAACAACAAGAATCCCTCTTCGTAGTCAGCATTATTGTGCAACTACGGAACCCTATTAATGCGCGTGGCCCGACACGCACTTGGCCGCTGTTGCTCTATTCTGATTGATAGAAACCCCTTTGTTTATAAAAGTTGCTTCAGTTAAGTAGTGATTAGCGACGGTTTAACCTTACATTTTTGACGTTTAAACATCTCTTAATTACTTTAAGCAGTGTTTATAAATAAACCCCTTACTGTTTTCGTTAATTAATTCGGTTAATTGAATTATTCTCCAATATCACGTTTCTTATGAATGTTTCAAACTCAAAGGCGAGCGTCATTACACGATACAAAAACATTTTACTTTGCATTTCATATGGCCGGAGGCCACAGTGGTAAAAAATCTTAGAAAATTTGAACGAAAATATATTATATGCTGTGCAAGAGTTCTGATATTTGATTTCAGGCAAATCCCAGCGCGTTTGTAAATCTTTTTATTTGACACGTCGCGTCAGCGTCGCCGTCGCTGGGTGTCGTTCTTCTGTGTACACATTGCCTTATTTGCGCTTGGGACAGGTGTTTGACACTTACGATCTCGGGTAACACAATGTGAAACTTGTGTAAAGGTGCTATTTCGTTTTCATTTTAAAACTGAAACTGATTTTATTATAATATAACACCTGTATTTACAAAAAATATACCCTAATTTCGACCTCAAAATTGTTTTGACCTTTTTGAAGGACAATATTATCAACCCCAAGTGCAAAATAACTAAAGTAATGTCGTCCCCTTCGTTATGCTAACAAGATACCTGTGTGTTTCGTAAATTAAAACGTCGCTCAGCAAGTTGTACTAATTAAGTGCACAGTGTGTAAACTAATATTGAGACTACAAAACAACTTGTTTAATATTCTCGTACAGCTTGCAATTTAATTGCGTTTTATTCAAATGTTTTGAAATTCATCAACTAGAGTTAATAATGAGTAATTAAAGCTTCTAATAGTGTATCTGTTCAAATTAAATATTAGCTTATAAAGGGTATTTCAGTAAGCGCATCCTATATTTAAATTTAAATAAAACAAAGTGTGTGTGTGAGATATCATCGAAATTTTTTATTAGTTTGAAAGGTTTATCGATGCCATTATGTATGGAATTTGACATCGTTCAAATGTCCGCCGCGGCTTTGCTGGGTGGCGTGCATCCGAAATGTCCAATTTTCCATGACTCTGGCACTTAAATCAGGATGAATTTGACCGATGGCGTGGGTTATGTTGGCTATGACGGCTGCTGTGGTTTGTAGCTTATTTGCATAGACCTGCGATTTAAGGAAACTCCACAAGAAAAAGTCTAACGAGGTTTAATTATCGCACGATCTCGGTGGCCAGTTTACATTACCTCCACGTGAGATGACCATTCATTGCCCCTCAAATCGCTCGTCCAGAATGTCCATGAGTTATCATGGATGATGATTTACCATTACCATCAATGGCATGAGTTGTGTGGCACACAGCGCCGTCCTGTTGAGACCACATGTCATTGGTATCCTTATCATCCAATTCAGGCCAAAAACATTTGGAAGTCATCGACATAGCGCTCGCCGTTTTAACATTTTTTTTTAAATTTTATCAGTTGCACGTGTTGTTGAACGATATATCCGTCCATGGTTATTTGGCAAAATAGACTGAATAAATGGCATCCAATTTGACATATGTAGCTTCAACAATATGGCCGTTATCAACTCTCAAAGTTCAGAAGTCCCTATTGGAAGACCCTTTATAATAAAAAACATGTTCAATAAACATAAACTCATCGAAAACGCAATATTAAAGTTTATACATTTGATTTTCAAATAAAATAAAACAAGTAACTTATTGCTACGTCTATAGATATTTTCATTTAGACTCACTTTTCATTCAGTGAGAAATTAAATATTACTACAATTAGGTAATTAACGCTGAACTAAATAACCCCTGAGCATGTAATCCAAGCCGACCTTACAAAGTCGTTTGTAATTAAAATTCTCAAAGAATAAAGCCATACTAAATCTGCAATGTCAAAATTATATTCGGCGACGACGGCATTTCGAAGAAAAAAGATTTTTAAATAATAAGTACCCAGACCTTTTTGCCCAAAGTCGCGGGACGGCGTCCCACTGGGAATTCTTTTTACAAGTTGAAGAAGACCCTGTTTTGTTGAAACCAGACGACCTATAAAGGGAATCGTTAGTGGTGTGGAGTTGTAATGCTATATATAATTAGTCTATATTGATTTGTGGTCCGGTCACAGGGTACTAATAATATGAGTCAAGATAATATAATTTCACAGTGAGCTTTTGGGAACTTAATAGAATGGGCTATTATAATTTTGTTAAAGAGAGGAAAATTCAATCGTACAAATGGTATGAGCATTTTTTAACTCTAAAGTTTTCCTTTTATTTTATTCACGTAGTGGTTACACATTATTTGAAACTTCAGCACGACATAATACTTCAAACTTATGTGATTTAATGGCGAAAACAGAATAGCAGAACTTGACTGTTCTAAAATGATTCTTGAACACGAAGTTTGAGTACAGGTAATAACGAATAAAGCATATAGAGGCATGAGGAACAGGGTGTAAAGTTCACTCATCCTCCATAAAAAAAGGGAGGATTCTCCGACCAGACGAGTGTTTTGTCTGGTGGGCTACTGCCCGACGGTTGATGTCGGGATGTTGTATATATGCTAGTCGCGAGGTCATGCTATCACCCTCCTCCAGGAAAGTAGTAGGGCAACTAGTACAGTATACAAACACGAACACAGAACTACATTCCGGCCTCGCCGCCGAGGTCCCTCGCGTCGACGACCCCCTAATGTAAATTCCCCGTCCCTTGATCACTATAATCGAGCCAGCTGATGGCGTAGCTGAGCCTGTAGCTTTAAACTCCCCTGGTAATAATAATTACCCTGATTTGATCCAGCCTGTCTCTCTTTGCTGTCCTCCCCCCAGCGACGCCCTAAGCCGAGGCCCGTACCCCACAGGGGGTGCCCTTAGCGCGCAGTCACTTAGTTTATAAGTTAGTATATAATATGTCCCTGACTGGAGGCTTTGAGCTCGCTTAAGGCACCCACAGGAAAGTCCGGTTAAGTAGTCGAGACCTCTCATGGTCACACTACGAGATGCCATTTCAAAAAAAAAAAAAACTTATTGCGTGATGCAGGATTTGCGTGACGTCATGTCATTGTGATGCGTAGTTCGTATTTAGCGATGTAGATGCCGCCACAAGCACAAGCAAGCTAATGACATCACAATATATTTGTATGTATTGTATGTTTGCGTATGTGTTAACTTAATACACAATACACAATATTGTAAATTGCCGCACATGAAAACCGCTTGATGCGGTTGAAAGGAAATTGATGGAATGCACTCAGAAAAGCATTTTCCGGAGATACAACTTTTTGATTTCATGATTAAAATCTTTATATTTTGTCATTTCAAAAAATTCTTTTCAAAGAATTATTTAGTGGAATTTAAAAGTCTTCAAAATTGCCGTTAACACTTTTGGAAATTCACAACCAAAAGAATTCACTCGTATTTCAAAAAAATAATTACAAAACCCGTTTTGGAACCAATGTCACTGATCTCGTAACCTCAATGTTACTCAAAAACGAAAGAACGGATTCATACAAAGGGCATTTCGGCTTAACACAATTAATACAGCTTTCGTGATGGGATAATATTGTCATTGTCAACTTCTAAGGCATTCCGACAATAGCTATGGGTCGGATACCATTTTAATTAATACTTAAGAGTATAAAAGGTGTCGCCAAACGTTTACGGTCTCGTTTTGATTTATAAAGTACGAACCACGATGTGGTTTTAAACTTTTTGGGGACAAAGGGTTTACTGTTTAAATGCGAAGGCTAACTAGATTTTTGTATTCGGGAATTTAGTTTTTGGAGTTTTAAGCCTTATATAAACTGTAGAAACCTTAGTTTTGATTTTGTAGAACAGTTATGATTTCAGTCGTGAGGAAAGTTTTGAGTATGAATGTCGATGGCTATAAGAGTAGGGGAAGACCAAAGAAACGATGGATGGATTGTGTGAAAGACGATATGGCTAGAAAGGGGGTGACTACCGAGATGACGAATAATAGAAGTATGGAAAAAAAGGACATGTTGCGCCGATCCCAAATAGATTGGGATATGGGCAGGAGAATGATGATGAGTTATGATTTCAGCTACATATCTATTATTTAAATTCATGTGAACATGTACGAGGAGCTCGTGGCTAAGTAATAACAGCCGCACGGTTCGATCCAACACGTTAAGCTACCTTGGTCCGTAGATAGGTGACCATCTTTTCATACCGAGACTCCTCCGTCCCTCGGAAAGCACGTTAAGTCGTTGGTCCCAGCTGTCATTCGTGGATCTTTGACAGTCGTTACGGGTCGTCAGAAGCCCGAAAGTCCGACTACCAGCCTTACCAAGGGGTATCGTATTAGCCAGTTACTGGCTTGTGGAGGTCAGATAGGCAGTCGCTCCATGTAAAATACTGGTATTCAGCTGCATCCGGTTAGACTGGAAGCCGACCCCAACATAGTTGAGAAAAGTTACTGTTACGTAAATTAATAATATATTTCATATACCTTTATTTTAATACGAAAAATGAATTTAGAACTTACGAAAACTAAACTCAAACGTTTCTTCAATGACCTGATCAAAATGAACCATTTGTAAAGGAAAAACTGTCCCATATTCTTGTCTGACAGGTAAGGTTCCAATACGCTTCATGTTCGAACATACATGTCCTACTTATTGAGGAGAGGAGAGGAGCTATATATAGATGAGAGGAGCTCGTGGCTAAGTAATAACAGCCGCACGGGTCGATCCATCAGGTTAAGCTACGCTTGCCGGGGTTGGTCCGTGGATGGGTGACCATCTTTACATACCGAGACTCCTCCGTGCCTCGGAAAACACGTTAAGCTGTTGGTCCCGGCTGTCATTCGTGGATCTTTGACAGTCGTTACGGGTCGTCAGAAGCCCGAATGTCTGACAATCAGTCTTACCAAGGGGTATCGTATTACCCAGTTAATGGGTTGTGGAGGTCAGATAGCCAGTCGCTCCATGTAAAATAATGGTATTCAGCTGCATTCGGTTAGACTGGAAGCCGACCCCAACATATTTGGGAAAAGGCTAGGCAGATTGATTGACATGTCATACTTATTGATGTTTATTGATGATTGAAAAACATACTTAGTTTCAATAAACGTACGAATATAACGCTTGCATTTGGGTATTTGAATATCAAAGAAGTTACTGACATCTAGACAAAGAAATATAATATTTTGATTATCTTAAATATTTTGATTTAAAAGACACTGTCAGTACTAATTTATTGAAATCTCCAAACGGCTGGTTGACACTTCCCGTGACCCAAGGGCTGGCTTTTACCTTGGCCAGCGGCTTAGCATTGCCATACAACGTGGCATTGCCGCCAATCTCTTGGGTACTTTACCAGTCGACAGCGATGCGGAGGAATTTTTCGACGCCATATTTTAGTTTTTTAATAGTTTTAGTTGTGTTAGTATATAATTTTGTTATTTTTAGGTTATGTATAAATTATGTAATTATTCTTATGTACGAAGTTATATGCATAAATGTACTGTATCTCCGGCATTTATTGAAGTGTTGAAATCTGGAAAATAGTGGTCTTTATTACAACACACTGATTAATGTAGGTCATCTCTCAAAAATCCTAATTAATATTATAAATGCGAAAATAAGTTTGTTTGTTTTTTTTTTTTTGTTACCCTTTCGCGCTAAAATGGCTGAACGGGTTTGGATGAAATTTGGCACACGGGTAGATCATGACCCGGATTAGGACATAGGATACTTTTTTATCTCGGAAGTATGTGAACAATATTCTTGAAAAATTACTCTTTTGAAGTGAACGAAACCACGGATTCAGGTAATATTATATAACATCTCGTTTAACTAATGACGTATTCGCGAAAATACCGTTCAATTCCATCAGAAAATCCTCTGAATTCGTAGAAAAGATTCAATCTTGTTGACTGGTATTTTTTTCGGGTCCCATCCCAAATTGATATTTAATCACGTTTCAAAGATCACTGGTTTTGTGAAAGCGGCCACGGCTTACTAATCAGACTAAGACATTTTTTGTTCACGTTGACTTGCATTGAGTCAACAAGATGTAAACGCACAACCTCTTATGGGGTCATTGTACTCATCATTATGAACAACTTTTACTATGGAACCAAACCTGTTATCGCAAAAAAAATATGCTGTTCCCTATATTTTGACTAAACGAACATAACTTAATAAACGCTTCGAAATTTGCGTAATAGCTGAACATTGCCTATTATCAGCATAATTATACTCAAAATAATTTGCTATACATGTTAACTAGCGTTAACCCTTTAACGGGGGGTTATCCGAATTTTCCTGTTTTCAGAATCAATTTTAAATGGTCAAATTAGTGTATTAAGGTCCTGAAAAAAATATATGCCATAGCTACATCCTTGCTTTAGGGAAATTAACGGTTCAAAACACGATAAATTGTAATTTCCTCGATAAAAAAAAAAATCCGAAACATGGTCGATTTCAAAACCATTTTCCGTTTCATTTCCTAATTACAGCATAAAATGTTATGAAAATTGCATGTATCATGAGGTAATCGTATTTCGGAGGGAATTTAACGGTTGGAATTTTGAGTTTAATAGATTTTTTTAAAATAAACTCAAAATTAGTAAATTTGGCTAAATCCGCTCGCGGTCAGAGTCCTGCGGGACGTCATCGAGGTTGGACCTGTGTCAAAATTTTTAAAAATTCGCTCTCCCTGCTGTTGTTCAAAAAAATTCAAACAAAAGACGAACACATTAGATATGAAATTGCAACAGCTCAGAAAAAATATCTCGTAATTATATTATAGTTTTAATTCATAATATCGTTTTCGAAAATGTGATTATTTATATGTGGTATGATGACGTTTAATTGTCATCTTACGATAGTGTGTGGTCACATTGCAAATTATTATCGATAAAATTATAGTCAAGCGCGAGTAGTTTATAATTTTTTATCGTGGTCCTTTATGAAGAAGTTTTAAAACACATTTTTCTAAGATTTGTCATCAGCTTCGTCCACATTAGTATTTTCACTCTCCATCGAACTGTCTTCACTACTAGTCTACTACCCTACATAAATATATATATCCTACATAAATTACACATAATATAAATACAATGTGTCCGGTTGTCGGTTGGATACTAATAATAATCAACTTTCACTCTGGCAACAACAGTGAAAATTAGAAAAAAATAAAAATGTGCGGTTGGGGACCACCGTCAGGAATGAAGTTCCTTATAACGTATGATTTAAAACACAAACACAAAATTTTCACATCCGCCATCTTGAATTTTTATTTTGACTTCACTACCGGCTTTGGCTCCCTCGAAAACCATAAAAACGACACCCCATGATCAGTTTTGAGTACAAAAAGTCACAGTATACGATAAAATATCGTGTTCTATACATTCGAAAAATAGCGCCTTGTGAACGTAGCCATGGTTAGGCGGTAACCGTATCACTCAGTGCCCATGTTCTAAAGCAAGTTCGTCGATGACGTATCCTATTGTTGGTTTGTAACTTTTATCATATTGATTCTTGCACTTTTATTTAGGTAAATAGTCCTATGGGACGGCAATCCCACATGAGCGGGGCCGCTTAGACAATATACTAAATTAATTTTGATGTCTTAGAATAGTAGATTCGATAAATTATAGCTGTAGCAGTAGGTACATCCCTTGATAATAAAGTACGGCAATTGTTCCTTCACATGTAGTTGTCAATAATTACTGATCTTCATGAGCAGTGGTCAACATCAAAAACAAAAGAATATGTTTGCAGCATAAGCAAAACAGTACGACCATTTTTAGGCCATTCTAAAAAAATTTTTTTTTATTCAGTCACTAAAGGGGTTATAGGGGATGCAAGTTAGACACACAATATACTAAAACAACAGCCACATTTTATAAAACTTTCCTTTACAGTACGTTTGTAGTTGTGGTCTCTCTCAGCAGCCAAAATACACAGAGAGTTAGGACTGGTGACGCGGGAGCAAGCGACCGACGACGAAGCAACTTGTCCTGAGGTCGAAACGCGCAGCCTTTAGTAGCAATTTCCCACTGCTTGCGAAGTTTTTCGTTTTTAGTGGATAAGTAAACAAACGCCTGTTCGTGTCGTTCCTGTGCAGGAACGACACGAACAGGTGTAATACCTAATGGCATAACACGAATGCACTGAGTGATTCTTACAGATTATTTCTAACGAACCCGGCTATCGCTAAAAAATATAACAGTAGATTGTACACACGGGATTTCTCATTAACTGTCAGCTAACCATTGATATTAATTTTTATTATAAATATAGATGGTATAAGAGGCCTAAACTTCATGTTTTCTGTGTACGTTATGCGAACTATCAAATAACAGTAGGTATATAACAAATTATAAAAAAAAGAATCGAAAAAAATATAACAGTTGAGAATCAAACTTTTAACCACGGGTTTGCAAAGCAGTCGTTGAACCGTTAAGCTATTTGGTTTGATGAAAGTTTACTAAAATAGCCGTTTAAAGGTTCAATCTGTAACTATCTGCTATATTCGTTTCCTACTCAGCCCAATGAAGTAATGGAATAATTCGCTTTTACATTGTGTTTTAATGTCACTTATATCGTCGTAGACAACGACCGATACCAATTATCAGCATTCTCCTGCCCTTATCCCAATTTTTTTTGGGGTCGATGCAACTTGTTTTTATCTTTCATACTTCTCTATTAGTCGTCATCTCGATAGTCACTCCCTTTCTAGCCACATCATCTTTCACACAGATCATCCATCGTTTCTTTGGTATTCCCTTACTCGTATAGTCATCCAGATTCATAATCAAAACATTCCAGACGACATTTTCTTCATTTCTCCGCATCACATGCCCATACCATGATAACCGATTTCCACACACACCGATACCGATATCGGCACGATATCTACCGGCGAAGACAGTGCGGGGTGAGAGTAGCGGGCATTCTTTCAATTGAGAAAACTTTTTCAAACTGCCGCCGACTTAGTAGTGTGGTTGTTTGTCGTGTCGCGATGGTCATCGATATTCACCAATATCATGGGGCTGATAATAATTGTACCTATTGTTATCGAATCGTGTTGGTACAGTTATCTGATAATGTGAAAACAAAACGACATTTTATGTAATAATCTTAGTTCACTCCACCGTAGACACCATAAAATGTAAACCTAAGGAAAAAAAATCGACCTAAGAAAAACTAATTAAGTTGATCAACTGCAAATATTTTACACTGTTGCATAGATTTTCCGCGAAATCGTCGGCGGCGCGTCGTAAATAACCACGTCGCGCTACATTTGGGGGAGGCGGAGGTAGCGTTTCAAAGGCCTACAGGCCCGAACAACCTAGCCTTAAATGTTAATTATGTACTAATTTATGAACCCAAAACCCCAGGTTTAGTTGCGAACCAACTCCTGATTATGATTTTTTTTTCGTTGACTTAAAAGCTTGATTTTTTTAGGACACCAAGGGACCATAGACTTACGTATTTGATATTAATTTCAACTTGATCCATCCACGCGTTTCTAAGAAAAAGGGTCTTCACAGACTGACAGACTTGAAAATATTTTTTTTATGTGATAGAATTACAAATTAACAATTTTCTGACTTTTTCCTTTACTTGTGCTGTAAGATCTTGCTTCATGCCAAATTTCATGATTTTAATATAACGGGAAGTACCCTATAGGTTTTGATTTACTTGCGAGTATCAAAATATGTCGGATATATGGCCGAAGCCGAGCTCGTGGCTAAGTAATAACAGCCGCACGGGTCGATCCATCAGGTTAAGCTACGCTTGCCGGGGTTGGTCCGTGGATGGGTGACCATCTTTACATACCGAGACTCCTCCGTGCCTCGGAAAGCACGTTAAGCCGTTGGTCCCGGCTGTCATTCGTGGATCTTTGACAGTCATTACGGGTCGTCAGAAGCCTGTAAGTCTGACAAACAGTCTTACCTGGGGGAATCAAATTACCCAGTTACTGAGTTGTGGAGGTCAGATAGGTAGTCACTCCATGTAAAATACTGGTATTCAGCTACATCCGGTTAAACTGAAAGCCGACCGACCGACCGAATAGGCTAGGCAAATTGATTGATATGGCCGTATTTTTTTATTGCGTTGACTTTGAAGCTTGATTTTTATAGAACTCCAAGGGACTATAGACCTACGTATTATCCAATATTAGGTCTATAGTCCCTTGGAGTTATTTAGTAGATTAATTTCGTTCCTGAGAAAAAGAGTCTTGACAGACTGACAGACAGACAGACAGACGGACAGCGAAGTGATCCTATAAGGGTTCCGTTTTTCCTTTTGAGGTACGGAACCCTAAAAATTGATGAAAACTCCTTGGTCATATTAACTTCTTGGATTTGCTCTGTATCGTAATGGTAAAAAAACAATTATTATATATTGTAGTATATTGTTTTATAACGTTACTAGCTTTTGCCAGCGGCTTCGCCCGCGTGGATGTCGAAAAACATCCCACGGGAACATACTACCGGGAATTCCTTCCTTATTCTTTGTCTACATTATAAAGGGAATCTCTGTGCAAAATTTCAGCTTTGTAGGTCCAAGGGCTGGGCGTTGATGAGGCAGTCAATCAATCAGTCAGTCAGGACTTCTCTTTTTATTTATATAGATAAATCGATTTTTGAAAGATAAATTGTTATAATATTATTATGATTTTATTTTTAAATTTCTGTATTATGTTTATAAAGTATAAATTATAAACTCGTTCTAAAGTTTATAATTCGAATTTTACGATATGAGAGTAAGTAAAGTAACTTTATACAGGTACGTATATAGCAGCACTTAATCTTGGTCATCGGAGCCCTCAATTGGAGCGGACTGTGCACAAATTTAATAGGTAATTACGATTTGGACGACCTGTTGGCGGCATTATAATACAACCCAATGTTAGACTGAATATTGGTCCCAATATTTGCTACAGTTTAAGATTTATATTAAATATTCTTAAACGGCCATACGTTGCGATTTGTGATTCGTAGTGCCATTCTGTGATAACGTTCGATACAAATCTTCTACAAGAACCACACATATTTGGAAAGCAAAGTCAGTGTTCTTAGAATGGATTATCATGGACCCAGCTTAGCTACAGTAAAGTATTTTAAGCTAGAAAACCCTTGTACTTGACACGGACACATGAAAATAATCTTGAGAGTGCTTCCCAACCAGATGGAAACCCTACTTACCCGTAAGAATGGGATTTTGCATATAACTCACTGAATAAACCCATAAACCTACAATATGATGCTCTCAACAATGCCAAAGTATACAGTTACCTTCAATATTTTCGCAGTAACCAGGTTCTATTTGAATTCATAGCACATTCTGGCTTGTCATCAATGTTCGAACCATCAAAAGAATTTCTGGCATAATCTCTTTACTGATTGCTGACAAGATTTGAGGTGAATCGATAAATGTGGAATATTGACTTGAGTGTTTTGGTAATCAATCGACTGGATGATTTTGTGGAAGCATATTTTAAAGGAGATTTGTTTATTTTGCGTGCTTCAATTTTGAATTGGATGTTGTATCTCAGTGAGAGCTTGGAGTCAAAAATATTGCAAATATTTAGGTTAAAGTAGGTGTGTGTTTTTCAAATAAAGTGGTTAGTAAATGAATATTAATATTAAGTTAGCATTTTAGATGAAAAAGGTCGACAAACCGCAATTCATTCATGTTTTTATCTGATATTATTATCCCATTGTCATGAGATGAGGTTGCAAAACCTTGACCCGAAAATTATTCGTTGTATATTTTCAGTGGCCCAGCCAAAGTCCAAGGGTGGACATGACCTATTTAAAACACGAAAATGGTTACGAATTTTTGGTACAAAGTAAGATTTCCTCATATGGTAATTTAAGAATTTACTCGTAAAAATGCACGATATGTGATATGATTAATTATTATTGACATACTTAATACATAACTGATTGGAATGCTGGGCCGTGAACACGACGGATGATAAAAGATTGCATGCAGCGGAGATGAGAATGTTGAGATACGAGGGGGGATCAAAAAGTAGTGAGAATGAGATTTATAATGACTATTGATAACTTAATAATTTATTTTTCTACATAGTCTCCGAGTCTCTCTACACACTGAGTCCAGCGCTTTTCCAAGAAATCAAACCCTTTCAAAAAAAAAGTTTTGTCTTGGTCCTGCAAAAAGCTCTCCACGGCATCCATCACCTCGTTATCGTCTTCGTACCTGTTTCCCCTTAAGTATTCTTTCAATTTGGGGAACAGATAAAAATCGCTAGGCGCCAGATCTGGTGAATAAGGGGGGTGGTCAACCAATTCGAAGCCAGCTTGCTGAATGGCAGCCATCGCAACTGCCAACCTGTGCGCGGGTGCGTTGTCGTGATGAAACAGCACGCCCCTTCGAAGTTTCCCTCTCCTTTTCTCTTTTAAATTAAATTAAATTAAAATTCATTTATTTCGGAACCAAGTCCATATTGTCCATGCATGTGAAATTATAAAATAAATAATTTGATGGCATTTCTCAACTTAGGAATTAAAGCTGCATAATATTGGCCTGTAATAGTGGTTCCACGCTCCAGGTAATCAATCAACAATATCCCTTCTGAGTCCCAAAATATTGAGGCCATAACCTTGCCAGCCGATGCCACGGCACGAAACTTCTTCGGGGTCGGTGATGATGGCCGTTTCCATTGCAAAGATTGCTGTTTTGTTTCGGGATCAAAATGATGGACCCATGTTTCATCCATTGTTACGAAACGAGACAAAAAGTTTTCAGAATCTTCTTGAAACTTGTCCAACAATATCTTCGAAATGTCAAGTCGATTTTGTTTCTGACTCGGTTAACATTCTCGGCACCCATCTTGCGGAGACTTTTCTCATATTCAAATATTGTTTCAATATGGATTGAATAATTCCATATGAAATGCCCGTTTCTTGAATTAAGTATCGGATGGTAACTCTTCGATCGCTCAATTCTCGACTTTCGCAACATTTTCTTGGGTGACTGACGTCGATGGACGGCCGCAACGTTGTTCGTCTTCCGTGCTCGTTCTCCCTACTCGTAATTGAGAAGCCCACCTTGCGACAGTGGAATAAGGCGGAGCAGACTCTCCTAATGTTGCCTCCAAATCGCAATGAATCTCTTGCGTCGTTAACTTTTTTAAACAGAGGTATTTAATAACGGGTCGCACTTTGTTTTTCTCCATTTTCGAGAACACGTTCCGACACGAAGCAAACAAATGACTACATTCAGAAAAAAACAAAAGAGAATCGAAGATTTTTTTCTTTATTAATATTATAAATATGTATCTGAGCTATGCCTGCCAGTATTTATTTTTTTTCTTACCAAGGAGTATGTCGTTCTCACTACTTTTTGATCCCCCCTCGTAGATGTGTGGACTGTGTGCAGTGACGAAAATGGATAAAGTAAGAAATGAGTTTAAATGGGGAAGTTTGAAAGTGGGACCAGTGACAGAAAAGTGGAAAGGAAATCGTTGGGCTTCGTATGTGATGAGGAGGGGCGAAACGCATGTGATTAAAAGAGTGTTTTTTTTTTCACGTTACATATTGATGGATGGGGAAGGAAGGAAGGCCAACGAAAAGATGGGTGGATTGTGTGAAGAATGATATGAAAGAGAAGGGAGTGAATGATAGCGTGACGGTTGACAGGGGAGAATGGAAGAAGAAAACGTGTTGCGCCGACCCCGAGTAACATGGGATAACGGTAGGAAAATTATGACTTATTACATAGTCAATTAGCGGATCAAATCTCATTAAATATTTGTATATGTAATTCAATTTCATCCAAACAAAGCTTGGACTGACATTGTAGTCAACACTTTTAGGTTATTTCGTTGAGCTTTTAGAATATCATTTTTATTTTAAATACAAAAATGCTTGCATTACTTGCAGCTGCACCCGCACGGAAACAGTTTATTTTTAAGACATAAATTGTATGTTGGAGTACCCTTTGTTATTGGTGTACCTAGTCGTCTATACATAAAACTTTGTGGTGCATAAAGTAGCCTCCGCGAGTGGTAATACTTAAATGTACACTGCAAAGGACACATGGACACTTGGACACTGACCAGATGGACATTGGACACATGGAGACTGGACACTTGGACAGATAATATTTTGTTACTACGAGAGAACTTTGTTCAGAGAGAAGTAGAACAAGAATTTTAACAATCGGTTACCACTGCAGCTAGGCAATGGCTATGTATTAGGCGTGGATGCAAATGAAGAGGCCCGTGTTTAATGTATAGCAATGATTGCTCTAAAAACTCGGCAATATTAATACCTATGATTTTCTATTCAATACTTGCGGCCTTTACAAGGTCATCTGTCCATCCTGTGGGAGGCCTTCCTTCCTTCCTTTCATCCGCTGGATGAGGTGCTTGGGGGAGGCCTATGTCCAGCAGTGGACATTTTTCGGCTGAAATAATGATGATGATGATTCAATACTCTTCTAAACATAGGTACCTACAGTTGATTATTTATATTTTAAACAAACTCAGAAAAACACCTAGCAGAACAATTTATTCACTCTACACTTATTATTCATTGTTGTTGAGAGAGTAATTTAAAAAATATATCTGTATGTGTTACCCTGAAGTCATCAAACATAGGCAACTTTTCTCATTTATATTTATTGAGAGCACGCCAAGTAATAATGAACCTACTGTCAATTACATTAGCGTCTGTATTAGATTGTAGCGAGTTGTTTTAGTGGAGACGTTTTTTGTGGGACAGATCCCACGAGCACGGGCGAGACTCATAGTTTTGTTCAAGATACATTAGTGTTGTCATAGCATTATGTACGTCATTTCATTACATACGTTTTAATAAATTATAAGAACAAGATATACAGCTGTATATCTTGTTCTTATCATTTATTAAAACAAAATTAAAACAAAAAAAATATTTCGTAGCAGTTGCTACGAAATATTTTTTTTGTTTTAATTTAAATTTTAGTCTACATTGTCTGTATTTATTTTTCAGTCTTAGGTTGGTAATGTAATTAGGCCACAGAATATGTAATAGTACAAGTAAAGAAGATTCACTCCGCAAAATCATTTAAAGAAATAGCGACTTGCTACGATACAATAAAGTGCAATTCAGTACGCACAGCGTTAATTACCAACAGTTTTAATCACCTAGAAGTTGCCTCTCTTTCTGTAGCGTAACTCTTATACTTTCTGACTCGTTAGGGTTGTCTTCTATGTGAGGCGGCGTGCCTCCTTGCCGGATTCGATCCGGCGGCGATCTCTCACGTCCAAACCTGGTCCAGGCCATGGTGCGGAGCGAGAGTGCATGGGAAGCCGTCACCTCCTTCTGCGAAGCAGTAATGCTCGCGAAGGAGGAAGCGGAACGCGTGAGGGAGAGGCAACAGCCGCGCCCTCGCGCCCCTAGCCGCCGTGGGAGACGCCCTGGGCGGCGGGATTCGATTGCCGATTCTCGGCCACCGTAGCCGCGGGCTTGCGGACGACGAGTAATGGGCAGCTCGCCGTCCCGTAAGGACCAGGCCCGGGTTGACGGCGCGTCGTGTTCCACGCGCGCCTCAAAGAGATGTCAGCAGTGACGGGGTCAATTGGGCCGATGCCGCTGGGGTCGCAGGTAGTTCGAAAGAGATACCGTGGCCCTGGCACGGGCAACTGAAGGAACATGGGTGGGTTTTAGTCAGTAAAAGTCTGACACGCCCTCCCGCTCTGCCCAGAGCGGGACAAGTCATTTGATGATTTCCCACCCACAAAAAAAAAAAAAAAAAAAGGGTTGTCTTCTATTACGTCGCGGCGCGTGAGTGAGTATCGAACTAACGAGCGAGCCGGCCGGCCAGTGCGCGGCAGCCCACACTGAATTAGCCCGACAAGTCGTTCCCGCCGCGTACTTGTAGCTTCATACTTATAATGCAGAGTGCACCTGGCCTGATTAGGCTTTAAAAAATTTGCGGGGTACTTCATTTTGTAACACGTAAAGTAGCAATCGCTCGCAATTATTTGCGTTGTTGAGCTGACGAATTTTTCAAACCTGCACTGGATTTCAAAATGAAAGGCATTGCGATCGATTGCTATTTTATTTGTGAGGAGCTCGTGGCTAAGTAATAACAGCTGGTCCGTGGATGAGTGACCATCTTTATATACCGAGATTCCTCCGTGCCACGGAAAGCACGTTAATCTGTTGCTTGGTCCCAGCTGTCATTCGTGGATCTTTGACAGTCGTTACGGGTCGTCAGAAGCCCGATAATCTGACAACAAGTCTTACCAAGGGGTATCGTATTACATTAAATACCTACAGTAAAATACTGGTATTCGGCTACAGTCGGTTAGACTGGAAGCCGACCCCAACATAATTGGGAAAAGGCTAAGCAGATTGATTGATAACTACATACTTGCATAGTTTTGTACCAGGTACAGGTATGTGTGTTTTCGCCCTTAAGAACACATGTACAAAGGCGGACTTAATCATATAAAATAGTAATAATACTTCAAATACTTCTAAAGGTGAGCGTCTACTGGCCCACGCTGGCCGCAACACACGCACGGCTCGCGACGGATTTCGGTATGCTTTGTAAGATTTCATATAATACCTACTACCGGTACCGCCCGCTGTTTCATTTCTTCATACAAACAAACCAAAATACGTTGCGTGCCGTGCGAGTGTTGTGGCCGGCGCGGACCAGTGAACTCTCAACTTTATTGTACTGATGTGACATTCACATAGTCCACCCATCATAAAATGATGAGGTGTCTTTATCATAGCAGAAATTTGTCAAGTTTATCCATGCACAACGCAAACTAGCTTTCATAAACCTAAATTAATAAAGTTTATGTCGAATACACTTGAACGTATAATAATAATAATAAAATATAATAATAAAATTGTTTATTTATCCAAAATAAAATACACACAGACACAGTTCAAAAACAAATCAATACAAATAGAATAAGCAGGTTTGCAAAAAAGGTCTATGCATACAAAAAATAGTGAACCCTGTCTCTTAAACTAGGAAGAAACCTGTATCTTAAGAGACAGTGATCGGCCAAAATTTAAATTGAATAAAAACTAAAAACTTACAAGAGTGAATGAAAGTGTGTCGATTACCATTACTAATGCATATATTAATATTAATATTAGTGTTAGTGTTATTCAAGTATGTGTGAGTGTTGAGGTGTATGTGTGTGTATGTGTGAGGGTGTGTATGTGTGTGAGTATGAGATCTTGTGGGTGTTTTTGAAGTGGTTAATTATGTCAAGCGACGTATGATAGCAGTATAGACTCTGTTTTAATGTAGTCCTGCTGTATGAGCCAATCAGAAGTTTTTGATTTGACATTGTATTTATTTAGGTCTATTATGTCTAGTTCTTTCTGTATCCTCTTAAAAACATGACGACTTAGGACATAGTATTGACGTCTTGCAAATATGGTTTTGTACTGTACACCTGGGGGAACATATGTACGCTTACTTGGATCAGATGGAGGTAAGCGGGCATGTATCCTCAGGACAGATTGGAGAATGAAGAGCTGCCGAACCGTCAGCACTTTGCAATCAGCGTAAAGTTGCGCTGTAGGGTATCTGTAGGGTTTCCTTAACATAACTTTGAGTACAGCCCTTTGAGCCCTCTCTGCTCTTAGAAGATAAGTCTTTGCTGCCCCACCCCATACAGTCACACAGTATCCAATAATCGATTGGCATAATGTGAAGTACACCATTTTTAGAGTGTCAACACTGGCGGATTCTCGGAGAGATTTGAAAATGTGAATAAGACGTAGTGTTCGAGAAGTTAGTGTATCGAGTTGTTTATCCCATTTTAGTCCATCGTCTATATGCACACCCAAATATTTGACACTTTCCGCTCTGGCAATATATACAATTCATTTACAATATAAACGTACCTACGTACACAAATTAGGTGTGAAACTGAAGCAGACATGACGTTCATTAATCGTGACAATGCCTAATTACCTAGTTATCCCACACGAGGTGATAGTCATCATGAATAATGTATGGGTTCACTGTTTACTGTTATCTGACGCAGTTACGCCATTGCTAGACTTCTATTTTTCTTCAAATTGGGCTAGAAACAATGCATGTCTTTTCCAAGCAAATAGAGGCATAAGCATATTTGATTGTTGTGGGTGGGATGATTATAGAAGCCACATCATCTTCAAAAGGCATCAACAATAGTCAGCCGCAGTTTAGCGTAAAACATAATATTAAATCTATAGCTCGTTCGTTCCTCCTCTATTTTCACATCATGAACCACTACTTGAGTTGTAAAATTTTGGTCATATTACTTCACTAATGGCAGTGGTCGTTTACGTCCCTAGCCCAGTTTACGCCTATAATCACTCCAAATAAGGTGGAAAGATTTACCGCGAACCGTAAAAACGTGTACTTAATCGCGAATCGATCCCCCGGGTCTGTCAAACGTGACCGGAGTGAATGACTGGTTTTAGAGTTCCACAAATGAAAAACTTTTTTAGTCGGCATTCAGTCTTGAAAGCTCCACTCCAACCTGCTCTTCTGACTAAATATTTAAACTAGATTGCTGGAGTAGCTATAGGTATTTCGGTCGCGTTTGTCTTAGTTTGAAACTATCTAAATCGGTCCGTAGAAGGCAGCCACTATGGAATATCCGATGTGTGGAGGCTATATCTAGCATCGTATCCAAGACAAAACTTCATTACGGAATTTTCCTAATAAGCATAGTGATCATGAGAATTTCCTGTTGGAATTAGGCAGCCAGAGTACAGAAATGGCCACATGGGTAGCTACAGAGTATAGCAGAATAAAACAAACAGAAAAAAAAGCAGCAGTGGTGAACCCTACATACGAGAATAGAACACACGCTTGGCATTTTCCTATTTTTTTGTGACCAGGATTTGATTTATTCTGGTGATGTTACAGAAGTTGGGCTTACACAAAAACGTTCTGTTTCTATTCGACAGCCTAACTTTGTAGCCAGACGAAAAATCTATGCGAGATTACCTATTGTAGGCTCTTTGCTTTCAAATCACTTAGCAATCAGGATCGTCATAATTAGGTCCACCTCTCAGATTGCAGTTATTAATTAACCGTCTTAGGAAGCACAATGATTAATAGTAGTTAACATATTCTAATAATAATGTTGGCCTTAATGTAACATTTCATGAAACTAGTAACGTGTCGTTTTGCATCCTCGTCAAATTTCGGGATGTGATAAAGAACATCAAACCGAACAACTTTCTCCATGGGACCAACATCGTAATCGCGAAAAAATTTTCAACTGTCCCATAGATACTTCAATACCTACCTACTCGTACTCGACGCTAATGTATGGGACGGCTGATAATTTTTTCGCGATTACGATGTTGGTGCCATAGAAAAAGTTGTTCGGTTTGATGGTCTATACCACATCCTTAAATTTGACGAGGATGCAAAACCACACGTTGTACTGTGACGTCAGAGCAGAACCATGAAATATTCAATGAATTTGTAAAATAAATCGAAGAATATAAATCTATATGATTTCTAACCAAAATGTAAACCCGAGTAAGTATACCTCAAAAACCTCCTCTCACCGAGAGGAGGCCTGTCTCCCAGCATTGGGAACATTATAGGCTGATGATTATGCTATACCTCAATGCGTTCACGTAGAAAAGCGCAACGCAAACAAAATAACACCACAAATCGTATGACTTTTCATAATAAACTGAGCGGACAAACCTGCTTCAGGAGTTGCATTCAGTCCCGCATTCTTAATTTATTCAACGATTCTTTGCGCTCTGTTGCATAAAAACGACGTCACCGCTTCCAGCCCAGCGATAGGTATCAAACCCGATATGGACACTTTACGCGAATCCCCGTCGACAAATATTTTCGCGTTTAACGTACAACGTTTACTCTATTCAGAGACGTTTTTTGTAAAATGTAAATATACTGTACTTCCACGGTTTTTTATTCGGCAGCAAAAAATGGCTGTACATAAAATAACGAACATTTTTTTATTAGGTTTTGTATTAAACATAAGCACCGACGCGAATGGACACCGGTTTTCATGAAAGTAAGTAAATAGCTGACGGCAAATGGTTGTCCAAGCTTTTATGTCCAGTCTGTTACGCTCGCTGTTTATTCTATGATTATAATACCTATATATGTCTTTATAATGTGCACATATCTTAATTTTTTCAACGGAAAAAAAAAATTAAAAACCTAAAAAAAAAAAAATTGTCTCTATCTGCTGAAGTATTGTACGTAGCAGTGTGCAAGGCCTTTTTTTAACAGTCGATAGGAAATGTTGTGATTATGTTATAAACGTGGTATTTTTACTTATACAAACGCTAATACGATGTAAAATAATTTAAAGTCATAAAAAAGGTAAGTAATACGGGGTTTTATTGGGAAATTTTTCAAATATTGTAAAAATTGATGAAAATTTAAAGCACTGATTTTTATTAAATTTCGTTCATGGTGTCATAAAAAATACGTTATTGGTAGATATCGTGACTAACTCAAGGAAGTGACGTAGTTTCGAAGTAAGGAATTGTTAAGTGGTCATAGTGAATTAGGGCCCGCAGCAGTTGACTCTTTAGTATTACTCTAAAGGTATTCGCCGCAAATTCGCTTTGTCTCTTTCTAGAGAGTGATCATTTTTTTATCAGGCTAACGCTCAGTCCAATTCTCTGTCTACGCTGTCATGTCATGTGGACATGACATGACAGCGTAGACAGAGAATTGGCATTATGAGATCCATCTCATAGTGGTTTCTTTTATTATCTAATATCCTGGCAACAGGCCGGTTTGTCGGACAAGCATTTATAAACGAATTGTTATCTTCGCTTTACATAAAGTATTGTGTTTAATCTAGTGTACTTATACGAGTCTCTCTATTGAGTAATTATAACATTCGGATAATTACTGTCAGAGATAAACCTTATGTCTATTTACTTAATGCGTTCATCTCTCCGGACGTAATGAAAGCCTCAAAGGGATGTCGGCAAACTTTTTCTAAACACGAAAAGTTTATATTTTTATTTAATTTAAAACAAATGTATACTGCTTATTAAACAGTAAAATATAATAATGTTTTCAACAGTTGAAACTGCCTTATTGGTCTATATATGCCTTATTGGTCCCAAGCGCTACTTCTGAGCATGAGGTCCTGGCTTCGATTTCCAGGTCGGGGAAAGTGTTATGGGGTTTTTAACCGACGAAAAACGGAGATTTTTAATTTTTTTTTTATGTATGACCTCGCATAACTTTTTACAGAGTCGTCCGATTTAATAAAAATTTATTTTATTCGAGAGGGTATACATCAAAGTTGGTCCCATGTAAAATTGATTAACTTTTCTTGGGTAGTTTTTGAGTTAACTTCAATAATACGTATTTTTTCCCCACTTTTATATGGGTGATGTTCTAGTTTCTTTTGCAGGTAGTGGTATTAGAATTTGTGTGGGGTAGGTACCACAACTAAAAAGTGAAAAATAAAAACTTTTTTTCAAAAAAAATACAACCAACTTCCAAAAACAACACTATAAAGTGAAAAATAACTTTAATTTCGGAAGTCGGTGGCAAAAAACGAAAATGCATTTAACCAGACACCGACTTCCGAAATTAAAGTTATTTTTCACTTTATAGTGTTGTTTTTGAAATCGGTTGTATTTTTTTTAACAAAAGTTTTTATTTTTTCCATTAGAATTTTCTTAGTAGGGCCCGGAGCCTGAATTTGTGCCCGTTTGGCAATAGGGTCGCCCCCTATTACATGGGACTTAAACATTTAGGGTTTTATATAATATTGAGCGATTAAAGGAAAAGACGTAGTTCTGATAGGACCGTATATTCACGACTACTGAACTTATTTGACGGAGCGCAGCCGTCGCTATACACATGCATACATCATACCTTTAGCATACGCCACGCGCTCATATTTCCTGTCATACGATGTGTACCTACAGTATTCCCCCCTTTACAAGGAAAAAAATATATATTAGGTCTTTACCTATGAAATTGCCGTTCTGCAGTACTGGCCATTTCAAATCAAAATAATTTTTGTTTGGCTAAGAATTCTAATTTCAAATTAATTTTATTTTAAAAACATGGATTTTTTTTTCCAAAAGTAGTCATTTGTTTATTGATTAGTGTTACATTTTCATCGCATTTCAATCTTTTTCGTCATCATGGATACGTTAAAAATTCGAGTAATTATGGAATATGAGTACCGTCGTGGCAGCAACGCGGCACAAGCGGCACGCAACATCAACGACGTTTACGGAGCTAACACTACAAACCAACGCACCACTTGTTATTGGTTTGCTCGCTTCCGTTCTGGAAATTTCGACCTGAAAAATGAACCTCGCGGTCGTCCGAAGACTTTGGTCGACAATGACGAATTAAAGGCGATTGTAGAAGCTGATGATAAACAATCTACGGCTAAATTATCAGCAGCTTTCGACGTTAGCGTCAAAACAATATTGGTCCATTTGCGTCAAATTGGCAAGGTAAAGAAGCTTGACAAATGGGTG
Organism: Cosmia pyralina; assembly: GCA_946251885.1. Taxonomy (NCBI): domain Eukaryota; kingdom Metazoa; phylum Arthropoda; class Insecta; order Lepidoptera; family Noctuidae; genus Cosmia; species Cosmia pyralina. The sequence continues at coordinate 15,716,441 of OX276355.1, forward strand.
CCCCACGAACTCAATGATCGCCAGCGCGAAGTACGCGTCGAGACGTGCCTTGCACTGCTCAACAGACACACAAATGAAGGAATTTTGAACCGCATTGTTACCTGCGATGAAAAATGGATTCTGTTTGATAACCGCAAGCGCTCAGCAAGTTGGTTGGATCCTGGTTCAGCACCTAAACAATGCCCTAAACGAAAACTTACCCCTAGAAAAGTGATGGTCACTGTTTGGTGGTCTAGCGCCGGTGTGATTCATCACAGCTTCTTACCAAACGAGGTGAGCATTACTTCAGATGTGTACTGTGAATAACTGAACACAATGATGGAGAAGCTGGCACATCTCCAACCAGCATTGGTCAATCGCTCGTCTCCGCTGCTCCTGCACGACAACGCGCGACCTCATACTGCACAGCAGACGGTCTCCAAGTTGCAAGAACTGGGGTTGGAAGCTCTCCGTCATCCACCCTACTCACCAGATCTTGCGCCTACAGACTACTACTTTTTCCAGAATTTGGATAACTTCTTGGCGGGAAAAAAATTCAATACCCGAGAGGCAGTACAAAATGCCTTTGAAGAATTTGTTGCCTCCCGTCCAGCTGATTTCTTTAAGAAGAATAAAAGAATCAATAAACTGCCACTGCGTTGGCAAAGATGCATTGATTGCATGGGTGATTACTTCGATTAATACAAATAAAAAATGCATGAAAAAAATTCGTTTAAATTTTTTCATACAAAACGGCAATTTCATAGGTAAAGACCTATTATGTATTCCCCACTAATGCACTAAACACTATTTTCACAATATACTTATATCTAAAACGTAACACTGGATAGTCGTAGCGTAGTTGGGTAGTGGTGTCCTGCCGCGTTGCTCAAGAAGCGTACTGCGGCGTCATCACTACCGGCTTTTTTTTTTTTTTTTGTGGATTGGAAATCATCAAATGGCTTCTCTCTTCTCTTCTCTGCTCTGCCCAGAGCGGGAGGGCGTGTCAGACTTTTACTGACTAAAACCCACCCATGTTCCTTCAGTTGCCCGTACCAGGGCCACGGTATCTCTTTCGAACTACCCGCGCTGCCTGACCTTTCATACAGGCGTGATGTTATGTTTATTTTTAACAAATGTATACCACTAATTAAACAGTAAAATATATTAATATTTTCAAGAGCACTATAGTTAAGAAAGTATTTACATAATTTATAGGCGAGCGGAACACGTAAATTCGTTATAAGCTTGAATTATCCGATTTAAGGAATCAAGGCTTCTCAATGAATGGCCTTAATTGCTTCTTGGATTTCGATTGTATGTAATATTTGATTGTTTCAAGATATCGGCCGTATTAGCAAAAGGTGAGTTTCAAAATCTTATCTACATTTTTGGAGACGTCTTTTATAACTAAACTAGCTTTTGCCAGCGGCTTCGCCCGCGTGTGTTAGATAAATATAATTATTATGTGTCTAATATTTAAAAATAAATACTTGAGATTACCTTGATTCCGGAAGTTAGTTCGGTTGTGATTAAAATCATCGAATCATTGTAAAACAACCTTTAGATCACATTTACGAAGTTTGATACCAATGTAGAAGTATCTAATTTGATTAGTTATTGTGTTTACGAAATATACCACTCTTAACTTGTCAAAATCGTACAGATGTTATTACTATAAATAATTAAATAATATTTGATAGTAACTGTAGTATATCTTAGAATTTATATTGCTATTTTAATATAACAGGTTGTTTGAAACAATTGATACAATACTGTCAGTTGGTGTTTGATGGGAAGGGATAAATGGAAGGGGTAGAAGGATATAAAAAGGATTGTAATGACATTCTCGAGGCAGTTGCTCAGTGGCTGTTCAAGTGGCTAGTGCTAGTGTCGTTGTGATGTGAAATATATCTACCAGGTGTCATGTAAGTTACATAATTTGATATTATACCTGAAATATTGTTATTATGTTGCTATTATTCTGAGTGATTCTAACTGTTTGAGATAACTATAATTTATGGAAATATAATAAATATGTTGATAGAATACTATAATACTGTTTCCATGGAGTTTCTTGTCCTTCTTCTCCATGAAGACCTAGTTTTGCGAACGGACAATAGCTTTCTCATTAAAGATGAATAATTATTGACAAGACTAATTGAAATAATAAATATCTAGTCTTGTCTTTCTGTGCTTTTCTTTATGAAATCCTTCCCTTACACACCATATTCATAATACTTTCATACACAATGAATAACCAATAACCATTCTGACATTTAAGGTTTGCTATTTGCGTAGTAGCTATATATACGCTTATAATTATATATTATATCAAATCTAACACGTGCATGTCGGAAAATATTCCACGGGAACGTACTACCGGGAATTCCTTCCTTATTCCTTGTCTACATTATAAAGGGAACCTCTGTGCAAAATTTCAGCTTTCAGGACTTCTCTTTTTATTTTAGATAGATAGATTAACGTTGTCACGAAAATTACAAGGACAGATTGTATTTATATCAAGTTTTTATTTATGTTAAGTTTTATGAATAAGAAGACGATTTTTTCTGGGTCACGAATATTGTATACTAGGTAAGTAGTGCGACATAGTTTATCTTCAAAAACCGGTAATGAACTGTGCTAAAGGATGAAGGAATGTAGGAAGTAAGTTTAACTTCAAGTCATAAAACCCTTTTTTTTTGTCGGGGTGGGAATCCTCATGGAAGTCCTCCGCCCTGGGGTGGGCAACTACCCCGGTGTTCCCTCGTACATCTGCGTTGGGAGGTGCGGGTGCGAATGCGGACGCCGCCCGCGCCACGCGGACCACGTCCCATAGGGGCGAATAAGTGTTGAACTCCCCCGTTACGTCTTAGAGAGGCGCGCGTGGAACACTGCGCGCCACCATCTCGGGTCCTGTGGAATGGGGGGCGATGGATGTCCCCGAGTCCGTCACCCCTGAACCCATTAAGTCATAAATCCCTACCTCAAGTTAGGGATTAGGAACTTGAAGTTAAACCTGGTGCTTACTGCTGCTGGTGATGACTTGAGGTTAAGCATGGTGATTATGATTATTATTATCAGAAATTTTTTGAATGGCACAAGTAATTAGGACGATTATACTCGTAATTAATATCCATTGCGTTTGTTTACGTCAAAGAAGTACAGTACCACCTAATGCGAAGACAAGTTTAATTCAAGCAACGAACACATGAAAGCTATAATTATACTATCGAGAAGCGAACAGCATTGAAGCATACCTCTATACCTACTGTAGATAAATGTATATGTTCCAAGCTCAACGTAGGCACACAATTTCTGTGGCGAATGTAACCAATTCTCTACACGTGTATAGACGCATACTGTCCGGAACACACAGTAATGGAACACTCTTAATAGAATGCTTTGTGTACCAGTCAGAGCAGGAGTGATCAATTAATATCAACTTTGTGCACGTGCTTTATGTTTTAGTGTGACATATTTGTTGCTAGTTGTATAGTCTGACGTAGTTTGTTAATAGTTCTGACGTAGCGAGTCCCCACGCCCCATCTTTAATGCGTTTTATCTAAGTAATTTTTTATTAATATGATAAATCAAAAAATTCACGCGTGTCAGATATTCTAATTTCTTTTTTTTTACCCAGGCATCATCCCTACGTATTATATAAAATATTATATTATATATTTTATTAAACTAACTGCGAATATTTGTATAAAACGAACATTCTGCGTTCCATAAAGAACAATTAAAAGAAAAATGCCGCCATATTTGACAATCACATTTGACATGACAAATTGTTGATGCCCAAACTTTCATTTCACACAAATCGAGAGCGACTTTCTTTGGCCACCTCACAGATGTCATACGCATCCGTACGTACTTTCCTTTTCAATATTTTTCAATCTAGGGTATGACGCTTCTGTAGTGATTTGTGCGACAATTTTTATTGGTACGAAAAGAATTCAACAACAAAACCGATTTTCAAATCCTAACCCGTCCATCCTAAATAATTAATGATCTTTTTCTATCAATTACTACACATAAGTGAGATGCATTGCAATATTTCAAATAGAATATCATGCTGGGTTTTGTTTTTAACCTCAAAATATTTGTTTTCTTTTAAAATAAATGCTTTATGCAAGTTGTCCGTCATTAAACTTTGTCTTCATGGTCATATACTTGTAATTTAGAACACGAAAGTAATATTCCTTCGCTGTTGGTTCTGGCGCGAAAAATGTATACATATAGATGCAGTTGCATAATAATCTCCTTTAACTATACATGTCATCGTGGCGCTGCTTGTAAAGAAGGAATGTCAAAACTCTGCCAGATACATTTCATGATACCATGCTTCTCTTCCCGAAGGGTTCGGCAGAGGTGTGTGTATATATAGTACATCCACATTTGCCATAAGTCCAGACTACGGGCTACTGAGAAGTGCTTGATGAAAAACCCAATAACACTTTGCCCGACTTGGGAATTGAACCCAGGCTCAGCAGATGCGCTTGCGACTACTACACCAACGAGGCAATCTGTCAAATTCTGTAGAATTTAATTTTGTTCTCTTTTCGACACTCGCACACTATATTGTTAGCTATGTCATATAAGTGAAAGGTTACTTCTGATTGTTCGCTTGTGTCAGTTTTGTGCGAGTGCAGTTTTAAAGCTTCTAAATTTAGTTCAGCTTTGTTCGTTGTTGAAATCTAGTGCTTTTGAAAATATTACGCGCAATAGCTATTTGTGTCGGATTTAACTTTTTTGCTAATTAAAAATATTTTACCGCATGAAACATTTCAATAAAGTCTGACAACTCTTACCAAGGGGTATCGTATTACCCAGTTACTGGGTCGTGGACGTCAGGTAGGCTCCATGTAAAATACTGGTATTCAGTTGCATCCGGTTAGTCTGGAAACCGACCCCAACATAGTTGTAAAAAACTTTTTTACAAAAAAATACAACCGATTTCCAAAAACAACACCACAAAGTGAAAAATAACTTTAATTTCGGAAGTCGGTGTCTAGTTAAATGTATTTTCGTTTTTTGCCACCGACTTCCGAAATTAAAGTTATTTTTCACTTTGTAGTGTTGTTTTTGGAAGTCGGTTGTATTTTTTTGTAAAAAAGTTTTTATTTTTCACTTTTCAGTTGTGTACCTATCCCACACAAATTCAAATACCACTACCTGCAAAACAAACTAGAACATCATCCATATAAAAGTGGGGAAAAAATACGTATTATTGAAGCTAACTCAAAAACTGCCGAAGCAAAGTTAATTCATTTTATATGGGACCAACTGTGATCTATACACTCTCGAACAATACAAAAAAAATCCAAATCGGTCCAGCCATCTTCGAGTAATCGGGGAACATACATAAAAAAAAAAAAAAAGGTTCCGACGAATTGAGAACCTCCCCCTTTTTGAGTCGGTTAAAAAGGCTAGTCAGACTGATTGATTGCAACATTTCAATAAAAACTTCTTGAAAAACTGAATGCTTGGAACACGCTACGTGATTTGGCGTAGCCGCACCGAGCTACGCCAGGCTACGTCGTAGCACTCGCGTAGCGGACTATACCAAAATAATTTTTAAGCAACGAACACATAACATCACGTCTTGTTTGCCCAAAGGGTTGCGCAGAGGTGTACCGATAGTACACCCATACCATATTTCATCAGTTATGTTTAAGTTCCATGTTATAGGGGGTGAGCGGTGATCAACCGGGCACAAATCCAGACTCCCACTTCCCAATAGAAAAACCCAGTACCACTGTTCCCGACCTGGGAATAGATAAATGATACTTATAATTCAGTAACTTGGTAATAAATAATACTTTTACACGTCAGTTTCATTGTTATCCTTATTATGGAAGTGTTGAAGTAAAAAAACAGTGAAACAACCGAACAACAATTCAATAACCATTCCAGCAAATCTAAATTGGAACGTAGTATCGAGCAAATCCGCAGCATCCCGCGCTTGTGCAAATAAAATACCAAATAATTGTCCCAATAACCGAGACGAAGAAGCAACAGATTGCTAAGGCAGGGTAGAGTGTATCAAATCGATATAGCCGTACGATAATCGGGCCATAAAGGCCTCTTCCGATGGGCTGTCCTTCTCGGCCTATTTTTACGACTCATCGTTTATGTTGACATGATGCAGGACAATACTTCACAGAGTATTATGGAACAGTGTTTACGTGAGTATTCCTTGGGTTGGTTTGGGGGATTTCAATATGTTGAGGAAAAACTTTAAAGATTATGCTGTGTTTATATTTCATGGAGTTTGTAGGAATATTGTTGCAATTAATTAAATTGTTTTTATTTGTGGAATGATATCTGAATCTTTGTTGCAGCAAGTTTGGGGAGACTTATTTTGAGTACTTAAACTTTGGTAACATAATTATCCTAATTAATATTATAAATGCGAGAGTGAGTTTATTTGTTTATTACGCTTTAACACTAAAACGGCTGAACGAATTTGGATGAAATTTGGCACATGGGTAGAACATGACTTGGATTAGGGCATAGGATACTTTATCCCGGTAGTACGATCCCGTGGGATAATTGCCGACGTCCGCGCGGGTGAAGCCGCGGGTAAAAGCTAGTCTTGTCTTGTCTTACAAACTTTATTTAGAGAAATTAGTTGTTCAGATTGACATCCTACATCAATAGTCATTTCATACAACTGTCAAAGAATCACTGTTGTGATTTGACATTTCATAAACGGATAAATTAATTGGTTGTCAATTTGCTTAACAGTTAATTCCCCTGACTTTACATAAATTTCAAATACGTACATCATTAAAAAAAAAACAATTTTCTTCTAGTATTTAACTTCTTCTGAATACAAACTCATCGATGTTATACGAATTTAGCTTTCTTTTGAAAAATGTTCAACAAAAGTTCTTACTCCAAACGTTTTCCGTAACAGCAAAGCTTCTTAGTTCTGATAAAACGCGTACATTTGTTCCAATACATGTTACATGATCTATGTTTTAAAACTTTTACTAGGTAGGTATACCTACTTACTGTCAGTTCTGAGAGCAGAAACACTGTTTCACAAAATCTGAATTCTGCCCACAAACTGCTTTGCAGTTTGGCAGAAGTAATAGATATGTATTTGAAAAAATATTTCTGTGAATAAACACTTTTTCTTTTTTTTTTTTTTTAAATTAAAGAATGTTTTAATTCTCCAAAATAAATAAAAATAGTTTCCTTAAAGTTCACAAAGCAGTTGGTGAAGAGAAACCTGACAAAACCATGATAAACATGAGCTAAAAAAAGTATTCATGTTTTCGTCTTAAAATGAAACAAACTATGATATAGAAACTGGCCAAGTGCTTGTCGGACCATAAAAAAAATTTAAGCCATATGTCGCATAAATGACCGTATTTTTTTATTGCGTTGACTTAGAAGCTTGATTTTTTTAGAGCTTCGAGGAACCGTATTCGATATTAATTTAAATTTGATACCTCTACGCGTTCCTGAGAACAAGGGTCTTGACAGACTGACAGACGGACAACGAAGTGATTCTATAAATAAGGGTTCCGTTTTCTCCTTTCAAGGTACGGAACCCTAAAAATGACTGTTAAAGTCTGCTTTATTTTAACAGAAAGGGTACCTTTCGTTGGCATATAGATTGAAAGTTTGGTTTATTTCGAAGTAGTAAGCGACAACGGGAGTGACATTTTAATTTTAATATTGTTTCATGAATTTCGATAATTATAATAATACTATCAGACAGTGAATCATCTTATGCTAGGTAAAGTCTGGAGCCGAGTTTCACACTATCCACGTAGTATGTAGTACGTACTCGTAGACGCATGAAGTCCGACACATTGGAAAATATCACCTACCGCACACCGTGCTCAAGATGTTGATGGAGCTGGCACGCATTCTACGAAGGATCGAGGTACACCGCTTTCGAATTATGGCATGAAAGCCATCAATCCTTGCCTCATCAAACATCTCCGAAGCGCTACAAAAACGCAGCCGCCCCCTGTATACTGCACACGCAGGTTATTGTATGACCTTTACATATACCTTACCATTAAGCTAACCCATTTTTAATAACATTTTTAATTTTAATGTGAAAGAAATACAACCGTCCTATGATATTCAAATAACAATAAGCTGACCTTTCCCAAAATCCTAGGATTAAGTGACTAGTATTGGTATTTTAAATCAAATAAAAATGTGATTAAGACAACATCATAATCCATTTTCAGTGAACAAAACAACTGAATAATGACAGAACAAAATTAATTGAATAAAAATTAGCACCTTCTGTGCGTATATTGGAACAAATACTCGTTATCACCATGCTATTGAATCACGAATCATATTTAAAGTCTATTGTTCCACCTAACAAAGCTCTACTGGTCAGTACATGGAACTCATTCATTTCATAATTATAAAGCGATGCTTGTGATCTTTGACAGGAATTTCAATTAACAATTTCGAATTGGAGAACGTAGGAAGGTATTGAAATTTAAATTTGGAACAGTTTCAACAGAATTTATTTTCGTGATGCATTCCAATAATTAATATTTCCTGGAAATACTGATAAACAAAATATAAAGCGTGTCTTTTATGTAGTGGAATTTAATGATGTAGTTCTGCAATTTAATGATGTAAATATTGTATTTATAAACATTAAAGGATTCATTTTCAGTAATACGTGGTGTGCTCAATGTTTATTTAAAGCTTTCAGTTTCCAATCTGTTGCTAATGAAATACTACAAAATTGGAGTTATTTTGGACTTCCAACGGGTTGGTCGGCAATATTTGTCGCATAGCTTGCACCTTGCATAAGAATTCAGTTTATTTGAGCATTCATCCTAATGAGCATTCACCCTGTGTGAGCATTTGCATAGGCATTTGCGAAGGCAAATGCATAGTTTATTTAATAATAAAGGCAAATTATACTAAAGAGAAATTAAAATCGCTATAGAGGCATGAGGAACAGGGTGTAAAGTTCACTCATCCTCCATAGAAAAGGGAGGATCCTCCAACCAGATGGGTGTCGTGTCTGGTGGGCTACTGCCCGACGTTTCATGTCGGGACGTTGTATATATGCTAGTCGCCGGAGGTCGATAGTGGGCTGAGTCATGTATCTTGCGATGCTTGCCAGTGCCAGTTGTGGTTCCAGTTCCAGTCGGAACCGGGTGCCGCATAGTTCACGGTGAGTTGGAACTGTCTGCGGGGATACCCCAGTGAGTCGGGGTGGCGCTGCATTATGCTCCAGTGAGTCGGAATATACAGCGCTGGGTTGAGGTTGAGGCTGAAAGTGATGACCAGGAATGCGCGTCCGCTGCATGCTGGTGGTCAGGATACCCGTTGAAGCCGTGGGTGCTGGTTGGTTGTGTGACTCGCCGCTTGAAAGCTTAAGGAAGTGATGCTGATGACGTCACGCTGAAGGAGTTGCACGAAGGCTGCGCTGACGTTCATACTCGGGGTCACCAGTATAGAGGCATGAGAAACGGGGTGTGAAATTCACTCATCCTCCATAGAAAAGGGAGAATCCTCCGACCAGACGGGTGTTGTGTCTGGCGGACAACTGCCCGACGGTTGATGTTGATATGCTAGTCGCACGGTAAACTCTAATTGTAAACTCTAATTGCGCGATGCAGGATTGCGTGACGTCAGTGTGACGGGTAGTTCGTATGTGGCGATGTAGATTCCGCTACACCGCCACTAAAGAGAAATTAAAACCGCTGAAAATAAGTCGCCGAAATAAGGTTGCATTCGGTTTCACATAATATTGTGGTTAACCTACTGGGTGGAAAATCAGTCCAAAAATTCAAAAAAGAGACTATAGTCAGTTTGAACTACGCAAATAACGAGTTACACTCGTCTGGCCCCTCCCTAATTAGATTTCGCAGTCAACTAAAAGTAGTAAGGGTAATTTTCCCATTTTAATCCGAGAGCGAAAGTTTGAGTTCTCAAAAATAATTACGAAAATTGTTTAATAAGCGAATGACGCGTACTAAAGTTACTTAACCTATATTAGGAAAGTTTCAAGGTCACTTTGTAATGAATTTTTAATGTTTATTGGCTTTGCAAACAACCTACATAATTCGATTTGAAGCAACATCAAGCAATCGTATAATAGCTCTGAAATGGCAGACTACTTACTGTAGATGGGAAAAGTTGTTGATTACGAGAAATGAAATCTTTGTTCGACTTTTTTTATTTATTTAACTCTTAAAATGTCGATTGCACACCATGTGTACAGATAACAATAGAATTTCAATTGTGTCTGCTAATTAGCGCGCGACGGGTTAATTGGATCCGGAGTATTGTTTTTTTTTTCGTTGAGAATTATTTTTCGGTCCATGATCTAGTTGTTTTCGATGCCTAGGTCATGAAAAATTGTATTGAGCTTTCTCTGTTAGAAAAAACTGCACAGGTGGAGAATCACAGATGACTCCACCCAAGACTGTGAATGTGGTGCAGTTCCACAAACAAATATCAATCTGCTAAGCCTTTTCCCAACTAAGCTGGGGTCGGCTTTCAATCTACCCGGATGCAGTATTTTACATGGAGCGATTGCTTATCTGACCTCCACAACGCAGTAACTGGTTAATACGACACACCTTGGTAAGACTGGCTGTCAAACTTTCGGGCTTCTGACAACCCGTAACGACTGTCAAAGATCCACGAATGGCAGCCAGAACCAACGGCTTAACGTGCTTTCCGAGGCATGGATGAGTCTCGGTATGTAAAGATGGTCACCCATCCACGGACCAACCCCGTCAAGCGTTGTTAAACCTGATAAATCAACTCGTGTGGATGTTTTTACTGTTCCACAAACAATGGGACACTTTATATGTTGTCCAGCGTGTCCTTTGTCTGCACATCACAAGAACTATTGGACGCTAAGTACTGAGAGTGCCAAATTCTGGGCCAACTCTGTTTAGATAGCCATAGACACGCTAAGAAGAAGAATGGTGAAGAGTTGCTGATGATGATGATTTATCTTATTACCTGACGGAACGTTACCAGACGTTTGACAAGCTGCCATTGTCAAACGTAGTTTTTTGAAAGTATTTTATTAGTTTTTGGTTTTTGAGTCGGTTTTTACTTTTTTTAAAGTAAATTTGTTTTTCCATTTTTAGTTGAATAAACAATTACGCCCAAGCCCAAGAATCGGCAAGAATCATCAAAAATCGGCTTAGAAATGCCGGAAATACTGTAAATTAATGCATATAACTTCGTACATAAGAATAATTACATAATATGGTATATACGAAAACCTTCCTGAAAGTATGTAGATCATGTTTGTGAAAGAGTCATAAAAATTGGTTCATTCGTTTTTGAGAAAATCACGGACAAACAAACATACATATATACGGGTCGAATACAGAACCTCCTTTTTTGAAGTCGGTTAAGAAAAGAAGTAATGGCCAACATTGAATACAAAATGCCACAGGCGTTATCGTTGGATACAGTACAAGATTTGCTGCCCATGTCGGCTGGTTTTGAAAGATTCTCGGAGACTAGAAAGGCGAACATCTTTTGAATTGCGTGGGAGCAGAGGCACAGGAAAATATAGTTCCTCTGCCTCTGCTCCCACGCTGTTCAATAAGATGGCCGCCCTTTTAGTCTCACACAAACAAACAAACGTGAACACATTCAACCCCTGGAGAAAAAAGCAGTTACGTACAGTAACTAAACATATTTTTCTCCGCAGCATTATCGACAAACTGTGGGAAAATGACTCTGGAAATGACATAATGGTCATCCATTATCATCCATAAAACATTTTTAACGGGATTTAAAAAATAAACCGCTTTACTTATTGCAACATTATTCTTTAATTTTTCCATTATGGTTAATGTTTTAATAAGTGTTATTTTTCATCATCTTATTATGGACCCTCTTAAGATTTATTTATTTACTAGCTGTTGTCCGCGTTTTCGTCTGCCAGCCTGGATGAAAAGAAGTCTATGTCTTTTTCCTGGTCATGGTCTACCCATGTGCCAAATTTCGTCCAAATCCTTCCAGCCGGTTTAGCGTGAAAGCGTAACTAAACTTCAAAAAAACCTTCGCATTGATAACATTCGTTAGGACTATCTGTGCTCAGTGACTTCGTTCGCGTGAAAGTCGTAAGATACACAATATACTAAAATAACAGCCACATTGTAATAAAACTCCTCGTCTCCCGACCCGCCGCGCTGCATCACCCGCCCGCGCTATTACTTTGTTTTCGCTTAGCGATCATTCTGACTTTATTTTTTTTGCTCGTAGCGTAATGTTAAATAGGCCAACTTTCGAGGATGGTTATAGGCTATTTAATATCACGCTATGACCCTTAAGAGCCGAGCATAAAGAAAACAAGTATAAAAGAACGCTATGCGAAAACGAAGTAAGAGCGCGGACGGGCGATGCAGCGCGGCGGGTCGGGGGACGACGGAGTTTTTAACCGACTTCAAAAAGGAGGAGGTTCTCAATTCGTCGGAACCTTTTTTTTTTATGTATGTTCCCCGATTACTCGAAGATGGCTGGACCGATTTGGATTTTTTTTTGTTTTATTTGAGAGGGTTATACATCACAGTTGGTCCCATATAAAATTGATTAACTTTGCTTGGGTAGTTTTTGAGTTAGCTTCAATAATACGTATTTTTCCCCAATTTTATGTGGATGATGTTCTAGTTTGTTTTGCAGATAGTGGTATTAGAATTTGTGTGGGGTAGGTACACAAATAAAAAGTGAAAAATAAAAACTTTTTTACAAAAAAATACAACTGACTTCCAAAAACAACACTACAAAGTGAAAAATATCTTTAATTTCAGAAGTCGGTGGCAAAAAACGAAAATACATTTAACTAGACACCGACTTCCGAAATTAAAGTTATTTTTCACTTTGTAGTGTTGTTTTTGGAAGTCGGTTGTATTTTTTTGTAAAAAAGTTTTTATATTAAAATGTGGCTGTCATATTGTGTAACTTACGACTTCCACGCGAACGAAGTCGCGGGGCACAACTAGTTTTACATATATTATTAATTGTCGGTACATTAACCCTGTCAGAACACTGCAATACACAATGTTGATTTGCTATTGAGTTAAATAAGTGAAAACTTATCAAAACAAAGCATGGAGTAAGTTTTAAGTAGTATTAAGTACAATACAAAAGAAAACAATACAAAATATAATATAGATGACATTATTAAATGATTTTATAAGAGTAATAAAAATAAAAATACACAGATTTAGTCATATTGGTATTAGTAGGTCAAAAATAAGAACAATCATGTCAGATACTTATACCTACACTACATAATTAAAGTGTTAATCACGAGCGCGTGTCATGGCGTCTTCTGTGTCACTGCCATAAGGTTTAAATTGCATTGCAATAAAGCCTCCGAATATCAAGTGGTATTTAATTAAAGCTGTGATATCAAACCGTCAGCTATTCTTAGCATATCGGTATAACCCAGTTATTGGGCGGCGGAGGACAGTTGTTTTGTGCAAAATACTGATATTCAGCTGCATCTGGCTCAACTGAAATGAAATTCAATAAATGTTTTACTTATAATAATCCCAGCCTATATAACATAACATCACGTCTGTAATCGGGGAAGGGCTATGCAGAAGTGTAAAAAAAATAGAAAAAAAAAACTAGATATGCCATAAGCTTCTACTCCGTTCACCGAATATACCCTATTTTTTTCAAGACGGTAAAAAATGTCAGGGTGACTGGTAATTAACATATGATTGTACTCATGATAACAAACAACTTTTACTATGGGACCAATCCTGAAATCGTGAAAAAAAATCAGCTGCCCCTATATTTATGTTTGCATAGCTCGTCAAAATGTAGGGAGCAGCTAACATTTTTTCGCGATTTCATGTTTGGTCCCATAGTAAAAGTTGTTTGTTATCATGAGTACAATCATGTGTATATCGGTCAATAATTACCAGTCACCCTATATAGCACACCCACATTTTGCAAGTTATGTTTAAATGCCATTAAATAGGGTGCGAGCCTATTGCCTATATCATTATGTTTAATATTATATACTAACTAGATAATAAAATACATCAATAAGCACATTGAAATGAATTTCACTGCAAAATCACACTAATATTATAAAGGCGAAAGTTTGTAAGTGTGTGTGTCTGCGGCTGGACCGATTTGGATTAAATTTTGTATGTAGATAGCTTATACCCTAGATTAACTCGTAGCTTACATTTTATCCCGGTCTACGCGGGTGAAACCGCGGGGCGCAGCTAGTATATTCATAAAAGGACTTATAAATTCACATCTAATCCACCGAAGAAATTATTATCAAGAATTCATGAGAGAATAACATTTTCAAGAGGGTTTTACTCAGATACTTCAATATTCTCAAATATTTTGAAGTATCCTATTATGCACTCAATTTTAACAAGGGGATAATACTTACGGAATTTTCATTTCATTGCGCAAACAAGAGTACCTATCTAAAGAATAAAATTGAATCAATAAATAACGCCTGCCCATGGGTTCCCAGGTTGCCCAGTTGATGGATCAACTGAAATCAATTCTCGTAATGGACTCCCATTTTGATATTATAGCACTTTGTTTTACAATATCCGAATGATGATTTGGGGAGCGATGGAAAAAATAAAATATTGACGAATTTTTTTTAAACTTCTTTGCTGTTGACATTTAAATATACTTTGTTGATTGGACCCGTTTTTAAACTACACACATTACAAAGTCCAGTGCAAAGAAGCATAAGGTCTTTGCCCTGGACTTCGTAGTGAGTGTAGTACAATTTTCACAAACCGTAGTCGAAAGCATCATGAGGCAATCTGCACTTAAAATGATGGTCTAAAAACGCATCGCCCAAAGATCAAGCGTAGTGACTAATGCGTATTTCTCTGTGAAGAAAAGACCTGAGCCTTATAATTATGAGTAGATCAAGAGTACAACATAAAGATACTACAGATCGTAGATTAAGGTAGTATGGCGATAGAAAAGACGACATTAAACAATTTTCCTTTTACCATTGTATACATTAGAATATCGTGCAAAGAAGTTCAACAAAAAAAGTAGGACACGTAAGAATTATAAAAGTACGTCCACATCTATGTAGGGTACTTTTTATTTGCAAACTCTTTTGCCGGCACCTCACTGCGTCCCCGGTACTACGGGATCAATTAATCTGCCTAGCCTTTTCCCAACTATGGGGTCGGCTTCCAGTCTAACCGGAGGCAGCTGAGTACCAGTATTTTATATGGAGCGACTACACAACTCAGTAAATGGGTAATACGATACCCTTGGCAAGACTGGTTCTCAGACTTTCGGGCTTCTGACGACCCGTAACGACTGACAAAAATCCACGAATGACAGCCGGGATCAACGGCTTAACGTGCTGTCCGAGGCACGGAGGAGTTTCGGTATGTAAAGATGGTCACCCATCCCCTAACTAACCCCGGAAAGCGTAGAATAACCTGATGGATCGACCCGTGCGGCTGTTATTACTTAGCCACGAGCTCCTCCCGGTACTACGGGATAAAAAGATCAATATAGAAGCAAGCTCAATTTGGGTAATGGAATGTTCGTTTGGACGTCCTCTGTTTTACATCACGAAAAAACTTGACGTTAAAACTAGTACCTATACACAAAATGTCAAATAAAAATATACAATTTGACCTCATACACCCTTTTAGAGGTTTCGTTTGCGATGTAAGCATTTTTTGCCGCGGGCGTTCGGTCGTTGTGGTATATTTTGGGGAAGAATATAAATAATGCTGGCTATATAAATATGATGGTAGTACGGTTTATGTACCTAAAATGTTTGCAAAGGTCAATTCTATTAATCGTTTATTTTTTCTGCAAGTAGATTTAAACTTAAACAAACACACACACACACACACAAATACCACTCGCATCTTCAAATACAAGAAGTTTTAAGAATGATTACTTTTTTCAGAGAGCATAGTTCAACAACAATGAAAATTCAGAAAGTTTAACGAAGTTTTGGTACGTTTATTTTTCTCATAACCATTGTTTCTCTGCAGAGATACTATTTCACAAACTTTCTGTTTTTTTTTTTAATTTGCAGCTACTCCTTCTCTAACTTCAAACAAGCTTGATAGCACTTTTATCCCTACAAGTTTATTATCTCACATACTCTCTTAAAAACGTTCGCCTATAGTATAAAAAAGTACGTGTGTCCCCTACACACGTACTTAAAGGCTAGCCTCTATACAATCATCTATCTAGCCTTTTCCCCAAGAAATGTGGAGACGACTTCCAGTCTAACCAGATGCAGCTAATACCAGTATTTTACATAGAGCGACTACCTTTTTGACCTCCACAACGCAGTTACTGGGTACCACGATACCCCTTGGTAAGACTGGTTGTCAGACTTTCGAGTTTCTGACTACTAGTAACGATTGTCAAAGATCTACAAATGACAGCCGGGACCAACATAGATGGGAAAAGGTTAGGCAGATGACGATGACTACGTATCTGATCTCCACAACCCATTTACGGATAATACGATACCCTTTGCTAAGGCTGGATACCAGAGTTTTGAGCTTCTGACTATCCGTAACGACTGTCAAAGATCTACGAATGACAACCGGGACCAACGGCTTAGGCTTTCTTTTCTGACCTCGGCAAGTGTTGCTTAACCTTGAACAGACTGTGTGGTTTTACCTTAGCCGCGAGCCCCCTGAAACGTTCGTCAATACAGTAATGGTTACGCATATTTTCCCCTAACTTGTTTTTATGTGTTTCTGTTTTTTCTTAGTAGAAAATACATTTATGCAAATTTTCTTTATTTTTTTTTTATCACTTAATTCAACTTAAAACCTTGCAGTCATTACAGTGAAACGAGAGAGGTGTTTGATCCATCGCTTCAGTTCTGAATTTGCATCGCAACGAGTGACGGTGATTGAGTTACCGCGACCAGGGCCTGCTCGATCACTAATGCTTATTGAATTAAAACCTAAGTCAATATAGACGCGAACTCGCTAAACATCGCTCCTATTGATTTTCGGTGTACTTCGTAAAATTTTACACTGTTATTCGTTTGTGGTTTTTGCTTGTTGATTTTTGATGTTTCATGTTTACACAAAGTGGTTTGTGGCCTTTTGAAGAACAGTGCTTAAGTTTGTGGCTAAATATTTTACAGACGATTTAAATCTGATGAGCTCGGCCCCAAGTTCCTCTTATTAATTTTGACTCAATCATTCAGTTGTGTTTGAAGATACCACCCATGGAAAGAAAAAGCTTCGCAACCTAATTATGGTGTACAATAAGAACCACTTTCAGTAATGGGCATTTCAACGTTCGTTCATATTGGTTTTCAAACAATGTCAATACTACTGAGTTTAACAACACTCTTAAAACAGCATCATAATATCGTGGTCCTTATTCTATTTCCATCAGAAATGTGGTGTTTCTCGTAACAGCATTCACAAACAAATGACGAGAGAACAATGAAAGGCGTATTTTGATTAACTGTAACATTTTCTCCGGTACAACGGCATACAATAGGGTTGAGAATGGGTTGAAAGTAAAGTTTGTGCCTATTCCCGACCCCAAGGGGCGTCTCAATACTCGCGTAAATTAATTCTCATTAATTTCTTAGGAGTTTATACACAGGGGCCCAGTTAATCCCTAATAGCACCTGGGCTGGGATGTCTTTTTAAACGATTCATGATTACTTACTTTATAATTATAGAGTACTTATAGTATAATGTAATGTTCAAAAAATTTTTGCTTGTACTTTTTTATAATGTGACGTTTTCAATTCATAATAATATTATATTATATTATACACTTCTGGACACATCTTTTGGCCCACCTTGTATTTTCAGTTTCGTTTGGTCCTAGCTAAAATTTTATATTAGGTCGAGCAAAAAGTTTTTATGCAGTTTTGAACCTGGCACATTCACAATTTCATTCAATAGTCTTTTTTTGAATTTCGAACACAGAATTTAAAAAAACAAAAGACAATTTGGAGCCTGTTTGTTGATATCAAACAATCGAATACTAAGAAAACTTGGTTTTATTGGTTTACTTGGATTTAATTCTTGAAAAAGTGATTGATATCTTTGGTTTTGCAACAAACATTACTTATTCTTAACATTAAGGTGAGGTTCTATCAATAATCTATGGATACTTCACCTGAAGTCGCCGCCCAAGCTGTGGCACTTATTCAGGCCGGACACAGCCAAAGAAACGTGAGTGCTCAACTTAATTTAAGTCTATCTGCGGTCCGAAATGTTTATCGGAGGTACCTAGAGACTGGCGGCTTTGTTCGTCGCCAAGGAAGGCCACGATCTCGGGTCACAACTGAAAGGCAGGATCGATTCATCGTGACGACCAGCTTGAGAAATCGTCACCTTACCTCCATTGAGATACAAAACCAACTTCGCGACTTCCACGGAGTATCTGTGAGCGCTCGAACTGTTCGGAGAAGGTTAAAAGAACGCGATATGGTACCACACAAGCCAGCTAATGGCCCCAAACTAACGCGAGCCCATCGAACAGCGCGCCTTCATTTCGCACGCAGTCATTTAAATTGGACACAGCAAGATTGGAGCCGTGTACTCTTTTCTGATGAGTCTAAAATTGTGTTACATGGCAATGATGGAAGGAAGAAGGTCTACCGACGTAAGGGAGAGCGTTTCGCACAATGCTGCTTTGAAGAGACGGTTGCTTATGGCGGTGGCTCATGGACTGTCTGGGGCGGTATATCCGCGAGCGGCAAAACACAACTTGAGGTTGTTACAGGACCACGGCTGCCAACATTAAATGCTGAAAGGTACATTCGTGAGTGCTTAGAACCTCACGTGATACCATACGCGGACTATGTGGGCCCAAATTTCCTTTTTATGCATGATAATGCAAGAGCCCATGCGGCCGGCATCGTCAGGGAATATCTTCGGGATGTGAACATCACAGTTATGGACTGGCCAGCCAGAAGCCCAGACATGAACCCCATTGAGCACATGTGGGACGAGCTTAAAAGACGTGTAAGGGCTCGTCAGCCAGTTGCCCAGACGATGCAGGAGTTGAAAACTGCCATAGAAGAGGAATGGGAGATGATCCCTCAAAATTTCATAGAGCGGTTGATAAACTCTATGCCTAATCGTATGAGAGCTGTGGTAGATGCCCATGGAAGCAACACGCGTTATTAAATTAAACCTTTATTTGATAAAACATGTTTTTTATTCAAAAATCAATTGCCTTTAACAAGGCGCATATCTGACTTGTTAGGCGTAGCTCCATGTCGTATGGTATTCTGAATTCAAATTTAAAACAATACGATCGAAAAAGATGGTAAAATGTATCAGGTTTAAAACTGCATCACCAGTTTTTGTTCAATCTAGCAATCATATTTCGGTAGGGGCCATCGAAACCTAAACTCTAAGGTGGGCCAATAGATGTGTCCAGAAGTGTATGTACTTTGACAACTTAAACTAATAATATAATATAAAATAATACTTTAAAACTTGGACCCTGTTCCCGAAACGGGTGGCATACTATTTTTTATATTTTTAAATGTTTTTTTTTAATTTATGTTTTTATAAAAATATTTAAAAATATAAATAATATGTTTGTTAATGAAATAAAGGAAATATGTACTTTCTGAGTTTATCTTAGACATGACATCTGTGAAGGAAAAACATCGTGAGGAAACCTGGACTTATAGTTATTATAAGTCTGAAATCGCCAACCCGTCTTGAGCAAGCGTGGTGATCAATGCTCGTGCCTTCTCTGTATGAGAAGAGACGGGACAATATTAGGCTGATAGTATTATTATTTAGTTTTTTTTTATAGGCCTGAAACAAAGAAGCTAAGCATCCTCATGTCACTTATTCTCTTTTATTCTGTGGGTTTGCTCTTACAGGACAAAAGATAACACCGCGAAGAATAGTATGAGCCTAACATTTTTAAGGCCTGCGATGACATGCTTCTAGTTATTAAATTTTCCATCTTATCCCTCAAATGCCTCCTTTTAAGCATCGCTGCAGTCGGGTTATAAAGCAATGACTGAAACTTTTGTTTTTAAAGTAGGTATCAAATGTAAAGAAAAAAGTTAAGAAAGAGAAGGGAGTGATTGATAGCGTGACGGTTGACAGTGGAGAATGGAAAGATAAAACGTGTTGCAACGACCCCAAGTAACATAGGACAAGGGCAAGAAAATTATGATGATCAAATGTTAAAAAACAATCCATTTTTGTAAGAGTTTTTACTATGAAAGGAAGTTTGAAGTGGCTTCCTAATATTACTTAAAATTTGATACAACTGAGGTCCTTGAACATGACTAATGTAAGACAAGCTGTCACTAAGAAGGTCGTCGGTGAAAGTGATTTATTTGACGAGGGACCTCAACTTTGAGGGAACATGCGCACAGAAATTAATTAGGCCATGTATTTTATTTATATTAATTTACGAAATATTATGATGAACGTCATATTTATAATGTTTTGAATTTATAAGATAGTTTTATCTTTTATTGTCAGGTTTTACTATTGTAGCTGAATTCACAGTAATCATTACGTTTTTAAAACTTCGTTATTAACATAACATAAAATTACGCCTATATTCTCTGACGGAGTAGGCAGAGTTATTGCCAAAGTACACTCACATTTCGTCTGCAGATATATTTAAGTCGCATGTAATAATAGTGACCCAATGGTCATCGATCGGGTGCCTATCAAGACTCCGGATTGCTACTGAGTTATTACATAATACGGAAAAGCCAATTATATTAGGCCTGTATTTAATCGAACCTCTAATAATTACCATTTTCGCTCCTAAAACTATTATTTGGTTAAAAAAAAAGCGCAATAATTACGAAAGTTTGTGAGTGTGTATGTTTGTTACTTCTTCACGCTCAAACGGCTGAACCGATTTGGAATAAATTTGGTTTGTAGATAACTTATACCCTTTTTTTTGTGGATGGGGAATCATCAAATGACTTCTCCCGCTCCGGGCAGAGCGGGAGGGCGTGTCAGACTTTTACTGACTAAAACCCACCCGTGTTCCTTCAGTTGCCCGTGCCAGGGCCACGGTATCTCTTTCGAACTACCCGCGACCCCGGCGGCTTCGGCCCTATTGGACCCCGTCACTGCTGACATCTCTTTAAGGCGCGCGTGGAACACAACACGCCGTCGATCCGGGCCTGGTCCTTACCGGACGGCGAGCTGCCCATTACTCGTCGTCCGCAAGCCCGCGCCTACGGTGGCCGGGAATCGGCGATCGATTCCCGCCGCCCAGGGCGTCTCCTATAACTTATACCCTGGCTATAACATATAAGCTACTTTTTATCGCGGTCTACGCGGGTAAAACCGCGGGATCTGCTAGTATCAAATAATTATATAATGGTTGCACTTCTTTTTGTGAACCTAATAATATGTTTAGGATCTAGATACTAAATAGCTAAGTTACTGTGACCAACTTGGATGTAGCGCTTGCCGGCTTACTGCCGCGGCACTGCTCGCTTCGCTCGTATTGCTCGCTCAGCTCGCGCGTGGTTTGTCACACTTCAAACCTAACCTAACGCATTTGGTCGGGTGCCCTAGGTTAGTTACCACGACCAATACGGCTCGCACGTGGTTGGTCACAGTTCTAACTGGTTTGGTCGGGGAACCCTAGCTACCCTAGATACTGCGACGAAATGTGAGAAAAGGAAAGACAGCTTATAAGAGGCTCATTGATACGCAAAATACGCGCATTGTCGTGGAGTTGCAGATACCAGCCCGTATTACCTATTACCTATTACGAGGCTCAATGACTTACTCGTAACTGATATAGTTTTCGCTTTATTTAAACAAATAAATAAAATGGAAGTGTCTGTTTGTAATGTCAAAATAACAGCTTTTTAAGGTTCCGTATCTCAAAAGGTAAAAACGGAACCCTTATAGGATCACTCGTGTGTCTGTCTGTCCGTCTGTCACAGCCAATTTGCTCCGAATCTAATTGACTGATTAAGTTGAAATTTGGTACACATATGAATTTCTGTGACCCAAAAACTGACGGGTAAAGTAAATAAATGAATTTTGAATATAGACGTCACTTTTGGGGGGCAAATAAGAAAATTAAAAAAAAAAAGTTTACAAACTACAGCATGTCAAATGAAAGGGGTTATGAAGGGGGCTATGAGGGTCTCAAATATATTTTTTTTATAATTTTAAAATAAATTGTTTTAAAGTTAGTTGAGAAAGTAGACGAAAATTGACCATTCCCCCCCTTATCTCCGAAACTACTTAGCCTAAAATTTTGAAAAAAATACAGAAAATAGATCTTTACCCGTAGATTACAGAAAAACCTATAAGAAGTCTGTGGTCTTAAAATAACATGGAAAATCTATCAATATTTTGAGTACATACTTACATTTACAGTTGGAATGTATGGGAGAACATGTTTTTCAACTACAATGTTAGGTTTGTTCTTAAGATAAATTCATCCCAACTACGGAACCCTTCATTGTGCGTGGTCCGACACGCACTTGTTTCATCTATTTTTACTAAATGCATATGAATGTACTAATACGGTACACAAACCAAAAAAACAGTTTTTAAAATTTTTGTCTGTCTGTTTGTTCAGGCTAATCTCCGAAATGGCTAGACCGATTTTGGCGGGACTTACACTTTCAGGTTGCTGCTGTTATAAAAAGTAACTTAGGCTACTTTTATTTTGGAAAAAGAATTAGGGTTCCGCGCAAAAAATAAAACCCATGAAATCTTGAACATAAAGTTGGATTTGAAAAATCCTTTTTGCATTTGGTAGCCCAATTCTCGAGGACGGTTATGGGCTATTTAACATCACGCTATGATCTCTAGGAGCCGAGTAAAAAAAGAAGTCTGAAAGAACACTAAGCTAAAACGAAGTAAAAGCGCGGGCAAGCGATGCAACGCGGCGGGACGGGGGACAGCGGACTTTTATTAAAATGTGGCTGTTATTTTAGTATAATGTGTATGTTACGACTTCCACGCGATCGAAGTCGCGGGGCACATCTAGTTAGTTAAGGCTTAGTTCTTGAATGTTCTGAAACAGTAATCATAATGTACTAACTGTTGCTATGAGGTGCATAGTAGGTAGGTACATATATAACAGACATGATAGCTAAGTAATTAGGGCTAACCAAGCCGCGGCCTGATTACTACTAATTAGTGTCTATCATCCAAGCATGTCAAGCAAATAGATAGATATGCTATTAGATATTAGTAATTTATGTTGGTACATAAAACGTTCACGTTCGGAAAGCACGTTAAGTCGTTGGTTCCGACTGTCATTCGTGGATCTTAGGCACTCGTTACGGATCGTCAGAAGTCCTAGCAAGGGGTATTACCCAGTAACTGGGTTGTAAATCAGACATATAAACTACTGTTATTCAGCTGCATAAAGCCGACCCCAACATAGTTTTTTCAACATAGTTGGGAAAAGGCTAGGCAGATAATGACATAATATTCACGTTAACATAAATAGGTATCAAGGCAAATATAGAATATGGAGGTTTCCTGGGTAATAAAAAATAAATTGTATTTAGTCCGTCAGTCAGATAAACAAATACATATTTTTTGCTTTATCATATTAATAAAAAATTACTCAGATAAAACGCATTAAAGTTGGAGAGTGGAGGCTCGCTACGTCATAACTATAAAATTAATTATCACGTATAAAATTTACCAATGAGTGACGTCATGCCACATTTTAACTCAATGTATCGCCGTAATTTTTTGATTACGTAAAAAAATAAAAAATACTTGTCCAATATTTTTTAAAAATCTACATGGTGGACAAAAAAAATGTTTAGCCAATATCCTTATTGTATTAAAGCCTAATATGAGGTGAAATGACAACATACGATTTGTTAATCAAAAGCAAAGTGAATTTGATACAAAAGGAGTATATTGCAACTGATTATGTTACTAATATTGCGGGATTATAATTTCATTTCTGAAATTATACAGTACATCGAAAAGTTTAGGGGACCGTTATTTTTAGTGAGCTCTATATTTAGGATCGAGATTTAAGTTAAAAGCCTTTCGTCAACGATAGAACAAAAGAGCTGCTTATTATAGATTAACCGTTTAATATTTTTACTTTGTTTATTGTAGTTAGAGGAGACGCGTGATGTAACCCACAAATTAATTTAAAACACTCAAACTGAACCGAGGATTTCAAGATACATAGATTGCTAAAAACATAACCTTTCCTTTTTTTTGGCTTTGCCGTAGCCGGTTAAAAATCGAAATCATTGTGTGACGAAACTGCAATAGCTATTTATGAAAGCGAATGCAAATAATTTCAGCGACTCATTTTGAGCGACGCGAATCACGGCAGGATTCGGATATAGTGAGAACGAAGTGAAACGAAGCTAAGTTCTTTTTGCTTCGCTCATGTAGCTACCGCATCTTTCCATAATTTAGTTTACACTGCGAACTATGAACCGAAGTATGAAAAGACGCAGTAGCTAATATGTATTCCCATAACACTACAACCACACTGCAATCTGTAACACTATTTTTGGAACAATAAATTATTCTTATTCTATATTGGAAAATTTTACCTTTCTGACCCTAAAATTCAAAAAAACATAAAAAAAAAAACATCGACATGGACTTATCTATGTTCACAAAACCATGCGGTACAATTGACAAGGGGAAATTGAGTAAATCAAAATTAAGTGAATGATCATCCGATGTTGCTTCGTAAATATGATTTATATAAAAGCTTTATAGCCTTCGCTGCAGGTATATGGAGTAAATAGAATAAAGAATTATTGGCTTTACGTCGGCAGCCTGGGATGTGCTATGGTAATGGATGGAGAGGATTTGTCGGCTGCACGAGTACCTACCCTGTTACTACGCAGGAAAATGTTTGTTTTATTACTAGGGGAGATGGCTAAAATGAATTTTTCAAAAGTAAAATGTAAGTGGAATTGTTCGTTATTGGGTATTATGTATTTACTGACCGAGATGGATTAAACATACATCTTTCATTTCATTTCATTATTCTTCATAAATAAACTTGAATTAATAGGTCTTTACCTATGAAATTGCCGTTTTGTATGAAAAAATTTAAACGAATTTTTTTCATGCATTTTTTATTTGTATTAATCGAAGTAATCACCCATGCAGTCAATGCATCTTTGCCAACGCAGTGGCAGTTTATTGATGCCCTTCTTAAAGAAATCAGCTGGACGGGAGGCAACAAATTCTTCAAAGGCATTTTGTACTGCCTCTCGGGTATTGAATTTTTTTCTCGCCAAGAAGTTATCCAAATTCTGGAAAAAGTAGTAGTCTGTAGGCGCAAGGTCTGGTGAGTAGGGCGGATGACGGAGAGCTTCCAACCCCAGTTCTTACAACTTGGAGACCGTCTGCTGTGCAGTATGAGGTCGCGCGTTGTCGTGCAGGAGCTGCGGAGACGAGCGATTGACCAATGCTGGTTGGAGATGTGCCAGCTTCTCCATCATTGTGTTCAGTTCTTCACAGTACACATCTGAAGTAATAATCACCCCGTTTGGTAAGAAGCTGTGATGAATCACACCGGCGCTAGACCACCAAACAGTGACCATCACTTTTCTAGGGGTAAGTTTTCGTTTAGGGCATTGTTTAGGTGCTGAACCAGGATCCAACCAACTTGCTGAGCGCTTGCGGTTATCAAACAGAATCCATTTTTCATCGCAGGTAACAATGCGGTTCAAAATTCCTTCATTTGTGTGTCTGTTGAGCAGTGCAAGGCACGTCTCGACGCGTACTTCGCGCTGGCGATCATTGAGTTCGTGGGGCACCCATTTGTCAAGCTTTGTTACCTTGCCAATTTGACACAAATGGACCAATATTGTTTTGACGCTAACGTCGAAAGCTGCTGCTAATTCAGCCGTAGATTGTGTATCATCAGCTTCCACAATCGCCTTTAATTCGTCATTGTCGACCAAAGTCTTCGGACGACCGCGAGGTTCATTTTTCAGGTCGAAATTTCCAGAACGGAAGCGAGCAAACCAATAACAAGTGGTGCGTTGGTTTGTAGTGTTTGCTCCGTAAACGTCGTTGATGTAGCGTGCCGCTTGTGCCGCGTTGCTGACACGACGGTACTCAAATTCCATAATTACTCGAATTTTTAACGTATCCATGATGACGAAAAAGATTGAAATGCGATGAAAATGTAACACTAATCAATAAACAAATGACTACATTTGGAAAAAAAATCCATGTTTTTAAAATAAAATTAATTTGAAATTAGAATTCTTAGTCAAACAAAAATTATTTTGATTTGAAATGGCCAGTACTGCAGATCGGCAATTTCATAGGTAAAGACCTAATATATTTTCATTTGGTCATAATTCTACCATATTCTAAATACATTTACCTACCACGTTATATAAATTGTAACTACACTGAATATTGAATCGTGTTTACTTATGATAACTATGAGTTTTAACTGTAGGTATGAATAATTAACATTATATTTTATTTCAAACGTATTCTCTGATACTGACAGATTTCCACTGTAGTGTTTTTTACCACATCCTCTATCGAGCGCAGTGTAATGTAAACGTAATGTTTAATTGATACGGTTGGTACATATTTAATGTTGCAAACAGTTTTATTAATATTGCAATGAAGTTCATGTTTGAGTTAAGGCTGATTTACACAGGGTCATTAGCTGACTCCAATTGAAGTCAGCGCTGGCGCCGTGAACTGACTCCACTGTTTACATGCAGTCAGTAGCACGTCGAGTTTGGAGTCAGCAACTGACCCTGTGTAAATCAGTCTTGCTGCTGACCGCTGACCTTTTGTTGCGTTTAGGTCTGCCAAAATAAAGTACCCACTGACTATCAAAGCAATGGCCTAAACCTTGTGCCCACTGATTTCAACTGACCTAACTTCAGTCGTTGAAGTAATCTCATGTTCTATTTATTAAAAATCTTACATTTAGAGGGCTGTCGCATTAAAAAATATCACCTCTCTCGCTCACACGGGACCAAATTTTTAAGATTGTTAAATGAAAAGATGCTTTTTTGAAAAATATTATCAAGTAGCGACCTAATAAATAATATTAATTTAATAGGTAACTACTTATTAAAAACACATTTTTATTGTGTTATCTAATAAACTCAGCTCAAAAATTATTATTTGTTTTTGAGATGAATGAATTCAATAATTCAAAAATGATGAATTTTCAAAATGTAAGTTTATATGGAATGGACTTTTTGCCGATAGGACATGGCTGTCATAATTAATCTCTTACTCAATTTACCGGTTTCAGTTTCAGATTTGTATAGAAAAAATCAATCAATCATGGCTTCAATGTATGTAAAAAGACATCCATGTATTTCGATACTACGTCATGTAAAATCATATTTTACGGCATAATCAGGGAAAGGGAGTGTGAAAGTGTTATATAGGTCCCGTATCACATTTACGGCACGAACACCGAACCATTGTCGGGAGTATTTGGAGGTTAGTGTAGGTACCTACCTTTGTAGGTACCTACCTATGTAGGTACTTACATGTCGGGATGCTTTCATCAACACTGATAAAAAAGAACGGTAAATAACGTTCAAAAATTAATGTTGGTGTTCATGATGTTACGTAGGTGTTTCTCTCCGAGCATTTTAAAATGCTCGTATAAGTACTTGA
This sequence comes from Cosmia pyralina, assembly GCA_946251885.1. Classification (NCBI taxonomy): domain Eukaryota; kingdom Metazoa; phylum Arthropoda; class Insecta; order Lepidoptera; family Noctuidae; genus Cosmia; species Cosmia pyralina. Next base: position 15,744,022 of record OX276355.1, read on the forward strand.
TATAAAAATCGTCAATTCATCTTTGATAAAAAGATCGTCTGACATGCCGTCTGTTAACATGCACAGAGCCTTATACTTTTTGCAACGAGTATTTTCTCAAAAAAAAAAAACAGACACGGTAGGTACTCATTTTTAGGGTTCCGTAGTCAACAAGGAACCCTTATAGTTTCGCTATGTCCGTCTATCCGTCCGCACCTTAGTTCAGAGACTCTTAGTACTAGAAAGTTATAATTTGACATGGATTATATACATATTTATCACGCCGACAAAGTGGTAAAATAAAATCATGAAAAAAAAATTCTTTAGGGTACTTTGTGTACTCCTAAAGTGGGGATGTTTTATTTTTCTCGTCTACCCCATGATGTGGGGTGTTGTTGGATGGGTCTTTCAAAAATATTGCGGGTTTGAGAAAACAATTTTTCGATTTAGGGATCCGTTTCTGAAATATTAAGCTTTAAAGTGTTCATTTTTGTTAGAGTCAAGTGTCCCCCATGCCAAATTAACGGTTAGTTTTGGATGGTTGAAAAAATTTACGATAGTAGTATATATGACGAAGTTAAAAGGAAAACTATCACAGCTAAGTAGGTTTTTCAAGTTTACGAGTAAAATATTCATGAAACAACAAAAAGCCCTCTTCTTAGTCCGCATTATTACTACGGAACCCTATACTGCACGTGGCCCGACAAGAACTTGGCCGCTTTTAATTAGTGTTATATTTTCTTTTATTTTTTCAACTCGCAATAGTCATGGTTGTGTCGGACTTCCCTAGCGTTCTAGTCCTTTAGCATCCCCTGGGACGCATCAATAGCTAGCTATGTTTTGGAGCTCTATATTTTCGTAGCTGCCCACTCCAAATCCAATCTAACAGGGGTCAAGTAGTGGGTGTAGTGCCACGATGGCAGGTTCACTCACATCATACTAATGTAGAGTTGAGAGGCCCGGGCATTTGTTGGAAGTGGCTGAAAGTGGTTTAACTAAACAAGAACCAACGCAAATTGTAATTTAAGGAAGCTCTACAGCTTCATTTATTATACGTTAAACAATCATTGTTTAGAACTCTGAATACAAAACTTTTTGCAGTACCTCTTGGCATTTAGCTTAAGCAAAGGCTTCTTCAATGCAAAAACTTTTTGAAATGGCAGAAGTTACATCGTAAGGTTTCGACAATTTTTCTGTATGTGGAAACTTAGAAAAAGTTGAAGAGTTCTGAACAATATTTTGTGTACATAAATAGAAAAAAAATTACAGCTTCACTACACATTTAGAATTTATCATGTCACGTGCGAAAAGTTAAATACTCATTAAAATGTTAAATAATTTGAAAATACGACATCTCTTAAAAGGCTCGGCCATCAAAACTTTCGGAGAAAGTTGTTGTTGACTTTCAGTAGGTAAATTTTAATGTTTACGTTAATGGTACGGAACTTAGGTTTCCGTATTATAAGGAAAAAACGGAACCCTTATAGAATAATTTCGTTGTCCATCGGTCCATCTGTCAGTCTGCCAAGACCCTTTTTCTCAAAAACGCGTGGAGGTATCAAGTTGAAATTAATATCAAATACGTAAATTTATGGCCCCTTAGAGTTCTAAAAAAATCAAGTTCCTAAGTCAATGCAATAAAAAATACAGCTATTTATGCGACACATTTTGATACCGCAAGTAAACCAAAACCAGTAGGGTCTTCCCGTTGACCTAGAATCATGAAATTTAGCAAAAAGCAGGGGTCTCACAGCACAAGTAAAGGAAAAAGTCCGAAAATTGTTAATTTGTAATTTTATCACATATTTTTTTTTTTTTTTTGGATTACAATGTTTGTTTTTAGGATAAATTCTTTTCAATTACGGAACCCTTCATTGTATTTGGTTCGACACGCACATGGCCGGTTTTTTTGTTGCATGTGGTCTTACTTCATGTATTACAATATCTTTTCTTCCATAAAAACTGATATTCTATTAGGTACCGATTTAGTAGTTATTCACGTTCAGACATGTGTCTAACGCCGGATTCCGGAACAAGGCACGGAAAGTTGTGTTATCAGTCCCCGGCGTTCTCATGAACATCTTTATGAAACAATGGGCAATCATACATTCATATGAGATACGGTTCAAATAATGTATGATAGAAGCGCCGTTACTAATTAGCTAGAAATAGTAATGAAATGCATCCAGGTTAGATTTTAAGGCTTGTGTGAATAAATTTTGATACTAAATGGATATAATTCATTATCTTTCCCTTATCACAATTTATTTGGGGTCGGCTGAGCTTCTTCTTCCATACTTCTCTATTAGGCATCATCTCAGAAGTCACCCCTTTCTGTTATATATTTTCTTTCACACAGTCCATCTGATATAAAATATTGAATGATTTGTGAACATTAAGTCGAAATAAAAGTAATGTCCGTCCATTATCCGAAAGTGTAAAACACTACAAGTACCAGATATAAAAATACTCGAAGTACAAAAAAACCAAGGCTTTATTCGTTTTTGCACTTCAATTACGAAGAAATGAACCAAAAAAGTGGCCATTTTGTTAGATAGGTATACACACTAATGACCCAAGGGACTAGTTCTTTTTCAACAGAAATGAGAGCAGATAATCTTGGTATCGAGCTTCGATAAAATTAAGGTTTAGTCTGACAGTAAATCCAGGCTTAATGTGCGATCATTGCTTCGCGAAATAAGAAAGCTGGCTTCAGAGTAGATACAGACTATAATACTATACAACATTATTTTTAGTATATGCGAAACCTGAAAGTTTGTTCAGAATAAATAACTGAATCGATATCATTAATTTTTATACCGTGTTATATTTTGCCCCAAAAATCTTTAAAAAGGTTACAATATGGACACCGCGAGACGAACACAAGTCACGGTAGGTCATAGCGGCACTAGGCATGGGCGCACAGCGGGCGTCGCGTGGTGATCATGTTTTTTTACGGACAACCAGGTAACATAACAAGCTTATAACTTTGTGATTTTTCATGATACAGTTTTGAAATTTTGTACATAGATTCTTTACATAAAAATACTAGACACTTGTTTTTGTTGGTTTCGCATATACTAAAACTGATGTTGTATACGCAGATCAAAAAAGCTTTGCACCAGTACTGAATAGGTAGGTATGCCTTATCGGGATAACGTTAGTGTGTGCTTGAGTTGCTTCTCAGATTATCAGAGATTGTAAGCCCTACGTAAGATATCTTCAACATATATTTTTTTTTTAAATAAAATAAAGAAGAATGGTAGGAAAGATTTTTATAATAGTACGTTCTATAATCTGTATCTGTATCTAATAACTGCCTACCAAGTTGATGATTGTGATAGTCAAATGATTGGTTGGTATTCAATTCAGTTCAATTCAATTCAATTCTTTATTGCTGAACATAGTACATATAGTTAATTTCTAGATGTTAGGGAATGCGCAGTTCACTGAATCCCTAATAAATAGGTTTTGTTGCTCCTTGCCGTCATCAAAATCGATGCAGTTTTCATCCTTTTAACGCTTCTGTCGGTAATGTTGCTTTCTGAATCTTTTCAAAGGACGACTTATGTATACGGCGAAATATATATACGTCATAATCGCGAAAAAATAATCAGCTGTCCTATATAAATCTTCAATACCTACTCGACCCAAATGTATGGGACAGCTGATTATTTTTTCACGATTACGATGTTGTTCCCATGAAGAAGGTTGCTCAGTTTGATGGTCTGTATCCCACCCTTAAATATGGCCACACATTATTTCTAATACACGCTGTATAAAAATGTTGAAATTATATATAGACTTTGGCAACAAGGCTTAAAAGTTTTAATTTGTCTCTGTTAACAAAATGTCGAGTTATTTTATTGCTAACTCGACATTTTGTTAACAAAGACAAATTAAATCTTTTAAGTGTTGGGGTTGACGAGTTCTTGAGTGGAGCCTGCAAATCGGCAAACGTAAGGTAGGACGCCTTCAGGCTAGGTGGAGCGACGATCTTCGCAGAGGGGTTTTTTTTTTTTTGTGGATGGGAAATCATCAAATGACTTCTCCCGCTCTGGGCAGAGCGGGAGGGCGTGTCAGACTTTTACTGACTAAAACCCACCCATGATCCTTCAGTTGCCCGTGCCAGGGCCACGGTATCTCTTTCGAACTACCCGCGACCCCGGCGGCATCGGCCCAATTGACCCCGTCACTGCTGACATCTCTTTGAGGCGCGCGTGGAACACAACGCGCCGTCGACCCGGGCCTGGTCCTTACCGGACGGCGAGCTGCCCATTACTCGTCGTCCGCAAGCCCGCGCCTACGGTGGCCGGGAATCGGCAATCGATTCCCGCCGCCCAGGGCGTCTCCTACGGCGGCTAGGGGCGCGAGGGCGCGGCTGTTGCCTCTCCCTCACGCGTTCCGCTTCCTCCTTCGCGAGCATTACTGCTTCGCAGAAGGAGGTGACGGCTTCCCATGCACTCTCGCTCCGCACCATGGCCTGGACCAGGTTTGGACGCGAGAGATCGCCGCCGCCGATCGCCTCCGTGAGAACACGGCGGTGCTCCGCCCAAGCCGGACAGACCTCCACTGTATGCTCCACCGTGTCCTCCGGTTCGCAGAGGGGGGCTGGTAGCAGCTGGATGAGAGTTGCCGATAATCAAGTTGAATGGCGTGCAATTGGAGAGGCTCTTTTCCAGCAGTGGACTGCTATAGGCTGGTGATGGCGATGATGGTGATGATTTTATTGCATGAAGGAAACTTTATCAATGTCAAATAAGTGACACGAAACATGAGTGAGACAATTAAATAGGTAGGTACCTATTTTATATGCAAATAAATTTAATTAGATCGTTGACATTTCGCTACACCCACTATCACGAGCTCATTTGAATATTCACGCTTTGTTTTATGTTTACTTTTAATTATAGATAGGTAGGTCTGACAGAAAAAAGCTCTTAACATCTAACACAGCTTTCGGGCCTATCTCCGCTACGCTTTCAAGCTACGCCCAAGGACATCTATCTAATCTAAGTAGCCTGTACTGGTTCCACTGCAGGGCAATAGCCTCCCTCTCCTCCTCCTCTTTGTGACAGGGCGCTGTCAAAGGAGGCTGGTCATATCTTAGCTGCCACGGCGTATTTTAATTTAATTTAAATTTTTGAATTGTTTTTTTTATTATATACAACGTGTCGTTCTGCATCTTCGTCAACAGGGTATGATACAGAACATCAAACCGAACAACTAACTTTCTCCATGGGACCAACATCGTAATCGCGAAAAAAGTTTCAACTGTCCTACGCTTTGGATTGAGCGACTAGCTCCATCTTTTTGAATGACCGACCCCTTGACAATTCCAGTAATTGAATTGTAAAAGTGCCTGAATTGGTTTATTTGAACTAAGCTTCGAGTTTGTGTTTGAGTTTTCCTTTTTCCACACATTTCTGCCAGAAGATGAGGTACACGCTGAGGGAGCAGTTACTGGAGTCACGCCGCAAGGTCAACTTCAAGGCGTTTGTGGTGCGTGTACCATACTGTTATCTGCCCCTCGTCAAGGAAGAAGACTTTTGGTCGCAGGACGTGGTGTTCCTTCGCTTCCGCGGACAAGTACCACAGGACAGCACAAAGTCAAGCTACTGCAAAGTGAAGTGTTACTAACATAGTCTTAGTTTGGTTTATTTATTTAATTCTGTTTTTTGTACTATCGGCCAGTCCTTTCTGTAGCTCATCCCACCATCTTCGTCTCGGCCTGCCTCGATGTTGTAGTGCGTTTAGTGGGTGGGCAATTGGTGGTGTCATCATAACAATAAAACATGTATTGTGTCTAGTTCAGTTTCCTTGAAAGCGTTAATCTTTGTATGGTTCTAGATTGATGTCAGCTTCCAGTCTAAACCTTCTCATAACCTTCACAATGGCATTCCTGAGAAATACTACAGTAGTTCTAAGAATACTTAGTAGACAGATAAAGATTTGATTAATTACTGGATAGTTCCATAACTTCTGGCTCCTGAAATACAGGTGAAACAACCTAGCTCTGGAGCAGGGGTCTCAAATTTTTCTATAACCTGTTTATGGCATAAAATAATTTATTTATTTATTACTAGCGACCCGAGCCCTGCTTCGCACGGTTTTTACGGTTTGACAAAACATCGAAATTGCTTTATTATACATAAGTTTAATATTAATGTACCAAATATTAATATACCAAATTTTAATATTGAATTGAATAAAACTAAAATAGACCAAGTTCAAAAAGCAAAATTTTTAGGCATAGTTATTGACAGTAAAATGACGTGGAAACCTCAAATGGAAGAGGTATGTAAAAAATTGAGCATATCTGCTTATGTCCTATTCAATTTGGCTAAGAAAGTTAACATCAGCACAACTTTGATTGCATACCATGGTCTCGTAGCTTCCATTCTGAGATACGGTATAATTTTCTGGGGAAATTCTTGCCTGCGGGAACAAGTATTCAAAGCACAAAAACGTTGTTTGAGGTCTATGTTAAATATGAAAACGACTGATAGTTGTATCCCAGTGTTTAAGTCATTGAAGCTGTTAACATTTCCAGCAATGTATATTTTAGAAATGGCATTATTTGTTAAACGTAACATGCATCTTTTTACTACAGTATCAAAAAGTAGTAAGAGACCAATCAGAAGCCAGTACAAAAATCTTTTACGAGTTGAGAGTTGCAATACGGCTTTACATAAAAAAAATATTATTAGTATGGGACCTACAATATATAATAATATACCTGACTTATTAAAGATGACACAATACGCAATTTTAAAATGAAGTTGACAGCATTATTGATTGAAAAATGTTACTACTCGATTAACGATTTCCTAAATGACAATGACTTAAATAAATTCTAAAGTAAATTTCTAATTTAAGATAATTGTAATACTTATATGCAATTTAATGACATACCAACTTATTTAATTGTTTTATTTTATTTAATTCATTGTTTGCTTTATTTAATGGTACCTGATTTGACCTGTAATTCGTAATTTTGTATTTTTTATTTTGACACTATTCTTTTTTATATTAGCTACGAATTTAATGTTTTAATTTGAATTAATTAATGTTTGCATGCCTAATTTAAGGTAGGTTGTACAGGGATCACAATTGTTTTTTTAATACCTTATGTCATGTACCTACAATCAATGCAAATAAATAAACTTTACTTTACTTTACTTTAATGTATTATACATAAAAACTTTCCGGAATAAATTCTCTACTAATACGTTGGTGAAAACTGCTTCAAAATCCGTTGCACAGTTTAGAAGAACAACGCAACGCAACACAGACAGACACGAAAAGGGACTTTAATTTATAATAACTGATTTAACTAAGTATCTGTAAACTTATGAAATATGTACTAATAGGTATTACCTACAATATGAATGATAATTATAACATTTACGTGTTCTTTATTTTTGTGGTATATAAACAATATACAAGTTAACACTATTTACACTAGGTACTAAAATAAATGACTAACTAACTATACAAATAAATACAAAAACAAAAGGACACTTAGGCGTCGAAGTATTCGTACGCATCGATGTCATCCGGAAACGTGCCCAAAAGACTGGCAGCATAGGTAGGTTGTAAAATTACGTACGTTGCCAAATCTTCCAATTACGTCAAAAAGCCCGCTATTTGACTACCCCAGATATTCTTGTAAACTCGGCCATTCCAATTTTCGTATTTAAACTGTTTGAAGTCAATTTAATGAGCCGTCTACTGCAGCAGCCAACGTTTACTTCTCTATTGCTCGAATTTTCCTTTCATTTTAGAGGTTTGTATTCCCCTGTGTATCAGATGCTTCATAAGTATTTTGAAGTGGATCAATTTAGACTTTACCGTTAAGTCTAATTGGCTTTCGAAGTCGGAAAATGTCGAAATGATCATCATCCTTATTGCTTTTGTAATTCACTTGGGTGTGGTGCACATACACAGAACCTATATCTTTTTCTTCCGTACATCTCTATCAGACATCTCATCTCGCTCTACATTAATAATATAAAAACAACGGTAAATCTTTAATTGATCCTCTAAAAACTTATTAACCATCTAATGATGAAAACTTTTTGAAATAATGGAGACTCTTTTTAAATTTCTGGCCTTTTCTCACAGGTTAGGTTAGGTTAGAACTGTGACCAAACATGCGCGAGCCAAATTGGTCGCAGTAACTAAGCTAGGAATTATTATAGGATCACAAAAAGGAGCGCATTCATCATATTAGGAGTTCAATCATATTTTTAGAAAAGCAACATTGGAATTATTTGAGGATAGATAAAATACAAGCCGAAAAAACTACCTATTTCTTTACCCTATACAACATAAATAAAGCTTAGAAAATAGCAACATCACTCGCATCAAAAATCAAAGGATCTTCAATTGTATTGAGTCGATCCACCACTTATCCAGTATCCATTGAAAGTACCGTTCAAAGCTCGCGAAAAGGATTTCACGTAATTTAAGGTATCACTTTGCCATTTTAAAGTTCACTCCACATTTGACGGTTGTCGTGTCTTGTCTATACCCTCAGCAATTTAATTTTCTTGGGAATGTAATCCTCTTACGGAATATTACTGTTTTGGGTATTTGGTTCGATGGCTTAAAATATTTGTGGTTTGATGTGTATTATATGTTGTTATTTTGATTGAATAACAGACCTGTAGGTCAGGTGTGGTTAACATACTATAGAAACCACAAGATTGAGATAATACCTTCACAGTCCGCATTTGAGCTGTGCTTTTTGATAGTCTTTAAAGTAAAGAAGATGATGGTAAAGTTGTAGGTTTCTTTCATGACATTTATTTGGTGGCAGTTTGTCATATTGTTTATTTATAGGAGCAGTGGTGGCCCAGGGGAACAGCCGCGGCTTACGAGTTGGTTCGAATCCAGAAAGGCGCTTTAGTTTATGTAAATTATTTCATCACCACTGCTCTCGAAACGATGAAGGAAAACATCTTGACGAATATCCTAGAACCAAAAATTCGAAGACATGTGATATCTACCAACCCGCACTGGGTTACGGCCCACTCCCTCTCACTGAGAGGAGGCCTGCGTCCCCGTAGTGGGAACTATAGGCTGATTATGCTATGCTTATGCTTGTCATATATTGTTTAATAATATTGCATGCTATTATATAATTATAATACTTAATTCTGAATTATGCATCAATTGCATAACTCAGAATTAAGAAAATAATTTCATTGGTATAGCAATTTTTTTAAGAGTATGCTTAGATGGGTTGGTCATGTTGAGAGGATGAATAAAAGGTGCTAAGGCAGATGTGAGTGGAAACGCCGGAAGGAGACGCCCTAGTAAGACATAAAATATGTTCGAAACATTTGTCTTCTCAACTCCGTAAATAACGCAATGAATGTTGTTGAACTGTCGAAGTTCCGACGCAATTAAGGTGCAGATGTATTTATAAACGACACAAAAGGAGTATGTAAGGATCGTAGCAGATTGCAAACTGTAGTTTGTGCTTACCCCCATGGGAAGAAGGCGAGAGTTTATATATGTGCATTTTATTTACTTTAAACTTTCATAAAGCAACTATTAGGTCTTTACCCATGAAATTGCCGTTCTGCAGTACTGGCCATTTCAAATCAAAATATTTTTTTTTTTTTTAAGAATTCTAATTTCAAATTAATTTTATTTTAAAAACATGGATTTTTTTTCCAAAAGTAGTCATTTGTTTATTGATTAGTGTTACATTTTCATCGCATTTCAATCTTTTTCGTCATCATGGATACGTTAAAAATTCGAGTAATTATGGAATATGAGTACCGTCGTGGCAGCAACGCGGCACAAGCGGCACGCAACATCAACGACGTTTACGGAGCTAGCACTACAAACCAACGCACCACTTGTTATTGGTTTGCTCGCTTCCGTTCTGGAAATTTCGACCTGAAAAATGAACCTCGCGGTCGTCCGAAGACTTTGGTCGGCAATGACGAATTAAAGGCGATTGTGGAAGCTGATGATACACAATCTATGGCTGAATTAGCAGCAGCTTTCGACGTTAGCGTCAAAACAATATTGGTCCATTTGCGTCAAATTGGCAAGGTAATAAAGCTTGACAAATGGGTGCCCCACGAACTCAATGATCGCCAGCGCGAAGTACGCGTCGAGACGTGCCTTGCACTGCTCAACAGACACACAAATGAAGGAATTTTGAACCGCATTGTTACCTGCAATGAAAAATGGATTCTGTTTGATAACCACAAGCGCTCAGCAAGTTGGTTGGATCCTGGTTCAGCACCTAAACAATGCCCTAAACGAAAACTTACCCCTAGAAAAGTGATGGTCACTGTTTGGTGGTCTAGCGCCGGTGTGATTCATCACAGCTTCTTACCAAACGGGGTGAGCATTACTTCAGATGTGTACTGTGAAGAACTGAACACAATGATGGAGAAGCTGGCACATCTCCAACCAGCATTGGTCAATCGCTCGTCTCCGCTGCTCCTGCACGACAACGCGCGACCTCATACTGCACAGCAGACGGTCTCCAAGTTGCAAGAACTGGGGTTGGAAGCTCTCCGTCATCCGCCCTACTCACCAGACCTTGCGCCTACAGACTACTACTTTTTCCAGAATTTGGATAACTTCTTGGCGGGAAAAAAATTCAATACCCGAGAGGCAGTACAAAATGCCTTTGAAGAATTTGTTGCCTCCCGTCCAGCTGATTTCTTTAAGAAGGGCATCAATAAACTGCCACTGCATTGGCAAAGATGTTTTGATTGCATGGGTGATTACTTCGATTAATACAAATAAAAAATGCATGAAAAAAATTCGTTTAAATTTTTTCATACAAAACGGCAATTTCATAGGTAAAGACCTATTATTAAGATAGACGTTCCCCCAAGCATAGAGAGTCCCTTTTACAAAACGTAAGAAACAATCCAGCCAGAACTAAAACACACTCGTAATTAAAAATGTAAAAAATATTTTCACTGACAACATCGTCACAAAGTTAGAGAACGTTCACACAAAAAGTACAGCACATCCACTTTCTACTTGAACTGTTCAAAAAGCGAAGAAAACGTCCGTTCAAAGGTTTCGTGTAAAATATCTCTTATTGTACCTTTGAGACAGAGAACAAAGGTTGTTTTTAGAGAGCAAAGTGTAATTAATATTTAGTTTCGTGTCTTTGTGTAAACATGCAAACGTTTTGGGAACATTGTAACTCTTTTATTTTGCATTCATCACTTGCAGAGAAAATAAATGAGGTTTTAATTCAAAGTTCCAAGTAAATGCCATCTTCTAAGTACACACGTTAATTTAGAACTTTAATATAATCTCTCACTTAGATTCATTGGCAATGTTCTATCGCAATGAATGCTGCCTGCACACTGCAGTGTCAGTAACTTTTCATGCGCCAACTCTAGTTTTAATTAACTAATGTTTTAGCACATAAAAGAGGAGCTCGTGGCTAAGTAATAACAGCCACACATTGGTCCGTGGATGGGTGAACATTTTTACATAACGAGACTCCTCCGTGCCTCTGAAAGCACGTTAAGCCATTAGTCCCGCGGCTGCTATTCGTGGATCTTTGACAGTCGTTACGGGTCGTCAGAAGCCCGAAAGTCTGATAACCAGTCTTACCAAGGAGTACCTATCTTATTACCCAGTTACTGGGCTGTGGAGGACAGATAGGCAGTCGCTCCATGTAAAATACTGGTATTCAGCTGCATCCGGTTAATCTGGAAGCCGACCCCAACATCGTTGAGAAAAGGCTAGGCAGTTTTTTTTTTGCATTAATTAATTAAGTTTTTATTAAATCTTAATTACAATATACAAATATATTATGTACAAGTATAAAATAAAAAGGTGAAAAGCTCATAGGGAATCAAAAAATTCGTCCACATCGCTGTCAAGGGGAAAAGTGCCCAAAAGGCTGGCCGCATTACCACGTTTATTAATGAATTGCTGGGGTATTTTTATGTAATTTTGACTTTCGAAAAGTGCTGATTCTCAGACTAATTTGAATAAATTACTTTTGATTTTTTGATTATGATTCATGAAGTATAACTTATATTATGTGCTTTCTGAGCCAGTCTTGGGCATTACTGACGTCGGTGAAGGAAAACATTGTGAGGGTACCAGGACCGGCGGCGATCTCTCGCGTCCAAACTTGGTCCAGGCCATAGTGCGGAGCGAGAGTGCATGGGAGGCCGTCACCTCCTTCTGCGAAGCAGTAATGCTCGCAAAGGAGGAGGCGGGACGCGAGAGGGAGAGGCAACAGCCGCGCCCTCGCGCCCCTAGCCGCCGCAGGAGACGCCCTGGGCGGCGGGAATCTATCGCCGATTCCCGGCCACCGTAGGCGCGGGCTTGCGGACGACGAGTAATGGGCAGCTCGCCGTCCGGTAAGGACCAGGCCCGGGTCGACGGCGCGTTGTGTTCCACGCGCGCCTCAAAGAGATGTCAGCAGTGACGGGGTCCAATAGGGCCGAAGCCGCCGGGGTCGCGGGTAGTTCGAAAGAGATACCGTGGCCCTGGCACGGGCAACTGAAGGAACACGGAACATGGGTGGGTTTTAGTCAGTAAAAGTCTGACACACCCTCCCGCTCTGCCCGGAGCGGGAGAAGTCATTTGATGATTTCCCATCCACAAAAAAAAAAAAAAAAAAAAAAAAAAGGGTACCAGGACGTAACTTCCAACATAAGCACATAATAAAATAGTACCTAATGAAGTCAAAACTGTAGATTGAATTTTTTTGAAAAAAAGTAATTGCTATGAGGTGATGCCGAAAATATAGTTTTTAGAATTTTTGTCCGTTTCCTGTTTATGTGGATGTATGTTCCAGATTGACACAAAAACCGCTGAGCGGATTTGGATGAAATTTGGAACAATAATAGTTTATAACCTGAATTAATAAATAGGGTACTTTTAATCCCGGTGGTACGTTTCCGTGGGATATTTTCCGACATCCACGCGGACGAAGCCGCGGCAAATGCTAGTAGTTGAAATTGCCAACCATTCTTGAGCAAGCGTAGTGATCAATGCTCGTGTTTTTGAAATTTGAAAGACTGTTCTATAGATACTTAGTATCTACAAACGTTCTGCTATGTTAATACACTTTATATTATTGAAACATCCACTCACAATGCAGTACATTCACTTTGATGCGAAAGACGAAGTCAACCCAAAACTCGGCCGTGACTCAGATGAAATACGCGTTTTCTCAATATTTTTGTATTTTCCTTCCTAAAATAAACGGGCAGCGGTTTTCTGAATACAAAGGGCTTACTTACGGGTTCAATATACATCAAGTAAATGAGATATATAACTGTGACGAGGCTTTTTTGCTGAGTGCAAGGGATACTATGTTTTATTATAATATCTTTAGAGAGCTCATTATGTAATGTGATTACGGCTCTTTGGAACTACTAATTCACCTTTTTTGAAAAGGAAAGCTTCCGTAGTAAACAATGTGACTAAAAAATGTGATGGGATGCGCGTATATATGAGCAAGAGCCATTATTATGAGCCTTAATTTTTTGTTGCAACCTGCCATTTTGTACGAAATATGGTAGCCTGCTACTGGCAATCATCCCGCAATTAGAGTTTAGTACCTGGTCGATCGAACTCTGCTCGGGTGAAAATAGAGAAAACGAATTTTCCCAGATATGAGGCTACAACTATTTTTCACCTCCCCAAAACCGTATATTGCAACTTTCATCGAAATCGTTAGAGCCGTTTTCGAGAACTTGATTACAAATATATTTAAAGCTAGCTTCTGCCCGCGACTTCACCCACGTGTAATTTCTTGTTGCCCCGACCCATCCCGTCGTATCGCATCGCCTGCCCGCGCTAATATTATTTTGTTTTCACTTAGCCGTTCTTTCTGATTTTTTTTTTTCTTTTTGATCGGCTCCTAAGGGTCCTAACCTGATATTAAATAGCCTATAGCCTTCCTCGAGAAATGGGCTATCATCAGTTAAAAAACATATTGAGCAGTTATTTAATGGCGGTTGATTAATTATTGCGACAGTAAAAAATGGACAGTAATAAAAAATCAATTAGTCGGTTATTTTATCATACAATGTCAATTCTATAAATAATTGAGCAGTTCAATAACTGAATGAGCGGTAAAAATGATGGAATGAGCGGATCGATAAATAGTTCGGCAGATCATAGCGAGCGGTGACACCCGAACTCAAATTCATTGAAAATCCCCGTGGTGATGTAGTACCTATGCATGAGAATTTCTCCACGATAAAATAACAAAAAAGAGTCAAAAAACAAGGTTAGGTTAGGTTAGGTTTTCGAGCGGTCGCACAGGTTCCTCTCCTTCCGTCTGACGCAGGTGCTGTCCGGACACGGCTGTTTCGGGTCGTACCTGCACCGAATCGGACGGGAGGAGACGCCGTCGTGCCACGGTTGCGGCGCGGCGGAGGACACGGCGCAACACACCCTCGGGTCGTGCCCGTCGTGGTCCGAGACGCGCCGCGATCTGGTCGCGGTGATAGGACCGGACCTCTCGCTCCCCGGCGTGGTTAACGCCATGCTGGTGGATGAGAGGTCCTGGGCGGCGGTCGCCTCCTTCTGCGAATACGTCATGTCCCAGAAGGAGGCGGCGGAGCGCGCGCGGGAGGACGATCCTCTCGCGGCGCAGACGACTCCTCCCAGGTGGAGGCCAGCAGGCAACGGGTGCGGGGGCACCCTTGCCTGTATCGCACGGACCTCCACCAGTGCCGGACGGGAATGGTCAGGTGCTCCCGGCCATTCCCGTAGCCCCTCAACCTGCTGGGGGGCAAGCGGGGCCCGCCAGCTAGGCGGGCATGCGCCGGGAGGGTTGTGGATGTAAAGGCTGAGCCAGTTTCCCATGACCCTCCCGTCACGGCGATGCGGGAGCGCCGCTGGGTCGTTTAGTGGGTATACCGGATTTACCGGGGAGTCCCACATACCCCACCCGTCCCCCGACGGGTGGGCATGCGTAATGCATTTTTCCCAGCGTCAACAAAAAAAAAAAAAAAAAAAAAAAAAGGTTAGGTTAGAACCCCCCCCGGAGGGTTCCCGCATTGTCGAGGCGGGGGGGCTCAGTAGCCGTGGCTTGGTCACCCACGGTGAAGCGAAGAGGAACCCATGCGGGGGCCGCTCGTCAGGGCTTTTGCCGATAAGCCGACGACGTAGCGGCCAGCGGGTAGGTTGCGGTGGCCGTATGGGCGACACCGCAACTGAGGCGGGCCGCGGTGTCTTATGGGAGGCATCGCGGCTGAGGATTGGAGGCCGCGGCGGGAGAGGAGTGCCGGTATTGCGGTGCGCCGCTCTCCCTACCTTCCGCGGCCTTGACGGGGCCGCCACCGTTTGATGGCGGACGCGGTGGGGCCGCAGGGGAAGAGGAGTGTCGGTATGACGTCGGCCGCTCTCCCTATCCTCTGCGGCCGAAATGGCGGCGGAGCGCGCGCGGGAGGACGATCCTCACGCGGCGCCGCTCCGAAGGCGGAGGAGGGGTCGGAGCAGACGACTCCTCCCAGGTGGGGGCCAGCAGGCAACGGGTGTGGGGGCATCCTTGCCTGTATTGCACAGGCCCCCACCAGTGTCGGACGGGAATGGCCAGGTGTTCCCGGTCATTCCCGTAGCCCCCCATCCGGGGGGACACGCGGGGCCCGCCAGTTAGGCGGGCATGCGCCGGGAGGGTTGTGGACGTAAAGGCTGAGCCGGTTTCCCATGGCCCTCCCATCACGGCGATGTGGGAACACTGCTGAGTTTTAGTGGGTATACTGTCATTCCGACAGGAGTCCCACATACCCCGTCTCGTCCCCCACGAGCGAGGATGCATAAAGCATTTCTCAGCGTCAAAAAAAAAAAAAAAAAAAAAAAAGGTTAGGTTAGAACAGTGACCAGTAACGCGCGAAAGCGAGCGAGCGAAGCGAGCGTACCGCGGTAGCGGCCGCCGAGCGCTAGATCCCCTTTATTGATGCTAAGCGTTTGTTTGCGTGGTAAATGAAAACATTTGAGCGAGCGAACATGTTTGTTCAGGATGCGACTTCGTCCGTCTGTCCGTCCGTCACACCGCTATATCTCGAAAACTACTTTACCACCTCATTGTTTATAGAATTGCTTAGAATGAGATTTCTTACCGACAAATTCCGATTTATTACTGCCCACACGTAACCGCTCGTTCAATAATTTTTACCGCCCATTTAATTATTTTCCTACTCAATTATAAATTCACTGATCTATTTCATTATTGCAATATTATTATTATCATTTTATTATTTTTTTGCATTGCATTATTTTGATTGCTTCCCGCACAGACTGTCCGATTCAGCACAAGTGGATGTGTATATCTACTGGACAATACTGACATACCATTTTATTTTGTTTTAATGAATTTTTCATGTATAATTTCTAATTTATTTGACGTTAGTCAAATAGAAAAAAAAATTAAAATAGTACGCGAGTAGTAGTAGTAGTAGTTTAGTTATTATTTGTTAATTCAATGTCAAAGATACTAATAAGTCAGTCATGACTTATTAGTATCTTTGACATTGAATTTATAATTTTAATCTTTAAAGTTGTTCTGTTTTTTCATTTCTATTGTATTTGATCATTTAAATAATTTTATTTTGTTAATTTTTATATCTGAATGCTGACTATTTTTATTTTTATTACTCATTTTTGTTTACTTTACTGCTTAGTTTTAACTGCTGAACTAGTTATTAAACGTGCCATTTATAATTTTTAACTTACCAAAACCGCTATTTCCAACTGCCTCTTTAAATCAGTGCCAAATAAAAATAAAGCCTTTGTTTGCCCAGCCGTGGAAAAGTAAGGGCTAACAAAAAACAAAAACAATAATAAAATAAAATAAGAAACGGACAACAACATTAAGTAAAAAAAATCTTTTTCACGAATTACAAAACCCAGACCCATTTTTTTGTACGGATTAAAGAGAAATTATTTAAATACTTGCTTAGCCAAACCCTAAATATTTCATGAAATAAATTGAACATTGACAGCCTCGTTGGTCTAGTCGTCGCAAGCGCTACTGCTGAGCATGAGGTCCTGGGTTCGATTCCCAGGTCAGGCAAAGTATTATTGTATTACTAGGTTTTTCCATCAGGAATTTCTCAGTAACAGCTCGGAGTCTGGATTTGTGCCCGGTTGATGGCAATGGGTTCAAATCTGGGCAAGTACCGATGTGACTTTTTCAATTTATAATATGAACTTTCTGAGTTTATCTTGGACATTACCGACATTGGTGAAGGAAAACATCGTGAGGAAACCTAGACTTATAGTTAATATGAATCTGAAATCGCCAACCCGTCGTGAGCAAGCGTGGTGATCAATGCTCGTGCCTTCTCTGTATGAGAGGAGGCCTTTGCCCTGCAGTGGGACAATTATAGGCTGGTATTATATTATGATGGCAATAGGCTCGCCCTCTATTACATGGGACTTAAAATGTTGTCTAAGTGTCAATTGTTCAACATTTCACATTTCAACATTTTAATGTGAAATTGACAATACTGAAATTCAATAGGCAAATCATTTTCATGATAAGAACAATACATATTCTGATATTCAGCTGTATCTGGGTAAGACTGGGAGCCGACACCAACATGGTAATTTAGAAAGGGCTTGGCAGATTATCTTTCGCTACAACCTTGGCGCGGTAAGGCTCAGGGTTGGATGCCACTAAATTTATTGTCTAAATTATGTTATGCAAAGTTCCCAAAAACTAATATTTCTTCTTGTTTTTTAAAGAACAAAATAGATATAAAATAATAATAATAAGACATGTGGGATATACTCGTAAATACAGCAATCGTTGTGCCGATAGTCGTGACGGCCAATGGCTTAATAGCCAAGAGCCTCGATCAACACCTGAGGAGGCTCTCGTTAGGCAGCTTGATCCAGAAAGCGGTACTTCTGGACACGGCACGTATCTTTAGGAGGTTCCTCTCTTAGCAGCCCAGAGCACCGGTAGCTTGAACCCTGTCCCCGATACCGGTGGGCTACTACTTTTTATATTTTTAAATGTTTTTATACTTTTTATATTTTAACATTTAAAAATGTAATATATATGTATATACTAATGAAATAAAGAATAATACAAGACACATACAATTACATAATTTTTATAAGTTACCACCTAAGTACACATTGTGGAATGTAATGAAATTATTGAGTATTGAGATTTATTTGGCACAGCCTAAAATATACACACAAAAGATATTATTATTCTGCAAAAAAAAAAATATATACTACTTACATGGTTAAAAGTAATTCAAAGTGACAAATCGTAAAAAACACTATTTCTCTCACGACTAAAACTCCTTGCAAGAACTAAATCGTCTGCGAAATCTTTCAGATTTGTAAACTAAAAAGCTGGAAATAAAAAAAAGTAATTAAAAAACTAAAAAACCCGACTGCGGTAAAAAACTGAAAAGTTAAAAACAAGCTCATTTTAAATTAAATAAAAGTTGGAAGCAGGCGGAACCCATTCCATTTTTGTATTTTCTAACTTAAATGGGTCCCGCCTGCTTCCAACTTTTATTTCATTTAAAATGGGCTGGTTTTTAACTTTTCAGTTTTTTACCGCAGTCGGGTTTTTTAGTGTTTCACCTACATTAGTAATGACGCCTTAAAAACAATTGTTTCGACAACCCTAACACGGTTCGCTGTCGTCACCGCACCCAACGCAAAGGAAATTGAATAGCGATCGACTTGAAACTTCCCGAAGGGCATGACCTGATCTCTGATAGGGCTGCTATAAATTCGCTGGTGTGTTATTGAAATTGCTATTGAATGTAATGGTCCATGTTTCCAAAGGTGACGTCAAAATTCATATAGAATTTGTGTTATTATGATGTATAAGCTCGTGCACTGTATCAAAAAAACTGTAGAAAATCAAGTTAATTCTTGTCTATGCACACACATTTTAGAGGCTAACTGTACCTATGTACTTGTACACGGTATAAAATAATTTTGTTGTTCTTATGCAAATGCATTTTTTGGAGGAGGCCTTATTTTTTCGGAGGAAGGTCGACGTCCACTGTTAATGCAGTGGACGTCTTTCGACCAATGTGGTGAAATTTTCAAAAGTTTTTTTTTTCAATGACAGTGACAGACACAAAAACGTCGCTTTAGAGTGAAAACCTCATATATGTATATTCGAAAAAGGCAACTTTATAGAAGGAAGAAAAATCTGCGCACTGTAAAATTTTATTACCACAGCTTCTTCCAATATGTGTCTTTTAATTTGCAATTTGGATATATTTTCAGATGCATAAGATACATATTTCATTTTGTTATCATAAAAACGCAAGTAGCATTTTAATACTACTTTCATTTCCACAGTTTCAGTCCCCGTTGCAAAAAAAACATATATATTTTTATTTCTTTCTTATTTGCATGATAGTTGGGCAAACGTCATCTAAAACTGTTCCAAATTTCAAATTGATAGCATTAAGTAGTAGTTCTTAAGATATTCAGCTGTGACAGACAGACAGACAGACTGAGTCACACCATAAGGGCTCCTTTTTACCATTTTCGTACGGAACCCTAAAAAGATAATTATGAGCAACAACCCAGGCGTTCTACGCACGGTTGGGTTGTGTGTACCTGATGGGCACGTGGGGCGACGGAGGCGGCCGCCGCTGCTGTGGGTGCCGCCCGCTCGCACCAACCTTCTGCAGCACGCGCCACTGACGCGCGCGCTACGTGCACTCAATATGGTGTCACAACAGATTGACTGCTTCAATTGTACTCTGAGTGAATTCACAAGGGCCGCATATTGTAAAATTGTAAGTCTAACTTTGTAAACTCTGTGTTATCATAACTATAACTGTTGTATTGGGTAACCCTGTAATGATAGTTGTATGTGTTTTAAATAAATAAATAAAATAAAAGCATTACTAAAATCAAAGTTAATTTTTGCTTACCTACTCACCCACTAAAGGCAACGTTCTAAAAGTAATGTGAAATGTCTAGAATACAAAAGTAAAAGTAAGTAATTATAATTCATCATGTCTGAAAACATTCAAACAAATTATTCTTGAAAAAAAAAGAAGCAAAAATTTTTTCTCAGAATCGGTAAGAGATTGTTACAAATTGCGAAAATAGGTTTCAATAGAGGTTTCTATTACCCAGTTTTATAAATAGGTACAATTTTCTGACCGCTTACATCGTAGGTAAGTATCGTCGCGTGAGATTGCGTGCTAACAGTCCCTCAGAGAATATCGCTATTTACTCAAACGCCTTCGCTATTTTATCTGTAATGAATCTCATTTTATCCATTCTATTTGATTGGATTAATAGATAACTATTAGCTATTATCCTTGCATATATAGGAAGTATTTTATGTTTTTAATTCAACTGGTATATGGTCCATATTTGTGTAAGCCGATCTTCATCGCCACATGCAATCTACGCATCACACTAACGTCTCGCAAAATCCTGCATCGCGCAAGCAGAGTTTACCGCGCGACTAGCGTAGGTATAATTATATAATCATACAACGTCACTTTTCTATGGAGGATGAGTGAACTTTACACCCTGTTCCTCATATAATAGTTGTACCTAGTGCCAAAATTTCATCGAAATTCGTTCAGCCTTTTTTGCGTTTTTTTTTTTCTTCGCGTGTTTCTTGTTTTAACTTAAATTATCCTATGACACTCGACAATACTGTTGATTCCCATTAGTAAAAGAATTTTCGGAATCGAATCAGTAGTTCCGTAGATACAAATCTCACAAATTTTACCTCTTTAATATAGTCGTAGGTTGAATCACACATTTTACCAACTGTCGCATTTACAATGTTGTTGGCACTTAACGTATTACGATACTGGTATACATTGAATTGCATACGTGCCTCCATGTTTCTCATATAATTTTATATAGCTTTGTTTACGAGGTGAACGAAATGAAAATGTTTTCTTAGTAGATAATAAAGTGAATTTCATTAAAATTCGTCGCGATAAAGTTGGAGACAAGTGAAAACTGAATTTGGTTATGTCAATCACAGAAGTGTTATCATTTGTTTTATTAAAACTATAGTAACGTAATTGAATTTTCGTTGTCTTCGACCATGATTAGGGATTTGGTATGGGTATATCAGTTACCGAACTAAGGCCTGATTTTTCAATAGTCAGAGAACTTTTATCTGAAGAATAAATATGACAGTTTGACATATTTTCTATACAAAAGCTGTCAAACCGCCATATTTATTCCGTAAATAAAAGTTATCTGTCGATTGAAGAATTAGTCCTAAATAATACCTATTCCATTTTTAATGAGTAACTATGAGCATAGTTTGTAACTAGAAGAAAGTTAAAAAATCAAGTTTCTTAATCTGAACTACCTAACAAAAAAACATTCGTCCTTCAATCAAACACTATTGAACAACACAATGGTTTGTATAAGATGTGTTTATAAAATGGAAAGCCTTGTTTTACTTTAAGAGTATAATTGAAAGATTTTATCTTTTGCATACAATGCTTAAGAAATACTCATTCAACATTTTTTAATATGTACTTACATGAATGAAAACATTCAAGAATGAATAAAATTAATATTAAAATCATCTCTTTACTGTTTTGGTTTCATTTTCATTCAAACACTAATGAGCAACAAATGCTGAATGCAGGCAAAACAACAGAAAAATATATGAAGATTGAAATTTCTATAACGTACGAGTATTCAAATGTATCAAATTACTTTCCATTATTACTTATTTGTGAAATGAAATATCATTAGAGAGATGCACGCGAATATGTAATAAGCCTTCGTGAAATACGAAACAATGCGCTATTCGAATCTGAATCTGAACATTACTTCGTTTCGTCTATATTTTGCTGCTTTTCCCTTCGACTATGACATAACACAGTCTTTTATTCAATGCCTTTTCTCACAATTTGCTCGTCCGTGTGTAAATAATCTAATTTTGAAGTCTCTTTACAATTCAATTAGATCTTGTATTGTGATTGAATTGGTAATTGGAATAGAGACCGCAGAATTACAATTCCATCATTTATAAAAAGATGGCCCTATTTCTTTTTAATATTAATACGTATACTTACCTAAAACAATTATGCGGCTTCCTTTCTTGTTTGAAATGTGTGTAAATAAATTGTCGCGTGACGAATTTGAACCAGTCGAATATGATTTAAAGGGTCAATATTACCTTACAAACTCCACTGAAGATTGGTAACGTCTCAACGAGGCTAATTATTAAAATATAGTATGTTATTTAACGCCCGTTTTAAACTGAATAATAAAATTCAGATGAAAATCTTATCGCTGTCTGCGTCAAGAAAGCAGGTATTTCTCAAGACAACGTTTTTCGTATTTCCTTCCCTGACCGTTTCTGATAAGTTCATAAATTAATAGCTCTTTAAAGTTATTTTATGTTAACGACAGAATATTGCAAACATTTTTCATTATGCATCGCGACTGAGAACTTTAATATAGCGAACTATTTTTATGGTGTAAGAAGATTATGGAAAGAATTTAAATATTTCCTAGTTTTAATATTTAAAAGTTCGAAACAGCAAAGAATTTAATACTCAGGTATAAACGTGTTCTAGGTATTTAATAGAACTTATAGCTATAGGCCTATAGGTAGATAATTTGAATACCAGACTGTAAAACACGAACTATTTTTATGGTGTAAGAAGATTATGGAAAGAATTTAAATATTTCCTAGTTTTAATATTTAAAAGTTCGAAACTGCATAGAATTTAATACTCAGGTATAAACGTGTTCTAGGTATTTAATATAACTTATAGCTTTTGAATACAAGACTGTAAAACACACTGTCTAGGTAAGTTTGCATGTCATTCTTACGGAATAAATAAATTATAACAACTTCAAAAAGATTCCCTAAAAGAGCAATTACAATTTTATAACCTACTAAACATAATGTACAAAGAAAGACCAATTAGGTACTAAATGTTTGATTCTTCTCTAAATCAGATTCTCAGATCATTAGGTTTAGTTGTCTGGAGCCCTAATGTATTCTTAAACCTGCTGACATTCCTAATTGAAGGATTATCCAAAACATTAGTAAGTAAAAGAATATGTTTTCGTTTTTACAACCTAGTTTTTTCCATACACACTAGCTTTAGTGAAACTAAAACCAAAATACACGTTTTAAAAATGGATGCTGCAAACATCACAGTAGGTATTGATGGCCTAGTTACTAACCAAGTAACCTACTTCACTCGGTTACCCTACCGTGCAAGGGTTAAAACAGAACACGTGAAACGGATGGGGAATAATATCATAATAACGTGGATTCTCAACACAACAAAGCTGAAGAACTTTGAATTTTAATCCACAGATATTTCCAATTTTTAAAACTGTCAGCCAGTTTTTGTGGGCCTTTTTTGCTTTCCGGTTTGTCCTTTTTCGGTACCGTTGAACATGCCCCGGGCGAAACATGTCCACAACAACAAAAGTTTTCATCCGATAACCACCGCCTACTTTTCAGAACAAGTTCGGTTTAGTGTCACTGATGTTTTTTGAATTATTCTTATACCAAATGAAGAAATGTATTGAGATCAAACAACACTGACATTCTCATGAAAGGATCTTTGATTCTATTGCCTTTATTCTATTATCTTAGCTCGTTCTTTGGCCAAAGAATTAGCATTGCCATTCAACGTCGCAATGCTGCCAGTCTTCTGAGCACGTTTCCGGATGACAGCGTTGCGGACGAGTACTTCAACGCCTAAGTGTACTTTTGTTTTTGTATTTATTTGTATAGTTAGTTAGTTAGTCATTTAATTTAGTACCTAGTGTAAATAGTGTTAACTTGTATATTGTTTGTAAAAGATAAATAAAATAAATTTCGGACTTTATTTTATTCTATTATTCTATTCTATTGCCTTTGACTGGACGCAGCAAATACACTAGATAATTCGTAGTCAGGTTTCAGAAAACTTTACACAAAAAATTCGTAAAAGACATTTTAGCACACAATTTAGCCTTTCACGAGTTCTTCGTAGTAGTCTCACTATTTTAACAATTAAACAAACTGCTACGCCATTGTAACGGGCAGTTACAAAGTGACCCATCACTAAAATAGCCCTCCAATTTAGCGAGGAGCTTATTAAGTACCTGGCAACACGAAAAAGCACTTAAAACATTAAATATGGAGGCAAATCGTGGCTCCGTCCACCACGAAATATTAATGTTGAGCGGACACCTCTTTCTTCATTGTATCGAAGCAAACAACCAGTGCCGAATGCTCAGAATCTATACTAATAATTAAGCTGAAGAGTTTGTTTGTTTATTTGAACGCGATAACCTCTGGAACTGTCAGTCAGATTGAAAAAATTCGTTTTGCATTTGATAGCCCAATTTTCGTGGAAGGCTATAGGCTATTTAACATCACGCTAGGACTTATAGGAGCCAAGCAAAAAGAAAAACAGTCAGATAGAACGCTAGTGAAAACGAAGTAATAGCGCGGGCAGGCGATGCGATGCGACGAGGCGGGTGATGGGTCGGGGAGACAAGAAATTTCACGCGGACGAAGTCGCGGGCAGAAGCTAGTATAGAATACACCAGAAGGTTCGTATTCGATCATTATAATTCTATTCCACACCGCATCCAAAAACAAAATAAAGAGCACCTACTCTTCCAATATTGTTGACTCCGTTCTGTCACACGCAGAAGGTAATATAAAACAGACGAACAGAAAGAAAAGTCAGACAAATGTTAATCGACACTCTTAATCAAGACTCTTTGTCAAGACTAGATTCTGTTGCCTGAGTCGTACACGCGTTAGCGCCTTCTGGTTGGTTCTGTATACTTTGTCCGAATGTTACATTGTAGTTCAAACTGCCCCAGGACCGGACGGACAGCCAGAAATCAGACATAATATTAGATTGAAACTGTTATTACTTCTACGAGTAAATAATGATTTATCCTGTATTTGGGGAGATGTCGTAAGTACCTATTAATTGGAAATTTTGTTTGTTGACGGTCGGCTAATGTTCATAGCCGTGGGATATGAAATGCGATACGGTTATATCCACGTTTATTTTCACGTTCAATAAGTTGAGAATATTTTCAGTTGAATTCTGTATTTGAACTAAATATTTGAATTCATTTATGCAGTATCATTTACTGGTTCGTGTGAAAGCATTCACGGATAGCGCTATATTGGTTTCACTTTTTAATTTTCGAATGTCTGTTATGTAGTACTTACCTATTTTTATTTTGGAGGCAAATACCTCACTGTAATATCATTCAAAGCTAAATAACAACAATAGCGTGATGTATGTCAATTTTGGAGCAGTGGTCCCTTGTGCTTCTTTCACCCAAAATTCGTCGTTAATGTCACCTTTCCCTCGTAACTCGTTCACCTACACTTCGCCATTTTCTTTTGACCCACTCACCAACAAATTATCATATTTTTCGTTGAAGATCAACCTTCGTTGTTGAGACTATATTGTGTATACTTACTTGGTGTGCTGCTAACGCACCTCATTATCTGGGAACAAAAGAAAAGGATTTTATTATTTTTTGTAGGAATAAAAATATATATGTGATATTTTGAAAGTATGTATGCATATTCAGCCTGCTGGGACACAGGCCTCCTCTCGGTGAGAGGGAGTGGGGCATAATCGACCACTCAGGCCCAGTGCGGGTTGGCAGAAGTCACATGTCTTCGAATTTTTGGTTCTAGGACATGCCGGTTTCTGCACGTTGTTTTCCTTGACCGTTTTGAAAGCAGTGGTGATGAAATTAAATACACGAAGTAAAAATGCCTGGCGTTCGAACTCACGACTCGTAAGTCGGGCTGATACCACTGTGCCACCACTGCTCGCTAGGACACCACTGCTCACGGGGCCATCATTGTTCACTGGGCCACCACTGCACCGCTGCTGAAAGCCTAGGTACATTTAGCACAAGTCTTCCTAATTTGAGAGATCGCGGTGTACCAGATGAGTTAAAGGGACCTCCGTTGTCAGTTAATAGACACGTTCCGAAGGAGAAGGGTAATCCTTTGTCCAGCAAGGAAATTACTAAGCGACCAGGTGATTCAAATGTATGCAAATGTATCCAAATAAAGTTGATTATTAGGTATTACGTCATTGAAAAACTTTCAGGTAGGTACAACCAAGTTATAACGTATGAGAGTCTCGTTCGGACCTTGTATTCGGATTACAAAGAAAAGCACTCACAATATTGAGATTTTAAGGCTCTGTATTTTCACTTTCCATGTTTATTACGCTTGTTTTAAAACCAGTATTTTGTTTTGTGCCAGCAAAAATATTATTCAGTAACATGAGTGAATGACATTTAATACCTGAATGCAATTTCGCTGTAAAAACTGTGAAAGGAAATTTGTAAATTTATCAACTAATACTGCGTGGGATGCCCAATTTTTATTTTATTTATTCTCGCTTCAGGGTTACACGAGGATTTAAAGTTTATTGAAAAAATAGCTTTTGCCCACAGCTTCGCCCGCGTGGATGTCGGAAAATATCCCACGGGAACGTACTACCGGGATTAAAAGTATCCTATGTGTTAATCCAGGTTTTAAACTGTCTGTGTGCCAAATTTCATCCAAATCCGTTTTGTCGTTTTTGCGCCAATCCGGAACATACATCCAGGCAAACAGACAAACGGACAAAATTTCTGAAAACTATATTTTCGGCATCAGACTCGTTCCCACATTTATTAGCAATTACTTTTTTCAATTTTAAATAACATTTTGCGAATTTTGTTTGATGTCGGGAAGTTGTATATATGCTAGTCGCGCGGTAAACTCTGATTGCGCGAAGCAGGATTATGCGTGACGTCAGTGTGATGCGTAGTTTGCATGTGGCGATGTAGATGCCGCCACATAATGCAAACTAACGTGTACTTAGTTATGGCGATTCAATGTAGCTTTGTTTTACCATGCTAGGTGTTAGACCCTTAGTCCTAATGATAAGATTGCAACTATAGATTCTGTTTTAAATCGAGACTCATGCTTGAGAATACGGGCCCCAAAGTGTAGAATCAATATTTAATTGCTTTTGCTTTTGGCATTATAACATTTGATTGACGAGTCTTTTGAATTAATAATTGAGCAGAGTCCAGTGGCGGTAGAATAATAATGATTATATTTTGGCCATCAATTTAAATGTCAAAAGATTATTTATATTGATAGACGCTATGTAAGCAAAACGTAGTGAATTAAACTTGGAATAAAGTGATTTAAGCTGAATGATTTAATACATTGACAAAAGAAGAGTTTAGTAATCAATCTAGCTTTATCATGTTTTTAATAAAAAGTATTATATGACGTGTAGGTATTTATGGTAAACTGTGGCCTTAGTGCGAGTTTTTTTATTTACTCGATCACGTTGACGTAAACTTCAATTTGTACTGAAACTGAATAAGCGCCATCTGGTGACTATAATGGGAAAAACAATTATTCCATACAAATTGACGTGAGTTAACGTTAACGTAAATGCGATCAAGTAAGTGTAAAAACTCGAACTAAGGCCATGTTTTGTTCGTGACAATGAAACATCGAGATTCAAAGCATTTCGACATATCCTCACAACGTTACTAATTATGTGATGCAACCGCTCACGCGAGCGCGGTGTGAATCGGGTCCGTGGAATCATTTTACCTAATATTGTACGTGGTGTGAGTTCTATACCAAGAAAATATTTGTTTTATTATTAACGTTGTTCCATCACTATTAAGTACTAATATCGAATTCTATGCATTTAATTTGATGCGTAATCTATTTCCGAACGATTTAAGATACGTCAACACTGACTGAGACTCGTCTATGACATTAAAATATATTTTTTTCTCTGTCATGTCATTGTTCGGTCGGTCGAGTGTGAAAGTGTTTTACTCAGTTAATAGTTTAATTGTACTGTGGTAAGTGGGTTTATTTATGTTTCATGTTAAGAATTAACACACCATGCATTTTAAACCTTAAAACATATAAGTCATCACTTGTTTTTTCTTACTAGAGCCATTTCTTTGAAATTTGAAGCTAAATTGTCTTTGTTCGTCTTTTTAACCATTTCTAGAAATGTAAACAATAACAAATTCAAACGAAACACACACCGAGATCTAGACAAAAGCTTTCCAAAAAATGAACTACAGAATTCCTGGAAACTGTGCCGCTATCGCAGTTTGTAAACAAACGCGCGCAGCGGGCCGAATGACGTCAGCGGGTGGTACTTTCGACTAGTTTTTTTAAGCGGGCGCTCCTGCTGTTGTGAGCGGATAATACAGTACGTAACATAAACAAATAACATAATAATATTTCAATAACATTTGATCCCCCTATAAATCTGCAATATCTTCAACGAATGAAAGCACTCCCTTATTTTCTTTATCAAAAAAATAATGTAATGTAAAATAGTAAACGAAGATGATACCTGGGGTACACTCGGCAACAAAATTCGATTAACACTTGCAGTTTTTTAATCTTAATTATTAAGCGAAATATTTAATTCAAATCGGAAATACTTAAAATTTTTAGAACAACAACTCTTAACAGTTAAACGAAAAAAAATCAATTTATCGAATAATTTTGTGTTAATTTAGATGATGTCAAAAAGTAGCAGTGTTAACCGACTTCTGTTGCTGACCGTACAATATACCGAAATACACTCGTGAAAAAGAAATCAGAATGACTGCAGTGTGCACCACTTATAATTTACGTCAGAACGAGACACGCATTGAATGCTCAAAATATTATCAGTGTGGAATTATCGGGTGTTTTCTATAAAGGCGTAGAATTTTGAATGGAAATAAAACACAGAAAAACGTTTTTAATACCCATAAGATTGGCTTTACTTGACAGATAATTTTATGGCATTAACGTTTGAATATGATTTCGGGCATGTGGTCGCCGCGGCTGACGCAAAAGCCTAATAAACTGAAAGCATTTTTTTATTTACTGACAGAAACATTTGACGAACGACTAATTTCACGAAATGGACCAGGAAAAAGTCGCCCGTTTTATATGATAAAATATGGAAATATATCACCCGCTGAAATGAGAAACTGTGTGATACAACTGGGCTATTTACGTACTATTTAATATTTCGACAGTTTCCATTTATTTCTAGGTTTAAATCTGTCGCGACTACAATTTCTCTCTAAAAGACCTGCAGATAGGTATTTCTCATGTCAATTAGGGTTTCTGGATTTGCCATCTGGAGTGCTAAAAAGAATTACGTGTCAGTGACTTTAAAATATTCTGAATTTAAATTGTCCCAGCTTGCAGCTGTCCTACGATATATCGGTAAGTCAATTATGAAAACTCCATTTTTATCCGAATTTGCAATGAGGAACATCCATGCACTGAAAATAAAGTTGAGATTTCACACAAATGGACAGGCTTTTGGACTGTAGTTTTTATTCGGAATACAAAAAAAATTGGCAGTCATAATGGGGACTGCCGACAGAATTCAAAACTTAAACGTAAAACTACGCATAGCATGTCACGGCGACGAGGTGTTGCACCTAAAGAAGACTTCACTTCAAAAAGAACAGCAGAAAAGAAATCCAATGAATTTTTTTTTATTTCAACTTAAAAGTGGCAAGAATGAATTTGAATGTAGGTTCAATGACCAGTACGACTCGGTAAATAACGTGTACAAAATGATCATAGAACTTTTACAGGAGAATACAAAATCAAAGGTGTTTTATTGCTAAGTTCCTTACAATCACACACAAATTATTTTGACACCAATTCACAAGATCATCTCCACAATTTAGAAACATTTCCCAACTCAAATCTGGATAGCAAAAGAAAAAAAGCAGACGTTTTTTTCTTGAATTCGTTGACCTGAGAAAATATTTGCCGAAGTAGAAAAGTTAAGAAATGATTAAAAAATCTCGCTGCGAATAAGAGAAAAAACATTGTTCAGAATTTCGTGTCGGATTGTCAGATAGACGGTGAGATAAAGTAAAATGGATAGCATCACGGTCGAATTTAATATTAAACACTGATGTGTGATTAAACCGTGATGATCAGCTTTTAACACCTTTAGCGTTTTAACAAATATTATTGCTACCTGCGAGTTATATTAAGGTGCCTTAATAAAAGCGATGCTAACGTCACGTCAATGTGTCATGGTGTCGATGTCACAGACGGATTGTTGAATCCACTGTTTTACTTAACCGCTAGCTGTTTTACAAAACAGTTCCGATATGTAAAACAGCTGTAATACGTTTAGCAATTTTACATAATTACTGAACGTTAACACGCAGAATTGCGTAAACGTTTTGCATTTATCAATGCAGCGGGTCAACCATTAGAGGTTATGTAAAACAGCGTGTCATTAAACGTCAGATTGTAGATTTTAGTTCCCAATGTCACTGTGCTCTCTATATCTCAATCTCACTGAACTCTGTGTATCTCAACAATAATGGCGTCCAAAACAGACATAATTAAAATGAGTAATATGAGAAAACAGTGATTTTAAGGAAAATTTTAACATAAAGATATCAGAATTTTATGAAAGTCAGTCCTAAAAATATAAATAGCCCAGTAACTGCGACCAACTTGTAAGTAGCGCTCACCGGCCGCTACCGTGGCACCACTCGCTTCGCTCGTTCAGCCCGCGCGCGATTGGTCACAGTTCTCACCCAACCTAAAACAATTGGTCAGGGTGCCCTAGCTTAGTTAATGCGACCGATTCTGCATTAGAAGCTACACCAAACCTTATTGTGACTATGGATATTATAAGTCATTCTGCATTACTTCTAAAAGTGGATAGCAGTTTTGTTAAACGTAACGCAATTACAATCCATCTAAACGTTGTTCAGCGGTTTTACATATCGGAGCTGTTTTGTAAAACAGCTAGCGGTTATGTTAAACAGCGGATTCGAAAACCATCTCCAACATCGATACAATAGTTATGTCTACGCGACGACGCTAGCGCAATGTACCAAACATTTACGCAGCTCCAATGCGACTTCAATGACAAACATAATTTTCATTGCGAAAACACTCTCTAGTTCCAAGTCAGTTTTGTTTGTAGTTATTACTATCAATACCTACAAGCTACTTTCTCGTGCAAAGGTATGAAGACTTCCATAACTCTGCATACCTTTGGTCAAGCCAGTTTGGTCAGTAATAAGGGTCTTATCCCACTTTGAGACAAAAGTTACCTAGTAAGAATGAAAACATGTATTTTATCAACAAACCAATTTCCATAATTAAATTACTTCGACACGTTAGCTCTTCCATTTCCTTCACAAAATTAATATTAAAATTATATTAATATCAATCTACCGTTTCCCCCTAATGGATGTAATAAAAAATGTTTGCCATTTGTCCACAGATCCACCATGACAGCGCCATTATATTAGCTAAACACTACGCAGGCTATGTTGTATCATATTTTAGTGATGGGCCAGTCTTGCTCGACGAAAATTCGATATATTGTGGTTTGTCCATCTATTCGTGTTCACAACTGTAACTACTTTGTTGATCTAGTAGTCACAAGCGCTATTACTGAGCATGAGGTCCTAGGTTCGATTCCCAGGTTGTGCAAAGCGTTACTGAGTTTTTCCATCTGGCATTTCTCAGTAGCAGCCCGGAGTCTGAATTTCTAGCAAAAGGCTCGCCACCTATATGGGTGGACTATGGGTACACTTTTGATTAACCTTTCGCGGAATACAGACGTGTTGTTGTAAATGTTCTTGACACTGCACTGTGGCCTGTTTTCATATCATCATATACCTAGCCTTTTACCAACTATGTTGGGGTCGGCTTCCAGTCTAACCGAATGCAGCTGAATATCAGTATTGTACATGGAGCGACTGCCTATCTGACCTCTACAACCCAGTTACAGGGTAATACGATACCCCTTGGTAAGACTGGTTGTCACACTTTCGGGCTTCTGACGACCCATAACGACTGTCAAAGATTCACGAATGACAGCCGGGACTTGCAGCGTGCTTTTCCGAAGCACGAAAAGGTGTTGATATGTAAAAATTGTCACTCATCCACGGACCAACCTCGGCAAGCGTAGCTTAATCTGATTGATCGACCCGCGCGGCTGTTGTTACTTAGACACAGCTGCCTCAAGCCCACTGTGGCTTGTTATTCATTGTGACGAGCTTACGTAAACACGACTTGATGATCGAATCGCGCTTTATACTGACTTTGCTATATGTTAGTCGGTAGTTTTTATTATTAATGTTGAATATTGGTTTCGCAAAAATCCTTCGCCAATAATATTCTCACGTATTGCATTTAAACTCTAACCATAATCGACTTTTGCTTTAAAGGCTATCGATAAAATTACCATCGAAAGTATTTTCGCCCATCCCTATCACCTTTGTAACTGCTGGTCCAAAACTACATTTATTATAACGCGGCAATTTAGAACACAAAGCAGGACCACCATTCTATGTGTGCTTAGTCGCTTAGCAGTCCTATCATTGTTATTTCGGTCACGGATTTGTCGTACGTCCCTAACGCCATTCTCCTAATAGCAACAGTATGATTGAATCTTTGTTGGTCATTGAGTTTGCTGTATCATTGCCTTCGCTACATAGTTATGTGAGCCTGGTACTTTTACGATAGTTTAAGACGTTTATGTGTAATATAATAAATATTTAAATAAAAATTAAATGCTGTTCATTGTTTATGCTGTAAGCGCATTACTAAAGAACGGCTGGACCGACTTGGCTATAATAACTATAATACCTGGGCAACCGATCTCTGCTCGGAAGAAAAGTTGAAAACAGAAGACGAATTTTCCCACAAAATGAGACTATTTTGATTAAGGTAAAAACTTAAAAAAAAAAGTTAAATTTGTAGTTTGTGAATTTTTGAACTTGAATCTTTTATTTATC
Source organism: Cosmia pyralina (assembly GCA_946251885.1). NCBI lineage: Eukaryota > Metazoa > Arthropoda > Insecta > Lepidoptera > Noctuidae > Cosmia > Cosmia pyralina. The sequence goes on from OX276355.1 coordinate 15,776,803, forward strand.
TTCTTAAATATATAAGAAGACAAATATTGGAAAAGTTTACCGAAAATTTTCAAATTCGGGAAAACCTGAACAACTTTTTTCTATGGATTTTTTGTATGTAATATTGAAAGGAGAATGTTCAAAACGTCCTCTTTCAGTGACAAGGGTACTGGACTATACATATTAGCACGTAAGAATTTCCCAACTTATTTTCTTTCAGTTCACCTCGCTTCATAACTCAAAGGTTTTGTTATTACCATAAAGCTCTAGTTTTCGTCGAAAACAATATAGCATTGGTTAGGGTCAATAGTAATGGAAAATGTATTACTAGCTTATTCATTTTCCAAGGTAAATAGCAAAATCCAATTGAGAAAACAGAAAGTTAATAACGTCCAACTCCCGATGGCAGTCCATCGGGAGCCAGATGAGCTTCGTTTTCTGCATTGTTCGGAAAACCGAAATTATAGGTCCTTCTGCTTATTTTATTATTATTTATTAATCTACATAATAACAATACTATGTGACATAACATCGGTGAGCTACAAATTAAGCACTGCACTTTATCTTTGGTCCAGAGGCGGATTTGCAGTGTTGGCCGCCCTAGGCCCCAGGCCATGTAGTAAAAATAGGTACCAGCCGCCCCTTTCTCGGGGACTTCAACGCCAAGAATGTGGCTTGGGGTTCCCGGTATACGGACACACGGGGCAGGATGGTGGAGGACTGGGCTCTGGAGACAGGCCTGGTCGTCCTAAACCGGGGTTCTGTCCCCACATGTGTGCGGATGCGGGGCGCATCAGTGGTGGACATCTCGTTTGCCAGCCCCGCTCTGGTGCCGCATGTTGTTGACTGGCGCGTCATGGAGGGGGTGGAGACCTATTCCGATCACCGGTACATTCGGTTTGATGTCTCCGCCCAGACCTCGAGCGCGCCGGTCCGACAGGCCCCGAGTGGTCCGCGGTGGGCGCTGAAGCAGCTGGACCGGGAGCTCCTCCTGGAAGCCTCGATCGTGCAGGCCTGGGTGTCACCACCGGACAGGCCTGCTGACATCAATGGCGAGGCGGAGTGGTTCCGGGAGGCCATGTCCGAAATATGTGACGTGGCAATGCCCCGGGTCCAGCCCGGACGCGCTTGGCGCCAGGTGTACTGGTGGTCGCCGGAGCTGACGGCTCTGCGCGAGGCATGCGTTGCTGCGCGGCACCGGTACACCAGGCACCGCAGGCTCCGTATCCGCCCACCGGATACGGAAGCCATTCAGGCGGAGCTGTACGAGGGGTACAGAGCGGCGAAGACCGCCCTCCGAGCGGAGATCTCGCGGGCCAAGGGTCTGGCTCGCGAGGAGTCGCTGGGGACTCTGAACAGAGACCCGTGGGGACGCCCCTATAAAATGGTGCGGGATAAACTCCGCCCATGGGCTCCCCCGCTGACGCAGAGTCTCCGGCCGCAGCTCGTGGAGGACGTGGTGAGCGCTCTGTTCCCTTCGCGAGGGGAACATACTCCCCCGCCTATGGCTCCGCCTCCTGCGGTGCCCGATGCGGACCACATCACCGACGACGACGACGACGATGCTCCGGAAGTGACCGAGGTAGAGCTGAGAGCGGCGGTACGTAGGCTGAGTGCCAAAAATACCGCCCCAGGACCCGACGGCTTGCCAGGAAGAGCTTGGGTTCTGGCCTTTGGGGCTCTCGGACCTCGACTAGGGGGGCTCCTAAGCGCATGCTTGGAGAGGGGCCAGTTCCCACTTCGTTGGAAGACAGGGAAACTGGTCCTCATTAAGAAGCCGGGGCGCCCTGCGGACTCTCCGTCCGCTTACCGGCCCATCGTGCTGCTCGACGAGGTGGGCAAGCTCTTTGAAAGAGTCATTGCAGACCGCCTCGTCGGGTGGCTGGTGCAGGAGGGGCCGGATTTGGCGGAGAGCCAGTTTGGTTTCCGCAGGGGGCGCTCTACGGTGGACGCCATCATGCGCGTGCGAGCCCTCACGACGGGGGATGCTGTGGCCCGAGGTGGGGTCGTCTTGGCGGTGTCTCTAGACATCGCCAACGCCTTCAATACCCTGCCCTGGAGTTGCATCAGGGAGGCACTCCGGTATCACCGGGTGCCAACCCACCTCCGTCGAGTGGTCGAGGCCTATTTGACGGACAGGGCCGTCATCTACCCCGGTCATCAGGGAGAGTGGAACCGGCGAGAGATGTCGTGCGGTGTCCCACAGGGATCGGTCCTGGGGCCACATCTGTGGGACATCGGGTACGACTGGGTGCTGCGCGCCGACCTCCCTAGCGGCGTCAGCGTTGTATGTTACGCTGACGATACGCTGGTCCTGGCGCAGGGGAGGTCGCACCAGGCGGCGGCTGAACTAGCGACACGCGGGGTTGCGACAATCGTAGAGAGGATCCGGCAGTTGGGACTCGAGGTGGCCCTGCACAAGTCCGAGGTCATGTGTTTTCATGGTCCTCGGAACGCGCCACCGTCGGGTTCCCAAATAACGGTAGGAGGGGTTCACATCGGAGTCGAGTCGACGATGAAGTACCTGGGACTCGTCCTCGACAGCCGGTGGAACTTCGTGGAGCATTTCCGACGTTTGGCTCCCAGACTGGAGCGGGCCGGGGCTGCCTTGAAGCGGCTCCTGCCCAATCTGGGGGGTCCAAACGCCTCCTGCCGGAGGCTTTACGCGGGGGTCGTGCGGTCCATGGCCCTTTACGGGGCACCGGTGTGGGCGCGTTCCCTGAGGCTGCGACCAGCCCGCCGGTTGAACGCGTCCCAGAAGGTCATGGCCATCCGGCTAGTCCGAGGATACCGCACGGTCTCCTGTGAGGCGGCGTGCCTCCTTGCCGGATTACCGCCATGGTATCTGGAGGCAAAAGTCCTCGCGCACGTGTGGGAGTGGCGCGAGGAGGTGAAACGCTGGGGCGTAACTCCGCTGCCGCGAGAAATCACGGTACAGCGGACAGAGCTCCGGCGGGATCTCATGGCGACATGGAGAGTGCGATTGTCGCAACCCAGCGCTGGGCACGCCACAATTGCGGCGATAAGTCCCCTCTTTGAGGAGTGGTTGGAGAGGCGCCACGGCGTCCTCGTTTCCGCCTGACGCAGGTCCTCACCGGACACGGTTGTTTCGGGAGGTTCCTGTTTCGGATAAGGCGGGAGGAAACGCCCGGGTGTCACCATTGTGTGGATCGCCCGGAGGACACGGTGGAGCATACAGTGGAGGTCTGCCCGACTTGGGCGGAGCACCGCCGTGTTCTCACGGAGGCGATCGGCGGCGGCGATCTCTCGCGTCCAAACCTGGTCCAGGCCATGGTGCGGAGCGAGAGTGCATGGGAAGCCGTCACCTCCTTCTGCGAAGCAGTAATGCTCGCGAAGGAGGAAGCGGAACGCGTGAGGGAGAGGCAACAGCCGCGCCCTCGCGCCCCTAGCCGCCGTAGGAGACGCCCTGGGCGGCGGGAATCGATTGCCGATTCCCGGCCACCGTAGGCGCGGGCTTGCGGACGACGAGTAATGGGCAGCTCGCCGTCCGGTAAGGACCAGGCCCGGGTCGACGGCGCGTTGTGTTCCACGCGCGCCTCAAAGAGATGTCAGCAGTGACGGGGTCAATTGGGCCGATGCCGCCGGGGTCGCGGGTAGTTCGAAAGAGATGCCGTGGCCCTGGCACGGGCAGCTGAAGGAACATGGGTGGGTTTTAGTCAGTAAAAGTCTGACACGCCCTCCCGCTCTGGGCCCAGAGCGGGAGAAGTCATTTGATGATTTCCCATCCACAAAAAAAAAAAAAAAAAAAAAAAAAAAAAAAAAAAAAAAAAAAGGCCCCAGGCCATGTAGTAAAAATAGGTACCAGCCGCCCCTTTCTCAGCACCCATCTTATAGACTGCATAATGAATTTACTGTATTGCCAACTTTTATCGAAATCGAGTTTCTGATTTTTTTTTCGCGATTTCAGGTTTGGTTCCATAGTAAAAGTTGTTCATAATGATGAGTACAGTGACCCCTTGAGATGATATTGGTCAATAACCAGTAGCCCTGTATATGTCGCAGGCGATTTGTATGATTCCGCTTGTTACAAATGGCGTCGTCCGTTTAAAAACGCTCGCAGTTTTGAAATATGCCGAAGGCAAAATGTGAATTGCCTTGTCACTATATAATATATGCCGCAACATTTATTTTGATGGACAATTCAAACACCGTTTACAAAATGCCGCGGCAAATTTAAATATTTAGTTCTATTTCTCAAGGCTCTCGCCGGCCACTGCCGCGGCACCGCTTGCTCGTCTCGCACGTGGTTGGTCACAGTTCTAACCTAACCTAGCCCATTTGTGCGGGGTGCTTAGTTACTGCGACCAATTCGGATCGCGTGTGGTTAGTTACAGTTCCGACTGAACTTACAATAGCAATCAATGTCGAAATTATAACAATTGAACGAGTTGCCAATTTTCCTTCGGCATATTACATAACTGCGAGCGTTTTTAAACGGACGAAGGTCGTATGAATAATGACGAATCATACAATTTGCCTGCGACATATATACGAGTGATTTAGGAAGATTATTGTTATACGATGCGGTGCAGTGCGGCCCGCCATAATGTGCGCGAGTCTTTAGAATATTTAGGTACTTTCAGTTATTTCTTGTTACATCAGTTTTTTGTCAGATTGGCCGCCCCAAATAGCTGGCCACCCTAGGCCCGGGCCTGATGTGCCTTAGGGCAAATCCGCCTCTGCTTAGGGCTCAAAACTGCTATTGAATCTGTGTTTTATTTTTTGTTCGCTTGTTATCCTATTGACATAAAAAGGTTTAGACTATGAAATTCTGTATATTTTTTTGTAAGCTTGCAACTACACTTCTGGACACATCTTTTGGCCCACCTTGTATTTTCAGTTTCGTTTGGTCCTAGCTAAAATTTTATATTAGGTCGAGCAAAAAGTTTTTATGCAGTTTTGAACCTGGCACATTCACAATTTCATTCAATAGTCTTTTTTTGAATTTCGAACACAGAATTTAAAGAAACAAAAGACAATTTGGAGCCTGTTTGTTGATATCAAACAATCGAATACTAAGAAAACTTGGTTTTATTGGTTTACTTGGATTTAATTCTTGAAAAAGTGATTGATATCTTTGGTTTTGCAACAAACATTACTTATTCTTAACATTAAGGTGAGGTTCTATCAATAATCTATGGATACTTCACCTGAAGTCGCCGCCCAAGCTGTGGCACTTATTCAGGCCGGACACAGCCAAAGAAACGTGAGTGCTCAACTTAATTTAAGTCGATCTGCGGTCCGAAATGTTTATCGGAGGTACCTAGAGACTGGCGGCTTTGTTCGTCGCCAAGGAAGGCCACGATCTCGGGTCACAACTGAAAGGCAGGATCGATTCATCGTGACGACCAGCTTGAGAAATCGTCACCTTACCTCCATTGAGATACAAAACCAACTTCGCGACTTCCACGGAGTATCTGTGAGCGCTCGAACTGTTCGGAGAAGGTTAAAAGAACGCGATATGGTACCACACAAGCCAGCTAATGGCCCCAAACTAACGCGAGCCCACCGAACAGCGCGCCTTCATTTCGCACGCAGTCATTTAAATTGGACACAGCAAGATTGGAGCCGTGTACTCTTTTCTGATGAGTCTAAAATTGTGTTACATGGCAATGATGGAAGGAAGAAGGTCTACCGACGTAAGGGAGAGCGTTTCGCACAATGCTGCTTTGAAGAGAGGGTTGCTTATGGCGGTGGCTCATGGACTGTCTGGGGCGGTATATCCGCGAGCGGCAAAACTCAACTTGAGGTTGTTACAGGACCACGGCTGCCAACATTAAATGCTGAAAGGTACATTCGTGAGTGCTTAGAACCTCACGTGATACCATACGCGGACTATGTGGGCCCAAATTTCCTTTTTATGCATGATAATGCAAGAGCCCATGCGGCCGGCATCGTCAGGGAATATCTTCGGGATGTGAACATCACAGTTATGGACTGGCCAGCCAGAAGCCCAGACATGAACCCCATTGAGCACATGTGGGACGAGCTAAAAAGACGTGTTAGGGCTCGTCAGCCAGTTGCCCAGACGATGCAGGAGTTCAAAACTGCCATAGAAGAGGAATGGGAGATGATCCCTCAAAATTTCATAGAGCGGTTGATAAACTCTATGCCTAATCGTATGAGAGCTGTGGTAGATGCCCATGGAGGCAACACGCGTTATTAAATTAAACCTTTATTTGATAAAACATGTTTTTTATTAAAAAATCAATTGCCTTTAACAAGGCGCATATCCGACTTGTTAGGCGTAGCTCCATGTCGTATGGTATTCTGAATTCAAATTTAAAACAATACGATCGAAAAAGATGGTAAAATGTATCAGGTTTAAAACTGCATCAACAGTTTTTGTTCAATCTAGCAATCATATTTCGGTAGGGGCCATCGAAACCTAAACTCTAAGGTGGGCCAATAGATGTGTCCAGAAGTGTATTATACATGAAAAAAAAAATAGCTGTTGTTTATTGTTGCACTAAAAGTAATTTTATGAGCTATTTTTTTTTTCATGTCTATACATGAAAAAAAATAGCTCTCAGCAGCGGTTTAATAAAAGTTGTCCAACTGACACTGATTCATTTGATAGTGCTGGGTAAATAATGGGAATTCCAGCGTACACCGCTGCGGCTTGGCGTCTAAAACATCAAAACAAGATACGAAGATCAACATTTTTAACCGACTTCAAAAAAAGGAGGAGGTTCTCCATTCGTTTGTATTTCTTAATTTTTTTTTATGTTTGTTACCTCAGAACTCCGACATTTATAAACCGATTCGGAAAATTCTTTTTTTATTTAAAAGGATATACTTCCAGATTGGTCGTATTTTTTATCAAAATCCAGTTCTGATGATGGGATCCATGAGGAATTGAGGGAACTCCTCGAAAATTATTGGCATACATATATCTATTTAGGTATTTTCATCAACAAATTAAGCATTTTCATTCAAAAAGTAACATTTGGTGAAGTGAAACTGATGAAGAAGACCACAGATGGCCTCGGGAACTTCTCAACGATAATAAGCATTTCACGGGTGGCGATAAGATATATCGATTAAGATAGTTAAGCGACTATGACGAAGCTTTAAATAAATGGTTCTGATGAAAATGGTACCATCGAGCCGATCTGATGAAGAAGGCGGAAGGTAGGCACCGGAACTCAGTAATAAAACAATGTATTCTAGCCGTGTTTGGGCTTATTGGAATTGTCATGAGGTGTACTCTGGCTATAAATGATTTTAATAGTAATTACATGCCGCTTCAAATTGCGCTACTTGAGTTGTATGTTATGTGTGGCCTTGATTGTCAGAAGTCAGATTTCGTAGCCTCGTTATCTCTGTCAACATAAAACTATTCCTTCCAAACTTTTGACACGGCTTACCGCGACGTTATTTGCCTTTTTGCAAAGTTTTTATTTGAGATGGTGGCATATCTTCAAGTTTTGATGAGTGGCTTTTGAGTTATCTTCAATAATTTAATACGTATTTTTCCCACGTAGTGAATGATGCTCTAATTTATTTTGCAGAGTGGTATTCGAATTTGTGTGGGGTAGGCACCACTAAAAAGTGAAAAATAAAAACTTTGTACAAGAAAAAAGGAACCGACTCCCAAAAAAAACACAACAAAGTGAAAAATAACTTTAATTTCGGAAGTCGGTGACAAAAAATGAAACTAAAAAAAACCAAAGACACCGACTTCCGAAATTAAAGTTATTTTCACTTTGCAGTGTTTTTGTTGGGAGTCGGTTGTTTTTTTTTTTTTGTAAAAAGTTTTTATGAATATACAAAGTTTTTTATCAATAAAATATTCTGAAGTGCACGCGCCGCCGCGCCGCCGTATTCCGAGGCATAGCACAAAGTTCAAGCAAGAGATTTTTATAGCTTCACTAATCAATTTCAAAGTAGTTAGTTAAGAGGTAGATATTTGCCAACGGTCTAGAGTGCATAGCTTGCGAGTTCTGTGCTGAGCTCACGCAACGCGTCTTAAATCCATCCAGTAGGACTCACCCATAAAGAAGCGTTGTCCCAAATTAGAGACATTATTAATTTAATATACATAAAAAAGGTATTATATCAAAACACGTATACTAAGAGATAAATAATTAAATTAACTTTAAGAATGGTGAAGGTTTCATCAAAATACTCTTGATAGTTTTTGCGTGATTTTCAGTTTTTTATCCGCGTTAGACATAACTTTACAAATTAATTACACTATGTAATATAAACATAATCTAAAATATTCACATATTATTATTAAGATATTAAGAAAATGCTCTAATTTAACATATATTTCTTCCACTACTCATTTAGACGTGATCTTCAGTTTAAAATCATAACGTTACAAAAAAACAAAAACAAATAAAAAATCATTAAAAGTCTTTTATTATTTATCGCGCTTACAATTATAGTTACTGTCTTCAACCAATTCGAACTAACTGCCTATTTGTAGTCGTTATTGTCTTCATAATAACAAACTGCGAAATTTAATCACTACAAACAAACAGCAAAGTGAAACAGACAAATGATGAACATAACGCAAAATTTGTTACTGTAATAGGTTTGTTAACTTATTACTTAAATGGCTGTTTTTGAACAAAATTTCAGTTAGAATTTTATAACCATATTAGCGTAGTTTTTAATTTTTCTGAAAATTTGAGGACCACGTAACGAGTAATTTTTTCAACGCAATGTTTATTTTCATAGACTCCTAATTGAAACTCTTTCCCAAAAGACGAATATTGAAGTTCTCCATAGATCCCAAAATGTAAATAAGACAAAATCTAATATTCAATGGGAGTAGGGTAGGGCGGGGCTAGAAGTCCGGCGGGTAAGAAGTCCCAACATACATATCACGGTATCTAACCGCGCTAGAAACAGACAGTCTACGTGATCTGGAGCGGGGTGAGGGGCGACGACGAAGCCGCGAGCCGCCAGTCGTCGCGGAGCGCGTATGCGAGTAACACGGCTATCGGAATTTTTTCGCGCCCAAAAGTAAAAAAAGTGTTTGTTCTCGTTTCTTTTATAGATCCACACTGAATGTAAAGAAAAGATTAAGGTAAGTTCATATTACAGTCTTATTGTATCCGTAAGTAATGCATGGTAATGAAATGTTCTTGTTGTTAACCGTTTTTATTTTATAACCTTGCAAATCACTGGACGTAGGTATGGGGCAAGAAGTACACCGATGGGACTTCTTGCCCCGCGAGAGGACTTTTTACCCAATATGTTTTATTGCAGTGATATGTTTAATAAACAGTGTATTTTTTATTTTATAGAATGCGTAATTATAAAAGAAGGACAGATAGAGGGACTACGCCACTGCATATTATAAAATTGGCTGCGGATGAGGTCAATAAAGGTGAGAAGAAACTATGCCAAGCTGCGAAAGATTACGACATCTGCAGGAATTCTCTTAAAAGGTTTATTGCACGATTGAAGAAAGACCCAGGTAACATCTGTTTTGGATACCTTCCTACACGGCAAGTTTTTACTAAGGATCAAGAGAAGAGTTTATGCGATTATTTGCTTATGCTTGCTCAAATGTTTCATGGTCTGGGGCCTAAAGAGGTGCGTCGCTTAGCTTACGATTGTGCTATTAAGTTCTCAATTGCTGTACCCGATTCCTGGCAAGAAAAAAAAATGGCGGGTAAAGACTGGATGACTGCTTTTCTAAAAAGAAACTCTTCTTTGTCTATCCGAAAACCCGAAGCTACGAGTCTCAGTAGAGCCACTTCATTCAACCGTACCAACGTTCAAAACTATTTCGAAAAATTAGCTGAAGTTATAGACAGGTATAAATTTCAAGCCTCTTCTATCTGGAATGTTGATGAAACTGGGGTTTCAACTGTATTAAAACCTTCTAAAATAGTTGCTGCAAAAGGCAAACGTAACGTTGGCTCTGTTACATCTGGAGAAAGAGGCACTAATGTCACTGTTGTAGTAGCAGTCTCGGCTACAGGCTCTCACATTCCTCCAATGTTTATCTTTCCGAGAAAAAATTATCATGATCACTTCGTTCGTGATGGTCCTCCAGACTGTATTGGAAAAGCAAATCCAAGTGGGTGGATCACAGATGAAGAGTTTTATTGCTTCATTCAACATTTTATCCGCCATGTAAGACCTTCAAAAGACACTCCGATTCTTCTTCTACTGGATAATCATTCTTCACATTTGTGTGTCAAGACCCTCGATTTGGCAAAGGAAAACGGTGTAGTTATGCTATCTTTTCCTCCCCACTGCTCACACAAGTTACAGCCTCTCGATGTGTCTGTTTTTGGTCCGTTCAAGATTTATTTGTCTGGAGCTCAAGATTCATGGATGAGAAATAATGCAGGAAAAACCATGTCAATATATGACATCCCGTCACTGGTCCGCACTGCATTGCCCATGGCTCTTTCACCTGTTAATATTATCAAAGGGTTTAAGGCATCAGGTGTTTCTCCATTTAATCGCGAAATATTCACAGATGCAGACTACGCTCCAAGTAATGTTACAGATCGTCCCAGTGATGTTAATAACACTGAAAATATACCTCCACTTATAAATGAGTCTGAGGAAACTCAGCTTGCACAATCGAGTCATAAAGGGCAAACTCAGCCAGCACAATCGAGCATACAACAACAGAGAGCAATATCTCCTCAACCTTCAACATCTAAAGCAGCATTTTCCCCTATAGCCGTTCTACCTCTGCCCAAAGCCGGACCCCGTAAAACCTCAAACACCAGAAAACGTCGCAAAGCCACTATTTTAACTGACACTCCTGAAAAAAATGAGTTAGAGAAAGAACAAAACAAGAGTAAAATTAGAAAAACTAAAGAAAATAAGAAGAAAATGACAGTAAAGAAGAAAATTTTAAAAGAAAATAGCCCGTTACCTTCCTCTGATGATGAAGAGTATTTTTGCATTATATGCTGCGAATCTTATTCAGAAAGCAAGTCAGGAGAGCAGTGGATTCAATGTTCAATTTGCAAAGGTTGGGCACATGAACGATGTGTGTGTTTTAATTCAAATTTGAACTTTATCTGTCTTAATTGCGATAGCGATGAAGATTAGGCAGATTCCAAATAGCTGATTATAAATTAAGATTTGAAATTACTGCCATTATAACAAATTACTGATTTTGTGACTGTTTATAATTAATTGTTTTTAATTTGTTTAATTCGTTTTGTTTAATTGTTTTTAAGTTGGAATTTTATGTTGATTATACTTAATTATTAAGATTATGTTGATTATATTGATATTTTAATAAACAGAAATATTATTAAATATTGATTTTAAAATAATGCATTTTGATTTACCCTAATAAATGACCATAAATACCTAATTAGCTAGCCATTAGGGTGTATGGACTTCTTACCCCAAACCGTGGACTTTTTACCCCGTGAGCGGGGTAAAAAGTACAGAATTCCATTTTGCATTTGTTACTAAAGTTTTCGGAAATCAAATGAATATTCACACTTCTGACTATTTGAGTGTTAAGCTGAATTGTGTAAGGTTCCATACAACATATTTTTTTGACAGTAAGTACTTGATTTTGAGACTTATGGGTCTTAGAGTGAAAATTGGGACTATTAGCCCCGCCCTACCCTACTCGTCAAACAAAATTCGATTCTGGTAATCCTTAAAAGATAATTGTGAGCGTCTTGCCCACGTATTATTTATATTACGGGATCGGAAATACCTTTTTACTTTTAATTAGATAAATTGAGGACGAAATAAAAAAACCACCATTTTTCCTTGCATTTGATGAACAGACAATCTTTTTAATATCAAGTTCCACAGATAAAAATTACAAAAAATAAAGTAGCGGATACACTTACTTAACATCCTCCACACCCAGAAAACAAATTCAATCGTGTATCCGATTTTGCATTTATATTAAAATAAAATGTTACAATACAACATGAACTTAATAAATACTAGGAGGCATTAGAACACACAAACAATATACATAATCTCCATAATATCTTAAAACTAATCATAGGCACATTAGATGACTGACAATGAGAAATCCGACACATGTCGTTAGTTAATTAAAAGAAAATGCTGTTAAGACTTGCAGAACGCTTGCAGAGAATGCCAAAAGAAATTGTGTAAGATTATATAACATACCTACTTGGCATTCTGAGAGTCCTACCTGTACGGGTTACCTTTTGTGTGTGAATTTGCTGTCTCTCCTCCTTGGTCACTTGTGTACTTGGGTTAGTGACAATTTTAAATTTCTTACCAATAGGATCCTTGCTACACTTATCCTGCGGTCCCTCCACCTCTGAGGAAGAAATTTCTAATCTATACAAACGTTGAACGGGTCTGGTCTTGTATCCAGCAGATGTTTTTACCTTGGCAGCTCTGCTGATACCATCTTTTCCAATAAATGTTTCTATAACAAGTCCTAATGACCACTTTACCCTCTTGTCTTCTCCTTCAACTAGAACTACATCCCCGACTTTTAAGCTTTCGTGTTTGTGATTACCTCTCTGTGTCAATGTAGTTAAATATTCATTTTTAAAACGTTGACGAAAATCATACCTTAGTTTCTGTAAGTACCTTAACCGTTTGTTTAAGCTCTTTGCATCAATGTGATCCAAATCGGTTACATCCGATTGAGGTAGAGCTTGTAAGAAGCATGACGGTGTGAGGGGTTCTAGCGAGTTGGCACTGTCGTCTTCGACATAGGTGAGTGGTCTATTGTTCATAATGGACTCACAATCACAAAGTATCGTTTCCATTTCTTCATATGTAACTGTTGATCTACCTAGAACACGTCTCAATATTTCTTTCATTGTTTTGATTAGACGCTCGAAAAAACCACCCCACCAGGCTGCCGTAGCGACATTCATTTTCCATTTTATGCGCTGTATAGTTGATTGCCGTTGTACTTCATCCCAATCAACATCATGTAACAAGTTTTTTGCTCCTGTGAAATTCGTACCGTTATCAGATATCATTATTCTTACACGTCCTCGACGTGCTATAAAACGACGAAACGTTCGTAGGAATGCCTCTGTTGACAAGGATTTTGTGAGCTCCAAATGTACTGCGCGGTAAACGGCACATGTATAAAGTACGATCCAACATTTTGTACCATCTAACAGATATAACGGACCCGCCAAATCTACTCCTGTGACCTCGAAGGGCGCGTTTAACTGAACGCGTTCTACAGGTAGCGGCGCTGTCGGTGCTTGTGTTGGCTTAGATCTGTGTCTTTTACATATTACACAATCATTTATGACCGACTTCACTAGAAGCCTGACGCCGACTATCCAGAATCGTTTTCGTAAGTCAGTGATCATCATGTTGGTGCCAGCATGTAGTAGCTCTTTGTGATGCTGCTCCACCATTCTTCGGATGATAACATTTTTCGCTGGTATGATCATCGGAGACTTCGTGTCGTTTGGAAAATCGGTAAGTAACAATTTAGTTTGTACTCTAAGCAGCTTGTCTGTGTCACTTTGTAGCTTTATTGTTTTTCCACACTGCTTTTCAATTAATTCTTTATTTTCTTCTTGTATAATTTTAATGATTTTCTTTTCAGCTTTTTCATACTCTTCATAAGTCAATTCTCCTTTCCTCTTGTCATTCTTGTGACTAGCATTAAAGATGAATCTCATAATCCATGCCGTCATTCTTATTATTTTTGTGTACTTAGAGAAGTAGCTGGACAGAGAATGTATCATACTTTCCTTACAGCATGTGTTAGCATTACATACGGATTTTTTCAGTTCTGCGTTGGCTTCTTTCTCATCCACAACAAGCGCAGATTGCGGCCACATTTCTGGTTGCAGTCTGAGCCAAGCTGGACCTTCCCACCAACGAACCTCGAGCAACTGACGTGCGTTGCAACCCCTGGATGCTAAATCTGCCCAGTTTTCTGATCCTGGAATATGATGCCAATTGCTTGTCTTGGTATTCTGTCTGATTTCTCTGACACGGTTCCCTACATAGGTATTCCAGAGCAGCTCCCTTTTGATCCAACATAATACTACTCCAGAGTCAGTCCAACAGAATTCTTTGCAGTCATTAAATTCTAGATCATTTCTCGCTTCCATTAGTAACCGCGCACCTATTAGTGCTGCCAACAATTCAAGTCGCGGTATCGTCATTTTCTCTGGCGGCGAAACTCTTGATTTTGCAGAAATTAATCGAACAGTCACAATACCTTTGTTTTCGGTTCTCAGAAAAACACAGGCTGCATATCCAACCTGGCTAGCGTCACAGAACATATGCAGGCTTGTAGCACATTCTTGTAGCTGTGCCGCTGACAGTCTTCGTGGTAATCTGCAACTGTTTAAACATTCAATATGTTTATACCAATTTTGAAATTGTGATTGAATATCATCGGGTAATTCTTCATCCCATGTTAATTTCCTGTTCCAAATTTGCTGTAAAATAACTCTTGAAACCAAGGTGACTGGACATGTAAATCCAATGGGATCAAAGATTTTTTGTGTCAAAGACAAAAGAATTCTTTTGGTAATTTTGTGTAATTCAGTATATGGCAGCATAGCATTCAAATTACAGCACAACTCGTCTGTGACAGTGTCCCACTGAAACCCTAACACCTGGATCATTCTATTTTTAGTTTCATTTATTTGTAAAGGTGATGTTACCCATTGCCTTAAATTGAACTTTGCTTTATTCATTATACATTTAGCTTCCTGAATGAATTCCTGGGCCTGTTTAGTAGAATCTAAGCTTGTTACTAAATTGTCTACGTAGAATGACTTGGCTAATATTTCTGCTGTACCCTTTTGCTCTGTTATTTGATTAAGGTGATGTGAAATAGTTGCAGAAAGCAGAAAGGGGCTTGCAGTTAAACCAAAAACAACTCTACGGTGTCTGTATACCTTAAGCTCTTCACCCGATCCATTCTTCCACCAAAAAAACCTAAGGTAGTCCCTATCTTGTGGTGTCACTGACACTTGCAAAAATGCTTTTGCAATGTCAGCGGTTATACCTATACTACCTTTGCGAAATCCTGTTAATATTTTGGGAATTTTATCAAGGAAATTAATTCCTTTGTCTAAGCATGAGTTTAATGACTTACCATTTTTATCTTTTGCGGACGCATCAAATATCGGACGCAACTTTGTGGTAAGACTGGCCTCCTTGGATACAGCCCTATGAGGTAAGTAATGTACTTTGTCTATGTCTCTCTCAGCATCAGGTACTTCTTCTATAATGCCTGCCTGCTCCCATTCACTTAAAATTTTATTGTAATCATCCAACTTATTACCTGCTTTTAATTTTCTTGTTGTAGATTCCAGTCTGAGAATGGCAAGCTGTTTGTTGCTCAGAAGATCATCATGCCCAGTCTTCCATGGAAGATGCACCTCATACCTGGCTTCAGAGTCGACATGGATATTTTCTTCAAAATTTGCTATCACCTCCTCTTCTCTTTGCTGCTTGGACTGCACCTGCATAGGGTCATTAATACCTAATATCTCTAAATCCCAAAAGTTCATTACCTCTTGTGAACAAAATAAAGATGTTACTATGTTGCTGCTTGTCACAGATATTTTTCCCTGTAAAGTCCACCCTAATTTTGTTTTAATGGCAGTTAAACCATTTTCAAGATGAACAATGGAATCAGTCAGTAACAGCCCTGCATAATCAGCTCCTATCAATAGGCCTATATCAGAACTCTCAGTGTCAGTCAACCTAATGTTTTGTTTGTTTAACAATCTTATTACAGACTCATTATCCACTTTGGGAACATTTTTACATATACAAGATTGCTCTAAGGCTGACATATCATATTTAAATGAATTATCAGTACTTTGTACTGTGAAATTATAAATATTGTACTCTTTAAAGGATACAGTGACGCCTCCAAACAAAGAATGACTTAATTCTTCTTTCCCCGCAGCTGGTAGTCCGAGCTTTTCCGCTACCTCTTTCTTGATATAAGACCTTTGTGAGCCACTGTCAAACAAACATCGCACTGTTGCTACTCTGTCTCCACAGTGGATTTTTACAGCTACAGTTTGCAGTAGAGTTGTTGTCTTAGATGTATTCTGTGAGAAGTTTTGTAAAGTTGCCACGGAGTCACTATTTTCAGATTTTGGGTATGTCTTTTGGTCACCCCTTGTTTGGGACTTTGAATATGTTTTATTGTCACTCACTGTTTTTTCAGAAGATGTCCCAGTGCATAAAACAGGAGAATGTCTTTGTCCACACACATAGCATTTAATAAAACATTTACAAACTTTTGCATGATGTCCAACTTTTAGACACAAGACACAGGCTTTTTTCTTTTTTAAATGTTCCCGTCTCTCTTCAATAGACATTTTTGATATTTTATAGCACTCGATGCTTGAGTGATCCTTTTCACACCAGATACATTTTTTATCAGTGCGCTCTTTTCGAGTTGGTTCAGTGTTTACCATAAAGCATCCTGCAGTTACTTTGAGAGGCTTACCTGTCTCTGTGTCGAATGTTGATTTAGCCATGGTTATTCTCTGTTCACTCTCCACTTCTTTCTTTAGAAATTCCAGTAATGAGCTGAGTACATCATCCATTTTCTCTGGTCTCGCTCTCTCCCAAGCTTTGAGGGTATCGGTTGGCAACGCTGACTCCACCATTGGTAGAAGAAATGCAGAGAATTTGTCCTTTGCCACCCCTAATATATGTAAAGCTCTCAGTTGAGCATTGAGTTTGTCATATAGTGAGGTTAGATCCTTATTTGCTTCTTTATTTAATATTAATGCTAATAATTCCCTCACATACACTTGTATTAATAAATCTTCTCGAGCATATCGTGCTTTGAGCTCTTCCAGACATTGTTTATAGCTCGCATTTGCCAACGGAAAACTATCCACAAATGACTTAACGTCGGTTCCTTCTTCCATCGCTTGTGACAGATATTGGAATTTATCGATTTCGTCAATTTCAGGATTGTTATCAACTTTTTGAAATGAACCCCAGAAGGTCAACCAATTTTTTATGTTTCCGTTGAATGTTTTTAATTGTAGACGCGGTAATTTCACATCGCGATCTCTGTCTGCGAATCTTGGAGACGGCTTCGTCGTCGAAATCGATTCGTATTGCGCTTGTAAGAGCATCCATCTTGTTTCATATTTTGAGACATCGTTCAATTCGTCATCAAGATCTTTTTCTTTCCAGTCACTGGAACTTAATAAGATTTCTTGAATTTCGCTGTCTAACTTGCTCAAATTTTTGTAGCATTCTTCCATGAATTTATAGCATGACTTCGCCTCGATTTCGTTGTAGTCCTTTGCGTTCAGCACAGTTTCGAATGCGTTTGCAGACTTTGTAAAATGCCGACGCAATACGGAGCGTATTTTCGTCTTCTGTTCCATAATCACGGTCGCCAGATTGTGAGCGTCTTGCCCACGTATTATTTATATTACGGGATCGGAAATACCTTTTTACTTTTAATTAGATAAATTGAGGACGAAATAAAAAAACCACCATTTTTCCTTGCATTTGATGAACAGACAATCTTTTTAATATCAAGTTCCACAGATAAAAATTACAAAAAATAAAGTAGCGGATACACTTACTTAACAATAATCTTCACTCAAAAATTATCATAAAGAAACAGATTATGGTAATGAAAATCGGATACGATTAAATAATATTTTTATTCGTAAACAACGTTATTTTGTCAAACAATCTAAGTTTAAATTATTCTGTAAGAAGGTTGTTATAATGAGGCTAAGGCAGGTAAGACAGGTAAGGCCAGTTTGATTCAAATATCCGTCCTGCGGTTCAGAAATGGGATCATTTACATTTCTTGCGGGTGAAGCAGTGTTGAGAGAGTTTTCTGAAGATTTGGCCTCGGACTAAGGGTACGGGAAAGAGTACTTTAGTAGAAAACATTATACAGCCATATTTTAATTTAGCCACTTGGACGTCCACGATCACACAGTTACCAAAGTAAAACTATTCTCTGCTAAAACCTACTTTATCACCAAAAAAACCGACCAAGTGCGTGTCGAACCACGCACAATGAAGGGTTCCGTAGTTGAAAAGAATATATGCCAAAAACAAACAAAAGAGGCCGTTCACGAAATTTTTCCGATTTCGCTGATTTACGTGATTTTACAGACGTGATTTTACAATTATAATATTTTTAAAGATTCCGTTACATATAAACATACATACAGGTGAAGCTAATGAAAGCGTGTTACAAAAAGCGTTGAATTGTCACTCATGGGACGTGGTTGTGTTTTGTTTTGACCACTGGGGCACTAATAGATGGAGAATGGGGCAGAAAAACCTAAACTGCAGTACTTAGTATTTGTAAATCGGTGAATATTTCAAGGACGTTTTACTGCAATCTGTGATCGTTTGGTATAGAATACTACTATGACCATTTGGAACAAACCCATCCGGGACATTCGATCAAAACAATACCGTATTTCTCTAGATGTTTATTTGGAAGCGCAAGAGTGAAGCAAAGCTAAAATAAGTTCGATAGTAAATCTGGCATCCATAACATCAAACTCTTCCTAAATCATACTTAGGCCCACTTGCACGTTTAGTCGGGTTAAATGAATAAATGTAGAGTTTGTAAACTCGGAGTTAGTAATTAACATTTTAATTTATATTACGCGTTGCGCCACTATAAAATAATACCCGGATAATTAATCTGGCATTAGTGTTAGATTATTAACACTGAGATATTATTAACACTGGTGTTTTTTTGAGTTGGGAACATTGTTGTAGAATTGCAAAGTATTTCCCCTGCTATGTAATCCGATCAAAAATGAATGAACGGAAATTGTACAACCGTCTCTTTTATTCTACTTTACGATACGTAATACTTTCTTGCCTTTGAATTTTATAACAAGACATTTATTTTTAATTGTATTGTAAAACTCTCCATGAAAATCACATACAATACGTATGTGGTTTCCGTGAAGATTTAGTTCATTGATTGACGAAAACGACAGATGACAGACAAATGAGAGACAAATTTTTTTTTAAGTTTTTTATAATTTGTATTTATTTCTAGATGAGTTTATGAATATATTGCCTGCTGATATAGTATCGAATTTTCACTAACGTGGATTAATATAAAATACAAAATAAGTTATCAGGCACCTCACAGCGTTAATTTGTTTTGACATTACTTCCACTAACCCAGAGTTTAGCGACCTAACTCTCCCACATCGGTGGGTTTAATATTTAAAAGTTTAACTCTAGGTTTACCTCTTAACTCTTGGTGGCGCAAGATGATTTATTTGATGAACCCTGAGTTAACTGTTAACTCCGAGTTATTTAGCTTAACCCATGATCGCGCAAGTGACATTAAAACATGTCACTCTACTTCATTATAAAGTGCATTTTCAAAGAATAGCGTTGGGGTAACCGAATTAATATTAATGAAGGGAAAATAACCTAAAGGCTTGGGTGCGGGGGGGGGGGGGGGGGGGGAGCGGCAGAGGATTCAAATCCGACCCTTGAAGCATGACCCTATTGTTAGTGAGCCTACTCCTAGCACTGTTTGCAAGAAGATTTTTATACATTTTATGGACCCAAAAAAAAAATTTTTTTGTCACTAAAAGAAAAATCACACTAATATTATAAAGGCGAAACTTTGTGAGTGTGTGTGTATGTGTGTGTCTGTTTGCATGTTTGTTACTTCTTCAGTCTCAAACAGCTGGACCGATTTGGATGAAATTTGGTATGTAGATAGCCTAGACCCTTGATTAACACATAGGCTACTTTTTATCCCGGTCTACGCGGGTGAAACCGCGGGGCACAGCTAGTACATTATAAATATGACAGACACTCTAAGGCACAATCTTACAAAAAATGTATTACAATGAATATTGATCTTATCTCCCAAACTAGGCCTGTATTTTGGGGGTCAGTGTTCAGTGATGGGATCTCCACATAATTGACACGCTATTCATGAAAGCATGGTGGTAACATGGTGATATATGGAGTGGTACAAAAAGATCATGCAGTAACTATTTTTTTTTTATTATTATTAGTCTACATTGTGTCCCACTGCCGGGCAAAGGCATCCCCTTTTTCCTTCCAAACCTACCTGTCTGGTGCGATCTCCGGCCATGTTGGCCCTGCAACCATGGCCATTATCAGATCGTCACACCATCTTCGCCGTGGCCTACCTCGACGGCGATGTCCTCCCTCAGGCGTTCAGTGAGTGACGATCTTTGCCCATCTCTCTGGGTGCATTCGTGCGACGTATCCGGCCCACTCCCACTTCAGCCTGGCTGTTTTTTCTCCAACATCTGCTACTTGAGTTATGCAAGTTATGTTATGTTATGTGTGCTTGAGTTATGCTACTTGAGTTGTGTGGTGTTTCTAACTCGGTCTGTACGCTTAACGCCTATTATGCTGCGCTCCATTGCTCGTTGGCAAATCTTGAGTTTGGACTTTTGTTGTTCAATAAGTGACCATACTATATAAAAGATAATATTTTTTTTTTTTTTTTTGCGATTACAAGCTTAATTTTGCAGTTGGAGAATTGACCGTGACGATGTATGGTAGATCACGTTTTTCAACTACAATGTTAGTGTTTTTGGGCTAAATTCTTGTCAACTACGGAACTCTTCATTGTGCGTGGTCCGACACGCACTTGCCCGGTTTTTGCTTTACTAAATTCACTTCTTTTCATGAAAAGAAACCACGATCAATATCACTGCTCTTACTAAATTATGATGAAATATCCAGATTGAAAAACAAATGGTTCCAGTTTTCTCACGATATTTACCCATTCATCATCTGCCTAGCCTTTTCCCGACTATGTTGAGGTCAGCTTCCAGTCTAACCGGATGCAGTTGAATACCAGTATTTTACATGGAGCGACCACCTATCTGACCTTCACAACCCAGTTACAAGGTAATACTCGTACGATCCCCTTGGCAAGACTGGTTGTCAGACTTTCGGGCTTCTGACGACCCGTAACGACTGTCAAAGATCCACGAATGACAGCCGGGACCAATGGCATAACGTGCTTTCCGAGGCACGGAGGAGTCTCAATATGTAAAGATGGTCACAAATCCACGGAACAACCCCGGCAAGCGTAGCTTAACCTGATCGATCGACCCGTGCGGCTGTTATTATTTAACCCCCACGATATTTACCCATTATAAACCTTAATTCTAGTCCTACTAAACCCAAACTCCTATAGGTTGGTATGTGTGTTGTGCATCGTCTACTCTCAACGGAGAAGACTTGGAACATTCCGCTCTAGTATTTAGGTTGATTGTAGGCAATTAGCTCAGCATCATAGGCGCATCATTCATCATCCTTCATCCTTTGCGCTCTCAGTGCGGCTGAAAGCATATAATGCAGCAATCTATCTACGAGTATATCACTAATAATAGAAGAGTTATAATATAATAGAATTGTTTATACGTGCTTATCTCTGGAACCACTAGTCGGATTTAAAAAAATATTTTTGTATTTGATAGCCCAATTCTTGAGGAAGGATATAGGTTATTTAAAATTACGTAATGACCTTTAGGAGCCGATCAAAAAGAAAAAAGTCAGAAAAATCTGTAAGCGAAAACGAGGTAGGTAATAGCGCGGGCATGCGATGCTATGCGACAGGGTCGGGTGAGCAAGAAATTTCACGCGGACGAAGTTGCAGACAGAAGCTTGTCTATTAATAAAGCATACAGGGTCGTATGTGGGACACTAAAGACTAGTAACGACTAACTGTCTCAAAAAAGTTGTTAAAGTGAATTAGAGATTATGTTTACCCGACTACGGCAAAGCCAAAGAAGGGTTATGATTTTAACAGGCTATGTATTATGTATGTAGGTAAGTATGTTCATCTGTTCTCTCATAACTTGTAAACTATTTGTCGTATTTAGACAAACGTGTTCTTGTTGGAAGCGTTATGTTAGTCCGCGGGTTATAAGTTATATGTATAAGTACGTAATTACTATAAATGGCATGATCCTACAGATTAGGTACGTGTGACTCCGATTATATGAAAACTGATGTTTTTTTGTTACGATAACTTGTTTGTAGGCTTCAGTTTTTAACTAGTTTAGGCGTTGCCTTACAAAATGGACCTTAAATTTTCACACCTCCGCATATATAAATGCTCATTCTGAATTTTGTCGCAAAGAGAAAACGTGTCTCTCAAAGACCCGAATACGTTACTTTGATAAACCGCGAATGTAAACATCAGAGGTCATTTTCAGCGAGAATTTCTTCGTTCCAATTAGGATTGTATACACTTGCTGCTTCTCAATTCCCAGGAATTCGTAGATTTCATTTGTTTTTACTTCGAACATTTGATGTTTGCAAAAGTGTCCAATGATGACTTCGTTACTTCCTTTGTTATTTGTTTTGATCATTAGCGGATTTGGATAAAGAAAATGTACGCTGTTTACTGTTTGACATACGAGTACTTCATAGTTTACAAATATCTCGGATATCCAGTTACAATTTTTTTTTCTGTGCTACGTCTACTATGGAAAATAAAATATATTGTCGCAGCCAACAGGTTTAATTAGCTTTTTGGTCAACCGCCTAGCCATTTCACTAAATGCTGACATTCAATCAATGGCCTGAATGATATT
Source organism: Cosmia pyralina (assembly GCA_946251885.1). NCBI lineage: Eukaryota > Metazoa > Arthropoda > Insecta > Lepidoptera > Noctuidae > Cosmia > Cosmia pyralina. The sequence goes on from OX276355.1 coordinate 15,799,326, forward strand.
CGGCCATTCAATCAAGCGGCCAGGCAAATTACTTGGATCGATAGCGTTTAACTCCTAGCTCAGACAATTCAATTTAAATTTAGTTCCATTTTCTGCCACCTGGCGCTGAAATCTACATTGTCAATATGGCGTCGACTAGCTACAATATTTCTGGTGTTTCTCACAGTCTAAATGCGATTGCGCAAAACCAAATCGGGGCACCCCGACTCCACGTAGTCTTTTGGCTGCTACCCCTAGAGTGTATATAAAAATCCGGAGGTGCGAAGGGAGGGCAGCCCCCACCCGCTGTAACAGCGTAAACATCCGTACAAGGCGAAGCTGCTGAGGCTGCCGAAACTGCGGAGGTGAGCATGGGTGCTTATCCCTTGGGACATAAGGGCGAAGGGGTTGCACTTCCCGCAGCACCGGAAACGTTGCAGAAGCAACTTTGAAGTGTTTTGAGATTAAAATAATTTGTTTTTCTCAAGAACGGTGCATTACCTTTTATTACACTGTAATTTTAAATTGGAATGAAATAATATATCTAAATGACCTACCGAAATACCTTATGCGTGGCCTTATTGTATAAATGGCCTCAGAATCAGCCAGTCAGTTCATTAAATGGCAAATTAGACGTATTGGCTGAATATCATTCAGGCCGTTGATTGAATGGCGGCGTTTAGTGAACTGGCTAAGCGGTTGACCAAACGGCTAATTCAACCAGTTGGCTGCAACATATACATAGTTATCGTGTTTAGGCATGGCAATAGCGGTCATTGACCCACCAACAATTTCTAGCATTTATAGCAAAACTAAAATGAAGTCCGTTAACGTCCTGAGTCAATATCTGTCGTGATCTTCAACATGTGCCAGTAACGAAATACCCTACATGAAATGAAAACCATACATGAATGATTATTATTTGGGATCATAAGGAGAGATATTACGGAAAGGGCAATGACCACTATTTTCATGCTAAAATGCGACAACTATAGTTAAGTAAGATGGACAGCAAATATTTTTTAGTTAAATAGGAAAATTATAAATAATTTTATTTCAGTAAGTAGAAATAGTAAGTACAAATATGATTGACGTGTAAAAGTGTTTGTACAAACAAACACTTTTAACATCAATCATATTTGTAAAAACTAAATTAAGTCGGCGTTTCCTATCTGACTACTCTGAAAAGAAAGGCCGAAACAAACTCAGGGGTCTCGTTTAAAGTTCAGACATAATCTTGGTTAGATAGATTGGTGTCTTTTGAGGAACACTTCCAAGTACGAACAGGTATATACAGGTATTAACATTTCATTGCTTTTAACCTTTTTTAAGATCTTTGATATGGAGAAAATTGTTAACTATTTAGTGAAATGCTTTGCTAAAATTCTTAGAAATGTTAGGAAAGATTGACTTAGAGCGTGGCCTTCGATAAAATTATCGTGAACGACAAATTTTTTAAAAGAAATTATGGCCCGGGTCGTGTTTGATCTATCGATTACTGTTTACTTTGTACCTGACGTTTTAAGGCTTGTAGCACTTTAATAAACTACTTTTACTCAAATAATCTAAATGTCGAAAACGTGTTTTCTATTTTGTTAATCGTGTCTGTTACCGAGGTAAATCAAATGAAAATTCAGTAAAAGGTAAATTTAATCTTTTGAACTGTTCATTTTATGATTTTGTTTTGCTGTATAGGCTTCAGAATGTCGAAAAGATTTGCTTTTTAGCAGGTAAAGTTGTACCATGGTCTTAAATTGCTTCTCATTTTGGAAACACTTTTTGCATTCCCTTTATAACTCGTCACTACAGATGCAGAATATGCCTTTAATCCACAGATTATACACCGATGTCACTATACCACTGGCGTCAGACCTGAATAAAGGCTAATGGTCGGTCCACGCCTGCATCATGCATGTTAATACAACCAGAAATTGCTTCACACGAACAGTTCACAATGTTGTAATAATACACATCAGAATTCTCGAGGAATACATTTCTCAATGTCTCTCATGTGCTTTGTGATAAAGGTAGTTGTTGCATTTCACGAGGGCATTACAAATATTACAATATTTATATTGTTTTCTGTTCTTTCAAATGTGCATGTTGACCGTAAATACGTAGACGTCAGCAACAGAAGTTGGTTAACACTGCTACTTTTTGACATCATCTAAATTAACACAAAATGGATTCGATGAACTGCTTTTTTTTTTTGTTTAACTGTTAAGAGTTAATGTTCATAAAATTTTAAGTACTTCTGTTCCGATTTAATTAAATATTTCGCTTAATAATTATGATTAAAAAACTGCAAGTGTTAATCGACTTTTGATGCTTATGTACTTCTTTCACAGTTTTCCGAAGTAAACTTACTCGTATATTCTTTTTCTGTTGCCCAAGAATAGTTCTAAAACATAAAAACCTCTTACTGAAATAACTTTTTAAGTAAAATTCATACTTAATCCAGTCCATACTTAGTCAGAGAGAGATCCTTATCCATAAAAACAACAGTATTAAAAACAAAGTAAAAATATTCCCATGTTAGTAGATACCTACGGGTATCTACTATAATATACCATATTTTTAAGCCAGTTAACGTCTAAGTACTCAGAGTAATTTACAGAGATGAAGATTGTTTTAATCATAAGTTATATTCCAACTTGAAGCCGGGATTAATATGACCCTATGAGTGCCATATTACAGTGTTGTTTAAGCATACGAGAACACACTTTAAAGGATTACTCAAGTTTTTAAGTAATTAATGTTTGCTTACTTTGATTAATTGTTACAATTCGTATTACCTACCATGTTTTAATTTATTGCTTTAGTTTTAAAGTGAGTTTTCCGGAATATTACCCTCAGGGGCACCGCGAGGAATATTTATGACAGAAAAAAGACCTCGTAGTACGCGTAATTGTCGAGCTGGATTTCATGTGGTATGTAAATTGTTAACATTTAATGTATTCTCGTCATTATAATATCATGCCCACTGCGGATCACAACATAGACAATGAAAGCCGACCACTGAATCACTGGCCATGGATCGGCACAGTGAAGGAGGGTGCATGAGCTTACAGAAGAAGACGCATTTAGCACTCCTGTGCTACGACGCGACCCATTCTTATTACCCGAATACGCGACAAGAAACACAGGGTTAAATACGCCAACTAAAAAGGTATAAAATAACTTCAGTTTTCATGTAGCTTGATAGTCCTAATTTCGTGATAGTCCGTTTCATTGCAATAAGTCTTAAAATAGTAGTCCTAAGTAAGTTTACTATCCTAATTACTTATTTTAATTTCGGAAGTCGGTGTGCAAAAACGAAAATACATTTAAATAGACACCGACTTCCGAAATTAAAGTCATTTTTCACTTTGTAGTGTTGTTTTTGGAAGTCGGTTGTATTTTTTTGTAAAAAAGTTTTTGTTCGTCGTATCATTATTTTTTATCATTTTGCAGCGATACAACTCTAGTTCCAAAGGCGACCGCAGCCAGTAACCGTTAGCGGCAACGTCACCCAAACCGTTACCCATTAAGAATCAATTTTTATCACACCTTCCAAAAACTCCGGAAACCACCCAACAATTTCCTTGAAATTCATAAGCTATCATTATTTTTAACAAAGCATGGCAGCATAGCATTACGGTGTCATTTGCGTACGTTTATTAACCCGTGGGGACTTACGCTGTCGCTCATTGTTACGGCGTCTTCCACTCTTATCGTATTTCAGAGCGAGCATTATTTATTCCTGACATGCTGTGACATGCGTACCTAACGCTATTTTGTCTAGGGGTTGTGGATTATGCTTAGCTACTTAGATGGTGGGTGAATGGATGTTAAACACTGCAGAATTCAGTTTTTTACCCGTTGACTTAGTCCCGTCCTATTGTAAGAATCCGCTGTCACATAACTATTAGACACTGGGCCTTTAACCTCCCTTAAAAGGTATGTAAGTAAGTACTTATTGCGTTTACGTATATAATGTACCATCTTTTAATCAGATTAGTGAACAACTAGCTATGTCTCCACAAAATATTTTCTGTTGACTGATTACGATTTTGACAGATTTGGGATGTTAGTTATCTGCTAGCTTAACTTTGATCAGACTGCAAAATCTTCATCAAATGACTGATATTACGACAGACAAGGAATAAATAAGGATCATTCTTATAGGGAAGGCAACTGCCAAATGGCGCTGTCGTAGCTAGTTCCCAACACAAGCTAATAATACAAGGCGTGAGGTAGTTTTATTTTATTTTTACTAAAATGACGCGTTGTTATGTTCCCAAATACTCTGAAATTGGAGTCCACCATTTTCGGAGAGACCCTAAAATTAGAAGATTGTGAATTAAAGCTATACGTAAATATTTCTTAAAAATTAAACAGAGTTCGATACATTTTGGAGAAAGTGATTACGAGGAAATATTTAAGGTTATAAATTCCAACACTTTCTAGTCAAATATAATCGAAAATAACTAAATAAAAAAACAACTCATAGATGAATGAAATGTCAAAATTACGAGTATAGGCCTTAAGGACTTAACTATGATCACGCCATCTACAATTAGCTTTGCCCGACCTTCCCCATTGGCGTTCGAATGACGTTGACAGGGGGGCGCTGGTAGTAAACATTAATGTGCAAACAAGATGGTGGTGTGAGTTTTGATTTCGGCCACGCGCCAAAATAACCTTGTAGCGCTATAAAAATAGCTTTCTAGCAAAAACGAATATTTTTTTAAAAAACGAAACGGTCGCAAAAGTTTAAAGCTGCTCTTTTACATTCGATCATAAAAAAGAAAACATTTGTTTCAATGAGTGCTAACTCTTTTCTGTTATTCTTTTTGTTTCATCGATACGCGGGCATATTTGTCCGCATACAATATCCACAATAAGAGCTCACTAATGAATGTCTGTAAAGATACTAGAAAACTCGAACCTATTCTGTAAAAATTTCACCGTGAAACTTAGGTGATGTGAGTTTGAAGTGAGCTGTCAGTAGTGACAATCCCCAGCATCAGATGGAATTGCAGCTCATTCTAGTTCACTTTACATAAGTTTCGGTGAGAGTTTTACAGAATAGCAGTAGATACTGATAATTAGCGAATAGGTGTCGCCTTCAAGTACGTGCTCAATTTGTATTAGTGTCCTTCTGCTTTAACGGGTATTGCGATATGAATGCAATGTAAGCAAAACGAAGTCGGCTGTTCGCTTAAATGTAACTTGGCCATTTTTGTGAAAGCTAAGAAATACTAGTTTTAGGTACTATTGATAAATCTAGTTTACAATTTTCTGAATTCATGATTGGGAAAAGAAAAAATAGGTAAGTATCTAACGGTGCAGCAAGTGGCGCCGGGCGCCGCCTCGTTTCGTTACGAAGTTACTGAAATCACCGAAAAAGTCGGATAAGAATGACACTGGCTGCTGGCAGTCATTCTATCAGAGGGTTGCATTGATAGTTGCGTGGCGGCTGTCTTCTGGTGAGAGGTGATGTCAGGGGAGCCGCTGTCGTACCACGCCCACGACGAACTGCTATATTCGAGCACAATCCTGATATTAAAGCTGCTGAACGACTTTAGATACCGAGACTCTGCCGTGCCTCAGAAAGCACGCTAAGCCGTTGGTCCCGGCTGTCATTCGTGGATCTTTGACAGTCGTTACGGGTTGTCAGAAGCCCGAAAGTCTGACAACCAGTCTTACCAAGGGGTATTCGTATTACCCAGTTTCTGGGTTGTGGAGGTCAGATAGGCGGTCGCACCATATAAAATACTGTTTCAGCTGCATCCAGTTAGACTGGAAGCCGACCCCATAAAATTGTTAGGAAAGGCTAGGCAGGTGGTGATGTAAGTTTAATACGATTATGAATGTACTAATCACATAAACCTTCCAGAATAAATTCTCTAAATTATGGTAAAAACCGCATCAAAATCTGTTGCGTAGTTTAAAAGAACAATGCGGTCACACACACAGATAAGAAAAGGGACTTTAACTTATAATATGTTGGTACAGGAAGAGATAAGAGATAAGTACAGATATATATAGAGGAGCTCGTGGCTAAGTAATAACAGCCGCACGGGTCGATCCATCAGGTTAAGCTACGATTGCCGGGGTTGGTCCGTGGATGGGTGACCATCTTTACATACCGAGACTCGTCCGTGCCTCGGAAAGCACGTTAAGCCGTTGGTACGGCTGTCATTCGTGGATCTTTGACAGTCGTTACGGGTCGTCAGAAACCCGAAAGTCTGACAATCAGTCTTACCAAGGGGTATCGTATTACCCAGTTAATGGGTTGTGGAGGTCAGATAGGCAGTCGCTCCATGTAAAATAATGGTATTCAGCTGCATCCGGTTAGACTGGAAGCCGACCCCAGCATAGTTGGGAAAAAGGCTAGGCAGATTGATTGAGATATACATAGATAGGGCCATGCGCTATCGACTATTTGTTCCTTATGTTTGTGCTAGCACTTTACACTAACAAATTTCAATTTCTTAGATTGCTTGTTAGATAGTCGATATAAATGTCTATTAGTTTGTTTCCCTAGAGTGGGCTCTATACTGATGTAGGTAAAGTATGGCGGAGCAGTTGCTATAGTGACGTATATAAAAATATCTATTACTTCTTTCGTACACATATTTTAACCCGTGAGTCGAACTAAAAACCTAAAATAAGACTTCGGAATATTCATTCTGGAAACATGCATTAACGAATATTCTTATGACGCAAAAATCTTTCAACAAGTAATTGATTCTATTGTCAATACTTAATTTATTATGTTTTATTTTTAGAGTGTGTCGGACATTGTACCAACACATAACAAATGATAAATATTAGGTAGTATGGTAATGACTAATAAAACGTATATTCTAATTCTAATTGCTTTTATGAGCCAAACTCGTAGAACAATCAAGGAAAGAAGACTACGTGGGAAGATTCAGCAAAACGTATAAATTATAAAACGTTTTCTTTCAAAGCCTCGTTCAGCATACCAACCTAAAAGTTAAAAGAATTATTTATATCGTAAAATACGATTTGGGTTCAATAGAATTACCTACGTCTTGGCTATTAGGAGTTTATTATTTTAACCTACTTATACTTTATGAAAGCAATAACATTATTGTTTGGAATCTCGAGAGGTTAAGTCTGTCTAAAGAAAAATGGTACTAATAAAATAATTTATTCTTTTCAGAGGCAACTGTTACAGCCTTGTAATGTTAATTTTTATTTCGTTTAGTAACTGAAACAAAATTTCTAATACTAAGATTCGGAAGGTATCTAAGTATTATATTTCACTGTGCTTTAGTAATTTTCCAATAGTCTCTCAGAGTTGCGAATATCTAAGTTCGAGATCATCAGATTTTGAAATGGAAACATTACTTAGTTTACATGTACGAGCGATTTATAAATATTCGCTACTTCAAGCGGCACTTCTGTAAAATTGGTATTTTGCAGATCCGATATTATCATAGAACACTAGCAGCGCCCCGCGGTTTCACCCGCGTAAGTCTCGCACCCGTAGGAATATCGGGATAAAAAGACTATCCTATGTGTTAATCCAGGTAATAAACTGTGTGATAAATTTCATCAAAATCCGTTCAGTAGTTTACGCGTGAAAAAGTAACAAACATCCATCCATCCATCCTCACAAACTTTCACGTTTATAATATTATTATTATGGTTAGTTTATGTTTAAATGTTGAAATAGTGTAATTGGTTTCGGCCGTTCAATAAATTATGGTAATTTGTAAGCAAAACATTACATACACACACACACACATTACATTAACATTACATTTCATTTGCATTTGTTTCCGAAACATACTAAATGATGTATAACAAAACTACAAAAATATTATGACTACCGAAGCAATTTTTTGATCTTTTCAAAGACACCACCATTATTTACGTTTCTCGCTAAATAAATAGTTGGTATTAATTTAATTAAGCTGCTGCTGTAAGTTTATGTAGCTTAATAAATAACTTTATTTATTAAGCTACATGTAGCCATAGAGCTCTACCTGTCAAAGTAGAAACTTCCATTGCAACTAACTTGAGTTTGTCGAACGTTCTAAGTGAATGTTTACGTAAGTGTGTGTGTGTGTTTCATCGTGTGTAGAAATGTGGGGGGTATTTGTGTGTATGTTAGGCTGCCTGTCCATTTGAGTTAAGAGGAGCAGAGCAGTGTGAACCTAGGGAATCAATTATCAAAATAGAATTTCACAAAATTAGCGCAGCCGCTCCGCTCTGCTTGTAGTCCTGACTATAACTTAGAATCGATTAGTTTATAATCGTTTATTTGGAACAAAAAACACTTACAATCAAATAAAACCTTCCTCCCTCCTTCTTTCCTTTTTTCTTCCTTTTTCTTTTGTTTTTTTCTGTTCTTTTCTGTTTGTCTGTTTATTTGTGTGTACATAAATGGTTAAATAAATAAATAAAACAGTGTTAATTGACGATAGCTGCGAAAGACCCCCGACTCCTAGTGAGATAGTAGATTGTTCCAGATTATTGCATTAGAAAAGTACTTATTTTAAACAATAATTTATTGAAAATAAAACTAATCTGTAAACTAATAACAAAGCTGAAGAATTTGTTCTTTTGTTTCTTTGATCGCACTAATCTCTAGAACTACCAGTCGGATTTGGAAAAAATCTTTTTGCATAATGATAGCCCAACTCTTGAGGAAGGCTCTACGCTATTTAACATCACGTTAGGAGCCGAGCAAAAAGAAAAAAAGTAGGAAAGAACGCTAAGCGAAAACAAAGTAATAGCGCGGGTGGGAAACGTGGCTGTTATTTTAGTTTATTGTGGTGTCTTACGACTTCCACGCGAACGAAGTCGCGGACAGAAGCTAGTATTATAATAAACGAGATAAGAGTCTTGAGTGTGTGTGTAATGTTGTGTAATAGAGGTTGAGTTTTGTAAACTTCAATTGCTGAACGTACTAATATACTGTACTTAAATACACAAACCTTATTATATATATACACTTCTGGACACATCTATTGGCCCACCTTAGAGTTTAGGTTTCGATGGCCCCTACCGAAATATGATTGCTAGATTGAACAAAAACTGTTGATGCAGTTTTAAACCTGATACATTTTACCATCTTTTTCGATCGTATTGTTTTAAATTTGAATTCAGAATACCATACGACATGGAGCTACGCCTAACAAGTCGGATATGCGCCTTGTTAAAGGCAATTGATTTTTTAATAAAAAACATGTTTTATCAAATAAAGGTTTAATTTAATAACGCGTGTTGCCTCCATGGGCATCTACCACAGCTCTCATACGATTAGGCATAGAGTTTATCAATCGCTCTATGAAATTTTGAGGGATCATCTCCCATTCCTCTTCTATGGCAGTTTTCAACTCCTGCATCGTCTGGGCAACTGGCTGACGAGCCCTAACACGTCTTTTTAGCTCGTCCCACATGTGCTCAATGGGGTTCATATCTGGGCTTCTGGCTGGCCAGTCCATAACTGTGATGTTCACATCCCGAAGATATTCCCTGACGATGCCGGCCGCATGGGCTCTTGCATTATCATGCATAAAAAGGAAATTTGGGCCCACATAGTCCGCGTATGGTATCACGTGAGGTTCTAAGCACTCACGAATGTACCTTTCAGCATTTAATGTTGGCAGCCGTGGTCCTGTAACAACCTCAAGTTGAGTTTTGCCGCTCGCGGATATACCGCCCCAGACAGTCCATGAGCCACTGCCATAAGCAACCCTCTCTTCAAAGCAGCATTGTGCGAAACGCTCTCCCTTACGTCGGTAGACCTTCTTCCTTCCATCATTGCCATGTAACACAATTTTAGACTCATCAGAAAAGAGTACACGGCTCCAATCTTGCTGTGTCCAATTTAAATGACTGCGTGCGAAATGAAGGCGCGCTGTTCGGTGGGCTCGCGTTAGTTTGGGGCCATTAGCTGGCTTGTGTGGTACCATATCGCGTTCTTTTAACCTTCTCCGAACAGTTCGAGCGCTCACAGATACTCCGTGGAAGTCGCGACGTTGGTTTTGTATCTCAATGGAGGTAAGGTGACGATTTCTCAAGCTGGTCGTCACGATGAATCGATCCTGCCTTTCAGTTGTGACCCTAGATCGTGGCCTTCCTTGGCGACGAACAAAGCCGCCAGTCTCTAGGTACCTCCGATAAACATTTCGGACCGCAGATCGACTTAAATTAAGTTGAGCACTCACGTTTCTTTGGCTGTGTCCGGCCTGAATAAGTGCCACAGCTTGGGCGGCGACTTCAGGTGAAGTATCCATAGATTATTGATAGAACCTCACCTTAATGTTAAGAATAAGTAATGTTTGTTGCAAAACCAAAGATATCAATCACTTTTTCAAGAATTAAATCCAAGTAAACCAATAAAACCAAGTTTTCTTAGTATTCGATTGTTTGATATCAACAAACAGGCTCCAAATTGTCTTTTGTTTCTTTAAATTCTGTGTTCGAAATTCAAAAAAAGACTATTGAATGAAATTGTGAATGTGCCAGGTTCAAAACTGCATGAAAACTTTTTACTCGACCTAATATAAAATTTGAGCTAGGACCAAACGAAACTGAAAATACAAGGTGGGCCAAAAGATGTGTCCAGAAGTGTATATATATATATATATATAATTATACACTCAATTAAATACATCTAATAATTTAAAATAATATTGAATTGCTTGAATTACTACTACTACATGCCCTCTTCCTCTCTCCTAATTTTGCTGTGCCCGACAGGGGCCATATTGATATTTTGCTTTATTACACTATCTAAAAAAACTTTTTTACAAAAAAATACAACCGACTTCCAAAAACAACACTACAAAGTGAAAAATAACTTTAATTTCGGAAGTCGGTGTCTACATAAATGTATTTTCGTTTTTTGCCACCGACTTCCGAAATTAAAGTTATTTTTCACTTTGTAGTGTTATTTTTGGAAGTCGGTTGTATTTTTTTGTAGAAAAGTTTTTATTTTTCACTTTTTAGTTGTGTACCTACCCCACACAAATTCTAATACCACTATCTGCAAAACCAACTAGAACATCATCCATATAAAAGTGAGGAAAAAATACGTAAGTATTATTGAAGCTAACTCAAAAACTACCAAAGCAAAGTTAATCAATTTTATATGGGACCAACTGTGATGTATATACCCTCTCGAATAAAACAAAAAAAATCCAAATCGGTCCAGCCATCTTCGAGTAATCGGGGAACATACATAAAAAAAAATAAAAAAAAAAAGGTTCCGACGAATTGAGAACCTCCTCCTTTTTGAAGTCGGTTAATAATACATATGGAATGCAATAACGGATTGAGTAATGTATGAAAAGTAAGGGTTCACTTCACAACACTCATTTTCTCCACTTACTCCCTTCGTTCCAATTGATAGGCAGCCTTACCGTACTGACATCACAAATGTGACACCTCAAGTAGCTGATCTAATCGCTCGAATTTATCTTCAGTTATTAATATAATTGAAATTAATACCTGTCATTGTTCTGTCAACGGTGTTGTTAATTAACTCTAATCTTACGTTAGAATCGTCGTTAATTTCTGTTGTCTATACCTATATGTACGCAAAGTTTGTTAATCAAATAGGATAGGTGATGTGATATAATTAATAATGTTATTTAATTCGCTAAAGTTTAAACAAAAGTTATACTTAATCAATCAATCTGCCTAGCCTTTTCCCAAATATGTTGGGGTCAGCTTCCAGTCTAACCGGATGCAGCTGAATACCAGTATTTTACATGGAGCGACTGCCTAACTGAACTCAACCCAGTAACTGGGTAATACGATACCCCTTGGTAGGAGTAGTTGTCACACTTTCGGGCTTCTAACTACGACCCGTAACGGCTGTCAAAGATCCACGAATAAAAGCCGGGACCAACGACTTAACGTGTTTTCCGAGGCACGGAGGAGTCTTGGTATATAAAGATGGTCACCCATCTACGGACAACCCCGGCAAGCCTAGCTTAACGTGATGGATCGACCCGTGCGGCTGTTATTACTTAGCCACAACTTAACAACAACCTAATATAATCTATTTATGAAATCTGCATATTGAAAGTTATTGTGCGGCTTATTATATCGGGTGTATCAAAGATGTGATCAAATTTAAGGGTGTGGTACAGACCATCAGACTGAACAACTTTCTCCATGGGACCAACATCGTAATAGAGAAAAAATAGCTGTCCCATACATTTCAGTCGAATAGGTATTGAAGTTTTGTACGGGACAGCTGATATTTTTTTCTCGATTACGATGTTGGTCAAACTTTTTTGTTTTGTAGAAAATTATGAGGACCTAAGAATTTTGTCAAGTTATTAAATTATTAGAGACAAGTAGGCAAAATATTTGCCTACTTTTCCAGTATATTGAGACAATTCTGAATATATTAATCGTTCACCCAAAAACTTATTGAAAAACTATGAATTCTTTATCCACATTTTCTCCGAAAGTTTCGGTGCTATTGTCAGCAGCAACACAACAACCCAAGGACTTACAATAATTGGCTTCCTAGAAAATCTCCTCGTCCAATTCACCCAATAACGAACACATATAAGCCTTAAAAGCTCGCTATCTCATAATATTCCCGGCTGTGTTCTGAAACCGAATAAATTACGTATTGACCTAATTTCAAGTGAATCAAATGTTATTTGCAAAATGGTTTTCATGCTGAGAAAAGCGAAAGGCTACTGGTGCGGTGGTGAATAGATTTATTATAAAAGAAAAATAGAAAAGATAGAATAGATTTATTAAGGAAATATTGATTTACTGTTATTATTTTAGTGGAATTAGTTAGTAGTAGGTAAAGTTTTTGTGAGAGGACTCATCTGATGAGGGATTACTGCCAAACTAAAGTCATAGAGTAAGCATTGATACTTGATGAAATAATTTAGTTTAGTGTTGCAGTTTCAAGGGTTTAAGAATTGAAAATACTAAAGTTGGCCGGGTGTCGTCAACAGTAATCACTTTTTCAATAAGGTGAGCTGCTATTAACTAATCACTTTTTTTTTTTAAAAGGAGGATGTTAGAATTATGTTCGACTTTGTGTTTTTTTTTTTTTTAATGTATGTTCACCGATCTCTATGTCAATTGTGGATCGATTTTGAAAATAATTTTTTGTTTGAAAAGGTTATGCTCTCGAGGGATCCCCATCTGATTCTGACACATTGTCACCAAGTCAGAATCAGATGGGGATTCCATGGAAATCGAGGGAAACCCTCAAATTTTATTGGCACACCTAGAACGATTTGGTTATTTTTTATAGTAACTCGTGCATTTGCTGTGGGAAAGCACCATTTGGTGATGTGAAACTTATGCTGAAGACCACAGATGGCCATCAGAACAACTCAATTATACAAGTATTTCACGGATTGCGATTTGATTACTTTAATATGGTTGCTAAGTAATTTAAGCTCGTCACAATGCATATGGTGAAGTGGAGCTGATGGTGACTTCACCATAACCTCCAGTTCTTTTGGTTATTACTAGGAGAACGCCAACAATTAACGTCCTGCATCGGGAAAAGTAATATTTTATAAAGATGATGAGCAGTTGACATTAGGCTTTTGTAACTTAGATAATTTACAAACTGACCCACTAAAAAGTGAAAAATAAAAACTATTTAAAATAAACCAACTGCTTCAAAAAAAAAACACTACAAAGTGAAAAATAACTTTGATTTCGGAAGTTGGTGGCAAAAAACTAAAATACAGATCCAAAGACACCGACTTCCGGAATCAAAGTAATTTTTCACTTACTGACCACTTAGTATCTCATCGATGTTGGTACTCGCTTGCACACTTACATCATCATCTGCCTAGTCTTTACCCATTTGTGCTGGGGTCGGCTTCCAGTCTAACCGGTTGCAGCTGAATACTAGTTTACACAGATCTGGCCTCCAAAACCCAGTTACTGGTAACACGATACGCCTTGGTAAAACTGGTTGTCAGACTTTCGGGCTTCTGACAACCCGTAACGATTGTCCAAGATCCAAGAATGACAGCCGGGACCAACGGCTTAACATGCTTTCCGAGGCACGGAGGGGTCTCGGTATGTAAAGATGGTCACTCATCCACGGACCGACTGCGGCAAGCATAGCTTACCCATTAACTTGTGACTTGAAACACAGACTACGGAATATACAAAGTACGTGATAAAAAAGAACAAGGCAGTCTTATGACATTTTGGCTGTAAGTATGTAATAATGTGGGAAAATGGAGTCGTTGACGTCATAATCTGTATAACTTACAATAGCGTCTAACGAAGCTTCACCTACATTTTCATGTTCTTTTCCCTCTCTGTAGTGATTATGACATTCGTTTAAATAGACGACTTGTCCTTATATAAAGTGTATCTGTTCATACACGAAATCTCTTAAGGGGTCATTGTACTCATCATTATGAACAACTTTTACTATGGGACCAAACCTGTAATCGCGAAAAAAAATCTGCTGTTCAGTACATTTATCTATATCAAACTCGTCAAAATGTAGGGAGCAGTTGATTTTTTTCGCGATTTCAGGTTTGGTCCCAAAGTAAAAGTTGTTCATAATAATGAGTACAATGACCTCTTAAGAGATTTCGTGTATGAATAGATACATACACCTTATATAGGTTTCTTCTTTCTTATAAAAGAATTTTATCAAAGACAACCAAAACACATAGATTTTTGGTTAGTACTGTATTGTTTGTTGGGATAGCATGCCTACTTATTACATGAGGTCTTAGGTTCGACTCCCAGGTCGGAAAAAGTGCTATGTGAGTGTTTTTCTATAATTAATTTCTCAGTAGTATATAGCGGGAGTCTGTATTTGTGTCCGGTTGCGACAGGCTCGCTCCATATAACTGCTGGCGTTGTGGGTGTAGCTGCTATACGTTCGCCTCTGCTTATGCTTTCGGGGAACGTAGGCATGATGTTATGTTTGTAGATATTGGCTTTAGCAAGCAGATTAATAATTATTGTTCGCTTCCTCGAATCATAGTAACACCAGCATCCTAATTGCGTAACACATTATCAATCGGAGTTGGTTTCATTTTGACAGTTCAACAACATTAATTGCGTTTTCGATCAGACAAATTCTTCGAATATAATGAAGCAATGAATTAGCAATTTGTTTCAAAATGATTCAAATTCCAATTGATAATGTGTTACGCAATTAGGGTGTTGATTGAAACCTCGTGAAAATATTATTAAGAATCGTTCAATAGTTTAAAAAAATATAATTGGCTTGTTGCACGTATATGCGCGACATTTTTTATTCATGCTCCAATTCTGAATACTGCTGAATAATATGTGTCATATTTTACACTAGTTAACATAACTTCACGCCTAAAGTCCCCAAAGGGGTAGGGAGAGGTGTAGAGCACACACCTATTTCGCCAGTTATGTGTTAAGGGGCAAGCCGCAGGTATATGCCAACGGCCTTGAGTGTTTAGCTTGTGTGTTCTGTGCTGGGCTCACATAACGTGTCGTACGTCTACCCAGTAATAGGACTGTCCCAAATCAGACGCATTATTTATTTATTACACATAAAACAAAAGGTATTATCTTAAAACACGTATACTAAAAGATAAATAATTAAATTATCTTTGAAATGGTGAAGGTTCATAAAAATACGCATGATAGTTTTTCTGTGATTCTCAGTTACTTATTCGCTTTAGAAATAACTTTACAAATTAATTAGACTATGTAATAATAATATAAACATAATCTAAACTAAAATATTCACATATTATGTTATTAGGAAAATGCTCTAATTTTTTCCTAATCATTAACACTACTCGTTTAACCGTTACCTTCAGTTTAAATCATAAAGTCGGTTATTGTCGCCTTAATTACAATATACAAGCTAACTCTAATATATATATTATGTACATGTATATAATAAAAAATAAAAAGGGGAAGAGCTCATAAGGCATCAAAAAATTCGTCAGCATTGCTGTCAATGGGAAAAGTGTCCAAAAGGCTGGCAGCATTGCCACGTTGGGTGGGCTAAAAATAGGCCAGCCCTCTGGCCCCGTGTAGAGTCCACCAACCGTTTGACGATGTCCCGGAAAACTTAATGAGCAGTTGGACCCCAAGGCCCTAGTGCTTCAACCCCAAACGGCTCAAACATATAGCTCCCAATAAGGCTGTTATATTTGCGCCGTTTGAGGTTTTCTGCTCCTGCAGCAGCCGCCCCAGCACAGCTCGCCTTAATTGCTATTGGGCACAAATTCAGACTTAGAGCTGTTACTGGAAAGTTCCTATTGAAAATGATCGAAGCTCAGAAATCGCGTTTGCGCTCATTAACCCTTCGTAGATCCATGCGAGACGGTAAAGTCATTTTAATTGCTTCTGTAATAATCAGCATACGTTTGGTTGTACCAAGGTCCTACAAAAAATCATGTGTAACATTATCAAATACATAGGTATTTTTGCGTGCGTTGCAGAAAAAACAATGATTATTTCAATTAGAAATTTTGTCGCTTTCATTAATCTTCTAAACTTTAAAAGCACGGCTTGACCTGGATATTAGCACCAATATTAATATCGACAATGGAGCAAGAAAATAGTGTGTGGACCATCAAACGAAGTACCATTGAAGAGGTTTGGCCATATTTTTATTACGCAGAAACACGCACATCCTTGACCGTTTTCATAGATTTAATATTCATGTTGTACGAGTAGTTGCTCATAATATGATTCTATCTAGCCGGATTTAGGAACACTTTCATGATATTTTGTTGAAATGACTCCGGGACATAAAGTCCAGATAATCTCTACCGTTAGCGACAATGCAATCAATCTCCAGACCTCACAGTCAAACCATTACCATGGTTTTGTGGGGCTTAGTTTATAAGGAATTTAAATCTGTGAACTTATAAGAAATAAATAAAATAATAATAAATTAATCTGCCTAGCCTTTTCCCAACTATGTTGGGGTCGGCTTCCAGTCTAACCGGATGCAGCTGAATACCAGTATTTTACATGGACCGACTGCCTATCTTACCTCTACAACCCAGTTACTGGATAATACGATACCCTTTGGTAAGACTGGTTGTCAGACTTCCGGGCTTCTGAAGACCCGAAACGACAGTCAAAGTTCCACGAATGACAGCCGGGACCAACGGATTAACGTGCATTCCGAGGCACGGAGGAGTCTCGCTATGTAAAGATGGTCCCAATCCACGGACCGACCTGAACAAGCGTAGCTTAACCGATGGATCGACTCGTGCGGCTGTTATTACTTAGCCACGAGCGCCTCAGTGACAATGCACCCCTCCTAACTAATATTAGATATAAATGCGAAAGTGAGTTTATTTATTTGTTGCGCTTTCACGCTATAATGGCTCAACGGATTTGGATAAAATTTAGCAAATGGGTAGATTATGACCTGGAGAACGATATAGTTTAGTTATCATCCTGGATCGCAGACGAAATCGCGGGCAATTGCTATTATTATTATAAATGGGAGTGTGAGTTTGCTTGTGTGTTGCGCTTTCACGCTAAAACGGCTCAACGGATTTGGATGAAATTTGGCACATGGGTAGACCATGACCTGGATTAAGACATCCGTAGTCTTAATCCTTTTACATACTTTTTATCTCGGTAGTACGTTCCCGTGGGATAATTTCCGGCCTCCACGCGGGCAAAAAAACTAGTGAAAGTATAAAATAGTGTTTACTGTTTCTGTTACTGTTAGCCTGTATCATCCCACCGCTGGACAACGGCCTCTCCCCGTGACATCCAGTGCTTGAGATCTAGGTCAATCATGGACCTTTGGTCGTTTGTTTTGTCCAGCTCGTCCCACCATCTTCTACGGGGTCTGCCGCGACGCCTTCTGGCTTTCTCTGGGCTCCACATACAGGTGTCGTTATTTCACTGCTATTAAGGTATATCTTTCCAAAGTCAGAGTTCATTAACTCTTAAAATGTCGATTGCACACCGTGTGTACAGATAACAATAGAATTTCAATTGTGTCTGCTAATTAGCGCGCGACGGGTTAATAGTTACTTTAAAATAGGAACCTACCTAAGTATGGTGGTATTTTGTCCACAGAACAACTCTTTTGGAACTCTACTAATTACAAAGCTTTCCTCACATTCAAACATGTGTTCATTGAGTTTTCCTACTAATTGCTAACTGGATTCGCTTCCACTAACGTATACACAACACTAACCGATTCGGCGAAGTTCAAACGAGCGTGTTCTTGACATGTGGCTAATTGAAATCTGTTAAATAGACGAGTTAAAATACAGGAGTATTATGAAGGTTTATTATTGGGTTAAGTTGATTCTAAAGTTGATTATGAAGTAGATACCATAAGGATCAGTTCAGATCAAGCGGAAAAATTATCGCGGAATTTACTGGCTCCATTGAAAATAGAACTGTATTACTAATAGCCCAAAGTATAAAATTGTCAGTTGGCTCGCGCTGAGGCAACTGTGACTGTATATTCAAACAACTTTATACTTTAGAGAATGGTAATACGGTCCTATTTAGTTTTTCGATGGAGCCAGTAAATTCTGCGAGGATTTTTCCGCTTGGTCTGAATTGTCCCTAATACCAAACTATATGTTTGTTTCATTGGTCTAGTAATCTCAAACGTGACTTATAAACGTGGGGTAGGTACCTAAGTATTTATTTTTTTATTTATTTGGGAAAATAAATGTTTACACATTTGAGCTGTAGTTTCAGTTTCTAGGGTTCCGTATCAAAATGGTAAAAAGGAACCCTTATGGTGCGACTGTGTCTGTCCGTCTGTCACAGCTGGATATCGCAATAACTACTAATGCTTGAAATTTGGAACAGTTTTAGACGACGTTTGCCCAACTATTCTGCAAATAAGAAAGATTTTCATTTTTGTTTGCAACTGGAATTCAAAGGGGTCTCAAAAATTCGAAGTGGGGCTACTAGGGCATGTGGGATATCATAATGAAAGAGAGCTGTTTGCATATTCTCAAACATTTTTTTTTTCTTTTTTTTAGGCCACATAGTTTTCGACTTTTCATGACAAATGTAAAAAAAATACCATTCCCCGCCTTATCTGCGAAGTTTGCACAGAGAAAAAATCAGAAATTATTGCATGTGATAGAAATTTCTGTAAAGATTACAGGAAAAATAAAACGATGTCTCTAAATAACACACTTTTTCATAAATCGGAATGAAACCCTCGGTGCGCAAGTCCGACTCGCTCTTGATCGGTTTTTGTATTACCGGACTACCAGACGTACTGCCGGGTAGGTACCACCTGCACTTGGTTGATATCCGGAACAGACGTACTCAGAGCTTTTCCTCCACATTTATTATGCGTAGGTACAGCCAAAAAGTGTGGAACTCTCTGCCAGTCTGTGTTCCCTTCCACATATAACCTGACCTAACCCATCTGCCTTCAAAGCAAGAGTGAATAGAATAAAATAGAATAGAATAGGTCTTTATTTGCTTTGAATGTAGGTACATAAAAATAAGTTGTTAAATTATATAGGATCCATGTACATTCTGCCATAGTATAGCATGCAAATGTAATACAAAGTAGAGGTCATTATAGAGATTACAAAAAGTGATCATTTAAGAAATCCTGCACAGAATAATAATATTTATCTACAAGTAATTCTGTAAAACGTTTTTTATATTTTTGCAACGGTAAAGTTTTAATTTCGTCAGGTATTTTATTAAAGATTACAGGAGCCATACAAATCACATTTCTTTTTAATAAGCTAGTACTGAACAGGAATCTTCTGGGCACGCTCGTTCCATCATAAACCTCATCCATCGCTTTCCATCAGGCGTGATCGAGGTCACGATCAGGCCCAGTCAGCAATAAAAAAAAAACAGGCGCAGTTCGAGTCCGCGTCGTTTGTTTTCGTGAAAACAGATTGAAATTTTACTACGGTTTCCGATACTGCCGATGCTGTAGCCATTGTATTTGCTTGACATATGCTCATTGCATTTCTTATGATCCTTTCTTCAATTGAAGTTTTTTCATTTCTGAACAGATTTACGGCCGACATGTGACGACATCAAGGCCAATTCTCGTACCTGAAAACGTTCAAATGCAAGTCGCAAACTCATGCCAGCGACAATCAAAAGTCAAAAATGTACGTAAACGCTATACTTACAATTTTTGACGGATTGAGACTGAGATGAAATTGCCCCTCAGACATTAGTTTGTTTGTTTTTTAACTTCATGTTAATTTTTAACCCTATTTTGGCCAACTGTTGTTTTTTTAGGTCCTGGTAGTGCTTTGTCAACACTCGCAGTGTGACGTCATAGGCATGAAATGTCCCGTAGCGTTTTTAATCAATGCCACAACCGAAACAATCACGTAGGCAAGTCAGTGCTTTGATTGAAAATCTAACTATCCACCCACACCCTCTTAACTTAAAATGGTTCTGGTTCCTGTTAGTAGGTGGCGCGTGGTCGAAGCGTGGGTGACTGTGTGTCTGACCACGCAGCATCCACCGTCGGAAATGAGAGTTACTTTCCACATGCATTTCAGTATTTTATCTTTGTTGGTAAATACACTTAGCTACCTTCATAATAAAATATAATTTCGCTATTGAATTGTATTAAATTAGATATTATATTCCGATTCTGAGTAAGTAGTTTACTCCTACGCTAGAGTCATTTGTTTAATTTCGTTGGTAATTCCAAGAATTTGCTTGTTTTTGTATTTCTAATGAAGGTTTTCATGAAAATTTACGCCACCAGTTGGCGCCACTTTGACAAGAGGTCTTCCATTTCGACAATGAATATAAAATAAATGATGACGTTTCATTATTCGTTTCATTCATTCGTTCATCATTCAGTCACGACTAAAGAAAATTTAGGCGCTTTGACACTTTTGACAGGTGCCCGGACCTTACGTCTCAGTGCTACTGTATATTATAATGTACTCTGCGGTGCTACTACCTACCTCGTCGTCGTAACCTCATTTCAGAAAACCTCATTGACGAGCTATTTTTGTCTGTCTTTGGTTCATTATATTAAAAACAATGTTTCAATATTTTCAACCTGGAATAAGGTATATTAGCTAGATTACCAAACCATATTCCATATGGAGGAGTGCCCAAGCATCCATACACCTGCACTTCTGAAGACCTAAATACTGCTACTGAGGCTGCGATTGGCGTGGCCTACTGAGCCCAACACACGAAAATACAATGAAAAAAAAAAGTAGCTACCTATATTGACCGATGACATAACAAGGCGGCCAAGACATTCTCGCGCACGTGTGGGAGTGGCGCGAGGAGGCGAAACGCCGGGGCGTAACTCCGCTGCCGCGAGAAATCACGGTACAGCGGACAGAGCTCCGGCGGGATCTCATGGCGACATGGAGAGTGCGATTGTCGCAACCCAGCGCTGGGCACGCCACAATTGCGGCGATAAGTCCCCTCTTTGAGGAGTGGTTGGAGAGGCGCCACGGCGTCCTCACCTTCCGCCTAACGCAGGTCCTCACCGGACACGGTTGTTTCGGGAGGTTCCTGTTTCGGATAAGGCGGGAGGAAACGCCCGGGTGTCACCATTGTGTAGATCGCCCGGAGGACACGGTGGAGCATACAGTGGAGGTCTGCCCGGCTTGGGCGGAGCACCGCCGTGTTCTCACGCAGGCGATCGGCGGCGGCGATCTCTCGCGTCCAAACCTGGTCCAGGCCATGGTGCGGAGCGAGAGTGCATGGGAGGCCGTCACCTCCTTCTGCGAAGCAGTAATGCTCGCAAAGGAGGAGGCGGAACGCGAGAGGGAGAGGCAACAGCCGCGCCCTCGCGCCCCTAGCCGCCGTAGGAGACGCCCTGGGCGGCGGGAATCGATTGCCGATTCCCGGCCACCGTAGGCGCGGGCTTGCGGACGACGAGTAATGGGCAGCTCGCCGTCCGGTAAGGACCAGGCCCGGGTCGACGGCGCGTTGTGTTCCACGCGCGCCTCAAAGAGATGTCAGCAGTGACGGGGTCCAATAGGGCCGAAGCCGCCGG
The DNA here is from genome assembly GCA_946251885.1 of Cosmia pyralina. Taxonomy (NCBI): domain Eukaryota; kingdom Metazoa; phylum Arthropoda; class Insecta; order Lepidoptera; family Noctuidae; genus Cosmia; species Cosmia pyralina. The sequence continues at coordinate 15,821,260 of OX276355.1, forward strand.
GGTCGCGGGTAGTTCGAAAGAGATACCGTGGTCCTGGCACGGGCAACTGAAGGAACACGGGTGGGTTTTAGTCAGTAAAAGTCTGACACGCCCTCCCGCTCTGCCCGGAGCGGGAGAAGTCATTTGATGATTTCCCATCCACAAAAAAAAAAAAAAAAAAAGGCGGCCAAGACAGGCTGACTGCAGAAGGTAGAGTATCTGTGGCAACTTATTGGAGAGACATGTCTAGCAGTGCACACTATTGTACTGATTTGCGTTCTGAACCACATTAACATAAAAATTAAAACGCTTTTTTCTACATGTCTTTTATCCGACCATGAAAAATTTATGACGAAGCGTTCTTTATTCAAAATCTGACAAAAAGAAACCACCACTTACGCACGACAGACCAAGAAATCACGTCACCAGTCATTATGAAGTCCATATCTACATTCCAACAGTTACCGAATACTTTCATCAGCGTATACTAATGACATGTAAATGAAGCAAAGTCGCGTGTAACTGCCAGGCCTATTACTATGAAAATATAGAACATCTAAATTGCTAACAGACCTTGCCAGTTGCTTTTTTTATGGTACTTTTCGGGTAAATGTACGTCGAAATAGTACTAATGTTTTATAGAGATTTTTATTTACTACGGTTTTTTCTATACTAGCCAAGATAAAAATGGGTGTGGTCTATATGATATACCCTTTTTTATGTCTATAAATATATTGTTTACAAAAAACCGGCCAAGTGCGTGTCGGACCACGCACATTGAAGGGTTTCGTTCCGTAGTTGAAAAGAATTTATCCCAAAACCAAACCTAACATTGTAGTTGAAAACATGTTCTCCCATTCATTAATATACGTCACTACAAATTTAAGATTGTAATCGCAAAAAACTATTTTTCTATGTGATACAATTTTCTGCTTGTGCTGTGAGGCCTTGCTTCTTGCCAAATTACGTGATTCTAGGTCAACGGGAAGTACCCTATGGGTTTTGATTTACGTGAGAGTATCAAAATATGTCGCATAAATGGCCGTATTTTTTTTATTGCGTTGACTTAGAAGCCTAATTTTTTTAGAACTCCAAGGGACCATACGTTGACCACGTATTTGATATTAATTATAACTTGATACCTCCACGTGTTCCTGAGAAAAAGTGTTTTGGCAGACTAACAGACAGATAGACGGACGCACAACGTAATGATCCTATAAGGGTTCCGTTTTTTCCTTTTGAGGTACGGAACCCTAAAAGGTGGAATTTCTCATCTTCATCATATTTTTTTTTCAACCAGTGTTGTCCCACTGCTGGGCAAAGGTCTGTGTATTGCCTTCTTGCCATCAGCATATTAATGACTAGCTTTCACCCGCGCCTTCGCCCACGTGTTATGTCGAAAGAAAGTGGCCTATGACCTTTCCCAGGGTACAAAGTATCCCCATACCAAATTTCATCATAGTCAGTCCAACCGTTTAGCCGTGAAAGAACATATACACAAATAAACTCACAATTTACATTTATAATATTAGTTAAGATTAGGATGATTTCATTCAGCGGGTGCTCAAGCTATAACCTGATGGTCCATTTGGAAACTCTTCTAAAAGCCCTTCTTACATGAGGCTACTCAGACGAAATCCCTCTCGACTGTCGATCGACCTCCAAGTGGCGCGTAAAATTGTGCCTTCTAACATGACAGTTGAAGGTTAAATTCAAATTGCTATACTCGCATAAGTCATAACAAGCTACAAAGTGCACCGAGTCCTGGTGTCTTTCGAAACTTTCATAAGACAAACCCAGAGGGTAAAATTAACGGTTGCCCTCCAAAGAAAAGTCCCTTCAAATATTTAATAAGTAAGTAAGTACTTTTTTCCTAAACTTGGCTTCTTTGCATTGGCAGAATACCGAAATTTTCTTGCAAGTCCCGAACAGCTTAAATTTTGAATCGCTTTATTGATTGGCTCGGTAACTTTGTTGAGGTTTTCATATAAAAAGCTTTTTTAATTAGAACGTAAGTAGCGTAAGAAGAGTCTAAAAATAAGGTGAGAGTATTTCAGTCAGCTTCATATCATCATTCTCCTGCCCTTATCCCAATCTATTTGGGGTCGGCGCAACATGTCCTTTTTTTCCATACTTCTCTATTATTCGTCATCTCGGTAGTCACCCCCTTTCTAGCCATGTCATCTTTCACACAATCCATCCATCGTTTCTTTGGTCTTCCCCTACTCTTATAACCATCGACATTCATACTCAAAACTTTCCTCACAACATTTTCCTCACTCCTCCGCATCACATGCCCATACCATGACAACCGATTTTCGCACAACTTTTCAGTCACCGGTGCCACATTCAGACTTCCTCTTATGTATTAATTTCTTATTCTATCCATTCGTGTAACACCACACATCCCTCTTAGCATTCTCATCTCAGCTGCATGCAATTGCTTTTCATTCATCCCTTTTGTGGCCCAACATTCTGATCCATACAAGACAGCAGGTCTAACCATTGTTTTATATGTCTTCCCCTTAAGTTTAAGGGGAATGCGGGAGTCGCAGATTGTTCCCGTGACCTGCCGCCATTTCATCCATCCAGTGTTAAGTCAGCTTCATATATAAAAATATATTAAAGTAACTTTCAAGCAGGTAAAAATACCTATTTTCGTTTATATAAGAGTCGTGGATTTAATATTATAATGATCGAAGGATTACATGATATATTAAAACTATATGCACAAAGTTACTCTAAGCTTGCCGGGGTTGGTCCGTGGATGGGTGACCAACTTTACATACCGAGACTCCGCCGTGCCTCGGAAAGCACGTGAAGCCTTTGGTCCCGGCTGTCATTCGTGATCAGTGACAGTCGTTACGGGTCGCCAGAAGCCCGAAAGTCTAACAACCAGTCGTACTAAGGGGTATCGTTTTACCCAGTAATTGGGTTGTGGAGGTCAGATAGGTAGTCGCTCCATATAAAATACTGGTATTCAGCTGCATCCGTTTAGACTGGAAGCCGACCCCAACACAAGTAAAAAAAAATACTGTACAAAGGCGGACTTAATGCCTGAGGCATTTTCTACCAGTCAACCTTATGGTGTTGCAGAGAGAAGACATGGCAGGTGCAGCATAAGAGATAGATTACTCGAAAAAGAAAAAAAAATATAGATACATACACACACACATACAAACAAAATAAACAGTGTCAGGAGAAATAACGATTGATAGAGGAGAAAACGAATCAGCGCTGGGATGATTCGGACTAATTATCTGTTCTGTCTAGTTTGCAAAAACCACAGAAATCAAATTCAGTCTTCTTAAGAACGCTTTATCTAAACATCGTAGCTATAATCAACCTCATGGCCTATAATAAAATAATGTTGGGATGGGTGTGCCGCAAAATGGCGAACATCCTAACGACCTTTTTTCATGCATGCCTTAATAACGCGTAACAATAGAGGGTAGGTGTACACACGGCTACATATCAAGCCATACATTTCCAATATAAGCTGATCTCGCATTTTATAGGATATCCGTACGATGAGAGGTCAGCTTATACTAGAAAAGTGTAGCTTGATATGTAGCTGTGTGTACTACGTGGATTGCCGTTATTAAAGGTAGTTTATCTAAGTGATAATCCCCCAATTGCAGCTTACACCCACGGACTAGAAAAAAAAGGACTCCGCGCCACGCGTATCGAAAGTGAAGCACCGTACCGATCTATGTGTCGAGTCACGTAATGGCGGCCGGTCGGCATACTATGATGTAAATGTGAGCGTGCGGCGTGTTTGTACTAAAGGTCGCGGCATACTTACTGTGCTTAACTTTCGATATGCGTGGTGCGGAGTCCTTCTTTTTTTTCTAGTCTGTGCTTACACCTCATCTTTCGTAATAACTTTGTCATTTTGACTTCTTGTCACTCTTATCCTAATAATAATTTTTGGTCGTCTATTAAAATAAAACAAAGCCGGGTTTACATCTATATCTCTTATCCGCTTCTTCGGTTTTCGTGTCGTGTCTGTGTGGCCGCGTTGTTCTTCTAAACTACGCAACGGATTTTGATGCGGTTTTCACTATCATTTAGAGAATTTATTCCGGAAGGTTTATATGTATAATACACTTCTGGACACATCTATTGGCCCACCTTAGAGTTTAGGTTTCGATGGCCCCTACCGAAATATGATTGCTAGATTGAACAAAAACTGTTGATGCAGTTTTAAACCTGATACATTTTACCATCTTTTTCGATCGTATTGTTTTAAATTTGAATTCAGAATACCATACGACATGGAGCTACGCCTAACAAGTCGGATATGCGCCTTGTTAAAGGCAATTGATTTTTGAATAAAAAACATGTTTTATCAAATAAAGGTTTACTTTAATAACGCGTGTTGCCTCCATGGGCATCTACCACAGCTCTCATACGATTAGGCATAGAATTTATCAACCGCTCTATGAAATTTTGAGGGATCATCTCCCATTCCTCTTCTATGGCAGTTTTCAACTCCTGCATCGTCTGGGCAACTGGCTGACGAGCCCTAACACGTCTTTTTAGCTCGTCCCACATGTGCTCAATGGGGTTCATGTCTGGGCTTCTGGCTGGCCAGTCCATAACTGTGATGTTCACATCCCGAAGATATTCCCTGACGATGCCGGTTGCATGGGCTCTTGCATTATCATGCATAAAAAGGAAATTTGGGCCCACATAGTCCGCGTATGGTATCACGTGAGGTTCTAAGCACTCACGAATGTACCTTTCAGCATTTAATGTTGGCAGCCGTGGTCCTGTAACAACCTCAAGTTGAGTTTTGCCGCTCGCGGATATACCGCCCCAGACAGTCCATGAGCCACCGCCATAAGCAACCCTCTCTTCAAAGCAGCATTGTGCGAAACGCTCTCCCTTACGTCGGTAGACCTTCTTCCTTCCATCATTGCCATGTAACACAATTTTAGACTCATCAGAAAAGAGTACACGGCTCCAATCTTGCTGTGTCCAATTTAAATGACTGCGTGCGAAATGAAGGCGCGCTGTTCGGTGGGCTCGTGTTAGTTTGGGGCCATTAGCTGGCTTGTGTGGTACCATATCGCGTTCTTTTAACCTTCTCTGAACAGTTCGAGCGCTCACAGATACTCCGTGGAAGTCGCGAAGTTGGTTTTGTATCTCAATGGAGGTATGGTGACGATTTCTCAAGCTGGTCGTCACGATGAATCGATCCTGCCTTTCAGTTGTGACCCGAGATCGTGGCCTTCCTTGGCGACGAACAAAGCCGCCAGTCTCTAGGTACCTCCGATAAACATTTCGGACCGCAGATCGACTTAAATTAATTTGAGCACTCACGTTTCTTTGGCTGTGTCCGGCCTGAATAAGTGCCACAGCTTGGGCGGCGACTTCAGGTGAAGTATCCATAGATTATTGATAGAACCTCACCTTAATGTTAAGAATAAGTAATGTTTGTTGCAAAACCAAAGATATCAATCACTTTTTCAAGAATTAAATCCAAGTAAACCAATAAAACCAAGTTTTCTTAGTATTCGATTGTTTGATATCAACAAACAGGCTCCAAATTGTCTTTTGTTTCTTTAAATTCTATGTTCGAAATTCAAAAAAAGACTATTGAATGAAATTGTGAATGTGCCAGGTTCAAAACTGCATAAAAACTTTTTGCTCGACCTAATATAAAATTTTAGCTAGGACCAAACGAAAGTGAAAATACAAGGTGGGCCAAAAGATGTGTCCAGAAGTGTACATTAATATTTTACTTATATATAATACTACCTTTTGCCAGCGGCTTCGTCCGCGTGGATGTCGGAAAATATCCCACGAGAACCTACTACCGCGAATTCCTTCCTTATTCCTTGTCTAAATTATAAAGAAAACCTCTGTGCAAATTTTCAGCTTTCTAAGTCCAAGAGCTTAGGCTGGGCGTTGATGAGTCAATCAGTCAGTCAGGACTTCTCTTTTTATTTATATAGACAGATAGACCTATAGACCTTCTTGTTTTGTCAAGTCGTAAAAACCGTGCAAAGCAGGGCCGGGTCGCTAGTCATATAGAAATCAAGAACGGATGGACCGATTTTTACGATCTTTGATTTGTTGGATTTGTCTGCGCCCTGAATAGCAGAATAGAAAAATTCACGAAAACAAAAATTAGGAAGAAAATTCATTTCTCATACATGAAATTTAAACAGGACAATGTCTGTCGGGTCAGCTAGTAAAATTATAATTGAATTTCTTGAGAAACATTTTCTATTTTTATTGATTACAAAAAAAAAAAAAAAAGATTTTTACTGTGTAAGAACCGAACCTTTGCGTTCAGTTCATTTGTTCAAGGAGTTCCTGATTTATATAAAGTACTACTTAAATACTACTTAGTTACATTGGCGCAAAAACGAATATTTATTTTGCTTGAGGGTAAAACTTACCCAGACAAGAGCTTTTTATCTCATGAAAGACAGAATGATAATAATTTCATAGATTCTCGAAAGACATGGGTTATTCCTTCATCTTAAGGATCATCGTCGGAAAAGATAATCAGTTGATGTATTACGAAGCTTTCGTATTATAATTACGAAAACAATACATCACTATTATCTCAGCCAACGATTCTTAGGTATACCAACAGCTTTTCCGGAAATAAATAGTATAAATACTCGTAATATACACAGTTATAGAAGTACATTCCGTGTCAAAATAGAATAAGGGACTAAAAATTATTTTTACCACTCTGAAAACTCTCACTCTCTCACTTTAAACTCTAAAAACTTTTTGCGCTTCTACTGATCCACACTTTTTTAAATAATTGAGCCTCTTTTTAACCTTCTTGCTTTTTTTCAGAGTTGGTCGCAGTAATTAAGCTAGGGTACCCCGACCAATCTAGTAAGGTTAGCTTGGAACTGTCAACAAACGCGCGAGCCGAGCGAGCGAAGCGAGCGGCGCTGCGCCAGTGGCCGGTGAGCGGTACATCCAAGTTGGTCGCAGTAACTTCGCTATTTAGTATTTTCACCCCAAAACAAGATTTATTTGATGTTCACAAAAAGAGGCACAGTCGTTATATTAGAATATTCAATCATATTTTTAGGACAGCAAAATTAAATTAATGAATGAATTATAAGGGGTTCGATTAAATACAAGCCTTTATTATTTACAAAAATGTTCTGCGTAGAATAGCTCCATTAATGGAGATATTTTACGATACTCATCCTATCCTAGCCCTGTCCTTTGGGGTATGTTTCCAGTGTAACCAGATGCGGCTGAATATCAATAAACGTACGCCATCCGACCTCTATAACAGACCAACGACTGGGTAATACCGGATATTCTAAGGTTTTATTACTTGACATCTTTCAATGCCAATGCACATAATTGTAGTTTTACGCCCACCGACAAAAAAAAAAACAGGAGGTACTCAGGTCGACGCGTAATGTATTACTAACTTTGAACAAATGTTAACTTTTTTTTTGTGTAACGCATAACTTTTTACAGAGAAAGTTCTTATTTTATTCGGCAGGTATACCTCGAAGTTGGTCCCATGTCAAATTTATTAACTTTGCTTGGGTAGTTTTTGAGTTAGTTTCAATGATAGTATTTTTCCCATTAGTCTATAATGGATGATGTTATGATAATTTCCAGGTAGTGGTAAGTAATAGGGGTTAAAGTATGAAATTGACGTTTATTGTATTAGGAACTTCGAATTGACATAGAACCTTCATGGGTTGAGATTTTTGAGTGAAACTTTTTTCACGTGGTACCTATGAAGTTCTTCTTTTAAAAAATGTGCAACATTCGATTATCGACTTTCAGTTGTTTTTTTTATTCAGTTTAGACAAGAAAGATGGACTTCGAAAATTCGAGTTATTTTTGAATACGAGTTCCGACGCGGAACTAACGCGGCAGAAACAGCTCGCAATATCAATGTTGCGTTTGGAGAGGGGACTGCTAATGAACGCACCGTGCGATTTCGGTTTAAACGCTTTCGTGGTGGAAACTTTGATTTGAAGAACGAACCACGTGGAAGACCGCCACACAGGTGAATAACAATGAATTGAAAGAGATGGTGGAAGCCAATCCGAGCCAAACTACCCTGTAATTAGCGGCATGGTTTAACGTTACCTTACCAACAACATTGACTAATTTGCGTCAAATCAATAAAATAAAAAAATATGAGAAATGGGTGCCTCATGATTTGACTGATCTGCAGAAAGAAACGCGTGTTGAAACTTGTGTTGCCTTGTTGAATCGATACAGAAATGAAGGAATATTGGATCGAATTGTGACATGTGATGAAAAGTGGATTCTTTACGATAACCGTAAGCGAAAAATGCAATGACTGACCCCAGGTCAAACGCCGCAACAGTGTCCTAAAACAAAGCTTACCAATAAAAAGGTAATGGTAACTGTTTGGTGGTCTCAGCATGGTGTTATTCACTATAGCTTTCTCCGATCTGATCAAGCAATAACGGCAGATGTCTACTGTGCCGAACTCCGAACAATGATAACAAAACTAGCAGTGAAACAGCCCCGACTCATGAATCGATCTTCACCATTATTGCTCCATGATAACGCGAGACCTCATACAGCACGAGAAACCGTTTTAACTCTACAGGAACTGCAATTAGAAACCATTCGTCACCCTCCGTATTCGCCAGACCTTGCTCCAACGGACTACCATTTTTTTCGTGATTTGGACAATTTTCTACGTGATAAAAAGTTTTCTTCTCAGGAGGCAGTACCAAATGCTTTCACACAGTTTATCGAATCTAGATCACGAGAGTTCTAGCGCAAAGGCTTATATGACCTGCCTATTAGATGGCAGCAATGTATAGATAATAATGGTAATTATTTTGATTAAATAAATATGTTAAATTAAAAAAAAAACCAATTTTAATTTTTCAGTACAAATCGGCAATTTCATACTTTAACCCCTATAATATTAGAATTTGTACCACAACTAAAAAGTAAAAATAAAAACTTTAAAAAAAAAAACCGATTTCCAAAAACAACACTCCTAAGTGAAAAATAACTTTAATTTAGGAAGTCGGTGGCATAAAACGAAAATACAAAACCAAAGACACCGACTTCCGAAAGTAAAGTTATTTTTCACTATAAAGTGTTTTTTTTCGGAAAAAGTTTTTATTTTGTCAAGAGTGTTCGCGAAACATTTATAAAATCACATATTTTTCCGTAATTCGTATCATATGCCATCCCAACGCGATCGTAATAAAATTCCATGGCGAATGCCAACGGTTCTGTTATGAGCCCAGAGAGGGTAATTAAATTCTGTCTGAATTCGTTAAACGTGAATGTACAATGAACGTACAGTCAACAAAAGAGATATCTAGGCAGGGTAGAGTAACATATTTGTATGTGAATTGCTTCATGCTCAATTTTATATATATTACTTTGTTTTTGCAATACTCCTATACTACACCTAATACACACCAACACAAAATTGTATATTGTCACGAAATTGAACATGAAGCAATTCACATACAAATATGTTAGTATAACCTGCCTAGATATCTCTTTTATTGACTGTACATACATATACGAAATGTTCTAAGTAAATTGTTGTGTGTTTATTGTAAATTATTTCCCGTAAACTCGTATCTGTATGCACACAACGTTCGGTCCTCCCTTCCTTTATTAGCAGTTCGATGGTTGAATACGAGAATACGATTGCTTCTTCAAGAATTAGGCCAAGGGAGTGTATCTAAGTAAAGCTTACATAGGAGTATTGAATATAAACTAGTAACAAAGTTAAGATTAGGATAACAAAATGTTCTAAAGTTTTCAGAAAACTTTTCTAAATACAACCTAGGTACAGTCAGCAACAAAAGTCGATTAACACTTGCAGTTTTTAAATCTTAATTATTAAGCGAAATATTTAATTCAAATCGGAACAGAAGTACTTACAATTTTAAGAACATTAACTTTTAACAGTTAAACGAAAAAAAAGCAGTTTGTGGAATCATTTTGTGTTAATTTAGATGATGTCAAAAAGTAGCAGTGTTAACCGACTTCTGTTGCTGACCTTACTAATAATTTTATTTTCCTAAAACGCAAAAGACGAGTAATCCATCTTGCAAAAGAAAACTGACGAGAGTTTCATGACATTGTTCCTTCTCCATTTTCCTCAGTCATCATCTGCCTAGCCTTTCCCCAACTATGTTGGGGTCGGCTTCCAATTTAACCGGATGCAGCTGAATACCAGTATTTTACATTGAGCGACTGCCTATCTGACCTCCACAACCCAGTTGCTGAGTAACATAACCGTTGGTAAAACTGGTTGTCAGACTTTCGGGCTTCTGACGACCCTTAACAACTGTCAGAGATCTACAAATGACAGCTGGGACCAACGGTGTAACGTGGTTTCCGAGGCACGGAGGAGTCTTGATATGTAAAGATGGCCACCCATCCGCGGTCGACCTGTCCGGCTATTAAAATTACTTATAGCCACTAAACCTTCCATTTTGCTCAATAATAAATACATAAACATTTTACATTTAAAATGTACCTATGCAGTAAGTCGCTTCGTCAGATACAAGTTGAGCTTCGAATCCCCAGTTTGCGGTCTACAGAGCTACACATACGAGTATGACCAAGCTAAGGGTCCCGGCGGACGGACTGACAAGTCACAATTTATGTAGATAATATTAGGGTACAGCTGAATAATCTCACACAAAATGAACGATTATATTCCCGAGACAATGTAGGATTAGAGTAATTTAAATTGTTTGTTGTAAACGTTTCAACAAATGTCGTAATAGAAACCCTCGTAGAATTATTTGATTAGACTTTGTATAGCGTGGTAGACCTTGGTGTAGGTCGTTCAGTTTTTTTATTCGACAGCATATCTCACTTCCAGCATGACTTCCAGCGCTTTCGATCCAGGGCTAATGTGGACCACTGGTCGTTTGTTTTTTCCAGCTCGTCCCGCCATCTTCTACGGGGTCTGACGCGATTAAAAGTTACAAGTTAAATTTAAAAAAAACCCCGACACAAATTTACCCGCATTTTTTTTTGCTACGCCATCATCAGACCCTGATTGCCATCTATCTATACCTAACCTATTAATTGCGACTATTTCAATGCCCCCAAACAGCAAACAGCTGTCTTGGGTAGATGCAAATTCGAGGTAATGCTGTAGCATCAGTTCAAGATTACTAAGTTATTCTTATTATCATTGTAGTTAGAGAATACCAAATTTCGACTCGATTAGACCTGTGGAAGATGTTCACTTCCTTACATCAACAAGAAAAGATATGATAATCTTAAAACGGCTGAATAGATTTTCTTTAATCATAGCTAAGTACATTTTCGATCTAGTTACCTTTTTTTTCGTTGTTACCTTTTTTTGGTTGCCTGGAAGAGATTGCAGAAAGCGATAAGGCCGCCCATTGTATATTTTGTAGTGTTTGTGACTTTTTTTTGTTATTTTTTTTTTGTGGTGTACAATAAAGTGTATATAAATAAATAAATAAATAAAAAAAATCTAAATCGGTTCAGTCGTTTGGAAGCTACGATGCCACAGACAGATACACAGATACACACGTTAAGCTTTTATCAACCCTTTGTTTCCGTCGGGGGTTAAAAATAGTGAGTACACACTGGCCTAAGTAAAGTTTATGTTGTGTGTGTGTCTACATGTTACTAACGAACTATTTCCGTATGTCTTGCAATTTTCCTTATGTCTTCGTGTGTGACGCGACTTTGCGATGTTTTATTGGAAATCGGTTATATTTATGACTCCAAAAGCAAAGAATATTATTTATATCATTTATTATTTTTCATGTACGGTCAGCTACAGAAGTTGGTTAACACTGCTACTTTTTTGACATCATCTAAATTAACACAAAATGATTCGATAAACTGCTTTTTTTTCGTTTAACTGTTAAGAGTTAATGTTCTTAAAATTTTAAGTACTTGTGTTCCGATTTGAATTAAATATTTCGCTTAGGTAATTAAGATTAAAAAACTGCAAGTGTTAATCGGCTTTTGTAGCTGACTGTACCAAAGATGTTTAATTATTTAATTAGGTACTACAAAACATCAAATCAAGGTAAAAATAATATACTGAACTACATAACATCACGCCTGTATTCGACAAAAGATAGGCAGAGGTTAGCTATATACACACAGATTTCACCAGTTATGTAATAGGGCGCAAGCCTATTGCCATCAACCGGGCAAAAATCTAGACTCAGGGCTGACACAGAAATTCCAGATGGAAAACCCAATAACACTAACACACAACACACACTCTGTCCATTCTAAGGTTGCCTGGAAGAGGTCGCAGAAAGCGATAAGGCCGCCCATTGTATTTTGTAGTGTTTAATTATATCTTTTTTTGTTATGTATTTTTGTGGTGTACAATAAAGTATATAAAATAAATAAATAACACTTTGCTCGACCTGGGAATCGAACCCAGGAATCATGCTCAGCCAGTAGCGTTTGTTACTACTAGACCAACGAGGCAGTCCCAAACAGCTCTACACAGACACAACGAAACGAGACAGATCCAACATAATTGAATTTCATGTTAAGTGAAAAATGATGGCTGAATACCACCCATAAGTTTTCTTAGTTTTCTTACTGGTGATCATAGAACTTCTTTCTTAAATCTATGCTGGTGACTTTCTTACTGGTGTTTACACAAATCAAACAACTACCTACCCGACTACGACAAAGCAAAAAGGAGGGTTATGTTTTTTTTTAAGTTTTGATTTTCAGCTGTTTATATTTTTTGTAATGTTGAAATCCGTCGTCTCGGTTGAAAGTCTACGACGTTGGGGACAGGGTGATGCGCCTCAAGTGGATTTAGGCGAGACATCTAGTTAGACGCAGAGATGGTCGATCGAGTTAAATTGTGACTGAATGGTGGCCAAGGTTAGGAAAAAGAAACCAGGGCCGTCCAAAAGCGCGTTGGTTTGATGATATCGTCAAAGTCCCGGGTAACACCTGGATGAGGGACACACGGAACCGAGAAGTATCGCGAAAAAACGGGACGCCTATACCCAGCAGTGTGTGATTCCAGTCTGTAGTGATAATGATGACATTTTTTGTAACTATTTCAAACCGAACCAGACCAATCTTCCACTGTTGTAATTAATACTCTTTTATAATCTGAACAGTGCATACTGGTTGTTAGGGTTCCGTACCTCAAAAGGAAAAAACGGAACCTTTATAGGATCACTTCGTTGTCCGTCTGTCTGTCAGACTGACAATATTTTTTTTCTCAGGAATGCGTGGAGGTATCTATGGTAGGTATGGTAGGTTTATGGTCCCCTAGAGTTCAAAAAAAATCAAGCTTCTAAATCAGCTTTAAGTATCAAACTTTAACCAAATGTTTGCTGTAATTAATCCTTTGAGCTTGGTTGAATTGCCTTTATGATAATATAATCGATGGTTTAAAACGATTTACTTGAGAGCTTAAACATTGTCGACATCAATAAACCGTGATTAAATAACTAGAGACTGCTCTTTGCGGAAGCGGCAATTAGTTCTTTTCAGTCAACTAGGTATTAATACTTTGTTAATTGTGTAAAGTTCTTACTAGCCTTAACGATATTTTTATATTTTTTTTACTTCTATACTCCATTTGCAATAAGATTAGACATTTAAACAAACCTTTTTTATAGTCCGTTCAACCAATTTTGACTTCTATTCCGTAGGCTTAAGGATGGCATTACAGGCAAAAAAGTGGTTACAATACCAACTGTTTACTGCAGCTGCCATTTGTCATGCCAGCAACGTAATAGAAGTCAAAATTGGTTGAACAGACTGTAAAAAAGGTTTGTTGAAATGTCTAATCTTATTGCATATGAAATATATATAAAATCGATCGATCTTAGATCGTAGCAAGTGGCGTTCTGTAGTTTCTGCCTACCCCAATGGGAAAAAGATTATAATAGTATATAATAGGTCTTTACCTATGAAATTGCCGTTTTGTATGAAAAAATTTAAAAGAATTTTTTTCATGCATTTTTTATTTGTATTAATCGAAGTAGTAGTAGCAGTTTATTGATGCCCTTCTTAAAGAAATCAGCTGGACGGGAGGCAACAAATTCTTCAAAGGCAATTTGTACTGCCTCTCGGGTATTGATTTTTTTTCCCGCCAAGAAGTTATCCAAATTCTGGAAAAAGTAGTAGTCTGTAGGCGCAAGGTCTGGTGAGTAGGGCGGATGACGGAGAGCTTCCAACCCCAGTTCTTGCAACTTGGAGACCGTCTGCTGTGCAGTATGAGGTCGCGCGTTGTCGTGCAGGAGCAGCGGAGACGAGCGATTGACCAATGCTGGTTGGAGATGTGCCAGCTTCTCCATCATTGTGTTCAGTTCTTCACAGTACACATCTGAAGTAATGCTCACCCCGTTTGGTAAGAAGCTGTGATGAATCACACCGGCGCTAGACCACCAAACAGTGACCATCACTTTTCTAGGGGTAGGTTTTCGTTTAGGGCATTGTTTAGGTGCTGAACCAGGATCCAACCAACTTGCTGAGCGCTTGCGGTTATCAAACAGAATCCATTTTTCATCGCAGGTAACAATGCGGTTCAAAATTCCTTCATTTGTGTGTCTGTTGAGCAGTGCAAGGCACGTCTCGACGCGTACTTCGCGCTGGCGATCATTGAGTTCGTGGGGCACCCATTTGTCAAGCTTTTTTATCTTGCCAATTTGAAGCAAATGGACCAATATTGTTTTGACGCTAACGTCGAAAGCTGCTGCTAATTCAGCCGTAGATTGTGTATCATCAGCTTCCACAATCGCCTTTAATTCGTCATTGTCGACCAAAGTCTTCGGACGACCGCGAGGTTCATTTTTCAGGTCGAAATTTCCAGAACGGAAGCGAGCAAACCAATAACAAGTGGTGCGTTGGTTTGTAGTGTTAGCTCCGTAAACGTCGTTGATGTTGCGTGCCGCTTGTGCCGCGTTGCTGCCACGACGGTACTCATATTCCATAATTACTCGAATTTTTAACGTATCCATGATGACGAAAAAGATTGAAATGCGATGAAAATGTAACACTAATCAATAAACAAATGACTACTTTTGGAAACAAAAATCATTTTGATTTGAAATGGCCAGTACTGCAGAACGGCAATTTCATAGGTTACATGACTTATAAACATAACTGGCGAAATGTGGGAGGCATGATGTTATGGTATGTGACTTCAATATTCAAAATTGCACCTACCACTGTTTGTCTTTGCATCACCTTAAGGTAGAAAATGCCTTTGGCATTAAGTCCGCTTATTAACATTTGTGTGCTTGAAGTATTACTTATACGAGTATAAATAAATAACTAAATTGGTCAATGTCTAACTCGTTCGCAATCACCTCTGTCACCGATTGGCTAATCTCATTTCTCCGTCGTAATATTTGCTCTGGATATTAGGATAAAGATCCTTATTTACAGGTGTATTTGTACAGGATCGATGTTGGCAATTTGGACGTTAGTGCCGAAAGAGCAAAGGCACATTACGTTGATAAAGGTACCGTACCTACATAGATCGCTAGGTATGTATTGCGACGAAAACACTTTTCTTGCTAATACTATTTAATCGCACAACTGTACTCTTTCACAATCCTGCACTACATTTTACCATTTTAAAATTACTTTTGCCCCACCCAGAAATAACGATAATTAATATCGTAACCGTTATTTCGTGTTAATAAAGTGTTGTCAAAGTAAAATCATACATTCAGTTGCCATAGTGCAAATACATTTAAAAGTTTGTTACAATATTAATATTTTGTACTTTGACAGTGTTGCCACAGTGGGTATTTTAACTCGGTATTAAAATAATTCATTTTTTTTTAAATTAAATCAAAGAAATCACGATTGTATCATATTCTTCATATCTTAGGTAAAGTCGGGGAAATCAATTGGTGAACCAATTAAATTGTCCGTATTATTCAATTACAACTGTCATTATTTGACAGTTTATGAAAAGGCTATAGCATGGCAAATTGACGTAGCGTGTCCATTTGGTTATCAATGAATTTTTCTGACTGTGTAACAGCATGACGATAGAATTTGTTTGAATTTGGATGGATGACTATGATTAAAAAAATAAAAGAAAATGTTAAGATCAATCGAACTGCCTAGACTTTTCCCAACTATGTTGGGGTCGGCATCCAGTCTAACCGGATGCAGCTGAATACCAATAGTTTACATGCTGGAGCGACTGCCTATCTGACCTTCTCAACCCACATAATAGGTAAAACGATACTCGATGGTAAGACTGGTTTTCAGACTTTCGGGCTTCTGACGACCCGTAACGACTGTCAAAGATCCACGAATGATAGCCGGTACCATCGGCCCAACGTGCTTGCCGAGGCACGGAGAGATCTTTGTATGTAAAGATGGTCACCCATCCACGGACCGACCAAGGCAAGCGTAGCTTAACCTGATCGATCAATCCGTGCGGCTGTTATTACTTAGCCACGATGTTAAAGCGTGTCGCAATAAATATTATGAATTATATAAAACCACTTACTGTACCTATTACAACGCTAGATTAATTTGGTTTCTAGATACGAGTATTGACAGTTAGTACTAAGCACTTAAGTTTTGGATGACAGGATGTTATAGGTAACATGCACTAAAACCTCTTGAATTATACTCAAGTATTTCATCAAAATCTCAACTCTTATACGAGTCAACTTCAATTATTAAATGAACATTTCAACTATCTACAAATAGTTTTAAGTTAAGTATTAACCAAATAACTCGCATTGTTTTCAAGACTTGCGACATCGCCGCAAACAACATAAACTTTAACTTGAAGCAGTCTCCATCACGCTGCATCTTCTATTCTATATTATTATATCTAAAACGTTTTGTCAAACTTAGACAAGCTGTCTACACCGCAGACATCTTTGCAGTGGTTTTTGGTAACTTAACATGAACTTATATTGTTAAGTTTGCACGTCCCAAACTAATCTCGGATATTACAAGTTTCACTGACGTTTTACAAAGGTTGGACGTTTGTTGACGTGTGACAACAATGAAAGATATTGATTTATTCGTAAAAGCCTCAATACAATTGTTCGATCTTTGCTCATAAAAACGTAGGGTAGTTTAATTTGGCTTGTCCATTCGTCTGTTTTCCTACTCGCTTTTGGAATCGGCAGATGGACCTGTAGTGCTATTCTGTAAATATCTCACCGTGAAAACATGAGTGAAGTGATCTTAAAGTGAGCTGTCAATACTGTCAACCCCCTAGCATCAGGTGGAATGACGGCTCACTTCACGCTCACTTCACCTGAGTTATCACGGTGAGATGTTTACAGAATAGCACTACAGCCCCGCGCGCGCGCTCGCGCCATGCAGAGAGTTTGACACCCTGTTCGCCTGTTCGCTCTGGATCGCCATTTGATGTGGTCAATTTTTGTGTCAAAAACTTAAACTGAATATTTTTATGAAACTTAGATACATTGCCGTGCAATTAGTTACCTACGTACCTACCTACGTCCATCAACACATTTTTTCACGCGAGTGCTGAACTGTTGTGCTATTTCCTGAAGCTGATCTAGTGCCGTGGCTGGGATATTCAGGTTATTGGTCAGGACTTTTTATCTACCCTGTGTAATGAGCAAGATCTGATTTCTGTAAGGGATTTTAGGTACAGCACTTTTCACCTATGATTTTCGGTCCTTCGATTTAAATTTTTACCAAGCGTCCTTATTCAGACTCCACAACAATCTTAGTTATTTCTATTTCTTATTCAATTCAAGGCGACTTTTTGTTTATCTCGCTGAAATAAGTGTATCAATATCCATATTTCCTCTATCCATACTATATATATATACGTAAACGTAAGATTGTGAGAACCGTTAGTTTATAATCTATCGGTAATATCGGGTGAAATGAATTAGGTTCGGTGAGAACTGTGACGAACCGCGTGTTAGCCGAGCGAGCGAAGCGAGTGTGACTGGAGAGCGCTACTTCCAAGTTCCTCGCAACTAGGCAGGCTACTTAATATTATAACAAGGTGCGTTACGTCGCGCTCGGAAGCGAGTTTGTTGCTACCAGTTCACAATTTGTCGGTTTCCCATGGGATAGATTATAAACTATATAAAAATCAAATCAATCAATCTGCCTAGCCTTTTCCCAACTATGTTGGGATCGGCTTCCAGTCTAACCGGATGCAGCTGAATACCAGTATTTTACATGAAGCGACTGCCTATCTGACCTCCACAACCCAGTCACTGGATAATACGATATCCCTTGGTAAGACTGGTTGTCAGACTTTCGGGCTCCTGACGATCCGTAACGACTGTCAAAGATCCACGAATGACAACCGGGACCAACAGCTTAACGTGCTTTCCGAGGCACGGAGGAGTCTCGGTATGTAAAGATGGTCACCCATCCACGGACCAACCCCGGCAAGCGTAGCTTAACGTGACGGATCGACCCGTACGGCTGTTATTACTTAGCCACGAGCTCCTATATAAAAATAATGCGTTAAATTGTAAATTGTTTGTCTTTGTAGTGGTTTGTTTGGTTCGAAATTTTTTTGCAGTTGATAATCTAACGGAAATAATACCGACAGATTATAAACTAGCGAAGTTCATAATTGTACGGTGACAAATATACGTTTTGTCGAAAGTAAATATTGTGTCTAAAGGTTGCGTTATACGGGAGTAATACTTACCATCACGACTAACAAAATGACTTCGGAAAAGTATTTTAATCCATCGCTTTGAACTGCCAGACCAGGAGCAGGCCCATTTTATTAATTTAAAAGTTTTAAAAACTTAAATTAAGTAATAGGTCCCTCTAATTATAGCGAAAAATGTTTATCAAAAATTAATTATGTCAAAATGTACCGACGTGCGTCAGTTGAGATTCGTGTCGTCATACAAACAAGACGTGTTCGGAAAAACATTTCCGTTTCCGTGTAACTTTATTGTTTTCCTAGAACGTACAATTTATCATCGCGGATGCTGCTGAGATAGCGTTACCCGTGGGCTGCAATCAAGCTAGGAAGTGGGCGGGAAATACTTCCTTCAGATTGTACTAGGAAATAAAAGAACTATGCACTAAGCAGTGTGTAGAATGCTTTTGAAGAAAATTAAGCTGTTTTTCACCGAACAGATTGTTTAGCGTCGGAACTCTGTCTTGAAGGAATTTTTGTTTGAAATATCGTTTGAATTTTCTTTCAAGCAATAAAAGCGGCGGAAATGGGGATAAAGGCAACATTTTTCATCGAAAACATGGCAAAATAAGCCAAGCTGATGCTTACTTGCCCATTAATTACTAAAATACTAGCTTCCGCCCGCGGCTTCGCCCGCGTGGTATGTCGATAAAAAGTAACCTATGAGTAAATCTAGAGTGTCAGCTACCTCCATACCAAATTTTATCAAAATTGGTCTAGCCGTTGGAACGTGAAGAAGTAACAAACATACAAACACACACACACAAAGTTTCGCCTTTATAATATTAGTGTGATAGTGTGATTAGCTTACGTTACTTTATAAGAACAACACCCTTTTTCTAGTTCTGAAATATTTTTCAAATGTTTCATTTATAGCGATAATAAATAAGACAAAATCGTGTCCTGAATTCTCAGCAATATTACTTGCAATAGCAACATGATCCAAAAATGAGTTGATTAATATTAAATCGTGGGAGGTATTTGGTATTTTTATATCTTTTTCAGAAAGCATTCTTTGATACAGCATTCTTTTCATCGCAAATATATTTACGTCATTTTGAAAGTAGGCTTGATATAAGCACGTTTTACATTCTTTACCTTTGACTTTTATATTTAACTAGTTCTTGCCAGCGGCTTCGCCCGCGTGGTTATCGGAAATTATCCCACGGGAAC
Source organism: Cosmia pyralina (assembly GCA_946251885.1). Lineage (NCBI taxonomy): Eukaryota > Metazoa > Arthropoda > Insecta > Lepidoptera > Noctuidae > Cosmia > Cosmia pyralina. The sequence goes on from OX276355.1 coordinate 15,841,061, forward strand.
CGTACATGTTTCCGGAGTAAAAAGTAGTATATGTGCTATTCCAGATAGATACAGATATCTATCTCTGTGCCAAATTTCATCCAGATCAGTTCAGCCGTTCTGGCGTGATTGAGTAATCCATCCATCCATCCAATCTTTCACATTTATAATAGAAGTAAGATTTATAAATACTTATCTCAGAACCTTATTTTTGTGCCATGGAACAAATATCCATACTTAGGTTAGGTCCTGACGGCCCAGGTGGAGGCCAGCAGGCAACGGGTGCGGGGGCACCCTTGCCTGTATCGCACGGACCTCCACCAGTGTCGGACGGGAATGGTCAGGTGCTCCCGGCCATTCCCGTAGCCCCTCAACCTGCTGGGGGGCAAGCGGGGCCCGCCAGCTAGGTGGGCATGCGCCGGGAGGGTTGTGGATGTAAAGGCTGAGCCAGTTTCCCATGACCCTCCCGTCACGGCGATACGGGAGCGCCGCTTGGTCATTTAGTGGGTATACCGGATTTACCGGGGAGTCCCACATACCCCACCCGTCCCCCGATGGGTGGGTATGCGTAATGCATTTTTCCCAGCCCAAAAGGTCCTGACGGCCCGTCAGATCGCAATACTGCCGCAAACTGCAGAGAGCGATGGCTGTCAGGGTCATCAGAGGATATCGCACGATCTCTTACGAGGCCGCTTGCGTATTGACCGGATCCCCGCCCTGCCCTGGGACCTGGACTGCATCTGTGGCGCGAGGAGGCCAAGACATGGGGTGACAGACTGGTGCAGCGACAGATCACGCTGCGTCGGTCAGAGCTCCGTCAGGTCATGGTGGTGGAGTGGCGGGAGAGGCTATTACACCCTACCTGGATACAATTTAGACGATCCGGCCAGTGCTCGATAATTGGCTCGGGAGGAGGCACGGCTCCCTGTCGTTTCGAGCGACTCAGGTGCTCTCGGGGCATGGCTGCTTCGGAAAGTACCTGTGTCGCATAAACAGGGAGACGGACGCTCGGTGTCATCACTGCGTCCACTATCGAGAAGATACGGCGCAGCGTACACTGGCAGAGTGTGCCGCATGGGAGGAGCCGCGCCGTGCCCTTATATCAGAAGTCAGAACCGACATGTCGCTGCCGGCCGTCGCTCGTTCGATGGTCGGGAGCGCCGAGTCGTGGGACGCGGTGGTATCCTTCTGCGAAATAGTCATCTCGCAGAAGGAAGCTGCAGAAAGGGAAAGGGAGAACACGAGTGCTCTCCCGTCCTGCAGCAGGCGCACTGGGCGTCGGCGGAGGGCAGATAATGCTCTCTAGCCTCTAGTAAAGTGAACAGGAATTTAAGTTCTGCGAGCCTCATTAAAAGCTTTATGAGGTACACTATACATATACCTATGTAAGTAAATATACGTCTTTTGAACGCAGATTTTCTCGTTAAATCAACGTGTATTTATTAAGTGAAATACTGCAGCAAATTGCGAGGCATCGATGCATAAATATATACGCATAACGTATCTACATGAAACTGACATCAAAGCGGCGCATTTATTTACGTTTTGCTGAAGTTACAGAGTAATATAACTGGTCTATAATGAGAAATAAACTTGTTTATGTGGAGCAATGAGTAAATACAACTATGTTTTTCAATAATTGGCTGCGACTATGTTTTACACTCTACGAGTATCAGCTTGTAAAGGACAGAGCTTATTTTACAAATGTGGCTTTTTTGACGTATAAGCGCAACGTTTATAATAAATACCGATGCATTTTGGTTTATGTGTGGCGGCTTTTTTGTATTTGGGGCAAAACCTTCAAAAGGCGCCCGGACTTTTAGGATAAGACCGAGAAATTCAAGATTTTTACCTGACTAAAATTAAAATCATCCCGGTGGTCACCATCTGCACATGAAAGGAGGCGAGGCATCTTTATCTCTCAAAAGACAGATCCGAAACCTTCTCTGTGCAACATCTGTTAGTGCACATTCCTGGGGAGACTGAAAAGGTGTCTCCCCGAAACCTAACTGCGCAAGAGTGCAAGGCAGCACGTGACCACTGTGCGCCGTCTTCCCTGAGGTCACTCGGTGGCCGGACAGTATCCCCACTCTGAACGCTCCGGACTCCAAATTTCCGTATCGCCTATACCTAACGTTTTAGGGCAAATGGGTCGCCCGTGGAAGGCGGATTGGCATATCATATGACCTGGTTTATGCACTATAACACTATAGGTACGGTGGCCATATACAGTGCATAATTCTGGATCTCCGATGGAACGTCTTTACTAAAGTTTTTTATCAAGCTATCAGAATGTTTTTTATTTCAGATACGTACTGTTTCAAACGAGATTATTCGGCCATAGTAAATGAATTGTCGCTACTTCGGCGCCGTCATCTGTTTTGTAGTTGACGTCCCGTTCCCGGCTCCCGGTGCGGTGGACATACAGTAAAAAACAAAAATATGAAACAGTTGTGAATCGTGATCTTTTGTTTTTCAATGACGCGTAGGAACAGTAACGAGTTGGCAACAACACACACTAGTAGGTATCTGAGTAGTGTGTGTATTAATGAAATGGACTTGAGTCTAAAATAAAAATTAAACATCACGCCTGTAATCACCGAAGAGTAAGGCAGAGGTGTAGTTATAGTAACCACACCCACATTTCGCCAGTTATGTTGGAGGCGAACCTATTGCCATCAACCGGGCACAAATCCAAACTCTGTTAATTCCTGTTGAAAAACCCCAATTACACTTTGCCCGACCTTAGAATCGTACCTATCCAGGACCTCATGCTCAGCAGTATGGCTTGCGACCACTAGTCCAAGGAGGCAGGCACTCTTTATCTGTTCTGCGCAGGCAGTCGAGGTGGTCACTCCTACTTTTGAATGCCTAAGTTCATATACGTAGCACTGCGCTACAGAATCATAAAATGAAGCCGACATTTATGTTGAACATTGCTTACCCAACTAAGTGTTACATGTTAAAAAAAACCGGCCAAGTGCGTGTCGGACCACGCACAATGAAGGGTTCCGTAGATGAAAAGAATTTATCCCAAAAACAAACTTAACAGTGTAGTTAAAAAACATTTTCTCCCATACATTGATATATGTACGTCACGATCAATTCTCCAACTGCTTTAAGTTCGTAATCGCAATTTTTTTTTTATGTAATAAAATTACAAATTAACGATTTTAGGGCTTTTTCCTTTACCTGTGCTGTGAGACCTTGTTTCTTACCAAATTTCATGATTCTAGGTCAACGGTAAGTACCCTATAAGTTTTCAAGGGATCATAAATCTACGTATATTTGATCGATATTAATTTCAACTTGATACCTTTATGCGTTCCTGAGAAAAAGGGTCTTGGCAGACTGACAGACAGATGGACAACGAAGTTCCGAGGGTTCCGTTTTTCCCTTTTGAGGTACGGAACCCTAAAAACCCTCTTATTATTATAGGTACTCTAGCTTATAACCCGCAAATGGCTAAAATGCTAACATAATATACCTACCGCGACTCCTGAAACCACATTATGATGCGGTTAATGTTATTTTGTGTGGAACTGTGCGAAGGTAACCACTAGGTAGTAAGTTGAGACGTCGCTTTCAGAAACAGATTTAATAAAGAGACTTCTAAAGATTACATGAGAAAATATCTTCGGATATATTGATAAAATCTCTTCTCTTTCTGTAGAGATTTCTTTGGTATTGAGAACCTATCTTTATACTGCACTTTCATTACATTTTCTTGTCTTATTTACTGGATGTAAATAGATGGTGACTTGTATAAAAATAAATGATTCTATCTTTAGTTAAGCTGAGGAAAATAATGTCAGTCGAAAGGCACGACAAACATTCCTATAATATATGTTTCTAGAGCTTTGGTATTTACAAAAAAAATCTTTCTTAGTCTGATAAAGTGATAACTAACAAGATAATAATTGCAAAGTCTCATTGATTAAAATCAAACGTCATTTATTCAAATTTAGCTGAGAATCAGCACTTTATGAACATCAAAATTACATTATGACAGTCCCCCAAAAACACCCCCTCCCCCCCCCCCCCCTTCACCACTTCCTACTGCTTTAGCTGATCTATCGAACAGTCAAGGACATCTTTATTCTCCACTATGCGATGTTTGGCAAAGGTGAAACCTACCTATCTACTTAACGCTTAACGCTTACTTCTCGCTTTTAGCGATAAGACCGCCCATTGTGTCACTCGTATGTAAAATTTCAACATTGTAAAATTGTAACAGTAATTTAAATGGTGTGCATAATAAAGAGTATTCTATTCTATTCTATTCTATTCAATCTGCCTAGCCTTTTCCCAACTATGTTGGGGTCGGCTTCCAGTCTAACCGGATGCAGCTGAATACCAGTATTTTACATGGAGCGACTGCCTATCTGACCTCCACAACCCATTAACTGGGTAATACGATACCCCTTGGTAAGACTGGTTGTCAGACTTTGGGCTACTGACGCCCCGTAACGACTGTCAAAGATCCACGAATGACAGCCGGTACCAACGGCTTAACGTGCTTTCCGAGGCACGGAGGAGTTTCAGTATGTAAATATGGTCACCCATCCACGGACCGACCCTGGCAAGCGTAGCTTAACCTGATGGATCGACCCGTGCGGCTGTTATTACTTAGCCACGAGCTCCTACCTATCTACTTAGTACTTATAATTAACATTACTGTCTACGGCGTGAATTATCGCAGAGTTTGTGTTCCAAACTTTATGAATGACATACCTAGTAGGTACACGAAGTGCCAATCTAATCATCAAAAAACGTGGCTTATTTTATAACACAAAAATTTTGTAATCGAAAACCCTACCAAACTCGACGAAATTACATGCAAAATAAAATTCTTGGGAAAAGTGACACGAAAATTGAATATGAAGGAATATGAGCGTTGTTTATTTTTAGCCTTTACTGCAAAGGTTAAGTGTCTGCCTACGCTTTTCTTCTTTATTGGAAATAAACTCTATAGAGTTTGCGAGAAAAATCTTAATTATCGTCAATTGATATCATCATTCTCCTGCCCTTATCCCAATCTATTTGGGGTCGGCGCAACATGTCCTTTTTTTCCATACTTCTCTATTATTCGTCATCTCGGTAGTGACCCCCTTTCTAGCCATGTCATCTTTCACACAATCCATCCATCGTTTCTTTGGTCTTCCCCTACCCTTATAGCCATCGACATTCATACCCAAAACTTTCCTTACGACATTTTCCTCACTCCTCCGCATCACATGCCCATACCATGACAGCCGTTTAATTATCGTCAATTGATATATGATAGATATATATATGTTGTATATGTATATGGTACACCACGGACTACCTACAGAATTGTCCCTCCTTGTCCCCATACTCCATCCAAAGGTTATCTGTAAAAGATCGCTTTTAGCGATAAGACCGCCCATTGTGTCACTCGTATGTAAAATTTCAACATTGTAAAATTGTAACCAGTAATTTAAATGGTGTGCATAATAAAGAGTATTCTATTCTATTCTATTCTATTATATTCTATTGAGACATTCTTAAGCCCTGACCACATTAAGAACTCGGCAATTCAAAATTTGATTTGCCCAAGAATCAGACATGGAACAATTTTCCTACGAAGTCATGTGTGTCGGAGATGTCGCACAGCACATGTATCACGATTTGTGCCTCATTGTGGACGTTGAAGTGGCATAATAGCCGTAGAACCGATGACCGTTGGAGTAGACGTTTTTTTGAGTGGAGAACGAGAATGAGAGAGAATTGCCAATATGGCGTGCAATTGGAGAGGCCTATGTCCAGCTGTGGACTGCCGTTGGCTGATGATGACGATGATGACGTAGACGAGACCTTACAACTACCAAGTAGTTTTTTGTAAGAAATACACTGAATACATTGTTTTATTTGATTGGATTTTCTTACAACTTGCTTTGATTAATAATAAATGAAAGCCGATAAAGTTACGAATGTTGAAGTAAATGTAAAGAAATACAACGCTGACAGAATTTCCAAGTGGAATAATTGGGTTTTTTGCCTTTAAATACCATTTGTAATAGCTGTAATGCATTATAAGAGCCACCACAATTAGTAGATTTGAGCAACTTGTACAGTCAGCCGCGGTGCCAACTTCGATGACTGGTGTACACCTATACATTGTATATATACAAATAAATAATATTGTAATGTCAGAATAACAGTTTTTTTACTAAATGCTTATTAAAAAGTATAAGTAAGTAGTTAACAGGTAACACAGATGCGAGTATCAACAACAGTTTCTAAATATCTCAAAAGTTACAACAAGATACAACGCGCTCAGGATCATGTTACTGAGAGCTACATATAACAAAAACAAATTTAAAAAATTTTGTCTGTCTTTCTGTCTGTTTCTAATCTCCGAAGCGGCTGGACCGATTTTGACGGGACTTTCACTGGCAGATAGCTGATGTTATAAGGAGTAACTTAAACTACTTTTATTTTAGAAAAATATTTAGGCTACCGCGCAAAAAAATTAAAACCCATGAAATTATGAACAAAATCCGATTCAAACGGAAGTATTGACATCCATTTGGACGAAACCGCAGGAAACAGCTAGTATTAAATATGGCACAAAATTGTGTTATAATTGTACGAGTATATGTTTTTTGTTTTGTAGTGAGGTAAATTTGTAGGATTATATACGATTTCTATGCAGAAGACTATTTTATGTATTTGATGATAGTTAGTTCAAAACAGATAGAGAAATTACTTTCGAATTTAGTTTGGAACTTATTACCCTCAATAATAATTGGAGTATTGATGCAATTGACCCAATCCAGAAAGACCAGTAGAATATCGAATTTAAAGATTATCTTTGAATGATCAGTCCTAAAATCCCGTATTTCCGATACGATGCAGATCCCGTCAAAACAATTTAATGTCACAACATTCAATAGTCACACACAATTCGATTAGGGGCTCGTGTATAGCGAGACGTTAACTGCACTATTCAGTTAGCAATGTAAGTGCACGAGATAAAGATACACACTGTCTCCGAGTATGTGGGTGAAGCAGGCGCGATTGCAAATAGGTGCACTTACCTGTTGAATGCAGCCTATTACGATTTATTGCAGGTATAAGACGACGACTTACATTATGACCTGGTTAAAAAATAGGGTAATTTAACACATTGATTTCCTGTGGATATTTTAAAGAAATATGAGATTTTTATATCGTACTAAGCTTGATTTATAAGTCCGATAAAGGTGCCATAAAAGTAATTTACTGCTCTTCTAATCGTAGTTACTTCAACCCCTTATGAAAATTAATTATAACTATTTATAATATCACTTACCTGTGCTCAGCAACGCTCCACAGCATAACGAACGATATTTTAAGTTTACAGCGACGTATATATTTATTTAATTCAGAATTCTCTAATATAATAAGTAAGTAGTTAACAGGTAACACAGATGCGAGTATCAACAACAGTTTCTAAATATCTCAAAAGTTACAACAAGTTACAACGCGCTCAGGATCATGTTACTGAGAGAGCCGTCCGTAACAATAATAACACTGACAGGAAGACGAAACCAAGCGTATGTGGGAATGAATAGAAGGCAGAGAGGAAGCGAAGAGTAGGCATCACAGGCAGCTCGAGATCAGCTCAGAAGTACAAGATACAAACCGAATCGAAACAAATTTTTTTAAAAACCGGACACGAGAACGTAGTGTTAACACGCGCGACGTTACTCGAGCGAGTTCGGTTAAGGTGTGAAAAGTCTGTAAGATTCAACAAGTGGTTTGCGAGCGCCGGCGACGCGGGCCGGCTTGGAGGTCCTCGCGGCGGGAAAGCTCGCCCGCCAGTGCCCCGAGCTGCGCCACCCGCCTGCCTGCGGGGCGCGTCTGTGTGCGTGCCGCCCGCGCGGTACACCCTTCATTGTTAACTCTACGCCTGTGTGCAGTTCACCCCTGTCCGCACGCGGACTGCGCGCGCCTGTCCGCGTCCGCACGTCTGTGCGAGTGTATGACGCGCCTACGGGTCTGGCGCACAGGTGAGCCCGGGCCGACCTCCAGCCAGCTCGTCCCTGTCCTATCTATACCGCTTTTACAATGAAATGGCTCGGTGAACACAAACTACCTGCGTGCTACATTAGCGGACGCATAGCTCCCATAAGTCGCCCACTTTATTCACTCAGATATTTGTAACGAGCTCGTAATACAATGCAAAATTACTGCTATGATTGTTGGCACATGAAAAGGTTGAATTCCTCACACTTGTGGAGTGCTCGAGCGAAACTTTCACGTGCCTTACCGAGCTTCGGTACATATTTATTTAGTACGCCTCTCTTGCTTGAATTTCACATTGCATTGTAGTGAATAATTTTATATTAATTTATTTAATTAAACAAGCGCCGAGTTAATTACATTGTTACGTGCCTGTCAGTCTGTGAAAAGGTTTCTGTTGCACAATGTAATTTAAACCTTTTACAATATTCTGTTGGTATTTAGTTTGAAAATTGTTTCTACAAGTTTCTGCCACATTTATTTTACACTGAAGTCAGGTTAAGCATTGTTGTACCTGTCCGTGTATCAAAAATATTTTTCATCTGAATCGTAATGAACTTACTGTATCAGCAGTAAGTATTTCTTACTCACGTAATTTCATGTCAGTTATGCGCTACGCGCGTAGCAAGACTACAAAGCTTGACACTAATTCGTAGCAGACACTTGTAATCAGCTTTTCTTGCTACGGCGTAGCAGCGTAGAAGAAATGATACGGTGCGGTAATATTTTACTATTTTCGTATTTTACTTAGTTTTAAAAAGATTTGTTGGTTTTCACTGTCCAATAATGTTTAACCGACTTCAAAAAGGAGGAGGTTCTCAATTCGTCGGATTTTTTTTTTTTTTATGTATGTTCCCCGATTACTCGAAGATGGCTGGACCGATTTTGATTTTTTTTTGTTTTATTCGAGAGGGTATACATCACAGTTGGTCCCATATAAAATTGATTAACTTTGCTTCGGTAGTTTTTGAGTTAGCTTCAATAATACGTATTTTTTCCTTACTTTTATATGGATGATGTTCTAGTTTGTTTTGCAGGTAGTGGTATTACAATTTGTGTGGGGTAGGTACACAACTAAAAAGTGAAAAATAAAAATTTTTTTACAAAAAAATACAACCGAGTTCCAAAAACAACACTACAAAGTGAAAAATAACTTTAATTTCGGAAGTCGGTGGCAAAAAACGAAAATACATTTAACTAGACACCGACTTTCGAAATTAAAGTTATTTTTCACTTTTTAGTGTTGTTTTTGGAAGTCGGTTGTATTTTTTTGTAAAAAAGTTTTTATATTAAAGCCAATTTTATAATCAAATAAACATATCTACGTAACCAATCGTAAAATAAAATCAGTAAATATCAGTTCTAAATCTCCTACTCACTTACTGATAAATTAGATTGATAAGGATGTTCTGAGAATCAAGCACTAAGAATTTGAAATATATTTACCTACGTCTGTGAGGATGTGTGTATTTATTTAGGTACAAATACAATACACTTTTAAACTTATTGAACATGCACAAAGGTTATAATTGGATGATACCTACTTATTTAAGAGATAAATGCGTATTTATTTACGTAAGCAAATAAATAATTGTTTTATCTTTTACAAAAACAAAGTAATATTCCGCCTACGCAACCAGAAACGGCAAAGAGAGGTATTATAGGTTTTGTTTACGCCCACACTTTGATGATTGTATAAAGTTCATGTTTTTAGGGTTCCGTATCTCAAAAGGAAAAAAACGGAACCCTTATAGGATCACTTTGTTGTCCGTCTGTCTGTCAGTCTGTCAAGACCCTTTTTCTCAGGAACGAGTGGAGGTATCAAGTTGAAATTAATATAAATTAATACAAATATCCCGTACCCTTGAAGCTCTAAGCCCCCCCCCCCCCCCCGTACCCTTGGAGCTCTAAAAAGTCAAGTTTCTAAGTCAACGCAAAAAAATACGGCCATATATTATGCAACATATTTTGACTCTCGCAATGTAAATCAAAACTTAAGGGTAGTTTACAGTTGACCTAGAATCATAAAATTTGTCAAGAAGCAAGGTTTACTGAACAAGTAAAGGAAAACATCCCAAAATAGTACATTTGTAATTTTAATACATAAAATGATGTTCAATCTGTATGTATATAAAAGCCGCTGCAATGACGACATTAATTTGACACGCGTATACGATCCCGAGTTTTTGTTTTATTAAGATACTAGCTGCACCCCGGGGATTCACTCGCGTGGACCGGGATAAAAAGTAGCTTATGTGGTAATCCAGAGTATAAGCTATCTATTTAGATAGCTTGAAATTTGGTATTTACCAAATTTCATCTAAATCCACACTTACAAACGTTCGCCTTTATAATATTAGTGTGATTTTAATTTCATTAAACGTTATTATTTATTTATGTATTTACAATTTTCTAAAATAGCATCTAGGAACAACCTGTAGCGCAGAGATGAAATTAAAACGAACGTGAGGAAAAAACTCCATATTACTCGAGTTTTTTCTGGGGGTTTTGCAAAAAATTAATTCATGAAGCTACTTACAGCGCTAGGTCAGAACAATAGACAAACGATGAACAAAAAAAAAGGTGAAATTTTGGTTTTTATTTTATTATTCAGTTTGTTTGAAATTTTTTTTTTTCAATTTACGAATTATTTTATCTTATTATAATTTTTATATTTACTGGTCATTAGCCCTACCTGTGTGTTTAATTAATGTCGCCATTACGGCGGCACGTTGTATACACACATATACTCACATTACAATCTAGCCTATAAGCTAATAAGTCATTTAAATATAACTTAAACTGCTAAGAAATTACAAGAAATCGTCCAATAACGTCTTTCTTATTCACTAAGTATAAGTGTAAGTGTAAGATAAGGGTGTGTCCAAACACACTATGCCGAAGGTACGCGATCGAAATTCCGCTGCTGATCCAACAACAACGTAATTTGGCAACGTAATTTCGGTCGTAATGTGTCGTCAGTAATTCAAATAGCATTGCAGGCGTAATCATGCCGAACCTCGGTCGCGTACCTTCGACATAGTTTGTTCAGGCACACTTGATTCATGTGTTCATTATATTAGTCATCAGGGTTCTTGTGCACAAACAATGCATCTGTCATGTGATTTCTCCTTTGCGTAAAGCTTTAAGTCAGCCTTTGTACCTTTTATGTTGCATTACGTTTACTAATCCTATTACAAAATAATATTATAAATCACACTCGCTTATTATAAAGGCGAAAGTTTGAGTGTGTGTGTGTGTTTGTATGTTTGTTACTTCTTCACGCTCAAACGGCTGAATCAATTTTGATATAATTTAGTTTGGAACTAGCTGAATCCCTGGATTAACATATAGGCTACTTTTTATTCCGGTCTACGCGGGTGAAACCGCGGGACGCAGGTTGGATGTTTGTCACTCAAGCACGACAGAACGGCTGAACGGATCTGGATGAAATTTGGCACAGAAATAAATTACAGTCTGGAATAGCACATAAACTACTTTTTATCCCGGTAGTACGTTCCCGTGGGATAATTTCAGACACGCACGTGGGTGAAGCCGCTGGCAAAAGTTAGTAAATAAATAAACACGCTTACGAATTGCTCATTGACACAGTCATATCAATCTTCTGTTCTTCCGGTTTTGTATCGGTATTCAATGAACATTAAAATGTTAATATTTTGACGACACGGTTGGCGCAGTGGTTGAGCGATTGACTGCTGCGCAGCATGTCGCGGGTTCGATTCCCGCACGGAACAAATATTTGTACGACCTACAAGTATTTGTTCCGAGTCTGGGTGTTTTTCTATCTATAATATGTATGTATTTACAACAAAAAAAAAATATATTTATGTAGTTTATCAGCCATCTCGTTACCATAACACAAGCATTAGGTTGCTTAGCTTGGGGCTAGATGGCGTTGTGTGATATGTCCAAACATATTTATTTATTTAATATAAGAACAGCTGATCTATTCTGTAAAAAAATCACCGGGGAAACTTATGGCTAGTTTAATCATGGTGCGAGTCGGCCTACCGAGTAGCTGCAGTGCAGCAACTCGCACTGTATAGACGTATCATACGAGTTACCCGCACTAGCGAGTCGGACAGTAGCTCGCAGCCGAGTAACTTCATAATTTTTTGTTTTCACTTACCTGCTCGCGTCGCATTCGCATCGTTCGGACGCTTTCGGCAGTAGCTCACCAGTCAGTCGCATGAGGATCCTGTATACTATTTCCAACCACACAATTTGCAAGAGATTAGGTAGCTACTCTCATAACGAAAACAGTTAAGGCAAGCCGAGCTACTGACATACACGATGCGAACATCATGACTTTTTGGATTATGGTGCACTTTCTTCGAGCTTCGAAATCCATTCGCCGAATGAGGCTGTAGGTCAGTGCCTTGTTAGCAGACCTCCCGGCCCAGACACTGAGAGGGCACAAACACCGCGGCCGCTTGTGCCTTACTTTGTACCTTACGCCACTGCCCCTGTATGGCGAACTGTGGGCTTCTTCTCTCAACTCTTCGGGAAAAACAGGTGTCATGTTATTTAAAGAAAAATTTGGAAGGAATTGGCAAAGTACCAAGGAACTCATTTGAACATTATTAAAACTAACATAAAATATGCTATATTTACGATCGGCTACTGAAGTATCTCGGTAAGTATGATCCGAGTGTTGCAATATCCCGTTCGTTCCAATAAAATATTCTCATAGTAGAAATTGAAAAGCGTTTCTACTTGGGGGTCGATCCAATTGTAAAATTCTGAGAAAATTTCATAAAAGTCGCTAGATGACTATCTTTGATGTAGGACAGAGAAAATAGGGAAATACTTAATTCGATGATGTAATCTTTTATATAATAAACAAATTTTTCAATCGTCAGATAACTTTTATTTATGGAATAAATATGGCGGTTTGACAGCTTTTGTGTAGAAAATATGTTAAACTGTCATATTTATTCTACAAATAAAAGTTATCTGAATAATAAAAATTAGCCCTAAACATTTAATTTACATAATTGTAAATTAAAGTCGCTTTTCGCTTTCTGAGTGACCGCGCCCTGGCTGGAGGCTTTTGAGCTCGTTTAAAGGCACCCACAGGAAAGTCCGGTTAAGTAGTCGAGACCTTTCATGGTCACACTAGGAGATGCCAATCAAAAAAAAAAAAAATCTGAGTGACCGCGATGTTTTTCTAAATTACGCAACTGAAATTGATGTGGTTTTCACCATTATTTAGAGAAATCATTGAGGAAGTGTTAAATATGTGTTTAATATAAATTTATTTTATTTCAATACATCCCATGCCGCTTTCGGCTTGGCGATGACTATTTCTGTTTCTGACAACATTATATATTCAAAATTTATTCAACAAACTTATCAAACAGTAGAAATATTTTTTAACGTAAATGACTAACTAACTATACAAATAAATACAAAACAAAAGGACACTTAGGCGTCGAAGTACTCGTCCGCATCGATGTCATCCGGAAACGTGCCCAGAAGACTGGCAGCATTGCCACGTTGAATGGCAATGCTAATTCTTTGGCCAAAGAACGAGCCAGCCCTTTTTTTTTTTTTTTTTTTTGTGGATGGGAAATCATCAAATGACTTCTCCCGCTCCGGGCAGAGCGGGAGGGCGTGTCAGACTTTTACTGACTAAAACCCACCCGTGTTCCTTCAGTTGCCCGTGCCAGGGCCACGGTATCTCTTTCGAACTACCCGCGACCCCGGCGGCTTCGGCCCTATTGGACCCCGTCACTGCTGACATCTCTTTGAGGCGCGCGTGGAACACAACGCGCCGTCGACCCGGGCCTGGTCCTTACCGGACGGCGAGCTGCCCATTACTCGTCGTCCGCAAGCCCGCGCCTACGGTGGCCGGGAATCGGCAATCGATTCCCGCCGCCCAGGGCGTCTCCTACGGCGGCTAGGGGCGCGAGGGCGCGGCTGTTGCCTCTCCCTCTCGCGTTCCGCCTCCTCCTTTGCGAGCATTACTGCTTCGCAGAAGGAGGTGACGGCCTCCCATGCACTCTCGCTCCGCACCATGGCCTGGACCAGGTTTGGACGCGAGAGATCGCCGCCGCCGATCGCCTGCGTGAGAACACGGCGTTGCTCCGCCCAAGCCGGGCAGACCTCCACTGTATGCTCCACCGTGTCCTCCGGGCGATCTACACAATGGTGACACCCGGGCGTTTCCTCCCGCCTTATCCGAAACAGGAACCTCCCGAAACAACCGTGTCCGGTGAGGACCTGCGTTAGGCGGAAGGTGAGGACGCCGTGGCGCCTCTCCAACCACTCCTCAAAGAGGGGACTTATCGCCGCAATTGTGGCGTGCCCAGCGCTGGGTTGCGACAATCGCACTCTCCATGTCGCCATGAGATCCCGCCGGAGCTCTGTCCGCTGTACCGTGATTTCTCGCGGCAGCGGAGTTACGCCCCGGCGTTTCGCCTCCTCGCGCCACTCCCACACGTGCGCGAGAACTTTTGCCTCCAGATCCCATGGCGGTAATCCGGCAAGGAGGCTCGCCGCCTCACAGGAGACCGTGCGGTATCCCCGGACTAGCCGGATGGCCATGACCCTCTGGGACGCGTTCAACCGGCGGGCTGGTCACAGCCTCAGGGAACGCGCCCACACCGGTGCCCCGTAAAGGGCCATGGACCGCACGACCCCCGCGTAAAGCCTCCGGCAGGAGGCGTTTGGACCCCCCAGATTGGGCAGGAGCCGCTTCAAGGCAGCCCCGGCCCGCTCCAGTCTGGGAGCAACGAGCCAGCCCTCTGGTCACGTGAAGCCTCGACCAGTCGGCGAGAAATTTCCTCAAAAAGTAGACGCGCACTCGGGCCCCATGACCCGAGCGTTTCGACCCCAAACGGCTCAAAACTGTAGTTACCTATAAGGTTACAGTATTTGCGCCGCTTGAGGGTCTCAGCAGCCGCAGCAGCGGCGCCGGCACAGCACGTCGTGCTTGGAACATGAGATGGCGCAAGGGTGTCGACACAGGTTGCGTCCCACACCAGAGGCCTACCCATCTTCCAAGGCAACAATGTCATGCCATCTGGTCTCTTCCCATCGTCACGTACCAAGCCGTTTGGTTCTAATACCGCTGGTACGCCGGCGGTAACAAGAGCTCGACGAATAATGTCGTTGATGCTGGCGTGCCGTGCTATGCGACCTGCGCTCCTGTAGCAGGACAAGCCATGGTGCCCGAGACTGTCGACAGCTTCACCGCAGTGACACCGATGCGGAGCAACACAAGGTGCGCCCAAGCGTAGACACGTAGCGAGCCGAAACGATGAGTCATCCATCATAGTACCTATGGTGGATGACGGGAGCGCCTGAAGCCACAAGCCTGACTCCCATTCTCCCACAGCCAGCAGACGGGCACGCTCAACAGTATTAAAAGACGTGTTTAATAGGGTATTCCGTATAATACTGCAGAGCGGCACGTCCCACAGTTTCTGGGAGGACTGGTTGTCGGGCAAATCCGTATTGGGACAAGCCATTTTCCAAGCGTTCAACGCATCGGTCAAAAACGGTACCTCAAAATCGACCAGTGAGGAAGATAAAATTTTCCTGGTTAATTTATCGGTACTGTGGACCGAGGAGAGGAACGCCGGTAAACTAATACTTGAAATTTTGCGGACGCCGAGACCACCCAGGCGGATGGGAAGAGTAGCTTGCTGCCACGCTCGGTCGTCCAGGGCCACATTTAGGATAGAAGTTAGTGTGTTTCTAATAATTTGGTCTACTTTTTCTAAAAGTTGTGGATGCTTCCAAAGATGGGAGGAGCGAAGGCTATATGTGAATTTTGGTCCAAAGCAACAGTATCGAATGAGTGTGAAGGCCGAATGAATATTAATTTTGTAAAGTCGTTCCGAGACATCATGAAAATTTTGTTTTTTATCCTCAATAAACGTTGGAAAGGATTCGTCAAAAATTGGGGATCCCAGGAGGTGAAGAGAGTTTCTTTCCATAATTTTGATATTTGGTGCTATTGTATTAAATTTTGATATGGTAGTCTGTCTGTCAGTGGTTTGGGGAAGATAAATTTCACATTTTGAGAGGTTAAGGTCTAGGCCAATGGAACTGAATTTTTCTTTTAAAAAAACTAAATCTTTTAAGACTGTGTCTACATCACCTCCTAGGGTTCCGTCATCCAAATACCAAACGTTGAATTTAGAATTTAATTGACGAATAATTGGATTTATTGCCAAACTAAAAATGACTGGCCCAAGAGGGTCGCCCTGTTGACATCCAACGGCTGATTTCAAAAGGTTGTTTTTATAAAGTAATTTAGAGGGGTGCCTATAACATTGATAAAGAAAACTGTAAATTTTGGGTATTTCTTTTTGAACTTGTCAACAAGGTGTCCCTGTTTACGGAATTGAAAGCGTTCTTAATGTCAACCTTAAGGATGACCTCACCTTTACCGCTATTGATGTAAGTGGATAATGCATGTACCGCAGCCTCACAGCCCCCTTTAGACCCGAAGCCCAGCTGTAGGGGCTGGAATTTGCTGGCCAGTGTTTCGCTGTAGAAAGCACAGCAAATTTTGGCTGCGATACGACGATAAGTGAGCCCTACCGCAATGGGACGAATGCCGCCATCCTTCTTGCGCAGGGCACATAGATTTGCCCCATACAAGATATCAATGACGGCTTCGTTCACATTGCCGGAGAGCATGAGATTAATGAGGGCCGTTAGCTCCTCCAAAAGGGACTCACCAGCCCCCCCGGCGCCTGAACACATTAAGTCCTTCAGGTGTTGAGGTGTCAGGCCGTCGAGGCCGCCGGCGGAGCCACTTCGAAAGGAGCACACGGCCGCATACACTTGTTGTGCTGTAATTACAAGTGAGTTGGATTCCAGATCGGGTGGGTCAGGAAAGGAGAGATCATCTGCCGGGGCAGGGTGTTTGCTCTCCAGAGCTGTAAGTGTCTCTGGAGAGTACGGCGCAACCACATCGCTACTAAAGATGATCCTAGCTGCACCTCTGATATCACCGTCGCCTAGTTTAGACTCCACATAGTGCAATAAACCTCTTTGGGAAAGGTGTGCTGTTAATTTAGGGTCGAAACTTTGAGCCGAAATGTTGCAATTATCCTTGATTTGTGATGTTAAAGTTTTTTTATTTGCCAAATTCTTTTGCACATGTAGAATCCTAAACGGGAAGGTTAGTAATTGCTCCCAAGCACTCTGAGAGTTCTCTCTGGCGGCGAGGCGGATACAACGCGCTAAACTTAAAGCTACGGATGGTCTCGCGCCACGAGGAACTCTCTTTAAGACTGGAGTTGAAGTTTTCAATTTTGCAAGCGTTTTCCAAAAGGGTTGAGAGGGGGAAACAGGTGTTAGGGAAGTGGGTATGGTAGGGCATGATGAAGGCACATTGTGGGATTTGTGTTTCTTACCAAAATGTACCTTCAAGCCTCGTTCACCCTTAAAAAAGCGTGCTTGGGGACAATGAGGGCATCTCACTAGGACATCCAGCGACGTGGCAGGTTGACTGGCGCTTCGTACAGCGTCACTACTGTCGTCATTGTTTAACATAGAAAAAATTGTAAAAACTTACACGATTTTTCCTTAAAAATAGCACATAATATAAATAGAAACTAAAATAAAATAACAACAACAAAAAGACACATAAAAAAGAATTGACAGTTTGTCCGATGACAGCGGCGCAGTCGCGCTGGGGGCCTGGGGCGTCGCACCGCCGTATGTCAAGTTGGCGCAGCCCAGGCAACCGTTGCCGTGAGACAGCGTCGTCGAATAAATATGGTCGATTTTAGTATTATTAAGTATTAATTTTCCATGGTTAGTCAATCTTTGAATCTTAAAAAGTCCACTTGGATCAGCAATCGCCAGAAATGCTAGTATGACTGAAATCCTTAGCTTGATATTAGCTTTTCAGAAGCCGGACGTAAGTTTCTTCAGCCAACTCACAATAAAAAAAATCGCAATATAAATTGTAGTATGGCGTTATTATTATTATTATTATTTATTTGCTCTGCAAAAATGAGGAAATCCAAAAAAATCCAAATCTGTCAAACTTTATAGGTTATAGGTACGAGCGTGTGCTCTGATGACGCTAATTCATCCTTTTTTTTTTTGTGGATGGGATATCAACAAATGACTTCTCCCGCTCTGGGCGGAGCAGGAGGGCGTGTCAGACTTACTTACTGACTAAAACCCAACCGTGTTCCTTCAGTTGCCTGTGCCAGGGCCACGGTATCTCTTTCGAACAACCCGCGACCCCGGGCGGCGGCACGCTAATTCGCCCCAAGAGCAGATTTCGCTAATGAAACTGAACGCGTTCAGCACATCTAAACCGCGATCAAGAGCTGTCAAAGTCATCAAAATCGTGCTGAGTGCTGATAATATTGGCAGAAAGTCGCTTCGTCAGATTGGAGATCAACTCCGACAAAGACTAATGTTCCTCTAATTCATAAGGTTGAAGCTACTGAGAGGTTTTACGAGTTCTCAGTTTCTTTACAGGAATTTGAAAACTTCGCTCCTACCGCACAAAATAAAGATGGTGTAAAATCATCATACCACACACAAAGATGGTTATACCGACCAAGTGCGATTATCAAGAGAAGTTTTGACTTATCGGAAAAAGTTCAGATTGAAAGGTAAGTAACAAAAAAATATTGGGAAAAGTGGACCCTACAAGATGATTTTATTACTAACTGTACTTCCGGAACTGCGGACTTTAGCTCGGTAGGTACTACTAGTATTACGTAAGTGACGAGTTGGCGGCCAAGCCACCCCTGATTTCACGAGCCAATTTTGATGGAAAATATCGAGATATTTATAAAAGTAGGCAGGTAATTGGAAGTCTGTATAATAATAGAACGAGTAGGTGGAGCAGTAGTACTTACCCACTTACATGTTTCCTGACGCACACCCACATTAACGGTAAATAGTTTTCAATTGAGGCGAGCCTATTTCTATTTAGGGAATGCAATATATCACGATCTTTTAGCACACTTACCCCCCGTTCGCACGGGCGTAATAAAATCGCGGCGGGATTTTATAGCGCACTGGATTTTCAACACTCTGCTTAGCGCCGAGAGTGCAAAATCCAACAGTGTGTTTTTTGGACGCTCTAGAATGTACTCTGTTATTGTTAAGTTGGATTCTCAACGCTCGGCGCAACAACGAGAGTTGAAAATCCAGTGCGCTATAAAATCCCGCCGTGATTTTATTATGCCCGTGCGAACGGGGGTTTATAGCCTTAATCCTGGAAAAAAGATTTATAATATGTCTCCTCATTTCATCATCCTTTTTAACCGACGAAAAAAAGGAGGAGGTTCTCAATTCGACACGTATGTTTTTTTTTTTATGTATGTCCACGCATAACTTTTTACAGAGCCGTCCAATTGAATAATTTTTGTTTTATTCGAGAGGTAGGTATTAGAGTTTGTGTGGGGTAGGTACCACAACTAAAAATTGAAAAATAAAAACTTTTTTACAAAAAAAATACAACCGACTTCCAACAATGACACTACAAAGTGAAAAATAAATTTAATTTCGGAAGTCGGTGGCAAAAAACGAAAATACATTTAACCAGACACCGACTTCCGAAATTAAATTTATTTTTCACTTTGTAGTGTAATTTTTTGGAGTCGGTTGTATTTTTTTGTAAAAAAGGTTTCATGATCTGCCTAGCCTTTTCCCGACTATGTCGGGGTCGGCTTCCAGTCTAACTGATAGCAGCTGAATGTATATAATTTTAACATAGAACAACAGCATATGTGACCTCCACAGCCCAGTTACTGTGTTACTCCTTGGCAAGACTGATAATAATAGGACTGGTGAAGTCCACTTTAATCCCCCAAATCCATAGTCCAATATCTTTGTTTTAATATCCTGCAATAGTCCTACACCAACCGGGGGTTGTCTTGGGTGCACTTTCATAGTGCGTACTTAAAGGGAAAATCGTCGGTTGGTATCTTATTTCATTGAAAGCGTCTAAGGGGCCTATGCGAGTTGGCTTCGGTCCCTCGTACGCCTTCGAAAGGTCCGGGATACGACGGTCCCGAGATATGTGAAAATAATATGTATGAGCTTTAAATCAAGGTGTTCAACTGAGAACTTAACAAAGAAGGCGTCAACTACACGTGGTGCTTGTAATGAACTGTTATCTGCCCCTCGTCATGGAAGGAGACTTTTGGCCACAGGACGTAGTGTTCCGTCGCTTTCGCGGACTAGCACCACAAGACAGCACCAAGTCAAGCTAGTACGAAGTGATGTGCTACTAACATAGTCTTAAGCCTTATTTATTAACAAAAGTTTTGTTTATATTCAAATATGTATGTTTAGGTTAAGGCTAGGTTGTTCGGGCCTGTAGGCCTTTGAAACGCTACCTCCGCCTCCCCCAAATGTAGCGCGACGTGTTTATTTACGACGCGCCTCCGACGATTTCGCGGAAAATCTATGCTACAGTGTAAAATATTTGCAGTTGATCAACTTAATTAGTTTTTCTTAGGTCGATTTTTTTTCCTTAGGTTTACATTTTATGGTGTCTACGGTGGAGTGAACTAAGATTATTACATAAAATGTCGTTTTGTTTTCATATTATTAGATAACTGTACCAACACGATTCGATAACAATAGGTACAATTATTATCAGCCCCATGATGTTGGTGAATATCGATGACCATCGCGACACGACAAACAACCACACTACTAAATCGGCGGCAGTTTGAAAAAGTTTGCTCAATTGAAAGAATGCCCGCTACTCTCACCCCGCACTGTCTTCGCCGGTAGATATCGTGCCGATATCGGTATCGGTGTGTGTGGAAATCGGTTATCATGGTATGGGCATGTGATGCGGAGAAATGAAGAAAATGTCGTCTGGAATGTTTTGATTATGAATCTGGATGACTATACGAGTAAGGGAATACCAAAGAAACGATGGATGATATGTGTGAAAGATGATGTGGCTAGAAAGGGAATGACTATCGAGATGACGACTAATAGAGAAGTATGGAAGATAAAAACAAGTTGCATCGACCCCAAAAGGCAGGAGAATGCTGATAATCGGTATCGGTCGTTGTCTACGACGATATAAGTGACATTAAAACACAATGTAAAAGCGAATTATTCCATTACTTCATTGGGCTGAGTAGGAAACGAATATAGCAGATAGTTACAGATTGAACCTTTAAACGGCTATTTTAGTAAACTTTCATCAAACCAAATAGCTTAACGGTTCGACGACTGCTTTGCAAACCCGTGGTTAAAAGTTTGATTCTCAACTGTTATATTTTTTTCGATTCTTTTCTTTATATTTTGTTATATACCTACTGTTATTTGATAGTTCGCATAACGTACACAGAAAATATGAAGTTTAGGCCTCTTATACCATCTATATTTATAATAAAAATAAATATCAATGGTTAGCTGACAGTTAATGAGAATTCCCGTGTGTACAATCTACTGTTATATTTTTTAGCGATAGCCGGGTTCGTTAGAAATAATCTGTAAGAATCACTCAGTGTATTAGTTTTATGCCATTAGGTATTACACCTGTTCGTGTCGTTCCTGCATAGGAACGACACGAACAGGCGTTTGTTTATTTATCCACTAAAAACGAAAAACTTCGCAAGCAGTGGGAAATTGCTACTGAAGGCTGCGCGTTTCGACCTCAGGACAAGCTGCTTCGTCGTCGGTCGCTTGCTCCCGCGTCACCAGTCCTAACTCTCTGTGTATTTTGGCTGCTGAGAGAGACCACAACTACAAACGTACTGTAAAGGAAAGTTTTATAAAATGTGGCTGTTGTTTTAGTATATTGTGTGTCTAACTTGCATCCCATATAACCCCTTTAGTGACTGAATAAAAAAAAAATTTTTTTTAGAATGGGCTAAAAATGGTCGTACTGTTTTGCTTATGCTGCAAACATATTCTTTTGTTTTTGATGTTGACCACTGCTCATGAAGATCAGTAATTATTGACAACTACATATGAAGGAACAATTGCCGTACTTTATTATCAAGGGATGTACCTACTGCTACAGCTATAATTTATCGAATCTACTATTCTAAGACATCAAAATTAATTTAGTATATTGTCTAACCGGCCCCGCTCATGTGGGATTGTCGTCCCATAGGACTATTTACCTAAACAAAAGTGCAAGAATCAATATGTTAAAAGTTACAAACCAACAATAGGATACGTCATCGACGAACTTGCTTTAGAACATGGGCACTGAGTGATACGGTTACCGCCTAACCGTGGCTACGTTCAAAAGGCGCTATTTGTCGAATGTATAGAACACGATATTTTATCGTATACTGTGACTTTTTGTACTCAAAACTGATCATGGGGTGTCGTTTTTATGGTTTTCGAGGGAGCCAAAGCCGGTAGTGAAGTCAAAATGAAAATTCAAGATGGCGGATGTGAAAATTTTGTGTTTGTGTTTTAAATCATACGTTATAAGGAACTTCATTCCTGACGGTGGTCCCCGACCGCACATTTTTATTTTTTCTAATTTTCACTGTTGTTGCCAGAGTGAAAGTTGATTATTTTTAGTATCCAACCGACAACCGGACACATTGTATTTATATTATGTGTAATTAACGTAGGATATGGTAGTAGCGAAGACAGTTCGATGAAGAGTGAAATAGTAATATGGATGAATCTGATGAAAAAATCTTAGAAAAATGTGTTTTAAGACTTCTTCATAAAGGACCACGATAAAAAATTATAAACTACTCGCGCTTGACTATAATTTTATCGATAATAATTTGTAATGTGTCTTAACACTATCGTAAGATGACAATTAAACGTCATCATACCACATATAAATAATCACATTTTCGAAAACGATATTATGAATTAAAACTATAATACACTTCTGGACACATCTTTTGGCCCACCTTGTATTTTCAGTTTCGTTTGGTCCTAGCTAAAATTTTATATTAGGTCGAGCAAAAAGTTTAGCAGTTTTGAACCTGGCACATTCACAATTTCATTCAATAGTCTTTTTTTGAATTTCGAACACAGAATTTAAAGAAACAAAAGACAATTTGGAGCCTGTTTGTTGATATCAAACAATCGAATACTAAGAAAACTTGGTTTTATTGGTTTACTTGGATTTAATTCTTGAAAAAGTGATTGATATCTTTGGTTTTGCAACAAACATTACTTATTCTTAACATTAAGGTGAGGTTCTATCAATAATCTATGGATACTTCACCTGAAGTCGCCGCCCAAGCTGTGGCACTTATTCAGGCCGGACACAGCCAAAGAAACGTGAGTGCTCAACTTAATTTAAGTCGATCTGCGGTCCGAAATGTTTATCGGAGGTACCTAGAGACTGGCGGCTTTGTTCGTCGCCAAGGAAGGCCACGATCTCGGGTCACAACTGAAAGGCAGGATCGATTCATCGTGACGACCAGCTTGAGAAATCGTCACCTTACTTCCAAAAAATAAATAACTAAGGCGCGGAATGCGCTAGCCACGCCCATTTTTTATCTGGTACTGGTAAGTCTCGTCTGTTCGGTCGTTTTGCGAATTACTTTACTGGTGCAGTTCGTCCGTTAGGCGCATCAGTGGGTACTCTATTCTAATCTATTTTGTTAAACTCTATACCTACCTACTAGGTACTCCTTTTACTGAAATAAACGAAAGTGGCGTTTAAAGCCAATGATATTGACTTGAAAAGGTTTAGATGGTATCGCGAAGGAAAGAGGGTTTATCTTCAACCTGTTGCTTGTACCGTATTTTATTTTATTTTATAGTTACGTCTTGGCTTCGGCACGGACGGCACGTGACAAGGACGCGACCAGCTATCAACGATATTCTTGCTCAAGAAAAGTACAAAAGAAGAAGGATCTTACCACAAAAACTTAGACACTTGTTCAACGACATAAATGTCATGATAGACAGTTGTTTATCCTAAAAACTGATAAACACAGTTTTGTCATAATACGCTATAAGGTCTCGTCAAAGTAAAAGAGAATATATAGGTAATATTATCAGTTGATCGCTGACTGTTCACACTGCCAGCGACCTACTCGTTTCTTGCAGCGACAAGAGCTATCAAAGAGAGTAGGTACTCGCTCAGCGTTGCTCGCTTATGGCGAGCAGAACACTTGCTGAGAGACTCAAGCTTAGGTACATGATAAATACGTATGAGCTCGTCTAAGCTGAAATGACGCGCCCCACTCATCCCCATATATGTACGTACAGATCGTTCACCGTTATTTTACCTCTGACATCAGCAATCTACGAAATCTGATAATTTATTATGTTAGTTTGTTTTGGAAATTCTTCACTTTTATAAACTTTATTTTAGAAGCTCTAATTTCCATTATGATCTCATTTCTATGTCAATTTATATTGTTTAAGTCAGTCTTAAGTATGTAAGTGGGCTAAATTGCAATATTGTTCGTATTGTAATTTTATTAACCGATGAAAAAAAAGGAGGAGGTTCTGAATTCGACACGTATGTGTTTTTTCCCTAATGTTAGTACCTAATCTTAAGTTCAAGAAGTATGTTTTATTAATTTCTAATTTTTTCTTTTAGTTTTATTTCCTTTATTTCATTAATACGAGTATGCATATAAATTACATTTTTAAATATTAGAATATAAAAATATAAAACATTTAAAAATAATAAAGTAGCCCACCGGTGCGGTGTCGGGAACAGGGTCCAAGCTACGGCGGTCAGGGCTCCAGAGAGAGGAACCTCCTAACAATGCGCGCCGTATCCAGAAGTACCGCTTTCTGAATCAGGCTCTTAATCCAGCTGCCCAACGAGAGCCTCCTTAGGTGTTAGTCGAGGCTCTAGGCAATCCAGCCATTGGCTGATACGACTATCGGCACACTGATCGCTGAGTCCACATTCCACATATCGACAACCTCGCGAGCCAAGTCAAGATACTTGATTTGTTTATCTTTCTCAGCTTTCACAAGGTTCTTGTCATGCGGGACCGTTATGTCAATAATCATTGCGCGCCGCTCTATTCGATCCATCACCACTATATCAGGCTTATTGGCAACAATATGATGATGATGATGGATCGATCCCAGTACAATGTGATATTTCCATTTTCGAGAACTGGGTCGGGCACATACATATAGTGTACTGTACTTCCAGTTCTACAAGGCTGTATTTCAGAGCAAGTTGCTGATGAATTATGCTGGCTACAAGGTTGCGTCTATGCAAGTACTCTTCGTTAGCTAGACGAGAACACCCGGAGATAATGTGTCGGTTTGATTCTCCCGGACGATGGCATGCATGCCGTCTTTCACAATATATTTCCGGTAGTTGTTCGTCATCATAAACTTCGTATAAATAATTATATATAAGTAAGTATAAATAATTGCACAGACAAAACCTTCGGTTTCCCCAAGGAGGTCATCGAAACGCAGCCAGGCTACGGACTTTAGCAAATCTACATCGGGCCGATGTATGGTCCGGAAAAAGCGTCCGTGGAGCTTCTTACTCTGCCATACCTCCCTGCAATAGTTAGTGTCAAGCACTACAGGCTTGTGCCAGTTCTCTTTAGCCAAGAAGAGCGGGGTGAGGCCCTTGTCCACCGCGACCACATCTCGACGCATCCCCACGTCGGCTTCTAGGAAATATTCCCTGAAACTGCATATCTCGCGATTGTGGAGGGTCGTTAGCGTTTAAAAAGCCTCGACCTCCACACTTTCGCGGGATATACAGTCTCATTACCGATGACCGTGGATGATGCATTCGATAGGTACCTAGTCAGCAGAGTACGGACTGGATTCGTTTTATTATTATTATGCATGATCAGAGGTAGAATAACTGTGAACGGTTTGTAGGTACACTAAGCCGTTGGTCCCGGCAGTCCTTTGTGGTTCTTTGACAGTCATGACGGGTCGTCAGAAGCCCGAAAGTCTGACAAGAAGTCTTTCCAAGACTTATGTAGTTATTATTAGGTCCATTTGTGTAGATTTTTTTTTTTTTTTTTTTTTGTAGACTGTTCTTATTTCACTGCCATCTGTTGCAACTTATAAGAACCAGTTTTGACTTCACCTCCGGTTAGTTTTATAAAAACGTAACAGATAGCGCTAGTAACCCCCGTAGATTCTTAACCCATAAGAAATAATAATAATTGTTGCATATAAGGTAGAACCATAATGACTGGTACGAGTTACAGAATTCAAAAATACGTAATTAATTAAATTTAATAATCAGCAACTCCAATCAGATAGACATTTTTAAACGATTTTCTACATCCTCAATTACATCTGCACTGCTGTGAAACTTCCGTCTTTTTTGTGGAAGTAGGTGTTTACGTTAGACAGAAAGAGACACCCTATCCACTTATGCTATTTATTTTCTGTTCTGACATGACGCATGTAGAACGTAAAATGTCTGTGAATGAAATGAAAGCGTCAAATCAATCTGTCATTCGTCGACGGCGGATCGGCCGCATCAGCGGACTAGAGTTAAGAGAGTTATTTTAAAATTTATTGTAAACTGAACTGTACAAGAATGCGACTGTGAGACGCGCGTGCGAAGTGTTCGTAAAAAATAATTGAACGAAACGTGATCGACAATAAGATGCCTTTTGTAAACATCAAGAAGCAATATCTAGCAATCGGGATGTTGATTTTCGTTATAGTGTTTTTATTTAATACTAGGCCCGTTTTTCAATGTCAGTTTAATGCAGAAGTGAGTTCATATCTCCCAGTGATTTACGGGATTACTCCGACGTACTTGAGACTCGCACAAAAGGCGGATCTTACAAGGTAATATTTACCTATCGTGATTTTTCTGCCCTTGATTTATGGTTTGTCTTACCTCATTTGTTTATTTGGCAACTTTGTAAACCGACAATTATTTTAATTGGTTAATTGATGGGCTTGCACGATGAGTACCTACCTTGAGAATGTGCTGTAGGTAGGTACTTGTCATACGGAAAGTAAGTACCAACAAGCTTTGTTTGTGGATTTCGATGCTTTAATTTTTTAATTACTCACCTTTTGATTCTGGTAATAATGTCTGTTTCACAACAAAATAAATTGTAAGTGAGCCGGAGTGCTGAATCTCTTTGTTAGTGTGGAAATTAATGCAACCACTTAATAGATAAAGCAGATTAATACTAATTAATACAATGCTTTAGGCATTGGAATCCCTGCTTGAATATAAAAGGCTTAGAACATAATTTGTAGAGACTAAGTATTACCAGAATTTGATGTAAGTAAGTAAAGTATCTTGAAAACATTAGTGTCTTGGTCAACTGCAGATAATTTTGTTTTGTGGTGCCTCGTATTTTGATATGAAGTGTAATACCTATATTATGGTTAAAATAAATGAACAAAATCTTATTTGATTTTGAATATCTTTGCAATAATTTCCAGAAGTACTGGTCAGTGGGTTGTCTTAAGGGATTCATGTTCTTACAGTTTTCCTAAATGGCAACAGGCAGTGCTTGATGGTTTTAAAAAAAATATACCTGTTAATCTGGTAATAACATCAAAGGCTGCAAAAGACAAAATATGTTGTTTACATTTATTCAACTTAATTCTTCCTTAAACTATTTTAAGTAACTACTTACTACTTGCTTTTAAATTAAAAGCACATCTTCCTGTCTGTAGATAATAATAACACATTTAATAGACCAGGAGACTTGATCTGCTTCTGGAGAGAGGTGGGCTGGTTGGAGTAACTCCTGACAGCCGCCATGGCCCACACACAATGGTCCACATGAAGGTCTAAGTGTGGAAACCAAATCCTCTAACATAGAACATAGATAGATAATAGCCATACTATTGGCTGAATAATTACCTGTGTTTATCCTCTAGTCCAGTTACCTGTTTGTTTTCCCTAATAAAAAAAAATATATATGTCCGGCCAACCGATTGTCACAGCCATAAAATACTTTAATAATTAGTCACTCTTATGAGGACCCAATCTGATTATGGATACAAAGCCTATCGTAGATCATAGCTGAACATAAAAAAATACTCAAGCAGCCAGCTGCACCTCCAACTTTGCCACCTCATAAACATGGACATCTCATAGCTTTTACACAAGACAAGATTATTAAACCAATTTCCTTTTTCCAGGTTATCACAAACACTGATGCATGTGAAGAATTTCCACTGGGTCGTGATTGAAGACTCCGTTGAGAAGACTAAGTTGGTTGCGAACTTGCTCAAAGAGTCCAATTTAAAATACACACATCTTAATATCAAAACACATAAGACTAAGGCATCTACGGTATGTTTGAAACATTTGTTTGACAACGTACAAAATTTTAATAAGTAATAATATTTTTTTATTTATAGAATTCTGATAATTCAGGATTGTTTGCTGAAGTAACTGAGGATGTCATAGTTCAGAACATAAAATGTCTTTTGTTGCATTTCATATTCTGCTTTCAGTACAATGCTTTTTCCAGCTCTATAAAACCTTAATCTGTTGTTGTATGGTGGTCTCCCAGGGGTCAGGGGTCCGCCGGGGTCGCGAGTTGTTCGAAAGAGTTACCGTGGTCCTGGCACAGGCAACTGAAGGAACACGGGTGGGTTTTCGTCAGTAAAAGTCTGACACGTCCTCCTGCTTCGCCCAGAGCGGGAGAAGTCATTTGATGATTTCCCATCCACAAAGAAAAGGGGTCTTGCAACAACAGATAATTAATTGTCTCATTAGTCAACGCTTGATAGGTTTTCGAATCTTAGGCAACATATTTTTAAGCAAGTGGTATTGTCTTTTTATGCCCTAGGTCTGTACCTAGGGCATACAGAAACAATACTTGCTTAAAAAAATGAATTGAATTACCAAAGTCCTGTATCTGTACACAGGTCTTCAGTAATTCAACTTCATAATTTCGTACATAAAGTGCTGTTCTGCTGTTGAAGTGACCAAAGATAGAGATGACAAAAGAGGCTGACTATATTTTTTTTCTCACATTTTAATAAACATTTCAGATGATGGATGTCAATATATGTCTGTTTAGAACAAGCGTATACAACACGTCTTGGTATTGTGTATGTCCGCCAAATATTTAAGGGAACTCATATTTTTAACTGATGTAGGAAACCTTGCAATTTATTTAGTTGTTCTTCAGATATTAGATTGCTATGAAAAACTAAATCAAGGTAGGTACGACTAGTAACACTTGGATTACGAAATCCGCCCTTAAAGCTACGAAATAATAGTGCTATCATATCAATATCCAATTGTTATCATGGACGTACTCACATACGGTTAACTGTACTGATTTAAAATAACTGATTTTTTTCATATCAAAGTAGGTAAAATCAAATGTAAACGTGGCCGATAAAACGTTAGGGGCATGTATTAATTACGTGAGGCATTTGAAGGGGGGGGGGGGGGGAGGAGGGGGTTGACCCGAATCTCACCCAACCGCAAGTTGGGGAAAGGGCGGTCTCGGAAAAAATGATTTTTCTGCCATAAACAGTTAAATTGCGAGAAAACTGGGTAATTATTATAAAAAATAATTAAGCAAATTATGTTTATTTAAATAAATCCAACGCAATCAAGCACAGATTAACGTATTTTCACTAAACATACGCATTTCGAAAAATCACCCGTGAGATTGGGGGATTGAGATCTCTCAACATCTCATTAAGAGGGGTGAGGGGGGGGGGGGGGGGGGCAAAAATCGCCTCACGTAATTAGTAGACGCCCCCTTACAGAAACTAATTCCACACAATCCACACCATTTACACTTTCGAAGTACACAGTGAACCGAACGTCTGTGGAAGCACTTAGAGCTTAGACCTTTAGCCCCCGTTCTCACGGGCGTAATAAAATCGCGGCGGGATTTTATCGCGCACTGGATTTTCAACTCTCGTTGTTGAGCCGAGCGTTGAGAATCCAACTTAACAATAACAGAGTACATTCTAGCGCGTCGAAAAAACACTGTTGGAATTTGCACTCGCGGCGCTAAGCAGAGCGTTGAAAATCTAGTGCGCGAAAAAAAATCGCCGCGATATTTTTACGTCCGTGCGAACGTCGACTTAGTCAACTACGCTGGCCTAGGGTAGTAAGGAGTTTCAATAGAATTAGTGGCCAGTGGCAACCAGTTTAATGGTTTTGTTGCCACTGACGTTCGGCAGTCGTATCTATGTTTATTATTTAAACTAAAATAAACTTAATTTATCCTTTTACAGCCTTTGCCTTTAATGCCGAGTCGAGGGGTGATCAGTACTAAATTAGTGAGTACAGTAATAAGTGATTAACGTGACATAACCGCATCCAGTTACGTGACTATTATGCTATGTAATAATCACTTTCCAACCTTATTACCATAGCAATAAGGTCGAAAAGTGGTTCACCGCAATTGTCCGCGATGGTAGGTACCATCGCGGACAATTGCGGTGAAATGTTCAGGGTTAGGGTAGTGTTGTGTAAGCACATTGGGATTCGGTTTTTATGACTCTATTTTTCATGACATGACCCACCCTTCATGACATGACATATTTAAGTACCTAACATCATTTCTAACCCCCTTATTCATAAAAACTAAATCGCTTTATAAACCTATTTTAGTTATAGAAGTGTTTTGTCTTCTTCTTTCAAAATCAAATCATAATTCGAAAGAAATTGACAAAACAATTCTTTAACTAAAATAGGTTTATAAAGCGTTTTAGCTTTTTATGAATAAAGGGGTTAGAATTTAGTTTTGTTACTATTTTTCTGTACCTAAGTAATTTAATTATTTCAATAGTCTTCGATTTTTCGTTTATTAAACGAAATTTTATGTATTCTTGAATGGAAAACTTCCGCTTTGATCATTGGATTTCACCTATGGGTTTCTCCATGCTATTGTCAAATTCATGCTTATTTTGAATATGAGTTGGGTGGTTTTTTTGGGTATGACCATTTGACCAAGTTACCATAAAATGGAGGTAGATAGGTACCATGCAGACATTTTGCGATGAACCACTTTTAAACCTTATTACCATCTGAAATAAGGTCGAACAGTGGTTCACCGCAAATGTCCACGACAGTACATTATAGTTTTAAGTAGGGGTGCATCCGATACCGATATCGATGCCGATATATCGGCGATACTTCGGGTTTGCCGATATATCGGCATGGCGATATTTTTATTGCCGGTACAACGATACTTTTAAAATTACGCGCTTCAAAAAAGTTTGTAAACGCGCATGCTGTTTCGTCTATTTCTTTGCAAACGAGCCACGAACAATGACGTCTTATACTCAAACTTGAAAAAAAAAAAATGGCGCAGAAATACTTAAGTTTCCAACTGAGTTCTGTCGCATCTGAGTCTATTTTCCACCGCAGCAGGCTCATTCAATTCGGCTATCTCCGCAAAACTTTAGAATACCTACTTACTTTGTTTTTTAAAAAAAAAAAAAAAAATTGAAATGTTAATTTTTATTACTAACACATAATCATTCATTTTAATAACTAATACTTAATCTCATTTTAAGTCTGTAATCTTTAATATTAATTTTACCCAACTTATGTTTTATTTCTTTTAACTTCATTTAAATTCAATAAGCGTATCGGCATCGGTATCGCCGATATTTTTATAAGTAAAGTATAAGTATAGTAGTATCGGTATCGTTTCGGCAAAAAGGCGTATCGTATCGATATTCGATGACTACTGAAACTAAGTTCTTAGAAATGATTAGGGATGCATCCCTAATAATTTCTAAGAATTTAATTTTTAACCGACTTCAAAAAGGAGGAGGTTCTCAATTCGTCGGAACCTTTTACTCGAAGATGGCTGGACCGATTTGGATTTTTTTAGTTTTATTCGAGAGGGTATACATCACAGTTGGTCCCATATAAAATTGATTAACTTTGCTTCGGTAGTTTTTGAGGTTGCTTCAATAATACGTATTTTTTCCCCACTTTTATATGGCTGATGTTCTAGTTTGTTTTGCAGATAGTGGTATTAGAATTTGTGTGGGGTAGGTACACAACTAAAAAGTGAAAAATAAAAACTTTTTTACAAAAAAATACAACCGACTTCGAAAAACAACACTACAAAGTGAAAAATAACGTTAATTTCGGAAGTCGGTGGCAAAAACGAAAATACATTTAATCAGACACCGTCTTCCGAAATTAAAGTTATTTTTCACTTTGTAGTGTTGTTTTTGGAAGTCGGTTGTATTTTTTTTATTTCCATTTTTCTGTAAGTACTTAATTTAATTGTTTCAATAATAATCTTCGATTTTTCGTAATATGAAATTTTATGTAATCTTGAATGGAAAACTTCCGCTTTGATCGCTGGATTCGCCTATGGGTTTTTCTCCCTCCATGCATGACTTGTCATATTCATGCTTATTTTGGATCTGATTGGTATGACCAAGTTCCCATAAAATGTAGGTAGACAGGTACACACGACTACATATCATTTCCAGTATACGCTTATCTCGCATTGTATAGGATTTCCGTACAATGAAAGGTTAGCTTATACTGGAAATGTATAGCGTGATATGTAGTCGTGTGTACCTAAGTATATAGTTTTAAGCAAACTTTATTGCACTTGGTTTCCACCATTTTCACGCGTTTTCCTGGTTGCACACTAGGAATAATACAGGCTGACTGGTAAACATTGGATTTACTGAAGGATGGTTAGGTAGGTAGTTCATTAGTGGATTCTCGTTCCAAATGCATAATCAGCCTATAATGTTCCCACTGCTGGGACACAGACCTCCTCTCGGTGGCAGTAATCCACCACGCGGGCTCAGTGCGGGTTGGTAGATGTCACATGTCTTCGAATTTTTTGGTTTTAAGATTTTCGGTTTCCTCACGATGTTTTCCTTCACCGTTTTGAGAGCAGTGGTGATGAAATGATTTACACAAAGTAATGCGCCTGTCGGGGTTAGAACCTACGACTCGGGTCTCGGTAAGTCGCGGCTGTTCGTTGCCACTGGGCCACCACTGCTCTATTGTCTATGTTTCTCTACAGCGTTGCAAATAATCATGTAAAATTATTTGTTTCCTGTAGGTACTATGGACAAAAGTTAAGCATGCTCACTTAAGAAAATATTCCTGTGAGAGCGCAGCTAGTGACAAACGAACATTGTGCGATCGAGTCGTGAGCCGTGCATGCGATTATCGCCTTTGAGGTGATCATGCGGAACTTTGGCCCATAGTACCTAAGTATAAATTTTGACTGCCTCGTTAGTCTAGTGGTTGCAAGCGCAACTGCTTATCATGAGGTCCTGGGTTCGATTCCTAGATCGGGCAAGGTGTTATTGGTTTTTTCTATCTGGAATTTCTCAGTAGCAGCCCGGCGGCTGGATTTGTACGCGGTTGATGGCAATAGGCTGGCCCCCTATTACTTACATGGGACTTAAATAATAACCGGCGAAATGTGAGTGTAGGTACTATAGGTATACTTCTGTACCCAACCCTTTGGGGAAACAAGGCACAAGTGATGTTATGTCGGGCTTGCGGACGACGAGTAATGGGCAGCTCGCCGTCCGGTAAGGAACAGGCCCGGGTCGACGGCGCGTTGTGTTCCACGCGCGCCTCAAAGAGATGTCAGCAGTGACGGGGTCAATTGGGCCGATGCCGTCGGGGTCGCGGGTAGTTCGAAAGAGATACCGTGGCCCTGGCACGGGCAACTGAAGGAACACGGGTGGGTTTTAGTCAGTAAAAGTCTGACACGCCCTCCCGCTCTGCCCGGAGCGGGAGAAGTCATTTGATGATTTCCCATCCACAAAAAAAAAAAAAAAGTGATGTTATGTTTTGTACCTATTCATTTTCTCCTGCTTTAAATTAAGGACACCACCACACCTTTCTGCCTTTTCAAAAGCCATTTCAATTCATCCAAGTTCCAACCCCAACAGTCGCCCATGCTAGTACTGAGTCAATGAGCAAATTTTAATAAAATAAATGATATTATTCATTGTGTTTTTTTTAAATTATATTTTTATTCAATACTTAAATATTATGAGCATTATGCTCATAATAAATATGTTTTGAATACTTATATAAAAATATAATTTAAACGTTAGTATGTTGTAATGTCGTTCAGTATGTCCGTTGTCAACCAGTCATGCTGTATAACCAAGAGCAAAAATTGTTACACCGTTATTTTCAATATGTTTTCACCACGCACTATTGAAATATGGAAATCTTTTTCTTTTGGGTACTTTAAGAGGGGACGTGGCCTGCGAGCAATTTGAAAGATAGGTAGGTATTTGAAAAAAAACCATTGCCGTCGCGCTGCGACCGAACAGTAATAAGAGAGTGCGATAGGGACAGCTAAGACCGATTATATGACAAAAATTTTGACGAGATTGACGTTTCGTATTCCCCTTTTTTGTCCTAGAAAACAGACGATTCGATTATTTTTTTCATTAAAAT
This sequence comes from Cosmia pyralina, assembly GCA_946251885.1. Taxonomy (NCBI): domain Eukaryota; kingdom Metazoa; phylum Arthropoda; class Insecta; order Lepidoptera; family Noctuidae; genus Cosmia; species Cosmia pyralina. The sequence goes on from OX276355.1 coordinate 15,875,367, forward strand.
TTTAGGAAAGAGTATGTAGCAAGTAGAATTTTCTTTTTATGGTAAAAACTTTTAGAATTTGTCTGGTAGTCCTCTAATCACGACGGTGAAAATGGGGCATTTTTTTTGTAATTTTTGAAGGGTCATATTTTCTTTAATAATTAGCTTCTGAAAAATGGATACGACAGAGACGTGTCTACAACAGACTTTGATATATGAAAAAAAAAAAAAATTGCTCTAGGTAGAGGCATTATTCAAGAAGAAAAACGGGGAATACATTTGTATGGAGAATCGCAGGCCACCTTCCCTCTTAAGTTCTGCTATACTATCTAATATTTCGCAGCCATTTTGCTTGCATTTTGTCATAGTTGTGCTGTAAGTATAAAAAAAAATTGGTTTTGACCCGGATTTTTAAATAAGTAATGTTTTTAATTTCGCTAATAGCGACAAAACCTTATAACTATACTAGCTTCTGGCCGCGACTTCGTCCGGGTGAAATTTCTTGTCCCCCGACTAACCCCATTGCATCGCATCACCTGCCTGCGCTATTAAATAGTCTAAATCTAACTGGTAGTTCCAGTGATTAGCGCGTTCAAACATACAAACAATTAATCAAACAAAAAAACAAACTATTTCCTTAGTTTTATTACTAGTAGGTACCTATAGATAGATAAGTGAACCATTTAGATTATGGCTATATAAATTAAGTACTTTAAACGTTGAGTAGGTACTTAATAAATTATTGTACCAAGAAGAAAAGAGTCGAGAGAGCAGTTTAACCCCTCCAAAAGATTCACCGGTGAAGCAGGACCTGAGCCAACCTGGCGGAGACGTCGTTAAAAGATGCCCATCCATTGATAAATATCACCCGTCTCTTCACAATTCCATTGCAGCATCTTAGGGTGCATACTCGGTAGGCTGTATAATAATTATCCATAGACTAAGGGCACGTCTTCCCTGTCATTATCGCGCTCCCCGGTCTACTCCTTGATATGCAATGGTCTCTGTTGCACCATGTAACATGAGGCAACAGAGGGCTAGTGTGAATCTTTGGGTTCATTCGAGTAATCGAGTCTTGTCAAACCGCGCTGGGATCGGTGCATTTGATTCATGTTGTATAGCAATCTAATAATGCTTATGTTGATAGCATTATATTGTAATTTGAAATCATGATCTCATCATTCTCATCACTAAATAATTTGCAAGTTGATCTGTTTTCTTACTGATTTAGCGAATAACAAATTGGCTTCTGAAGTACTTATTAGATTTTTTTTTCAATCTATGGTAATTATTTCATATTACTTACATAATTTTATGCTATTCTTTCGAAGGTAGCTATAATCTTTCGAAATTTTAAAACTATTAACTTACCAATGTAGGGTAACTGCTGTAGTAATTGGCCACGGTTTGGTAACTGACCACTCTTAAAAATGAGGTAGAAACAAGGAGAAGAAGCAAGCGCATGAATGAAAAGGACGAAGAAAATATGTTTTGTCCTTTTCATTAATGAGCTTGCTTCCATTACCTTGTTTCTACCTCTTTTTTTATGAGTGGCCAGTTACTACAGCAGTTACCCTACTTATTTCAAATTCTATTTTTTTTTGTCTTTTTTTTGGGTGAACTCTTTTGTTTAGAATAAAATGGTATTTATGAACTCTGTAATGTGGTCAGTGATAGTGCAATAAGTAATTGGCTTTGAACGGTAGCGTGTAAAATAAATAATAATTAATACCTTTATTGGTCACAGAAGCACGTGTTTTTGTATAAAGATAAGTTAGGTAAAGTAGGTACACTAAACTAACTACTATTGAATAGGTATTAATTTAAAAGGTAGTTTAGGACACCATCCCACGTAGGTAATAGATTCTTTGATATTATGTATGTGTGAATCTGTGAGTGTGTTGGTGAGCGAATGTGTCTTTACGTTGAGTGTGGCTCTACAACGTTTCAGATTTTATTTTTATTTGTTTTTCTAACTTTTTATTTAAGTTTTAGCTTTTTTCAAGCCCAGATTAAAAACAGTCTTGAAAATATTCCAACTTTTATTTACATTTTTATTTAAATGATAGATGGCCACCTCCGCTTTAGCCCATTTGCCTTTGGACCACTCTCCACTACGTTTGAGACACCCTGTATAAACTTCGAAAGATAAGCCAACTGAGATAAACCAAAGGTCTACCTATAAGTAACTTCATCTTCTTCAGATAAAGATAAGAATTGCACGTTCACTGACTAGGTTTATCAATTTAAGCAAAATGAATTCGTGGGAACTTCTTTCTTTATCATAACCATAAAATTGGAACTAGTTTTTCATTTTAAGGCGGCGTTTCCACCAGAAATGAGCGAGGATGTAGCGAGGCATGTGTATAAACTAACGAATAACATCAACATGAGGCTAAGCTAGTGCTCTTATTGGTTAGTTTTACACACATCCCTCGCTACGCATCCTCGCTCATTTCTGGTGGAAACGCAGCCTTAAGAATAGTATAGTTTTCAGTTTAATCATAAGCGTAGCCGATGTGTTACAGCTTGTTAACAATCTATGTTTTTCATGAACAATTTACTTTTTTCACTAGCATTACGTGACACGTAAAACTATATCAACATGTTCCGTAATTAATGCAAATCCTCTTAAGGGGTCATTGTACTCATCATTATGAGCAACTTTTACTATGGGATCAAACCTGAAATCTCGAAAAAAAAATCTGCTGTTTCATACATTTTGGTCGAGTAGGTAGGTATTGAACTTTTGTATGAAACAGTTGATTTTTTTTTCGCGATTTCAGCTTTGGTCCCATAGTAAAAGTTGTTCATAATTATGAGTTTGCGTTAACTACGGGATATGTTGTATAAATGCTTAATAAAAGTGCATTGCTGGATTTTCAACACTGGGTGTTGAGCTGAGCGTTGAAAATCCACCTGCGCTTTTGGCAATAGATGCAGGTGTCGCGTAGTGGATGTTGAAGCGGGCATTCTGTTTTAAACTCTTCGTGTGCTGTTTATACCTATAACTACAAAAGGGATGTTTGTTTCTAATTGTTTGACAAATAGCAAACTGATAAGAATTTGTAGAATTGATGGATGACTAACAAAACATGTGGAAATCTTTATTGATTGTTCAATTTTGTAATTGGTTCTGGTAAATATTTCAGGCAAGTGGTGTAGAACAAAGGAATTTGGCTTTGGATTGGCTCAAAGGCCACTTGCAGAAGGCCGAAAACAAAAGAGGCGTTGTGTATTTTATGGATGATGACAACACGTATTCACTCAAAGTATTTGATGAGGTAAGTCTATTAGGTAATCCTAACTAATATTATAAATGCGAAAGTGATTTTTTTTGTTTGTAACGCTTTCACGCTAAAATGGCTGAACGGATTTGGATAAAATTTGGCACACTGGTAGACCCATGACCTGAAGAAGGACATACTTAGGTTACTTTTTATCGACATACCACGTGGGCGAAGTCGCGGGCGGAAGCTAGTACTTACGTAATAATAAGCAGTTCAACAGATAGCCTATTTCATTAAGATCTGATTGTTCATTAGTCATATAATTTTTATTTAAGGAATAAATATGGCGATTTGACATCTTTTGTATTGAAAATATGTCAAACTGTCACATTTATTCTTCAGATAAAAGTTATCTGCCTATTGAAAAATCAGCCCTAAGAACAACTGATTTCAACCGACTCGATTATTTTTTAGTAAGCATGTAAAAAGCATATTTTTAGTCATCGATCGATTTTTGTGGAAAAAACGCAAACATGAATTCTAAGCGAACACAGAAGCTCCTTTTTAAAGTCTTTACATATTATTAAATAAAAGACTAATAACTGTCAAGGAGGCAGAATGATGTTTTAAATATACAGGGTCCGATTGAATTAGTTGGTGAAACTCTGATGATCTTTGGTGATGATTAAAAACAATGATTTGAAGATTAAAAGGTCCGTAAAAAAGAAAACTGATTTTCTCAACTCATGCTTCAAGTAACTGCACTACCAGTGGTCCAATTGACCCCAGAAAAACCATCATCAAACATCATTTTTGTTTTATCTTGTTTTGATACTGCGGGTTTCGCTAAATAATTTACTTTGACCCTATATTTGGCGTAGGACGTATTTATAGATTTGTGACACAAGTGGGCCCTTTTCTCCTAATATTGTGATGCCGCTAATCGTATTCGTTGGACTTCCCCAAAAACGCAAAATCAAATGCGCAGAATTTTAATGAGTCTATACGTGGAAGAATGCTGTATATCGCGTTTTACTTAGCTGTAAATGTAGAATTTATTATTTGCAGGGGTATTGTCAGTAGGTACCTATTTTTAATTGTTTTATTAAATTCATAAAGAAAAATATTGCAGAATTTATTATTTGCAGGCGCAGTGTAAGTAGGTAGGTACTTTTTACTTTTACTTTTGTAAGTAGGTACTTACTTACTTTTGAACTGGTTCACAGTTCAATGAACCATATGTGGACTGTTCCATTGTTTTAACTATTGTGTCTGCTTATGGCACAGTGAACCTGTTAAATGTTTTATGAAATTCAACAAGGAAAATATTGCAGAATTTATTATTTGCAGGCGCAGTGCAAGTAGGGTGTACCCACTTGCACAGCAGCAGGTCCAGTTACCACAAACTGTCAAATTTTCTCATTAAATTTTCAACTTAACCGTAAAAGTTTTAAGGTTTAAAATCATTCGGAGGAATTTGACAGTTTGGTATAGCCTGATGTGCTGTTGCCTGTTCTTTTTAAAACGAAAGCGCCAGGATAGCCCGCGAATTTCAAATCTTACGTGTTTGAAATTACAAGTCGTTGTATGTTGATCAAAATATGATTCGCGACCGTAACAAGTATGTATTTACAAAATTATAATCATTAAAGTCATCAATACAACTTTTTAAGACCAATTAATTCTATTGAATGACTATTTCATGAAATCTTGACATTTGAGGATTACACTAACTTAAGGAGTTGTATTACTGATTCTAATGATTATAATTCTGTAAATACATATATGTTACGGTCGCGAATCATACTTTATTCAACACACAACCTATACTGACTTGCAGCATTCAGCTGCATCCGGTTAGACTGGAAGCTGACCCCGACATAGATGGGAAAAGGCTAGGTAGATAAGACGATGAGTGGTGCCGATTCTCTTGATCAATAACTAAACTAAAATTAGGAAATCGCTATCTTTTACTAACATGCAGCGCGAGTAAAGGACGGCTATTACTATGAACTAAGTTACAGATGTCAAACTACACACATAAAAAGTGTCTGTTTTAGAGTATCGCCGCAATTGAGGACTATTATTTTAAATTTTTTGCATCGTCATTGATTCTTTTTAGTGAATTTGACTATTTGAATAAAGAATTTTCTTTAAATTTTGATTTAAAATAGAAAATCAACTGTCAGTCAGGATTCCTATAACCACTAAAACGCGCGGTTCCCCCGCGCGACGCCCCCTCGCACGCCCCCGACCATTTTTTGCGCGTGCGCAAGGGGGCGGCAAGCCACTTATACACGGCTTGTACACAAAATAATCCTATGAATCGACAGGAAAGTAATCACTGTTTCTTAAAGTGGATAGACTAGGCTAGATTATGAATTTTGTTTTAGAACAATATTTCCAAGAGAGCCGTCGGAATGTTGCAAGCTTGTTCCAGGCAACGTGCTGTGGCTGTCGCTCTTGGCACTACAAAGAGCGTCATAAGCCGCCTCTAGACACGCTATCATATCACAGGCAGCGTGGCCGAGTGACATTTATGACGATCTCGCATCACCACTCGCAGACACATCCAAACACCGGTACATCCAAAATACTGCTCGACGGAATCGTACCATGGCCTCCATGATGGTGGCTACGAGGCTCCACAGCACTTCTGGCTTGCTGATAAGCGACCAAACCATCCGAAATCGTTTACGTGAAGTGGGTCTGCCTTCCCGAAGGCCGCTGTGAGTTTCACCTATAACACCCCGCAATCATAGGGCCCGTTTACAATGGGCTCGCGAACACAGAAATTGGGAGGAAGAAGACTGGCGTTGTGTTTGCTTTTCCGATGAATCTCGTTTCGGTATGAGGCCGGATACAAGACGTACTCGAGTTTGGAAGACCACTGGACGTCTAGAACGTTTGAAATTTTGTCAGGAAGTTCATTCATATGGAGGATGAAAAATAATGGTTTGGGCCGGTATTTGGATCGGTGGAAGAACCGATCTCATTTGGATCAGGGGCAACCTCAATGTTCAGATTTATGCGGAAAGGATTGTTTCAGACGTGATCATCCCTTTGCGAAACCGGTTGGGTGATTCGTTTCGACTAATGCACGACAATGCTCGTCCACACACGGGTAGAGTCGTAACACGTACTCTTGCCGATGCTCGTATCAACGTTTTGCCGTGGCCTGCTCAATCGCCAGACCTCAACCCAATAGAGCACGCATGGGATATGCTTCAAAGAAGGGCTCTGCCGAGTATGGATGCCGTGCACACCCAACAACAACTTTTTGAGTTGTTAGAAAATACGTGGGTGGCCATTCCTCAAAGTGATTTTGATGAACTGATTTTAAGCATGCCAACTCGCTGTGATTATTTAATTCGTGTAATGGTGAAAACACAGATTATTTTTCTTTTTTATCTATGCAATAAAAAAATTAAAAATCGTAATTTTTGCCTTTTTTTGCCATTTAATTGACGACATTAACTTTGGTTAATTTCCCACAATTTGCAAAAATTGCAATTTTTCTTAATTTTAACAAAATATAGGAATATGTTGTAAACTTAAAGATAGGAATTAAAGTAAGAAGTATATTATAAGTCTGGAAGACTAGATTTGGTAAATATTAAATGTATAATTTTTATAGTTAAAAGTGTGCATGATCCCTATACACTTTTGATCTGTAAGTTTACGCCTTGCTTCACCGTGTTTTTAGTTGACATGTTTTCACGTGTCGTCTAAATTTGTATGGAAATATTAGTTCAACTAAATTTGACTGCTCTAATTTAGGTACGTCCGTCCTTTTCTTGATTTATTAGAGAGAAAAAGTTAGCAGTAGTCTAAATTAAGTTTAGTTTGTGCACAACAGAATCTGCGCATTATCTATCTAAAATTTCTACCAGACACTTTTCTATTTTATCTGCTATCATGATTGATTTATCGATAACCTATCGCATTTCACATAAATATTAGGTCTTTACCTATGAAATTGCCGTTCTGCAGTACTGGCCATTTCAAATCAAAATAATTTTTGTTTGGCTAAGAATTTATTTCAAATTAATTTTATTTTATAAACATAGATTTTTTTTTCCAAAAGTAGTCATTTGTTTATTGATTAGTGTTACATTTTCATCGCATTTCAATCTTTTTCGTCATCATGGATACGTTAAAAATTCGAGTAATTATGGAATATGAGTACCGTCGTGGCAGCAACGCGGCACAAGCGGCATGCAACATCAACGACGTTTACGGAGTTAACACTACAAACCAACGCACCACTTGTTATTGGTTTGCTCGCTTCCGTTCTGGAAATTTCGACCTGAAAAATGAACCTCGCGGTCGTCCGAGGACTTTGGTCGACAATGACGAATTAAAGGCGATTGTGGAAGCTGATGATACACAATCTACGGCTGAATTAGCAGCAGCTTTCGACGTTAGCGTCAAAACAATATTGGTCCATTTGCGTCAAATTGGCAAGGTAAAAAAGCTTGACAAATGGGTGCCCCACGAACTCAATGATCGCCAGCGCGAAGTACGCGTCGAGACGTGCCTTGCACTGCTCAACAGACACACAAATGAAGGAATTTTGAACCGCATTGTTACCTGCGATGAAAAATGGATTCTGTTTGAAAACCGCAAGCGCTCAGCAAGTTGGTTGGATCCTGGTTCAGCACCTAAACAATGCCCTAAACGAAAACTTACCCCTAGAAAAGTGATGGTCACTGTTTGGTGGTCTAGCGCCGGTGTGATTCATCACAGCTTCTTACCAAACGGGGTGAGCATTACTTCAGATGTGTACTGTGAAGAACTGAACACAATGATGGAGAAGCTGGCACATCTCCAACCAGCATTGGTCAATCGCTCGTCTCCGCTGCTCCTGCACGACAACGCGCGACCTCATACTGCACAGCAGACGGTCTCCAAGTTGCAAGAACTGGGGTTGGAAGCTCTCCGTCATCCGCCCTACTCACCAGACCTTGCGCCTACAGACTACTACTTTTTCCAGAATTTGGATAACTTCTTGGCGGGAAAAAAATTCAATACCCGAGAGGCAGTACAAAATGCCTTTGAAGAATTTATTGCCTCCCGTCCAGCTGATTTCTTTAACTCTTGAAATGTCGATTGCACACCATGTGTACAGATAACAATAGAATTTCAATTGTGTCTGCTAATTAGCGCGCGACGGGTTAAGAAGGGCATCAATAAACTGCCACTGCGTTGGCAAAGATGCATTGGTTGCATGGGTGATTACTTCGATTAATACAAATAAAAAATGCATGAAAAAAATTCTTTTAAATTTTTTCATACAAAACGGCAATTTCATAGGTAAAGACCTATTAGATAATGACCTCCCAAAGTGTAGTAAGTAAGGATTATCTTTTATCAAAAACTTGCATTAACCAACCGTATTAGAGATACAATTCAAAAGCTATTGTAGGTATCTCGCCGACATACAGGATTAGGTACTGGTAACTCGACGTATTCCTTGCAAGACTTCATAGTAAGCATTTGTTATGTCACACGGTATACATTGCAAAACTTTTTTTTTAAATTTTCTTATTTGCACCCAAAACTTTACCCGTCCGTGTTTGGGTCACAGAAATTCATATGTCTACCAAATTTCAACTTATTCGGTCCATTAGATTCGGAGCAAATTGGCTGTGACTGTGACAGACGGACAGACAGACAGACACACGAGTAAGGGTCCTGTAAGGGTTCCGTTTTTTCCTTTTGAGGTACGGAAGCCTAAAAATGAAGAAAAAGACGGAAAGAAAAAAGAAAGAAAGGTGAAAGAAAAAGAAGAGAAGACGGGTAGAAAGGTGTGTTATTCAGGTGAAGGTGAAGTTATTCAGTTTGATGGTCTGTACCAAACACTTATGTTTGGTACAGACCATCAAACTGAATAACTTTACTTTACTTTTTTTATTCAGTTTGATGGTCTGTACCAAACACTTATGTTTGGTACAGACCATCAAACTGAATAACTTTCTCCATGGGACCAACATCGTAATCGCAAAAAAATAATCAGTTGTCCGCATACATTTACGTCGAGTAGGTATTGAATTTTTGTATGAGACAGACAATTGATATTTTTTATTATATTTTATATCTAGATTACGATGTCGGTCCCATGGAGAAAGTTGTTCAGTTTAATGATCTGTATTCCACTCGGGGTGGACCACACCTTTCCGATACAAGCTGTAGAAACCGCATCAAAATCAAGTGGTCACACAGACAGACGCGAAAAGTGTCTTTGATTTATAATATTATGTAAATATGGGTAGGTGCTTGTGGCTAAGTAATAACAGCCGCTCGGGTCGATCGATCAGGTTAAGCTACGCTTGCCGCGGTTGGTCCGTGGCTGGGTGACCATCCTTATACCAAGACCCCTCCGTGCCTCGGAAAGCACGCTAAGCTGTTGGTCCCGGCTGTCATTCGTGGATCTTTGACAGTCGTTACTGGTCGTCAGAAGCCCGAAAGTGTGACAACCAGTCTTACTTAAAGGGGTATCGTGTTACCCAGTAACTGGTTGTGGAGATCAGGCAGTCGCTTCATGTAAAATACAGTACACCACACACACACACACAGACTACAGTTAGCCTGGAAGCCGACCCCAACATAGTTGGGAAAAGGCTTTGCAGATCATGTAGATATGAATAGTGGATTGGTTAGTTACTCGTACAATACTCCGTTTTGTTTAGAAACGGCCGCTTCAGTTGTAGTATTTTGTAACTGACACACTGACAGGCACCGGCTGTCTAGTTTAGGTACTTACCTACTTCTCTGACTAAATCTAGGTGTTTCAGACTTCAGATTCAAGTCGTAGTGTAGTTAGAGCACCTTAGGCATTCTTTTAATAAACCTTTATCAAAAATGTTCTATCTAATGACAGTTTTCTTTTTTTGTAACTATAAAATTGGCCTTACTATTCAATAGTATATCAACTAGGTTTATGGTTTCTCGAGGTTTTTCATTTCTCGGGTCTCGAGAATTCTCGAACTCGAATTCTCGGGACTACCCGGGAAACCGCGAAATTTTCATTTATGTTTAATTTTGTAATGTCGTTAAAACACATAATGATTTCGGAAATCAGACGAATCCGGAGGAAATCTGACTTAGAGAGATGTACTGATGATTTTTATGATTAAAATGATGTAAATACATATTTATTACTGTCGCGATTCATATTTTGATCAAGATACAACCTTACACTGACCTGCAAATTAATAAAAAAACCCAAGAAAATTTGAATTTCGCGGGCTACCACAGAGCATAATCATCATCTGCTTAGCCTTTTCCCAACTATGTTGGGGTCGGCTTCCAGTCTAACCGGATGCAGCTGAATACCAGTATTTTACATGGAGCGACTGCCTATCTGACCTCCACAACCCAGTTACTGGGTAATACGATACCCCTTGGTAAGACTGGTTGTCACAGAGCATAATACACCTTAAAAAAAACTTTCTTTACGAACTAGAAAAGAACTCAACTTAATTATTAAGAACTAAGTATGTGAATAATGACAGGACTATTTTTGGCAATTGTGTGTTAATTTTACCTGTGCTTGGACTAGTAATCACTTAAAATTTAGAATTGGTTCTGATTACAAAGCATTTATAGCATTGTCAGATAGTCGGCTCCTTGTTTTTCTCGACTTGGAAAATACTTGTTCGTTTTCAAAATGCTGCAAACTATAAGACAAAAATGATTTCTCGAGTTCTTGACTTTTCTCGATATGAATTTCTCGGAAACGGGAACTACGGATTTCCCGGGAATTCCCGGGAATAAACCCTAATACCCCAACCGTTCGTGTTATTGTATTAACAAAAACTGATTGGATACTAACTTTGGTTCACATAATTATGCCTAACAGCACCCTAATTGCGTATACATACGTTAGCGGAACATCAGTCAGTTGAATTGAACTACAGCGGTTTCGCTGCTATTGTTTCGCGGCGGAGGTGCTAAGGCCCTTATTACATCAATATTTAACAAAGCTCATTTACATTTAGGGCCTGTTTCACCACCTACGATTAAGTTCCTATTAACTTACTTGGCAGATAATTTCATATAAATTCTGTTCCATTTATGAATTTATTCGGTGAGTAGTGGCTATTCGGACATCGAGAAATAGGCCCTTATTATCATTAATATTTGGGGTACAACGGCGGTGTTATTACAACACACTATCAATCACAATCTGAATGATTTTGAAGCATATTGTTTATTTATTTATTTATTTATATATACTTTATTGTACACTACAAAAATACATAACTAAAAAAAAAAAGACACAAACTACAAAATATACAATGGGCGGCCTTATCGCTTTCTGCAATCTCTTCCAGGCAACCATAGAATGGACAGTGATTTGCCTGGATATGAAATGGGGCTGTCTTTGGTGCAAATAATAAGTGCCTACTTACAATATTATACTAAAATAGATACATACATAACCTAAATAATAGATACATAAATACATACATACTATATTGCTTCATTATTTTCGAAAAATTTGTCTGTTTAACAACGTAAATAACGCAATGAAAATGTTAAAATAAAACCGATTCCTACTGTACCTAAGTGTGTTACGCAATTGTACCGCTGCTTAGTTAAGTTGGATAAGCTACCTAACCTAGACACTACTTATAGGTACTTATAGGTATGGGTTCATCCGATAAAATCAAAAGTAACAAAAGTAAAAAAAAAATCAAAAGTATCAGTGTTGTTATTCAGTAATAAAAGCCGCACGGGTCGATCGATCAGGTTAAGCTACTTTTGTCGCGGTTGGTCCGTAGATCGGTGACCATCTTTACGTTCCGAGACCCCTCCGCTTCGGAAAGCACGTTAATCCGTTGGTCCCGGCTGTTATTCTTGAATCTTTGACAGTCCTTACGGGTCGTCAGAAGCCAGAAAGATTGACAACTAGTCTTACCAAGGGGTATCGTGTTACCCAGTAACTTGGTTGTGGAGGTCAGATAGACAGTCGCACCATGTAAAATACTGGTATTCAGCTGCATCCAGTAAGACTGGAAGCCGACCCCAACATAGTTAGGAAAAGGCTAGGCCGATTCATTGATTGAGTGTTGTTTATTCTTGCTATCGGAATCATACCCACATTATTTTTGAAAGTTAATTAGATCACATTTTCCTTATTATAACAACGTTTACTATGAGGCAAAACCTGAAATCGCGAAAAAAAAAATCAAGTCTCACACTTGATTTTTTTTTAAATACATTTATGTTCATACAGTTATCTCGCTAAATTTTTAGTTAATACCTAGTATGATTGCTCACCCATCCCCTGTGATATAGCCTCAATCTTCTCTTCTCCCCCTTACTTAGGGGACCTGTACATTAGTATAAGAAATAAGACAAAACAGCTTCCTTGCATTATTTTAATACTCCATTTCTGCCCTCCAAAAACAATTTTTCAATACTTAAAACACCTATCTATTTTTATAAATTAAATGTTTTACTATGACGCATCCTGATTATATTCATAGTCAGTATATACATCCATGCGTAGAAACATCGTCATTGACACATACCTATGTAAGTACTGGTAATACGACGCTATGAGTACGCTGTTATAATAAGCAACTTAAACAGGAAAGTGATGCAAAACACTATCTTCCTTCGAATGCTATATTTGTCAGTTTAACTAGTCATTTGTGTTGCTTTTGACCTGAAGAATTGCGGTTTTTGTTGATAATAATAATATGGAATTGACTATGCAAAGCTTGTCTAAAATAACAATTCTTATCCGACTGCACGACGCAAAGGAGGGTACCTGATGTGGTTATCAGCCTATGTATGTACCTATGTATGTTTGGTCCTTTGTGGCGCTCTAGAGACCAAACGCATGGACCGATTTTGGTGATTCCTACATCAATCGATTTGTCTTAATCTTGTTATACCTTGGTAGAATAGATCGGCACAAGCTTCTGCCGTTTTTTCAAGGAGGTTCTGTATTCGACCCGTATGTATGTATGTATGTATGTATGTCCGCGATTTTATCAAAAACTAATTAACCAATTTTGATGATTCTTTCACTATCGTGATCTACATACTTTCAGGAAGGTTTTAGTATATAATACATTATGTAATTATTCTTATTATGCATAAATGTACTGTATCTCCGGCAATTCTAAGCCGATTTTGATGATTCTTCTTTTCGTTCGTCTTGTAATTGTATATTCAACTAAAAATGGAAAAATAAATTCACTTAAAAAAAAGTAAAAACCGACTTCAAAACCAAAAACGAATAAAATAACTTTCATAAAACACTTAACAGCTTCAAAAAAAAAAATTAAAAAAAATTGATTTCATTCGTTTAAACAAACATGTAGTCCCGGTGCGGCTGCGGCGTCGTGACCATGAAGCCTGAAGCTGAATATGACCTGTGATATGACTGAATGATTGTAAAACAAACCTAATCACAATACTTACCGATGCCGATCTCAATTTTACTTGCCTTGATAATATTGTTAGAACATAAACAATAAGAAGTCATCCAACTCAATATATCTAAAATTACCCAACCTACAGTCATTGAGCGGCTTGGGTCATCGACACTATTTTATCATTTCCTTCAAACCAGGCTAGTATCGGGAGTTCCGACGTCCCCGTTCGTTTCCTAAGCCAATATACAAATAGATAAAACTGATTACTAAAGACGTTCGAGCGAAAATTTATAGCGTACTGAATGTATGAGGAGCTCTAGGGCTGCCTATTGTGTGCGTATAAAGTGTATAAATAATATAATAATAATACCAGCTCATTATTGTCCCATTGCAGGGTAAAGGCCTGTTCTCATACGAGAAGGCACGAGCATTGATCACCATGCTTAGGACGGGTTGGCGATTTTAAACTTATATTACTAGACATAAGTCTTGGTTTTCTCACGATATTTTTCCTTCACCGATGTCAGTAATGCCCAAGATAAACGTAGTCATTAATTAAATAAACAGCATGCTATTTATTTGTTAAAGTTTGCAAATAGCATGCTCTTTATGACCCGCAGTAGCCGCACTTCGAATTTTTAAGACACCCTTTCAGTCCCTGTTGCAAAAAAAAAATAAGTACCTACATATATTTTTATTTCTTTCTTATTGCAAAATATCTAGCAAACGTCATTTTAACTGTTCCAAATTTCAAGTTGATAACATTAGTAGTTCTTGAGATATCCAGCTGTGACAGACAGATCGACTGAGCCGCACCATAAGGGTTCCTTTTTACCACTTTTGTACGGAACCTTAAAAACCAATAATCAACCATAAAATGACAATTATCTATAATATGTATATAAAAATGAATCCGTATTTCCCTTGGTCATCGCATCACGCGTGAACGGATGGAACAATTGCGCTAATTCTTTTTTTGTTGTGTTTATGATTGTCAGGAGAAGGTTCTTATGAAAAAAAAAAAATAAGAAAATTTCGCAGAAAATTGGAAAATTTCTGAAAAAACATTTTAACTTCACGCGTTTACATTAGAATATTCATAGCCAAGACAGGACAACGTCTGTCGGGTCAGCTAGTCTTTAATAGTTTTTAAATCAGAGCTACAAATCGTTACAGTTTTCATAGTTTAGAGCAGGTTTATGACCAAAATGATAGATTTCTCCAAAAAAAAAAAATGGTAGACATTTTACATCTAGGAGCCATAAGGGGTCATTTAGTTGCAAATCCTACCGACATATTATACAAATAACTCTGTAAGTTTATTCGAATATTTTCTTCGGTCCGCATAATACTAGTAAACTTCATTTTGACACTTTTGCCTAGCCATATTTTATACATAGGTACGTACCGGTTTGAGTTAGTTCCGTCATAATTATGTACTTATTACGTTTCGATAACAACCTTATCATAATATTAATATTGTGTAATACATGTAGTAACTGATTAGATAGGGTTTAACAGTATCTACAATTAACAATAGTTTGTAAATCAACTGACAACCTTTAATATAAAGTTTATTGTCGATTGTTTGCCAACAATGGGTAATGGCAATATTACCTGTGGTCTGTTCGATGCAAATGTAAACACATGGATCGGAAAACACAGGGTGAAATTGATTTCATGGGCATCCTCTAAGGGGTCATTGTACTCATCATTATGAACAACTTTTACTATGGAACCAAACCTGAAATCGCGGGAATAAAATCAGCTGTTCCCTACATTTTGACGAGTTATGCGAACATAAATATGGGGAACAGCTGTTTTTTTTTTGCGATTTCAGGTTTGGTCCCCAGTTACTGGGCTGTGGAGGTCAGATAGGAAATCGCTCCATGTAAAATACTGGCTTCGTCCCAACTCAACCATAGTTCGAACTCGCCCGCTTTTTTATTTGCCTGTCAGCTGCAAGGGTACAATTTGTTGGAATAGTGCTACGGTGTAGAAAATAAATACTTTTACTATGGCAGTCTTGATCTTTTTCTAGAAATATATTTTTTCTTACAAAATGATCTACTTAGATTCCGTGCAATTAAATAGTTATTAATTAACTAGGAATGCAATATGCATACCTAGAAATTTTACAATTAGCAAAGCCTGCTCGTGTCCGAACAAAAGAGTAATAAAATTCAATTACCGCAATGGGCAATATGTAATAAAGTTTTAAGTATTGTACTTAGGAACTATGATTTTAACGAGGTTAGATAAACGAATGGTTCTTTTCCTATTTTGTTTATATTAATGTTGATCCTA
The DNA here is from genome assembly GCA_946251885.1 of Cosmia pyralina. Lineage (NCBI taxonomy): Eukaryota > Metazoa > Arthropoda > Insecta > Lepidoptera > Noctuidae > Cosmia > Cosmia pyralina. The sequence continues at coordinate 15,891,280 of OX276355.1, forward strand.
TTTTAGAGAAGTTTAAAAAACGCTATACTACCTAACTAGAACTACTTACTGTTAATTTTATACCAGGCTTACGAATTGTATGTGTTGCTATAAGTTCCAAGCTAAAGAGGGCGGGTCTCGCCACTCTTCAACTATAGACAATCCTGCTTATAAAAAAGTTCCATTTCTTTTGATCTGATTTCATTCGAACAATGTCTGATAGAGCAGTGGTAACGGCCGCGACTTACGAATTGTAAGTCGAACCCAGTTACTTTGTGTAAATTGTTTCATCACCACTGCTCTTAAAACGGTGAAGGAAAACATCGTGAGGAAAATGGCATGTCCTAGAACCAAAAATTAGAAGACATGTCAACACGTGACGTCTACCACGCCGCACTGGGCCCGCGTAGTGGATTACTGCCCACTCCCTCGCACCGAGTGGAGGCCTGTGTATAGGCTGATTATGTACCTACTTATGTTATTTCAGTATGTAATTTCTGGCATCAATTGGTAATTTATTGTTTCCTTAAATTGTCAACATCTCTTTGTTTATAACGCGAGTAATAAACTGTGTGTGATTAACAACCAATGTTATGCTGTATTAATAACAATTAAACTGTTATATAGCAACATACAATCATTGGAATGGAATGATCAGTAAGGAAGCTGTTTAATAATAATGTAGTACATGATTCTCTTTATCGATGTTGCGACGATAAATGCTGTTATGGGTTTTTGCGATAGCATATTGTTTGTTATAGCTTTGATAACTTCACCCTAGCTTATGTTGAAAATGAGCAGTCCAGAACTGTGACGTATGTTCCATGTTAGGTTTGGTTTCTGCACATAGTCCTTTAGGTGGACCATTTTGCGTGGGCCATGGTGGCGGTTGGTGGTTATTCCAGAATTTGATCACGTCTCCTGGTCTGTTCAGACCATCTGTGAAAGATCTGGGTGCCCCGAGGGTTTCTTTTCTAATCTGGGTGACGCCAGTGCATTCAAAGAGCACATGCGCAACAGTTTCCTCCTCCATTGAAGCCCTGCACAGTTGACTGTCCGTTTTGCCTATTGTGTAGAAATGTTTCTTTAGTGAGCAGTGTCCTGTGATGGTCCCCGTCACCAGGCGCAGCCCGTTCCTGTCCAGGCGTAATAAACGCCTGACTAGCCTACCATCTAAGGATGGCATAGCTTCTCTGGACTGCCTGCAGCCCGGTGCCAAGGACCACCAACTTTACTAATATGTATAGCTATCGGTTAGTCCTTTACCAAAGGTCATGGCGAGGATTGAGGAAGAGCCAGATTTAAGATTGAAGATTTTTTTTTTTTTTTTTTTTTCTAAATAATTGCATAGCGCTATTCTTCTCAAATGTGAATGTTCATAAACATGAAATGATTTTCATCGCACGATTTTCCTAAATCACCGGCTAAGTGCGTGTCGGACCACACACAATGAAGGGTTCCGTAGTTAGGATGAATTTATCCCAAGAACAAACTTGAAATTGTAGTTGAAAAACATGTTCTCCCATACTTAAATTTCAACTGATTTCAATTAAGTTTGTACGCACTGTATTGGGAGATTTACCATGTTATTTATTTTAAGACCATAGACTTCTTACCTATAAGTTTTCCTGTAATCTATTGTATAGAATATTCTGTATTTTATTTTTTCAGAATTTTAGGCTCAGTAGTTCTCGGAGATTAGGGGTAATGGTCAATTTTCATCTATTTTCTTGAAAAACTATATAAACTATTTTATTAAAATTATATAAAAATATGATTGAGACACAGTAAACCTTTTCATTTCAAATGTCACACGGTACAGTGTGCAAAACTTTTTTTTAAATTTTCTTGTCTCCCAAAAGTGACCACCATATTCAAAAAATATTTATTTAAGTAACACGTCCGTATTTGGGTCACAGAAATTGATATGTGTACCAAATTTCAACTTTCAATCGGTCCATTAGAAGCAAATTGGTTATGACAGACAGACAGACTGACACATGACCGATCTTATAAGGGTTCCGTACCTCAAAAGGAAAAAAACGGAGCCCTTATAGGATCACTTCGTTGTCCGTCTGTCTGTCTGTCAAGATCCTTTTTCTCAGGAACGCGTGGAGGTATCAAGTTAAAATTAATCTCAAATACGTAGGTCTATGGTCCCTTGCGAGTCCTAAAAAAATCAAGCTTCTAAGTCAACGCAATAAAAATATACGGCCATTTGTGCGACATATTTGGATACTCTCAAGGAAATCAAAACCTATAGGGTACTTCCCGTTGACCTAGAATAATGAAATTTGGCAAGAAGGAAGGCCTTACAGCATAAGTAAAGAAAATGTCCGTAAATTGTTAATTTGTAATTTTATCACATAATTTTTCTTTTTTGGGATTAAGTAAGTACTTAATGTTAAGTTTGTATTTGGGATTAATTCTTTTCAACTACGGATCCCTTCATTGTGCGTGGTCCGACACGCACTTGGCCGGTTTTTCATTCGGACATACGGAACCCTAAAAATACGTTGTAATAATCTTTTTTTATTACATAAGAAAGTGAATTACAAATAGTGTGAAGTCCCTGACACGTGCTAGGTGATTAACCTGTGTTGCAAGAGCCAGTGCCTTCTCTCGGGAATAATTTGGGTTGTGTATGTTCTTTGAGCAAAGCCCAGCTAAGGCATCGATTTAGTGATCCAAAGGTTGTGAGTTTAAAAATAATAATTGTACTAACCAAATGCGGTACCAACTTTTTAGTTAAGGGATGAGATTTATTCACAAGTTAAAGAATGTCAGTATTTACTGAGTACTGACATTTTTAACTTGTGTCCTAGCATAGCTTGGCAATGTTTGGTAGGTACAGTCAGCAACTAAAGTCGATTAACAGTTGAGTTTTCTAAATAATAATTTTTGAGAAAAATACTTCATTAAAATCGGAACAGATGGAAATTTTAAAGAAAATTAACTCTTATCTAATAAATGAAATGCTAAAAGGCTGTTATCATTCCATTTTGTGTTAATTTAGATGATGTCAAAAAGTAGCAATGTTAACCGACTTCTGTTGCTGACCGTACCAAACATTGCCAAGCTATGCTAGGGAACCAGCGCTTTGGCTCATGTCCTCGACTATTTACCGCGTTATCTTATCTACTCTTAGCATAGATTCAAGCTAAAAATAAATGTATGATTCATGGAAGAAGTCCACAACAGTATCTAAAGTTCAAACCTACATTCATTTATTTTAACAGGGTTAAAATAAAATACACGAGTTTCGGTTCAATCACTTACATAGGTTCGGTGTGGAACCTATGTCATGGGTACTTATGAAACGTCAGAAGCTAGGTTGCAATTGGTTGTTTCCTATAAGAGGCGGCAAGAAACTCCACGGTTACTCTTTTAAAATAAGTAAGAAATACATACCTACCTACAGTTCCAATTAGGTATACTTACATCAAAACAGCTTCGATTAACAATTTCTCAAAGTCGAAATCTCAGTGTGCCATACTTACTTACTTGCTTGCCAAAAATCTGCGGTAGCAGTTGTTTTTGTACAAAAAATCAACGGGAATTATTTGGGACCAGTAAGAGAGATAGAACACGGTTGTAGATAGACTGGAAGGACAGGGATCACACGTTCTAATTTTGAAACTTTTACTTTATAACAAGCCGTTTGCCCGAGGGGATTCCCATCGGCAAAAATAGTACTAGAACTTCCATACAAACTTTCAACAGCTATTTAACCCCTTTAGGGGATGAATTCCCAAAAAGCCACTTTCGATTTTCGAAAGTGATAATTCATCCTCCTTTTTGAACTCTTAATAATATTTCTCCAGACCGAATTTCGATCAATCTCAGCGGAGACCAGCCTGTGGTGCGGGAGATATTATAGTGCATAGTGTGCGCGCAGACACAGGTGCACTCTCTTCCCTCACTCTCATAGTTCGATTTGACAGCAATCTGACACGACCGGAAACTCAATATTCAGTATTAGACCCAGCGGCGACCAACAGCGGTTTAGGCTGTGAATTGTCTGTCAATGAATTTAAGATTTTTATTAACCCGTCGCGCGCTAATTAGCAGACACAATTGAAATTCTATTATTATCTGTACACATGGTGTGCAATCGACATTTTAAGAGTTAAGCAAAAGATAAATAACCTTTAATAGTCAAAAATCAATAAACAACAGTTTCCTTAAAAATTTTTATGACCTAGTGTTTAAATAAATTTTTTTTTCCTATTTCCAGATGCGGAAAACAAAGAGAGTGGGTGTCTGGCCAGTCGGCATAGTGGGGGGTATGAGGGTAGAGATGCCCCTTGTGACTGACGGGAAAGTCAGCGGGTACAATGCGTATTGGAAACCCTTCCGACCATTCCCCATCGATATGGCAGGGTTTGCCATCAACGCTACCCTGTTCTTAGAACATCCGGAGGCTAAGTTCTCCAGAAAAGTGCAGTCTGGCTTTCAGGTTGGTAGATCAATTTACTTATTTATGGAAACACACTACTACAACAACTACAACTATGACGTCATAGTAACACTTGAAATACATGAACCGCCCTTAGAATATAATACTCTGTATTATGTACCATCGCGGACATTTGCGGTGAACCACTTTTCACTTTTGCTATGGTAACGGTTCAAAAGTGGTTACAGATATTAAATCTAGAAAATTTACATAGGGTGACACAATAAGCCTTATTGCTTCTAAATAATAATTAATAATAATAAATATGTTTGGACATATCACACAACGCCATCTAGCCCCAAGCTAAGCAACCTAATGCTTGTGTTATGGTAACGAGATGGCTGATAAACTACTTATATACATTTTTTTTTTTTTTTGTAAATACATACATATTATAGATAGAAAAACACCCAGACTCGGAACAAATACTTGTAGGTCGTACAAATATTTGTTCCGTGCGGGAATCGAACCCGCGACATGCTGCGCAGCAGTCAAACGCTCAACCACTGCGCCAACCGTGTCGTCAAAAAAATAAAGGTGCTATCGATGTAAAATTGTTACCGTACACGTGTTGTGTTGACTGTACAGTCAATAACCCTCCTTTTTGCTTCGCCATAGTCGGGTAAAAGTTGGTAGTGTAGGCAGCTAATTTACACAAAACAAAAAAAAAAAACAATATTGTGCTTTGTAGTCAAGTCTTTGTAATTCCTCATTTAGGAGTGCTTCAAAAATGAATATTGGCTGCGTAATGGGAAGAGGGTTTTTTTTAGCGTGTTTACCAAACACTTTTGTTGACTGTACTAGCTGCAGACCGTTCCAGTTAATTTACCTCTGATTTTGCTTCATTGTCAAAATCACAGTGATCTTTATTTTCGAAGCAATAAGTTTACTTTTGGGTTGCTATAATTGACAAGTCTGTCATAATAACAGTGATCTTTATTTTCCTTGCAATTAAGTTGCTATTGCTGCTTTCAGAGCTTTCAGAGTCAGAGGTAAAATAACTGTGAACGCCCTGTACTACTGAATCTGTTAGGTATCCCAAAAAAAATATGCGCTTCGGGAATTGCATATCGTCTCAGAATACATAATAGTACAAGTACCTACAGAAGATTTACTCCGCAAAATCATTTAAATGAATAGCGACTCTTGCTACGACATAATAAAGTGCATTTCAGGTCGCACAGCGTTAATTACCTACAGTTTTATTCACCTAGAAGTTGCGTATCTTTCTATCGCGTAGCTCTTATACTTTCTGACTCGTCAGGTTGTCTTCTTTAACGACGCGGCGCGTGAGTGATATCGAATTTACGTTCGAGCCGGAAGGTGCGCAGCAGCACACACTGAATTAGCCCGACAAGTCGAGCGCGCCGCGTACTTGTAACTTCATACCTAAAATGCGTAGTGCGCCTGGCCTGCTGTCGTCTATCTCCTGAAATTCGAACGTACGATGCCGAGATCTAATACGGGGCTGTTACAACCTAACTCTAGTAAATTCCAAAAAAACTACACAACTCGACAGAAAACTTCATAAAAGCTCTCAATTATATGTGCACTACTACAAAGCCCAGCGCGCCAGTACAAAACAGAAGCTCTGCCTGTAGGAGGTTACTCTGTGGAGCGACGTTCGTGCTAATTCGGAAACACGAAGATTACCGAAACGCATAACTATTCTAGTTTACTTGTACCTTATTTGAACACACACGTAGACGTGGACGGCTCTTTTACACAATACAAATAGTAGCATAGACAATATCACAAACAAATAGCTAATGTTCAATAATACATCATAATTGTATATTGACTACACTATCTTAAGAAATGCCACGAGCGCCACAAAGATCATTGAGATAACAAACAATACCACGTATACCTCTAATTATCCCTTCCAGTTTAAGCGCGTGCAGTTCCCTGTGAGCGTATAATGCTTCGCGATGACTATCAACAAGTCAAAGGTGTAGTTGTCTTTATATACGTGACTAAATTAGTAAAAAAATCCTATGATAAAACAAATAATTCTGAGTCGAATTACATTTAGAATTGTAGTTGACTCTTCAAAACTCTTCTTGTTTGTTTTCTTTGTTTGAGTTCTACTTTGTTGCCGTCTTACTGTCTATACAGACATAATTTTTGTCTATTCTTCCGTCGACAAACCCCTTTTCCACGATGGTCGTGCTACGCGTGCGTGCGTGGTGTAATGGCTGTGTAGCATTCCAATGCGAGAATAAATAAATAGTGCCTATCTAACATGATTTTATTTTTGTCACACACACACACGCACACACACACATTGACATTGACTATTAGTCCGCTCTAAGTGACGATAACATAGCTTTCACTCAGTGCCAACCTATGTCAGCGCTTATCAGACACATCCTGTAGCGTTGGTAAGGACCAACGCTTGTATGTATGGACATACATTATAGGAACACCCGATGAATGACGGCATTAGCGCATAGGTTTGGTGTATTACTTATAATAAAATATATATTCTGATAGTATTTTTATCTCACGAAGCGATACGCGCTTTACTTGTGTTAACCAAGTGCACAAACACGCTGTGAATGTGTGCGTAAAGACGAGTAACGTCAGCACACAACCACAGATTAATACAGATGGGACACTCCGCAAAATCATTTAACCTTATAGATGTAAATTATGTACTAATTTATGAACCCAAAACCCCAGGGGGAGGAGGGGGGGGGGTTAGTGGCGAACCCCATAGGTTCACAACTACTGATTATTGTTTTTTTTTTATGTTTATATATATATGATATAAGCTTATATACCTATTATATAAAGAATTTTTCCTTATGCACACCCATGTGTGCAGTCGACACGTAAGGAGTTAAATAAAAAGCGACTCTTGCTAAGACACAATAGTATAGTTATGTTCACCTATAAGTTGCCTCTTTCTTTCGCGTAACTCTTATACCTTCTGACTCGTTAGGGTTGTCTTCTTTTACGACGCGGCGCGTGAGTGAGTATCGAACTAACGTGCGAGCCGTCCGGTGCGCGGCAGCCCACACTGAATTGACCCAGTGAGATGACCCCACCGCGTAATTGTAGCTTCATACCTAAACTACGGAGTGTCCCATCTGTATTAATCTGTGACACAACACACACTTCCTACTTCGTCATTGTCTCGGACAGTACCGAGAGCTCCAGCGCTGACACACACATTCACAGCGTGTTTGTACACTTGGTAACCACATGTAAAGCGCGTGTCGTTCCGTGAGGTAAAACTACTGTAACAGTGGTGGTTAATCGTCAAATACGTGTAATGCTACTTACATTTTCAAGTCATAATTATTACTCTTGAGTTCATTTCAGTAGTAGCACATGTGTGAGCACTATGTAGCTACTATTAAGCTACCTTTTACTGGGTACGTATTTCACTGACTTGAATGTACCCTGGCGGTTGAGAGTATGTCATGCTCACTCAAATGTCTCGCTGGTGGTGGCGTGTGTGTTGGATCATTAAGTTCCCTCCAAAATGGTTGAGCTAATTGGTGCTGATCCATGCGTCATGTTCGTGAACGGGCGCCGTCAGTTGGGACTGGTCGTCTCTTAGCTGCCATGGCTTATTTTTAATTTTAATATTTAATTTAGTTGTTTTAGTTTTTATCTTTTTATTACGGACGCTTTTTAACGTGCACGTCTTTCTACATTGTTCTCACATGTATATTTTCAACATGAACGATGTAACCAATATTTTGTAAAAATATTATGATTTAAAAGAGTGTCCGTGGAGTTTCTTGCCCGTTCTTCTCCATAGGAATCTACTACGCTTTGGAATGGGCAACTAGCTTCATCTTTCTGACTGACTGACCCATTGACATTTCAAAAGTGCCTGTAATTCGTTTATTTGAAATAAATGCTTTGGTTTGAGTTTGAGTTTTCAGTATTTTGTCTCAGACTAGACGGTTGGGAAACACCGACCTCGTATAAGTAGTTTTTAAAATATTATTGACGTGTAAAATTGTTTGTGTAAACCCTACTTACATAATACATAAATAAAATATGTTAATTGAATCATTTACATACACTCTTCAAAAAGTATTTTAATTATTTAATTTACTTCATGAGTAGTTAATTTTAAATTTTGCACAAATTAATAAAAGGTAGAGATGAATCTCTAATAATCACGTTGATCCATTTTAAAAATGAACGCCCCTCCACAAAACGTGAATTTCAATGTGTGAGAGGAAATACTTATCGCAACACTTTACTTGTGTGCGTGCGCCGACTTTACTGTCAACATGGACTCGTCGCCGCACTTAGAGGTCAACTAATCGTGCGATCAGTCCATGTAACAACATTGTGCCGCTGGGTCGTGGTTTCTTCGAAAGAGATACCGTAGCCCAGGCACAGGCAACTGAAGGAACACGGGTGGGTTTTAGTCAGTAAAAGTCTGATACGCCCTCCTGCTCCGCCCAGAGCGGGAAAAGTAATTTGATGATTTCCCATCCACAAAAAAAAAGGTAACAACATTGTACAGCGGGGAACATGCGCTTCTATGGAACGACCCGTTCGCTCTGTCGCGCGTTCGTGTCATTTATACACTATTTGGCCGACAAATCGGGCTGTTTGACGTTTGAGCAAGTCGGGTAGGTACCTACCGTTTGCATAAAAAAAATCAGTGTTATTGTGTATATTTTTATGTACTCGTATGTTAGTCTGTATGATGTTTATTTAGTTTAGTTTTTGATCGTACTCGCCGGTGACTGAGCAACAAATTACAAAGACCAATTATGTGTATTGCGTCTATACACTTCTTTGCATGTGTGCGTAACCGCTGTGGAGGGGCATTCATTTTTAGTATGGTTTATCTCTACCTACTTAAAGATAATACACTCAAGCATTGTTCTTACAAATCTTCAACATTCTGATTATAACATCATGTTCATGACTAATCATAGTAATCATACCCATGTTTATATTACAGGAGAGCGAAATATTAAAATACTTCACAAGCAAAGAAGAACTGGAGCCATTAGCAGACAACTGTACGAAGGTGTATGTGTGGCATACACGTACGCAGAAGCCAGCAATACTCAACCCTAAAAAGCTAAAGCGTCCTATCATCCCAGACGACCACATCGAAGTGTGAGTCCAAAACAGTATTACATTGGTCTTCATGTACGGGGAGTATCCTCCCACACAGAACATAACCCGCCATGTACATTGAAGGGTTAAATGTTCTCTATACAATGTTAATCTTTTACAATCTATCTTTAAGTATTTGAATACTCAATTGGTGTACACTCAGATCAAAATTGTATTGTCTAATTTCTACTTTTTGTAGATTTTTTCGGGTTTATATATTATATTATTATTTTTATTTATTATATTTTTTTTTTTCTGATATTTGCGTGTTGTAAACTTGTAATGGTTTCGTTAGAAAGCGAATTTAGCTCCGAAATGCCACTTTGTTATATTAATGAAGGTAGTTAAAAAATTATGTTTTGTGCAATTAATAAGAGCTTATTTATCATAAATTAAAATTATACCAGTTATTCATTTGGTGTAGTATCGAGAACAATTATTTGAAAGGCAATATTAATTAGTAATTTAACGTGAAGTAGTTTCAAACTAGTATATTATTTAATTTAAAACAAATATAGCTCAGACGTATGTATAAAATATACTAGAAGCGATATGAAATAGAAAATAATGAGGTTTTATACGGAAATTATCAAGACATGATGAAAAATGGCCAATGTTTGAAGTGCTGTATCTCGGGTTCTATTGGAGCTACAGAGCTGCGGTTGCGCTCAAATTATAGCAATTTTGTATACTTGGAAATGTATAGGATGACTTTTTCCGAACGATGCACCTCGATGAAAATTTCGAGGTTTTTCGAGCACCACGCAGTTAGCACTGGTCTTTTGAAGCTGCTAACATTATTGGTGTTAAATCCTTCGCTAAACAGGTTTAGATTTATTCTGAATCTTCTGGAAATATTTCTGTAAATTAAAATTCAAATTCAAATTCATTTATTTCGTGAACACAGGGTACATACAGAAGGTGTTATAATAAATAAGATCCGAGCTGTGTCCCTGACTGTGTCTTAATGACTCCTTGGAAAATTTGCTCATCAACAATAAAGGCTAGAAAGTATTCATAAATAAATCATTCAAATGGAAACATGTTACAATCTCCATAACATTTTCTACTTATTTCAACAAGAACTACAATATTTCAGTTAAGTAGATTTTTTTTAAACAATTTTTTTTGTTCTTGAAACTAATTGACATTTTTTTTAAATTTAAAACGCTAACAGACTTAGCTTTTAAATAAACAAAATATTGTGAGTAACAGACTGTAACAGTCTGACAGTAAGTCATAAAATAATAAGAGCTCCCACCTCATTCTTGCCTTTATTGGCCGGCTTGAGTTGACATTCAGAAGAGCAAACGTGCTCGGAGGAAGGAAGTATTCCAGTAAGATGCCGCAGTAGGGATCTCAACCATCTTCCGGGCTCTGGGATTGTCCTGATAGTCGTAAAATACCTCTCCACTCCTCAAGCACCTCAGAATATATGTTGCCCCCCCCTGTCGCTACGTCACTAAGTGCTAGCGACAGTTTCCATGGGCCTATTATTGAGTGTGCAAGTCACCGCTTGCCATTTTTTCCGTGTATAATAAAATATTGAACAGACAGGGGCCATAGTCCTTTCATTGTTCTAGGTATAGTTCGCGTCACGTAAAAAGAACGCTGGCCAACTGCACATCTGTAACGTTGTATAGATCGTGTCACGTAAAAAGCGCGCTGGTCAACTGCAAACCATACGTTGTATTAGTTCACGTCACGTAAAAATGGTATGGTATGGTTGTGCGGTTGGCCAGCGCTCTTATTACGTAATACGATCTATACAAAGTCACAGTTGTCCGCTGGCCAGTGTTCTTGTTACGTGACGCAAACTATAACCAAACCAGTCCACTTTCGCCACCCAAACACATATTCCAATATCTTTGTTTCCATATCCTGCAATAGTCCTACACCAATCGGGGATTGTCCTTGGGTGTTGCATAGTGTGACTGGGATAATCATCGGTTGGTGCCTCATTTCATTAAAAGCGTCTAAAGTGCCTCTGCGAGTTGCCTTCGGCCTCTCGTACGCCATCCAAAGGTCTGGGGCCCCAGGGTCCCGAGATAGTTCGAAAACAAAATAATATGTACGAGTATATTATGTTTTAATTATCTCAAGTGTCAATATCGATAAACTGAAGAGGTTATGTTATACCTGCACTCTTCAAGCTCTTTAGTTTTATTTGATAAAGAAAAGTCCAGTTCGAACTACCCTATATTCCGCTTAACGTCACCAGCACCAGAAGTTCCCCTTACTGTATTTTCTATTTCAAAATCTTTTCTTACATTATATACGAATATTATTATAACCAAACCAGAAAAAAACGGCTCTAACTTGAAAGATCTTGGCCATATAGGTATTAATATAATTCCTATATTTGTGTTTGTATCGTACACATGGCTACATATCAAGCTATACTATTCCAGTATCAGCTGATCTCTCATTGTATAGGATTTCCGTACAATGAGAGGTCAGCTTATAATGGAAATTAGCTGCTTGATATGTAACCGTGTGTACTCTATTGATTTATGACAGTGAATGTTTGACAACCTTGAGGTTAAATCCAATGACTGGTTGTGCTATCAATCGCTGTCTTATTTTCATAAAAGGTAAATTAAGAAAAAAAATGGCATTGAAATGTTTATTTTGGTGTAATGTATACAAAATGTACATTACATTTTCAGCTGTTAGGAAGAGGCTTTCCAAAGTTTCCACTTATATTACTTTTATGATCATCACAATCTATCATAATAATTGAATAAAGATGTAATTCGTGTCATTGACTTTAAAAATTGTTCCATTGCGTTCAGTATTATTATTATGTTTTAATATTGTGGACTCTTGTAAAAAAATTCTGGGTCGCGTAGAAAATGCTAGATTTTATAAATAAAAATTTACGTTTTATATTTTAAGTAATTTAGCGTAATAGCATAATTATATTTTACGAGAAAAAAACATCCTCTAGTGTATTGCTAGTCTTATATTTTTATATAATGTTTTGCAATAGTCGATTTCTTGTAGTTAACAAAAATTAGAAACTTTTATAAACTATAAGTTTAAAACATTTTTATTATATCATAGTCGTCATAATATTATATTTAGATTTTAGTAAATTATTTTATAGATGTTAGTTGAAAATCATGTAGCAACTATTTTTAAACGTTTAATATTTCCGTAATTTAAACGCCATCTTGTAACTGCTGCCATCTAAATTAAGTCTGCGAAGTCTTTGGTGTAAGGTAGGTACACATTTTCACGGGGCTTATTATGTAAGTGCGCGAATTGTTAATTTACTTAACGCTAATTTGCGTTCTTAAATTACTTAAATCGAATAACAAAATAATGTAGCAATTTAGGTACTTTTATAATGACCCCCATAACTTACTTTACTACTGAACATGATTATTATAGTTTTGTTTGTCCATTTTGAACTTTAGTGACTTGAAATGGACAAGCAAAAACAATACTAACTGTTTGCGCTCATGTTTATTGACATTTACTAAATACTCTTTTGAATTAAATTGTCATTTAAATCAATTACTTTTGAGATTATTGGCTATTGTTTGTTTTAACAACTCAATAATGTGTCTATTCATAACAGGAATAGATATGTGTGGGTGAATAGCACTTGCACGATGTGTCCCACAGTTCCACCCTACTTTACAGGCTTGTAATGAGTCTCTTTTAAATATAAAGTTCAAGAAAGCTTAGATCACATGGCTAATTTTTTTCTGCTCAATCGTGATATCGGAATGAACAATTTCAGTGTAGGCCGACCATTATGTATCTACCCTTATTTCACGTAGAGCTGTTTACACAACGCTATTCATTCATACAGTGCTTACAACTGTGTATAAATGAGCCATTGTCAATACCTGCTTATCATTTTTTAATTCATATGCGTATATTACTTTTAGCTCTAGAACAAGTCGTGACTTTAGTGCAGCATACTTATTGAGTTTAGTATAAATCACAAAAATAATTAAATTTTCTACTAGTGAGTGACATGTATAGCGTACGACCGTACTTGTACGAATATACCTAAACCAGTGTGCTTTAATATTAAGGAGCTCCCAAAACTCACCCGCATTTTTTGTGATGGGATGCTGCCAAAAACAATAAAAGATATTAATAATCGCCTCTGGCGAAGTATAGTAATTAAGAAACAAACCTAGAACTGCCGATTTATCGCATAAGTCATAAGTATTGAGCCTAAAGATGTACCAACACGGGCAAGTAAATTGCCCAATTGTAGACAATACTGGTCAACCAGTAAATCCTGAGAACACTGAGTAATTTACTGCAATGCAAATGATAGAAATTGCCCAGTATACCTATTCAGAACCAGTCGAAAGTTTGTCGAATCGAAAATTACACATTTCCAATTACTAATTTGCCTTGCCCCCGACATCTGATAGGTATTGGAAGAATGGCGAGAGGACTCTTTTGATATCATTGGTTGATGTTCGATTAGGCACGGAAGCGTATCATACGGTTGTGAATAGCTATGCTGAATTGCGTAGTTTTGGTTGCCTGTGTAAGTGCACCATAAGGAATTAGTTCACAAGCCTAATTAGTCAGTAGCTTTGACACTATAGAAATAGCGTACCGAGCAAAGTTGGTTCACCACGAAGTTTTAATTGCACTAATACATTTCAAGTAAACTTTCTTACTTGAGCACTTGTTAAAAAAGTATAACCCTTCGTTTTATACTAGCTATTAGTCTTAGTGTTAAAGTACGCATAATAAATTAGTTAAGAAATGCTCAAACTTCTGAATCGGTCTAATACTTGACTCATTTTAGTGTAGAAATCGTTTTGTACTTATGTGTTTGTTATTAGAAAATGTTGTAAAAGATAATTTTATCAACTTTATGACACATGTCAACTTTTACAGAGAAATGTGTACCGCGACCACGAACTACTATTTTGTACCCTCCATGAAGAATGACACAAGTCGACATACAGCGGTAATGAAATGCTTAACAAGTTATGAAACATTTGATTATCTTAATGCTTAAATATTTCTTAATTTTGCAGTCGGTGTCTCCGTATCTGTTATAGAAAGGGAAATAAGTTTCGTGTTCAAGGATACAACTAGCTTTTACTGATTAATTTTGACGATATTATTTGTGTACATATTTTGATATATTTGACATTGAACCGTGGCCCTTTCCTGAAGCAAGTATGAGTAACTATCTTGATGGCACATGGCACAATTAAAAATAAAAAAGCTCTGTGCGCAATTAAACATATAATATGTAACACAAAAAAAAAAAACTGCTATGATCACTTTTGACTAATGATATTACTCAATTACACATTCCCGAACTCAATAAATCGAGCCACTCTGCATTTTTTGTTTAAATGTCTATGACTTTTTAAATGGTCGTAAATTCAAATTCGGAACAATGATGACACAAAAATGATGGCCAGTATGTCAGCTTCAAAACTGCATCAAAACTTTTTCTTTGACTCATCATTGTTTTCACACACATGGAAATTCACGATGGTAGGATTACCTGAACTTAACAAAATATTTGGGACTCGTGCTCGCGGTATCTTCTATCTCTACTTTTTATCGAATACTTTTGAAACCCTACTTTAAAAACGGAAGATCTAGTGGAATTATGTATCAGTTAATGCAAAAGAATCTGTGACTGTTTGAATTCAATTAATTTAGTGCATATCGATTCTCAATTGTATTGTTATGTCTTCTTTGGTTTTGTATTTATTGAGGTAAAATGAATAAAATAATATTTACAAAGTACTTTCATGTTTGACGGAATGTAATAAAATACGCATTACTACTTTGGCCAAAAATCGAGGCCTAAAATTCCCCCTTGGTAAACATTGTAACGTTCTATTCTAATCAAGTCTTTGTGTTAGTGAAAAATTGAACATAAATGTATTATTGTATTCGAATACGTAATTTTTAATAATATTGTTTTATTGAATGACCGTGTCGCGATGGCAATAATGTAATATTTACATAAACAATAGATTTAATTGTATCTTTACAATTTATGAAAAATGTATCTTCCGTTGATAAAACTTTAGGTTAATTTTGTAGCGTCTATAGTACGAACGACTAGGAAACTCTTTATGTGATGATTTTTTAGATTTCTATAACTATAATTTTGTAAATAGGTACTTCATATTTAATTTTACTGTGAGAATAAAAAAATGCAAATGATGATCTGTGTTGTTTTCTTTTTTGTATAGGTAAGTACATAAATTGTTCTAACCAAACAATATAATTCCTTGATCAGTTATTACATAAGCTAACCGTACACTTTGGATTGAAAATGATAAATGAGACAATGATTACTAGATGGCGCAAATTTATAGAAAAAGTTCTTTAACTTTGCGCCATCTAGTGATCATTTTTGTTACAATTATGGAAGAACATCTTGTTTATGACATAAGACACAAGTGGCGCCGGTTATCGATGAACTGTCAATTACTATGAAAAAAAACTTACAAATTTAATGCCCGTTTTCACCAACCCTAAGTGACACTTACATTAATCCAAGAGTGCACTGTTGAATTTTAAATGCTAGGCGGCCGCGGCAGCGCCGAGAGTTGAAAATCCAAGAGTGCAATAATATTTAGGGATTCATTTAAGTGTCACTTAAGGTTGGTGAAAACTGGCATTAGGGTTTCGAGGATCGACCTTTTACTTTAGCTCGTTAGCTTGGGGTCTTGGATTTCTTTGGTTGGTTGGTCTTGTACCTACTTCCTAAGAATTTAAAAGACAAACCGCTGCTATAGATTCAGTCATCAACACGTCAGTGGTAACACTTGATCTACGAAAACTGCCTTTACTGCAGTGTAAAGGCGCTGATGGTGTAGGTACACGTGCGGTTGAATTTGCATTATGAAATAGGTATACCTACCTAACATGTACCTAATCATTCTGAACAGTCATTTAGTTACCTACGTAGTATGGATGATGCCTACGTCAAAAAAAAAAAGAAATTCTGTTTAGTCCGTTACTCAGATACCTAATAAAAAAAATATTAGACACGTATTTTTTGCTATATCATGTTGATAAAAAATGACTTCGATAAAACGTATTGGGGAGTGGGGACTCGCTACGTCACAACTACGTAGGTAAACTACCTACCTAAAATCTAGCAAGGCGTGACGTCATGCCAAATTTTAACTCGAATGTATCGCCGTAATCTTTTGATTACGCCAAAAAAAGAAAAATAATGGACACGTATTTTTTCTTTTTTTTACATGGCAGACTAAGAAATTTTAGTCATCATCCCTTGGCGTAGGTATCAATCACCACTGGTATCTATCACCAACTGAGTACAATCAATCTGCATAGTCTTTTCCCAACTATGTCGGGGTCGGCTTCCAGTCTAACCGGATGCAGCTGAATACCAGTATTTTACATGGAACGACTGCCTTTGGTAAGACTGGTTGTCAGACTTTCGGGCTTCTGACGACCCGTACCTAACGATTGTCAAAAATCCACTAATGACAGCCGGGACCAACGGCTTAACGTGCTTTCCGAGGCACGCAGGAGTCTCGGTATGTAAAGATGGTCACCCATCCACGGAGCAACCCTTCAAGCGTAGCTTAGCCACGAGCTCCTCAAACATAGAACATACTTAAGTATTTTATACCTACCTACCTACTAAATATTAGTGTCGGTTATTAGGTAACAAACCTAGGGGTTTAGTACTTAGGTACCTAATAGGGAGCTAGGACCTACCAAAATATTTTTCGAAGGTTTTACCAATAGGGGTTTAGTCAGGTACCTACTTACCTAATAGGGAGCTAGGACCTACCAAAATATTTTCAGAAGGGTTTACCAACATAATCAAGTTTAGGAAGGTAAATCAGAACTTCTGAAATTCGATTTGCCCAATAATCAAAGGAGGCTTGTAATGCAAAATGTTTTCGCCGTGCGACTAACTTGAAAACTTTTTGAGTGACAAGTTTTTTCTTCGCTTAAAGGTGGGTAAGTGCGGAGATGTCTGCACAATCGAGGGGTGAATTTGAATGAATCTGGAGGAATAATACCTACAGTACAATTAACACTTATATGTACCTAGAAAGCACTCATTAATGTCAATTTTATCAATGTATTTGGTTAAGTATATGACTTTACAAGTAGGTAATTGCGTTTGTGTACCTAAAGATAATTTTCGTCTAAAGCCATAGAAATATAAAAAAAACAGGAGAAGTGGCATGGGGGCGTTTCTGTGTCCACGCGTTATGCGCACGCTGCGCCTTTACTCGCCAAATGGCCGTCTCCGCGAACTAGTATGATTTCGACCGTGGTCACGATAAATTATAAAAATGCCGTGTTGTTCAGTGGTTTCCTGCAAAAACCGAAGTGATATTAAAAACTTCGTATCTCACGGAATCACTTACCATATGTAAGTAAAAGTATTTTACTGTATTTATCTTTAAAATCATAAAAAAACAACAAATCGTAAAATATTTCTTGCTTTTACTACGTTATTTTTGTTTTCAAATATCGCAGCGGCTGTACTATTTTTGCAGCAAATACATTGCTCCTTAACCACTACCTTAAGTATGTCGCTAAGCGACTGGACAAGCAATGTAAAAATAACAAAACGATACTTTATTTACGCGGAGCGTCGCATAGTACAGCCGCTGTGTCTTGCGGCGAGATAGTGATGAGGTTAAGATCCACTAAAGTAGGCTATCGATAATAATGTCGATTGCCCAACGAATATTATATTGCTATTATAGTTTATTTTTCAATTTGTCAACCGTTTTAGCCCGGTTGGAACACTTGAAAAGATGACGTTTAAGTACGGTTGGAAAACCTTTGAGAATGTAAAATAATCTTTTTTACTGTTTTTGATTATTTTACAGCGTCCCTAGTTGAGAAATGCATAACCAACGGTCGTAAAGTAAGTTTATTAATGTTTAGGTGGAGTGTTTTTGGGTTTAAATTATCGCATCTTCGTGCTATTTCCTTACTTTTTTTTGGTTTTGGTATTTTACTTCTGCTAGTCTTTAACTATGCACCACAAGATTCGAATGCGTTGTAGTAATCGGTATGGTTCAGATAAAATATTTGTGATTTTTGCTTAAAATAAGTCAACATATTCATGCTATTTATTTTTTATTCATGAGTATGGTATGTGTTTGTTTTCATATATTTAACTATTTCTTAACTAAGGGTTTTTTTTTAATAACAAAAGCCTATTCGCCTGTTGCCTGCTACCTGCTTACTCATCGTGAGGTTAAGAAGTATAGACCGCGCGGAACTAGTTGACCGCGCGTTAGGTATGTGAGCGGTGGGATGGAGGAGCGGGGGCGCATTACTCAGTACGTGCGTTGCGAACCGCCGCCTCACTCCTGTCTTAGCGGCCAACTAGTTCCTAGACTATAGACTATAGCTTAAGATATTTATTTTGTAAATGATCATTAAGTTCTTATAGTATCTTTTTAGCTTCCCATAAGATACAAATACAAAAAAAGAATGGATTGATGCCACAGGAAGGCCACCTAACTGGTTCCCAACAAACTATAGCACCATATGCTCAATTCACTTTAAGGCAGAAATGTTCCAGCCTCTAAAGAAAACTCGCAGGCTTTTTGAATAGGCAATCCCAAAATTAAGAGTACGTCAAGTACTGAACTAATACCTCCACTTTACAGGTCAGTGAGTAAACACATTATAACAGGGTTCAACAATTCCTATGGTTTCACAGCCTAAACCAACTTAACCGGATTGTTTTAATTTATTGATTTGCGTTTTTCTTAAAAAAAAAAAACATATTTTTTTATTTAAAATATATAATACTTACTGGACATATCATTTTTTATTTTATTTTCAGGACCCCAAATTTTTCTTGTACAGTAATAAATTGAAGTATCGATAACTTTCTGATTTAGTCAATCACTAGCGTATATGTAAAATAAATTGCTTTTTGCACAACACAATAATAGCGCCAGATGTTTTTGTGTGAGTAAGTTGTACGGTGCATGGTAAATGCACGCTGTGTGTCACGAGTTAAGGTTTATAATTGATTGTGTAGTATGTTCTGATTTATGAATTGCAAGTGTGTGCGCGACTTTGTATCTATTGCTTTTATTGAACTACATGTGTAGTAGTGGCGCGGTGGTGGGGCCAACCTAGCGACATCGGGTTCTGATACATTTTCAACTACCGGGCATATCTCCTTCTTTCATATATCTATGTCTAAAGCAGTAGGTACTATAGACTGGTGATTTTGAAGGTGCACTCAGTTCGAATGGTGATCGGTTTTACGAATTTTGCCGATGCTACATATAAGTTGTGTCATACTGTAGATACTTACCTACAAGCAAATGTTTGTTTCGAATGAAACACTTAAAAAAAAATGCAAGGCATAATCTACAGAAAGAAGAAATCTAGGTACATGTCACTGACACTGGCATGGTCACCATCAGGGATTTTAATCTTGATAACAAAAAAAATGTCGAAATTTGACGCCAAATATCAGAATTTGTCGGTCACTGGTTCAAAAGTTATAAGGGTTCATAGGTGGCCGATATGGAGAGCGTCTTCCCAGCTTGGCCACATTTATATCTCAAAATCTAGGGCACCTAGCGAATATCTGTTTTCTCCCAAATTTAGTCGCTAATTAGTCGCAATTTTTCGCAAAGTCACAGATTTAGTCGGGTCTTAGTTTAAAAGATTAACACCCAGTTTCTGAATTGAGAATTTGAAGTTGAGAACGTCCTAATCTGTACTTAAGTATAACTTAAACATTTTTTCATTTCTGAATTAAGTTTTTTTAAACTCTAATCAAGATTTGAGTAATACAACATCATTTACTTAAATTTGAAAGAAAGCATGCTTAACTCATGCTTAAGGACGTCAGTTGCGTTTCTGAACTAAGAAAAATGTGTTTGACAATACTCAAAGCATTATCAACGTCAAGTTGAGCAGTTGAAAGTTGACACACCAATTTCGGAAATACAATAACTAGTGATTTTGATCATAATGAGTGACGACGATACTTCCCTGTCGTCTGGAGATGCCTCAACGCAGACAACCGCGCAGAAGAATAGCAGGACATCGGCTTAGCTTGTTCGTAATATGCTTATAATGAGTTCAATTTTTAAGTATAGTCCAAGAGCCGATTTAGTCGGGTCTCAGTTTAGAATAATAATATGTTTATAATGAGTTCAATTTTTAAGTATAAGTAATCCAAAGCTAGATCGAAGAGTTTACGCTAAAATATTTGATCAGCTCTTGGACTAGGTATACCTACTTAAAAATTTAACTCATTATAAACATATTATTATTCTAAGACCCGACTAAATCGGCTCTTGGACTATACTTAAAAATTTAACTCATTATAAGCATATTACGAGTATAATTCTAAACTAAGACCCAACTAAATCGGTGACTTGGTGAAAAACTGCGACTACCTAATTCTGATATTTGGCGGCAAATTTCGACTAATTAGAGACAATTTTTTTGTTTTATCAAAATTAAAATCCCCGAGTGGCCTTGCCAGTGTCAGTCTCACGAAATCTACAACCTGCCACATGCAACCTGCTGCAATTCTTAATAGGTTCTAATGGTTATTATTATTATCATCACACTTCACACTAATATTATAAAGGCGAAAGTTTGTGATTGTGTGTGTGCGTATGTTTGTTACTTCTTCACGCTCATACGGCTGGACCGATTTGGATGATTTTTTGTATGTAAATTGCTTTTACCTTGGATTAACACATATGCTACTTTTATCCCGGTCTACGCGGGTGAAACCGCGGGGCACAGCTAGTTAGGTATAAGCCTGTGTTGTCCCACTGCAGAGCAGAGGCCTCCCTTCCCTCTTTCTAATTTTCCCAGCTGGTGTGAATGTAGGCCAATCCTTTAAAAAGGTGCCCAGCTCATCCCGCCATCTCTTTCTGGGCCTGCCACGTAGTCGTTTCCCGCAATCTGGAATCCACTGAGTGGTGGTTTTTGCGTATTGCTGCTCCGAAATGATGCCAGCCCAGTTCCACTTTAGTCCAGCAGCTGTTCGGTCAGCGTCCGCTATTTGTGTTTTGGAACGGAGTATAGAGTTCCTTATGTGGTCTGTGAGTTTGACACCATAGCTACCTACTTCGTTCCATGGCCCGTTGGCAGACTCCAAGTGCGGACTTTTGACGCTTTGTAAGAGACCATGTTTGCGCTCCGTAGGTGAGGGTGGGAAGAATGTAGGTACCTACATGTCCATGAGCTTTCGTTTTAATGAAATTGGGAATGATCCTTTCATGAGATGTATCATCGACCAATAGTTCTTCAACTTAGCGAGTCGTTTGTACGTTTTATCGTGAAAGGATATCCTTCCAGGCGAGACAGGACAAACAATGTCGCACGACGCACACAAAATGCCTGGAAGAACTAACTACTCGGTCCAGGTAAATGTACTCATGGACATACTCAACCTCCACACCTCCAATTTCTACGTTGCGTTCGGTGTTGTTCGTCATCAGCTTTGTTTACGACATGTTCATCGTAAGTCCGACTTAAAGACTGGCGTGGCTCAGTTGTTCGAGCATTCGGCCTAGCTCAGCTGCTGAGGAAGAAAAGAGGACAATGTCGCCTGCAAAACGTAGATTGGTCAATCTCCTTTCGGTCTCCTCAATCTCCTTTACCTACTCCTTTATATAGGTTTTCAGTCTGTTTCCATTGCATGATAAAAAAAACACACCAGAAATCCATTAGCTTGCAAACCGCTAATGGAGGAAGCTATGTAGGTAAGTAGTGCAAGATTTCTCTTTTATGTAGATCAACTAAGTATAGTCCATAAAAAAGTTTTTGCAATGAACGAAAAACAGATAGATTCAGATTAGATTTCATATACATACCTACTTAAAAGATTTTCAAATCTATGTGGGTAGATAAGAATATATGTAAATTAAATATTTACCGACGTTAACTTACACACAACAGAAGCAAACTAAGTCGCAGCCCAATCATCTGATGCCTGTAAATTAAACGGCGAAGTCTGTCGCACAGTCTAGCCGAGTGGTTTGCCATGTTAAGCCGGTTTCCCCAGAGTATCCAAAGTGCGGACACTTCCACAGCTTCTCAAGGGGTCGATTAATTCACTTGCCACTGGAACAGCTTGAGCAAATACCTCCAAGGGCAAACATTAGTTTGTGAAAAGTGCCCCACTTTTGGAGATAAACTCAATTTTACAAGTGCTATAATCGTGCTTAGGTATGCCCTAAACTTACTTCTCTCTAACTACTTAGGTACTTAGTGACATAATGTTTTAGGACTTAGTAAAATAGTTTTGATTGAGTAGGTAGCTAAAACTAACTTAACCTTCATTGAGAAAAGGACCAACTAAGTAATCAAAAGTGAATACCTGACTCTTGTTTATCCTAACAGATTTCTCAGAAAGACTTCGTACCTAGGTACCTATTGCGATCTTAAAATATCCAAATTCGTACCTTTAATATACCTAACAGTCTCCGTGAAAAGCTCAGGCTTTCACACAGGGTTTTCACGGTCTGTAAGCATCAGTGCTTACAGACAAACTTTTCACCATCACACAAGCCATCAAACAAAGCACAATCGCTTGAACACAATACACCCATTCATCACAGATTTACAGCATCCGCTAAATTACTCCGTGAACACGCTACGTTCTCGTAAAATTACGTGTTTTCAGTGTTTTGCTACTCAAAATGATGCTTCTATTGAAAATTGCGAAAGTTTACGAGGAGCTGTGCGAATTTTTCAAAGAGAATATGGGTGAGCTCTCGAAACTTGGGCAATAACGCCAGAAGTGCAGAACTGGAACACTCGTAGCTCTCACTCAACTCTAGGACCTATATCGAGAAATTTATAAACATCGATCCCTAACGCAGAAGTTGATAGGGTATCTACCTACCTATATTAAGTACCTAAGCAGTTAGCGGACTCCTAAAATCGTCTATAGATTTTGAAGAGCGTCCGTAGATTTGACTACCGTAGGTTGGTACAAACACTGGTACCTATGTGAATGTCTGTGATGTAGGTTAGGTTATAACCTAATCTAGACTCCCTTTAGAGAATCACAAAGCCTACCTAGGTAAGTAGTAGATACATTTCTAGTTAGATCATCAGGATTCTCCTGTCCTTATCTCAATTTATTTGGGGTCAGCGCAACATGTCCGTTTCTTCTATACCTACTTACTTCTCTGTGCTACTCCTTTTCTAGCCATATCATCTTTTACATAGTCCATCCATCGTTTCTTTGTTGTCTTTGTTCTCCCATACTCGTATAGCCATCCACATTCAAACACAAAACTTTCCTGACGACATTTTCCTTATTCCTCCGCATCACATACCAGAACAACCGATTTCCACACAAATTTTCAGTCACCTCGCCGGTGTCACTTTCTCACTTCCTTTTATATGTATACAGGCCTACTTATTTCTTGTTCTATCCTTTCGCGTAACATGTAACTACCCAACTAACAAATTAATGTTTTATAATAGTCAAGATAACGTTTTACATTTTCATTTACGTTTTTAAGATTGGTCGCAAAAACGTACATATAAACGTCTAAAAAACGCGAAAAGGGCCCAAATTATACGACATTAATATCGTTTAGTAGGTATATAGAAGTCAGCCAATGACCGTTGAACGTTACATAAAAGTTAAATAAAAGTACAAAGACCGACTTTTTGGTCCAATACTTGTTGTGATGAGACCCTTATGTGACCGCGTATGTCACATTGCAGTTGTAATGACGTTGTGCAGTGTCAAACAATACGAATCAACGACAACCGTTTTGATTCGCGTGTTTAATATTGTGCGTGTATGAAAGAATAAGAGAAAAAGTAAATGAAGTTAATTTCCATGATTTCAAAATACTATTATTGTATCTACATTATTTAAGTTAGTGTGATATAATACTAATTGTGATCGGTATTTCTTCAGGGAACTTTAGTTTTATGACAATGTATATATGTGTTGTTGTCAAGTTTTTAATGCCCTCCTCTATTTCTTTGTAATTCAAGGGTTTTAGTTAATTATTCAAGATATGTTTTCATAATAAAGCTCCAACCATCTTGTCTAAGTTATATGGCGACCTCTATAATACACTAATACAACAAAAAGGTCGCATATACTTTTCCTTGAGACCATGACGCCCCGGCCATTTTCAGCTGACTTTAGATTTCTCTCATCATTACTTACTTTTTAATTTGAATGACAAAATAAAATAGAAATGGTTTAATTAAAGTGTGGGTTTGACCTATAGATGATTTAAAAGTCTACTTAAAGTTATGTACTACCGATGAAATTCAACATTTTAGTCTCATGCAAGTCTTAATTAGTCTTCCATATGACTAAAACAGTTTTGTAATATATAAAGGTCCTGCACAAACTTTTAAGCGGTGTTTTAGTTATATAAAAGTTAAACGGCTGACACCATTATATGACGTCGTATAAGTTAGTCTTGAAAACGTTTACTCAACATATGCACTGACACCATTGTACGACGTCGTATAAGTTAGTCCTGAAAACGTTTACTGAACATATACACTGCTTCCATTATACGACGTCGTATAAGTTAGTCCTGAAAACGTTTACTCAACTTTATAATAAGACATTAAAGTCAGGTGACTGAAACATCGTAAGATGAACGTCTATTTAACGTAATAGTTAACTAAATACCGATATATAACCGTTTTATAACATGAAGTCATATAAGACTGGAATTATACGACGTTTTTGCTAGTTGGGTAAGAGGCATGTGTGCCTCATCAACACAGCTGCTGGAGTCGCATCGCAATGTCAACTTTAAGGCGTTTGTGGTGTGCATACCAACATGCTACCTGCACCTGGTGATGGAAGAAAGCTTTTGGCCGCAGGATGTGGTATTCCGCCGCTTTCGCGGACAAGTGCCACCGGAAAGCACAAATACTTATTGCGACTAAGTGACATTAACATTATTATTGAGTTTTATTTACTATCAAAATTGTTACTATATTATTATGTATTCTTAGGTTAAGGTATGTATCTATGGGTCTTTGTTACCTGAAAACAAATGGTTTATTTATTTATTATCATCTCAGCTGCATGTAAATGCCTTTCATTAATTCCTTTAGTGGCCCAACAAACACTAATTATAGGCGTAATGCATTCTTTCTGAGAGCCAGTCGGAGTTTTAACGAAATTTGTTGTGAGCAAGACATTGACCTTTTCTGCACCAATGCAAGCACACTAAGGAAGCTCTTAGCTAAGCCATTTTTTGTACAAGAGGCACCTGCCTGCACGTGAACCGTTTAATGCCCAGATTGGCTTAAATTGGTTTCACTTACCAACTCTGAGGAAATAACTGTATGGAATAGAATAGAAATCGCTGTTTTGCTTATAATGAAGGTATAAGTACAGATCAGATGTAACTTAGACTATGAGGGAGTAATAATTTTGTATTTATCTGTGGAGGCTTGTAAATAGCAATTTAGTTTTATATTATTGTTATTATAATGTTATTAGTCTGTAAGCCTTCCGAAAATAAAAATAAAACATTCTGATCACATATTTCTAGTTACTTAGGTATATACACACAATCAATCAATCAGGCAATAATGTTCCCACTGCTGGGACAAGGGCTCCTCTCTTGGAGAAGGAGTGGGTTATCACGGGGGCCTGGTACGGGTTGGTAGATGTCACATGTCTTCGAATTTCTGGTTTTAGGACATGCTGGGTTCCTCACGATGTTTTCCTTCACCAATTTGAGAGCAGTGGTGATGAAATTATTTACACAAAGTAAAGCACCTGCCTGGTTTGGAACCCACGACCTGTAACTCTTAAGTCGAGACCATTACCACTGGGCCAGCACTGCTCCCTCTAGTTAGACAAACTTATTTTTGAAAACCGATACTTAGGTACATAATTAAGTTTTAGACCGACAGCGTTAATAATAGCCTACAGACTTGTTATCCCAAGCAACGAAAACTAATTGGCTAAGCACAAATTACACACGGGCAGCGGTCAATTTGCCCAAATTACCGACAACTGGGTAACCTAAGGCTTTTAATTGTAGGTACTCTTTAATCGCCCTCTTGGGGCTGAATGAAGAATGAGGGGTAGGTACGTATTGTAGGTAATTATTTGTAAGCAGAAATAGTAGAAAAGGCATGTCTCTCACATAAGTAGGTACATAAATAAAACTCACGCCTTCTTCCAAGGGGAGTGGGGAAACTACTACTACTACTCAATAATAAGTATTATTACACAGGCCTATTCGGTTATTTTAATATAGTTGCTAAGCAATTTATGCTCGTCACAATGCATATCGTGGAAGTGGAGCTGATGGTGAAGTACCAGGAGAACTCCTCAACAATAATTAACTTCCCTGCACTGGGGAAAGCAACATTTTCTAAAAGGTGATGAGCAATAAATTGCCAAAAAGGTTATAACTTAGATAAATTGCTATAATAATGACTTGTGCACTAAAAAGTGAGAAATAAAAGTTATTCCAAAAAAAATTTAATAACCGACTTCCAAAAAAAACACTACAAAGTGAAAAATAACTTTAATTTCGGATAAGTCAGTGGCAATAAACTAAAATACAGATCCAAAGACACCGCGACTTCCGAAATTAAAGTAATTTTTCACTTTATAGTGTTTTTTTTTGTTTTTTATTTAAATTCCAACCGATTAGATTCAAAACCTTGCTGGGATTTGGCTGGAGAATAATTGAGCAAAATGATTAATTCAAATCGGTTAAGGATTCTCGAGACAAACGGGGACTACATTAATGTTTAAGCTGAGGTAAATTGTGGATACGAAAAATTAGGTGTAGGAAGTACCTATAGGTACCTTATAATACCTAAATTAGGAAACAGTTGCGAAAGTCTACGGATAAGCATCACAGAATTTAGTTAGTAAAGGTGGTCCTAGGTCCAAGGTAGGTGGTTTAATTGTTCACCTCTATAAAGCACAGTTAATGAGGTTTTTGTGGATACTCGGATCGTCCTAATTGAAGTTGTAGGTGATTCACACGCATCACAGCATTTGTAGGTAGTTAAATGACTCCTCCTCTAAAGTCTAAAATATCTCAAACCACTTGATTGCCAGTCTAATGATAACACCGCTTAAATTACAAGAATGGTGCCTACACATTTTCATACCCAGCAACTCAGACCAAATAAAAAGCCGAAACATAGCGCTGCGAACACAGCAGTGACGCATTCGCAAAACTATACCTCGCTCTATGCATACACGCTCACACGCACCACATTTACACCAATCTACAACTAAACTACACCTCACTAAGTGCACACATGTTTACGAAACCGGCCTCACGTCACTGTTGACAGACGCTATGTCTTGGTTTTTATTTGATCTGAGCCCAGTAACTCCTAATTTTCAGTTAATTTTGAACCGCATACCAGGGCACAAGTTGAAGGTACCTAAGCTACCTCCCGGTAGTAATTAGGACGAAGTTTCTCGGGCGTCTACGCCTAATTGGATTAAATAAACCTGTGGTAGACAGTATGATAGCTTTATGTACATACCTAACCGTATCTTGCTACTGACAGCTGCAGTGTTGTTATATCTAGGTAGGTACGTGTTAAAGCTAACATTAGGCTGTTAACAATATGACGATGGAAAAAAGCCGCGGTTCTTATTTCAAGATGTGTGACTGATACAAATCAAAGTTAATTCTGGTATATTTTATAATCTGAACAGTGAACATAAGCATAATAAGCAGTAACCACCCTATAATGTTCCCACTGCTGAGACACAGGCCTCCTCTCTATGAGAGGGAGTGGGCCATAAGGCTGCGAATCCATGAGAAAGGGGCGAGGATGCGTAGCGAGGGATGTGTGTAAAACTACCCAATAAGCCCACCAGCTACCAGCTTAGCTCAAGCTATTTTTATTTATTTATTCAATTGGTCTTACGAGCTAACAGGCATATGAGGCATACCATCCAAAACGCTCATATGATTAACTTACAATTCAATTGTGGCTACACACACTCGTCTCCTTATACAATAGATTTTCTAAAAATAGCAATAATGCCCATGTCTATAAATAATAATAAAAATTAGATTACAACGACGAATTAATACAGCAGCAGAATATAATGTCAGTTTAGTGTCAATTAATAGTGATCAATTCAACTTAGTTATTATGTATGATTATAATATGTCATTTAAAATAATACGAATTTTATTATACAAATGTCCTAATCCATCGGCAAATAAGTCCAGTCGGTCGGTCCAGTCAGTTCGTGGTGCTGAGCAAGTATGTCCCCGATAGTGCGGAGTACGCGGTTGGTGGGCGCGTGTCGCCCGCGCTCGGTGCGCGCGGCGGGCAGCTCTGAAAATTAAGTGATGTTCGTTAGTTTTACACACATCCCTCGCTTCGCCTCCTCGCTCATTTCTGGTGGAAACGCAGCCTTATTCACCACGCGGGCCTAGTGCCGGTTGGTAGATGTCACATGTCTTCGAATTTTTGGTTCTCGGACATCGCCGGTTTCCTCACAATGTTTTCCTTCACCATTTTGAGAGCAGTGGTGATGAGATAATTTTTACACAAAGTAAAGTGCCTGTCAGTGTTCGAACCTACGACCTACAACTCTTAAGTCGCGGCCGTTACCTGCACTGGACGACCACTGCTCTCAACAGTGAACACCAACGGTGAACACGCTGTACCTATAAATTAGATTAGCGATCGGCCCGTTGGTATTTGAGCGCGACTTATATTTAAAAATCGTTCTAGAATACGAATCACAATCTTCACGTTGAGCATTCAGCTCGACCTGTAGTTTCAAAAATTTCATAATATGCGTAGCTTTTTTCCAACTACGAGTATGTTGGGGTTGGCTTCCAACATAAGCAGATGCATGCAGCTGAATATACCAGTAGGTATGTATATTACACGGAGGACTGCGAAGCTACCAAAAACTAATTTGATTAAATAGATTAACCTCCACGTTGCTATGCGTGACCAAACCCATCAAATCCCCGTCTTTGGTGACCTTACAGACTATCAGTAATAGTGTCACTTAAGTTTACCAAACATTTGGCGTGGGCCAGATTTTCCTTGCGTTAGGGCGAGCATCATTTATCTTAATAAGGGACGTTGATTGTCACTGGCGCGCGCCGACGTCACGTCGCCCGCTGCAGGTAGATACGACGATGAACAAAGAAAAATATTATGTACGGAAAATGTTGGATTATTTCTAGTTGTTAAGCGATTTATCCCTGGGAGTTTTACTTAAGTTGTTGTGATCATTAATAGAATATTAGTTACATATGCTTCAATCGATAGGTACTTCATTAACTGTTGATTAAATTAAACTCTGCCTCGTTAGTCTATTGGTCGCAATCGCTACTGCTGGCCATAAGGTCCTGGGTTCCATTCCCGGGTCGGTCAATGTGTTATTGGGTTTTCTTAATGAATGAATTTCTCAGGAACAGCTCGGAGTCTGGATTTGTGCCCAGTTAATGGCAAAAGGCTCGCCCCCCATTATGGGACTTAAAACATAACGATAACTGGCGAAATGTGAGTGTACTATAGATACTACCTACACCTCTGCTGGAATACATGCGTGATGTTTTGTTATGTTATGTTAAACTAGCTGCGCCCCGCGGTTTCACCCGCGTAGACCGGGATAAAAGTAGCCTATGTGTTAATCCAGGGTATAAGCTATCTACATAACAAATTTCATCCAAATCGGTCCAGCCGTTGGAGCGTGAAAAAGTAACAAACATACACACACACACACACACTCACAAAATTTCGCCTTTATAACCATAAACTTAACTCATATTTATTTCAGTCTTTGTACAAAGTTGTCTTGAAAGCCGAAGGTTTTAGCTAGATGCTAGTCCTTGTCTGCCTAGCTTGAACCCGCGATATAATGCAGAAAAGATTGTTTTAGAATGTTCTTCACGGTTTTATTACAATAACTGCATCAGCGTCTTTATGTAAAACATGCAACCAAAATCCCATTACCCAAAATGACACAAACTCACATGGAATAACATCTTGAACAAAAGTTGCAACGCGTGACATTTACATGAGATTTTACATCTCCTAGAATTTCCTGTGGAGCGGAGACAAATTATGGAACTAAATTCCGTTTCCTGGAGTTAAAATATTACCTTTCTGCATACTTCCTGAAATATGGTCGTCATCTGCAATGTTGCTTGATATAAATTGCTACAGGAGAAGTATTCTAGGAATCCTCACCTGTAATTAGGGAGACGTCTCGTCTCGATGCAGATTAATTGTCTTTGTGAACGTTTTAATCTCATTTGCGTTTCTGTTGTGACAAGCTGGGAAATTGTTTTTTAACGAGACTCTCCTTGGGTATTCTTGGGGTTTCCTTGGGGCAAAAAAAAAACAACTTTTTTGTGCCATGTTTTTTTTTTGAGCGATATTCATCATCTGCAAAGCCATTTCCTAACTATGTTGGGGTCGGCTTCCAGACTAACCAGATGCAGCTGGATACCGGTATTTTACATTGTGCGACTGCCTATCAGATTCCACAACCAGTTACTGGGTAATACGCTAGTAAAATTAACAGAAAAAAATATATATTTCTAATTAAATAGCCTGTGTACCCCTCAATATTAATCTAACATAAATTACTATTATTTTCAAATTAAAAGGTAAATTAATTGGTAAGACTGGTTGTCAAACTTTCGGGCTTCTGATGACCCGTAACGGCTGTCAAAAATCCACGAATGACTGCCGGGACCAACGGCTTAACGTGCTTTCCGAGGGAAGGGGGGGGGGGGGCTGGGTATATAAAACATGGTCCCACCCATCCACGGACCAACCGTGGTAAGCATAGCTTAACCTGATCGATCGACTCGTGCGGCTGTTTTTTAGCTATAAAATAATAATAATAGTAATAGTCTAAAAATTATCAACATGTGGGATGTGGACTCAGCGATCATTGTGCCGATAGTCGTATCAGCTAATGGCTTAATTGCCTAGAGCCTCGACCAACACCTAAGGAGGCTCTCGTTGGGCAGCTGGATTAAGGGCCTGATTCAGAAAGCGGTACTTCTGGACACGGTGCGTATTGTTAGGAGGTTCCTCTCTCTGGAGCCCTGACCGCCGGTAGCTTGGACCCTGTTCCCGATACCGGTGGGCTACTATATTTTTATGTTTTTAAATGTTTTAATTTTTTATAAAAATATTTGAAAATGTAAATTATATGTATATAAATGAAATAAAGGATAGTAATAGTCTAATAGTTCACACGTAGGTAATTCCTACATACTTCGTGGAAGGCGAAAAAACTAATATCAAAACTATTATTACTTAGTTGTTGTTAACTCCATTACACATTATTAGTTGTTCCAATTTAATCTATTGATCCTTTTAACGATAGCGCGGTGGTCGTTTGGATTAATTTGCCAATCGGAAAATTTCAGTGGCACTCTAGTCTGGCCAGCAATTAGCATATAAATTAATTCCGTATTATTATACCTTCCTGTGTCGCTGTCCATCGGGGGCTCATAGATAAGGGAATTTCATAGTTCGCTGAAGCGAGACGGTTTTATGGTAAATTATAATTATTTTGAGTAGGTATTTATTGACAGTTAATGGGTTTTATTTGCTTAATTAAAATGAAATTCATTGGTTTGTTGTTGTTATCCCGTATGAATGATATTCAGTACGTCGATTCTGTAAAATTCGAACAACATCTCACATCGCTATTCACTCTCACTCGTAAAATAGATGCTTTTTATTTGACACTTTGAATCGGGTTCGAGTGCGAAGTGAGCGTCGAAGTGACCTTACTGAATGCCACTTCTTACGTCATCTCATACTATTTCTTATCAAAATCTTACGGTCAATTTAGTTCAACTCGCTGACACGTTCGCAAGGGTAGCGCTAGTGTAAATTCGAATTATCAAACGAGTTTTTGGAATGCCAATCAAGAAACTCACTACGGATTCAGATTCGAAGTTTAGAATGAGGTCTTACAGAATCACACGGCAGATGAGAGTACAATGGAACGCTTTTAATTCAGTTCAAATGATCGAAGGAAGGAAGGAATGGTGCCATTTACATAAGGAAGGTAAATGGAGCTAATCCCAAAAGAAAGGTAAATAATGGTCCATTTCATTTTGGGTTATAATTATTTTATCTTGCCATCCTACTATCCTACTAATATTGTAGGAAAGTTTGTATATTTAGATGCTTGGATGTTTGTTACTCAATCACGCAAAAACGGCTGAACGGATTTGGATGAAATTTAGCACACAGATAGTTTATAATCTGGATTAATACATAGGATACTTTTTGTCCCGGTAGCAGGTTCCCGTTGGATAATTGCCAATATCCATGCGGGCGAAGCCGCGGGCAAAATCTAGTATGGGAATATTTGAATTATAGCTTGGGCCACTCTGAAATGACGCGCCTGTCGACTGGTGCTCACCACCTCATTTTTGCCTTTGTTGGCTGGCTTGAGTGGAGATTCGCAAGAGCAAACGTGCTCGGAGGAAGGAAGTATTCCAGTAAGATGCTGGTAGGGATCTTGACTGTATTTCCGGGATTGTCCTGATAGCCGTTGAATACCTCACCACTCCTCATAAGTACCTCAGGACATATTGCCCCCATGTCGCTACGACACTGCGCTAGCGACCGTTTTCGGGGGCCAACAAGTCACCCCTTGCCACTTTATCTTTGTATATTTTATAAAAAAAAAAACACTAGTCAGGCAGGGGCCCTCAAACCCTAAAATAATTGAAATAAAAGTTAATAATAACTAAAACCCAACTACGACAAAAAAGCCAACTAAAAATAATTAAAAAAAATTAAAAAACACGAATGCCCTGCCAAAAAACGAACTGAAAAGTAAATAACAAGTTGTAATCCCTGACTAAACAAATAATTAACAATAACTAACAATAAAAACATTATATCCTATGTAAACATAATCGTTCATAACTTCCAGCGTAGAGTCTCCAATTTTCATGAGGATGTTACATGGGCATTTGACATGACCATAGTTTTGTCTATGTTGTATTGTGTTTTAACCCATTAGATGCCGTAATGTATTAATTTATGAACCCTATAGGTTCATGTCAATGTGTACCCCCAGTAGTTGCGAACTCCATAGGTTCACAACTACTGTAAACCTTCGGTCGCCATTGGATGATGGTATTTTACGTTTATATATTATGATAGACGCTTATATAACTATTATATAAAGGATTTTTATTGATTTATCCTTACGACCCACTCATTGGGAAGCTCTACTGAGGTCATCGTGCATTGCACTGAGTTGAGGTCCTCCATAGTCTCAACCATGACTACTATATCGTCGGCAAACAGATGGTGAGTGATGTACTCGCCATTGATGTTGATGCCAATCCCTTTCCAGTCCAAAACCTTGTATATATTTCACCAATGCAGCTATTGAGCCACCGGTACTTGAACGCGTCGTCAGAAGGCTGCAGGTACATCTCGCGCCTCTCCTCCATGAGCTGTTACAAGTAGCATCAGAGAGCTTCTTGTTGCAATTTGTACGGGTCTTGAAGATCTAAGACCCGACCGTATATATATGGACAGTGTTTACAAATCAACCGTTATAATCTTCCAAGGAACTTGCTAGGCACTCCAGGTGATTCTGAAGTTCGAGCTGAAAGCTCTCTGGGTTTTGGATTTGGTGCTGGACGGAGCGTAGACTTGACCAGTCGAGATTTTTCCAGCTTGATATTTATGTTCAATGTGCCTCTTACCATGCAGTGATCACTTCTGGTTTACACCGCGTTGATGATAGAGACACTATTGAATACTTGCTTCTTCGTCGACATAATGAAGTCAATTTCATTTTTCGTTGCATCATCAGGGCTCTGCTAAGATTTTTTTCTGTCACATTCTCACGTTACTATTTCACGTCATGTGTTTTGAAGAAGAAGTTCATCATATCGAGGCCTTCTTTCTCCATAAAACTGGCCAGTAAAAGACCCTGGTTCTAGAAACATCCTCATTCATGGTCTTCACCATCGTGGTATGACGAGGTCGGTGCATAAACCAGTATGGCCTTCAACGAATATCTTGCGGATGTTCTGAGTATAACCTAACCTAACCTAACAATTCATAAATTACAAGTATTGTACTGGAGGCGTTTAACTTGAAAGCACGAACTTTTTTTCTTTTTTTTTTAAGTATTATTGTTTTTATTTATAACTAGCTGCGCCCTGAGGTTTCACCCTCATAGACCGGAGTAAAAAGTAGCATGTGTTAATCCAGGATATAGGCTATCTACATACCAAATTTCATCCAAATCGGCCCAGCCGTTTGAGCGTGAAGAAGTAACAAACATACATACACACACTCACAAACTTTCGCCTTTATAATATTAGTGTGATGTGATAGTGTGATTTACCTAGGAAACATGCAAAGGATGTATGAGAGTGTAGGTTATGGGTATGTGGAAGTAGGGTGTGTTTATGAGGTGATGTGCGTTAATTATGGGAAAACAGTAAATTAGGAAATGGTAGTGACAAAATCTTCAGTTTGGGCGTAATCTAAGACAAAAAGATATGAATAATCTGTTCGATTCGCCTGATAATTAATTTCATGACAGAACGGACTTTTAATTTGCCTGTGTGTAATGTCTTGTTTATTTATACCTACCTTTATAATAGCGTTTTTGTCGTAGTTGAGTTTTAGCAAAATAAAAGTTATTCATAAAACATGATCAGTTCCTGGTAACGTTGCAATGTAATTCCAATAGATTTAATTGGCCCGGTCGCTAGGTAGGTACGAATCATTGGACCGTAATTTATCGATGTTTCAATGAAATTCCTATCAAGAAGCAAAGTATGTTATAGATCGGAACAAGATACCGTTGATGCCGTTGTTTCAATTTAAACGAATCCGGAAATGTTGCTACTTACCTAAATGTTTTTGTAAAGGCTGTTACAGAAAGGCGCCACGCGACGCGCTGAGGCGCAATTCTGGTAGAACTGTAGGACAATTTCCTTAAGGTTTTCATAGAAATTGTTCTGCTAGAGTCGCGTCGCTGTAGCTCGGGTCGCGCCTGTTTGAGCTTTAACTTAAATTGAGTTTTTTTTTTTTGTTATTAGGAATAATGTTGATGAAAAACTTTGGGACCTGGTTCGATCCCCAGGTTTTTCAATTTTAATAATTTCTCAGTAGCAGCTTGAAGTCTTCATTGGTAATCATAATCGAGATAAATAGTATTATTATTACGTAGGTATAAGATCATAATATTAGCACAGATTAGTTTGACTTATTTTCGGAAAACCCACAAATCGAATCCTCACGGGGCATCACATCATGTTACATCATGACACACACATCACACACATCATCATCACATCATGTTGTTGTTGTCATGTTATGTGTGTTATTGTTGTTGTTGTGTTGTTATGTCTATACTCATAAGTTTGACGACCCTCCACTAATCGATCTAACATCAGAAAAGGTCTTTCGGTGCAAGGGTTCTGATAGCAATTTTACAATACCTCGAAATTCCTTCGCCTGCAGCCTGTCGTGTTTACTTCTGTGTTTACTTCGAACTTATTGACTGCACACATTTATTTTTGGAAGCAAACTCATTTATTGTTTAAGTGTCATATTGCATACCTACATATCGACACCTTTTGAATTTCAAAGTGATGCATACAGCTTCCCCTACCCCTTCATTTCGAAAAACATTTTCTCAAAATTAAAAACATTGAAAAACCTAAACCCCTTCATTAAAAGTTTATTCAATTTAAAGCATCAATAGCCTAAAATAGACTAACGAATGAATAGTACTGTTATTAGTCGGACAAGCCGCCGTGATCAGGGCTGGCACGCAATCCGGCGCGATGGCATGTGACGCGCATACCAAATGCAATACGCGGTCCACTCGTCTGTATAAATTATAAACGTGCAAATTGTGGGTGGCATCCTTAATGTTGAATTGGTTTGGTCTAGTAGGTATCGTTAATTGGGTTACTAGGAATTTTGAATAATTAAGGTAGATTTGGTAGGCATATGATGAGGAGGGAGGAAACGCAAGTGACTAAAAGAGTGATAAACATTGTTGATGGATGGAGAAAGAGAGTAAGGCCAAAGAAAAGATGGGTGGATTGTGTGAGGAATGATATGAAAGAGAAGGGAGTGAATGATAGCGTGACGGTTGACAGGGGAGAATGGAAGAAGAAAACGTGTTGCGCCGACCCCGAGTACTAAGGGACAAGGGTAGAAAGATGGTGATGCATTCATTCGTCAGTTTACCGAATTTTGTAGTTATCTGCCTCGTGAAATACTGTAAATTTTCATCTATCAACGCTTTAGCCTTTTTTTTTTGTGGATGGGAAATCATCAAATGACTTCTCCCGCTCAAAACCACCCATGCTCCTTCAGCTATCCGTGCCAGGGCCACGGTATCTCTTTCGAACTACCCGCGACCCCGGCGGCATCGGCCCAATTGACCCCGTCACTGCTGACATGTCTTTAAGGCGCGCGTGGAACACAACGCGCCGTCGACCCGGGCCTGGTCCTTACCGGACGGCGAGCTGCCCATTACTCGTCGTCCGCAAGCTCGCGCCTACGGTGGCCGGGAATCGGCAATCGATTCCCGCCGCCCAGGGCGTCTCCTACGGCGGCTAGGGGCGCGAGGGCGCGGCTGTTGCCTCTCCCTCACGCTTTTCGCTTCCTCCTTCGAGAGCATTACTGCTTCGCAGAAGGAGGTGACGGCTTCCCATGCACTCTCGCTCCGCACCATGGCCTGGACCAGGTTTGGACGCGAGAGATCGCCGCCGCCGATCGCCTCCGTGAGAACACGGCGGTGCTCCGCCCAAGCCGGGCAGACCTCCACTGTATGCTCCACCGTGTCCTCCGGATGATCCACACAACCCCCCCACACCCGGCGATCCACACCCGGGCGTTTCCTCCCGCCTTATCCGAAACAGGAACCTCCCGAAACAACCGTGTCCGGTGAGGACCTGTGTCAGGCGGAAGGTGAGGACGCCGTGGCGCCTCTCCAACCACTCCTCAAAGAGGGGACTTATCGCCGCAATTGTGGCGTGCCCATTTAACTTGAGCCTGGAATAAACATGCTAAGTAGAAGCACAAAAGCATGCAAATTTCGAGCATATGCTGCCTAGTAGAACACAATTAGCATGATGTATACGAAAAGAGTACGTTTATTTTTTTACACACAAGGAGAGCATGCTTTAAAAAAAAACATGTTACTTACTAGCAAACAAGCATGCTTTTTAATAGTGCTGTATTAGTTTTTACTTTCTAAAGACAAATTATAATTGGTATTTGCCCCTAGTTTCTGTAATTAAACTGCTCTCTGCAGTGAATTTACAGTATTTAAACCCTGTCGATTTCTCTTAGCTAAAGCAAAGTAATTACCCTTTAGTGGAAACAACTAAATAACGAGATAAACGCTAGAAAAGCTATTTCAGTTACATTTTAGATTGAAACACTATTTGCTGCAGTTTATATTTTATTTACACTGTAACGTGGTACTTTTACAAAGGAGTTCTTTAACTAAGTACCTATTTACGAATTTACTGTAGTAAAAGCAACTCAAATGAATAAAGAATAGTGGGAGTAATTTTATTGGTAATTTCAATAACCTTGCATGTTGCATTCAGTGCCCATTGTAGTGTTTTGAAATAATAAACGTCCGTGCTTACACCACTTTAAATACGTATAATGTTTTTGAAACGTTTTCCGAAATACATCTTATAAAAAAAACCGGCCAAGTGCGAGTCGGACTCGCGCACGAAGGGTTCCGTACCATTATCTATAAAAACGGCAAAAAAATCATGTCTGTGGTATGGGAGCCCCCTTAAATATTTATTTTATTCTGTTTTTTAGTATTTGTTGTTATAGCGGTAACAGAAATACATCATCTATGAAAATTTCAACTGTCTAACTATCACGGTTTCTGGTGACAGACGGACGGACGGACAGCGGAGTCTTAGTTATAGGGTCCCGACCCTTTGGGTACGGAACCCTAAAAAGGAATAAAAAGGAATCACATAGGTACCGAAATTTTCAAAGTAACATACTCGTATTAAAAATTTTGTATGAGATAAGAGGAAAATAGTATTAAATAACTTTTTAAGGGATTTTAA
This sequence comes from Cosmia pyralina, assembly GCA_946251885.1. Lineage (NCBI taxonomy): Eukaryota > Metazoa > Arthropoda > Insecta > Lepidoptera > Noctuidae > Cosmia > Cosmia pyralina. Next base: position 15,929,893 of record OX276355.1, read on the forward strand.
TAAGATTAGAAATTCGACGAGATAGCCGCGTATCTTGGAACATAGCTAAACATTTATACCCAAACAATGAGTACCTATCTTAAAATTGTATTTAACAATGAAATTGATTACTTAAACAAGAGAATTATATATAAAAGTGGTTAAATTAGGATTTAGAAAAAATATATAAGTAGCTATTTTAAACTACATCTCGTTTATTTGTTTACATTGAACGAGCTGTGAGTTCCTAACTAAACCTACGTCTAGGTCTCATAAAAATCACTTTACTTGCATTTTACACATACTATTTCCATGGGATACCATTTCATTCCATGAGCATATTATCCCTTTTACAATAATTAGAAAATCTCATTTTTTTAATCTTAGAATATTTTTATACCTACTTTCAACATTGTCAAATGTCATTATGTCAGATTTCATCTTCTTTCGGTTCTCCACTATAAGGCCAAGTTTGCACTTTAGCTAATTTGGGATATCCTGGCTGGCAACTAACCGCTCACGAGAGCGCGGTGTGAATCGGGTCCGTGGAGTCATTTTACCTAATATTGTACGTGGTGTGAGTTCTATACCAAGAAAATATTTTTTTTATTATTAACGTTGTTCCATCACAACAACGTTAATAATAAAAAAATATTTTCTTCTTCTTATATCTTCTTATTTTCTTCTTCCACGGACCCGATTCACACCACGCTCTCGTGAGCGGATTGATTTATGATTAAAATATTGTATCTTGTACTTCTAGAATTTTGACAGGACACTATAAATAGTCCTTTCAGTCATTGTAAAGTTCGGTCTATTACCAGTTTTTCTTTGGAATCCATCACCGTCTAAAGCAGAAGTCATCATCTATACAAGCGTAAGCGTATCGTGAAGTAACCTCAAGCAGTATTCCTTTCCGTAGGACGTAATTATTACATATTTAAGGGATATATTGGAGATACTTTGGAGATCGCACAGTTCATAACAGGTAGTCTAATAGATAGATAATTCAGTTGCACATAGTACTTATGCTATTTGCAACCGAATTATCTATAGAAAATGTTAAGCTTGATAACTACATCAATCTGACTTAATGACAGCTCATCCTACCATAGTTTACTGCTGAGCATCTGCTGATAACTAATCCTTTTTCAAAAAATGAGTGGACTGGTCGAGGCCACTTTAAAGAAAATAAGCTCTTTGAACTATGCATAGCAATGTAAAAAGAGGTACCTAGATAGGTTATACACGCTCCGTAACTGGCCCGTCAAAATCTGGCTAATTAGCCACATTTTCGTCGTCTTGTCTCTATTTCGCGCTAATTACAAAATGCCGTCCTACTTCCACGTATCATCTAATAATTTGACATTGTGCCGCTTTTATAATATAAGTAGGTACCTACGTCTTTTTACTTTATACCTAAATATCATTGATGCATAGCATATTATGGTCCCACTGTTGGGACACAGACCTACTCGAGTCTGAGAGGGAACGCGGGCTCAGTGCGGGTTGGTGGAACAATTCATAGTTCTCTACGAAACCCACACTAATAATAAAATTCCATACCTACTCTATCATCCGTACACTAGATATAAATGACAATATCACTATTCTAGAATTTCATAACGCCTGCGTTCCCGGTATCGCCGACGCGACTGGAATCTTGTTATCCGTGCGCGCGACTAGCTATTTGTCACCGTATGTAATCCTATCTGGTACTACCTGGATGCATATTATGTATATATTGGGGAAAATCCTACTCCACCTTTATGTAGGTATTTTTCAATTCCTCTTAGATTTAGATGATACAGTTCATAACGTTGTTTTAAAAGAGGTGTGACGATAGAGCCAATACATAATTGAGTTTGAAATACTACTACAATATACTACACATACGCCTCTGCCGAAGCCTTCTGTGTGTAACGGCGTGATGTTATATTATTGCGTATTATTTTTAGTGTGTCTTTCCAATCATATAATTTACTTTAGCCTCCATGAAGTATTTCATTTTTTTGTCTATGGGTTGTTTAGCAATAAATAAGGAACTCATAGCGTCCATGAAGGTATTGCATTTTTTCGTCTATGGTTGCCTGGCAATCATTACGGGTCGTCAGAAGCTCGAAAGTCTGACGACCAGTCTTACCAAGGGTACCCAGGGTCAAGGGTATCCTATTAGGTAGGTACCCAGTTACTGGGTTGTGGAGGTCAGGCAGTCGCTCCATGTAAAATACTGGTATTCAGCTGCATCCGGTTGCAGACTGGAAGTCGACCCCAACATAGTTGGGAAAAGGCTAGGCAGATTGATTGATGTCCGCTAGATTATGATGAAACTTTTCGCAATGTTTTCGCATTATTTGGAAAATTACCACATAATAAAATTATTAATATTCGCCTATCGTGTCGGTTCGAGTTAAGTTTGTAATACACATGCCTATAGCTTGTACAAAACCATGCAAGTGGCTTGCATGTCATTGTGACATTCACCAATCAGAAGCTATTGGTTTGCAAGCTACTTGCATATGTGAGACTAGTTGTCAGACTTTCGGGCTTCTGACGACCCGTAACAACTGTAAAAGATCAATTTTAGTAGACTTCTGAATCTAAATACCTCAAAATTATTTATCCTAAAGACTAAGTAGTGTTTAGATATATGTGTAGAGGTCTTTTAACATGACGTGAAGCTTCCCATTAATTTAGTAAGTAACTACAGTCGCAAAATCTTGCACTAATGCTTTCCAAGACGACAATTTTATCGAACAGAGAGTGTTTAATTCAATCTCCGGTCCGACGTCAGGGGTCCGTCAAGATAGTTCTCGAGCTAATCCATCAGACGCCAGCGGGTTGCCTACCTCTGTCTAACTTGATCTAACAGGTGGATGAAAAATATTGATTTTATTGGAACTTGAGAAAAGTCTGCAGCTTAGGAGTTTTACTTCGTTTAAACTGTGCTGTTGATTTTTATGAAATGACACATCATACAAATTATAACAATTTTTAGCCCATAGCCTTTTAATCCTAATCCTAAGTAATAGGTATTATAAATGCAAAAGTGAGTTTATTTGTTTGTTTGTTACGGTTTCACGCTAAAACGGCTGAAAGGATTTGGATGAAATTTGGCATATGGGTAAACCATGACCTGGATTAGAACATAGGATACTTTTTATCCGGGTAGTACGTTCTCCTGGGATAATTTCCGACGTCCACGCGGGCGAAACCGCGGGTAAAAGCTGGTAAAATATAAAAGCAGGAGCTACAATAGGTTCTTTAACAGAATCAAGAATCGAATAACCAACTTTTGATTTTAAATGCACACTCTAAAATAATGCACTGATCACGACAGAACCATATTTCTGTTAAACATTTCGTAACTTGCTAATATTGTGTAAAGTCGGTAGTAGCTACCATCTAACGAACTGTTTGCTGTGTATTCACAGACTAACTGCATCACTTCAAGTATTAACCTATTAAGACGCAGATATATGCCAACGGCCTTGAGTGGTTAGCTTGCGTGTTCAGTACTGAGCTCACGCAACGCGTCGTACGTGCACCCAGTAATACGACTCGCCCAAATTAGCGATGTCCCAAATTAGACGCATTATTAATTTATTATAATAAAACAAAAGGTACTTTAATAAAACACGTATACAAAAAAAATACATAATTAAATTATGTTTAAATTGGTGAAGGTTTCATAAATGTTCTTGATAGTTTTTGCGTGATTCTCGCGTTAGAGATAACTTTGTAAATTAATTACACTATGGTAATATAAACATAATCTAAAATAATCACATATTAAGCTATTAAGAAAATTCTCTAATTTGGCATATATTTTTTCTAAATCATTAACCGTCAGACGCCTATGTACATGTACCTATACTTATGAACCGGTGAACCCCATAGGTTCACAACTACTATAAGCCCGCGGTCTCCATCAGATGATGGTATTTTACGTTTATATATAGGGTGACTGGCAAATAGTGACCGATACTAAAACACATGATTGTACTCATGATAATATTGTACTCATAATAAACCTGAAATCGCGAAAAAAAAATCTGCTGCTCCCTACATTTTGACGAGTAATGCCAACTTACCTAAATGTAGGGAGCAGCTGATTTTTTTTTTCGCGATTTCAGGTTTGGTCCCATAGTAAAAGTTGTTTGTTATCATGAGTACAATCATGTGTTTTAGTATCGGTCAATAATTACCAGTCACCCTATATATGCATTATGATATACATATTAGGTATATAAACTTTTCTCCTTATGTGCACTTGTTGTACGTCTACGTACACCTGGTGTACCCTACGTCCGAGATTTAGAGAAGTTAAAACTAGTCGTTTAGACGTTATATTCAGTTTAAAATAATTAAAAGTCGGTTAAAGTCGCCTACCTACTTATTAGTAGTACCCAGCACCTACCTACCTATGTAATATCGTTGAAAGCTCTCGACCAAAAGACTGTGCAAGAAACTTCACCTATGTGGCTACTATTTCACCGTGCAAAACTAGCTTACATCAAAGTAAATACGAACATGACAGTCTCCAGAGGAATTTAGGAAACATACAAAAAAGATATACGTACTCAAGTCTCGAACTAAATTCTGGCTACATGAAATATTCAACTGTGAAAAGGGTTAGTTCTCCAGGGAGCTGTATTTTAAATAAATATTATTTCACCACATATTTTATGTACAAGCACCGCGACGAGGACTGTTTATTGTGCTCCTTGATGAATAAAATAAATGAACGAGTTTGTGATTTATTATTTTTTATTGTTGAGTAAGTTAATAATAATAATAATAGTACTTGATACTAACGATCGTAAGGAAGTATGGCAAGGCAAAGAGCTTCACGGACGCTTTTTCCGGGCCCTCCATGGGCCTGATGTAGACTTTTTGGCGTCTGTATCCTGGTTACGTTTCGGCGACCTCTTCGGGGAAACCGAAGGTTTTGTCTGTGCAATTATGGATGAAGTTATCATGACGAATAATTATCGGAAATACATTGTCAAGGATGGTACGGTTGACATCTGTCGGGCATGCCACCGTCCCGGTGAATCAATCCGACACATTGTTTCCGGTTGTTCTCGTCTTGCTAACGGCGAGTACTTGCACAGACACAATCTAGTGGCTAGGATTATCCACCAGCAACTTGCCTTGCAGTACAACCTTGTGGAATCCGAAGTACCATATTACAGGTATGTGCCCGACCCAGTTCTCGAGAATGGTCACGCCACATTGTACTGGGATCGATCTATCATCACTGACAGGACTATTGTAGCCAATAAGCCTGATATTGTGGTGATAGATCGACGAGAGCGCCGTGCAATGATTGTTGATATCGCTGTCCCTCATGACGAGAATCTCGTGAAAGCTGAGAAAGATAAAAAAATCAAGTATCTTGACTTAGCACACGAGGTTGTCGACATGTGGGACGTGGACTCTGCAATCATTGTACCGATAATCGTTACGGTTAATGGCCTAATAGCGGAGAGTCTCGACCAACACTGAGGTGTTGAGGGAGGCTCTCATTGCGCGGCTGGGTCAAGGGCTTGATTCAGAAAGCAGTACTCCTGGACACGGCACGCATAGTGAGGAGGTTCCTCTCTCTAGAGCCCTGACCACCGGTAGCTTGGACCCTGTTCCCGATACCGGTGGGCTACTATTTTTTATATTTTTAAATGTTTTTTTTAATTTTATGTTTTTATAAAAATATTTAAAAATATAATTCATATGTATGTAAATAAAATAAAGGAAATAATAATAATAATAATAATAAAATTCTTTATTGAACGAAAACACAGTATGACAAAAACATTTAGTGCGATAATACCTACATTAGTAAAATACTGTGTCGTAGGAATTAACGCCCACCTCAGGAAAAAGACGATAGCGTTCTAGAATTTATACTAAACACGAGATAGATTACAAACTAGAATAATAGGTTAAAAATGTGAATATGTGTAGGTACGAGCGAATGTATTATGTGCGTGTGGGTGTTTGCATAGGTGTGTGAGTATGTGTGTGTGTGTGTGTGCGTGAGTGTGTCTTAATTTATATGTTATGAATCTATTTCGGAAGGAAGAGGTCGATATTGGAAACAAATCAGGGTTTGACCAAGCTCTCCAGGTCTTCATAGGTGAGGGTTTGAAGCCAGTCGTCAGTGAGTTTTTTACAGTCCCTATAAGAACGAGAATGAACATGGAGTACACTGTTTACCTTATTGTACAGCCTCGAACTAAAGAAATCGTATTGCCGCCGGACCACTTCAAGTTTCGCCGACACTATGCCACAAACTCTGTCCGATCTACACCCACGTCTACGCTCAATAGTGGCGTTAGGGTCGTAAGGCAACTCCGAGTGTTTCCGTAACATTGTGCATAGAATGAAAGACTGCCTTACAGTAGGTATCTTCCATAACGAGTACAAATCGTGAGTCGGGAAACGAATGGGTTTATGTGCCATAACCTTAAGGACCCCTCTCTGTGCCCTCTCAAGTCGAAGGAGAAGACACTTCCCAGCCCCACCCCAAGCCGTTATACAATATGTAAGAACGGAGTGAGCAAGTGCAAAGTAAACTGTTTTCAGGGTAGAAACATTTGCGGAAGTTCTAAGGTTTTTAAAAACAGAAATCAATCTTCTTACTCTAGAAACCAGATAACTGATCTGCTCGCTCCATGAAAGTTTGCTATCAACTACTACTCCCAGATATTTAATAGAGTCCGTGCGTACAACTCTGGCACAGGTACATGCCACATTCGGACCAGAATCGCACACATGAGCTATCAAGCAGTAGTTTAGGGACGGTTGTGATGCCTGTTTTGGACCAAATGCGATAAACCTTGTTTTATCAAGATTTAGGGTGAGCAAATTTTGAGTTAACCATTTCATAACTTTCTGCAACGCTGATTCTGCAAAGAGACGGGCCTCCGACCAATCCCTACCGTGAACCAGGATGACTGTGTCATCAGCGTAGGTGATCACCTTAGAGTTAGCTGCGCTGAGCTTACAGAGCTCGTTAATGTAAACAAGGAATAACGATGGTCCAAGAACGCTTCCTTGAGGAACCCCATAAGTTAGAGACACCTCCCCGCTGGTGTAACCATCTAGTAAGACGACCTGGGAACGTTCTGTCAGGTAACTTTTGAATAGGTCAAGTGGTAGGCTAAAAAGATTATTAAAGATAATAAATAAAGATCTGTTTGAATTAATAATTGTTCGGTCTCACTTCAAGTAGAGCAGTGGTGGGCCAGTGGTAATGGCTGCGACTTACAAGGTGTAGGTCGTACCCTGACAGGCGTTTTACTTTGTGTAAATTATTTCATCAATACTGCTCTCAAAACAGTGAAAGAAAACATCGTGAGAAAACCAGCATGTTCTAGAAACAAACATTCGAAGACATGTGACATCTACCAACCCATACTAGGCCCGCGTGGTAGATTACGGCCCGCTCCCTCTCACAGTGAAGGCCTGTGTCCCCACAGTGGGAACATTATAGCTTGATTAAGCATTCCAATTGTTGTAGTCTAAATATCAATAAACTTCTTATTCTTTTATCTGCATCATACTATAATTAAATTAAATGTCTCCGTCTGTTTGTTCGTTAGTCTACTGCGCTAATAACTTAAGAATCACTAAAGTAGTAGTAGTGTAGTTTATCAGTGAAATAAACCTACGTTTTTTATTAGTAGGTACCTACAGTTTAGATGTTACAAACTCGAGAGTTTTTTATTATTACCGTCCTCGGATCAAAGTAGGTAATGCATATAGTCTGGGGTGACGTGCCATGAAACTTGAATGATACTAGTGATTAAGTTCATACTCCAAATTCAAACTCCAAAACATCACCAAAAACAAAAATGCAATTGCAAACGAACGTAGGAGCAGCACAGGTTATACTTACGGCCGCATGCCGCCTGACCAGCTCACGTACCCGACATTAGTTCGGCAGTTCCCGCGCCAGCTCACTAATGGCTCAAACGTACGTGCTCGATCATATTCCACACTATTCTGTTACATTACACGTTTTAGAGAAAGAAAAAATTTGGACTGTTTAGGGCTTTGGGCTACTCGTTAGCTAGAAATGAAAAAGGGGTACTTAATTGTGAGAATAATGCACTAGCTTCCTCTATAAAATATTATATGAAAAATCAGGTAAATCGACCTCGGGGAAAATCAAAAAAAAAAAAAGAAAGAGAGAGAGAGAGATCTTGGAGAAATCAATGTACGGTACTTACAACGAAACCAAGAACATAGTCACACATACTAGTATTCTTCCTTTTAGAAATCCCATTTAGGATAATTTTCAGCAAACATGATAATTATGATATTATTATAATGTATGGGACTGATGGAACTTGTTTGGAAACAAGTAATTACTCAACTTTAGCAAAAGGTTGGAAAATTATCCTCCTACTATTTCCAATCTCTAATGTATACCCATACTCAATACCTGATTGGTTACTTAAGTCGTAGCTTGATCTTAGAATTGTTCAAGGGACCAACATGGATGTAGCGCTCACTCGGCTCGCACGCGGTTGGTCACAGTTCAGCAACGAGAAATGCATTTACTATGCGATATGAAACCTTACCTTACCTTACCTTTATTACCTTGTTTACCTTTATTCATTGAAATTCTTGCGACCTAGTTTTTAAGCATTGTTGAAGGTTTTTGTACAAAATAAATATTTTTGCTAAAGCTGGGAATGTTGATAGATAGGTTGCTTTCGTCACGTTACGGCCATTTCTACGATCAGACCACGACAGATAACTTCGACTGACATATCATTAAACGTTGACGTTTAAACGATATAGTAGGTAGGTAAATTTTAGCTTGCTACTCCTTGAAACACAACCATCTCATGAAATGACCGAACACTTCATGAAATAATCGAATCTAAGAACTGGCCACGACACCTACATAAATCACATATTCCATCACAAAGGAGTACACACGAGTTTCAATTCGACAGTCTCGTGCTTCGTTAAGGTGTGCAGCATACATGAGAGATTTCATTAAGTCTGCCTTGGAGCAGTGGGCACACCTCTTTGTCTTTATTGAGAGAATATTGACTACTTAGGTTTCAGTGGTCGGCAGTATCCTTCTCGTATTATTCAGTCATTGGTTTCTAGCAAAGGAAAGGCAAGGTGTATATTGCTGATAAATTTATTATAAATCTCTTTATCTTTACTAGAGACCCACCTTGCTTCGCACGGTTTCACGACTATAGGCAAAACTACGAGATTTCCTTATTATATGAAAGTTAAAATAGTTTGTAGGTACACATAAACATCCCGGAATCAATTGTCTAAAATTATAAATGATGGCGAAACCCGCGCCAAAATACGTTACGTACTTTAGAAGTTGCGATTTTATATATGTTATGTATTTACATCTATACATTATCAATTTAGATAATGTATATACACACATCAAAAGTGTCTAGGGATCAAGCATTTTTATGCGGATTTCTTGAGATTGAGATGTGGCTTTGTAATAAATTTATGATTTTATAAATTTATATGGATCCTTTTTGGTGCATTTCATAATTTGAATCAGGAACTGTGAATCAAATTCGAGTAAAAGATGAAAATCAGCTGTCAATATTTTCCCTATAAAAACATACAACGCATTGAAGACATTATTAGTGCTACTGTTTCCCTACTACTGATTAAAACCAACGTTATTATGGAGCGGCGACGTCATTTAAGCAGGGAAGAAATGCTCAGAGCCGTGGGAATAATAGAAGCTGGTTCCCGGCAACGTACTGTGGCTTTAGCTCTGAATACAAGTCAGAGTGTTATCAGTCGACTTTGGACACGTTACCGAAGCACTGGTACCGTGGCTGAGCGCCATGGAGGACGGTATCGCTGCACCACACGGAGACAAGACCGATACATTCAAATCTTAACTCGAAGAGCTCCAACTATAACCGCCATGATGTTAGCCGTGAGGCTTCATCACTCTTCAGGGAACTTAATTAGCGACCAAACAGTCAGAAACCGCTTGCATGAAGTGAACCTTCATTCCCGAAGACCGCTACGGGTACCACCTATAGCAATGCACAATCGTAGGATTCGATATCAATGGGCTCTTGAACACAGAAATTGGGCAGAAGAACAATGGCGTTTCGTGTGCTTTTCTGATGAGTCTCGTTTTGGTATGAGACCGGATACAAGACGTATACGACACTGGAGAACCCCTGGACGCCAACAGCGATTAAAATCCTGCCAGGAAGTCCATCCTTATAGTGGTGGAACCATCATGGTATGGGCGGGTATTTGGATCGGCGGAAGAACTGAGTTGATTTGGATCAGAGGCAACCTCAACGCTCAAATTTATGCTGAGACGATTGTATCAGACGTCATCGTTCCTCTACAAGTGCAAATCGGTCCCTTATTTCAGTTAATGCATGATAATGCACGACCGCACACCGCAAGAGTTGTAAGACAGACTCTCGCCGCAGCTAACATCAATGTCCTGCCCTGGCCTGCTCAGTCGCCAGACTTGAACCCGATTGAGCATGCATGGGATATGCTACAGAGAAGAGCTCTGCCGAATATGGAGGGTATCCAGTCGCAAGAAGACCTTTTTTTGTTGTTGCAACGAACATGGGCGGCCATTCCACAGCGTGATTTGGATGAACTCATTTTGAGTATGCCAAACCGATGTTCTTGTGTTGTTAGTGTTTGCGGTAGAAACACGGATTATTAATTGTTTAAGTTACCCAATAAAATTTTAAAGAAAACTGTTATTTCAGTCTTTTTTTCGAACTTTAATGTTAGTGGTTCAAATGTCAAAAATCCCTTTATTAGGAAAATGGCAAATTTCTTTATTAATGCAAAGGTGACTTGGTTTATCGTTACTGTGACAAACGAAAACACTTTATTTGATGAATCCTTAAAGAAAATTTTAATTAATATCAATCAGGAGAAAAGTTATTGCAAAAATATATGTTGATCCCTAGACACTTTTGATGTGTGTATATAAGTAGCTGTTGTTATTTATACCCCTTCAATCTTTCGACACAATTTTAAAGTATCTTTCTCTTTTGTTGGAGTTGAATTATTTTTATCCAAGACTTTCCTGCGTCAAATTCAATAATCATGACACGGGTTAATTGTTTGCCAAATATTTCCTTCAAATATCAGCTAAATGAAATAAAGTCAGGGAAATTTATTGTAACATAAATTGTACAATTATTTGTTTTTCCCAAATAAAATAAATTAAATATATTCAAATCAGAATTGTCATTGTTTGGCAGTTGTATGAAATGGAACATGGGAAATTGACGTAGCGTGTCAATTTGATAGACAATTAATTTTCCTGGCTGTACCTACACAATCAGTCTCAATGTCAACAAAGATTAAACAATGCTTTCTATTGATATCTAGAAATATACCTGTACAAATTGTACCTACCCATAGAGGTAGATTTGAGACGTTTGAAGCCCCGAGTTCCTTCGTACGCACACCTACAGATCAAGCTATACATTTCCAGTATAAGCTGATCTCGTATTGTATAGGATTTCCTTGCAATGATAGGACAGTGTAAACTGGAAATGTATAGCTTGATGTGTAGCCGTGTGTACCTATTGCCGTGTTGTGCTATTGTTCAAATCCGCGTAGCGAGTTTCGGATTATACTTACTTGAAACTCTGAAACTATAGCTTTAACTTTTAAACAATCGATCACTTACGAGATACTTGGGAATATAATGCATTTATTGTGGTGTAAATATATTCATAGGCTTTGACGTTGTTTGTTTTATTTAGAATAACTATTTTCATATGAAATATGTTTTGGTTTTCTGTAAGATATTCTATTCGATACCCCATTGGTAATACTTATAAACCGTTGAGAGCAGGTAGTGGCCCAGTGAAAACCGCCCTGACTTAAGAGTTGTAGGTCGTGGGTTTGAACCCAGCCAGGCGCTTTACTTTGTGTAAATAATGTCATCACCACTGCTCTCAAAGTACCTAAAATTCGAAGACATGTGATATCTACCAACACGCACTGGGCCCGCGCGGTGGATTATAGCCCACTCCCTCTCACTGAGAGGTGGCCTGTGGTCCAGCAGTGGCAAAATTATAGGCTGATTATATTTAAACCGTTAAAAGTAGAGGCATATTATAGCTTTTCAATATGTAGGTACCTAAGCTCAGTCTAAGGAGATTTTAGGTTACGATCAATATTTTGGAACGAAGTTCCTTATCGCGCGTTGTGAAAGAAGGCTAGACGGAAAAAATTCTCACGAAAAGTTGTAACGACACTTTTTGCTATAGTAAGCTATTGTAAGCTGTGCGACGTGCGCATGTTTCTCTGTCTGTCTCTCTCTCTCTCTGGAATCTTAAATTAATTAATAATTAATTTAATTCTTCTATTTTTTAATAACTTAAAAAAAATAAAATTTTATTAAAATTCCTTCACTAATTAATCGAAAGGAACTTCGTTCCATCCGGGTGTCCCTTGACACCTCTCAACTTTTTTTTTTTAAACTGGCTTACTCTAACAGCGGTTACGATAGGCTGAATCCATCCAAAATAAGCTGGTAAAAGTGATCAAAATTATGAGTAACAGCTTCACAAAATATACACAAGCTTACTATGATTATTTTTGCTTGATGACCTATCTCTGATTGCCTCGTCGGCACAGCGGTCGCCAGCGCTACTGCTGAGCACGAGATCCTGCGAGTTCGATTCCCAGGTCGGGCAAAGTGTTATTGGGGTTTTTTTATCAGGAATTTCTCATTAGTAGCCCGGAGCCTGGACTCGTGCCCGGTTGATGTCAATATTAGGCTCGTCCCCATTACATGGGACTTAATCATAATTGTCGAAATGTGTCTGCACTGTAGGTACGTAGCCTAACCCCACCTTTATCCTTACAGGCAGGCGGAAATTTGGGGTCACGGGCGCTCAGAGTGGGGACTCTGTCCACCCACTGAGTGACCTCAGGGAAGACGGCGCACAGTGGTCACGTACTGCCTTGCACATTTGCATAGTTTGGATTCGAGGAGACCCCTTTATAGTCTCCCTAGACATTTGCCTTTACAGGCATTGCACAGAGGACAGAGGGGGTTCCGGATCTGTTTTTTGAGAGGTAACGGTGCCCCTTCCATGTGCAGATGGTGACCGGGATGGTTTTTGTGTGCTAAAAACCCCACACTCCCCGGTCTTTTACACAAAGCCCGGACGCCTTTTGAAGGTATCCCCCGAAAACAAAAAAAAAAACAAAAGGTACAGTCACAGGCAAATGAGGTTAAATTTCTCCAAAAGTTTTTAAACCTTAAAATGTTGATGTCCAGTCCAAAATCGAATGAGAAAATTTGACAATTTGTGGTAACTTGATGTGGTGCTATGTGTACCTAGTACACCTCTGACATACCCTTCGGGTAGTAAAGGCGTGATGTTATGTTGTCTTTCCCTACATTTTTTTGTAAGGACGATATAGACGGTAACTGTAGTGTAGTGAGCGATGATAGAGGATTACGTCTGCACTAGCTAAGAATTCACAAGCGTAATGTAGGCAGTTTTAGAAGCCAGCAGAAGCTGGCTTTTAGAGCTGCCTACTAGTTCTAATTCTAGTTTTCTAGTTTCGTTTCAGGCTTCTTCTAAGTGTAGTTATATACTTACATGATACTAACATGTAGGTAGGTACTTAGGTAAGTATTAAAGAGAAGTAGATAAAACATGGTAGCGGTGGCTCTGCTTATGAAAAAATGGTCTTCATACCTAAAAAAATTCCTCAAATATAAATAATAAATAAATAAATAATAAATTCTTTATTTACACTTCAAAGTCACAAACATCTGTGGAGCCCTTTTTTTTTTTTTTTTTTTTTTGTGGATGGGAAATCATCAAATGACTTCTCCCGCTCTGGGCAGAGCGGGAGGGCGTGTCAGACTTTTACAGACTAAAACCCACCCGTATTCCTTCAGTTACCCGTGCCAGGGCCACGGTATCTCTTTTGAACTACCCGCGACCCCGGCGGCTTCGGCCCTATTGGGCCCCGTCACTGCTGACATCTCTTTGAGGCGCGCGTGGAACACAACGCGCCGTCGACCCGGGCCTGGTCCTTACCGGACGGCGAGCTGCCCATTACTCGTCGTCCGCAAGCCCGCGCCTACGGTGGCCGGGAATCGGCAATCGATTCCCGCCGCCCAGGGCGTCTCCTACGGCGGCTAGGGGCGCGAGGGCGCGGCTGTTGCCTCTCCCTCTCGCGTTCCGCCTCCTCCTTTGCGAGCATTACTGCTTCGCAGAAGGAGGTGACGGCCTCCCATGCACTCTCGCTCCGCACCATGGCCTGGACCAAGTTTGGACGCGAGAGATCGCCGCCGCCGATCGCCTGCGTGAGAATACGGCAGTGCTCCGCCCAAGCCGGGCAGACCTCCACTGTATGCTCCACCGTGTCCTCCGGGCAATCTACACAATGGTGACACCCGGGCGATCTGTGGAGCCCTGACTCTTGTACTAGGAGTTCCTGTATCACAAGAGCCAGACCTCTCAATTTAGGTACAGGGAATATCTAACAAAATAAAATTACAAAAACAAATTAAATAACTACAGTTGTTTTGACCTTTGAACCTACCGTTCACAAAATTATACAAGAGAACAAAAAAAACAGTAATAAAAAAATAAAAAAAGGAAATAATGATAAAAGAGTTTAAATTAACAATGCGTTCTGTAGAAAATGTAGGTGAAATATAATCATGGCAAAGCAAATATAATGTGCCTACGAGTAGAGTTATTGAAAATTTAAGGTCATACAATGAGATTTTCTTTCTTCTATTACAAACTTACAAAGTAAAGTCAATTCATAAGTTAAAAGCTCTTTTAGTTTGACTCCTGCTCAGGGAATATTTTTCAGAAAATGCTTGAAAAGTCCACTGAAACTTTCATCTTATATATTTTATACAAAAACGAAAAAAAAAACATCTATGTTCGAAAATAAAACAAATGAACTAAAATAATCCAAACCCACGGGACACATTTAAACATTTAAAACAAACTATTCCTAAAAGACACAGATTCGAAAACTCCAATCGTGCAGAAAGTCATTGTCCGTTCAACTTTGGTTCATTTAATAGCACGGACAATATTGAACGGTTACCGGAATTGAAAATTTATCAATGACCTACACCATTCGTCTGCCCGCCTGGTAGCTATTAGTCCCAGGACTCCAGGTAGTGGGAACTAACCTAATTTATTTTACGGGAATACTAGTTTTACACAAAATGGGAACTGGGTAAGTAATTTGTTTGAGTTGGAGGTGAAGTGTTTTTGTATGGTTAGTTTGCTTTTCGGTCTGTAATATCAAAGGTTTATTTACAGAAGCTAAGTATTTACCTAGCTTCTGTAAAAAAACCTTTACCACGCTTGATGGTCCCTGACTGTTGACTACTGCAAACCACGAGAATCAGTGCGAGTCACGTGAATCAGTATTAATAACACGAAGGCTTCATTTTACATTTTTGCTAAGGATAGTGATGTCAAAAAATGAGATTTTTTAAGTAAATCGGGGGTTTTCGGAAGTGGGGCGCGCGGATACGATCGCGTCCGGATATTGCAAGTCACGTGACTCGGATATTCCCTGAGAAGGCATATTTTATTTATAATTATTCTTGAAGCTAATACTTTCTTTTTCTTTATATGTATCATAAAACAATAAGTGTGCTTTTTTATTACAGGAGGACACTGGCTCCTGCTATACAGTTTTAACTAGTGCAGGAGTCAGAGAATTCCATATCTGGTGTACCATCTATTTATGACAATAAATATTATTATTTTTTTTTTTGTATACATTGCCGCTCTCTTTTTAAGAAGGATTTGAAATTCGTTCACATAAGAACTGTTGTTCATAATTCTTCTATTGGACACTGCGAGCCACGATAACACAAAAAAATAAAATATTATTATAATAATTGAAACTGTTATACAGTTTGGCAGGCTTTATGTTTGTTATTGTTAATACAGATTTTGAATATGTAATAAAAAAAAAAGAACTTAAGAAATTCCAAGATAATTAAATATCTTAAATGGGAATATTAACAACATTCGTTAAGATAACTGCTTAAAACAATGAACAATCCAGACTCAACAGTACTCAGTGCTAAATAATAGCAAATTGAAAGAGAAAGAAAGTCAACATTAGAGCCCACAAACTTTCAGTTACGCTCAGTTGATCCCTACACTGGCTGACTTGCGGCAAGCGACCGCACTGCTCTGACAACGTGTGGACGATACGCCGCAAGTTAAGGTTTACTAGAAGAGGCATTATAATGTTTTGTATTAGTGTCAGTTAAGTTCGGTTGATACCTGCACTGGCTGACTTGCGGCAAGCGACCGCATTGCTCTGACAATGTGTGGACGATACGCCGCAAGTTAAGGTTTACTAGAAGAGGCATTATAATGTTTTGTATTAGTGTCAGTTAAGTTCGGTTGATACCTGCACTGGCTGACTTGCGGCAAGCGACCGCATTGCTCTGACAATGTGTGGACGATACGCCGCAAGTTAAGGTTTACTAGAAGAGGCATTATAATGTTTTGTATTAGTGTCAGTTAAGTTCGGTTGATACCTGCACTGGCTGACTTGCGGCAAGCGACCGCACTGCTCTGACAATGTGTGGACGATACGCCGCAAGTTAAGGTTTACTAGAAGAGGCATTAAAATGTTTTGTATTAGTGTCAGTTAAGTTCGGTTAATCCCTGCACTGGCTGACTTGCGGCAAGCGACCGCACTGCTCACGTGTGAACGATACGCCGCAAGCTAAGGTTTACCAGAAGTGTTATGAAAGCGTTTTAAATTAGTGTCAGTTACGGTCAGTTCATCCCTGCACTGGCTGACTTCCAGCAAGCGACCGCACAGCTCTGAAAGCGTGTAGACGATACGCTGCAAGTTAAGGTTTACCAGAAGTGATAGCTCATTTCTCCGGTAAAAGTTTGCTGTAAACGTATTCTGCCAGAGCTAATTTTGTTGTTTTTAACACTTTCGCGGGCGGTTGACGTCTATAGAATCATAACAATAAAACTTCTATTATATTGTGTCTCGTTTACCATCTGCGAACCGATTAAATGTATTGACGTTTGATTGTTGACTTGATTCTTTGTCTCTCTATTCTCGGAACCACGTTCAAATACCCCGTTTGCATTCACCCCATTTCCACGGCAACTTGCAAGGAAATGGGAAATAAAATGAGCAACGCGAATGTGTATACAGTCACTTCCCTTGCCGTTGACGTAGCCGCTTGCATTACTGGCGATTCCCAAATTAGCAGATTTTTGGCGGACATCAAAGAGCCGGCAACGCGAGCGCGAATGACTATTTATGTAGGTATTGCTCTCTCGCTCACTTGCTATCGAATTCCTACGTTCTCCATTGTTGGAAAGACATGTGACGAGGCAATGTAACACTTATTTCCCTTGAGTTGCCACAGCAATATTTAGGGAAATATTTCCGGCAGCAATGGAAGAGGAATGGCAATGGCAATGGCTGAATGTAAACGGGGTAAAAGGATAACACTTTAGTAGGTACAAGATAAACAGAACTGTAGAGCTGCCATTCCATGCCATTTTTGATCCGTGTCCTAGTTTGGTTTGGCTCTTCGCACATGTAAGCATGTTTAGAATGTTTCGGTTTCTGGCTCCGTTTGATACAGCTACGTCTGATAAATGTCCATATTTAACTAGTACTTCTAATTACTTAGGTAGCTACCTACGTTACCATTGAATACCCGTTCAATGTAGATTTTACAATTTCTTCGTAAGACTTCGTTTACGGAAGACGTAGCGTTGGAAGGCTTCCCACAAAGTGGACCGATGACCTTATGAAAGCCGCAGGAATCGGCTGGATGCGAGAAGTGCAGAACCGGTCCAAGTGGCGGTGCGTGAGGGAGGCCTATGTCCAGCAGTGGACGTCTTCCAGCTGAAATGATGATGATGTTGACTTCGTTTACCGTAGGTACCTACATGATAATGTTATATTTTTTTTTTAAACTTTCATAGGTCACCTAGGTATCTGTCTAATGGCAAGTGATACGGTCTATAATAGTGTACGCTTGCGTATAAGTAACCCAGGGCCGTTCACTCAAGAGTCAAGACTTGAAAACCCACAGGTTTTAGATCAGCCATCAGTAGATTAGGTTGTAGTTGTAGCGAGCTAAATATTTTATAATAAACATATACATAGGTATACACAAAAATACTATTATTCTCTATTGTTTTGTGTCGACAAATGGATGCAAAACATACAAAAATGTACACAATTCCTGGTTTTTTGTTGAACTGGTAATGGCTGTTCACTTTGTGCCACACAACGAAATAGTTTTATAACTAAAAAAACCGGCCAAGTGCGTGTCGGACCACGCACAATTAAGGGTTCCGTAGTTGAAAAGAATTTATCCCAAAAACAATCTTATCATTATAATCCCAAAAAAAATTTTTGTAGGTGATAAAATTACAAATTAACCATTTTTGGACTTTTTTCTTTACTTGTGCTGTGAAACCTTGCTTCTTGCCAAATTTCATGATTCTAGGTCAACGGGAAGTACCGTTTTGATTTACTTACTTGAGATTATCAAAATATGTCGCATATTTCCACAAAGCGCTTTACACCTTAAAGTTGCTTTTTGAGTAGACTAATTAACTCTTCCCCTATAGTCCTTTATTTGTCCCACAATTGCTCCAAAATTGTTTTGAAATTAGAAAGGCGTGGCGTTTGTCGATAGTAATACTTTATTTACCAAAACATTTTCCAATTACCGCCCTAATTATAACAGGACCAACACAAATCAAACATCACTAGTCAATGAGTTGACCGCAGCTAATAAATTCTAATCGTAGCAACGATCAAACCCGCCCCTAGATGAAAGGGCTCAGTTTAAATAAATCAGTCATTTTTAATTAAAGTGCTGAGGCAGGTATAATTTATGCGTAGAAAGGAAAGGGTAATTAGTGGCTGCTCTACTCTGGAGTGATTTACGAAGAAAAACGTCAAGAGAAAAGTGTAAACAAAGAGGATTGTTCTAATTACCTACCTTAGCGTAGTTTTTATACTAAAGCAAAGTGAAGTAAGGAGAGACATTAAAGTTGATTAAGAATACTGAAATGAGGAGAAATGACGTGCTTTGTTGGTTTTAAAGTTTGTTGAAGCATTCGTTCTGTTTTTAAACAGCTGAATTAAAGGAATTTTGTATAATTTATGCTGTTTCTACGTACAAATTAGAGTTTGGAACAACGAGATAGCAGTACCAGCCGCAACTTTGCCACAAATAAAAAATAACAACACACATATAATAAATTTCTAAATCGAATAAAATAACTTTAAAAAAAAACTTGACAGCTTCTGAAGTCGGTGCCAAGCTAAGGTGCATCGAAGAATGGAAGACATCGACTTCAGAAGCTGTTAAGTTTTGTTTTAATGTTATTTTATTCGTTTTAGGTTTTGAAGTCGGTTTTTACTTTTTTTAAAGTAAATTTATTTTTCCATTTTTAGATGAATATACAATTGGCACAATTACATGAGCCCAAGAGAAACGAAAAGAAGAACATCACAAAATCCGCTTAGAAATGTCGGAGATACAGTACATTTATGCATATAACTTAGTACATACGAATCATTACCTAATTTATTATATACTAAAACCTTGTTGAAAGTATGTAGATTACGGTAATGAAAAAATCATCAAAATTGCTTCATTAGTTTTTGAGAAAATCGCGGACAAACAAACATACATACATACGGGTCGAATACAGAACCTCCTTTTTTGAAGTCGGTTAAAAAACAACAACTGGGCAAAAAAAAATTAAAAAGGAGCGGCATTGGTCACCATTTTTACACTGTCAACCGGTTTCTGAAACGAAAATTATCGACACGTGTCAAAATTAAACGCAAGTGAAGTGATCCGAATGGCTGATAATAAAGTCAACCAATCACAACAGCTTAGCTAATTTTTGTCTAGATTTTCCTTCCAGAATCCGGGTGTGTGTATTGGCAGAATTAGTCCAGATTTCCTGATGAAGCTGTTCTTATCGTAGGCAAATAATAAATAATAATAATAATAACCCCACCGCCGTATCTCTACGTTGACGTCGTGGTGGGGCTTGCGCGCTCCGAACTCTGGGTCTGTGCCGATGGAGTTTACTTTGCCGAAACAGGTCTAGGGTGAGGAGCCAGACCAAGAGAGATACGTGAACCCGCAGGGCAGCATGTGGCGAGCTGTTGGGCAGTAGCGACCCCACGGACCCTATTTCCCGGGAGAAGTCTTGTTCTTCACCTCTGGCTTGCCTTTATTGGCCGGCTGGAGTGAACACTGACGGGAACAGAGCTCCCACCTCATTCTTGCCTTTATTGGCCGGCTTGAGTGGAGATTCGCAAGAGCAAACGTGCTCGGAGGAAGGAAGTATTCCAGTAAGTGCTTGTAGGGATCTTGACCATCTTCCGGGCTCTGGGATTGTTCTGAGAGCCGTGGAATACCTCTCCACTCCTCAAGCACCTCAGGACATGTTGCCCCTTGTCGCTACGTCACTATGTGCTAGCGACCGTTTCCAGGGGCCCATTATTGAGTGTGCAAGTCACCCCCTGCCAATTTATCTGTGTATATTTTATAACATTGGTCAGGCAGGGGACATAGTTCTTCCATAGTTCAAGGTACCCAATCCACTATAGCAACCCAAACCCATAGGCCCAATGTGTTTTGTTTTCATATTCTGCAATAGTTCTGCACCAACCGGGGGTTGTCCTTGGGTGCAATTGCATAGTGCATACAGGGATAATCGTCGGCTGATGCCTTCTTTTCATTTAAAATTGTCTAAGGGGCCTCTGCGAGTTGGCTTCGGCTCCTCGTACGCCTTCCAAAGGTCCGGGACTCCAGTCCCGAGATACGTCAAAGAAAAAAATAAATAATAATAATAATAATAGCATAGATCGGACATTGATGTATAAATTAGGAAGATAAGGTTCGCGCTCCTCGACGTGGACCGCATAAATTGTATTAACGCACACAACTGACCTTAGTCACAATCGAACTGGCGTTTGTGTAGTATGTTAAATAAAATTACCGTAATCGTCTAAATAAGCAGCAACAATGCCTTCATGTATTTTCAAATAAGTAGTTCAAAAACCAATAACAAGTTCCACAGGATTACTTTTTACCCAAAAAAGTTAATTTCTTAAAAATTATAATAATATTTAATATTTGCTTCGCCAAGTTTGTGAGAGCGAGATAGACATGCAAAGTCAATCATAATCGTAAGAATTCGGCGGCCAACGCGATTTCGTTTGCACAACAGCGCCAACTCCTATCTCTGTCCTTGTCTATCGGTAACTGTAGGTTTGCGATTGTGATCACAGATGTGCGAGTATCGGTACATATAGTCGTGGGCCGAGTCCAGGTTTAGTGATTGTGATGTTAGCGCGTAACATATCTTCCTCTTCTTCTTCTTTCAATGAGATCGGTAGTTTGATTGTCTCCATCGGGGACGAACATTAATTTGTAATTAACGATAACAATCGAAACTGTTCCATTCCGTATTGTTAACTCAGTGCTAGTAGGTAATATTTACGTACACGCCTCACTGAATATTCGGAAACAGGCTCATAATTTTCCGCAAACCGCATCAATGCTTTTCGTCGATGACTAAATGTAGGTAGTTGTGAACGAAGCAATTTTGCTTCGTTGACAACTACCTACATTTAAATTTTTGAATGAGAGGAATATTGGTGATGTGTTTTGGTGCTTAACAGGTTCACGCGCGTTAAACGAGACACAATCCTAATTTATACATCAATGGACATAATAGAAGTTTTATTATTATGACGGCTATAGCACAGAGTAATAAAGCTACAGTAGTTTATCTCGGCAGTGACCTTGAATTAATTGCCTACGGCCTCTCGGTAGATAAAGACGCGTCCGTCCGTGCGTAACTGCCGCGCTGGATCTGTTGCGTACTGGTACTGACTGAGATTTCGAAGCGCGTCGTTTCTGTCGTTTTCTATGAAGATAAACTACTGTATTATTATTATTATATTGTGGCTATAGCCGTATACTTACGCTGGGTAGATATCCATATGGGTATTATGGTTTGCCGCATTTTTGTAATAACCCCGAGAAAATAAATGATCATTTTTTGGACGTACCTGGTAGTGGTAGGGTCAGTTCCGCTGACTTAAGTTACTTTGAGCACCACAGATTTGGTAATATTCATTTCCAGCTTGAGCCAGTCCAGGAGGACATGGTGTTGAGGCTTTTACGTGGTCTTAAGTCCAATGCTCAGGGATCTGACTATATCTCCTTGGAGATGCTGTTGATGACTCTTCCTCGTACTCTTGCAGCTATTACGGCCATCATCAATAGATCCATAACCTCCTCCTCTTTTCCAGATTTATGGAAACTGGCTATAGTTAGGCCCATACCCAAGGTACCTAATCCCACCAGTGTGAAGGATCTTCGGCCAATTAGTCTTTTGCCTTGTCTCTCCAAGATTCTAGAGAAGGTTGTCTCTAATCAGCTTCGGACATATCTTGAGCAGCACGGCATTTTGCCTATGGCTCAATCAGGATTTCGTAGGGGGCACAGCACTGCCACAGCTCTTCTTGACGTGGTTGGAAACATCCTCGAAGCCAGGGACAAGGGCAGGGGTACCATGCTTGTGCTGCTGGATTTTTCGCGTGCCTTTGACTCAATTAATACCTCCCTTCTCCTCTCCAAGCTGTCCTTCTACGGATGTCAGCCTGAAACAGTCCTATGGTTTCAGAGTTACCTGAGTAACCGTTCTCAGTTTGTCCAGGTGACAAATGACAGTGATGGAGATGTTGTGTCCTCTAGTCAAAGGCGGGTGACCCGGGGCGTACCACAGGGATCGATCCTTGGCCCTCTTCTTTTCATTCTGTACAGTGCGGACATCATTAATTGTCTGGTCAACACCAAGTTCCACCTATATGCTGATGATCTTCAGATGTATATCTCATTCCGCCCTCAGGAGTCTGCTGAAGCTGTAAAAAGAATGAATGAGGATTTAGATAGGATTTCAGCATGGTCAAGAAGAAACTCTTTGGTTCTGAACCCAGTTAAGTCCAAGTACATTGTAATGGGATCAAGAGACTTCCTAAATAAAATGTTGGGATACGGTCTGGATTTGAAGGTTGATGGGTGTTCTATTGATAGGGTGCAAGAAGCCCTTAATCTTGGTGTGGTATTTGATGAGCACCTGCATTTTGAGACACATATCATGGAGGCTGTGCGCAACTGCTTTTACCGTCTTAAGCTTTTGTACCGTGTACGGCCGTACATAAGTGTGGATATGCGTGTCATGCTATGTGAGTCACTTGTTTTATCCAAGCTGAACTACGCTGACACTGTGTATGGTGCGTGCATTCTTGGTAGGACCGAAAAGTTGATCCAGCGAGTGCAGAATGCCTGTGCAAGATTTTGTTTCAATGTCCCTCCCCGATCTCATATAACACCATTTTTAAATAAGGGTAATTTGATGAGAATGTCAGATCGCAGAAAGCTTCATCTGGCTACCCTACTCTTTGGCACCATTCTCACAAAAAAACCAGAATATTTGTATCAAAAATTGACTTGGTCACGAGATATAAATAAAATTAAAACAAGAGCATCATCTTACCTTCTGTTGGCCTCAACGCACAGAACTGCTGCTTTCCGTGGAAGCTTTAAATTCGCTGCCTCTCGCTGCTGGAACGATTTGCCACCGCCGTTTCGTGCTATAAAAACAGTTGGTACTTTTAGTATTAAATATAAGCAACACTTGTTACGAATACAAAAGGAAACCAGTCTCTGATAGTCTAAACTCACCCTGGGTCTCACTAGTTGGTATTGGTGACCTTAGCGGAGTCTTGTGTTCCTAGCAGCATGTTTAACTTTGAACGCTTTGTTTTTTCACTCGGTGATTGATTATTTTTCTTTTTTCTTCCGACTTACACAACACAACACATTCAGTTATACACTCAACAATACTTTATATTATTTATTTGCACCATTTTCTTGTCGTATTTATTATTCACTCTTTGTTTATTTGTGTGACTTTACTTCCTTTTTTACATTAATGCACATTGACAGCCAGTCGCCTGCGCCCGCGTCTCATGCATGGTCTCATCGCTTGTCATAAATATAGACAATAGTCTATAGCATAGACAAGTGAGGTTGGACCGTCGGGCGTCAAGCGTGAGTCGATCTTTACACCTTATTGACGGTTTTTGTTTTTTTCTTTTCAAGTATTCTAGTATTTGTATTTTATTTTATTTGATTTTATTCCCCTTGCTATTTTTAATTGATATCCGTGGGTATGTCCGTGGCATCACACAGGCCCTATCAGAATACCAGCGTTGCGGTATTTATTTTTTAAATATCGCAGCTTTATGCTGAGATAGGAGCCTTTTTGGCCTCGCACAGGTCTCTTTTTTTTTTTTTTTATTCTGATTTCTTTTTTTTTTTGTTTTTTTGCTTTTTAATGTTTATTTTGTTACTTTTATATGCTCTTTTTTAACTGTATTTCCTGTGCGTGTCCCAAATAAAATATTTTTCTTTCTTTCTTTCTTTTCTATTAATAACAATATCCCAAAATATTAATTGGTGGGAGGGTAGGGGAAGGTGGGCACAATGGGGACGCTAAGGGAATTGATCAATAAAATTATGTTAAATGTATCTTCAATCATTATTATTTTTCATAACGTTTTTATTATTTCGCCCGCGTGGATGTCACAAAATCATCTCACGGGAACCGTACATTTTTCCAGGATAAAAGTTGGCCTATGTGCTATTCCAGACTATAATCTATCTCTGTGACAAATTTCATGCAGATCCGTTCAGCCGTTCTGGCGTGATTGAGTAACAAACATCTATCCATTCATCCAAACTTTCGCATTTATAGGCTTTCGCATTACTAGCTGCACCCCGCGGTTTCACCCGCGGAAACCGCGATGAAAAGTAGCTTATGTGTTAATCCAGGGTATAAGCTATCTATATACCAAATTTCATCCAAATCGGTCCAGCCGTTTGAGCGTGAAGAAGTAACAAACATACAAACACACACTGTAACGAATCTATTGAAATAAAAGGGGAATAGACACGTAAACAAAATATAATTTAAAGAAAGATAAAAAATACAAATTATAGTAAAAAACACTTCCCTACCTAACACACGCTCTCAGATTTTTATAATAATAAACCCTCCTTTTGGGCTTCGCTGCAGTCGGTTGGAAAGGTGAGGTACGACCACCAGGGCAGGCCAGATATCAGGCCTCGTCAGCGCTGAGGCCTGATAAATCCAAAGTAGGACGCACGGGTCGGTTTCCTCAGCACGGAGACCCCAAGTCAAGCAGTAGGGTATAATAGTTTTGACTTCTTATCACGGAGATGTTTCCCTCACGGAATTCAGGATCGAAAGAAACCTCGGAATAGTTATTATAGTTATTTATAAATGGCATCTCGCAGTTGACCACTAAGGGTCGAGACTGCTCAACCGGGCGTTTCCTGTGGGTTCTTTAAGCGAACTTAAAGCCCCCGGCCAGGCCTAAAACTAAGGTAAATTATTAGTCGACTGAGCGTCGCTAATAATAATATGACAGCCAGACGGGGCAGGCTGGATCATGACGGGGGAAACCTCGGAATGTGGTGGTCCTCGCTTATAAAGCTCCGTCTCGTAACTAATTTTTTCACCACATTCTTTTCAGATTTTCCAGTTTTGAAGTCTTTTTCATTCAAAAAAATGCCACTTGTCAGTAATCGAATCGGCCATAAATATCAGTAGGTTAATTGAGGAACCTCTTCGATGAATTCTGAGAGCGTGTCAATTATTTTTATAAATCTAATTTAGGACACAGTTATTCAGTAAACAATTAAAATTATCTATAAAATACAATATTTGAGCTAAAATATTGACAAAAATAATTTAAATTATATAAATCAAAAGTAACCTTCATAGACTAAGCTAGTAATAAACTGTATGAGAGAAAATTTGGAAGAAAAAGTAATGATAGTTTGACAGCCTGACAAAGAAAATTATAGAAAAATCGTTTTAGACCGATTTGCAAAATATTAATGCAAAATCATAGAAGTATTAATGAATGTAAAGTGTAAGTATGATGTAAAATGTCTGTAGTACGTAGATACTATAACACACACACATACTCACAAACTTTCGCCTTTACAATATTAGTGTGATTAGTAGTAAGATTAATCTTCACTTTGCATATAGCTGCGACTCACTTTTCAACTTTTGTAGCTATCATCTTTTCTATTGTAATTCAGTAAATTTGTTTATATTCTAAAATAAAAAAACTTTTTTATACCTTTACTTTTGTACGATTTTGATAAGATTCATAATATTATAAATGTGAAAATTTGCAAGGATCTACAATTTACAGCGGGGTAAAATATGTGATATGCATGAGAGCAAATATATAAATAAATATTAACTAGCTACGAGTTCCTCCTCATATTGTCGTATAAAGTGAAAAGTTGGTGTATAAAAACATTTTCACTGGATAAAAGATAAAACAGCCAACAAAAAATAAACAGAAAACTTTATATATCTATTGCTAATACCTGTAGCAGACACAGTTAATTTACGAGGAGTTTCGTTTTACCGGAAAATGTTACCTTTAAAGGCTATTATTGACACCTGCGGGCCATTCAGTTAGAAAGCCTATAAATCGGCCAAATAGCCGCTTATTCGTGGGAACTGACAGTTGCATCCACTAACCGTATTGCTTGCGGTTATTTTTACAGATTTTTGCGGGAGTGTGCGAGGGTAATGAAAATTGAGAATATTTTTGTGGAGGTCTAGAGGGAAGATGGGGATAAATGGTAGCTATGCTTCCCGTTATGAAAATGCATTTCGTATAAAGATTTATATAAAAATATCTCTTTTCAGCAGAAAATGTTTTTCAGCATAAAATCTTAGGCATGTACGTAAGCGCTGTAAATTCTAAATTAAGAATAATTAAAAATATAAATAAGGCGTTATAATACGAGTATCAGGCACGAGCAGCATCTTCTTTTTAATATGCTAATAACTAAAGCCGAATTTACTTTATGAAACTAGTTGTGTAAACGTAATTATTCATTGATAGTTTCACGTGTAAATAATTAAGCCGGATTTACATTATGAAAATTAGTGAAATAAAATTATTTTCTTGATATTAATTTCATTAACAATTTCACGTGTAAACTTCTATTTTCATGATGCATGTATTAATTTCATGAAATCTAAATACTTTCGTACCAGGCGCGATTTTTGATAAAAGTAATGTCACGCAACTAAACGTGAAACTAATGTCGCGAGAGCACATTTGTACGGTAATATTGGACAGACATCAAGCTACTACAATCTATCAAATTTCTTTAATAGATTTTCATCTATACCTATCGGTAAAGCATTAGGTTCAAGGTTGATTCGGAAAAATTTACAGTTTCGAGTGGCTTGATGTGCTGGCGTCTGTACATTGCAAAATAAAGCTATGATGCTCACGGCGCCATGATTTCGGTGATACCCACTAGAACGAAAGCGGCTCTACACAAAAAAAACAGTCCATCATACAGTCATGCGTACGCGCACCGTGACGTCTGCACACGTGTTTACAAATAATGCCGAAGCGACGAAGATTCTTGGAATCTTGTAACGTTCGAATTTTTATGGATGCCAGAGAACTGGACTCTATTGTAGTGTATGTTTCGTTTGAATGTATTATCGTATAAAATTCACAAAAATAGGTATGTAAAGAGCAAACACATTCTTGTTTCTTGATTTCTAGATTTTCTACTGAGAAAAAACAAGCGATGACCTATGTTTTTTATGATTTAAAATGCATGCTGTATTAACTCTTAACGTGAAACATAAATAAAACCACTTACCACAGTACAATATTACAAGCTTCAGAAGTTGAGAAAAAAACTTGTTATTGTTTACTTTAGATTTTATGACAGCGAAAATAATATTTTTTTAATGTCCTGGACTAGTTCAGTGAGTGTTGTTGTATCTCAAAAGGTTCGGACACAGATAATCTATCACAGTAAATGCATGGAATTGGATATTCCTACTTAATAGTGGTGGATCAAGGTTAAAAGTAAAAAAAAATATTGTCTTGGGAAATTTGTTCCCACGGACAACCTACTGTTGGGGAAAGAAGTTCCCGCGGTCGCGTAAGTGGATACTGTAGATTTCACGACACTGATTTATTATACGAAACAAGTGGTACTGTATTGAAACTAGTTTTATGAAAATAATTATACCATGCATGCAATTAATGTTGTTATCTAATGTAAATCCCGCTTTATCTCTTTACACGTGAAACTATCAATGAATAACTAAGTTTGCACAACTACATAGTTTCGCAATGTAAATTCGCCGTAACATCATACTGTGATCAATAAGAAAAAAAAAATTATGGAAAAATATTATACCTCATTGTATCACTATGTATCAGGATAATTTATTACGTCATTATTTAGTCAGTTTCAGTTCATTTACGTCATTATTAAATTGCTAAGAAAACTATTCCAAATTTTATTTACTTACACAAAATATAAAATGACTAGTAGCAAATTAGTAGGTACCTAACCTAGGTACGTTGAAAGTTCTTCCACGAAGAGACCCATAAATTAATTCTAGTGGTGATATATCATAAAATATCAGAATTTTTCAATAACACGCTCGTCTGCTTTGCAGTTCAAACGTTTAATATCAGTGGTGCAGGTGACGGTGCATGGCCCAAGTTATGAGGTGCTCACTTTATAGCGTAAATTACGTGAATGTTATTTTGTGGCGTATTTAATATTGAGATGATATTTTGATAAAATATTTAGCTACTAGTTAGGAACGTCTTTTTTTTCTTTCAGATTTGTTGAAATAATCAGATATTCAATCGTAAACCTTATAATAATTCGTTAAGTACCCATTCAAATCGTAATTTGTAATTTGCATTATGTCAAATGTATGTCAATGTCGTAGCCAGATCTTAGAATCTATCATTTCATGAAATAGAACATCGACCGCTGGTCACATCATGATGTGGTCTGGCCAGATCATGGAATACTCAACGTTTGATGACATGAACAGTTAAACGCACGACTACTTCATGATGTGGTCAAACATTAGTGATCATAATAGTGAAATAGTTAGATTATCCACCGGTAGAGGCGTTGATGTCGCTTTGTTTTTGTTTTGCATCTATTCGTAAGTACTCCAATAATTCCTATTTTAGGGTCCTAAAAATACTAAATAGCCAAGTAACTGCGACCAACTTGGATACACTTGCTGGCCGCTGCCGCGGTACCGCTCGCTTCGCTCGCTCGCGGCGTGAAATGCAACTACTTTGCGATATGCCCAATGGTCAGCTGGGCATGTCAATAAATAGGTTGCTTTCGTCACGATATGGCCATTCCTACGATCGGACCACGACAGATACTCTACAACAATATAGTAAATTTTAGCTTGCCATTTCATTAAACAGAACCATTTCATGAAATGACCGAACACTTCTTGAAATGATCAATTCTAAGATCTGGCCACGATACCATAATTCAAGAAAGGGACTGTCATCTCCTGGCGAGTTAACATCAGTCAGTTCTCTCATAACTTGAAACATTTTATTACCGATTCCCTTCTTCTAAAGTATTAATTTTCAATAACAGGTGCGCCGTGTAGCCTTTGGAATCGAATTCATTAAATATTCAGAATGATATACAACGCGCCACCGATTGCTTCATGAATCAATCCGATTAACGATTATAACAGTTTTGTAATTAAAATTAAGTCTTTCTAATGTTGCAATTACTAAAAATATAATTAGATGATAGCCTTTTCCCAACTAAGTTGAAGTCGGCTTTCAGTCTAACTGGATGCAGCTGAATACCAGTATTTTACATGGAGCGACTGCCTATCTGACCTATATAATATTTGGAACAAAAAACCTTAACGAATGAACGCAGTGACATAAAAATAAAATTAGATCAATCTGCCTAGCCTTTTCCCAACTATGTTGGGGTCGGCTTCTAATCTAACCGGTTGCTGCTGATTACCAGTATTTTACATGGAGCGACTACCTTCTGAGCTCCACAACCCAGTTACTGGGTAATACGATTCTCCTTGGCAAGACTGGTTGTCATACTTTGGGGCTTCTGACGAAGCCAAAGATCCACGAATGACATTCGGGACCAACGGCTTAACGTGCTTGCTTCCGAGGCACGGAGGAGTCTTGGCATGTAAAGATGGACCCAACCTAACCACGGACCAACCACGGCAAGCGTAGCTTAACCTGACGATCGACCTGTGCGGCTGTTATAACTTAGCCACAAGTCCCTCAAAAATAATATTAGATATTGGAACGAAATTTGTTATCGCACATAATACTCTGCACTCTTGGCATTTATGAGCTAGACCGAAAAAATGTTAACAAGTGTGTGTGTGCGTGTGTGGTCAAGTCCAAAATGATTGAATAATGTAGACTCCCTCTTTCTACATTGTCTGTGGCGGTAATGGCGGCACGTCATCGCAACAGCTGATCGGTTGCTGTGGCGCTTTAGAATGTTGGATTTGGGCGTCATATTTACGATATTATCATTATTTTACTGTATTTTTGATGAAGTTGCACGACTAGATAATAATTTAAAACACATATAATAATAATTGTAAAAACTGCACATTTCTTAAACCACTAATTCGAAAATCGAATTGATTTTTATTAGGTATCTTGCAAAGGTTAAAGGTTATGTAGGAAAGATGTCGTTAAAACTCAGGACGGAACGAAGATAATCATAAAGTAATAGCAATAGTTATTCATACTCATAACTCATAACACTCGAGAGTAGTACCTTCCTATCGATTATTTGCTTATTTATAACTTTTATTATAGTTTATTGTATGTATATCTTGGGATATTTGTTTGCCGATTCTAGGAAAAAGTAGATACTCATATCAATAGATAACGATGACACTTACAACACACACACACACACACAGGCACACACACACACACACATGATGTACATAATAAAGAGTAGGTATTCTATTATATAATATTAATAATGGTCTTGTTGGTAAAGCTAAAAATGGAAGCAGTAGATAATTTCCTTACTAAACGAATATGTAGGTTAATTTTGTTCCAACATCTTAATAAGGTAAACAAAAACCTTCATTTTGTCCTGTTAAAATTACAAAAAATAATTATGTATTCACATTATGTAGAAAGTGAGGTTTAAATACAGCAGGATTAGTGCAGAGTCACGCCTAAGGGCGGTAGACGTCTTGCCTTGCTTTTAACATAATAATAAGGAAGAACATGTACACCAAAAATGAAACATAACATAATTTTATATAAACTTTAATGAAAGATAAAAATACAATATTTTATAGCAAAAATACTGTGAAATTGGATTCAGTTGTTGCAAGTGTGGAATTTAAGAAGGGCGTTCAACGTTCACAATTAATGTGGTTGTTGAAGCCGTTCCCGAACGACACTAAATATGTCAACGCCGAGTGCGGGCGCGCGGGGGTGCGCGGTCGTGCGTCATTGCATTGACAGCCACTGCTCGAGTAATTTGTATTTTGCAAAATTAACGTCATGAATACCACTATTGTAACAGTAATTAAACTGCATATTAGTGAAACGAATCGGCGTTTTATTAAATGGAGTGGCCCAATAAAAAAACAATTAATCAGTGGTTATCACATTTAATTGAAATCACGTATTCAGTACTTGATCCTGGACGTCCCAGCATTGAAATTTTTCATTACAAACGAAAAATTTTAACGTTTATTAAAAAACAAAAAAATCTCCATACATTTTAACCGCGTAGGTACGAGCATTGCACTTTTGTAGGAAACACAATTTTTTTTTTAATATCCAACGAAAAATTTCAACACATGGGGTCCACAATCGATGATGATCATGATGATCGATGATTAAGTAGTTTCAATTAATGTGACAACCTAATCGCCACTTTCATTCTGTAGAATAGGTACCATTGTATATCAAGTTTAAGAAAAAAAAGACAAAAACACTGTTTCAAAATACGAGATAAATAAATAAACTGCTTGTCTATACAGTCCTTAGTACACACGGCTACACATCAAGCTATACATTTCCAGTTTATACTGACCTCTCATTGTAAAAAAATCCTATACAATGTGAGATCAGCATTGGAAATGTATAGCTTGATCTGTAGGCGTGCGTACTAACGCTGATTATTTTTCCTTTGATTTTCTTGTAAACTTCAAGTTAACAGTGCTTTTGCTATTTGTTGTATAAATACATTAGATACTGACTTATTCTTTGGTATGAATTTATAACGATTTTAACCTATACTTTAAAGAATTTTTATATATTATGCTATCTTATAAAATTAAATATTTTATATTTTTTATGATTTACGAGGATATAATTTCTTTACTGCACAGTTTTATTTTCAACAAGAAGCCCGTAACTTAGGTACTTATAATTAACATAGGTAATTCCCAAAATATTTATATACATTTATTACATATAATATTTCAGTTTCAGATCTATTCTTTATTCAATAAGGCAACAATGATGGTACCATTAATATGTAGTAGGCTATGCAACACTACTACTGCAGGCATTTTCAATGTTTGTACTGTATGAGATAATTAGCTTATACCCGTGGCTTTACCCGCGTGGAGGTCGGGAATTATCCCAGGGGAACGTACTACTGGGATAAAAAGTATCCTATGTCTTAAAACAGGTCATGGTCTATCCATGTGCCAAATTTCATCCAAATCCGTTCAGCCGTTTTAGCGTGAAAGCGTAACAAACAAACAAACAACAAACTCGCTTTCGCTTTTACAATATTAGTTAGGATAATAAGTAGATGTAGATCTACGAGTATGTATGCTACTTGTAAAACAAGAAAATTTACTAATTAAATTTTTGAGATGAAAAAATAAAACTTTATTTACAGTTTAAAAAATTAAACAAATTAAATCATTAACATAGTATAATTTACTCTTCATTGGAATCATAGTAAACGAATTAAATGCTTCTTTCAAATTCTTTGAACTGACTTTGGCACATTTCAGCGTCCATAAGTCTAGTAATTTATACAGAAAATATTGGGCATGGGTGATAAAAGGAACCAAAAGTGTGATAAGTGATAACACTATTGTTATGGACATATTGTATGTTGAATTTTTTTTGTCCGTCATGTAGATTTAAAAAAAATATTGGACACCTATTTTTTCTTTTTTTACGGTATCAAAAGATTACGGCAATACATTGAATTAAAATGCGGCATTGCTAGGTTTTAGACGTAGTTTGTTATAGTTATGATATGACGTAGCCCCACTCCACAACTTTAATTTAATGCGTCTTAAATATGTATTATTTTTTTTAATGTGATAAAGCAAAAAAGACGTTTCTAATATTTTTTTATTATCTGACTGACGAACTAAATATAATTTCTTTTTTTACCCAGGTATCATCCCTATTGTTGAAAATATGCAATTTTATGCTTGAGAGAGATTCAATTTGCCTGATTCGGCGAAATATGAAAAATCAAGCATACACATTATAACCTACGTACAGATTCTGACATTAAGATATAAGTGTAGAGACTGATAAAGTAATATAAAATAATACATACACTATTAAGAGTCGACCACTCGATAAAATATATAATTACAAACATAAATCAACTTTACACATTACTGTCTTACAGATTCACAATATCACTTTCACTTACCATAAACGTAAACCGTACGATTGTTTGTCACAATTTGGTGCCATTAAAACTACCTATCCTTTTCTTATTCACATAATTTCATAAGCATGGTTATATCAAGCGATTTTTAGACTTTTGAAAGCGATGAACAACAAAAACGATATGATTTCAAAGACTTTTTTTATCTATAAAAATAAGAAACAGAATAGAAAAGGCTGTCCATGCAAAGCGTACGCTTCTATTTTCGCCACCGGTATAAGAAAAGACCCAACAATGACAACAAATTTTCCGACAGAAATCGCACGGTTCACGTCATCTTAAACGTTTTAAAATTCTTTACTCTAAACAGAGGAATGTTTCCCGGTAATAATGCCCGTGGTCTTATTGTATTCGTACTCTTTGTGCCCATTGTTAGGCCTCTTCAAAGTATCGTCTGTGCCAGATTCTCCGTTGTCTTTCAACAGACCTTTCTTGTCACTGAAAATCAATAGGACTTTTTGAGAACGTGATTTAAGACTTCAACAAAAAAGACGTCAGATCGAGTTTGATGCCGCGCCAATTCAAGACAAATTATTCCCGATTTTTCATTAATCTTTTTTCCGAATTTGATTTTGCTTGATTGAATTCGGGATGGCTTAGTAAATTTTGATTTGATTTGTCGTTTATTACTTTCCTTTTAATAATTGGTAGGAAGATTTCTGAAGTTAACTTCGGGAGCGTAATTTTTGTGATTTAATCGTTTTTAATAGCCAGCTCAACTCGTGATGTAAATTGAGTTTTTAATAAAAATTAGATTAAGAGGAAAATGAATTTGTGCTACGATGATTATGTTATTAAGCTTAATTTAATGATGATCCTTCAAATTAACTTGTGAGGTACTTGTTGAGATACTAAATACCGTTACATTAGAACAGCTCCTTATACTCAATGTTCAAAAATCTTACCGTGCGTTCAAAGGATTCGGTTTCCTCTTCTTACTCTTCTTGCAACAGCAGCTGGCTATGATGCCCTGCTTCTTCCAAAAGTACAGTAGTAAGTCCAGAAGTACAAGACATACAACCACAACGACTACTGATATTCCTATGAGCGCTCCGGCTGATAAAAGTGATGCAGTTGAGCTTGGGATTTCACCTGTAAATAATACAAATTAAGTACTACTTTAAGGCTTGTTAAGTTAAAAAAGTCACTTCATGTCTGATTATGATGAAAGTGCATCAATAAAAAAAAACACATTATCTTCAACTAAAACCCTCTTAGCTATATCAAAATTTATTTGGGTTTTCGCCATGTTTTCTTCTTCCATAGATTTCTAAAAGCTAAACCACGTTTTTGGCTACAAATGGTTGCAGCCAAAAATGCGATTTAGATTTTTTATGAAATTCTATTTTTTTCTCTTTTTTTTTCATTTAGCCTATAATGCCCCACTGCTGGGCAAAGGCCTTCCTCTCCCTTTTCCATACACGTATCAAGTCCATATCAAGTTCGAGTCAAGTTCGTCTCTTCGTCTTCGTCTTGGTCTACC
Organism: Cosmia pyralina; assembly: GCA_946251885.1. NCBI lineage: Eukaryota > Metazoa > Arthropoda > Insecta > Lepidoptera > Noctuidae > Cosmia > Cosmia pyralina. Next base: position 15,965,085 of record OX276355.1, read on the forward strand.
GCGATATTGCCTAGTATTAAACGAAAACTTACAAAGTTCTAATCTTTTCTTGTTCAGAATATTAAAGTTTTTCTTATAAGCTCAAAGGAAAAGTAAATTAGTGCATCCACCGTCTCGCATTAATAAGATTTCTACAGGATTATGTACTATCGGAGAAACGAACATCTATACACCGTAAGGACTATTCTTGCTTGCAGCGCTCGGCCGCTATAGTAACGCTTGCTAACAGATGTGGTCATCGTGTGCACGGGATTTTTTTTACGGTGTTCAAGTGTTCTTTTCTCCCATGGTACGAGTACATGCCGTCATACCTAGTTAAGGGAAAACTAGACTTAAGGTGGTAACAGGACGATTTATGTGCATGGAGAATATTGGAAACAATACACCACTAATTTTTAATTAGTACAAATACTTAAAGGGCTCATTAGAGAAGGTCTTGTTATTATATATCTATAGTCTCAATAAATAATATTCATAAACAACAAAGTTATTAGCGTTTGTTTATATCCAAAAATGTCACTCAGTTTATGGAAATATTGTACAGGCTACATAGTAGTATTCATTAATCATGGAAAAGCACTGCACGTAGTATTTTCTAGTAGCAATTGTTATGAATCATTGATTCAATTATGAAATTTATGAATTTACCAATTATGAAAAATTTTTGTGGACAATTTTGGGATTTAATTTTTTTGATTTTTGACTACACAAATATGATCAGTAACGGGTACGGATAGAGCCCCATTTTTTTTTGTACTGATTAAAAAATAGCAGTGTATATTCTAAATACTTAGTCTGACAAGCACTGAAGATGTAAAAATATTAGAAGGACGCATTTCTTGTAGGGTGTAGCTCAGGTGTAGACTCAGAAAACGGATTTTTTTAGAAATCAACTCCGAAACCAACGAAGAGTTAAAGTAATTTGTATAGCATATATAGGTAACATAACATCACGCCCATTGCCATCAACCGGGCACAAATCCAGAATCCGGGCTGCTAATGAGAAATTCCTGCTGTAAATACGCAATATTAACGCACTTTGCCCGACCTGGAAGTCGAACCCAGGTCCTCATGGCTCAGCAGTAGTTAGTGCTTGCGTCTACTAGACTAACGAGGCAGTATAATTTGTAACAAGTTAATTATACATCCTGAACGTTCTAATACATTTGTAAAATATCCCACCTATAATAAGTGACATATTAGCGGGCGTAGAATTTCCCTCGGCGTTGTGCGCGATCAGTTCAAAGTAATAAGTGGTGTTGTGCTGCAGATCGCCCACTTCCAGCTCAGTTGTCGCTTCCAGTCGGTGCTCTTTACATAATGACTCGTCTAGTTCCTCTTCCATCTGTGTAAAATCATTTATAATTTTGTGTTAAATTAACTTGTTTCCGAACACTGATTGCGATTTAAAATGTATATGTATGATTGTGAACACCGTTACTTTATAATCTATCTCGCGAGATTGTAAACGATCAATAAAAGGTGAACTGTATCATACTGCTTACAATATAACGTATTAATTTTCGATAGTTTGTGATCTAGCCATGACAAACCGTCAAATTGTGAACGAACCTCCACATACCCACAGGGTTCACAATCTGCCTGTTTTTTTTTTCACTCGTAAAATTGTAAACCGTCCCTGTCCGTCCGTCCGTCTTGGCGGTAGCCAAATTAGTCGCAGTAAGTAAGCCAGAGCGCCCCGACCAAATGGGTTAGGTTAGGTTAGAACTGTGACCAACCGAGCTTCTTCCAAGTTGGTCGCGGGCTATTTAGTATTAACGTAAGGTGCACTTGTGCATTCGTTGCATGCAAGTTTGATACCAGTTCACAATTTGTCGGTTTGCCGTGATTAGATTATGAACTATCGAAAAGTAATGCGTTAAATTGTAAATGGTTTGTTGCAGTTCACAATTTTTCGATAGTTTATAGTCTCGCAAGATAGATTATATACTAAGGATGTTCATAATCATACGGTGACAATTGTTGTTTTCATTTAGTCTACATCTATCAACTTCATCGTGTGCGTTAGATTTTGTTAGTTCGGTATCTAGCAATACATATAGTAAAAAATATAAACACCTTTCTTAAAAGATTGGTGCACTATTACTTTTGTTAGTTATATTTTTCTCTACTTAAATTCCAATTGGCACAGCAACTTTACATGGTGTATCTATTCATACAGAAAATCTGTTAAGGGGTCATTGTACTCATCATTATGAACAACTTTTACTATGGAACCAAATCTCAAATCGCGAAAAAAAATCTGCTGTTCATTACATTTATCTATATCAAACTCGTCAAAATGTAGAGAGCAGTTAATTTTTTTTTCGCGGGATCAGGTTCGGTCCCATAGTAAAACTAGTTCATAATGATGAGTACAATGACTCCTTAAGAGATTACGTGTATGAATAGATACACCATATATAAATAAATTTTAAACTACTTAGACTGAAAATTAATTTTACTTTATATCTGTTTGGCTTGTTAATCATCCAATTATATGGCTGTCCATAAACTTCCAAACAAATTTCAGTTAACGGTCGCAATAATGATAAATATACGTTTGACAGAAACAAAAGATGGAAGATCATTAGGCAAGACAGACTTTGTTATAGTCATTTGAAATATTTATTAATAGCTTCTTATTTTATAATGGTGACAGTTAAATTACCGAAATTGATAGATAGATAGATTAGATAGATTTTTTTAGATAGATTTTTTAGATTAGATTTTTTATTTTTCTTTCTTGTTTATCATGTGCTCAATTGCAATTATAGTTAAAATCCTAGTGGAAGAGCGGAGTCTCCTAACACAAGCAACTATTGCTTAAAAGGAGATCTCCAATACATTTGTGACAAAGCACTCTGTAATTGAAATAAACATTTTTATTTTTTTTTTTATTGACAGAAGCTGTGAATGATGGAAGAGATATTGGGGAGAAAATCAGACCAGCAGTGCTATTCTGTACAAATGTCACCGTGAAAACTTAGGTGAAGTGAGCGTGGAGTGGGCTGTCAATATTGTCAATCCCTAGCATAAGGTAGAGTGACAACTCACTTCACCTAGGTTTTCACGGTGAGATTTGTACAGAATAGCACTGCTGTACACAGTCCTGCCTGCGAGAAGTCGCAGGCAGCGGACGAAGGTCCGCGTGAAAATTTTTGTTCCCCCAACCCACCCCGTCGCATCGCATCGACTGCCCGCCCTATTACTTTGTTTTCCGTTGTGTTTGGCTGGTGGTTCCAGAGATTAGCGCGTTCAAACAAACTCTTCAACTTAATTATACTATATTATATTAGTACAGTATACAGGGTGGCTGGGACAACGACGCGCAACCTGTTACCATGGATTCAGTGCATGATTCTGGATCCTCCTGCGTTGAAATTTTTCGTCGGTTGTTAAAAAAAAATTTCAATACTCAATACTTTATTGCATTCCATATGTATTCATTAGATGGTGTAATAAAACAAAATATCTATATGGCCCCTGTCGGGCACAGCAAAATTAGGAGTGAGGAAGAGGGCAAGTAGTAGTATTTGCTGTTCCATACATTTTAGACACCACAAAATGGATTTTCGATCTAATACGAAATCGTACTACCTACTACTTTATGCGGAGGAGTGAGGAAAATGACGTGAGGAAAGTTTTGAGTATGAATGTCGATGGCTATAAGAGTAGGGGAAGACCAAAGAAACGATGGATGGATTGTGTGAAAGATGACATGGCTAGAAAGGGGGTGACTACCGAGATGACGAATAAGGCAGAGAAGTATGGCAAAAAGAGGACATTTTGCGCCGACCCCAAATAGATTGGGATAAAGGCAGGAGAATGATGACTACCTACTACTTTACGAGTATATAATGTAAAAACAGATCACATTGCTGTAAAAATGTGCCAAACCATAACGTCGTCCAGATGGTACTGGATTTCTTTTCGTATATCCGATTACACCGTAGCTTGATGATTTTGGTAATTGTTTTTTCTGAAGAACATTGTTTAGACCTGGCTTAAATTAAATGTGTAGGAACTATTTAATTTTCTGATAGGTGAGAGTTCAGAGCATTTGAAACACATGATACAAACTTCTCATTACAGTGTGTACGATCTGTAACCCCTCCATCCAAGTGATGACGTCACGTCACGCATACATACCGGACAGTAACGTAAAGCGTAGTAGTCTATGGGCTCGCCGTTGTTCTCCGGGGCTTTCCACCTCAGCACCTTATTCGATGAAAACTCGAGCTTGTTCACTTGCCATATCGGGGGTTCTGGGGCTGACCTACAAAGATAATAAATTGTAAAATTAAAAATAATAATAAAAAAAAAACTTCCCTCAAAATTATGAAATAATTTAATTTTGGAATTCGGTGTCTTGGGGTCAGTTTAGTTTTTTGCCACCGACTTCCGAAGTTAAAGTTATTTCATAATTTTGAGTTATTTTTTTTAAGTCGATTTAAATATTATTTTTATTCCGTAATTTTTACTTTTAAGTAAAAACTACAATATTTGTTGTAATAAGTAGTTAATAATTTTGTTATAAATATTGAACTAGAATTTGACCAAGTATTTGAGATAATAGGTTGGGGAAAAAGTTTCTTCGCATTTTTTAAGAAAATTCAAAACATTTTTTAATATACATTATTTACATTTATCTAAAGTATGTAGGTACCATTTTGTTCGATAACTTTTTGCCATCTTGTAGGTAGGGACATGATCCCATTGCTATAGAAATTTTGGGACTTCTGATCAAAATACCGCGACAAGTGGTTTTGGCAGTCCTCTCGTGATGTTAACCTGACACTGCCTAAAGAATTCTGAAGAGACCGAAACAGGTGGAAATCTGAAGGTGCAAGGTCAGGACTATATGGCGGATGCATTAACACCTCCCAGCCAAACTCTCTTAATTTTTGCTGAGTGGCTAAAGATGTGTGAGGTCTAGCGTTATCATGATGAAAAACCACACCCCTTCTGTTGATTAATTCCGGTCGGTTTCTCTCAATTTCTTGCTTTAATCTCATCAGTTGTTCGCAGTAGAGTTCATAATCGATGGTCCTGCCTGGTGGTAACAGCTCATAATGAATAATGCCCTTCCAATCCCACCACACACACAGCATCACCTTGTTGCGAGTTAACCCGGGTTTCGCCACAGTCTGTGAAGCCTGACCGGCCTTTGACCACGACCTTTTTCGCACGTTCTTGTCGTACGTGATCTACTTTTCATCAACAGTTATCAGCTTCTTCAAAAATGGTTCGGTTTCATTACGTCGTAATAAAGACTCACAAATGAGTACACGGTTCATTAGGTTCCTTTCAGTGAGCTCGTGAGGTATCCAAATATCGAGCTTTTTTGTGTACCCAGTTTTTTTCAAATGCGCCAAAACTGTTTTGTGGTCAATTCCCAGTTCTTCAGCTACGTTGTAACTACTGATATGCCGATCTTGCTCCACTTTTTCAAAATTGGCATCCATTTTTTTTTGACGACATGGTTGGCGCAGTGGTTGAGCGATTGACTGCTGCGCAGCATGTCACGGGTTCGATTCCCGCACGGAACAAATATTTGTACGACCTACAAGTATTTGTTCCGAGTCTGGGTGTTTTTCTATCTATAATATGTATGTATTTACAAAAAAAAAAAAATGTATATAAGTAGTTTATCAGCCATCTCGTTACCATAACACAAGCATTAGGTTGCTTAGCTTGGGGCTAGATGGCGTTGTGTGATATGTCCAAACATATTTATTTATTTTATCCGTAATAGGGCGACCAGAGCGACGTGCATCTTTGACATCAACATTTCCGGATTGAAAACGCTTAAACCAAATTTGTGCTACTCTCACAGACACTGTACTGGGTCCATAAACATCGCAATTTTTTTTCGCGGCTTGCGTTGCATTTTTACCTTTTTTGTAGTAAAATTTTAAAATGTATCGAATTTCTTCATTAGATTCACTCATCTTGACAGTACGAAAAACAAATGAAAATCACACATTTTCCTAGTTAGAATTTGGAATTATGTTCTTTAAAATTTAAACTTTCAATGATACCAAAACCAGCCAGATACAAATAGTATAGCCAAAGAGATTTTATTTTAAGTTCATACATACTATAATGCGAAAAGACTTTTTCCCCAACCTAATATTTTCCCTTTGACACCACACCCGTAGCTCGTATCAATGATCCAGGCCGTTACACTTCCACGTCCATATCTAGAAAACTTCTGAACCGATTTTGATGAAACTTGCACTGTTCCCTGAGTTGAAGTAAATGTAAGTTAATAAAAAACATCCTTCTTTTTTTGAAGTCGGTTAAAAAAGGAGTACCTACTATAAATCGATAAGTACAGTAACAAACTGTTGACATTTGCGTTTTTTTTTTGTATATTTACACACATCAAAAGTGTCCAGGGATCAAGGTATTTAAAACGAATATTTTATTGCCTTATTGAAGTTAATTAAATATTTCTATTTAGATTGTTTAATTTAAATGATTTCGTATGTGTAGATTGACGAAGTACTCTCTCCTTTTGCATGAATAAAGACTTTCGCGATTTTTGCTTATGCTGGATTTTTCACCATAGTTAATCCTGACATTAAAATGTGACAAAAAGATAAAAATTAAAGTTTTTAAAGGTTTTTATTGCGTAAATAAACAATTAGTAGTCTGTATTTTCGCAATCCCAGCGATTCGATGCACTCACTCAATATGAGTTCATCCAAATCACGTTGCGGAATGGCGGAATGGCCTGTTACAACGGACCAGGCGAAAAAGATTTTCTGGTGTATGTAAGGCATCAATATTTGGCAGAGCTCTTGTTTGAAGCATATCCCATGCGTGCTCAATGGGATTCAAGTCTGGCGATTGAGCAGGCCATGGTAAGCTGTTGATATTAGTTGTGGCAAGTGTGTTTGCAACGACTCTGGCAGTGTGTGGACGTGCATTATCATGCATATCCATATCCATAGTCCGTAAAGGAATGACAACATCTGATACATTCGTTTAAGTGTCTGTGCATTAAGATTGCTTGTGATCGAAATCAGTTCGGTTCTTCTGCCGATCCAAATACCCGCCCATATCATGATTGTTTCACCACTTTATGCATGGACTTCCTCGCATGATTTTAAACGATCTTGGCATCCAGGGGTCCTCCAATAACATGTGCGTCTAGTGTCTTGCCTCATACCATAGCTATTCGTCAGAAAACCACCAAACGTCACTCTTCTTCTGCCCAATTTCTGTGTTCACGAGCTCATTGTAAACGAGCTCTGTGATTTCGGGGCTCAATAGGTGGCGATCCACAGTCCAAACCGCACAGATCCATCTGCGGTTTGGAATGCAGTCCATAGATCCGTGGTCCAAACTGTATTGTGTAAACCTCGCTATTCGTTTGTTCCAAAACGACAGTTTGGAATGGCGCGTTTGGGTTTGCAGCAGTCCGAACTGTACGTGTAAACCCCGCTATAGTCACGCTTGCGTTGTTCCTAGTAGACTGTACAGTCAACTAGATCAACGGGATCCTATAACTAAGCCTCTGTTAGCATTTTTAAAGGGCAGGTAATGTGGTTCGTAGCAACCAAGCGACAAACGAACGATCCTCTAAATTTCCGAATGACCAATCAATATATTTTTGTTGGCAATAAATTGAATCAAGTGTAATAATCACGAAGTACAATTCTGCAACGTCATCTTAATTAAATCGATAATGACTGCGACGGGTTATTTTATGGAGCGTAAAAAAACAATGCGGCGCGTAACGTTAATTTGAACGCGTAGGAGAAGGAAATATACGACAATTTGAGTCATGTAACTCGCTTAAGTGGTTAAGATGGATGCGCAAAGGTAGCCCTCAAAATTCGAATTTTCTTGCGTTTTTGGCAATTAGCAGGTCAGAGTCAGGTTGGCTTGCATCTTGATCAATATGATTTGTTATGTCGGAAATCATGACATTTTAGAACAAATTTAACTTACAGAGATGTCTTGAGTTATAATTATGTAAATACATATTTATTTTGTTATAGTCGCAAAATCATATTTTGATCAACATAAAACCTGACACTGACCAGCAAATTGCAAAAAAACGCAAGAAAATTTTAATTTCGCGGACTACTTTGCGCATTCACATTAAGTAGAACACTGTAAGTAGGTACAGTAGACCGTACTTCGGTGGTGACACTTCGACCTTGAGCTGGCTTGTACTGTAGTACGGAGTTTCAATAGAATGCGAGGTCAGCTTATACTGATTTTATTATCAATGACGTCCAGCCTACTTTACATATCTATAAACTAATTATTGATGGATTTTTGTGTATTGGTATGCGCAATTGTTCAAACGGTATCAGAAATGCTTAACATGTTATAAGTATGTTGTACAACAATGATTTGAGATTGGCAATCAATAATATTTATGAACAGTACCTACCGAAGGCCTCTTTATATTTAGTTTTGAAACATTCATACTTTTGAATGAAATAACTAAAAATATGATATAGCTGTTTGATTAATTATAAACAAAAGACGATAATAAGATAGCGTAGTAAATAAAAGAGACAAACAATACAAAAACTTACTTATCCATAGTATCGAAGCGGAGCATATCACTCCATTCTCCAGTGCCAACCCGATTGATGGCAGCGAACCTAATGTAGTATGTAGTATTAGGCCTCAGTTTCTCCAGCTTGAAAGGGATGCCAGTAGCCCAAGTCCTGTTGGGGTGAATGTTGGTGATCTCATAGTTGTCAGCTTCGTCATACGCGGCGATGAAGCCGATGACTTCTGGACCGTCATAGTTAGTTGGAGGCTGAATGTAGAAAGACGCTGATGTTGCTGATTCGTCGGTTGTTGTTGCCTAGAACGACATTGATAGTCTTGATTTTCTTACTGAAGTGACAGTTAAAAAATAGATGAAATGTATGGTGTCACATTGATCTCAAAGAAGTAGGTAATTCTCTTGATGTAGATTTGAAAATTGATTATAGTCATACAAATATGTATGTCAATACAAAATAGATATATTTATTAAAGTGTACTTAAATGTATTCCTTAGTTGCTTATTACGGTTTTATTTAACACTTTTACTAGCGTTATACCACGAAGGAAAGAAAAGAATATGAAACGGGTATTTCTTGAAAATTCCTTTGAATTTTATTTTCCATTTAAATATAAACAATGTTTCCGTAAGAAAGAATATTTTCATTTCTAGTGAAACTTATTTATAAGAAGATTATATGAAATCGTTAATGAGCTTTGGTGGGTATTTATTTGTGGTACAAGTTAGTGTATAGATTGTACACAAATATATCTTATATATAATATATTTAAAGGGTTATTTTAAATTGGCTAGCTAAACTCCGCAGACGTGAGGGGTATATGATAAAACAAAAATAAATTAATTTGATGATGTTTTTTTTTTGGTGTGTAGTCACATAAAATATCAGTTTCAAAAGCTATTCCCTACATTTTATGTTCATATAACTCATCAAATCGTAGGGAAAAGCTGTTTTCTTTTGCAATTTCAGGTTTGTTCCCTTAGTAAAAGTTGTCTATAATGATGAACAATGAACCATTAAGAGGTTGTGCGTTAATTAAGTTACACCTTGTATACTATAAATACAACCTGAAATCACGAAAAAAAAAAACATCTGTTCCCTAAATTTGTTCGCTTCTCGTCAAAATATAGGTACGGAACTGCTGACTTTTTTTCTCACGATTTCAGGTCTGGTTCCATAGTAAAAGGTGTTCATAATGATGAGTACAATGACCCCTTAAGAGATTTCTTGCATGAATAAATAGACCTTATTAACTGTCTATTCTGCTACGCCTTATTACTTCTTGTTAATATAGACGAATATTATCCTATAAATTATAGAGTCTATAACTTTACTAAAGATCCCAAGTTGCCATAATCACCATTATTATTTATTATTTTATAAGCCTGTGTCCCACAGCAGGGCAAAGGCCTCCCTTCCCTCTTTCCAATTTTCCCGGTAATAATCACCAAGACTAAGTTAATTTCAAATCTGACGATTTAGACACTGCTGAGGCGGTCGATTTAATTTCACACAGTAAAGAAAGTCATTCATTATAAGCATTTAAACTTTTTGAAACATCATTACGAAGTTACACAACAAAAGATGAAGATACAAGTTCGTTGCTCAATTTCAAAGAAGTAAGATTTAACCACAATAACAGAATCTATTTGTGATTCAAATTAACTTTGAGTTTGTTTAGTTAAGAGTTTAAAACTCAGAAGCCACTTAATGTATGCAGAAATTTTAAATTCTTTAGTTGTACGAGTATGGAAAAGGTCATGGCTTAGTTGTTCGCAGATTGTTTAGCGTGTAAAATACAGTTATGCCCGCAGTGAGATAGATACGGCAGTAGAGTTTGTTTTTAAACGTAATAAAAACTAGTACAGTACGATAGGACACGGAGGTTGCATCGTTTATCTTCGGAAAAACCGAACTTTGACGAATTAAATGTGACTGGTCCAATCCAATAAGGTAGTGACGGAATTAGTGCGGCAATGTATAATAATTTAGGTGGGAATATAAATGAATTTCTATTGGTCGATAATTCATTTCATTCGGTATAATTCGGTTTTTCCGAAGATAAACGATTGGACCTCTGAGTCCTGTCGTACTGTATGTGGGCTGATGACGGAAAGGTCAAATGTAAGACTATGCTGTACTGACTAACGGATGTTGTTTATAGCACATAATTGAATGTTATTACAAAAATGCATACAAATGGTGAAATAAAACCTCGTTATGAACACCCATGTTCTAGAATCAAAAAGGCGAAGACATGTGACATCCACCAACCCACACTGGGCACGCGTGGTGGTTTATGGCCCATTCCCTCTCACAGAGGAGGCGTATCGCAGCAGTGGGAACGTTATAGGCTGATTATGGTAAATGCATGAGTATTATATGTATTTAAATGGTTGAAATAAGATGTATAGAGGGACTGCCGACAAATTGCTTAGCAATTTGGCAGATACGAGTATATTAAAGTAAGGGCCTGTTTCACCACCTACGGTTAAGTTCCTATTATTCATACTAATTCCGTTCCAATTTTGAATTTATTCGGTAAGCAGTGGCTATTCGGACATCGTGCAATAGGCCCTAAAACTCTGTAATACTATGGATTAAAAAAAATATAAACGAAGTTTTTTGGCCAAACTGTTGATAGATGTGCATGGTACGATTGTGAACTATAAATATAATTTTAGATATGTACAGTTTCTCAATAAATGTACTGGAGTGAAAATATTTACCTCGGTACATTTATTGAGAAAATGTAACTATTTTAAATTAAATTTATAGTTTACAATCGTACCATGCACATCTACCAACAATTTGGCCAAAAAACATTTTAAGAATGCAAAGCATTTTATTTAATAAACATACTTTTTTATAAAAAAGTAATGATTTGACTACCTATTTGTAACAGCGTCCTTAAGTATTAAAACTTTGTACTCACATTTTCAACGACTGAAGGAGGAAATCCTTTTCTGATATGATAAATTTTGATTGCGTCGCCATACTCATTATGAGCTCTACACTCATGTTTTCCAAACGGTGCAAATTGGTTTGAGAATGGAAACGAATGTTCTAATGAAGTTTCATAATCTAGAACAATATTGTCGTGTTCTTGTTTCTCTATCGTTGAATAATTGCCTGATATGTAACTGAAAAGATAAAAGTTACATTAAGATGTTCAATTTCGTGAAAATATACAATTTTGTGTGTGTTACAGAGTAGGAGTATTACAAAAACAAAGTAATATATATAAAATTGAACATGAAGCAATTCACATACATATGTTAGTATACCCTGCCTAGATATCTCTTTTGTTTACTGTACATGTACCTAAGCAGTATTATATAATTATAGGCAAATCACAATATGCAAACAAAAGTAAAGAATGTCTTCTGAGACGATGGATGGTGATATAATAAGTTATCAAGTCCATTCATGAAGGTCTAAGTAAAAACATACCTCCAAGTAAAATTCGCAGGTGGGTTACTCGCATGCGCACAGTTTATTTTGATAGTTTCTCCGTTCCATCCCCAAAGAGGTTCATATGTCCTGTCAAAATACGGCTGATGCAGTACTGACAAGTACATTACCTTCGTCTCCGTGTCCACTAGTATGAATAAAAACATAATATTAATAGTTTTTTTTTATTATTTAATCCTTGACTCTATATTTGCCTTTTAGCAGTTTAGCACATAGTAGGTACCTAATGCTGATTATCATAATGTCTTACCGTTTGCTAAATCTAGGGGAAAACGGCAAGAATACTTTTTTTGAAACGGCCTACGTTTCATGGTAAATAGATACATTAACACAGACGGGCATGAATATTTACCAAACAAAATAATTTTACATTTTTATTTTATGTTGATGACGTTCCTGTGCTTAGCAAGACGGCCATGCAATGTTTAAAATACAAGTTCTTGTTCAGTTATAATTATAAATGAGTTAACTTACCGTCATTGGTAGCGTTGCAAATGTATATTCCTTCTTTAGATCTGGTTACTTTGATTGTCGAGTAATTTATTATTTTTTCATCGTTATCCGTTTCTCTAGAACCAACATTATTTTGTAATGAGTGGCCATCTATGTAATAAGCGTGGTTACACTGTGATCAACGATTTCAGCTCTAATTATATCTTACTTTTTAAGAATTGAAATTTCAAATATTTTCTAAATATGCAAATACAAACCTTTCTTCTTCCAAACTCTGTCCTTCATAAGTAATGGTAACGTTTGGTGCAGGCAAGCCAGTTGCGTTACAAATAATTGGTAGCATTGTTCCTTCTACTGCCGTTTTATCGGTGAATCCTATGATCTCAGGACGAATCAGGACCTGAGAATATAATAATAAGTCAGTTCTTTGAAACAGTGTGAAATTAAAAAATTGTAGTTGATTTTAATTTCAATATTTTTTTTAATGAATGTATATACCTTAAATATGGTTATATATTTAAAATAACTAAATTAAACAAATTATAAAACTAAATAAAGTGTATAACAGCCTCTTAAGCTTCATAAAATTTTGCATTATTATTTAATGATTCAATAAATAATAAATACAAGAGATTTTTACCACAATTTTGATTTGCTTCTTAGAGATTCCAACGAAGTTGCTAGCAATGCATTCGTATGTCCCTGCGTCGTCTGGTGTAATGCTTTTAAAACGAATAGTGTCGTTGGTTTGTTGAGTCCAGCTAACAGTCTTGTTTGGGCTCTACAAATAAATAGGTAACAACTTACAAAATATTTTCTACGCATTATAAATAATATAATCAAATTATGACTTCAATTTTCGGAACCAATTCGCTTTACCTAAAATTTCATCCACTTTTACAACATCAAGAAAGCAACATACAAACTAAAACTAAGTAGACTACATTTTACTTATAAACTATGAATTGTTAATTAATTTATTCACCACAAACAATTTCTAAAGAAATCTCGAGACTACTCCAGCACCTCAATTACCATCAGTCAACTTTTGCTCTTGCTATTAACCTCTCCGTAAGTTGAGTACCTACTTGCAAAGTACTAAACCAACTTGCTTTATGGTCCGTTCGAGTTATGGAGCTACAATGAGTCCTTAGTGAGTTTTAAGGTAAGTGAGCTGTAAGATTTAATAAAGATTTACTACTCTGGTGAACCTCTAGAGGTTCCTTTAAAAAGCTCACCACAAACAGAGTACCTACATACATAATATCGAAAGCCAAAATTCTAACATTTGCTTGTGACAATCCAGATATAGGTATTTCTTGAATCGTTAAAAGATTAGTCATATACTTGCAGCTTCGTACGAAAGGGTGTTTTTTTAGAATCGGAGAACTTTAAATTGAAATATAACACAGAAAAGTGTTTTTAATATCAAGGAAGTTGGCTTTATTGAATAGATAATTTACGGCATTAATGTTTTATGACATGTGGCCGCCGCGGCTGCCGCGTACTATCATGGTGTAATCTGGAGATCAAATTTTCACACACCCTTCGCAGTAAATCAGGCTGTTTTTCGGCAATAATGCGTCGAATGTTGGCATCCAAGTACTCAATTGTTTCTGGTTTATCAGTGTAGACATGCGACTTTACATATCCCCAGAGAAAATAATGTAATGGCGGCAGATCGCACGAACGAGGTGGCCAGATTTAGTGAAATTAAGCGTTCGTCAAATGTTTCTTTCAGTAAGCCGATAAAAAAGTTAAGCTTTCATGCAGATTTCTAGCAAATCGTATTAAAACATTAATGGCATAAAATTATCTGTCAAATAAAGCCAATTTTATGGATATTAAAAACATTTTTCTGTGTTATATTTCAATTTAAAGTTGTCCGCCTCTAAAAAAAACACAATAGAAATATCTGAATAGAATAAATTCTTTCATTAGGAGCAAAGAACAGGCCATCTCAGTTCTTATCTTATTGATATTTTCGTAGAGAGCAATAGAGAATAACGTGAAAGGGATTGTGAACCCGGTAGTGCAGTGAAGCCAACATGATATGGATTCTTCTAATCCTACTATTATTATAAATGTGCGAGTTTGTGAAGATGTTTAGATGTTTGTTACTCAATCATGCAAAAACGGCTGAAAGGATTTGGATAAAATTTGGCACACACACAGTTTATAACCTGGATTAACACACAAGATACTTTTTGTTCCTGTAATAGGTTCCCGTTGGATAATTTCCGACATTCACGCGGACGAAGCCGCGGGCAACGGCTAGTTCATTATAAAACTATTTCATTCTTGCCTCTCTTAGGAGGAGACTAACTTTGAGCATGAATATAAAAAGAGTCGATTTTTGGCAAAAACAAAAATAGTTGTTTTTCTTACCGCTTCAGGGATTTTCTTCCATTCCACTTTAGGTTCAGGCAACCCTTCCGCCATGCACTGTATCATTAGAGCTTCCCCTGAAGCCATCACTGTGTCTGGACTCGCTGACAGTTGTGTGATCACTGGTTGTGTCATTACCTGTGTGATAAGTGTTATAATAGAGGTAATGATGATATAAGAAGTGATCCTACGACTACCTCCTTTTTTTACATATAAATCTCTTGTAAAGCATTAAAACTTCTACCTATTTTGTTACAAATCTCTATCATTTACTGTCACATAATTTAGTAGACCACAATACACAGGAAGGTACAAAAATAGTACCTTCCAGCAGAGTTATTATTTCTCACTTTATGCTATCAACAATCACTTTATCAATTGCAAATCATCAAACAAAGTTTTATTGTCTTAGCATGTTGTCCTTACCTTGGCTTCTATATCCATCTCAACTTCTTCACCAGTAGAAAATACTGATGCTGAACACTTGTATATCCCTTCATCATCATTATTTACATTCTTTACAATAAGTCCTTCAGGCATGAATTGATATTTCACTGTGTCGTTGGATATCTGCAATCAATTTAAAAACATATTCAACAAATATTATCATAGGAGATATTGATGATTAAGTCAGCTCAAATCCAATAAATTAATAATTTTCTTACCAAGGGGCAAGTGATGTTTAGAAAAATCTATACAAAATTTAAGTGTCTGTTTGTAATGTCAAAATAACAGCTTTTTACTGAATGCACTATGAAAATGTATACGGTACAATGTACAAAAAAACATTTTTTTTTTGTTTGTCTTTCTCTCAGTCTGTTTGTTCCGGCCAATCTCCAAAACGGCTCCACCGATTTTGACAGGACTTTCATTGGCAGATAGCTGACCTTATAAGGTGCTCCTTTTATTTTCGAAAAATAATTAGGGTCCACACGGGCTAAGCCGCGGGCAGCAGCTAGTAATCAATCAATCAAGTGTGTAGGAATATATTCTTACCTCATCCTGTCCGTCTTTTCCTCTGTACCACCTGATAAAAGGTGGAGTGGCTCCCATAGCTTGACAAGTTATTAGAGAATCGTTGCTGTGAACCAAGTATTGGTTCATCGCGCTCCCATAGAAGTATAGCGGATCTGTGAATGTACAAAATAATGTTAAAGGTGCCGCACAGGAAATCGTGTCAT
Organism: Cosmia pyralina; assembly: GCA_946251885.1. Lineage (NCBI taxonomy): Eukaryota > Metazoa > Arthropoda > Insecta > Lepidoptera > Noctuidae > Cosmia > Cosmia pyralina. The sequence continues at coordinate 15,981,124 of OX276355.1, forward strand.
GGGTTTTGGATAAGTTTATTATAAAAAACTTAATATAGCCCCGAAAAAGCAGTCTGGCTAGCTCAAGAATTCACCAGTTAGCGAAAAAATCTGATTGAGGATAAACTTTGTTAAAAAAGTAATAGTATCACTAAAACGTGCATTTCGATAACTTTGGCGTAAATAAAAGTTACTTGCTTTTTTTACATTTCAAATAAAATATCTGTATCCAACCAGCTTCCTTAATCAGTTCTTGACTGACCGCTAAGGCTTCAACAACGAGTTTTTCATTAGTTATTCCCACATACCTACGCAGATAGATTGGTAGATGGGATTTTCCGTATAGAAACAGCGACTATTTCTATCATCATTCAGTATTTCAATATTATAAAGGGGAAGTTCCTGGCTAAATAATAACAGTCGCATGAGTCGAACGAAGGTCAAGCTACTCTTTCCGCGGTCTGTTCGTGGATGGGTGATCCATTACATATCGAGAACCCTCCGCGCCTCGGAAAGCATGTTAAACCGTCGGTCTCGGCTGTCATTAGTAGAACTCTAATAGTCGTTACGGGTACTTAAAAGCCCAAGAGGTGCAGTTATGCAGTCGCTCCATGTACAATACTGGTGTTCAGTCGGCTTCCAGTCTAACTGGATGCACGGTTAGACTGCAAGCCGACTCCAATATAGATTGATTTATACAGGGGAAAAGGAAATGCACTTAGTTGTCTTACCAAATACATCCAAATTATGAATTTGAGAGCGTTGTGATGTTTCGAAGGTCGTGACGCATCGGTATGCTCCTGATAACGTCTTGCTTGTACTCGGAATATGGAGAGATATGCAGCCTGTCTGCTCCTCGATGTACATATTTGAATCTGTACCTGGTCTTGTGGAAACAATGTTCTTATTTAGGATTTAACATCAAAAATAATGAACAAAACGTTAAATTCATAAAAATGTCATAGTACCTTCATTTCACGTACCGACTACATTGGCAAGACTTGTACGTATAAGCAAGGCATAAGAAAGTAGCTTAGCGTTACTTGAAGCCTCAAAACAAAAGCGAAATTAGTTTCAAACCGAATTGAAGATTTTTCAGGATGTTAAATAAACTCACAATCACATTGGCCACACCTGATGTATACATTAACAAAAATTGAAAAATATTGACGGGCAATCTAACATACTATATACACGGTTAATTTTACATCGTTCTGGAGCCAAAAACACAGTAACTCCAGACGAGTAATAGTTACTATTGGCATTGTTATTGTTTTTTTAAGACATCTAATATAGAAGTTAGAAATTTATCACTTTTTTCTGTCATTCGAGTTAAATTTTAGTAGCGTTTCCACTATTTAATTCATAAAAGCAAGATCGTACCGAACAAGGAAAGGCGGGGGCGGTCGGCTAGACTGTAAGCGTGGGGTGGGGGATCGTGCTGTCTGATCGATGAATGGATTTTTCAATGCGTACCGTTCGCTTGTTGTGTTGCCGTTTGTCGATACTTTTTACACACACATATGCATTGATCGCAAGGTAGCGTTACTTCGAGTTCTCATTATTTCACAAAAAAAAAAACAATAAATTTAATTTTTTGTGACTTTTTTTGTTACGTTTTGAAAAAATTGTCCCAATCGATTCGGTTTCGATCAGAACGTCCTAAAATTAACCGAGTATACAGATAAAGTGTCGCGCTGCATCATCATTCTCCTGCCCTTATCCCAATCTATTTGGGGTCGGCGCAACATGTCCTTTTTTTCCATACTTCTCTATTATTCGTCATCTCGGTAGTGACCCCCTTTCTAGCCATGTCATCTTTCACACAATCCATCCATCGTTTCTTTGGTCTTCCCCTACCCTTATAGCCATCGACATTCATACCCAAAACTTTCCTTACGACATTTTCCTCACTCCTCCGCATCACATGCCCATACCATGACAGCCGATTTCCGCACAGCTTTTCAGTCACCGGTGCCACTTTTAGACTTCCTCTTATGTACTCATTTCTTATTCTATCCATTCGTGTAACACCACACATCCCTCTTAGAGTTAGTAGTTAAAGTGTCGGTGTTAAAGTGTAGGTAGTTAAAGTGTCGCGCTGCAAAAGAACTAAAACAAACAGACCAACTTTGTTATGCTGGTGTGCGTAACAGCTGACGTCTTACACTTGCGCTAATCATTATGCTTGCATTGAGCTTTTCTAATGTGCGTGCAAATTGTGGTGAACAGTTAGACGCTATTTTTTCGACGAGTTCACAGCTTTGATTATCTATCTAGACATATTTATATATTTGTAAAGTACCTATTAAACATATCACATACCCCAAAATAGGTTTGTTGTAAGGATCTAGCCATTGCAGGTGCTTCAGCGTATAACCTGGTTCCTCACAGCAGCACTCTTCATAGAACGAACTGCCTGTAGTTACACTCCTGTTGTTGACTGAATTCTCTTGAAAACAGGCTGAACAACCTGAAACAAAAACAAACATTGTTGAGTATAAATAATCATGTTAGTGAACAAAATGCCATGTCCAATAATACTGAAAGTAGATAAAATGCTCCCCTACAAACCCTGAGTCACATAATATAGTCCTGAATAGTTATTTTTAAATCTGATCGATCCCAAGACTGACGAACTATGGAGAACTTTCCAGTTGTTCTCAAGACAATCTGAAGGTTGTCTATTGTAAGAAATGTTAGACAATGAGAATTTGTATAGCAAAGTTCTGCTCTCGGCAAACAGTCAGTGGTTTGATCAAATTCTAATATCGTTTTCATATTCATTATTCGCAAAACCACACGCTTGTTAATTACTGTAATTTAATCAAATAATAATCAAGAAGACAAATCAAACCAGCATAGGTATAAACCGCTACATAACAAGTTGTAATTTCCAGTATAAGCTGACCTCTCATTGTAGGGAAATCCTATATAATGCGAGATCAGCTAATATTGGAAATATATAGCTTGATATGTTGCCGTAGGTATGTCCCTATCGAACTAATTATAACCACACATAAAACTTCTTATTAAAGAGAACTGTACTTATACTTGGCGAGGTAGATTGGCCGAGTTTTCTCATGGCGTAGCTTATTTAACTTTGCCCAAAGTCAGTCGTCGGGAAAGATCGCAATCCCGCGCTTTCGACGCGTAACGTAAGTAATATTAAACTTTTATATAAGTTCATTTATCGGATCAGTCGAGTTTGTCGTAGGGCGGGATTAGATCGCAGAAGGAGGTATCTTGATCAAAATATGATACGCGGGAATAAAACATATGTATTTACATAATTTTAATCATAAAAATCATCAATACATCTCTATAAGTTACATCTCGTGCAGAGTCGTTTGATTTCGTTCGATCGACGAATCTGCACGAAATATAATTTAGAGAGATGTATTGATGTTTTGCATGGTTAAAATTATATAAATACATATGTTTTATTCCCGCGTATCATATTTTGATCAAGATACAACCTGACACGGACCTGCAAATTGCAAAAAACCCACAAAAAAATGAATTTCGCGGGCTACCACAGCGTATCCACAAAAAACATACAAATTCTGTGTAATGTGAAAAGTTTTATTATAGCTGAAAAAGATGTGAAAGAATACGCATGGAAATGTTAATTATCTCGGAGAAGTTCTAAAGTTATGTTGTTTCTAATAATATTACTCGGTACGGTACCAGCCTATAAGTCTCTTTTCAAATAAGACTTTTCGTGGCGATCAATCACCCCGATGCTCACTGAGCATTGGCAATTACGGATCATTAAGAACAGATACTCACACCTTTCTTCTACAGTAAGCTAGCAGAGATTATGACTAAGGAAAGATTGAATTCTAAAGAAGGTTAGCTTTCTACCTCAAAACATAATCCTAACTATCCTAATATTAAAAATGCGAAAGTGCGTTTGTTTGTTACGCTTTCACGCTAAAACGGCTGAACGGATTTAGATGAAATTTGGCACACGGGTAGACCATGACCTGCACCCTAATTGCGTAACACATTATCAGTTGGAGTTGGTTTCATTTTGACAGTTCAACAACATTCATTGCGTTATTTACGTTGTCGAGCAGACAAATTTTTCGAACTTATGAGGCAATGGATTAGCAATTTGTTTCAAAATTATTCAAATTCCGATCGATAGTGTGTAATTAGGGTGCTGTATTAGGACATAGAGTACTTTTATTCCAGTAGTACGTTACCGTGGGATAATTTCCGACATACACGAGGGCGAAGCCGCTGGCAAAAGCTAGTAATAAACATAACAAACAAAACAGTTCAGAATTGAGAAAAAAATATCCTCTACGTGTCCCCAAGATTTTATTCCCTGCATCAAAGACACCTTAAGCTTCCCAGAAGTCATTATTTTCGTTGTACGATGTTATTAGGTGGAATCCCTACAGACAACTAATCAGATGAAATTGACGTACCTTAGACCAAAATTGTGACCAACCTGTGTTTCAGCGTAATCAATAGCGAAGGTTTATAAGGGGGAATCCTATTGAAAGGGTCTATTCAATGTTGCTAACGATGTTATTGGTTATGACATTAAAGCTATTCAACTGAGGTATGGTTTCTTAGGAAAAAAAAATTCTTTGACAGGTTTTTTTTGTTAGGCTATGGATTTTTTTGGACTCTGATTTTCAATCACAGACTAACATTGTTCGTAATGCCGATACAACCTCACGGCTTTTGACAAAAATACACCGTACCTAACCACCTTTCCAAAAGAACGCAAAGGGTGGGTCCGCACACAAAATTACAAAAAATAAAAAAGTAACGCGCGCGCTGTCATTGTTCGTTCAGGCTCACTTTCGTGCACTCGGACAATCATAGGTTTTCGTTCGGGCTCACTTTCATGCAATAGTCGCGTGATTGGTTATTATCCTATAGAGATGATGAATATAGAACAGCCAAGCCAAGATGGTGCAAACGTAAATCTATGCAACGATTAATTGAAATAGCCTGTCCAAAGCATATCGCTTTTCCATTTTCTACTACTGCTATAGTACTCGTAGTTTAATTAATATAGAGCAAGATCCTAGGGCCAGCAGACCTTATTTATTTTCTGATTAACACAATGTATGGAATAGAGTAGTGTAAGTATGTAGTGCTTACAAATAGACTCAAACTATAAGTAAGATGACGTCATTTTTTGCGAGTTTTAAAGCGTCTGGCGGAAAAAACCGCCAACGGGAAGTGTCTGACAGTATTGATTTTTTTTTGATTCTTTAAAGAGGTATATAAAAATCAGCAGTCAGACTTTAAGAAAAGTGAGTAATATTTTTACGTAACTTTAGTATGTGATACCTGAGAATTGGCCATCGGCCCAAGCTAGCACATATGCATACGTTCAAAGTACATTCTAACACTACTCTATCCCATACATTTTGTTAATCATAAAATAAGTAAGAAATGGCGGCTCTGGGATCTTGGACTAATAAGTAGCTACTTTGAAATGAAAATGTTATTAAAAACGCTGGTTTCCACCACAGCCAGTATTTGAAAAACGAAATAATATCTAGCTTAGAATTTTCTTTTACAATTGAAATTTCAGGACAAACATCACTGGCTGGCCACATGTACACAATGGATTTCCAACTAATTATAACTCGTTAAAAACAATGAAAGTTAATTGCCCTCAACATTAATGACCTACAAACAATGTAAAAAAAAAACTATTTGATGATTCGAAGCTAGTAACGAACATGTTTGTACCGACACATAAAATTTAATTATCCCGTAGTAAACTTTAATTTGATAAACAAAAACATTTTAATAAATTCTGTGTGTGTAAAATTAATTTACTAGCTTTGGCTCTAGAATTTATAGTGGAGCACTATAATTGAAAATATTGGCTAGACTAAGATTAATAAACAATTTCAATGAGTTGAGAATTGACTAGATAAATATCTACGCAGTTTTAAACACCTGCCGTCTTATTACAAAACAAGGTTCATCTTCAAACCCAGGTTTAAACCATGGACCCTTTTTTGAATTTCGAACTTTATTCCGACACATTAAGATATCAGTTTTACAAACTGACAACTTAGTACCGGACTAAGTTGTCAGTTTTGTATAAAGAACTGTATTTCTATCACAGCTAGGTTCTTATTACAAAAACTGGCTCTATGGTTTAAACTATGACAGAAGAAAAACCTCGTTTTGTAATAAGACCGCTGAAGTCTACAAAACAAAATGGATTCAATTACTTACTAGAGAATCATTAGAGAAAGTCTATCGAATAGTGTCGGATTCCATAGCAGACAAGACTATAAAGTTTGGGAAATTAGATAAATAAAACAAGGCGATTGAATGTCAATCGATTCAAACAATTGCGGGGGAGACAGGAATTAAGAATAGCTACGTTATAAATCTAAATAAATTAGCCTTCAGGATTTTCATAGCCATTGTTATTATATGAAATGATATGATGACTATGGTAATACGAGTAAATTCATACAATTACCTCAAATACGATATTACACAGTTAATGAGATTACTCTGAAGTGTGAAACACAATACACATTCAACAAAATTACAGATTTCTAGATTACGGTTCCTTAGGTCACTGCTAAAGTCAAAGATGACGGTTTTTATGTCTATTTAACAAAGCAGTGGATGAATAACATAATTTATGTGGGGAATATGTGTCATGTGTTTCAAGGAATGCAAGGTCGGAATCATTGGGGCGTTAGAATCGTCAATAAGGAGCAAAAGTTAGCCATTTATAGTTAGCGCTTCCTGCCTTTTTTATTGTGACGTAAGACCTTCTATTTTTGTCGCATAAAATGTCGGTTAACGAACCAATTAGGCAATTTGTAGTGAAAATAGAAGTAGGGCACTATACAAGGTGTCCCTGGATAATAGTTGATTGAAAATATTTTTAATGATATAAATATATTTTTGAAGGCTGGAGGCTGAAGTGGGAGTGCGCTGACACGTCGCTTGAATGCACCCGGAGAGATGGGCAAAGATCGTCACTCACTGGACGCCTGAGGGAGGACATCGCCGTTGAGGCAGGTCACGGCGAAGGTAGTGTGCCGATGTGATAAGGTTTGCAGGGCCAACATGGCCAGAGATAGCACAAGACGGAAGGTTTGGAAGGAAAAAGGGGAGGCCTTTGCCCAGCAGTGAAACACAAGAGGATTTTGTACTGTTGCCAAGATGATTTTGTACTGTTGAATATATTATGTTAGCCTATATTTTGTGTAACTTTTTAGGTCATGGTCAATATCAGGCCAGTAGAACGTGCTTTCACGTTAAAAGCAGCTTTCTTTTGTTTGTCTTCGACAAAACAGTTAAATTATCCTTCCCATTTCGCCTTTTACACAGAACCACGAACAAATACATTTCGAAATGGCATACCAAAACAAGGGAAAATCGAACAAAAATAATGTAAATCCGAAGAAAAGTTCTCTGCTCCCCCTAAATTATCGGTTCGTTAGTGGAAAAGCATTGGAAACGGGGCAAACCACTACGATTTAATGTTATTCCTCCCAAGTGTAGGAATTAGCACATGGAAAACATCGGGGGGTGAAGCCCTATCGTTATTTTTATGGTTCAAATGGAAAAAAAAACCTATAAAATAAGCGTATGATTTAAATGAGGAGGGTTCGTGTCAATATCGCTTTGTAAGATGTTTACATTTCCGACCGATACAGCTACGTTAGTTTGTAAGAATCAAACGGTATGAAGTTTCTAATAAGCGGATGTTAAAATTACTTTCCAATGTAAAATTTAAGTGACCTATAACTATAAGTAGTCACTTATATTGTGATTACATTATATTCTTCAACAAATAGCAGCTGTTCTAAGAACGTACCATCAGAATTCATCAATTCATTATCCAAATACTCTAGTTACCTATTTTTATTTTTGAGAAATGAATGTTTCAATACACCGAAATTATATTAACTTTTCTACATATAGATTACCTAGTGATTGTCACCGTCTAACAAGCAAGTAGTCACTTATCAAATAAGACCATCACAAGTATTCAACAAATAGTTTCAGCTACTCATAAAACATTCTGTCCCAACAACGTATCATCAGATTAATCGTTCCATAATTTAGTCGCCTCAGTATCGACACTTGCCACGAGTTTCCTGTCGCGCGAAGTATTATTAAAGTGACCTAAACTATCTTCGTGCCGCGCTGTCTTTCAATTAAGCCCCATTATATTGCTGGTGTACAAGTGTTGTTTATAAAACATGTATTGTTGTTTGTCGTACCGTGTGCATTGTTTTTCCGTTTTTATTGTGAGAGAAAAATATGCATTGATATTGCTGTCTGAATGAGATGAATAGAGTATACAGAGATTAAACAGATTATTTAATTTTACTTTAAACTTCTGTCGTTTAAAAAGTAGAGAATCATTTTTTTTTCCGGCCATGTAGATTCTAAATCGATTCGATCTGACCCAAAAACTATCCAAAGGTAGGTAGCTAAGCTTCTTTCTATCGATTCATCAGTAGGTACCTATTTCAGAAGAAAATTCTGCATAACATAAACATGTTTTTGCATTCTTTCATGCGTTCTCATTCATTCACTTCATTCATTCACACCTACATTCAAGCTAATTTTGCACAGCCGGAAGGGAATACAGCATGACGATACATGATACAATGAATTAAAAATTAAAGCGGACATCTGCTACATTCCATATCCCATCCATTCAACATCTGTATGAAAATAACCCAAATAAAATACACTAAATATTATATGACCGTTTGACATTGAGTGCAGATGCGTGTTAATCACTGTCTATCTAAATAAAACCAGAATAGATTACACGTCACGGTTTTGCTCACAAAACAATGTGTGTGTTCCTAATGCCTGGAACACACTAATATTATTCGCGAGACGTGGCGCCAGAACTTAGGAAAAGATGGGAGAAACTCGAAGCAAATGTGAGCGAAGCGAAGATCTCCCGAATGGGACGCGTTTGTTCCAGCGACGCGTACGCTTAAACAACATTGTGATACCGACCTTAATCGAGAGATGAAATAACTAATAATTAGTTAAGCCAAACTCGGTCTAGTTTTGAGCTAGATATTGGATGTTTGAGTAGCAGTGGGCAAATTAGAGCTCTACTCTGTTGTTATAGGCAATTTAAGTGGGATAAGTAATTGCATGCGCGATATTATCGACGTAATTATTCGCACAGAGGAGTTTGGCAATATCTGGTGTAGTACTGCCTCATTATAAGGTCTGGATTAATTACTACGTAGGTAGATAATTATCTACTAGGAAATCGATCCCTTGTTTATAGACAAGGCCCATATTCCATGTATAGGCTACAGGGTAATGTATCCTATACATATATACCTATATATATTTTGTAATTACGTTCTCGAAAACGGCTCTTACGATTTCGATGAAAGTTGCAATATAGGGGTTTACGGGGGCGAAAAATCGATCTAGCTAGGTGGAAAATTAAATTTCTCCGTATTTTTTCGCAAAAAGATTCGGTTTGTAATTTTGCCGCCGCCTCCGGTATTTAAGTTTAGGGCTTATAATTTCAATTTTAGAATAAAATAAAATCTATTCAATACTTTTTTTATAACTTTTAATTTTCATTGGTCTAAAAAAAACTCGTGGCTAAATAATAACAGCCGTACAGGTCGATCTATCAGGTTAAGCTGCGTTTGCCGGGGTTGGTCCGTGGATGGGTGACCATCTCTACATACCGAGACTCCTCCGTGCCTCGGAAAGCACGTTAAGCCGTTGGTCCCGGCTGTCATTCGTGGATCTTTGACAGTCGTTACGGGTCGTCAGAAGCCTGACAGTCTGACCAAGGGGTATCGTATTACCCAGTTACTGGGTTGTAGAGGTCAGATAGGCAGTCGCTCCATATAAAATACTGGTATTCAGCTGCATCCGGTTAGACTGGAAGCCGACCCCAACATAGTTTGGAAAAGGCTAGGCAGATTGATATTGGTCAAAAAAAAAACTCCATAGTTGTGTAAATATTTATGTTTTATAAACTTAACAAAATACCAAAGAGTTTTTAATATTGAATTAAAAAAAAAAAACTTGTCTTTTGTCACATCTCGATTAGCTTTCCTTGGTGCCATTTATTCCTGTTAAAAAAAACGGTCAAGAGCGAATCGGACTCGCGCACCGAGGGTTCCATTCCGATTTATGAAAAAGTGTGCTATTTAGAGACATCGTTTTATTTTTCCTGTGATCATTACATAAACTTCTATCACATAGAATAATTTCAGATTTTTCTCTGTACAAATTTCGGAGATATGGGGGAGGAATGGCATTTTTTTTTTATTTCATCAATAGTCTAAAACTACGCGGCCTACAAAAAGAAAAACAATGTTTGAGAATGGGCAAACAGCTTTCTTTCATATGATACCCCACATGCCCTCGTAGCCCCACTTCTAATTTTTAAGACACCCCCCCCCCCCCCCCTTTCAGTCCCTGTTGCAAAAAAGAAGATGTTGCGGACGGACAGACAGACAGAGTCGCACCATAAGGGTTTATTTTTACCATTTCGGTACGGAACCCTAAAAGTAGGTGGGCTTATACAAAATAGATCTACATAAGTCTCATTTCTGGGAAAATTCGTTTGCTCTATTTTCACCCGAGCAGAGCTCAGTCGCCCAGGTACTTGAGATGATTTGTATTTAGTCGATGTCATTCAAATTCATTTATTTAGTAGAATTATAGGTGTATGGCGAAGTAGACCGAGACATAACGCACCGGATCAACTCAGGATGGATGAAATGGCGACAGGTTACAGGAACAACTTGCGACCCACGGATGCCCCTCAAGTTGAAGGGGAAAATTTACAAGTCCGTGATAAGGCCTGTCGTACTTTATGGATCGGAATGCTGGACAGTGAAGAAGACGGATAAAAAAAATTGCATGCAGCGGAGATGAGAATGTTGAGATGGATGTGTGGAGTGACGAGAATGGATAAAGTGAGAAATGAGTATATAAGAGGAAGTTTGAAAGTGGCGCCAGTGACAGAAAAGTTGAAAGGAAATCGTTTGTCTTGGTATGGGCATGTAATGAGGAGAGACGAAACGCATGTGACTAAAAGAGTGATGAATATACATGTTGATGGATGGAGAAGCAGAGGAAGGCCAAAGAAAATATGGATGGATTGTGTGAGGAATGATATGAAAGAGAAGGGAGTGAATGATAGCGTGACGGTTGACAGGGGAGAATGGAAGAAGAAAACGTGTTGCGCCGACCCCAAGTAATATGGGATAAGGGCAGGAATATGAGTAGAATATAGGTGTATGAAAGATCATACATCATTCATTTTTAAGAAAAAATAATGGCACCTTACATTCTACCAATAAACAATGGTGTGCAAAATATTTAATTTCGTCCTACACGACGCTTATATAATTTTAATTAAATTACAAAAGAAGCGGCCAAGTGCGAGTCGGACTTGCCCATGAAGGGTTCCGTAGCAGCAAGTAACATAATATAAAAGTTCTTGTAGTTCGTTGTAACTTTGATCGATGTTTTAATAATAGACCGATTTATGACGTATTAAAAAAAAACTACTTACTAGATCTCGTTCAAACTAATTTTCGGTGAAAGTTGACATGGTATTGTACATTATATATTTTTTTTAGTTTTATCATTCTCTTATTTAAGAAGTTACAGAAGTTACGGGGGGGGGGGGGGGGCACACATTTTACCACATTGGAACTGTCTCTCGCGCAACCTATTCAGTTTAGAAAAAAAAATATATTAGAAACCTCAATATAATTTTTGAAGACCTATCCATAGATATTCCACACGTATGGGTTTGATGAAAAAAAAATTGAGTTTCAGTTATAAGTAAGTTCTTATAGTTTCGGAAAAAAGTGGCTGAGACATACGGACTGACAGACATGACGAAAGGGTTCCGTTTTTTTCCATTTGGCTACGGAACCCTAAAAAAGAAGACAGCTACAACATAAGAACTCGTGCATTAGGATTAATTAAAAGTGTACAATTAGATATATTAAACATATATCCTCTAAAGATAGCCTCGTCTTAAATATGAAATTGGCATCACAAGTATAGATATTACAATATAATAATAACAGTTTAAGTGTCTAAGTGCACACAACAAATACAACAACAAGCTCAGTAACACGAACACCATCGTTACATCTAAAACGTTTAACAAATGCATAGTTGATTGGTCTCATTTGTCCGGGTGTCGGCCCCAGTCATGCAAGTCATCAATCTAAGTAGAGAATAAGGAACAATTTAATTTGTGTGGGGTACACGACCAAAAGTTTAAACAAATCGTAGCAAGTAAGACCAACACCCGATGACAGACAAAATTGTGCATACGAAGTTGAATTTCGAAGACCAGCCGTTTGTCTACACAATTTAGGGCTGATGTTTTCAACGCCAGATTTTTAACCAAGGAATATTTTTGATTTTTTTAGTTTTTAGGGTTCCGTACCTCATAACGAAAAAATTGGAACGCTTATAGGATCACTTCGGTGTCCTTCTGTCTGTCTGTCGAAAGCCTTTTTCTCAGGAACGCGTCGAGGTATCAAGTTAAAATTAATATCAAATACGTAGGTTTGCGGTCCTTTGGAGCTCTAAAAAATCAAGCTTCTAAGAGTTAACGCAATAAACAAATACGGTCATTTATGCAACATATTTTGATACTCGCAAATAAATCAAAACCTATAGGGTAGGTACTTCCCGTTGACCTAGAATCATGAAATTTGGCAAGAAGCAAGGTCTCACAGCACAAGAGAAGGAAAAAGTCCAAAAACATAATTTGTAGTTTTATCATCAAAAAAATTTTTTTGCGATTACAAACTTACATTAGCAGTTGGAGAATTGACCGACGTATACTTATCGATGTACGGAGAACATGTTTGCTAACTACAATGCTAAATTTGTTTTTGGGAAAATTCATCCCATCTACGGAACCCTTCATTGTGCGTGGTCCGACACGTACTTGGCCTTGGCTTGTCAAACTATTTTATTCCACGGATAAAAGATATCTCACGTTGGAAAAATCAGCCCGTAGTCGGTAATTCGGCCAGTTTTTGTCGGTGAGAATAATGGTTCGTCTAGTTGAGGCTAACTCGTGTGAATATTATTTCTCTAAACATTATTTCCTATCTACCTATGTCAAAAACTTGACATGGATACGAATTGGACACCTTGCAAGAATATGAATATATCCAGTTTCGCCGGGAAATATGAATATGTGAAGGAAACATTAGCTATATTTTTAGGAAAACTGGTCAGAAATGTTGACATCATGCACACACACATACATCATCATCATGATGATATCATGGTCATGTACAGACTTATGGCGGTAATTCTATATTTTGATCGTATAGTTTTTGCAGATCAAAATACTCAAGCTCAAAATATTATATACAAGTAGGTAATAATAAATTAATTTCAAGAAATCAATAATTTCCACAAACATTTCAACGAAGAAAACCTTGGACTTTAATTTCTTGTATTTTATGAGGAAAATGATAAACTAACTGACAGTAAAGCTCTATAAGCTGTTGGTCCCGGCTGTCATTCATAGATCTTTGACAGTCGTTACTGGTAGTAAGAAGCTCAAAAGTGGTTGTCATACTTTTGGGCTTCTGACTACCAGTAATGACTGTCAAAGATCTATGAATGACAGCTGGGATCAACAGCTTAGAGCTTTACTGTCAGTTAGTTTATCATTTTATTACCTACAGTAAGTGCGGGTTACTTTGACTCTAGGGCATAACTTTGGCCCAAATCGAGACAGATGTTTACTGTCATTAAATCCACACAAGGTTCCGCAAGTACGCGTCTATATCACCATCTAATAGTTACCGAAGGACATACGACGTTCGGTTGTGTGGTCGTGACACTTCGGGCAGTTTATACAGTTGTCTCGATTTGGGCCAAAGTTATGCCCTAGAGTCAAAGTAACCCGACCTTACGGTATCTAAAACGGAAGACATAGAAATAGTGTCGTTATAACATAACATCGGCGTGTATTCTCGAAGGGTTAGGCTGAGGTGTACCTACTACCTAATAGTACACCCACATTTCGCCAGTTATATTACAGCGCCTACAGACTACTACTTTTTCCAGAATTTGGATAACTTCTTGGCGGGAAAAAAATTCAATACCCGAGAGGCAGTACAAAATGCCTTTGAAGAATTTGTTGCCTCCCGTCCAGCTGATTTCTTTAAGAAGGGCATCAATAAACTGCCACTGCGTTGGCAAAGATGCATTGATTGCATGGGTGATTACTTTGATTAATACAAATAAAAGATGCATGAAAAAAATTCGTTTAAATTTTTTCATACAAAACGGCAATTTCATAGGTAAAGACCCATGTATTAGGGTAAACTTTATTGACAGAAACCGGCCTGCTAATGAAAAATTCCTGATGGAAAAAAACCCAACAACACTTTTCCCGACCTGGAAATCGAACCCAGGACCTCATGCTCAGCAGTAGCATTTGCGACCACTAGACCAAAGAGGTTAATTTTGTATTGTTTAGATCACTTTCTTTTCATATATCTTTGGACAACCATCTATTTCAGTCTCCTGAACAAAATCCTGAAATAGGAATGACCGTTAAAAGTTAATAGGTCACGGAACATAAGTTTCCTATAAATAGATGGTCGTCATCTGGTATTAATTAGCGTCTATTGTTTCGGAGTTTGACGTAATTATAAGATTATTACCGAAGCTAGCTGATATCCAAGGTGCTTTTGTTAATTAACAAACGAGATCAGAAGGAAATGTTAAACGTTAAGTTTATATCTGCATGTGTGTGTGTAGGGGTGTGTGTATGTGTGTGTTGTGTGTGTGTTGTGTGGCCAGAATTAAGGGTGTGGTACCTACATCAAACTGAACAACTTTCTACATCGAACTGACCAACATCGTAATCGCGAAAAAAAGATCAGTTTTCCCATACATTTGGGTCGAGTAGGTATTGAAGTTTTTTATGGGACCACTGAATTTGTTTTCGTGATTACTGTGTTGGTCTCATGGAGAAAGTTGTTCAGTTTGATGGTCTTTACCAAACCCAAAATTTTGACCACACCTTTCTGATACACGCTGTATGTCTAGATTTTTTTTCTTTTTTAAAGGGCTTAGTTAAAGCGTGTGGCTTTCATACCGAGACCCCTCCGTGCCTCGGAAAGCACAAGCAAGTCATGGCGAACATTCCTAAATATTTGAAAGTCGTTACGGGTAGGCCGAAAGTTTGACAACCATCAGTCATCAAGGCTCCTCTGTCTTCTGGGGTGTCACCCAGAAGATAGAGGAGGTAGAGGTCAAACAGATACTTGTTTCCTGTAAAATAATGCAACATCCGGTTAGACTGGAATTTTTTCAACATAGTTGGGAAAAGGCTAGGCTAAATTTTTCTTTCAGTACAGCTTTCAGAAGACTTATTTATAGGTAACATAATTATGTTCTCCTCAAAGCTTTGAAAATTAGAATATACTTTCACGAGACACGTTCTCTCTCAAGAG
The DNA here is from genome assembly GCA_946251885.1 of Cosmia pyralina. Taxonomy (NCBI): domain Eukaryota; kingdom Metazoa; phylum Arthropoda; class Insecta; order Lepidoptera; family Noctuidae; genus Cosmia; species Cosmia pyralina. The sequence goes on from OX276355.1 coordinate 15,996,591, forward strand.
ACAGTATCAGAATCGATTTTTCTTGATAGTTACCTCGATCCTACGAGTGAAATGAAATCCCATCTCAGGTAGTTGTGTTTGCCGCAGGGGTCGCGGGTTGTTCGAAAGAGATACCGTGGCCCTGACACAGGCAACTGAAGGAACACTGGTGGGTTTTAGTCAGTAAAAGTCTGAAACGCCCTCTATGATGATTTCCAATCCGCAAAAAAAAAACAGTTATGTAGTCTACGATTTGTTTGAAACCGATGGTATGCACTTTACTGGTAGCACTTTCTATCTGTCGAAACTTTGTTAATATTGAGATAGATTAGGGATCATCAATTAGTTTCACTGAGGGTCCGTTTTAAAATAATATGACTGTTTGTGTGTAGTGTGGAACGCCCCCCAGCTAGATGGACCGATGACCTGAAGAAAGTGGCTGAGACACACTGGATGTGGAAAGCGGAGGACAGGGTGTATTGTGGCGCAGCCTGGGAGAGGCCTATGTCCAGCAGTGGACTGCGAGAGGCTGAGTTTATTGATGACTGTCGAGATTCGTTTGGTAGGCGAAAACTAGCTCAAAAATATTTTAAAAAACCGGCCATGTGCGTGTTGGCACAATGAAGGGTTCCGTTATTCAGTAGATGAAAAGAATTTACCCTAAAACAAAGTTAACATTGTAGTTGCATGTTCTTACGTCACGGTCAATTCTACAACTGCAAATTTAAGATTGTAATCCCAAAAAAAAAGATTTTTTATGTGATGTAATTACAAATTAACGATTTTCAGATTTGTGCTGTGAGACCTGTGGACAGTAAGTACCATATAGGTTTTGATTTACTTGCAAGTATCAAACTATGTCACATAAATTGCCATATCTTTTAATTGCGTTGACATAGAAGCTTGATTTTTTAAGGGCTCCCCCTTTATGGTCCCTTAGGACCATATACCTACGTATTGGATATTAATTTCAACTTGATACCTCCATGCGTTCCTTAGAAAAAGGGTCTTTACAGACTGACGGATAGATAGACAGACTGACCACGAAGTGATCCTATAAGGATTCCGTCTTTTACTTTTGAGGTATTCTAAAAACGAAATGGAACCTAAAAGTAATAAACAAATACTATGTAATGAACAAGCCGACCCCAACAGAGTTGGGAAAAAGCTAGGTAGATTTTTTATGTAGGTAATGAATAAAAATAAGAAAGTAAGATACATTTACATTATTTACTTTGAACTATCTGTCAGGAGTAAAAAAATATTTGATTATTTTTAGATTGTTTTAGTTATAACTTTTGCTGCACAAAATAGCGGTCTACACCATCCACATGCGGCTCGCGGTCCGCCATTTAGTGACTGCGCTGCGATAAGATAGTAGGTAGGTACCTATTATTTTATTTTTGGCTTTTAATCATTACAAACAGAATTTTATGATAAAAGAAATATATTAGTAAATTATTATGGCACTTATTTTGTCATAAAATTATTGTAGGCACACTGCCGGCTAACTGTGACATTAGACTGTAGATTAAAATAGCGAGCCAGAATATTATAGATCGTTTTATATTATTTCGTGCTCTAGAATATTTGCTAGCTAAATACTTACCTAACCAGTCATTATGAATGACTAGCCGTTGCCCGCGGCTTCGCCAGCGTAGATGTCGGAAATTACCCACGGGAACTTACTACGGGGATAAAAAGTATCCCATGTGTTAATCCAGATTGTATACTATCTGTGTGCCAAATTTCATCTAAATGTGATCAGCCGTTTCTGCATGATTGAGTAACAAACATCCAAATATCTTCACAAACTTTCACATTTATAATAGACATTTTATAGAAGGAAGTAGGATAAAATTACCTCTGGGGGCGACGAACTAGGTACCTACGCACTTGTTTAGGGTCCCGCATTTTATTTTAAAGAATTCTGGAATCAAACACGATTAAAACCTTATGAATTGGTTTGTTTCGAAATTTTATTATTTTTAATACCTGAAGAGTCCATTTTCGTCATTGATTCCACAGCCAATAGATACTTTCATCCCATCAAAGATCTGGCTTTTGCATTGCAATTAGGTACCACAGCAAATTCAGATATATTGTAACCTAATATTTTGATCCTCACCACAATCCCCCATAAATGAAACAAAAATATGGAGAGTATTACACTAACTCCCAAAACATTCCTTATTTAATAAAAACAAGGTCACTCATCCCGGCTTGTCTTATATCAGTCAAGAACAGACATCGTTATTATCCAATTGAATACATTTAGTAAACGGTATTAGTCTTGCAGCTTAATAAGGGCAAATCAGGAGTAAGTGTTTGAGTTCCTGACCTTTTACTTTTATCGTAAAAGTAAAATAAAACTCAAAGAATGGAAGATACATCGAGTTAACAAGAGTTTGCAACAAGTTGATGTAAAAGTTAAATGAAAAAACATTTTATACGGTAACTTTTATAACGACCGGTACTCGTATTCAATCTAGCAATTGAGAAATTTGTGTCATCTTCGATAAAAAAAAACCAGCCAAGTGCGTATTGGACAACGCCCAATGAAGGGTTCTGTAGTTGAAAAGAATTTATCAAAAAAACAAACTTAACGTTGTAGTTGAAAAACATGTTCTCCCATACATTAACATACGTCACGCTCAAATTCTCCAACAGTAAATTTAAGTTTGTAATTGCAAACAAATATTTTTATGTGATACAACTACAAATTATCAATTTTTGGACTTTTTCCTTTACTTGTGCTGTGAGACCTTGCTCTTGCCAAACGTGATTCTACCCTGTAGGTTTTGATTTACTTTCGAGTATCAAAGTATGTCGCTTAGATGGCCGTATTTTTTTATTACTTTCACTTAGAAGCTTGATTTTTTTAGAGCTCCAAGGGACCATAGACCTACGTATTTTATAATAGGTCTTTACCTATGAAATTGCCGTTTTGTATGAAAAAATTTAAACGAATTTTTTTCATGCCTTTTTTATTTGTATTAAAATCGAAGTAATCACCCATGCAATCAATGCATCTTTGCCAACGCAGTGGCAGTTTATTGATGCCCTTCTTAAAGAAATCAGCTGGACGGGAGGCAACAAATTCTTCAAAGGCATTTTGTACTGCCTCTCGGGTATTGAATTTTTTTCCCGCCAAGAAGTTATCCAAATTCTGGAAAAAGTAGTAGTCTGTAGGCGCAAGGTCTGGTGAGTAGGGCGGATGACGGAGAGCTTCCAACCCCAGTTCTTGCAACTTGGAGACCGTCTGCTGTGCAGTATGAGGTCGCGCGTTGTCGTGCAGGAGCAGCGGAGACGAGCAATTGACCAATGCTGGTTGGAGATGTGCCAGCTTCTCCATCATTGTGTTCAGTTCTTCACAGTACACATCTGAAGTAATGCTCACCCCGTTTGGTAAGAAGCTGTGATGAATCACACCGGCGCTAGACCACCCAACAGTGACCATCACTTTTCTAGGGGTAAGTTTTCGTTTAGGGCATTGTTTAGGTGCTGAACCAGGATCCAACCAACTTGTTGAGCGCTTGCGGTTATCAAACAGAATCCATTTTTCATCGCAGGTAACAATGCGGTTCAAAATTCCTTCATTTGTGTGTCTGTTGAGCAGTGCAAGGTACGTCTCGACGCGTACTTCGCGCTGGCGATCATTGAGTTCGTGGGGCACCCATTTGTCAAGCTTTTTTACCTTGCCAATTTGACGCAAATTGACCAATATTGTTTTGACGCTAACGTCGAAAGCTGCTGCTAATTCAGCCGTAGATTGTGTATCATCAGCTTCCACAATCGCCTTTAATTCGTCATTGTCGACCAAAGTCTTCGGACGACCGCGAGGTTCATTTTTCAGGTCGAAATTTCCAGAACGGAAGCGAGCAAACCAATAACAAGTGGTGCGTTGGTTTGTAGTGTTAGCTCCGTAAACGTCGTTGATGTTGCGTGCCGCTTGTGCCGCGTTGCTGCCACGACGGTACTCATATTCCATAATTACTCGAATTTTTAACGTATCCATGATGACGAAAAAGATTGAAATGCGATGAAAATGTAACACTAATCAATAAACAAATGACTACTTTTGGAAAAAAAAAATCCATGTTTTTAAAATAACATTAATTTGTAATTAGAATTCTTAGCCAAACAAAAATTATTTTGATTTGAAATGGCCAGTACTACAGAACGGCAATTTCATAGGTAAAGACCTAATATTTCAACTTGATACCTCCATTCGTTCCTGAGAAAAAGGGTCTTGACAGAGAGACGGACAACGAAGTGATCCTATAAGGGTTCCGTTTCTTCCTTCTGAGGTACGGAACCCTAAAAAAGTTATTCACTAACGTGTCTAAGTAAAAACAAGATTGGATTTTCTATTTTAAATCATTCCAGTGCACATTTTAAGCCTCATTCTGGTACACAAAATTCGTAATATCCGATATATATACACTTCTGGACACATCTTTTGGCCCACCTTGTATTTTCAGTTTCGTTTGGTCCTAGCTAAAATTTTATATTAGGTCGGGCAAAAAGTTTTTATGCAGTTTTGAACCTGGCACATTCACAATTTCATTCAATAGTCTTTTTTTGAATTTCGAACACAGAATTTAAAGAAACAAAAGACAATTTGGAGCCTGTTTGTTGATATCAAACAATCGAATACTAAGAAAACTTGGTTTTATTGGTTTACTTGGATTTAATTCTTGAAAAAGTGATTGATATCTTTGGTTTTGCAACAAACATTACTTATTCTTAACATTAAGGTGAGGTTCTATCAATAATCTATGGATACTTCACCTGAAGTCGCCGCCCAAGCTGTGGCACTTATTCAGGCCGGACACAGCCAAAGAAACGTGAGTGCTCAACTTAATTTAAGTCGATCTGCGGTCCGAAATGTTTATCGGAGGTACCTAGAGACTGGCGGCTTTGTTCGTCGCCAAGGAAGGCCACGATCTCGGGTCACAACTGAAAGGCAGGATCGATTCATCGTGACGACCAGCTTGAGAAATCGTCACCTTACCTCCATTGAGATACAAAACCAACTTCGCGACTTCCACGGAGTATCTGTGAGCGCTCGAACTGTTCGGAGAAGGTTAAAAGAACGCGATATGGTACCACACAAGCCAGCTAATGGCCCCAAACTAACGCGAGCCCACCGAACAGCGCGCCTTCATTTCGCACGCAGTCATTTAAATTGGACACAGCAAGATTGGAGCCGTGTACTCTTTTCTGATGAGTCTAAAATTGTGTTACATGGCAATGATGGAAGGAAGAAGGTCCACCGACGTAAGGGAGAGCGTTTCGCACAATGCTGCTTTGAAGAGAGGGTTGCTTATGGCGGTGGCTCGTGGACTGTCTGGGGCGGTATATCCGCGAGCGGCAAAACTCAACTTGAGGTTGTTACAGGACCACGGCTGCCAACATTAAATGCTGAAAGGTACATTCGTGAGTGCTTAGAACCTCACGTGATACCATACGCGGACTATGTGGGCCCAAATTTCCTTTTTATGCATGATAATGCAAGAGCCCATGCGGCCGGCATCGTCAGGGAATATCTTCGGGATGTGAACATCACAGTTATGGACTGGCCAGTCAGAAGCCCAGACATGAACCCCATTGAGCACATGTGGGACGAGCTAAAAAGACGTGTTAGGGCTCGTCAGCCAGTTGCCCAGACGATGCAGGAGTTGAAAACTGCCATAGAAGAGGAATGGGAGATGATCCCTCAAAATTTCATAGAGCGGTTGATAAACTCTATGCCTAATCGTATGAGAGCTGTGGTAGATGCCCATGGAGGCAACACGCGTTATTAAATTAAACCTTTATTTGATAAAACATGTTTTTTATTCAAAAATCAATTGCCTTTAACAAGGCGCATATCCGACTTGTTAGGCGTAGCTCCATGTCGTATGGTATTCTGAATTCAAATTTAAAACAATACGATCGAAAAAGATGGTAAAATGTATCAGGTTTAAAACTGCATCAACAGTTTTTGTTCAATCTAGCAATCATATTTCGGTAGGGGCCATCGAAACCTAAACTCTAAGGTGGGCCAATAGATGTGTCCAGAAGTGTATTTTTTTTAAATAGTTAAATGCAATGAATGATCGATCGATCGATTTAGTAGTTTTTTGTTTTATGGAGTCTATCATTAAATCTGCTGATATTGAAAGTTTACGCGTAGTTTTTCTAATAAAACCGGTATTCGGTAGCTCATCAATCTTCGCGAGATGTTCACTGATGAAACAGTTATTTTGTGTTTGAAATTATAACAAGCATCATCTAAGAATCACAATAGAGCGGTAGGGGGAACACTAATACATAATTACAAACATTCTTCGTAATATCGTCGATCGAGTTAATCGTTTGACAATCCGTGCTTAGATTATCAAGTTGTAATAACAGTCAAACGTGTGTTCTAGGTTATATGTATAACTGATGAGTCTGATGACTGATGGATGAAAGAATATAATGGAAATATTTCCATCCCATCCATCCATTCCATTTTTTTTTTTACCTCTACAAAAACAAACACTACCTAGTGGTAAATAGATAAAACGAATTTTCCCGGATATGTGACCTAGCTAGATCGATTTTTCGCCCCCGTTAACCCCTAATTGCAACTTTCATGGAAATCGTTAGAGCCACTTTCGAGAACGTGATTACAAATACACAACTATTGCAGGATTTTGCTCTCTCTAATAGCATAGCCAAGACATAGCCCACGACGGCGCGTCGTGTTCCACGCGCGCCTCAAAGAGATGTCAGCAGTGACGGGGTCCGATAGGGCCGATGCCGCCGGGGTCGCGGGTTGTTCGAAAGAGATACTGTGGCCCTGGCACAGGCAACTGAAGGAACGAGGGTGGGTTTTAGTCAGTAAAAGTCTAACACGCCCTCCCGCTCCGCCCAGAGCGAGAGAAGTCATTTAATGATTTCCCATCCACAAAAAAAAAGACATAGTAAGCCTGAAAATTATTTTTTAGGGTTCCGTACCTCAAAAGGAAAAAACGGAACCCTTATAGGATCACTCGTGTGTCTGTCTGTCTGTCTGTCTGTCTAGACAGACAGCAAATTGGCTGTGACAGACGGACAGACGTCCGTCTGTCACAGCCAATTTGCTCCGAATCTAAATAAAAAAATATTAAGTTGAAATTTGGCACACATATGAATTTCTGTGACTCAAACACGGACAGGTAAAGTAAATAAATGAATTTTGAATATGGGGGTAAATAAGAAAATTAAAAAAAAAAGTTTTGCTAACTATACCGTGTTACATATCAAATGAAAGGACTTACTATGAGGGTCTCAAATATATATATTTTTTTATAATTTTAAAATAAATTGTTTTATTGTTATTTGAGAAAATAGACGAAAATTAACCATTCCCCGCCCTTATCTCCGAAACTACTGAGCTTAAAATTTTGAAAAAAATACAGAAAATAGATATTTATCTGCAGATTACAGGAAACCTATAAGAAGGCTGTGGTCTTAAAATAACATGGTAAATCTCTCATTATTGTGAGTAAAAACTTACATTTACAGTTGGAATGTATGGAAGAACATGTTTTTCAACTACAATGTTAAGTTTGTTCTTGGAATAATTCATCCCAACTACGGAACCCTTCATTGTGCGTGGTCCGACACGCACTTGGCCGGTTTTTTTTTTAACACAACGCAGTCTAGGAGTCATTTAGGTAATTCAAATTTTCTGTAGTTAGTACCTATATCACATACCTACTTACGCATCTATCTCTAGCCAAGGCTGCTACATTAAACGGCAAAGCATTACACAAAAATTCTTCAATTCAAAAGCCCGAACACGCGTCCCATTTACCAGCACCATGACACAAATAATGGGGCTCATAATTTCAGGAATTGATAACGTCACGTTTGCTTAACGAGCTCAACTAGCTGGCGACCGAACGAACGCATCAAATTGACGATGCAAGCTCCTAACGTTACGCTTTTAAATATTTTGTTACCGTAACTAACACTTGTGAAACATGTAATATAGAAATATGTAGTTTGTTGTTTCTATGTGTTAATAGTAATTATGGCTCGAAGCTGCGCTAATAATTATGAAAGAATACCATCGATTCTGGAAGACCGGTACTTTATGGTTTTTATAGTAGCTATTTTTTTTGTGGTAGAATATACCCTTTTTAGTTTTTTTTTGAAAACCCCAAAACTAGCAAAACCATGGGGTAGGTAGCGAGAAAAAAGTCGCCTGTCTTTCAGGATTTGTGGGATAGTGTGTGGAAGAACACATGGTCTAAATGTGTTTCCAAGCAATACTAAGGCGTAGTAAAACGTTAAAAAAGACTTTATTGTTTTTAATTTCATTAATTGTATTAAGTATTTGCTTCTTATTGAGTTCCTTGCGGCAAGGAAAAATTCTTTATATAATAGGTATATAAGCTTATATCATATATAAACATAAAAAAATCATCTTCAGTAGTTGTGAACCTATGGGGTTCGCAACTAACCCCCCTCCCTCCCCCTGGGGGGTTGGGTTCATAAATTAGTACATATTAACAAACATCTAAAGGGTTAAAAATGAATTAAAGTTAAAAACTTCATATGTAAAATACCTATATATTAAACGCTACAATCATCCAATAGCGACCGCGAGCATACAGTAGTTGTAAACCTACGAGGTTCGGTTGAAATTCGAGCACACATTGACATTAACCTATGCGGTATAAGGCGACTCTCAAGGGGTTTAAATCCGCTGTCACTTTGTCTGAACGTAAAACGGAACAACCTAACCTAGCAGTAAAATTCGTACAGTTTCTGTGGTAAAATGACAATTTTATTAAGTACTTACGTAAATAAGTTGAATTTTTTGAAACCTTAGGATTTTTTTCACGAAAACTATGCGTTTCCTAGCCGTGACAGTTTGCAAAAGCGAAGAAGACATGTAATATACGCAAAAAAAAATTCGATCTTCTCACTCGCGGTCTATAAAGTGCCGTGCAGCCCCGATTTCTGAAAGGCTATTAAAAATATTTTGAAAAACTCGTGTCAACATTGATTGGCTGTTGTTATTTTCGCCAACCAATCACAACAGCATAATGTAAGAGTTGAAATGCCATTTTTGATAAACTATTACTACTTTAGCGTTAATACACATATACTCGTAGTTTGATTCAAACCCTAATGGCGGCTCGGAAGCAAGCTGCGAGTGCAGACCGTGCGGGTACAGTCAAGTTGACAATAATTTTGGCTCCATTTAGTTAAGCTCGATTAAGTTTTTTTTTCATTTAAGAATTACGAGTTTTAAGCTCTTTTAAGTTTGAATCTAACTATACCTTTCAGAAATAGGGTGTACTTACTGCCGCGCAATGAGGGTTTTCATGAAAATTCACGCCGCCAGTTAGCACCAGTTTACAAGAGGTCTTCAATTTTGACCAATCAATCTGCCTAGCCTTTTCCCAACTATGTGGGGGTCGGCTTCCAGTCTAACCGGATGCAGCTGAATACCAGTATTTTACATGGAGCGACTGCCTATCTGACCTCCACAACCCAGTAACTGGGTAATACGATACCCCTTGGTAAGACTGGTTGTCAGACTTTCGGGCTTCTGACGACCCGTAACGACTGTCAAAGATCCACGAATGACAGCCGGGACCAACGGCTTAACGTGCTTTCCGAGGCACGGAGGAGTCTCGGTATGTAAAGATGGTCACCCATCCACGGACCAACCCTGGCAAGCGTAGCTTACCCTGATGGATCGACCCGTGCAGCTGTTATTACTTAGCCACGAGCTCCTCGAGGTCTTCAATTTCAACCATGAATATAAAATATATGATGATGTTCATCTTCGTTTCACTCATTCGTTCATCATTCAGTCAAGACTAAAGAAAATAAAGGCACTTTGATACTTCTGACAGGTGCCCGGATATAACGTCTCAGTGTTGCCACCTAGTGATCATTTCCGAAAACCCTAATTTATAAAGCAGTAAGTCGCCTAAACATAGTTTTGAGAAAACGACGCCCAAACTTAAGAACACATTTCGGTGATTACGAATATATGATTAATTTTGACTAAAGTGTTACTGCGTTTATTAATTGTGCGGCAGCTTAGCCTAAAATTTCATTGGATATGTAAAGATTGTGTAACTAACTAATGTGCAGAAAGATGACAAAGACATGTTTGTAACTTTTACATTAGGTAGTAAAAATGAACAAAGTTAACAATCACGTATCTTTTATAAAACTGACTTCAAGATCCAAGAAATCTTTTCTGTAAACGTGTGATAGTTACATTACTCGCACTTATTACCTTGCCATTCCATTATTTCGTTTCCACTATCTCGCTACTTCAGGTGTAAGAGAAAAATGTAAACTTTATTACGTAGTTTTACCTTGAGGAAAGTAAGTTTGTCATTGAGAAATGGTTTACTCTAGCGCTGAAAGTAGTGAGCTACTTTGTGCCACTACTAATAAAAGTAGAATTACCTACAATGTTGACTACACACTTAAGGGTTTGACCTAGTTTAGAATTATATCTGCTACTGAAACTGTGCTGTCACTCTCGCGCAACTTAACAACTAAATACTAGAGTATTTAGTTGTTTAGTTGCGCGAGTGTACGGTCAGCAACAGAAGTCGGTTAACACTGCTACTTTTTGACATCATCTAATTTAACACAAATTGATACGATAACCTACCTTTTAGCATTTCATTTATTAGAAGAGTTAATTTTCTTTAAAAATGAAATCTGTTCCGATTTTAATGAAGTATTTTTCTCAATAATTAAGATTTAGAAAACTCAAATGTTAATCGACTTTTGTTGCTGACTGTACTACTAAATAAAATTATTTGAGACTTAAAAATAAAGACGATATCTATCAATTTTCCGACACCCATTTCCAACACCATTATTGCAATAAGAAAAAAAAAACTGAATTGCCTTATCTGCATTGTTGAAATATTTTTGTTCCATTTCCTGATGCCTAAACACAGGAAACATTTCGCAACGTGTGCTGAAATCCCTAGACCCTTATCCTGACTTCCAGTTTGCAGCTTTTGAAAAATGGACCAATTTTTGATGCGCATTGATCAAAACTTAGAACTTTTTGCTACCAAACTTAGAACTTTTTGCTACCCGACTACGGCAAAGCCAAAAGGAAGGGTTATGATTTTAGCAGTCTATGTATGTATGTAAGTATGTATGTATATAAGTATGCATTTACGTGTGTTCCACCGTAACGCCTAAATTACTGAACCGATTTTAATGAATGAGGTGTCAATAGATTCGTAATAATAGTCCGGGTGACACAGGTTTTATAAATTCTCCCAAAATTTAATATGGTGGACTTTACACGTAAATTTCTGACCAGGAAAAAAATTATATTGAGATAATAATGACATGTCAAAGAAAGAAAGAAATGTCAAAAGAAAGGTCTTGACGAGCTCATTACAAATATGTATTATGACATATTATTTAAATAAATAAATATGTTTAAACTGTTAAAAATAAGTAAAAGTGGAAGTAAATTAATATTAATTTATTTGGTTACAGACCGACCGCGGCGAGCGTGATTTTTCTGTAGTCGGGTTTTAGTTTATGAACATACTTTTTATTTATTTTTTAGTAAACGTTCAGAATAAGCTTTCAAATATCTGGGTGCCTTTCGTCTAGATAGCGTAAAACTCATCGTAATAATAACATTATTGATTAAACATTAACGTATTTATCTTAGATACCAATTCAGATTGAATTTCAAACATTTAAATGTTTGACTTTGACGCGAGATTTATACTATCCTACAGTCACATAAACATTAACAGAAATTGTTTACAGATCTAAATAAATTACTGTTGCTATGTAAAAGGTCAGGCCGAGTCATAGGAACATACTCGTATGTTAGCTTACATCTGGGTAGGTATAATGATCAAAGGGAAGAGACTGTTTTTATTTTAACACCTGTGCCGTACGGCAAAGAATAGATAGATAGAAGAAGATACTCTTTTCTTTTTTTCTTTCTTTCTTTCTTTAAGAATATTCAATGAGGGTTTTCATGAAAATTCGCGCCACCAATTGGCGCCACTTTGAGAAGAGATCTTCTATTTCGACAAAACAGTCTGCCTAGCCTTTTCCCAACTATGTTGGGCTCGGCTTCCAGTCTCACCTGATGCAGCTGAATACCAGTATTTTACATGGAGTGACTGCCTATTTGAACACCACAACCCAGTAACTGGGTAATGCGATACCCCTTGGTAAGACCAGTTTGTCAGACTTTCAGGCTTCTGACGACCCGTAACGACTGTCAAAGATCCATGAATGGCAACCGGGACCAACGGCTTAACGTGCTTTCCGAGGCACGGAGAAGTTTCGGTATGTAAAGATAGTCACCCATCCGTGGACCAACCCCGGCAAGCGTAGCTTAACATAATGGATCGACCCGTGCGGCTGTTATTACTTAGCCACGAGTTCCTCATCTTCTATTTTCTATTTCGACAATGAATATAAAATAAATGATGACGTTCATCATTTAGTCACGTCACAATCACAGATTAGTATTATGTAGCAAGCTAGTCACAATTAAAGAATATATAGGCGCTGTGACACTTTTGACAGGTGCCCGGACCTGACGTCGTGCTGACACCTAGTGAACGTCATTTCAGAAAACCGTCATTCTAAAGTGTTGGAGAGTGTACTGAAAAAGGAAGGTTACTGGTATTCTTAGATAGGTAACATTTTCATCGCAAATCACTACATTAGAATTTAACTTAAAACACAGGATTAGGTTAACTCTCAAGGCGTTGTGCCAAGTTGTGTATACCGAGTTGAGTTTATTTTGTTATCTGGTTTTTTTTTTTTTTCTGCACGTTTTCTCACAACACATCTGACATTGGCAGAATTGTCGACATCGGCACCATTGCCAAAAAGAAAAATAGACTAGAACTTTTGCTCGCGGCTTCGCCCGCTCGGAAATTATCCTACAGGAACGTACTACCGGGATAAAAAGTATCCTATGTCCCAATCTAGGTAATGCTTTACCCATGTGCCAATTTTCATACAAATCTATTCAAGCAATTATATCGTGAAACCGTAACAAACAAACAAACTCACTTTCACATTTATAATATTACTAACTTTTGCCCACGGCTTTGCCCGCGTGGATCTCGGAAATTATCCCACGACAAGCTACTACCGGAATAAAAAGTATCCTATGTGTTAATCCACGTTATAAACTATCTGTGTTCCAAATTTCATCCAAATCCATTCAGCCGTGTTTGCGTGATTGCGTAACAAACATCTAAACATTCAAACTTTAACATTTATAATATTAGTAGGATTATAGTTAGGATTTAATTTTGATAGACGTAGATCCTACTTATATAGTCATAAATATCTGAAGCTTATATTTCATATAACCTAAAGAACATACACACATACACACATACATTGTACTTTTGTGTGTTGTGCTATATCTTTTGCACCAAATAAATGTTTTATCTATCTATCTATCTAACATAAATAGAACCCCTACAATATACATAAAAAATAAACACTTATTATAGGTATTCCTTGAAAAGTTTCAATGAAAATCTTTTACCTTTTATTTCATTTTCCCTGATTCTGGTTATTGAGTAATATCAAAAATGATATTTTATTCCGCTTTGACACACAATTCGGGGAAAAGCGTTCGAAATGGTTTGTCGTTTGATAGACAGTGTGAAAATTGAGTTGCACCAACTTCATAATACTGAACACTGGCGCATGCACGCTCTGACAGCCCTATTTTCAGTTTGCCTTCGACTTTTCCATATACAGAATCAAATAAAAAATACTGCTAGAAAAACCTCCATTTTAATCCACCATCCTCCATTTTTTTTTTTTTTTTTTTTTCTATGTGAAGTTTAAGGTCCATGGTCGAAGCACAGTTTATTCATAAAAATTATTAAAAAACTAACCATACAAAAATACAATGAGAAGAATAATCTTCAATCTATGTAGTGGGTTGCACTTTAGGTATTTAAAGATAAGGAAAACCGAATTTAGGAAACTTACATTTTAAAGAAAATCTGTATAGTAAAATTTGTGTTTTGAAGTTGTGGAAACAGTGAGTAGGTACCTATCATTTCAACAAAAAATTTATGAAAAAATAAATAAGAGTAGTGTCGTGAGACACCCGGTTGGAACGAAGTTTCTTTTGCTGTATATTATGTATTAGATAACTGACACAAAAAAAAGAACACACACTATATTGCTATAGTCTGTATTGTGTGTTTCTTTTTTCAAGTGTTGTGATGGTCTAAATTACAGTCCTACCAACTTATCTGTGAACTGAAAGAGGACGCCACCGTCGATGCGTCGACACAATCGAATGACATGCGTCGGCACAATCGAAGACATTTCAACATGACGGCCGTAGTTCCAATTTTCGCCGTTTCACAGATAAGTTGGTAGGAGTGTACACTTTTTTCGGTCTAGCCACAGTATATTGTGTGATCTAGCTCTCATTTGCCACATGTGAAGAGTATAATTGTCTATGAAAAGTCTTCTTACGAAAAGTCTGTATGTCCACTTAAATTATATTCCGCGAAAGTCCTTGCAATTAATCACTGTAAAGTTACGTGACACTCAAAGTGTCGGCCAAGATCATTGTCTATTGATACGATAATTGACCTGCAACTCTTGTATTGGGAGGTACTTCTGCGAAATTACTTCGGCCTTGTGGTTCTGCACGCAAACTTCCCGATGCTAGACATTATTAGTGTAAATTATATACAATAAACACTGCATATATGTACAATTGTACCCTATTGTTACTCGTTAAACATTTCTGTACGTGTACATTATCTACACTCATAGAAATGAGAATTTAAGTACGACTATTTGCTAAAACATAAGATAATAGGGAATCATCCCTTGGGGAAAAAAAAAGTTGTATTTAGTTCGTCAATCAGATAATAAAAATTTTAGACACGTATTTATTGCATATTAATAAAAAATTACTTAGAGAAAACGCATTAAAGTTGGGGAGTGGGCTCGCTACGTCACTACTATAACAAACTACGTATAAATCTATCTAGGAGTGACGTCATGACATTTTTTTTTAATGACAATGTATCGCCGTAACCTTTTGATTAGGTAGGTAAACAAAAAAGAAAAAAAAAGACGTGTCCAAAATTTTTTTTTATCTACATGACGGACAAAAAAAAAAATTATCAGTCGCTATTTTAGTTGGTACCTATTATGTACGATTTTTGGCAGAGAAGTAAATAATTCGTCAGCTAAGAGGATATTCAAATCCCAAAGGATTAATTGCTTTCACGCGGCTGAAGCTGCGGTCACAATTAGTATAATTTATAATATAAAGATGTGTACCTACAGATTCGCATTATGCAACTTGACGTGTTTCCTAATTACATTATAGCTTCAAATAAACAAGTACGGCAGTACGACTGATATCGCGGTTATGCTGTAAGAATAAAGTAAGTACCTATACCTACCTATTGTACTGACTATCTTGAAGGAATACCACATCTCTTAAGCTTTTAAGTTAACGAACATTACATTTATAATTATTAGTAAGAATGTACCTACTTAGTGGTTTTTACATCTGCGGAACATAATTTATAATAAATAACAAAGAAAATGCAAGATTTTTCCAATATTTTTTACGGAATAATTATCCGCGCTTGCCGTGATGAAAACTCATTGTCATTAAGACCTACATGATTAAAGTTTTCCATGATTCCATGAAGTTATTAAAATTTCCTTAGTATTTGTAATTAATTTGTTTGTTTGTTATTTGATTACGAAGGTAACATCACTAAATGCTAAGTAGGTATCTACCGCTAAGTTGGTAGGTATATAGTGAAGCAATATGCAGGGACTTGTTTCACTCAGATTTTGCATTTTAATGACACAGGTCAACCGGATTGCAAACATAATAATTGAATAAACACTGGTTTTAGAAGAAGGGATTGGCCATACAATGGAAAAGATTAAAACTTGTTTACAAAAAATAACTAGCTCATAAATCATAATATGTAACTTAAAACTTAATGTAAATACTTTTAAATAAAAGAACTCACCATTTGAAAATAATATCACGAAAACAGCATAAAAAACAAAATTCTTCTTCATTGTGAAAATATTCTTCCTTTTACGAAACAAAACACAAGCAATACAGATAATAAAAGTTCAAGGGTGACACATTCTATTTTCGCGCCTTTTTTATTCAAATGCGTTCGAAAAATGTAGTTGCGTTCCAAATCAAGTGATTGTTTATGGTTCGTGCAGATGCGGGCAAGGCTTGACGCGACTGATGTTTGTGCCTCTTTTACTGACACTGAGCTCGGAAACGGGACGTAATATTGAAGTATAAACATCACGCTTATTTTTAGAGCATTTGAACTGCTGGAATGTCACTCTGTATGGTGTACTACTACTTACCCGAAGATCTTTAAACGGTTAAATTAAAACCTTACGTAACTTTTTAACAAGTGGATTGTCGGGTTGTTTGCTTCCTTTTTTCACAAAGGCGTTGTTTTTTGTTGTTATCAGTGTAATCGTTTTTCTCCCGCTCATGGGATGATATTTCAGATTTTTTTTCTTGCGGTACGATCGCCCTTTTGAACGTCTAAGGGGTTCTTATTGCGCACGAAAATGTACAAGCTGTGTGCTTCCCCACTTAAATAAATTGTTCCTTGTTACTGAAAAGAACAGCATTAAGATGGCGTATAATGGTTTCTAGAAACTTAAAGGGTTGCTCGAAAGTAGCAACGTTGCTTAATCATGTTTGAAATGCGTTCTAATGGATTAATCGCGCTTAAAAGCACCCGAATTGCTGACAAGAAAAGTAATCCAAACAATAGAACGCCTCCATAGAAGGTACTTAAAAATTAAATTATGATCGAGTTATAAAAAGCTTTATATTATTTTATTTAAAAACAAAACTCTTTTATGGAATTTTTTCTTCAGCACAGAACACAAAGGAAAACTTTCCTTATTATCTGCATCAGTGATTACCAGCTCATATACCTATGAGTTACTAGCCGTTGCCCGCGGCTTCACCCGCGTGGATGTCGGAAATTATCCCACGGGAACCTACTACCGGGATAAAAGTATCCTATGTGTTAATCCAGGGTATAAGCCGTCTACACACCAAATTTTAACCAAATCGGTCCAGCTGTTTGAGCGTGAAGAAGTAACAAACATACACATACACTAACAAACTTTCGCCTTTATAATATTAGTGTGATAGTAGGATTAATTAATTTTAATTAATTGGCAATCACAATAGATTAAGGAATTAGAAGATACCCAAGATAAAAATACTTTTAAACATGCTGGTCCTGCTCCTTAAGACAATCTATAGTCGACACAAAACCAAACTGCAGGTTGCTAATTTAATTGTATTATTTATTATTCTTATGACATTGATTTTAAATTCTGCAGGGAGGAGCTCGTGGCTAAGTAATAACAGTAGCACGGGTCGATCCATCAGGTTAAGCTACGCTTGCCGGGGTTGGTTCGTAGATGGGTGACCATCTTTACATACCGAGACTCCTCCGTGCCTCGGAAAGCACGTGAAGCTGTTGGTCCTGGTTGTCATTCGTGGATCTTTGACAGTCGTTACGGGTCGTCAGAAGCCCAAAAGTCTGACAACCAGACTTACCAAGGAGTATCGTATTACCTAGTTACTGGGTTGTGGAGGTCAGATAGGCAGTCACTGCATGTAAAATACTGGTATTCAGCTGCATCCGGTTAGGCTGGAAGCCGACCCCAAAAAAGTTGGGAAAAGGCTAGGCAGATTGATTGATTTTATACAGGGTGTCCCGTAAATAATGGATCAAACGTAACGGGTAGGTAGCTTACCTAATTTCCAACAACTAATTTGAATATTAAAAAAAAAAACCGTTACAGTAACCAGGATATTAATTTTTTTTCGAATTTTACGATTTTGTCTTCCAGAATTAAGCTTTTTTAATGCTGTCGCTGCAAATGATGACATTTTTAGGTATGATTTTTATTTAACATTTCTGAATAGCTTACTAATGTTATAAGATACCATTTTTTTTGAATACCGTTTTATTTGCCTTAGAAAAAAAATCTTGAGTTGAAAAGTTTTTTCTTTACGATGTTAGGACCAAAATTGAAAAAATTCTCCTGTAAAAAAAATGTATGACACCGAAGACCACCATTATTTTAAAAACTTGTACATTTAATAAGGTTTGCAAATTGGTATAAAACTTACGTCTAGTCCTTATCGTTACAAAGATATTGCTATGAATGTGATGAAGAAGACAGAAAATAAATTAAATTGGTACTATTCCATTTTTTCCTTTTCGTAATGGCTTATGCTTGAATGCTTGTAATCGAAGCATGTAGTTAAGCGGATAGCATAATTCCGACCCGATGACGTCATCTGTCCGGAATTTGGGACCGCTACCTGTGGCGGAGTTGCACCTCAGTCAGTGTGAAAGGGATAGATAGCGCCGCTTTTTGGTAAATCGGTTAAATCGGTATGAAGTTGCGCAGGTTCTTTTGTTCTTTCCTGCGCCCTTCACTCGTACAGGCTTCATTGTTGCTTGATTTTATTAGTTTAGTTGTAACTAGTCTCTCTTCGAGTTGCTACGTCAGACAACTTTCGCTCCCGGTCAGTGGCTCGGTGTTTTCTTCTGTAAAATTTGACTTGTGCTGTGTTTTTGGACTTTGCTTTGCCTATCGATTTGGAACTCTTTGCGTATTGGACAAACGACTTGGCGATCCTACGGACTCCGAAAACATTCGTTTGTGTGTGCTTGTACGTGTGTGCAGTAGCGCTGAAACCTTATTCAGCCCAATGCCTCGTTATGAGTACACGCCACGGCAGTACGCCGAAATGCATTTTATCTACGGAGAAGCAAGAGGTAATGCCAGGGCGGCTGCAAGATTGTACCGTGAAAGATACCCGAACCTGGTTCGTTATCCCGATTATCGCGTCTTTATTAGAGTGCATAACGCGCTTCTTGAGGGAAGAATTCTTGGCACCGGAGTTGGTGGTACCCGTGAAGGACGACCGCGACAAGTTAATGACGAAGTCATTCTTCGAGAAATCGAGGAAGATCCGTCAGTTTCCGTTCGCGTCATAGCGCGACGCGTAGGAATTTCTAGATCGACGGTGCATCGAGTGCTACAACGGTGCCGATTGCACCCATATCACGTGCAACGTGTTCAAACGCTGACGTCGCGTGATTACCAGCCAAGAATAGAATTTTGCCAAAGGATGCTTAGAATGATTCGGGCGGACCCGCAGTTTTTTAACAAGATTTTATGGAGTGACGAGTCTTCATGCCGCCGAGATGGATATTTAAATTTGCATAATTTGCACAGTTGGCAGCTGATAAACCCATATTTGATGCGAGAGGACAGGAGCCAACATCAATTTAAAATAAATTTATGGGCGGGAATAATCAATGGGCAAATAATAGGGCCCTTTGAACTACCAGCTACTCTAAACGCCGAATATTATCTCCATTTTGTAAGGAATGAGTTGCCAAGGTTATTAGAAAACGTTCCAGAAGACGTACGGCAAGCAATGTGGTTGCAAAATGATGGGTGCCCCGCTCACTATGCGACGGCAGTAAGGGCGCACCTTGATGAAAGTTATCCGGACAGATGGATCGGCCGATTAGGACCAATTTTGTGGCCTCCGCGATCTCCGGATTTAAATCCCCTAGATTTTTTTTACTGGGGATGTTTAAAAGACAGGGTCTACAAGAATCCAATAACGTCGGAAGAAGAATTACGACAGCGCATCCAATCTGCTGTATCAGAAATAAACCAAAGCCGTTTTGTCCGTCGGATAAGAGCTTCCTTTATTAGGAGATGCAGACTTTGCATTCTTGTAGAGGGAAGGCAATTCGAACATTTATTGTAAAAACCAAATAAAACGATTTATTTGAACTAACTGTTTTTTTTAGTACGGCCTCCTAATTCTTTTCATACGCCTCAATAATTCAATGAACATTGCCTCTGAAATACTACAGTTACACATTTTAAAGAAAAAGTTTAAATGTACACACTTTTTTATTTTTTTTATTAACGTTGATTTGGAGCACCTCTCAGATTCATAGCAATTATCTTTGTAACGACAAGGACTAGAATGTACAACTTCATACCAATTTACCAAAAATACAAAAGCGGCGCTATCTATCCCCTTCACGCTGACTGAGGTGCAACTCCGCCACAGGTAGCGGTCCCAAATTCCGGACAGATGACGTCATCGGGTCGGAATATGCTAGCCGCTTAACTACCTGCTTCGATTATAAGCATTCAAGCATAAGCCATTACGAAAATGAAAAAATGGAATAGTACCAATTTAATTTATTTTCTGTCTTCATCACATTCATAGCAATATCTTTGTAACGATAAAGACTAGACGTAAGTTTTACACCAATTTGCAAACCTTATTAAATGTACAAGTTTTTAAAATAATGGTGGTTTTCGGTGTCATACATTTTTTTTACAGGAGAATTTTTTCAATTTTGGTCCTAACATCGTAAAGAAAAAACTTTTCAACTCAAGATTTTTTTTCTAAGGCAAATAAAACGGTATTCAAAAAAATGGTATCTTATAACATTAGTAAGCTATTCAGAAATGTTAAATAAAAATCATACCTAAAAATGTCATCATTTGCAGCGACAGCATTAAAAAAGCTTAATTCTGGAAGACAAAATCGTAAAATTCGAAAAAAAAATTAATATCCTGGTTACTGTAACGGTTTTTTTTTTAATATTCAAATTAGTTGTTGGAAATTAGGTAAGCTACCTACCCGTTACGTTTGATCCATTATTTACGGGACACCCTGTATTCTGTGATTACTTTAATTCATACACTTACGAGTAAGTATTATTTATTAGGAAAATCGTATACTTTTACAATGTTTGTAAATATGTATGTAAGTACCATGTATAGATAACCTAATTACCTTATTTATCTGACATTGCAGCATTTTTAATTCTTTTCACTTATTGTGGTAATGTAATTTTATTCTAGATGCATCGTCTTCTCTTCACATATAATGATATAATATATATATATATATATATATATATATATAATAATTAATGAATACAAAATATTATAAAACATTTTAAAAGAGAGGAGAGGTTTCTTGCCCATTCTTCTCAATACGAAACTACATTTTGAAAGGGGTGACTAGAATTTGTTTTTTTTTTTGTTTCGTTCAAAAGTGTCTTAATGCTTATTTGAAATAAATGACTCGACTTTGACAATAGTAATTTAATCATCGACCCACTTAGCTACAAATTGATAAATCTGTAAGTAAACTACCTAAAAGGGATGTTTCCTTCCTTTTCCCAAAATTGTTGGAACAATTTCTGAATTTCGTCCCTTTTGAGTGTTTGCCCGGACAATTTGCCTAATTGCCTTCCTACAAAAACAATCATCTTAAACCTGAGGCAAACACTGACAATAACATTCCGAGAAGGGGAACACCGATTATTTCGGAACCCATTGTCCAAATCTTTCTGGGATGCTGTTTTCCTGTTAGAAGGCCATTTTGGTCACCTTTCCCCTAATTGTAGGCAAGCGCCTTAAGCGACGACCAAACATTTCCATGAGATCTTTTGTTACAATTGTGTTACATGTTTGTGTCTTAGGGCGTTTACAGAGGGAACATATTATTAATATGTAGTCTTGCGTCCATAGGTAGGTATTCACTTTCGCAGTTTTGTTTTAGATATTTGTTATTGGCATAAAGAGACTGTCCATTAGACAAAATGCTTGCGACGTCAATACGATAGCCGATCCATGGGCTATATTTCAGGAAAAGTATTTTCTGTCGGTAATTCCTCTTTCACTCTCAACTTTCAACCTAAAATACAGAAATATCTACTGTTTAGTGTTCTTACACACGAGCGACACGCGTCAACGGCAGAGGCAGCTGCCCGCGTCGACGACGGTCGTCGACGCGCCGACGATATGTCAGCGATAGCTGCCTAAAGCGACGCTTGCAGTTGTGGCGTGTCGTGTCCGCCATTTTATCTCTCCTGAACTATTTGCAGTCCACTGACAAAATGGTTGACGCGACAACTGCAAGCGACCACTGCAAGTGACCACTGTAAGCGCCGTTTTAGGTCGGCGGCCGTCGCCGACATATTGGTGGCGGTCGTCGTCGGCGCGTCGACTACTGCTGTCGACGCGTGCAGTTGCTTCTACTGTTGACGCATATCGCTCTTGTGTAAACACACACACACACACCCCCCCACTTAAACACACCCACACACACTTAGACACACCCACACACACTTAGATACACACACACTTAGTGGAAATAATTATGAAAAATTGGCGACAGCACTTTTCCGGATAAACTCTCTCACTCTCTCTCTTTCGGTGATCTATTTTGATTATGACTTAACAGAATGTATCCCCAAAATACATCAGTACAAGGTTGACAGATAAATTGGTGTTCACTGTACCTATCTACAAGTTAACATAACTTCTACGCCTCCTCAAACTTCGAAGGAATCACATCACATTTTTAGACTATTTCTTCTACTGAATCATTCATTCAATTTTATTCTTTGTTATTTCATACATCGTTTGGGAGAATGATGTCGCAAACTCGCCATAAAATAATTAGTTAATTTAAGAGCGTACGCACAGTTAATTAAATGTTTCTTTTATCAAGGACACGGCTCGTATTTTGTCATTATGATCTAATTTTTATTTAGACATTATGAAAATGGTTTCACTTTTAGTTGGTTAGGAAGATATTATGTAACACACACATAGACACTACACTTCACTACACTTGTGGTCACTACACTTTTTTTATACATGCTAAATTAAAATAATAGAGCGACTCTGTCTGGCCTTCGCAACCCAATTACATGCCTACTCAGAAAAACCGATACCTACCTATTTCTATGAATAAATAGTACGTACCTACGTTTAAGACTTTCAGGCTCATGAATAACCTTAAGTAAGCTATTAGAATAAAAACATGGGCTCAGGGTTTAACAAGCTCTTCATTACTTGGGAGCAGCCGTGACATTCTGTAAGACCTCATTCTAAACTTCGAATCTGAATCCGCTGTGAGTTTCTTGATTGGCATTCCAAAAACTCGGTTGATAATTCGAAATAACACTAGCGCTACCCTTGCGAGCGTGTCAGCGAGTTGAACTAAATTGACTGTAAGATTTTGACAGATAAAGTACTTATGACGTAAGAAGTAGCATTTAGTAAGGTAATTCCCCCGTCACTTCGACGCTCACTTCACACTCGAACCCGATTCAGTGTCAAATACAAAGCATCTATTTTACGAGAGTTGTTGTTTGAATTTTACTGAATCGTCGTGGAGTATCGAGATCTCGATTTTTAAGAAATCTATGCATGAACTATCCGTTACTATTAGTCTGTACAATTTATCTATAGTGAATTCTTCAACATTTTGTTCCCATGTGAACAAAACCTCAGAACACCTTTACCTCCCGATTGTATGATAAAATCTCTTTGTGCGAACTCTTGCCTTTTATACGCGTCTGGATTTTCCACTGGTATGTGAAATATATTTCTGCTGATAGCAGATTTTACTGCTAAGTACTACTACGCCCTTGGATTAGGTACATTTCAGGGAAAGAATACGAACGTTTAGTTTCAAACGTATAACGTATAGAAAGTGAAAATTGTTTAAGTAGCTGCCTATTGTTTCATTAATAACATTTAAAATAGGAAAATACCATAGCCAAGCTACCCCTATACCTACTATATACCTAGTTGTATTTTGTTTTGATAACTTTTCCAGATGACATTAAACTACTACGCCCTTAGACTAGGTAGATTTTAGGGAGAGAATACGAAGGTTTAGTTACAAGAATACGAGGAGTTCGTGGCTAAGTAATAACAGCCGCACGTGTCGATCCATCAGGTTAAGCTACGCTTGCCAGAGTCGGTCCGTGGATAGGTGACCATCTTTACATACCGAGACTCCTCCGTGCCTCGGAAAGCACGTTAAGCCATTGGTCCCGGCTGTCATTCGTGGACTTTTGACAGTCGTTACGGGTCGTCAGAAGCCCGAAAGTCTGACAAGCAGTCTTACCAAGATGTATCGTATTACCCAGTTAATGGGTTGTGGAGGTCAGATAGGCAGTCGCTCCATGTAAAATACTGGTATTCAGCTGCATCCGGTTAGACTGGAAGCCGACCCCAACATAGTTGGGAAAAGGCTCGGCAGATTGAATACGAAGGTTTAGTTTGAAACGTAAGTCTGTACCTACTTACCTTTCAAACTAAACTAATCAATTTTCTGTTTCTACAAACCTAAAATTGTTTAAGTAGCTGCCTATTGTTTAATTAACGACATTGAAAATAAGAAAATACCATAGCCAAGCTAACTAGTTGTATTTGATAACTTTTACCAAAGGTTAAGTTTTTTGTTCAATACAAAGTGTAGTTTGTGGTTAGTCAAGTTTGTGGTGAGTCAATTTATAGTATAGACTATCCTAACTAATATTATAAATGCGAAAGTGAGTTTGTTTGTTACGCTTTCATGCGAAAATGGCTAAACAGATTTGGATGAAACACATGGGATTCGGATGAATTTTGGCAAAAATAGACCTTGACCAGGATTAGAACATAGTATACTTTTTACCCGGTAGTACGTTCCCGTGGTTTCCCGACCTCCATGCGCGTGAACCCGCGGGAAAAGCTAGTAAGTAGAATTACAAAAATATCTGTTTATCGAGCGAACGCATACATTCAATTAAATTCATCGCAGCAAAATATTTATCATTTAGATGAATATTTTGCTGCGATGAACTTTCTGAATGAAGATGAACTATATATAAAAAGTTTATAAGTATACAAAGTTCACTTACATACTTCTATGTCATACATCTATACCTACACCTTCTACCAGTTTATAAAGCAATTCGCTTTAGTTCAACTCCTTGATTAAATTTTAAATCGTCTGGCAGAACTAATATCTAATATCTATGGTTGACATCTGTTCGTAGTGGCGGGAGCCTGGTACGAATGTCAGGAGCCATCACGTTTGTCTGACGCCTCTAACTTTATTACGGGGAAACTTTCTGTAATGGCATCCGTAGTAGGTAATATTGCAGGGTTTGTGTCTATGGATTTAGATGTAGTGTTAGTAAGGCGTAAGCGCCAGGGTAGCCCGCGACATTAAAATGTTCTTACATTCAGTGACAGGATGTATGTTGATCATGTATTTACAGAATTAAAATCAATCTGCCTAGCCTTTTCCCAACTGTGTTGGGGTTGGCTTCCAGTCTAACCGGATGCAGCTAAATACCAGTATTTTACATGGAGCGACTGCCTATCTGACCTCCACAACCCAGTAACTGGGTAATACGATACCCCTTGGTAAGACTGGTTGTCAGACTTTTGGGCTTCTGACGACCCGTAACGACTGTCAAAGATCCACGAATGACAGCCGGGACCAACGGCTTAACGTGCTTTCCGAGGCACGGATGAATCTCGATATGTAAAGATGGTCACCCATCCACGGACCAACCACGGCAAGCGTAGCTGAACCTGATGGATCGACTCGTGCGGCTGTTATTACTTATCCACGAGCTGTATGTAATTATAACCATTAAAATAATCAATGATCTATGAGTTCAAATTACCCTATTGAATGACTATTTCATGAAAAAGTGACATTTTAGTCAAACTTAATGCTGTATTGACGATTTTAATGATTTCGGGCTACCTTAGCGCTTCCTCATTAATCTCATGTAATCTTGCGCTTTTCTTTAGTTAATTTTAGGTTCTAACACCTGTGATACAACGTGTCGTTTTGTATCCTCGTCAAATTTTAGTGTGTGATACAGAACATCAAACCGAACAACTTTCTCCATGGGACCAATATCGTAATCGCGAAAAAAATTTCATCTGTCCCATAGAAAACTTCAATACCTACTCGACGCAAATGTATGGGACGGCTGATTATTTTTTCGCGATTACGATGTTGATTGTTGGTGCCATGGAAAAAGTTGTTCGGTTTGATGTTCTATATCACCAGCCTTAGATTCGACGAGGATGCAAAATGACACGTTGTAACAACTAGTTTAAATTACCCCAATGTCACAAAATATAAACTGTCTATTATTACTATTTAGGATATTTCAGGGATAAGGTAAATAATATGAAACACCATAGTCATCATAATCGTAATAGTTTAGTCATTAATTTATATATCTTTGTCAACATCAAATTCAATAATCAACAGTCTACACCATACCATCACATCTCCTATTCTCCACATAATATCACTATTTATTTAGTATTAATATTTTTACCTTTGGTTATATGGTTACCTTATATTTACAGTAGATCTCCAACAATTCTATGCCATTAAATCTTTACCGACACAGTCACTAGGAACGTCGTACGGTCAGCAACAGAAGTCGGTTAACACTGCTATTTTTTGACATCATCTAAATTAACACAAAATGATTCGATAAACTGTTTTTTTTTCGTTTAACTGTTAAGTGTTAATGTTCTCAAAATTTTAAGTACTTCTGTTCTGATTTGAATTACATATTTCGCATAATAATTAAGATTAAAAAACTGCAGGTGTTAATCAACTTTTGTTGCTGACTGTACCATGTCCGCATTCGATGCTGGCCCGGAGCCATAGAGTATAGTAACATAATAGGTTGGGGAAAAAGTTTCTTCGCATTTTTTAAGAGAATTCAAAACATTTTTTTATATACATTATTTACATTTATCTAAAGTATGTAGGTACCATTTTGTTCGATAACTTTTTGCCATCTTGTAGGTAGGGACATGATCCCATTGCTAAAGAAATTTTGGGACTTCTGATCAAAATACCGCGACAAGTGGTTTTGGCAGTCCTCTCGTGATGTTAACCTGACATTGCCTAAAGAATTCTGAAGAGACCGAAACAGGTGGAAATCTGAAGGTGCAAGGTCAGGACTATACGGCGGATGCATTAACACCTCCCAGCCAAACTCTCTTAATTTTTGCTGAGTGGCTAAAGATGTGTGAGGTCTAGCGTTATCATGATGAAAAACTACACCCCTTCTGTTGATTAATTCCGGCCGCTTTCTCTCAACTTCTTGCTTTAATCTCATCAGTTGTTCGCAGTAGAGTACAGAATCGATGGTCCTGCCTGGTGGTAACACCTCATAATGAGTAATGCCCTTCCAATCCCACCACACACACAGCATCCATCACCTTGTTGCGAGTTAACCCGGGTTTCGCCACAGTCTGTGAAGCCTGACCGGCCTTTGACCACGACCTTTTTCGCACGTTCTGGTCATACGTGATCCACGTTTCATCACCAGTTATCAGCTTCTTCAAAAATGGTTCGGTTTCATTACGTCGTAATAAAGAATCATAAATGAGTACACGGTTCATTAGGTTTCTTTCAGTGAGCTCGTGAGGTACCCAAATATAGAGCTTTTTTGTGTACCCAGTTATTTTCAAATGCGCCAAAACTGTTTTGTGGTCAATTCCCAGTTCTTCAGCTACGTCGTAACTACTGATATGCCGATCTTGCTCCACTTTTTAAAAAATGGCATCCATTTTATCCGTTATAGGGCGACCAGAGCGATGTGCATCTTTGACATCAAAATTTCCGGATTGAAAACGCTTAAACCAAAGTGCTACTCTCACAGACACTGCACTGGGTTCATAAACATCGCAAATTTTTTTCGCGGCTTGCGTTGCATTTATACCTTTTTTGTAGTAAAATTTTAAAATGTATCGAATTTCTTCATTAGATTCATTCATCTTGACAGTACGAAAAACAAATGAAAATCACAGATTTTCCTAATTTGAATTTGGAATTATGTTCTTTAAAATTTAAACTTTCAATGATACCAAAACCAGCCAGATACAAATAGTATAGCCAAAGAGATTTCATTTTAAGTTCTTACGTACTATAATGCGAAAAGACTTTTTCCCCAACCTAATAGATTGCGCGAGTGCACTCTCGCCTTCTCAACCGTCATTTCAAAACGTCATTTTCAAAACTAGTGTTGCCAGTAGAAACGAAACTCAATAATCGACTAAGACAATTTAACGATTTATTAATATTATTTCAAACCTAACATACCTATACCGAATCTAATTACTGGATTAACAAATCCAAACTTTACACTTTAATACCAAAGGTTGTCACTCCAATCAACCCGCAAGCGGCTTAACTAATTCGGACTTTTGACATCTAAGTAGGAGTTAAAAGTTAGAACCCACAGAATAACTTTGATCCCAATAAAAGGATAGCTACCTGGGAATCCTAAATTATACATAATTTCAAACAAAGCAACCAAAAAAACTTGCTTCTTCTTTTCTTCTTCTTGCTTTGATTAGAAACTTTTAGAGACTTTCCAGATAATTTTCAACTTTTCCGATTGTAAGATGTCATTTGCCCTCAAAATCCTCGCCTCAATCCAAGTAAAGTAGGAAACGAAATTCATCAGTTCCGTGACAAACTCCACGACCGTCCGTTCCGTGACACTCTATCCTCGTGACCTTAATAAGGAAAGTTGAGTTTCGACGAGATTCTACTTTAGGCTCGGGATTCTACTTGAACTTTTAAACTGAATTACTTAGGCGGGCATAGGACCTTCTTAGTTCCTTTCCAGTGCTGCGTAGCCGTAAGCCGTTTCACACGGTGTGGTTTAATTGCCTGTGGCATACCATAAGTTAAAGCAACGATAAAAGTTGCACCATTTAAACAGTTTATAAAGTTTTAGACAATGCAAATCATTTGTTGCTTTAATTTGATCGTTTGCCAAAGGCAAGACACTTGCATTGTGTAAATGGAGATTTAGGTAATAAAAAGTTGAGAGGTGTCAAGGGACACCTGGATGGAACGAAGTTCCTTTCGATTAATTAGTGAAGAAATTGTAATTTTTTTTTTTATTAATTTTTTTTTTTAGTTTTTTTTATTTGTTAGAGAGAGAGAGAGACAGACAGAGAAACATGCGCACGTCGCACAGCTTACAATAGCTTACTATAGTAAAAAGTGTTGTTATAACTTTTCATGAGAATTTTTTCCGTCTAGCCCCCTTTCACAACGCGCGATAAGGAACTTCGTTCCAATAATCAGCCTATAATGTTCCCACTGCTGGGACACAGGCCCTGTGAGAGGGAGTGGGCCATAATCCGCCACGCAGGTCCAGTGCGGATTGGCAGATGTCACATTTCTTCGAAATTCACCGTTTTGAGAGCAGTGGTGATGAAATAATTTACATAAAGTAAAGTGCCTGCTTGGGATCGCACCCACTACCTACAACTTATAAGTCGCGGACGTTACCACTGGGCCACCACTGCTCACCACTGCTCAAGTAGTTTAGGTAATACTTGAGAATATTTATCAAAACTCCCATAAAGTCGGGTTGCACCTTTAGTAGCTATAAATAGTTCGGGCTTGCAATTTCCTCTTTCTTAACTCAGTGTTGGAACTGCTGGCGCAAGAAATTGTGTTATGCAGGTTGTTGGCGCCACAATGCCTTGCTCATTCCTGTCGGAGTCATTCCTTTGTTTCTTTAACTTAGTTTCGCAGCATTACACTGAACTTTGTCCGACTGTATAAATTTGTTTTGAAGAATTGAAACTGATGTGTTTTCGTGAGTTACTGAGTTTACTTTTAGTTTTTATTTAGGGTTTCATCTTGCTTGTTTATTCGGGTGTCGTAGCTTAATTACCCTTTCAGTTTTAACAGCCTAGCCTTTTAATTAAACGGCACTGCTCAACTAGGGGCCTGAATGATAATTATTTAATTATATGGTTAGGTTGGAACTGTGACCATGCGCGAGCCGAATTGGTCCCAGTAACTAAGCCAGGGCACCACGACCAAATGGGTTAGGTTAGGGTAGAACTGTGACCAACCGCGCGAGCCGAGCGAGCGAAGCGAGTGATGCCGCCGCGCCGTAGCGACCGGTGAGCCCTACGTCCAAAGGCTAGGCTGTTAACTAAACTGCTAATTAAGCTAGTTGGCTGCGACATGTACCTAGGTATACAATGTTCAATTATAAAAATAATAAAGCCTCGTTAAGTTAAAAATACATTTATGTAGGTCTTACAATGTAGAAGTTACTCAAATAATTCCTCAATGTTATTCGAAGACATGAACTAGAAACAAGACATGATCAGAAACAAGATACTAATAAAAATACGTACCGTTCCTTAAAAAGTCCTAAAAGAAGCCGCAGGCAAAACCTTAACCTCACAAATAACAACAAAATAAAAAAAAACAAACTAGTATACTATTGCTGTTAAAATAAATTTGCTGAAGAAATTTAATACCTACATATTCTATTTCCCGATAAAAATACGATTTGGATACGAATTCTGCTTCAGGCTATGCAGGGAATGGCAAGGTAATATTTGAGAAAATATTTATAACATATTCAGTTTGGTAAGCTTGTAAAATGGGAATAAAAATACATGAATACACGTACCTAATAAGAATAACTACAACACAACAACTACGAGGCACAGCTTATTTTCAGGGATTTGCGAGTTTAACCCGTCAAACAATCGCCTACTAGTAGAAGCCGTTTGCAGTATGAGAGTGTATTTTCCTTATGAAAAATCGCTGATTCATACGACATTTGTCGCGTTAACTGGATTTTTTCCATTACCAAGGTACAGCAGATCGAAGGGAATACCCTAAATGAGACTGAACAGACTAGGGAAGCACGGCACAAAAGGGAGGAGGCTTATACTCGGCAGTGGCAAGGCTGCCAATGATGATGATGGTACAGCAGGCCCGGCGTAGTAGTTACAGAGTTTTAATAGAAAAAAATACAACCGACTTCCAAAAACAACACTACAAAGTGAAAAATAACTTTAATTTCGGAAGTCGGTGTCTAGTTAAATGTGTTTTCGTTTTTTCCCACCGACTTCCGAAATTAAAGTTATTTTTCACTTTGTAGTGTTGTTTTTGGAAGTCGGTTGTATTTTTTGTAAAAAAGTTTATATTTTTCACTTTTTAGTTGTGTACCTACCCCACACAAATTCTAATACCACTATCTGCAAAACAAACTAGAACATCATCCATATAAAAGTGGGGAAAAAATACGTATTATTGAAGCTAACTCAAAAACTACCGAACCAAAGTTAATCAATTTTATATGGGACCAACTGTGATGTACCCTCTCGAATAAAACAAAAAAAATCTAAATCGGTCCAGCCATCTTCGAGTAATCGGGGAACATACATAAAAAAAAAAAAAAAAAAAAGGTTCCGACGAATTGAGAACCTCCTCCTTTTTGAAGTCGGTTAAAAAGAGACCAGCTTATTCTGATTCTGTTACCACCACAGATAATAGAACACAAGATCATGGAAGTCATCGCAAGTTGACATTCGACTAATGACTGAAACTGGCAAACTGGCATGAAGCCGCTTTGCGGCCAGATGCGTTGGCCGCGCCTCCTTGCCATATCTCCTGTGTTTTTTAACCGACTTCAAAAAGGAGGAGGTTATCAATTCGTCGGAACCTTATGTTCCCCGATTACTCGAAGATGGCTGGACCGATTTGGATTATTTTTTTTTTGTTTGAAAGGGTATACTTCCCAGGTGGTCCCATGATCATCAAGTCAGGATCTGATGATGGGATCCTGGAGAAATAGAGAAAACTCTTCCAATTTTATAGGCACACTTGAAGCGATTTGGATAGTTTTTGGAAGAGTACTTTCTTGGAGTAGTCCCATTTCAATTTGGTGAAGACCTGATAAAGAACTTCTGAGATAGGCAACGGAACTCCTCAATAAATGATAGCAAATGGACTGGGATTGCTGAAATCTCATGTCTGTTTGTTGTTCACACCAGTTCATAACATAACATCACGCCAGTACGCTGTGAAGGGGTAAGCACATGTGAACCACTAAAAAGTGAAAAATATAAACTTTTTTACAAAAAAATACAACCGACTTCCAAAAACAACACTACAAAGTGAAAAATAACTTTAATTTCGGAAGTCGGTGGCAAAAACGAAAATACATTTAA
This sequence comes from Cosmia pyralina, assembly GCA_946251885.1. Taxonomy (NCBI): domain Eukaryota; kingdom Metazoa; phylum Arthropoda; class Insecta; order Lepidoptera; family Noctuidae; genus Cosmia; species Cosmia pyralina. Next base: position 16,028,553 of record OX276355.1, read on the forward strand.
TCAGACACCGACTTCCGAAATTAAAGTTATTTTTCACTTTGTAGTGTTGTTTTTGGAAGTCGGTTGTATTTTTTTGTAAAAAAGTTTTTTATGATCTGAGGTTACCACTGACGTGCGGCCTAACGTACCTGCTTCTATATTTTTTACTAGCTTCCACCCGCGTCTTCGCTCACGTATTAAGTTAATAAAGTAGACTATGTCCTTCCCCAAGGTTTAAAGTATCTACAAACAAAATTTCATCAAAATCGGTTCAGCCGTTTACCTGTGAAAGCGTAACAAACAATCAATCTGCCTAGCCTTTTCCCAACTATGTTGGGGTCGGCTTCCAGTCTAACCGGGTGCAGCTGAATCCCAGTATTTTACATGGAGTGACTACCTATCTGACCTCTACAACCCATTAACTGGGTAATACGATACCCCTTGGTAAGACTGGTTGTCAGACTTTCGGGTCGTCGTCAGTCGTCGTCAGTCGTCAGTCGGACGACTTTCGGGTCGTCAGTCGTTACGGGTCGTCAGAAGTGACGACCCGTAACGACTGTCAAAGATCCACGAATGACAGCCGGGACCAACGGCTTAACATGCTTTCCGAGGCACGGAGGAGTCTCGGTATGTAAAGATGGTCACCCATCCACTGACCAACCCCGGCAAGCGTAGCTTAACCTGATGGATCGACCCGTGGGGCTGTTATTACTTAGCCACGAGCTCCTCAACGTAACAAACAATCATACAAAAAATCTAATCTTTTCTTTTTAATAATATTAGTTTAGAAGATTTATATAAAACGTAGTAGGTATACCAACCGCGAGTATTTTACCCATTTTTCTAGAGGCTCTACAAAATTATATTTCATTTACCTTCATCATGAGAGAATTGGCACAAAATTCCTACGTACCTATATAGTGCCAGCAAAATTACCAAAATTGAAGGCACAAAAGCAAACCTAACCTGTAATAAAGTCCTTTTTTTCCTCAAAAAGCCGTCATTGTTTGCACTCTCGAACAATGAGCAAGATTGATTGATACATCAGTGGAAAAATAACCAGAAATGAGTGGTTTCCTAACGGTCTGTCGACCAAATTGTTACATAAAATAGCTTTTAAATTAAAAGCCGATGGCTGCCCTCGGGGGCTACGTAACCTGATGGTGTCCCATGGGCCTGTCATGATGTTTGATTTATTGATTTCGAATTCGGAAAACAGACATTCTGACCTATATGTTTTTTCTGTTGGTTGTGAGTGGAATTACAAATGTAACTTGATTTGTGTTGTGTTGAAGAAGATGGATATGCTGGAGTGTTTTGCCTGAAGTAATGTAGATAGAATCTAAAATATACGCAGTATAGCTTTTAAGAGAGCTTCAATTTTTGGTTGGCTGTATCAGTTTCAATCAGTTCACGGCAATACTGGGATTGAGGGGGGGGGGGGGGGGGGTTGGTAAAGGGTTTCAATTAATTAAGAGGGTACCGACCGCGCAGTGGCGCCCTCATCGTTTGTTTGGTTATTTCTTTTATTTTTGAATGAAAATGCAGAAAATAAGCCGGAACAATTGTGCTCCACAAGACTTTACGTTATTATTATTACAAATAGTAGCTTTATATTGTATAGTTTTAATATAATCGTTAAAACGGTAAATGGTGGCCTCCTTATCCGTTTTAACGATTATAATAAAACTAATCAATATTTGTAATAATAATAATGTATAGTCTTGTGGAGCACAATTATTCCTGCTTATTTTCTGCATTTTTATTCTAAACCAAACAAACGATGAGGGCGCCACTGCGCGGTCGGTACCCTCTTAATTGTCATGATTAATGCCATTTTCGAAACTTCACGGACAAATAATTTCATATAGGTATAATATGTAGAGCTTTCATTTAATACTGGCATTGACAGCCTTAATACTGGTATTCAGCTGCATCCGGTTAGACTGGAAGCCGACCCCAACATAGTTGGGAAAAGGCTAGGCAGATTTTTCATATAGGTATAATATGTAGAGCTTTCATTTAATACTGGCATTGACAGCCTTAATACTGGTATTCAGCTGCACCCGGTTAGACTGGAAGCCGACCCCAACATAGTTGGGAAAAGGCTAGGCAGATTGATTTATTCTTCAGATAAATGCTGGTTATGTTAATATTTTTGCTTATCGCAATAATACCCATCAATGACAGGACAGTAGTTCCTAACTCCTATGTATCTTTCATCATGTCTAGTGAACATCAATCTATCAGAATTATTCATGTTAACACCTGTCCGTTAAAAAGGCTAGGCAGATGATGATATAGAGCTTTATTTACTTACCCAAACAAAATATTATGGATCTGCGATCACACTGGCACTTTGATGACAACTTTGTTTTTTTGTCACAATAACAGAATGTTGGTCAAGAACGGTCGTTGGCGTGACAATCAAGTTTATAATGAGTGACAAATTGCACGGAATTGTCACCGCGACAAGATAACAGTTTTATATGATTATTAAATAATCATTACCTACAGCTGTGTTATTGTTGGTTGAAGTTGAATATAAGATTAAGATTATAAAGTACCTACTTGTTTGTTTGACTAAATAGTTGAAGTTCAATCTGCCTAGCCTTTTCCCAACTATGTTGGGGTCGGCTTCCAGTCTAACCGGTGCATCTGAATACCATTATTTTACATGGAGCGACTGCCTATCTGACCTCCACAACCCAGTAACTGGGTAATACGATACCCCTTGGTAAGACTGGTTGTCAGACTTTCGGGCTTCTGACGACCCGTAACGACTGTCAAAGATCCACGGATGACAGCCGGGACCAACGGCTTAACGTGCTTTCCGAGGCACGGAGGAGTCTCGGTATGTAAATATGGTCACCCATCCACTGACCAACCCCGGCAAGCGTAGCTTAACCTGATGGATCGACCCGTGCGGCTGTATTACTTAGCCACGAGCTCCTCTTGCATGTATACTTGCTAAGTTATGAAGTTATATTAAACAAGTTGTCACCTGCAAGTTTTTCTTTGAAAGATGGTTGGTTAATAAGAGCCATTTCTGTGTACTTAGACTTTCTATGTTTTTTTTTTATTTTTTTCACTTAGTTGTTTACAGACTTCCACTTACACTAATGGACATAGTTGAACAGGTATGAATCATATTCATAATTAGTCATAACATTAATAAAAGATTTTTGATTAAAAAAAAATATGATTACTATCTGCTCTCAAACCACATAGGTAAAGGTACACAAATTGCTACTTATTATTCAAAATATTATAAATAAAACGCACAATACATAATATTCCCATAAATTCAGTATTAAATACATATTTAATCTCCCAAAAGGGCAATTGTACCTACTTACAATTTATTCGAAGTGATTATTTGCGTTGAACAAACCGCCATGTTCAAATATTGGTGCATCTCCCTAGGGGAGACGCGGCACAGATGGTCCACTTATATTACCACCTTAACGCGGGGAAGTTTAGGAGTAACGTAAATCGGTAATCAATATCTCTGCTAGGGCTACGTAGGCATCTAATAAAGTATAGTTATCCATAGAGACCTACTAGTTGATACTTATAAATTGGCTCAATTTTATCCCTATTTTTCATAAAATTATGTCGGAGTGTGTAGGTAGAAAAGTAGTTTGGTGTGAAATAATACTTTGGAAGTCAATTGTTGCAGGTAGGTAATCAATTTTGTTTTTATATTTTGCTGTACTAATTTTGCAGCTCACAACCATTATAAAGGCTTCTACAAACAGGCGCGACACGCGATATAATCGCGCGTGACACAAAGGCACCGCTTGTCGCGCAACACGCGATGCCTTTGTGTCGTTCGCGATTATATCGTGTGTCGCGCCTGTTTGAAGGAGCTAACTGTAAAAAAGAGCAAGCAAAAGGTTAGCAATAAATCGAGTTTTTATTAGCTAAGCATACTTTTATATTATTTTCTCCTTGATAATGTTATACTCGTACAATTTGTGTTAAATCTACTAGAATAAATATTTAAACAACCCACAATTTTAAGGACCAATTTATTCGTTCCTACTTCTAAGAATCGATATTACTTCCCCTTACAAAATACACTCCCGATAATATCTGCGCTTTAAAGCGCTTTAACTCATCTATTCAGTTTATGGTTCAATCGACAATCTGTGCCAAAGATTTCATATCAGAATATTGCTCGTTTCAAAATACATTATTTTCTGAATACAAAATCCTTACAAGTTTAAAATTTTTCGCAGAACGACTTCATAAGTTTTAAATTGTGCCGCTCGATAGTTATGGTCGAATAAACCCTATCGTACCCTAATAAAAGGAAGAAGGATCTCAATTGATGTTCATTAAATCATACGATCAATGACTTTCTTTGAATAAACATTCAGCAATAGTCGTAAGCCATCAACATTTTTAACCGACTTCAAAAAGGAGGAGGTTCTCAATTCGTCGGAACCTTTTTTTTTTTATGTATGTTCCCCGATTTCTCGAAGATGGCTGGACCGATTTTGATTATTATTTTTTTGTTTGAAAGGGTATACTTCCCAGGTGGTCCCATGATCATCAAGTCGGGATCTGATGATGGGATCCTGGAGAAATAGAGAGAACTCTTCCAATTTTATAGGCACATTTGAAGCGATTTGGATAGTTTTTGGAAGAGTACTTTCTCGGAGTGGTCCCATTTCATTTTGGTGAAGAGCTGATGAAGAACTTCTAAGATGGGCAACGGAACTCCTCAATAAATGATAGCAAATGGACTGGGATTGCTGAAATCTCGTGTCTGTTTATTGTTTACACCAGTTCATAACATAACATCACGCCGGTACGCTGTGAAGGGGTAAGCACATGTGAACCACAAAAAGTGAAAAATAAAAACTTTTTTTACAAAAAAATACAACCGACTTCCAAAAACAACACTATAAAGTGAAAAATAACTTTTTTCGGAAGTCGGTGGCAAAAACGAAAATACATTTAATCAGACACTGACTTCCGAAATTAAAGTTATTTTTCACTTTGTAGTGTTGTTTTTGGAAGTCGGTTGTACTTTTTTGTAAAAAAGTTTTTTTATAAAGGCTTATTAATGGCTCGTCCACTCACTCCACAAAGTAAAAGAGTCCAGGTTGGGATGGTACGGTCATGTACTTCGACGAACAGATATACAATGATATATACCTATGATATGACCATGTCATGAAAAAGTGCCTTTCCATGGCTACAAAGAAGAACGGAATAGGAAGATTTCAAACCACATGGATGACGAAGATCCAAAAGGACATAAGGAAGATGGGACATACGCACAAGACCGAAATAAATATCGTCACATGATTGGGAAAACCGAGCCCACGTAACGGGAAAAGGCGAAGCCAAAGAAGAAAAAGATTCATGGCTCGTCCAATAAGCCGTATATAGTTTCATGACATTAGTTTCACTGATAGTTTTACGTGTACATGCACGATTAAATCATCTATTTATACGTGAAACTATCAGTTAGTACCTATTAGCATACTTCTGTCATCAAGGAGTATTGCTGCATTGCGTTTGAAAGGGTTTGTGTTCTAAGAAACTACAGACACGTAAGAAATTCCAACTGTATCTCTAACGTTGGTAATGTGTCAAATAACTAAAAATGGATAGGTAGCTTCGAGACCAGACAAATAACTGTCTGGTGTTGGAGCTACCTATCCATTTTTCGAATGGCGGATAGAATGCCTAGTTGCCAACTAGGCAATTTAAATTAAAAAAAACCTCTTTATATTCATCTGTTTTTTGTTCGTAAGTTTATCAGACTTTACAAACCGAGACTCCCCCGTGCCTCGGAAAGCACGTATTGCTGTTGGTCCCACCTGTCATTTGTGAATCAGTCAGATCAGTGGACAGTCGTTACGGGTCGTCAGAAGCCCGAAAGTGACAACCAGTCTTACCAAGGGTATCCTGCCTTTTTGCCGAAAACTGTTTGGCAGATTATCACTTGCCAACCAACGTTTCGCCGATGTTTCACTTTGACAACTAACGATTACCTAGTTTTTGTATGACAACGTTTCATTTGGTAAAATTATTGTTAAGCTGATTATTCTAATGACACAAAACGTTTGGGAAATTTATCATTTGTCAAACATTTCACTAGGCCACACAACTATTAGAGGAAAGACGTTTTGTCAATGTAACAGTTCCCTTTTCATACAAATGATAAAAAATAAACTAATTTTTACATAAGAAAAGAAAAGAAAGAAAAGAAAAGAAAAACGTTTATTTGGACACACTTCGTGAAACACAAAAACAAAAGAAAAAAAAATTAAAATAATGTTTTAAAACAAAAGTGTGTGCCTCACGGCTGCGCCAAAAAGGTTCATTTCAGCATTAATGCCAGACAGATGCTGCCTGACGCTGGTTTTCTAATGAACCTGTAGAGACAAGTGACGGGGAGTACAAACAGTTTCAACATTTAAATGTATATGAAATATAGTAAATAGGTTAAGACTACAAAAACAACAAGAACTGTCTCAGCAAACCCTGTTCTTAGCGATTGATATATTAGATTGACCCGACCCGATGCATTCATAAATCGCTACAGACATTTTTTATTTAAGAATCTCAAAAATAACATTAAACCTTTAAATTGGGAGCAATGCAGAGCAATAATTTTTCCTCTGAGTATGTGAAACAGTTTAGGTTAGGTTAGGTTAGAGTATGACAAACAACGCACGAGCCAAGCGAGCGAAGCGAGCGTACCACGGCAGCGGCCGGCGATGTGCCAGAAGCGAATCGCTTTTGTAAAAGGAAACAGTTAAGTTAGGTAAGGTAAACAATAAACAACAAAATGAACATACGCAAACTAAAACATTCTGCTACTTGAAAGTTGGCATTTTAAAAAGTGTCATTATGAAAAGCAGACCAAACGTACAGTTGGTAACTGTGAGGTTGGGAAATAAATTAAAATTATATGATAAGTTGGCAAATGATTATTCGGCGAAATAAAATTCTGCGAAACGTTAGTTGGCAAGTGAAAATCTGGCAAACAAATTTCGGCGAAAGGGCAGAGAACCCTTACCAAGGGGTATCGTATTACCCAGTAACTGGGTTTTCGAGGTCAGATAGGCAGTCGCTCCATGTAAAATACTGGTATTTAGCTGCATCCAGTTAGACTGAAAGCTGACCCCAACATAGTTGGGAAAAGGCTAGGCAGATAGAAGTTCATCTGAGTGTTCATCTGATGGACGACGCATTAAAGAAACACATTGAATATTTCCAGTTTTAATGGCAATACAATTAAAACTTACCACTACCAATTTAATTAATCCACAGTCTCCCAAAGTTCCATTAAACTACAGAAATCTATATAGATTAGATGCACTAAGCCATGTCGGCTCCCAAATTCATTTCATCACTCATTCGGAGAGCGTGCGCAAATCACTGACGAAGTTACTTGCACAGCTGCGTTGTGCTCACCGACGATGGCGATATCCATTCCACCACAAGCTGCTTACACATATAAAGCTACGAAACTTTAGTTTTTAGTGTTCCGTACCCAAAAGGTGCCAACGGGACCGTATTACTAAAGGCTCCGCTGTCCGTCCGTCTATCTGTCATAGGCCTGTATCTTTTGAACTGTAATAGACACTTGAAATTTTCACAGAGTATCTATTGTAGTGTTTTAAATAATAGACGTGCTTAACACCACTTTGTAATACGTATAATTTCACTTTAAAAATTGATTTCTCGAAATACATTTCTATAAAAATTGTAAAAAAATACTAAATAGAATAAAAAGGGAATCATATACCGAATCTTATTGTAACATGATTTAGGAGGAAAATAGTATTCCAAATTCAAAAAGTTTTAATGCGAAAAAAAATTTAAAACGATAATAGTAGAATGTACACACTATATAAAACAACAAACAACACAAAAACAATAAATAATAAAAATAAAATAAAGTTAAACATTAGATAAAGGGGATTCCCCATACCAGAAAAGTGTTTCCTTTTTTTTATAATTATGTAGTGTTAAATATTGTACGATGGTACGGGACACTTCGTGTGCAAGCTTTTTCGTCTACTCCGAATGTTTACGAACTCTTCCGAAAGTTACGCGAAGTTTCAGTTTAAATATTACGGCGATAGTTGGTAAGAATAATCGGGTTTAATACCAGTCAAGGTGTTTGATGTCCGTGTCAAAAGTTTTCAGTTACACCTTTAAGTTGGACGCTTTTTGAATACGAAAGGTTTAATTTAACCTGAAATGGAGACTGAAAGGATCGGGGAAGACTTCGCGGCTTCGTTTTATATTTCTTTTAAAGGTCTTGATTTTTCACGTGGTTGAGCTGTAAAACTGCTCACGATCTTAATTTATTTGACAACGATAAGACACAAGAGGTAACCAAGGTGCCGATTCTATTGATCATTAACTAAACTAAAGTTAAAGAATCGCTATCTTTTAACAGGCATTGCCAGAAAAGGACGGCTATAGCTACGAACTAAGTAAGTCGGCGTTTGCACGGACGTAAAAATATCGCGGCGATTTTATTTCACGCCCTGGATTATCAACGCTCTGCTTAGAAAATCCAACAGTGTGTTTTTCGACGCGCTAGAATGCACTCTGTTGTTGTTATGTTGGATTCTCAACGCTCGGCTCAACAACGAGAGTTGAAAATCCAGTGTGCGATAAAATCCCGCCGCGATATTTTTACGTCCGTGCGAACGTCGGGGAGATGTCAAACTAGTTTACGCCTTGCACTTCTCCGTGTTTTAGTCGACATGTTTTACGTGTCTTCTATATTTGTATGGAAATATTAGTTTAACTAACTTTAACAGGTCTCTTTCTTGTTTTATTAGAAAAAAAAAGTTAGCAATAGCCTAATTTAAGTTCAGTTTGTGCGTTAATGTTTTGCTGCTACGACTGAAGGATTCGTAAGTCGGTGGCAAAAAACGAAAATACATTTAACCAGACACCGACTTCCGAAATTAAAGTTATTTTTCACTTTGTGGTGTTGTTTTTGGAAGTCGGTTGTATTTTTTTGTAAAAAAGTTTTTATGTGCGACTAACCTCATAGAATTGTTAGCATCCCTTCAAAATAAGAAAAAGCAATCCTGCTTGGATTCAGGAATATTATGTAGATACTCTTCAACATAATATAACATCACGCTTTGTTTCCCCGAGGGGTTGGGCAGACTCGAAGCGCGCAGATACTCTCCTACCCCCTTAAAACTACACCTAATAGTAGACGAGTTAATTTGATAAAAACTCAGAATGCTGCTGAATGTAATATTTAGATGTTTCAATCTATTCATCGCAAACACATTATGGTAATCCGGAATTCAAATCATCATAATTTTAGCCCATTGACTGTCATAAGCATAACAAACAGTTATTGCAAATATCGGATCACTGATTGCAGTACTTACCATTATGTTTATGTCATCACTCGCCATTTTGATCGGCAAGTATTTTAATCTAACCTCAAATAATTCTCATTTTGCGCTCCTAAAAATATTATTGGACACTCGTCTAATATAATGATTGCACCTCTTTTTGTGATCCTCTAATAATTCCTTTTTTCTACTAGCCATTATTGAGTCCAGCTCCAATTCCTATTTTGGGATCCTAAAATACCTACTAAATGGCGAAGTGACTGCGACAAACTTTGGATGTCTCGCGGTTGGTCACAGAACAAACTTAACCTACCCCATTTGATCGGGGTGCCCTAGCTTAGAGTTACTGCGACCAACTGTAAGAAAAGGCCAAAAAGTTTAATAGAAGCTTATTAATTTTTCTTAAAGTGTGCATCATCAGAAGCCCAAAAAGTGTTTAAAGGTTCGTTCATTTAAAAAAACGTGGATCATTTGAAATTTAAGAAGTTTTAAGAAGATCACTCATTTAAAAAAAAACGTGCATCATTTGAAGTTCCAGAAGATTTTAGAGGTTCATTCATTTAAAAAAAACGTGTATCATTTGAAGTTCAAGAAGTTTTTAGAGGTTCATTCAATTCAATTCAATATTTCCTTTTTTGATAGAAATGCTCAATTCGCCTTTCATAGCTGCCATGAAAAATATTTGGGTGGTCTAATTTATAAGGTGACCCCGCGAAGCAATTTAAACTAGCCAATTGTATGCAGTGCTCTGGTGATCTAAATTAAGTTAGACAATTTAAATGAAGACCTTCACACATTAATGTAATGTTTAATGTCCTCCAGGACATTTAGTTCCAGGCTAAAATTATCTGTTGCTCGAAATATCGGGTTATCTGAAAAATCGGCTGGAAAACTATAAAATAAAATAATTAAAAACACTTTTTTACAAAAAAATACAACCGACTTCCAAAAACAACACTGCAAAGTGAAAAATAACTTTAATTTCGGAAGTCGGTGTCTGATTAAATGTATTTTCGTTTTTGCCACCGACTTCCGAAATTAAAGTTATTTTTCACTTTGTAGTGTTGTTTTTGGAAGTCGGTTGTATTTTTTTGCAAAAAAGTTTTTATTTTTCACTTTTTAGTGGGTCTGTTTATAATTTGTATAAGTTACAATAGTCTAATGTCAATTGCTCATCACATGTTACAAAATATTGCTTTTCCCGATGCTGGGACGTTAATTGTTGAGGAGTTCTGCTGGTAAGAACCAGGAGTACTCCTCAACAACCACTCACCACACGCATTGTGTGACGAGCGGAAATTGCTTAGCAACCATATTAAAGTAATCGCAACCCGTTAAATATTTATCATTGAGTAGTTCCGGTAGCCATCTGTGGTCTTCATTATCAGTTCCACTTCACCAAGTGGTGCTTTCCGAGAGCAAATGCACAAGCTACTATAAAAAATACCCAAATCGCTATAGGTGTGCCAACAATATTTGAAGAGTTCCTTCGATTTCTCCAGGATCCCATCATCAGAACTGGATTTTGACAAAAATGGGACCATTCCAAAAAAAAAAAAAATTTCAAATCGGTTGGCAAGCGACGGAGTTATGCGCGAACAAACATAAAAAAAAAAAAATACAAACATCCGAATTGAGAACCTCCTCCTTTTTTAGAAGTCGGTTAAAAAAAGGTAGGTTAAGGTAGGTTGGTTTCTGTTTATAAAATTTGTACAAGTCCAAAATAAATGGTTTATTTGTTTATGACAATAAATATGACAATAAATAATTTATTTTATTTTTTTATTATTCAACTAAATTAACCTGCCTAGCCTTTTCCCAACTATGTTGGGGTCGGCTTCCAGTCTAACCGGGTGCAGCTGAATCCCAGTATTTTACATGGAGTGACTACCTATCTGCCTCTACAACCCATTAACTGGGTAATACGATACCCCTTGGTAAGACTGGTTGTCAGACTTTCGGGCTTCTGACGACCCGTAACGACTGTCAAAGTTTCACGAATGACAGCCGGGACCAACGGCTTAACGTACTTTCCGAGGCACGGAGGAGTCTCGGTATGTAAATATGATCACCCATTCACGGACCGACCTCGGCAAGCGTAGCTTAACCTGATAGATCGACCCGTGCGGCTGTTATTACTTATTAGCCACGATCTCCTCTTTAACTAAATAGAATATGCAATCTATTACGCATTTAAACAGACACTGAACAATAGATATCAGAAGTCTAAAAAAGTCTCGTAAATTCCAGTCAAAAAGGAAAGCTTCCTCAAATGAAAGTAAAAACTTCCTCTAATTTCCTCCCTTTCATTAATCAAAACTCAATTTGTCTCAAACAAAAGCTAGGTTTCATTCTAGAATACTGCAAAAACACTTTTCTTCAATTATTTCCTAGAAATAAAAGTAAAACGACACTGATAAATGAGGTTTTTTGTGTCTAAACTAATTAATTAGAGGCTACGCTTGGATTGGGCAGCTTTAAAACTTCGGTAGGAACATAAATATGTGGAATTCTAAAAGGAGATTTTACTTTTATGTATAATTTCATCTCCGTTTTAAGGCTCCCGCAGACAGGTGCGACCCGTCGGCGCAACGCGACTCTGGTGGAACAAGTTCTATGAAAACTTCATTAAAAAATTTCTATCGGAATTGGTTTTTTATACATTGTTTTAAACTTTCACGGTCTATGGTGTGGTTTCACTAAAGCTAGAATATCCTAAGATTACGGCGGCCGCTACATAATGTCCGCAATTTAGCGTCTAATGACGTCACTATAACGTTATTTATGAAAGTAAGTTGGTGTTTTTCCTAGAAAGCGTTTTTCGACACCGTAAAGTCAAACCATGCTGCCATCACTTTCATGACAGCCGCCGTCACTGCGACCGCTTATGTAGCGGCCGTTATGTGACGGCCACAGCTCTTTTAGGAAACCGTAGTTATAGGTAGGTATATAATTATCCTTTCCTTTTTTTATTTGCCTTGTTAATGTTATGGTTAATGTGATTAATTGAAAATTATTAATAATTATACGTCATTATTAATAATTACCTCATGATTTCGTAAATGTGAATATCAAAATTTAAATTCATCACAGTTGTTATTAATATTTCACTACTCTCGTCGGTAAAAGTAATTAAGTAAAATAAGACTCGAAGTCATTTGTCCAGTAGGTAGGTAGGTGGTAATAATACCACAGTACTTACAAATATATAATTAAAAGAAACATACATGCAAAATCGTTATTTCTTTGGTTTTGCTTAAAAATATAAGTACAATCGTAGACTCCGTAAAATCAACATTAAAAAATTACAATCTTTCTTCTATTTCTTTGTTCAATAGGTATTTATTGATACCACACCACAATACCACAATACTACCACAATACTTAAAGGTACTAAACTAAAACACTGAATAAACTTTGAAAATTATTACATTTATCTGTAAGTACGTACTAAGGTTACATTGTTGATAATTACCGGTAAATATCATTAATTTCTTACTTTTACCTTTACTTTCGGTAATTATTAATAATGATAGACAATTATTCATAATTTTTAATTAATCACACTTACCGTAACATTAGCACAGAAGACATTGTACCTAAATGTTAATAATATGTTAGGAATTTAACATTGTACTTAGCACAATGTAAAGCAAAAATAATGATACACAATCGTTTTATTGTGTATATTGGGCTTTGTAAAACATTCTTTATGACACGAACCATATTTTATCACAAACGATTATTCTAACCCCGGCAATATCGGAAACCATGCCTCATAAAATGAAAATTGAAGAAAAACATCGCTGGCTTGTTATCTAGCGCAATTTATAAAAGTCAAGCAAAGGAATTAGATTACGTTAAAGCTTTTCTGCATTATCCTGTTCGAGTTCTATTAAATAATATTATTTTCTACTTTCTTTGTTCGCAATCGGGATGAAAATCCCTTGTTGGTGAGGCATTCTTCAAACAATGAAAAAGTCTGTAGGTATTTGGTATTAATGTTACAATATGTAATACTAGCTTTTGCCCGCGGCTTTGCCCGCGTGGATGTCGGGAAATATCCCACCGAAACATACTACCGGGATAAGTACCCAGGTAAACAACGTCTTCTCGAACTGTTTATATGCGTGGATTGATGAGATTGCTGGAGGATAATAAATCCTAAAACCTAACAATAGTACGGAACGGAAAATTACTAACTTGCATGCCCTTGAAGGCAACTTTAAAACGAAAATATAAATCCTCTTTATTTTCTATCCCGTGGGAATAAAAAAAAATTAAGACTAAATGTTACTTCAAGATACGAACTATGACTACATTTCCAATCCCTTAAATCCTACTTCCTGCCTATATTAATATTATGAATGTGAAAGTTTGTGAAGATATTTGGATGTTTGTTACTCAATCACGCAAAAAACGGCTGAACGGATTTGGATGAAATTTGGCACTCAGCTAGTTTATAACCTGGATAACACATAGGATGCTTTTTATCCCGGTAGGTTCCCGTGGCGCTCCCGTGGCATAATTATCAACATCCACGCGGGCGAAGCCGCGGGCAACGGCTAGTCTTTTATAAAGGAGTACACAATTTTTTTTATATTATTTGTGAATTTTAAAATCAATCCTTAGTTTACTAACCTAGTTAGGAGATGATTTTTTCATAAATCAAAAGCATAAATTTGATTTTTCATATCCCTGAATTAAGAAATGCTGAGTTTCCCGTACAAACTTTCATCCCCTATATCACCCCCTGTAGGATATTTTTTAAAAACAAAAAGTAGACTATATCCTTCTCCGCGATGCCATCTATAGCCTTGCCAAATTTTATCGAAATCTGTTTAGTGGTTTAAGCGTGAAAAGGTAACAGACAGACAGACAGAGTTACTTTCGAATTTATAATATTAGTATGGATAATAATCTTCAAGTAGGTATTAGCTATATGTACACTGTAGAGCAAAGTTGTTCAGTCACCCGGTAGAAAAATTTTCCGCTTGTAAATAGTGCATTTAGCGATATTTAAATGCGATTTTCTATTGGACACACCCACACACATTGATTCGTTTTCAAAACATAATAAATTAATAAATAATCAGCCTATATTTTCCCATTGCAGGACAAAGGCCTCCCTTTCCTTTTTAACCGACTTCAAAAAGGAGGAGGTTCTCAATTCGTCGGAACCTTTTTTTTTTTCTTTTTTTTTATGTATGTTCCCCGATTACTCGAAGATGGCTGGACCGATTTGGATATTTTTTTTTTTTTTTGAAAGGGTATACTTCCCAGGTGGTCCCATGATCATCAAGTCAGGATCTGATGATGGAATCCTGGAGAAATAGAGAGAACTCTTCCAATTTTATAGGCACACTTGAATCGATTTGAATCGTTTTTGGAAGAGTACTTTCTTGGAGTGTCATTTCAATTTGGTGAAGATCTGATGAAGAACTTCTGAGATAGGCAACGGAACTCCTCAATAAATGATAGCAAATGGACTGGGATTGCTGAAATCTCATGTCTGTTTGTTGTTTACACCAGTTCATAACATAACATCACGCCAGTACGCTGTGAAGGGGTAAGCACATGTGAACCACTAAAAAGTGAAAAATAAAAACTTTTTTACAAAAAAATACAACCGACTTACAAAAACAACACTACAAAGTAAAAAATAACTTTAATTTCGGAAATCGGTGGCAAAAACGAAAATACATTTAATCAGACACCGACTTCCGAAATTAAAGTTATTTTTCACTTTGTAGTGTTGTTTTTGGAAGTCGGTTGTATTTTTTTGTAAAAAAGTTTTTTCCATTCAACTCGATCCTGAGCCTATATGGACCAATCCCTCTTACAAGCGTCAATTTCGTCCCGCCATCTACGCCTGAGTCTTCTGCGATGCCGTTGGACGTTTTCAGGAACCCATGTTGTGGTGGTCTTAGCCCACAATGCATCCAAATGCGACAAACGAATCCGGCCCAGTCTCATTTGAGCTTGGGTGTTTTTTGGGTGACGTCTGCAATTTGTGGCTGAGCGCAGTATCGTGTCTACATTTAAATCTGTCCGGTTTCATGGTTAATTTAGAAGAAATTCGTTTGTGAATACAATGTCGTACTGGCCGCTAATTACTACTATATCCAAAAGCTATAGCTACATGTATTTCAGTACATTAACACAACTATAAATCTTTTGTAAACAAATTGAATATGAATGACCCTCACCGTATCTAATGGGGAATTAATTGTGCCCACATTTTTATTACTTTGTGGGGAAACACCATCATACAGTTATTTGTTTGTTAATAACCTTGGTTCAAGACAATCTATTGATTGTGGAATGTCTATTAAGTCTTTGTTTACTTTGCTCGTAGATACATAAAGTCGCTTGTTGTATCTGTATGTGTGACCGCGTTACACTTCTAATCCTTGCAACGGATTTTGATGCAGTTTTCACCAGCATTTAGAGAATTTATTCCGGAAAGTTTATGTGTATTTAATATTTAACTTACGTAATTATAATAAAGAAATCTGGATTTGTTGTCAAGTCGGTAAAACAGTTTGGAGGATGTCTGACCGCTGCGATTGGTATGGCTGCTTACAAACAGTATTGAAATAGGTTCCCAGTATCATAATATAAGAACTAAGACTCAGACTCTAAGTAAGATAACGTAATTTTTTTGCGACCTTCAAAGCATCTGGTGAAAAAATCACTGACAGGAAGTGTCAGGCAGTATTGATTATTAATCATAACAATATTCTGTAAAAAATCATATCAATCAGCAGTATCAGACTTTAAGAAAAGTGATTAATATATTTACTTACTTCAGTATTTACCTGATCCCTGAAAATTGGCCGTCGCCGTCGGCTCAAGCTATCAGGTATGCGTACGTTCAAAGTACATACTAACACTACTCTGTCCCACACATTTCGTTAATCAGAAAATAAGTTGTAAGATCTGGTGGGATCTGGTGGGTGGTTGTGGGATCTTGCTCTATTTTAATAGTAAAAGTTAAATGAAGATTTAGAGAAAAAGAAGAAGGTTAAGAGTTTTGGCAGCAACCGTAATGTCAAACCAAATTTTAGCTTTCTTTCCAATAATTAGATACAACTCTATTTTCCGTCTAGGTATTTTGAAAAGTTAAAGAAAAATGAAGCACAATCAGCCTATAATGTTCCCACTGGTGGGACACAGGCCTCAAGACAGGGCTGTACTCTCAGCACTGTACTGTGTGGACAGTGGTGATAAAAAAATATACAAAAAATAAAGCGCCTGTCTGGGTTCAAACCCATGACCTACACCTCGTAAGTCACGGCCCTTACCACTGCGCCACCACTGTTCTACACCTATCTGTGTACATTAAAATTTTACTTAGAATAAAAAATATCTGGATGTTTTGTCGTCAGTAAAACGATTTTTTCTATTAATGTTTCATGTACCTACTTACATATTTTTGAAAGCCAAGATGTACTCGTATTGTAACGAAAAGTTAGAAAAAATGAAGAAGGGATTAGTTTTGTCAGCAACCCTTAAGGCTCCCGCAGACAAGCACCACGCGACGGTATTCTAGTAGAACAAAGTCGAAAAAAGTTTTCATAGAAATTGTTTTACTTTAGTCGCGTCGCGCTGTCACGTCACGCCTGTCTGTGGGAGCCTTAATGCCAAACCATGCCAAGTTTTAGCTTCCCTCCCGAAAATTACAACCCTATTTTCGCGTCTTCACTACTACATCTAACATACTTAATACCTTGATAAGTACTCCATGCTTATTATTCCTCACAAGTGCACGCGTTGACTGAGAGTCGGGTTACTACAAATAAGTTGCAGTACCTGACTCATATGTGTCCCAACGCCACGTACAACTAATTTGTATGAGGGAAAGCGCCGTCGCGTACTGAAATTACGTATCGGTAGGAGGTACAAGCTACGATACGTTTACGTATTATAGTGCAAGCAAAAAAGCGCTTGCTACGAACAGCTTTAAAACAAAAAATTTGTTAGATTTAATTTCGGTATTCGTAGATGGGTTTACTTTAGCAGAATTAATCGATAGTGTTGGCTTTCCCGTTGTGTGGGTACTATAGGTAGGTAAATCTAGGTCCTAATACTCTAAGACCTCTCGTGTTCCAGGTAGCCTGGCTGCGGCAGCCAGAATGTTGAGAAAATTAGTGGCCATCTATGAGCGGGCTCCCATACGCCGTCATAATTATGTTCGACTGGCTGCCGAAGTCTGGCTGCCGCAGCTAGGCTGCCTAGTGCACGAGGGGTCTTAGGGCAATAGCGCACTAACAGCCACGCCACAGCGATCAGGTCGCAGCGGCCAGCGAAATAGATACATTAGTATGAAATCGCCACATGCAGCCAGCGGCCTCACTGAGCCGCGGTGGCCAACGAGATCGAAATGACGCATCTGCGGCCCGTGGTCGGTCGCTGGTTGCTGCGGCCACTGAGATCAAATTGAATTGTAGATAAACACTGCGCGCGCACTAGTAGCGGCGGACGGACGTTTTGAATGGATGAAATGGATGAATGAACCCAATATTTTTTCTTTTGTTTTTCGCTTCTCACTTGAAAGATATACAAGCACTGCTACATCCTTAACGTCCAATTTGAAGCGCGCTGTATTTACAAATGACGATTGTAATAGCTGCGGTTTTGGCCACTTTGCTTGGTCACGACCCCTGCGGCCGGGTCGGTCGTCATGGCCGCGCAGCCAGGCCGCCAGTGCGCCCTAAAAGGTCAATTCATTTGGAAAAAATGCATGGGGACATGAAATGCTCGCGTGTTATGTAGTCATTTTCAGATGCAAGGTAAGTATATTCTTTTCGACTCTTACATGTCAAGATTAGCTACTCAGCGAGATTATTAGTATTAGTAGGCAAGGCTAACTACCTCACATGGCCGAGGTGCACGAGAACTGTAATCGTGAAGGATCTCATCTAATAAAAAAAACAAATACCGTCCAGTCGGTATTTTTTTTTTGTACACAAAAATTCTATCTTTCTCGCTTTTTTAAATTACGTTGTTCAGGAGCAAATTATGATGAAATTATGGTCAAACAAAACGTCACAGTAACGGTTTCCTAACCAATACTGTCCCCAATGATTAATGTAAAACAACCGCTCAAACCGCCTAATATAAACACAGCTTCCCTTTGCGACTAAGTATCTGCCATTATCATGCCGACTCATCGGAAGTGGACGATAAATCTTATCCGATACGATTTATCTTATAAATTTACATTAACAGGGATTATTGACGTTTAAGAGAAGCTGTTGTTGAAGGGAATAATTCAGGTTTTGATTACAATCTTGTTGAGGTTTCTTGAAAGCGAGTAGTAATGCCAACTAGCGCCATCACCTGGAGACCTTGTGTTGACCTTACCCGACCTACCTCATCTGACTAAAAATGTGAGCAAAGAAAGTTTCAAAATATTCCATATCTCCAGACTTATGATTTTTTTTCTCAATGGTGGCGCTAGTTTTTAATACGCGATCGCGAAAACTTGCGAGGTATCGTGTGTTCAATCCCCACCCGTTCTATTCGGAGCATTGACATGATTCTACTAGCTCAAGAAATGGTAGTTAGCAAGAGTACAACAACTAATGCGCAACCATTGACTACACCCACCCACCATGGTCACTATGAGTAATCTTTCAATCTGTCTAGCCTTTTCCCAGCTATGTTGGGGTCGACTTCCAGTCTAACCGGATGCAGCTGAATACCAGTATTTTACATGGAGTGATTGACTATCTGACCTCTACAACCCACTTACTGAGTAACACGGTACTCCTTGGTATGACTGTCTGTCAGATTTTCGGGCTTCTGACGACCCGTAACGACTGTCAAAGATCCACATCCAAGAATGACAGCCGGGACCAATGGCTTAACGTGCTTTCCGAGGCACGGAGGAGTCTTGGTATGTAAAGATGGCCACTTATCCATGGACTGATCGTGGCAAGCATAGCTTAACCTGAATAATCGACCGTGGGACTATTATTACTTAGCCACGAGCCCCTTATCTTTAAAACATAATATTTCCCAGAAATGTGAGAGTAATGATAATATCGAGAATTAATATATGGTAACAGCAAAATGGTAGGAAGTGACCACAAGCCAGAAAGTAAAGGTCGATGGCGATGACATGATGAGGGTTGCGGGAAGCCGTTGTGTGCTGTTACCCAAAGTTCTGGGAAGGTTAATTTTAGCCAGACCCCTTTTCGCCAGTGCACTGTTGTGTAGTGAGGGCATAATGATATTGTTTACTCGGTTTAATGCTTGGATAAAAACCCAAGATTGTCCGACTCCGTGTAGTCAACTCTCTGCGAATTTACCAAACTTGACAATCAGTTTAAAAGACAAATAAACTGACTTTCGCAATAGTTAAATATAGGTATTATACTTTCTAAAAATTGGTGCTATGAACAAAAATATGAAGTAGTTAATCAGTAGGTTAGTCACCTTATTATGTTTCTTTAAGTGGAAACTCCCAGTGCCCAGGGCCCAGTTGTAACTGCCCCGACTTGTAGGTTGTACGAGTTGTAGGTCTTGTGTTCGAACCCAGGCAGGCGCCCTTATGTAATTTATTTTATCACCGCTGCTCTCAAAACTGTGAAGGAAAACATCATGAGGAAACCGGCATGTCCTAGAACCAAAAATTCGAAGACACGTGACATCTACCAACCCGCACTGAGCCCGCGTTCCGGATTACGGCCCACACCCACTCACAGAGAGGAGGCCTATGCTCCAGCAGTAGGAACGTTATTGGCTGATTATGGTGGTCATGGTGGAAGTGGAAACTCCAGAAGAGGTAAACGGTTTTTGTGGGGTGATTGAGTAATAACGTTCGATATAACAATAATACTGCATCAACTAGATTTCCCACAGGATTAAATGGGTCGGATGAGGCATTCGAGTACGTGCAAGCAAAAATCGCCACGTCATGGTTTTAGAGTGCCTTCACATCCTGCATTGGTCCAGTGTAGGCCTTCATCGGACGTATAAATATGCAGCGTAGACGCACGCCAACTTGACGTGGTTGTCGATACGGATACAAACAAATAGCAAAATCAAACGGAATATCCTGCTTGAAAAAATGGACTCAATGTTACAATTTTAAATTGCTTCTATTTTCAAAAATACCAGTAGAATAGCAAGTTTCCGGGATGCATTTATTTTTCTGTTGGCTTCCATCGATGGTGCTTTCATTCTTCCACAATTTGTTCAGGTGATATTGTAGCCTTTTAGCTATTTTTATGATGTAGAGTTTCTTTATTAAATACTAGCTATTGCCCACAGCTTCGCTCGCATGGTTGTCGGAAATATCCCACGGGAACGTACTACCGGGAAATTCTTCCTTATTCCTTGTCTACATTATAAAGGGATCCTTTGTGCAAAATTTCAGCTTTCTAGGTTCAAGGGTTTGGGCTGGGCATTGATGAGTCAGTCAATCAGTCAGTCTTCTCTTTTTATTTCTGTAGACTAAATCAGTGTCAACCTTTCAATTTAATACTTTAAATTCGGTGCTCAAAATAAAATTTGTTTTAAAAAAACCCTCCGTTGCAGAACACCCTAAGGTCATCTTTTCGTACGAAAACCTACGTTAACTTTGACGAAAGTAGGACCTACTTATATTATTGTAATTTAAAAAGCTTTCTTGTATATCAGACCGATAAAAATGCTACGCAAATGAAATAAAATGCGACCCACATGTCTTCCCACGTTGGCTTAATAATCTAAATATAACAGAAACCATTTCTAAGAAGAAATACTTAAGTACTCAGTTTTGCAAGTTTCTTTTTTGCCTTTTACATTACCTAATAATAGTAGAAAATAAGACAAAATAAGGGCCTGTGTGGTTTCCCTGGTAATACCTTCTTCTGGTAATCGTGTGCTTGGATTCACTCAATCGGCATAAGTAGATTAGTACGAGTATGTCCTTTGAAGAGAGGATCAAGGCGGGTCAGTAGAGCTTGTGGTTTTTTTTTTGTTTCGCTCATTTTTGATCTTCAATATTTTACTTCGGGATGTAACTCTGGATGCCCCAATTATGCTACTTTTTTTGTTTTGGTCTATGAAGTCAGTCATTTGTTTCGAATAGGCATATAAAAGGCACTTTTCGACGTCAAAACTTACAAGTCAAAAATAGAATTGATTCTAGTTGCCCCTTCCAAAAAGTAGTTTCGTATGGAAAAAAAATGGGCATGAAACTCCACAATAACATTGTTTAACACTGAAAACAGATGATGGCGCCATGATCTGTTTTCTCGTTGAGGTTCCGTTCCCAGTATGGTGAACAGTTAACCCCCGTTCGCACGGGCGTAATAAAATCGCGGCGCGATTTTATAGCGCACTGGATTTTCAACTCTCGCTGTTGAGCCAAGCGTTGAGAATCCAACATAACAATAACAGAGTACATTCTAGCGCGTCGAAAAAACACACTGTTGGATTTTGCACTCTCGGCGCTAAGCAGAGCGTTGAAAATCCAGTGCGCTATAAAATCCCGCCGCGATTTTATTACGCCCGTGCGAACGGGGGTTTACTCTTATAAAAACTTCTCAGCAAGAAATCTAAACTGTGTCAGTACTTGCACGTTACATTCGATTCTCAAAGGTCCTTAGTCTTGCAATGATGCAGAGGGTTTCCTCGATGTATAAAAAGAAATCGAGTTTCATTAACCAAGTAGCAAACTAACAAAAAAGAATTCGAGATCCTCAACGTGACGAAACTAAAAAAAAGCGGCCAAGTGCGAGTCGGACTCGCCCATGAAGGGTTCCGTAGCAGCAAGTTACATAATATAAAAGTTCTTGTAGTTCGTTGTAACTTTGATCGATGTTTTAATAATTGAGTTGATTGAATGAAAGGTAAATTGTGGTTTATGATTTATGACGTATTAAAAAAAAAAAACTACTTACTAGATCTCGTTCAAACCAATTTTCGGTGGAAGTTTACATGGTAATGTACATCATATATTTTTTTTAGTTTTATCATTCTCTTATTTTAGAAGATACAGGGAGGGGGGACACACATTTTACCACTTTGGAAGTGTCTCTCGCGCAAACTATTCAGTTTAGACAAAAAATATATTAAAAACCTCAATATCATTTTTGAAGACCTATCCATAGATACTCCACACCTATGGGTATGAAGAAAAAAAAAATTTTGAGTTTCAGTTCTAAGTATGGGGAATCCCCAAAATTTATTGTTTTTTTTTCTATTTTTGTGTGAAAATCTTAATGCGGTTCACAGAATACATCTACTTACCAAGTTTCAACAATATAGTTCTTATAGTTTCGGAAAAAAGTGGCTGTGACATACGGACGGACAGACAGACAGACAGACATGACGAATCCATAAGGGTTCCGTTTTTTGCTATTTGGCTACGGAACCCTAAAAAGGTGATGGCAGCTAAAGGATCAGGAACACAAATGGAATAGCACAATTTCCGTTTGTATTCACAAGTTCGCGGTAATAGACTGCTCCTATGTAATTCGACTTACACGTTTCCATGGTTGTTATAGCAACGCTCACTATTGTTCGATATAAAGATGAAACATCCTAGTGTCTCATTCCTAGAACCAACTATACTGGAAAACTCGACGGAAATGCGTCTTTGATAAAAAATGTTACATCACTACAGACTGGCAATGCGTAATAGAAAACTTTTCATGAAGCAGTTTCAGAACCAACCATAGATACCAAGAAGCGACGGTGTGAAACGAGTCTTTGATAAAAATGTTACATCACTAACTTAATACTGGCAGTGAGCAATTGAAAATTTTCCAAGTAGCATTGGAGCCCGTAAGTTGCACTACTCAAGTGAGTTTTATCCTAATGTTTTGATAAGCTTGCAATTTAGAATTCTTATTTTAAACTATCACCACAGTCACTGCTCTCAAAACGTTGAAAGAAAATCTCTATACTATTTTTTATTAAATGGCAAGCATACCCAACTAATATTCTACCAATGTAAATTGGAAAAACTGAGTGCATGATAAAAAAAAGAAAAATAAAAGAAAAAACGACAACTGTTTGATACAGTACCTACGTAAGGGAATCGGCATGACCTAGAACCAAAAATTCTAAGACACGTGACATCTACCAACCCGCACTGGGCCCGCATGGTTGATTATAGCCCACTCCCTCTCGAAGAGAGGAGGCCTACTGTTTCCCAGCAGTGGGAACATTATAGGCTGAATATGTTGATTAAAATAAATTATCCATTTTACCTATTGAAGATTATTGCAAAGATAAAGGTGAATTATTATTACAGTGAAGGTTAACACTAGATAGAGAGAAATGCCTTATCCCAGTGACAAAAATGACTCTTATTGCTGAAAGCGGATGCTCCATTTCTCAATATACGTCATCCAAGCACAATTAACAGGACATTATTTAATATCACGTTACTGTAAAGATTATTATTTACAATACAAATGATTGACGTTCGCTAATTGCAAATTGTATGCGTCATCGTGACGTCATCAACGCATCGCCCGGCTGATTGCGATCGGATTGCGTTGCGACATCAAATTACTTATGGAACATCGTTTTCCATATTTGTTAAACTTTAACAAGTATTTCTTATCGACAGCTAAGTTCCATGTTCCATTACTTACGGTAATGGAAAACTCGATAATCCAACGAACTATTGGCTACGGTGGGTCAATATAATATTCTTTGTTTAGTTGACTTTCCGTTCTTTGTTAGACTCGGACCAATTGAGTGGCATTTGTTTAACGTTTTGCGTTTGTTTTGTGCAAAGGGCCTAGAATGGTACCTTGGGGTATCCCATCATGTATTGAATGTAAAAGAAAAACAAGTGAAAGTTGTTTATCATAATCAAGTGATATTTCAAATGCCTCAAAGTAACAGAGGATTTTCAAAGAGGTTATAAAATAAGTGTACCAAAATCCTTCACCAACTAACTTACGACCAAAGCGAAAGCTAACGGGAGGACATTTTGTTTCCAACCTCCGGTTTCCGTCGGCTTTTTCCTGAATTAAATCTCGTGACACGTGACCCGAAATCTGCGAACGCAACAAAGGACACCGCCAGGTATAATGCCCTGTCCGGACTAATAGACCCTTTTGTTGACACATTAGGGTGGCCACACGTTCCAAAGGGATCATCAAGATTAGCAACAACTTCGAAAACGGCCTTCTGTTATTTTATAATTTGTAATTTAATAATCTCCCTAACAAACGTTTTGTTTTTGATTTCTTTGTTTTAGGGGAGCGAGTTGTTTTAGAAGAATCATGTTTTAGTCTCTAACTTGTTATTGTTTATAAACTGTTGAAGCTTTTGTGCATGTAATTACTCACGGTATGTGAAAACTTGATGAGTAGATGAAGTTTTATCTTAAGGATAACACGCAGGAGATCCCAGTAGCTTTATAAGATAGAAAAGGAGAAAATAATGTTTCAAGTATCTATTCTGAATCCATTTTGCATATTTAAAAAATACATTTAATATAGGAAATTATCTATATGTCATAAAGAGGTCAATAAACAATACTTTTTTTTATGACACTTTTGGAATTTTGTCTACAGTAGAACTCGAGCAACAATTACTAAAAATCTTAGCATTTTAAAGAATATAGATGACGTCATTTGACACATAACCATTAACAAACCACGTTCGACACAGGGTTAACAGATTTATGACGTAGATTGCTCCGACTACTTCGTAATAGCGAAGTAATCGCTTCGGGTTATTATTGCTCTCTCTGATTGCCCTCGCAAACTGCGTTTTTAATGTTTCGTGTTGTAAAATTGATTTTCCATTGCCTTTGCAGAAATGTAAAGCGAGTCATGTTGTTGTTATTAGGTATGGTTTTATTTATATTGATTGTGAAGTATTTTATGGGATCTAAAATAAAGTTTAGTAACGGTTATTATGGGTATAAGTATAAATACTCGTACTATAATTAGTAGATAACAAATGTAACAATGCGGATAGAGCAGTGGTGGCCCCGACTTGCGAGTTGTAGGTTGTGGGGTTCGAACCCAGACAGGCGCAGGTAAATAATTATTAAATTCATTCATTAAAAATAAAATAACTGTATTTATTAAAATTAATTTAATAGTTTACTTTCTGTAAATAATTTCATGCTCTCAAAACAGTGAAGCAAAACTTCGTGATGAAACCGGAATATTCTAGAACCGAAAATTCGAGGACATGTGACATCGACCAACCCACACTAGGCCTACGTGGTACATTACAGCCCCTCCCTCTCCACGAGAGGAGGCCTGTGTCCCAGCAGTGGGAACATTTTAGGCTGATTATGCTAAGAAGGTTATCATGTTAATTTATTAAGATATAAGAGGTTTGTCAATCTGCAAAAATGTTAATGTGAAACTAGATTGCTGTCGATCGATGTCATCGATTATTGACATAGAACCCATAGAACGCTCAGAGGGCCTAGACAAGGGCATTCGCGTTGGAGCGATTCTATTTCTACAATAACTACAGCTTCAAAGTGACATTGACAGATCAAGTGACATTTCGTTATCTTATGTCAACCTCATAAATTTTTTGGCGTTTCTACTAGCGTCATCGCTAATCGAAAGTTGCCCTCAGAGGGCCTATCAGCAATAACGATGTTGCAAAGTCAAAAATGTATTTGTATTGACATAGGCTACCGGAAAGCTTAATCTCAATCCTGTTGAAAGTCATTGTAGCGTTTTTAAGCGATTGCCACTTGGTTAGGCCCTCAGATCGATCTAGCGTGGTGCTTGGCCGCTGGCCGGTTTACGTTCATCGATACACCATCGACGACTGCAATCTGGTGCACCACTATGATAAGGCGATCTATTTAGAACCATAAATGTAAAAAAAAAACTTTTTTTCCAAAAAAAAAAAACAACAAACTCAAAGAAAAACACTATAAAGTGAAACATAACTTTAATTTCGGAAGTCGGTGTCTTTGGATCTATTTTAGTTTTTTGCGGTCGACTTCCGAAATTAAAGTTATTTTTCACTTTGTAGTGTTTTTTTTTTTTTTTTTTGGAAGCTGGTAGTTTTTTTTGTAAAAAGTCTTTTTATGTTTTACTTTTTAGTGGATCAGTTTGTAATTTATCTAAGTTACAATAGCCTAATCTCAACTGCTCATCACCTTCTAAAAAATATTGCTTTTCCCGATGCAGGGACGTTATTTGTTGAGGAGTTCTCTCGGTAAGAATAAGGTGAACTGGACCTGATAGTGAAGCCGCCATCAGCTCCACTTCACCATAATGTATTGTGACGAGTATAAATTGCTTAGCAACCATATTAAAGTAATCGAATCACAACCCGTGAAATACTTATTATTGAGTAGTTCCAGTCGCCATCTGTGGTCTTCATTATCAGTTTCACTTCGCCAAATAGTGCTTTCCAAGAGCAAATGCACGAGTTACTTTAAAAAATACTCATATCGCTATAGGTGTGCCTATAAAAGTTGAGCATTTCACTCGATTTTCATGGGATCCCCTCATCAGATTCTGACTTCACCATCTTCTGGATTCACCTCGAGAGCATGTATATACCCTTTCAAAAAAAAAAAGATTTTCAAAATCTGTCCACTATTGACGGAGAAATAAAAAAATGCATACAGTCGAACATAGAACCTCCTCCTTTTTAGAAAAGTCAGTTAAAATATACTGCAGTAGTTGAAAAAATGTGTGTTAAATTTAAAACCAAAACTGCCTAGTGTTAAAAAATAACTAGCCATAAAGATCCCGCCTAGTCGGAAAAACTCTTCGATTTAGCTACAGGCGCCCGCCGTGAAAACACTTTTTATGATTTAAAATTTAAATTTCCTGACAGATAGAACGACATATTTCACCGACAAACTTTTAAATCGTAGTTTAAAAGAAAATTCCACTTTCTTTCCCAGTTAAAGTCTATCTTTATCTTTCCTATGGCTGACGTCCAACAGCGGGATGAATAGGGAACCCTTTACAAAAATTGTATTTTATAATAATTAGCATTTTAAAAAAGGTGCTTGGCTCAATAACTTCATTAAGTACAATAATTTAAAATAATGTCACTGATCTTACGCTTTTCGCGGTCAATACCAACATAATTATTATGTTTAAGCTAAAACTGGATGTTATTTAATTAAATATTTCATTGGTAATAATTAATTCAACTTTTTAGAGTTGCCGGCACGAGTCATGAGCCCAAACTCTACTCTTAAACCTAACGAATCTTATTTCCTATCATGGCAGGTTGCACTCGGGCGGGAGCAATTAAATCAATATATCATCAAGCTTATTTAGATACAGATATAAAATAGAATACAAAAGCACGCTGACGAGGGCAGTATACCAGTAGGTAGTAATTTACCACGTATTTCTACTTGCATAATTTCCTATTTTTCCAGGCTCTAGTCGCCATTGAGTAGAAGGCAAATAGAACATGTTGGATGGAACAAAAGCCATTTTTAACCGACTTCAAAAAGGAGGAGGTTATCAATTCGTCGGAACCTTTTTTTATTTTATTTTTTTTTATGTATGTTCCCCGATTACTCGAAGATGGCTGGACCGATTTGGATTGTTTTTGTTTTATTCAAGAGGGTATAGGTACATCACGGTTGGTCCCATATAAAATTGATTAACTTTGCTTCGGTAGTTTTTGAGTTAGCTTCAATAATAGGTATTTTTTCCCCACTTTTATATGGATGATGTTCTAGTTTGTTTTGCAGGTAGTGGTATTAGAATTTGTATGGGGTAGGTTCCACAGCTAAAAAGTGAAAAATAAAAACTTTTTTACAAAAAAAAATACAACCGACTTCCAAAAACAACTACAAAGTGAAAAATAACTTTAATTTCGGAAGTCGGTGGCAAAAAACGAAAATACATTTAACTAGACACCGACTTCCAAAATTAAAGTTATTTTTCACTTTGTAGTTGTTTTTGGAAGTCGGTTGTATTTTTTTTGTAAAAAAGTTTTTTCCAATTAAACTGATTCCTGGTACTATTGCTGTTCCTACAAGTCTACGTTATTTGTGTTGAACGTACTTAAGTCATCATGGGCCTAGCCTTTTCCCAACTATATCAGAGTCAGCTTCTAGTCTAACCAGATGCAGCGTACCAGTATTTTACATGGCACAACTGCCTATATGTTCTCCACAACCCAGTATCTGAGTAATACGATCCACTTGATAAGACTGGTTGTCAGACTTTCGGGCTTCTGACGACCTGTGACGATTGTTAAAGATACACACAAGAATGACAGCCGGGACCAACTGCTTATCGTGCTTACCGAAACACGGAGGAGTCTCGATATGTAAAGATGGTCACCCATCCAGAGACCGACCAAGGCAAGCGTAGCTTAACCTGACCTATCGACTCGTGCCGCTGTTATTACTTAGCCACGAGCCCCTCGAACGATAACTAAGTAAGATTATTTTAAATCTGTTTTGTTTACGAACTCATTCTACGAGGTAGCTTGTTTAGTCTTTAAGTCTTTAAGAACTACCTTCTTACTTGACTATTTATTATTGTTTAGTTCCTATACTACAGCAGCTCTTACTTTTTCAAAAGAAGTTGCTCTATAAAGTAGTTTTGTGCCTTCCTCTGTAAAGAAAATTAAGGAAATTCTCAAGACGTTATTTGCGAGATGTTTCCGTAGACATGCTGGAATTTAGATTGAAAACTTAAAACACGTTAGCAGCGATTTGTGTGCAAAGTACTAGGAGGTCAGCACACCCGAGGAGATTATAAATGCGGGGTGCACGGTTGCTAGGCGACGCGAGAGGCGTCGGCGACGCGACGGCGCGACATGGCGGCGCGACACGTGACGCACCCGACACCTCACGGCTGCATTGTCCCTGTGAATGATTTTTGATGCTTTTACGGATTTTTCCGATAGCGTAAATAGTATATTCCGTTTTGAAAGCTGCTTTTTAGCGAAGCGGAAATAGGCATGGAGAAAATTGTTAGAGAAACATTTCTGGCGTTCGTGTTCTTTCTTTTTCCGATACTCTTTTATAGACGGCTTCCTTTTGCTTTGTTGAGAATAAAAATAACTTAGAGAGATGTGTTGATGATTTTTATGGTTATAATAATGTAAATACATATTTTTTATAGTCACCAATCATATTTGAATCAACATACATACAAGCTGACACTTATCTGCAAATTGCAAAAAACGTAAAAAAATAGAATATCGCGGTTAAGTAGGTTTAACTGTGAACTTCATATTGAACTGTCACTAAAAAGGTTAATCCTGACGGTAGGTTAAGGGCTAGCAACACAAATATGTGACCCTTACCCTCATTACCTGCTAACTACTTTGATAGATCTCTCGTACAAATAGACCCATGGAAGTTGATGGAGGTTGGTCCAACACTGGCCATTCTGTACGGGTCTTTAAATGATAGGTAAGATGGTAGGTGCAACTATTTAGCCATCAGAAGGCCAATTCTCGTGCCTAAAAACGTTCAAATTCAAGTCACAATCTCATGTCAGCGACAATCAAATGTCATAAATGTAGGTAAACGCTATAGTTATAATTTTTGACGGATTGAGACTGAGATGAGATTGCGAACGTTGTTAAAACTACGGGAGTTGCCCACAGGATGAAGACATAATTATTATGTCTGTTGAATGTCGCTTTGACAATGTATGCATGTCAGTAGTAGGGTAAAAATGGAATAAAATAATACAAACCATTGAGTTAATATAAAGAATGTAATAAACAAATTATAATCTGAAATATGTAAAACTTGAAACAGAAAATACAGGCTGGCAGGGACATTGACACGCAACCTGTTACCATTGATTCAGTACATGATTCCGGACCACGGAAAATTTCAATGCAGGGGTGCATTAAAATTTTTGGTCAGTTATTAAAAAAAAAAAATGCTGTTCCATACATTTTGACCGCGTAGTTATTGCACTTTTGTTGGTACAGAATTATGTACTGAATCCATGGTAAAAGGTTGTGCGTCGATGTCCCTGCCCACCCTGTCTGTCTGTAACAGTGAGCCGTTAGGTAAAAACATGTAAATGTCACAAATAACTATTTGCAATCTATCCCATGAGATTGTCAACGTTGCCCAAACTGTAACAAAAAAACTGAACAAATGCGAGCAGAACTTGCGTCCTGAGGGTTCCACCTTAAAGCTGTGCCCGGCTGCCCGCGGCTTCACTCAAGTTATGCAGTTTATTTTCCAATGCCGAACTGCAGGACAATCTTAACAGTGTAGTTTAAAAACATGTTCTCCCATACATTCCAAATGCAAGTGTAGGTTTGTACGTACAATACTGAGAGATTTGTTGTTTTAAAGCCATAGACTTCTTATAGGTTTTCCTGTAACTTATATGTAAAGAACTATTTCCAGTATTTTCAAAATTTCAGGCTCTGTAGTTTCGGAGATAAGGGCCCCCTTATCGTCGAAACTACAGAGCCTAATTTTTTTTTTTTCTTCAACGGTCAATTTCCATCTATTTTCTTAAATAATTTTCAAACTATTTATTTAAAATTATAAAAAAATATATATTTGAGACCCTCACAACAAGCTCTTTTATTCGATAATGTTCATTTAAATTTTCTAATTTGCCCTCGAAAAGTGACCCCCATAATCAAAGTTCATTTATTACACATAATGAATTTCAACTTAATCGGTCATTTCAAACATTCGGAGCAAATTGGCTGAGATAGATGGACAGACAGAGAGTGATCCTTTAAAGTTCCGTTTTTTCATACGGACGTATGGAACCCTAAAAACATCGAAAAACAATTTTCAAACTCACCCCTTGCGTATTAATTCTTACTTTTCGGATACAACAAAATGTTAGCAACTTGAATTGTAACATAGACCATCCTTATTTCAAAGAAAAGGATAGGTATCTATAGTTGGTATTTAAATGGGCGTCAGTTTTAAAAGTCAATTAATGTTATTCACCCCACTTGTAACTTAATATGTTAATGCTTTTAAAATTAATCAGGCCATTGGTAACTTTTGTATTTGGTTTTGTTTGCTTTGGTTTTATATGGTTGGTAGGCGGGAGCTGACAATTTAAATAAAGAGAAGTTAAAATTATTATTGCCCTTTGTTAATTAAATTTAAAAAATAAAATTCTACGTGTTGAGGGAAATAATACATACGTTATTTTGACTGACTTTCATAATGTTTCTTTGCCCCTTTGACCTATCCATATATGGATTCGTTTTAAATGAAGGAATCATTTATGATCATGGCAATCAACAAATTGGAAAATAAAAGAAGCGACTTTCAATTTCTGTTATTAATTCCTGTTCTGTTATCAATACCTTTTTGTAAAGTAGTACAAAATATCGATCACAAAACCATTTTAGGGTCTACCCAAAATATCCAACATTAGTGGGATAGCTGAATTAGGCACAAAAGCAAATGCTTAAAGGTTTTTAATTAAGCTCAGTAAGCATTTAAGCTGTCGAAAGCGTTTCCATTGAAAGCTAGAAATAAAAATCTGCGATAAATGAAAAGAGTTTTATATTTGTTAAGGATGTAAATGAGGTCATAAAGAAATATTTTTAGACTTGTCTATATATGGTGGAACCTACCCATTCTTTGAATATTTTTTTGGATTCCTGCGCTTCAAAGAAGCAATAAAACCTTGTGCAAAATAGCTTTTTCCCAAAAGTGAGGTTCATTTACACGTGTAATATAGCAAGTTTTTTTAAACATTTCAGAACAAAAGTTTAACGAATACTTAACATGAAGTCGTTGTGACATCTTTTCATATCACAGCAGCAATTTAACTTCCCATTTTCATTTCTACAAATAATTTTCCGGGAACGAAGAACAAAATCCACGATCCAGTCGTGTTGGAATATGAATCACATTTATGCTTTAATGAAACTTTGGTTTCAGCAAATCTTCTTTACAAAGCGGCGACTTAACCTAGTCTAGTTTCGTCTGAAAGTAGATTTTCGTGAACCCCTCCCTACTTATAAACAGCAAAGTCAGTTAACATAGAGTTACCAATAAATGAAGGGCGAATAATTGCGAAGGTTACTAGATAAGAATAGGTACACCTCGATTTTTTTATATAAAAAAAAAAAACTATTTACGCGTATGTGGAAAAGATAATTAGTATAATATAATCTCGTAAGATAACGGATGGTGCTTAGGCAGAACTATATTTATATTACATATTGATTTATATTAGCATATTAATCAATATTTTTCTTTTCTTTTCTTTCACATTCAAGAAAATAAAAAATATAAATCTGGGACACGCACAGGATTTATCAGTAAAAAAAGAAACATTTAGAACTAACAAAATATATACAAACATAACATGAACTTTGCTCTACAGTGATATTTTACAGGCTGATGCGGTGAATCTTTCAGAAACGAAACTTATATTGAAAGATAGTCTGTTTTGTATAAAAATTATGCTGAGATGTCGACAGATTTTTAACTGTCATTTAGCTCGTGCCTTTTTGGCCGCGAACTGTACTTGTACTTTAGCACTCCATGTCCCCACTACTCCGTGGCAATAGGCAAGAGACACGGGAAGTGGTCTCGGTAACGGGGTGTTAAGCACAGTGATTACGCCACCCAGTTTGCATACAGTGCTGTTACCAACTCAAGTTAGCAAGTACTTCCAAAAGTTTCCTTCCAAATTGCACTGCCATGTTCCTTCCCGATATACTTGGTAACGGAAAGTTTTTAAAGTGGGTAAATTAGTTTTAAAAGTTTTTCATGTATGATGGCTGGATAAGTGAAAATCGTTGAGGTAAGATGGATGCGGAGGTGGTTCAAACTTGTCGACACTTTAAAAGTATTTCGTCAGGCATCTAAAGTCGTGTAGAAGGTAGTTTTTGCAAAAACTTGATTCTATAGCCACATGATAAAAAGCGTTTTCAGATTTTCCTTACAAAATTAATACAAAATAAAATAAGGGCTTATTAGTAGATTTGCCCGAATCGGGCGAATCGACATTTTTAAATATTTTTATTTTATCGGTGTCGACTCGGCCGAAGTTAATTTATTTGTGGGTGAATCGACAATTTCAGAATTACGTATTAAGCAATTCGCACGTTTTGAATTGTACAGTCATAAACACACGATATTAAATAATAAGTAGGTACCTAGTATCTACGAAAAATTTATAAATTATTCTTTGGATTATAGGAACTTATAACTGTGAAAATAATATATTATGTAAGTAATTATCTCTTAAGGGCGAAGCGCTACGGTAGCCCGCGAAATCCAAATATTCTTACAATTTTGCATTTTGGATTCGCGACCGTAACAAATATGTATTTACAGAATTATAATAATTAAAATCAGTAATGTATTCTTAAGTTAGCATAATCCTCAAGTGTCAAGATTTCATGAAATAGTAATTCGGGCAATATAAACTTAAAGAGTTGTATTGATGATTTAAATGATTTTAATTCTATAAATACAGATTTGATAAGGACGCGAATCATATTCAGATCAACATAAAAAACGTAAGAAAATTTGAATTTCAACGGCTACCGTTGCCCATTAATCTTAAAATTATATTTTAATAAAGTTTGATTAATATACGTGTTTCATTTTATTTCAAAATATTTTACCCATATCACTTCTATGCGCTAGTGTAGGTACTTTTTTCTTAAATTTCTAGCATAAAATTCAAAACGTGCGAGTTGCGTATACCTACGTATTTATTTAATTGCCCACAAAAAAATTAACTTCGGGCGAGTCAACACCGAAAAAATAAAAAATATATAAAAATGTCGATTCGCCCGATTTGGGCGAGTAAATTCGAGTAAGTAAGTTTGGCGAATCGACTAATAAGCCAAAATAAGTTGCAAAGCCAAGCTAATACTAAAAAAACTTTAAATATTTATTTAACTTGTTTCCCCAATACTGAACCCACTTGTAAATGGAGCAGGATGTCTCACAGTTTCAGCCACTATTACATCAAAATTATAGTTTCCTTTTTATGTCAATCAATCAATCTGCTTGACCTTTTCCCAACTATGTTGTGGTTGGCTTCCAGTCTAACCGGATGTAGCTAAATACCAGTATTTTACATAAAGCGACTGCCTACTGACCTCCACAACCCAGTAACTGGGTAAATGTTGTAATTTATGTCGTCAATCAAAAATACTATTTTCAATACAGTTGTTAAACATGGCGTACTTTCAGAGGCTATAATTATGATTCGAAAATTAAATCTTTTGCCGCATCTTTCTGTTACGCGGTCGTGACTTTTTTTTACGAGCTCGAACATTTGTTTTGCAGTTGAGTATCAAATTGATAAGTCAATTTAAAAAGTTTAGTAGCAAGGAGTTTTCATACATAGAATAAAACGGGATAGACTTTATACGATGAAAAATTAATGAGTGCGTACGTCTTAGCATTGAATTGTTAAAAGTCTTTTAGATGGTTGTTTAATATATTTA
Organism: Cosmia pyralina; assembly: GCA_946251885.1. NCBI lineage: Eukaryota > Metazoa > Arthropoda > Insecta > Lepidoptera > Noctuidae > Cosmia > Cosmia pyralina. The sequence goes on from OX276355.1 coordinate 16,063,259, forward strand.
ATTACCGGTTTTAATTTAATTAATTTCACATCGACATTTGTCAAAAATCGAATAAGCTGTATATTCTGTTTTCGTTGTAAAAAAAAATATGCCCAGTTGCAAAAACGCACCATTTTCTGAAAATTTTAATTTTTGTGTGATAAATTATTATTTTTATTTTTTTTTTGTTAATATGAGTTCAAGTATAAGTGATGAAATGGAATTAACTCCACCCGATATTTTATCTGAGGCGAAACTGCGCCAGATGAAATTTTGCCCCCAAAATCTCGAGAAAGATACTCGTATATGGCGTCTTACGATAATTTTATTTTATGGAAAAAACAAAAGAAAACTAAATTATTTCCAGAACATGTTTTGTTAGCTTATTTTCATGAATTGACTGGCAAATATAAACCATCTACATTGTGGTCAATTTATTCCATGTTAAAAACTACTCTCAAACATATTTAATTATTTGATTTGTTTTTTACTATTTCCCACAACTGTATTGAAAAACGTAGTGTGATACACGGGTGTGTAGGTTATTGCAAACTCGTTTCACCAAAAACCCTCGCCTTCGGCTCGGGCTTGTTAATGACAGCACGTTTGCAATAACCAACATTCCACCCTTGTATCACAATGTACTATTTACAATAAAAATACTGTTTATTGTTTTTATTGTTTATAAGGAAAAAAACAAAACAGAAACATTACAAAAACCTTAATAGGGTAACTGCTGTAGAAATTGGCCACGCTTTAGTAACTGGATACTCATTAAAAAAGAGGTAGAAACAAGGTAATGCAAGCAAGCTCATGAATGAAAATGTAGGCTTCTATAATAGCGTACTGGCCTCACCGTTGTCAGAGGAGGCCAGAACACTTTATCATATTATTATTACGGGTACAAGGTTGCGGGTAGACTAGTTTATTATATTTATACCTACTGTAAATTTATAATAAGTATTGTATTCAATAATCGGGGTGACATATTCTTTATAGAAAAAACCCCGTAAATAAATAAAGATTTAAAAAAAAAAAAAATGAATGAAAAGGACCAAAACAATATTTTTCGTCTTTTTCGTTCTGGCTTCTTCTCCTTGTTTCTACCTCTTTTTTTATGAGAGGCCAGTCACTAAAGCGTGGCCAATTACTACAGCAGGTACACTATATTTGTTTGGATGTTGAAATCCTTGTAAGCAATCTTAATACTAACATAATAATCATTAGTTAGGTAGTCCAAAGCTTCCTGTTTATCATTATTATTGTTATTGATATCCGGCAGTTTCTCATCCATTTGCGTTACATTATTATTGAAACCTTGATGGCCATTAATTTGTTTCCTGCGGACGTATTGTAATTAATTGCAGAATATACTTACTTTATGGGTACCTATATAAAAGCTTGATTATAATAACACTCGTCGCTAAGCTCGAGCTAATCGGAGCTCGTGGTTAAGTAATAACAGCCGCACGGGTCGATCCATCAGGTTAAGCTACGCTTGCCGGGGTTGGTCCGTGGATGGGTGACCATCTTTACATACCGAGACTCCTCCGTGCCTCGGAAAGCACGTTAAGCCGATGGTCCCGGCTGTCATTCGTGGATCTTTGACAGTCGTTACGAGTCGTCAGAAGCCCAAAAGTCTGACAATCAGTCTTACCAAGGGGTATCGTATTACCCAGTTAATGGGTTGTGGAGGTCAGATAGGCAGTCGCTCCATGTAAAATAATGGTATTCAGCTGCATCCGGTTAGACTGGAAGCCGACCCCAACATAGTTGGGAAAAGGCTAGGCAGATTCTTTTTTTATAATAACACTCGTCGACACATTGTAATATGTTATGACAAGTTGTTTGGCCTGTTTCAGGATCTCCGATTAACTGGCCTGGTACATATAATTTCAATCAAATTCTTTTCCGATTTAGACGGACAGACATCGTGAAACTGGCTCTTAGTAGCTGGATAAATCGCTAAAAATATAGGTTTAGTTTACCTACCTACAACTGACTTTATCTTTATCTTTGACTAGCTTCTGACGGCCAATTTGGAACCGTGCACCTAGCTTCTGACGTTTTATAAGTGCCCATGTAGGTTTATGTGAAATAAAATATTTTAATTTTGATTTTTCTGCCCGCGACTTCGTCCGTGTGAAACTCGTTCCCCCGTCCCACCCAGTCGAATTGCATCGCCCGCCCGCGATAATACTGCGTTATCGCTTAGCGTTTTTTCTGACTTTTTTCTTTTCGCTCGGCTCCTAAGGGTCGTAGACCCTTATAGTGGTTTTAATAGCCCACTACTTGCCTCAAGATTTGGGCTATCAAATAAAAAAATATTATTTCAAATCCGACTGGTACGAGTAGTCCCAGTGATTATCCCCACAGAAAATATCCCCTCCATACAAACAAACAAATTTTACCTCTTTAAAATATTATAGTATAGTGGCTAAGTAATAACAGCCGCACGGGTCGATCCATCAGGTTAAGCTACGCTTGCCAGGGTTGGTCGGTGGATGGGTGAACATCTTTAAATACCGAGACTCCTCCGTGCCTCGAAAAGCATGTTAAGCTGTTGGTCCCGGCTGTCATTCGTGGATCTTTGACAGTCGTTACGGGTCGTCAGAAGCCCAAAAGTCTGACAAGCAGTCTTACCAGTCTTGTTTTGTCGTATTACCCAGTTACTGGGTTGTAGAGGTAAGATAGGCAGTCGCTCCATGTACTGGTATTAAACTGCATCCAGTTAGACTTGAAGCCGATAATAAATAATAATACAGTAGCCGATAATATTATAGTCTAAAGTGACAAGAGCCTTTAGTGAACTATAGCTGTACAAGAATCTTAAGGTGCGTGGCCAAAATTTGGACTAATGTTGCCATCTTGTTTTTCCAATACATTTCACAAAACAATTGCACTAAATGTTCACCAACACCGCCCGGAGCCCGAGGAGCTCGTGGCATAATAACAACAGCCACACGGGTCGATCCATCAGGTTAAGCTGTGCTTGCCGGGGTTGGTCCGTGGATGGGTGACCAGCTTTACATACCGTGCCTCGGAAAGCACGTAAAGCCGTTGGTTTCGGCTGTCAATCGTGGATCTTTGACAGTCGTAACGGGTCGTCAGAAGCCCGAAAGTCTGACAACCAGTCTTACCAAGGGGTATCGTATTACCCAGTAATTGGGTTGTGGAAGTCAGATAGGCAGTCGCTCCATATAAAATACTGGTATTCAGCTGCAGCCGGTTAGACTGGAAGCCGATAATAACAATATATAGTAGCCGATAATATTATAGTCTAAATTGACAAGAGCCTTTAGTGAACTATAGCTGTACAAGAGTCTTAAGGCGCGTGGTCAAAATTGGAACTAACGCTGCCATTTTGTTTATCCAATACATTTCACAAAATAATTGCTCTAAATGTTCACCAACAGCGCCCCTACGTCACCGTCATTCGAGCGCCAAAAGATTCTTGTAACAGTGTATTTGTACTCCTAAACTAGTCACATCATCAATTTCAAGCTAATTTCCATCCAAATTACCCGAACATACTGACAAAGAGAAGTGCCAAAACTAGATATACAATAATAATATAAACGTATAACTATATAACAATTAATTATACAGTATTAGTCCTATTAGATAATGTTTGACTTTGGCACGTAATTGCAAGCGTTAATTAAACGATTCACGCTGTCGAACTATGATGAGGCCCAATTATCTACTTACTTATAACTATTATTAGTTCCATGTATAGCTTTTGGCAATTAATTTATCTATATTTAAATAATAAAGCTGAAGAGTTTGTTTGTTTGAACGCGCTAATCTCTGAACTATCAGTTGGATTAGAATAAATGCTTTTGCATTTGATAGCCCAATTCTTGAGGAAGGTTAAAGGCTATTTAACATCACACAGGCAAATTTAGGAGCCGAGCAAAAAAAAATGAAAAGAACGGTAAGCGAAAACGAAGTAATAGCGTGGGCGGGCGATGCAATGCGACGCGATGCGTTTTAGAATACAGTGGTTTCTTACGACTTCCACGTGAACGAAGTCGCGGGTAGTTGATAATAAAGCTGAAGAGTTTGTTTGTTTGAACACGCTAATCTCTGAAACTACCGGTCCGATTTTAACAATTTTTTTTTTACATTTGACAGCCCGATTCTTGAGGAATATTTAATATCACGCTACGAACTTTAGAAAGAAAAATTGTGAGAAAGAATGCTAAACGAAAACGAAATAATAACAGCGCGGGCGGGCGATGCGACGCGACGCGACGGCGTGGGTCAGGCGAACAAGAAACTATTCGCGGACGAAGTCGCGGGCAGAAGCTAGTAATTTATACTACTGCTACAAATAGTTATGTAGTATTTGATGAGATGGGGTTATATTAGTGACTTTGATGATAATTAAGTCTGTGTTGTCTTAGTGTTGGCTGAATGTAGACTAGTAATACAAGCCCATTATTTATTGGAAGAGGTCTTTACGCTGCTGTCGTACATTAGTACCATAGCAGCGTAAAGACCTCTTCCTCATACAGAGAAGACGCGAGCTTTCAGACAAGTATTATTCATTATTAAGTCTAGGTTTCCACACGATGTTTTTCTTCATCGATGTCAGTAATGTCTAATATAAACCTAGAAGGTACATAAATTGAAAAAGTCACTGTTCAATGTTACCTTTGGACATTGAATCAATACCCGCGCGGCCCAGTTAAAAATAACGATTGGTTGCATCTTACACGCACAAAACACAAAGATTTTGTATAATAATAATAATAATAACCCCACCGCCGTATCTCTACGTTGACGTCGTGGTGAGGCTTGCGCGCTCCGAACTCTGGGTCTGTGCCGATGGAGTTTACTTTGCCGAAACAGGTCTAGGGTGAGGAGCCAGACCAAGAGAGATACGGGAACCCGCAGGGCAGCATGTGGCGAGCTGTTGGGCAGTAGCGACCCCACGGACCCTATTTCCCGGGAGAAGTCTTGTTCTTCACCTCTGGCTTGCCTTTATTGGCCGGCTGGAGTGAACACTGACGGGAACAGAGCTCCCACCTCATTCTTGCCTTTATTGGCCGGCTTGAGTGGAGATTCGCAAGAGCAAACGTGCTCGGAGGAAGGAAGTATTCCAGTAAGTGCTTGTAGGGATCTTGACCATTTTCTGGGCTCTGGGATTGTTCTGAGAGCCGTGGAATACCTCTCCACTCCTCAAGCACCTCAGGACATGTTGCCCCTTGTCGCTACGTCACTATGCGCTAGCGACCGTTTCCGGGGGCCCATTATTGAGCGTGCAAGTCACCCCCTGCCAATTTATCTGTGTATATTATATAACATTGGTCAAGCAGGGGACATAGTTCTTCCATAGTTCAAGGTACCCAATCCACTATAGCCACCCAAACCCATAAGCCCAATGTGTTTTGTTTTCATGTTCTGCAATAGTTCTGCACCAACCGGGGGTTGTCCTTGGGTGCACTTGCATAGTGCATACGGGGATAATCGTCGGCTGATGCCTTCTTTTCATTTAAAATTTTCTAAGGGGCCTCTGCGACTTGGCTTCGGCTCCTCGTACGCCTTCCAAAGGTCCGGGACCCCAGGGTCCCGAGATACGTCAAAGAAAAAAATAATAATAATGATCAGTCTAGTAATAGTCAGTAATCTGATCAGTCTCGTGAGTCTGCGAGACTGGCAGTGAGTGTACCGTTCCCGAACCTGGAATCCTGTCCACTATCCGTCTGTAATCTTAGGTCGCATGGTGCAGCCATCCTGAACTTAATATATTTATTAATCACATATTAGGTATATGAAGGTTAGGGCTGTAGGGCTTATAGGGCATAGGGACTGTTAGGTTGTAAGTCTTAGTAGGTTCCTGTAACTTATCATATATTTTCATGTACTGTCACAACTTTAACAGTGTTGCGGTCTCACGTGACGGTTGTTAAGGGTGGATGTACACTCATATTGGTCACAAAAATAGTTAAGGCGAAATGGGTTTCGATGAAGAACGCAATTCGGCAGCACGTAAAATCAATGTTTGTCCTCAAAAACTACAAATTTGCCTCATTCTTCTTCATGATTATAAAAATTTAAGATTTTCTTTAGTAAATTATTAGGGCTAAAACAATTTGGCTCGATACCTGCATGCAGCTGAGATGAGAATGCTAAGAGGGATGTGTGGTGTTAGACGAATGGATAGAATAAGAAATGAGTACATAAGAGGAAGTTTGAAAGTGGCACCGGTGACTGAAAAGTTGTGCGGAAATCGGTTGTCATGGTATGGGCATGTGATGCGGAGCAGTGAGGAAAATGTCGTGAGGAAAGTGTTAAGTATGAATGTATAAGGCTATAAGAGAAGGGGAAGACCAAAGAAACGATGGATGGATTGTGTGAAAGATGACATGGCTAGAAAGGGGGTGACTACCGAGATGATGACTAATGGAGAAGTATGGAAGGAAAGGACATGTTGCACCGACCCCAAATAGATTGGGATTAGGGCAGGAGAATGAAGACCTACTAAAAAATCGCAAAGATTCCTCAAAATTACCATTTTTATGTCTACACGTTCACCATTAAAGACATAAGAGGATTATGGGTTTATTTTAATGTAACAGAGCCTAAAGAATTTAAAAAATAAATAATTAAACATTCTGTATGCTCCGATTGGCCATACCAATGCTCAATCCCTGTTACGATACCATTTCGCATTAGTGAGAAACTAAATAAATTAAGCTAATGCTTAGATTTTAGGACAAGCATTGACTCCATTTCAATTGGTTAGGTACGGTCGGTTACAGAAGTCGATTAACACTGCTACTTTTTGACATCATCTAAATTAACACAAGATGATTCGATAAACTGCTTTTTTTTCGTTTAACTGTTAAGAGTTAATGTTCTTACAATTTTAAGTACCTACTTCTGTTCCGATTTGAACTAATTATTTCGCTTAATAATTAAGATTAAAAAACTGCAAGTGTTAATCGACTCTTGTTGCTGACTGTACCATCTATTGCTTTTCGCTCCTAAAAGTTCGGAATACTACGTCGTCAGTTCAGCTAAAAAACACCGTTTCCCTGTAAAAAATGGAAACAGCAAAACATATTAAAGCTCCTCATACATAATTCCTCATTCGTGCTCTTAACTTTCCAAAGTACTCCACACAGCTTAGGGGTGTTACACGTGTATAAATTGCAATGGCGGCGGTAACTGCAGTGCCCCAGACCATAACAGCCTCTGATGAGGCAATAACGGGCGGCCGACTGAAAAAATAAAAGCATTTCGTGATTGTCCGCTAGGGGGTACAGTCTCACCACCCGCTGATGTATACCCGTCTCTGGCCATTTAATTGCGGATATCCGAACACATTTTAAATTCCTACCTCGTTCACAACCTTATCCCTTTGCAATAAGGGTGTTAGGCAATGCCAAAATGTGGCTAGTCTCGTTTAAAACTGTTTCGTGTATGTAGGTTTTAACGGTAGTGTGAAGTTGACATGATTTACAGATTAACCCTCGTTCCGCTCCTGTCCGATGGCGTCCGGCGCATACTAAATCTATGGGCCGGGGTTAATTAATTGAGTTTATTTAAAAGTTTTAGGTTGAATGAATGATGGGAGTTATTTTCGTACGTTTTATTCAAAGTTAACAAAGTAGTATTGGCAAGTTATTGGGGCGTTATTAAAACGCTGCTTTCTTATTCCGCAAATGTTTCAAGGATTTAGTGAATAAGTTTGTAGTCTGTACATGTGCAGGAAAAGTTTTTAAGCAGTGCGCAAATTTTCACAAGGTATTCTACCCACGAATATGAACAACTTTCGCTACAAGGACAACTCTTAAATCATGAAAAAAAACTGGCCAAGTGCGTGTCGGAACACGAACAGTGAAGGGTTCCGTAGTTGAAAAGAATTTATCCCAACAACAAACTTAACATAGGATCCCAAAAAAAAAATTTTTTATGTCATAAAACTACAAATTAACAATTTTCGGACTTTTTCTTTACTTGTGCTGGGCGACCTTACTTCTTGCTAAATTTCATTATTCTAGGTCAACGGTAAGTACCCTATAGGTTTTGATTTACTTGCGAGTATCAAAATATGTCGCATAAATGGCCGTATGTTTTTATTGCGTTGACTTAGAAGCTTGAGTTTTCTAGGACTCCAAGACACTATAGACTTACGTATTTGATATTAATTACAACTTTATACCTCTACGTGTTCTTGAGAAAAAGGGTCTTGACAGACTGACAGACAGACAGACAGGCGGACAACGAAGTTAAGGGTAGGGTGGGGTGGTTTTGAGGTACAGAACCCTAAAAATCAGTATGAAACAGCAGATTTTTTTTTGTATAAAGACAGCTCTACCCGAGCTACATTCAAAAAGCCGTTACCTTAAGACCTGCAAAATAAATAGTCAGAACAGCTGAACAAATTCCAAACTACGACAATTTATTTCATTATGTCACATAATAATCCTGCTGAGATGAAACTGGAAGTGTTATTACAAAATATGTTCTAGACTGCATAGCGAGTAATCCAAAGCCACAGTCTCACGTAGAGACACATGACGCAGAGAGATATGAGCTTGCACAAAACCGAGAGTATAAGTTACTCTCGATGTGAAAGAGTTGGCTAGAAGGCGTCGACAATTGAATTGCAAATATGTATACAAAATCAATTATGTAATAAAATAAGCTGTGCTTCGCTTTTCAGTAAACACAATAAACTATTGTAATAATACGTCCTTTTGTATTATTTTTTTTTTATTAAAACTAATCATACGTTCCATTTTGAAGGCCCTTACGACGTATTGACTTAACACTTTTAGTTATAAAGGCATTTTGATGTCGGTAAACTATTGAAATAAAAATCAATTTATGTATTATATAAAACTATATTTTTGAAAAAATAATCATAACATTATAGTGGTAACAAAATCTAAACTATTATAAATTAAAAATTACTCAACAAAAAATAAACAATCCATTAATCTGCCTAGCCTTTTCCCAACTATGTTGGGGTCGGCTTACAGTCTAACCGGATGCAGTGGAATACCAGTATTTTACATGGAGCGACTGCCTATCTGACCTCCACAACCCAGTAATTGGGTAATACGATACCCCTTGGTAAGACTGGTTGCAAGACTCGGGCTTCTGACGATCCGTAACGACTGTCAAATATCCACTAATGACAGCTGGGACCAACGGCTTAACGTGCTTTCCGAGGCACGGAGGAGCCTCAGTATGTAAAGATGGTCACCCATCCACGGACCAACCGCGGCAAGCGTTGCTTAACCTGTTGGATCGACCCGTGCAGCTGTTATTACTTAGCCACGAGCTCCTCGTCGAAATTAAAAAAATATTAAGAAGCCTAACACAAAATTGCGTTTCGACAGTTCAGATGTATTGAAGCATGGCGACGCGCAACACATTATGTAGCAATTAGACAGTTGTAATTATGTTTATTGTCTTATATTTCTTTTTTTTTTTTGTAAAAGTATGAGGTTTTAATTTTCTATGAACTAACTTTTATCCTGGTATAAATTTAACGTACCTACTAATAGTGTTTAAGTCCCATGTGATACGGGGCGAGCCTACTGCCATCAACCGGGCACAAATCCAGATTCCGAGCTGCCACTGAGAAATTCCTGATGGAAAAACGCAATAACACTGCCCAACCTGGGAATCTAACCTAGGACCTTAGGCTCAGCAGTAGTGCTTGTGAGCACTGTATCAACGAGGCATTCAAAATGTTACTATGTTACTGCTTCGTCAAACAAGAATACAATATGACAGAAACCATAATGAAGTCGTAGCAAACCAAGGTTACATTAATTTTCTCTTGATATGTAATTTTAAATCCAGATCCGAATCTGGCGGATATGAATATCTTATTTACCATGAAATGAATATATTCTGAGATGAAGTACGAATGTATATAAAGAAAGCCAGCGAAGTATTTCATTTCCATGCAGATTGAGAAGGAAAATTGAGTGAGTAAGTTGGTTATTTTCTGGTCTAAGAAAAGGTTTATGAAAAATGTAAATAGGGTTGTAGCCTTGAAGGAGAATAATAGTTTTCATTATGATAATAAAAATCATCCAATATTTAGATTGGAAAGGGAGTAAGGAGGCATTTGCCCAGCTTTAGGACAATAATGCATAGGAAAAAAATATTAAGATAGCTTATGACCGAACAGACTGATGAAATATTAAGCTACGCTTGCCGCGGTTGGTTCGTAGATGGGTGAGCATACATGACATATCGAGAGTTCGAGACCTCTCCATGCCTCGGAAAGCACGTTAAACCGTTGCCGTTGGTCCCGGCTGTCATTCGTAGATCTTTGATAGTCGTTTCGGGTCGTCAGAAGCCCAAAAGTCTGACACCAGTTACTCACTCACCATGTAGTTACTCAACTCAGTTACTAGGTAACACTATACCCCTTGGTAAGTCAAGGGGTGTCGTGTTACCCAGTAACCGAGTTGTGAAAGTCAGATAGGCAGTTACTCCATCAAAAATACTGTTATTCAGCTGCATCCAGTTAGACTGGAAGCCGACTTCAACATAGTTGTGATAAAGCTAAAGGCAGATATATGTGTGATAATATGACTGGGAGTCCTTCTATAAATATCTGAATAAAACAACCTCCTCCCTTTATAACATTCAACTGGTTCAGATAAAACACGTTCCACGTTTGTGTCACACAGGTTTTCCTAAACAAATTAGGCTAGGACACACTCATGCAAAACAAGAGTTTACAAACAATAATAAATCAACGTCATAATTTGGGACCAGGCGTCCAGGCGGCGTAGGCTTAGTTTTAGCTTATATCTCTAGCATAAGAGTTTGCTACAAAATTAGTTAGGATCCGCTTAGCATATCGAAGCAATGCAACTAATAGTTTTGATTGTCATCTACTAGGGTCGCAGCCAACTAGTTTAATTAGCGGTTTAGTTAACAGCTTAGCCTTTGGAAGTATAGCGCTCGCCGGCCGCTAATGCGGTACACCACTTGCTTTGCTCGCTCGGCTTGTACGCGGTTGGTCACAGTTACAGTTCTAACCTAACCTAACCCATTTGGTCGGGTGCCCTGGTTTAATTACTGCGACCAATTATTGAATACCAAGTATTTTAAATGGAGTGCCAATTTGACCTTCAAACCTCAGTTACCCCTCGGCTTACCAAGGGGCTTACCTGGTAACTGAGTTGAGTAACTGGTTGTCAGACTTGAGCTTCTGACTAACAGTAACCGCTGTCAAAAATCTACGAATGACAGCCGGGACCTACGGCTTCACGTGCTTTCCGAGACCCCTTCACTTCGCTCGCTCAGCTCGCACGCGGTTGGTCACAGTTCTAACCTAACCTTTTTTTTTTTTTTTTTTGACGCTGAGAAATGCTTTATGCATCCCCGCTCGTGGGGGACGAGACGGGGTATGAGGGACTCCTGTCGGTATGACAGTATACCCACTAAAACTCAGCAGTGTTCCCACATCGCCGTTATGGGAGGGCCATGGGAAACCGGCTCAGCCTTTACTTCCACAACCCTCCCGGCGCATGCCCGCCTAGATGGCGGGCCCCGCATGCCCCCCAGGCTGGGGGGTTACGGGAATGACCGGGAACACCTGGCCATTCCCGTCCGATACTGGTGGGGGCCTGTGCAATACAGGCAAGGATGCCCCCACACCCGTTGCCTGCTGGCCCCCACCTGGGAGGAGTCGTCTGCTCCGACCCCTCCTCCGCCTTCGGAGCGGCGCCGCGTGAGGGTCGTCCTCCCGCGCGCGCTCCGCCGCCATTTCGGCCGCAGAGGATAGGGAGAGCGGCCGACGTCATACCGACATTCCTCTTCCCCTGCGGCCCCACCGCGTCCGCCATCAAACGGTGGCGGCCCCGTCAAGGCCGCGGAAGGTAGGGAGAGCGGCGCACCGCAATACCGGCACTCCTCTCCCGCCGCGGCCTCCAATCCTCAGCCGCGATGCCTCCCATAAGACACCGCGGCCCGCCTCAGTTGCGGTGTCGCCCATACGGCCACCGCAACCTACCCGCTAGCCGCTACGTCGTCGGCTTATCGGCAAAAGCCCTAACGAGCGGCCCCCGCATGGGTTCCTCTTCGCTTCACGGTGGGTGACCAAGCCACGGCTACTGAGCCCCCCCGCCTCGACAATGCGGGAACCCTCCGGGGGGGAGTTCTAACCTAACCTAACTTAACCCATTTGGTCGGGGTGCCCTAGTTTAATTACTGCGACCAATCCGGCTCGCGCGTGGTTGGTCACAGTTCCAACCTAACCTATTATTCAGGCCGCTAGTTGAATGGTGCCGGTTAGTTAAAAAGCTAGGCTGTTAACTAAGCTGATAATTAAGCTAGTTAGCTGTTACATCTGCGCCCAAAGTTTACAATTAAATATTTACTTGATTTCTATCCAACAACTTAAAACAACAAAGACGAGTGCCACGTAAATGTAATTCGAACGTTTAAAACAATTTAATCCAAAAAATGCTTTAAGATAGTGGATAAGGTAACTGTTTTATAGCAGCTTTATTATGTAATTACACGGGCTCGTGGCTAAGCAATAATAGCCACACGAGTTGGTCAATCAGGTTAAGCTACGCTTGCCGCGGTTGGTCCATGGATGGGTGACCATCTTTTACATACCGAGATCTCTTCGTGCCTCGGAAAGCACGTTAAGCCGTTGATCTTTGACAGTTATTACGGGTCGGCAGATGCCTGAAAGTCTGACAACCAGTCTTACTTAGGGGTATCATATTACCCAGTTAATGGGTTGTGGAGGTCAGATAGACAGTCGCTCCATGTAAAATACTGGTATTCAGCTGCATCCGGTTAGACTGGAAGCCGACCCCAACATAGTTGGGAAAAGGTTAGGCAGAATGATTGATGTGCGAAACAATTATTTCTTAAATTTTAAAATCGTTCTAAATTACAATATGTTTACACCGTGCGTACGTATTAGGCCTCCATGCCTTAAATCGCAAGCCAAAACTCAACAAGCAAGACGCATAATATTTCAATTCAAATGTAAATGTTGTACAAAAAAGGCAAGATTTCAATAGAGTTTCAACCAAAGAAATGCAAGAATAACTTTTTCACAAAGTCCATGTTCCTTTTTACAGAACAATTTAATTTTAAGTCAGCCAAATCCATTGGTATGCACGTAGCGATTTAACAAATCAACATTCCGAATGAGCATTGTCTATTCAAGTCGTGTCGGAACCAACCCTTTCTCCTCTCAGTTCATTTCTTCCCCGAAGTTGTGATTTTATCCCTTACTTCCCCCCAGTGTAAACGCAATAAAAGATCAATGAAATATCCTCTCAGCTGAATATAAAAAATGTCGATTCTTTTGTTTTTTCTATGCACACGTAGAGTTATTTGTTTATGAATTTATAATATTGGCCGATATGATACTAAACTGCAAGAAATCAGCGCTCTTGCAGCACTGGGTCTATATAAAATTTGAAGAAACGCATAATTATAAACTTGCGAATCGATAATTATTTAGGATAAATTGCTTTTATATTCAAATTCACCGTCTGTCTGCTAACGGGGCCGACTCTGGAATCTTTTCTTTCCAAAATTGTGTATCTTTATAAAGCCTAATAGGATACCTAATTCAGCTTATAAAATTCCCACTGTTGGGACACAGGCCTCCTCTTGGTGAGAGGAAGTGGGCCGTAATTCACCACAAAGGGCCACAGTGTGGGTTGCTAAATTAAGGTAAATTAACATCTGTAGCTGTTAAATTAAAAATTGTAAACAACAATGAAAGTACAGAAATAACAATGCGTCCCAATTATGTTTGACCCACAAAGAAAATTAGGAAAACTCCTAAACGTGTTTTGGTAATTATTTTACAATAAGATACTTCTGTTTACGGTTCTATGTTTTTTTGTTTACAAGATAATGCCGGAGTGCAACGTATAGTCACGTTCAACAAATATTTATCAGAGCTCCATATCTGCGATGTTGCGTTTGAGTTTGTGCATGCCCAACTAAATTCAGGCAATATTCCGTTGTATTGTGTTAAAGTGGGTGTTTGGGTGAAGCCTAAATTCGGTACTAGACTGCGATCTAACATATTGTTTTTGATTTTTTCACAAACAATATTTTACCAAAAGTAGCCTTCAGTAGTTAGGAAACAATGTACCGCTCAATACTTTTGAAAAGTTTACCAAATCTACATAAAAAACGAGTAGAAACCTTCACTATTTTTGTTAATTTGAGCACCAATCTGACCGAAGTGATTTTACCTCAAAACACGTCTACATTTTGTAAAGGCCGCCAGTCCGTCCTATCGCACCGTGTGAAAAGGCCACCGCTTTCAGCCCACTACCGTAATAGGAGTTCTAACCCATTCAATCGCCACAGGCTAAATTGGACACTCAAAAAACACAAAAGGGCCTCAATCTCCCATTGAAATAACAGAGAACGGTGTTCGGTCAGCAGATGAAATGTCGCTTGAACCGTGTTTCCCGTTTGTTACCGCGCAACCCGTTTCCCGATTAATTATGAAGGACGGTGGCAGTCACAGGGTTGGTTTAACCCTTGCGGCTAACGTCAGTTGCACTCGCGACAAATTGTGTTTTATAGCATGTTGAATTTTGATTAATATTGAAACTATTCAATACAATGGGCGCTATTCATCTTAATTTAGGCATTTGAGGTAAATTCCAATAATAATTTCATTATAGCCTTTCGTGCTTCAGAAGGCCCGTGGTTCAAATAGCATACCAAATGCAGGAGTTGGCTCAAACATAGCTGTGTTAACAAATACAGAAGCCAAAAAAAAACCACAACAGTTAATTACCAACTCACGGGCTCGTACCTAACCTGTGGTCCATTACAAACGTAAACGTTGGCCAATTGTAAATTCAATTAATTAAAACTTAAATTAATTAGAACTCAAGCTCCTGGGTAAAAGTAGCGCTTTCTGATTTGTTCCACAGCGTTCCCGGTTTTCAGCTAAAATTTATCATTAAAGGTACAAAGAGTGTTTGACAGTGCATTACTATTACAAAGCGCTGCTACGCTGAAAATAGTACATTAAGTTATAAATGCGCCGGAGCCAGTCTGCGGGGAGCGGGGACTGAAAAGGATCATGAAATGTTTACTTACAAGGTATGCAAGCTTTTGCAAACATGTTTTGTACAAAACAAGACAAGAAGAAATAGAAAATATTATAATGTACTATATAATGTATGTTTAAGGCCCCACACATCATACAGTCCGCCGGCAGTCCGTCCACTCATAAAAACTGACAGTCCATTTTTTATGAGTGGACCACTTGTCGGCTGACTGCCAGCGGACTGTAAATGTGTGGGGCCCTTAAGTACGTTAACAGCAAGGTTGTCGTCTCACCGAGAACATGAGTAGGTAGCTAAAAATATTACCTAAAGCTAGGTACGAATATATTCTTTGCCCGTGAGCCCCGAACAAGATAGTAAGTCTATATCTTAGGGCTCGGAGTACGAAATCCAGAGTGACGATTATATAGGTGGTTTCAGGTATGGTATGGTATGGTATGTGCGTATGTGTAATGTGTGTGTGATGTGTGTGTGGTGAATGTGTGGTGAAAAGTGTGGAGTAGAGTGGTGTGGAGCGTGTGTGGAGTGTGCGTAGTTGTGTGTGTGTAATAATTGTGTATTATTTATTTCTAATTTTTTATTTAATAATTAATTAATTTGGAGAAGAACGGGCAATAAACTCCACGGACACTCTTATAATACAAGTTATTACAAAATCCTGGGTACATAATTCTTTTTGCTTCTATATGTGAGAACAATGTAAAAAAATATATGGTTCATAATAAGTATACATACATTGAGCTATGTGACGGGTTAAAAACAATTCAAATAATAGGTCTTTACCTATGAAATTGCCGTTTTGTATGAAAAAATTTAAACGAATTTTTTCCATGCATTTTTTATTTGTATTAATCGAAGTAATCACCCATGCAATCAATGCATCTTTGCCAACGCAGTGGCAGTTTATTGATGCCCTTCTTAAAGAAATCAGCTGGACGGGAGGCAACAAATTCTTCAAAGGCATTTTGTACTGCCTCTCGGGTATTGAATTTTTTTCCCGCCAAGAAGTTATCCAAATTCTGGAAAAAGTAGTAGTCTGTAGGCGCAAGGTCTGGTGAGTAGGGCGGATGACGGAGAGCTTCCAACCCTAGTTCTTGCAACTTGGAGACCGTCTGTTGTGCAGTATGAGGTCGCGCGTTGTCGTGCAGGAGCAGCGGAGACGAGCGATTGACCAATGCTGGTTAGAGATGTGCCAGCTTCTCCATCATTGTGTTCAGTTCTTCACAGTACACATCTGAAGTAATGCTCACCCCGTTTGGTAAGAAGCTGTGATGAATCACACCGGCGCTAGACTACCAAACAGTGACCATCACTTTTCTAGGGGTAAGTTTTCGTTTAGGGCATTGTTTAGGTGCTGAACCAGGATCCAACCAACTTGCTGAGCGCTTGCGGTTATCAAACAGAATCCATTTTTCATTGCAGGTAACAATGCGGTTCAAAATTCCTTCATTTGTGTGTCTGTTGAGCAGTGCAAGGCACGTCTCGACGCGTACTTCGCGCTGGCGATCATTGAGTTCGTGGGGCACCCATTTGTCAAGCTTTTTTACCTTGCCAATTTGACGCAAATGGACCAATATTGTTTTGACGCTAACGTTGAAAGCTGCTGCTAATTCAGCCGTAGATTGTGTATCATCAGCTTCCACAATCGCCTTTAATTCGTCATTGTCGACCAAAGTCTTCGGACGACCGCGAGGTTCATTTTTCAGGTCGAAATTTCCAGAACGGAAGCGAGCAAACCAATAACAAGTGGTGCGTTGGTTTGTAGTGTTAGCTCCGTAAACGTCGTTGATGTTGCGTGCCGCTTGTGCTGCGTTGCTGCCACGACGGTACTAATATTCCATAATTACTCGAATTTTTAACGTATCCATGATGACGAAAAAGATTGAAATGCGATGAAAATGTAACACTAATCAATAAACAAATGACTACTTTTGGAAAAAAAAATCCATGTTTATAAAATAAAATTAATTTGAAATTAGAATTCTTAGCCAAACAAAAATTATTTTGATTTGAAATGGCCAGTACTGCAGAACGGCAATTTCATAGGTAAAGACCTAATATAAGATTAAAAATAAGCCCTGACAGTTAAGAGATGATCAGTCTCAACTGACGGCGCCCGATCACGAATATGACGCGTGGATCAGCACCACAGAACAGATAAAGAGATTAGAAAGGAAATAGTTCCTGATTTGTACTAGAACGCGTGTCGCCGCTTGTCCCCCACTCTGTAACTCCACTACAAGCAAGAGACCAATACGTACGCGTATTACGCACACAAATAAACCACACGCACTTAGATCGCGAGTTTGCTATTGGTTCTCACACTAACGCAATCACTGCGCTTGACGTGCACTCACACACGCGCAAAAGCAATTTATTTCTCATATACATTACGGCTTGCATTAATCGATATAGATATCGATAAAATATACTACATTTTTTAACTTTAAGTTTTGCAATATTTCACTTTAATTTCGGGAGGACGGGGTATGAATAGTGTGGACTTCCTATAAACATACATAATTAAAAAAATGTCAAATTAAGGGGGAACATTCGATATTGCCGTGAAATTCAAGTTTTCTTTAGTTTTTCGCTAATTGCAGCTCTGTTTTACGTCATAATTATGTTAAGTTGTTCTAGATGTTGATTGCACCCTGTAACCATAATATATTTGCTAAAAATAATTAACATCATGTCAATAATAATTATCAAAAATCATCATGTTGCTCAAAAAAAAACAAGTTTTTTTTTTCGGAAATAATTATATTTTTGAGTATAGTAAACCTAGAAAACTGTACTTACGACTTTGATGAATACTGAATATATTATTGAGTAACCGTTACGGGCGCAAATCGCATTTTCAATAACAAAGCTGCAATTTGCAAGAATCCAAAAAACTAATTTCACAGCCTTATCGAATGTTTTCCATTAGACGTAATATATTTATAAATATCAGATTCTGAGCTGGTGACAATGGGACCACCTTGAGAGCATACCTTTTCAAATAAAAAAAGAATTTTCAAAATCGGTCCACAATTGACGGAGAAATCGGTGTACATCATAAAAAAGTTGTATGGATACGCGACGAATTGAGAACCTCCTTTTTTTTTTTGAAGTCGGTTAAAAGTAAGCGTAACGAGAAAAGCATCATTTTGAAACTTTAGATTTCAACTATGGATTTTCAGCTTTATGGTTGTATAATAAACCCAATAATCATTCTCTGTAATCATTTTCTGTAAAATGTTGAGAACAAAATATTTAGTAGGTATCCGTTCGATTCTACCAGTTGCCTCAATCCACAGTTATCTTGTGTCTGGATCTGTTGGAAACCTAAAAATAACATTAAAAATGTATGGTTTCATCATAAATGGCTAACATCAAACCAAATTTTAGAGGTTTTCCTCTAAAATTTACCAATTTAGTTTAGTCAGTTTAGTTTAGTATTTTATTTTGGTAACCCACAATAAACAATAATTGGTGGTAATAAACAAAGTTATTTTAATTTTAATATTACTGTCAATAATCATTTGTATACATACACACAATATCGAAATTGATTACAACTTGGTACAACCCTATCGATACGCATGGATTTCGCGGAATTCATGCGTTGGCTCGGCGACGCGACTTTCGCAGTGAACGCAACATATTGCGCGATCGCTCACGAAGTACAAGACGGTACCCATGCATTACAAGCAATGTATAACTGTGCATCTGTTTGCGATTGTATCGCTTTTATCTACAAAAAACATAATACTATTGTAATAATTACAAATATCACTTGTATTTTAAGATTTTTGGACTTATCGGTGAAAAGAAATCCCTTGTCGGGCTACACTACACCACTTCCTACTTTTCCGACACGTTACAACAGCGCAACAGGGCATAATCCTTTTTTTTAGCGGAGCTTCGTACGTTGTCACAGTGAGAGCGCGATTATTGGCCGGTAAAACAAATTTCGGCTGAACTTAGTGTGTCTACACATACATGCGGCGCGCCTGCCCCGCCCACAAGGCCCTTCTAACCTCTTTATCTTTTCTGTGATCAGCACCATCCAGCTCAACCTTTTTGTAGACCCAACACTTTTTTTTCACTTCTACTTGTGTTTACTTATAATAAAGTTTGACATAACCATTGCAAAGCAGTGATTTTTTTTTTTTTTTTTTTGAAATGGCATCTCGTAGTGTGACCATGAGAGGTCCCGACTACTTAACCGGACTTTCCTGTTGGTGCCTTTAAGCGAGCTCAAAAGCCTCCAGCCAGGGGCATAAATACTAACTAAATTATAAACTAAACGACTGCGCACTAAGGGCACCCCCTGTGGGGTACGGACCTCGGCTTAGGGAGTCGTTGTCATTGACCAATGATATACAAGGCAAAGCAATAGGCTGGATCAAGTTAGGGGAATTATTATTATCAGGGGAGTTTAAAGCTACAGGCTCAGCTACGCCACCAGCTGGCTCGATTAAACCGATCAAGGGGCATGAATTTACATTTACGTTAGATGGTCTTAAACGCGGTGGGCCTCGGCGGCGAGGCCGGAATGTAGATCTGTGTTTGTGTTGGACTGTGCTAGTGTCCCTACTACTTTCCTGGAGGAGGGTGATAGGGTCATCGGGTTCAGTGAGGGCATGTCGCGGACGGCGGATACTACTGATTCTACTGGGGACATAGCTAGCGGCTTCGACAACCAAGGGGTTGCGATGTTTCACGGCGGAATCAAAGAAACGCTTGGAAAGGCGTTTCAAGTACTGACGGATGGTCGGGACTTTAAGGTCAAGGTGGAGGTCCGCGTTCCGAACGAACCAGGGGGCTCCCGTTACCTTTCGGAGGAGACGGTTCTGAAGGGTCTGCATCCTATGGATGAGGTGGGGCTTTGCATGCGCAAAGACTGGGCCCGCATAGGTCATGATAGGTCGAATGCACGCTGTGTAAATACGCAACTTGCACTTAAGGGACAACTTGCTGCGTGCATTCAGAACGGAGTGTAAACGGCCGAGAGCAAAGTAGGCCCGCGAACGAACCTGCTTTATGTGCTCTGAAAATGATAAATGACTATCGAGCGTCACACCTAAATATTTGGCTCGCTTCTCCCAAGGGATCTGCTTGCCAAACATGGTGATCGGCCGAGGAGGGGCGGTGAGCCGATTACGCCGTCTCGTAAAGAGAATGGCTTGGCTTTTATCGGGGTTGACTTCGATTCTCCACTTTCGAAACCACTTGCCGAGGGCATCGACTGCGGTTTGGAGGGTGCGAGCGATCGAGTCAGGGCGAATTCCCTTGGAGAAAATGGCCGTATCGTCTGCGAACAGCGCCAACTGTGCCTTTTTACTCTTCGGGATATCGCTGGCGAAGAGGATGAATATGAGGGGGGAAAGCACAGAGCCCTGAGGGACTCCTGCGCGAATAGGGTGGGGGGAGGAAAGTGCTCCTTCAATGCGATAGCGAAAGGTGCGGTTTGACAAAAAGTCTCGTAGGATGAGCACGAGACGATCCGGCACACCGAGTTGGTACAGCTTATATAATAAGCCGTTGTGCCAGACTTTGTCAAAGGCCTTCGCTATATCAAAGAAGACAGCACCAGTCATCGCACCGCGTTGGAACCCAACGCTGATGTGCTCGACAATACGGTGGACCTGCTGCACGCAATAGTGCTGGGTTCGAAAACCGAATTGCTCGTCGGGAATGAGACCCTTTGTCTCGGCATAATCTCTGAGACGCTTATAAATAAGCCTCTCATAGACTTTGCCGAAGACGTTGAGCAGACTGATAGGCCGGTAGCTAGAGGGCTCGCTCTTAGGCTTGCCGGGCTTAGGGATACCGATAACGGTAGCCTGTTTCCAGGCGTGAGGAAAGATATTATTACCCATGGCACCATTGAAGATGATGGTCATGAGCATAATCAAACGGGCAGGGGCAAAGCAGTGATGAACAACATGACGAGACATGCTCAAAATCGTGAAAATATTAATTATTAGCTTTTGCCAGCGGTTTCGCCCGCGTTGATCTAAGAAAATATCCCACAGGAACGTACTACCTGGAATTCCTTCCTTATTCCTTGTGTACGTTATAAAGGAAACCTCTGTACAAAATTTCAGCTATCTAGGTGCAAGGATTTGGGCTGGGCGTTGATGAGTCAATCAGTCAGTCAGTCAGGACTTCTCTTTTTTAACCGACTTCAAAAAGGAGGAGGTTCTCAATTCGTCGGAACCTTTTTATTATTATTTTTTTTATGTATGTTCCCCGATTACTCGAAGATGGCTGGACCGATTTGGGTTTTTTTTTGTTTTGTTCGAGAGTGTATACATCACAGTTGGTCCCATATAAAATTGATTAACTTTGCTTCGGTAGTTTTTGAGTAAGCTTCAATAATACGTATTTTTTCCCCACTTTTATATGGATGACGTTCTAGGTTGTTTTGCAGGTAGTGGTATTAGAATTTGTGTGGGGTATGTACACAACTAAAAAGTGAAAAATAAAAACTTTTTTACAAAGAAATACAACCGACTTCCAAAAAGAACACTGTGGAAAAAAACGAAAATACATTTAACTAGACACCGACTTCCGAAATTAAAGTTATTTTTCACTTTGTAGTGTAGTTTTTGGAAGTCGGTTGTATTTTTTTGTAAAAAAGTTTTTATTTATACAGAAGAAGATAGGTGACAATTAATTTTGACAGTAACTTGATTATGTTTAGTTAGACTTTTTTGAGCATTGATTATATTTGGCTAGGGTGCAAATATTGCGCTGAATGTTGTTGCATTTCCACAGAAAACTATTCCCATCGGTCGTGTGTTACGTAAGGTGTGTGTTGATTGATTGCTGATTTTGAGCTCAAGTTTGCGGAAATCTACGCAAGCTCGAGTTACTTTTATTTTATTATTTAATTAAATTCTTGCACTTTGCACTTACACTTTGCACTTTAATTTGCTGTTCGAGAGTTAGATTGGTGCCGATTCTCTTGTGAACGCACTAAACTAAAATTAGAGAATCGCTATCTTTTACTAACAGGCAGCGCGAGAAAAGGACGGCTATAGCTATGAACTAAGTTGGAGATGTCAAACTAGTTCACGCCTTGCGCTTCACCGTGTTATTTAGTCGACATGTTTTTACGTGTCGTCTAAATGTCTATGGAAAAATTAGTTCTAACTAATTTGACAGCTCTAATTTACTTCCGTCTCTTTCTTGTCATAATATAGAGAAAAAGTTAGCAATAGCCTAAATTAAGTTTAGTTTGTGCACAACAGAATCGGCACCAATGTCATGCAAAAAGATAAAGAATACAAGAATATCCCTTGCTGCTTTATGAGAACAAGATGTAATAACAAAATTGTGTCTCGCCTACATCTTTTAGTACCTATTCGTATTCATATAATGAAACTCTGTTAGAAGTAGTATGGCTTCTCATGGTGGTTTCCTTTATCATTAATTAATTAGTTGAGACTTCCATTTCCTTGACATTGCAGCTATGAATGAGAATTTTATTTGGATTTTTGTTCTGTCTCAAATCACGGAGTCTTTGAAACTGCGTTTTGAATACAAAAATTAAATTTTATTTTGTTTTAATTCCAATACTGCGAGATATTTCGAGATAAGTATTAGAAAAAATATATAATATTAATATAATAATATATATATATATTAATATATATTATTATTAGTGAAAAAACGTGTGCGCCAACCCCACGTAACATAGGACAAGGGCAGGAAGATGACGATAATAGATAAGTCTTTAACAGTTATGTTAAAAAACTTTTTTACAAAAAAATACAAGCGATTTCCAAAAACAAAGTGAAAAATAAATTTAATTTCGGAAGTCGGTGTCTGGTTAAATATATTTTTGTTTTTGCCACCGACTTCCGAAATTAAATTTATTTTTCACTTTGTTTTTGGAAGTCGGTTGTATTTTTTTGTAAAAAAGTTTTTATTTTTCACTTTTTAGTGGTTCACATGTGCTTACCCCTTCACAGCGTACTGGTGTGATGTTATGTTATGAACTGGTGTAAACAATAGACAGACATGAGATTTCAGCAATGCCAGTCCATTTGCTATCATTTATTGAGGAGTTCCGTTGCCTATCTCAGAAGTTCTTCATCAGATCTTCATCAAATTGAAATGGGACCACTCCGAGAAAGTACTCTTCCAAAAACTATCCAAATCGCTTCAAGTGTGCCTATAAAATTGGAAGAGTTCTCTCTATTTCTCCAGGATCCCATCATCAGATCCTGACTTGATGATCACGGGACCACCTGGGAAGTTTACCCTTTCAAACAAAAAAATAATAATCAAAATCGGTCCAGCCATCTTTGAGAAATCGGGGAACATACATAAAATTAAATACAATACAATTTAGTAGGTAAGTAGGTTTAGTAGGTGGGTAGGTAGGTTGTTTAATAATGTAATAAAATTACACAACAATATTCTAGTTTTAAGTTATCTTGCTGCGCCCCAACGGGGTTATGTACTCATTAGTTTTAAGCAAAGCCTGTAACTGTGTGTACATTGTGCAATAAATAAATAATAAATAAAAAAAAAAGGTTCCGACGAATTGAGAACCGCCTCCTTTTTGAAGTCGGTTAAAAAAAGAATGTATAGTTTTGACAGCAGTAGGTAGCTACATTCCACAGATCAGACAAGTAACAAAGCAATTAAAGCCCCAGCTTTGTAATACCAATTACAAAGAAAGCAATATTCCCGTAAATTAATAAACAAATTATCCATTGGAGCGTGGAATTACAATGTGGATTTAATTTTTCCATCGGACTGATTCGTACGTGAGACTTGTATTTGGGAGCTCCCGTGGGCCCCGCATTATATGAGCGTTGTTACAAAAGTTCCTTAAATTAACATAAATGCAAATGTTCCACTATATATTATTTACTTTACCCATTTCATTTTGTATTCAGTTTAGTTTTTTATGTCGTACGCTTGTTTATTCAGCGTTGTTGTTTGTTTTGTCCGTTGAGTCTATATCGAAAGGTAAAGAGAGGAAATCGGTCAAGGTGAAAAGTCTTTTGTGTATAAATAAGGTAGTTTTAAGAGTAGTCTTTAGTCTTAGATAAATGCTATGTTGTGTTTTGTTAAATTTATGACTTGTTTGTTTGAATGAAACGGTTGGAAAATGACAGATTGATTTTAGCTTTCTCAAGTACACTTGCGAGCAACCAAATGATCGACTTAATTCCTAATCATGCATTTCGACTCAAATAGCAATTATTCGTACGGTACCATGTTAGAGCTGAAACGTCAGGCTTTAAAAAAATAACTTTTTCATGAATAAAATTTTTTTTTTGATTAAGTCGATTTGGTTGCTCGCAAGTGTATTTTATATTTATTCGATATGACCACTGATATGACCACGGAGGAGCTCGTGGCTAAGTAATAACAGCCGCACGGGTCGATCCATCAGGTTAAGCTACGCTTGCCGGGGTTGGTCCGTGGATGGGTGACCATCTTTACATACCGAGACTCCTCCGTGCCTCGGAAAGCACGTTAAGCCGTTGGTCCCGGCTGTCATTCGTGGATCTTTGACAGTCGTTACGGGTAGTCAGAAGCCCGAAAGTCTGACAATCAGTCTTACCAAGGGGTATCGTAAAACCCAGTTAATGGGTTGTGGAGGTCAGATAGGCAGTCGCTCCATGTAAAATAATGGTATTCAGCTGCATCCGGTTAGACTGGAAGCCGACCCCAACATAGTTGGGAAAAGGCTAGGTAGATTGATTCACTGATGTGAAATTATGACGCAATGATAACATGCTAAGCACATCTTGTTATTTCTAAGAAAAACAATAACACTTTTGGTGAAAATAATTAGCTTCCCTCTGTCTGATCCATCAGAAATCATCGCAGGATATCGAGGGCTTTCACATAAAACGGAACATTATTACGGACGTGACTCCCGAGCGTGACTCAAGAGTATTGGAGGAAAATTCAAATAAATACATACACATCAATTGTTATTTGGCCCCAAAATCTCATTCAACGCTGTCTAATACAAATAGTAGACTTTTATGTAGGTAATATTAGTAGGAAGTATACATTATACATCTTCACATACATATTATTTAGCTTTTAAATATTTTTCAACGCTACTTATATATGGACGTCCAATCAAATAAATTAAATAAGGATAGGTTTGGGTAAAGTAAGGCAAAGTTTTTTTTAACAGAAAATAAAATAGACCAATCTATCAATCTGCCTAGCCTTATCCCAACTGTATGTTGGGGTCGGCTTCCAGTCTAACCGGATGCAGCTGAATACCAGTATTTTACATGGAGCGACTGCCTGTCTGACCTCCACAACCCAGTAACTGGGTAATACGATAACTCTGGTAAGACTGGTTGTGAGACTTTCGGGCTTCTGACGACCCGTAACGACTGTCAAAGATGACAGCCGGGACCAACGGCTTAACGTGCTTTCCGAGGCACGGAGGAGCCTCGGTGTGTAAAGATGGTCACCCATCTACGGACCACCCCCGGCAAACGTAGCTTAACCTGACGGATCGACCCGTGCGGCTGTTATTACTTAGCCGCGAGCTCCTCGAGAGAAAATAAAATAGACCATATATTCAATCTGCCTAGCCTTTTCCCAACAATGTTGGGGTCGGCTTCCAGTCTAACCGGATGCAGCTGAATACCACTATTTTACATGTAGCGACTGCCTATCTGACCTCCACAACCCAGTAACTGGGTAATACCATACCTCTTGGTAAGACTGGTTGTCAGACTTTCGGGCTCCTGACGACCCGTAACGACTGTCAACGATCCACGAATGATAGCCGGGATTAACAGCTTAACATGCTTCCCGAGGCACGGAGTAGTCTCGGTATATAAAGATGGTCACCCATCGACTGACCAACCCCGCAAGCGTAGCTTAACCTGATGGATCGACCCGTGCGGCTGTTATTACTTAGCCACGAGCTCCTCTCTAACCGGATGCAGCTGAATACCAGTATTTTACATGGAGCGACTGCCTATCTGACCTCCACAACCAAAATAAAATATACCATAATTATCAAAAATACATATAATATCCTCACTCTGAAAAAATATGTCTTGCCCTTTTTTATAGCCATGAAAACAATGAGAATTTTTATGACCAATTTATTTATTTATTTAAAAGTGAATCACTAACTGAAAAAAAAACCAGAAATATAAAAACTATAGTGTTAGATACAGACCATTGAAGAACCTTTCGTTCCCAATCTCATGTAGGTTCTACATTACCCTTTACTATAAACTTTCACGCTAAATAAAGTCTAGTGTCGATGGCGGGAATGGCTGCGGCTGGCAGATTTCCGCTCCGAACCTACACGATCGTGTGTTGACGGCCTAAGAGAAATATCGCCGACGATACTGTCTTAGGCCTCTGCCTCGAATTTTGCGGGCAGCGGCGGCGGAGCGTGAGCGGCAGGATTTTATGCGTAAAAACAAATGGACCGGACCTCCAAAACAGCGGCGCGGTAGCGGGGCGGGACAATGCGAGACGCGCCGCCGCCGCCGCCGCACAGTGGATCGTCCCCATACAAGAGGTCGGACATAGAATTAAAAATTGAAAAAGTATTTAATTGAAAAAAAATGAAATATGCAGTTGCATTACTCTATTAAGGAACTACAAAAAATGTTACTACAATTTTTTTATTTGACCAGTACTTTATGAGCAATTCGATGAAAAGTGTTATTTTTCTATGGAAATGGTCACAAAAATGTCTGTATCTCATGATTCCCTCCTTGTTTCGATTTGCGGTTTTCACTACTGTTATCTACCCATTTTATGCCACATTTTCTTCAAGGACACATGGTGCCCCCAGCGACCCCCTTCCGAGATATTTTGCTTTTAGTAACTTTACTTTTTATTGTATAACTGATGATATGGAGGTACATTAAGTATATTCATTACTGAGAATAAGTCATCCCTAAGTAGTTCCTTAAATAACAGGTGCATTTACGATTACTTTAATGACTTATGAACGCTTCTGTTGCCATACAACAAACGCGTTAATGAGTCCTTAAGTGAAGATTCCCAGTACTTGCTTAATCTAATTAGTTATTGTAATTACTATGTTAACAGCCCTTAATCTCTGCATTGTTATTGTCTAATGTCATCATTAGCTTATCAAATTCATTGCTAGTTGCCTACTTGCTGCCCTATATATTTGAGTGTGTTTAGCAAATGTAATTCAGTTGTAATTATAACTTCTACCAAGTGTTGTCATTATGGCTTTCCGTGGGTTTTCTACTTACCTAGATCTTTACGTTGCTCTTCGTAATCATAAAGATCTTCGTGACTATGACCATTTATTTAACACATTGAAGTCGAATACTAACGTCCAGTTAAGTGAAAGTGATGTGACGGATCTCAAGAACTGGTGTCGACGATTTTGCTATAGGGTTTACACCAAATGGGTGCAATCAAGAAGGACAGTTGACAGGTTCATTAACAAGAACGAAGAGTGGTTAAATTCCGATATCGTTTGGCCAGATTGCTTTAAAGAAAATGTTGTTGACACTGAAGAAGCAAATGAAAATGAGGCAGAAGAGGTAGTCAGTCCATCAAAATCAGATGCATCTACTTCAACATATACATCTCCTCGCAAACGCTTTGAAGATTTATCAACTAGACACAAAAGAAGACGTGTTAATGAAAATGTTACTAGTTGCAGTCGTCCGGATGAGCTTTTGCATACTGTTGAAAGTATACTTAAGTCTGCCGGAAAAAATGATATAGCCAGAATAATGAAAAATTTGCTGGAAAATCCTGAACACGTCTCAACAGTTATAAATGTCCTGGAAACTAAGCAGAATCCTCCGCTTCGTGAAGTTCCTACTCACAAAGCACTTGCTCTTTACGTTTACTTGCAGTTATCCAAGTGGCGTTACATCACACTTCGGGACTTTAGTTTAAAAGAAGGTCATGCGAAATACCCAAGCTACTACTTGTTAGTTAAAGAAAAGCTTAAATGCTACCCGGCAAAAGAAGACATAACTGTGACTGAAACTTCCGCAAAGATACGTATCCAAGCCCTCCTTGATCTCACCGTTAGGAGGCTGATCGATTCACTTGAATCAAATTTTGATGCTGGTGAACAACTTGTGCTTCACAGTAAATGGGGTTTTGATGGAGCTTCAAGTCAAAGCATTTACCATCAAACGACAACAACAAGTGAACAAGACTTATCCAGTGTATTTATGGCAAGTCTTGTACCACTTAAGTTAGTGACTTCTAGTGGAAGTATAGTGTGGCAGAATGATCGGCCATCGTCAACCACATATTGTCGCCCGATTTCATTTACATTTATGAAAGAAACGGAAGCGAATGTTAAGGCTGAAATGGAAATATTTGAGACCGAGATTCGTGAACGGAACCCGACTGATTGCGGCAATGCTACTGTTACTCACAATCTATGGCTAACCATGATTGATGGTAAGGTACATTCAATCATATCTGGTACATCGGCAGCAGTGTGTGATTTGTGCAAAGCTCGCCCAAGCGAAATGAATAACTTGGAAGAAGTGAGAGCTAAACCCGTGAATACAGATTTATACAAGCATGGATTTAGTTCATTGCATGCTTGGATTCGGTCCATGGAATGTTTATTACACATTTCTTACAGAATGGACATAAAATCATGGCAAGCAAAAGGTGACGAAAATAAAAAAAAAGTTAAAGATAAGAAAGAAGCCATTCAAGAAGCTTTCCGAAGAAGAACAGGCTTACTTCTAGACGTTGTTAAGCAGGGTAGTGGCAACACAAACACTGGAAATGCTGCAAGAAGATTTTTGCAAACCCTGAAACGACTGCCGAAATTACTAAATTAGATGTTAATTTAATTAGAAGACTCGCCGTTATTTTGCAATGCATTTCCTCAGGCGAAAAAATTCAAGTCCAAAAATTCAAATCATATTGTGATGAAACAGCAAATTTATTCGTGGAATTATATCCATGGTATAACATGCCAGCAAGTTTACACAAATTGCTGATTCATGGATCACAGATAGTGGACCACTTATCAGTAGTGCCTATAGGTTTTTTGTCTGAAGAAGCATCTGAAGCAAGAAACAAGGACTTTCGCAAATTTAGAGAATGTCATACACGAAAGCATAGTAGCATCGCCACTAATGAAGACATTCTTCATAATCTGCTATTATCTTCCGATCCTCTTCTCGCCAGCTTACGACCGAAGATGACAAATAAAGCCAAAAAGTCTTCATTTAGAGAACTAGACGATTTACTCATACGTGATCAGAGTGAATTGGAGTTCATTGACGTTTCAACTGATACACTTGCTGCATGTAGTGACGTTGAAGAAGATGATGACGATGATAATGATCATGATGTCGTTATTGATGAAGATGAAGAAAATATAGTTTAAGTCTTATAGTACCTAATATTATTATTTTACAAGCAGTTTCTTTGTTAATTTCTAGTTTTTGTGTATTTTTTTTATTCTATTCTTTTTTTCTATTCTAGTTTGTGATTTTTTTTTTAATTTTATTCTTTTTTTGTTTTGTGTTATGCCACCCATCAGCCAATAAATGGTTTTTTTCTTTCTTTTCTATTGTTGTTAGTAACTACATGGTCGTGTTAATTAATTAATTTCCTATTATAATTTAGTTTTTAGTAGTTGTTTATTTTTTTAGTTTGTTTTAGGGTACATAGTTATTTTATTTTTAAATTATTTTTACAGTGTTATATTATATAAATAAAAAATATATTTATACCTACATATTTTCTTATTGATCATAAAACTCTATTTCTTTTCGATGTGTTATTGTAAATGCGACTCAGTCATTACTAAGCTAATGATGACATTAGACAATCACAATGCAGAGATTAAGGGCTGTTAACATAGTAATTACAATAACTAATTAGATTAAGCAAGTACTGGGAATCTTCACTTAAGGACTCATTAACGCGTTTGTTGTATGGCAACAGAAGCGTTCATAAGTCATTAAAGTAATCGTAAATGCACCTGTTATTTAAGGAACTACTTAGGGATGACTTATTCTCAGTAATGAATATACTTAATGTACCTCCATATCATCAGTTATACAATAAAAAGTAAAGTTACTAAAAGCAAAATATCTCGGAAGGGGGTCGCTAGGGGCACCATGTGTCCTTGAAGAAAATGTGGCATAAAATGGGTAGATAACAGTAGTGAAAACCGCAAATCGAAACAAGGAGGGAATCATGAGATACAGACATTTTTGTGACCATTTCCATAGAAAAATAACACTTTTCATCGAATTGCTCATAAAGTACTGGTCAAATAAAAAAATTGTAGTAACATTTTTTGTAGTTCCTTAATAGAGTAATGCAACTGCATATTTCATTTTTTTCAATTAAATACTTTTTCAATTTTTAATTCTATGTCCGACCTCTTGTATGGGGACGATCCACTGTGCGCCGCCCCGCTGGCCGCGAAATTCGAGGCAGAGGCCTAAGGCCTCTGCGTCTCGCATTGCACCGCCCCGCTACCGCACCGCTGTTTTGAAGATCCGGTCCATTTGTTTTTACGCTTAAAATCCTGCCACTCCCGCTCCGCCGCCGCTGCCGCCCCGCTGCCCGCAAAATTCGAGGCAGAGGCCTTTGAGTTCCGTAGAACATCGACACATAACCTGAGGGTGTATTACGTGCGTATATCTTAAGCCCCCTAAGGGATTAAGAGCTTCTTTAAGTGACAAACATGGAGGATAATTTGCGGAGCTTTTGTTTTAGGCGTATTATGGTTTAATTTCATTTAATTACGGAAATAAGTAAATAAGAGAAGCACAGTTTTGTTTTTTGATAAAATTGATGGTAGTATATTCTAATTAACTACTTCTTTTTCATCACACTTATTTTCGACTTGATCTAGCTCTTATATGTCTTCTTACTTATTTTGCTTAGCATCAGTCAAAGTCAAAGTATTTATTCGTGAGTTTTTTGGAGATACAGTAGGTCTTATAGTTAGGTTATGGTGCCTCAAAAAACTACCCAATAAGGCATACACTATTTAACATTGTACACACAAATTAACAAAAATTCCAATATTTAAAATTATTATAATAAAAATTCAGAATACAATTAATAAGACATTTTTAAGAATTTTTAAGCATAAATACATAACAAAATTATCATTTAGTATATTTCCTTTTTTTAAGAAGGAATTCGTCATAGTATAGTAGCATTTTTCAATTAAAAAATTATTTAGTCTGCGTTTAAATTGTGTCGTTTAAATCTTAATGCCTGTAAGTACTTAAATTCAGTAAGTACTTACTGCCTGTACAGTACAACTATTTTCTTAATGTCCCTCCGCAAACTTCATGTTTCGTTCTTCGTCGGATTTCTATCAGTTGCACTTTGCACTTTGTGCAGACCGGACGCTCTCAATCGACTTGGAAGTATATAGAGTTGTTAATACTCTTTTAACATAATGTAATTTATTTTAAAAATGGGAGGTAAGCTGCTAAAATCTGACGAAACACGAAGTTTGTCGAGGGACATTAAGAAAATAGTTGTACTTTAGGTTTGTTGTCAATACCTAGTGGATATATTTGTCGTGAAGTGTATTTGTATTGTTGATAACTTAAATGGAACAAACAAAAAGAAACGTGACCACATACAATATTTTTCACCATTTCCCATCGAAAGACACGTAACTAGGGGTGACTAAGAAAAATACACGTAAAACAGAGAGCAAATTAAATAAGAGACGTCTTCGCGACAATGATTCATAGTTAGGGCTGGCGGGCTGGCCCTCAAATCTCGATGGCTCACGCAGGGTGACCCCTCGTAAACACAGATTGGGTGAGATGACCAAATTTACTTAGACGGCATTGCAAAAATTTCGCACTGACCGTATAGTCATGCACACCGATGTTAGGGAAACCGCACTTATTTTTTTTTAAAATATCTTTATTAAAAAGTAGGTACTTATTAACTATATAAGATCTTCACTTAAGTAATTTAATAATCAAGTAATATAACTTAATAGCGGATGTAGGTTTAGACAAAATCAAATTACATATGCCAACATCTCTTAAGGGAGTTTTGGAATCAAAAGCACGACTTAGGTTAACCTTCCCGCTTCTGATTCCAATACTCACCGACAAACCCCAACCCGAGCAAACCGCACTCATAATGAGTATAAAAGCAGAAACTTTTTTTCGTGATTTTGCTACTCGGAATTTCTTTTTATTGTTTCTAAATTGGTAAAACTGGACCACACACGTCACGACATTCGAAGAGACGAGATTGTAATGACTATTTACGTAGGCAGGCAATCCCTCACATAAGCCATCCAACTAGCTTATTCATCAGAAAGAAACGTCCTGACTCACTCACTGACACTGGGTCATCAACGCCCCGTTCAAACCCTTGCTCACGAATTGGTGGATTATTTGGCTTTGTGACATAATCTTACCTATCGAGGTAAAGTAAAACATATTATCCTCGTGCATCACCACAGCTTTTAAACATTTCACTTTTACAAGCTCATGCGGCAACGTTTAAAAACAATAGAAGTTTTACGATATATGCCTTTAGCACGCAAGCGTACCATCTTCGCAAGTGAGGGCTTCAGCAAACATAGAGATGAATCATAAAACGCACAATAGTTTACGAGTGCGACTGTACGACCAATTTTATTACTAAGACGCACCCCTCTTTCACTTGTGTTTTGTATCTAATTGTACAGACAACAAAAGAGTTTGGTGTGCAGGCAAAACATTTTCATCTTTCCACCTTGCCTTTCCTGTCTACGATAGACAGAAGAGCGATAGAAAATCTGAGGTCAAAAACTCAGTCCCGGAACCCGCGTTTGGAAGTTGGCGGTGTGATAACTCCCCGGGCCTCGGAAAGCACGTTAAGCCGTTGGTTCTGCGCCTGATCTCTCTCCGGTCGTGCCTGATTGCTGTTCCATCGGGTTATGAGAGTGAGGGAAGTGCACTCTCACCTGTGTCTGCGCACTCACTTACTGTGCACTATAATATCTCCCGGGTCGATGGCTAGCTTCCTGTGAGATTGGCCGCCATGGCCGAAATTTGGTCTGGAAGACACGCAGTAGTTTCAAGTGAACTGCATGTAGACTTATCTATTTTGTCAACTGTACCAGGTTGAATGTAGTGTAGTGAAACTTTTGTTGCCGCTCGTACAATATACATTCATTGTTTTCTCGTCGCTCGTTGTTCTTCCACAGGTGAGGATGAAAGCATGTAAATTATTTATGTATCGGTAAATAATTTATTTTGTTTGTTCGTTTACTCGTACATCGTTATCAACATTGATGTTGGTGCGTTGATGAACCTACGAGTACCTACATACCAAAGTTCTTGTTTTGACCCTCTTTATGTAAATATGTTCTTGTTTAATAGCGTTGGCACCGTACGGCATCTCATACAAACATTCAAGTCCTTTTTTATCGAAATAAATGAACCGATTTAAATCAAACTTCCGCATAAGCAGGATACGTAGTTCTAAAAAGTTAGTTCAGAACATTTTTGAAATGTCTTATTTAAAAAAAGATAATTGGAAATCTCTGTTTCTATGGAATATTTAAAATCGGTCGAATTTAGCTGCAACACTATTTCGAAAATGCAGCTGTCAATCAATCTGCCTAACTATGTTGGGGTCGGCTTCTAGTCTAACCGGATACAGCTGAATATCAGTATTTTATATGGAGCCACTGCCTATCTGACCTCCACAACCCAATTACTGGGTAATACGATACCCCTTGGTAAGACTGGTTGTCAGACTTTCGGGCTTCTGACGAGCCGTAACGACTGTCAAAGATCTACGAATGTCAGCCGGGACCAACGGCTTGACGTGCTTTCCGAGGCACGGAGGAATCTCGGTATGTAAAGATGGTCACCCATCTATGGACCAACCCCGGCAAGCGCAGCTTAGCCTGATTGATCGACCCGTACGGCTGTTATTATCTAGGCACGAGCTCCTCTACTATAACTACACTGCAGCTGTATTAGTGGAAAATGTCGATGTGTGGGTTTTAAAATAACTTCTCACGCTCGCAAACCCCCTCTTAACCGGTCGCGCGCTAATTAGCAGACACAATTGAAATTCTATTGTTATCTGTACACATGGTGTGCAATCGACATTTTAAGAGTTAATGATTATGTTCTTCATCTATACCTACTAATATAATAGTAACGAGTTCAATTTACATGGAACATTTTTGGAAAAAAAAAGTTTCTGCTACGAGGTGTGACAACGAGTCTGATGCCGAAAATATATTTTTTAGAATTTCTTTTTGTCTGGATATATGATCCGGATTGGCGCAAAAACGGCTGAACGGATTCGGACGAGGCCCACAGATAATTTATAACCTGGATTAACACATAGGGTACTTTTAATTCCGGTAATACGTTCACGTCGGATATATTTCGACATCCACGCAGGCGAAGCCGCGGGCAGAAGCTAGTTGAATGTTTGAATCTAAAAAATATATACACATAACATAACATCACGCCTTGTTTCTCCGAAAGGTTAGGCAGAGGTGGTTTCCTATTAATAGTATAAATACACCCACTTTCGCCAGTTAAAAAAACGTTTAAAAATAAGTAGGTACAGACACACATCACACACACGGACACACACACACACAAACACACCACACACATCAGGTTATACTAAACTGTCAAATTTCTCCAAATGATTTTAAACCTTAGAGTATTGATAGTTAAATTCAAAATCGAATGACAAAATTTGACAGTTTGCCGTAACTTGACCAGCTTTGACTTAGATAAATATTATCATTAAATAAAACCGTGTTCCGTCTCAATTTGTAAATCTGCTTGGTACGAGTAATAATGTTATGATGAGCAACATCAAATCAAAAGTCATTTTCAAACTAGGCTGAGAATCAGCACTTTTCGAACGTCAAAATTACATAAGACAGACCCCCAAAAAGCCCGCCCTTCACCACTTCCTAGTGCTTTAGCTGGGAAGAAGAAGTGACGCATCAAACTCCCCAGCAGCTTCTGTGCAGTTAGAAAAAACTTGATTCTAATATTGCAAAAGCAATTGTTTAAAACTACCTTATTAAGAGTTACTCACCTTCAAATTATTATCTGCAGCTCTTAGTCCTCTGATGGAGACCAAGCCATATTTTCTTCTTTTATCGTCACGAGTAATACGAGCTTTTGGCTACTATAGATGTGTGCATTTTATGTATTTTTTGTTATTGTGTGCGTTTTGTTTGTGCAGAATAATCATGTTTTCTTTCTTTCTTTCTATTATTAACTCATGCCGTGGTAAAAAAAATAGACTGACAAACAATTAGCAGCGAAGCAGCCTTATGTGTTTATCCACCGCCAAGTCGACGGTACATCAACGAGATTAAGATGACGGCACCGAAGTAGCGATAGGTACATACTTTTACTATGGCCGCGTGCCCACCGCACGTCGTCAGTGGGACGTCACGTTCGGTTCGAATAATCTCGTTTCTTGTTGACGTCCCGTTGAAGTTGTGCAGTGGATAAACAGTGTAACGCTTAGTAGGTTCCTGCCACCACTCTTGGAGCCATTTTGGTAGCACCCTGAAAATCAAAGATATTAGTCATAATCGTGAGGTCTATAATATGCTGTTACAAATATGTTAGGATTTATCAAACAGTGCAAAATATATTAATTAGGTCTTTACCTATGAAATTGCCGTTCTACAGTACTGGCCATTTCAAATCAAAATAATTTTTGTTTGGCTAAGAATTCTAATTTCAAATTAATTTTATTTTAAAAACATGGATTTTTTTCCAAAAGTAGTCATTTGTTTATTGATTAGTGTTACATTTTCATCGCATTTCAATCTTTTTCGTCATCATGGATACGTTAAAAATTCGAGTAATTATGGAATATCAGTACCGTCGTGGCAGCAACGCGGCACAAGCGGCACGCAACATCAACGACGTTTACGGAGCTAACACTACAAACCAACGCACCACTTGTTATTGGTTTGCTCGCTTCCGTTCTGGAAATTTCGACCTGAAAAATGAACCTCGCGGTCGTCCGAAGACTTTGGTCGACAATGACGAATTAAAGGCGATTGTGGAAGCTGATGATACACAATCTACGGCTGAATTAGCAGCAGCTTTCGACGTTAGCGTCAAAACAATATTGGTCCATTTGCGTCAAATTGGCAAGGTAAAAAAGCTTGACAAATGGGTACCCCACGAACTCAATGATCGCCAGCGCGAAGTACGCGTCGAGACGTGCCTTGCACTGCTCAACAGACACACAAATGAAGGAATTTTGAACCGCATTGTTACCTGCGATGAAAAATGGATTCTGTTTGATAACCGCAAGCGCTCAGCAAGTTGGTTGGATCCTGGTTCAGCACCTAAACAATGCCCTAAACGAAAACTTACCCCTAGAAAAGTGATGGTCACTGTTTGGTGGTCTAGCGCCGGTGTGATTCATCACAGCTTCTTACCAAACGGGGTGAGCATTACTTCAGATGTGTACTGTGAAGAACTGAACACAATGATGGAGAAGCTGGCACATCTCCAACCAGCATTGGTCAATCGCTCGTCTCCGCTGCTCCTGCACGACAACGCGCGACCTCATACTGCACAGCAGACGGTCTCCAAGTTGCAAGAACTGGGGTTGGAAGCTCTCCGTCATCCGCCCTACTCACCAGACCTTGCGCCTACAGACTACTACTTTTTCCAGAATTTGGATAACTTCTTGGCGGGAAAAAAATTCAATACCCGAGAGGCAGTACAAAATGCCTGTGAAGAATTTGTTGCCTCCCGTCCAGCTGATTTCTTTAAGAAGGGCATCAATAAACTGCCACTGCGTTGGCAAAGATGCATTGATTGTATGGGTGATTACTTCGATTAATACAAATAAAAAATGCATGAAAAAAATTCGTTTAAATTTTTTCATACAAAACGGCAATTTCATAGGTAAAGACCTATTATCAGTTATGGCTGGTTTACACAATGGAAGCTGCTGACTAGACAGTAGACAGCTGCTCGCACTGTGTACTCGAATGTCAGTAGCTCGGCGTAACTTGGCTGTTTACACAGTGCGAGCTGCTGACTAGACAGTAGACAGCTGTTCGCACTGTGTACTCGCATGTCAGTAGCTCGGCGTCACTTAGCTGTTTACACAGTGCGAGCTGCTGACTAGACAGTAGATAGCTGCTCGCACTGTATACTCGCATGTGAGTAGCTCAGCGTACCTTGACTGTTTACACAGTACGAGCTGCTGACTAGACAGTAGACAGCTGCTCGCGCTGTGTACTCGCATGTCAGTAGCTCATGTGAATGAAGAGCTACTGCCGAAAGCGTCCGAACGATGCGAGTTTTGTGCGAGCTGCTGCTATGCGAGTGAGTGATCGGAAACAAAACATGTTGTAGTTACTCGGCTGCGAGCTATAACGTATGATACGTTGCTGCACTGCAGCTACTCGGTAGGCCGACTCGCACGCTAGCTCGCACTGTGTAAACTAACTATTATTTAAAGTCAACTACATGGTTCCACGCAGTATCAAATATTTAGTAATCTGTGGTAATTAGCTACCTCAACTCTAATCAAAGCCATTGCATAATACAATCACCACTTGCAATGCCGACTGGTCATTATTAATCAGGCCGTTAACTGGCCGCCTAGCGCCTGAGCGAAATGTGTTTCTAACGGGCAGGTGTTAACATTAATAATTCTGATAGGTTGATGTTCACTAGACATGATGAAAGATGCGTAGTTAGGAACACTGTCCAGTCAATGATAGGTATTATTGCGATAAGCAAAAATATTAACATAACCATCATTTATCTGCAGAATAAATCAATCTGCCTAGCCTTTTCCCAACTATGTTGGGGTTGGCTTCTAGTCTAACCGATGCAGCTAAATACCAGTATTTTACACGGAGCGACTGCCTATCTGACCTCCACAACCCATTAACTGGGTAATACGATACCCCTTGGTAAGACTGGTTGTCAGACTTTCGGGCTTCTGACGACCCGTAACGACTGTCAAAGATCCACGAATGACAGCCGGGACCAACGGCTTAACGTGCTTTCCGAGGCACGGAGGAGTCTCGGTATGTAAAGATGGTCACCCATCCACGTAGCAACCGCGGCAAGCGTAGCTTAACCTGATGGATCGACCCGTACGGCTGTTATTACTGAGCCACGGGCTCCTCTATCTGAAGAATACATATGACAGTTTAATATATTTTCTATAAAAACCGAACTAAAATAAGTTTCAGTTTCAGTTATTTCTTTCTTTCTTTTCTTTCTTCTTTCTAAGTATTTATTCACACTTATCACAGCATCACGCCTGTAATCCCCGAAGGATTAGGCAAAGGTGTACATCAATTACTCCCATATTTCGCCAATTTCATTATGTTTAAGTCCCTTAGAACAGGGAGCGAGCCTATTGCCACCAACCGGGCACAAATCCAGACTCTGGGCTGATACTAAGAAATTGCTGATGGAAAAAACCAATATCACTTTGCCCGATCTGGTAATCGAACCTAGAACTTCATGCTCAAGTATTTTTTTCCTCAGATAAAAGTTAGCAGACTAGGTATGTATAGGTATATTATTTTAATGTAGTTAATAATATTGATTATAGGGTTATTATTTTAGTTTTTAATTAAACACAACACACACATACTCGTACATGCATGTCACAACATTTAATTTTAATTAATTCTCTTTATTCATTATAAATCAGACATACACTTCCCTGTGTAAATTATTCTAGCGTATGGCACTCGTGGGTTGCAGCTGAAAATCAGCGTCAGGCGTGGAACACCTTGTGTTGTCATCTGACAATATGCTGAGCAATACGATCGGCGGCGGCGATATTTCGCGTCCAAACCTGGTCCAGGCCATGGTGCGGAGCGAGAGTGCATGGGAGGCCGTCACGCGGAACGCGTGAGGTAGAGGCAACAGCCGCGCCCTAGCGCTCCTAGCCGCCGCAGGAAACGCCCTGGGTGGCGGGAATCTATCGCCGATTCCCGGCCACCGTAGGCGCGGGCTTGCGGACGACGAGTAATGGGCAGCTCGCCGTCCGGCCCGGGTCGACGGCGCGTTGTGTTCCACGCGCGCCTCAAAGAGATGTCAGCAGTGACAGGGTCAATTGGGCCGATGCCGCCGGGGTCGCGGGTAGTTCGAAAGAGATACCGTGGCCCTGGCACGGGCAACTGAAGGAACACGGGTGAGTTTTAGTCAGTAAAAGTCTGACACGCCCTCCCGCTCTGCCCAGAGCGGGAGAAGTCATTTGTTGATATCCCATCCACAAAATAAAGGCCCTTTTGGCATTACAATCATTGTTTTATGTTTTTATAGTTTTAAGGTGTATTTATAATTTGTTGTAATGTCAATTAAACGCATTTTTCTTTCTTTCTTTCTTGTATGTCTTAAGAAAACTAGCTGCGGTATAAAATCAGATTGCTTTCAATCAAAACTTGAAAAGAGGTCCTATGTAAACATAATAAAAGGATGAATGGCTTCCTATTCTAGTCTTTTTTAACTAGTTTCTAGTATAAATGGAGATTCTATAATTGTGATGAGTGTTTCTAAGTTTCAGTGACATGAAAAATTGGGCATGACAGCCTTAGCACATCTCCGCTGCGAAACAACAAAACCGCATGATGTTTTGCTGATGTTCCGCTCCACTACACGAGTAGCGGAATATCATGCGAGTCAGTTAAAATAATTTATTGCGGCTTCGTGTGCTAAGGGCCTAAAAACCTACCAAGGTACAGTGCTACACACCTATAAGACCACCACCACTCACCACCCACCTTTTAACATAATACATTGTCAAGATTAATTAGTCCTTGTAAACTTGGACCTTTAAAATTCAAGATATGAATAAAACATAATACATTAAAATACAGCTCAATAAACATACCACGCAAATTGAGATTTACTTCCTTATTGAACAAAATATAATTTCAAACACAACGCGATAAGGATTAAGGGTCCGTAAATACGTAAAATGTGCCTATTTTACATTGTTCCGGTTGAGTCACACCCTTCGGAAAGTAATCCAGGCTAATGCCACCAAAACGTCGTCGGTGGAAGTAAAGGGTTCCGTATAACTTAATTCTAATAAAACTGAAAACGTGCGACGAATAGGGATCTGGGGCTGTTAAGCGTGGATCTATTCTTTTGAAGACAGGACAGCGTTTTAAATCCTTTGTCTTGGAGAAGGGTTCGGGTACCTACCAGTTAATCCCGCTAGAACAATGTTATTGGAAATTAGACGTTCAAATTGGAACGTCAAATTTTTCGTCTATGTCTGAAAACGAGGCAATCATTAGACGCAATACGGTATTTTACTGTATATGAGAAAAAATCTAAAAATACATTATTTAGATAGCTTAGGCAAAAAGCAGTCGGAAAATTTTAGTTTTAGTTCATAAAATAACAATATAAATTTTAAAATTCAATTCAAAGTTTTCAGTTTTTTTAATCTGTTTTCTAACACCATGAAAGAAGCTGCCATGTTATTATGTCATATGGATGTGTAAATTAAAAAGTGTCAATGTCAACTGTCAACTAATCAGCGTGTAAAAAGCGTTTGTTTGCACAGCCAACTGACGTCATAACCACAGAGCAATATGGCGTCCACTGCGTCCAGCGTTTTCGCGCGATAAAATGTAAAATTTTAATGCATTTTTAAATGCACTTATTGATCGAGTAAAAATTTTGTGTTTTTTTTAGTGGCAGATTAGCACTATAGAATCTAATTGAGACACTTTTCAAAAATGGGTGTACCTAATACCCTATTGAAACTTCATTTAGTTCAGTCTATAATTTTATCTACTTAAGGACTAAAAAACCTGCCAAGTCGGTAGAAGGATGAATTTATACCATGAACAAACTTAATAAGTATTGTATTTGAAAAATATGTTCTCCCTTACATTTCAACTGCAAATGTAAATATGTACGCACAATATTGAGAGATTTACCGTGTTATTTTAAGACCAAGACTTCTAGTTTTCCTGTAATCTGTAAGTGTAAAACTATTTACGTACGGAACCCTAGAAAGAAGGAGAAAGAATCATAGGTCATCAAAAAATTGTAAATCCGCATCGCTATCAACAGTAAAAGTGCCCAAAAGGCTGGCAGTGTTGCAACGTTGTAGGCAATTAATTAATTAAATATAATTAATTAAAAGATCGCAAATTATTGTTAGGTGTCGATCTGTAGGTAGGAGGAGCTCGTGGCTCGTGGTAATAATAGCCGCACGGGTCGAAAAGTGGCTGTGACATACGGAGCATGACGAATCCATAAGGGTTCCGTTTTCTGCCATTTGGCTACGGAACCCTAAAAATGAGTAGGTACCTATATTAATTAGTCGCTCCATTCAGCAGACTGTATTTGCCGAGCTTATTTATTTTTATTAATTATTACCTGGAAGAGAGAGAGCTCGTGATTAATAACAGCCGCACGAGTCGATCCATCAGGTTAACCTACGCTTGCCGGGGTCGGTCCGTGGATGGGTGACCATCTTTACATACCGAAACTCCCCCGTGCCTCGGAAAGCACGTTACGCTGTCATTCGTAGTCCCAGCTGTCATTCGTAGATCTTTGACAGTCGTTACGGGTCGTCAGAAGCTCGAAAGTCTGACAACCAGTCCAAGTACCAAGTACCAAGGGGTATCGTAATACCCAGGGTTGTGGAGGTCAGATAGGCAGTCACTTCATGTAAAATACTGGTATTTAGCTGCATCCGGTTAGCCTGGAAACCGACCCCAACATAGTTGGGAAAAGGCTAGGCAGATTGATCGATCTGTAGGTAGTAGAAGTGTTTTTATAACGATAATAATATAATAGGTTGGGGAAAAAGTTTCTTCGCATTTTTTAAGAAAATTCAAAACATTTTTTAATATACATTATTTACATTTGTCTAAAGTATGTAGGTACCATTTTGTTCGATAACTTTTTGCCATCTTGTAGGTAAGGACATGATCCCATTGCTATTGAAATTTTGGGACTTCTGATCAAAATACCGCGACCAGTGGTTTTGGCAGTCCTCTCGTGATGTTAACCTGACACTGCCTAAAGAATTCTGAAGAGACTGAAACAGGTGGAAATCTGAAGGTGCAAGGTCAGGACTATACGGCGGATGCATTAACACCTCCCAGCCAAACTCTCTTAATTTTTGCTGAGTGGCTAAAGATGTGTGAGGTCTAGCGTTATCATGATAAAAAACCACATCCCTTCTGTTGATTAATTCCGGCCGCTTTCTCTCAACTTCTTGCTTTAATCTCATCAGTTGTTCGCAGTAGAGTTCAGAATCGATGGTCCTGCCTGGTGGTAACAGCTCATAATGAATAATGCCCTTCCAATCCCACCACACACACAGCATCACCTTGTTGCGAGTTAACCCGGGTTTCGCCACAGTCTGTGAAGCCTGACCGGCCTTTGACCACGACCTTTTTCGCACGTTCTTGTCGTACGTGATCCACTTTTCATCACCAGTTATCAGCTTCTTCAAAAATGGTTCGGTTTCATTACGTCGTAATAAAGAATCACAAATGAGTACACGGTTCATTAGGTTTCTTTCAGTGAGCTCGTGAGGTACCTAAATATCGAGCTTTTTTGTGTACCCAGTTTTTTTCAAATGCGCCAAAACTGTTTTGTGGTCAATTCCCAGTTCTTCAGCTACGTCGTAACTACTGATATGCCGATCTTGCTCCACTTTTTCAAAAATGGCATCCATTTTAACCGTAATAGGGCGACCAGAGCGACGTGCATCTTTGACATCAAAATTACCGGACTGAAAACGCTTAAACCAAATTTGTGCTACTCTCACAGATACTGCACTGGGTCCATAAACATCGCAAATTTTTTTCGCGGCTTGCGTTGCATTTTTACCTTTTTTGTAGTAAACTTTTAAAATGTATCGAATTTCTTCATTAGATTCACTCATCTTGACAGTACGAAAAACAAATGAAAATCACACATTTTCCTAATTTGAATTTGGAATTATGTTCTTTAAAATTTAAACTTTCAATGATACCAAAACCAGCCAGATACAAATAGTATAGCCAAAGAGATTTTATTTTAAGTTCATACATACTATAATGCGAAAAGACTTTTTCCCCAACCTAATATTAATTATAGGAAATTTATATACGTGAATATCAAAAAAAACGAGTTGGTACCAATTAGTCGCTCCATAAATTATTTATTAACTGGAACATTGCAATATTTGTCCTCATTATTTTAAACTACAGCCTGCGATGGAGTCTGGATTTGTGCCCGGTTGATGGCAATAGGCTTGCCCCGGCGATTTGTGAGTACGCCTCTGCCAAGTCCATCGGAGAAATACAGGCGCGATGTTATGTTATTTTAGAAGTTACAGGGGGGGGGGGGGGACACATTTTAATTTTACTACTTTGGAAGTGTCTCTCGCGCAAACTATTAAGTTTAGAAAAGAATTATATAAGAAACCTCAATATCATTTTTGAAGACCTATCCATAGATACCCCACACGTATGGGTTTGATGAAAAAAATTTTTGAGTTTCAGTTCTAACTATGGGGAACCCCCAAAATTTATTGTTTTTTTTTTCTATTTTTGAGTGAAAATCTTAATGCGGTTCACAGAATACATCTACTTACCAAGTTTCAACTGTATATAGTTCTTATAATTTCGGAAAAAAGTTATGTTTTAAGTGTTCGATGTTATGTTATTTTAAAATAGAGCAATTCAAAGATCATTAAACTATTCATATGGCAAAAGCCGAGCCCAAGAATGTCATTTCATTTCAGTGCTCAAGCAAGAGCAGCATTATAGGTACCTTACATAACATATTCCTACAGCGTGCCAGCCAAATGACAAACAAAACACAAAAAAGTGCAACATATTTGGAAGAAAATGCCGAAATATCGCATGATAGGTCTCGACTGAACCCAGTAGGGATGCAGTAATGAAATGCTAGGGAACGTGTCCCTTCCCTAACTACGGGAACTGAATACTGATGACATGGCATGCCTACACTACGA
Source organism: Cosmia pyralina (assembly GCA_946251885.1). NCBI lineage: Eukaryota > Metazoa > Arthropoda > Insecta > Lepidoptera > Noctuidae > Cosmia > Cosmia pyralina. The sequence continues at coordinate 16,107,268 of OX276355.1, forward strand.
GTGCATGCCACTCGCTTCGCTGTCAACAAAAAGATACGATGGATATTTTATTGTTGATGTATGGGTTCCGTCAAAATGCTGATCGTTACATACGTTTTACGTGATGTCTTTAACCGTAGAAGAATCAAAGAAAATATGAGAAAACCTTCAATACTCCAGCACAAACGGTGAAATACATGCTATTAAAATCACTATCGCTTTGTAAAATGTGAAGTCTGAATACAGGTGTAAACAGACACCTTCCGTCTGTCTGTGTTATCTTCCACATAATCTACCCATTATTTGGATGGTTTTTTTCCACTAGAGTATACCTGGGAATCCACTGGTTCTCAAGATTTGAAGGTCAAAGTCGATTTTTTTTTTTAATTTTCTTATTACAACGTGTTTCAAGTATTATTACTAAACTTTTTCCGACAAGTACCTACGCGTACCGTAGAACGAAGGGGCGGGGCTTAACTCCGTTTGCCTGGGTTCGTGTTACATTGCGCGCAGTAAAAAATGCGTGTCTCTTTATTTTGTCTATTGAATTCATTCAGTGGAATCGATGACTGTCTACAAAACAGTCTTATGGCGAGTAGTGCTGCCAGCTAACGCCACCATTGAGAAAACAGTCATAAGTCAGGAGATATGGAACATTTTGAAATCTCCTATTGCTCATATTTTTAGTCAATAAAATCAACACTAAACCTCCTAGGTTCAAAGCTTTAGCAGCTAACGCCAAAAACGGCCGTTTGTGGCTAACTGCTAAGACTTCGAACAAAAAACACAAACAAAATATTCTACCTCATCTGACTAAAAATGTAAGAAAATTTCAAAATGTTCCATATCTCCGGACTTATGATTTTTTTCTCAATGGTGGCGCTAGTTGGTTACTACTCGCCTTATGACGTGATATATATTGAATAGGCTGCTCACTACGAACGCGTTCAATCCACAGAAATCAGTATGTGATAAAAACAGACATGCAAACTTCTCTTTATTCTCTTAAAACTGTAATGAACCCGTTTATGCTGTAGTTTTTTGGCTCAAAGCCAGACTCCGTCCTGTTTAATGATGAAGAAATACGATTAGTACCTATGTTTATTTATTACGAAACGTTGCCAATGGCTTAGCATTGGACGCGTAGTTTTGAACTCAGTTGCAATGCTAGAAGCTTAATTGGAGTAACGGTACGTAAGCGATGCAACTGAAAGAAGAAGAAGAAGAAGTAAAAACGTTACAAAAGATAATAATAATAAGTACACCAGAAAAGAACCTTAGCAGCTTAGGAATAGGGAATAGGCATCATCCATGTCTGGGTAAAAAAAAAGAAATCCTAGTTAGTCAGTAAAGGCGAGTAGTGCTGCTAACTAGCGCCACCAATGAGAAAAAATTATAAGTCTGGAGATAGGGAACAGTTTGAAATTTCCTATGCTCACATTTTTAGTCAGATGAGGTAGAATTTTTGTATCAAAAAAATCAACACTAAAACGCCCTAGGTTCGAAGCCGCAGCAGCAGTTAACGTCAAAAACGGCCGTTTTAAGATGTATAATTTTTATAAATAGTAGTATAGTAGTGTAGTGTAGTATTTTACTTTACAGCAGGCAAAGTTCTAATGGTCTTTGTACTGCGATTTAAATCGGAAAATGTTTTTCTGAATTCTATTTATTATTAGGCATCGTTCTAGAATATGATCTGAGTCACGAAATCACAATCAAAGTCTAATTTTGTCCCTCCGAAATCAATAAAATCTATGTATACTACAGAAGTAAGCAAAATATATTACTACGCAGATTGTTCACTTGAAATTTCTTGTTCTCCGACCCACCCCGTCGCATCGCATCGCCTGCGCGCGCTATTACTTCTTTTTCGCTTAGCATTCTTTCCGTCTTTTTTTCTTTTTGCTCGGCTTCTAAAAGTCATAGCGTGATGTAAAATATGTAAAAAAGAAAGAAAGAAATAAAATACGTTTATTTGCGGTAAACATGACGCAAAGGACAACAAAATAAAATAAAAATGTAAAAAGCAAGTTTAGGGGAAAATATGCGTCACATCTACGCAAAATGTAAAATAGCCTTTCTCAAGAATTGGGCTATTAAATGGAAAAATATTTTTTCAAATCTGACTGGTGGTTCCAGAGATTATCGCGTTCAAACATACAAACAAAAAACAAACTCTTCAGCTTTATTTTTAGTACCTATAGATTCCAACATTTCCAACAGTAACTAACCAGATACCTATGTATGACGTCGGTAGCCTATCACGTACAAGCTCCATTAACTTACCCGGCTTCCTCTGTACCCTAATAACTTTTAGGGACGATAAGGCACTAACAAGCTCTATTTTTTTTTATTAAATCCTGGTCCAGTAAAGTTCTTTCGATAGAATGAATTTGTAAATTAAAAGGTCCATCCCTGTGTAAGCTTTTTGGATAAGAGGTTTACGTAAAATAAATGTAGGTAAGCTCAAACTCAAAGCATTTATTTCAAATAAACCAATTACAGGCACTTTTGAATTGTCAATGGGTCGGTCAGTAAGAAAGATGAAGCTAGTTGCCCATTCCAAAGCGTAGTAGATCCCTATGGAGAAGAACGGGCAAGAAACTCCACGGACACTCTTTTAAATCATAATATTTTTACAAAATATTGGATACATCGTTCATGTTGAAAATATACATGTGAGAACAATGTAGAAAGACGTGCACGTTAAAAAGCGTCCGTAATAAAAAGATAAAAACTAAAACAACTAAATTAAATATTAAAATTAAAAATAAGCCATGGCAGCTAAGAGACGACCAGTCCCGACTGACGGCGCCCGTCCGTAAGTATAGTTAGCCAGTTTCATTTTATTTTACTTTGTTAGGTCCATTTGCTTCAATATTCTATGTAAAGGAAAAGGTGGTCGGTGGGAGTATGGCGTGGGTATTATCGTGGAAGAAAAGAAGAAGGAACAAGAATAGAAGAGAAGAAATAATCTTGAATTTGTGAAGGTCGGACAGGCAACTTTGCTGGCCATTGAAAAGACAGTTAATAGGTACAGTCAGCCGTAAATAGAAGTATACCCACACGGATTACACGGACAAGGAACCATTTTATTGTCAACAACGTTTGCTTCATATCATTGTATCTGCAGTATAGGTCCTAAATATAGTATACAATTTATTTTTACTAAAAAAGAATAAAATTTTTGTCACAATACATCTCTTTGTACACCCTATGACCTAAACCTCACAAATATGTATACAGTAATCATTTAATAACGATGTAAACAAATCTAAGTTCAATCAATTCAAAAGTTCAACTTCAAGAGAAATAAGTATTTAGTTGAAAATGCGATGTCATAAACAACTGCCACTTAATCAAACACGTCAGACTGACATAATACTGATATATTATTATTCGACATGACATCAACGATCACATCTTAAGGTAGTCACTCACCGGGAGCATTTGCGTGTAATGTAACAGTTCAGATTCGAGTATTACATCAGTGAATACGGCCAGGCGAGCAACATTGCAGCAGTGAGTGCAGAAAACCGAGCATTATACCTGAAGCGAAGTAACATGTACGAATACTTATAGTTCGAGCGGTTACAAAAGCAAATGCTCTTTAGTCAGTGCGTCGAGTTGGCGTAGTATTTTAATCAAAATCAAATCAAGGAATGTTACACGCGATACCCGGTGAGTGACCACCATATAAAGCCTAAGCAACATTCGTTATAAACATTCATGATTTATTGTATTTCAAATCAAAAATCTAAAAATAAATGAAGACAAGTTAAAGACGGTCTCATTCGATATCGTATGACGTTGTAGATCATAACATTCTACTTCGAAAACTGCACAGCTATGGTGTAAGAGGAAATATACTCAAACTCTTAGAATCATACCTGAGTGACAGATTGCAGTGTACAGAAATCTCTAGAATATGCCCAATCAGTAAGACAGAATCTGTATACACATCTGAATTTAGACATGTGAAATATGGTGTGCCTCAGGGCAGTGTAGTGGGATCGTTATTGTTTTTAATATACATTAACGACCTCACAAAAGCGATAAAACACAAAATGGTTCTCTTTGCTGATGATAGCACAGCAATTATTGAGTGTACTAATCCTAATGACTACCAAAATGAAATCAATGACTCTTTAGGTGAAATTATAAAGTGGATGGATAAGAATAACTTAAAAATAAACCTAAGTAAAACTAAAATAATGCATTTCCATCAACGTCGCGCAAACCCAACGATCACCGTTACTTATAAAGACTGTTTGATAGAAGAGATCACTAGTTGCAAGTTTCTGGGTATAACTGTCGACAATAGACTCACATGGAAACTCCACGTAGAGGATATATGTAAGCGCATGAGTAAATCCGCATACGCCCTGTTCCAATTATCAAAAAAAGTTAATATTGAAACATTATTGACAGCATATCACGGTTTGGTAGGTTCTATTCTACGGTATGGTGTTATTTTTTGGGGACAGTCAACTGATAGAGAGACCGTATTCAGAATACAAAAGCGTTGCATTAGGTCTATGTGTGGTCTGCAAACCACAGACAGTTGTAGACCTTACTTCAAGTCCTTAAATCTGTTAACACTTCCGGCACTATATATATTAGAAACGGCACTTTTTGTAAAAAGAAACCCTCATTTATTTATTACACTATCTGCAGTGAAGAAAACTGAATTACGTACTCAGTACAAAAATAAATTATGTAACGTAAGGTGTAAGACTGCTTTGATGTACAAAAGCTTTTTCGGAATTGCGCCTAGAATATATAATAACATTCCTAATTCTATAAGAATTATGCCATTGACAAAATTTAGAAATGTACTTCAGAAACTTCTTATTGACAAATGTTACTATACAATAGATGAGTTTTTAAACGATAAAGATTTATAATAAATGTTTAGTTTTTAATATTGACATTCTATTTGGCATAATTCTGACTTATTATTTACATTCTGTTTACCGTATTTATTTTGCATGTTACCATATTTGTATGTCTTAAGACAAAACATAGCGTACTATTTTCTTTTTATGTATCACCTATTGTATACCTATGTTCCACAAATAAAATTTATGATTATGATTATGATTATGTTGTCAGTCTTGTTTACCTAGTTCTGGAATTATCACTCTGTACATTGTTTTGGTCATAGGGTGTACAGATGTTTTGAGACCTAGTGTTTACTTTGTTTGGTAAAATAAATTGTATAGGTACTATGTTTTGTACTTATACGGTAGATACAATGTTATGTAAGAAACAAAAGTTGTTGACAATAAAATGGTTTCTTGTCCGTGTAACCCGTTTATACATCTTTTTTGGGGTTGACTGTACCTATTCTTAATAATACTCTAATAAGTATACAGCCAGTTCCTAATGTTACCTATGTTGTCTTCAAATAAAAGTAACTTGCTGGCTGCCTAATAGGTACTATTATTGTATTCTGTGCTAATAGAGAAACAATCGTTAAAATAGCCCGCGTAAAAAAAGAAAATCCGGTACACCAACGAGGATTGACGGGACCCTAAAAGCACATTCAGCAAAAAAAAAACGAGCGAACGAATTTACTTTTCTGGATGCCACTCGTGGTTAAACGTTTGTACTGGCTGGTTTTAAAATAAGGTAACAGCGAAATGTTTTTCTATCAAAACTCTTTGCTCCAGGCAAGAAAGAATTCAGTGCGAAGCAACATTCTTGTTTCCTTCAGTTGGCTCGAATTCGTCGAGAGTTGAGCTTGTCGCTATTATTTTTTGTGTTGCCTATATAGACAAAGTATGCAAAAATATAGCGTTTAAACACGTGAACTTTGAAAAATGGTGGTGGTGGTTTACTTTGTCCCACATTTATCGGTACCCACTGTGTTATTTTTTGAATGTTATTCAGTTCCATTTATAAAAGTATTTTATGAGAGTTTAAAGTTGAAACCTGCCAATCTATTCTGTGAAAATGTCACCGTAAAAATATATTGAGCTTGCAATCAGCTGCCAATAGTGTCAATCCCTAGGTTCAAGTGGAATGACAACTCAATTTAAGCTCACTTGCCTACGTTTTCATAGTGAGATTTTAGGCCTTGGTTGTGCCTCGGTCACGAAGTTAGCGGTTGTGGGGCGGCCCCGCCGCTGCCGGCGCGGGGAGCAATGCCTTTCAATGCATACATTTATATCGAATTGGCCTCAAAGGCAACGGCGCGTGGAGCGGGCAGTGGCGCCTTTTGATTCTTGACCAAGTGTCACACTTTTACGGCCGAACCCATTAACCTACTGTCAGTAAAAGACAGATCGCTACTGATGTTATACAATATAATTGTATCTGTCCTTACGTTCCTTTCGTTTGTTCGTTCTTTTGATTTATCAGTCTTAGATTATTGGGACTTAAAACCATGGATAGATTACGTTTTCCTATCTCCAGTATGCCAAAACTGTTGATAGATAGGTTATTGGGTTCAGCCGTTAGAGGTCATTCTTGACCACTGTAAGAAATGGGAACACTTAATAAATGATGGTTATTTTTCCGGTCCATTTTGCCTGGATGCGTTTTGCCTTTTGGAATAAACCACATTTAAGTGTTCCCAAATTGGTACAGTGGTCAAGAATGGGTTTTCTTTTTCCAATGATAATCCCTAATTATACTACTTTATACTTTATACTAGTGATCCGGCCCTGCTTCGCACGGTTTTTACGACCTGACAAAACATGAAGGTTTCTATATTTTATATAAGCTAAATATTAATAAATAAATTCTTTGTTACACCAAAAAAACCCATAACAATACCCTTATGACTAAGACTTATTGTGGCTTAATACAAAGGTCAATATTTAAATACTCTGACTTCTAAACTAGGTGTAAGTTCCTGTGACTTAGGAGTCAGTGATTCTCCGTAGCAACTTAAAGACACAAAACTTAGAGTAAATTGGGAAATTTTAACAATTATTAATGATGGAAAACAGAATTATAATTTCAATAAAGAAAAAAGAAAAAAAAATTAAAAAATAATGAAAAATATTATAATGAAAAGCATATAAAAATAATGTAATAAACATATAAAATTTCTGGAATAAAATCTCTAAATGATAGTGAAAACCGCATTAAAATCCGTTCCGTCCGTCCGAACAGGAAAAGCGATTTTGTTTTATAAAAAGTATAGATAGATATGTAAGCAATAAGAATAAAAAAGAACCATTTTTGGATAGTAATCTCTAGTGCAAACTTCATAACATTTACATACCCATAAGAAAACAATTGCAATACTTTTTATCAGTTTCCTACATTTCGTTAAGCCGCCCCATTTGTGGCCAGTGTCAGTCCGTTTCTTCAGTTAACTTACTGAACAGGACATTTATCTTCAGAGGGATACAAAGGGCTGTCATAATAAAATATCCTACTTACGTAGCAGCCACGTGATATGGGTTGACGTTATAATAACATACGTCTTCGTGCCAGCCCTATACTGCTGGAGTATGAAGGCATTTTTTTTGAATTGTCACAGTTTTTTTCTTAAGATTTTTTAGAGTAAGATTACTACTAGGTGTAACATAAATAACGTACAACCTCTTAAGGGGTCATTCCAATACAATAATGCTTTCAGGGTGATGTTGAAGCTTCCACTTTACTGTAGTGCGTCAGGCAGGTTCGCGGATGCGCACACAGACGATTACTTCGCGATAATTCGTAAGAAATTTGCGTCGCTACTACGCAGTCAGGGGAAGCACCAACAGCATCCTTAAGGTATTTGCGGATAGACTGGATGGGCCTGCGCTGGATAGGTTTGTCAAGCTGCATGTTATATACATTCAGCTCGATAAACCTATCTGTGAATGATGCCTTTTTTTCATTTTGTGATGTTTGTGTTAAATATTTTCTAAACTAAATTAAATTATATTTATATCTAATAACATAGGTTTTTAAGTCATTTTTTGTTACTAACATTCTATGGGCCTTTGTGTCTGATATTAAAAGATTTTTTTTTTTTATTGTACTCATAATTATGAACAACTTTTAAAAAATCTGCTGTTCAGTAGACTTATCAACATCATACTCGTCAAAATGTAGGGAGCAGCTGATTTATTTTTCGCGTTTTCAGGTTTGATCCCATAGTAAAAGTTGTTCATAATGATGAGTACAATGACCCCTTAAGAGGTTGTGTGCTATTTATGTTACACCATGTTTATGATTGATACCTTTATTCAAAATGGAGATAATATGCTAGTGTTATCCTGTAACTCTACATTGAACTAGTCCACGTCCAGTGGTCCACGCAGATTAGTACTGAAGTGCTAGATGTGATAATCTAGTTTGGGTGATATCGTATCTATGTTGCTATACCTATTACTAATCCCCAAAGAACCTGTATGAGACATCCATCGTGTTCACATATTGATGATGAGCGTGCAACTTGTAAATTCATGCATTATAGGTGACTACAGATACAGATTATTACAAATGCCTATTTAGTACCTAGTTCTTGACTCTAAAAGCTACCTGTCAATCAGTCAAAGTGTAGATAGAACTACTTAATCGTTCCAAAAACTTATTTTCCGCAAAAGGAAGCATAAATGTTTTTTAGAACGATTAATGCATGAAGGTTTTTAAACGGAGTTTATCTATTCGATAGTGATTTTGGTTCGATATAGTATTTCTGAACACTTCGAAAAAGAAGAAAGAAGAATTTTGCTTAAAAGTCGAGTGAATTACTATCGAGGGTTTATCTGAGGACCTCAAAAACCGAGCTAGCGATAAGGAAGGAATTCGCTTAAATATATAGTTTTATCGAATCAATAACTATTGAGAGTTTAAACTCCGTTTAAGAATTCTTCAGAAACCGGGCTTAAGTACAGTCTGATTTTTAATTTGACGGAATTCTGTGAACTGTAATTTTTTGACACTTCTTGATATCATAAACCTATTTTGTCTTATCCTTTTTATGACTAGAATTTTTTGGAAATAAAATAACAAAAAATATGAAAGAGAATGAGATCAAGTAAAGTATATGACAATCTAAAGAGTGTTTGTTCTGTCTCATTCAATGCACACTAACTAAAATATTAATTTTATATGGCTAAACGGAAAAAAGAGTACAAGAACATATTTTTTAAATTTAAATATTTTTATTGGTTGGTTGGTTGGTTGGTGGTTTTATTTTTATTATCACTAATATCATCATCGTTGTCTGTCTGTAGTTACAAGAAGCGAAGATTTTACAAACAGAAAGGTATTCATAGAAAAGGTTTGTAACCTATGGATTAGTGGTCAGGGATTCCTGTGAAAGAAAAATAATTACCATAATAATATACTATTGTAACTTCAATAATTTTGATAATAAAAAATCTGATTACTTACCATTTTAAAATTATTGGTCAATTTTTAAGTTTTAGTTTTTCTAATTGAAACCTTAAATTTAATAAAGATTTTTTTTATTTCGCTTAAATGCGGTCCGCCTTTAGTAGCAACACTTCTGAAATGACAGAATTCTGTCGAATTAAAAATCAGACTGTAGTATCACAGTTTGAAAGTTGTGCCGTGTTGACGTTTAACTTCGGCCATTACGACTTCAACGGCTTCTAATCGCAATAGTCCTCGTGAAGTCATATCGAAGTCTTGAAGTCGTGAAAACTTCGAGGAAACGTGAACAGTTGAGAGATAATGATCGACTGAATCGCTCATTATAACTTTGTTTGCTCTATCTACACGTTGACACTTAATTTAGGTTTAAAGATAGATTTCTCTAGGTACAAAAGTGTTATTGGATTATAATTATTAAAAAAATACGTTGTAGAATCTTGTAATAAAATGGGATTTATCAACTACAACTAGAGATAGAGATTGAATACTCTTTACAGAACAAATAGCATATATATATAATACTTGTACTATTACTCGTACGTATCCTGTGCAAATAGTAACATTTTTTTCCTTGTTGAATGAAATTATTCGTAATTATATTAATTAACTCTATCTAACTCCTATAATACAAGCTTGACTTAGTGTAGGAGTTAGAGAATTCCATATTTTCTATGTGACAGCGTACAACCTCACAAAGATTTAAACTGTTATTAGTTTAAGAAATTGTTGTACATTTGGAAATAAATATTTATTATTATTAAATATTTATTATTATTATTATTATATATTATTATAATTCGTAATTCGTCAACTGCATTAAATTTATAAAAAGAAAAACCGGAAAATCTCTGTCAATACCAGACCTAATAACACAAAACAAGGAGAATGTTTTATGTAATCATAAACTTCCTTTTGCAAAACTCATTGTGGTGATAAAATTAAACTCTGATGAATTGCGAACAAACTCTGTAACTCCAATTAAGCGTATTAGATAAGAGTTGAAATTAATTAGCGAAAACGAATCGGTCATAAATTAAGTAAAAGCGGATGTTTGAATCCCACCAAGTTGGGGATTTCTCGCTTTACACCGCCTGTTATTAAATTTACAAGCATTTTGTTACTTTCTTAATATTTCCGCGAATGAGATATCGTAAGAATTGTTGGAATGTTTATGGAATAATTCGTTTTATTTCTCTTTATCGTAGCGTTCATCGTTTTGTGGCAGAAAATTAATGGGAATGTTATTCTATTAACTTAAGTTCTTACTTATTAATTTCATTTTTAAACATTTTTATAAAAACATATTAAAAAAAAATAGTGGTTCGCAGGTGTCGGCAGCAGGGTCCAAGCTACCGTTGGTTAGGGCTCCGGAGATAAGAACCCCCTTACGATGCGAATTTCGTTATTATTGGACTTGGAGTCATGAAGTTGGTGATAGGTATCCATATTGTGAGAAACGACTGGATTTCTAACTTCTTTCATTACCTAACCTTTATAGAGTGTGTTACGACGGGTGGCCAGATATTATAAATAAATAAGACGACCAGACTATTTTATGTATCGTGTATTCAGCCATTGCATGACGAGCGATCGGAGTCGGTGACAAGACAACAGGATCCGGAAATACCACAGATAATATATATTTTATAAAGACTGATACACATACGTAACATCTCCCTTATTAAGAAAAGAAAATGGAATCATTACGTGGAACATGGTACGTAAGTATACTCTTTTTTTTTTTTTTTTTTTTTTTTTAACATTAACAAAATTCTTATATACTAGTAGACTAAGTGGAACGGAACATCTCTAAGAAGTGACAAGTTGACTTGACTGACATTTACATTGCGACAGTTCTGACAGTGACGTCTATCAAATTGACTTAACTAAGTTTTGACAGCTACTAACAAAACAAAATTAGGTTTGACAATGCTTGTACAACAAACAATACATTTAGTATATTAAATTAAAACTAAGTACAAATTAAGAACTTAATCTAGACCAATTTTCAAAATCTTCGGGGCTTTATTATTGCTCTACCGAATGAAGAATAAGTTGTGTGTTGAGTTTGTTTATTTGGTGTATGTGATGTGTTTGTTTTTGTTTCAGATTCTTGGACAGGATTACTTGTACAAGGAGATTGATAATTAGATGGAGATGACGACGGCAGTATATTGGAAGGCGACGGTGGATCAGTGTCAAGTGGAACTGATGGGGATTGAAGTGAACTTCTTCTACTAGGAGCGGACTCAGTTGGTGAATGTTTTGGCTGTAGGATATGTTGGCGATTACGGCGAAAAGTACCTTCCGGGGAGACAATAGTATATGATCTAGGCTGTGGACCTATGTCTGACACAGTACCAGGTGTCCAAATACTGTCTGGCTGTTTCTGGAAGTAAATTTTATCACCAATGTTTAGGGAAGACAACGGTTTAGTATGTTTATTATAATAAATCTGTGATTTGTTCACTTTTATTTGAGTTTTATTTGTTAGAGACCTGTAGTTAGGTATTTTAGGTTTCAGAGTTTGTTCTAAGACTGGAAGTTTAGTTCTGAGTGTCCTGGACATTAGTAATTGGGCAGGCGAATACATATTTTCTTTAGGTGTATTCCTATACTGTAATAATCCTAGATGAGGGTCTGTATTATCAGTAAGACATTTCTTTAATATGTTTTTAACCGTGGCTATGGTTCTTTCTACAAGACCATTAGACCGTGGATAATAGGGACTTGATGTAATATGTTGTATTTGCCAATCTAAAGCAAAATGATTAAACTCTTTTGAGTTAAATGGGGGACCATTGTCTGAAATTAGAATGTTGGGTATTCCATGTCTGGAAAATATAGACTTTAGGTGACTAATGACAATTTTACTAGTAGAACCACCTGCTAGCTTTACAAGCTCGACATATTGGGAAAAATAATCTACGACTATGACATACTTGTTTGAATTGAAATCAAATAGATCAACTCCGACTTTATTCCAAGGGATTGGTTTTACCTCATGGGGCTGTAGTGACTCTTTGGAATTGCTGCGTCTGTTAGTGAGACAGTTATGACAATTATTAACATATTTTTCTATATCAGAGTACATATTGGGCCAGTATACTAGATTTCTTGCCAATCTTTGGCAACTATGAATACCTTGGTGACCTTCATGTATCTGTTTCAAAATGTCTTTTCTCATGGCTACTGGTATAATGACACTGTTGTTTTTGAAGACAATACCATTAATTATATGTATATCGGTTTTTAAAGGAAAATAAGGCCTAAGTATGTCTGGAAGCAATTTTTTATGTTCAGGCCAACCTGTTATGCAATATTTACTTAAGAGTGACAATTCATTGTCTTGGGAAGTCTGTTCTTGAATAGATTTAAGTTTATTTGGACTAACTGACAGTGATCTAATGACTAAATTGACATGTAAATCTAGATCAGAATCTAGATCATGTAATGACTGTTCTGGTAAAGCTGCTCTAGACAGAGTATCAGCTACATAAAGATATTTACCTGGTTTGTAAGTTACGTTCAGGTCATATGGTTGTAATCTTAGCATTATTCTTTGAAGACGGGGTGGAATGTTATAAATTGGTTTTTTATACAGCGATACTATTGGTTTGTGATCTGTTTCAACTAAAGTGTGGCGACCATAGACATATTGGTGAAACTTTGTACAACCAAATAGGATTGCTAACAGCTCTTTCTCAATCTGAGAGTATGACTGTTGACATGAGCTTAATGAAGCTGAAGCATATGCTATGGGGTGTTTATCATGGCAAATCACTGCACCCATGGCATCTTTAGACGAATCAACTGACAGTGTAATTGGTTTATTTTGATCATAATATGTCAAGACAGGGGCTTTTGTTATACATTCCTTTAATTCATTAAATTCTACATTATGTCTCTCTTGCCAAGACCATTCATTATCTTTAGACAGAAGTGTTCTTAAATTAGAAGTTTTATCTGACAAATTCTCTATGTATGAGCCTAAGTATGTAACCATACCTAAAAACCTTTGTAATTCTGTGACATTTGTTGGTGGTGGCATACTGCAAATGGCTTTCACTTTGTTTTCATCAACTCTCACACCATCTTTAGAAAAGATGTGTCCTAGGTACTTGACTTCACTTTTACATATATTAGACTTGTCTTTATTAAATTTTATTCCTATTTCTCTAGCTCTATCTAAGACTTGTTTTAACCTAAAATCATGTTCTTGTTTAGTTTGACCGTAAATTAGGAAATCATCCATCATGATTTTGACTCCTGGAATATCACTGAATCTATTTGTCATGATGGAATGAAACAGTTCTGGGGCTGCATTTATCCCGAAGGGAAGTCTTAGGAATCTATATCTACCTTGAGGTGTGATGAATGTACATAGTTTTGAGGAAGCTTCATCTAACTTTAGCATATAAAAACCTTTGTTTGCATCTAGGGTAGTGAAATATTGTGAACCAGAGAGGCTGGATTTAATTTCATCAATAATTGGAAATTGATAATGAGGACGCATAATGGCTTTATTAAGTTTTCTTGGATCAATGCACAGGCGTAGTTTACCATTTTTCTTTGATGCAATTACAATTGAGCTTACCCATTCAGTAGGTTCCTCGACTTTGACTATAATTTGATTTTTTTTTAACATGGCTAATTCTTCTTTTAATTGTTCTAAGAGACTGAATGGAATTCTACGACAGGCATCTATAGACGGTACAGCATCAGGCTTCATTGACAAATGACATTCATAATCTTTAAGACAACCTATTCCTGAGAAGAGATCTTTATATTTGTCAAGCTGTGATACATTGAGTGACTCATGAAATTGGACATTATGGACTCTTTTAACTAATTTTAAATTCTCACAACTGTTGCGACCAATAATATTCCTACAGGGTATATCTATAATGTGGAAATTAACATTGTATAGTTTGTTGTTATGTGTGACAGACAGAATGCATTGACCTACAGTCGGTAATACTTCACCGCTAAAGGTTGATAGTTTGTGACTACTTTTCTTTAAACTACTCAATGGCAAATTAAGTTTTTTATAAGAGTTAAATGATAAAATGTTAGTGTCAGCACCTGTATCAAGTAAAAAGTCTACATTCTTACTATTTATGGACAAAGTTGTATGATAAGGGTTTTTTTTGCTGACAGAAATCTCATTAGTGAAAAGACTATTTAGAAAATAAGTATCAGTACCCGTACTTTCTTCTTCTTCTTCTATGGATCTCACATGTTTGCTGCGGCAACACTTGGCAAAGTGATTGGGCTTGTGGCAGTTGTTACAGATGACTCCTATGGCTGGACATTTTGTTCGGTGAACTTGACCACATCTGGAACAATTCTTGGTTGACTGTTTGGATTGAGGTTCTTGACTGGACGATGCTTTACTTGATTGACGACTTTGACTTGTTTGAGACTGATGACTTTGACTTTCTTGACGGCTATGACTTCTTTGACGACTGTGACTTCTTTGACTGTGACTTTTTTGATTGCGACTCTCTTGACTACGATGTGTTTGGCGACTGTGATGCGATTGACGACTGGCAACGACACTTACTTCTTGGCTTGATAAAGCTTTAGCCTGTAACCTAGTATTTCTTAGTGTTTTAGCGAGACTGACGGCGGCATCAAATGTTGATGGTTTCTCGATCAGGATACGTTCTCTGATGTACGAGCAAGATGAATTTAAGTTCCATGAGAATATGTCCTTTACTATATCATCGGCAAGACCTTCAAAATTGCATTGGATACTTAGATTCTTGAGATCCGTGGCATATGTCTCAATTTCTTCATCTGGACCTTGTTTTCTGTTGAACAGCTTATGTCTTTCGACGGAAATATTGACACGTGGTGTGAAGTAGTCTTCAAATTTGGCGAGTAAATCCTTATAGGTGATCTTGTCAATTTGTATGTTAAACGAGTAAAATATCTGAAGAGCGTCTGGGCCTATGATTTGTAGTAAAATGGCTACCTTTCGTTTGTCTGGTTGTTCTTCTAAATTGTTGGCTATCATGTAAATCTCTAGACTTGTGTTGAAATTTCTCCAAGCCAATGGCATGTTCGAGTTGTTGATATCTAAGCTGAAATTACTCGGCGGCAGGGGATAACTTGTATTATTTGCGTTTTTATTTTCCGGCATTTTAGGGCTGGACCACGCGGCGACGTTTTACTCGAAATTTTTTTTTTTTTTTGACTGTTTGCGGCACTTACTTTTGTGGTTTTTTGTGACTTCTTTTTCTTCTGTATCTTCTGACACCATGTTACGACGGGTGGCCAGATATTATAAATAAATAAGACGACCAGACTATTTTATGTATCGTGTATTCAGCCATTGCATGACGAGCGATCGGAGTCGGTGACAAGACAACAGGATCCGGAAATACCACAGATAATATATATTTTATAAAGACTGATACACATACGTAACAGAGTGAACACTGATACAATTTACCCAATAATTTTGCGGCGGGCACAAGAAAGATAAGGTTAAAATGGTTTCGTTACGATTGAAGATTTGGTAGACTTGTCACATGAAATATATGGCTTGTCAGCGGTTGCTTTATCCCAATCAGATTGCTTTTCTATCACGTTATTCCACGGAATTCATTAGAACAATCTTAACGTTCGAATACATCTAAAACTAGACTGGTAGCATTTTAGTCTGGTCTAGTCTAGTCTGGTAGTCTGTCTGAATACCGACTGCCTACAACTTGGAATCCAGTCATTAGCAAATGCAAGCAACGCCGGGCGTCCGACGAGGTCCGCCAGTGTGTAGACGTTATTAGTGTTGTGTGTAGAAGTACCGACGGTGACAATAATAAAAATTGTGAAGACCAAGTGAGGGTAGATGCCAATACCCGCACTTTACAAAGACGTCGCTGAGCTGTCATCAGTCCTCCCGTGACCACGATCGCTGCAAGGCCGGTTGAAACGTCGGGAAACAAGTAGGTACCTGTTTACCTCGTAAAAAGGAATATCGCGAGAAGACCCGTTCTTAGTTTTGTTTATAATGTAGTCTGTCGGGTGTCGTGGTGGTGGTTCCTTAGTAGTTAGGCTGGTATCACAGAGGTGTCGACCCGTCTTACTAGCAGTCTAGTTTCACCACGGAGGCACCGCGAAATCGTATGATGTTCTTTTGCACCAAAATCGTGCGAATCAGTTGAATTGAACTACTGTGGTGTCACTGCTATAGTTTCGCGGCGGAGGTGTGATACCGCCCTTAACAAAAGACCACACACATCCTAAGAAACAAAACAAACACGATGTCATTTGATATAACCGTATAATTCACCTTAAATACATCACATTACCAGACTATAAACCCGTGTCAAGTCTAGCAATTTTCCAATTAACTATGCAGAAGCAACAGATTAGGTAAATGAGACGAGTCAGTAAGTCCAAGACCGAGATCTATAAACGTCACCTAGCACGCCTACTTTGAATAAAGCTTTCCTAAAGAAGCGGGTGTCCGCCACATAGCGTCCGCAATTTACCGGCGAATGACGTCACTGAAACGTTATTTATGAAAGTAAGTTGGTGTGTTTTCCTAGAGAGCGTTTTTTAAACTACGAAGAAAAAGGAGGAGGTTCTGAAGTCGACACGTATATTTGTTATTTTTTTTTATTATAACATTGCTTTGGTAGTTTTTGAGTTAGCTTCAATAATACGTATTTTTTCCCCACTTTTATGTGGATGATGTCCTAATTTCTTTTGCAGGTAGTGTGCAATTACAATTTGTATGGGGTAGGTACCACAGCTAAAAAGTGAAAAATAAAAACTTTTTTACAAAAAAATACTACTTCCGTGAAAAATAACTTTAATTTCGGAAGTTGGTGTCAAAAAACGAAAATACATTTATCCAGACACCGACTTCCGAAATTAAAGTTAGTTTTCACTTTGTACGAGTAGTGTTGTTTTTGGAAGTCGATTGTATTTTTTTGTAAAAAAGTTTTTTTGACACCGTAAAGTCAAATCCCGCTGCCATCATTTTATGACAAACGTCACTGCGGCCGTTATGTGGCGGCCACCGCTCTTCTAGGAAGCCGTAGCTTTAGCGTTATATCTGTCACTGTCACACCCATAGAAATATACTTTCTTATATCTATGGTCATACCACTGTCATACTACAAGTGCAAGATAAAAACGGGAATATGTCTAATACCTACCCGGTTTCTGATTTCAGAACTTGAAGTTGAAAACTAGTCAAACTCTAATTTAGCACTACTTAAGGTGATACCATCAACGTATCCCGTGAAACTCAAAAAACCTTACGTTTTTTGCAAAGAAATTTTGAATTTTGCGACCTTATGTAATGCTTAAGTGGAGTTTCACAAGTTCTCAACTTCAAATTAAGAGGATATAATTCGAAGTAAGGTTTAGCTCGGTGTGTAAGTGAAATGGCGTTATGGCTGTCTAATTTGACGCGAGAGAGGTAGAAGACTCTCACGCGCACCGGATCTAAACGATTTTAATGTAGATTTGTGACAAAATGCTATACTTAAATCCATTTTTAACCGCCTTCAAAAAGGAGGAGGTTCTCAATTCGTCGGAACCTTTTTTTTTATAATTTTTTTATTTTTATTTTTTTATGTATGTTCCCCGATTACTCGAAGATGGCTGGACCGATTTGGATTTTTTTTTTTGTTTTATTCGAGAGGGTATACATCACAGTTGGTCCCATATAAAATTGATTAACTTTGCTTCGGTAGTTTTTGAGTTAGCTTCAATAATACGTATTTTTTCCCCACTTTTATATGGATGATGTTCTAGTTTGTTTTGCAGGTAGTGGTATTAGAATTTGTGTGGGGTAGGTACCACAACTAAAAAGTGAAAAATATAAACTTTTTTACAAAAAAATACAACCGACTTCCAAAAACAACACTACAAAGTGAAAAATAACTTTAATTTCGGAAGTCGGTGGCAAAAAACGAAAATACATTTAACTAGACACCGACTTCCGAAATTAAAGTTATTTTTCACTGTGTAGTGTTGTTTTTGGAAGTCGGTTGTATTTTTTTGTAAAAAAGTTTTTTAGCTTAGTAAATAACTAGTTAGTTAGTTTAGCTTAGTTTTAATATTTTTATTTATTTTTTTTTATTTTTTTTAAAATTTTTAATATTTAAAGCAAATTTTACTGCACAATAAGGAACTGTTTACGTATCTATACTTTTTATAAAATAAAGTCGATTTTCGTGTCTGTCTGTGTGGCAGCGTTGTTCTTCTAAATTACGCAACGGATATTGATGCGGTTTTCACTATCATTTAGAGAATTTATTCCGGAAGGTTTATATGTATAATACATTAATATTTAACTTAGATATAACATAGAGACCTTCTTATTTTGTCAAGTCGTAAAAACCGTGCGAAGCAGGGCCGGGTCGCTAGTAGTCGTATAAAACAGAAAATAGACGGTGGTACAGAGACCAGCACATCAAGCTACCCCAATCTGTCAAATTTTCCCAATTGAATATGAACCTTATTCTTTTGTGGTAAGGTTGAAAATCTATCAAAAAAAAATTGACAGATTGGGGTAGCTTGACGTGCTGCTCTGTACATTGGAATTTCTTTCTATTGAAAAAATTTCAAGTAATCTTTTTTCGGTTTTAGTACAACAGTCAAATAACACATTTATAGAAAATCCAAATGATTTAACCAGAGTTTAATCTTTTGTGTACAGATTTTGCAGCGTTTAGATGTTATTATGTAAATCACATATCTTCTAAGTTGTAAACTACAATCACAATTCAAAACAATCTGTATGTATTGGGAAATAAAGATATTATTATTTATTTATTTTTATTTATTTATATATATTTGGTTTTAGAGATGTTTTAAAAACACAAAATTGTCGTTGTATCCCCTTAAATTCTCAATTCAGAAACTGGGCGTTAGTCTAAGTAACGTTTATAGATCTCTGTCATAGGTCTTCCCAGCGATGACATTGCCCGCCAACTGAGTCAGCGATGAGAAATCTCGTGAACGGGAGAATGATAATAAGGGTTTTATCTTACATAGAGTTTATTAGAGGGTCGCTGGTAGGTGAGGTCACTTGAATTTATGCGTTGATTATCTCTGATGGCGATATTTTTATGCTGTGCATCGCTTTTTATTTTTAATCAAGACCGTTATGATAGAATTTATGTTCCAGTTAATCATAAATTCCTTTAAAAAAATCTAGACCAATTTTTTATAAATTCTCAAGCAGCTGAGTTTAGAAAAAAAAATAATCTTACGTTCTCTGCTATTATACACCAAAATCCAGCGTAGATTTTATTTCGTCCTTCAGACTTTTCCGCCTAATTACAATATCGACAGTAAAATTGATTAACTGCTTTTACGGGAAACCCAACATTGTCCAGTCACTTACATTATTCACATGAATTGACCAATATAATGTGTGGTTTTTAAAAGAGACTGTGACCTGTGTTTTTTCGGGTTTTCTTCTCAGTTCTCAGTGTGGTCAGATGAACTCAAGTAGTTTTAAAAGTTAGTTTATTTTTGACGTGAAAAGTGTTTGTACAAACCTACTTACAGAAGTAACATCATTTATCATTCAAATTTCTCCGTAAGAAAAAATAGATAGGTTCTCTCAAGAAATATCACACACCTATTCACAGCCAAAAAATACTAGTAACTTAAAGGAACACCATTCACAAACTATCGAAACAATATCCAAAGATTTGTGAGTCTTACAGCAACACAATAAACGCATATGGAATATTTATAGTTTTATCGGGACTTTTATAGTGAATATGATTTAGTGACAAACGACTCTGAGGGGTTGCACGACGTCCGCCATTTTCGATTTTACGGTTCGATTCATACAACTTCCTGACATCCTGAATTATTCTGATTTTCGGGTTAGGGATTTGTTTTACAAGACACGTCTGTTAAATTTATTGTACGTGGTGAAATGATTTTGTGTTGTAGTGTTCTGTGAAATTTTAGGTAGGTAGGTAGGTACTTAAAACCTTTATATAACAGTTTAAATCTGCTGTTTCATGCAAAAAATTAAATGCTTTTAGTTACCCAACGGAAATTTGTGAACGAGATGCTTTTTATTTAGCTGTCTTCGAGTTAGTCCCAGTAAAACTGTGCCATGTTAATATTTTTAAGTAGTATCGCCCCCTTTTTTTTTTGTGGATGGGAAATCATCAAATGATTTCTCCCGCTCTGGGCAGAGCGGGAGGGCGTGTCAGACTTTTACTGACTAAAACCCACCCGTGTTCCTTCAGTTACCCGTGCCAGGGCCACGGTATCTCTTTCGAACTACCCGCGACCCCGGCGGCATCGGCCCTATTGGACCCCGTCACTGCTGACATCTCTTTGAGGCGCGCGTGGAACACAACGCGCCGTCGACCCAGGCCTGGTCCTTACCGGACGGCGAGCTGCCCATTACTCGTCGTCCGCAAGCCCGCGCCTACGGTGGCCGGGAATCGTCGATAGATTCCCGCCGCCCAGGGCGTCTCCTGCGGCGGCTAGGGGCGCGAGGGCGCGGCTGTTGCCTGTCCCTCGCACGTTCCGCCTCCTCCTTCGCGAGCATTACTGCTTCGCAGAAGGAGGTGACGGCCTCCCATACACTCTCGCTCTGCACCATGGCCTGGACGCGAGAGATCGCCGCCGCCGATCGTCTCCGTGAGAACACGGCGGTGCTCTGCCCAAGCCGGGTAGACCTCCACTGTATGCTCCACCGTGTCCTCCGGCCCCTAAAAGATTACTCTTGAATTAAAATTCAGCCCTTAGAGGCTGACAACGGCTAAAGCGCGGTCACTGTCGGACTGCATAGAAAAGAAAGAGAAGCGCGATGACAACCCTGTTAATTTATTGCAAAATATGAAGCCCAATTGTCTATTTACAAAAAAATCTATGGATTGGAAGAGAAAATTAAAACACTATTACTTTAATTAATAGTCGTTAATTCGTTAATCTTGTAGAATAATCTGGCAAAAAATCAGAATGATTCCATGTACCTATGGTTTTTAATCATTAAGTGTTTTTTTTTTTCTATCGTTTTAAATTAGTTGTATTATGTTTTCAACACTACCAACCAACACCATATAACTAGCATGTAACCTGAAGACCATCACATATATTTTTCTGATGTTTTTTACTGCAGTGAATCATAATACTTGTAGGCATTATAAAACTCGTTTAGGTCCTGTACTCTCCTAAAATCAAATGAATAAACGAGAAGGAAATAAAGATTACTTGAAAATTTTTAAGCAACATTGCTGTATATCTAGAAATACAAAAACTTGAAACATTAGTCTAAAATGGCGAATACCTCAGGAAATCTGTCCGAGCATTCCCACCATTTCACAAGGTGCTAGTGTCGGGTGGCCAAAAGAGTAAGCATGAATTTAAACGAACGCCACATTATGCATGTCCTACCCGTTTCAACCTAGTTCCTACTAAATCGAGGAGAATTTAGGTACATATTTCTTACTGTAATCTTAGTTGGCAAATGTACCGCGTAGGACACCAACTATGGCAACACTTAGATATTTTGGCCGGAGATATGTAAAAAAGGTATGAATCATAGATATATGAAAGAAGGAGATATGCCCGGTAGTTGAAAATGTATCAGAACCCGATGTCGCTAGGTTGGCCCCACCACCGCGCCACTACTACACATGTAGTTCAATAAAAGCAATAGATACAAAGTCGCGCACACACTTGCAATTCATGAATCAGAACATACTACACAATCAATTATAAACCTTAACTCGTCACACACAGCGTGCATTTACCATGCACCGTACAACTTACTCACACAAAAACATCTGGCGCTATTATTGTGTTGTGCAAAAAGCAATTTATTTTACATATACGCTAGTGATTGACTAAATCGGAAAGTTATCGATACTTCCATTTATTACTGTACAAGAAAAATTTGGGGTCCTGAAAATAAAATAAAAAATGATATGTCCAGAAAGTATTATATATTTTAAATTAAAAAAAAAATGTATATTAAAAAAAAAAACACGAATCAATAAATTAAAACAATCCGGATAAGTTGGTTTAGGCTGTGAAACCATAGGAATTGTTGAACCCTGTTATGATGTGTTTACTCACTGACCTGTAAAGTGGAGGTATTTGTTCAGTACTTGACGTACTCTTAATTTTGGGATTGCCCATTCAAAAAGCCTGCGAGTTTTCTTTAGAGGCTGGAACATTTCTGCCTTAAAGTGAATTGAGCATATGGTGCTACATTTTGTTGGGAACCAGTTAGGTGGCCTTCCTGTGGCATCAATCCATTATTTTTTTGTATTTGTATCTTTTGGGAAGCTAAAAAGGTACTTTATGAACTTATTTATCATTTACATAATAAGTATCTTAAGCTATAGTCTATATAGTCTATAGGAACTAGTTGGCCGCTGAGACAGGGGTGAGGCGGCGGTTCGCAACGCACGTACTGAGTAATGCGCCCCCGCTCCTCCATCCCACCGCTCACATACCTAAGGCGCGATCAACTAGTTCCGCGCGGTCTATACTTCTTAACCTCACGATGAGTAAGCAGGTAGCAGGCAACAGGCGAATAGGCTTTTGTTATTAAAAAAAACCCTTAGTTAAGAAATAGTTAAATATATGAAAACAAACACATGCCATACTCATGCATAACAAATAAATAGCATGAATATGTTGACTTATTTTAAGCAAAAATCACTAATATTTTATCTGAACCATACCGATTACTACAACGCATTCGAATCTTGTGGTGCATAGTTAAAGACTTTAGCGGAAGTAAAATACCAAAACCAAAAAAAAGTAAGGAAATAGCACGAAGATGCGATAATTTAAACCCTAAAACACTCCACCTAAACATTAATAAACTTACTTGACGACCGTTGGTTATGCATTTCTCAACTAGGTAAAATAATCAAAAACAGTAAAAAAGATTATTTTACATTCTCAAAGGTTTTCCAACCGTACTTAAACGTCATCTTTTCAAGTGTTCCAACCGGGCTAAAACGGTTGACAAATTGAAAAATAAACTATAATAGCAATATAATATTCGCTGGGCAATCGACATTATTATCGATAGCCTACTTTAGTGGATCTTAACCTCATCACTATCTCGCCGCAAGACACAGCGGCTGTACTATGCGACGCTCCGCGTAAATAAAGTATCGTTTTGTTATTTTTACATTGCTTGTCCAGTCGCTTAGCGACATACTTAAGGTAGTGGTTAAGGAGCAATGTATTTGCTGCAAAAATAGTACAGCCGCTGCGATATTTGAAAACAAAAATAACGTAGTAAAAGCAAGAAATATTTTACGATTTGTTGTTTTTTATGATTTTAAAGATAAATACAGTAAAATACTTTTAATTACATATGGTAAGTGATTCCGTGAGATACGAAGTTTTTAATATCACTTCGGTTTTTGCAGGAAACCACTGAAGAACACGGCATTTTTATAATTTATCGTGACCACGGTCGAAACCGTACTAGTTCGCGGAGACGGCCATTTGGCGAGTAAAGGCACAGCGTGCGCATAACGCGTGGACACAAACACGCCCCCATGCCACTTCTCCTGTTTTTTATATTTCTATGGTATGAATAATGTGAGATGGGTACTTTCGTCTCAAGTATTGCAAAGATTTGATTACTTTAGACTAAAGTTGCCAACCCTCCTGTTTTCCCAGGACATGTCCAGCTTTTTGGGATGTCCTGGGGTGTCCTGGATAGTTTTTAAGTAGCGTCCAGGGTTTTTTAACGCATCCTGGTAGTGTTGTATTTTAAATTTCGTGCTGCTACTGCCATTAACCTTACATTTATCTGTCGGCCGTACTTATTACTTATACTTATTTCATATACCGGATGACTTTTTTTACCGTCTTGAAAGAAATAGGGTATATTAGGTGAACGGAGTAGAAGCCTATGGCATACCTAGTTTTTTTGTTTTTTTTTTAATAGCTTAGAAAAAATGATCTAAGTATCAATAAATACTACAAATTCGATGTAAACTTTTCATTTTAGATCAACAAAAACAGAAATTTTGAAAAAAATAATAAATCGTTTAAAAATATCGAAATTCAAATCATATGCAACGTGCATATGATTTGAATTTTGATTTTTTTTTTTAAAAAAGAAAAAGTTAGGTATGCCATATTCTTCTACTCCGTTCCACCTTTTATAGCCTATTTTTTTCAAGATGGTAAAAAAAGTCATCCAGTACTTATATTCAACCGATATCAACCGACATTATATACTAATTTATGAATCCCATAGGTTCATGTCAATGTGTACCACCAGTACTTGCGAACCCCATCGGTTCACGACTACTGATGATGTTTTTTTTTCCATCGCATGATGGTTTTTTCGTTTATATATTATAATTATAATATACGCTTATATACATAGGTATAGGTATCCCCTCGAATGTCAGATGCACCCCATGTGTGCGTAAGGAAAAATCAATAATACATACTTACATTTAAAATTGTTTAAATAAAGTAAAAACATAAACTGCTCTTATACTGCGTCAAGTTTTTAATCCATAATATTCTGGTATTTTCACCTACTTATCCTGGTTTTAAAAATTTGGGGATGGCCACCCTACTTTAGACTTACGAGAGTTTCGTACATACATGTCAGTGTTGTTTATTTTCATCCTGCTGGTACCTTTTTTTTGCTGTTCGTAACCCCAATTACATAACAGAACACCACGCCTCGTTCCCCCGAAGGGTTTGGTTAGAGGTATATCTAGATATTACACCCACATTTCGCCAGTTAAGACCAAAAAAAAGTCATTATAGATTTCCATGTTTCAGTTTTTGAAAAAATTATTCTTATCTGCCATTAGTAACTGATGTTCGTCAATGCTAAGTGCGCGTTGGACATCACTTTGTATGTATGTGGTGACAGGTAGTTATTAGTGACCGATACTTAAAAGAAAAAGGGACCTATTAGCTCAACCAGGTTTCAGACTAGCTAAAGTAGACACGTCGTTCATGGGGTACTGTTTAAAATGTTACAATAAAATACCTCCACACATACTTCAACTCAATGAGACTAAATTCAAAACTTGTATAAAACGCACACTATGCAGGCAGGCATATTATAAGTTTAGGGATTACATAACTGATAAAAATGCTTGGCTCAATGCTGGTCCTGCTCCACAACCACAACTAATTAATTAACATTTGAATATACTGTTGGAGCTGCTGAAGATTGTAAGACTATCATTGCATTGTATAGACTCAATCTCCTTTGTATTATATAATTGCATAGCACATGTGTGAGTACTATGTACATACTCTAAAGCTACCATTTACTGGGTACGTCTTTGTTTGACTTGAATGTGCCCTGGCGGCTGACAGTATGTGACGCTCACTCTAATGTCTCGCTGATGGTGGCGCGTGTTGGATCATTTAGCTAATCCATGCGTCAGGTTCGAGAACAAGCGTTGTCAGTGAATGCTGGGCATACCTTAGCGGCCACGGCTTATTTTAATTTAATTTAAATATTTGAATAGTTTTTTATTTTTAAGGACGCTTTTAACGATCTGCATCGTTCTCACATGTAAAATTTCAACATGAATGATGTAACCATTATTTTGTAACCATATCTTGATTTAAAAGAGTGTCCGTGGAGTTTCTTGCCCGTTCTTCTCCATAGGTACCTACTATGCTTTGGAATGGGCGCCTAGCTTCATCTTTCTGACTGACCGCCCCTTGACAATTCAAAAGTGCCTGTAATTGGTTTAATTGAAATAAATGCTTTGAGTTTGAGTTTGAGTTTTGAGTTTGAGTTTAAACACATGATTGTACACATGATAACAAACAACTTAAAACAAAAACTGCTGTTCCCCACACTTATGTTCGCATAACTCATCAAATGTAGGGAACAGCTGATTTATTTTTGCAAATTCAGGTTAGGTCCTATAGTAAAAGTTGTTTGTTATCATGAGTAGGTACAATTATTGTGTTTATAGTACAGCAATTTTTTTAATGTCCGGTCTGCATAAAATGCAAAGGGCAACCTTTTTGCCGAGGGCCATTAAGAAAATAGTTGTGCTGTAAGTATCGGTCACTAATTACCAGTTACGAGTCATCCTAACTAGGTTCCGTAGTATACAGCTGTACTCAATATACTCAAGTATGTGTGTTGACGGTGTATTGTTATTAAACCCAAGAGGATGCTGATGGCAAACGACTTCTGTGCTACCTTAGGTAGCCTTTTATGAGCCGCAGGTGACCAAGGAGTGCAATGACAGGTATTTTCGCTAGCAACGATACTATATTTTTTCTAATTATGACTTACTCATTCAAAGTAATAAACTTTGACAATATAAATGATAAAAAAAACAACTTTTACTATGGGACCAAAACCAAAATCGCGAAAAAAAATCTGCTGTTCCCTACATTTATTTTCGCATATCTCGTTAAAACGTAGGGAACAGCGGATTTTTTTCGCGATTTCAGGTTTTGTCCCGTAGTAAAAGTTTATATGTCTCGATAGTGTCGCGCTGCAAAAGAACTAAAACAAAAAGGTCAACTTTGTTATGCTGTTGTGTGTGACAGCTGACGTCTTACACTCGCGCCAGACTTTGTGCTTGCATTGAGCTTTTCTAGTGAGCGTGCAAATTGCGGCGAACAGTTAGAAGCTATTTTTTTCGACGAGTTCACAGCTCTTGACTGTCAGACATATTTATATTTATTATTATTATTTATTTATTTATTTATATATACTTATATCTGTGTTAATAAAATGATTTGGTATTTACTTACAAATCAATCTGCCTAGCCTTTTCCCAACTATGTTGGGGTCGGCTTCCAGTCTAACCGGATGCAGCTGAATACCAGTATTTTACATGGAGCGACTGCCTATCTGACCTCCGCAACCCTTTAACTGGCTAATACAATACCCCTTGGTAAGACTGGTTGTCTGACTTTCGGGCTTCTGACGACAGTAACGACTGTCAAAGATCCACGAATGACAGCCGGGACCAACGGCTTAACGTGCTTTCCGAGGCACGGAGGAGTCTCGGTATGTAAAGATGGTCACCCATCCACCGACCGACCCCGGCAATCGTAGCTTAACTTGATGGATCGACCCATGCGGCTGTTATTACTTAGCCACGAGATCTTCTCCTTGGTATTTTCTTACAATACAAGAATATTTCTTCGTAGGGTTTTTTCTTTCTTTATCTTTGTTTAACGTAAAAGTTAAAAAGACAATTTCTCATTTGCCACTCTTGGCAAATGAGAAATTGTCTTTTCCCTTTCCCTCTGGAAAGGGTAAAAATATAGGGTCTACATCAAAAATATTCCGAAAGACAAGCATACAACTACATAAAATACACTGAAAATGAAGTATGTAAGTAGGTACCTACACTGCTCTCTGCAGTTACATATCAAAACAGAGAATAAAATATACGAAAGAGTCACATAACGATAAAATTCACAAACAAGTGTGTCTTACCTCAAAAATTCTCTTTGCCATGAATTCTTTATGTTCTAAAAGCCAGGTTAGTAAAACGCGATGTAAGCCGCGGCTTTACTGTTCCCTTAGCAGCCATTTTCGAGAGCTTGGGATCAACATAAAATAAAATTGAAGTATAATACAAAATAATACACTGCAGTACCACTGGAGTGTTGCAGACAGATTTCGTTGGAATGCATTATAATAAAAACAGTATTTTACCAACAAAACTTTAAAATATTTTAAGGCAACCCAATTTTTAAGTTGAAAGATTTTTCCTACAACATCCTTCCAATTTTCAAATTGAAATATCGAATTCACTGCTGCAATTTTGCAATCGAATTGGGATTCGGGTTCGATTTTTGAATTTATTTTCTGCATCAAAACTGCTTTTATTTTTGTGGAACAGTAATAATCATCTTTGAATCATTTGAAATCTGGAATGACAGAATAACCGTTTAATTTTATTTTATTAAAAACAAAACAAAAATCTTATTTCCTATTTAACGTCCATTATCCTTGCAACAGATACATCACAATACCGTTCTTATATCTGCAACACCAAACGAAATAATCTCGCTCCCTTGGCGGGCGGGAAATAAAAGAAAACAACATAGTTTTGTCTGTGGTTTTGTTGTCAATAACATCAGCAGGTGTCCCGAGAGACGGGGTCATTCACCTCTGGACGCAGCTTGGCTGTGCTTAGAGCCGTTATTAGGAGCTGTGGTTAGGGGTAAACTTATGGGGATGTTCCGAAGTATATGGGGCTGTAAAAGTTGAACGCATGGTTGGATTGCAGGTCATGTATTTATACCTACATCTGTATCTAAACTTATTAGAATTTGTTTGTCTAAATCTGGTCTGATATTTCAACTTTTTTTCTTGGGGTCAATCTTTTGTCGGTAACCTTAGGTTCTCAACTTATCATAGATTTTTTTGGAAAAGATTTAGGTTTTTCTAAGTCTCCGATAACGAACCGACGTCTAAGTACGTCTACTTACCTACTTATTTTTTTACGCAAGATGTTCTAATCATCAGATAATACTTAATATTGTTTTCTTTACAGGATAAGCGTAGCAAACACATCAAGGTTACAAAACAAAGAAAAACGCTTTTTTGTGATTTCATCAGTCAAAGGAACTACCTACCAAAGGTACTACCTAGGTACTTATAAAACTGTCGATAGGTCAGCAAAACAACAAGCGAACGTTTTTCACGATACTAGATCAGCCGTTTTTACCGAGATAATGAAATTCTGTCCGTTTATTTACAGGTATATCATAAAAACAAAGGCGCGGGCCGGATGTCCCACCGGACCGAGGACATCAGCACAGGGACCCCTACCTGCAGCCGCCCTTAATAAATACTTTATACAGACTCCATGGACACATTTACTTTTTATACCGGTTTAGAAAGCCGTAAAGTGAAAAACAATGTTTTTTCGTCATTTTTGCGGTAACGAATTTTGGTTGAGGAAAGGAAAATTTTTGGAATTAAAAATTCTCAGGGATGATTTAAACCGTCACAAAAATTATTTAGGTATTTTAAAATGCCGGGATTTACTGCTTAAATATATTTTAAGTATATCTGGGTAATTCAAATAATTTTATTTTAAACTTTTAAAACAATAATATTGAAATTCTCTACAGATTAAGAGAATACATCGAAGCATGGTTTAGCTCGGTGTGTAAGTGAAATGGTGTTATGGCTGTCTAGTTTGACGCGCGAGATAGAAGACTCACACACACTGGAACTACACGCGCTTCGTTTAAATCTATGACAAAATGCTATACTTAAATAAATTTTTAGCTTAGTAAGTTCTTAACATATTTAAATACCTTCAATTTAAAGCAAATTTTACTGCACAGTAAGGAACTGCTTACGTATAATCGTTTAAAACAGAAAATAGACAGAGCTACATTGGATTTTTTTTCTACCGAATTTTTTTTTTTTATTTTTAATTTTTAGTGGGTCTTATGTCAACTGCTCATCACCTTTTACAAAATATTGCTTTTCCCGATACAAATACGTTAATTGTTTAGGAGTTCTCCCAGAAAGGAACCAGGAGAACTGGAACTGATGGTGAAATCACCATCAGCTCCACTTCAACATATGTATTGTGACGAGCATAAATTGCTTAGCAATAACGAATCGCAACCCGTGAAATACGTATTATTGAGTAGTTCCGATGGCCATCTGTGGTCTTTCTCATCAGTTCCACTTCACCAAATGATACTTTCCGGGAGCAAATGCACGAGTTATTATAAAAAATACCCAAATCGCTATAGGTGTGCCTATGCCTATAAAATTTGAAGGTTCCTCTCGATTTCTCTGGGATGAAATCATCAGAACCTGGTTTCCTTATCATGGTACCACCCTTGAGATTCTCCTTTCCAACAAAAAAATAATCATCAAAATCGGTTCATAAACGACGAAGTTATCCGCGAACACACATAAAAAAAATAACGGTCGGATTGAGTAACCTCCTTTTTTTGAAGTCGGTTAAATAACAACTCGTCCTTCTAAAAGTAAGGAAGTCATGAATTCATGACTATTCATGAATTTTTATTTACAAAAATGTAAAAACCATTCCAACGAAATTTTTTGTTGTGACCATTAAAAATTTGTTACTTAAAAGTTTTTAATAAATACACGAAAATAATTATTCCGTTTCAAAATGTATTAGCACTTGTTCTACACGTTGCATATTATTAGTTTATAATACTGTTACACAATGAGAGGTATTAAAACACGAGTGTGTGTTTAAAAACTGAGCCATAGGTGAGGTTTTTATAGTATCACACGATAGATATGTGCAGTTTCATTCACTACTTTATACTTTATGCAATAGGTAGTTGCCTATTTATAAATAAAAAACCAAAGTTAGTAAAAAATAAACAAATACAATAATGGCTCCGAAACCATCATAGACTATTATAGAGAAACAAAAAAGGGAAAGAAAACTATCGTGACGTGGATTACGTTACTATGGTTACAGAGCTATCATGAACAACCGCGCATGCGCCCTAGCGTGGCCACCGAATCTAAATATATAAAAGAAGCAACCGACTGACTGACTGACTGACTGACTGACTGACTGTCTGACTGACATATCAACGCACAGCCCAAACCGCTGGATCTAGAGATTCCAAATTTGGCATGTAGGTTCCTTATGAGGTTTAGGGGTGCACTAAGAAAGGATTTTCCAAAATTCATCTTCTAAGGGGGTGAAAAGGGGGTCCAAAGTTTGTATGAAAAATCTTATCCCTTGAGTTTATAGACTTGAAACTTGGCACGAATATGTATCTAAGTAGATTATAAAGTTTGTCATTTTTAGTTTTCCTAAACTACCCCCTAAAAAGGGATATAGGTTGTGTCAAAGTTTGTATGGAGTAATTTTAACGCGCGGTCCGATTAACTCGAAATTCAGTATTTATACTTGGGTTCAAAAATGAAGATTAACGTGTGTATGGGGTAATTTTAACGCGCGGTCCGATTAACTCGAAATTCAGTATTTATACTTGAGATCAAAAATGAAGATTAACGTGTATCAGGGTTTTTTGAAAATCTACCCCTAGGGGGGTCAAGAGGGGTAGTCAATTTTACAGAGCAAGTTTTACTGTGGGGCTTGATTAACTCGAAAATTGGTGGTAATAATCTTTCAGTCAAGTTTCTCGTGATGATGGGTATCATGAACAGAATATTTTCTCGAATTCACACATTTAAAAAAGTTAACGACGCAAGATTAACTTTTTTAAACAGAGGTATTTAATAACGGCTCGCACTTCGTTTGTCTCCATTTTCGAGAACACGTTACGACACGAAGCAAACAAATGACTACATTCAGAAAAAAACAAAAGAGAATCGAAGATTTTTTCTTTATTAATATTACAAATATGTATCTGAGCTATGCCTGCCAGTATTTATTTTTTTTCTTACCAAGGAGTATGTCGTTCTCACTATTTTTTGATCCCCCTCGTATGTCAAAACAGCCAAAGAACACGACATGCATTACTAATTGATTAATTAATTTCACCTTGGCTTGGCACGCGACGATGGCAAGAGACCGGACAGCATGTCTTTATTTCCATGGAAGGTGGGAAGGCCTTTAGTGTGGGACGCAACTTGCGTCGATACTCTTGCGCCACCCCATCTTCCTGGCTCGGCTAGCTGTGCTGGCACTGCTGCTGCGGCTGCGGAAAACCTCAAGCGGCGAAAGTATAATAACCTTATCGGTAATTATATTTTCGAGCCGTTTGGGGTTGAAACCCTTCGGCCGTGGGATCCGAGTGCTCATGGTTTATTCAACGAAATCTCCAAGCGGCTGGTTGTCACTTCCCGTGACCCAAGGGCTGGCTTTTACCTGGGCCAGCGGCTTAGCATTGCCATACAACGTGGTAATGCCGCCAGTCCCTTGGGTACTTTACCGTCGACAACGATGCACAGGAATTTTTCTATGCCATATATGTATAAGTTTTTTAATAGTTTTAGTTTTGTTAGGATATAATTTTGTTATTTTTAGGTTATGTTTATATTTCACCTACGATTATTATGATGGAAGTGAATGTTGGGTGTGGCAAAAGAAGCATGAAAGTAGAATAAATGCTGTGGAAACGCGTTTCTAGTGAATCATGTGTGGTGTGACTATGAATGTGTGACAAGGCAACGGTGCGGTTTAAAACAAGATGTAGTGACAACAATTTAAAAGATTATGCTTTGATGGTTTGGTCATGTTGAGAATGAAAGGCGACAAAAAAAAGGTCAAGGTAGGTGTGAGTTGAAACGCCAGGAGGGGACGCCCTAGGAGGACATACATAGTGTATAGTAGTGACCTCATTGGTGATGTTCTTCAGAAAGGTCAGGTGCGGAGTACTCGCAACCGGATACTATAGATGCATGAACGTAAACGAGGCAAAAGGAGTATGTAAGGATGCAGGAGCAGGTGACGTTCTGTAATTTCTGCCTACCCCTATGGGAAGAAGGCGTGAGTTTATGAATGTAACTTCACTTAGCTTCAAAACACGCTACAGTCAATGACCAAAACACTGCTGCACTTTCCACATCACGTAATTAATAAATATGATCAAAGTCAATCATTAATTTCGATAATGAATTTGGTAGTCACACAGCTGAAATCCGCCGGTCCATCAGACGTGGATAATTAATTAATTGACAATACCAAGGGAGCCTAGGGGAGGTCCATTCCGCTGTTCCGACCAGTGAAGTTTATTTTGCGTGAATATTGAT
This sequence comes from Cosmia pyralina, assembly GCA_946251885.1. Taxonomy (NCBI): domain Eukaryota; kingdom Metazoa; phylum Arthropoda; class Insecta; order Lepidoptera; family Noctuidae; genus Cosmia; species Cosmia pyralina. The sequence continues at coordinate 16,140,281 of OX276355.1, forward strand.
AACTATCACACTATATTAATCGCTGGGTGCACGCACACATTTGGAACTGCCCTTTGTGCAGCATTTGTCGGGGTTCTGCGGGCTAGACGGTTTGGTGAAAAAGAAATACAAAATTACAACCAAAGATTTACAGAATTTGTTGAGGTGGCGCTGTGCCAACACACCAACTTATAAAAAAAACATTTTAAAAGAAAATTAGAATTTGACAAAAAAACAATCAATCTGCCTAGCCTTTTCCCAATTATGTTGGGGTCGGCTTCCAATCTATCTGGATGCAGCTGAATACCAGTATTTTACATGGAGCAACTGCCTATCTGACCTCCACAACCCAGTAACTTGGTAATACGATACCACTTGGTAAGACTGATCGTCAGACTTTCGGGCTTCTGACGACCCGTAACGACTGTCAATGATCCACGGATAACAGCCGGGTCCAATGGCTTAACGTGCTTTCCGAGGCACGGAGGAGCCTCGGTATGTAACGATGGTTACCCATCCACGGACCAACCCCGGCTTAACCTGACGGATCGACCCATGCGGCTGTTATTACATAGCCACGAGTTCCTCTTATTAATAAATTTGAATTTGTCAGATGGAAGCAATTCAGTTTTCGAACGGCAAGCGTTGGGCGTAGTGTTTTTCAAGTTCTAACCAAAATGGTGTCCAGCTAAGCATTTTTCTGCTGGATCCCTGCAAGGACATAAACACGGTTGTCGACTAGCTTATACACGAACATTTGGAAGCAATAGTGTTGTCTTGTCTTGTGTACTCAATTAAGTTTTATACCTTATAAATTAATCATTTTAAAACTACAAGATATGCTATGATGTACCTACCTTTAAATCATGTCATCGACAGTTTCACATGTGTGCGTGCGTGCGTCAGGCGACAATTATAGCGTCATTGAGATGGGGTAGGTATCAGAGGACAAATACAAAAGGGTGGTCAGACGCAGGGGGCACGGGTCAGTCCACTATTAGCAATGAAGTTTGTTCTGCGTGACCAATCGATGCACGTGGCGCACTCAAAATATTAGCACCAATTTGAGGGTTTGAATTTATGTATAGATCTATGGCTAAGTTTGGGGCTCTTAATAGTTGTAAAAGGGTCGTAATTTTGATAAAATCTGTGACAATTTCAATTGTTCAATATGCAGCTTATGCAGTGTGCGTCATGGTTACTTTTAAATGACTAAGGACTGTACGTTTTTGTGACTATTAGTTTACAGAGTTTATAATCTTTTACCTATTTATTTATTGTTCTATTGGTTCAACCAATTAACACAATCCAACATACAAACGAAGTGCACAATATTAAGCGATAGACACAGCATGCAAAACAAATAAAGTAGAGAAATGAGAATTACACATAAACAACAATTACACAATTTTAACACGATTACTCGTAGTATTACCCAGTAACTGAGTTGTGTCGCTCCATGTAAAATACTGGTATTCAGTAGCATCTGGTTAGACTGGAAGCCGACCGGATAGTTGGGAAAAAGCTGGGCAGATGATGAGTTGACAATAGTTGGGAAATCGTGCGTTACTGGTTATCTATTTAAGTGCACTAGAATTTTTGAAGGGAAGTGCAACAAATTTTCAATTTTCTTGTAGTGGGTAAGTACTATTATCAAAACCTATTTTTGGACTACACAGTCGCAAATCGCAATCATCATCAATTCTGCCGAAAGACGTTCACTGCTGGACATAGTCCTTCCCCAAGCACCGCCACATCGACCGGTCCTGTGCTTCTTACATCCAGCGGATTCTTGCACAAGGTAAGCACTGTCACATATAAACACAATAAGGTTTACATTTACTTGCTTAAATGTGATTTCACTTATAAAGTAGGGATGGGACTCATACATAACTGTCTTGCCTGCCCCTTATTCAAATCACCGAAGTATTAATCTCAATTGTTTTTATTCCATCCTTAATTCTCTCGAAATTCAACGCACAAAACTCACGAAACCATCTTCATTTTAACTAAAAACAAAACACCAACTCTACGCCTTCAATTGTTCTTCGTGACGTCACGAGACAGCGCAGTGTTGGGTTTCACAGAAACAAGCGTCACAAGTAGTTACATTGAAAGACTACAGTTTGGTTATAGTAAGTGCGGGTTACTTTGACTCTAGGGCATAACTTTGGCCCAAATCGAGACAGATGTTTACTATCATTAAATCCACACAAGGTTCCGCAAGTACGCGTCTATATCACCATCTAATAGTTACCGAAGGACATACTCGTACGACGTTAGGTTGTGTGGTCGTGACACTTCGGGCAGTTTATACAGTTGTCTCGATTTGGGCCAAAGTTATGCCCTAGAGTCAAAGTAACCCGCCCTTACGGTACATTTATCGTCTAACTTCAGCAAATGTATACCGCTATAGATGCTACTGTTGAATACATACTGAAATGAAATGAAGATAATTTAGAACAGTTTTGTTTTCATTAATTTGTTAGTGGTTTTTATTTTTTCTATATTTGATTGTTCTTCTTTTACCTCGCCTTTTCTCGTTACGTGAGGTTTCTTTCCATGTGACATCATTTATTTTGGTCTTGTACGTCACCTTCCGTCCCATCATGTCCATCTCATTTGGACATTCGTCATCCATGTGGTTTGAGGTGTTCCTGTTCTTCTCTTCTTTGTAGCCATGGATAGGAGTTTTTTCCGGACATGGTCATCTGTTCGTCGAAATACAGACAACAGCACATCAGGTTATACCAAACCATCAAATTTCTCCAAATGATTTTAAACCTTAAAATGCTGACAGTTAAGTTCAAAATCGAATGAGGAAAATTGACAGTTTGTTGTAATTTGACCTGCTGCTCTGTGTACATGACCGTACCATCTCAGTTTCTTTAACTTTATCCGCTATCTCTACAACACAGAAATCTAAATAATAAGGCACATTTAGATTTCTGTGCTCTACAACCTTGAAGCTCCCTTTAATATGTTCGTTGCACACCTTGTCTCTGAGTGTGAAACCTCCTGCCCATCATAGCATATGCATATCTTGTGGAGCTTTTGTTCGTGGATCTTTCTCATCGCCCAGACTTTGCCGCTGATCTAATAGATGTTTTGTAGACAAAGTCTCCTTTCGTTTTTATGGGCATGATGTGATAATACTTATCATCATTACTAATTTAGACTGCAGATACATATCCGGGAGACAAAAGACCCTACAAACCTATTTGAGTACACTATGATGTCCTGATAAGTTCTGAGCGCATGCATGTGCACTTATAAAATACTAGGCCAGTTTATATAGGTACCTTATTTTCTTTACTAACCTACAATAATAATGTAAAGACTTACCCTCCCGATTAATTCAGATTTCACTTCAACAAACACAAACAATTATAAGTATAATTATGAAAAATAAGCAACCTTTCACCTACTGAAATAATTTTCCACGGGTAGCACAATCACCCCCTCTCCAGATTCATAATAGCACACATCCATTATCTGACCAAAATAAATCTGCCTAGCCTTTTCCCAACTATGTTGGGGTCGGCTTCCAGTCTAACCGGATGCAGCTGAATACCAGTGTTTTACATGGAGCGACTGCCTATCTGACCTCCACAACCCAGTAACTGGGTAATACGATACCCCTTGGTAAGACTGGTTGTCAGACTTTCAGGCTTCTGACGACCCGTAACAACTGTCAAAGATCCACGAATGACAGCCGGGACCAACGGCTTAACGTGCTTTCCGAGGCACGGAGGAGTCTCGTTATGTAAAGATGGTCACCCATCCACTGACCAAACCCGGCAAGCGTAGCTTAACCTGAAGGATCGACCCGTGCGGCTGTTATTACTTAGCCACGAGGCCCTCCGTTCATCCATTATCTGATCATACACCCATTAAATAAGGTATTTTGTTTCACAGATGCAGCATCCAGCAAGCTGCGGTAAGTGACAAAAGACAAAATATCGGCGAACAAAATGAATACGAGAATACTTCGTTCTATCCTAATTTACTAAATAAACGCAATAAAAAAGATCGTTTAAGATAATCGCGACCAAAAAGAAACGTCATAAACAACATTAATAAAAACGGCTCAACGCACAGCACTAGCTATTGTAGAAAAAAAACCGGCCAAGTGCGTATCGGACCACGCACAATGAAGGGTTCCGTAGTTAGGATGAATTCATCCCAAGAACAAACTTAACATTGTGGTTGAATAACATGTTCTCCCATACATTCCAACTGCAAATGTAAGTTTGTCGACTATTACTCGTTAACTAGTAAAGTTCTACTTAGCTGTGATAGTTTTTCTTTTAACTTCGTTTTTATACGAGTATAATACTGCCGGGAATTTTTTCCAATATCCAAAAACAACCATTTAGCTGGCGGGGCCACTTGCCTCTAACAAAAATTAGCACTTTAAAGCTTAATATTACGCAAACAGATCGCTGAATTAAAAAATGGTTTGCACAGACCCGAAATAGTTTTGAACGGCCTATCCAACGATACCCCACACTATTGGATAAACGCGAATAAAATATCATCCCCACTTTACGTGCAAAGGGTTGATTGAGATTTTATTGATTTTTCTAGATTTTATTTTATCACTGTCGGCGTGATTAACCATGACAAATTACAGCTTTCTAGTACTTCTTAGTCAAACGTAACGTAACGTATACTCTTGACTCGAGCTAAGCTGCGGACAGACAGGCTGACAGACGGACAGACAGACGGACATGGCGAAACTGTAAAGGCTCCTTGTTGACGACGGAACCCTAAAAAAGAATAATGTTTGCTTGAACACGGATCTCTGGAATGAGAATTCTCTTCTTAGATGATATCTGTAGGAGTTACAAATCATACCATTGTCTAAGGAAGCCCCTCGTGGGGTGGGCTTTTTCCACACCATAAAATTAAATATTGCTTTGAAAATTGTATAATGTTATTACGGGGTGCGTAATTTTTATGTTGAACAAGGTAGTTTATTTTGGGAGTATTTTTGTGTTTAAATATTAGTTATTATAACAATAAGAAAAATAAAATTATAATAATTGACAAGTAGTTTGTGTTCTTCATGACTGTTTCTAATAATGTTTTCAGTAGATTCTTAAAACGACAACAGAAAACAAAAAATAATTTTTATTATATTAGCTTTATAAAAAAACTACTAGCGTTGGTTAATTTTTAAACGTTTTCTTGCTTGTTTTTCAAAAACTGTTTTACAAAAGAAGAACAAAACCGACCTGAAAAACTACAAAATACAAACATCTATTCGCTGCACAAATTAGCGCTAAACAAAAACGATTTTATTTTCTCACATCCCAAAAACTCCTGCACCATTACTAATAGCAATAACGCACACCTCCGGCAAGCAGACGTTTTCCATTAGGCGAACAGGGCGAACACTTTATAGGCACTAATAACTTCGTCTTCTAATGCATCATAAGTGCTTACAATGCATTTCAGCGCTGCTGGTCGGCTATTCAAAGTTCTAACACACCGCATCCCGTGTTACGCTAAAATGGCTGGTTATTTAGCAAGTTTAGTGGTACACACTGTGCACTAACACTGAGACGTTTTCGGTTGGTAGTTGAAAAACTGGCTGGAGAGTCGCAGTAGTTTAAGAAGCTATATATATTATTTTTCTGATGCAATATGCAGCGGTTATAATATTTGCAGTTTAGTAAAACAAAATTCTTTCAATTAAAAAAAAAAATACCGAAATGTTTTACTATACTTACACCAAAAACTATGTTACAATAAGCTTATTTACACTACATTTTATTTAAATTATTTAACTAGTGTTCATTCTAAGCTCTCAAGGGTGGTAAAATTAACAGCAAAATCTTACGAAAAGATCAACATAATTTTAAGAAAAAACCTTATCATTTCTTCGCAATTTTTTCAGAGTTTCTTAAAACTGAAACTTCTGAACACAACAACTCTTACACAAAACGGCAGTACAATAAAGCATTCCTCCCTTCCGTGGCTCAGCTGTGTGGCTAAAGCGAGAGTGAATGTGACCATTTGCGTACAGCCCTAACACTTGGTCAGTCTTAAGTAACTGGTGTTTGGCAACCCTGACTGCGGTGTGTTTAGGATTGTGTAACGAATGTTTGACTTGTAATTGCATAAAAGCATGGGTTGCGATATTTAAGTATGCTTTTTGCGACTGCGATGACTTTCGGATTAGTTTTAATCAAGACATTTTTTTTGTGGAATTATTATAAATATGGATTGGTTCCTATACAGGGTGTTAGTGTAAACACCGTTGTCCTTGAAACCAGTGGTTTGGTTTCATTTATAGAACGTAAATTCAATGAAAAATAACAACATTTTTTTTTAAAGAAAAATCTCCATATTTCCCCGAAAGTTTATCACCCTATGCGCAAGGCCACAGATTGTAGCGCGGGGAATACCCAACAAGCCACGTGCGCGACGCCGCCGGCGGCGCGCGACCCCTCCCTCCTCGCTCACCTCACCTCAGTCTGTCAGCTGTCTCGCTATCGAGTGCACGTAACTCTTAGACTCACAGCGCGAGCGCAACGCCCGCGCCGCCCGGCGCCCGCGTCGCCGCGCCGCGCCTCCCGCTCATGTCGCGCGTGTGTGTTAAGCATTTTCAGCTGCAAGTCAGGGCTATGCTGGATGAGGAGTTTCCTGGGCGATGGATTGGCCGTGGAGGACCAGTCGCGTGGCCCGCGCGCTCGCCAGACCTTTCACCTCTGGACTTTTATCTTTGGGGGGAAGCGAAGCGCCGGGTGTATGCTACTGAGTTCCACACTAGATCGGAACTCAAAAGGCGAATTCGTAGTGCATTCAGAGACCTTAAAAATGACACTCTTGTGCTTCCTAGAGTGAGAAACAATTTAAGAAAACGTGCGGAGGCATGCGTGGCCGTAAATGGATCGCATTTCGAACAACTTTTACGATTAATGTAAGTGTAAATAATAAGTGTAGATACCTATTCAATCAAGTGTAAATTTAGCAAGTAATTTTTAATTAAACTGTACATAACTGTGATTAACTTTTTAAATACGCCAAAAATACCTACCTAGTGTTTGTTTATTTTTCATTTTCTTTGTTGTTGAATCTAACTTACATTTGGACTGGTCACGCAACACATAAGGTAGGTATTTTTGCCTGTCCTAAGCCAGGGAAGTATGAAGGGAAAGTTACATCGCAGGTTGCGTGTACGTATTGTTACTATCGGAATGTAGGAAAAAAAATAGGACGGGTGGCGACCGGCAAGGGCGGCGACCTTTGCAGTGATCACGTGACTCGGGCGCAGTTATCCATGAATTTAAGGACGGTGTCAGACAGAAACTTTTTGAAATTTTTGAATGAAAATGACGTTTATTGTTTTTTAAATTCGGATAAATATTTTTATATTTAGGCCAACTACCTATGGTTTTAGTGACAACGGTGTTTACCCTTACAGCCTGTATAATCTGTTGTATTCTTTTGAATACAACAGATTATATAGGAACCAAAATATTTTTTTTTTATTTCACATAAACCTATATGGGCACTTATGAAACGTCAGAAGCTAGGTGCACGATTCCAAATTGGTCGTTTCCTATGGAGAAGAGCCGGCAAGAAACTCCATCGTTACTCTTTTAAAAATAATTGGCTTTTACAATATTTTCAAATAACAGTGTTAATAAGTATGGGAAGACAATGTAGGCCTTTCTACAACTACCAGGTAGGTACTTAGCAATATAGAAAATAGTCAACAAATGTACAGTCTACTAGGCCTGCAACGTTCTCACATTCACAAAATAGAAAATAATCTATTTAGATGATTAATAAAGGAATAAAAATAAAAATCTATGAAATGACACAAATGACATGATTGCCATTACAACTACAGTAACAAATCTGAATAAATGTCAGTATTAATTGGGTAAGTAACTTATTTTTAAAATATTTTAATAAATGCGATATGGTACTAATGTAGCTGTCTAAAGTCGGTATACCTAACTTATTTAATATCATTCAACAAGGAGATAAGTCAATAAATATTTTCTTACCATAACGTCCTGTGCATTGTGGCTTTATTACTTACCTACTCTTGCCACTGCTTTTGAAAAATAAAATCTAAGATAATTATTCTTTATTTTTCTTGAACCCGCAATTAATTTATTCAATAGAGTAGATACTACTTTCAGCTAATTTATGCACTAGAATTTTTCAGTCCAGTCTCTGAGAGATTTATGACTCTCAAAGGAATTACTCTAAGTGGCAGACAATTTTTAGCAGATAAGCGCTTCAAAGCTAATGTACTTTAAACGCCACGATTTAGATTAAAAAATTCCGCTTAATTAGCCCAAAGGCTGATGATTACAACGAGGCTAAAATTACTGTTTGAAAACTTCATTGAGTGGGCCGAATACCTTTGAAATTAATGCCAGCCTCTTTAGAAAGTTCATAACTTGAAGAGTATTCTTAGTTAATAAGTTGGAAGTCAAAAATATGAATCGGTCTTGAATAGCTTGATAATGAACTTAACCATTCAGAAATGTATGTACAGTCAACAAAAGAGATATCTAGGCAGGGTATACTAACATGTTTGTATGTGAATTGCTTCATGTTCAATTTTATATATATTAGTTTGTTTTTGCAATACATTGTAACACACCAACACAAAATTGTATATTTTCACGAAATTGAACATGAAGCAATTCACATACAAATATGTTAGTATGCCTAGATATTTCTTTTGTTGACTGTACATAGACTAAAAAGTTTATAATAATCTCTTGTCCAAGGAACACTTGATAAGAAATAGGAAACTAATTACTTGAATCCCAGAATTAAAAACTCGATGACAATCTAGTAATGAATCGAAAACTACCATTACAATCGAGTTCCACGTTTTTAATCATTGATTGGAAGATTAAAATTGCTACAGAACCTACCCATCCGACTTTGATCAATGAAGTTTATAAATAGATCTGAAGCTTGTTTCAAAATTCTGAACAATTACTGTACTTTCATCCAATAGAAGTACAAATCCACGTTTGAAATGCAGAGAGCTCTGTGTAACGGCTCCTAAGGGTGTTATAATTAAATTATAAACTTTCGTAACCGGGGTTCACGGTAGGGTCAACTTATGCGTTAAGTAAATGCTATATCGTAAAAGTTTATTACGTGCCAAATACAAAGGGGTTGTAAACTTTTACATTTTGTTTGGTACCTTAGTGGCAAGATTGTTGCGTTGTAAAAATAAATTGCACCGATTCTCATTGTGGATGTTACAATTAAATTCTATTTGGGTAACGTGTATTTTGTGGACAACGTTTCCTGTTAAGGCTAGTGTTCGCTAAACTCCACCATCCGTTTTAAACGACAGAGGGACCATTCAATGTGGAACAACGATATGTTTAAGGCAGTGGTGCTGCCAACTAGCTCCACCATTGAGAAAAAAATCGTAAGTCTGGAGTATGGAGTATTTTGAAATTTCGTTAATTGCTAAGGCTTCGGATCTAGGAGGTTTAGTGTTGATTTTATTTAATACAAAAAATTGTACAACATCTGACTAAAAATGTGAGCATAGGAAATTTCAAAATATTCCATATCTCCAGACTTATGATTTTTTTTTCAGTAGTGGCGCTAGTTGGCAGCACTACTCGCCTTAATAAGCCAAAATACGAGCTGCTTTCGAGTGTTTTTTGTGACAGCCATTGCGGCCATCAAAGGCTCTAGAGTCTCAAGCACTTCTGCGTCATATAATTCAATTTGAGTAAAAAATAAAACTTTTTTACAAAAAAATACAACCGACTTCCAAAAACAACACTACAAAGTGAAAAATAACTTTAATTTCGGAAGTCGGTGTGTTTGGATTTGTATTTTAGCTTATGCCACCGACTTCCAAAATTAAAGTTATTTTTCACTTTGTAGTATATTTTTTGAAGTCGGTTGTTTTTTTTTGTAAAAAAAGTTTTTTATTTTTCACTTTTTAGTGGGTCAGTCTGTAATTTATCTAAGTTACAATAACAAAATGTCAACTGCTCATCACCTTTTACAAAATATTGCATTTCTCAATACAAGGACTTTAATTGTTGAGGAGTTCTCCCAGTAAGGAGAACTGGAACTGATGGTGAAGTCACCATCAGCTCCTCTTCAAAATATGTATTATGACGAGCATAAATTGCTTAGTAATAATCAAATCGCAACCCGTGAAATACGTATTATTGAGTAGTTCCGATGGCCATCTGTGGTCTTCCTCATCAGTTCCACTTCACTAAATGGTGCTTTCCGGGAGCAAATGCACGAGATACTACAAAAAATACCCAAATCACTATAGGTGTGCCTATAAAAATTTAAGGTTCCCCTCGATTTCTCTAGGATGCCATCATCAGATCCTGGTTTCCTTATCATGGTACTACTCTTGGGACATCTCCTTTCCAACAAAAAACGAATCATCAAAATCGGTTCATAAACGACGAAGTTATCCGCGAACACATAAAAAAAATATATATATATATACGGTCGAATTGAGAAACCTCCTTTTTTTGAAGTCGGTTAAAAATGCCAATTTTTATGTTATTTTAATTAGAATTGTAAGTGACCGTGGTGTTGCTGTGTTTATTATAAATAAATTATTTAAATAATTAATTAATAACGCGTTCAGAAAACTGTTGGGGTTGCCATGGCGTTGTAGTGCGTCAGGGATGTTGCAGCGGCGCGTGTAGATTGTTTTTACACAATAATGCGCAAGCGCGCAGCATCCGTGGTAACTCGAGCCATGGCTAGCGCTAACAGGGTTCTGAAAATGATTGCTGACAGAGTGGACTGTCCGTATATAGTAATCCAGCTGCTGTCAGTTACATGTGCCATCGTTTCGTGTTATTTACTAACACTTAGTTTTAAGGAACAATGTTACTAACCCTCTATGAGTCTTCGCTTGAAATAAAATTTTTGAATTTGAATTTGAATAATCTACATAATAGGTTGGGGAAAAAGTTTCTTCGCATTTTTTAAGAAAATTCAAAACATTTTTTAGTATACATTATTTACATTTATCTAAAGTATGTAGGTACCATTTTGTTCGATAACTTTTTGCCATCTTGTAGGTAGGGACATGATCCCATTGCTATAGAAATTTTGGGACTTCTGATCAAAATACCGCGACAAGTGGTTTTGGCAGTCCTCTCGTGATGTTAATCTGACACTGCCTAAAGAATTCTGAAGATACCGAAACAGGTAGAAATCTGAAGGTGCAAGGTCAAGACTATACGGCGAATGCATTAATACCTCCCAGCCAAGCTCTCTTAATTTTTGCTGAGTGCCTAAAGATGTGTGAGGTCTAGCGTTATCATGATGAAAAACCACACCCCTTCTGTTGATTAATTCCGGCCGCTTTCTCTCAACTTCTTGCTTTAATCTCATCAGTTGTACGCAGTAGAGTTCAGAATCGATGGTTCTGCCTGGTGGTAACAGCTCATAATGAATAATGTCCTTCCAATCCCAACACACACACAGCATCACCTTTTTGCGAGTTAACCCGGGTTTCGCCACAGTCTGTGAAGCCTGACCGGCCTTTGACCACGACCTTTTTCGCATGTTCTTGTCGTACGTGATCCACTTTTCATCACCAGTTATCAGCTTCTTCAAAACTGGTTCAGTTTCATTACGTCGTAATAAAGAATCACAAATGAGTACACGGTTCATTAGGTTTCTTTCAGTGAGCTCGTGAGGTACCCAAATATCGAGCTTTTATGTGTACCCAGTTTTTTCAAATGCGCTAAAACTGTTTTGTGGTCAATTCCCAGTTCTTCAGCTACGTCGTAACTACTGATATGCCGATCTTGCTCCACTTTTTAAAAAATGGCATCCATTTTATCCGTAATAGGGCGACCAGAGCGACGTGCATCTTTGACATCAAAATTTCCGGATTGAAAACGCTTAAACCAAATTTGTGCTACTCTCACAGACACTGCACTGGGTCCATAAACATCACAAATTTTTTTCGCGGCTTGCGTGGCATTTTTACGTTTTTTGTAGTAAAATTTTAAAATGTATCGAATTTCTTCATTAGATTCACTCATCTTTACAGTACGAAAAACAAATGAAAATCACACATTTTCCTAATTTGAATTTGGAATTATGTTCTTTAAAATTTAAACTTTCAATGATACCAAAACCAGCCAGATACAAATAGTGTAGCCAAAGAGATATTATTTTAAGTCATACATACTATAATGCGAAAAGACTTTTTCCCCAACCTAATATAAAAAGGTACCTATATACTTTTTTCGGGGCAATTTGATTGTTGTCTTCAATGTCTTTTATTCATTTCTATCATCGCCATCAACAGCAGCAGCCTGTACTGACCGGGAGTGTAGGCCTCGAAGCGAAGTACCCTGCCCAGCGTCTTGCAGTACTACAACTACTTAGGTACTCGTATGATTCAAGCTTAGGAGCAGGCCTCAAACAAAATGCAATCAATGATGCATTTGTGAATACTTTTTTAGTAAATCTCTGCCTAGCCTTTTCCCAACTATGTTGGGGTCGGCTTCCAGTCTAACCGGATGCAGCTGAATACCAGTATTTTACATGGAGCGACTGCCTATCTGACCTCCACAACCCATTAACTGGGTAATACGAAACCTCTTGGTAAGACTGGTTGTCAGACTTTCGGGCTTCTGACGACCCGTAACGACTGTCAAAGATCCACGAATGACAGCCGGGACCGTCGGCTTAACGTGCTTTCCGAGGCACGGAGGAGTCTCGATATGTAAAGATGGTCACCCATCCACAGACAACCCCGGCAAGCGTAGCTTAACCTGATGGATCGACCCGTGCGGCTGTTATTACTTAGCCACGAGCTCCTCTACTTTTTTTAGTAAATAACCGATAATAATGATAATATGTATGAAAATAATTGATCCAACACAATTTTTAAGGCGAGTAGTGCTGCCAACATGTTACATTTTGAAAGTTCCTATGCTCACATTTTTAGTCAGACGAGGAGATTTTTTGTATCAAAAAAATCAACACTAGCCTAGGTTCGAAGTTATGGGGTGAATTTCAACAAGAGATTTTTATGTATCATTTCGGTGGGATTTTTTTATTTCAATGCAATCTATATATTTTTAGTGACAAATAATACTTTAGTCTATTTTATAACATTGTGCGTGAGTGGACATCAAATATTATCAAAACTTACATAAATATTTAAGGATAAAGTTTTAAGAGTCCACTGAAATTAAAAGTGTCCACCGAAATGATAAACCGATATGACTTTGTATTTGACACCAGGATCTCTAAAACTTTATGTTTTTATCATTTCGGAGATACTTTTAATTCCGGTGGACTGTAATTGGTATAACAGTCCACCGAATCTACTGAAATGATAACACTGAGATGATAAAATAGAGGTTAGTTCTACATTTAACTCCGAAAAAAAATTATTTAAAAAATATGAACACTACTCAAACAAAACAGTACTTACTGCGAATTTAATACACAATTTTGAAACAAATTAAACAAATCTAGCACGAGTTATAACAGCCACCGAAATGAAACTATTTTTGTCCCCATATTACTGAAATTATAAACTTACTTTTTTGGCGGGAAACCGCAAGACGTTGGGACCGGTGCGTTCGCGCCGAGAGCTTAAGCCGGACTGATCCGGAGTGAGAAAAGGTGAAAGGGGCGTAACAACGCAATGTTGATGTGGCTATTCTACTAAAACTTACTGTCCTCTGAAATGATAACTTTTTTCCAGACAAAAGTTGACTGCCTGTCAAATCCATGAGAAAGAAGATAAACAAACAAAAATTGTTTTATTTGATCGAATATATTATAATTTAATGATAACAAAATCAATTTAAATCCATATTACGAATGTATTTGCAGGAGAAGGTATGTTATGAGCGGAATTGGGTTCAGGACAGGTCACCGTGATGATAAAATAACACTTTGTAATTTTTTTTTTGGGTATATTAGAGGGTAAATACCAATGATTTTTTTTGCCAAGGTAGAGAAATACTTACGTTGTTGAGAAAAAATATATAAAATTAATAATCAGCACATTGCACTACCGTTCTCAGGTTTGCCGTGTATTTTTTTGCTTGGGCAATTCACCCTTACTGCTGAGGCAGTAAAACTTTGAAAGCTCATTTCTCTCGGTTGAATTTCGACATATTTTTCCTCGGACATTGAAATGTTGGTTAATATATCTTTCTATGATTGAAGAAATGGTTACATTTTTAATGACTGTTTTCTCATAATAAACGCTAAGTAAATAAGTATATGTGAAAGTAAAATTATGCTAGCAGAGACAAAGAAAATAAAAGTAGAAAGACTAGGTAATGTGGCGCATCCAGGCATCTTTGTCCAACTGATAGACCGCAATTAGCTGAGTTGGTTAAGGCGAGTAGAGCCGCTAACCGGATGCGCCACGATTGAAAAATTAATACAATTATGAACGGCAATTTTTTCCGTTAACTGCTAAGGCTTCAAGCTTAGAATTTTTTTGATACAAAAAATTCTACCTCATCTGACTAAAAATGTGAGCAAAATTTTAAAATGTTCCATAACTCCATCCTTATTATTTTTTTCTCAATGGTGGCGTTAGTTGGCAGCACTACTCGCCTTAATATTAATCCAACTATTTATTATGTAGGTAGTTGTGAAAAATCAGTTCTTATTTAGATATCAGTGAGTTTTTTATTAGTAAAATTTTGTTGAAACAATTTTTCCTCGCAAAACCTCCACCAATTCCGTATCTTTCAACATAATTTTGTTGCAATAATAATGTGGTTTGCCAAAAATCAGAGCATTTCCCAATCCGTGACGTGACTTTATCGGCACGGCCAACATGGATCGATTTATTCAATTGTGCCCAATAACCAGCGTGATATTATTATTGCCAATGGACATATATTTATAGTGGGTAAACTTGGTTATGAAATCGTATTATAAGCGGATTACAGAGCATGTCAAAGGCCATTCACAGGGACATTAAGCGTAGAACGATTAGATACGGATTGGGCTGTTACGATTGTCATACATTTGTATGTGTGACGAAGGCGAAGGGTTTGCTCTGAAATCAAAGGATTTCTGGTCTGTTGTTAGATGATATCGTGCATTGGGGATCGGTAACGGTGGTTGTTGTCAGTACCTATCGGGGATTGATACTGGATTTGGTATGTCATTGTAGGGTCATGTATTATGTTTGCACTTTAGAACCGTCATCTTTTGTTTCATACAACATTTTTTGATCACATGCTTCAATTGTTTTTTTTTTTACTTGGGTCTGTTTCACCGCCTACGATTAACATAACTTACTCGGCAGATAATTTCATACAAAATCTGTTCCATTTTTGAATTTATTCGGTAAGTAGTGGCTACTCGGACATCGTGAAATATGCCCTTAGAGTAATCGTGTCTTAATTTGTAAAAAAAAAAGTATATATATAATCGAATCTTGAAACAAAAAAAAACAGTAATAATCATAGTGATATGCAATACGTAGGTATCTATAACTATGTTTAACTACATCGATATCTATATCATCGATGTATAGTTTGAATCTATTTAAGTCTTGTTGAAACTGAGAGATGTTCCTCCTTTATGAATTGTGCTCGAAAAACTAGATAACTTTCAGAGCAGAGCGGAAGGCTATCTATAAACTTTAACCTCAACAAAGTTTCAGTTTTCTGCAAGCTTCAATCTTTCTAGTAAACTTATACTGAGGCATTTTATAAATATTTTGATTTATTGCGACAACTAAAGAACTTTTTTATTGCTCCAGAATATTAATCAGATTCGCAATTATTGCTACTAAATTGCTACTTTATCAACATAAATTATTCCTACTTCCACTAGACGTAGGACTAATTTTGTTAAGTTATCGCTAGTTAAACAAACTTACCGACAGTTACCAATAGGCAAACGACCGAACATCTGTTGGTGGCAATATTCGGGCATTAGGTGAGATTTTGTTCATAGAAACAGATCCGGTCAATTGCTTGACCATCTGCGTCCGATTGGTGAGGGCCCGAAAATGTACGAATATTGCCGAAGTGTTGATAAACGCGTGGTCACGGTGATTCTCCTTTGCGTCATGCGGGCCTGTTACAATGAAAACTAATGCCGATGTGTGTAATATGGGATTTGTGTTGTCGTATGTGATGCATGAATGTAAACTCGTAATAAATCTTCTCAATTATACATTTGGATTTAGAAAATGTAGGGCACAGGGTTAGTTAAATAGTCCGAAGCCATTAATTACAATCAAAGTTGGTGTATAAAATTTTAGTTTCAAATAATTCACATTGTTTGTTTCAATTTATCTCATCAAACACTGGTCGTCATGAATGTAAATTTTCAGATTATGAATTGATGACAACCATTATTGAAAACAAAGACGAAATAAGTAGGTAGGTAAACCCACGCAAAATTTAATAACGAAAACTTGATAAAATTTTGATTTGACGCCACCTGTTCATCGGATCACTCCGTATAAACTTCGTCCAATTTTGGTAATACACTCAACAGCTCGGGCTTAACCAATAGAAATTCTAATCAGGATGCATCATCACGCAACAGGGGTGCGTTGTTTAGGTTTTGGACCCAAATAACGGTGTCAATTAGAGTAACGTCATAATCCGGGGTCCCTCTGTTTGTCCGGTGGGCTCGCCCGGACAAACAACGGCTCGATTAGATTAATATGAGTCCCAACCACGTTCGTTGGGTTTACGATAATTTATAGCATTGTTCATCATGCATATGTGGGGTTAGTTCGGTTACCTTTGTTGGAGTAAATTAAAAATTGTTGCTGTTTTTTGTGGGTTTTTATAACGCTTTTTTAAATTAATCTCTTGACCAACTGCGCTCATTGCAGTCTATCAGTAGGACAAATTATTACCTAGCTGCGCCATGTCATCTAGTCTTTCTTCTTTTATTTTCCTTGTCTCTCCTACCATAACTATACTTTCATATATATTATACTTATATTTACTTAGTTTTTATTATTATGAGAAAACATTCATTAAAAATGTAATAATTTCTTCAATCATAGAAAGATATTAACCAACATTTCAACGTCTGAAAAAAGATTATGTTCAAATTCAACCGAGAGAAATGGGCTTGCAAAGTTTTACTGCCTCAGCCGAAGTACCCCACGAAGAGAACGGTACTCAACGAGTTTATATTCAAGTTATTATAAGTATGTAATTATTATTTTGAATAACTTATTACTTTATGACTACTTTTTGGGAAGGACTTGTACGAAAAAATGTTTTCGATTTCTTTTCGTATATTATTACGAGTATCAACAGCACGATGGGTAATTCAATACATCTAGAGATTTACCCTCCTTATAATTTTGATATAAGTAGGTATGTATCTATTTAGAATGTTGTTGTGTTCTGACTGCCTGCCTCATTTGATCTAATGGTCGCAAACGCTACTACTGAGCATGAGGTTCTGGGTTCAATTTCAAGGTTGGTCAAAATTATATTTGGTTTTTCTATCAGGAATTTTTCTCGGAGTCTCGTTTTATTCCCGGCTAGTGGCAATAGCGTCGCTCCTATCACTTCTCCTTAGCTCTTCAGGGAAACAGGCATGATATTATGTTAATGTGTGTAGAATGCTGTTTTAGAAAGCATTGTGTCAGTGTCTAAAATATCGGGACGAACAGACTGTTCAAAGTGGTCTCAAAAACTAAGAAAATTAAACTTTATCTCAATTGGATAAAGCTCTTGTCAGAATGACAGTTGTCGTGTACTGTCTTCATTCTGAAACATTCCTTGTGTCATTGAGTTAATATTTCATTTTCATAGTTGTTTAGATTATTTTGAACATTCTGCTCGTCCCGATATTATTGACGCTGACTTTATCTACTTATTTCGCCAACCCAGTTATTTCTTCGTCATCGATCGCCATTCAAATTAAATGGACTGACGTCTTTCCTATTTGCGGTCAATCAATTTCTGACTTCGTTTTCCCATCGCTTTGACCTTCATCATGGTCATTTTAAACCTGAGCTCAGAACTAAGCCGTAATTATATGTATTATTTCACCTTCGTATATTTTTATAACATACCCACACCACAGTAAGAACGAGGTCATAACTGAAGCTTTGTTTGATATTATTACCATGACAACCCTTAAGGCGAAAGCGCCAGGGTAGCACGCAGAATTCAAATTTTCTTACGTTTTTCTTTAATTTGCAAGTAAGTATCAGGTTGTATGTTGATCTGATCTATGATTCGCGACCGTAACAAACCTGTAATTTATAGAATTTTAATCATTAGAATCATCAATACAACTTTCAAAGTTCATATTAACCTATTGAATGACTATTTCATTAAATTTTAACTTAAGGAGTTGTATAACTGATTCTAATGATTACATAATCAGCCTATAATGTTTCCAGTCACCCTATATAGTATGTAAGTGCCATTCCTGCGTTTAATTATAAGTAATTTTGTATAAAGAATGATTACATTTTGTATAGCTTTGGAATTTATGAAAGACTTGACATTTGTTGAAATGTAAGTTTCATTTTAGTTGCAATTACTTGGACAAACGCTAATGAAAACCAATATGCTACGAAAGGAAAAGATTTTAAAATAATGTGTGAAGTTACTGCTGAACCTGCGCCGTCAGTTGATTGGTTCAAAGAAGGGAATCCTGTAAGTAGCAACAATACTTGTATACTTTATCTTTAAAGTAAAGCTAAAGAAAATCATGAAACTGAAACTGACACATCTTTTTAGGTTACAACCGGTGACAGATACGTAATTCACGCAAATGGTTTAATGATCAAAGGTGTGGAAGAAAGTGATGACGGAACTTATACCTGTCGGGCTGTGGTCATCCAAACTGGTGAACTAGCCGAAAGAAACATCAAACTTGAAGTAAGGGACCCACAAAATAATAAAAACAGAAACATAGTAATTTTAGAAGCAATCTGAGACATGTTCTCTTCAAAAATATTTAATTTTCTAGGTTTACACTGCAACAGAAATGGAAGAAAGGGAATCCAGAGTTGAAATCAAGGAAGGTGAAAGTGCTGCAATATCTTGTAAAGCTAGAGGAAAGCCACTACCTACTTACTCTTGGATCAAGGCATCAACACGAGAGGTAAGAAAAGAGATTTTTATACAGGATGCAGATTTTTTTGTAGAAACTTTATTTGCCAGAATATATTTCAAGACACCTAACATACATACATAATCAGCCTATAATGTTCCCAATGTTGGGACATAGGCCTCCTGTTGGTGAGTGGGCCGTAATCTACCACGCAGGCCCAGTGCGGGTCGGTAGATGTCACATGTCTTCGAATTTTTGGTACTAGGACATGCCGGTTTCCTCACGATGTTTTATTTTACCGTTTTGAGAGCAGTGGTGATGAAATAATTTACACAAAGTATAGCGCCTGTCTGGGTTCAGACCTACGACATATAACTCGTAAGTCGGAGCCGTTACGACTGGGCCACCCCTGTTCTCAATTCTAATGATATCAATACTGTAAATAAATTTTGTTACAGTCACGAATCATACTTTAATCATTACACACCTCCCAGACATAGAGCTGCAAATTGCGAAAATCGTAAGAAAATTTGAATTTCGCGGGCTATCTTAGCGTGAAAATTTATAATTCTTGACCTTCCTAAATCCGCTGAACGATGACACTTCAACGCAAAGTCAATAAAAGGCACTGGAACTACGATCAACTAAAGCCACTGTATAAAGCCTATTTGGTACATTTTTATATCATTTTACTGAAAATGAAAACAGATACGAGACAATAAAACGTGTGGCAAAAGCGTCGATTTGTTATCAACGGATATCATTTTTATTTTCGGAGCCCGAAAGTTTTACAGGAAAAGAATATTTACGGGGGTGCGTCACTGTTGCCTGCCTTAACAAACTTTGCGTTTGTTTTTGACATTTCTCTTTATTTTCTCTCTCTTTATTTATAAACGTGGTGTCTAGACGAGTGACTAGACTCCCCCTATGGCTCCCCATACTGCCAATTATTGAATGCTGCAATAACTCTGCAGCGGAGAAAAAAGTTTAATCTCCTTTGAGTGATGACGCACGAGTGTATTTTGACGTAAGTTATATAGACACTTGTATTAGAAAGGGTAGATACTGTATATAGGGTTACGAATGATTGGCTGCAAGTTTATTGAGCCTGTGCAATTATTTCATATGATATAATAAAAATGTTTAATAATTTTCTACAATAGTATCAGAAATTGCTATCTTATAAATAAGATCGCTATTCCACTGCCAAGCTGTTACTAATTTCCATAAAGATTTTCACAAGATAAATACAATTTAATGGTCCAGAAATAAACAGTTACTGGGAATATTCATAACTTCTATGAAAAAAAATCCGTAGCAAGTCTCTATTTTTTAATTCCCAACGGAAACAGGGGTGTAATAAGTTTAACGCCTGTATCTGTTTCTGTGTATCTGTCTGTGGCATCGTAGCTCCCAAACGACCGAACTGATTTAGATTTTTTTTGTTTTGTTTGAAAGGTGACTTGATCGAGAGTGTTCTTATCTTATTCAAGAAAATCTATTCAGCCGTTTGAAGATTATCAGCTCATTTCTAGTTGATGAATGGATGTGAGCATTTTCCACAGGTCTGATCGAATCGAAATTTGGTATTCGGTTACTTCACTGATATTTAAATAATATTATTAACCTTGAGCTGAAGCTGCAGCATCTTCAACTTCCTCACCAACTTACAGCAGAGATATCGTGTTTGGGCTCATTGAAATGGTCTCAATGAATAGGTAATAGATAGATGACAATCAGGGTCTGTTGATGGAGTAGCAAAAAAAATGAGGGTAAATTTGTGTCGTGGGTTTTGAAAATTTTAAATTTAACTTTTAATTTGTCACCCTAATGGTTTATCTTCTTCAGGATATTGTTCTAAAAGTAAAATAGGTACTTACACTGTGAAATTGAAACTCTGAGGAGTTCGTTTCGTCTAAAGGATTTTAATTACCCAGTTTCAAATGAGTTTCACCCAGCAGAGATATTATCTACGTCGAGACTCGGCTACGGTGAAGAATTTTTGAATTGTGCAAAGCTTTTTATTCATATCAACATGTTGTTTTTACTCAGTTGTATGAGAGACGAGAATTTGAAATTAAAAATTCTAAGCTTTCTTTGCAAAGGTGAACGTGGCGCAGGTATGTAATTTTGGCATTTTTATTTAAAAAATCAGAGCTGGTTATCACTAAGTAAGTACCTTACGAACGGAAAATCGGGTTACCACGTTGTGTCTAGCATGGCATGTGACAGAATCTATATACATACTATCTGAACGATCCTAGAACCCGACTGCAGCGCCACCTACCGGGTCCAATTGTATTTTCAAACCATCCAGAAACCCATTGAAATATACACACAAAATTTCATCTAAATCGGTTCAGCCGTTTAGGAGGAGTTTGGTGACAAACACACGTACAGAAGAATTATATACCTATTATATATTAAGATAATAAAATAATAACGAAGTCAAAAGTAGTCAAAACTGTACACTAAATATTTCTGAAAGAAAAAAAGTACTTGCTTCGAGATGTGGGAATGAGTTTGATGCCGAAAATATAGTTTTTTGAATTTATGTCTGTTTGTCTGAATGTTTGTTTCGGATTGGCGCAAAAACTGCTAAACAGATTTGTATAAGATTCTGGATTAGCTAATAGGGTACTTTTGATTCTGGCAGTACGTTCCCGTGTATATAATAATTTCCCAATTTTAACGCTTTTGCGGGCGCTTGACGTCATCACAACAATAAAAGTATTTTGTATAGCGTCCGCGAACCGATTATTATTGATTGACAAGTGGGTGGGCGGTTTGTATCATTGACTCATTAAGAAGGAACTAATAACAACTAAGGGCGCGTAGTTGTTAGAGCGAAAAGCTCATTATATTTACATAGATAAAATATTGTTATAATGAGCGTTTATAAATACACCGTTAACAACAACATTTATTGTGATTCTTTGGTAACAGACAAGGCTAGAATAATAAATAAATATTTTGGTACGACGTGTCCCGCCTACACTTGAACGATATATCAAATTGATGTAATCTATAGATAAAAACACATATTTACAAACTTGCTACAAAGAAAAACAAAAGAATGCTTTGATATAAAATAAAAATACGTACGTATTTGTACGTAGGAAATTAGGTAGGTATACCTATAGACTTTTAATTGTTTGGTAAGTGATGAGTGATTAGTAAATGCTTATTGGTTTTGACACCTGGCTACGTGCAACGGCTTAAACTCAATGATGTTATATAGGAAAGATACGCTACGTTCATAGTGAGCGGCATTCAGATATCGTTGCGTTGTTATTACAATTGTAGGTACTTACATAAACAGTAGTGTTCAACTATGATTGCGATAGATAATACGGAACGTATGATACAGAAAGAGACTGCTTGGTATTTTTAACCGAGTTCTAAAAAAGGAGGAGGTTCTCAATTCGGATGTTTGTATTTTTTTTTTTTATGTTTGTTCGCGCATAACTCCGTCGCTTGCCAACCGATTTGAAAAATTATTTTTTTGTTGGAAAGGGTATACTTTCCAAATGGTCCCATTTTTGTCAAAATCCAGTTTTGATGATGGGATCCTGGAGAAATCGAAGGAACTCTTCAAATATTATAGGCACACCTATAGCGATTTGGGTATTTTTTATAGTAGCTCGTGCATTTGCTCTCGGAAAGCACCACTTGGTGAAGTGGAACTGATGATGAAGACCACAGATGGCTACCGGAACTACTCAATGATAAATATTTCACGGGTTGCGATTCGATTACTTTAATATGGTTGCTAATCAATTTCCGCTCGTCACACAATGAGTGTGATGAGTGGTTGTTGAGGAGTTCTCCTGGTTCTTACCAGCAGAACTGAGGAGTTCTGCTGGTAAGAACGTCCCAGCATCGGGAAAAGCAATATTTTGTAACATGTGATGAGCAATTGACATTAGCCTATTGTAACTTATACAAATTATAAACAGACCCACTAAAAAGCGAGAAATAAAAACTTTTTAACAAAAAGAAAAAACCGACTTCCAAAAATCACTACAAAGTGAAAAATAACTTTAATTTCGGAAGTCGGTGGCAAAAAACGAAAATATATTTAATCAGACACCGACTTCCGAAATTAAAGTTATTTTTCACTTTGTAGTGATTTTTGGAAGTCGGTTTTTTTTTTTTTGTTAAAAAGTTTTTATTTAGAGTTATTACTAAGCCATGGACACGCTTCGTTTCGCTCGCAGCTATTAGCCGACTAAATCAAATTACAACAATTGTCTGAATTTGTCTGCAACAATTTGCGCGCGCTAGTGCCATAGCTACTTCTTTATTTATATAATATCATTGCTTGAACTGGTCACCAAATGGACATAGTAATACATTCGTTGTGACTTTTTTGACATGCGATGAACATTTTTGATGTCAAGAAGAACCACGTAATATGAGTAAAGCATACAGCGTATTATATAAGATTAGATTTTTTGTTTGTTTGTAATGGATAAACTCAAAAAATACTCAACCGATTTTAAAAATACTTCTTGCATTTGATAGCCCAATTCTTGAGGAAATTATAGGCTATTTAACAGCAAAGATAAAAAGTCAGAAAAACGCTAAGCGAAAACGAAATAATAGCGCGGGCAGGCGAACGGGATGGGTCGGGGGGACAAGTTTCACTTAGACGAAGTCGCGGGCAAAAGCTAGAAGTAGTAAATAAAATGTAATAAACGTATGTAACGTAAGTAAATAATCCTCTAACATAGGTTCATAGATATAGAAGATCCTTTTAATTTTTAAGACTACATGAAAATCCTCAATAGTGGGAAGGTAGTGCAACGATCTTCTATCTTGGAAAAATAATGGTGTGCCATTTTTATGACCGGTTCTCCGAGAACATTTTCATTACGTTTGCACTGAAAATGATAAGTTTTCGCCTTAATATATTTCGCGTCATGTAAGTTTGCCGCTCTGAAGTAGGTACACAAATACAAATAACACAAACAAAACACAAACACAACACACACATACATTTGCTCATATGTGCATGTGTATGTGTATTTTTTGTTTTTTTTTTTTGTTTTGCACACATTTGCACAGTGTAGAAATGACTGCGTCAATATCTATAGTAAAACAGCAGCGCTATGCCATGCGCATCGGAAAGCCTGATGGTTTCAGAGCGGCAAACTTACGTGACGCGACCTTGGCATTTATAAGTTGGTAAGGTAAAATATGACCTACCTGAAAGACAAGGGATAAGGGAAGTTCTAACTCTTGCCCACGGCTTCGCCCGCGTGGAAGTCGATTTATTCCACGGGAATGTAGATACTACCGGGATAAAATGTTTTCAATGACCTAAACCAGGTCATGGTCTATCCGTGTGCTAAATGTCTTCCAAATCTGTTCAGCTGTTAAGGTAAGTAGTGCTGCCAACTAATGCCACCATTGAGAAAAAAAATAATAAGAAAGTCTGGAGATATGGAACATTTTGAAATTTCCTTTTTCTCAATGGTGGCGCTAATTGGCAGCACTACTCGCCTTAAGGCGTGAAAAGGTAATAGACAGACATACAGACAGAGATTACTTTCACATTTATAATAATAATCGGTAGCCTTAGTGCGAGTTTTTATACTTACTCGATCACGTTAACGAAAACTTCAATTTGTACTGAAATTGAGTAAGCGCCATCTGGTGACTATAAAGGGAAACACAATTATTCCATACAAATTGACGTAAGTTAACGGTAACGTAAACGCGATCGAGTAAGTATAAAAACTCGCACTAAGGCCTCAGTTCGCGGATGGTAAACGAGATACGATAGAACTTGTTAAGTAGGTAAGTATAAATAATGTGTAAGTATGGATATTGGTGTGGAAGTATGGATTAGTAAATTATATGGATAATTATTTTGGTTGGATATTGGATGGTCGTAATACGCATGTGGTGCCTTCGCTTCGTTTAAAAGACTATCTCAAAAGATCTAGTTTCCCTCTCAAATACCTACTTAGAATTTTGAAAAAGATCTAGAACATTTTTCTTAGCATTGCAACGCTTATTTTCAGCAGTGTAAAAGACGCTCCTTTTCTTCTCTTGAATGCAGAACATTTCAACAGTGCAAAAGATATTCTCTTTTTGTACCTTCATAAATATTTTAATGACTTTTAAATCAGGGATTGAAATTGCATACCTAGTCACTCTCAGGTGTTCTGCAAATAAGTTTTTCCACACTAGAAAATCATTTTTCAAAAAAAATCCGATTATCAATAATTCCAACTTCAAAAACCGGTCAAGAGCGAGTCGGACTCGCGCACCGAGGGTTCCGTTCAGATTTCTGAAAAAGTGTGCTATTTAGAGACATCGTTTTATTTTTCCTTTAATCTTTATATAAACTTCAACTACATAGAATAATTTCAGATTTTTCTCTATGCAAACTTCAGAGATAACGAGGTGAAACGGTATTTTTTTTATATTTTTCATCAAAAGTCGAAAACTATGCGGTTTAAAAAAAGAAAAAAAAATGTTTGAGAATGTGCAAACAGCGCTCTTTCACCCCACATGAATGATGATGGATCATGTTGTTCTTTCCCCACATGCCCTAGTAGCCCCACTTCGAATTTTTAAGACCTCCTTTCAGGCCCTGTTGCAAAAAACAATTATACATTTTTATTTCTTTCTTATTTGCAAAATAGTTGGGCAAACGTCATCTAAAACTGTTATTAGTAGTTTTTGAGATATCCAGCTGTGACAGACAGACAGACTGAGTCCACCACAAGGGTTCCTTTTTACCATCTTGGTACGAAACCCTAAAAAGGCGGAGGTTATATGTATAATTATGTTCGTGAATAAGTATTTTTTTCGTGGGTGTTTCCAGAACCGAATCATATACAAAATCTCGTAGAACCGGAACACTACCTACAACTACTATCTCTAGACCAGACCAGCAATTATATTTTTGCTGTTCCGAAACTGGAACCCGTAGCGCAGAAGTCAATCAGATTAGTCAGTGCACAAAAACTGTCAAAATACCTATATATAAAAAAAAAACTTCCAGAACGAATTTCTGCTATGGCGGCTAATCTCAGCGTAGACAAGCCAGCGACGCGAGAGATATGGAGCACAAGTGTGTGCGCAGACACAGGTGCATTCACTCTTTCCAAACTCTGATAGGCCAATGGGGTGGCAATCCGACACGGCCGGGGAGAGATCAGGCGCAGGACCAACGCAATGGTTTCACGTGCTTTCCGAGACACGGGGGTATTACACCGCCAACTTCCAAACTCCGTAGGTACTGTTACTCATACAGTCATCCGACGAAGCCCGAGCTGCATACGAAGTTCGGCGAACTACTAATGCAGCTCGGGCTCTCGTCGGACGACTGTATGATGTATAGACTGTGCTGTTACTGAGAAATCTAATGGAAACACCCAATAATACTTTACCCGACCCAGGAATCAAACCCAGGATCAACGGAACATTAGGTATACAAAGGCCCATAGGGCATAGGGTAGGACCTAATAGATTGCCTCGTTGCTCTAATTGTCTAGGAGGAGCTTGTGGCTAAATAATAACAGCCGCACGGGTCTATCTATAAGGTTAAGCTACGCTTGACGGGTGTCCGTGGATGGGTGACCATCTTTACATAACGAGACTTCTCCATGCCTCGGAAAGCATGTTAAGCCGTTGGTCCCGGCTGTCATTCGTGGATCTTTGACAGTTGTTACGGGTCGTCAGAAGCCCGAAAGTCTGACAACCAGCCTTACCAAGGGTTATCGTATTACACAGTAACTTCGTTGTGGAGGTCAAATAGGCAGTCGCTCCAAATAAAATATACAGGATGAAATTTTAATCGTTTTAATCCTCTTAAGGGGTCATTGTACTCATCATTATGAACAACTTTTACTATGGGACCAAACCTGAAATCGCAAAAAAAAAAATCAGCTGTTCAGTACATTTATCTACATTTAACTCTTCAATATGTAGGGAGCAGCTGATTTTTTTTTTTGCGATTTCAGGTTTGGTCCCATAGTAAAAGTTGTTCATAATGATGAGTACAATGACCTCTTAAGAGGATTAAAACGATTAAAATTTCACTATGTATGTATATAGATGCTAAGAGGGATGTGTGGTGTTACACGAATGGATAGAATAAGAAATGAGTACATAAGAGGAAGTCTAAAAGTGGCACCGGTGACTGAAAAGTTGTGCGGAAATCGGCTGTCATGGTATGGGCATGTGATGCGGAGGAGTGGGTAAAATGTCGTGAGGAAAGTTTAGAGTATGAATGTCGATGGCTATAAGAGTAGGGGAAGACAAAGAAACGATGGATGGATTGTGTGAAAGATGACATGGCTAGAAAGGGGGTGACTACCGAGATGACGAATAATAGAGAAGTATGGAAAAAAAGGACATGTTGCGCCGACCCCAAATAGATTGGGATAAGGGCAGGAGAATGATGATATGTATATAGTCAGCTGCATCCGGTTAGACTGGAAGACAACCCCAACATAGTTGGGAAAAGGCTAGGCAAATTTATTGTTGATGTAGTTGATGTGTGTCGCAAGCGCTACTGCTGAGCACGAGGTCCTTCCCGGGTCGGGAAACGTGTTATTGGGTTTTTACATCTGAAGTTTCTCAATAGCAGCCTGGAGTCTGGATTTGTGCCCGGTTGATAGCAATAGGCTCGCCCCCTGTTACATGGACTTAAACATAACTGTCGAAATATGGGTGTACTGCACCTCCGCCTAACTCTTCAGGAAATACAGGTCTGATGTTATTGGTATTCAGAACTAAGGTACCTACTTATTTTCCAATATTTTTATGAAATTCAATGTTGTTTTTTTTCTGTTAACTCGGCAAAGCCCTTGCATCAAGGTTGTTTTATCACCCTCGCCAGTCAGAGGGGTAGCCTGGCACATTGATGGATGGCCCACGTTGTTCCTTGTCAATATTGGAGCCAAATTGATAGAGCACGTATGCTGCACTCTTCAATTATAAATTATATTATCTTTGCGCTCGGTACAATCTGATTATATTGTGAGAGCTGAGCTCGCGTCATTAGAGCTGAGTAATTAGTATGATTTTAGCGGTTATAATAATTATGTTGCTTGTTTGATGTTAGCAGTGTAATTAATATGTTTTGGTTACAGTAATAGAATATTTACCTACATGGTTAGTTCTACTAAAGGTACCATCGCGAGCATTTGCGATGGTACATATTTACAATCGGGGTATCCAGTAAACATGTTTGGTTTAAATTATGATGGTGTTTCGTTTTTTTTTTTAATTTTGTGTGTAACTATTCAACGATCTTCGATGTTCGTTAATGTAGGTAAGCCAATAAGATAATTTTTTTTTTTTTTTTTGTAAGTATATCTCGGAGGGACCATGGGCACAAAATTTCCCCGTGGGTCTACGGCAGGGACTGCTGGGTATTTTAGCAACTACTATTGCAACATCAACGTTAAAATGTACATTTTTATGTTATCTGTGGCAACACGCCCCTTCCAACTGTAACACTGGTCCAATAAACAGACGTGAAAATACTTGACCGCTGTTTTTATTATTTTTCCTGGGCTCCAGCGCTATCAGCACCTATCATCAGCACCCACCACCCAACACAACGCTGCACAGGGACCATGGGTAATAAACGGTAAATCATTCAGTTCAACACTACATAAGACTCTCTCCGGACGAGACAATGTGGCCCGTTCACTAGAATCTACGTGTAAAGTACTAAATCTGAACTAATTTGCAGCAATTAGACGGAGAGCAGCTATTTACTAAATGTGATCTGCTGTTTCCGAGAATATATTGTACCTATCTAATTACAAGTACGACTGTTAGTAAGAGCTTTAAGAGACAATTTAGTCATTAGGCGGATACTTTATTGTCACCACCCAAGAAGCTTGTGGCTAAGTAATTAATAACAGCCGCACGGGTCGATCAATCAGGTTAAGCTACGCTTACCACGGTTGTTCCGTAGATGGATGATCTTTACATACCAAGACCCCGCCGTTGGTACCGGCTGTCATTTGTAAATCTTTGACAGTCGTTACGGGTCGTCAGAAGCCCCAAAGTCTGACAACCACTCATACCAAGGGGTACCGTATTACCCAGTAACTCGATTGCGGAGGTCAGATAGGCAGTTGTTCCATGTAAAATACTGGTATTCAGCTGCATCTGGTTAAAATGGAAGCTGACCTCAACATACGAGTAGTTGGGAAAAGGATATAGGCAGATGATGACGGGTCATTCCCGCTCGTCCACACCCCGTCGTCCACACTGCGGATGACCTATCTGTGTTGGGGATAATTTTAGTCTAGATTAATGTAAATTGTAGTCTAAGTACTTTCTGGAATCAAAACCTAGGAGCTATGGATGACTTACCCTTGGACTTACCGATGAATTTTATTTTTGCGTAGCTAAATTTTGTGTTCCATATCGCCATCCCTCTCTGCCCTTGTAGATTGATACGCAGCTTGAACCCAGACCTTGATTTCAGTATTCACTCTCCCATTACCTATTTGTACTTCTTTCAAGCCATGTAAATAATCATCTTGTTCTTCGATACTCACTTTTCTTACTAACGATATTTTTAGATTAGTAATTTATTTTTTCTTCCCAATCAAATCATTGTATCAGTTACCAACTCGAAAAACTACTTTCGCAAACTAATTTCAAACAGGGGATCACTTGCACAAGTAATATTAAACATATCCTTTTAATACGACCCCTAATTAAAAAGGGGCACCGACTTTTTAGGGGTGTATTTTTTCGTAATGACAACTAGTATCGGAAATGAGTCGACCTGTATTACTTTCTATTGTGTTTAGGGCTGTGCCCCGTTAGTAATCCGTATCATCTGCTACTGGGGCAATTATTTGAAAGGGAAGTTGGTTGGAGCGAACATAAGCTGGCCGCGTGGACGGCCCTAATTGTTGCCAGTGATAACCAATATGGGCTTAGAGTAGGGTGACTGCAATGAAGCTGAATTATTATTATTGGGTCGAAATTTCCAAGTTTTTGGCAATAAGATATTACTGGCTTCCGCTCGCTGCTTCGGCCGCGTGGTATGTCGACAAGAAGATAGCCTATGTCCTTTACCAGGTCATGGTCTACCCGTGTGCCATATTTCGTTCAAAATATGATCAGCCGTTTTAGCATGGAAGCGTTACAAATGCGCAAACCAAGAAACAAACTCATTTTCGTATTTTTAATGTAAGTTATGATAGGATTAGGAAGTTAGGATTATATGGAGGTACCGAATTTCATAAAAAGTGTAGGTACCTAAATAGAAGTCGATAGAATAATAGTAGTCTATTATTATACTTTTATTTCATTAAATATTACATTTATGGCTATTTTTTATATGTTTTTATTTTATTTTTAAATATTATAATAAAAAAGATATAAAAACATTAAAAAATAGTAACCCACCGGTATCTGGAACAGGGTCCAAGTTACCGGCGGTCAGGGCTCCAGAGAGAGGAACAAAGCTTCATTTAAAATATTTCCCAACGTTCGCACACTCATTTGGTCATTTTCCTCATTTATGACAGTGCAATATCCGTTGATG
Source organism: Cosmia pyralina (assembly GCA_946251885.1). NCBI lineage: Eukaryota > Metazoa > Arthropoda > Insecta > Lepidoptera > Noctuidae > Cosmia > Cosmia pyralina. The sequence goes on from OX276355.1 coordinate 16,170,852, forward strand.
ACAGACCTGTCAAGTAGAATGATTAATGATTTCTCAACTGATAAAAAACCTACAAAATTAACGCATTTCCCTTTATTTATCATGCTCGCTTTATAATGTCTTTACGATCTTTTACACTTATTTACTTTGACCTTTAAGCTCCGTTTACACGGTGCAAATTTCTTGAACGTTCAAGAGCAATAATTGCATGTCATACTCGTAGGTAGAGCACGTTAAATTTTTTTGCCATTCAAGAATTGCATGCAAGTGTTTATTAAACACGCGTGCGATTCCATAAAATGGCGTACAGAATAATTGGATGCAAGTTTTTCTATTCAATAAAATCTCATGCGTGTTGTTTAGACGGCGCCAATTAATTGCTCTTCAATTTTATGGTATGCCACAGGTAAAAAACTTGTACCTTGTACCATTTACAAGGTACAAGCTTTAAACTTAAGATTTTCAGGCAAAAGATTGTGACCATACTTACCACACTATAAGGCCACTTTACTCACCATGTCCCGCTAGATAAAGCACGAACAGTCCCCCTACATCAAATGTCAGTGAAAAATAAATTATAACAAAACAGGGTGCGTCATTGTGTCCTTCGCCTCACGCATAGACCGCAGAGATTGACTGCACCCTGTGGATCAACCGTGACGCATTGCTTTTGCAAAATAGTGCTGCTAACTGCGTCACGGCTCATGTAAAGTCGATAGGTTCTATGGCATTCAATAAATTTTGTTCTAGTTGACTGGTTCGCCTTACATATTTTATAAAATGTTTTAGATGAGAAATTGCTTTGTGTCTGCTTTGTTCGGATACATTTTGGAAAACATGGAAATATGGTTGGTTAGGTATATTTATTAACATGGATGAATAAAAATGTAGCCGATTTGTGTGCCGCATTTTTTTTTTTTTTTGTTTAAAACTGTCATACATTCAAGAAAGAGGTACTTGACGTACTTGTCTTTAAAAAATGCTTGATTCGGCGGAGTTCAGATTTGTATTTTACGATGATTTTAAAAATGATAAGAATATGTGTCATTTTAAATCAATTATTTTTTTAAAGTTAGATATTATAGGTACCTCGTTCTTTCATCTTTAGCGTCACTAAAAATACTTCTTTGACTAAGAAAATCACTAACTACCTACTCTATTTTACTTCCATTGAGCTAAAAAGCTCAAATCGACTAGAGCGTAACGAAGCCCATCACTACAGTTAATACGCTCCTAAGTATTGTTGCACAACATTTGCTTCATTGTTCGCGAGCCCCGTCTGTTCACCTATATCATCCCCTCACTAAAGATTACATTGTTATTACAATAACGATTAAAAAGCATACCATTTTGTATCGCTACAGTAACAAGAATGAATCATGTCTCTTTGTCGACAAATTTTTTGGGCGTCCCTATTATAAAATAGCTCTATTTAAGTATAACGCAAATTAATATTAATGACCCGTAAAATAAGATATGTTTTCACCGTTATAACTTCTTTACAAATCCAAATTATGAATGTCATGAAAGGCGATTTTTATGTTGCCATCATTTCCTTAGAAATAAGTACCTATACCCCTAATTCAATGCTACCCCCAGGAAATCATCTAATTAGGATGTTCAAAATGATACACAGAACCATTTACAATACATTTATTTTCATATAAAAATGCGCTTCCCGTCCTGTCGATTAACCCGGCCACTAAAAGCAGACAGTCATACCTTACATACGAATAACATTTAAGCTTGTACATGAGGAAGCAAACGACTATGCTGAAGGTTTTCTTACTCTTCAATTTGCAATTTGTTCAATGAAACACGTAATTCAATTGCCCTAAATTGTATCTATCGAGGCAGAGTTAGAACTTGCTATTTGATGGTTAAATTGAATTCGATTGTTGGATTTACAACAAGACAAGTTTAATACCTGTTATTATAGTTTCAACACGACTCAAGACTTCAGTTAGCAGTTCTGAGTCATACCTGGTCTGCGAGTTTTAGAAACTTCTCGAACTATTTCCAACGCCTTTTCTAAATGACGTCAACAAACAATCGATATATCAGCAAACAGATTATTAACATTTATTCCCAAAACATTATCCTACGATTACTTCATAAATTCATTTTTTATCAAAGGCGCTGTATGGAAGTTTAAAAAAATAAAAAAAAGTGTAAGTTTAGGTACAAGATGTAGATAAATAGGTACTATGATAAAATATCTTAAATATATTAAGCGGTTATAAAAACGTTTTTGGCTCTATTAGAGCAGACTGCTAAATTGCGTGACTTTAAAAAACATGGTGGTATACTTGATTTAATTTAGCAGTCTGATTCCAAAGAGCTGGCACAATACACATAAAAGACAAAAGGATAATACATTCTTAAAGCTAAGAAGTAGTTTATTAAAACTAATATCGAGATCAGAAATATAAAATATGTGTTGATAAGTACATCAAAAGTTTAAGTGTATCAAAGTGTTAAGTACTAGAGTTTATTGCATTGTGATGGCAGCATTAGTGTATAATATTAAAAGACTTCTATTCTTTATCTGTATTGTGCTCCACCATACCTAAATCATTACAATAAGTAGGAATATCTAAATAGACTTAAATCATCTAACAGGTATACATTACCTAACTAACGATTTTGTTTATAAAATTAAACATGACACCTAGGCAGCTTATACTGACATAAGCAAGCGTCCTATTAAAATCGTCACATAGACATTATTTGGAAAAATGAATAACAGGTTTTTTCTGGCTTCATTTAACCTTGTTTGAGATTGTATCGACATTATGAGACGTTAAAAACAGGTAGAATAAGAAAATATTTACAGTCTTAACTATTTATTTACAAAGCCTAACATTAACTTACAACTATAGTTCAGATTTCTTCACTAAAATTAAAGGCAACTCACCTTACTAAAACAAAAACAATTCGGCAAAATAATAGTGTCAAGTTCATTCCATTCATTTTTTAATATTAATATCATGATGGTTAAGATTTATATCTTGTTATGACTAATGAAAATAGTATGACAGTACTAACAAATATATGAACAAGAAATAGAAATAGAGAAAAATATAAAAATAATTGTCTTTTAAATACTCATTGATATAACATTTGCTGATAAAATAAAATTGTGACGTGTATCTTTACATAATACATTATCCTATATACACTAAAATATAATACCCTCATTTATAAGAAATATACTAAAAGGCACATTTAGTACCTCTTGAAGCAGCTGTATCTTTCAAGAAATGTATAGAGTGCAATACAGTTCCATTGATAAAGACAAAAGCATTGCCTCTAACAACAAAACTCTAGAAAATCGTATAAAATATGTTTTGCATGATTATATTTAGAATTTTAGACGTTATAAAAATATATAGAGAATATGTGATGATGAATAAGGTTGAGATAGTAAAGCTGAATACTTAAGTAAACTTTTGGCAGTTTAAAATACTGGTTGCGCTCACATATACACAAGCATATCGAATGTAACACCAAGTTTTGACGATTAAACACTCATGATCATTTAAATCTCCTTTTAATTTCTACATGGTCTTTATACGGCGGAATTCTTGCCAATGATTGGTCCACCACTAGTTGCATATACTCGGTGTCCGTCGAATTCAACTGAAGAGTTCCTCTTGATAGCATCATCATTGGTGTCCTTCAGTGGCTCCTTTTCATCCCTGTGTCATAAATTATGATTAGGTCTTGCTTACGGTTCAGATGTTATTCAGGCTTTATTTACAGCGTATCCGCTGTTTAGAGTTGCATATGTATGTAACAAATTTCTTTTAAGTACAAGTCAAGTTCTAAATTGTAATTATGCAACTTTAAACAATGACCAAACAAAACTACGCGCATTAATGGATGTTTTATGTGAGATATATAAGTTACACAAATGTGATGATAGATGATTGAAGGTAAATAAAGCGAACACAACAGAAAGCCAAGGAATTAATGCAGAATACAGTTTTGGCAGACACTGCAATCATGAAACACAAGGCACAAACAAAAATCGATAATAAGGATAAAATTGAATGATATATTTGAATGTCTTACACTGGCGTGGTCGGTACATAGCTACACGTGGTTGAAATGGGCAGCATAGGGAAAGACAAATAATATTTGTTAGTGGAGTGTGCAAATAGTAAAACATCTAAAAGACAAACTAAGAAAACCCGTGACATAAGTGCTTGGGGAAGAGTTATACACATTAGGTAATGATAGGATTACAAAAAAAATAAATTTTAAATAAATAAGAACGAAAAATTGTCGTAAGAGATGTTCCAGTTTAACAGAACTTGACGGAAGTTTTCGGATACAAAAGACGTGACACCTGCTTCCAATTATATAATTATACAAATTTCTGCTGCTATTAAATTAGTTTACCTTCAAAAAGCGGCACTGTACACTACTTCACAACTACAACACTTTAACAGTCTTCAATCCAAAGCATTACGTTTTCTATGATCATCTCCATAGCTATATACATAAGGCAAATCGCGAAGCTTGTCGTCTTTGATATGTACAAACTGCTCAGCCCCAGCGAAAAGTCTTATACATACATCATCCCCTTTATTAATAACTTAATTGTCCGTTCAAACCAAATGAGCGTTCGGTTCAGGATATGTTCCTCCTCACAAGGGCCGAACCATATCATCCGCACAAACAAAGCATGCAGGCAGTCTCAAGATTTCGTATGGCTATTGTGTGGTGCCTTACGTAGGGGTCGGCACGAGCTTGACCGGCGGCGGCAGGGGCGCGGGGGAAGGTGGCGCGCGCGGCTTCGTGCTGCAATAAGGGAGCGGGAAGCGCCAACCGTACAGACTAGCGGGCAGAAACATCTCTCATCGACACTAACACTTAACATGGAACACGGGACACAAAGGGATAGGCTTTGACACGATTAAACATAAGGAGAAATACATATAGACAGGTAATTATTATAATCAACGGAAGACTGGAGTGTATCGGTTATGATGTCGATGAAGTGCTTTTGGATGAATTGTTTGTTTTAAAGATTTTTGATAACATAGATACGAATAATCGTTTAAGTAACAGAAAAGAATAGTAAAAGCTTTACCTTCCCAACTTGGCTTCATCGTCGTTATGTTTCTTTCCGCGTTTGCCACAAAGAGTCGCAATGACTCCTTGCCGTCTGAAGCACAGGAGAAGGAGGTCCACGATGAGAAGACAGATGAAAACTCCAGCCAGTGCTAGTCCAATAATGGCACCACTTGACAAAAGTTGTGGTGGCGCAAATCCGGAACGTTCGACGCCTGTTAATACAACATTGTTTCGATATATTTCTTGCGACGCATTTAAGAGCAGTAGAAGCAGGATACCTACCATTTGCTATAAAAGGGTAAAGCCAATGTGTGATCTTCAAATTACGTGGTAAATGTATCTACTGCTCTTGTCATTGTTAGTTTATGCATCATGTCACAGAAGCTGAAGATGTTAGATGACATGGAAGTGATTGTAATCAATGCAGTTTTAACTCTTGTGTACTTAGAAGCAAATTAATGTAAGTTATAAAAGTTGTACACAATAATACAGACATTCATTGCAATCAGCAAATTGGTGACAAACAGGGAGTGCTTTCAGATAAAGAAATCGTGCACCCAATCACCGGCAACTATTCTATCATTAAAGACTCGTCAAACTGTTTTGGAAGAAAGCTCTCCGCTAGAATGAAATGGGGTTTGAATGAAAAATGTAAGATGACGAATGATAGAAACGAAAGATGATGATGCATAAATCGAAGACCTTAAACTTAATGATAACAATATAATAATCATAAGAAAGAAAAGTTGTCAAGATGCAAACATTCCAAATGATTTTCTTTATCGCAAAATAAATGTTCAAACCCCATAACAAGTTTTTTTTTTCTATTAAAGCGGTATCGGAATCTATTGTAAACGTATAATGAGAATAATAATTTGGAACAATAATAATGTTTTAAAACAACTAAATATTGGATGGAACTCTATTAACCATCACCTCAGTACACATATAGTCTTAATTTAAGGAAAATATTAATTGCTGTTTGAAAAACGTATAATCAAATCCCAGGAGTCTGTTAAAACGTAGTCAAATTCTTGTTAATTTTTCAAGCAACAATTTTTTTATATACTTCTATTAAGAAATCCTAAAACCTGGTGAAACTGCCAATGGAAGCAGCAGATGATCGAATAGGTTCGGTAACAAGACAACGAATGGGTCAGGACCGTGTTGGCAGTTTCATAGATTACACCATCCATGCTTGGAAAAAATAAACCGGCACGACTAGGGTAACTTGAAAATCCAAAATATAAATTCTATAAATATTGTCATCTATCATGACTACTAAGATAATTATAATTAAAATGATAAAGACTAAAAATATATTTGGTATAGGGATCGATATAATGTTTAGTTGTCAATGTTTGGACCATGCTATCGGGACAATGTGAATTAATCAGCGTTTGAGGGTGTACATGAAGGTCATGCAATAGTAATTAGTACATTCCAAAGGAAACTAGCAGCAGGATTATTAACTATTAAAAATATCATATTAAGTAAAATTATATTTACCCAAATTTCAGTCAGGGCGACACATACACACTTGTGTAACGATCAACATTCAAAGGGTTAGGTAATGGATTTCTTGATAAGCATCTTGACAGCTTTCTTTTTGATCTCTTATTACAGTTAATCATTAGTCTCATGGGGTATATCAAGGGATGAGGGTTATTCTAATTTCATGGAATTTGGTGATGGAAATTACATTTCGAAAATGAATGAAGTTTTTGCAATGTACCAGTACCTTATACCAACAGTATGTAAATTAATATTTACAGCTAGTGATCGGAACTTCATTCATTTTATGCACTATACAGAAAACTACAAATGGCAAACTTTGTTTTGAAAACATTTATTATTTTTCACATTGGTCATATTTTTTTTCCTAACAGATCACAATTCGAACTCCTTGCATTTAAGTAGAACTTTTGGCTAACTACATTATATTTTCAACCCTCAATATTCAACATTCATATTCCCTTCAAACACCATTTTATCATTAAGATGGACGATTTGTTTTCCACCTTTATTCTATATCAAAAAGACAAAATAGTCATCAAAAATTCGTACACAAATCTTATGAATTCTTATACAACGTTTCTATGATAAAATGTAATGGATGCCTTAATTTTTGGCATTTTTTCCTTAATTAACACTATATTACGATTTTATACTTTGGCAGTGTTAATTTATTAGCCGTTTAATTACCTACATACGATTATACTTAGCTTTTAAATCAAGTATGGAAAAACTTTTTAGTGTGATTCAAAACGCCATTCCGAAATTCGATCAAATCATATTAAACTTTTAATTATTTAATAGTAAAGACACACAATTGGAATCACTAAAGTTCAAAAATCATTTGATGATATTTTCAAACACAAATAACATTTACACTTATTTACACATCAACAAATTGCATTATCACAACAAGTATTCTCCCTAAATAACAACAGTCGTCTTTGGACTTGCTTAATTTAAGATTATTTAGATTTTAACTATTACTTTAAATTATGTAAAACATTATTAATATCGTCGCTAAGACTTCCATTTTAGTGTGAGCCCATCTGAAATGACTTGGACATCCATTTGGGTTACCTAGAAAATATTTGATAATGATAAATACGTATAGTTAATAAGGCAAATAAAAATGTTCTACATAAGAAATCAACAAATAAATTATAGGCAATTCAAACTTACCACTGGTAATAAATTAACACCAACATAATATAAAATCGTCAATACGAAATTTTATAAAACTAAACTAAATATCATAACTAACTTCAAATCATAATTGTACTCAAAATCTAAAAGTAATTTTCAAAATAATATAAAAATTATAGAAAACGCATGCCAAATTACAACAGTTTCACACACTCCTCACAATTGATATTTGCAATATTTTTAAAGTATTTGTACATTTTAAAAGTTATTAATGTTAATTTTATTTTATTTAGGCAAGATTTTACAATAAAAATTAAAACGTGAATGATAAATTAGTATCATAAAAAACCATTCAGAAAAATATGAAGAAAAATAAATAACACAAAAAATGGTTAACAAGCGGATGACTTACACTATGAATTCTTGTACTTGATTAAAGAAAAGCAAAAAAAAACTTAGAACCACTCGAAACACATGACAGGTAAATAAATTCGTTGTGAAAATTACATTTTACAGGAGCACGGCAAAATAAATAAAGGCGCACAAAAAACTAGTTCCAGGTCTGAGTTCACAAAACAAAACACAAAACAAAGGTGAAAAGGCTGAAGGAATATATGGTTGTTGCTTTCGAATTGTATATTGATTCTGAGGCGGTGTAAACGTCGTAGAAGCCGGCCCTTACGGGGACTTCATTACTCTCCTGATTGTACTCACCGAGAGCCGTTTGGACGTAAAGTTGTGCAGGCAGGGAATATCCGAGGACGTTGTGTGCCCGAACGTGCATTCTGTACCGCGTATCCGGGTGGAGACCACGTACTTCGTAACTGATTGCCTCTAGGGACTTTAGCTCCTCGACGATGCATTGAGATTCAGATGCGATGCGCCATTCTCCACTCACTTTCAGCACCTAAATAAAATCGTGAATTTAAAAATGTTTTACCCTGTTACAGATTGTTGGATCATTTTTCTTGCTCAGTAACGGAATATTCTTGAAACATTTATATAAAAGCAATCCTATATAAATACAAAAGACTACGATAAGTAATAAGTTTATCGGATTCTACGTGATATGAAAAGCGAAATAAATCATCCAAACAATTGAAAGCGTATGTATTGTGTGTGGAAAAGGGAATATTATGTGGTACAACAAAATAAAAAACTTACGGGGCAGTAGCTGATCTCATACATATCGATGGGTTCGCCATTGTTGGCGGGTACGCGCCATCTCAGCTCATATCTGTCTGCGTATTTACCATGCATAAGCGATTCCGGGCTTTCGTTTTCCCACCATTTTGGTTGCTCCGGTGGCGATCTAAAAAGTAAGATATGAATAGTGATGAATGTTATGTTGATGCTGCGATTTATTAAGTTATTATCATTCCAAAATATGAATGGATGTGTATTTGAAGATATAACGATCCGATAATAACATGCGTCTAGCAGCAGCGGTAAGGTGGTGTGGTACTCAGGTGTTTTATCAATCGAGCTGAGGATTTTCAATAATAAATGATGCGTTAGTTTATGAATTAATGAATGAAATGCACCGACCCCAGCGTGGTTTGACCAAACTCCATTAATCGAATGAACCCAAAGATTTTCACTGGAGCCTCATGTTTTATGGGGATATCGAGACCATTGCATATCAAGGAGTAGACCAGGGGGAGCAATAATGGTGGGGAAGACGTGTCCTTAGGATATGGGAGAATTTGTTTGCCGTACTGGATATGCATCCTAAAGTTGGCAATGGGATTGTGCAGAGACGGGTGATATTTATATATGGGTGTCTTTTAAGGACGTCGCCGCTAGGTTGGTTCAGGTCCAGCTTCACCGGTGAATCTTTTGGCGGGGTTAAACTGCTTTCTCGACTATTTTCTATGTCACTGCTATGCGGTGTTACAAGTTACCGATTCCAAAATCGTTGTCTGAAGTCTTGCTACTATCCCTTTTTGGTTTTTTGTATATCTCGCTAGCAGCGTTCTTAATCAATCTCAAATGGCTGAAGACCTAAATAATTAGGTCTTCATCCATTTTCATCCAAAAATTGATTTCTTTGTCGAATTAAGTCATGTCATGTTTTAGGTTGTTATTCCATGTGCAAATAAGTTGGCTGACGACGGTGTGGTTCGCGGCGCCTGTGAACATGTGTGAGAAGCACATCCGTTCTTGATGCGGTTGGTTACGGTTTTTCGTCTAAGATTTCATGCATTTTCTTTTGTCTTAGTTTATTCTTTGCGTAGTTAATTAAGTAACTCATGATAACTTTCTCATATCTTCTCAGTCTTGACCTGTTAGCTTTGGTAAGTGCCGATATTTTCAAACCGTATATCATACAAGGTAGGATCACCATTCGATACAAGGGATATATGGGACTCGATACATAATATCCCCCATATTCAAAATTCATTTATTTACATCACTTTTGGGGGCAAATAATAAAATGTTTAAAAAAGTTTTGCAAACTGTACCGTGTGATATATCAAATGAACGGGTAGGTTTGTTTTTTTAAATTTTAAAATAAATTGTTTTAAAGTTATTTATAAAAATAGACGAGAATTTACCACCGAAACTACTGAGCCTAAAATTTTGAAAACAATACAGAAAATAGTTCTATACTCATAACATGGTAAATCTCGCAATATTGAGCGTACAAGCTTACATTAGAAGTTGCAATGTATGGAGAACATGTTTTTCAACTAAAATGTTAAGTTTGTTCTTCAGATAAATTCATCCCAACCTTCATTGTGCGTAGTTCGACACGCATTTGGGCGATTTTGTTATTTGTGCTTTTCCTTGTTATGTATGTGCCTACATTTAATTTCATCAAATGTAGGTAGATTTATTCCATTAATGATCATGTAGGTCCTTTCGTTTTTATAATAATGATATGTCAAAGACAATTTAAATAATAATAATAATAATTAGTTTATTTTCTCCACAATATTACTCTTAATTGCTATCCTATTTCTACGGTGACATATAGGAGGGGCATTATATTGTGGGAGACTGGTGCCTAAACTAGGCTCAAGGCCTGTATTTCAGGTCACTAGGACTCCTCCATTTATATTTAACATATTATTATTATGTACTCGTACAAAAGGTATACAGTTATGACATATTTAATTTTTTTTTTTTTTTTTTTATGGTGCCAGACACTAGTTAGTAGGGGTTTAATGAGGTATAAGATTCCTTACTAGCCCGTCTTGGTCATTTGTAATGAAAATAAGGTTGTCTGCAAATGATAGTACCACATGGAGTGAGATTTCACGATCTTGGTCTAGTTTGATTAATTGAGTTTCCTCGCTAAGGGTTCTAAAGAAACGATGCGTTTAACGAACACATTATGTATTCACCATCTTGATCTTACAACATTCAAGAAGGGGTATGGGAACAGTATTTTAAATAAAACCAATCACGGTCGAGAGATTGGTATGACGTATGGTATCGTTTCTTGCCTCGAGATATACAATACGTAAAGATTAAATTTAAATTATATTAATTTGTATTCTTGAGACAACAATCTCAAGCTTCAACTTAATAATCTACTGACTGAATCTTAATATGAAGCCTAGTTAGAATTGTTTTTGATTTTATGTAGGTATTTTACTTTTTCTTCTACTCGAACACACGGTATCTACATTTTCTTTATCTTCTTTCCTATCCCAGGTATGCTGGAAGAGATTTCATTAGAAATAAGCATTTTCTTTGTACGTATTTTACTGTACTTTTCTTCTTGTCTGTTTATATAGTTAAGTGTTGTGTGTACATAAATGGTTAAATAAATAAATACATATTATGACGTCTCAAAACTTAGATGTACAAATCAAGAAAAGCAAATAGAACCTTACCTCCTAGGCATAATTACTGTAATAGGGGCCCCCCAGCTGCCAGATCCGACTCGATTGACGGCAGCGAATCGAAAATCATAAGTGAACATCGGCCTCAAATTCTCCACAATGTACGGCGAATTGGCAGACCAAGTCCTGTTCTGGGAGAGATTCCAATCGAAATTGCCATTTTCCTTGTATTGGGCTGTGTAGGCCAATATTGGTGGTCCCATTTCTTCCGCCGGTCCCACGATATTGAATGATACTGATGTCGCTGTTATTGTTTCTTGACGGGCCTACGAAATAAAAGGGATTCGCTATAAGTTATGTGGAACAAGGATTACGTAAAAGTTTTGTTCTCGAAGTTTATTATTGTGACGACAATGTTACAATTGTGAGCTAATCTTCAGATATATTGATTTAAGTAATGTTACATGTAGGTTTTGATAGAGTGTGTTGTAGTATTAAAATGCTTGTAGCTATCCAGTGTAAGAAGTAGTTGAATAATCTTACAAAAATGTATTCCAATTTTGAAACAGACCCTAAAACTGAGCCCAGACGAGTCTATTCTAGAACTAGGTCACCACTGATCAATCGAAGCGAGTCCACATTTAAATCCATTAGGTGGATACCCTGAATTGAAATTGTCCCTCAAGCCGCAGTCTGACGTCACTGTGTTTTTTATTCGGTTCGATTTTTGCTGTCCAAATACTCGCCAATGCTCGCCAAACAATTTAGCTGTAATTACTATTTCACTTACTTGCACAACAGGTCCCGGTGGGAAAGCTTCCCTGAATTGAATTATGTGTTCGGCTTCACCAAGAGTATTGGTAGCAATGCACTTGTAAATTCCATACAGCCCTTTGTCTGTTGGTGTAACGATGACGTAGCTGGATGGGCCAGAGCCGTAGATCTTCACTTGGGGAGTTTCTACCAGATCCAGGTCGCGGAATCTAATGGAAATATTAATGTTTGTAATAAACTTTATATAAGTGAGCTAAGCTAGAACTTTGTAACAAATATAGGAGGATTAGTGCTTAAAAGAACCTCCTCCTTTTTTTTGAAGTCGGTTAATGATGCTTGCAGTAATTAGATAGACGCTTTGCGGCCATAAACTTAATAAGTTACTATGTAGTTCTCTTCATTGTACAGAACATGATAGATAGTAAGATTTATAATATGTTGTAACAGAAAAACATTATACAAACTCACATCAAAAATGTACGAACACGTCATGAGGCTCTAAAATGTTTACCAAAGAAAAAAGCTGCTTGTTCTTATATAAGCTACGTCATAATTTCGCCTAATAATGGATAACTAAGTGAAATGACTGCATTAGAGCCTTTCCTTTGTTTTAACGCACTTACCTCCATTTAATGGTGGCGTTCGGGATACTCTCTGCCGTACAACTTAAATTGGCGGGACGACTGTTCCAACTCCAGATAGGGATTGTCGGCATGTGCTCGAAAGTTGGCTTGAAATTTACTGTTAAATGTCCATTCTTTCTTGCTTCACCACCTAAAATTAACATAAATCGTTCGGAAAGTTTCACTTAAAAAGTTGCCAGCCATTTGATAAAAGTATGAACAATGTGTATAAAGGTACAGTCAACAAAAAAGATATCTAGGCAGCGTAGAGTAACATATTTGTACGTGAATTGCTTCATGTTCAATTTTATATATATTACTTTGTTTTTACAATACTCCTACATTGTAACACACCAACACAAAATTGAATATTTTCACGAAATTGAACATGAAGCAATTTACATACAAATATGTTAGTATACACTGCCTAGACCAGATCCCTGCCAGATACTGTACAGTCAACAAAAGAGAGTCAGTCAGTCTATGCATAGACTCAGAAATTGCCTGTTCTTATAAACAAAGGTTGGGTTTCGATGGGCACCAAAGAAAACTGTCGAAAGACAACAAATTTATTTCTGAATGAGTAGCCAAAAATAACAGACTGCTTAAATGGGAAAACACTTAAGATTATAAGAAAATAATTAATTACCAGTATTTTCAGCAAAACATTCGTAAAGGCCATCATCAGTCCTGTTCAGCATAGCGATTGTGATAACTCCACTAGATTCCATCTGGTCACCAGTATGCCGACTGCTTGTTTCGATTGTAATCCTGCAAAATAGGGAGTTATTTTATAAACTTTCTAACGGTCTATAAAAACTAATTGTGTCTGAGCTTGAAAAGTTTTCATTTTCCGGCTTAGCTCACAAAATAAGTTTTATTTTATTATTAAAACCATTGAAAAGTGTTTTCTATACACAGACTTATTACTAAGCTCTGATATTCACCACACTTTCAATATTAAAAGCCCAATTTTATCACCTACTCTTCCAGCCAGTAATGAACTAACAACCTAATGCTAAAACATAACTTGCCAACCCTAACGCGACACCTGTGTCAATTAAGATAGTAAAACACCATTGTTATAGCCAATTGTCTTACCTGCCCTCGTCGTTAGGTCCATTCAGGAAGCGGTCAGGGTTGCTCAATTTGCGGAAACTAATGCGGGGCGCGGGTCGGCCGGTTGCCTTGCACTCTAATCTACCCTCTTGCTTCTCATCCGCTGTTTTATTGAACAGTTCGAATATTCTAGGCTTCACCAACACTTCCACTTCGATTTCAGTTTCGTTTTGACCAGCTTGGTTGACCGCACTGCAAATGTATTTACCGTAGTCAGCGGCTTCTACGCGGTCGATTTTCAAGAGGCCACTGTTCTCGTTGACGCTGAATCGGGATGTACTTGCCAAATTCTAAACGAAAGGATTTTGATTTTAATACTTTGAATATAAAAATAAAAGTACCTTGAAATAACATCGTGAGGAAACCGGCATGTTCTAAAACCAAAAAATTAAAAAAAGACGTGACATCAACCAACCCGCACTGGGCCCGCGTGGTAGATTATACCCCATCCCCTCTCGAAGAAGGGAGGGCTGTATCCCAGCATTGGGAATATTATAGGCTGATTATTATTGTATGTTAGGTATCTTGAAATATGTTCTGGCAAATAAAGTTTCTATTAAAAAATCTGCATCCTGTATATAAAAAAATCTCTTTTCTTACCTCTCGTGTGGAAGCCTTGATCCAAGAATAAGTAGGTAGTGGCTTTCCTCTAGCTTTACAAGATATTGCAGCACTTTCACCTTCCTTGATTTCAACTCTGGATTCCCTTTCTTCCATTTCTGGTGCAGTGTAAACCTGGAAAATTAAATATTTTTTGTAGATTCAGATTGCTTCTAAAATTACTATGTTTCTGTTTTTATTATTTTGTGGTTCACTTACTTCAAGTTTGATGTTTCTTTCGGCTAGTTCACCAGTTTGGATGACCACAGCCCGACAGGTATAAGTTCCGTCATCACTTTCTTCCACACCTTTGATCATTAAACCATTTGCGTGAATTACGTATCTGTCACCGGTTGTAACCTAAAAAGATGTGTCAGTGTCAGTTTCAAGATTTTCTTTAGCTTTACTTTAAAGATAAAGTATACAAGTATTGTTGCTACTTACAGGATTCCCTTCTTTGAACCAATCAACTGACGGCGCAGGTTCAGCAGTAACTTCGCACATTATTTTAAAATCTTTTCCTTTCGTAGCATATTGGTTTTCATTAGCGTTTGTCCAAGTAATTGCAACTAAAATGAAAATTACATTTTAATAAATGTCAAGTCTCACATAAATTCCAAAGCTATACAAAATTTAATCATTCTTTATACAAAATTACTTATAATTAAATGCAGGTTTGGTACTCATATACTATATATCATTAGGTATATAGCCGCTCTCTTTATTTCAACATATTTATTTAAAATAAACAAGTAAATGTAACAATTCTATATGAATTAATCATACATAGCCAATCAAGTGGATATACCACCGAATATTTTACCCATACGTAACTACATCGATAAAAAGTCAAATAATCTCATAAAGTACTTACTGAACGTTTCCAAGACAACACTGGCGCTCAGTGGCATGTTAGTGTAAGTGGCGACGCAGGTGTAGTTGCCCGCCATGGCCGTAGTGATCGACGATATATACAGCAGTTGCAGCTGCTTCGCTGGCATTGGTTCCGTATATATCTCAGGTCGGGTGCCAGAACTGTTGAGTATAAAGTTATTGATTTTGATTGATGCAGAGTTAACTTAATAATTATAAGGGACACTAAGTTAATAAAAACTATACACTTTAGTAAAGACACCCGGAAGAAATCCGCTTAGCAATCATTTTCTCTGACTACTTGGGAATGTAACTACCGAAAGCGTGCTGTTTCAAACCCAAACAATTATTTTTGGTCCATACATCGCCAACTATTAGCTCAAAATAATCTTAGTTCATAAAACCCTAAGGTACTTACGCAGCTTCATTAATGACGAATCCTTTAGGGTCCTTCCATTGTGGCTGCGTGACGAGCGCTGGGTCCGGAGCATCTACTTGACACGTGAGTACCACTGACTTGCCCACAGCCACTGTCTGCTGCTTCTGCATCGGGAATATCCTCAGATTCTGTGCTGAACATCCTACGAAAGAAAAAAAGGAAAATTTAGAGAAATGTTCATGTTCATTAAGTAGGGGCTCGTGGCGTAAGTAATAAAAGCAGCACTGGTCAATCGAAGGTTAAGCTACGCTTGCCGCAGTTGGATCGTGGATGGGTGATCATCCATTATATATCGAGACCCCTCCGTGCCTCGAAAAGCACGTTAAGCTGTTCTCGGTTGTCATTCGTTGATCTTTGACAGTTGTTACGGGTAGTCAGAAGCCCGAAAGTCTAACAACCAGTCTTCCCTAGATAGACAGTTGCTCCATGTAAAATACTGGTATTTAGCTGCATCCGGTTAGACTGGATGCTGACCCCAACATAGCTGGGAAAAGGCTAGGCAGATTGATTCATGTTCTTTAAAAAAATTCTGTTGTCAAACAACCATATTTGTCATAAGCTCTCGGAATTTATCCGAAGTTAGTTTCATGTTTTATTCCTTCACAGAATATACACGTGCAACAAGAATTAGCAATGCTAAATACAAAATTAACTTCATCTAATGCAAAATAAACACACGTAGGCTGCGGTCCCGCCTTAGTGCAGAAGCATAACTCTTTAATTAAGTTTACCGCAATTTATTCGGCGGCACGTGACCGTGATGCTTATTAGAGGTCTTTACATGTCCCTCAGTGACCACACCGTTAATAACATGATGTGCATACAGCTCGTGCATGTCCCAAAACCCTGAAGTGATAACAACAAGTTTGTTTATTAAGTTTTCTTTGAAGATGATACTACTAATGAAGTTGGTAGAAGAGATTAGAAAGCTTATCTTGATGGTTTGGAAATTAATGTTGAATTATTTTATATTTCTCTTAATAGAAAGGTAAAAGTAAATCATAAAATATTTCTAATGCCATGCCGATCTGTTTCAAATCAACAATTTGTGATCGTACAAACATTGAAGTCTAAACACAACTCCACAGTTTTTCAGTGCCATTTGCATCTTTGTAGATCCTATAGTTATGTGAAACGTTATCTTCTACATCGTATATCTGAGGCATCAACTCAAGTGTTGTCAAGTCTATTCATGTGGGCACGTCTCGTTATTGCAGGGATTTCGAGCCGTCGCCGTCGCCTCTCGCTTCCCGCTCACAATTTATTTTTTAGGGTCATCTCGGAAAAATGGGTAAGGGATACGAAGTTTCTTTTGGGCGTGCGACATATTGAGTTATTTTGCAGTTGGCTCAGTTTAGTTTTCGTGTTATTGGGCCAAAGTTAGTAAGTACTCCTATAATTCAAGATTAGCATGTTAGGTTATTTTTATTTCTACTTAAATCCAGCTGTCTAACAATAGACTTCATAATAAATAAAAACTTGGTTGGGTAAAACTGGTTGGAAACAAACTATTTAATAGATATTCATCATTTAGATTGGAAACCGGCCCCAAAACACGCGAAAGCTGATGATGTATTAGTTAGACTTCTAATTTCAAAAGTTTCCAACACAACAGATTACATTCTATCATACTCGTAAATAACAATATCAATTACTCGAGCACAGAGCTACACAAAGTTTTAAACAAAAACCTTTACGTAAGAGTATAAAATTAGAAATTAATTAAAAGTTACTGAAATTAAATTTTATGTTGTGTGTATAGCTGGATTTCATTAATATTTATTATCGTTTGAACTCTGATATGCCAGATTTTGTGAGGTAAATGAAAATTTGAGCTGTCAAAACCATAATTATTCAGCCTGCTAAAACCATTATAATTTCGGTAATAGTTAGTACAGATTTCAATGATAGGTAAGTAATGAAATGTAATAATTCTAGCTTTGTGATATATTGTCAGAGGATAAGTAAATGACACTACTGGAAACTGTATAAGCAACCATTTCGATCTTAATCATTCATAATAAATCAACACAAATGTTGAAACACATTACAGAATCTATAGACAAACTAACCGACATTATTTCACGACTTGTTCCAAACTTTTCAACCCTTCATATTTTCCGATCCTTACCTATAACGCATACGTCAAATAAATAAGACATACAATGGACCAACATCACCACATCGGAAAATGCTGATGCGTTCTCTATAAAATCCGCAATATCTATACGTGTAGGTAGGCTATATTTCTCTTGGTAGGCGGGAGACGCATAGAATTTTTTACCAAGTTTTTAGGTATGCAGCCCACGTGCCGACCCTTCGTTTTATCCTTGAGTTTGCCAACAACTGCGTCAGTTGCATTTTATACGATACAACGTTGAAATTCTATTGCATTTTCTTGCTTTTCAAGCTGAAGGAATATTATCTTGAAGCAAATCTTCCGCCTAGTTGATATGTTTATCGTTAGTAGCTGGCATAGCAGTACAGTGAACAATAACACCTAAGTCAGGTACAACTGGCCATAATTAGTGTTGCAGTAATTCCGAATAAGACATTATGATTATGTGCGTTGTAATGGGTCGTACTGTTAATTTAATATTAGTCTAACGGACTATATGCTATATGGACGGACTTACTAGCTAGGGAGCATTCTAAATACAAAATATTAAGCTAATGACCGCTAGAAATAGAGAAGTTCTGTCCCTGAGTTTTAATTTATCAGGTCAGATAGATAAGCGCGGCGCTACAGCTTTCCATTCCCAGTCCAAGACCCAGAGGCAGACCTAAAACTAGGTGGAAAGCTGTAGTGCCCATGAAAGAGTGTCAGATGTCCGTAGACAATGTCGAAGATAGAGCGAAGTGGAAGAGAAAGACCAGGAAGGCTGACCCGACCACCATACATAGCCAGGAAGAGAGAGGTCTTATAGATTAGCCGTTCCGGACACTGAAGGACTTTTTTTATCATCATCGGGATCTGGCTTATTTAAATAATCTGCCCAATTGTTTGCCAAAGCAAATTTTATTGTCCTTATCTCTGTAATATTTCAACCAAATTTGTTTTTGTGCTTGTTAATCTTACAATAAAATTACAAAATGCTGACACTGTTTCCCAAAATATAAAAATAAAAGGGAAAATCTGAGAAGATTTGAGCATTATATCATAAAGATATTCTCAGTGGGTTGAGTTTTCATACTTTTTTTGTATAAAATCGGTTATGCGAATTCATGTAGATTGGGTGAGGGAATTTGTATGGAGTCCCATGTGGATATCTGAAGCTTTGCGAGGGATGCTCCTTCAACGTACTACGGTATTTTCTTGACTACGTTTCTTTTGAAGAAAATCTCATTGCTTTGCTGTCATCATCATCTTCCTGCCCTTATCCCATATTACTTGGGGTCGGCGCATCACGTTTTCTTCTTTCATTCTCCCCTGTCAACCGTCACGCTATCATTTACTCCCTTCTCTTTCATATCATTCCTTACACAATCCATCCATCTTTTCTTTGGCCTTCCTCTGCGTCTCCATCCATCAACATGTATATTCATCACTCTTTTAGTCACATGCGTTTCGTCTCTCCGCTTTGCTGTATGTCAACAAATTTTTCAAGGTCTAAAACATAGATGGAATAAAATATTGTTTGTAACATAACATAACATCAAGTCTGTATTCCCCGAAAGGTAAGGCAGGTGTACCCATAGTACACCCACATTTCGCCAATTATGTTTCAAGTCCCATGTAGTAGGGGGCGAGCCTAATTATTATATATATTATGTATATTGCCATCAACCGGGCACAAATTTTTGTTTGTCAATTTGTCACTTATGTAGTATTATTTAGTTGTTAATGTCAAATACATATACGTTACCTTAAGAATGTCGCAGACCTATACCAAAATCTGGACGGAAAAAATAGCTACGATAAAATTTCCGTTAGAAGACAGACATACTGCTAATTAAAACATGCAAAAACAGATAGCAGTTGCCGCATTTTGCCTACTCCTGCAATAAGTATGCAACTTTACGGACTGCCTCTAAAACTTTCACAACGGGAACAGCTGCAAAATTCTGTTCCTTTTTTCATGAACCCGGAAAAACTAAAAGTACTTAGTATCTATGCATGCAACATGGCCCGGTGGCATTACGTTTTGTACTTTCAAAATTTACATAAAAATATCACAAAAAATCTAGCGAAACAAAGGTAGAGTGGAAAATTTAAAGTGAAATAGTATATCATTACATTAAAATAACAATGCCACATTATTCTTTGTTCCCCTGTGTCCCATTCCGTACCTGTATCGCATAATGCAGAAACTGCCGCATCAAATGCTTACCATGAATTTTACAGTTTATTTATACCTTTGAGGCGTCACCGAAATTTCATCAACTAGCATAGGGGAGGTAGGGGACATTCGACAACGAGGGGCCAAGTGAAATAAGCGAGCGCGGGATTAAAGGGTTTGCGGAAAATTTGTGTGCTTCATAACAACCCCGCGTCCCCAGCGGTTTTGTATTACCAATTATTTTCATTTAATTCATAACAAGCGGTTTGGATGGATTTGTCTGTGCCGCAAAACCCATTAATAACAAAGAGCTGTGCTTATATTGTCTTGTGTAAGCTACGTAAAAACTCTATTCATTATATATTTTATGAAACCGCAACGGTATATTACCTACCAATAGACGTGTGTAACATAAAAGATATTTCTTATTTTTTTTTTATTTCACCACGTTTTTTATGAATGATGCAATACTAACATAGTTTTTATGACCTTGTTACTAACAATATGTACATTAATTTAGTCTGAAATAAATGAATTTAATTTAATTTAATTTAAATAAGGGTCGGCACTAGTAAATCGTGTTAAGGTTTATATAGAAAACTTTAAGTAGTAGCCACGAAATAAACGTCTGGCTAGCTCAAGAGTTTCACTAGTCAATGAAAAATCGGATTGAGGATAAACTTTGTAAATGACAGTTAAAAAAAATTGAATGTCACTATAAATGTGAAAAAAGCACTGCCGTATTTTGATAACTTTGGCCTGTATTTTTAATTAAGGTTCGGCACTAGGAAATTGTGGTACCTAGGATTTTGGATAAGTTTTCTTTAAAGGTAAAGTTATTCAAAACCCATAACAAGGTTTCCTAGTGCCGACCCTTAATTAAAAATAACAACCTGCGTATGAACACCTACAGACAAATCCAAACATTATCATCTTCTTGAGCAGTGAAATAAATAAACGTGCCCAAATTATTTCCGCCATAAAACCTCTCAGACCGTAAATTTAAAAGTTGGAAACATATTTTCACCCATGGCCGTCCCTCAATTTCACCTCTGACTTTTAAAATAATAGGCAAACAGCAATTCGGGGATGTGAAACGAACCGTCACAGTTTCAGGTCTGGCGGAGACGTCCCTCTACTTCCCATTGGAAATCAGCTTCAAGACCGGGTCGGGTTCACAATTTAGAAACAAAAGACTGTCTATGTAGTTACAACCTTCGTAGGGGTATTGTGATTAATCGCTTAGGCATTATTTCCTAATTAAGCCCACCTTCCCCTCACGATGAATGCGTCGCCCGAGGGAGTGTCTGCGAACTTGAAACAAATACAAATGGGCCGACTTCAGCTGAGAAAATCGGAAAATCTGTTGAATTAACGCTGAACGCAAATTAGAAGGGTGGAGTTATTTCTATAACAAGTAGCAGAGAGAATGCCTGTTCAAATAACTTAGAAATGTAATCCATACTGCAAATTATCAGAGACCGCTCAAAGGGGTGCGTTTGGAAACACGTTTAGGAACCATAATTGAGTGAATATCCTTCCAAACCAAATATTGCTAAGAACTGATTGTAGGATACAAATACCTATAACTTAATAATTCTCACCGCATACACATACAATATGTATGCACACTTCGACGAGCCAGTTCACCCTATTTGACATGTGACTCCATCTGTAGTGAAAAGCACGTAATTGAGGGAAATGAGATAAATTACTCTTGCGGATTGTTTGAACTCTGAAAGGGGAGACGGACAGCCCGAGGAAACCCTCGTTGTGACTCATGTAGGAAAATATTTGATGGAACCTGATGCCGCACGGAAACGACAAAACTTCCGCGACAAATATCACACATATACTGATAAAGTTTTCCTCAAACAACTCCGAAAAAAAAAATGTTTTCATGCTTTGATTTCTTAACGTTATTTCCAAGGGTTATGCTAACACCACTCTATTATAGGGCCTTTTATAAGTCAGCTTATCCGAACACTCCAACAACGCTGACCCAGGTGTTTCTGTTCTTAGGATTACGTTAACGGTGCTATTACGAGTAAAGAAAAGCATTACAAACGTTACAATAAATTTTCATCGTTAAAGCCTTGCTAAACTCCGCGTACATTCGAATTCCCCCCGAGGTAGGCGTCATTATCAGTTTAACGTGAGGGCTCTTCCGCCTAAAGAGAAGAATATAAAAAAGGCCCGATCTCAAAAAATTCGCCTAACGGCAGGGGCGTAACGAAGTGTGCCCACTTAAAACAATAGCTAAATACGAGGGTCGGATGCTACACCGCGCTTCCCATACTTAAAACTGTTCGAGACCACTCAATATGTGCTGAATTGGTAGAATTTTTATGGAGAATTTTCGGACTTCTTTATTGCGTTGGAAATTTATGGCGTCCCATGGGATCAGTAAATTCGGGTTGAATTTTGAAAATAACCACAACGAAACATTGTCTTTATGTAAGTTAAAACGTTCATTCTTTGGATCCTCCCCGAAGGACGTAACTAAAAACGCTAAAAAAAAGCTGTAGCTATAGGAAATTCCTAGACTAATCAATGTTTATTTGCCAATAGCCTACCCTTTGGAACGAAGAATAGCCAGAAAATTGATCTGGTTTCTCCCCGGCCGCCCCTCGGTGAGCATTAATTACTGGTTGGTGCCTCCTAGGCCCCTTGAAGCCTGCTCCTCATTTGATAGCCCGCAAACAAACCGACATCATTTCATCCCGCGTTGTTTATTACCTCTTGTAAAGTTTTCATCTCATCTTTAATTGACTTCACCGGAAAGTTTTGAATATCTTTCATTTTAGAGGCAAGCGGTTGCAGGTTATAATGAAAATCTTTGAACGACTAGGTAAATAAGAAAATCTCTTCGGTTCATTAATAAAACAGAGACTTATTAAATATTCTTTAAGATTTTTTCTTTGATTTTTCCGACTCTCCGAGTGCATTTTAGATTCAAAGGAATATTCAATGAAAAGTTTGCAACTAGAGTACCTACGCTACGTTAGTTTGCTCTATTCAAGATCATTATCCAGTACGCTGACGTAACTTTGTCCCAACTCTACATAACGATGACCAAGTAGTCTACCTACGCGCACTATTAGATTCAATTCACGATGCTCGCTATTTGGAACCGGTTCCACTGGTCGCGAAGCCGATGTAAATATGCTTACTGATATGTACCCATTCACACCTACATCTTAGGTATACACGGTTACAATATACACTGAGCCACAAGATACAAGCGATACTTAGTTTGTGGTTCACCGAACATGTTACATATTGTTCTACAAATTCCTAACTGCTCCAAAATTACCCTAGGCTGATAAAATTTTCGTTTTTCCTAATTATGTTAATATTAGTGTTAAGATTGGCTTCCCTTTCTATATCTGTATATGGAAAGGGAAGCCAATCTTAACACTTTTAACTTAAAAAAAATATTTTCATCAAAAAGTAAGTTATACTGTTATAAACTTATAACTTACTTTTTGATGAAAATAATTTTAAAACAAGAAAAATGTGACTCATATGGTTTCAATTCAATATGGATGCTAACCAGTCGTAGGAAGAAACTGGACTGCACCATCCTTCACAAAATACTGAGTGGAACGATAGATTGTTAAAATTCCGACTCGGATTCCCAGGCATAACACATCTAATTTATTTTACATCCCTGGCACAAAAACTAACCTCGGTCATTACGCAATATAACGAATTAGCTAAAACTACGAACTTAGACATCTGCGAGTCTATGTCTAAATATAAGAAATGTTTAGTAGACATAATTTAGGTGTCTCTAAACGTTATATTTTAATTTTTTATGTCTTTTCTGTTTTTTGTCCTTTAAAAACTTTATAAGTGTATTAATGTTTCTCCAAATTTTACTTATTATTAATATATTAACTTTGTTAGCTTAGTTGTTAACATTTTTGTACATGCTGTGGTCTCCTATAAGTGAAGGAGTACACCTACTTAATACCTGATGTTCCCTTTATTTATGTTTCATGTATTGTGTACATCTTTTGTTGGAGATCCTAAATAAATAAATAAATTCTATAAAGATGAATATTACCTACGATGTCAAAAGGCTCTCTTCAAGTGGCTAGAATTTTATGAACATTATTACGACGTCCATCACTATTTAAAAAGTGCTAAAGAACGGTTACAAAAACGAAGCTCCCTGTATAAAAAGGATTTATTCAGGATGAGCTTTTATATACAAGACTATGTTGTCCTGTGGACAGTGGCAGTCTTTTACGCTAAGCTGTCGTCGCAAACTTGCTAGAAAATTTCATCTTACCTCAAACAACGACTTAGCTGCGAAATGTTCTTACTATGGGGACGCATTTCTGACTATACTCCTTGAATTCATGAATAAACTGGGCAAGAGAAACAGGTAGAAAGAAAATAAGAAAAGGGTCTATTGAACATAATACCTTTAAGAATTGCGTTGTTGCGTTGAATTGCTTGAAGTCGAGCTGCTGGGGATTTTTTTTGCGCCACTTCTTCATCCCAGCTAAAGCACTAGGAGGAAGTGCTGAAGAACGGGCGGTGTGGGGGACGGTCTTTTGTTATTTTCACGTGCAAAAAGTACTGATTCTCAGTCTAATTTGAATAAATGACTTTTGATTTTGATATTGGATTTTTCCAATAGCAATCCGCAGTCTAGATTTGTTCCCGGATGATGGCAGCAGGCTCGCTCTCTATTACATGAGACTCAAAGATAATTGGCGAAATGTGGGTGTCTTTAACTTTATCTTTTACATTTGACATGACGGTGCAACAGCAGGTAGTCATTCTATGGTCATTTTAACTTTGACGGAAACTATAACCTAGCCCTTAGTGCAACCCACCCTAACAGTTCAAGCCTTGGAAGTCGTAATGTTAAAGTAATCAAAGTCCATCTTTCATACAAAGTAACGTCGCCTTTTAAGAGAAAACAGACTCAATCTATATAAAAGTTTTCAAAGAGAAAATAACAAGCCAGAAGGAATGCCAATTTCGTTTGAAAACGTACTCCACGATTTAATTTATTTGTAGATAGCGGTCTTCGTTTACCTTGTAGAGTTTCTTCATTTGGAATCAAATGCGATTGAGAAGGTTACATATGTTTCTTTTCGAAACATTTATTAAATTGCACTGTATATAAGCGTATTTATTTAAAGATTTAATGCAACCAGCAACCAATCATACCTGATGGATAGCGAAGAGTAAATTTTAATCACTGGATTCTACTAAACTCTTTACCCGCATAGAGATTAAATACTTCATCCTATATCAATGTAATTAAGATAAAACACTTTTTACGAAGAAAATCCGTTTACCATTTAATAAATCTCAACCAAATCAAAACACAAAAAGTAATATGTAACGATCAGTTTCAAATGCTCACAAAGCGGCTTTATACAGCGCAAATCCCGCTCTTTTTACAAGTCGGACACTTGCCGTACATTCAAGTTGAACAATGAGATTCTGGACCGTGTTTAAATCTACGCCGCAATATCAGAAGCTCACAAACGGGCAAAAAGGTACATGGAGTGGAATCGTGAAAACCGGCTACGTGTAAACTTTGAAAACGGTATATATTTCCCTGTTAATAAGGCTCATTTTATTTAGTTGCGTTATAGGGGAATTCACTTACGTATGAATTTTACAACAGTCTAGCTGACTGTTACACAATATATTCGGACAGTGTCCGAATCCGATTTTTTTTCAGCGATGAAAAACTTTTAACGATACCGCCTGTAGTTTTAAAAAAACAGTTTTTAACCGGATTTTAACGAAAGCAGCCGTTTTTAACCGACTTTAAAAAGGAGGAGGTTCTCAATTCGTCGGAACCATGTATGTTCCCCGATTACTCGAAGATGGCTAAAGCGATTTGAATTTTTTTTTGTTTTATTCGAGAGGGTATACATCACAGTTGGTCCCATATAAAATTGATTAACTTTGCTACGGTAGTTTTTGAGTTACCTTCAATAATACGTATTTTTTCCCCACTTTTATATGGATTATGTTCTAGTTTGTTTTGCAGGTAGTGGTATTAGAATTTGTGTGGGGTAGGTACACAACTAAAAAGTGAAAAATAAAAACTTTTTTACAAAAAAATACAACCGCCTTCCAACAACAACACTACAAAGTGAAAATATGTACACACATATGTCCTAAGTTTGAATATTGTATAACAATAGCTGAACACTATCCCCTGAGATAAAGGTTCCCACCTAGTTCAGGGGCTAGGGTCAATATTCTGTGCACCTTTTATAACCACCACAAAACAAAATGTTTTAGTACTTGTCACGTTACCTGTTCTGAAATTATACTTTAATGGTGAGAACAAAAAAAAAAAAACATTAATTTCGGAAGTCGGTGGCAAAAAACGAAAATACATTTAACTAGACACCGACTTCCGAAATTAAAGTTATTTTTCACTTTGTAGTGTTGTTTTTGGAAGTCGGTTGTATTTTTTTGTAAAAAAGTTTTTTAATAAATAATATTACAAAACCACGATACGCGGCTAGGGCAGATACGCGGCAGTCGGATCATAAGGATTTGCTCAAGTGCAGCACCAAAATGCCAAATCTAAATAGAAACCAATATTTACAAGATGTTGATTTTTATACTAAACGTTTTAAATTATTTTTGTTTTTTTTTTAGTCCAATGTGAAGACTTACAGTGATACACGCTCACAAAGCAATTTATTAACGAAAGATACAGTAGTTTTGGTAACGCTTTTTTTTTTCACATATTATATTTTAAAACATTTCTATTTGACTGTACTAAACAGCATCAATAATTTGATGGTGTCCGTATTGTTAGTGAAAAGAATATTGAATTTAAAATGTGTCAATTCGAACAATGTGTCCGAACATATTGTGTCGAGTCGTCAGCAAGTCAATTAAACACATACCTACGTATCTGACAAATAAACAAATTCATGAACTAGATTATATCACGACTTGGTTAGGTTTGACTCACCCAATACCTACAAACTTCACTACACCAAAACTGTTCCATTAAATGATTGATAAATTAAAATTCCTGCCAAATATATAACAAATTTCCCCATGAATAACAACAGCACGTCGCGTCACCGCCGATTTGTATTCCGCACCTCTCGCCCATCCGTCTGGCCAGATTAATTATCCACCACCCTCCCATGTTTGCCAATAAGCCAACCAACCCTGACTTTTCACTATAAATCTTTGACATCACACAATTTGTTCAGCCGTGATAAGCCTTACTGATTATAACGAACAACCTTATGATATCAAAACGTACCTAAATCTCAATAAGACAAGTAATTTAAACTTTGATGAAACGTGGAAAATTTACACGAAATTCATAATTTTCTGTGGAGCGATCCCGCTGTGTGCTGTACTTTTGACTGTTCCTCATAAAATATGAATTGCCTGTTAAATGTTTGAGTTAATGCGGTACTAAGTAGCGTTTTACCTAAAATCTTTCAGTATGGCAGCAAATCGAACATGCGCGGAAATTATACTTAAGATGGAGCATAATTATACAAATTTTACGTTTCATGCTACTTCATGCTGTTGTTGAGAGCGTGAAAGTAGAAAAACATGACGCATCTGCGTGCAAAACCAAACATTTACTTAGTACGCTTCCATACACATGAACTAATAAGCCTGCAACGCTTGCAAATCCTAAACCAAACATTACTCAAGTATTACTGATACTGTAAGTTCCTCTCATAGATCTGGTGGCAACGTATATGATGATCACGCATTGTTTGTCGATCGTTCAAAATTAAGAGCGCCATGAGAGCAATACACGTCACTTAAAATATCAGTGGAGGCAAGCAAAGTTACGCTGCGTTGTTTACACGCTAACACAGTGGATTATAAAGACAAATTGGAGCTTTTAACGGATTCAACACGCTATGCTGACGTGTACAAACTGTACCCGGAGCGCGGTACTCTTAGATTTATTATCCGTTTCTATCATAAGACACTGTATCTCTGGAGACTGTTCCTCGAACATCGCGGTTAGTAATTATATTTGGAATCCTTCGCGGCCGTCCGTGAAGCATTCGTTGCGTAAAGGGAATTCAATTAACGAATTTTGCTGCACGCGTAAACACAAGCCGCTAAGCGTTTTAGGCGGCAAGTACTTAAATAGCATGAAATTAAGAAAATTGTGTTTTACTAAAGTCGTTGTCTTACCTTCTGTTTCATCAATTACTTGCGAATTTTAGAGCAATCAGTTTTTGCAATGCAAAAACAAAATGATAAATTGAATTAAGTGAGCGTATCATTGCGGTTGGTGTTACAAAATATGAGAAAATTCTTTATCATTTTGCTCGATCGGAACAAAAAATATAACAAAGGATGAAACAATATCATCCACAAGACGAGATCCCGACCCCAAAGAATAGGAAAACAACAAAACAAGTGAAAGAGACTCCTTTAGTTGCATGTTGAATATACGGAGCTGTTGGAAACTCCGAAGTCAACTCTAGCAAAATCGAACCACAGAACCATTTGTATGGAACAACTTTATTAGAAAATTCTCCGTTACGTTGTGCGACAATCGCACCAGCAGAAAATTGGAAATAGTGACGTGCGTGCCAAAAAAACGTGAAATGTGGAGGAACGGAACGTAGTGGCAATTCCAAATATTCAGACAGACAGACAGGAAAACTTCGGAGTTATAGTCACAAATGATATTGGAATAGTTACTGATCTGAAGGTTGCTACAGACAGGCCACGAAATGGAATGTTATTTTTAGGTCCAATCAAGTTTAAAACGCACCCAAGAGAATTGACTCGTTTTTTGAACTAACCAAATAACTTTTTCACTTGAATGAACTTTACCATGTAAGTACATTCTTGTACAGTTATTACTATTTGTCACAAACAAATAAGTCATGGAACCTGGTATGTACCGCACTCCTCGTGGGTGCCCTAAAATTACTCCACACATTTATATTGGACGGATGAGCATCCGCTATAGACTACATACGTAAACCGGAGGATTGACTATTGTGGCTGAATTTGGCCAATATGTCTAAAATGTCTTGTTGATAATGTTGGTCAGTTACCAGTTAATTTGCAATAAAGTATGTTTTGGTAAATTCCGCGCTACTGGGATAAGACCGTAAGAATCAGATTCTACGCCATTTTATTCTGTCCCAACAGCCGGGTATATCAACATTCAATAATATTGCCATATTAGCCAGGAATTTGATTCAAACGGTCTTATCACAGCACCGATATTACCCCAACATACTCTACAGCAGTCATATAACAATAAATGTTCTATTGTCTCGTTCAGGTTCCTTGAAAGAGTAACACAGACTTCATTTCTGAAACATCGAAGAACAGAAGCATTTACTTACGCGTGACAACACAGTTTGCACCGCGTTACGTGTATTAAGCTACCACAAATCGCTATCAGGCTAGTTGAACGTAAATCTACTTCAACGCGTACCGCAGCGGCGGTATGTAAGGGCGCTGTGAAAATTGTCTCATTGCGTTTACAGAATCAGGCTCTGAAAATAGATGTCTTGCTAGTGTGCTACAGAATTATTATAAAAACTTTTTTACAAAAAAATACAACCGACTTCCAAAAACAACACTACAAAGTGAAAAATAACTTTAATTTCGGAAGTCGGTGTCTGATTAAATGTATTTTCGTTTTTGCCACAGACTTCCGAAATTAAAGTTATTTTTCACTTTGTAGTGTTGTTTTTGGAAGTCGGTTGTATTTTTTTGTAAAAAAGTTTTTATTTTTCACTTTTTAGTGGTTCACATGTGCACCCCTTCACAGCGTACTGGCGTGATGTTATGTTATGAACTGGTGTGAACAACAAACAGACATGAGATTTCAGCAATCCCAGTCTATTTGCTATCATTTATTGAGGAGTTCCGTTGCCTATCTCAGAAGTTCTTCATCAGATCTTCACCAAATTGAAATGGGAGCACTCGAAGAAAGTACTCTTCCAAAAACTATCCAAATCGCTTCAAGTGTGCCTATAAAATTGGAAGAGTTCCCTCTATTTCTCCAGGATCCCATCATCAGATCCTGACTTGATGATCATGGGACCACCTGGGAAGTATACCCTTTCATACAAAAAAAAATAATCCAAATCGGTCCAGCCATCTTCGAGTAATCGAGGAACATACATAAAAAAAAAATAAAAAAAAAAAATAAAAAAAGGTTCCAACGAATTGATAACCTCCTCCTTTTTGAAGTAGTTAAAAATATGTTTCAACACAAAGATAAGATATTTAAAGAATTTTTCATAAGTGAAATACTTGCTTAGCTTTGCTTCAAAATGAGTGGATATAAATTACTCTTAGTTGTGTCTAACAAACCTTTACAAAAATACTCAATATTTGTCAACAATCCTAATCCGTCTGTTTCGTGGTTTTTCGGTTAGAATCAAATTATTTTCCAATTTCAACATGCCAAGGGGCAGTAAGTAAGAAAAGTCATCCGCCCCAGAGTCCAACCCATAGGTGCACTAGCAGGGAAGTGGCGAACCCTTATAATTTTCCAATTATATTTCCCGTCCAATTTTCCGTCATGTCGCCCACGGCTCTCGTCAACTGCAGCCCTACGAAACCTCCCCTAGCTGAGAATCTATTTATTATACTGCAAAAGTCAGGTGAACACCAATTACCAGCTTTTATTTAGTCCGGAAAGTTTTCATAAGAGCCGCGTAAGATGGCCGGATAAGTTTTTTTTTGTGTGAATATTTAAATGAAAAGCGAAAAATGCAAATGAAATGCATGTTTTCTGGTGTGTCATAATGTCAATACTACTGTATATTGTAATAAGGATAGTGTATAGATATATGAATTCCTACAGTGAATTAAGGTGATAATAGAAACTCATACCTAAATGACCTATAGATGCATTACAAATGTTAATTTCGGTAAGCAATGATTACGAATACATTCTTACCCTAAAAATAAATATCATTAGGTAAGGATCACCTGTATGAGAAAAATATGCCAGTCTAAAACAATACTACGCTCAGAACCGTTAAACATCCATATTGACAGACAGCATCATCCAACAAGGCGTGAATTGCCAAAACACGGGGGATGTGAGAACAGCTAATTTTAGCAGTATCACGGGTTCGCAAACAGGGGGCATGGTTGTGCATACATTTCAACGCCGAAGGGATAAATTCAGCTGGAAAGATTATTGAAGCCCGTGTTTGTTTAAGTTAGTGCGTCGACGAACCGCAACTGCAGATCATTTTGATGGCTTCACTCAAGTGTTTTGTTGGTTACGTTCTGATTGAGTGGTGATGTAAAAAACGTACATAGAAAATCCTTATGAATTCAGTAGAAGCCGTATATTTTTAATCGACTTCTGTGGTGAAATGTGGATGTCGAGTCATCAAATGAATATGTCGATATATGTAGCCAACACTAAACAAAAACAAATTTTGTGTTACCTATAATTCCAAAATCATTTTCTAAAACCAGGCTAAAAGTAATTAATAATATATCCTACAAATAAAACTTTGTATAATCACAGAGGAAACTAGTTTATATCACGCATGAGTTAGATGCAAAATTAATAAATTTAACTGCACTAAGTATATTAATTTTCGCCCCGCTTGAACTTGGTACAAAATTAGTTCTAAAGCTACTAGCGTTTCAAGCAAACATTAGCTTATGGTTATGAGCTAAGAACAAGTTTTTACTTTCTTATTTGGATTAAGTTATGACATCATAATAATCTTAGTACAGTTTTTTTTTTGCTTTTTCCCCTGCAAATTGGCTTGATTTCTTTATAGAAATTGCACGATTCTGATATTGTCATATTTGAATCGTACAGATTAAGTGCAAACTCATGCAATGAATATTAATTATTATTTATTGAGGCAAAATATTATACAAATAGTTTTAACGAAGCTATCCCTAGCAATAAGGAAAAAACGTTCACTAACAAAATTAAAATTTATGCTTAATTCCAATAAAAAAAACGTAATAAGTACTAGTTTCTCAAGAAACTCGAGAAACTAATAACTATAACACAACTATGCTACAACTTGTATTTCAACCTGCAAATTTTAACCGCCTTACTTTACACCTAGACGTAGACTCCTAGCCTAGCTCGGCTTAACATTAATTTCTACCCGGGTAAATCTCAGCACAAAATTAGTTGCGTTCCTTATACTGTTTCGCACCCCGTGTATCTTGGCGCGTGAAAACCAACCCGTCTGCTGCGGTAGGGCTCAACACCCCGAAAATTCCAATTCCAAATTCGAGTTATCACACTTTGAAATTAACGCTTCGTGTAGTTGTTTGTCTAACTGAGCGATTGAGGGTTATGTTTTGATTGGGTTTATTTGTACGATTCAACTTAGTTACCTAACTTACCTGTGTTAACTATGGATACCGTTTTGATGTAAATTACTGAAAAGTTACTACATGCAGGTTTTTATGGGAACATTGTAACGAATATCGAGAAATTATCGTTTTTGAGAGCCAAATGCTTTTAAAAGAGTCTACAAAAGAAAATTCCAGAAAAAATATTTAGGAAACTTTGGTATGTTTACTTCAATCTGAGCATTATGCAAAAAAAAAATGAGGTTGTTTTCAACTTTAAATTCGCTACTGCTTCTAAACTAAGTGATATTTTCACGGCTTGGCAACGATAATATTGGTAAATCACTTATCTTCTAACTGTGCATTTTTTATTTTAAAACAATAATTAATTTTTACAAAACGGAACTTTATAAGCGGAAGTTTAGAAATATTCGCTAGCGGGTCCGTGCGACGACTATATGGGACTACGGGTCGATGACTATATTCCCTTACACGCATGTGTACTTACATGCAAGCGCGTGTGAGTGGAAATTACAGAAAAGATGGATGAGAGTAAGTAAAAGATGGCGTTGAAGCAATTTACGTCTTTTTAGGGTTCTGTACCTCAAAATAAAAAACGGAACCCTTATAGGATCATTCGTGTGTCTGTCTGTCTGTCAGTCTGTCCGTCTGTCACAGTCAATTTGCTCCGAATCCAATAGACCGCTTAAGTTGAAATTTGGTACACATATGAATTTCTGTGACCCAAATACGGTCGTCTAATGTAATTACATGAATTTTGAATATGGGGATCACAATAAGAAAAAATAATAAAAAAGTTCTGCAAAATGTAGCGTGTGACATATCAAATTAAAGAAAATTTATTAAAAAAAAACATTTTATTTTAAAATTAAAAAACTTACCTAGGTTTTTTTAAATTTTAAAATAAATTGTTATAGTTATTTAAGAAAATAGACGAAAATTTACCACCAAGGGGGGGGTGATCTCCGAAAATGCGGAGCCTAAAATTTTGAAAACAATACAGAAAATAGTTCTTTACTTATAGATTACAGTAAAACCTATAAGAAGCCTAAGGTCTCAAAATAACATGGTAAATCTCTTGTTATTGTGCGTACAAAGTTGCATTTACCAGTTGGAATGTATTGGAGAACATGTTTTTCAACTACAATGTTAAGTTTGTTCTTGAGATAAATTAAGCTCAACTACGGAACGCTTCATTGTGCGTGGTCCGACACGCACTTGGCCGGTTTTCTGGTCCTCAGCTCTACACAGAAGGGCATTGATTATACAACTACCTAAATGCTATTCAATATAACGCTATACAAATTATATAAAATGCCGCTAACGTTGAGTGGTTCATTATAATTTTATCATAATATTTAACACCATAAAATCAATTGTCGATTTCCGTTACAGGTGAAAAAAAAAAACATTTCACTAAGAAATAAACTGACCTGATAGCAGAGCTTGAGAATTGATCTCTTTTCGAGTTCCCATAACTCGTCTGATTAAATAGGTACATCACGAATTTCCAGATCGGTTAATCAATCAAATTTTGTTCTTAATGCTTTAAGACGGAAGTATAGGAAATGAGCATTAATGGGTATACAATAAAAAAGCAATTAATCCGAGTAAGACATTGCAAATTACGATCATCCGCTGACATTGCTTCATCTTCGTCTATACGGCATGTTGATGATACTTAGCGCGCTATTGGAAATCAAACGAGCGTTGGATTTTTTTGTCATTTCAGTAATTATAAATTATAAATGCTACTATATAAAAATGTTTATAGGTTCAAGAGAAGACTAATTTGTATCTAATCAATTAGTTTAACGTTTAACGTAGCTTTCCCAGCATTTATTTAAAACTATAGCAGCGCCCCGTAGTTTTTCCCACGTAAGTCTCGAACCCGTAAGAATATCAAGATAAAAAGTAGCCTACGTAAAAATCCAGGGTGTTAGCTACCTCCATACCAAATTTTATCAAAATTGGTCCAGCCGTTTGAGCGTAAAGAAGTAATAAACATACAAAGACACACACACTTTCACCTTTATAATATAGTGTGATATGTTAACCAATTACAGGCACTTTTGCATAGTCAAGGGTTCGTTTAGTCAGAAAGTTGAAGCTAGTTGCCCATTCCAAGGCGTAGTAGGTTCCTATGGAGAAGAACGGGCAGAGAACTCCTCCTCCACCAAAAGATAGTAATACGAAACAAGTACTATCAGATTCGGGACCATAATTTTTCATCATATCTGCCTACTCTTCTAATTCAATCTTGTTTTCGTCTGATGCCACCAACTGTTCCACCACAATTTTTAAAGTTATCTGAATAAACACAATCGCGTGACGATGGCACTTAATAACAGTTATTTATACTCATCCAGTGAAAGGCTCAATCGAAATTAATGTCCAGTACTTTTTTGTTGCCGGATTATGCCATTTTATACCGGTCATTAATATTTATTCACATTATAATAAGATGGGTAACATTTCAGTTTTTATTTTTTTTTTTTCCAGAAACTGCATTTTAATCGCTCGCTGCTACTAGGGTAGCAGTAACCCCAAGAGCTTATCTCCACTCAAGTGATGTAAGACATAGCGGCATTGTGCCTATCTTTTACAGTTGTTGGTTACACTTTGCTTATGCCCTTACGGCAATCATTCTATTTGTTTTAAGACTTCATAATAGTCATAGAATGTAAGTATTGACATACACAATAAAGTAATGATGACCTTTTACTTTTAAAAATCAAGAACAATTTAAACCCATGAAGCATCAAATGTAGCGTACCTAAGTCACAACAGTTATATCATGAAATTAAAATCACAAAAACTTCTTCTTAATCGGATATATCGAAGTATAATTTAACACCACACCTCCACATATTTGAAAGCAACAGCTAATTAAAAAGTTACAAACCATAATCCCTAACTGTATTAATTTAAAATATGTCCGTATCACATGTAAATGAGCAGCCAAGCACTAGGGAAGACGCATAATAATAAAATAAGCCTGTCTCGGCGTGCCGATGGGATTCAGCCTACAATCCGCTTTCACGAAATTAATATTTTCCCTCGAGGAACAGTGATAAAATGTCTGTTTAAAACCGTGGGATTTGGAAGTGGAGAAATAACTGTAAGGTCTCATTTGTAGGTTTGTTGAAGAAGTTTTTCCATCTTGTCTTTTCTTGTCCCGATTGTTACCAATTTCAATAAATTTAACAGAAAATTAAAAGAATATCTAACACAAAAATGCTATTACTCGGTCACAGAATACCTAGAACAAAATATTTAGTAAATATTTGATAGCGAGATAAATAATACTTACAATTTTATTTAAATTTAATGTAAACATAACCTAAAAATAGCAAAATTATATCCTAACTTAACTAAAACTATTCACAAACTAAAAAATGGCGTCGAAAACCTTCATCCGCATCACTGTCGACTGGTAATGTAAGTACCCAAGAGACTGGCGGCATTGCCACTTTTGTACGATATGATATATAATTACTTACTCAATATTATGGTCATGAAACAACCCAAAAAAAAAATGCATGCATACATACTCTTACCATTATGTTATTATTAGTATTAGGTTAAAATTGTTATTATGTTGCCGTGCCCTAACGGTTTCATGTTGGAACTTACTTAAATTGTAACAACTAAAAGTACACATGATTGCATTAAAGAAATTTGAATTTGTAAGTTAATGAATGTAGATGGCTATAAGAGTATAAGAGTAGGGGAAGACCAAAGAAACGATGAATATACTGTGAGAAAGATGATATGGCTAGAAAAGGGTGATTACGAGGTGACAACTAATAGAGAAGTATGGAATCAACATGTTGCGCCGGCCCCAAATGACTTGGGATAATGGCAAGGAAATGATGATTGTGAGAGAAAGTCATCTATGCTGTGTAGAAAAGGTCCCTAATCAAGGACATCATCATACTAGGTAGGTACGGAATATAAAACTAAAATCTCCCCAAAGACCACAAATTAATTTAAGAAAGGTTTATTAAAAGCAGTATTTTGTTGTGCTGCCTCTGCCTATCTTCCCGTTGCATTCCTAAGTCATCATTGATAATACCCAAGTGTAGGATGTAGGTAGGTGGCCTAATAACTAAGACCATGATACGACCGTCAAACTCAGGTATGTAGTATAGCATGTACTTAGTTCTCCACGTATCATCATTCTCCTGCACTTATCCCAATCTGTTTGGGGTCGGTGCAACATGTCTTTTTCTTCCATACTTCTCTACCAGTCGTCACCTCGGTAGTCCACCCCCTTTCTAGCCATATCATCTTTTCCACAGTCCATCCATCATTTATAAGGTCTTCCCTTACTCGTATAGCCATCCACATTCATACTCAAAACGTTCCTGACGACATTTCCCTCATTCCTCCGCATAACATGCCCCTTATCATGAAAACTGATTTCCGCACAACTCTTCAGTCATCGGTGATACTTTCAGACTACCTCTTTATACTTATTTCTTTTTCTATCCATTCCATCCATTCTAGAAACGCATGACCGATATATTGTTTTCTTCTTGAGAACTAATTGGTGACATCACTAGTTCTCTATATTAAAGATCACACATCATTTGCTGTTTTATAAAAAAAAAAAAACAAGATGATAAAGTTATTTTAAGTAAACATATCGGTCATAAGATATTTTCTCATAACGAAATCCAAGAAACTGACACGGTAAAGGGACGAACAAGAATAATGTTAAGAGTTATTTTTGTTGCTTGTCATCCCTTGCAAATTGGGATGGCTACCTCTGGGAATACAAACCGCAATGATTTACTCAAATGTCTTGATAAGTTTTAGGGAATGAACTTTTAAAATCGCTGGTAAATTGTATTATAATATGCTAATGTTATGGGTTTCATTATTTCATTTTTTATTTGTGTTGGGTTTTATCATCCTGGACTCATGAAGAGGTAAGTACAAATGTGGCTTTAATCTCTTCACCACAATGACTCTCATTTATCATCATTATTATTTGCATCCTAGCAGTTGCCTAAGCATCCCAATAACCGCTACAATAAACAGACAAAGGGAAAATTGCCTGAATCAGCATGCTCGGCACGTAGATCTGAGTTAGTTGGTATTAGAAGACAGCAGGGTACTAGTCATCTCGATAGGAGATAGGAATGAGGGAGATTATTTCAGGATACAAACCACAAATAATAACCGTATTATTGTGAACACCATTAATTTATAATCTATCTCGCGAGATTGTAAACTGTCGATAAATTGTGAACAGTACCAACTGCTTAGAATATAACGTATTAATTTTCGATAGTTTATAATCTATCCATGTCAAGCCGTCAAATTGTGAACAAACCAGCACTTATGGGTAGTTTAAACATTGCGAGCTAGCTTCCGAGTCGGCCTACCGAGTAACTACGGTGCAGCTACTCG
Source organism: Cosmia pyralina (assembly GCA_946251885.1). Taxonomy (NCBI): domain Eukaryota; kingdom Metazoa; phylum Arthropoda; class Insecta; order Lepidoptera; family Noctuidae; genus Cosmia; species Cosmia pyralina. The sequence goes on from OX276355.1 coordinate 16,208,833, forward strand.
CACTGTGTGAACGTATCATACCAGTTACTCGGCCTTGTGAGTTGGACTAGCTCACAGCCGAGTTCGAGTGATAGGGGTCCATAGTCACAAAAGGATCCTGTATAATCTTTCCATACAATTATTTTACTAGCGTCCATGAAGTACATAGTGCATTTTTTCATTTATGGTTGCCTCTCAATATTCGCCTTTATTTATATAAAGGCGAATAATAATAAACAGGCAAGGCACTGAGCTGCTGACATGCGAGTATACAGTGCGAGCAGCTTCCTAGTCAGCAGCTCGCACTGTGTAAACAGCCAAGGTAAGCTGAGCACTGACATGCGAGTACAAAATGCGAGTAGCTGTCTAGTCACTGTGTAAACTAGCCGACGACGTATGCAAGTTTGATACCAGTTCACAATTTGTCGGGTTGCCATGGATAGATCAACTATCGAAAAATATTGAATTAAATTGTAAATGGTTTATTCCAGTTCACAACTTTTCGATAATTTATAATCTCGTGAGATATAACTAATAGGTCTTTACCTATGAAATTGCCGTTTTGTATGAAAAAATTGAAACGAATTTTTTTCATGCATTTTTTATTTGTATTAATCGAAGTAATCACCCATGCAACCAATGCATCTTTGCCAACGCAGTGGCAGTTTATTGATGCCCTTCTTAAAAAAATCAGCTGGACGGGAGGCAACAAATTCTTCAAAGGCATTTTGTACTGCCTCTCGGGTATTGAATTTTTTTCCCGCCAAGAAGTTATCCAAATTCTGGAAAAAGTAGTAGTCTGTAGGCGCAAGGTCTGGTGAGTAGGGCGGATGACGGAGAGCTTCCAACCCCAGTTCTTGCAACTTGGAGACCGTCTGCTGTGCAGTATGAGGTCGCGCGTTGTCGTGCAGGAGCAGCGGAGACGAGCGATTGACCAATGCTGGTTGGAGATGTGCCAGCTTCTCCATCATTGTGTTCAGTTCTTCACAGTACACATCTGAAGTAATGCTCACCCCGTTTGGTAAGAAGCTGTGATGAATCACACCGGCGCTAGACCACCAAACAGTGACCATCACTTTTCTAGGGGTAAGTTTTCGTTTAGGGCATTGTTTAGGTGCTGAACCAGGATCCAACCAACTTGCTGAGCGCTTGCGGTTATCAAACAGAATCCATTTTTCATCGCAGGTAACAATGCGGTTCAAAATTCCTTCATTTGTGTGTCTGTTGAGCAGTTCAAGGCATGTCTCGACGCGTACTTCGCGCTGGCGATCATTGAGTTCGTGGGGCACCCATTTGTCAAGCTTTTTTACCTTGCCAATTTGACGCAAATGGACCAATATTGTTTTGACGCTAACGTCGAAAGCTGCTGCTAATTCAGCCGTAGATTGTGTATCATCAGCTTCCACAATCGCCTTCAATTCGTCATTGTCGACCAAAGTCTTCGGACGACCGCGAGGTTCATTTCTCAGGTCGAAATTTCCAGAACGGAAGCGAGCAAACCAATAACAAGTGGTGCGTTGGTTTGTAGTGTTAGCTCCGTAAACGTCGTTGATGTTGCGTACCGTTTGTGCCGCGTTGCTGCCACGACGGTACTCATATTCCATAATTACTCGAATTTTTAACGTATCCATGATGACGAAAAAGATTGAAATGCGATGAAAATGTAACACTAATCAATAAACAAAAGACTACTTTTGGAAAAAAAAATCCATGTTTTTAAAATAAAATTAATTTGAAATTAGAATTCTTAGCCAAACAAAAATTATTTTGATTTGAAATGGCCAGTACTGCAGAACGGCAATTTCATAGGTAAAGACCTAATATTATAAACTAACAAAGTTCATAAACATAAGGGGACATATACCGGATGACTTTTTTTACCGTGTCGAAAAAATAGGGTATATTCGATGAACGGAGTAGAAGCATATCTAGTTTTTTTTTTTTAAATAGCTTAGTCAGAAAAAAAATATCTAAGTATCAATAAATACTACAAATTCGTTGTAAACTTTTCATTTTAGAACAATAAAAACATAAATTTTGAAAAAAAAATCATAAATCCTTTAAAAATATCGAAATTCATATCATATACAACTTGCATTATGATTTGAATTTTGATTTTTTATGCCATAGGCTTCTACTCCGTTCACCGAATATGCCCCATTGTTTTCGAGACGGTAAAAAAGTCATCCAGTATATTCAATGATTTGCGGTTTGTATACAGAAAAAAAAAATGGAATTCAGGGGAATTTATTGTTAAGCAAATTAACTACCATCATCATCATCATCTGCCGAGCCTTTTCCCAACTAATATGTTGGGGTCGGCTTCCAGTCTAACCGGGTGCAGCTGAATACCAATATTTTACATAGTGCGACTACCTATCTGACCTCCACAACCCAGAACTGGGTAATACGATACCCCTTGGTAAGACTGGTTGTCAGACTTTCGGGCTTCTGACGACCCGTAACGACTGTCAGAGATCCACGAATGACAGCCGGGACCAACGGCTTAACGTGCTTTCCGAGGCACGGAGGAGCTTCGGTATGTAAAGATGGTAACCCATCCACGGACCGACCCCGGCAAGCGTAGCTTAACCTGATGGATCGACCCGTGAGGCTGTTATTACTTAGCCACGAGCCCCTCTAATTAACTACCAACTTAAATTATTGTCCGGATATTCGAATCACAACTGGTACTGGTTTTTAGCTGCATCCGGTTACACTGGAAGCCGACCCCAGCATAGTTGCGAAAAGGCTAGGCAGATTGATATTTGAATTACAACGATCATTCTTTAACAATTGTATGAAATTGCTGTAACACGGCAATTTCCCTGACTGTACATAATTCTACATTTCACCAAACCAGTTCGCTCAAAAAGTCAATAGTGTGTGGAGCTTTAACCAAAAGTTTCAGTTGAAAGTTACTTCAACTTTGTCGGTGCACATATATTTAAGCTTAAAGTTGTACTGTCTACTTGCGAAGCTTACTCAAGCATTTTTTATGTGTACTCCAATGTTTCATTCGGAAAGGGATTAAGGGCTCATTAGCAAGCTCCCAACGTTCAATTCTAATAAAGTTAATCGCAACAGAAGCACGCCCCCTTTTTTAATTCACGAAAATTCGAACAAAAAGTCGAGCACCCACTTTATTGCTTCTAAAAGTGGGCCGCTATTACTTACAAGTTCCGTCCCATTGTTTTGTTTCGTTTTCCAACTGATAAATTTTTCCTCTTCTCTCGGGAAGTATATTTATTTCTACTCGAATAACACATAAATATTGGATAACTCTCGGAATAAATCATAATAAAATGCGGGTTCAGTAATAAATAAGAACAAAAGAAAACACGCCTCCTTGTTATCTGGAATTTTTTTACATTTTCTCTGACCTCACTTTAATCTCGAACGCCTAAAAACATATTTCGTAAAGTCTCTCGTTTCGTTTCCGAAGGGATAATAAACATCAGCGTAATACATCGGTTCATATTATATTAATGATAATCCCGAGCAAATAGAAAAAGCGGACCGAGGAAAATGTATGTTCACGCTCTTTTGTGGGTAAGTGGGCGTTCTAAGCGGAAAAAATCAGTTAGCAATTTCGCCCCAACTACTACTTCCAGAGATAAAATAAAAATATATTTTATTCATCATTGACCTTCATGAGTTTTCCCGTGACCACATGTTGGCGTATTAGGCACAGACGCCAGCACATCAAGCCACCCAAAACTGTCAAATTTTTCTCAATCAACCTAATTTATCGATAAAGATGAAAATCTATTAAAGAAATTTGACAGATTGTAGTAGCTTGATGTGCTGGCGTCTGTACCTAGATTAATTTAGAAAAATCAATATTTAATTAAACGTATGGTAATCGATATCAGATGCTGTCAGATTCGACGTTAAATTAATCCTTTGCAGCTATTCACATTCTAGAAACCTTCACGATTATTTACAGTCTAACCATGGCATCCGTTCCTACTCAAGAATCCATAAATTAAGTCTATTCTATTTAGGTCTATATACCTACCATAGTATGCATCAACCAAAACAGAGACCACGTTCAGTCTCGTCACGTATTTCGCCATAACGAGGCGGCACGACAGTGGCGCCCCCACCACGCATGACAACGCGGAACTTTATGTAGGTACAGACAACAAAAGAGATATGTTTGCAGACAGGCAACAACAACTCCACTTTAATCCGTTTTGTGCGTCCGGTGAGTGGTCTGGTCTTTGACATCTGGAGTATGAGTGTATCTGATGCTAACAAAAATATTACGCGCAACAACAATAAAATATTGCCAGGGTATAGCGCGGTGTTTATTTTTTGTTTAGCTAATAAACTTTTTTGCCGACTGTACTTTGTTCCTCACATCCGCGACACATGTATTGGACCTATTATGTATGGGTAGCCGACGATAATTATGTTTTTTTTGGATCACGACGTTATTGAATGTAGCATTTATCTATTAAAGTAACTTTTGTAGAAATAAACGTTGGCATATTGAACCTTCAGTAGCTGAGCAAACTGGTGGACAGTCGGAAAACTTTTCTCAATTCAATGTTTCAATCATAGGTATGTCATGGGGATTTCTCTTGTATTTATAGTGAAAAGTAGAGTGTGTAATTGTAAAACAATCTCTTGCAACAACTATACAACAGGCACTTGACTCAAATTCGGAATTTACAATAACCGCTATAGGTAGATGGAATTTTAACGAACATTTAGAATACCAAAACATTTATCAATGCAGTTATCCTGTAAGACGATAAACTCAGTTTAAACTAAGATATTCCACTCCTATCGAAACCATTACAATCATTGTAGACCAACCACTGTGTTTAGCAACAACCACAGGCCATTTACCAGTCAATAACGGGCACATTAAGATTGTCCGTTCTCCAATAAATTAGGAACCTTGTTTCACATCCAGTGCTAAACTATATGCTCACAAAACTAATGTGCCAAATACGAACCAAGGTTGGAATTGTTGCACCAATATAACATTGACGAATTCAGTTCATTGTTCTGACGTGAGCACTGGGTATTGATCTGTGTGATCTTTAGATACGAATACAGTTCAATTGTTTAGATTTTTGTTGGTGTCATCGTATGTCATTGATACTAGTTATTCATTGTTGCTAGTGATAGCCCATGTATATTGATTGTACTGAGTTTGATTGATGTGAGTTTCAAGGTCTTAAATATGGAGGAGTTAGGCCAAACAAACTAGATCATTATCAGGAAATAGTTTTGGATTAGATATGTCAATATTTAATTCTTGAAACTGAGTTGACCTTAGTGACAGGTGCAGCATCCGACATGAAAGCAAATAAAATATATTTCTCAACTTTTCACGGAGTTATTGCTGTATACTATAAATGCATTGCAATATTTCTATTCCAGGGAATAAAATAGAGCACAGTTGGTGCCTTTTGGGTCTGTGCCAAAATGTGCCTTCTCGAGCTACTTTCGTAAGACGTGTGAGACTTACAGCGCAGTGCATGAGTGATGGGATGCAAGCCTCAGAGCCTTGCTTGTACTACAGCATCGCAGATTCAATCCCTTTAAAATTTGAGCTTGAACTAAAGAAATGTGAGGTACGGAGCTCATAGAAAATAAAGATTTTGATGATGCTCAAATAGGACATAGTAAAGGCAAATAAGTTGAAACTTAGGTTAGCAATCTACAAAACAAGAAGAAAAGTTGGTACAGATGAAAGTACTTGAAAACGCCTGAGTTATTTCTAAACAAAATTGGATAAAATAACTAAAAATCAAACAAGAGAAGTATCTACTTTGTAAGAAACAATACCGTGCAAAAAGCCAGTTGTGAAGTTAGAAATAAAGAAGTGCAGGCAAAAAGTTGGCAATATTAAAGCCTGTTAGTTTCTTGAAAGCGTAGGTATCGTATCGCGAGGCAGCAAGCGCTGAAAATTTTCCAATATATCAGCCTAACATAAAATCTCGTAATATTTTCATCTTATATTTTCAAGTTCCAATAGCAAAATACGATAAAGATTTATTCTGTATTCTCAGACGCTGAAATCCGTCGTCTAGGTGTTAAATAAACACGATTACTTCACAAATCCGAGAGAAACGGATTAAATATTTCAACGTGGATTTATACCTTTCATAATGAAAATATCAGAGATTATTTAATGCGGGCTGGAAAATGAATGTTGATATTTTTTCTGTGAAGAGATTTTACATTCTTGTGAACACGGGCTATTCAAGAATCCGAGACTGTATGTCTGTCGCATTGTAATGGTTGCATCGTGGGAAAGAAAATCTCTAGAACGAAGATAGCATTTAACTGATCCAACGTTGTCATTGCACCGATTATACTGTAGTATTTCGTACTGATCATTATGTCTGACGTAGCTTCCAAGTAAACCGATCCGGCTTCATTTGGGAACACAATAATTTACGCAGCACAGTTTACATGGACGCAAATTAACGTATTAGGCAAGCGAGCGATGTATAAACCGAAATACATTTCCCGCTAACATTCGTAATCTAAACAGACACTGCATCGGAAATGTAGCGAGTGTAATCCGATAATAATGAATTACTAAAGGCACGAAATTGGTTTGTCTATACCAAATAATTATTGGGTATCAGCTGTTTGTATTCCACTGCAGTGCAAAGACCCTTCCTCCCTTCCCTTCTTCTCCTTGTCCCTATCTACTGCTGTTTGTTGCCAATCCTTATGAAAAGAGTCGAGTTCGTCCCGCCATCTTCTCTTCATTATGTGTTTGTGATGACCAACTGTGTTGTTATTTTAGCCCATTGCTCAAAAGGTCTAAGATAATATTCTAATGTCTTTAAACTCCAAAATGAAACCGTCTAAATATCGCTAAGTTAACGAAATTTCTGGGAAATATATTCACTTAATTAAGTTTGATCAATCCTAATTCTGAGTTTTACAAATACAAATACTTTTTATTTTTTGAACATAAGTGGGTTAGTTACAGATGTTGTAATTATTAAAGAACGCTATGTCTAACCGTCATCGGCGTACAAATATTATTTTGGTTTGCACAAATATGCTGATTATAATAAATTATTAAACAATTATCTTACATTATTAAATAATTCAAATTCAAATTGTCAACACAAACAAAAAACATTCCAATAAAATATAATAAAAATAATAAATTCTAGTGTAATTTATAATTAGACATACATCTATCTACCTACAGATTCGCTAAAATTTCCAATGCTTGTAACCACATTATAATTTTGATGCTGATAGAAGGTATTGGCAATATCAGCATCATCTTCAATTTCCAAATGAATTCAACCAATATAAGTAATTTCAATACCGATAAAAAATAAAAAAAAATTGAAAAATACATTCTCTCCATTTCAAATCATTCGATCTCATTCTAACATAATTTCCACAAGACATTATCAAAGTATTGTTGTTACACGAGAACATAAATTCGCCAATTCGCAAATCATAAACCGCTTACAATCTGCGTTATAATTCCAGAATATTCCATTTTACCTGTACCGTACGTAACCAGTGTTCATACGTCATGTTTGTTCCGTCGCATTGTTAGTGAGCCTTCTGTGTTCTGTCCCTGCTTTAGTCCTAGACGTAGAATGGTGATGTACGGTCGTGTCACCTCCCTGAGCGTCCCATATGTCCCTCAGACTAGTCCCACCTAGCTCAGGTGCATGCTCGCTTAATTTGTCAAGAGAGATCCACTACCACTGGGGTGGATCAGTGGTCGATTAAAACTATGGTTATATTTGGAAGGGTGTAGTTTAAACTTATAACTAAGTTATTATTATTACCAGAGTTGGTGAGGATTATGAAAGGCATTTATGGATTTTGTTAGGGTTTGTTTTTCATGTTAGAAAGAATTTTGATTAAAGGCTAATGAACTGTGAAGTAAATGATCCCTAAATTCTGCTAAATTTTTAAGAGGCTGTATACGAAATTTTGCTGATTTCGCTGATTTTACAGAAATAATTTTACAGTTAAAATACAGTATTTCTATAAATTTTAATGCACAACATGAAAGATCATTTCAATTATGAATGAGCTACTTTTTTATTTTGCGTCGAATTTATAATGCGAGAATTAGGGTTTAAAAGATTTTTTAATGCCATTTTTTTTTTAATTATTTGCATTTATTTGATTTTGATCTGAAGTTTATTTCTGTTGTTTTAATTGTATAAATGAGAGTTCTAAGTAGCCGAAATCATAAGCAATTCTTTGTCAATTTTTTCTAAAATTTTACTAAGTTTAATATTTTTTTACTCAAAAAATTTATATTAAAGTGGTAAAAAGTGATTCAAACATTGTATAGACAACTTTCCCAAAAACACATTATAATTTTTCCATACCCTGTAGACGTCAAAACGAATCGTAAATATGTGATATTCTAAGCCATTTACAGCAAAGATTCACAAAACAGTCGCCGGTTTAGGTTGATTAATCAAAATTACATAATAAAAGAGTAGCTCATACATTAGATCATAATTGAAATGATCTTTCATGTTGTGCATTAAAACTTATAGAAATACAGTATTTTAACTGTAAAACTACGTCTGTATAATCACGCAAATCAGCGAAACCGACAAAATTTCGTGTACGCGTGTAAATGGAGCACTAGCTCTGTTTTAAAAAAATAAAAACAAAGAATCAATACCTGTGGAAACGCTCTTCAATATAAAATCACACGAATCTACGATTTTATTTTTGTACAGCATGTCCTCTGTTATAAAACAAAACGGAACAGAACATCATTACGGCTATGTAAAAAAAGAGAACAAACATGGTTTAGTCTATTCTCACGACATCTGTGAACTGTCAGTTTCAGGCGCACACCTGTTTCCTCTGGGATTGCAAATATGTCGTCACGAGGGAATACAACTGGTGACAGTTGACAAGCGCTTTAAGTTCAAGTTTTAAAGCGCAGTTTCGAGATTTGCCTGTTGCATTTTTTGCGAGAAAAAAACGAGGGACCGAAGAATTTGGACAACACACGAAAGGAAATTGAAGTCATTCTTATTACCTCCTAGTTTTTTTTTTGCTGTTTCTGTTTTATGGAAGTCTTTTCTAGGAACAATAAGCCACTTCCTTGGCTGATAAATATCTGTTTTAAATGTTACTACGAGAGTCGGAAACTATTGAAAAGTTTATTTCCAGCAATCTCTCTGTTTGTCTCATTGTGGGAATCGTTTGGTGAGATTAGGGATGTCATGTCTCTCTTTAACCGGGTATTTTGGAGTCCACCTGTTCCGCTCAGTCTGGGCAAGTTCATTCACGTGAATTGTTAGCGTCCTATAACTACTGCATTTTTTTTACAAGCAAAATCCTGAAGTTATCTCAAAATAGTCAAATGATTTCAGAATCTCAGAACAAACCAGTATATTACATCCCATAATCTGGTTTTAGTTCTGTAATGAAATACCTAATCCTGTATTTACAGTAAAATAAATCACACAAGCTAGTGTAATCAGCATTTCGCTGCGGTTCGTTAGGTCCCGATAGTCACACTAACACCGCGGATTTAATAGAAACTATACCACAAACAACAATTTGTTTACGTTTGTTTTAAACGTATCAGCGAGGACTAATCCAGATTTATAGCAGGTATGGTCAACCTTCGCTGCAAACCCGTGGCTGTACCTATCTGTTGCAATTTATTAACGTTTTATTAGTGTTTCACCGGGATAAGGGTGCGTGGAAATATTGCCGGCATGCCGAAGGTTGCCGACCCGGGCGACTCAATTTCGACCTTTTTTCTATCAATCCTCATTTTCAGATAATTAGGGACGTTTTCGTGAAGTTTGACGTTATTTGGTGATTATGTGTTAAATGCATCAACCATTTAGTAAACAGTTTGATGATTACATTATTCCGACAACAAAATAATAATTATGTAGGTACCTACTCTTTATTTTTTGCTAAAGTTTATTTTGTTGTCTACTTATTTGTTTTATTTCAATATTGATCCCTGTGAGTGTACCCTGAAAGTTTTCCAGAGTCGGATTAATCCATTTTTTGGGGTTCCGTACCAAAATTATAAAAAGGAACCCTTATGGTGCGACTCAGTCTGTCTGTCTGTCACAGCTGGATATATCAAGAACTACTAATGCTATCAACTTGAAATTTGGAACAGTTTTAGACGACGAAATTCCAAGTGGGGTGACTAGGGCATGTGGGGTAGCGCTGTTTGCACATTGTTAAACATTTTTTTGTCTTTTTTAGGCCGCATAGTTTTCTACTTTTGATGAAAAATGTTAAAAAAATACCGTTCCCCCCCCTTTTTCTTTGATGTTTTTTTTTATGTTTGCATAGATAAAAAACTGAAATTATTCTATGTGATAGAAGTTTACGTAAAGATTACAGGAAAAATAAAACTATGTCTCTAAACAGCACACTTTTTCAGAAATCGGAACGGAACCCTCGGTGCGCGAGTCTAATGAGTTATAATGAGTAATTTCATTGCACTGAAAATCCAATAGTATTAATTTAGCTCGTTGTCACACAGGCGTGAATTGCCGTTTTAATAATTATCCGGCAATAAATAATTAATCCGCCCAAAATGGACGCTCTTTGAATAATTAATTAAATATTAAAACTGTGTTTATTAACGAAGTTTGCCCGTTGTGGTTAGCAATATTCAGTCACTTTGAAAGTTGTGAAATATCGATAATTATGATACTTGAAATGAACATCATTACTGTGTATAATTGATAAAACGATTGCCATTAATTCTCTTAATTTTACTTAAAAAAGGAACTAAGTATTATGAATTGACATCATTAACAATCGTATTGAAGTACGCTTTATTATTATTACACGACTGCCAAAAGGAGTGTAGTGTTTTCAGGGTTGATGTATGTTTGTATGTGTTTTTAAATTCAATATGGTGGCTGTATGACTCTATTTTGAAAAGTGAAAAAAAAAATTCTTCAATTATTTACCTATTCCTTTTTAAAATGAGTGACGAATATGAACTTTTTCAGGAGCTCATTATCACTACTTGTTAGTATGTTTTTAAAAGGTTCCCAGATTAAAAATATTCATAAGTTAGTGGGATAGGGAACTAAGAATAACCCATAACCCGAAAAAGTCAAAGCAAAAACTAAACAAGAAACTTTTCTTTAACCAGCCAGAAACCAGCTTAAAACAACAAAGGGTTACTTCAGTTTACATAATCTTCCTTACAGCAATGGAGCCTTTACGAGGGTTGAATATGACGTCACAGTAGATATATAATATTTGTAGAAGGAATTACTTCAGACTGTGTGAGAATAATCGCTGATTTTGACGACAAATCACGAACACTGATTACGTGATTAGGAAATTGCTAATTAAGTGACATAATATCACGCATTCACGTCTGTGTTCAAGGAAGGAGTATTAGTATAGTAGTATTATAGAATTTATAGTAGTAATATAGGTAGTATAGTAGTATTATAGGTAGTATAGTAGTATTATAGAATTTATAGTAGTATTATAGGTAGTATAGTAGTATTATAGAATTAATAGTAGTATTATAGGTAGTATAGTAGTATTATAGAATTAATAGTAGTATTATAGGTAGTATAGTAGTATTATAGAATTTGTAGTAGTATTATAGGTACACCTCCCAAAATAACATTAATCCGATCCAGCCTGTCCCTTGTCCTCCTCCAGCAACGCCCTAATCCGAGGTCCGTATCGAGATCACTTAGTTTTTAAGTTTTATGCCCTGGCTTGAGGTTGAGGCCTTAATTTATTGAAGCACCCACAGAAAAATCCGGTTAAGCAACCTCCTAGGTTGAACTTGCGAGATGCCATTTAGAAAAAGAAAACTTGTACACCCACATATCGCCAGTTATGTTTCAGTCCCCTATATAATAATAGGGGTGAGACCTATTAGCATCTAGCTGGCACAGATCTAAACTCCGGGCAACTACGGAGCAATAGGGATGATGCCTGGGTTAAAAAAAAGAAATTCTATTTAGTCCGTCAGTCAAATAATAAAAAAATATTAGACACGTATTTTTTGCTTTATCATATTAATAGAAAATTACTTAAATAACACGCATTAAAGTTGGGGAGTGGGGCTCGCTACGTCACTTGTACGTATAAAATCTAGCTACACGTGACGTCACGCGATGTTTTAACTCAATGTATTGCCGTAATCTGTTGATTTTGTAAAAAAAAGAAAAAATACGTGTCCAATATTTTCTAATAATCTACGAGTACATGACCGACAAAAGAATTTTTAGTCATCATCCCTATTCCGATGGAAAAACCCTAGAACAATCGACGACTTAGGGATCGAATTCAGAACACCATGCCACAGTCGAGGATATTAAAATTTATGTAGGTCTACATAGGTACTTATGTTTCTCGTCGAAACATCGTCGATGGCGGTTGTATCTCGCATGATTTTTATTTACCTGAAAAGAGAAAACAATCCGTTAGTTGAATTCAGATAAGCGGTCAGACAATCGTTTGCTTTTAATGTCAACTCCATAAACATACATATAATACTGTCTTCGAGAGTCCGTAAAAAGTAACGGGTATGCAAATGCAACTCCTTTCTTTACCTCCTACATCAGCTTTAGTCATCGAGCGTCATCAATCATTTACCAAATAAAACAATCATTTACCAAATAAAAGAACAACAGTTTCGATATCTTTGACTGTTTTATTTTATATCACGATCACTAAAAGTAAAATGCCAAACCGTGATTCACCTTTTACGAAGAAAAACTTGTCGATAATGCACTTCATTTTAGAAAGTTGGTTTTAAAAGCCAATCCTGTCCGAGATATCAGTTAAAAGCAAGGCTGGCTTTTTATCAATATACGAAAACATAATATTGAAAGACAGCAAAAAGAAAACTACATCAAAAATCCTCCTTGGACTGAAAAAACAAATGACAGCTAAATAAAAGTGGAAAACCGCCATGCTCAGAATGCAAAATGATGGTCAAATAATTCGGTTGTCAAGGGGAACAAACCGTAGGAGCACGGGCAGGCACTGACTAATGGGTAACGTCGGCAGGCTTCGCAAACATCGGAGCCTCTTACACGTCCATATTAAATCACGGGCTTTGTCTTAGAGCTGAGCAGATGGAGCATGCGTGATCGCCTGAATAAAATATGCAGCTACCTAGAGTCCGTCTACAGTCGGGGATTAGCCGTCTGCTTTGTTGGCTGATGCCTTATCGATTCTGTCTTTAGGGATTATAGACGATGCTGTTTGTTGATCAATGCATAATTTATGGCTGCTGTGTCCATACGTTCTGTGTTTATTCTGTTTAAATAAACATTAATAACTGTGAAACAAAGATGAAAGATAATTAACTAAGAGATTAAAAAATGAACTACTTTTTGGAGCTGCAGAATCAACAACATGTTGCGAAGACTACCTGTCCATTGCTAAAACAATGAAATAAAATTTCCATTAAACCTTAAGATGTCTGCAAAGGGGAAAACGTTTAAACAATCAGGGAAGTAATATTATGCGCTCACTTACAAAGAACCCCTTGCTCATTTTACACCAAGTACCTGCATTTAATTTACTCTTCTGTCTGTGGAATCAATGTAAATGAAACGTCTAACTCTTTTATAGATGCAGAAAACGTTGATGATGTTAATGATAAGTTTTATGAAAGCAGTTCTTCTCCAATAAAATAAATACATCTTAATCTGGGGCGATGCTTGATCAGCAAAGTGGTGGTGCCCTTTGATATCTAAGAAACAAGACATCAGCTGCTAACCATGCATCAGTGTACGTGTATTTGTTTGGCTTTTAATGCATCCGGGTCGAACTACTTTTAACTTGCATTAATATTATAACATTAGAACTAATTCCCGATGAAATTAGAATTATTAATAGCCCATCTGAAGTGGGGCAGCTAATAACTGTTGCTTTGAATTAATTTTAATCAAGACGTATGCGTAAGATCGATAATTTATTCGAGCGGAAGTAATTCATTCTGTACTGATTAATCTACTGTTTATATTTTATCATATTTGAGTAAAAGCGTGTCTAATTAATTATTAAAATGATGCTAGCATAATATTACTGACTTAGTAAATGAGATTACTTTAAAATATATCAAACTCAATGACCGAAACGCTTTGGCCGTTCGCCATAATCAGTATAAAGGGCTCGGATAACGTCGGCACGTCTCGCCAAAATAAATTCTAATAAACTTAATTAAGCTGTACAACGGTAGGTATTATCTCCGTCAAATTTTGCCTCCCCAAATTAAAAGGCGAAAAAGTTAGCCCCCGCCAGCCCCCCGCGCTTTGAGTGTCAAAGGAAAATAAGATGAAGTTGCTCTCTACGTGACTCAGATATGCAAACATTGTTAGAGTACCATTGCAAACAGATGAGGACGCATTAGACAAGGCTGACCTAATTGCTTCAGTCGTTCTGTTAAGACATATCAGACTAGTGAAGCTGCATAATATTTTTTTTGGGAGAGGGACTTGTTGCAAAGTAATAACAGCCGCACGGGTCGATCGATTAGGTTAAGCTACGCTTGCTGCGGTTGGTCCTTAGATGGGTGACTATCTTTATATACCAAGACTCCTACGTGCCTCGGAAAGTACGTTAAGCCATTGGTCACGGCTGTCATTCGAAAGTCTGACAACTAGTCTTACATAAGGAGGGGTATCGTATTACCCAGTAACTGGGTTGTGGAGGTCAGATAGGAAGTCGCTCCATTTAAATCCAGCTGCTTCCGGTTAGACTGGAAGCCGACCCCAACATCTTTGGGAAAAGGTTAGGCAGATGTTAAGTTTTGCCGCAAATCGGCAATGTTGGTGCTTCAATCGTTTTTCATTAAGGGCACAAAAACGATTGAAGTTTAATAAAAGAAGAAGGCACGAAAGTGAAATTCATTACTTTTATGTTAACGAAATAAATAAATATAAATTACATTTACGTGCCAAACCTACAATTTTAAAACAAAACGTGGCTGGCCAATAAAGTAAGCTCGTCCAACCACAAACAAAAGGGGTAACTCAATCTGGTATTAATACGGCTTCTTATGCTAATAAAAAAAACAGACCCGACCATATTTTTTAACCGCGATAATTTTGTCAGCGACCATTCGTGCGAATGAGAACGAAAGTGGGAATACGAAAGACTGAAAGAGACAAAAGCAGTAGAAATATAATCCTCCACTAATAACCGGTGCACCTGCGTGATATTTGGCCCGAAAATTATGGGCAATACAGATGGAGCGGGATGCTGCTTTGTAATAAGAGGGATGTCGCAAATGCAAAATACAGCGCATGACAACGAGCTTTAATATTTTGAAGCTTGTAGAATAATTTTGCCAAAAATATGTTTTGTAAATATTTACGTAGCTGCGACATGTAGCGAGTAAGAGGCATGTTAGGTACCTATAATTTATAAGTTTATATTTATAAGTTCCGGATTGGTCTTTTGAGAGATGATGACCACCGGGGTGGTTTTAGTGAGGTAAAAATCCCACACTCCCCGGTCTTTTCCCCAAAGCCCCCCGAAAACAAAAAAAAAAATACCTATAATTAATAGGTTGGGGAAAAAGTTTCTTCGCATTTTTTAAGAAAATTCAAAACATTTTTTAATATACATTATTTACATTTGTCTAAAGTATGTAGGTACCATTTTGTTCGATAACTTTTTGCCATCTTGTAGGTAGGGACATGATCCCATTGCTATAGAAATTTTGGGACTTCTGATCAAAATACCGCGACAAGTGGTTTTGGCAGTCCTCTCGTGATGTTAACCTGACACTGCCTAAAGAATCTGAAGAGACCGAAACAGGTGGAAATCTGAAGGTGCAAGGTCAGGACTATACGGCGGATGCATTAACACCTCCCAGCCAAACTCTCTTAATTTTTGCTGAGTGGCTAAAGATGTGTGAGGTCTAGCGTTATCATGATGAAAAACCACACCCCTTCTGCTGATTAATTCCGGCCGCTTTCTCTCAACTTGCTTTAATCTCATCAGTTGTTCGCAGTAGAGTTCAGAATCGGTGGTCCTGCCTGGTGGTAACAGCTCATAATGAATAATGCCCTTCCAATCCCACCACACACACAGCATCAGCTTGTTGCGAGTTAACCCGGGTTTCGCCACAGTCTGTGAAGCCTGACCGGCCTTTGACCACGACCTTTTTCGCACGTTCTTGTCGTACGTGATCCACTTTTCATCACCAGTTAGTAGCTTCTTCAAAAATGGTTCGGTTTAATTACGTCGTTATAAAGAATCACAAATGAGTACATGGTTCATTAGGTTTCTTTCAGTGAGCTCGTGAGGTACCCAAATATCGAGCTTTTTTGTGTACCCAGTTTTTTTCAAATGCGCCAAAACTGTTTTGTGGTCAATTCCCAGTTCTTCAGCTACGTTGTAACTACTGATATGCCGATCTTGCTCCACTTTTTCAAAAATGGCATCCATTTTATCCGTAATAGGGCGACCAGAGCGTCGTGCATCTTTGGCGTCAAAACTTCCGGATTGAAAACGCTTAAAACAAATTTGTGCTACTCTCACAGACACTGCACTGGGTCCATAAACATCGCAAATTTTTTTCGCGGCTTCCGTTGCATTTTTACCTTTTTTGTAGTAAACTTTTAAAATGTATCGAATTTCTTCATTAGATTCACTCATCTTGACAGTACGAAAAACAAATGAAAATCACACTTTTTCCTAATTTGAATTTGGAATTATGTTCTTTAAAATTTAAACTTTCAATGATACCAAAACCAGCCAGATACGAATAGTATAGCCAAAGATATTTTATTTTAAGTTCATGCATACTATAATGCGAAAAGACTTTTTCCCCAACCTAATATGTGTTTCTCTTAAAAGAGTTTGTCTTGTCAACCCGAGCCCTTTGGCTTCAGCAATGACCCATTTACCTCATTCTGACTTGAATGCATGTGTAAGAGAGATGGGCTTTGAGCTATTTTTAATGACTATGTTCAAGTATACTTTTTAATTGTGGTGGAGGTAAGTCAGTCTAATTAGAGCAAAGATTGTTTAATTCATGAATAATTAATATATACTTCAAAGACATTATCTGTAATCAGAATACAGAGAATCGGTAATCTCAAACTGCTACATAGAGCTACAATATTTATTCCTCTTTTTATCAGTGTCCAATTTGTTCATGCATCAAGGCTTCATCAACAATTTGATAGTGAATTGGGAGATAACAGAATGTCAATACAGATTTTAGAAGCAAAATAAATGAAATTAGAAATACTCGTCCCAAGTTTCATAGAATTGATTTAGTACAGTGAAAGGGTTTCAAAGAAAAGTTTTAAATGGCTACGCTACTCTTGACGAAAGGACAAGAAATATCTAAGTGGGTAAAATACAATTGAATGATGAATGAGGGAAAGTGTGCAGCTAAAGGCTTAAATAATGTAGATGAGATGTATGAATAAATATAAATGCATTTATTGTTGATAGAGTTGTTCCCAATGAGTCTGACCTGTAGATGGGTATTGAATGTACAAACCGCATTGATTTGTCTCAACTTACAATTAACACAGACACAGAAACTGAATACCTATGACCTTTGCTATTGAAACTCATTATAACTACTTAATATCATTAGGGGAAAACCACAGAACAATTATACAATGATAATCTTGACACCTGCATTAGGAGAAAAGACGGAATATTTTAATGACCCATATGCAACTCAAGTATCTGGGTTGTGGAGGTCAGGCAGTCGCTCCTTGTAAAATACTGGTATTTGGCTGCATCCAGTTAGACTGGAAGCCGACCCCAACGTAGTAGCAGGTACTCATAACGTTTGCCATGCCTTAAAAATCCAAACTCACAAAGTAACATTTATATGACATGTTTTTGTTGAATCTCCAGAAAAGAAGCTGTAACGACCAACTGAAAAAAAACTGGTGTCACTTTGTGCTTTGGAGCTAGAGCAAGTTCAGTTAAAATTGCTTTCTTATCGGGCACTTCTCGGCGCTCTTCACTTTCATCTGTTCAAAGTGACTTACGAACCTAGGACACTATCGTATAGTATCGTAAATTCTGTTCAATATTCACAGTTTGAAGAAGTTTACATCGATGATTAATATTTTTGGTATCGTACTCACAAATTTTAATTAAAAAATCAAAAATAAAAAATATATAAAATGTTAATCAAAGAAACAAAACAAGAATTCTAGCTTAATTATATTCATATTCTGTTAATTACTGGAGACAGTAGGTTTAATTTACTTGAAACTTTTGCTCTCCAAGTTGGCAGAGTGGACTGCGAAGCTCCGAATTTAAAAGCGGGTGCCGCAAGCAAACTCCGTGGTAGCCGTGAGAATGCTAGAAAATAGTGTGAACACGTACAAAATGTTTACTTTTCCTTTGTGCAGCTAGTTCCAGGGCTGGTGCAAAGGAACGGCGACGAGCGGCAAATATTTGCTTTTACTCGCATTTATGTTTGTTTGTTAACGTAAAAGGAGATGCAGTACTTAAGAATATTCTGTTTAATGAGAGAGGGAATATAAACTCTATTGAAGCTCACAAAGCTGTGAGGAGCGCAAATCGAAGGAAAGAAATCACGTACCAATTTCTTCAAGCGTTATATATTTTAATTTGTTATAAACAAAACATATATTATACACACACACACATACATATATATATTTGTTTGTTGTTGTTGGGGTTTGTTGTTGTGTTTGTGTTTGTTTTGTTGTTGTTTGTTATTTGTTTTTGTTATATTTGTGTTGTTTGTTGTTGTGTTTGTTTGTTTGTTTTTAATAGGTAGTTATTGCAGACTTCCTTGTATATCTAGGTACCTCTTACAACATCAATTTATGTTTATGACTCTACTACAGGCAATCTTTTAAATTAAATTACAGTGCGTGTCAAAAAACTAGACCCAAGATAGCGTCGACTGCGCATGTACAGTCGCAGTATTATAATACGTAAAACGTCACTGCGCCGGCGCCGGTTCAAGTTATTTGACGAGCACTATAAACTTTATTGAACGAAAATGGTCTTTATACAGCTACTAGCTTTTACCCGCATCTTCGCCTGCGTGGAGGTCTGAAATTATCCCACGGGAATATACTACCGTGATAAAAAGTATCCTATTTCCGAAATTCCTAATCCAGGTTATGGTCTACCATGTGCCAAATTTCATCCAAACCCGTTCAGCCGTTTCAGCGTGAAAGCGTTACAAACAAACAAACTCAGTTTCGCGTTTATAATATTAGTAAGGATTAGTTAGGGTTTTAAATTGTACTTTTATAATTTAGGAAATCCTATTTCCAGCCTCTACTTCCGCTTCTCACTTGCTTCCTTGTAAGACAAACGGTGAGACGGGTGGTGGACTTAAGGACTTTTACTGTTATTGTTATTTGGACCAGGAATGTTTACCATTCCAGACTACTGGATGCCGGGAATATGGATTTCAAATGTATTTTCTTCTGTTTGATATTTACAGGGAATTTTAAAGTTATTCCTAGTCTACTTTTGTTTACTTATTTTCTGCAACTGGTTGATTCTTTTGTGAGATTTGGTGCGCTTGCACATTATGGTATTCGTGAATTATGAGGCTTCATCTGAGCACTTTGAACATTTTAAATATAGAGGTAGCATTTGCGTGCGAGCAAGTTATGCAATAACTTCAAAGTGTTTGCCTACCTTGAGAGTATTTGAAGTAAATTATGAAGAGGATATGTCCGAAGTAGAACTGGAATATTCGTATCTTCGTCGTAAAATGAACTTCGGTATATTATGTTACTGGCTCGTTGGACTAGGGTGCTACTTACTTTATTGATGCTAACTTACCTACTTGCTTAAAAATTTCTTTTTAAAGTCATTAAAAACAACATAAAATAAGTAAAAAATTAAGAAGACCACACTTTTTAATTAAACTCACAAAACAAAAGCAATTATTTCACTATCATAAAGAAGCAGTTACGAAAAAAGCATACCAAGTCTAGGTACAAGCCTCAATTTAACAGTAACGTAACAGTTATTATGAGTAGCCCGTCAAACTGTAAAGTTACGGAGACGCCTCATTAACCTGTCTGAGGTACACTTGAGACTCATTGTGTCAGTAATCCACGCCTTCAATCGCTTGTTTATACGGCCCAGCGATCAGACGGTAATGTGTATAAACATGATACAACCAAATTATGTTCAGTTTAAGGACGCTGAGAACAATGTTTATAATAATGTGAACCAATTATGCAGTAATATAAACGAAGAACACAAACAAATACTTATTTTTATTGTGGTGAGGAATTTATGGAAGCGTCCACTTTTAACTCGTAGGAAAAGGTTAGTCCGTTTTTTTTCAAGTTTCGATATTTATTTAAATCTTTATTATTACCCTCAAGCACATACTGATTTACAGTCAGTGGTTTAGAAAATACTATGTCCACAATAATAGCATCAGTAATACAATTTACTGTAAGTCATATCTAAAAATAAACCCTAGCAATTAAATAGACAATACCAGTAATCTCACTACCAAGAAACATCTTGTCATAAATAAACGATAAAACCGTTGAAGAATCCCCATCAAGATAATAATCTCCATTTGAATTAATTAAAGCTTGACTTCAATTTGTATCATGTTCCTTTTACTACACAACATAAATTCATGACAATTACAGAACAGCATATGAACGACACTCGTTACATAAAAGTACATAATACAAAATATTACAAACGTGCATCGTTAAAGCATAATTTACTTCGTGACTGACAATATAAAAATGTCATCAAAACTTGGAATTAGAATTAGCTAACAACTTTCTTACAAGCCATAAAGCAAAGTGACAGGGAGACTCGAACGCTCTAATCAAATCTAATCTAGTTAAAACTTTTCCAATAAGCTTCCCCCACAGATGCATTCCTTCACCAACATGGTAAATGTTTGCAGAATGAGTCACGGGTTTAAATGGATGAGTATCGTCTCCTACAGGTTTGGTCTTGGGTATGTAAGCCTTGGGGCACTATTGATAATCCTTGACCATGCAATAGCATAATGGATTAAAAAATTCAATGCATTCCGTAGACGTTGTGAGTTCATCGCTCAAGGGTTCCTCAGGGAGCTATCTTTGGCGCATTGATTTAAGCGTTTTGTTTAAGATTGTTCGTTGATACAATCAATATTACTACAAAAAGTGCTTCAAATAGCATTTATTTATTAAACATAACCTACCACAACACCAATTTTACTGATAAAATGATACTATCTGTTGCATGACCAAGGAATATTATCATATCCAGCATTTTTAATATCATTATTATTATCGCATCTATTCTGAAAGTTTTGAAAGTGTCGATATATTTCATTTATCCAAACAATCATACCGTAAACAAGTCAAGCAGATACTGTTTAGTGGACAAGTTGTGCCATAACTCATTCTTATATTCTTATAAGTGTAGGCAAATTATTTAATTACTTAGTTTTTTCTTTTTTCCCTTTTGTCAATTTAATATAGTCATGTTACATATTTTTAACCTTAATTTCATGTGAGTAATGTGTCATACAATCGCATTTTACCTATTATTGATACGTAATACTTGTTTAAGTTTTTTCATTTAATTTCATTTGTTTTCTCTCGCTACTTTCTAGTTACCTTTTATCAATGCCGTGAAACTCCATTATTGGCTAAGTGATAATTGTCATCATCTCGCTATCATTGAACAGTGTATACAGACTGTAGGATGCTGTAACTTTGACGCAACTGCTTTGAGCTGTTCATTGATAGTGTGGTGAACATTCATAACTCATGTAATTAGTTATAAGCTGTTGAGTTTCCTAATAAATAAATAAATAAATAAATAAATTACTTCGCATGAACACGTAAACATTATTATCGTTAATCTTTATTTTAGTATCCATAATAACGAAGCAATAATTCAGCCACGATGTTTAACAGGATTGTTCACAAATTTCTTTTACTCGTATTTAACCCTTGGAAGCAAAGAATTGGTAGGAATAACCTTATTCAACTTGTCGGGATACCAAAACTTGATCTTGCGTCTAGCCGACGGGCCATTTAACTAATGAGATAAATCTCCAGCCTTGGGGTAGATTTTTACCCCAAGCAAGTGAACAAGTAATCTTTCAATCTTTTAATGACATAAGTTTGGGTTCGCGATGATTGTCGGATTTTTCGCTGCGATCACGAGGATTACAAAAAGTCCCAGTTGGGTACAATAAATTAAGACGGTATGGGTAGTCTAAAAAGATTTTACGCATGCTTTATTTTAGTTCGGTTATATTTGCTATTGGGTTTATGAGACAAAGAAAGATGTTATTTGGTAATTGCTTCAATAAAGATACTGCATCTTAATTATAAACTAAGTGATAGCGTTAGGTTAGGTGTGAAGGTTAGGTTAGGAGATAATACAATGAGTATTTAATACTTATTACTTGAAGTTGATACAAATAAATGAACGTATTATTATTTTTTTTTAATGAAGCGGCATCGTTGCCTTCTTATAACGAGAAAATTAGGTATCCAAAAAACCATTAGTACCGAGGCGACCAAAATCCGATTTGACTACTTACTTCAACAGAGCAGCTCTACAGTTAAAATCAATTCAAATACCGATATAATTTGTATCTACCTATTTGTCTCATAAAATAAACATTTAGCAATTTATTAAACCCTAATTTCCATTTTTCCTTATTTGCAAATAAGAAATTTAAGCAACGGAATATTTATGTGCAGTACAAAAAGAGCAAAATATTAATCAAAGAAACAACGGTAGATGGGTATCATCAGTCACATAACACCATCCCCTAGACAATGAGTGCGATGGAATGGAAACGATCAAAAATGTAATCCATTTCCTTGTAGTGGATGGTTCATGAGATAATAACGCAAAGATATATGATCTCCAAATATGACACCTACTTTAGTCTTTAATATTCGGAGTATACGTTATGTTTTATTCATGGACTTACATTATCTCACTATTATAAAATGTAAGGACTTTTACATGGATTTATGAAGGAACATAAATTACATATGTCTTCATAGACGTGCCTATATTATGTCACAATGGCATTTAAACTACTCGCACAGGTAAAAATGTAATTTACAGGCGTGTGTATTTGCAGCATTACTGCAGATCTATTATGTAAAAATATCACCGTGAAGACTTAGGTGAAGTGAGCTTGAATTGAGCTGTCAATAGTGTCAATCCCTAGCATCAGCCAGTCTATTCTGTAAAAATGTCACCGTGAAAACTTAGGTGAAGTGAGCTAGAATTGAGCTGTCAATAGCGTCAATCCCTAGCATCATCCAGTCTATGCTGTATAAATGTCACCGTAAAAACTTAGATGAAGTGAGCTTGTATTGAGCTGTCAATAGCGTCATTTCCCAGCAACGGCCAGTCTATTCAGTAAAAATCTCACCGTGAAAATTTTGGTGAAGTGAGTTTGAAGTGAGTTGTCAATAGTGTCAATGTATCAAGTGGAATGACAGCTCACTTCACCTGAGTTTTCACGGTAAGATTTTTACAGAATAGGCCAGTTTGTGTATTAGGCCTTCAAGGCATGCAAGTCACTGACATTCAATTTCTTTCGGCCGTCTCACGCCCCATACAGCGGCGCCTATACGTGGCTTCTGTTCAACGGCACGGAATATTTTATTTCCACGGTTCATATATCTTGATTATTAAAAATAAGCGTATCGCATAACTTTGTGAGGCGAGTAAGGTAAATGATTTCGTATCGTACTTTTATTTTTTGTGTACGTTTTCAGAAATGCGTGTGATGTTGTAATAAGTATTTATTTTGGTATTCAAAATGAAACTTTTCTGAGATGCCACAAATATGAAAACTTGTTATTATTTTCCAATATTAATATGCAATAAACAAACGTGCAAAATAATTAAGACTCCACTTTGCTGTAAATGTTCACTTTATGATTCATTTTTAACCCCCGACGTAAACAGAGGGGTGTTTTCGGATAAGGCGGGAGGAAACGCCCGGGTGTCACCATTGTGTGGATCGCCCGGAGGACACGGTGAAGCATACAGTGGAGGTCTGCCCGGCTTGGGCGAAGCACCGCCGTGTTCTCACGGAGGCGATCGGCGGCGGCGATCTCTTGCGTCCAAACCTGGTCCAGGCCATGGTGCGGAGCGAGAGTGCATGGGAGGCCGTCACCTCCTTCTGCGAAGCAGTAATACTCGCGAAGGAGGAGGCGGAACGCGTGAGGGAGAGGCAACAGCCGCGCCCTCGCGCCCCTAGCCGCCGCTGGAGACGCCCTGGGCGGCGGGAATCTATCGCCGATTCCCGGCCACCGTGGGCGCGGGCTTGCGGACGACGAGTAATGAGCAGCTCGCCGTCCGGTAAGGACCAGGCCCGGGTCGACGGCGCGTTGTGTTCCACGCGCGCCTCAAAGAGATGTCAGCAGTGACGGGGTCCAATAGGGCCGATGCCGCCGGGGTCGCGGGTAGTTCGAAATAGATACCGTGGCAATGGCACGGGCAACTGAAGGAACACGGGTGGGTTTTAGTCAGTAAAAGTCTGACACGCCCTCCCGCTCTGCCCAGAGCGGGAAAAGTCATTTGATGATTTCCCATCCACAAAAAAAAGGGGTGTTATAAGTTACGTGTGTACCTATCTGTGTGTCTGTCTGTGGCATCTTAGTTCTCAAACGAATGAACTGATTTAGATTTTTAGTTTTGTTTGAAAGGTGTTTTGATCGAGAGTTTTCCTATGGTTCAAGAAAATCTATTCAGTCGTTTGAAGATTATCAGCCGTCCCCCGAAGTGGCGACGCCATGCAATTATATCTGTAGATATTTAATTTTTAAGTTTGGTAACATTAGAATTAATTCATTCGTTTGGTTCATTGAATGTACCAAATCTCTCTCGAAATGGATCGTCTGTGATACAGACGTGTTTGCTTTTGATGTCTTCAATAAACGTCTGAAAGTGAGAAAAATAATTTTTTCGTTTCACTATCTCCAGTAACGAAGAAAAACATAAAATACAGGACCAATAAATACATTTTATTTTATTACTTATTTTGTTTGTGTCAGGTTTTTTTTTAAACTTAAATTTAACTTTTAAATAATTATGGCAAGAATATTATTTTTTCCATGAACAAAGTATTACACGATATTACACTTATCTTTTCCTCCATTTCGCTTACCTACACCCATCACATTATTTATCTTTATAGGATCAATAACTATTTACATTTAATAAGGGAGGAGTACAACAGAATCATTTTACGGAAAGTCCTCCCTCCGATGCCGTTTCGTTACGCCATTATTCAGAATAGGGGACCGAGCACTTAGCGACATTGGTCTTATTGTTATTTTTGAAACTCATTTGAATGTCATGTCAAAATGTGAAAGAGATTCGCAAATCATACTAGCGTCACAAATCTAACTGATTTAGATGTAATGCTTTCTAAACTATTAAGGCATGCTAAATTTAACACACTACATATTATTAGCTGATGCAGACTTGGTAACTACACGAACATCGATGTAATCAAAGAATTTAATAAGTTGGATTAGCTGAAAACTCATAATTTTTCATTAAATAAACCATTAATTAAAATTAGCCAACCTTAATAAAGTAAAATTTTCGCCCATGATGAAAATGCCACAAATATTAAAAATAAAACCATTTTCATGGAACACCATAACAACACAAACTAGTTCAAGTTCACAGCACTGAATAATCAGACAAAGCAGCGGATATACCTAACAACAAAGACAGTAAATAAATTAATAATGATTTGAGTATGAAGGGCTTAACATCGCAATTGAAACTTCCGTCGGCCATACATCATGCGATGTTTCATACGACATGACAGATCGTAGAGAGCCGTTTAAGTAGAGCAACCACTGAATTGCGAACTACTTTAATTTAATCTGTTTCCATTGTAGTTGTTGATTAATTGTGTCATTTGCACGTGTCATCATCATCCAGTGTTGTTGTGGGATATTCGGTTACTGAGAAATTTGTTATAAATTTAGCACTTCCAAGATCTACATTGTCTTAATCGTCATTATCAACCTCTTTATTGAACTCTATTTCATTTTTTTGTCTTAGATTTGGTCTCATTTGTCCATTATCACTACTTTCATACGGTAATTGGACTTAATCCAGTCGAGGGATCGAAGTCAGTCTTAATTTTTCACAATTAGCAACGTCAGACATTATCTGCCCTGACGTCAAGGCTACTCCTCACGGGTCTCCCCATGGACCGTGTCGTTAATTGCTATAATCATTGCACTTAGCAAACAGATAAGGATCTTGGCACGTTTACCGTTTAAGTGTAACCAGAGGCTGCTGTCTGCTTTTATGTTTCAAATATAATATAATATCTGCCGTCAATTTGGAGGCAAACAAAAATTTATAAAATGCAAGATGAATTCGCTCAAGTTGTAATTAAAGTTTTCGAATATTTATCCTAGAATATTCATCTGTATCTAAATAAAACCGGCTACATATAAACAAAACAATATTAATGTAAAACCGCGCGTCATCGTGTATCAGACATGTCCTGATATTAAAGTTTGTCAGTTCTGGTACTGACGGTTGATAGCCACGGCGCTTTGGGAATTCGTAACATGTTCGGGTTAAATGCATTTTGTTATTATATTTCACGTTCGAGTCCCTCTGTTATCTTTTAAATGGACTTAATGAAAATATTTTGTGTACATTTGGAATGACTATTTTTATAACAACCATAAAAATATTTTAACCGAGTTTGTCTCTTTGAATGTTTGTAACATTTTATACAGGGTGTCCCGTAAATAATGGATCAAACGTAACGGGTAGGTAGCTTACCTAATTTCCAACAACTAATTTGAATATTAAAAAAAAAACCGTTACAGTAACCAGGATATTAATTTTTTTTCGAATTTTACGATTTTGTCTTCCAGAATTAAGCTTTTTTAATGCTGTCGCTGCAAATGATGACATTTTTAGGTATGATTTTTATTTAACATTTCTGAATAGCTTACTAATGTTATAAGATACCATTTTTTTGAATACCGTTTTATTTGCCTTAGAAAAAAAATCTTGAGTTGAAAAGTTTTTTCTTTACGATGTTAGGACCAAAATTGAAAAAATTCTCCTGTAAAAAAAATGTATGACACCGAAAACCACCATTATTTTAAAAACTTGTACATTTAATAAGGTTTGCAAATTGGTGTAAAACTTACGTCTAGTCTTTATCGTTACAAAGATATTGCTATGAATGTGATGAAGACAGAAAATAAATTAAATTGGTACTATTCCATTTTTTCATTTTCGTAATGGCTTATGCTTGAATGCTTGTAATCGAAGCAGGTAGTTAAGCGGCTAGCATATTCCGACCCGATGACGTCATCTGTCCGGAATTTGGGACCGCTACCTGTGGCGGAGTTGCACCTCAGTCAGCGTGAAGGGGATAGATAGCGCCGCTTTTGTATTTTTGGTAAATTGGTATGAAGTTGTACATTCTAGTCCTTGTCGTTACAAAGATAATTGCTATGAATCTGAGAGGTGCTCCAAATCAACGTTAATAAAAAAAATAAAAAAGTGTGTACATTTAAACTTTTTCTTTAAAATGTGTAACTGTAGTATTTCAGAGGCAATGTTCATTGAATTATTGAGGCGTATGAAAAGAATTAGGAGGCCGTACTAAAAAAAACAGTTAGTTCAAATAAATCGTTTTATTTGGTTTTTACAATAAATGTTCGAATTGCCTTCCCTCTACAAGAATGCAAAGTCTGCATCTCCTAATAAAGGAAGCTCTTATCCGACGGACAAAACGGCTTTGGTTTATTTCTGATACAGCAGATTGGATGCGCTGTTGTAATTCTTCTTCCGACGTTATTGGATTCTTGTAGACCCTGTCTTTTAAACATCCCCAGTAAAAAAAATCTAGGGGATTTAAATCCGGAGATCGCGGAGGCCACAAAATTGGTCCTAATCGGCCGATCCATCTGTCCGGATAACTTTCATCAAGGTGCGCCCTTACTGCCGTCGCATAGTGAGCGGGGCACCCATCATTTTGCTACCACATTGCTTGCCGTACGTCTTCTGGAACGTTTTCTAATAACCTTGGCAACTCATTCCTTAAAAAATGGAGATAATATTCGGCGTTTAGAGTAGCTGGTAGTTCAAAGGGCCCTATTATTTGCCCATTGATTATTCCCGCCCATAAATTTATTTTAAATTGATGTTGGCTCCTGTCCTCTCGCATCAAATATGGGTATATCAGCTGCCAACTGTGCAAATTATGCAAATTTAAATATCCATCTCGGCGGCATGAAGACTCGTCACTCCATAAAATCTTGTTAAAAAACTGCGGGTCCGCCCGAATCATTCTAAGCATCCTTTGGCAAAATTCTATTCTTGGCTGGTAATCACGCGACGTCAGCGTTTGAACACGTTGCACGTGATATGGGTGCAATCGGCACCGTTGTAGCACTCGATGCACCGTCGATCTAGAAATTCCTACGCGTCGCGCTATGACGCGAACGGAGACTGACGGATCTTCCTCGATTTCTCGAAGAATGACTTCGTCATTAACTTGTCGCGGTCGTCCTTCACGGGTACCACCAACTCCGGTGCCAAGAATTCTTCCCTCAAGAAGCGCGTTATGCACTCTAATAAAGACGCGATAATCGGGATAACGAACCAGGTTCGGGTATCTTTCACGGTACAATCTTGCAGCCGCCCTGGCATTACCTCTTGCTTCTCCGTAGATAAAATGCATTTCGGCGTACTGCCGTGGCGTGTACTCATAACGAGGCATTGGGCTGAATAAGGTTTCAGCGCTACTGCACACACGTACAAGCACACACAAACGAATGTTTTCGGAGTCCGTAGGATCGCCAAGTCGTTTGTCCAATACGCAAAGAGTTCCAAATCGATAGGCAAAGCAAAGTCCAAAAACACAGCACAAGTCAAATTTTACAGAAGAAAACACCGAGCCACTGACCGGGAGCGAAAGTTGTCTGACGTAGCAACTCGAAGAGAGACTAGTTACAACTAAACTAATAAAATCAAGCAACAATGAAGCCTGTACGAGTGAAGGGCGCAGGAAAGAACAAAAGAACCTGCGCAACTTCATACCGATTTAACCGATTTACCAAAAAGCGGCGCTATCTATCCCTTTCACACTGACTGAGGTGCAACTCCGCCACAGGTAGCGGTCCCAAATTCCGGACAGATGACGTCATCGGGTCGGAATTATGCTATCCGCTTAACTACCTGCTTCGATTACAAGCATTCAAGCATAAGCCATTACGAAAATGAAAAAATGGAATAGTACCAATTTAATTTATTTTCTGTCTTCATCACATTCATAGCAATATCTTTGTAACGATAAAGACTAGACGTAAGTTTTATACCAATTTGCAAACCTTATTAAATGTACAAGTTTTTAAAATAATGGTGGTCTTCGGTGTCATACATTTTTTTTACAGGAGAATTTTTCAATTTTGGTCCTAACATCGTAAAGAAAAAACTTTTCAACTCAAGATTTTTTTTCTAAGGCAAATAAAACGGTATTCAAAAAAAATGGTATCTTATAACATTAGTAAGCT
Source organism: Cosmia pyralina (assembly GCA_946251885.1). Taxonomy (NCBI): domain Eukaryota; kingdom Metazoa; phylum Arthropoda; class Insecta; order Lepidoptera; family Noctuidae; genus Cosmia; species Cosmia pyralina. Next base: position 16,238,337 of record OX276355.1, read on the forward strand.
ATTCAGAAATGTTAAATAAAAATCACACCTAAAAATGTCATCATTTGCAGCGACAGCATTAAAAAAGCTTAATTCTGGAAGACAAAATCGTAAAATTCGAAAAAAAATTAATATCCTGGTTACTGTAACGGTTTTTTTTTAATATTCAAATTAGTTGTTGGAAATTAGGTAAGCTACCTACCCGTTACGTTTGATCCATTATTTACGGGACACCCTGTATTTCTGCGACGTAATGACTACATGAGAACATTACTGTCCGAATGAAAACATTAGTAAAAGCTTTGCTAAAATATATCACCTTTGTTCATGCAAAAACAGTGTGCATTAAATTAACTTTCAATAGCATTTTATATCGTTAATAACAAAGTCTTTGAACTTTACGTTGCTTTGTATTGACGACCCAACCTAAACTTCCTTTAAAATTGTTTCCATTCAAGTGAAAGCATCACTTTCTTTAAGTGACTTCGGGTAATCTGTCCCGGGTCCATTAGTAACCTCTGGTTTTAAGCCATTAATACAACGTGGGCACTGGACAGTTGACTGACACCACGTGAAGGGGAGAAATACGCAATATACTAGGTATATGAATAATTTCTTTTGTGAAAGTATGTGTGAAAAGTTACGAGAAAATCGCGCTTGAAGCCGTTAAGGTGATTGACGCACGATTTTTGTTATGGCGTTCTCTTTACTACTGTGTAACACACGATCTCATAGTTAGCCATGATTTTTTATGGGCATAGTAAAAGTGATATCTTTTTAATATCTTCTCTGTCGACAACGTGTTGTGGCAAAGTCAAGTTCTTTCTTAGAAAGGCATGCATGATCAGCCTATAATGTTCTCACTGCTGGGACACAGGCCTCCTCTCTGTGAGTGGGAGTAGGCCGTAATCTACCACGCGGCCCAATTCAATTCAATGTGAAAATAACAAAGTGAACAATTAAAAAAACATAATAATAATAATACCAGCTTATTACTGTCCCACAACAGGGCAAAGACCTCTTCTCATATAGAGAAGGCACGAGCAGTAATCACCACGCTTGCGCAAGACGGGTTAGCGATTTCAGACTTATATTAACTTTATGTAAGTCCAGGTTTCCTCATGATATTTTTCCTTCACCGATGTTAGTAATGTCCAAGATAAACTCAGAAAGTAATAAATGAATTGAAAAGTCACATTGGTACTTGCCCGGATTTGAACCCACAACCTCGTGCACGAGAGGCAAGGCACCACTGGGCCATCACGACGTATTATTATATTTGTTTAGTTTAAAAAACATTTGCTACAATCAAATATTTTTTAAATTAAATAAATTAAGAACATACCTACTGTTTATATATTGTAAGTGATCTAAGATTTTATCTAGAAAACAGTTTATTGATGGGAAGAAACTAAAATAGCTACTCGGACTTAGAAATCAAAGGAAATCTAAAGTGCTTGTCTATTAATAGTGTGGTGGGCAAAGCACTTACACAAGCATTTAATAAAAAATAAAGAAAGAAAGCAAAGGCCAGTACACAATACCACGCATTCCTTAAACTCCTTAGTAAACAAAAAAAGTTTCAGAATGTTTACTTTTTTATGTAGCAACCGGAATCAAGGCGCATACTCTATAAGGTCGTCCGCCACGTCTCATTTAGATTGGCCATCCATCCGCCAAGACTGATCGATCACATTTCACAAAACTTTACAACTTCCTCATAAAATTGTTCCTACAGTACCTGGCTGAAAATATAGCACTTTTAGAAAAGTTTAGCTTTGAAGAGCGTCATAATATCTTTTAATTTTTTTCCTAGGAAAGAAGTTCCGTATTATTAACAGGTGTCATTAAGGCGTCGACGATAAACGACTTTTAATCATTTTAAACTGAAGATCACGTCTAAATGTTTAATGATTTGGAAAAAATAATGTTAAATTAGAGCATTTTGTTAATAACTTAATATGTACAGTTTAGATTACATTATATATTAAGTACATGTAGTGTAAATAATTAATTTGTAAAGTTACCCATGTCTAACGCGGATAAAAAATTGAGAATCACTCAAAAACTATCAAGCGTATTTTATGAAAATCTTCAATAGTTTAAAGATAATTTAATTATTTATCTTTTAGTATAGCTACGTGTTTTAATATAATATTTTTTTGTTTTATGTGTAATAAATTAATAATGCGTCTAATTTGGGACAGCGCTGCTTGATGGGCGAGTCCTATTACTGGGTGGACACGCGTTGCGTGAGCTCAGTACTGAACACGCAAGCTAACCACTCAAAGCCGTTGGCATATATCTGCGTCTTAAAATCTGTCATTTGTACCTTTGTATTGTATTTGGCACTAAAGTGTCAAAAAACGCTCTGCATTTGCACAGTCGTTATTGTGTGACCGTTCACCAATTTCTTACGATTAGGAAACCAAAGCTTTACTTGTGTTACAGTATTCTTGTAAAGTTCGATAGCCCATTTTTATAGCAAGGCACTGTAAAATGTAAATACTTTGAACTAATAATACATGTTTCAACCAAGAACCTTTAACGCAAATAAAGTATTGTCCTACAAAAGAATCGTAAACATGAGCTTTATATCTTGTGCGAACATAAACATTGAACGTTTCTCTAAACAGAGTAGAGGTTTATTCGCAACATTCCGATGGTTCCCGTTTTATTCGAGAATCCCAGTGGGAACAGGGTTACCGTACGAATCACTAACCCACTAACAATGAGCTTTAAAAGCGAAGTCCCTTGTGACTTGGATGTTTTAACTTGGAACTGCTCTTATATTGAGTAACGTTTTAGATTTTTTTACTTTTACATCTTCTACAGCTTGCAGGATATTTTTCGATTTTGCGTAAGTGAAGTACTCCGTGTTTTTATTTTATGCTTACACACATTTTCCACCTTATCCCATTCTCAAGTAGATTGACGAGTTTCCTGAAATACACGCGTTGTTTAAATTTATTTGCATTCAATACTTAGTTATATAAAACCTATTTTTATTTACTTAGCCCTATATTTATGAAAATGAGCGTTACATAAACACAATTACAAAAACTTCGGGTTATTTTAAAAATAAAATTTTACTTAACCCAGATCCAACTTATAGAATTCTTGGCACTAAAATTAAACCATTAATTTACGCTACAACTTACAAGGTTAAAATAAAATTATGCCAACACAGGCGGTAGTGCTGTGCTCAAAATAGCGTTTCTGCAAAAATAACCGGCTGTTTCCCACAGCCGAGTGCCATGGGCAACGTAAACATTAATAGTTGGATTGCAAGTTCATTGGCTCCTTAGGCTGCCATCATACGGACTACACTGCAGCAACGCATGTAGTCAACATATTCAACTGTATGCAGTTGTACGTTCGACTTCGTACAGTCGTTATATCAACTTCACGCGGTCGGCTGCAATCGTATAGTGTCGTCGCACGCTCTCCATCGCGTGAAGTTGAAGTAACGACTCTGTACGCAGTTAATATCGACTCCACACGACTGCAGCCGACCGCGTGAAGTTGATATCACGACTGTACGAAGTCGAACGTTACAACTACATGCAGTTGAATATATCGACTACGTGCGGTTGCTGCTGTGACGTCTGTCTGATGGTGAACGAATGGTAAAAATGTTAAAACATTTCACTTAAAATATCCTGCCGGACGTTACCTTCTTCGTTATCCTAACTTTTCCTAATATTTTAGATGCGAAAGTGAGTGTGTTTGTTACGCTTTCCTGATAAAACGGCTCAATGGATTTGGATTTTTGGCACATGGGTAGACCATGACCTGGATTAGGACATAGCAGGATACATTTTATCCCGGTAGTATGTACCCGTGGGATAATTACCGACATCCACACGGATGATCGGATCATCATTTCAGCCATCCAGAAGACGTCCATTGCCGGACATAGGCCTCGCGGATATACTTACTCGAATTTAAAATGTTTAAAAACACAACTGTTTTCTGCCTACTAACAAAAGTATTGCTGCAGTTTTCTTCGGCAGTTTTATTAAAAACTACGCTACAAGCGTTTAACGTTACGTCCAACTTCAGACTTTCTTTTACAACTAATTTAAAGTTATTCTGGCCAACACTTCAATAGATATGGATGAGCTGCGGCAGATTCAATCATTGCGAATATTTTTCCCTGGATGGATGTTCGAATAATCGAACAAAATGTGTTTTTTATGCGATAGTAATCGATGTAATCAAGCGACACAAAGGCGGATCATTAATTCGATGGCAGCAATGAACAACAAAAACATTTTAACTGACTCAGCGTTCCGGACTGAATCTTAATGCACGGTAATCTAAATTTCAATGGATCTGAAATAGGGTTGTCGGTTGTCGGCGTGCACTTGATCCCTTAGAAAGGTTAGAACGTTATCGTTATTAACAATTTTAAGAAAATCTTTTTTTTTAATAAATCTAGGCTATGCTCTACATAGAAATTGCAAAAGGGTCCACAGTGGATTCAGAAGGTGAGAGACTGAGAGATACCTATGGAAATCTTTAGAGGAGCTCTTAGTCGAAGGACAAGCTGTTTAAAAAGAGTGCACCGATTGTCGGTATCTATAGAAGATAATTTTGAGTAGGTATAATATTTTTTTTTTAAAGACATTGTAGAACCAGCAATAGTCTTATTTTATTTTTATTTATTTTATGTTCTACACAATAATGAACTATAATGAATTATTAGATTGAATACTTTAACCAGCTCTTTTTTTTTTTGCAGAAACTATGAAAAAGATACGTGGTCTTAGTCAAATTCAGGAAATAACATTTCCTTATTTTTCAAGAGACAATATAGATAGAACAGGTTTTCATCAAACTACTGTCTTGCTTTGAGCGACCCAAATGCAAATCGCTCTGCGTCTTTTTTAAAACAAATCCTTTACATTTTGTTTCATTTCGCTTATCCAGCATTTCCTATTTCTACTGGACACTGCCTGTTCCAAACTTAGTCGTTCGTATAAATTCGGTACACAGTTTTATTCGAAAGTGCAAAATTTTAAGTTTACTGTGCCCAACCCTAGTAATAAAATTAATGGCGCCAAAAGTAAACGATTTCAACTCGTTACCTATTTTATTGTTTACATTATTTTAAACTCGGATACTATACCTAATTGTGTTTACAGTAAACTAATAAAATAGGTTGAATAAGTAGTTCATTCTGTGGGATGAGAATTCTGCGAACATTTGTAACCAATTATATATACAGTTTGGATCGAATCGACAGTTTTGAGTTCAATAAACTGTTTTATTTATCCAAACGAAATGATTCCAATATGTACTGACTTATTGAATAGGTATTGAGAAAGAAGATTAAATAATAGGGAATTTATTATAAAACTCCCTTATCCTTACATGACTTACACTTGATTTCAGAGCATAAAGGCTTCCGCAGATAGGCGCGATGCGACGGCGCGACGTGACTCCCGATAGAACAATCTCAATTAAGTTTTCATAGAAATTGTTCAACCAGAGTCGCGTCGCGGCTGTCTGTGGGAGCCTTTCAAACTCAGGGAAGAAGTGACATTAGGTATGAAAAAGTAGCTATAGATACTCTTTGAAAGTCTAAAGCTTCGGTTTCTTAGGAAAGCTAACGGCCGTCATGAAAATCTGTCATTTTCTAAAGTATTAAAGAATATTATTATTATTTGCTAGTATTGTAATAAAGAAGATTATTATTATTATTATTATTATTATTATTATTATTTGATATTTTAAGGTGTCAAAAAAACTCTGTATTTGTCAGCCGTTAGGGGGCGTTTATTAATTACGTGAGACAATTTTGGCGATTTTTCGACCCCCCCCCCCTCCCCCCTTGGTGAGATGTCGTGAGATTTGGCTCGATCCCACGGTGCCCTTGCGTCGCGCGCGGTTATATCGCGTGTCGCGCCTGTTTTAGGAGCCTTTACAAATTAATAAAATGTCGTTCACTTTTTTTCGCCGTATAAATTAATTGCCAGTACAAATCTATTGCAAAGCTATTGTCTACAGAATTCATTCGAAGGACGAGTGAAAAAAATCGCTTCCCAATCGGTATTTTCGCACCAATATTTATTCGTATTGTATTGTTATTACGGCCATTAATCATCATTGTTTTATTGTTCGCTTCGATATAACAAACTTTGTGTCGAAGAACAACTGGACGTGCTTTTAACAACAAATAGAAATGTTTCGTTGCGATAAGATCCGTTAATCTCCAAACATTCTGAGAATTTTAAACGTACGTTATGAGTAGGAATGAAAACAATGTGTACCTAGTTGTTTTTTTTTTTAGATTTTTTAGCCTACTGCGCGACAGGAAAGACGGAGTTATGTTTTTATTTTTTACAGGAATAATACAGCAGGTTAATCGACCGAAAGGCTTTTTTTTTCGAGAACGCATTAAGTACATTTATTTTCAAGCAATTTTGTTGCATGGTTTAAAAAAATCTTTGAGGGCTCTATTATGCCACTGTAAGGCTTCAACATCAATGAAAACAAAAACAATACCACCCCAAAATTAAGCTCAACAAAAACTGTCACTTGACAAAAAATCAAACAATCAATAACGATTTGCAGTTAAGCATAGTTCATTGTGCTAAACGTTCCCGCCATTGAACGACAAAGCCGGCGACATCTTGCTGACAATAGGGCGTTCAGTACCACAACGTACCACAATGGGCGTTCGGGACCAAATCGTCCCACAAAGCCCTCGGAAGCCACTCGATATCCGCCACTAATAAAAACCAGATCCCGGATACCGCGATACCGAACACGGCGACTACACATTTGGTCCGCAAAAAAAAGAGAAACCCCCAAAATTTAGAGCCCACTTCATACAGTACGAGGTTTAAAATTTTGGAGCCGTTTTTGTTGGCTTTATCGTTTGAGGGCTGGCTCGCTCCGGTATACTGGGTGGATGTACTGAATGAATAAGCATTCCGATTCCTTGTTTTGCGGGATATTCTGTTGTAAACAACAATTTCTGTTGCGAAGAAAGTGACAGATTGTGTAATATGTATAAAAATAATCTTTATCGTTCGTTCATCAATCCATAAGCAAGCTTGCTTATACTTTTATAAAAGTACAATTTACTATTCATCTTTGTTAAGTTAATTACAATTTCACTAAATTGTTTTTTTTTTCGATATTAATGGCCACCTATAATGAAATAACTCCCTAGATACTTTAGTTTCCATTTGTTTTATCGATGTATTCCAATATCCTCCACTTTTATTATGGTGACACAGTTTACAGTAGGTATAAGTAACTAATACCATGATTGAAAGCCATAGTAAAGGATCTACTTCTATGAAAATAATTATTTAATAATTACGAAGAAAACTTCAGTAGCATCGCACATTTGAAGTCGCCATCGAATTTACGGGTACCTATCACTTGACATTTATCCTGTACCTTACCCTCAAAACCTTGCAATAAATATGTATCGCACGCATATTCACAGCAAACATCCCCGACACAGGGAAAAGTGTAAGAGATCCACAGGCTAAACAAGTAAACACACAATAGTAAGACGATATGTCTGGAGGTTGCCAAACAGGCCACCCCAATAGAAAACAAATTGACATTTCAATGGAACTCGCCTGAGGACCAGCCTATTTGCAATTCAAAGAACCACTCTTCAATAACATGCCAACGTATGGAAATAACTGCGTTTTGAAAAGGATCTGATTTCTATAGTTACCTACTTGTGTGAGGACTCGGTTATAAGGAAGTTATTTCGGTAACTATAAGTAAGGATATTTGAGGTTTAGTCAAAGGAAAAATATGAAAATTATGTAGAACAGACATTTTCATCCTAACAAATATTATAAATGCGAAAGTATCAAATTGTTTGTTTGTTACCTTTTGACGCCTAAAGGTCTGAACCGATCATCCTGAAATTTTGCAAAAACGTTGTCAGGTGTACAGAAACGGAAATCCATAGAATACCATTTAACCCGTAAAAACGTATTGTTCCCGAGGAAGACAACAATAACGTTCTTATGATAATAGATGGCGCCACGTGTCTTTCGAATCATGATTAAATTATGTTATTACAAGCAGAGTACAACCCGAATTGATTGTCAAATTCTAAATTAACACGAGCGAAACCGCGGGCAAAAGCTAGTTAATAATAATTTAGGAAGAAAAAACATGTATTTTTATTTCGATGCTGCAAACAAGTGTTAACATTACACAACATACATTCTACAACATAATGTAGTTTCAATGATACACTCATGTCATAAGTCCTAATTTGTCGCCACAATATTCATAACCACAGTCCCCGCACTGAACAACTTAATAGCACAGTAATAAAGATATTCTATGTGGAATCGTAGCTAAACAAATAAACTCGTGTGACGTAAAGTGCATTAACAAAGTTCCCTTACCCCGAATGAGTCAGTACTCAGGCTCCCTGCGGGGCAGACGCGCCCCCTGCAGGGTAATTCAACGAGTACCCACTGATACTACATTTATTATGGTTTCCTATACAAAACTTATAATAGAGACTTGTAAGCCTTTTGAAATCGAAGAGATTGGATAACTTTTTATATCGTTTTTTTATCAAGTTTTTGCAAGATAATCATTTGCACAAACTCACTTTTTCTTCAGATTCCATTTTCTGATCGATCAACGATAATATGAATTTTAGAAGTCAACGGATACTTTCCTTTGTTCTAGAAATATTGATTGAAAAAGTAGTAGTTAACAATTTAATGACGGTAATCAAGGAAACCTTTCTACCAACGAAGTAATTTTACGACGTTAGTAAAAGTTTTGATATGAAATTACAGCAATAAGTTCCGTAATGTAAGTTTATTATCACGATGACGGATATTACCTAAATTAAAATCCACTCTACAGTGACTTACTTATTGACGTATTGTTCTTCTGATTCTATTAGCGATAGAGAATGTAAGAGAAATTTCAATTAAATGTGATGTAGGTACTACCTCTGTTCTTTATAATCTTGTGGCTAAACTTCCCATGTAAATCATATATAATCCAAAATGGGTACGTTCAACCGACGCGACGACAGAAAACGCAATCATCTGGTACGCATCCACTCGTAAAAAGCAATCTTTCTTTCAAAGTGACGACAATGTGAAAGTATGGCGTTTTATATTAAACGCATTACGTCACACATTTTTTGTTGGATCTTTATGAAATAGACTCATCTTGGATTACTCATGCTACGTGTTGAAAGCGATGAATCATTTTAACTACGATGAGGTAAAGGCTTTTTAATATTTGAGATTTAGATTTAAGTAATCGGTTGCGATTGTGCACGTCATTTCCGGTTTAATTTAAATCATAGTGGGGATGCTGTTGTAATCATGATTACTTGACGCTAAAATTATGTAAACGTGTATTAGGTACGCACGGCTACAGATCAAGTTATACATTTCCAGTGTAAGCTGATCTCGCATTGTATAGGATTTCCTTACAATGAGAGGTCAGTGTAAACTGGAAATTTATAGCTTGATGTGTAGCCGTGTGTACGCCGGAATTATACGGTTGACATTTGCTTTTCAATTTGCACCAAGAAACAGCCTATTAATTTCGATGTAATCGTTTGTTGTCCTAGACCTTCATTTTTCATTCAAAGTGCATTAATTTGGTTGAACCCAACGATAATGTTAGTTAAGGCGATACCAAAATAAATTGAGGGCTTTTTCGTAACCATTTATTTCACTACTATAGCATGTATGGATTAATTGGATATATGTTTATTGACTATTTGATTAACACTCGGACTGAAGGAAAACGTAATTGGGTTCAATTTCCTCGATAGAATTGAATTCCGAAAAGACTTCTACTTTTTTTATATTTTTTCTGTAATACTAAAATCCTAAGTAATCTCATCGAAAAAATGCATTCAAAATGTGCGTATTAGGTAATTGAAAACTCTGGCTGAAAATATTTTTGATAGATATCTTAATTTATTTTTAAATATTTTTATTTGGTTTGGCGCTTTTATTTTGGTTCCAGCGTATTGTTGCGCTCTCTTTTTTTCGCATGTGGCAGTAATTGAATTTGTCACTTTCTTATTCCCGTCCTGTTCGCTTTTTATTTACATATCACCTTATAAGACGTAGATAGTGTAACTACCCAACACACGATGTTCAAAAACGGCACAATGTCCTAACTAAACTAATAGATGACACGTGGAAGTAGGACGGCATGTCGCAATATCAGGAGCGAAAAAGGGACAAGACGACTAAAATTTGCTAATTAGCCTGATTTTGACTTGCTACTTGCGGAGTGTGTACTTATAACCTATCTACCTCTTTTTACTTAAAATATTATTAGTTGAACCATAATTTATTATTGTCACAATAATTTAAATTAAACTTTAAAATAAGAACAAATTCAAAAACTGAAACTATGGTTTTCTTGTCTGTGGTGTGTGACGTAATGAAACGTTATTTATTAAAGTAAGTTGGTGTGTTACAACATCAAAGCACATACGACGCCTTTATTAATCGTTACTCTTGTGTAATAATGTAATAAAACATCCAACCGTCTATGAAGTGACATAATTATCTAATAACAATCCCAACACGTGTTCACACGACCATCATCCGGCGAACATTTAATCCGATATTAAGAAATCGTACATCTGCACGGTGTTAAGTAATCGTACGAATCGTATGTTCCGTACAATGGAAGCTACACGTGGTCCCGCAGTTACGACGAACAATAAAAATCATTTTAATGCCCGCACATATTTCATTAGGCCCCAAAATGTGCGACATAATTGTCGATAACAAGAAAACGTAATACAGTCGTGCGTTCATGCGGGGTTTATGAGTTCGTGAATGGAAGGAAAATATCGATTTTCTTTTTTGTTGGGACGATAAGGAATGCATTGTTCATGTTTCGTGCCAATATTGTGTGAAATCTGAAGGAATTTTGATTTCCTACTGATAGTAAAATCTTTGGTATAAGTATATGCTTATATTAACATTTCGTTCCATTCTTTGTAGTAATATTAAATATGTCAATAGCTCAATGTGAAACGGAAACTGAGCCAGACAGGAAATTATAAATAAGTATAAATTAATCTTAACTCTTCTCATACTTCCATTACCAAACCGATAAATATCCTTATCAATTGACACGACAATTCAAATACAAATCCCTTTACAAAAACATGTGGGTAGTTTAACAAAATGCACATTTCATTCATTGCCTTCATCTGTTTATGAGTTGCATCAACAGGTCTTTGTTTCCCTGTGACGTAATCGGAACCGAAATTAGAAAATGGAACGAAACGTTCTTTGTTCAAAATGGAAAAAATCCGTTAACAGACTTCAATTTTCGAACACATTTGTAATAACAGAGCTTTGACTCTTTGAGTGCTCTAGCAAAACTATGTTTGTGGTTATTTATATTTAGGGGGAGATCAAATTAAATTTTATGAGCCGTCAAAAAAGGACCTTTGTCTCGAGTTCTTTTGTTGATTGTCGAATGTTGTAATAAAATTATATTGACTGGGACTTGGTGCATAAATTATAAGCATTCGTTGTGTTTCGTTCCCATTTTTGGTCTTCAAAGTTGCTCAGTAAAATTATGGTCCATAAATTATACCCCATATTTTTCTGAGCGTACATTTGAGCTTTACGCTGCCTTATTTAGCGGGTCACTCACTCTGTATTCTGCGGTTCCGAAAGTAAAAATTAATGAAGCTACACATGAAGTGTGGATTCATGAGGAAATGTTAATTAAAACCGTGTGAGTTCTCAATTTAGACGGAGTAAAAATAAGGGTCATCAAGTGAACCGGTAATTTCCTGCGCGTTAGATACTCCTCTAGTGTAACGACAAATTTATTACCAACTATTTATAGTCGGGTGCTAAAACTCCAGAGGAGGTTATCGTGAGTCTGCGCCGAGCTTTACGAGTGCGGCTTGCGATACGACTAATTTGTAGCACAGTGTGGAGTTAATCTTATCTTAATTGCAGAACCACTTGAGATTAACCGAAAAAATCTAAGATAGCTTATTTATTTTTTACCTGTCGTTGGTTGAGAATATGATGCCAAGTTCGTTGTACATACCTGTAACAATAAAGTATACAGTTAGAATAGCGGACAAAAATAATTAAGAGAAAACGAAGTACTAAGTTAATTAAAACAACAATATCCTTGTCATTAATCTTCGCATAATTTAATGTGAAAGTGAAAACAAATCACAGTTATACTTAAAATTTGAATTAGTTTCAAGCATGTCTGAAATAATTAGATTTGAAAATAAATTAATAATATTTCGTATCGATGTGATTATTTAATTTAATTGTTACAATGCATATGGCGATGCTTGGTTTATTCATTTCATTCCATTATTAATTTTATATTATTCTAATTAATTTCAATCAATATAAAGAATCAGCGTATTGAGAATGCATACCACACTTGATCATCTGCGTTTTCCTAATTAAAATGAGGCTGGGACTAGTCTAAACAAACACGCCTGTATACATTTGTAGCGAGCGCCAACGGGCCCCAAAAAACAATTCCTGGAAAATACCAACCTCTTCTGAGGTTACACAAATAGTGGGTACATTTTTGGACTGACTTACAAAAAAGCTACGGTTTCTTATAAGAGATGGCCGCACTTAACGGCCGTAATGACGGCTATCGTGACAATGATGACAGCAGCAAAGATTTTAATCGTTAGATTATTATTATTATTTATTTATTTATTTAATACTTCAAGCACACAAATGTACAGAGGCGGACTTAATGCCATGGGCATTTTCTACCAGTCAACCTTTGGGTGATGCAGAGACAAACAGTGGCAGGTGCAATGATGAAAAATTAAGGAATAAATATTTATTGAAATATAAAGATACTCATATTATACCTATTACAAACTATAAATATAATAATGCATAACTAATTATATATAAATATAAGCACAAATAAATATACACTAATATACGAATAAACTAAAACAAATAAGACAAACAATGGGAAAAACATTACCGTTGTGATGATACTGCTAACTTCTTGCGAATGTGCTCACGAACTTTAAACTTTAAAGGATAATCGGTTAGATCGGATCGGATCGGGATTTGGATCGGTAGGTCGGTTTAGATTCGCCCTACCGCGTCAAAAGATAGTCGCATTTCTGTTTTGTTTTGACACCTCTGACACGCAATGACGCAGTGACTTCACTTGATTATCATGGAGACGCTGTTTAATAATGTGTGAGCTCGCTCTTCTCAGTATGGACACTTTTTCTTGTGACTAAGTACGGTGACTCACCGTACAAATCTAGCGATTTAAATATTTGGGGGGCGGGGTGTGACTTAATGTCAAATACTGGTGAAAATGACAGATTTCATGACGGCCACTACGGCCGCTTTCCTAGGAAACCAAAGCTTAAGTATTGAGTAAAAATTATCTCGTAATCTTATTTCTAACCTAAGATCCTACTTATTTTCATCAATATGGAGGCGGTCAGCTATTCGAGCTTTCCTTATTTTTCTAAATATAAAATAAATCTCTTTATGCCATTAACTTATCGAACATTCGTGGAGGTCGGTTGGCAAAGACATCCAGACACCTCTACAGTAGATATAATAAACGAATATAAAGAATGGTCACCGAACCGCACTATTAGTTTTAACTTTAAAATCAAAATACAAATATAATCTAAATCAACAATAGCGAATAACTAAACTCCATAAACTTCTCCTACAATGTGCAATCGCAATACCAGCTAAGCGTATTATTTAGCAATTTAGCTCAAAACGACACTTCGAACAAGCTTTAGCGGGAATTTAACCGCAAATCGGTAAATGCATTTGATTTCGAGAATACAGTAATAACTGCACCGAGTAGGGACGCGAGTACGCGACTAGTCAATTACTCCTCTATCGATAAATCGAATAAGTAACCGTCCACACGCTGCGATTTGCCGAGTTTTATTGCGATTGACGAGTGTCGATAAGTCCAACCCCACGCCCGCCCCATCCAATTACTTACAGTACGGAGACTGCGTGAGGACGCGTCCTTATCTAAATTTCATCTGAAGAAGTCGCAGAATCAAGCCGCTTGCCCTTTTATGCGATTGTATCGAGATAGAAACATCGCAATTCTATTTTATATCGACACGTATACTAAGATAAGGTAACAATGCTATCTATATAAACAATTGTGTTGACTTATAATAGAAAATGTTGTCGTAGTTCTGTTGTCTCGATACACACTTGTTGGCTATGTTCGTATAGAACAACAATTGTTGGTGCACTTAGAAAACACATTGATTTACGACTCTCTGTATTTTCTTTAGCCAATAAATCGCTTGAAAGAGTACAAGTATCTTAGTAGGTCTGTATTAAGTCAACCATGCCTTTCCATTGTATGAGAAAAATTCTGTATGTATCTAAGAGTTGGGTAAGCAATTTGGTTTCGCAATAGAAACAAAACTAACATCAAGCCGACGTTCGCACGGACGTAAAAATATCGCGGCAGGATTTTATCGCGCACTGGATTTTCAACTCTCGTTGTGGAGCCGAGCTTCGAGAATCCAACCTAACAATAACAGAGTGCATTCTAGCGCGTCGAATAAACACACTGTTAGATTTTCAACTCCCGGCGCTAAGCAAAGTGTTGAAAATCCCGTGCGCGAAATAAAATCGCCGCGATATTTTTACGTCCGTGCGAACTTCGACTTAGGGCCTATTTAACGATGCCCGAATAGCCACTACTTACCGAATAAATTCCAAAATGGCACAGAATTTGTATGAAATTATCTGCCAAGTAAGTTAATAGGAACTTAATCGTAGGTGGTGAAACATGCCCTTAGTATCAATCTTACTGCAATAATTATATCCTTTGTCTTCAGTGTTGTTTACATTATTGGTATTAAAAGGACGTTCTTTATTTAAAGTAACCATACCGTGTTATTTATAGCACTTTGAACCCAATTCAAGCTGTACGTCTAGGTTACATTTAATTCAATATTTGTTTACATACATTCGGTGAACATTCCAAAAATAGATTTGTAAATGAAAACTTCAGACCATTACAGAAATTCAACCAAAAATTCGATCCTTAATCTAAAAGTAGAAACAAAAAAACGGTAAGATAATTACAAAAGGCAATAAATTCCTAATTGAAACTTCCACGAATTATAATCAGGTAGGTGGATCCGGTTAATCAAAGTTAGTCGTAAGTTTTGCACCGGGTTACCCGGAGGATTCCCCGGTTTTCAATTTTCCAGTTGATTTATCTAAGGATGGTTTAGATAAGCTCTAGGCAAGGGGAACGTATGGGGATCTTTCTTATTTGGCCACGGTGGATGAGAAATGGGTTGCATATTTTTTTTTTCGGCCCGATTTTTTGTTGTTTTGGCGTGGAATCGGTGTAACTGAAATGGTGCACACTAAACAAATATACAACGTGTGGCCGCAATTACGACATTAATTAAAGACACAGGTAGGGCTAGTGGCCAGTAATCATACAAATTATAATAAGATAAAATAATTCGTAAATTGAAAAAAAAAATTCAAACAAACTAAATAATAAAATGCTAACTAAAATTTTATTATGATCACTATTGCAAAGGACTCATTCATGAAGCTTTTCTTCTACGCCAGCTGTTGAAACGTCATTGACCGACACTTTTTTTGTTCATCGTTTGTCTATTATTCTGACCCAGCTGTATGTAGCTTCATGAATGAATTTTTTGCAAAACCCCCAGAAAAAAGCTCGAGTGACATCATGGCCTCTTTTTTTCTCGTTCATTTTAATTTAATCCCTGCGCTACAGGTTGCTCCAAGATACAATTTTAACTGAATAAAGGGAAGAGGAAGAAATTGTGTCAAAATAAAAATCTTAAATTCATTCACTGACAGACAACGCACAGCCTAAACTGCTGGGTCTAGAAATATGTTTTGCATATGAGTTCTGTAAATAACGAAAGTGAGCACTCGTGAGTGAGTGAGTTTTTAAGAATTTATCCCAAAGGGGTAAAAGTTTGTATGGAAGTTCGTAGTTTTTGCCTATAAAACAGCGGGCAAACACACAGCTTGTAAACAAATAAAAGTTTCTAAAGAGCCTTTCTACGTCAGTCATTCAGAATGACTGAAAGGACGATGTTATTTTATTATCCATCACAGTTAAAAATAACGATATTGGTTACCATTTCAAATCGTATAAAGCAATAGAAACAACAATAAAACGATCACATAACAATACGGCAATATCAATTTTAAAATTTATACCTTTATGTATTGACACTTCACATTCAACTAGTGTTATTCAAACCGAGTGCTTTTCGATTCATCAATGATTCTTTCAGATAGATATTTTCAAATATTTTTTTAGCTTTTCGCATTCAATGTCAGAACTATTGCGTAAAGGAGTAGATACTAAACATCAGCAGGAGCTTAAGCTTGTTACGATCAAAAATTTATATTTAAATGGCTGTGGTAGTCCGCGAAATTCAATTTTTGGGTTTTTTGCAATTCGCAGGTCCGTGTGAGGTTATATCTTGATCAAAATATGATACGCGGCAATAAAACATAATATGTATTTATACAAATTTTAACCATGAAAATCATCAATACATCTCTCTAAGTTAAATTTCGTGCAGAGTCGTTAGATTTCGTTCGTTCGACGAATCTCGATGTATTGATGATTTTTATGATTAAAATTATGTAAATACTTATGTTGATGTTGTTTAGGTTCACTTTTGTGTGTACTGGAAACTGGTTTGAAAATCACAAATGCGTCTTGTCTTCAAAGGTGTTTATTAGCGACTAACTTAACGATTGTTCCGCACCTACATATATATGAAAATGAAGTTAACGACGCAACATACCGCCCACCAAAGGGACAACAAGGCCCTTTAAAATAATACTTAGTGGACTGTAAACACAATTATTAAACATAGAAAAACTTGATAAGCAGTATGCAGCGTTTCCAATTATGAAAAGTTCAAACATAAATTACTGTAACTACGGTGTTATGTTAGGTATTAATTTGCAATGAAGTTAAGTTACATATAACAATACGAATAGATATGCCTGCATGCAAAATTGAAATGTCGTTTGATAAAGTTATACAATAATAAGTAGTTAGTAATCAGTTAGTATCAACAGGCAGTGGACATAGTTTCGTGACAGATCTCTTCACAATGTTATGGCCAGATTTAACGCTATACACTCGTGTGAATCCATCGTTACCGGGATGCTTGTCTACAATTCGGCCAAGTAACCACTTTCCAGCCGGTATTCCATCGGTTTTGATTAAAACTATGTCGCCAACAGAGAATTCTTGTTTCTTCTTATGCCAGACAGGACGTTGTTGTAGACTTGTTAAATATTCGTCATGCCACCGTCGCCAGATGTCACCTACGAGCTTTTGAGTGTATTGCCATCGTGATAAGTTATGAATTTTTGTGTCTTTAAAATCTGGTGAGGGCACGACGATTGGGGCTTCATGTATCAAGAAATGACCAGGCGTGAGGGGTTCTATAGAATCTGTATCTGAGTCACCAATAGGACATAGAGGTCTTGAATTTAGACACGCCTCGATTTGGCACAGTACTGTTGTCATTTCTTCGAAGGTGAGATTTGTTGCCAACACGCGTTTCAGGTGAGTCTTCAGGGACTTTACACCAGCCTCCCAGAGGCCTCCAAAGTTAGGACTGTAGGCGGGTATAAAATGCCACTGTGTACCTTCCAAAGCCAACTTGTGTGCAATGTCTTTCTCAAAATTCAAGTTAGCTTCTTGCCATGCTGCGGCTAAATCCTTTTCTGCACCAACAAAGTTTCTCCCTTGGTCGCTCCACATGTGGCTACATTTACCTCTTCTTGATACAAAGCGTTTGTATGCAGCAATGAATCCTTCTGATGTAAGGTCTCCTACCAGCTCCAGGTGTATTGCCTTTGTAGACATACAAACAAATAAAGCAATGTATGCCTTTTGAGTTTTCATGCCTCTTCCCCGTGACATTAATATTTGGAATGGACCAGCATAATCCACGCCGCTGTGTAGGAAGGCTCTAGTAGGGGTTACTCTTTCCTTTGGCAGATCTCCCATTATCTGAGTTCGTGTACTAGCTCTTTGCTTTGCACACACTAAACATTTCCGGTTGAAGTTTTTTATTAATCCTTTAGCTCGAATGATCCAATATTTAGAGCGTAAAACGCACAACATTAACTGAACACCGCCATGCAGTGTTTGAGCATGAGCATCTGCTATGAGTAAAGGAATTAAATTGTTGTTATGTCCTAGTATTATAGGATGTTTGCTTTTTTCGTCTAAATTTGCATGTCGAAGACGACCGCCCACCCTGAGGACACCATCTTGGTCTAAGTATGGGGTAAGTGTTTTAATGTTACTATTTTTCTTCACATTTTTATTTAGTTTTAATCTGTTAATTTCATCTGTAAATTCTTCATTTTGTACTAGCTTAATGCATTTTATCAATGATGTATGTAATTCTTCTGTTGTTAAACTTCTACAATTTCCGTAAGTATTCAATTCTCTCTTGTAATTAAGAAATCTTCGACAGTATGTTATAACTTTAAGTAATTCTTGTAAGTTATCAAATTGCTTAAATTTTGCTGTGAAATTATGTTCTTCTTCTTCTTGAATTTTAATATTTATTTGTAATTTATCCTTTTTCTGTTCCAGGTCAGTGACGATGACATCAGGCTGTTTTAATATTATTTTCCTTTCAGATAACCATTTTGGACCGTTCCACCATAACTCTGATTGTTTCAGTTCAGCAAGTAACATGCCTCTGGATGCAATGTCTGCAGGATTATCTTCTGATGCAACGTGGTACCATTGGTTGTTATTGAGATTTTCAGTGATTTCTGCGACTCGATTGGCTACAAATGTTTTCCATCTATGTGGTTCTCCGGATAGCCATGCAATAACAATTGTAGAATCCGTCCACGCAAACATTTGTGCTGTTGATATCCTCATAGCTTTTCCTATTTGATTCAGTAATCTTGAAAGAAGTAATGATCCAGAAAGTTCCAAACGTGGTAATGATACAGTTTTTAGTGGCGCGAGTCTTGTCCTTGCTGCTATTAGTTTTGTTGTGACATGCCCATCTTGAGATTCGATTCTTATGTATGCAACTGCTGCATAAGCTTTCATGGATGCATCGCTGAAGCCATGAATTTGTACATCTTTCATTTCTGTGCTATAGGTTCCGAGCCATCGATCAATGTAAATGTTGTTTACATTTCTGAATTCTTCACGAATAGTCATCCATTCTTCTTGTAGTTCAGGGCTTATTATGTCATCCCAATCGAACTTTTCCAGCCACAGCTTTTGTATAAACATCTTAGCCATCACTACACTTGGGGCAATCCATCCCAAGGGATCGAATAGTTTTTGAACGTCTGACAAGATTGTTCTTTTTGTAATGTTTTGAGAAGTTGTTGGTAGTTTCAATTGGTATTGAAATTGGTCTGTTCCCAAATTCCAAATCAAACCTAGTGCTTTTACAGTGCCATCCATTTTGTTTATCTCTAGGTGTGCAACAGAACTTCGTTTTTTTGTGTCAATGGATCTCATGAATTGCGGACAATTAGATGACCATTTTGAGAGTGTGAATCCACCCTTTTTCAATATGTCAGATACTTCTTTTGCAGATGTTATGGCTTGATCTGTTGTATCTTCACCCGCTAACAAATCATCAACAAGGAAATTTTCTTTGATTATTTTGACTGCATTCGGGTAATTTTGACCTTCATCATCAGCAACTTGATGGAGTGTTTTCACCGCGAGATATGGTGCTGATGCTGTTCCGAATGTAACTCGAAGCAAGCGATATTCCTTAATGCTGTCATGTTCCTCTTCTCGCCACAGAATACGCTGATACTTATTGGCGTCTTCTGGGTAAACATAAATTTGCAGGTACATTTTTGTTATATCGCTGGCGTAACAAACACGTTTCATTCTCCATCTCATGATAATGTTTCTTAGATCTTCCTGGAGCTGAGGACCAACCATCAACTCATCGTTGAGCGAGACTTGGTTTGAGCCCTTCGCCGATGCGTCAAAAACCACGCGAGTCTTCGATGTTTCTTTGTCTTCCCGGACGACGGCATGGTGAGGTAAGTATACAACCTTTTCATTTATGACTTCTTTTTCAGGTATTGCTTCCATATAGTTTAAATTTAAGTATTCTTTCATTACTTTCTTGTAGTTTTCTTTCAGGTTGGGTGTTCTTCTAAATTTTCTTTCCAATTGTAGCAGTCTGTTTTTGGCTATTTCTTTTGTGTTTCCTTCTAGACATGTTGGCTGTGGTGTTTTCAAAGGTAACTTTACCATATATCTTCCTTCTTCTGTACGTGTGTGTGTTTCTTCATAAACTGTTTCACATAATTTTTCTTCTTTTGTTAAGTTTCTTTTGTTTTCTGTATCTATTTCCCACAGAGATTTAAGCATGATATCCATGTCTACTTGGTGATGAAGAACAAGAGCAGAATCATCTTGTGACCTTGTATTTATTTCACCGAAGAGAATCCATCCAAGGTATGTTTTCTGTGCACAAGGTGTACCCGGTGGACCCTTGATAAGTTTTTCTTGTACGATTTGAGAGTATTGTTTGACACCTAGGAGTAAGTCTATTGGGCCTGGTGTATCGTAGTTCGAGTCAGCCAGGTTGAGTCCTTCTAGATGTGGCCAGTTATCAGCAGTAATTGTTTTTGGAGGGAGTTTAGTGGTAAGTTGCTTAGACATGACGAATGCTTCGACATCTATCTTGAAGTTTGTGTTCCAGCGGGAACCGATTTGCAGCTGTACCACGTGGTTTACATTTGTCTTCGTTGAGCCCACTCCAATGATACTTCCTCTCGTTGATCGTTTGGTCAGATTGAGCATTTGAGTTGCTTTTTCACTAATAAGTGCTATCTGCGAACCTTGGTCCACTAATGCGCGTAGTACAACAGTGTGGTTTTGCTCGTTTCGTACTGTCACTGTTGCCGTAGCTAGTAGTGCTATGCCTTGTCTAGTACTGTGGTGTGAGGCGACCGTTGTATTGACAGTAACTTCCTTTTGTTCTTCTACATTGTTTTGAGCAGTCTTCGGTTGCGTGGAGGTCTCTTGTACCGAAGTCTCAGGTTCTTTGTTGAGATGTAGAAGGCTATGGTGACGCCTTTTGCATATACGACAGGACACTGGTAGTCTACATTTTCTTGATGAATGTCCTGGTACTAAACAGTTGTAGCATAGGTTGTTGTTTTTTGCATAATTAACTCGTTCATTAGGTTGCAGTTTTGTAAATTCTTTACAGTGACATAACGTGTGATTTTCATTGCATAGAACACATGTTTTTCCTGACGGTGGCGACGACGTACTTGAGATATAAACAGCACGCTCTTTTGTTGCTTTATTTTGTGTAGCTGGTGTGACAAGCTCCAGTGTTCGGTATGTGGACTGAAGAAACTTTTTCAGATCGTTCCATTTGGGTAAGTCATCAACATCTTCTTTGTATGCGTATTGTTCCCAATCCTTGTGTGACTCAGGGTCCAATTTCTGAACAACCAGAAAAATGATTATAGGATCCCATGAATCTAAGCATATATTTAAATTTTGAAGGTTATTTAAACAATCTGTCGTGGTGTCCAATAAACTTTTAATTAGATTAGGTGACTGAGAACTCATTTTCTTTTGATAGACTAACTGTTTTAATACCGAGTTCATAATCAAACGTTTGTTTCCATATCTAGTTTTTAAAATGTCCCAAGCTTGTTCATAATTTTTCTGTGTTACCTGGATATGTTTCAATAAGGTCTCTGCTTCTCCAGTAACACTACACTTTAAATAATGTAACTTTTGTACGTCACTAATAGTTGTGTTCGTATGCACTAACGATGTAAACAAATCTTGAAACGTAGGCCATTCTTCATATTTTCCACTAAAAGATGGTAGCTGTATTCTTGGTAACCTCACGAGTGTATTTTGTTGATCAGGATTCGTCGCGATACTACTGTTATTTTGCGATGACGTAGTCGGCGCTAATGTATTCTGTTCATTCAACATATCACGTAAATCAGCCAACAAAATAAGATATAAGTCTTCATAGATATAAAACTCCTCATTAGCAAAATACGGTAATATTGCCTTTTGTTCCTTCGGCGTTTTTTTTACCAAAGAATGATGCGCGGTTTTGAAGGTAGACCAATAATCTTCTATCGCCTGTATACGGGTTTCAATATATCCTTTAGTTAATCGTGATTTCGGGCATTTCTTGAGATTAACTTGAGCTTTTTGCAATAATGAAGCAGTATCTTCCAATACACTTAATAATTCATCTGTATTAGACATCGTTACAAATCCTTATCGCTCAGGAATGCGCTGTCCTATTGTTCTCGCGAGCCGGCCGCTCGACGCGTGCACTCGGGTAACTGGTGAATGATCCGGCGAGATATCGACCATATGTTGATGTTGTTTAGGTTCACTTTTGTGTGTACTGGAAACTGGTTTGAAAATCACAAATGCGTCTTGTCTTCAAAGGTGTTTATTAGCGACTAACTTAACGATTGTTCCGCACCTACATATATATGAAAATGAAGTTAACGACGCAACAACTTATATTTTATTGCTGCGTATCATATTTTGATCAAGATACAACCTGACACGGACCTGCGAATTGCTTATAACGTAAGAAAATTTGAATTTTGCTGGCTACCACATCCACCTTAAGTTTTTTTGTTGTATGCTCACATTGCGCACCTTTATTTCTACATAACATCATGCCTGCAATACCCGAAGGGTTAGGCAGAGGTGTACCCTTAGTAGACCCACATTTCGCCAATTATGTATGTTTAAGTTTTAAGTCCCATGTCAAGCCTATTGGTACCAACCGGGCACAAATCGAGACTCCGCGCTGCTACTGAGAAATTTCTGGTGAAACAACCTATTATTCTTAAACTCAAACTCAAACTCAAAGCATTTATTTCAATTAAACCAATTACAGGCACTTTTGAATTGTCAAGGGGTCGGTCAGTCAAAAAGATGAAGCTAGGCGCCCATTCCAAAGCATAGTAGGTACCTATGGAGAAGAACGGGCAAGAAACTCCACGGACACTCTTTTAAATCAAGATATGGTTACAAAATAATGGTTACATCATTCATGTTGAAATTTTACATGTGAGAACGATGCAGAACGTTAAAAGCGTCCTTAAAAAAAAAACAATTCAAATATTTAAATTAAATTAAAATAAGCCTACTACTTAGCCCGACCCGGGGACCGAAACCAGAACAGAAGTAGCGCTTGCAACCACCAAGCCAACAAGGTCCACCTTTACATATCTGACAAAATAATTACAGACTCATTATCTTTCTTCTAATGCTATTTATTTATTTATTTATTCAATTGGTCTTACGAGCTAACAGACATACCATCCAAAACGCTCGTATGATTAACTAACAATTCAATTCTGGCTACACACACTCGTCTCCTTATACCTACAATAGATTTTCTAAAAATAGCAATAAGGCCCATGTCTATAAATAATAATAAAAATTAGATTACAACGACGAATTAATACAGCAGCAGAATATAGATGTAGGTATGTAGGTATGCTATGTAAAAGATAAAAGATAAAAGATCATTTTATTTTGCAAATATGGGTATATAGGATAACAAAAATCATAACAAGTTCAGCCATATTTTACCATATAGGCATGCAAAAGATGCTGTAGAATGTGAAGATGATGTAGGTAGGTAAGTTAAATATAACTGACGAGGAACGTGTTTAGCGACGTAATAGAATCCAATTAATAACGTTTTGTGGCTTCTATTAATATATTCCTTACCATTATCAATTTTCAATTCAAAACAAAGCCTTTCAAGTTTGTAATACTCCCCAGTTTGTACTGTAGGGAGCTTCGTCATAGGTAGTTGGTGATATTGTTTTCTTAAGTAAATAATTTCGCATGGTGTACATAATATAGTATTCTAAGTCAAAAGTCAAAGTAACACGCCACAACATCATAACATCACACCTTATTTCCCAGAAAGGGTTAGGCAGGGATGTATACAATCGACAAACACCTTTCCAATTTTGAAACAATTTTGCTTTCATGCTGCAATAATAATTGTACTTCTGACAAAGTGAAACAAAGGACCATAGGGGGCAGGGTTTTTTCAATGAATCAGTGTATACAAAAAGTGTAAAGGTGTCCTTTTGTCGTTAGTACCTAATAGCTACAGTACGCCCACATGTCGCTAGATAAGTCCCATGTAATAGGGAGCGAGCCTATTGCCATCAACCCGGCACAAATCCAGACTACGTGCTGCTACTGAGAAATTCCAGTAAAGTAAAGTTATTTAATAAAATTACTTTGACTTTTGATTTTCTGTTAACATTGATCGCAATCTACTCCTATTATAATCTTACTACTATTATAAATGCGAAAGTTTGGATGGATGGATGTATGTTTGTTTGTTACTCAATCACGCCAGAACGGATCTTAATGAAATTTGGCACAGAGATAGGTCTGGTAGCACATAGGCTACTAATGTACGGTTTTCGTGGGATAATTTCCGACTCCATGCGGGCGAAGCCGCTGGAAAAAGCAAATTTTAGAATTATTTGCTTTTCTAAAAAATGCTTATGTTAGTTTTCCATTTTGATTCAGAGGTAGGATTCCTTGGAATGTTTCCTATTACTTAGGTGATTTCTTTTTTTACCGTTTTCTCCGAAATCTAAAGCGATATGTATGTATCTAAAATAAAATATAGGCCACATCGATAATAGGTACGAGTCTACAAGCACACTCTAGAGAAAAATATTCAGAGAATGCCGTTGCCTGTTGGGTCTCATCGAAAATTTTCCGAAAAATATTTTTCAACAGCCCATGCGGAATCAAAGCGGAAATATTCGGAATATTTAATCAGACGAAAAAGTCATTTTAATCAGGTCGGCTTTTCGTTCAGAATAAATAAAAGGGGCAGGTAGGATAAAATTTTCTTTCTGTATAGCAGAACTTTTTCTGCATTCAATGATGTTACGCAATATTGTTTTAATCGAAACTTGCCTATTGCTAACAACCACTGGTAATCCTCCAGTCAAAAGCTTTTTATTTTTATTTAACAGAATAACACAATCTTCGTGATTATATTTTTTAATAATTAGCACACGAGGTTGTTGACATGTGGCATGTGAGCTCGGCTGTCATTGTGCTGATTGTCGTAACGGTCTGATGGCCGAAAGTCTCGACCAACATCTCTCTCTCGTTATGTAGGTGGTTGGATCGAGGGCCTGATTCAGAGGCAGTAGTCCTCGATACGGCTCGCATCGTGAGGAGGTTCCTGTCTCTACAGCCCTATAAACCACCGGTAGCGTGGACCCTGCTCCCGATCCGACACCGGCGGACCACTATTTCTTATATTTTAAAATAAAAATATTTAAAAATGTAAATTAAATTGAAAAAAATTTAATAGGTAAACGAAATAATAACACCCCTTCCCCCCAACCCCAAAAAAACCTACCTGGCCTTGTCCTTTATTTCCATAAGTAACCAAAAAAGAAGTCAGGTACTCGTATACACAACTGTTACGAAAAATACAATAAAAATAGACTAAAAATTACTTTAAAAATAATAATGCCCTTTTCGGGTACAAAGTCTTCTGTAATTTTCTCCACCATTTTTAATACATTCGTGCAATTTTTAAACGATCATAATAACAATCCCAAGAAAAATAGACTGTTAGAAAGAAATTCAATACCTCAATGGAACAGCGATACGGAAAGCATTGTGTTGTTAAAGATGTTTGTGATCCGTTTCCGAAGAAACTGAACTAATATCATTGAGAACACATTCAATAGAAAATAAAAAATAATAGGTACTCTCTGTGATCTTAAGGTTATTAATTTCTTTATTAGTAAAGTGAAGAGTACATACCTACCAATATATTTTCTGAGACAAAATAATTAATTAAATCGTTGCTTTATTACCTCGGTTCCTCAATCATTATAGGTTAATTTGCATAAGACATACAAAGTGTTAATGACAGTCTAATAATATAGGTGTAGGTATGGAATACTTAAATAATTACACTTGTCTCACCAAAGCAAGTCCTCATTGGATCTTTTAATTGCTATAGCTCCATCAAGCCCATAAAATGAGCGTTTCACAACACACCACATTCCGGAAACTCAATAAAAGACGCCATTTGTATTTTCTTTCAACGTCTCATTTTGGGACAATACGCCTAATGTAATGCCACAAATGAATAAGGAATTCCTGTAGGGGCGTACCAAACTAGGGGGAATTTAAGGAATAGCGCACGTTTGCGATTACCCATAGATATATGTTTATATTTCTATGCGATTACCCGACTAAATTGTTGGGTAGAACAAATTCGCAATTTCTATTATTACTACGTTCGAAGCTAGATAATAAAGTTGAATCGGGCACGTATTAATTTGGCGTAATAACATGGTCCGATTTCTCATAGAAATGTTCTAAAAGATAAGACTCATTGAAATTGGTGCGTGAAATTAAAATACTGAGGTGAAATCACATTTCTACGCTACCAATTTATGTACACACCTGAATATCGGTCGACTAAAAGTCGCACGCAGCGTGTAACATAAAAAAAATAACGCAGCGGAAGGAGTAGCAAAGTGAATCGGCTCGGATCGGCCATGGCTTGATTAATTCGTTAAGACGCTTTCATGGTGAGACATAAAAATAGACGGGTCATCTTTTGTCCTACCCTCGGCAATTTACTTTCACCCATTGTTGCGTTCGATGCCCATTCAAAACTTCGCGGCTCATTTTTTCAATATCCTATTCGATTTTACAATAGCGTAATTATTTTATACTGCCTGCCTACCATTTTACAAATAATTGCACGTTTTCTATTACTAATTGTTTGTTTTGCGTAGTAGCGGTGGTTTACGAATGGTGTGAGATTTTTTATGAAGGCGCTGTATCTAGATATTGGTTTTAATGTTATAGCATTATTGTTTGAAGACTTAGGTAATGCTTTATACTGTAAAAATATTAGTTGTCAATATTAACATAAAGCACTACACAGGAATAAAATTGTATCAAAATGAAATATTTATTTAACATCGCGAAACGCAGATCAAAGAAAAGTAATGAAAATTGAAATGCATTACAAATTTACTTTACCTACATTTATCGTCCAATTAATTATCTGTGCAAATTACGTAGAAGAACGAAATTAAATGGCACAGTTCCGCATGTAATTTCTAATAAGTGAACCGTAAAATCGCATATCCGCAACCGTATGAAGACTCTTTTATGTTCGAGTGTATTTTATTTGAATGTGGAATTCGTACAACAAATAAATAGCTTTGGAATTAGTGAAAGGAAATCACGCATCGAAGTTGGTGTATCGAAATAAACAATACGACCACCGGTGAACCGAATAAAGTTGAATAAACCTTTCTAGATAATCAGTTCGTACTGTATTATTTAAATTATAGGAAAATTATCTGAGTATGTAGTTTGGGGAATATGAAGTTTTTGAACATAAATTAATTGACTTACATTATATAATATTTTAGAACGTTATAAGTTTACTTATTAATCAATAATAAGATCAGGACCTTTGGGCTTTGTTCAGTGTTTCTAAGAATTTACCACAAAATAATTAACGGTCGAAACTATTTTAGAACATTGGCGATAAACCATAGTTTTTATAGGTAACAACGACCAACGTTCATTAAAAACCACACGCGTAGATAACAAAAATATTATTAGACTGTAGAGAAAACATTTCAACCTATGTTATAAAACCGTCCATGTTTTCTAGGCATGCAAAACACGTGTCAAAAACGACAAAAGAAGGAGCTTCAATATTATGTTTTATAATCTAAGCAGCAATTGGGACACCATCAATCAATTTAAACAAATTGGGACATCCCAAGAAAAACATGTTTTTCATAAAGCCACAGGCACACCGGGGTACGAATATATTGTAAAGCTGAGCGCACACGAAACCCTCAATAAATTTTGATGGAGTATCGCTGGCTGTTTCACGGCTTACTGTTCTCCGTCCGGAAAATATAATAAGCGGGTTATAACATTTGCATATAGATCACCGTGTCCGGGCACCCTCCTTTACCTATATTGTTATTTACACACATTTCTTATAAGTGCATATTATATATATGCGTTCATATTTGCGTTCCAGGATTTATTTTGCATATTTGTACAGCAAGTAATTAAAACCGATGGAGGTTTTAATATTTGTGGCGTGATGAGTATGGACCCTCCGAAATAATTATATTATCAGGTGCTGCTTTAAACAAAGTCTCGTGCATGCATTAATCATAATGACTTAATGAACTCTTCATAAAACAAGAAAAGGATTTAAGGGTGTTCCATTTTGTCGTATACATTTAATTAATCCTTAGAGCTGGCTTTTACCTTGTCTAGAGGCTAAGCATTGCCATACAACGTGGCAATGCCGCCAGTCTCTTGGGTACCTACATTACCAGTCGACAGCGATGCAGAGGAATTTTTAGACGCCATATTTTCGTTTTTTTTTATAGTTTTAGTTAAATTAGATATTCTATTTTTAACTTAATTATTTATATTTTGTTTATATGATGAATAAATATTTACAAGAATAAAAGAAAAATCCTTTGCTATTTATACTTCCAAATTGGGATAAATTACCTAAGTACCAGAATTAAAACATAATTTAGGTACTAGTACATATCTTTAATACTGTCCAATTTTTAGAAGTGCAAAAACCATTTGCAAAAATGGTCTCTATGCTATGCTCAATAAGATAAACAAACAAGTACCTCTAATATTCATAACCACAACCCCCAATAAAATAAAAGTAAAATAAACAAAATCTTAACTTTCATGTTGATTTATTGCTCATTTGTCATTGCCCCATCAAAATTCTGCATGTGTCACTGCAAGGGGAGCTGGTACAGTCAAGCGCAAAAATATGTGTGCACTAAGTGAAATTCAGCAACGATTTTCTCCTTAAGCATTCACTTAAAGTTTTCATTAGGAGACTTTATGCGTATAGTATCTTGGCACACACTTTTGTGACTTGAACTAACAGGTTTACTCCACGAGAATCAGTCTTGAAAATTTTGTTAAATGCATACATATTTTAGTCCCTGACTGTATATTAGACAGGAAAGACGTCGATACGGGAACACAAGGGGGACAGGAAAGCCGGTTATGGAAAACAGACCGCTTTCGTCAGAGCCACCCAAGATGTTCTTAATAGACAAACGCATTATGTTTTTGTCCCATCTGTATATCTGATGATAACATGGGAATCAACTTCATCAAATTAAACTGTAATAATAACATCAAAATTGGTCACAGATTCAACAAAGAATGAACATAACAAAAAGCGGCCAAGGGCGAGTCGGACTCGCACCGTAAAATAATCAACACTATATTATGTTAATAAATACATTTGTAAAAAAAAAACGCCGAATAAAACACGTTTTTTGTATGGGCCCTATAAGGGCAAATATGACCAAAGTCGGATATCTTTTATCCGTGGAATAAAATTGACGACTGACAATTTTTGTATGGAGAAACTGACAAAAATTCAAAATTTATTTGAAGGCGAAGACTTATACTGAATATATAAGTAAGGGTAGGTTTGGTCGAATTCACCCTTAATTTTTAACTTTTTATTTTAAATTTTATTAAATAAGTATTTGTTGTTATAGCGGCCTAATTACTAGGTACACAGTCTGTGAAAATTTTAAGTATTTACCTATTACGGTTCTTAAGATTCAGCCCTGTGACAGACGGACGGACAGCGGCGCATAGCCTTTAGTAATAATAGGACCCTAAAAAGGGCAATAATATGTAGTTTGGTATGCCGAGATTTTCATTACAGACTCTTTTATTTTATTCAACGTGAAAGTTAAAAACTTTGAGGTTCTTATAACGAATGACAATTCCGTTTTCCTGCTACCGGATAAGTGTCATTATCTTGTAGTAGAAATGTAGTTTGTAGTTCCCTTATGAGTTTATGAAGCTCTGGTTAAAGCGGATGTAATAGGATACCTTGCTATCGTAAAGATATTAATTGAGATGAAACATTAAAAACGTTTAAAACGTACGTTACGTACGTATTAAACGTTTTCATAGCTTCTATTTCCATTGAAAGTACTTGCGTATTCGAAAGTACCTAATTATAGAAAAATATAATTAGCGATAACAAAAGTTAACAGATTGAAGATTAGATTGCGCATTATTAGCGAACGCACAATCGGAAAGCGGCCTTTCTCCAGAAGATCAATTAACTTTGACAAACGATGCTACCTAATCTAAAGGCAATCTTAATCCAATTTGAGATTCCGGACATCTGATGGACCGTAAACAATATTTTTGGAGCAGTTCGAATTTCGAATTGCATAGTTGTCTAAGCGGCCAGTCAAGTTAACTCGGTGAGGTGGTCGCGCGACTTCATGTCGCATTCAAATACGTTTTGAGAGATGCAATTTCCTCAATTCTAACAAAGACCTGCCTTTGTCATCTGACATTGTAACGCGAATCACGTCCTCTCCGCTATTTTGACAGAATGAACGGACAATGTACGGATTTGAGCTTTCAAAAGCATTGGTTGTGCGCTTAATGAACCCCACGAAACCCAATTAGTGATTACTAACTATTCACCATTGAACACACTTCATTACATGAATGATTTGGCATTTGAATGATTTCCTAAATAAATGTTAGGACAAACTAGCCCAAATATACAGGGACAATTCCCGTATTTTTAAGAATTTCGCAACCTAATCTACTGAGATTACACAAATACAGAGAGAGAGAGAGAGAGTACATATTGAGACTGCTCAATATGCCAAAAAACTGTCCAAGTGTGTGTCGGACCACGCACAATGTAGGGTTCCATAGTTGGGATGAACTTACCCCAAGAACGAACTTAACATTGTAGTTGAAAAAAATCTTCTCCCTTACTTTCTAACTGCGAATGTAATTTTCTACACAAAATATTGAGATTTACCATGTCATTTAAAGTCCATAGAGTTCTTATAGGTTTTCCTGTAATTTATAAGTATAGAAGTATTTTCTGTATTTTTTTTTATTTTATGCTCAGTAGTTTCGGAGACAAGGGGGAAAATGGTCAATTTTCATCTAATTTCTTACATAAATTTAAAACTATTTATTTTAAAATTATAAAGAAATATATATATATATATATATATATATATATATATATATATATATATATATAGGGCTCGTCACTGTAAGTCCTTTCATTTGATATGTCACACGGTACAGTATAACAAAACTTTTTTATTATTTTCTTGTTTGCCTCCCAAAGTTACCCTCATATTAAAAAAAATCATTTATTTACGCTACACGTCCTTGTTTGAGTCACAGAAATTGATGTGTGTACCAAATATCAACTAAATCGGTCCATTAAATTCGAAGCTAATTGGCTGTGACAGACGGACAGACAAACACACGATTGATCCTGGGTTCCGTTTTTTCATTCGGACATACGGAACCCTAAAAATCCCAAAAATTTCTCTTCTGATTTTAAGAATTCTAAACTTTTTTCGCAAATTGTACCTGAAACACGTTCACTCAAAATTAAACTCTATAATATCTCTCTCTAGAGATGTTATAGATATAGGCAATTTGGATTTGGGATAATCGAATTAAATCTGGGACACTCAGCACAAACACAAGTCCGATGTACGAATTGAATGAAATTGGAAGTGGCTTCGGACATAAAAGCATTTTACATCAAGAATTTTTTATAATGCGAACTAATCAACTTTTAGATTGATGCTTTAATGCCCGGTTACAGAGGTTTTTAAACGGAGTTTATCCATTCGATTGTGATTATTGATTCAATATCGTGTTTCAAACACTTCGTTAGGGAAGAATTTAGCTTAAAATTCGAGTAAATTACTATCGAGGATTTATCTGAGGACCTCATATCCGAGCATATGGAAGGAATTCCCTTAAATAGATAATTTTGTCGAATCAATAACTATTGAACTCGGCTTAAAGTTAAGCGTCTACTGGTCTGCGCCGGTTCATATCTTCATACAAACAAACCTAAATCCGTTGCGTGCCATGCGTGCGTTGCGGCCGGCGTGGACCAGTGGACGCTCAGCTTTAGAATTCAGAAACCGGGCATCAATGACAAGAAAAACTAAAACCTCTTCATTAATAGGCTCAAACAAAACAACATCTAATCCACTTAAGACATCTCTTTTAAAACAAAAGCCGACTTTCTAGGTTAGTCTTCGATAAGTTTACTTATCAAGATGAAGGTAAGCTCGGCGTGATCTACAAAAGCTACCCTTTCATTGTCTTTGTTTCGTTCAATGTAACAAATTGATTTTTTGAGAGAAAGTGTATTAAGCCGCTGTTGAGTGAAAGGCTTTTAGAGCTTATCTACCATCTTCAGGAAAACTTTTCCGAAAGATTTAAACTACACCTTTATGTTGTACTTAAATAATGAGTCCATCTGTCATAGTTATTATAACAGATATAAAATCACAAAGATTTTAGATAGCACGCAATAAAGTACGCTTTAATTTAACTTTTGTTGTTTAAAAAGTTGTTCTTTTGGCAATATTCTTCATCATTAAATTGAAGCTCTGCAATATCTTTGCAAAATTCGCTAATCGAAATGGTAATCAATTATATTATTAACCGGCTGGATTCTAATTAACAACAAAATTGACACCGCTTAATTTAAAAGCGGTCCATTGTATGAAATACTTAACGGATAGGGTGGAAAATTAATTTGTTTATGAACTAAACGATCTAAATTATCCCAGAGCTTTGACTAATGAAATAGTGTAATACCAATTACGTTACACGAATTCGATTTTAATAGCATCAATATATCCACAATACTTGTATGTAATAAATACTGTAGTAAAATAACTATAAGTAACTATACAAATAACAAAAAAACTTTGTTACAAAAAAATAAAACCGACTTCCAAAAACAACACTACAAAGTGAAAAATAACTTTAATTTCGGAAGTCGGTGTCTAGTTAAATGTATTTTCGTTTTTTGCCACCGACCCGAAATTAAAGTTATTTTTCACTTTGTAGTGTTGTTTTTGGAAGTCGGTTGTATTTTTTTGTAAAAAAGTTTTTATTTTTCACTTTTTAGTTGTGTACCTACCCCACACAAATTCTAATACCACTATCTGCAAAACAAACTAGAACATCATCCATATAAAAGTCGGGAAAAAATACGTATTATTGAAGCTAACTCAAAAACTACCGATGCAAAGTTAATCAATTTTATATGGGACCAACTGTGATATTATATGGGACCCTCTCGAATAAAACAAAAAAAATCCAAATCGGCCCAGCTATCTTCGAGTAATCGGGGAACATACAAAAAAAAAAGAAAAAAAAAAAATTCCGACGAATTGAGAACCTCCTCCTTTTTGAAGTGGGTTAAAAATAGCAGCGTCTATATAAGTTCGTTTTTAATATAAGTATAGGTAAATAAAATACAATGAAAATGTACGTCACAAACATGGCTACTGTGATTTACAAAATCACATTACCTATCAAATGAAAAGAACAAAGCAGCGCGACATTGTGAAACCATAGTAAAGGTCAGTCTCACAGTGAACTCACTTGTATAGTTGTATGGCTTCGTGATCCCACTTTAATTGTATAATTATTATTTTACCGTTTTATTGTATTTGTATACAATGCCACCATAAGTAAATTGGAAATTTTCTAGAGATCCTGTTTGTTATTTTCCGATTTTATTAACATCAATCAAAGCTCTACCTATAATAAATTAAAAAGTTCTGCTTAAAAATGCTCTTATAATTATGTCTCTTAGTAAAATGGTATGGTTTATATTCGAACCCCGTGGCACCATATAAATGCACATAAATCAAGTTTCGGACAATCGAGCACTCGCTACGGTAAAGAAATGTCGCCTTCAATCTCTGAAAACGTTCCAAAGTTGTTCGTTTTGTTTTTTGTTTGTTCTATTGACTGAGAGAAATGTTAATGTGTTTTCTGTAAACACCAATAAAGCTTTGGCAGATTGGCACTTTTGTTAATGTAAAATACCTACCGTTTTACCTTCATACCTTCATAATATTAATGGTAAGTATGGCCGAACGTCATAAATCGTGGTTCTGCTGTCGAAGCACCAACCCATGATTTGGCACAAATCGCAGAGTTTGCGGACGACTGGTCCCAATTAATCGATTTAGAAATGGCGTTATGAAATCTCATGGGTCCTAAAGAAGATATTTTGACGCATGTCGGCTGCACGTAAAATATTTTTTTGTTATCCCCAAAAACAAAAAATTTGCCTGATTCTTTTCGTAATTATAAAAATTTAAGATTTTCTTTTGTAAATTATGAGGGCCAAAACACGATTGACACAATTTGGCTCATTATCCGCTCACACGAGCAGGTGCGCCCGCTTAAAAAACTAGTCAAGTGTACCACCCGCTGACGTCATTCGCAAACTTTCCTCACAATTATTATTTACTACGAGAAAAAACTGTTTTATTCGGTTGCAATTAAAGAAATTTCAATAAAATTTCATCAACACGTTCACCATTAAAGACATAAAGGGTTTATGGGTTTATTTTAATGTAACA
The DNA here is from genome assembly GCA_946251885.1 of Cosmia pyralina. Classification (NCBI taxonomy): domain Eukaryota; kingdom Metazoa; phylum Arthropoda; class Insecta; order Lepidoptera; family Noctuidae; genus Cosmia; species Cosmia pyralina. The sequence goes on from OX276355.1 coordinate 16,272,923, forward strand.
GAGAGTATAGAATCTTAAAAATAAATGTTTTTTAAATTATATATGCTCCGTTTGGCCATACTATTTTGCCTTAATTAGTAAGTAATTTGTGGCTAAGTAATAACAGCCGCACGGGTCGATCCATCAGGTTAAGCTACGCTTGCCGGGGTTGTCCGTGAATGGGTGACCATCTTTACATATCGAGACTCCTCCGTGCCTCGGAAAGCACGTTAAGCCGTTGGTCCCGGCTGTCATTCGTGGATCTTTGACAGTCGTTACGGGTCGTCAGAAGCCCGAAAGTCTGACAGCCAGTCTTATCAAGAGGTATCGTATTACCCAGTTAATGGGTTGTGGAGGTCAGATAGGCAGTCGCTCCATGTAAAATACTGGTATTCAGCTGCATCCGGTTAGACTGGAAGCCGACCCCAACATAGTTGGGAAAAGGCTGGGCAGATAGTAAGTAATTCAGGAATAAGTGTAAAATTAATGTAAGTAGACAGTACCTAGTAGTAGTATTTGACATTTAGTTGAAAGCGCTGAATTTCATACATGAAAATGTTTCCATCTTTGCATTTTCTGAACACATTATCCGATCCTTACTATTTGGCAAGAGTAGCGAAATTCAAATAGGTGCTGATAAAAAGGATTAAATCGAAAGACGACATCGCAGGGCTACCAAGAATGACCTAAATTGGCATAGAACCGTGGAACCCGGCTTGAAATGAACTCTTTACGCCCCGGAGATTATGATAAAGTCAGCAATTTTATGGTGACTCAGCGAAGCGTTCAAAACTCATATTGCCTTCTTAACTTTTATACAAAGAAAACTTATTCTTGGACTGAACTAATTCCTTTTCATATACTCAGTGACGTTAAAGAGCACATAAATTCAAAATGTTGTGTAATACTAATAAACGATCGCTTGCAAGTGCTTACACCGTAAAAACTTCAAGCGAAACTATAGTTCCTCGTGCTAAGAAAAAGCTAAAGCACAGTAAATACTAAAGGTCTTTGTTCTCACCAGCCAAAACAAACGTTGTGTTTGGGCATTTGTTACAATAACAAACATTGGGGAACAAGCGTGCTCTAAAGGGAATGGGCAAAAACGTGCCTAATCGAAACGAATTGGAAATAAAAGCTCCATGATTCGACGCCAACGTGTCAAGTTCCTTCGAATAAGGATTAAGAGCTTATTGTTAGCTAAATTCGCGGAACTTACCTGTTCCTACAACTCAAGCACTGAATGCTTGATTTATGATATAATTTGCTTCACTTTACGGAGTTTACGTGTGCAAGCTTTTTTCATATCTGCAGCTTGTAAATTGCGACCATACGGGTAGTTTTATTAATAAAGTATTTTTGTGCTTTAGTTTCTCTGAAAGCAGGAAAATTGTTTAAGGGGGAAGCACTAAGGTAGGTAGCCCCTGAAATTCAAAATTTCTTACGATTTTTGCAATTTACAGCTAGTGTCTCAGTGTATGTTGATTAAAGTATGATTCACGACCGCAATAAACATGTATTTAGGTACAGAATTATAATCATTAGAATCAGTAATACAACTCCTTAAGTTCAAATTGGCCTCAAATGTCATGAAATAGTCATTTAATAGGGTAATAATGAACTTAGAGAGTTGTATTGATGATTTTAATGATTTATGATTCTTTAAATACAGATTTGTTACGGTACAACATACCACCTGACACAAGACCTGCAATTTGCAAAAAAAACGTAAGAAGTTCTGGCGCTACCAGAAATCTGGGAACGAACCAATATGTTTTTACAAACAAAATCCTTATTCAGCAAGGTAATGTAGAATATGTGGATAAATTCCTTTGCAAGTTGCAACATCAATTAGACGTCTGCAAGTTGTAAGACGGTATTACCTGCACACGGCGCCCTATCCCGGCGGGCTCGCCGACGAAACAAGATGTGGACCAAAGAAAAATGTTTTGATCCTGTACAGTGTAAACGACAGCGCACTGCTGATATTGCAATATAGAAGAATGGCTGCAGAGGGGACGTTAATTGTCCAAACAACGGGGATACCATGTCGTAACTATTTACAGAGAGGAGTCTAATAGCCGGAAACTATACGTTTGTATCATTCGATACTATTGAAGGAATCATTTTTCAACAATTTCATATAGCAAATTTAATGGCAATTACGTGAAAAGCGACAAAAGAATGAGAGCGTTTCAGAACGTAGAATATGAGCTGAGCTATTTGTAAATTGAAATAACAATCACGAAATTCATAAATAATAAAACGACAGCCGAAAATAATACACTCAATGCTTCACCATGCCGTACACACTCGGCTACTATACTTTATCTATATCGATACAACTCGGCCACATGTTCAGAATTTAAGAGACAAGTCGACCACAAAATTGCTACCATATGTCGTAAACGCTTTTAAATTTGCAAAAAAAGTTACCTGAACTGAATACAAGTGGCTAACGCTTGAAACAAAAATGTGATGAAAGATATGCCAAATGTTTTATGTAAAAGATGACTGTAACTATGTTAGTAGGTAAGTTACCAGCTAATGCATTTACTTCTTTGTAAAAATAATTAGAAGCTCAACAATGTTAGTCTTTTATCAACGGAACAAAATGACGATAACAAAGGCGGGAATTCTAAAACTGCAACTGAACAGCAAAGTCAATGGACACAAATGCTGGCGGCTTCAAAATTAACTGGCGTTAAGTCATAAATTGAAAATGAGCCGAGTCGTGTACGCGTTCAAAGTGGCATGAAACGGCGAGTACTGATGACAGACGACGGCACAGGGTGGTCGCGTTCCCGGCAATCATGCATGGTATGGTATTTAAAACGCGACAAAGCGTCCATGTTACTAGCTAACAAGGAAGACTAAAATATTTACAAACGAGCGGTATAAGGGAAATACTTGCAAAGCAGGAGTTGATTTTCTATATACTGCTTTTCATATTCTGTGAAACTGAATTACATTTTCGTGTAAAGTTGTATAATTTAGTTTTCTACAAACAGCACAATATTCTAGTAAGATTTTCTTTACATGTTTTAGCTGAAACATTTTTAACGCAACGCATTTAACTTGATATTTATATTCTTTTTCTCATTAGAAAAAAGGATTTGCTACAAATAAACCTCAATGCCATCATGATGAGAACACGGTATAGAGCGTTGTGGTAAATATCTTCTCTGTAATATTTGGTTGGCAAATATAAATTCAAAACCCGAAATTCACGTAAGTAGGACCCTGGGGTGCGAGCTGGAGCCAATAAATTGCCAGCTAGGTTACTGTTATCAGCACTCACCGCTCTCGACCAAACGTTAAAAGTTAACTGGTTAGAATTTCGAAACTGCACTACACTCTAAAAGGCAGCTAACAAAAATTGTCTCATTCACACTTTTGCGATAATAATTTGGTGAGAAAAGAGCGCTATTATTCTATTCATAGTTTTAGATATAACAGAGTATCAGCTGAAAACTTTTTTTTTTTGATGAATGGTGGGTCTATTAGGGCACGCCTTAAAATTACCAAAATGGTTGAGCCAAAAAAAGATTGGTTCATAATCATATAGTAACTTTATCTCGCTCTTATCCTTTTAAAATATAACTACTTGAACGTTTTATGAGTCAGTTCTAAACAAATAAGCTTGAGTATTATATTAACGACGTGGTGCCTGTGAGTGATCCTTGCGGTACGTCTAATTTATAACCACCTGCCACAAACTCGGAACTCTGAATTATTGACGTATTTAGATTGCAGTGAAATAGCAATAGCATAGCAATATCATTTCTGGGTTTATACACAGATCTTCAAAATCCAATGATGTGTATTTTAGCAGTGAACTCCGTACAGTACAAACGTATTGACGCTGTTTCTGCGAAATCCGATTTGTTGCTATGGGATACGTCGTTTCAAATTCGGAAATTCGCACAACTCTAAGCTTTGCACTGTTCAGTACACTGTTTGCAGAACTCAAAATAACTACCAATATCGTGCTTTTTCTTTTGTTTGTTAATAACATAATAAATCATCTTTCAAATATCATATTTTTATTTCCATCTTTTTCTCCTTAAATTGATAAGCTTCTAAAATTTTAACCAAATCTATAAGCTTATGTAATCTCAATTACCCATTATTAGTTTCAAATACCTCCTTAATTTTAAGTGATTACAGCAAATCGCATGAAGACATTCTGAAAGTATAGTTCCGAAAATTGGTCTCCAGGCTCTCAAGTTTAAGCTGAGGATCAAAAGTTTTCTCTCAGTTTCTCGGTTAAACGAAACTTTCCAAAATTTCCTAATTATCTTGTAATACTTGAGTAATTATAAGTTAATTTTACCCAAACGTGATTCATGATACTTGTAAAGTGAAAATATAATTCAGCTGTGTCTGGGGTCCACGCTGAATCAGTATTATTATTAAAGCTAATCAAGCAAAGTTTGATTCACTAATTACTTGAACAAAGGATACTAGGACATTGTTCGCTTAAATTGTGAGCAAAAAACATAGGCAAGGACTAATATAAGTTGCGCTTTATATAACAGCAATTGCGTTTGTATTCATGCGGTCTGAACAAACAGTATGCAAAACTTTCCGGTTTTTGTCAGTAATATCGATTCATCCAAAACAGTACCCATTTGACATGCACTTAAAGTTCGCAAACTGTAAACCACTTCGCATATTGCCATTATTTATAAAGAGTTAATGAATGAACTTCAGCCACATTTTCAATGTTATGTAGTTCGCAACGGAATAAAGTTAAGCGGTTCTCCTATTTGTGCCGACAAGCCGACATAATGTATTATCTCGCTCGCAAAGTTTTAGCGGAGCTACACTGTTCATTAAACAGGCGAATGAAGCTGAGTTTAATTTATACGAAAAGTACTATACAGTAACTGCAAAACAACGTTACAGTTTCGAGATTTGTTTTTGTATAGCTCCACAAAAGTGGCACCGTTGTTGGTAGTTCACTTTTTTACTTTTTGGTCCTTGACTTCTTCTTTGGCTGTCAAGTCTTGTATATCTCTGCCGTTATCAGAACACTCAAGGCAAACTTAAGCCAGACTTATTTTTGTACCGGGTTATCTGGATGCTGCTCCTTCAGAGTTAAGTGAAACAATAATCTTGAAATGAGCTTTCGCGTCGGCTGCTCGTTTAAAATTGTTTCCTGAACGCATCTTGAATATGATGGAAATACGCGGTTCAATATCTTTACCACAAAATAATATTAATTCAGTTTACAGAATTCCTATATTACATACTGCTTCTCAGAATCAATATCTAACACATTTCACTAACTCTTGTGAGGATAATGTTTATGTGGAAACTGAAACCTAAGTTGCAACCTCGATAAACTAAATACAACTTGCACGAACTTGTACTGCAAATCATATGTGGATATCCTAGAGAAGTTCTTGCTAACGACTTGGCTAAGATATGACGCATTGAACCTACAACTGAGCTGACGGCTCCCAATCATAAACATTGGTCCCGCTTTGAGAGTTCGCTAGTCGCTTGCAATAAATTGAAGTTAAATTAGTTGCTCTGGGTCCACCAGACATGTGCCTGAGGACTTGGTGGGCTCCAACTTTACTATGTATTAATAATAGTTAGCTGTACCTATAGCAGTTTCCTCATATGTAATTGATACGGGAACGGAAACCTTACAAACGACTACGTGAAATGTATCTCTATTATATTAGTGTTGGTACTGGTAGCTAATCTAATAAACTTGTATGTTTGTTGTTTTAATACTTATCTAAAGTATTTTTAGAACAGTGTTGTCAGTTTTGTAGATTAACTATGTTTGTCTGTAACTCTTTGATTAAAACTACAATGTTATTATGATTAGTCACTGAACTTTCTTATTTTCTCGTATCATTATCCCCAATATCATGTCCTTCAATTTCACTATACGCTAAAATACCTACAGCACTTTCATCTATAATGTCTAACACTGCATTAACAGATGTTAGCAGACAACCTGCCACTCAGGAACTCGCACAACTCTCGCGAACAGGTAATGATTTATGAAGTGCGTACAAAGCGAGTGATACACAGAGGAGTCAGTTACATTAGACCGCATCAAAATAAGAAAAGGGACCGTATCAAAGGCAGTAAGGCGGTATCCCCAGGGGTAGAGTGGGGACCTTTATTTATGGCCCGCGCCTTTGTTACACCGCTCCAGAAATATAAATAGTTCCCGTTGAAATATCGAAGACGAAGCTTTTTGAGGGTGCGATATTGTAGAGAATTAATGACGTGGTCAGTATTTGAATTGGATTAGGGATGCAACGAATGGATCGGTGCGAGATGCTAAAAGGCTTGGGCGTGTTTGTACGGGCTTAGTAGAACATAAAATGGTGAAGTGAATTGAGCAGATCGGAGGGTTGAGTAAGTGGATGTTGAGATTGCCCCCAGGCTTTGTATCCTAACTGTACTTTCAGGTGATAAATATGTAAAACACTTTAATGCATATTAAGAACTTATAAGCCTTTCAAAGCGGTACAAGTTGTGTCAAATATTATGAATATAATTTCGTGTAGTAGAGACCAGGTATAATCTGAAACAAAATCGTAAAAGCGAATTGTAATGGGAACCAATAAAAGTTTTATTGGGATCGCGTGTAGCATATTTCAACGAAATCGTAAATATTACCCAAATAAGGGACGTTGATGCGTGTACGTTTCTCTAGAAGGAAGGAAGATGTAATTCTTTAATAAAAATGTTATATGTTCAGGTTTATGGTTGCAACAAAACAAAATAAACCCTAACTTTTTTACTTTAGTACTATTGAACCTAGATTGATGAATCGTGTCCAACACCACGGCCTAAGTGTAAGTTTTACTAGACCATCGCCTTGTAGAACAACAGTCATAAAAATAATACCATTTTTATGAGGACTAACCTAAAAGAGCCTAATATTTTTTTGGGTTTTCATTTTGTGAGTTTTAATTTATGTAACAAAAAAAAATAGCGACATCATCTAGATCGTTATAAAAAAAATAACTTCTAACAAATAAAAAACCGGTCAAGTGCGTGTCGGACCACGCACAAGAAGGGTTCCGTAGTTGGGATGAATTTATCCCAAGAACAAACATAACATCGTAGTTCAAAAACATGTTTCCCCATACCTTCCAACTGTAAATGTAAGTTTGTACTCACAATATTGAGAAATTTACCATGTTATTTTAAGGCTTCCTATAGGTTTTCCTGTAATTTACAGGTAAAGAACTATGTTTTATATTGTTTTCAAAATTTTAGGCTGGGTAGTTTCGGAGATAAGGTGGGGTCTATTTTTTGAAAACACTTTATTTTAAAATTATAAAAAAAAAATTAAGACATACCTACTCAGTAAGCCCTTTCATTTGAAATGTCACACGGTACAGTTTACAAAACTTTTTTTTTTCAATTTTCCGATTTGCCCCCCAAAATGAATCCCCATATTCAAAATTAATTTATTTACTTCACCCGTCCGTGTTTGGGTCACAAAAATTCATGTGTACCAAATTTCATCTTATTCGTCCATTAAATTCAAAGCAAACTGGTGTGACAGACAGACAGACGCACGAGTGTTCCTATAAGGGTTCCGTTTTTTTCCTTTTGAGGTACGGAACCCTAAAAACCAAATTCAACTTTAAAACTCAAGATACCTACAAACATTTATCATGGCCGTTCACTACAGAAAAATATTCCCGCGGAAAATCCACACGGAATAAAATGTGTCCGATGAAAAGCGATACGCGAGCAATTTGTCACGTCGAGTCTTAGAAGGACGACTATAGCGACTCCATTCACAACGATAACCGAGCTCCCTAGCCCACTTATGGGATTACATCCAGTTTTTATTCAGTCTAGTTTTTGACTGATACGTTTTTAAGCACCCCCACATCAATTTTTATTTTCTATATGCTATGAATGACGTAATCCTTTTAGTGTTTGACGTATCCGAACAGTAACCTTGTTATTGGAGTTTTTCGCCTTTATGTTGAGGGAAATAGAAACTGACAATATTCCTAAACGAAAAGAGAAGAAAGATTAAGGCCTCTCTAATGGATGGATAGTTTTAAGGCGATTGAAGAAACGAAAGACCGTAAAGTTTAAGACATTGTGCAGCTACTTGTCAAAGAAAACCCATGTTCAGCAAACAAATCGGAAATAAACGGAAATAAACCAGGAAAACGCAAGGATGAAACCGAATAACATTCAAAAGAAAATATGAAATCATTCAGCAACAGTATCTAGAATAGAGAAATATGCATACTCCATTCTCAGCGCACAATGCGGACGTAGCCAGCACATTTACAAGCGCCCGACTTTTATATTGTCATCTCGTCCATATAGATCGGTTATTGACCTCGGTCAGAACGCTCGTGTAATGTTTCATCAAGTGCATAATTCATACGGGGTCGTCTTCCTTGCAGGTATGTACTTCTGATAAAAATTCCTCACATTTCAGCCGTTAAACGCAAAGCTAGGGAATTTGTGGGAGTTTATTTATGAATCACTCGGTAAAATCTCGATCGGCCGAGAGGAATGTATAGCCTTGGCATTCAAGATAATACTGGAATCGTGAACCTGTTTTGCAGGAGACAGTATCTACCGACCCAACTTATCTATCTCAACCGACCTTCAACTTGGGAATGTAGAGTGAAACATTGAAACACTAGAATCTACTCGCGAATAGACTTACTTTTTTATAATTTGTTTCATATTAAAATATCAAGACGACAATCTTCGTTACAAATACATATGTCGCATTTGCACTAGGTACTGACGCTCTTAGTATAATTTTACTGCAAACGGTACTAAAAATTAAAACAATGATATCACTGCTACCGATAGTATATTGTTTTCATTGTACGAGTGATTACCATTTCATTAAAAATAAGAATAAGAATAATATTTATTACACACACAAGATTCATGATAGGTGTACAAGAGCAGAATAACAACAACATTATATAACTTAGTAGATAGTTGCAAAGCTAACAGCCGTATTCATTGCCATGACCATCTGCCTGAACTTGTCTTTTTTAACCGACTTCAAAAAGGAGGAGGTTCTCAATTCGTCGGAACGTATGTTCCCCGATTACTCGAAGATGGCTGGACCGATTTGGATTTTTTTTGTTTTGTTCGAGAGGGTATACATCACAGTTGGTCCCATATAAAATTGACTAACTTTGGTTTGGTAGTTTTTGAGTTAGCTTCAATAATACGTATTTTTTCCCCACTTTTATATGGTTGATGTTCTAGTTTGTTTTGCAGGTAGTGGTATTTGAATTTGTGTGGGGTAGGTACACAACTAAAAAGTGAAAAATAAAAACTTTTTTACAAAAAATTACAACCGACTTCCAAAAACAACACTACAAAGTGAAAAATAACTTTAATTTCGGAAGTCGGTGGCAAAAAACGAAAATACATTTAACTAGACACCGACTTCCGAAATTAAAGTTGTTTTTCACTTTGTAGTGTTGTTTTTGGAAGTCGGTTGTAATTTTTTTGTAAAAAAGTTTTTTCTATGTTATCTAAAACGGTTAGCTTATTCTTAACAATTGTTTCCTTAGTTTCTACCTCAGTATTGTTTTCTACTTCAGTTTCATCTAAACTGGCATAATCAGTTAATTCCCTAACTATATCCTAAATAATCTCGTATACGATATTCAAGACGTCTCCATAATATTCCCCAAAATGTACCTAAGTAATGGTCGCCTTATATCACGGTGGGCAGGCGACAATAACCATTGTCTGTGTCTCATGAATTCCGTGAGAACCCAAGTAGCACACGAGGCTGCTTATCAGCCGAATAACGGATTCCCATCATGTTTAAAGCTGAATAAAAAAGCTGCATAAGGGATGTTTAGGGCCTTATACAGCTCTTATAACTCTTAAATGGGCACAAATTATTCAGCCTTAAGTTCACGTAGCTGCTTAGGAGCTATGTAGCAGCAATTTAAAAGTGTTACAAAGGGTAACGACAGTACTTTGCGCTGAATATCGACTGACTAAGAGATCACAAGTTACTCTTTATTCAGTAAATATGTCACATCTACGCTCTTAATAGATGTTTTAAACCGGGAAAGGCTGCATGCGGCCAGTGTAAAAGTGAACATATTTGACGCAGCAAACATATAGAATGTAAGCAAATATAACCCTAGCTGCCAATTGAGAGTACTTTTTTCGTGGAGTGAATTATACGTGGATAATATTCATATTCCCTGGTAAGTAAATCGTTTTACATATTAATAAAAGAAAAATCATTGGGAATGTAATTTCACTGACATTATACATATATATTGTCTAAGAAAATTTTAGTGCGCCACGTAAATATTCTGTTTTTAATTAGTTTTGTGATATAAATAAGCCGTGATGAAAACTGGAATAAACAATTTTTAGTACTTTGAAAAGAATTATAAGATAAAAAGTTATTATTATGTTATCAGGAAGTAAAAACTAATGCAATACATTCGTAATTCATACACAAAACATCATAAAAGTTGAAAAATGAATCATTATATTTATAGATTATTTATAGGTTATTACAATTCAATGTTAAACAGCGACGTGAATAGTTAAAACTCTTATATGCTGCAAAAGGCTGACTAATAGTTCACTAGTGTACTGTTAATCAGCAAAAAACTGAATAAAATTACATATGTGAACTGTATGCAGCTATAAGCTGTTTTCTTTACTTTTAATGGTCCACCAGCTCTACCGTTAGCCATAATATGAACAATTAAACAGTTGTTATACAGACTCTTTAGGAATCCGTAGTATATATCTAAAATCACCGCATGGATAACCTCTAGTTCAAAATATTGTCAAAGTGATATTATTTAACACAGTTTTACGCGCGCGCGAACCTTTGAGATTGCGTAGAATGATATTAATACCTATATAAATAGATATATTTTTTTTATTGTAAAATAAATTGTACAGCAACATAAAAATAAATGCAATATTTCATCCTCAACATATTTTAATTTCCTAGTTTTTACATACTCTCAAGAAGGCTTTTACTCAAAATGTGACGTAACGCTTAGTTTTCGTTTAGTAAAACGACAACTGTCCTTGCGTTTGATTGTAATTGAATTTAGAACTTTGACGCTCATTTCTGACTTTTGTATTGTATTTATGAAATTGGCCCTTAGAGACATTTGATCCTCATAATGTATCAGATCGACTGTTATACTTAACCGCAGCGCAGTCCGCGCGCGCAGCTCTCGTTTATAAAACTGTGTTGTCACCTAGCCTATTGTGCCTAAATGCGGCCATCTCTTTCTGTCTTTCGCGCGCTAGATGCGCCTGTTTTATAGTGCTCAGTCGGCTCTAGGTACGCACGGTCGCCAGTCGCTTGTTGTCGTTGCCTGCATGGTCGGAACTAGGAAGGAACGTTGCGTACTCTTTTAACGTTTACGTTTGATATAAACAAGCAGGTACCTACAAACTGTAAAAAGCTTATGCAAACAATACTACTTATCTACCCAGATGATACCTTTGTTCAAGTTATGTATTTATTACTTGTAACTAAATTATTGTTTCATTTATTTATTACAGAATAATGCCTTTTAAGATCGTTAGTACTTCAGAACCGGATGGTGATCGGTTGAACATTGTACCGTCACTTTGGGAGTTTAATGGAATATTAAGTTGGCCTTCCAAGAAAAAAAACATTTTGAAGCTGATCAAGGAAGACTGTTCGAAGCCAAGTCCTGATTGGAAGAAAATTGATGAGAAACCAAAGAGCGACAGTGACGAAACGTCGAAAAAATAAAAATTCTGCAAACAAAATTAATTACTCTACTACAAAACAAGGCGAAAATAATATACAACAAGAACAAAACTCGTTACAGACGAAGAACAAACAAGAAGTTAGAGATGGAGTCATAGAGAATATTATAAGTAATAACAGTTCACCAGAAAATGATCAGAACGATGTGGGCTCATTGTGCTAATTTTGGTAGTATTGTAGATGAAAAAATCAAGAAGACTGGCAATCTCTTGCTGCCTTCGTTCCATTATATTATGTTATTGCGGCTGACTATTATTATGATTAAAGGCTAATATGATTCTAGCTAGACTATGTTATGATCAAGTAGGATTCAGTTTTCGTTGTCTATAATAATATGTGTATAATCTTTATTAACGGTATCGAATGTTATTTTATGTTCAGTTTTCAATTACTTTATTAATAAGTAATACGAGTATCTACTCCACGTAAAGTAGGTTTTATTAGTTGCCTGAAAGTGATGTAAAAAATATGATACAAGAGGATTTCAATTTTTTTGTAAGTTTTGTTGTGTTACCTATTATGTTTATGTAAGCTCAAATTATGTTATTGCGAGTGACTATATTATGATTAAAGGCTATTGTAATTCTAAACTCGTATGATTATGTAGATTTCAGTTTTCTTTGTTTTGGTATAATTATCTTTATTAACAGTACTTTTGTTTTATAAAATAATAAAAATAAAATAAAAATCTTATATTTCAGACAGAGTCCATTGATTGGTTAGTATACAAAATAAAACTTAGAACTAGTGTCAGTATTATAGTTATTGTCAGTTTATGTTCAGGTTTCAAATACTTTGTTAATAAGTGATTTACTGTGATGCAGGTTTTATTAGTTGCATGAAAGTGTAGGTAAAAGATATGATACAATAGGGTTATCAATGTTTTTGTTAAGTTTGATGTTACCTTGTACTTTTCTGTGACAGATGATACCTAGATTGACAGAGTACCAATTGATGTGAGCTAAATGAATAAATAAATATGTATAAGTTCAATCATTTATTTTGTTTTATTTACAAAGTATGTAATAATGGAATAAAATAATAGCATACTTTATGTTTAATACATACTAATTTGCATTTAATTTCCCGAAGCTCTAAAATGACGGCATCGTTAGCACATTCATCCGAACTTGTAGCTTTGTATATGCCAAAGCGTGATGACTTCACCGGGTACGTGAAGATGTCATTTTTATTTTGTATTTTAGTACCATGTACCAAAACATCCGATTCATCGTTTATAAACTTAATTTCAATAATATCATTATTAGTGGTTAAAATAGACTTGTCACATGTTTTTGAAGATAGCTTATATTCTTTCATATGTAGAATTTTCCGACCGTTTTTACTTGTCTTTACAAACGGATAGAGTTGTTTTGTGCAATATTCTTATTCACATCAATCAAATTAAGTTCGGCTAATCTTTTGGCCACTTGTGCTAGTGGATTTCGGCCAACTCTTAACATTTTTTTGATCATGTACACCTGGTTTTCGAAGGGATACGCATTGAAACTTTGCAGTGGCCCATACATCGTTACTTCAGCAGCCACATGAATTAAATTATGCACGTTGCTTGTGACGTAATCGGCTCCATAATAGTCTCTATAATGTCTTACAAAATGTTTCAAAAGCTTATCAGCAAGTGGCAACATATTCTGGTATGCTTAGCTTGAACAAATAACAATACCACAATAGAGTGTTAAGCAATGTGAATATGCAGTTGATTTTAGCACTCCAGGCAAAATAATGACACTCAAATAATAAAAGAATGATCGGAATTCGGATGCCTTCCAGTAAGCCAGAGTATCCAGGGCTCGTACCGCTCTATGAATTTCTGATGGTAACTTACATCTCCTTAAAAAAACTGATACCGTTTCAATGTCACTGGCACGCCATTTTGTGATATATTTACCAAAATTCCCGTCACGCCAACCGACTAATAAACGTTTCATTATACCCAAGTCCAGTAGGTGTAGTGAATCGCTAACAGGGAAATCTTTTACCATGTCTATAGGTAGACCAAGTAATGGGGAATCAGTCTTGTGATGGGGTCCATAAAGCTTGTTCCGAAATCCTTCATTTGTTCTCTCTGCACAGTCAATATCAGAGAAAGTAACTGTGTGGGAATTGTGTGAGTACTCTCCAATGGTAACACACTTCAAACAACCGTGTTTACCATTAAAGTTGCAAACACCTGAAAAATACAAAATAAATCAACATCATCATCTTCCTTCATACAGGTATTTAAATTGTAAAATAAAATTAAATGATTACCTTTTATGTAGGCTCTAGCTGGCGAGTCACATATAAAGCATCGAATCTTTACAGCAATAGTCTTTTTGAAATTATGAATATCTTTATCCAAATTTTTTTCATGTCGTTAATAAAATCTTCTAAGTAACTGTCCAAGTTTTTTTGGTTTTCCAACTCCAAAGTAAATACCAATAATAAATGGCTTTATTCCAGTATTCTCGTGGATGTTGCATAAAATTGGCCAAAATTCATGTTTATTTTATTTTATTTTATTTTATTTTATTTTATTTTAGAACTTTTAAATATTGGCAATCCATGAAAATTAATATTTAATGAAATTTCGTCTGGAGCTTCATCCCAACTATTCAATATTTTAATTACAGAATTGGCTATTCCGTTGTACCAGTATTCGCCACCTTCGATTTCTCTTATGTTCACATTTCGAGGAGTTGCTAAAATTGTCCTTGGATCAGTTGGTAATATTTGCGGAATCAAGTCGTTGATAATTGCTGCCAGATCTTTTAAGGCAACATGGTTAATACTCTTTTCTACAGCCCACGTTCTAATTTTTTCCCTAAACAGTGAGTGCTTTACATCATCGCTATAATTGCCGTCGTCATCATCTTCAGATCCACATACTTTTTCTGAGTTATAATTGCCGGTGTTTAGAATTGAACAATTAATATTATCACCGAGGTTACTGGAAGAACTTGGACACACATAATTTGTTGAATGTGCAACATATTCTGAGCTATTGCAACTAATATTTTGTACGGAACCATCCTGTTTTAAACTATTTGTCACGCTTTGCGTTACTTCCCGACTTAAAGGTTTTATTTGTTCTGTCTTCATAATTCTTTGGTACTCTTTCGATAATTTTCTTCTAATGCCCCCTGTTCTAGCTTTAATTTTCCACGAATTAGTCGAATTCATATTTATAAAGAATAAAATATATACGTCAGTATAAGTATCAACTAGTGACACTGACTGATTACAGTACCATATGTTACTTTTATTCAGATAAAGTCTGATTAAAGGTACTTATGTGAACCACTGTAAAGTAGAAGTCGTTAATTTGATACACTAGTGAGTCTCTAAGCAGCTGCGAGGCATCTAGTGAATGTTTAAATAGCCGCTATGCAAACACTATCAATGGCCGTATAAAGGCTGATTAGCGGTAGACATATTCAGCAATAAGCTGTAATGTGGACCACAAATCATCCATTATACAGCTATTAACGTCATAATAGTTCACACGTGCCCCTTTAACAAGTCAGCGTAATAGGAGTTCACAGTTACCTTCTTATACAGCATTTGGCGTAATTTCATCCACTAAACAGCCCTTACTACGGTTAAGGCATTAGAAAAGGTTAATAGCTGAATAGAGTCGTTGAAAATATACCTTTATAGCACTCTTAGCGTATTAATGATAGTTTTGTCGGTCTTAATCAGCCTTAATGCAGCTCTTAATCAGCCTAAGCTGTTTAAATATCACTAACAGCTATTATGCAGCTGCAGGATCACCAGTGTACTCTTAAAAGAGTCTTAATACGCATAGAGTTTCAAATAGGTCTAAAAGTGAGTAGTTATACAACTATCTGTGCTACTTGGGAAGGTAGGTGCAACGACGGTGATAACACTCCTGACCAGCTGGGAAATTTATGGCTTCATATTATACTGGAGATGACATGGAATGGAGCGTGTGGCATACCGCTGCACTTTGGTGCACTTTAGTTTTAAAAACTAGTATTGCTTGATATTTAGTTTGTGCAAAATAAAAGAAAGAAAAAAGAAAAATGCGTTTAATTGGCATTACAGCAAAAAAAAAAAATACACAAAAAAAAAAATCAGACATCTAAAAGATCCGCTACGGATGATCAGACACACAAAAATTGTGTTTCAAATATGTTATAAAAACACTTTCAGCTAGTATATCGATATATTTATACTGAGTGTTGTTCTAAAAATCTGCATTTGTAGGTTCTAATAATCTTTTTTACAGTGTTTCAGACCAACTAAAATGTATGAGCGCTTATTTATATAGTATAGGTACCTTAATATATATTACATGCTTCTGTGCCAATAAAAACTACCCTATAGATTCCTACGCATACAAGCATATAAGCAGGTCTTAGGAAAATGTATCAAAAGCAAGATAATAAAACAAAAGACGACAGTTCTAACAATACTCCTATGAGCTTCTAAAACGTTTCTTCATAACAGTATCGTGTGTCGATATCGTTATCTATAGGAACATCCCCTCAGACATAGACGCTAGTCTTTTGTTTCCCAATGCGAGCAGATGACGCCTTTTGTGAGTTGACAGTAAATAGGAAGGTGAGCTTAATAGAGGTTTTTGTTTCACTTAATTGCAACAAGGTTTTTATTATAAATAATGTGTGTCCTATCTGATACTATAGCAAAACATTTATTTATTTTATTAGGTTCACCAACAATTGATTACAGTGATACAAACACATAATGCATTTTTTAAAGTAAACTATCAGCTATAACTTACTTAGGGATAAGCCCCTATATTGAAAAATAACTAACATTGGTAAAAAAAAAAAAAATAATAAAAATGGATAAATAATAAGTATCAGCAGTAGAAATATTTAAATCACGAATGAAAAAGTAGATAGAGAAAACTCAAATTTCAACTTATAATGTCTCGTAGGTACTTTATAATTCTGAAAGCTACTTAGTTCTGAAAACTTTCTAAATTTTAAAGATCTCAAGAGAGCGAACGTGACAGTATTTAAATTAGCAATTTAAAAAAAAAAACATAACCTAATTTAAAAGAGAAACAACTGCGTCACAGTTTCGTAATAAGTTAAATAAGTAAGTAAGTTAAGTAAGTAAGTAAGTAAGTTAATAAGTTAAATCTACAATTTGGAGAGGAACATGAATGAGAAATTACATCCATCTTTCATAAAAGCCGGGTAGTATGGGGACTGCGCAAATACTGTTTAAATTAAATCCAGCTTCGCTTTTAATCCTGCTAAAAGCCTTCTTACAGTTGCGGTAACTGGCAGTTTCTCAGTGAGGTGACAATCATGACTGTGCAATGCACACATCATCATGTCGCGGATCTTTGGTGTTTATGACGTCACAGGTTTTTTACGAGAACGTTGCGGGAGCACAACTAGAACGCGAATATAGCGATACACAGACAAAACCTAGATGGTGTGAACTCTTTGCGACAAAAATCGCGTTTCTCTACGCAAGCGAGCGACGCGTCTTGCACAGTTATTCGCGCGTAAAGTGCTTAAGTGCATCACCGACTAAAACGAAATTTACGGCTATACAATATCAACATCGATCTGCTCAACTGTATAATAGGGTAAACAAACAAATATACATATTAGGTTGGGGAAAAAGTCTTTTCGCATTATAGTATGTATGAACTTAAAATAAAATCTCTTTTTTTAACCGACTTCTAAAAAAGGAGGAGGTTCTCAATTCGGATGTTTCTATTTTTTTTTTTTATGTTTGTTCGCGCATAACTCCGTCGCTTGCCAAACCGATTTGAAAAATTATTTTTTTGTTGGAAAGGGTATACTTCCCAAATGGTCCCATTTTTGTCAAAATCCAGTTCTGATGATGGGATCCTGGAGAAATCGAAGGAACTCTTCAAATATTATAGGCACACCTATAGCGATTTGGGTATTTTTTATAGTAACTCGTGCATTTGCTCTCGGAAAGCACCACTTGGTGAAGTGGAACTGATGATGAAGACCATAGATGGCTACCGGAACTACTCAATGATAAATATTTCACGGGTTGCGATTCGATTACTTTAATATGGTTGCTAAGCAATTTCCGCTCGTCACACAATGCGTGTGGTGAGTGGTTGTTGAGGAGTTCTCCTGGTTCTTACCAGCAGAACTCCTCAACAATTAACGTCCCAGCATCGGGAAAAGCAATATTTTGTAACATGTGATGAGCAATTGATATTAGACTATTGTAACTTATACAAATTATAAACAAACCCACTAAAAAGTGAAAAATAAAAACTTTTTTACAAAAAATACAACCGACTTCCAAAAACAACACTACAAAGTGAAAAATAACTTTAATTTCGGAAGTCGGTGGCAAAAACGAAAATACATTTAATCAGACACCGACTTCCGAAATTAAAGTTATTTCTCACTTTGTAGTGTTGTTTTTGGAAGTCGGTTGTATTTTTTTGTAAAAAAGTTTTTTTTTCTTTTTTTTTGTATCTGGCTGGTTTTGGTATCATTGAAAGTTTAAATTTTAAAGAACATAATTCCAAATTCAAATTAGGAAAATGTGTGATTTTCATTTGTTTTTCGTAGTGTCATGATGAGTGAATCTAATGGAGAAATTCGATACATTTTAAAATTTTACTACAAAAAAAGGTAAAAATGCAACGCAAGCCGTGAAAAAAATTTGCGATGTTTATGGACCCAGTGCAGTGTCTGTGAGAGTAGCATAAATTTGGTTTAAGCGTTTTCAATCCGGAAATTTTGATGTCAAAGATGCACGTCGCTCTGGTCGCCCTATTACGGATAAAATGGATGCCATTTTTGAAAAAGTGGAGCACGTTGGCATATCAGTAGTTACGACGTAGCTGGAGAACTCGGAATTGACTACAAAACAGTTTTGGCGCATTTGAAAAAAACTGGGTAGGTACACAAAAAAGCTCGATATTTGGGTACCTCACGAGCTCACTGAAAGAAACCTAATGAACCGTGTACTCATTTGTGATTCTTTATTACGACGTAATGAAACCGAACCATTTTTGAAGAAGCTGATAACTGGTGATGAAAAATGGATCACGTACGACAAGAACGTGCGAAAAAGGTCGTGGTCAAAGGCCGGTCAGGCTTCACAGAATGTGGCGAAACCCGGGTTAACTCGCAACAAGGTGATGCTGTGTGTGTGGTGGGATTGGAAGGGCATTATTCATTATGAGCTGTTACCACCAGGCAGGACCATCGATTTTGAACTCTACTGCGAACAACTGATGAGATTAAAGCAAGAAGTTGAGAGAAAGCGGCCGGAATTAATCAACAGAAGGGGTGTGGTTTTTCATCATGATAACGCTAGACCTCACACATCTTTAACCACTCAGCAAAAATTAAAATAGTTTGGCTGGGAGGTGTTAATGCATCTGCCGTATAGTCCTGACCTTGCACCTTCAGATTTCCACCTGTTTCGGTCTCTTCAGAATTCTTTAGGCATTGTCAGGTTAACATCACGAGAGGACTGCCAAAACCACTTGTCGCGGTATTTTGATCAGAAGTCCCAAAATTTCTATAGCAATGGGATCATGTCCCTACCTACAAGATGGCAAAAAGTTATCGAACAAAATGGTACCTACATACTTTAGATAAATGTAAATAATGTATATTAAAAAATGTTTCGAATTTTCTTAAAAAATACGAAGAAACTTTTTCCCCAACCAACTACATAAATTTAAAAAAAAACTAACAGACTGGATAAAGCCATTTACGTATCACATATACAGAGTCACTCCTACAACACATGAACTAACATACACACACACACCCTCCCACACCACACACAGCCAGACCTGCACTCATGAATGTCAGTCACTTCACATCACACCGCTCTCACACTTACATCCCCAAACCCCTTCTACTTCACAAGCAAACACACATACTCACATATATGTATAAGATTATTAAAACAGTGACCTATTCTAGAAAAATCGAGTGTGAACTGCAGATGTTTGCTTATTATGTTTATGGGCGGCCAACCCGATAATTAATATATAATCACGTACGAGCGTTTACATGTGAAGTATCGGACTTTTCATACAAACGCTCGTACGTGATTATGACGTTGTAACACATTTTTCTTTGAACATTTTGAACTAATAGATATCTTGTGCAGCTCGTGGCTAAGTGATAACAGCCGCACGGGTCGATCCATCAGGTTAAGCTACGCTTGCCGGGGTTGTCCGTGGATGGGTGACCATCTTTACATATCGAGACTCCTCCGTGCCTCGGAAAGCACGTTAAGCCGTTGGTCCCGGCTGTCATTCGTGGATCTTTGACAGTCGTTACGGGTCTTCAGAAGCCCGAAAGTCTGACAACCAGTCTTACCAAGGGGTATCGTATTACCCAGTTACTGGGTTGTGGAGGTCAGATAGGCAGTCGCTCCATGTAAAATAATGGTATTCAGCTGCATCCGGTTACACTGGAAGCCGACCCCAACATAGTTGGGAAAAGGCTAGGCAGATTGATCGGATTGAGATATCTTGTGCACTATATCTAGGTTTCTACGAAAACAAAAATGAAAATTTGGAGAAACAAATTCCTATCAACTGTCCTTTCAGCAGGTAGAGACAATAGTTTGTTTTTTTCGATAAAATTATACATATATATCATATAGTTTCCCTCATTTCGATATATGTCACACTGTATAACGACTTCCAATAAAACCACTTGACAAAAGATTTGCCTAACAATTAAAATTCAATAAACTTTTTAAGAACCGGAGGTTACGTTATGAGTTTATGACTTATGAGATATCTCATGCCTTACAACATCTTTCTCCCGTAATTATATCCAACTCCACTCATTTACCTTAGCCAGTATTTAGCGCTAAACTTGAGGCACAGTAAATATCTGAGTGAAGACAACAGGTACCTAACTTGTTTCCGCCTTAAGTTTTAATAAGAAAACATACTGATGATCGCTTTGCTAAAGGAGAAACTTTCTGAATAGGTTGTTGTCGGGCTTAGGATCTTATCAAATACTGTGAAAACTTCCTTTTGTTCCGCCGTTCTAAAGTCGGGCCTACCGTGTAACAAAAGAAAGTTAATCGCGAATTTGTTTCTTTTTCTGATAAATGGAATTAAAGCTTTTTCTTTAGAGAAGGCTGGCTTATGAATCTTAGATTAACTAATCATAGTTTAACTTTACATATAGTAATTTTTTAACAACGCGTTCGTTGTGTTTTCTTTGCAAGTTTATGTTCAGCTTCATAGATGTATGCCATAAATTCTAACCTTTTGCCCCGAGTATGAACATAAACTCTCAAACATTTAGCTTACATTAATGCCGTTTTGTAGGTTAAAAGAGAGCGGAAAAAAAGAAAAATGTCATAAATTAATAAAAAAAGGGTCTCTTCATAAGTACTTTACCGTCGAATGACCTGGACACGTACCTGCAACAAGATTAACATACATAATTATTAACACAGTAGTCCCGTACTTAATTCGACTGGATTAACATAACGGGGGAATAAAAACCGCCTTTTAACGATCTCAGGTGCTGTTTAACTAACAAAAAATTAAGAAAAAAAAAATGAGTAGAAATACGGGTGTAATTTGTGAAGTACATTTTTTTAGATAAATTCTCCTAAAAATTACTTTCGATACACATCCGAATGGTTGAGGAATAAGCACAATACACAATACCTATACCAATATGATTAAGCCAAATCAAATTGGTATCTACTCTCAATTTCTAATATTATAGTATTTTTTGTAATTGCATTGTAAAATGCAAAACCAATTCTTAATCAACCGGAACTATGACAATCTTTAGTAAACATAAACTTTCTAAATAACAACATTAACTTCAGATTAAATCTTAACAAAATGTTAGCACGCCCGAAATGTGTAAAAAATCCATTAGATTTTAATCAACTGATTAATTGAACGGCGTTACTATAAACCGAGTTTTAATATACTTCCTTATAGGTACTTAAACGAGCATCAAAATTGGTGTAATTGACGCCCAAAACTTGCGTCTAATTAGTGAATAATTTATAGACGCTTACTAAATCTAAGTTTTAATGTATATTTCAGTAAGTTTGAGTAACGTCTGTGTGTAATGAGACTTAAATTGTGTTTGTCTTAGTTGTTAGCTCTTTGATGTTTGAGTTTTGACATTCAAACTGTTAGTTCAAGGTGGAAGTTGGCACGTTATGTTACCTTTTAGTTATGGTAATAAGTTAAATGTGCACACGGCTTCACACGCGTGTAATTTTCTTGGTTTACCGTGTTGGAAAATTAAGTTGTAAGATTTTTACCCTTAGGTCCCGTTCTCACGGCGACGATTAGTACGATAATGGTGCCGATTCTGTTGTGCACAAACTAAACTTAATTTAGGCTATTGCTAACTTTTTCTCTCTATTATGACAAGAAAGGGACGGAAGTAAATTAGAGTTGTCAAATTAGTTACAACTATTTTTTCCATAGACATTTAGACGACACGTAAAAACATGTCGACTAAAAACACGGTGAAGCCGCAAGGCGTGAACTAGTTTGACATCTCCAACTTAGTTCATATCTATAGCCGTCCTTTTCTCGCGCTGCCTGTTAGTAAAAGATAGCGATTCTCTAATTTTAGTTTAGTGCGTTCACAAGAGAATCGGCACCATTGTCTTGCATAATTTTGGGACCACATGGTGGTTTCATACTGCATTTGTTTTAATTGGTCGTGTGATCCCGACTTTTTACCGTAAAATATCGTACGGGGCCGTAAGTGAAAAAAGATCATGGAGCCATCATGGTTCCAGTGAGAGAGAGACGGAGCTATATACGACCTATAGCACCATCCTTTTTTCACAACGGATCATGGTGGATCGTTTTTACGCCCCAGGACAGCGTTATATGAAGGCTGCTTATTTTTCTACCTCAGCTCATCTGCCTAGCCTTTTCCCGACTTTGTTGGGTCAGCTTCCAGTCTAACCGGATGCAGCTGAATACCAGTATTTCACTTGGAGCGACTGCCTATCTCACCACCAGATGCAGTTACTGGGTAATACGATACGTCTTAGTCTAGTTGTCAGACTTTCGGCCTTCTGACGACCCGTAACCACTGTCAAAGATCCACGAATGAAAGCCGGGACCATCGGCTTAACATGCTTTCCCAGGCACGGAGGGGTTTTGGTATGTAAAGATGGTCACCCATCCACGGAGCAGCCGCGGCAAGCGTAACTTAATTTGGTCGATCGACCCGTAGGCTTTTTTCTACGTACCTAACAAAACTATCGCAATTCAAATACAAATCTCTAACATACAATTTTTCTTCCAACCAATACTTTGCTTACCGCAGCAGTACGGTACTCGAAAGCGTATTATTGGTCGACCGCTAATTAGCAACCGCACGCCATGACACAGCAAGTTCCCAACAATTAAATCAACTCCCGTATCCCTTCCCACCATCTTTGTTTAACTAATTAATACCATAAAACTTAATCATGATAACAAGGGCTCTAACCAAACAAAAGTTACTGTACCAGCAGCTTTAATAAATGCTGTTAAGGATACAATGACAAGAGCAATAGAAGTTTATGACACTAAGATCAATGTATACGTCCTTTTTAGGGTTCCGTACACAAATGGGCTAAGGCTCCGCTGTCCGTCCGTCCGTCCGTCACATAAGGCTGTAATTTGTGATCCATAATAAGTAGATACTTGAAATTTTCACAAATTTTGACCATGACCTCTATAACAACAAATAATAAAAATAAAATAAAGTTATAAATTAAAGCGGGTCCCCATACAAGAAACGTGTTTTTTGCTCGATTTAAATAATGGAAAATACTGTACGGTGGTATACGGAACCCTTCGTTTGCGAGTCTGACTCACACTTTGCCGCTTTATCTCCTACATAATTCTTTTCTGCTGTTAATTGTATTAATTTATGGCCACACTGGGTGGCAATTGATTGTTAAGCGGGTTTTAAAATAGAACATTTAAATTTAGATGTGCATCCCATTATCATGCGACGTGTATGAGCAATGACTTGGAAAATACTCGTGACATAGTTGCGACTTTTAAGAGGAGAATTATATTTTCAGGATGATATCAGGAGTTGTAAATCACCTTGAGTAAGACTTCATACGAAATGGCTTACAAGTTACTTCAATATACTTATATAGATACCTATAGGTTTTGTGCTAATAACACCAGTTTTCTTCAATAAACAATATCTAGAAGATTAGGAACCAAGTCATAAAATAAAATGTATGACTCCAGTCTTCAACATATTTTTATTAGAGGAGTACATTCATTCGACCTGGGACGATACAAGGCCTGCTACCAAACTTGCTGAAAGGCTAGTTTTTAGTATGTCGTAACGTAACCTTTTACCATGAGAGATATGGAAAAAAATACGAAGTCAAAGTAGGACCTTTGATCTGAATATCATCCGACAATTTCAAAAATTCCTCTCCTGATCAAAATATGTTACCTGGTAACGGAATTTGGTTTCCTTGGTTACAACACAATAATGTGTGTTGACGTGTATCACTGTCTGCCAATCGTTGTGGTGAAGGCTACATGTCGAACATGTCGAACGTATGTCGATGGAACGCAGTTCAGTAGGTAATTGAGTTGTGACATGACAGGTGATGTACCTGTGTTTGACTGTAAACCACTGTTTACATCCACATGTACTTTTAGTTTTAGTACCATTGCTTTATAGAATAGGGAAGATACGGTACGCGCTCCTCGACGTGGACCGCTTAAATTAGGCCCATGGGCCTAATTGACCTAAGACAAAATCGAACTAGCGTTTGTGTAGCTCGCGTGTAGCTCGTTAAGTAAAATTACCGTAATCGTCTAAAAAAGCAGCAAAAATGCCTTCTGTGTTTTCAAAATGTGCACAAATAGTTCAAAAAACAAAAACAAGTTTCACGGGATTAATTTTCACTCGGAAATAGGTACAGCCAAAAATCCTAATTTGTTGAAAATTCTAGTAATATTAAATGCGATTTCGCTTGCACGACAGCGCCGGTTCCTGTATCTGCTCGTGTCTGTCGGTAACTTTAGGCGACTGTGATCACTGATGTGCGAGTTTCGGTGCATGTAGTCGTGCGCCGAGCCCAGGTTAGTTACTTCCGGGTGAAATTCCGGATCGGATGGCCCCTGATCCTAGATGTCGATGCAAGAAAGTTCATATGATTGCTTGAGAAACGGATTGAATCCGGGCTTATCCGGGGCCGGTTTTCCTCGGACCAGGGTGATTCCAGATGCTTGTAGTCCGAGTCTTAGTGATTGCGAAGTTAGCGCGTAACATATCTTCCTGTAATATATCAATGTTTAGTATAGTACCTACATTGTAGTTGTTGGATTTTCAATTCTCGACACTACGCAGTGCGTTGAAACTCCAGTGCCAAAAAAAAATTGCCGCGAGAAAATCATCCGTGCGGTTTTGGGCTAAGTGTGGCAATTCCACCGCTGGGTCATTGAAGAACTCTACTCGGAATCAGATTTGTACCCAGTTAAGGGCAACAGGCTTGCCCCAATTAGCAGAAAGTTAGGCTGCCACAGACAGGCATGACGCGACGACGCGGCGACGCGACAGTGCGACGCGATTCTGGTAGAACAATTTCCATAAAGTTTTCATAGAAATTATTTTACTACAGTCGCGTCGCGCCTGTCTAAGAGAGCCTTTAAAAAGGTATACCTAACTGGTGAAGTGTGCCCTATATGGTAAATGAAGCCTATGCCTTGGCATAATACAGACGTGATGGTACCTCCTATTTGTATTCGTGTGACTAAACCTTATGCATGGAAGAGTAAACTAATATTCTAATTAATATTACTAATGCGAAGTGAGTTTGTTTGTTACGCTTTCACGCCAAAACGGCTGAAACGGTTTGGATAAAATTTGGCACATGGGTAGACCATGACCTGGAAAAAAAAAGGCTAATTTCGCCACAACTAGTGAAGTTATAAACAGAAGACTACCCACACTCTACAGTTATCGCAATTGTGTTTCGGCTTATTGCGTTCCCAGAAACAAAGGATTTATTTTAAAAGTGGGTAGTTGATACTTACATTAATTTAGTCGTTTCTTAACGTAGATAAGGTTTAAATAAACGAATGAATCACATATTTTTTGTCACAGTAATACCCAGAGACTATAAGTATTACTGAATGCCACAGATACTTTAAGCGTAGACAGGTAATGTAGTAACGGTGGGCACTCACACGCGGTTTGAATTAATTAAATTATTTTATTTGTAACGTTTTATATTTATCTATTTCATTATTGACAATTTATTATTTATGTATTTTTGTATATCTGCCCGTGACATCACAGCGGGCCCTATGAGAATACCAGCGCTGCGACACTTATTTTAAATGTCGCAGCATCATGCTGAGATATGCGCCTTTTGGCCTCGTACAGGACTTTCAGTTTTTTTTTCATTTTTTATTTATTTTTTGTTTTCAAACTTTTATTATTGTGTTTTAGTTTAGTTGGTGATCTTCCTGTGCGAGTCACAATAAATACTTTTTCTTTCTTTTTTTTTTCTTTTTCTGCTTTCTTAAGTTATCCCGGTTAAAATTCAGAAGTTTATTTACCTATTTGGTTAAATAACTTTTTAACGTCCTTGGATAAATTCGCTTCCAGGCGTTTTCTCATAAATTAAATATTTTATGTATTCTGGTAAAACATAAAAGTTCCAGCCATCAATATTTGGTAGCTATATTCCAAGGATATTGAAATAAACTGCCATCGTAAATACTGATAAGAGTAGGTGTAAAAGTGTCAATTTTATGACATAAAACATTTGCGATTCCGTTAATACAGCTATAAATGCTATAATACAAGATATAATATTGAAACAGAAACATATTAGAGACAAAAAAGGGAACATGCAATGGGATGTATCATTTGTAGATAAATATGTAAAAAAATCCTAAAGTACACAAAGGTACAATATACCTTTGCCAAACCCAACCAAATGTGCCTTAGAAAACTTTAATACCTACTCGACGAAAACGTATGGGATGGCCGACTAATTTTTCGCGATTACAATGTTGGTGCTATGGAGAAAGTTGTTCGGTTTGATGGTCTATACCACAGCCTTAAATTTGACGAGGATGCAAAACGACATGTTGTATATACTATACAGGCTACTTCTAATTCGGTGGCAATCTGTCAGCGCTTTTTTTTTTGCTATTTCAGAGTGCCATAGTAAAATCCTATAAAATTGCTCCCGGAAAGTTCTTCGTTTCTACCGATAATCCTCCGCCACACTGGATGTTCTTTTCTACCAAGAACACTTCAGTCACATTTTTGAATATTATATCACAATTATTTTGTAAAAAGCAGTAATAATAAAAACGGAAGTTTAATGCAGTCGTTTTTTTTTTTTTTTTTGTAAAAAAATTATTGAGAAACTGAATAATTAGGAAGAAAAACTACATTTTTGCGAATTCAGCCTGTAAATCTCATAGTAGGCATAGTTAGAGCACTAACCCAGAACTCAGCTCTAATAAAGAGAAATCTAGTCACCTGCCCTTTGACGAGTACTCAATGCATTCAAACTATTATAATTATGATTCGCCTTCTCCTCTCATCTCTCTCCATAAATAAAAACGAGGCACATAACATAAAGATGTTACCATACTGAAACAACCATAAAATTGCCTATGCTTAAGCATAACGGGTTGTAACTTACAAACTTATGAAGTTATGATTTATACTGAAAAGCTTAACACCATGATAAATGTTTTACTTCATAAGTAATACGGTACATGTAAGTATGTGAAAGTAAAAAAAATACTATAAACAATGTTTTAAGAATAAAACATAACAGATTTTTTTTCTAGTTATAGAACTTGTTAGAGGTTCTGTAGAGTGATGAAATTAAATGTCCATTCTGTGTTTCACCATGAATTTAATAATAGTTATTACAACTAAACACGGTTTAGCAACAATAACTAGAATTAGGATGATCATAAAATGCCACGAATGACGCGAGCAACGGTTAACTCACTGTATGGTGTGTCGTCGTCGTCGAGACGTCGACTGTGTCCGAACTTAGGTACTTAAGCTCATATGTGCATGTGTGGGTTACATACAACTACATAGTAAATAACATGTCTTTACATTGGGATAGCTAAAATCAACAGTTTTATGAAGGCAACCTGTGGCATTCAGTGTTTGTAGTAAAATATTTTAATGTGAGATCAAATAGCGTGTATTTACTTATTTCATTGCCTAGGTATGAAATTGTATTGCCTATGTCTGTCAATCGCTTTCTATAACTCAATAGTATTTATTTATCGTGGATCTAAAGTATTCTGATCCTAGCGTACTGTATTATTTTAATTCAATTTTCAGGTCAGTTTTTCGCAACCGAAGAAAATAAAAACCTAGAGATTGGTTTCGAAAGCAATGTATACATACACGTTGCTCCACACGTTCTTGAGATAAATGTTCCTTAAAATTTATGAGATTTCATGTTTTAAAGAAATCTTAGCTCAGACAAACAAAAAGTCGGGACCACTTGACCGGATCGCTCGTCTCCACTGTTGCTAGGGGCGTCCTAAGGCCATAAAAAACAAAGCACTTTGGACCGCAGCCAGCAATCTCCCGCTTCTGAATCAACTTCATTGAAAAGAAGCGTTTAAAGCTAAAGTAAGAGCACTTGAATTCATTTCGTGAAAATGTTTAATTCTCCTCCTTTGCGAAATGTTCAGGTTCGGATGAGTTTTAAAATAAAAGTTTGTTATAGAATTTAATTAATTATTGCCCGTAAAAATTAGGGAGTTCGTTAATATTCGAAATTGCTGTACAGCAAGTTGATTTGGACTTTTAATGTTTCCACGGGTAGACGAAGATCTTTTGAAGGGTGAATAAGAAACGTAAAATTTTCACGATAACATTGATAAAAAATTTATAAATGCAACACAAACGCTTCCCTTATAAGAAATACAAAAGGGGAATGGAATCGATAAATAAAATTTCGCACAGTTCAAAAAAGGAGTCGCCCAATCGGCGACGTCTCGAACCACCCGGCGGCGGCGGCCGAGACGTTCGTAAGCAATAAACAATCTACCGTATCCTTCATCTGTGTGGTTCCGCATCGCGACCACATTGTCGGGTAGTTTTTAGGTCGGCACGGTCGTTGAACGACCCCCACGACCAAGGATTCCATCACATGCGACAAATCATTCCACATTCTTATATCTGAAAATAGCACGATTATGGACCACCAATACGGGATGGATTCCGGTCAAGTGGCATTCCTTTTTTTGTGCATTTTAAAGTCTCTGGAGTCGAAATAATAATGGCAGTGCACAGATGCAATTCACGTTACATCTTCAAAATAATTCGCCACAGACTTTATAAATTCCGTCACTCGTTCCTACCCAAAGATTTATTTAAAAAGGCTGCAAGCCGCGAGGAATTTCATAGAGGTGGTAATTTTATTTAAAGCTGAGCATAGTGGAGGTGGCTGAGATTGCCTGGTTCTACCAGATACCTGTGCTTAAAATAGAAATACGGCCGCGGGGATAAAGACCTGTACATTTCATACATTGAAGCCTTTGTGTAAAATTAAAACAGTTTTCTCTCACATAAAATTCTTGTTATAAAAAAGTAGTAATAAATCATGAGTAACCGTGTTAGAATTAATTAAGCAATTAAGTACTCGTACGCAAGAAAAGACACAATCAAAGCCTTTCTTTAAGGGGATTTGCAGTGAGCTGATGCAACTCAATGCTATCTCCGATTACAAAATGATCCACATCTCAAGATGCACTTGAATACGATCAATTCTACCACCGTGATATTCTTAGACAGTACTTGTTTCAATCGGAGTTGGGTGTAATAATAATGAATTTCAATGCTCATCCGTGCGCGTATGATTGAATATGGATTAATGAGGATTGAATACCAGGAAGCAAAACAAAGGGCCCTCGGCATAGATAGATGCACATAATTCATGGTGTAAATAGTTCGGGCTCGTACACAGCGGTGACGCAACAACCGCAACAAGGTTTTTAGTTATGGTATTTATTATGACGACATACGAGGCATTATAATGGCGCAGTCAATGCTCAGCGTGCTGCGAGGGGTTGGTGACCGCACGACGTCGCATCGCCCACACTTATTAGTGATGCAGTGTAATTGTTACGATGAACCTCGCACTACCGCAATGTGCGCCGGTCTCGTGGAGAAAAAAGCTTAGCTTCAGAGGGCGACGGCTCCGAAATTCGACTTCCCTGCAGAGTGCAGAGTCCCTCCATAGAGAAGGAACAATGACGATCGCTCCTGAGACTCACTATACGTCACGCACGCCATTGTTCGGGCCGTCTTTTGTTTTTTTCTTTGTTATGCAATTTGGCGGTCGGTGGGGGTAGCTAAGAGCAAAATAGGCGTGAAGCTGGTGCATATTTTAGGGACAGTAAATGACTCTATTCAAGTTATTAATTGACTTAACGTTAAATATTTATGTCAATAGGCGTACAAAAAATGTGCGCTACCCACTATAAATTGATGATAATTATGTTTTAACAGCCCAATTAATACTCTACAACTGTGCGCGCGTCTCCCTCGTCGAAATTAAAGAGACATTTTAGTAAATCTCGGCCCAAAGCATACACAAATCTAAATATAATTCGACACTGAAATGAAATTCATTTCCTGACAATTTTAAATGCATAATGCATTATTTAATGGCAGGTTACAAAGTCGCAACAACTTAAAGAACTTGACTAAATGAGTCAAAACAAGAGCATGACAATAGGAAACTATTAAGGTACAATTTTATTGTATGGCGTATCTTCAATCAACATGGGAGCTCTTCCCCTGGCGCTTAGCCCGCGTCACCTCACACAAAAGGTTAAATAAGTCGGAACGAGTACTTTATAAAAACTCGAGCACGCGACCAGCCCCGAACATCGCGCAGGTACACAACACAATAGCTTATAGAAACACAAATGTCGCTTACTTCCTTCCCAGACTGCGACGAGTAAAATTATGTTTTCAAATATTTATGCGAGCGCTTTCATTAAAGTAAATAAGTAAGAAAGTAAGCTAACTTGGTAAATGGCTTCGCGTTCGTAGTTTAAGTTTTATTCCAATGGAGTTGGTTATTTAGAGGGCTGAATTTTCTTTGGTATGGCGAGTTATTTATTGCTGACACTTTTTGCTGGGATAAATTGAGTTTCACCATTAATATCGAACCAGGAACGCCGGCCGTACAGAAACAGTTAAGTTAAATGTACCTAGCGTTAATGTACGAAGTCATTCCTACATGCTGGTGGAATGTAAGCTTTTGCTGTCTGTACTTGTTGTTACATTCTGAAGTAAGTAAATAATTTCGACTATTTGTGTAAGCATATCTACAAAAAAATAATACGTATTAAAAATAGGTTTACGTTTTACAAAGTTTTTGCATAAAAAATAATTCAATGACCGTAAGTCGAAAGAAAGACTTCATAATCAGCCATAATGTTCCCACTGCTGGGACATAGGCCTAGGGAGTGGGCCGTAATCCACCACGCGGGCCCAGAGCGAGTTGGTAGATGTCACATTTCTTCAACATGCCGTTTTCCTCACGATGTTTTCCTTCAGCGTTTTGAGAGCAATGGTGATGAAATAATTTACATAAAGTAAAGTGCTTGCTTGGGTTCCAACCTACGACACTCGTAAGTCGCGGACTCAGATCAACAAAAAAAGTAAGATGGAGCGCCGCGAACATCAATAGTGAAGCCAAAAAACCGTGCTCCTGCAAGTAACATACACGCTCACGCACACACATACAACTAAAACCACGCTCACTGTTCTTCGTCCGTGACGAGTCGTCGTCTTGTTAACATAGTTAAATAAAAAAAATAGAACCATGCCTTCCTGTGTAGTGAAAACCGGTAAAAACAATAGCAAATTACCTAAAAAGTCTCACGGAATTACTTTTCACTTGTAAGTACTATTTTATTAGATAAAATATGAGTTTTAGGTCACTTGGAGCAATAAACCTCAACGAACGAACGCAGTAACATAAAGTGTGAGGGTTGCCATATACGATTTAAAATTTCCCCATTCGATTAAACAAATTTAAATATGATACCTTCCCTATACAATATTATTCCCCAAATTATAGGGAGACAATTTAACAAATGGCAACCCTTCGACACACACACAGATAAAAAGGTGGCTTCACTTTTGATGTTCGCGGCGCTCCATCTTCCTTTTTTTGTTGATCTCGGAAGGTCGCGGAAACAAATAAAAGATGAGGAAACAATATACGTTTATTTGCGCCCAATATGATGCATAATAAAATAACAACCTACAGAAATTCTTTGCCCAAATCAGTTTTCTATTCGGGTACACTATAAATATTAATATACCTTTGCTAGGTCGCTACATAAGTCTTCTATTCATAACCACAGACACTTTCCTGACAATCGATAATATTTCCGCTTGCAAATAAGTTACTAATATGTAATTTTTTGAACGAAGTTCTATAACGCGGCTTGCGATAGGAGTAAACTGGCAGAAATCGTCACGTAACGAAAAAGCGTTATGCCGTCAGTTTCAAGTGTCAAAAGTTTTTGTTTTTAGGGTTCCGTACCAAAATGGTAAAAAGGAACCCTCATGGTGCGACTCTGTCTGTCACAGCTGGATATCTCAAGAACTACTAATGCTATAAACTTGAAATTTGGAACAGTTTTAGATGACGTTTGCCCAACTATTTTGCAAATAAGAAAGAAATAAAAATATACATATTTTTTTTGCAACAGGGATTGAAAGGGGGTCTTAAAAATTCGAAGAGGGACGGGCTACTGTGCATGTGGGCATCATATGAAAGAGCGCTGTTTGCACATTCTCAAACATTTTTTTTCTTTTTTTAGGCCGCACAGTTTTCGACTTTTGATGAAAAATGTAAAAAAAAAATACCGTTCCCCCTCTTATCTCCGAAGTTTGCATAGAGAAAAAACTGAAACTATTCTATGTTATAGAAGTTTATGTAAAGATTACACGAAAAATAAAACGATGTCTCTAAATAGCACACTTTTTCATAAATCGGTACGGAACCCTCGGTGCGCGAGTCTGACTCGCTCTTGACCTGTTTTATATATAATATACTCGTACAGCGAAAGGAACTTAGTTCCAATTGGGTGTACCGTGGAACACACCTCCCGGCTTTTTTTTTCTTTCTCGACAGCAGGAGGGATGGAGTTGATGCATTGTGGCACAGATTGTGGTAACACAATAAATTGCCGCTGAATATTGCTCACACGGCGCTAAAAGTAAATACTATAGTCAGAATCATTTTGAAGCAAATTGCTAATTCATAGCTTCATAATATGTTCGAACGCAGTTGGCTACAGGAGTCCACTCATACACAGGCGGAGAGTTGGTGGTCCTCGACACCAGGATGCAGGCAGTCTAGGGAGGCCATGCCATCTATAGATGGCAAGCTAACCAGACGTATGTTACGCCTGGACAGGCATAGTTTGCGCCTGGTGACGGGAACTATCACAGGACACTGCTCACTAAACAAACACTTTCACACAATGTGAATAACGGACAGTCCTCTGTGCAGGGCCTGCCTGGAGGCTGAGGAAACCGTAACGCATGTGCTCTTTGATTGCACAGGCGTCACCCAGATTAGAACAAAAACTCTTGGAACACCCAGATCTTTCGCAGATGTTTTGAACAGACTTGGAGACTTGATCGACTTCTGGAATGAGGTGGGCTGGTTGGAATAACCCCCCACTCCCCCCGAAGGCCGCTATGGCCCACGCACAATGGTCCACATGAAGGACTAAGTGCGGAAACCATACCTTCTTCTAACTAATATGTTCGAAAAAGGAGAATGCCAAGATACGGCTTGTCACCAACAAACATTTCATTATCATGATTAATTTTATTTTAATAAACTGTGAATTATCAATTATCAATCAATCTCAAAGAAGCACACCATTAGGAATTATATTTTGAAAGGCAGTCAACGAATAATAGTGCATTTCAAAATATACGTCTACGCCATTATCAGAAAAAAACTTGCCATAAAAAAAAAGCGGATATCGATAATCGTTATACAGCAATTATTTGTTATAAAAAAAAAATGTTTTACTTATCATGTGCAAAGTCTCCTTACACAAAAATATTTTTATTTCGCTTTTTTCCTTAATGCATAATTTAGAATTACATAATAATCATGATTGCGGTTATTTTTTTTAACAATCGATTTAATCGGATGGAAACGAATCTATGGTTAAAATTAATTTCCGATAATGGCAACTCTTGTTTAAACAAACGTCATTGAGTTTCTTCTGCAACTCAATTCGCGCGTTTCGTTGTTCGTTGCTTTTTGTTGTTTTTCGTGGATTACGCTGACCTGGCTTCGAACTTTTTGATCTGAAACTGCTTATTGTTGACCCGGCTTTGAACTTGGACTCGAATCTGTTTTACTGATTGACTCGGCTTGGAATTTGGACCTGAATCTGACATTCTTGTTGACCCGGCTTGCTCTCACGGATTTGGCATCATGCTGCGTTGTATCAATTGTGGCCTGAATGTCACTCGAATTAGAAGACACTCGACAGAGTACCTGCCTGTAAATGTCCGAGCAGAAATCCAGGAAAGAAATGCTCTACCAGACGTAAGTATTTTTATGAATGTACAATGCCGTTACACACACAAGACATTATCTTAGAGTCACGCGTAATATCAGTACTCAACCCCTACATTATGATTCCTACCTTGCCCTGTCTTCTATCATGTCCACCACCTTTCAAAGATGAGACAAAAACGTCACAGAAAGTCATGACAATCATGTAGATTGTTTAAGTTTACTTACATATTAGGTGCTATAAACTAAGTTGATATTAAATTGTTATTTCTTTTCAGATACCAAGCAATAGTGTGGTGTGTCATGAGTGTTGGCTGTTACTAAATGGAGTACCTGGAACAACTGGATTATCTCGTGTTGGTCATGAAAATGTATGTGTACACTGTGGAAGATCTTTATATCGATTAAGAGCTCACATGTTAACCAATAATACTGACAGAGAATTACGTATAAGATCTGTTGTTGAGGAAAGAATAATGCCAAGACATGTAAGTAGAAACAATAGGACTTATATTTTTCAATCCTATATTTTACTTCTGACATAAGCATATGTGAAGTTCCTTATTTCAATATTAATGAAGATTATTATTTCTCATCACCACCATCATATCAGCCTATAGTTGTCCACTGCTGAACAAAGGCCTCTTCAAGGGGGGATTTGCCATACTTGTCATGCTTGGCAGGCGGGTTGGCGAGCTCAGTTTTAAGTTTGGATTTTGAAGGAACGCTGCTGCCCTTTCCCTGGTGTTTTATTCCCTTAGTCGCTTCTTACGACATCCACAGGCAGATATGGGGAGGTACTATTCTATCCCGGCACCCCACAGGGTTATTGTTTCTATTACTGTTTTATTAATGCATTAATACTATGTTTTTTTTTGTCTTAGCTCCGATCATCAGACCGTATTTGTCACACTTGTTGGCAGAGGTGTCATAGTTTGGCTGCAAATTACACTGCTCCATCAACATCATCATCCGCAAGTTCTCATGCACCAAGCGTTGTGAATCCCAATTCTCAAGAATTGCCTGATAACGAAATGGAGAGTTCACGCCCTGATGATGAAGTGGTATCAGTCACGACTACTGTGGGAAGTACTCAAAGTGTACCTACTATAATTTTGTCCCAATTCGGGAGAGCATCGGATACACAAGCTCATTGTTTTTTTCCTGGGTGCACTCGCACTGAGAGACTTGTGGTACCACAATCTATTAGAATAAGTCTTTTTGCTGATTTTAGGTACTATGTACCACCAAATTGTCGCATCTGCCACTATCATTTGAGAACCAATTTATGGCACCAGCTTAATGAAATTGAAAATGTGAATCATTCATTCACAGAGGATTACATATATGATTTTACATCACTATTACAACAAGAGCGATCAGTTGACTTTGAAAACATTCACATGATGGATGACCACTTAGTACATTACTGGTTTGGCTTAAGTAAAGAGAAATTCCAATCATTGTTAGCAGAAGTACCCAGATTGTCTTCTATGTATAGGGGATCAACTGCACTAGCTGCACTATTGTTGAAGTTGCGAAATGGAGACTCAAATGAGCGAATTGCTTCATTATTTAAAATGCCCCGGAGTACTTTAGAGAATCTAATGTCTAAGGCAAGAGAAATTATGCACCAAGATTTTGTGCCTAATCATTTAGGCTTAAGTCATATATCTAGAGAGGAAATTGCAAATAGAAATCTACTGATACCTACTAGTCTGTTTGGGGGTACAAATACAAATGGTGAAGCAATTCCAATTGTCATTGCAGATGGTACTTATATATATTGTCAAAAAAGCTCTAATTACAAATACCAAAAAGATACATACTCATTGCACAAGTATAGGAACCTAGTAAAACCATTTTTATTTGTATGCTGTGATGGGTACATTATAGAGATTCTAGGCCCTTATCCAGCTACAACATCAGATGCTGAAATTATGCAAAA
Organism: Cosmia pyralina; assembly: GCA_946251885.1. Taxonomy (NCBI): domain Eukaryota; kingdom Metazoa; phylum Arthropoda; class Insecta; order Lepidoptera; family Noctuidae; genus Cosmia; species Cosmia pyralina. The sequence continues at coordinate 16,309,219 of OX276355.1, forward strand.
TGAATTTAATGAATCACAACCGTTGAGACAATATTTCAACGAAAATGACGTTTTTATCCTGGATAGAGGATTTAGGGATGCTGTATCATTGTTGGAATCATGCAACTATCGTGTCCATATGCCATTGTCTTTAAGAGAGGGAGAAACTCAGTTGTCGACATTAGCAGCGAATAAAACACGAGCTGTGACAATTTGCCGATGGGTGGTAGAAGCAGTTAATGGAATTTTTAAAGAACAATTTAAGTTATTCCGCCAAGATTTTTTTAATAGAGCTTCAGCTCACCTAATGATAGATTTTTCTATAGCTGCTGCTTTAATAAATAAGTTTTACACTCGGTATACGGACAGAACAGACGCATCACAAATTGTAGAAGTGATAAATCAGAAAATGTTTTTAAACAACACATTAGCTGATTTTGTCAATAACAATAATTATAACAGAAGAAGAGCTCACTTCATAAGTATAAATGTAGATTCCAACAATGTTACTGATTTCCCTCGACTGAGTTATGAAGATCTAATATTAATTGCATGTGGTATCTATCAACTCAAACAAGCTCGCTCATACTATGGGGAGCATATACGGTTTGATGGTTCCTATACAGTGGAAGTGTGCAGAGAGGCTCATCTTAGCGACCTACGGGAAGAGTTGTCTCTCTCCGAAAATACATGGCTATTAAGAGGCAAAATTCAAAGTCGCCATGTAAGTAGAAAAATATATTACGTTTATGTTTTAATAAATCCTAATGAAAATGGAAGAGAGGCAATTCTACAATACTGTTGTAACTGTATGGTTGGACGTAGGACCGTAGGTTGCTGTGCACACATAATGACGATCATTTGGTATTTGGGATGGGCTAGATATCAGTCAAATATAGAACCGCCTGCGCCATTCTTGGATAACTTGTTAATAAAGTATGACAATGTCAATGATGAATAAAAAATATAAGCACTTCGCATTTTTGTTTTAATTTTAAACATCCATTTTTATTGACTTACTGTTTTACTAGAGCTAGCGTCATGCTACATAGCCATTTATTAGACATTTATATCACATAAATCGGCCAATTTAACGATCATCTATGTTGACCGCTGTTCAAAATCTAAAAACTATTTTTGTCTCTATAACGTTTTGGTGAACTTTTCTTTAAAATATTATTAATGCATATTATTCTATACTTTTTGCTCTATTTTTTAATGTGACATTTATCTCTGTTGGATCTAGCCGAAGTTTCTTTGAAAGCTTGGCATTGCCCTTTGTCTGCTCGACAACGTAAATAGCGCAATGAGTGTTGTTAGACTGTCAAAATTAAACCGATTCCGATTGATAGTGTATTACGCACTTAGGGTGCTGGTGTCCTAAAACACCTCAGGACATTTATACCTATCTGGATAGGTGGCAGACAGTATTTACCCAAAACATTATTTCTCAAAGGTAAAACTAACCCACCAACCTAGAAATAAGTAAACAAACAAGTACTATTTATACTAAGCATAAAAACCTCTGCTAAGGAACCGCAACTTGCAATCACGAGACTAATAATAATAAATAATTCTTCTTCTTCTTCTTCTTTTATAAAAATAACCGGCAATTTGAAAAGCTATTTCAAGTAAAGAATGTTTAATAACACCCGTTCGAGGACTTTTTTTTGACAAATTCCGAGAACACGTTTTGGCATTATTTCCTCCTGCAGAAAACGAAGCCCACTACGTGCTTTAATAATTGCAAGCAAACTGCTCGACAGTTGGCAAGCGGACATCGTTAACCCTTCTTACAACATACAATAACTCGGTAACTTTACGATAAAAGTTTAATGTAGCATAGATTTAAATGGCACATAAATTATTGTGTTCTAAAAACATGAAAAAAACATTTTTTAGGGTACCTTCTGTATACGTAGTCGGGATGTTTTTTTTTCTCATCTACTCCATGGTGTGGAGTGTTGTTGGACGGGTCTTTCAAAAATATTGCGAGTTTGTGCAAACAATTTTTCGATTTAGGGATCCGTTTCTGAAATATTAAGCTGTAAAGTGCTAATTTTTGTTAGAGTTGTGTCCTCCCCTGCCAGATAAACGGTTAGTTTTGGATGGGTGAAAAAATTCACGATAAGTACCTAGTAGTATAGGTATACAACGAAATTAAAAGGAAAACTATCACAGCCAAGTAGGCTTTTCAAGTTTACGAGTAATAGTCAAATCTTCATGAAACACCAAAAAGCCCTCTTCTTAGTCCGCATTATTGTGCAACTACGGAACCCTATTACTGCGCGTGGCCCGACACGCACTTGGCCGCTTTTTTTATATTAGCCACCTAAGTAATAACAGGTGCACGTGTCGATCGACCAGGTTAAGCTACACTTGCCTTGGTTGGTCTGTGGATGGTCCGTGTCTTGGAAAACACGTTAACATGCACCCTAATTGGTTAACACACTATCCATCGGAATCTGAATAATTTTGAAGCAAATTGCTAATCCATTGCTTCATATGTTCGAAAAATTTGTGGTCTCAATACCGTAAATAATGCAATGAATGTTGATGAACTGCCAAAATTAAACCAATTTCGATTGATAGTGTGTAATTGCGAATTGCTGGTCCCGGCTGTCATTCGTGGATCTTTAACAGTCGTTACGGGTCATCAGCAGGCCTAACATGACACACGCGACAATTACTCGCTCTCGCGTGAGTAATTTTAAGACAGCTCAACACTTTTCTCGTTTTCTGACAGCGCTGCCATACAATGTTCTGTCAAACTTGATGTTTTCTCGGCAAACCCTAACATGACACGTAAGTTATCTCGAGTTTTGACAATTCAACACGGGATAATCTCCGATTCTTCTCTCGTTTAGTCGTCTTCGATTTTGACGACGAGAAGAGTAGACAAAATTATGATACAACAAAAAAAACTAAAATGCAGTCGCATAATTACACGTAAATACTTTTTTATTATCCTAGGTAATAATGAAAACGGGATGAGTACCACTTTCAGTAGGTAATAACGAGTCACTTTGCCAATTATGATGATTAACGAAATCTAGCATCATAATTACTAAAATCTTTAGGGTGGTGATTAACAAAATTTGCAACATAATCGGTTTTATACCGTCGTTTTGTCAAATTGTGATCTTCAGCCCATGTCATTTGTGGTGATTATCCAGTGAGTGTAGTTTAGCAGTGGTGGCCCAGTGGTAACGCCCCCGGCTTACGAGTTGTAGATCGTCGTAGGTTCGAACCCCGACAGGCGCTTTACTTTCAGAAGGAAAACATCGTGAGGAAACCGGCATGGTCCTAGAACCAAAAATTCGAAGACATGTCACATCTCCCAACCCGCACTGGGCCCGCGTGGTGGATTACGGCCCACTCCCTCTCACTTAGTGGACGCCTACGCCTGTGTCCCAGCAGTGAGAACATTTTAATTTCGGCATGCCAAAGATACAAACATAAATATTAAAAGAGGTGCACGTAAAATCATTATAGTACATACTAATTCCATGCAAAAAACAAAAAAATCGATTGAATGAAACGGAACCTCAAGCCGATGTTGCTATGATAAAAATGATTTGTTTTTAATAACTTGCTACATCGTTCTCTCGTCGCGAGGCAGAGAAGTGTCAAAGTGCCTTTTTCGAATTTACTCAAGCTTAACGGTCATGTTAGGCATTAGAATAACGTCAGAATCGACGACAAATTTCGACAAATCGTGATATCTCGTCTTCTCGTGCTTGTCATGTTAGCCCTGCAGGAGCCCGAAAGTCTGACAACCAGCCTTATCAAGGGGTATAGTATTACCCAGTTACTGGGTTGTGGAGTCAGACAGTCGCTCCATGTAAAATACTAGTATTCAGCTACATCCGGTTAGACTGGAATTCGACCCCAATATAGTTAAAAAAAAAAGGCTAGGCAGATGATGATATTAAGTTATTGTATGAACAATAAAACTGTAATCAATTCGATTAAAACGAACGCATGACAAATATGAAGTTAATTCGCTGCTTCCTATTCATTTAAATTAAACTATAAAGGAAAATTATCATTTTAATGGCAACTCCAGTGATTCAAGCTATTGTTGTTACAAACTCTAGTGGTAATTTTTAACATTCGCAACACCGATCCGCTAGGGTTAAATACCTCGTTTTTGGCACAGAACAAATAAAAAGCAAAAACAAAAGAAGAATTAAAATAGTTTATGCTCTACATAACAAGTGACGATCAGGCATGCAGTTTCAAATAATAAAATGGCGTCGTTTAGATAACAATGGTAAGCCACGGAATGCGGCCGTGTCGCGTTCGTAATTGTGCCAATTAGTTGAACTGTCTACGTTAATTTATAAGCTGGGATGAACTTAGAATGACTGGGAGAAGAAAAATTTGCCCTTAAGGATCCTGCATGTTTACTGTGTTTAGTTCTGTAAGTAATATTGTAGGTAAAACACTAACAAATTCACCAAGTTGCTAGATAATCAGCTAGCTGTCACCTTAGTAACTATGCCCAACAATTTTCAAAAGAAAAATACAAAGAATCGAAAGGAAAATTAGCCTCAAGGAAAATAAATTCTCCCTGATTTTTGTCACTGTCAGCTTAGGACACTTCGTTAGAATCGTCATGCAAATAGTTACTTTTATCATTTGGATTCTGATTTAATAAACTGATTCAATATTGAATGGATTCGCGAAATTTCGTTTCGCTTTAATCATAAATTCGTTACTGCTCGGTCCCAAAATTGGTAAAAAAAAACATGATGTGAATTTTCAATTAAAATCGGATAGCAAACTCTTTTACCCGTTTACCATATGCGAGATATGTAGGATTATCTGTATTTCGAAAATACTTTTGAGTGCATTTTAATACTTACATTAAATTTGTTCGTAAAAGCCGAATCAGAACTATTACTATTTTTACTACTTTCCTCTATTTTGGATTCACCCAAACAACGCCATGAGAAAAACACACAATCCGAAAAATATTTAATCCTGTCAAAAACTTTTTCTGCACATGCTACACCACATAACTCAAAGCCCAGTCAGATCATGTCTGACATCATATTCCCAGTGGCTATTCAAATAACAATCATAAACGCGGCCAGCTGAATGCAACTAACGTTCATCCACTAATGTTTAAACTTAATCAACGTCCCACTTCCTTCATGAAGTTCGAAACCCTAATTGTCCCCTTTGTTTATTCAGAAGTAATGTGATACGTCACTTGGTCCCCGCCGGATACGTTGTGCGTTAACGTCAATAAAAGTTGCCCAAATAATGTCCAGACCCAGACAGACACTTACTAACGACTGAGTCACTGCAATGAACGCGACTGCGACATGTGAAATGTCACGCCAGTTTGATTGTTCAGTAGGTCTGATTTGATGAACGGATGTGTAATTTCTTGGGAGGAGCTGAAGTACTTGTAAATGTACACGGAAGCGAAGGTTTTTATGTATACGCACGGCTACAGATCAAGCTATACATGTCCAGTATAAGCTGATCTCGCATTGTATAGGATTTCCTTACAATTAGATGTCAGTGTAAACCGGAAATTTATAGCTTGATGTGTAGCCGTGTGTACTTGATATGTTTCTTGAAAATGTAGTTTTACATCTATTTCCTGTTAGGGAAATCGGTTTTCAAGCTTTGTTTGCTTTGCCACCCAAGACTTATTATTGTGTATTGAGTTGAATTGTTTTTTTTTTCTTATTTCTCCTTTTTGTGACAAGTAATCAATATTTTCTTAGAAATGGCAAAAATATACACATGAACTATGGAACCTCACATAACACCAGCAGTGCACTTAGTAGAAGAGTTCTCATCACTATCTTACATGCCTGTTGAAAATTTAGAGAGTAATATAAAATTTTATGCATTCATTACCTACAAAGTGTAACTTCAAAATTCAAACTACTACAAGTTTCAAAGCTTTCAGCCCAGAACAAAGATTTCCGTCGTTTAAAACCGAGATAGTGTAATTTAAAACTCTTCTTACTGAAGACTATGAAGAACGAACGAACTGAATTTAAGAAGATGTCTGTTTTAAAACGCCTGGATAGTTAAATTGTCTGCAGATGAGTCTCATTTAACTAGTAACACTTCCAAATTAGAGAATGTCTATTGATGTTCCAAACAGAACACTAATTACAAAGCTTGTTTTACTAAGAACACTTAAACTTAGTTCTACGTAAACAATCATTAACAACTACATCGTCAAATTTGGTCTACCACTCGGCATTTTTATAGGTGCTTAGCCAGCATATCTTGCAGTAGGTACTGTTAAACTTTCAGGAACTTGCCTCCCCCAGGATGTTCCTAATTGCGGTGTCTCGTTGAAATGCCGTAAACAACTGGTTGATGACACATTAAGCACGCCTCAGTTTTACTTAAAAACATATAAAATTTTATGAGTACTAATGGAGTAAATAAGTTTTTATTAGACGCTGTGGTTGAAGAGAGTGTAGTAGTAAAATATAAATTGAAAGAAGCAGCAAGTATTTTTTATGGTCATTGATCAGTTGTTGTAAGAATTTATTGTATGACTGACAGTTACGACGCTGAGTCATCAATATAAATAAATTGAAGAATTAAACGTTATTACGTATTGATACTTACGAAATTGTTTAAAATTTTAAACATGTTAACTTGACCTATCCTATAAAGTACAAATTATTTTGCTCAAGACATAACATATATCAATAGCTGATACATGATATATATAGATGATATAGGGCTTACAGTCATGGGTAACTTAAGCAACCCTTAGAAAAAGGCCAACAATTATATAAATATACGGTTCAAATAAAAAACACCAGGACCAAATACACAACAGAGACCAAGGACAAATAACAGCTGTTTGAGTACCGTTTTAATTCTAGCAGCAGAAACGATCAATATTGCTGTAATTACTCAACGATTACAAGCAGCCGTTACTTCACCAACAAAAACTGAATGAATGAAGCTGAAATCTAGTTTTTGTGGCGCCACTGATTTTTTCAAGGCGGTCTAGGAATCTGCGTTACATTACCGACTTTCACGCTTAGTATAAACATTGTCAAGGAGTACTGTTTCAAATGTTTCTTCTTTAATTTTACATTATTTATCATCTGTACCTATTTATTCAGTTTCAATTTCAACAGTTTATTCATCCATATTGTTAGGTATCTCTCTACTCATTAGCAAATGATACATTAAAATTGTTTAGTGGCACCACTGACTTTTTCAAGACGGTATAGGATTCTACGTTATATTACTGAATTTCACGCTTACTATAAACATTGCCAAGGAGTTTTACTTGTACTGTTTCAAATGTTTCTTCTTTCATTTTACATTATTTATTATCGTTACCTACTTATTCAGTTTCAATTTCAATAGTTTATTCATCCATATTGTTAGGTATCTCTCTACTCATTAGCGAACGTTCCGTTAAAATTGATCTCCAAAAATACATTACAAATTCTAGTAACTATCTATTGTTGGTGTCAAAAAATGTAAATCCGAATTTTGCTTGTGTAGTCATGAGTGCATTCCGGACTAAATGCAAAATGGCGTTAATTTGTAAAATTTTAACACTTGTTTTATTCACTGTTGTATTTCAAGCGTGAACAACGTAGTTAATATATGAATGATGATATACGATTTTCATACAAATGCATTTAATTTAGATTTATGGACTATTATTTTCAGCATGACTCAGGTAGTAATTTTTGTTATGCGAACATTCTGAACAAAGCGCTTCCATAACTTATAATAATTGCATCTTCTTTGGCATCATTCATTTACAGAAGATTTAAATAATGGTGGTTTTCTTTCGGAACGTAAAATAAAATCGTATAGACTGTTAGGTGAATCTAGATTCTTGTTTCTGTATTTCTTTTCCGTCTCTAAACAATACAATCCCTAATTGACATACAAATGCAAGGGAATCAGAGCAAAAGAGCATGACGAGCCTTTTTTTCAGTCACAGAAAAAAAATATAATTTCATCGCAAAAGGGGTCTCAATGATCGAGTTATGCTACGAGCAATTGAACACATTAATTTTAATACAAGACAAAGACAAGTGAGCCCCATTAATATTTATGAAGGCTGACAACCCTCTTATCACGGCTGCGACTAACCTTCATTGTTGTAAGACTAATTACCTTTAGCTAACGAAACGAATTCTGACTTGATTGAAAAGGGAAGCAGCTTTCCAACTGTCACTCTACCGTTGTTTAAAACTTTTTGACGCAAGGTTCTATGTTCGGCCCGCTGATGCTTTTGAAGTATTACCAAGATTTATCTTCATGATTTAATGAACCGCTTTGCACTAATTACGTCGTTTAAATAAAAATATAAGAAAGATAAACATTTTCTTCATAATGGTGCTGAGAAAAAATTGAATGTAAGAACCCATTACCAAGTTAGTTTTAACATAAATGGTCGTCAAAGCCAGACTCAACGATCGCATTTCAAGTGAGCAAACTCATAAGAGACGACTCGACTTTATCGCATCATCAAATGACTCGTCTTAGTCATAACTTATAAGTATAACCCTTTCAACGTAACCTACTTACATACTACATAAGTACTTATGACTCCTCAAGAAAACTTCTGGAAACCTGCTGGAAACGGTGGGTCATTACCCGAGCATTAAGCATCGGGGTAAGCCGGGTCGAGTGGCTATCAGTTGGCATGCGGCCAAAGTGGCATTCATTCGATGACGTCACAGTCGTAAAGGCAAGCCAGTGCCACCGAAACCACTGAAACTGCTAATAAAATGCCTAAGCACTTGACCACACGATGCGAGGCATATAAGTTGGGTATGAAAATAATGTGGTCTGCCGTCCTAGTTTTCTTACGAGATAATGACCTGTTTTATTACGTTTTCCTTATATTCTTGAGGAAACATAGAAGAAAATGTAAATCAGTACTTGTTGCTTGCCTTTCTACCGAAGTAAACGATTATGGTGTAATGAAGATGGGGAGTAACAAGCTGGCAATATCTAATAACTTTGAAAGTATACAATAACGCTTTCGTACATTTTTGCATAAATCGCTATCATATCAATAATTATTTTTATTCAAACAATAAACATAATGTTACCAAGCAGTAAGTACCAAGGGCCAGATAAGGGCACTCATAATCTTGAAAAGAAAATAAATATGAATTGATAAACAGATGGGAAATATTAAACAGATATCAATCTGCCTAGCCTTTTTTCAACTATGTTGCGGTCGGCTTCCAGTCTAACCGGATGCAGCTGAATACCAGTATTTTACATGGTACGACTGCCTATCTGACCTCCACAACCCAGTAACTGGGTAATACGATACCCCTTGGTAAGACTGGTTGTCAGGCTTTCGGGCTTCTGACGACCCGTAACGACTGTCAAAGATCCACAAATGACAGCCGGCACCAACGGCTTAACGTGCTTTCCGAGTCTCGGTATGTAAAGATAGTCACCCATCCACGGACCAACCCCGGCAAGCGAAGCTTAACCTGATGGATCGACCCGTGCGGCTGTTATTACTGAGCCACGAGCTCCACCTCCTCCTAAAATATTAAACAACAGATATATCTATCACAAACGTAGATGTCTTAACAAATATGTCACGATATTCATAACGTGGGAAATGTCATATGGCGTATCTTTTACAATTTCTCTCAGGCAGATAAATATTTCGATATGTTTAGTAAATACGAGTATACGAGGAATACAGAGAAGGTTGTCCTGACCTTGTGCCGGTTTCCTGTTCAATGGTCTCCTTACATAACCTTTGAGTTCCATCTACCGTGGTTAATGTGAAATCCTTTTTGCATAGCTTGCTTCATAAAGCGTAATGTGGAAAGCAACAGCAGTTGCTGAATTAGATTTTTTCCTTCAGATAAAATTTGCATGAAATTTTATGGTCCTGTTCTTGTCCCTTTTCGGGATTTCCGGCTGATAAAAATAGAAAGTTATGTTTGGGATGTTTCCTGGGCACTATGTATTCTATTATGTATTCTTTGCCTGGACATTAAATGCGCTGTTGACTCTTCAGAGTTACTAAAATTGTCTAAGGCATATTTTCTTTGCTCAATACGGAACAGAGAAAGGATTAAAAAAATAAAATGCTCGATAACTGCTCAAATAAAAAGTAACTAACAGAGGAGTAAGATATCAATACCAATATCAATCAAAGAAACTACAAAGGAACCAAGACCTCATTGAGCCAAACAACCAAACTCCTTATCAAGATGAAGACGTTAGCCACTCATATCAAAGCACAGGCGTTTAATATCGAACATTAAACGGACCCTCTCTTCCTGTTCGGTTAATGTTCCTCCGATTGGTACTCCAGCCATGGTTATCACTCCACTTATGATCCAAAATAGCCGCATAAAGATACCAATGAATCATTACCGAGAGATTATGTGAAAGTACTTGAATAATTCAGTTTCTGTATCAATGAGAGCGAATTGTTTTATCGGAATGCATTCTCGGGGAATGCGTTGGATTGTTCATTGTGAAATAATGCTTATTTCTTTTTGTATCGTGAATGGTTGCTATTGTCAATTATTGCGAATCCTTGTTTTTTTATTTTTATCTTGATCAGAGTAGTATCAGGTTGCTAATTACGATTGCCAGTCTATTGACTATCTATCCTATCTCTCTTTCTTTTTCTATTTTCTATTAGATTGGCTTTGCTTATTATAAATTTATTCATCAGATTGAGTTATTTTTTATCGATATTTTTCACTGAATTATATTCAAGTGATGTTTTCTTAATGCAAGCCATCTACCAGGTTCCGGAGTCCAGTTACATAAGGACACGACAATTGAGAAGTTATGATGACTGACAACTGTCTTGAGTCCTGTCTAACTCCAAGTTGCTTGTCTCGAAGTTTGATAACATAGCACTGCAAACAAGTCATGTCTATTAACCGCTGCCAGCATAACGTTTAGAGAACGAATAGCTTCTGTATCTTCAAGGAAGTTCATAAATCATTCGCATTCTACTTTGTTATGTATGTACTTACATTTTAGGTTCATCTGGGAATGACCGTAGGAGGTTCCATTCATAAAGCGACCTTTCTACGGTACGTAAGATTTTATTAGGGATCTTCAAGAGGCTGTTACCTTTGGGTTTACTGACGCACAATATGATATGAATAAATAATAACCTCTATATACTTAAAAGAAGCTCAGAACAGAGAAACTATACTTAAAAGAAAAAACAAACCGACTTCCAAAAAAAACACTATAAAGTGGAAAATAACTTTAATTTCGGAATTCTGTGTCTTTGGATCTGTATTTTAGTTTTTTACCACCGACTACTGAAATTAAAGTTATTTTTCACTTTGTAGTTTTTTTTGGAAGTCAGTCGTAATTTTTTTTTTTTTGAAAAAAAAGTTTTTTATTTTTCACATTTTAGTGGGTCAGTTTGTAATTTATCTAAATTACAATAGCCTCATGTCAATTGCTCATTAAATTTTACAAAATATTGCTTTTCCCGAGCAGGGATGTTAATTATTGAGGAGTTAAATACCCAAATCGCTGTAGGTGTGCCAATAAAATTTGAGTGTTTCCCCCGATTCCCATGAGATCGCCTCATCAGATTCTAACTTGGTGACAATGGGACAACCTCGAGAGCATACCCATTCAAACAAAAAAAGAATTTTCAAAATCGGTCCACAATTGACGGAGAAATCGCGTAACAAACACAAAAAAAAAAACATACAATCAAATTGAGAACCTCCTCCTTTTGGAAGTCGGTTAAAAATAAAGTCATTCTATGGTATTCTTACGTGATTAAGGCACATAAGTGCAAGTGAAAACGTCATAAATACCTTTCAAAAACTGGAGCGTTACTCACTTTATTAGAGTGGCATGCAAGACTTTCATTTTTACCACCAGTATATTACATGAAGACGTCTTATTCTTGACGAAATATGGTAATTAAAGACATGCGAAACGCAGCCCTAACAAGGTGTGAAAAATTGAGACTTAATGTATACATGAACATTGTGTAAAAAGTAAAGTGAGTTATAACGGCCAGTGTTCACGGGGTGAGGCAGAGATATGAGGCAGATAGTGACGATCACGTGGAATCATAATTAACATTGTACAATTATACGGGAACCACAATGGTGGGAAACAGTTACGAGAACGAAATTCGTGTCGGTGTGTGGGAAATAAAATGCAAATTATTGCATTTCTCTTGCTCCTTAGCTGACGCGCCCTTTTTTCGCGGTCTCTTTTTCTTTTGTGTCTGCCATAGTTTTAAACAGATGGTAAGTAAGCTTTATTGAACCATTCAGGACTTTTTGCATAACAATCTGAATGGCGCAATTTCCTGCTTGCTCGTGGTGTTTGACGGTTTAATTATGTGCCTTCTTTGGTGACAGTTTATTGAGTGATGTCAGATGTATGACACACAGATATTTGTTCAAAATCTGGATAATAGTATGATTTACACATACATGATGCATTTCCATAAGAAGTGTTAAGGTCAACGCACGTTGGTGGCACGAAGTCAAGGCAACTTGAACTTTATCTGTACTGTGTAAAGAGTCTGTACGAGTATCACAACCTCGTGCAGTCTCGCGAATGTGATTCGATTGAAATCTGCGTCGATGTGCCTTGACCCCTTAAACATTGTGCACTATGTATATAGGACAATTTAGAATTTAAATTGGCCTCTATTTTCAATCACAATTAAGTAGATATGTCGTTTCTTTGTATTTTTTTACTGAAGTATATGTAATCTATTCCGTTATGTTATGCCTCATCAAGCAAGAGATAATCATTTTGTCACACTTGACGATTAGAACCGCTTGAGGGGTCGTCATCAGTATTACCAAACCCTAAAATTATGTAAATATACGAAGGTTAAGTTCCAAAGAACTCGAAGACCATTTTTCATGCCCATACATAGGTAATAAAGCTACATATTTATGTATGTCGCGAGTATCTGCGAGTATTGTTGCGTCCAATTTCCTATAAAAGCATTTGTCAACCGTTGAGTCTACTGACAGAAACACATTTACTCACTTTACAGAGTTGCGTTTCTGGCTTGTGAATGTAATTGTAGTTGAGCCTTCTATTTTATGCTTCAGAACTTCTTCAGTTGAACTGGCGGCCTTAATGGCAGGAATAAAGGTTTGTTTAGAGCAGTGTGGCCCAGTGCTAACGGCCGCAACTTACGAGCTGCTCGTAATTTCGAACCCTGACAGGCGCTTTACTTTGTGTAAATTATTTCATCACCACTGCTCTCAAAACGGTGAAAGAAAACATCGTGAGGAAACCGGCATGTCCCAGAACCGAAAATTTGAAGACATGTGATATCTGCCAACCCGCACGGGGCCTGCGTGGTGTATTATGGCCAACTGCCTCTCACTGAGAGGAGGTCTGTGTCCCAGCAGTGGGAACATTATAGTATGATTATGCTATGCTTATGCTTAAGGTTTGTTTTTGGTTCATAAAAAGATCTTTTGATAACCACATTTTGACCTTCACTTGAAAGTCACATAATTATAGTACTCTCATGTGGAGATATAGCTTGTTTTTGCAGTGTTTGTGTGGATTGGGAATATTAAAATACTTTCATGCTACTGACAACAGAAAATAACAGAATTTTTGTATTATTATGGATAAATAATATGTTAAGTTTAAGCCATTAAAATCAAATAGGTAATAAGTACCAATGCGATATTATTACTGCTAAATTGAAGTTGTATCCGTAATTTATTAAAAAAAAAAAATTTTACCAGTAGGTACTAATAAGTAGAATTGTTTTTCGAATACGAAAACCCGAAAAATATATTTTAATTTAATGAGTATTTGAATTAAATTAAATTAAACAGTTACCTACCGATAATTTGAATCTCACCAGCAATAATTTTATTAACAAAACCAGGATAGCTTTATGTTCAAAGCATACCGATGAAAACCAATACAAAAATTTAATTTAACTAATTAACTAGACCGTCAGTGTACACGGATTTTCTCACTACCTACATGTTACATTAATTGAACCATCAATTCAACATGGTCGTAATTTGTCACTAATAAATAACAATTTGTTGATGGTGTATACACACGGCTACACATCAATCTATACGTTTCCAGTTTACTCTGACCTCTCATTGTGAGAAAATCCTATACAATGCGAGATCAGCTTATACTGGAATGTATAGCTTGATCTGTAGCCGTGCGTACGAACATAATAAAATATGCATAAATCTTTCTCGCCTTTTTATTGCTTGTTAAGTCTTAATTATATTTCCGTTGCAGCATACTATAATTTAAAATGGCCGTCTCGAAAATGTTAAGAAAATACGAAGTCTTTCTTCGTATTTTCTTAACATTTTCGAGACGGACACTGTACTGTACTGTCGCAAAAACCTTTACCAATTGATTTCATTGTACTTACGTAACTGTAGAAGATAGTGGGCTAAGTAATAACAGCCGCACGGGTCGATCCGTCAGGTTAAGGCGAGTAGTGCTGCCAACAGCGCCACCATTGACAAAAAAATAATAAGTCTGGAGATATGGAACATTTTGAAATATCCTATGCTCACGTTTTTATTCAGATGAGGTAGAATTTTTTGTATCAAAAAAATTAACACTAAACCTGCTAAGTTCGAAGTTGTAGTAGTGAACGCCAAAAACGGCCGTTTTTGGTGATCACTGCTATAATCTATAGTTGCTATAACCTATTGAGAAAGGCTAGGCAGATTGATTGATTGTATACATACGGAACTGTAAACAAAATCAGTGCAGTTCACCGTAAACTCTAACCCCCTTAGTGATAACAAACTAAAACTCAATAAACCTATTTTAGTTATGGAAGTGTTTTGTCTTCTTCTTTCAAAATCAAATCATAATTCGAAAGAAATTGACAAAACACTTCTATAACTAAAACAGGTTTATTTTTAGTTTTTTATGAAGGGGGTAAATATTTTAACTACAAAATACATCGAAACAGCATAAGCTAGTCTAGCCGTTTCGCTTTCTGGTCCTACGCGTGCGAGACCGTTAAATATCTTTAACGGTCTACCTCGCTTACAGAAACCACCGTGCGAAGATTGCGAAGTTCTAACTGATTTAAATTCTGTACGACGCGAAGGCGTACGAACAAAAAATTTTAAAGGAGACTGTTTAAATAGCACGATGCGAAAAACTTGTATAACGTGTGTATGCAACCCCGTGCGCCCGTCAAGGTCCACGGACGTCGGACGTTCAGTCGCCGGCCGTCAGCCCAGTCTCACCGACACACTCTGTTTGCTACATTGTACCACAAACCCGTTGTCTTTGATGTTTCAAACGTTGACCAAGCACGCGTGTTGAGTCCATCTCTCATCGAACCAATTGAACAATGAGGTTTTATTTCTGTAAGCCCGTGCTGGCCATTTCAAACAATTTACGAAGTCATAACATTGCATGTGACATCTTTATTGTCGTGATATGATTCGCTTTTCGACTATCTAAACTCTTTATTGGTTAAGTAATGATGACAGTTTCAACTGTTCTGTGTCTACTGTGTTCTACTACTGGTTTTGTCTCGTAAGTGTGTTGATTAGGAACTTGACCAGTTAAATATTGTTGCACTTTATTATTTTGTTACATTACCACAGAACAGTTGTATTTCGTTCAATAAATAGTCAGTCCTTGCAGGAGCTACTAGGCTTGTTTAGCTGCTTACTTAACGCAAATTCATTTCAAGATGGCGATGTGGTGTGGCCAAGTTTAAAATTATTACCAGTTTGTTCAAATGGTTGAAAAAAAAAACATTATTCTATTCCAGTTTTACTACCTTATCAATTATTTATACCTGCTTTACACTCAATTAAATTAACATTTTTATTAACAACACATTAACAACTTTATCTTTTACTACGATTTCTGGACCATCACTTCTAATTCACATTCACACATTACGGACATCCGTCAAAACAGTGATTCATTAATAAGTAGTAGGTACCTACGCTTATTGGTTGAATGATTGATACGACGCATTTCCACTGATACCGTCAGTGTAAGTATCAATTAGATTGAATGAAACTATCATATTGATGTGTTGGAAATATGAATTAGTCAGCTGTTAACGTACACATTTTGTGTGAGAGGCTTGGTGCATTGGCTTACTTATAAATAAATAAATAAATAAAAACCTTTAGAAACGCTGCGGAAATGCGTTCCTTGCGAAGCATGTGTGGTGTGACTATGAATTATAGGCTGAGGAATGATGTGATAAAGCAACGCTGAGGTTTAAAAGAAGAAGTGACAAACATTTTAAAGCGTATGCATAGATGGTTTGGTCAAGTTGAGAGGATGAATGAAAGGCGAGGTATTTACAAGGCAGGGTGTGTGCAAACGCTGGGAGGGGACGCTCTAGGAAGCCATTTACATAGTGACCTTATTGGTGATGTTCTTCAGAAAGGTCAGGTGCGTAGTATTCGCAACCGGCGGGCGTGCGTGTATTACCAGAATCCTAAATGCGTACGTAACACACTATCAATCGGTTTCATTTTGACAGTTCAACGACATTCATTGCGTTATTTACGGTGTTGAGAAGACAAATATTTTGAACATTTGAAGCAATGGATTAGCAATTTGCTTCAGAATGATTCAGATTCCGATCGATAGTGTGTTACGCAATTATGGTGCAGATGTATGAACGTAAACGAGGCAAACTGAGTATGCAAGGATCGTAGCAGGTAACGTTCTGTAATTTCTGCCTACCCCTATGGGAAGAACGCGTGAGATTATGTATGTATTTATGTAAAAATCTTTTATTTCGGACCCATAGGTATAGTCCATTTCGCCACTCATAGTACTTATATCTACTAGAAAACACAGCACAAACTATTAATTACTACGCCACATGGCATGTAGGCGTATCCAATGTCCCAGTATGCGGTTGTCCCGCCTATCAGCTATACTTTTTCAGGATGCTGTTTTTAGAGTCTGCAACATTGAACGGAAAGGACGAAACATTTGCATCACAATAGAATTGTTGACAGCAGTATGTAGATAGTGGGAAGATTCTGCTATAGGCCTGGCCATCTAGTTGACTTCATTCCTGAGTCACCACCACACATTGGAACATTGAAAGAACAATTATCACAGAACACAATGCTGCTTTGATGTTAATATACCAACGATGTACTAAATTATGAAAATAGTTGATCCTTTAACCTTTCACTGTGTGATGTTTTCATGCTAATCTTGTACTTCATTCCTATTGTATAACTACTGGGCTTATGTTGTTTCTGAAGCCCGGTTTCCACTACGAGCGAAGCGGACCCATCTTTTAACCGCCCGACTTCCGACTTGTCGTGCCGCCCAGCGCCCGGCACAGTAAATTTGAAAAATCTTTTTGATAGAATACAGCGTAATAAAATAAAAAAGCAGATTATAGGAGCTGTGATATTTGGTCGTAAATAATAATACGACTCTGATGAAATGGACACGGAAATATTTGTCGGATTAATTCGACGTAAGCGGTTGAAGGGTTACGGACTCCGTTTAACTGGTAAGAGTTAACTGCATACTTGTGTTTCCACCAACAAATAGTCCAATAGTATGCAGTTAACTCTTGCGAGTCCTAAATGGGTTCGCTCCGCTCGCGGTGGAAACCAGGCTTATCTAAGATCTATAGACCTATAATATTTTCCTGTAGTTATAATAGGAATAAATAGAAGCATTATGCTAGTGCATAATGCAAAGCCAGGATTGATAACAAAACCACTTTCCAAACTAAACCACATCACTGTACTAAAACCTACTTCCGAAGTTCAGATTACTACATTTAACTTCCAACTTGAGTTGAAGATGTTATTTATGTAATACTAGAGGTAAAAATAAAATGCATAAAATAGAAATAGACATAGTTTCCTCAAGAATATAGATTGTTGCGAAGTTTTCAATGAACCCAGGCGACCTTTTAATGGTTGGCGACACAAACGAATTATTGGCAGCAATCAGTTCAGACAGAGTTCTTAGAAGCACTAATAGACGGCTAATTTTTTATTGAAAATTGGACGGCTTAACAAGCTATTGAAATCTTTATTAGTAACCAGCTCTCATTGACGACACGAATGATCAAATCATTTTGATAGCACTAACAGTAGAACTTGCTCTTTTCCAATGTACTATGATCAGTACAAATTGACCAGTCTAAAATGAGTAGTTTTCGTAGGAAATAAATACACGTTATAATAAATCACTCGTACTTCCGTGGCGCCTGAACATTAGAAAAAGTTGAAACGAGAGCATCAATTAAAACTCTTCAAACCATGAACCAATGATATTCTTAGAAAGAAATCTAAAATTATGACATCAAAATTGGTCACACCTCCGATCTCCACAAAGGGAAATCGCTTTACCATGAAACGCCAGCTATAACAAAAAAGACAACGCAAACCACTGCGGGGACTGGTAGATACGATACACGAATTCGGTTTTAGTTCGTAGTACACTGAGTTATTTGCAACACGACCTATCGCAACCTCGGGATAAAAACAGCAATCGAATGACAAATGATTCGTAAAATTCTGTTGCTCCCAACTTTCAAGATGCACCTCTGAACCTTGCTTCGAACATAGACCAATTAGAAAGCATCGCTTTTACTCTTTACAATTGAGCTGGTAGATGCTCACCTCTTTCGTCTGTGTTATGATGATGCAATTACGATTTAAAACTGTTTTAAGCAAAGGCAGAACTAATTATTCAGATTTTCGTAACAGTAAGTAACGGTCAGTGACGTTTCTGTTCATGTGTATTGTATGGTTTTATTTGAATGCATTGTACTTGGGATGGGTTTTGTCAACTTGAACATTACAATTATGTCATTACCTTGTATGGTATGAAATACGTAATAAATTTTTTTCAAAATTTAAATCCCTGTTGTCTACAAAATAAACACAATACAAAACGAGGTTTATCTGGGTAACCCCACCTTAATGGTAAACTCTGATATCTCGCAGTTATAAAGTCCATTTTGGAATCTATAAAAAGAACTGATAAAATTGCGTTGGTTACTCCATCACTCCCACACCCACATATTCCAGTATCTCTTGTACTCGTAATGACGGATTATGAAGAAAACGACTGATTACTACAACAATCTCATTTTACCTTAGCCCTTCAATTTTTATCAAGAATTTTATCAGATTATTACTCGTAACATAATTAACAATGGTTGTTTACGAGTAATGCTATTAATGCAATAATATTAATTAAAAATTCTTGCATTATTATCAAAGTAGAATGGATATTATAAAACGTTTTAAGTTATTACATAGTCGATATTACAAACAAAATTTGATGCTATCGAGATGCTACGGAAAATTTTTGGTTCAACGCAAAGAGAGTAAAAAAATTCTTGTAACCACAGTTTCCTTAACACTCGAACCTTAACCAGAAACTTGCAAGTTCCTGCAATCCCAAAAATCTTCTTTTACAATACCAAATAAGCTCCTCCAGTGGACAAAAACATTTCAATCGAGATTCCTGCGTAAGGTAATGTTGCGAAAATCGTCAGAGCCGACATCCCGTCGCTGAACCGGTCTGGGCTACCGGTTTTATCAGTAACTCAACAACCACACGAAAGCGATATCGACGCGATTCTTAGGGAAACGGAAACACATATCCTGGAAAATAGAAAGAAGATAGTAGTAGCAAGAGTAAATGCTGGGCCTAGGCAGTGAAACCATTCGACGAAAAAAGTAACCAAAAAAATGGGATCAGGTAATATTTCGGCGACCACTAGATCACTCATTCAGACGTCGACGATTTTTTTCATGATTTTCGCTTTCTTTTTTATAATTCAGAGCCCACAAAAAATCGTTGTATAAAAAGTACCTAAAGCTCCGTAGCTCTTAATACCCGTGTAGGCGTATATTATTATATACAGAGGATATGGCCTGGCATCTAATGTAATACGATCGTTACAAGACAGACGTTAAGTTTAAAAATAACCTTGACAGCTTTATGTAATATAGAAAGTTGATACAATGAAATTAATGCTATCATATTAACCTTGAACTTCTTCGTTTCTTTAAAGTACGTAATAACTTTTGTCATAATGATCAGCATAAATGGTTATAAAGTTCAAAATTCCGCTGAACTTCCGCTATGTTTTCTGGTGGATGTCATAAATGACGACTCATTAGGAATTTTTAGGTTAGCATTTATACTTCAATATCTGGAGACATTTTGCTTGAGGAGCTCGTGGCTAAGTAATAACAGCCGCACGGGTCGATCCATCAGGTTAAGCTACGCTTGCCGGGGTTGGTCCGTGGATGGGTGACCATTCTTTACATACCGAGACTCCTCCGTGCCTCGGAAAGCACGTTAAGCCGTTGGTCCCGGCTGTCATTCGTGGATCTTTGACAGTCGTTACGGGTCGTCAGAAGCCCGAAAGTCTGACAACCAGTCTTACCAAGGGGTATCGTATTACCCAGTAACTGGGTTGTGGAGGTCAGATAGGCAGTCGCTCCATGTAAAATACTGGTATTCAGCTGCATCCGGTTAGACTGGAAGCCGACCCCAACATAGTTGGGAAAAGGCTAAGCAGATGATGATGATGATCTGGAGACATTTTGCTTATGCCTTCTTAGGCATCGTTAGCTGTTTATCTGAGAAGTTCATATCTTGTCCCTTTTAATAAATATATTCCGAGTTCTCCTAAAATATATTTCCTTTAAGATAAGTTTCACAATAGCCTCAAGATTTGCTTCACAATACAAGGTGTCAACAAAAACACCGGCGTAATTCAGGCGTCCGTTTTTGCATAGAATTTTGTCGAGCTCTTATCTGGGACGGTTTACGTCGAATGCGTCCCCGATAGGGAAGCACCTGTACTAGATTAGATAAGGCTTATCAATTGATGACATAGCCCAGTAACGTGCTGCCCGGTTGTAGCATAAACATGTATTGTTTACTTAATGACCGGTTTGTATATTCATGATCGAACACGAATTGTAATTCAACGGTCTTGTGCATGAACAGAGATTCTGTTGGGCCTGTATTTGCGATAGCCTTGTAGTTCTCCGCAGTGTCCTCAAAATTGGAATTGTTTAGTAAATCTGTGTTAATTATTTTGTTCTTGTCTCTATTTTCTTTAGTAGGAACAGTGTACGGAAGAACATATTATTTCCTCATATAAAAGTGTTTATAGTCATCGAAAGCAATTTCAGTTCAATTTACTAAACCACTTTTCTTTACACAATAAACGGAAAAGTAATAAAGTTACCTGTTATGTGACAACTGACAGCTCGTCTAACGTTCTAAGAAACCTATCTGATCTTCGTTAGTACAAGATTACGATGTCACGTAACGTAAGGCAATTTAACGTGTTAGTCTGAGTTCACATGATTCATTGAAATGACCCACATCACGCGTTCGTACAGTTAGTTATATATAAAATTACTTCATATAGGTACTAACACACGAATGCTGATGTGAAAATTGTTTTTGTAAACGTGACCATTTTTCCGAATGCAGTTACATGTGGTACACATAAGTTTACAGCTATCTTAAAGGCAATGAAAGACGTTTTCGAAATAATACCATCTCCAAATAGTGTAACACTAACAGTGTTGCACAATCAGAAACACATTAGATCTCATCTTGCTATTCGCATCCAGGAAACTCTAGTAGCCGATATAATCGTGAGAGCTAAATTCATATTAGCTCCAGAATGCACCACTAAAATAATCCGAGGAAGTTACGAACTACTTCCAATAAATGCTTGTATTGACAGAAATATTGAGACGGATATTCTGACGGGGAAATGGGATGAAGTATTATTTCAGTCCTTTTGCCTAGTCCTTGTTTTGCTTTGATTGAATTTTTACTAAACAACCGGTAACTGTAAATCTCAGTTTTTCTATGGATAGGGAGGATTAGATTTTACGTGATTGGGAGCGAAATTTCCGTCATTTACAGTCACGTTTCCAAGTCGACCTCCAAAAACCTTGCTCGCTTTACAAATTCAGGACCTCATCATCTCCAGCTGCGTCTCATAAGACCAATGAGACTTTATTCTAACTGAAATATAAAGTAATATCTCTGCATCTTATTGCTAGTCATAATTACAAACGGTCATGACCGTGGAAAGTGCCGTCAACATGCCATTACAGCGGTCTCGCTGCGTTAACAGGCTTAAATGACTGAGGGTAATGACATGGCAGATGCTTAGAATTTGTATGAATTGTATCCCGTGTGTTCTAATAGTTACTTAAGTCTTTATGGAACACATCTTCAGCCTGTATACTATTCTCGTTAGTAATCTTCGGGATAACAGCCTCTCTTTAATGGCGAATATTATACTGGATACTGGTTTATCTGAAGTGCAATTCCAGCGCAATATCTTCAGACTATAGTTTGCCAACTTAATACTCATTACAGCAGATAAGTAATGAAAGTTCTCACGGTTGGTGAGGCGATGCCAGGTTATTGATCCGGGATCACGTCGATACTGACGATACTTTATCACTAACTCAAAAATATTATTGTTATCCATACTGTGAAGCGAAAATTCAACTTAATTAACGCTTCATTAATCGTCTCTCTGAGTCTGCAGAATTAATATTTCCAATTATAATGAAAGGATTCATTTCACTTTATAAATGAAATGCTGGATGGTTTGTATTTTTTATTTTCTGGTGATAATTTTTAATAGGTCCAGATCACGGAGTATATGAATTTGTTTAAAAACTCGGAAAACATGAAATCTTGAAATCGGTAAATCAAAAACCAGATGTGAAAATTTTGTTCAAGCGACCAGGGGTGTGTAGTAAAACTGTTTTATTTCAGTTATTAAGTCTTCCATAAAACAATAAAATGAAAAAAGGTTCGCCCTCCCAACATAGGTATGAGGGGCCAATGTTTTACCACAAGGCCAAGTTATCCATATTGAGGAGAGGATTACTGCCAATTTTATCTAATGGAAAAAAGCCCCAAAAAAACCTCTGGCTGCATCAATTCTTCCAAACGAGCAAAGGAACTATAAATTACTATTCTAGTGGGCTCGTGTGAAATATATCGCTTGTTAAAATACAGGCGTCCGAATATAGATTTCCAATTGATTGATTCAGCTCGATGAGAAAGTAACGCTTGGCTACGCTCTGAACAAATGTGGCATAATTCGCAATTATTCCTGGAAAGCTGGCGTCCGTGGTCACCACCTGTTCAATGAATAACGGACTACAACGGTTTTTGCACAACTAGGCCTTGGCTTGTCGCTAATCGTCACGTTCGACAATCCATTGAAGTTTCTAATTGTTTGCGCTTCGGATCTAGGTGAATGATTACTGTTCTTTTTCTCAAGTAAAGACTGCACAATGGCTAATTGGCAGTTTTTGTTGCATTTATGTGGTTGGGAGCTTCTTTTATTCGTGCTATGCAACCTTTTTCAATTTTAGTTTAGGGCTCGTCTTGAAACAGTTTTCTCGTTGTAATTCTAGCTTTAAATTTTCTTTTACAAGTTTCTTGTTAGATAACTTTAGAAATTTCTCGTGAGAGTTTCATTAGCAGAAAATAATTAATACAATAATGTTAGAAGTAATTGTAGCCGCTTTGACGTTAATCAGTTATTGAATACCGTGAAACATGAAATTATAGTATAATGAGTTGGTGCAATTTTAATACTTTACTGTATTAATTGGGCATGTAGTGCACTTGCTTGAGGCAAAGTAAAACATAATTATGACACCTTTTCATCAAAACATAACCTCAAACAAAACTTGTTTGAATGATTCACACACTTCAATGCAGTGCCAACATCAGAAAAAAATTGTTATCAAGTTTGATAAACTTGGTTTACTAAGTGTTTTCTCGGAAAATATGGCTTTAATTGGTCAAAATTGAGTTAAACTAGAATCTAAAAACTGTTTATTAAATGAATACAAAGAATAATGTCAGTTTTTGTGAACTAACTTACCTGTTATAGTTGCCAACAGAACCGCTAAAGCAACCACACCTGTCGCTCTTGCACGCTTGGACCTCATCTTGTCTCTTTTCAACACGCTAAGGTTTGCGTCCTCGTAAACAATAAAAAAACAACAGAAAATTCAAACTTCTCAACGGATTATCTTTTAAAACAATAAACAATTTCACTCGCGTTTCTATTCCACCTTTACGAACCGTATCTTTCAATCTAGATAATAAAGCCACAAATTCCACAAGAATAGTAAAATAAAATTAAGAAATTACATTGAGAAAAGTACTTTTTAGATGATCACTCAAGTCCATTGTGATGAGTATTTGCATATGTTTAGAATTGTCCGAAGTTAAATTGTGAAACTTGTTTCGTGTGTTGAACTAGAGTGCGGAGCGCGAGAAGCGTACGTCCACTCTCGTCAAGCGCCAGGCAGTACTACCGGCCGCGACAGGGGCGACACAGGGCTGTGACGGGCGTGCGCGGAACTACGAAGCGTCGCTCGTATTCGTATCGCGGTTGTGTTCACAGCGTGAGATACATGCAAGGATCAAAACTAGTTGCATATAGTTTATTGGGTTATTAACCAAGCAATGCAATGCCGCCCTGCATCAGTGCATTTTTATTACATTCATACTAGCTTGCGAAGTATACATTTTCATCCATTCATTTTTTATTTCTATTGATAGAATATAAATTTCAGATGGCAATGAAGTTATTTGTAAGTTGTATTGAAATTCAACTGTTTTTAGGGTTCAAAAGGAAAAAACGAAACCCTTATAGGATCACTTTGCTGTCCGTCTGTCTGTCTGTCAGTATGTCGAGACCCTTTTTCTCAGGAACGCGTGGACGTCTTTAGTTGAAATTAATATCAAATACGTAGGTCTATGGTTTCTTGGAGTTTTAAAAAATCAAGGTTGTGATGGTGGGTGGTGGTCTAAGTCAACGCAAAAAAATACCTACGGCTATTTATGCGACATATTTTGATTCTCGCAAATAAATTAAAATCTATAGGGTACTTCCCGTTGTCTTAGAATCATGAAATTTGGTAAGAAGCGAGATCTCACAGCACAAGTAAAGGAAAAGTCCGAAAATTGTTAATTTGTAATTTTATCATATAAAAATAATTTTTTTGGGATTACAATGTTAAGTTTGTTTTTGGGATTAATTCTTTTCAACAACGGAACCCTTCATTGTGCGTGGTCGACACTCACTTGGCCGGTTTTTCAACAATGATCTAAGTATTTGAAATACGGTCCACTTAATTTGGTAACAAGCTGAGAGATTTCGATAGTGCAATCGTGACAATTCAGTAGGCTCTCTGTACATCTAACGGGCTCCAGTTAGTGATGAACTGATGAATAACGAAGAGTGGAATCAAGACTGATTATTTCTGAAAATAAATAAATGTACTGGCGACCTAGAATCAAACGTAGAGAGATAAAAGCGGAATTATACAGGTAGGTAACCATTATTCTGTACTGATTCTAACAGAGAAACACCTCCGCCCAAAACTCCCGAAGGACCAAAAATTACCATTCCAAGAGCGTCTAATAAAAAAAAATGACAAAAAAAATTAGCGGCAAAAAAATCGCAGTGGCGATGGCGTCGATACATCGGCACCTGTGACTGATTACAAAGCGTGGCATGAATAATACATGATGGCTGGTACTAATACCCGGTACCACGGTACCAGCCAGTCACGAATCACGAACCTTGAGACACCGATAGATACCGCTGTTGTAATCCTACGGTTTGATTATTCGAAAAATTATATTTCATCCACCTGGCCATAGATATATGAAAGAAGTTTATATTATATTTTTTTTAGAAGTTTATATTATACATATTTCTATGCACCTGGCGGATAGGAATAGGCATTTTTCGCAAATGTGACATGATGGCATTGTGTTGACATGACATGCCCTTGAAAGAAGTTATTATTAAAGTAGGGAATCCTAACTAATAGTTTAGATGCAAAAGTGAGTTTATTTGTTTGTTACACTTTCACGGTAAAACGGCTGAACGGATTTGGATGAAATTTGGCACCTGGATTAGGGCATAGGATCCTTTCCCCGGTAGTACGTTCCCGTGCTATAATTTCAGATCACCACGCGGGCGAAGACGCAGGAAAAGCTAGTAAAAAAATATACTATGGTCTTGTTGCTTTAAGTCAGGGTTCCTTAATTTTTTTGCAGCAATGGACTACTTTAACAATTTAAACAATTCCACGGACCCCTGTCAAAGAATATTTTAGGAAAAGAAAACGAGCCTTATTTATATTAAAAAGTCACTTGTGATTACCTATTGAATTCGCCCGCCGACGATGACGATGCGTCGTCGTCGTCGCGGCGTGTTCGTGGCTTGGCCGAGAAATGCTGAGTTTACTACACAATTTCCTAATAAATATATTAAGAGTTAACTGACCTGCACACACACACACATGCTACGAACCCCTAAGAAACCCTGCTTTAAGTGAACTGAAGGTACTTATAATCAGTGCCCACATCGAGTATTGGAATAAAAAAAAAACTTGAAAACACTTTTGAAATCATAGCAAAAACGACAATTTCCACATTTACAATAATAAAATGACAGACCCAACCAACTTCTCGACCTTTTCTTTATTCATAACTTGCACGTTTTTTGCAGTTCATAGGTACCGCAAGTTATTACAGAAACGTCAGACCAGAATAAACGTGTGGAAGGTAAGTAATGCTGAAAGCAGCAATCCTGCGGTAGCCAAGCCGACATACCACACCGCTTGGCCAACATATCCGAGCTTAAGTTCTCGGATTTGTGAACTTGCCAGGATTTGGAATATACCTAGGATACCTAGGTACTGCGTAACAGTTCTGAGAAGGCTTTTAGTGCACCTTCAGAGGTTCCATTTTGAGGTTTACTTTCAAGAGGATATGACACCGTTAGTACAGAAGCAATTAGGGCTACGGACTGATAATAATCAATAATGAAAAATCGATCTCGATATTCTCACAACATTCTACTAGCCAACTTTATTTATTCCAGGAAACGGAATTTAAAAAACTATTTTCTGCATATTTCGCCACCATTCAAACAGCTACATAAAAGCTTTATTGAATAGCTGATAATGTCGATGTAAGAAAGACTCCTCATATTCTCATGAACTACTTATTTGTCCCGTCTTTCTCAGATTTTCACTCTTGAGTTTGAGTAAGCTCATTTTGCGTGCGCAAATTGAAAATCTAGTAAAAAACCTACGTGTACAGAAAATGACGTAATTTCAGCTCTTTTTAACCGATTTATACTACGCTCAACGATTAAATTCGCTGGTAGCTAAGTCGTAACAGCCGCACGGCTCAATCCATCAGGTAAAGCTACGCCTGTCAGGGTTGGTATATTAGATGGGTGACCATCTTTACATACCGAGACTCTCCCGTGCCTCGGAATGCACGTTATGCCGTTGGTCCCGACTGTCATTCGTGGATCTTTGACAGTCGTTACGGGTCGTCAGAAGCCCGAAAGTCTGACAACCCAGTCATACCACTATGGGTATCGTTTTGCCCAGTTGGCAGTTACTGGGTTGTGGAGGTCAGAAAACAGTCGCTCCGTGTAAAATACTGGTATTCAGCTGTATCCGGTTAGACTGGAAGGCGACACCAACATAGTTGGGAAAAGGCTAGGCAGATTGAAACGTCATGACAAATTTTTTGTTTTTTATCTTATCCTGTATGAAAAAAATCATACGAGTACCTATTGTCACGAGGTAATACCGCATCCTATATCCATATTTTTGTATATTTTTCCAGCTTGCAGTCTCCACTCGGCTAAAAGGCGTAAACACACATGCATTGATAACATTGAGCGAAGGTACAATGCTTCCAGATAACGGGACAGCAACACGCTATTTCACGCCTCACCGTAACTTTTAAACAATATTTGTTTTGCTATGGTGCTAGTTACGTGCAACAATGACTACCGTTGCTTTTGACGGGAGATAATCGGCAGAACGTAAATATACTAACAGGTTAAAGGTGCTTAATGCTTTGCCGACAATGATGTTCTGTGCCTAAAAAAGCACGTTAAGCCGTTGATCCCAACTGTCATTCGTGGATCTTTGACAGTACGAGTCGTCAGAAGCCCGAAAGTTTGACAACCAGTCTTACCAAGGGAATCGTATTACCCAGTTACTAGGTTGTGAAGGTCAGATAGACAGTCACTCTCTGTAAAATACTGGTATTCAGCTGCATCTGGTTAGACTGGAAGCCGACCCAAAGTAATCGGGAACGGGCTAGGCTGATTCATTTGATGTTCTGTTCGGTCCATCTTCAAAGTCTTTAATAGTCATTGTAGAATCTTGTTGATCCCGTTTAAGTTGATTATTTCACTGCACTGGCTCTTCACCACACCAAGCATTTCGTGCGGCCCGCTTCACTTTCAACTGTTTCCCGCCATTCGTGGTGATTGACAGTTGATATTACGTTCAAAGGTTTCATCGTTTAACAAACTTTGCCGAATTAAATGTGACTGTTCCAAAATGGGAGTGACGGAATTAGTGCATTAATCTACTTATAATAATTTAGGTGGGAATATAAATCAATTTCTATTGGTTGATAGACACATTTTATTCGTTTTATTTCGGTTTTTCCGAAGATAAACGATAGAACCTTTGTCGTACTGAACTGATGTGAGACAGTGTTAACACTAGTAGTTCTGCGAACACTAGAACTCGCAAGCACAAACTTTTATCCAACAATAAAATAATATACTACCCTCCAATATATCAATGTATACCACAAAAGTTATTTAAAACGGGATATTTACTATATTTTTTTTTTCATCAGATCATCATCAATGTTTATGAGTCCAACTTAAAGTAACCTTTTGAAATAAAAAAAGAACCATTGAAATGGGATCTCATAAGGCGGAGATATCCAGTAGCCGCCTTTTTGCCCATTTTTGAAGGAAATACCTCTCCAATCAAAAATTCACGACGACAGAAACGTTCTATAAAATCGTTAAACATGTATAATTACGTCCAGATTGGTTGTAAAATACGACCTGTAGAGAAGTAGCAACAAACTGACAGACGAAAGCAAATTTTGCCAGACTTGAAGCAGAGACGCTACGCTCGCTCGGTCAAAAACTAATATAAACTACAGTACAGTCATCATCATCCATTCAGCTGAAAGACGCCCACTACTGGACATGTGTACGCATCCCCATCCCCACATCGACGATACGTATTTTTTGTAATCTAATTTTATTCTACGTCAGCTATTAAATTAGTTTTATTGAAATAATTTTTTTTCCACTAATCCCACTGTCTTTGCCCAGCCTTGTGTTCTTCGAAGTGTGATCATAGATTATTACAGTTAATTAGTTTGTAATCTGCCAGACTTTTCAGTTGAATTAGTTTTCTAATAAAGTTTTCAAGTTTTCGTAAATTCCAACTAATCGTACACAATACATTGTAAAGTACTTTAAAATTGACTTCACTTTTTACATTTCACACAATTCAGTACCTATAATTCTTTTTTAACGCACCATTAAATTTATTTGACAACGTAATCTATAATGAGGGTATTTTATCAAGTGCTCGCGCAATTTTAGAGAAACCAGGTGAAAGTTACACAAAATGGCAAAATGCAATTATTAAAAAACCGGTCAAGAGCGAGTCCGACTCACGCACCGAGGGTTCCGGTCCGATTTCTGAAAAACGTGTGCTATTTAGAGATCGGTTTATTTTTCCTGTAATCTTTACATAAACTTCTTTCTCATTGAATAATTTCAGATTTTTCTCTATGCAAATTTCGGAACTAAGGGACGGTATTTTTTTTTTACATTTTTCATCAAAAGTCGTAAATTAAGCGGCCTAAAAAGAAAAATGAAAAATGATTGAGAATGTGCAAATAGCGCTCTTTCATATGATCCCACATGCCCACTAGGGCAAAAGAAAGAAATAAAAAAATAAAAAACTGCTGCAGGGACTGAAAAATTCGAACTGGTGCTTCTAAGCACCAGTTCGAATTTTTCCCGTCCCTGCAGCAGTTTTTTATTTTTTTATTTCTTTCTTAATTACAAAATATTTGAGCAAACGTCATCTAAAACTGTTTCAAATTTCAAGTTGATAGCATTAGTAGTTCTTGAGATATCTAAGTGTTAAAGACGGACAGACACACACACAGACAGACTGAGTCGCACCATAAGCTTTCCTTTTTACCATTTCGTTACGGAACCCTAAAAAGAACAGGGCAATTGATAGCAATTATTATGGCGTCACTTCACCTTTAGCCGATGTTCGCACGGACGTATAAATATCGCGGCGGGATTTTATCGCGCACTGGACTTTCATCTCTCGGTGTTGAGCCGAGCTTCGAGAATCCAACCTAACAACGACAGAGTGCATCCTAGCACGTTGAAAAAACACACTGTTGGATTTTCAACTCTCGGCACTAAGCAGAGCGTTGAAAATCCAGTGCGCGAAAAAAAATCGCCGCGATATTTTTACGTCCGTGCGAACGTCGGCTTAGTGAGGCGACTATTCGAGTTAGTAACGTCCGAAAGTAAAAAAGGATATCGTCAATGAAACGCCACGAAAGAAAATTGCAATTTTCACATACGAAAGAATCATCAGTTTATTAACGATAAGTACCTATATATTAATTTGCGTATACTGCGGAACCATAACATAATCAATTTATAATTTTAACATTAATGATACATGCTGTCTATGTCCAACCAGTAATTGGTGTACAAATTGAATTTATTTGCATATTTGTTTTTTATTTTAATAACTGATAGAACATTCTGTTACTTCCTTCGAATTTAGTATCGCAATAAAATTAATAAGACCGAGACATACTATGTGTAATATAAAAGTATATGAATTAATACGTCTTCTCGGTAACCCCTCACATATGAGTGTCATAGAAACTCCCTCATACTTGAATCACTACGCTTGAGTTCACCTCAACAATTATTGCTTCAATAAAATGATCCAGTACCTAATAATGTTACAATAAGTCGATGTTCGCACGGACGTAATAATATCGCGGCGATTTTTTTTCGCGCACTGGATTTTCAACGCTCTGCTTAGCGCCGAGAGTGCAAAATCCAACAATGTGTTTTTTCGACGCGCTAGAATGCACTCTGTCGTTGTTAGGTTGGATTCTCGAAGCTCGGCTCAACACCGAGAGATGAAAATCCAGTGCGCGATAAAATCTCGCCGCGATTTTATTACGCCCGTGGGAACGGGGGCTAAATGTTTTCATATCAATCTATTACTTAAACAAACTCAATTGAGACAAGATTTTCAGCGTCTCGCTTACGAATAGCTTGCATGACAATGAAGCCTTAATACAGAGGCTGAAAACTTTGAAGTTATTATGGATTTCTTTACCTGTAAATACCTACTTAGCGTTAAAAGAAAAATGTAAAATTTTGGCAAAGTTTTTTTATTAATTCTGCTATTCCAAGAACCGTGGATGTCACGTAGAAATCTTTAATGTTTTGGTAACTTCGAATACTTACCTACTAAGATTTATCAATCAAAAAGCCTTTATAAGGTAGGTACTGAATTCAGGCTGAATATTTTTTGTATCTCAATTGGTTTATAGTTTAACTAGGTTCTGCCCGTGACTTTTTCCATCCGCGAGAAATTTCTTATCCCACCCATCCCGATCCTAGCGTGATATTAAATAGCTAGCCTTCCTCATTGCTTCTAATCTTATAACATTTTTTTCACTTTCATAGGTAGGTAGGTACCTACTCACATTCGTTCAGAAGTACTTTCAAACATGGACTCTCAACCTTTTGGTTGAGAACCTGTTTCGCAAAAAAAAAAAGAACTAGATATTGAACATACGTGTAAAGATACCGAATATGAGATACCATTTATATTTTTAACTATAAAAAAATTGTTTCCGCAGTTGGAGCTCCACTAGCTACTATATAGATGAGGGAATTTAACATAGTTCAACAAAATAATTACTATTTGTCCTTTAGATAATATTACATTTTTAGCTGTATTAGACAAAATGAAAAAAGTCAGAAATTGACTTGTGGTCGAATGGTCTCCTATTATGAGATTCTAGAAGTTCCTAATCTGAGATCTCATGTTAGGTTCCTTCGCTTATGTTATGAGTTATGAGGTTCAAACAAATGAAAAATGAAAAAAAAGGTTTTTAGTCAAATTTTTAATTTGCATTTGTTATCTAATGTAGTCAAATTTCCTCAGTCTTCAAAATACAGGCGATAACAAAAAAAAAATATATTAATCTAACTTTTGCATAATATTAGATACTCACTAATTATTAGATACCTCATATATGGAACCCCAACATATCTCATATTACGACCACACATATAGGAAACCAGAACGAATTGGGACAAGAAAACAAGCAGCGTAACGTTACTGTTGTTTATTCTGCACGAAACTAAACTAAAAATGCACTGCCATGTGCTTATATAGCTTTCTACACCATAAAACTGCAAATAGGTGGCGTGCCAAGCAACTTCCGGAAATAAAATATTAAATATTATTTTAACAGTCTGCAATTGACTTCCGTTCTCTAACCGGAAGTCGGTTGCAGAAAGTCTCAAATAATGCAATAAAACTAACAAATCGATCTGCACCCAATCAACAAGATTTAGCTACATTAAAAACAATACGCTTTTTATAAAAAGCTAACATTCGGCCTTCCTGACATTAAGTTTGTCCTCAAACTATAAAGCTAACAATATTCTCAACTATGAAATAATAAGTTAGTGACAACTTAGCCCACCGCTTAAAAGGTAAGATATTACATAATCGTATTTTGTTAATTTCACATTTTCATTAGCTCATTCATACTTTTCTGTATTAATTTACCTTCGTCAAACATTGCACCGCAAGCTTCACTGGACAAGCACTCTCACTTGCCAGCCACTGTACGACTTCCAATGAGCGACTCATAATATCTCAACATCTTATTCTGCATATACCACACATTGCACCGCAAGCTTCACTGGACAAGCACTCTCACTTGCCAGCCACTTGTACGACTTCCAATGAGCGACTCATAATATCTCAACATCACATTCTGCATATACCACACATTGCACCGCAAGCTTCACTGGACAAGCACTCTCACTTGCCAGCCACTGTAAGACTTCCAATGAGCGATTCATAATATCTCAACATCACATTCTGCATATACCACACATTGCACCGCAAGCTTCACTGGACAAGCACTCTCACTTGCCAGCCACTTGTACGACTTCCAATGAGCGACTCATAATATCTCAACATCACATTCTGCATATACCACACATTGCACCGCAAGCTTCACTGGACAAGCACTCTCACTTGCCAGCCACTTGTACGACTTCCAATGAGCGACTCATAATATCTCAACATCACATTCTGCATATACCACACATTGCACCGCAAGCTTCACTGGACAAGCACTCTCACTTGCCAGCCACTGTACGACTTCCAATGAGCGACTCATAATATCTCAACATCACATTCTGCATATACCACACATTGCACCGCAAGCTTCACTGGACAAGCACTCTCACTTGCCAGCCACTGTACGACTTCCAATGAGCGACTCATAATATCTCAACATCACATTCTGCATATACCACACATTGCACCGCAAGCTTCACTGGACAAGCACTCTCACTTGCCAGCCACTGTACGACTTCCAATGAGTGACATCATATTCTGCATATGCCAAACATTGCACCGCAAGTTTCCTGGTCAAGCACTCTCACTTGCCAGCCCACTGTACGACTTCCAATAAATGGCCTATGCTTTAGGTGGGATATGTACCGTGGGACTTCACCGGCTGTTGACCACTCAACGCGAGCTTCGTCAACACAGTTTATTTATCAAGCCAGCCACCCCACGACTTCCATCTCCAAATCATTTATTTTTCTGGTAAGTACTTATGTATTTTCATTTTTGCTTAATTAAAGTAGTACCAATGTTTTACTTTAATAATTTATTAATTTTCGCTTAAATCATTACATATATCTCTATTATTTCTAACACAGACTAACTTCTAACAAAATAACTTCATAATTTAATTCTCTTTTCCTCTTCACTTTCAATAACTTAATTATAAAATTGATAGATTAATTTTATTAAACTAAATATTTATGTTATTCTTTCCTTTATTAATATTTTTTTTTTTTTTTTTAACTCTTTCAGATCAACCGTATCATAAGGAGAGATGGAAATCATAAACTTCTTTCAATTATCTTAATGATATAACACAATTTTCCGTTTGTATATCCTATAACTCATTAAGTCATTACATACTGTGTAATAAAATGTGTCTTTCATTTATCACCTACCAAATCAACTTGATCATTCATTCCGAATCAGATTCTGAACTTATTTCATTAATATTGGTGCTAATCCATGGCTGTATCTGATCCACAGCCCAAATATTACAATACTGCTTTCTGCCAATGCTAGACCCTGGTATGCTCGAGACTTCATATCTATCATTATCTAAAACTTTTGTAATTCTGTAAGGACCCGAGTATACAGGCAATAGCTTTTTACTTTGACCTTCATTATGACCTATCTGTTTTTGAATTTTTACTAAATCCCCTATTGCATATATCTTAGCTTCTTTACGTGTCCTATCAAATCTATCTTTCTGTTTACATTGGTCTTTCGTTATGTGTTCGCTAACTTCGGTTCTTATTTCATTTATGTCCCTGTCTAACTGCCTCGTGTCTAAAAATATTTCATTCATAATATTCTCACTACTATGGATCAGATTACGACCAAACAGAGCTTCTGATGGGGTTTTCCCTATACCTTTATTTAGGGTATTATTTAACCCCCACTGAATATTACCCAGCTCTGAATCCCATTTGGTCTCTCCTAATTTATCGGTATATGAAGTTAACGAGCCTAACACGGTCCGATTGTAGCGCTCCACTTGGCCATTGGCTCGAGGTGAGGCGACAGCGTTCAAAACGTGCTTAACGTGGTTTTTCTCGCAAAACTTTCGGAACTCATCAGAGGTAAATGAGGTGCCTTGATCGGAGATTAAACGTTTCGGATAGCCAAATGTTGTGAAAACATCATCTAATGCCCTAATAGTTAGACTTGACCTTAAATTCCGCAATGGTTTTAAAATACAGAACTTAGTAAACCCGTCAACAATTACAAGTAAGTAAGCATTACCCCTTGAACTTTTTACAAAGGGACCCAGGTGATCAATATGAACTGTTTCAAAGGGAATATCGTTTTTTGTTATTGGATGTAAAAAACCTTCTTTTTTTCCCGCAGGTAATTTTCCGTATGCACAATGTAAGCAAGACTTGACATATTTTGTAATAAACTTTTTCATCTTTGGGAACCAATAATCTTTTTTAATTTTAGATAAAGTTTTATCAACTGAAAAATGGCCGATGTCGTCATGATTTTGCTGACATATTTGCCACCTGGCCCCCTTTGGAACTACCCATTTTAATTCACCATTAACTTTTCTAAACAGCCGGTTACGTTGAATAACAAAATTTTGTTTTATATCAATAATCTCTTCGTACTTTGAATCATTTAACACATCTTTAATAAAACATATTTTAGGATCTGTTAATTGAACACTGAGTAACCAGTCGTCTTGTGTAATATTCAAAACTCTTAACGAATCTACTTCATTGTTTGTATGCCAACTTTCTTGAGGGTTTCTACTCAACGCGTCTACGTGAGTCATACTGTGATTAGGGCGATAAATGATGTTGCAGTCGTACTCTTGCAAGGCCAGCCACCACCTAGCAATTCGTGGTAGAATGTCTCGTTTTGAAAAAGTAGACCTTAAGGCGTTACAGTCCGTGACTATTGTGAATTTTAATCCGAGCAAATATACACGAAAACGCTGAAGTGAAGTAACTACTGCTAACGTTTCTAAATCATAAGCGTGAAACTTTTGTTCATCAATAGTAGTTTTTCGACTAAAGTAGGCAACTGGCCTGAAAGGAGCGTGATCGTCTTCCTTCTGCAAAAGTATGCCTGCCAGTCCAACCTTACTCGCATCCGTGTGTAATTCCGTGACATAATTTGGATTATACAAAGTTAACAAAGGGCGTTCTATTAATTTATCTTTAAGAGACTCAAAAGCAACCACCTGTTCGTCTTCCCATCTCCACAAACAGTTTTTTCTTGTAAGATCAGTTAGTGGCCTTGCTATTATCGAAAATTTTTCTATGAATTTACGAAAGTAACTAGCCAAACCAATAAATTGTCTTACTTCGTGTACATTTCGTGGTGTGGGAAAGTTTCTCACAGCTTCGATTTTAATTCTACCCGGTTTAACTCCTTCATTTGTAATTTCGTATCCCAAATAATCAATAGATGTTTGAAAGAAATGACATTTCTGTATATTTAAAGTTAATTTGGCTTCATTAAGCAGTTTAAAAGTTTTCTCTAATTTTTGAATGCCTTCTTCAAAGCTTTTTGAGGGTATTATCAGGTCATCCATATAAGCAATAGCTGGCTTGTCTGATGCGATTCCAGTAGACCCCTGAGCGGAATTTAACCCAAGAGCCTGGCCCATGGTCCTCTGGAATACAGAGGGCGCATTGGCCAGACCAAAGGGCATCCTCTTAAATTGATACAGACCATCAGGCGTAACAAAAGCCGTGACGTGTCTGCTCTCTTTTTTTATTGGAACCTGATAATACCCACTCATTAAATCGAGAGTTGTAAAGAACCTACAGCCACTTAATTGATCCAACTGGTCTTCTATCAATGGCAATGGGAAGTGGTCCTTAACAGTTCGACCATTCAGTGTTCTGTAATCTACACACAAGCGATGTCCCCCAGTTTTCTTTGATACGAGTATGATCGGACTAGCGTAACATGATGAAGACTCCTCGATAATGTCATGTACTAATAGTTCCCTAACCATTTCTTGCACTATCTCTCGCTCTTTAAAACTTAACCTATAAGGCCTGTAAACAACAGGGGTGTCATCAGTTAATTTAATTTCCATTTCACTGAGATTAGTGCAACCCAATTCCGAGAGATTTTGAGCAAAACTTGTTCTATATTTTGATATTAACCCTTGTACTTTATCGATTTCTTCTTTTGTTAATTCTGAATTAATGTTAACCTCGCTTGCTTCAATTGGACTATAATCTGATTGTAATCTAAAACAATTTAATTCCTTGATATTATTATCGTAACCGATTTTATAAGCTCTAACCAGCAGCAAATCTTTTTTTAAATGCAACGTTGCGTCATTTAAAATAATTATAGGAATATCACAACAGTTCCCCACAATCTTGTACACTCCTTCTTTAATCCAATATTGACAATTATTATAATTGCGATAGCTACCCAAGACAAATACCGTGGAGTCCTCGACTACAGAAGTATAACATTTAATTAAATCGGTTTTAGTAACAGTATAATCCTTGAAAACGTATAGTTTGATAATGCTATTATTTTCATGTTCAATGCCAGGCAAGATTTCATTACAAAAATTATCACGTTTTAAAATCTCTAGACTATTATTAGTCTTTATAACTAGAATATCTGATAATTCAGTGAAATTTTGTCCAACTAGTAAGGGTACATGTAGCTGGTTAGATGCAACCACATAAATAGTGATCTTGGCCTCAACTCCATCTATAGCTAATAATATTTCAGTTTTACCTATAGGTACGATGTGGGTCTCTCCTATTCCTTTAATGATAGGTAAAGAACTCTCACTAATGATTAAGTTATACTGATATGCTAGTGTATCTTTAATAAGTGTGCATTGGCTTCCAAAGTCGATAAAGCATTGAACCTGAATAGAATTATCATTAATAGTAGCATTTTTATAATATTTATTTTGTGAACTGTCCAAATCAATAGTAGTAGTCATTAAAACCCGTTTTTGTTGGTTATTATCTTGTTCTTTATTTTTGTTTGAAAAACAGTCTTCAGTTTTATGCCCATATTTTTTACAATTTTCGCACTTAATAATGGGTTTTGGACATTGTAAAACTCTGTGGCCACTTTGTTTACAATTAAAGCATACTGAAGGAGTACCGTTTGCTTGCCTACATTGGTTTGCACGATGACCACTTTTACTACAAATATGACAAACTATGGTGGAATTATTCGGCAAAGAGGTAGATTTAGATTTATTTTTATGTACTAACTCTCTTTGATCACGGCACATGTCTTTAAGGTATTTTAACAAATCTTCAGGTTGACCAAAACGGGCTGAAGATGCTCCTGCTCTAATAGTGCGGTCCTCAAGACCGTAAATGATACAATCAACTGCTTTCTTGCCCGATATATCACATGCATTCAACAAAATCATTTTATCATAATAGTAATCATCGAGGGAATCACCTATTTTATATTTCTTTTCTAGCATTTCAAATAATAAAGCACCATAATTAGTATCTGAAGGAAACGCACGTTTTAAATTATGTTGCCATTCTACCCACGTATATTTTATAGTTTTAAGCCCTTCATACCATTTTTTGGCATGACCTACTAATCGTGGCAAAGCAAAATGAGTAGTTTGGTGATCAGACCAACCATAGATATGAGCACATTCGTCGACTTTAGATAGCCAGGTATCTATTCTTTGATTTTTAACGGACGGGTCAAATTCAGGAATTATATTTTTGTCACATTTTAATGGAGAATATGAAGAATGATCAGGTTTCACACGAGAAGAAATAAAGCTCACTAAATCATGCAAATTAATTGGCAAATTACAATTAAGTGGGTTACTTTCCAAACCTCCATCTGGAACTCGTGAAGATCCTGGTACTGCCTCTCGTCCAGTCTCCGCAGCGTAGCTCCTATTTTCTTCCACGGGTACAGGTTCAGGCACATTACAGTAATCTTCCACCGCTATAGAAGCAACCTCGCCTGCTGGTTGCCCTGCTATTGGAGTTTCACATGACCTGCCATCATTCAAGGTTCTTCTGTTTGGACTTCTGCTGGTCTTCCTGGTTTGGTGTGATCTTCTGGATTTTTGTTTTCTTTTGTGAATATGTGTACGACTGTTAGAATTTGAATGTCTTTTATCCTTTCGTCGTTTTGAATGTCTCTCTGCATACGAATAATCACTTGTTTCACTTGATGAAGAGTCACTACTCACATCACGAGTGCGTTTAGGCATAATAAAGTTCACTACAGAAACACTATACCGTTTAAAGTTCACCACAGAAGCACAATGTACAGTTTATAACAATGTCTGTTTTAACGCTTACAAAGAGACGATAGAAAAACAAAAAAAAAACAAAAAAAACTTATTAGTTCTTAGTTCACTTGTACTTTATAGGTATAATCCCACTTCTGATATAGGAAACCAGAACGAATTGGGACAAGAAAACAAGCAGCGTAACGTTACTGTTGTTTATTCTGCACGAAACTAAACTAAAAATGCACTGCCATGTGCTTATATAGCTTTCTACACCATAAAACTGCAAATAGGTGGCGTGCCAAGCAACTTCCGGAAATAAAATATTAAATATTATTTTAACAGTCTGCAATTGACTTCCGTTCTCTAACCGGAAGTCGGTTGCAGAAAGTCTCAAATAATGCAATAAAACTAACAAATCGATCTGCACCCAATCAACAAGATTTAGCTACATTAAAAACAATACGCTTTTTATAAAAAGCTAACACACAGAAACATCACAAAATTGCTGCCTATTTTTGGTTGACGAGGAAGACTGTTACATCGCACTCATATCGTGAAATTAATCTATAATTGATATAATAACCGTAAATTATGTTGTGTTGTTGTGTATTTATGTTGTTTTTTGCTTCCGCAAAAATCCACAGCCCACATTCTATAGCGTCTGTGGCTGGCGCGCTCTGTTGCCCTATAGGTACATATAAATGTACTCTGTGTCTGTCACACATTTGAACTCGTTGCTATGACGCTTCAAGCGACACTAGCGCTAAGTGGTTGTCGTGAATAGTTTAGCCAATAACTTGCTATCTCATATTTGTGACTATCTCATAATAGGCATCTTTACCCTACTACCTCCTCGTACAATAAACTCTATTCAATAATTCAAGAGGACATTCATTATTTCGGTACAGAACAAAAAATGTAATTAAAACAACCCGCAAACACACCCAATCTACAGCAAACTCAATAATATCTGTTACTTCGTCAAGTTGCCACAATGTACTCACATTTTCGATTTGCCCAAATGGTATTAGAGTAAAAAGCGGCCCCGGGTTATTCGGATAAATTAATTGAAAAGGGATCAGAATTGACCCTTGTTTTGACTGCACAAATAGAATTAAAGTACGCCCCACGTAGGTACTGATATTGAGAGGTCGATTAACAGAGCAAATAA
This sequence comes from Cosmia pyralina, assembly GCA_946251885.1. Classification (NCBI taxonomy): domain Eukaryota; kingdom Metazoa; phylum Arthropoda; class Insecta; order Lepidoptera; family Noctuidae; genus Cosmia; species Cosmia pyralina. Next base: position 16,349,429 of record OX276355.1, read on the forward strand.
ATTTGATACCAATGACTGTGTAATACAAAAGGTTGGGCGCACCTCATCAGTCGATATTCGGAAAATGGGTGCTTTTTAGTCAAATATTTGCTCACCTATTAAAAACTATGGCTTTGTCTCGTTTTAAAAGAGAATTCAGCTGCTAACAATGACAATCGATTTGCTGGAGTCAAATAGGTGAAGTCAGTATGAGGGATGTGAACTAGCTTATTTTTACGAATCCAGTATACCTACAATAACAATAACTTTTTTTTTGTGGATGGGAAATCATCAAATGGCTTCTCTCGCTCTGGGAGGGCGTGTCAGACTTTTACTGACTAAAACCCACCCGTGTTCCTTCAGTTGCCTGTGCCAGGGCCACGATATCTCTTTCAAACAACCCGCGACCCCGACGGCAATACTTACAATAACTGACACTCTTGATACAATAATAACTGCCTACGACCCACTCGTTTCAGTCGTGTTCTTGGGCCCTAAAACTCTGACCAAAAAACTTAGTACATTCATAGAATCTTATTATAATATTTCTGACAAACAAAAAACATTATTCGAATTCGCATTATCTTAATAGGTGTCAAATAGGTACATATAATTATTTTTGTAATTTGTGATAACCTTTGCCAATCCCAGTCAGAGAGACAGTTCGCATTGTGCAAAGTTGGTCAGTAACGAAATTAAAATCGTTAATTGATATTACAAATAGCCATCCCTTTGTATATGGGATTAACCACATAAGTATTTCTTGATACCGATAAATAGGTCATCTGCATTATACTGACATTCATACAAAATTATTAACAGGAACATGTTATCTGTTTTATTACCAGATACCTAACCATTACCTATTCTATATAAAATGCTTTTTAACCGATTTCAAAAAGGAGGAGGTTCTCAATTCATCGGAACCTTTTTTTTTGAGGTTCTCAATTTTTTTTTTTTTATGTATGTTCCTCGATTACTCGAAGATGGCTAGACCGATTTGGATTTTTTTTCTTTTGTTCGAGAGGGTATACATCACAGTTGGTCCCATATAAAATTGATTAACTTTGCTTGGGTAGTTTTTGAGTTAGCTTCAATAATACTTATTTTTTCCCCACTTTTATATGGATGATGTTCTAGTTTGTTTTGCAGGTAGTGGTATTTGAATTTGTGTAGGGTAGGTACACAACTAAAAAGTGAAAAATAAAAACTTTTTTACAAAAAAATACGGCCGACTTCCAAAAACAACACTACAAAGTGAAAAATAACTTTAATTTCGGAAGTCGGTGGCAAAAAACGAAAATACATTTAACTAGACACCGACTTCCGAAATTAAAGTTATTTTTCACTCTGTAGTGTTGTTTTTGGAAGTCGGTTGTATTTTTTTGTACAAAAGTTTTTAAATAACAGATCCCTTGACTTTCTCTTACTTTGTAAGCAAATAGAATTTCAATTTTGTACCAATTAGGTCACTCAATTACTTATTTTAAGCACCTAATGTGTCTTGAAAGTACTTCCAAATAAATTATAGTTTAAAAAAACTAAAAAACATGCTTTAATACCATTAAACTGAACTAAAAAGTAAAAATAATTTTTTCAATGTAAGAATAAAGTGATTAACGAGAAAATTAATGTCATTGTAAAAAATTCTTGTCTTAAGACATTCTTACACTAACTCTGTAAAAAGTACCCCACGCTTTTTATAAAAATACATTAATTTTCTCGTTAATCATTATATTCTTACATTGACAATTTTAATTTTTAACTTTTTAGTTAAGTTTAATGGTATTAAAGCGTGTTTTTGAGTTTTAAAGCATCATGAACAGGTAGAAATTAGCTGATACCTACGAGTATATCTGCTTTTGGAAACCGAAACTTGGATATGGTAGCCGTTTCTCAGGCTCCCATCTCCGGAAGGAAATCGTTAATCCTGATGATCCTGGTCAGGATAATGGGACAAAATGATTAAATTATTGTATTGTCATCGGACCCTGATTTTTTTTTTAATTTCGAATTAATCCGATCATTTAAAGTGGGTAAAAATTGAGTTGAAAGATTCCGTTACATACAAACATACATACAGGTGAAGCTAATAAAAACAAAAAAAACATAAACAATGACATCCCTACACATAACACAATTTTTTTTCCAACAAGATAAAAACAACATATCCTAGCTAGCCAATCTCCATGACAGCATACGACAGACGCAGCGAGGGTAGCAAGACCCCACCAGCCCCCTGAACTCACCCGTCCCGACGGATTACTCACACTCCACCAACTTGAGCCGAACATCCCATCGTTAAGGTACACTAATATTATAACAAAATTCTAAATATACCAATATGGTTCGGTGATCATGCATGAAATTAAGGGATGATAGCATTCGGTGCACAGTGTGAACGTGATAAATGGTTGTGAAATTTGATCGAAATACCTAACCTTGCGAAATGGGTCTCTAGGATGGGATTTGGGTAAGGATAGACAAGGATATACAAAGATATTTGGAAGTAAAAGTATACGTGCGTTGGAGCTATGCATAGGTGTACAGTGGCCTTAGTGCGAGTTTTTATACTACTCGATCGCGTTTATGTTAACGTTAACGTACGTCAATTTGTATGGAATATTTGTGTTTCCTAGGAGCTCGTGGCTAAGTAATAACAGCCGCACGGGTCGATCCATCAGGTTAATCTACGCTTGCCGGGGTTGTCCGTGGATGGGTGACCATCTTTACATATCGAGACTCCTCCGTTCCTCGGAAAGCACGTTAAGCCGTTAGTCCCGGCTGTCATTCGTGGATCTTTGACAGACGTTACGGGTCGTCAGAAGCCCGAAAGTCTGACAACCAGTCTTACCAAGAGGTATCGTATTACCCAGTTAATGGGTTGTGGAGGTCAGATAGGCAGTCGCTCCATGTAAAATACTGGTATTCAGCTGCATTCGGTTAGACTGGAAGCCAACCCCAACATAGTTGGGAAAAGGCTAGGCAGATTGATTTGTGTTTCCTATTATAGTCACCAGACGGCGCTTTTTCAGTTTCAGTACAAATTGAAATTTACGTTAACGTGATCGAAAAAGTGAGAAGTCAGTATAAAAACTCGCACTAAAGCCTCAAATTAGGGGTCATCAAGGCAGCTCCCTAAGTCATTGGAGTAAACGCAGACCTCATCTAGTTCTTAAAATGTGATTGACGTGTAAAAGTGTTAGTACAAACGTACTTACAGAAATAAAATCAATTATTGCAACAAGAGTTCTTCTAGTAGAGTACCTACATACATAATCTCTAAAAAATATCTTATCGGATCAACAGCATTAGAGTTTGAAACAGTCAGGCATAGATAAACTTCAAGTTTAACGAAGCCCTTCACATTAGCATAGCTTGTCGTCAGACTTAAAAGTTAACTTGAGGTTTCAGAAATCGGCCATGGTAAAACAACCACCACAGACCATTTAAGTACTATAACTAAGTTTGCAAATGCAAGGCTATAAGTAGGTATTTAGTTTCATGTGTCGGTTACACCGAGGAGCCAGATACACTCTGTGGGTGGGATAAACCGATTTTCGTCGTATGAACGTTTGATCCGTAAACCGCTTCATGCTGTTGCCCGCGAGAAGAGCTTAGTCCGGACCGCACGCACACTATTGGCTAGCTAAATATGCCTGAATTCCCCAAATGAGTATGCAGACGACCAGGTGTATGTTACACCCTCATTTTTAGGGTTCCGTAGTCAACAAGGAACTCTTATAGTTTCGCTATGTCCGTCTGCTATCCGTCCGCACCTTAGCTCAGAGAATTAGTACTAGAAAGCTATAATTGGACATGGATATATAAGTGCCCCCCCCCCCCCCCGCGCCAGCTAAACGGTTAATTTCGGATGAGTGGAAAAATCACGATAGTAGTATATTATATAACGAAGTTAAAAGGAAAACTATCACAGCTAAGTAGTCAAGTTTACGAGTAATATTCAAATATTCATGCCGCTTTTTTCACTAATTAGGTCCCATGTAACAGAAGAGCTCGTGGCTAAGTAATAACATCAAACGGTTGGTCCGCGGATGCGAGACTCTCCCGAGCCTCGGAAAGCGAGTTAAGCCGTTGATCCCCGCTCTCAATCGTGGATCTTTGACAGTCGTTAAGGGTCGTCAGAAGCCCGAAAGTCTGACAACCAGAAATATAAAGGGGTATTGTATTACTGAAGGCTATTTTAACCCTAAAACACACGGTCTCGTATTATGTTGATAGGAAAACACCCATATACGCGTGTTTCCTGGATTTGTCGAGGGCATTCGATCTAGTGGATTATGGTACACTCTGGGCTAAACTTGGAGAGACTGGGGCGCCCCCTGAACTTGTCAACATCTTTTCACACTGGTATAAACATCAAAAAAATTACGTGAAATGGGGAAACGTACAGTCTGATGAATATACACTGGAGTGTGGTGTGAGGCAGGGGGGCCTATCCTCTCCGAGACTTTTTAACCTCTATGTCAATCAGCTGATCGAGGAACTCAGTAGTACTCATGTCGGATGTCACATAGACAATGTGTGCGTTAATAACATCAGCTATGCGGATGACATGGTGCTGCTGAGTCCCTCGGTTGGTGGCTTGAGAGAACTTCTCCGTATATGTGAGTCATATGCTGGAGTGCACGGCCTGAGGTATAACGAGAAGAAAAGTGAGTATATGCTTATTAGTGGGAAAAACAAAAAACCGGAGCATATACCACCTGTATATCTGAACGGTGTACCTTTGGGTCGTGTATCCCAGGTCAAGTATCTAGGACACATTGTGACCGAAACTCTGTGTGATGACGCAGATATTGAGAGGGAGCGAAGGGCATTGTCGGTCCGGGCTAATATGTTGGTACATAGGTTTGCGAGGTGTACAGCAGAAGTGAAAGTAACACTGCATAGAGCATACTGTCAAAGCTTTTACACCAGCGCCTTATGGGTCAACTATACGCAGCGGGCCTACAATGCTCTTCGTGTGCAATATAATAACGCCTTCAGGATTCTTGTGCGGCTGCCCCGATTTTGCAGCGCCTCGGGCATGTTTGCTGATGCGAGGGTAGATGACTTTTTTGCAGTAATGCGCAAAAAGTCATTTTCACTAATACGCCGAATTCGGGGCAGCGGTAACGGAATTCTGAGGATGATTGCAGAGAGACCTGAGACCAGTAGTGTGCTGGGGAGATTTCTAGAGTTGCATATTACATGAAATTATTATTAGAATTGAATTAAAATGTATTAATATAGTATACTAACATAGTTATTAAGACCTTTGTTACTAACAAATCTGACATGTATAATTTTGTTAATAATTTTGTTATGGGCTAAATTGCCTGAAATAAATTGATTTTATTTTTATTTTATTTATTTTATTACCTACTTGGCAGTTAGTTATTGGGTTGTGAAGGTCAGAAAGGCAGTCGCTCCATGTAAAATACTTGTAATCAGCTGCATTCAGTTAGAATGGAAACCGACCCCAACATAGTTGGGAAAAGGCTAGGCAGATTGATTTAGATCCTGATGTAATATGGACTTCGGGCGGCTACTGACAAATTCCTATTGGACATACCCACTAAAGCCGGGCAGCCCGACCTGGGCATCGAACTCAAGACTGCTCAACAATCGCGCTTGCCTCTCCTAGACTTACGAGGCAAGCTGGCTACATAAAGGTAGTGCTGACACAAACACAGGTTATAGGTAAAAAACCTCAAATAGTCGACCATAGTCCGAATTTATTACTGTCATTATTTTTATATATCTCTATCGAAGACTTTTTAGTTGCTCAAACTTTTTGCGTGTTACAGATCATCATCTGCCTAGCCTTTTCCCAATTGTCTTGGATTCGGCTTCCAGTCTAACCGGATGCAGCTGAATACTGTTATTTTACATAGAGCGACTGTAGACTGACCTCCACAACCATTTACTGGGTAATACGATACCCCAAGGTTGTCAAACTTTTGGGCTTCTGACGACCCGTAAAAGATCCATGAATAACAGCGATCATTCTGGTAAATGTGACATGTGTCATAAAAATAAATGAAGACAGTAAGTAAAACTGTAACACTTCTCTGAGATGCTGAAAAATATTCTTGCTGACATTTTAAAGAATTTATAAATGTTAAACTTAGCCTTCTTCCCATGGAGGTAGGCAGAAACACAGAACGCTACCTCGTAGCAGGTACACATACTCCTTATGGACCTTCGTAAAGGATTTTTATTAATTTATTTATTTTTACACAAATCATTTTATAGAGAAAAATACTTAAACTATTATTATTTGTTTTCAAAGTAAACAACACAGAACTCGTCTTCGAGCTTATAGATACTTTTTTTTAACAGCCCTTCCAGTTAACCGCGGATGGCTTCCCTGCTCCACTGAACAACAACTTAACTGCATTGTTTTACATGCTGAAAACCATTATTATGTTCATTCTTGATAACTACAAATGAGAACAAATCTTTCAAAAAGATAATTAAGTCAAAATTATTAATAAGTCATGGAAAATAATTAATCACACACCAGAAAAATATTCTTACAACAAATACTTTCTAATCTACATGTACACCAAATCAATGATTGCACTACTATTAACTAATTGAATATCAAATTGATGAATAGATTGATGTGCAAACAGTATTTTTGATGTATACGTATCTGTTGGGAAAAATTGGTAATTTTTTATGTGCGTTTAAATACTACTCTGTTATTTGACGTAAGTAATTTGGATCCCATGAGGTCAAACCTTCTGCAGAAGCTATTCAATTAAACACACACTCAATTAATTCAACAAATTTCTTAGGAAAAGATAATAATAGGCTTTGGCTTCTACCACTTTGAGTTATCTGTTGAATGCTGAGTCACAGAGGTTGTTGCCCTCAACACAAAGAATAACAAACGTCTCGCGGGGGAGGCGGGCAATAAATCAAGTGACGTCATAAATAGGGAGAAACTCTCGCTGTCGGTAAGTGTCGCATTTTCCGACTCATAACGTAGGCCTAATGCAGTCCCGCGAATGTTACAATATAAGGGTTTCTTCGATTGTCGGGGAGTTGCTTATTGGTTCATGACTGTGCGAATGCGTGGGATGTCTTTTGTTTTGAAGACTATTGACTTTTTGAAAATAGAAGTGTTTATAACGTACCTACATTTGGGTGGCCATTGGTTCTGGTTGGAAAATGATTAGATCTTCCTGCTTAAGGCCCTACCTTGAAAATAAATAGTAGCTTGATGGGCGTGACTTACTTTCCCCGCACGCAGGGAGTGGCAGTTCCATCTTCCGTGGTCGGTCGGTCGCAGCCACAAACTTTATCTGAACCAGTGCTCAAAACTGGAACTAAAACGGAATTTAAAAACGTTACTTAGCATGAGCTTTGGCTAAGCATTATTTTTGTCACTGTCGCACAACTGTCAAACTAAAAATGCAAGATAAAGACGGAAACATTATCTAAGAAAAAGTGCGTGCTAATTAACGTCAATTTATCTCGGTCTCTGAAATTTTTGCACATAGCGAACTATGGAGTAGACAAATAATACAAAATATTTAACTAATTAAGGTATGTTCAACATAAAATTAAAAATTGTTAATTAATCTTCTATATTTATATAAAAACCAGCCAAGTGCGTGTTTGACCACGCACTATGAAGGGTTACGTAGTTGGGATGAATTAATTTATCCCAAGAACAAACTTAACTTTGTAGTTGAAAAAATGTTCTCCCATAAGTAGGTACTACCCGTTCATTTCATCCGCCCGCTCAGTTCCGATAGCATGCTACTATCGGAGCGGGCGGTAGAGGTTGGTCGTGTTAAGTAATAAAAATTGAAAAGAATACCTAATCTAAAAAAGTAGTAATCTAATCTATAACATTCTGTCATGTTGATTGTCTGTGGTAATAAAAATAAAAAGTCACTTCTCTCTGGTGTCAAAAAATGGTATGAGTTATTTTATTAAAATAATATCCTCTGCTATAAAAAACCAACAGGTTATAGGCCCAGAGCGCTCAGAAATAATAAAATCTAAAATCCTAACAGTGAGAATTAAGAACCAAAAATAAACTATATAGAACAATTCTGGAAAAGTAAGAGCATTATTATTTGATTCAAAAGAAGAAAGCCATCTATGGGGAGAAGCTGCAAAAACTGCTGCATATCTTATTAATAGAATACCAGCATAAACACTTAATAACTTAACACCTATAGAATTATGGACTGGACAACAACGAGATCTTAGAAATATCGAGATATTTGGCTAAAAGGATTTAGTAAGAAACTTAGACATTTACAAAAACTAGAGTCTAGAACCAACAAAATGATCATGATTGGTTATGCGTAGTATTACAAGTAGAGATGTAATATTTAATTTCAAAGAAAACAGAGAAGAAAACTTTGAGGAAGAATGTATAAAGACTAATGAAAATATAGTGGACAATATTATACTACATGAAGAAAGGAACACAGAAGACAAATACAATAATATAATGAAAATTGAAATAAACCTTGAAGAAAACTCTGTCCAACACTTTACAAGAAGAAAATAACATACTAGAAATCATAGAAGATACACATGATACTAAAAATACTTAAAATTAAGACCAAAGTACAAGTTCACAAAGACCTAGAAGACAATGTAAAATACCAATAAGATATGTGTATCTTATTGGTATTTTACATTGTCTTATGCTATGTGTGTCTTGATTATGCTATGTTAACATTTCAAGAAGTGTTGACATGTCCTAAAAATAAAGAATAGATAAAAGCTATAGATTCAGAAAAGAGATCTTTACAACAAAACCAAGTTTGGGTTATAGTAGAAAACGAAGAAGCAAAAGGAAGAAATATTATAGCTAGTATTTTCAAAATAAAACCAGATGGAAAATTCAAAGCCAAGACTTGTAGCGAAAGGCTGTCAACAAATGTATGGATTGGACTATGAAGACACATTTAGTCCAGTTACTGAAAAGTTACTTGGAAAGCTTTTCTAAAAAGTTTCTGCTTTTTCAAACAACTCTAACATACTACAAGCGCATACATTTCACACACACACACGACACAAATACATTAAACATACACACAACACATACACATGACACATACAGTCATACACTTACACTTTACACCACAAACCTCACCTAATTCACACTAGAGAGAGGCTATACATTTTGTTTTTATCTTTTATATTTAGTCTTTTCTATCGTTCGTTTCTTTGTTTTATAACTTTGTTTTCTTTTTGTACTCAATCGATAGCTACTTACCCAATAACTCCGTACTAGTTTTGTATAAATTGAGAGATGTATTAACAGAGAGAGTCCTGGCACCCATAACACAAGTTGAATCTTAGCTTGGGTGCTAGTGGTTCATCAGTGATTTATGCAAGAATATGTCATAGAATTATCTCATTGCCGCAAATTGTAAAATTGGAAATAAAGTTATTATTTATTTTATTTATTTATTTAGTTATGAATGACTTATGAGTATATAGTAGTTCATTTAGAATATTAATGGCTATTGGTGCTTCAAAAAATCTACATGTCAAGTCGTTAGATATAAAAACAGCTTTTTTAAATGGAGATTTAAAATAAAATATTTTTATGGCTTTACCTGAAGGTTATGAAGAATATGACAGAAATACAAAAGTCTGTAAACTCAAAAAAAGTTTATATGGAATAAAACAAGCTCCTATGAACTGGAATGAAAAAAATACCTCAGTATTACTTAACAAAGGATTAAAACAATTGAAAGTAGATAAATGTTTATTCAAGAATTCAGACGGTACAATGATGCTAGGAATACATGTTGATGATAAAATATTATTGGGAGGATGACTTGACAGAAGATTTTCATCTTTTGACTGAAATTCAAAAACTGTTCCCTTTTCAGATACGAAATTAACTAAAAAGTATCCATAGGAGTTACTAAAATTATAAATAAAAACCAGATTTTTCGTAGTAAGTAGCTAAAACGATTCATGCATTGCCTGGTAAAATCATAACCCTCTTTTGACTTTACCGTAGTCGGGTAAAAACTCGCCTTTTTTCACAATTCAAATGCGACTCCATTTCTTTTTTGTGCTCATCACTCGTAGTGACAGTACCTACTTGACATATTGATGTAATTGTTGTCATATTACAAACCTAAAAATTAATCATAATATATTTTAAATAAACGATTAATGTAAGTTGTGGGGATAAAAACAGATGTTCTTCTCTAGAACATAGAATGCTTACCCAATATTACCTACTTTACAAGGCGAGAATAGATGGTTGCTGATTATGCTTTAATGAAGGTGGTGAATTCGACTCACATTTTCATCTTCATATTGCTACTGAATTCCTGTAAAATTAGTTAATTGATTCTCTGTGCTGATACCAAACATTTCAGGTAGGTACTGTTCAGTTTTGGTTTTTTATTTCTTCCCATTTTTATCATTTAAATGTTGCCACGAAATAATAGTAAAAAATATGTTATATCGTTCACAGTCACAAGAATACGCACACACACAGTCTAAATGCCTATTCAACTCTGATTGAATTAAAAAATACTTTATCTTGTTATACTACTAACTTTTCTGTAAACAATTATTTTAAATCACGTAAATTTGATCGCATCGATTTGCAAAAAAATGACATAGCTTCATCATCGACGAGCCCCACCGGGCGACTGATCTTTGAATAAACGAGAGTGATGACATTACTTTTGATAGGCAAAAGAAGGGATGGCGATAATGTGTGTGTGCTCGGAATAAAACAACGCATGTGCGAAATCGAATTGCCGTCTTTTTTAAATAAAAAGTATTATTAAAACTAAAACTGTTTTCCTTAAACCTTGATACGATTACTCTCTACGTTTTAAAGTAAACTCCATTGAATAACTCATAAGCGTTACGCTTTTGTACTCAAAAAAACATAAAAGTAGATAGAACTTTGCATTATTTTTGTATCGTGTGGTATTCCTTTTCTAGGATACTAGGTCATATAGTCAAAAAGCATACACCAAAATGTTGAATCCCTATTTTGATAAACCTAATAAGATACACGATCAATAAAATGCACATTGTTTTCAACATAATGCACCTTAAACGCTCCACCAAAAAAGTTATAACCATGGTGACATTGAATTTAAAAATAAAAGTGGTATTCGGTTGCGTGGAAAAAAGACACTCGTTGTTTTTAGACGGGTTATACAGAGTGATAATTTGAACTCCGTAACGGCCAACGTCCGTACTACGTTGAATAAATAAAAAAAAAAGTGACTTGAAAAAAAACTGATGAGTAGATGTATATAATACGTCACTGTTTATGGATTGTACAGAATTCAAGTTTTGGTACCTCTTTCGCCAACGTCCATACTACGTTGAATACACCGGTTCTCGTCCGATCACCGAAGTTAAGCAACATCGGGCGCGGTCAGTACTTGGATGGGTGACCGCCTGGGAACACCGCGTGACGTTGGCTTTTTGCTTTTTCATGAATATTATTTTAAAAACTGAACATTATAAGTACATGTTTCTGTTTTATGAAACACGCACTATTCAAAATAATAAAAGTTTCAAAACAATGAACTTAAAAATTAACATAAAGTGCTATGATGTGACGTCATTGTTGGGGTATACCGAATGATTATTTGAGTAGGTACATCTATCGTTAACGTCCATACTACGTTGAATACACCGGTTCTCGTCCGATCACCGAAGTTAAGCAACATCGGGCGCGGTCAGTACTTTGATGGGTGACCGCCTGGGAACACCGCGTGACGTTGTTTAACCATTTAATTTTCAAAAATATACAAGAACACAAAAACATTTATTTCTATTAGGTCTAAGTAGATTCATTTCTACTTATTAACTTAACACAACAAGACGATATCATCATGATTATTAAGAAAACACATCTCACAACAACTTTGTGTAGAAAATAGATCTGTATAGGTGACCAAAACTGGTTACCTAACCAAACACTACGTACGACCATACTACAGTCATAAAAGGGCTCTTTTCAGGAGCACCACGCATGTCCTATGTGCCCGTGAAAACAGCATACTTGCCTCGCTTACCATACGAGAGCTAGGTATACTAACTTTCAGTAACTACAATTCAATCAATCTGCCTAGCCTTTTCCCAACTATGTTGGGGTCGGGGGGTATTTCACATGGAGCGACTGCCTATCTGACCTCCACAACCCAGTAACTGGGTAATACGATACCCCTTGGTAAGACTGGACTGGTTGTCAGACTTTCGGGCTTCTAACGACCCGTAACGACTGTCAAAGATCCACGAATGACAGTAACTAGAATTACTACAAAAATTCAGGTGCATTGCTATTTCTTTCAAGCCGATCAGAGCCTGGTGCCCTCGTCATTAGACTACCCTGCATTCAAAGGATCCCAGTACCTACCTAACTTATTAGGAGTTTCTTGCCCGTTCTTCTCCATAGGTACCTACTATGCTTTGGAATGGGCGCCTAGCTTCATCTTTTTGACTGACCGACCCCTTGGCAATTCAGAAGTGCCTGTAATTGGTTTAATTGAAATAAATGCTTTGAGTTTGAGTTTGAGTTTATTCCCCGAAGGGTTAGGCCGTAGGTGTACCTACCTATACATAGTACACCCACATTTCGCCGGTTATCCCATGTAATAGGGAGCGAGCCTATTGCCATCAGCCGGGTACAAATCTAGACTCCGGGCTCCGGGCTTATTAGCCCGGAGTCCCGGTGGATTTCAGGAAAATTAGAATAAATAGAAAACTTGATACTGAACATTTCAAACACAATCATTCTTAGGTGTTATTTGGATATTATTGTATTCTAACCGTCATACGTAATTACAATTCTATATCGTTTCATAATTACAGAGTATAACTGGTATAAACGTGAATTCAAGCTTTTATTACATAAGAAATAGGTATGCGAAATACGAGTTACGTTTCAGATTATAACTTGTGGTTCCATAATGGATATAAATTAGTATTATAAGTTAATACCTGTAAAAGCGTAGTTATTTTCTCGGGCATAACGTGATTTATGTACTTTTTTATTACAACCTATATTTTCAGTTGCAGGTATTTTTAAATGCCGTGTTGGGAAATAAAGTTGGTAGGTATAAGGTATAGGTACTATCGAGGAAACTTTCTTCTGACCAATTTAAAAAGAAAATCCCGTGCACACGATAACCACATCTGTTAGCAAACGTTACTATATTGGCTGAGCGCTGCAAGCAAGAATAGTTCTTACGGTACGGTGGTGTATAGTTGTAAGTATCCTCGATAGTACCTGTAAAAAGTTTTCTTCGCACAGCTTTTGTTTTTCTACACGAAGCAGGGTCTTATAAGTCATAGAATAAATAATAGTACTAGCGTACAAGAGTTTGAGGAGCTCGTGGCTAAGTAATAACAGCCGTACGGGTCGATCCATCAGGTTAAGCTACGCTTGCCAGGGTTGGTCCGGGATGGGTGACCATCTTTAGATACCGAGACTCCTCCGTGCCTCGGAAAGCACGTTAAATCGTTGGTCCCGGCTGTCATTCGTGGATCTTTGACAGTCGTTACGGGTCGTCAGAAGCCCGAAATTCTGACAACCAGTCTTACCAAGGGGTATCGTATTACCCAGTCACTGGGTTGTGGAGGTCAGATAGGCAGTTGCTCCATATAAAATACTGGTATTCAGCTGCATCCGATTAGACTGGAAGCCGACCCCAACATGGTTGGGAAAAGGCCACGCAGATTGATTGACTAGCATACAAGAGTTTCTTTTGTAATAAACAAATTGTTGTACACGTTTTTTTACGTACACATCTGGGAAATGGCAAGAAACATTTAAATACATACTTTTGTTTTGTTTTTCAATTAATATTTTAATAGTATGGGAATGATAAAGTTTATGACTGTTTTTTTTTATTTTAAAGGAAACAAATAAATAAAGCAAAAAGCCAACGTCACGCGGTGTTCCCAGGCGGTCACCCATCCAAGTACTGACCGCGCCCGATGTTGCTTAACTTCGGTGATCGGACGAGAACCGGTGTATTCAACGTAGTATGGACGTTGGCGAAAGAGGTACCAAAACTTGAATTCTGTACAATCCATAAACAGTGACGTCATACCTAGTCATCGATCTTTTTTCAGACCTTTTTTTTTGAGTTGTGACTGTATGGCTGCGAGGCTACCTGCATGCTGTATGACTAGTTGACCTTCTGGCACTCATGTACTTACTAGAAAATCAGTTCTAGGAAAGAAGATTACATAAAAAATATTCTTTCCTTAAGCTGATATTACATACAGTCACAAGTCACAACAGTTGTAAGTGCGCATGCAAGTTGTAGTCAGCTCCTGAGGTATGTGAGCGGTAAGACGGGGGAGGTAGACAAAGGCCAGGTTAACTCAGTCTGCCAATCTTGTCAATAGCGCCCTCCCCCGTCTCACCGCTCACATACCTCTGGCGGTGACTAGCACTTGCGCGCATACTATGAAAATAGCTGACCGCTGGTAGTGTTGTTGCGAGTTGATAAAATCTGTTTTAGCGTGTTTAGATATCGATATCCATCACGTCAGCGGAGTTTCGCTAGCTAATTTAATTTGACCCTGTATAGGTCCTTTAGCTCACGAGGAGCTCGTGGCTAAGTAATAACAGCCGCACGGGTCGATCCATCAGGTTAAGCTACGCTTGCCGGGGTTGGTCCGTGGATGGGTGACCATCTTTACATACCGAGACTCCTCCGTGCCTCGGAAAGCACGTTAAGCCGTTAATCCCGGCTGTCATTCGTGGATCTTTGACAGTCGTTACGGGTCGTCAGAAGCCCGAAAGTCTGACAATCAATCTTAACAAGGGGTATCGTATTACCCAGTTACTGGGTTGTGGAGGTCAGATAGGCAGTCGGTCCATGTAAAATAATAGTATTCAGCTGCATCCGGTTAGACTGGAAGCCGACCCCAACATAGTTGGGAAAAGGCTAGGCAGATTGATTGAGGTCCTTTAGCTCACATTAGCATTACAAACCTCTTTTCTTCACCATTTATTAGAAACGGCTACATAACAATTCCTTTCACGCCCAAGTCACTTAAATTAAAACACAGAGGAAAAAAATGCGAAAATGGAAAAGACAACTCGCAAAATAACAAAATTCCGGAGCGCCATGTGAAAACAACAGTTTCAAATTCTGTAAGCTGTGTTTGGTTGCTATTTCCAATTCGTGCGGCGTTTCGCAGTCCATTATTCACATTTCATTTGTTAGTGACATGTGGAGCGGTCGTACAACGCGACGGTCCATGCCAGTCGCGGACGTCACTCACATAACTGCTGAATACCATTTCATTTTCCTTAGCTTCTATGTTTCATTAGGTACCTACTTACTCAGTAAGTACCTACTTCTGTAAAGGGTGCCACGACGCTTGTCTCATGCAGTAGTTTGAATTGGAGCTGGTACAATTCTTGTCAAGAAAAAACCGCCAACCTTTGTCCAGCTACTTTCAAGAGAAAGACTTATCATAAAAGTTTCGGCATGAAAGCTTTACAAAATCAAATGATTAAGTTATGATAGTTTTTTCTCGAGAATCCGCTTTGGCTAACAATCCTACGTTGGTGGAGTTCCTACTTAAGTACCTACTAAGTACAGCCAGGGAAATTATGGATATCCCACCTCAACATGCCAATTCATACAACTGACAAAAAATGGCAGTTATGATTTAAATATACTTACGAACAATTCAAGTTGGTAGTAATTTGCCTGACTATACCTAGGCATTTCATACCATTTGATATCAACTAATTATCTCCAGCAATTACTCCAATCGATTACCTCTCGCGCTCGAGACGGAGATAGCGTGTATCTGTCTAAAATTGCTGCGATATAGCCTATTAACTATTTGCAAGCTCAAGTAGCAGCGTTATCTGATTAGTGCTAATAGGTCGG
The DNA here is from genome assembly GCA_946251885.1 of Cosmia pyralina. Lineage (NCBI taxonomy): Eukaryota > Metazoa > Arthropoda > Insecta > Lepidoptera > Noctuidae > Cosmia > Cosmia pyralina. The sequence goes on from OX276355.1 coordinate 16,365,310, forward strand.
CGGCGCACCGAATATCTGATGCAGGCAGCTGATCGATAATGGATGCTAAACGAAGATGTAAATATAGCAATTGATTATAACTATTGGGTGCTATTATATTATACTCAGCTTAATGCTCATTGAAAGAAATTAACTGGAAGATGCTGTTCTCACTGAATATGACAATGACAGGCAGAGCAGAAGAATCCACAATCAAGATTCCATATCACAGAAATCATGACAAAAAAACTGCTTGTAAATATCATGAAGTGAAAGGAAAGCACCGTTGCCCATTTGAAAGGCAAGACACAGATGGGGCAAGTGTTTTCGATAACCACTGCTTGGATAAAGGAAACGCACTAAGTAAAATTACATTAAAGTCACTTCCTTGAATAAACGACGCGGCGATTTCAGTTAAACATACTTATTTGTTTCTAACTTATTATAGAAATGATTAAATTAATTCATCATGCAATGCACATGGTATGCATCTAGTGCAGTCGCGATATGTCTAGACATTGGCTGTCTCCCAGTTCAGATAGGAACAGACCAAGACATCGGCGACTTAAAGTCTAGACAAAGTCACTGAAGCGTTTAGCTGTGTTTAAGCTGATATTAAATAGCTGGCTAGCCCGTGGTGCCCATGCTAAGTGGCTAACTTTACATTATTTAAACGGGGTCAAGTGAATATTTTAAGAAGTCTAAAGCCACATAAAAGCTTGCCTCACCTACTTAGCTTATATGTGAAAAATATAATGTTTACTTTCACGGTTCGTTGATTCACAATTTGGTCAGTTAATCACAAAGCTAACGATTTTATTCACACCATTTTCTAAAATCAATTTCATTTGTTATTGTTTTAGGTAGGTGCCTAATTGCCTATTTGTAAAATATACACCTACAAAATGTATTAAGTCTGTGAAGTTGATTGATTTATTTGATTGAATCCACAACAATCTGAAAAGATTTTTTGTCTTTTTTTTTTAAATATAATTTAATTAATAACTGAACAAACACACAAGAGAGTCCGGGAAAAACGTTGACACTAGACTAAATTGAGAAACCAAGTCATAATTTAAAATATTTTTTTAGAAATTGGGGTAGTCAACGCTCGCCTCCTTGCGCAGCGTCAGACAAATCAACAAATTGATTGATTTTGCGGCTTTTCCTGTAGGCAGCGGAATGAGAAGACTCGCCACGGCTCTCGACGTTTAATCAACACGGGATTCTGCGGATTCACGCTTTAACGAATCGATAAATATAATTATATTGTAGGGATACTGATTTTCTCTTAACAGTAAGTACCTACTTTTGTTCTACGTCTGTTGCTATGTTGGTTTAGACATAGCCGCGAAGAATGGTATGATATGTGGGTTTAAATCACAGATTAGTTACCCAAGTAGCAAACAAATGTCCTAAAAAGGTATTGTAGATATCTTGAAGGCTAGTAGATGAATTCCAGCTGTTGTCTTGGTTAAAACCAATATGTCCCTCAAGATGTCTCCTAGGTACACCCCAAGGGTCAGTTAAGTAAAAGTGGGCACAGTATTTAAGAACATGTTAAGAAAGAGTTAGTACTAATGTTTAGATAAACTTTAACCCTATTTAAGAATGTGGTTTTGCAGAACTCTAAACACTGATTTCAAGATATCTTGTAAGTTGACTTCAGATCAAGAAATAGACTTAAAGATATCTGCAATACCTAATTAAAACTATCAATATTGAATTGCAGATATTCGATCTTATCTTAGTTAAGTAAAATTAAAAACTTATTTTGCTTTAAAGTGCTTTAAGTAACTTTATTTTAGAAAATATGGTGAACTTTAAAATTATTACAAAAACTGTTTTAAGATTTATGAAAATGGCGATTATACAAAAAAAAATTATGTCTAGAAAAGGCTTTCATATGTCGTTGAATGCATTGGAAATTTAAAACGCATGATTATTTCTCGTGTAAAATCTGATAGTGCTATAAAACACACGGGCTTTTAAAATACTAGAAAACAAACAATAATATTGCAAATGAAAAATTTTGTGCCTTAGATTGCATAGTATTACATTTTCTATACATGTGCATGTTATTAATATAGTTAGAATTACTAAATATAAGTTCAATCTACTCTAGTTTTTGATGAAGTGTCGTCGGAAAATGTTTTATTATTTTTTCACTTAAAGTGCAAAATGGCGTTAAATCTTATTTTTCCTAAGGAAGTAAGATTTTAGACAATACTGATTTTCTAAGGCTAGTTCAGATAAAGTAAAGACAAGTTACATTTCAAGTAGTGTTAAGAGATATTATACTTAACATAAACTAAAAACCGTATTGGTGAAGTACTATTTAATTTTTTTGGTATTAAGTGATTCTATAGTTTGATTTAGTTAAGACCAGATTACGTCTTAATATTTTCTTAACTTGTCATTTCATCATCAAATATTTTTTTTCTTTGTGAGTTTAAAAAGATATTTCAATTATTCAATTGAGTTTTAAGTGAGCTTTCAAATAATCTGAGTATAGTAAAAAAATATTTTTACTTTTAACTGTAGGCATACTTAATACAAACTAGTTTTGAGAATACTTAACCTGGTTTTTGGTATTCCTATCATGCTTAAGTAGCGGTAGTTTAAAACGATTTAGTATCAAAGAAAGAAAATACTTAACGAAATCCTTTATGATTTAGTAAAATCCAACTTTAGATAAAGTACAGATATGTGAGATTTAATCACTATTCTTGTTTGCTACTTCTAGCTACTTGCATTGCCTACTTTAGTACGACATGTTTCTCTGTTAGACAATACTAAAGTATTCACTAGCGGATTCCCGTCTACGAAACTATAGTCGAAATAAGTTAGTAAAAAGCGTATCAAAACTAAGTTATATTAGCAACATTCAAATATACGTAACATTGTTGCTACCAAAGTACTTACTAAAGCTTCATTTCTGGACTATATAACTTAGAAACTACGCTAGAGCACAGAATACATAATATGGCTAGAGTTTGAGCACGCAACAAAGTTCGGTTTTATTCGCCTAAACATTTTTAACAGCAAAAGTTTTGCTAATACGTGTTGCTATCATAAAATCTACAGGCGTTTGTTTCGTATCGCTACGTGCGCCGCCGCCCCCCATGCGGTACACAGTTGCAATCTGCGGTGAAGCAGAAACAATTAAAATCTAACTTGGTTACGTGCAAAAGTACTCGGTGGAACTGGAATGAAAAAGAATAATAGGAATTCTGACGAAGTTAAAGCCGGTAGACAGTGGAGTTATCTTTAAAGTTTCAGGTCTTATAGGTACAATAATGGTAGATTAGTTTTATTTTTGTTGGAAGATCTAAAGTAAGACTGCAATATTAGATCTTTTTACATGTTAGTCAGAGCCAGAGATATTATGTACCTACACATTGCCATATACAAATCATTATCAGGACGAGGGGTTTGACGCGGAATGTGCACTTCGCGAGATCCAGCTATCATAATCACCGTAACAAAACTGGACCTGGCAACATATAACACGCGTGCGCTCCGTAACCACGGGGACCTCTAAAATTAAAAAGATTGAGAGTTCCACAGAGTGGTCCCCCGTTTGCAATGACAATTTTATTTATCTGTTTAGTCAAAGAATACAACTTGTTTTTTACTTTTTAGTTCGTTTTTTGGCTATAAAAATATCTGCCACGGCTGCAATGGGGAACAGGATTGTGTATATACACATTATATTAGAAAAGTGACGATAAATTATTGATCTTGTGTCATAATTTTTTTTTCTTATAATTAATTACCTACATCTCGAACACCTCTTAACATAATGAACTCCAATAAGTTAGGTACCTACTTGATTAACTCACCTTATTTTAAGGCTCCTTCGAACAGGCGCGACACGCGACGCGAATCGCGCGCGACACAAAAGCACCGCTTGTCGCGCTACACACGGTGTCTTTGTGTCGCGTCGCGTATCGCGCCTGTTCGTCTTTGTGTTTGCCTTTAAACCTGGTTATAACGTACCTACCTAATAACCACGGAATAAGTTTTCTTACTCGTGCCTACAAAAGCCCCATAAGTCATTTTCATATCTTTATTTGCATTCCATAAATGTATAAGGGTGTTAAAATGGCTTAAAGGTTCATGCCACGTTATTACAAAATAACTTTTCGTCTACGTTTATACAAAAACTCAACGTCAACCTCGAAAAATCACTAACTCTACCCCAAAATAATCAAATAAAAAAGTTAATCAATAAGCAACTCGCAAACCTAGAAATTGGGTAACAACCCCAGTTTTCGGCGTGAAATAGGTATATTTAGCGTAACACTGTTTTGTCACGCGATACGTACGACTTGCGACCTACCACAAAGGTTGATCGATGGGCATCCAGGTCAATGCCGCCGGAATATGGAGCAGCTACCTGGCCGGACTTACGTAATTCCTTTTGACCGATTGATCGGACTAGCCTACTAGACGTGTGAACGGAAAAATGAAATGATGGAATTCTGAGTGAGATATTGGTTGTGTAATATTACATGATAGGAGGGATAAATATTCATAGGCCTTTTTTTTTTTTTTGTGGATGAGAAATCATCAAATGACTTCTCCCGCTCTGGGCAGAGCGGGAGGGCGTGTCAGACTTTTACTGACTAAAACCCACCCGTGTTCCTTCAGTTGCCCGTGCCAGGGCCACGGTATCTCTTTCGAACTACCCGCGACACCGGCGGCATCGGCCCAATTGACCCCGTCACTGCTGACATCTCTTTGAGGCGCGCGTGGAACACAACGCGCCGCCGACCCGGGCCTGGTTCTTACCGGACGCTGAGCTGCCCATTACTCGTCGTCCGCAAGCCCGCGCCTACGGTGGCCGGGAATCGGCGATAGATTATATTCATAGCCCTGCGACCCTACCCTAGATTTTTTTTGGTAGATAACCTTCAATAGGTCATGGTTGACACGGTGCTGTAGATTTCGATTCCGATGTAGGAGTTGGTTTTAAAAGAGTTTGTCTGGGAATTTTTTATCACTATCTCACCATTCCTACTTCTGCTGCCAGCCTTGTCCGATTTGCAGTTGCAGTTGTAGTTAAATATCTACCTAATAGGTAAAATCTTTGTCATGCACGCGATGGGCCATCTGCCATTACCGATACTCACGCACTCAAATAAAATAGTAAGTAGATATCTATTCCCATTAACACCCATTTTAGCCCTACCCCATAAAAAATCCGGCTAAGTGCATGTCGGACCACGCACAGCGAAGAGTTACGTAAATGAAAAGAATTTAACCCAAAAAAACTTAACATTGTAAATTAATGAAAAACTAGAAATCCCAAAAAAAAATGTAAGTGACAAAATTACAAATTAACGATTTTCGGACTTTTTCCTTTACTTGTGCTGTGAGACCTTGCTTCTTACTAAATTTCATGATTCTAGTTTAATGGCAAGCGGCAAGTACCCTGTAGGTTTTGATTTACTTGCGAGAATCAAAATACTGACCGTATTTTTTTACTGCGTTGACATAGAAGCTTGGTTTTTTTAGAGCTCCAGACCATAGACCGTATTTGATATTAATTTCAACTTGATACCTCCACACAATCCTGAGAAAAAGAGTTTTGACAGACTAAGATACAGGCAGACAGACGGACAACGAAGAGTGTTATGTTTCCTTTTGAGGTACGGAATCCTAAAAATTATGTGGATTATCAAGGGTGGGCGAATATTTTTTAACTTGCAGCACCAATTTTGTTGCTAGGTAGTGACGTTCATAAAGTATCTAAAAATGAGTAAAGTTGAATTAAATGGTTTTTATCTTAGAACTTTGCATTATTCAATGAAAATATCACAGAAATTGAAAATTAAACACCTCATTAAAACCAAATCAAGCGCGCTACTTTTCCAAATGTCATCTATTTATTAATTTAACATATCATGTACACACATTTAAAAAAACCAACATATTTCATCATAATATCTGCATGGTGACCAAGAGAAATGGACTGAGTTAGTTCAATACCGCACACATGAACGCACCGGTGGCTGCGTCTAGCTTTGTAATTAAATAGGCCACCCCTCTGCCGGTGCCATTTGAATAAACGTCGATATACACTTGCGAGTAATCTGATTATAGCCGACGGGAATGTTGAACAGCAGTCTATTAACATTGGTTTAATCAAAATGCTGGAATTAATAAAACTAGCCAATGGTTTGGAACGGGATAAAAATTAAGTTGTGTTATATTATAAACTAGCTGCGCCCCGCGGTTTCACCCGCATAAACCGGGATAAAAAGTAGCCTATATATAAGCCAGGGTATAAGTTATCTACATACTAAATCTCATCTAAATCGGTCCAGCCGTTTGAGCGTGAAGAAGTAACAATAAATAATATTATTTAGATTTCTGTGGTTACAAGTATGACTTTTTGTCGCTAGCTTTAATTAAAAAAGAATGCTTTTCTTTTACAATAAGTTAGTTATTCTATTTTGGCGTTGACAATTTTAGTTTTGTAAGAAATTAAAAACTAAAACAAAAGGAATAAACCTGACTGCAAATTAAAAGTTCAATACATGATCCCTTTTCAAACAGTCTGATGCAGTTGGTGGCAGGTTATTTTTATTTGATGCCACCATCTGCATAACACTGCTTTAAAAGTGATGAAGTTAATAGTTGCAGTCAAGTTTCTTTTCCAACCTTTTTGGTGTTTTTCGGTTGGACGCACTTTTATTCGAATATGAAAGACGAATTCTTTCGTATTCGAATAAAAGTGCGTCCAACCGAAAATTACAACTCATATATCCGGAAGAAAAGTCGCTAAAACATCCATATCGACGCCAAATATTTCATCAACTTCCTAGAACGGTTCCCCATTGATAGCTCTTCACAATGTATCTTCCATATATATCACCAGTATAAGCATGCATCTTCAATATTTCGCAGCTGACCTGTTTCCGTTTGAGAACGACAATGCTTATACAGCGTGTATCAGAAATTTGTGGTCATATTTAAAAGGGTGTGGTACAGACTATCAAACTGAACAACTTTCTCCATGGGACCAACATCGTAATCACGAAAAAATTATCAACTGTCCCACTTCAATAGGTACACTCGACCCAAATATAAAAATATAAAAAAAAATTAAATTAAAAAAATTAAAATTAAAAAAAAAAATATTTCATCAACTTATGTAAATTACATGATTACGTTTGGAGGCACCTTTTAAGCAAAGATTTGCTTGTATTAGGTGATCCAGCTCTTCCAGTTTACATAAACTATACATAGTTGAGAAAATATTTTTTTGAAACATGCCAAGGTTTTTAACAAAACAATAAAGAAAAAAATTAAAAATATTTAAATAAGGAACATGAGACAGCTGACATTTTTTTCACGATTTCGATGTTGTTCCGTTTGATGGTCTGTACTTGGTCTGTACCCACCTGTACCATAACCACAACCTCAAATATGACCACACATTTCTGATACACGCTGTAGATCCTCAGTGAATAGACCTCGTGAATGGGGGGTTAAGCAGCATCTTTACCTCTTATTACCATCTTAGTTTTCCGTTCTCCCTGAGATTGAAAAGATTCAAAAGAATTTAAGTAGTTGGAATAAGTCACGAACTACAAATCTTAAAGATTCTCGAATTTGTGAGATGCTGTATGCGTTCCATGTGGCATTTATACTGTATAAACAGGTTTTGTTTTTAATTGAATTCAACTTTTTATATTCAGCAAAAGATTCAAGCATAGACAGAATTGACTGCTTAAATAAAGCCAAATTACTACGTCGCCGTTAATGAAAAAAAAAACATAGAGATTCACTACAGGAAAATATAGTCTATTCAGTTTTGTCTCTCAGTTTCCCGAAAAACTACTGGAAATATTTACTTCTCTCTGCACGGAAAATAAAATCCCAAGTTAACATCATATGATTTCCAGGCAAAAAATTTAACAAAAATATAATTACAAAAGACATTCCTTCATAAGTTCGCACAACACATTTCGATATACAGGCTGTCCCTTTATCCGCAGCCACTTCGCCGCTGTTCTTTCTCATGCATACAAATCCCGACAATGCAATGCCATTTCATTCCAGTGACTCCCTGCTGTCATTCACATGTCATGCTGGATGACAGGCGGCGACGGCTGGCACGTGGGTCGTGTCATATCAGCTTTATTTTTATTAAAAAGTTTATTATTACGTAGCCGGTAGCGTTATCTTTATAATTTTATCTGATTGTAATTTGAAGATTTGTTTGTTGTTCGGAAATAAAAATAATAAAAATGGTATGTACTTATTAAATTACTTGATTTTTATAATAATTAAAAAAAAAATAACATCGAAATTACACTAACATATTCTAATTAAACAGCACAAAATACTTGAACGATAATAGCGTCGAACATTTAATTCAACTTCAACAGAATGCATTTAACATTATTCAAGCATGGAAACGTAATTAAGTGCGCATGTTATAATGTGACTTAATACATTCCCTAATTCGAACACGCTACTACTACCAACTGATCTGCATAACACGGATGAATTAAACTTAGCTCTATCAATTAAATCAATTCAATTGATTGCTTAGTATCTGGGAACTGGCTTTTGATCAAATATTATCTTAATTTAAAGACTTTCTAATGTTACAGACATTAAGATACAGTGGCTTCAGCACGCGTAGCATAACCACCATAGAAACGGGTTTTATCGACGGAAGAATAGACAAAATGACAGATTGTAGAAATATTTCTACGCATTCTAAGCATAACAATGTGTCATTTTGTCAATTCTTCCGTTGACAAAACGTCGTCATGATGACACGCGTGCTGGCCATGTTTCAAATCATAGTGATGATTTCCTGGCACGTAAATAAGTACCTATTCTTTTAATTTTATATGCATCGATATTTCTACATTTACTGCAACAAAAAATAGACAGTCTGCCAACTGAATTAGTGAAAAGTGAAATCTATGAAGTAACAGTGGTCCCGCTTACAGCTACAGATACAGTTAGCATGACGGTGACGCGAACCGATTTTCCCCTATCAAAAATCGAAGAAAAGAAGTTTTTACTTAAAAAAATAGAAACTAATAAAACTATATCAAATTCGAGCTGTTTCTATATTTAAATACAACATTTTGCATATGGCTCCCCAAAAAAACTATAAAAGAATTACTTAGCAAATTAAAACACTTTAATTTGCTCCACAATTTGACAATACCATCCCCTAATCGTTAGCAACAATAGCAGTTAAGTCAAATGCTAAACACGTGTCAAACGCCGTCACGTCGACTATAACATAAACGAGAGTTGCAATAAAATAACTGTTTGATATCCAATCATAATAGGGGGACAGAAATGAATGTGTGCATCACCGAGACGAATGTACGCACCCTGTATACGTCACTGTGGGGCGCGTACCCAATGACGTAAAAAATGGAATTATCGTATTAAGCCCATCGAGTAACTGTACCATGAAATATAGGAATATTGTTAAATCCTTGTCAATCCCGGTCTGATTGGCGCTCTCCCGAGTTGGGCGACTCTAATGGGATTAGAGATGCCCGTTGTAGTGTCAATTTCATTTTTATCCGAGGCTACTGCATGCAGAAACACTATTTTTGTTTAGTTTTTTCGTGATTGGTTTATTTCGTTGGGAACCACTCAGAATATCTAAGGGACTTAGAAATGTAATGCTTTTACGAAAACAGATTCTGAAACTGGTTGCAGGTTTTTACTTTTAAGAATAGAAGAGAGGATTTTATCGAATGTATTCTTGGGTTCTACTTTTTGTCTACCATCTGTGACTAATTATCAAATAGACTGTGGATGCGGTGATTTTTTAAAAACATGAATCTATACTTATAAATAAAAAGAGAAGTCCTGACGGGCTGACTGACTGATTGACTGACTCATCAACGCCCGGCCCAAACCCTTGACCCTAGGAAGCTGAAATTTTGCACAGAGGCTCCTTTTATAATTTACACAAGGAATAAAGGAAAGGAATAAGGAAGGAATTCCCGGTAGTACGTTCCCGTGGGAAATTTTCCGACATATACGCGGGCGAAGCCGCTGGTAAAAGCCAGTTAGAAATAATTCTCGGCTTTTCTTTGGCCTACTTTGACATAATCACCTTCTCAACTGCAGAATATGTATTAAATTGTACATCAAAATTTTAACAAAGATGTTCAAACTAAGTAACCATTACACATACAAAATTATTATCTTCTAACTACCTTTATTTTTCCGATAGTTACGAATAACATATGTATGTATGAAAACCCATGCATATCTACTGGTTGCAAATGTCTGTGACCCGACCCCAACATTCATAAAAGGCTGACGTGTACATATATATAAACAGAAAATAATTACACCCCACAACACATCTTTCAACCACCTGCCCTACTTTCTATTCCCCACCAAAAGATAAAAGACAAAAGATACAGACCGTCTATACACATACAAATAACCTCTGAACCACACTAGGCTAAGCAATCATTGTCGATACGATCATTGTCCCCACGATGCGTTTAATATAAGTTTGGCAAGCCAGTCCGAAGGCGAGCTTGCATATTCATGAGGCAAGCCAACTTGTACGCTTCGAACTCGATCTTTGACAAATCAGTTTACAGCTTACATTACGGATAAATAAACATGCAAGTAGATAGGGATATTTGGTGAAGTTGTTGATGTTTTAGGGGTGAGATTGAGCGGGTATATTTTGAGGAAATTTTAATGTAGTATGACAACAGTTATAAAAACAGTTATTTATTTGGAAAACGAATCATCTTCATCATCATTTCAGCCAAAAGACATCCACTGCTGGACATAGGCCTCACCCAAACACCACGAATTCGACCGGTTCTGTGCTTCCCGCATCCAGCGGATTCCTGCAGCCTTCACAAGATCATCGGTCCACCTTGCGAGAGGCCTTCCGACCCTATGTCTTCCGGTACGCGGTGGCCACTCCAGAACCTTTCTTGCCAACTGCCACTTAAGTTTGGCAATTTTAAAACCTAGTATCAAATGTTATATTGGATCAACCCAGTACATACTATCTTGACAGTTCTGCGCTTCGAGAGTAATAATTCAGACTTCTTAGAAATAGTTCAACTATCTACGTACCCGTATGATGCAGGATGCAGAATAGGCAGAATGCTTATCATATTGTAATGGTTACAAATGAAAGCTCCTATATACATCACTATACATACATATACGTAGAGATCTTTTGAAAGCTAATTCGTTACTCTGGACGAATATATTATAGATCATAAATTAGCAGCAAATTTTAATATTGATATACGATGTAATATAACCTCAGTCGGCTACGTGCCTGTGCTAGGTAGATTTCCAGGATGCTCACGCCTTGATTTAGAGCATCGTTCGGCTGCAGTAATATCCTGTTATAATACAGGTACCTACTACCTAAAAGCCACCTTTACTGGAAATGTTAGCAACGTTACCAGAACATTACGACTGTCAATCATCCAATAACTGACACTCGCATGTAACATCAATCAAAATATGAGATGGAACACGTAGGAATATTTTCTACATATATTTTTAGATCATGAGATAGTAACTCGAGACAAAAATCACCTGAGTATATGTAAAAAACATACATATATTTTACACTACAGGAATAAAACGGATTACCTACTTTCGAATATTCACTGCTGAAAAAAGATTTCAATAATTCCGTTAATTACCTCTAATTCGTTGCTGGTAAAACATCAGATAAGTCTCGATTAAGTGAGAACACTTAACGAGACTTATCGCGGATTTATTGATTTATGTATGTACACAAAGAATTGTTTATATACATAAATCAATAAATCCGCGGCGCAATTACGTAACACGGAATTTGACAGCTCAACAACATTCATTGCGTTATTTACATTGTTGAGCAGGCAAATTTTTCGAACATATGAAGCAATAGATTAGCAATTTGCTTCAAAATTTTTCAGATTCCGATTGATAGTGTGCAATTAGGGTACTGGTTTCTCTTCATTTCATATTCTGGTTTCTCTCCTTCAATCTGCCTAGCCTTTTCCCAACTATTATGGGGTCGGCTTCCAGTCTAACCGGATGCAGCTGAATACCAGTATTTTACATGGAGCGACTGCCTATCTGACCTCCACAACCCAGTAACTGGGTAATACGATATCCCTTGCCGACTGGTTGTCAGACTTTCGGGCTTCTGACGACCCGTAACCACTGTCAAAGATCTACGAATGACAGCCGGGCTTAACGTGCTTTCCGAGGCACGGAGGAGTCTCGGTATGTAAAGATGGTCACCCATCCACTGACCAACCCCGGCAAGAATAGCTTAACCTGATGGATCGACCCGTGCGGCTGTTATTACTTAGCCACGAGCTCCTCCGGTTTGGTTTCTCTCCTTACTTATACTGTATAGTTTCACACTACGGTATGGACATGGACACCCGTCATATACAGAAAAATTCAAATTCATTTTGTTTAAATCTAATGTAACTACTTCTCTAACTTAAATCCTCCTTCAAATCATAAGTCTACGAGCTCACATTTACGACCACAAACAAGATCCTAAATAAAACAACATGTCTGGCCACCTCAACCCGCTTATCCCACTAGTGTCGAGCGTCGATTGTATATTCATGTGTTTCCAAATCTGACGTCTTTGAACTAGCAGTAAACAGCTACCCAGCCTGTCATTTGCCGTGTACCCTGTTAATTGGGTTTCCACTTCGACTAACAGTCTAGATATTAGTAAGCGTTTAGCCTGTTTGTGTTGGCATCACAGTTCGGCATTTGTCATGATTCTTATTTGTTGTTGTTGAAAGATACTGGTACTCATGGCATTCCTAGTGTAAGGGCCAATGTATATAGTGCAATTTTAAAATAATAAACCTTATTTTATTAAATTTTCAAGTATTATTCATCGTTCGAATCTGTTTGAGTAGCCTTAAGCTCCGGATTTGATAGAATCAAATAAATACAGGCTTGTTTTGTGTTTAAAAGCACTTTCAAAGTAGGTAGGTATATTCCTCGACATATCGTCTTCGCTATTAAAGCCCGGAACATAACACAATTCCTTTGTACACCTTCACATCTTCACAAGTTCCAAGCCTTCACAGAAAGCTTACGATATATTATATGTTATACATTATGTAGGTTGTGTTATTAATTATTTTTCTTCCCTTCCGCTATATTAACCAGCACAGTTCTGTATGGTCATTTATCTTGTTTGTTTGGTCACGTCGTAATCGTTTTGGCGGCTACTAACGCTATCACGTGCACCCACCTGACATCTGTTTGTCCGCTGAATATTTCATGAGCAGCCAGTGGTTTCGGAGTTCTATCGCTGGTACATTCAACTGCACATACATGGGACTTTGAGAGCACCTTTATTTTAAAACGCTTTTCGTAATTCAAGTGTTACTTGTAAGTGCAGTTGACTGTACGGCGTACACGACTCCTGCTATGTTCCCAAGATGTCGTTATTAATTAAATTCTGAAGAAAATGTTGCTCCGAAGTTTGTTCCTTCTAAGGTTGTTTGTATTTTAAGTAGGTATCAGTTACTTGAGGCCCAGTTATTTGTTCAGGTTCATTTAAAGCGGAAGATTTATTTTTCAATTTATTTGGGATGTCTCAAAATATTCATGTTTTTAAATGGGTCGCGTCGTTTGCTACAATACATTAGTACAATACCCATCCGTGTTTGGGTCACAGAAATTCATATGTGTACCAAATTTCAACTTAATCGGTCTATTAGATTCGGAACAAATTGGCTGTGACAGACGGACAGACCGACAGACACGAGTGATCCTATACGGGTTCTGTTTTTTCCTTTTGTGGTACGGAACCCTAAAAAACGTTAAGTTTCAAAGAAAAGAAAAGCGTTCTTCTATCGTCTCTGCAGGTGCATAACAATTTCTTTTACTAAAGCTTTTTACAACGGTATATATGGTGAACATTAATCGATGCCGAACACCTCACCGCACCACCTTGCACCACTTCATGGCATGACGCGCTTTAACCAATAATAAACTTTTTTACAAAAAAATACAACCGACTTCCAAAAACAACACTACAAAGTGAAAAATAACTTTAATTTCGGAAGTCGGTGTCTGGTTAAATGCATTTTTGTTTTTTGCCACCGACTTTATTTTTCACTTTGTAGTGTTGTTTTTGGTAGTCGGTTGTATTTTTTTGTAAAAAAGTTTTTATTTTTCAGTTTTTAGTAGTGGTACCTACCCCACACAAATTCTAATACCACTACTGCAAAACAAACTAGAACATCATCCGTATAAAAGTGGGGAAAAATACGTATTATTGAAGCTAACTCAATAAGTACCCAAGCAAAGTTAATCAATTTTATATGGGACCAATTTTGATGTAGGTATAGGTTCTCGAATAAAATAAAAAAAATTCAAATCGGACGATTCTGTAAAAAGTTATGCGTGGTCATAAATAAAAATAAAAAAAACATACGTGTCGAATTGAGAATCTCCTCCTTTTTTTTCGTCGGTTAAAAATTCATTGTTATCATCAAATAACTGCAATGCATAAAACCTTTCCTGAAAATGAACAATCAGCGAGCGTGTGTCTTCAAGACCTTTTCACAAGTTTCAAGGTTGTTCTCAATGATGGATTTTCCTTTCTTAAATTCTTTCTTCCGAAAAGTTTGTGATGTGTAAACATTTGGAGACCCGTAATTGGTTGACTTTGAAAGTAAAGTTAGTTCCGGATCTTTCCATTTGAATAGGGATCGTAAATGCAAATACGTATTTGATTACGTTGATCGGAAACTTTTTCCATGAGGCTTATTTTACTTTGTTGTTGGTGTTTGTAATTTATTTTTCTTTATGGCCATTTTAAACGCCTTTTAGCTAGTTGAGCTTCTGTGAAAGAGTTTGTTCGAGAACAACCTACATATTCATTTAATACTTTATTGTACACCATCATCATAAGAAGAGCTTGTGCCTAAGTAATAACAGCCGCACGGGTTGATCCATCAGGTTAAGCTACGCTTGTCGGGGTTGGTCCGTGGATAGGTGACCATCTTTACATACCGAGACTCCTCTGTGCCTCGGAAAGCACGTCAAGCCGTTGGTCCCGGGTGTCATTCCTGGATTTGACAGTCGTTACGGGTCGTCAGAAGCCCAAAAGTCTGACGATAACCAGTATTACCAAGGGGTATCGTATTACCCAGTAATTGGGTTGTGGAGATCAGATAGGCAGTCGATCTGCCTAGCCTTGTCCCAACCATGTTGGGGTCAGCTTCCAATCTTACCGGATGAAGTTGAGTACTAGTTTTTTACATGGAGCGACTGCCTATCTGACCTCCAGAACCCAGTTACTAACACGGTAACACGGTACCCCTTGGCAAGACTGGTACACCACATAATTATTATTATTATTTTAAAAATGTCTTTGATATATCTCGAGACCATGGGGTCCCGGACCTTTGGAAGGCTTACGAGATTCCGAAGCCAACTCGCAGAGGCTCTTTAGATAATTTATTATGATACGCCTGTGTTGTCCCACCGCAGGGCAAAGGCATCTCTTCCTTCTTTCCACTTTTCCCGGTCTACTGCGATTGCGGGACCATCCTAAGGAGTTTAGCTTATCGCGCCATCTTTTTCTGGGCCTGCCACGCAGCCGTTTCCTGCTGTTTGGGATCCACTGAGTGGTGGTTTTTGCGTTCCTATTGCTGCTCCAACATAGGACATAACTGAAACAAAAAGGTGAAACATATTTAAAAATAGTGTACAAATTGTACAATGGATGGTCTGATTACACAAGACAACCTTTGTAAGAACTGAAAAAAAGGATAAACATCAAAGGAGAACATACTGCCTCAGCATTGCTGTGCTCTGTTTGAGTGTTTGAGTGAGGTAACAGGTTCTTATGTCTTTTCGGCAATCGGGGACACCAGGGCGACGTCGCCAGGTCGCGCTGCCAACTCGATGTATACAACTAATAATAGTGGGTGGCTCACCTGGCATCCGCTTGGTACGCAGCCAACCATACATCTTGTTGGCGTCGCGACCTGGTTGCGCCGCCATGGCGTCACGGTGAGGCATGTCTCTTAATGTCAAGTATGTGAGCAGATCTGAATTCTTAGTTATATGTTGCCTGAATAAAGTTCAACAATAAAAGTTCTACTTAAATCTTAAACTGACCTAAATCTTCTTAATTCTACAGAAGAGCCTTTCCACAGAGTCTCTAGAGGGAACCCATTGTTACAGTATTGTAAAACCGATTCAGTTCTGTTCAGTTGGAGCTTGTTCGTTTACTAAACGGACAATTTGGTCGTTGCCCAACTCTAGCGATTAAACCCGGGCACGATATGGGTAGCTTATAATTAAAGCTTCAGTTTTGGTATTTAATTTTTAGACTGATAGTTTTTTGTGTGATTATTCTTCAAATGTTTTAATGATTACCATTTATGGTTCAATACTGTAGAAACACGAAGATCTAGCGATGCACAAAATTATACTACGCAACTATACAACACACAATAGATACCTATACTATGTTTACAAACTACTATGTTTACTACTATTTTATTTTCATTTCACCACAAACATTATAAAAAAAAAAAGAAAAAAAAAGAATGTTTATTGCATATTAAAAAACGTACACGGAAATGAACTCTTGACTTCCAAACTAAGTAGGACTTGTATTATGGAAGTCAAGGCACTCTCTCATTGCTTAATTAATACAATAAAAGTAAGGGATGATTGCTGCAAACAAAAAAAAAAAAAAAAAATATTAAAATACCAAAAGATAACCAAAAAATAAAAAAGTAGGTAGGTATAACAAAATTAAGTTCTACAACTACCTGTGGAGTGTAGTATTGTCAAAATGTGAGTCAGTGTGATGAATGATAAGTGAGATTAGTGTTATGTGGTGTTACGAGTGGTGTGTTCGTGTGTTGTGGTATTATTCATGAAAGTAAGTTGGTGTGTTCCCTGAGAGCATTTTTTGACACCATAAAGTCAAGACACGGCGGCCGTTATGTGTGGTGGTCACCGCTGTCGTAGGAAACCCAAGCTTTAGTTAATTTTACGACTGTAATTTTACACGCGTGCGATTTTTTATTTTCCAACACGTGTGCGGGAATAAAAATTGCCACAGATAACTTATACCTATACTTAGTCCAAATTGGTTCAATGCCTCTATTCACTGCCAAGTGCCAAAATGAAACTGGCGCGAGACGGTCCTCTCTATTCGGAGGTGAATGTTTTTCAAAGAGATATGCGTCTTTACGGCGTAAATATTTTTTGAATATTTAAATAATATTTATAAATGGAATATTATCAAAAACCATGATTATTACAATAAAAAAAAAACGTTTATGAACAAATTAACATTTATGTGTTCTAAACTCAAAAATATTTGAATTATCTAGTTTTCATATTAGGCTGTTTATCGGCTTTATTTATTTATACCTTTGCTTCTCCTTCAACCTGGCGAAAGCAAAGCGCGGAAAAAAAAAAGAAAATTTAAATCATAGTTTTCTAATAATTTTTGACAAAAATATTTTTCGTTATTTTATTTTATTTCTTCAAAAGCGTATTGAAAAACGTCGTTTGATACACGTGGACATTTGTTATTGCAGCTATCGGCTCAAAAACAACCTCGCCTACGGCTTGGGTGTTAATTCTACCTCGAATGCAATGACAAACATTCTCCACTTGTATCAAAATGTGTACTATTTTCACTTTGGAGTTTTTTTTTTTTTTTTTTTTTTGTAAGTAGATTGTTTCTTTTTGTAAAAGATTTTTTTCTGTCGTGCTTTCAACCAATCAATAATTTTGCAGTCAATATTTAGGTATCCTGGTACAACTCACTTATCAACATAAACATGGTGGCTCCGCCCTGGAGTGTAAATGTGGTGCTGTCTCACAAACAATCAATTAGCCTTTTCCCTGTTCCCAACTATGTTGGAATGTCTTCCAGTCTAACCGGATGTAGCTAAATACCAGTATTTTACATGGAGCGACTGCCTATCTGACCTGCACAGTCCAGTAACTGGGTGTGGTAATACTTGCTAATACTGGTTGTCAGACTTTCGGGCTTCTGACGACCCGTAACGACTGTCAAAGACCCACAAATGACAGCTGGAACCAACAGCTTAGCGTGCTTTCCAAGGCACGGAGAAGTTTCGGTATGTAAAGATGGTCACCCATCCACGGACCAACCCCAGCAAGCCTACAACCTGATGGATCGACCCGTGCGACTGTCATTACTTAACCACGAGTTCCTCCTGCTGTCTCACAAACAATGGGGCACTTAATGTCGTGTCCAGCGTGTCTTGTTGCCTGCGTTATAGGTCCAGCACTTGTAGCATGATCACCATAGAAACGGATTTTGTCGACGGAAGAATAGACAAAATGACGGATTGTAGAAATATTTCTACGCATTCTACGCGTCTATGCATGGCAATGTGGCATGGCAATGTCTATTCTTCCGTCGACAAAACGTCGTCGTCGTCATGCTCCGCGTGCTGATGTACGCTACTGAAGGTGCCAAACTCCTGGCTGAATTCTGGGCTGACTCTATTTTATGTTTATTTCTCTATTTTATTGCCATCGACACGCTAAGCAGAAGAACATAAATATGTTAAACATCACTCACGATTAAATACTATCAAGTCAAGAGTGGAAGGGGAGTAACATTCTTGTAAATAAATTGTACCCTAACATTAAAGGGGAAGTGCAGGCATCTGTTATAGTAGGAAATTAAATCTGCATGCCGACTGCTCGCCGCTCTATCAACTAATGGAATGCACTCACTTGAATTGGGAACGCCAATAAGTGGTCGGAATTGGGCCACTTGACCATTGTGGAAAGGCTAATATTGTTCTTTTTGTGAAACGGAAACCAGTGTTTGTGTTTCGACTATTTTGGCGGATTTTATGTTAGAATTTATTCTAATGGACAGCCATTTTCTATTCCAAATTCAATCTGCAAGTGAAACTTTGAAGTGTCGAGATGACATCAAAGGAGTCTATTTGTATGTATGAGTATGATTCAAGCTACAGTATTCAAATGTAAAGAGAAATAAAAGTCGTTTTCAGTTTACCTATTTCAGTACCTAAAGCTAAGGAATTTACCGTCGAATGACGTCACTGAAACGTTATTTATGAAAGTAAGTTGGTGTGTTTCTCTAAAACGCCTGTTTTGACACCGTAAACTCAAACCCCGCTGCCATCATTTTCATGACGGCCGTCACTGCGGCTGATGTGGCGCCCTCCACTTTACTAGGAAACCGTAGATTAAGTAGAGTTAACACAGAGCTTGTCCATTTTTTTCTTCTCTGATTCAAGCACAAGTTATACAAGAATCATCATGCACAGCCCGCCAGACACCAGGCCCAGGCCTCTCTTTGCTTGTCTCAATCTCCAAACTAAGCAAGAAAGCAAAATATTAATTATCTAGTCAGCAAAGCTGTAACATGGGATACTATTCAATTTATTCATTCGTTATGTGACAATGATTTTATTGCTTAGCATCCCCTCCACTAAGTAAGAACAGTTAGGGAAATTAATTGTGTATCAAATTTACACACTACGTCAATATGCCGGCTGTGTTATAGCCATTTCATACTCGTACAACTTACAAAGAATGACTTTTGTGAATTGAAAAGACGGACAATTGAAGTTGGTATTCACTTTTTTTTTAATTTCTGACTTCACAATTTGAAAACGATTTCATCAACTTTGAATAATCCTTACAATAGACTACCTACGTCTTAACATACTATTATCAAACTAACTCCAGAGACCACTCGCATCGAGAGCAAAGCTGCTGGATACTCAAATCAATTCATTCTGATTTGAGAGAGCGTGAGATAGACTCAAAGTTCCAAGTACTTTCTCAAAGCTAAGCGGATTACCTTTAATATTTCAACTATTCACCGAATGAAACATCTACAGGATTTGCATCATATTGAAATGAAATGGGTGCTTCCTTTAGAGATTGGAAAGATGGGATAAAGTATTATATAAAAGTACGAAGAACTTAGTACTTAATAATAAGAATATTTTATTGGCCCATTGTTACAAAATAAATTTCAAATATAAATACTATTGTGTGCTTACTGTAACTAGAATAATTAACATAATTATTTGAACAGTGGTCCCCAAACTAGGAAACACCTGTATCTTGTAGATATGAGCGCCGATGGCCAATTCCACGGCGGCGGCGTGGCCTGTTAATTTCCACAGCGGCGGCGGCGTCGCGGCGGCGTGGTGTGGCCGGTCGTGGGCCTGAGTTTTTTTTTTTATCGGGGAGAGTTTTCTTAAAAATAACATAAAGAAAACCATATTGTTATTACCAAAAAAAGCTTTATAAAGGAACGTATTTATTAATTACAATTTTACAGTCTTCTAAATAATAATTGGAGATCACGTTTACTGAAAATTATTAATTTCTCTCTCATCTCATCTCGAAGTTGCTGCCATCGTTAACACAACACAATAATACACGTTTACTCGGTAAAATATTGAACTCGACTGCGTAAGCGACGAGTGTGCCGAAACGACTAGGCGAACTTACGCGGTCGGTCCGCGCGTGCGAGCGAGAAAGCAAGTTGTGAGTAGCCGCGACGGCGCGCCGCGTGCTGCACTCGGCGGCGACGCGTCGACATGAACTCACGGCGACGGGCGGCGCGCCGGCGCGGCGCTCATTCTAGTATCTTGGGGGCCTGAGTTGCGTTTAATCTTAAGTTTTAATTCAAGACGTTTTGTGTTAACAATTTAATTTCAGGATGCTTAGAAATGGACATAATACAAGACTTCATTAAATAAGGCTAGTGAAATAATAAGTTAAAATAAAGTAAATTGAGCAAAATAAAATAATTATATATAAAGATACTGTGTGGGTGTGTGTGTGTGAGGGCTGAGGGGGTGTGTGTGTGTTGTGGTAGGTGTGGATTTTTGTGTGGAGGAACTAAATGATTACGTGAATGACTTGCTAGTAGATTTTGGTGTTAATTCACTATTTCCTCAGTGTCGTTGTATTACTTACCTTTCATTTTAGTAACAGTTGTTATCCCGGTTGATGGCAATAGGCTCGCCCTCTATCACACTGGCGAAATGTGGGTGTACTAGAGCCTCTGCCTAACCCTTTGGGAAACAGAGGCGTAATGTTGTGTTATGTTATTATTGATAAGACTATCTTTAACTACCCGCTCTTTCTTGGCACGGATGTAGTTCACAGAATGTGGCGACATGTTAAAATCAAAACACCGAGATTTCTAGGCTATAATTAAAAATGTATTATAAATATTACATGATAACAGACTCCAGGCTACTTTATTGATGTCGTCAACTAAAATAAACTTTAATAGTAAGATAAATTTTATCTCAAGAAAAAAAATCTGGAACAGATTTCTTTAGACATAGGCATCACCTTTGTACGTATTTTTCTGTTCCTTGATTTTTGTGTACAGATGCCAACACATCAAGCTACTACAATCTGTCAAATTTCTTTAATAAATTTTCATCTTTATCGCTAAAGCATTAGGTTCAAGGTTGATTGGGAAAATTTTACAGTTTCGGGTGGCTTGACAGTCCGTTTGCCACATTTTCTATACAAAACCTTCATATTTATTCCTCAGATTAAAGTTACCTGACTATTGAACAATGTGCCCCCTAAACAATTGCTGTTGGCAGATGACACAGGAAAGAGAAGGCGAAACTAGAAGCTGACGGAATTGGTTGAACTTAAACATCTACACTTGTTTGGACAACACGTCTGAAGTTTAGAACATAACGTCTATCATACGTTGAAAACTTGCAAGCCGCCTAAAACACGCATAAGTTGACTGAAATTAACACTGTTACATTCTCACTGAACCTCAATCAATCTGCCTAGCCTTTTTTCCCAACTATGTTGGGGTCGGCTTCCAGTCTAACCGGATGCAGCTGAATACCAGTATTTTATATGGATCGACTGCCTATCTGACCTCCACAACGCAGTAACTGGTTAATACGATGCCCCTTAGTAAGACTGGTTGTCAGACTTTCGGCCTTCTGACGGCCCATAACGACTGACAAAGATCCACGAATGACAGCCGGGAGCAACGGCCTAACGTGCTTCCCGAGGCACGGAGGGGTCTTGGTATGTGGAGATGGTTACCCATCCGCGGACCAACAGCGGCAAATGTAGCTTAACCTGATCGATCGACCCGTGCGGCTGTTATTACTTATCCACAAGGTTTAAGCGTACTAATAATAAAGCTGAGGAGTTTGTTTTTTTGTTTGTTTGAACGCGCTAATCTCTGAAATCACTAGTCGGATTTGAAATTTTTTTTTTGCTTCGTATAGTCCAATTCACGAGGAAAGCTATAGGCTAAGAAAGTCAGAAAGAATGCTAAACGAAAACGAAGTAATAGCGCGGGCAGGCGGTGCGATGCAACACGAGGTGGGTCGGGGGAGCAAGAAATTTCACGCGGGCGAAGTCGTTAGCAGAAGTTAGAAAGAAGAAGAGCAGAAGCTAGTAAACCTGGAAAAAACATCTGTGTACCTAATTATATCTTACTAGACTAGCGAGGCACCCCTGTTTCGCACGGTTTTACGACTTGACAAAACATCAAGATTTCTAATAAGTAAGTTTAATATATGAATGGAAACGTTCAATATACCATCAACACAAACCTTCCGGAATAAATTCTCTAAATGATGATGAAAACCGCGTCAAAATACGTTGCGTAGTTTAGAAGAACAACGCAATCATACATACAAACACGAATAGACATAGATAGATACCTACCTACAACAGGCAGTTATAGACATCACCTGTGCGTGATCGTCATTGTAAATGCTAAGCACTTGATGTATTCAAGTGACAAGACAGATTCCATTAATTCGACAGGTGGCGCCACCTGTATGTGGTAAATAAGTAAGTTTAGATTAACGATTAGATAGTAATTTAAATAAATGTGAATTAACAATGAACCAACTGAAATTTGGTAACTTGAACAGAAGTCTGTCATTTCGTTTGATTTTGTATGTACTTGTAGCATTCAAAAATACTTTTGTTCAAAAGTTATTGACTTACCTACATGTACAGCCGCAGAAATACATTACTCTTATCTGATTCCGTATTCGTGAGAAAAGATCGTCGACCTTTAAAAAATGTCTTTTTCTTAAAAAAAAAAAAAAAAAAATCTAAATATTTATTATATTTCTAGATTGTTTCGTTTGTGTTTTTTGTTTGTTTGTTTTTGTTTGTCTTTGATTTGCCGATTTATTTTCTAGCTGCATCTTATTAGATTGGAAGCCAACCCCAACATAGTTGAGAAAGGCTAGGCAGATTTATATTTTTTGCCGAATCGACATTTTATTAAATTTTCTATTACCTAACCCTAATATCCTACGTTCCGCTAGACTGGCTCAATATTACAAAAGAAGACCTCTCCGTGAAAGGCTCTGAAGCTCCATTATTAAGCCTTAGATAATGTAGCGGTTACTTTGTGCTGTTCCTCGTAGGACGTACACTCAACCACACGACCTTGTTACAATCTGACATTGACAGTGACTTTACGTTGTAGCAGTAAGCGCATTTTTCGTAGTTCACGTGCGGTTGACCATATCTACATTATTCTACCTAATACCACAATATATTAATAATACAGTAGTTTATCTTCATAGAAAACGACCGAAACGACGCGCTTCGAAATCTCAGTCAGTACCAGTACGCAACAGATCCAGCGCGGCAGTTACGCACGGACGGACGCGTATTTATCTAATTCAAGGTCACTGCACAAATAAACTGATGTACCTTGCGATAGTATTTTTTTTTTATTTTATTTTAATTTTAATTTTAATATTTTTAATTTTGATTTTAATTTTAATATTTTTAATTTTGATTTTAATTTTTGATTTTAATTTTGTTTTTTAATTTTGATGTTAATTTGTAATTTTGTTTTTCAATTTTGTTTTAATTTTGATTTTAATTTTGACATTAATTTTAATTTAATTTTATTTTATTTTAATTTTACTTTTATATGCATACTTATTTATCTGAAATAAATTATTTGATTGATAGTGCGTTTATCATAATTATTAAGATACAGGCCAGACCTAGTTTAAGGGATAGAGTGTAAAATTATTGTACTCATAGGTTAAACTTATGTAGGATTATGTCAACTGAATGCATGCAGTGCAATGTGATTTTTGTTTGTGCAACAACATTATTTATTATTATTATTTTTTTTTATTCAGAGGCAATACATTCATACATACATTCATTTCATTAATTCATTTCATTTCTTCATACATTTTGATTTGTTAATTTTGGGTGGAGTAGGTATTGAAGTTTATAAGAGACAGCTGATAATTTTTTCGCGATTACGATGTTGGTTCCATGGAGAAACTTGTTCAGTTTGATGGTCTGTACCACACCCTTAAATTTGATCACACCTTTCTGATACACTCAGATATAATATTATAATTCCTGCTCTAACACATCCTACTGAATTTCAAATTGTTAACAATAACCGATGCTTTAGATCGACCCAGCCTTAATCGTGTTTGAGAAGTTTACCTGTGGCTACGAATGTTGTACGAAGATTCTCGGTTTCCTGGTAACTATCTCTAAAACGTATAATGTACAGTACACTTAGGTACCTACACTTAGATTACCTACGCAAAATAAAGGAATGATCAAGTGAAAATACGAACGTTAAATGTAGATATCTGTAGTTACTCAAATCTTATAAGAGTAAAAAAAAAAAAAATAATAATAAATAAAAAAAATCCTGAAAAGATGTCTTTTGAAGTCTTCAGTTGACAACTGTGGGTAACTTCAAGTGACTATTGGGAGCGGTAGGCAGCATATTTTCCTTTTAAATTTATGAAATAAAATATTTTAAACTTTACTGTTCAAATCCCACCGAAGATCATCTGTAACTTATAATAACTGAATTTATTATTCCAATAAATGTCACAAATACCTACCTAATAGTTTTAGTTAGTTTAGGATATTATATTTTTAATTTAATTATACTCTTTATGTATACCGTAAATAAATATTTCTCCTGCCTACACATGCATAATTATAATTCCAGAAATCACAACCCTTTCTCCTAGCAGTACACGAGAAGACGGAAATAACCAACTGCAATTTATTTATCGGCAATATCCCCCCCAACCCCCCAATATACAACTTACAAATATACTTGTGGTATATTTCATAAAAATTCAAATGTGTACCGCTTCAATATTATCACGTAGTCACGTCATAAAATTGTGTGGTGTCGTTCACCCCTTGCATGGGTCGAGGGATGTCACTGAATAGTTTTATTAAAGATTCACACACACTCGCGAACTTGGTTTTTGTATGCCTCGCCCTATATTTTGGGATTAAAGAGAGATCATGGGCGTATAGATTTGAATGTGGATAATAATGTGAAAAATAAAGTAGAGATATGTTTTCGTATGATGACTTTGATTTCTCAAATGCTTCCGTCAAAAAAAGCAACACCAACGACAATCAAGCAACAATTATTTAGTTGCTTTTTTAGACGGAAACGGAAGTTTGTATCAATCTAAAGCAAGAGATTGACTTCTAACGTTTGTTTGTAATGTAACATTCGAAGCGAGCTTAGTTACAAAACGGCGATACACGAGCCGCGGCGAACGCTCGCTTCGAGCACGTCTCAAGCGCGCTCCATTTTTTGTTACAAAAGGGCGATACACACGTGGCGAACGCTTGCTTCGAGCACTTGACTCAACCGTGATCCATTCAGTAAGGCGGTAAACATGCGGTCGCGGCAATGCTCGCATTGAGCATCTTGTTCGCTGCACTGACTACTGTAACGTGTTTCAAATAATTCACGAAACAGTCGACAGACGAGTGGAGGATACGGCGTTCGCATCGAGCGGCTCGGCTCGCTGCACTAACTACTGTAACGCGTTACAAAAACTCGGTACATTACAAACAAACGTTACAAGTCAGTCTCCGTCTTTATATGACAAGTTAAACAAAAGTTTGTGACATAAAAGTAAAACAAAAAAAAAAAGGTCAAAATTATCTAAACTGTGTACCATCTTTAGATACTTTTCATAAGCTTTGTTGAACCAAAGCCAAGCTACATTTGAGAATTTTCTCAATTGCTTAATACATATTTGTAGATTAATATGACTTCAGGATATTTTAATTAAATAACATTCTCGCCCTGTCGTGTTCATTGCACTCTGAATCATTTAGAAGCATTATAGTAACACAATAACATTTTAGAGGAACTCAGTGCTTTTACAGCATCATAACATCAATTTACGACTATTTAGATTTTTACGACTGCTATTATTTACTTCAGGGTACATACAATGTTGCCGTTCGCCTATTCTAACACCTACGCCACACGAAAATTCGAAGATCCGTAGTAAAGTTATTGAAACGTCGCCAAATCCACTTAGTTTTATGACTTGGAAAATGCGATACGATGTGCCTCGCAGTGGGGCGCTGTGTACGTACCCATATGACGAGATTTCCTTATTCGTTGCTACGGTTACCGAGAGGTGATTGAACTAGTTTCTCACCTGTATTTTTGTTATTTTAAAGAGAGTGGGTGATTTTTCTGTTAGTATCATTAAAAGTCAAAATATTTATAAAGTTATTATAAAAATAACATAATATGATGCCTGTATTGCCCGAAGGTTCGGCAGAAGCGTTAGTGATACCCTTATTTCGCCAGTAACATTTATTTTTATTTTTATAAAGGTTTACCTACTAAATACATATACTCGTACAGCATTAACCCAGTCTTTGTCATAACGTAGATCTCGCTTGTATCAAAATTATAGGGAGGGTACGGTACTAACAATTATCAATTAACTATTTATTATACAAAAAATAAAAAATGAAACACTACGTTACAGCTTACAAATGCTGGTTTTTTTTTTACTACTTAACCATTTACATTTTATTAAAGATACTTTTCTTAAATATACATAAATTACAACCGAAAACATCATGTTTAAAACTGTGGAACAGGTCAACACATCTTCTGAGGATATAGGAAAGGGGCGCATTGTATCCGTATTTGTTTCGACTGGATTTTATCGAGAAAGGTTGAGTTCTGGCGGACTGTCTAGGTACAAAGATGCTCAGCTGTTTCACCAAATCTGGGCAATCCACGCCTTTTTTTTTTTTGTGGATGGGAAATCATCAAATGACTTCTCCCGCTCCGGGCAGAGCGGGAGGGCGTGTCAGACTTTTACTGACTAAAACCCACCCGTGTTCCTTCAGTTGCCCGTGCCAGGGCCACGGTATCTCTTTCGAACTACCCGCGACCCCGGCGGCTTCGGCTCTATTGGACCCCGTCACTGCTGACGGGCAATCCACGCCTTGATTTACAATTTTAAATAAGAAAAGTAAACATAGGAAGTCTCTACGCCATTGTAACTATTTCATTTTGAAGTTATCATCCATCATTCATCATTAAATGCTAGATTGCCCTCCTTTTCTTCTTGGTCGTTCCCTAACTGCTGAGGATTGCAATCATATACTACGCGTCTGCAAGTTAAGCGGTGTTGGTACTTAAATCGATTTAAACACAAAATTTTCCAAAAAACCTCAGTTTTAAACCCGTAATCCTACATTGCCAGTAGTTTGGCAATGGCTGCTGTATTGCCAGTAGCAGTTAAAAGCTAAACGACTACAGATCAACTTAAGTACTCTTTTGTCTTCTTGGTAAATTAAGTTGCTTACTCACTTACTTACCGGTGAGGCTTGTGACTAAGTAATAACCGCCGCATTGGTCGATCAATTAGGTTAAGCTACGCTTGCCCCGGTTGGTTCTTGGATGAGTGACCATCTTTACATACCAAGACCCCTCCGTGCCTCCGAAAGCACGTTAAGCCGTTGGTTACGGCTGTTAATCGTGGATCTTTGACAGTCTTTACAAATCGTCAGAAGCCCAAAAGTCTGACAACCAGACTACCAAGAGGTTACTGCTTATTGTTTTATTGTTAATTAAAACGGTAACACCAATTACATTAATTAACATAGTTTCAAACAGACACACACAAAAAAAAAACTAACATATACTATAGGACATTCTAGCATACTTTCTCTCACAAAGCATCAGACATACATGCATAATTCTACTCCATTCATCAGCAAATAGATCACATTCAGGATTGGGTATCCCATATTACCCAGTAACTGGGTTGTGGAGGTCATAAGATCATGAATGAGAAGGATAGGCAGACACTCCATGTAAAATACTGGTATTCAGCTGCATCCGGTTAGACTGCAAGC
This sequence comes from Cosmia pyralina, assembly GCA_946251885.1. Classification (NCBI taxonomy): domain Eukaryota; kingdom Metazoa; phylum Arthropoda; class Insecta; order Lepidoptera; family Noctuidae; genus Cosmia; species Cosmia pyralina. The sequence continues at coordinate 16,393,543 of OX276355.1, forward strand.
CGACCCCAATATAGTTGGGAATAGGCGAGGCAGATCATGACTCACATACTTATCGGGAAATGTTGCGCTGGAAAAATAAGTTATAGTTATCAACATTATGAACAGGTAGGTATGATGTTGAGCAACTTCGCTTTGAATCAAAATCTGCAACAAAGTGGGCCTGTCTCCCAATTCAGTAGAAATCACATCATGCTAATTTCCCTTGAAGACTATTCAAACATTCACTGTCTATTGCCTTCCACTAATTTGCGCCATCAATATCACATATACCATCCGCTTTATTCCCCAAGGGACATGCCAAATCCTTTGGAAAAGCACTGGTGCGTTCTACCGGAGGTCCCGAGTTTCCCCTCCAAATGTAGAATCCAAATCTATAATATGATGGTTTGAGTCGGTAAGATTCGGATAGGTAATACCCCCCCCCCCCCCCCCCCAGACTTGTTTGGACTTGTTGAGTTTGGATTCGCATCTGTCTATTCGTTTAGTGAATATTCGGCCTAAGAAACTGCCTAAGCCCCCGTTCCCACGGGCTTAATAAAATCGCGGCGGGATTTTATCGCACACTGGATTTTCAACTCTCGTTGTTGAGCCGAGCGTTGAGAATCCAACTTAACAATAACAGAGTACATTCTAGCGCGTCGAAAAAACACACTGTTGGATTTTGCACTCTCGGCGCTAAGCAGAGCGTTGAAAATCTAGTGCGCGAAAAAAAATCGCCGCAATATTTTTACGTCCGTGCGAACGTCGACTTAGTGTTAAATTTTCGGATGGTATTCTGGGGGTCCATTATAAATGTCCTTAAGTTCAAACCCCATCTGGGTCTCATCTGGGTCTGGGTTTTAGTCGACACTAAAATTCCTAATTCCACATTCAAATCCTTGAAGTAAGTTCGTCTGATTAACGCTTCCTTTGCTCTAATCTTAAGACCTTATGATGGAATGCCTGTTGTAAATTTTATGAGGCTTTCTTTTTTTTAGGTAATCATTTTGTCCTGATAAGTTAGCATACAGAGGGGCTCGTGCCTAAGTAATATCAGCCACTAGGGTCGATCGATCAGGTTAAGCTACGCTTGCCGCAGTTGGTCCGTGGATGGGGTGGATGGATCTTTACATACCGAGACCCCTCCGTGCCTCGGAAAGCACGTTAAGCGTTGATCCCGGCTGTCGTTTCGACTTTTTCGTCGTCTTTGTTGATTCGTGGATCTTTGACAGTCGTTACGAGACGTCAGAAGCCCGGAAGTCTGACAACCAGTCTTACCAAGGGGTATCGTATTACCCAGTAACTGGGTTGTGGACATACTATCTATATATAAATAAAACGTGTGCGGTCGGGGGACCCCCGCAGGAAAGAAGATTCTTACGCGATACCTCAGACTAAATAAAAAGCAGCCAAGTGCGAGTCGGACTCGCACACGAAGGGTTCCGTACCATTTGAAAATCGCAAAGATAATTTTGTATTGATACTGTGACAAGCATTGATATATTAGAGGAAGATATGTTACGCGCTAACATCGCAATCACTAAACCTGGACTCGGCACACGACTACATGCACCGAAACTCGCACATCTGTGATCACAGTCGCAAACTTACAGTTACCAATAGACAAGGACAGAGATAGGAGCTGGCGCTGTCGTGCAAGCGAAATCGCGTCAGCCGCCGAATGCTTACGATTATGAATGACATTGCATGTCTATCTCGCTCTCACAAACATGGCGAAGCAAACATCAAATATTATTATAATTTTCAACAAATCAATATTTTTGGCTGTACTTACGAGTGAAAAGTAATCCCGTGGAACTTGTTTTTGGTGTTTGAACTACACACATCAAAAGTGTCTAGGGATCAAGCATTTTTATGCGGATTTCTTGAGATTGAGATGTGGCTTTGTAATAAATTTATGATTTTATAAATTTATATGGATCCTTTTTGGTGCATTTCATAATTTGAATCAGGAACTGTGAATCAAATTCGAGTAAAAGATGAAAATCAGCTGTCAATATTTTCCCTATAAAAACATACAACGCATTGAAGACATTATTAGTGCTACTGTTTCCCTACTACTGATTAAAACCAACGTTATTATGGAGCGGCGACGTCATTTAAGCAGGGAAGAAATGCTCAGAGCCGTGGGAATGATAGAAGCTGGTTCCCGGCAACGTACTGTGGCTTTAGCTCTGAATACAAGTCAGAGTGTTATCAGTCGACTTTGGACACGTTACCGAAGCACTGGTACCGTGGCTGAGCGCCATGGAGGACGGTATCGCTGTACCACACGGAGACAAGACCGATACATTCAAATCTTAACTCGAAGAGCTCCAACTATAACCGCCATGATGTTAGCCGTGAGGCTTCATCACTCTTCAGGGAACTTAATTAGCGACCAAACAGTCAGAAACCGCTTGCATGAAGTGAACCTTCATTCCCGAAGACCGCTACGGGTACCACCTATAGCAATGCACAATCGTAGGATTCGATATCAATGGGCTCTTGAACACAGAAATTGGGCAGAAGAACAATGGCGTTTCGTGTGCTTTTCTGATGAGTCTCGTTTTGGTATGAGACCGGATACAAGACGTATACGACACTGGAGAACCCCTGGACGCCAACAGCGATTAAAATCCTGCCAGGAAGTCCATCCTTATAGTGGTGGAACCATCATGGTATGGGCGGGTATTTGGATCGGCGGAAGAACTGAGTTGATTTGGATCAGAGGCAACCTCAACGCTCAAATTTATGCTGAGACGATTGTATCAGACGTCATCGTTCCTCTACAAGTGCAAATCGGTCCCTTATTTCAGTTAATGCATGATAATGCACGACCGCACACCGCAAGAGTTGTAAGACAGACTCTCGCCGCAGCTAACATCAATGTCCTGCCCTGGCCTGCTCAGTCGCCAGACTTGAACCCGATTGAGCATGCATGGGATATGCTACAGAGAAGAGCTCTGCCGAATATGGAGGGTATCCAGTCGCAAGAAGACCTTTTTTTGTTGTTGCAACGAACATGGGCGGCCATTCCACAGCGTGATTTGGATGAACTCATTTTGAGTATGCCAAACCGATGTTCTTGTGTTGTTAGTGTTCGCGGTAGAAACACGGATTATTAATTGTTTAAGTTACCCAATAAAATTTTAAAGAAAACTGTTATTTCAGTCTTTTTTTCGAACTTTAATGTTAGTGGTTCAAATGTCAAAAATCCCTTTATTAGGAAAATGGCAAATTTCTTTATTAATGCAAAGGTGACTTGGTTTATCGTTACTGTGGCAAACGAAAACACTTTATTTGATGAATCCTTAAAGAAAATTTTAATTAATATCAATCAGGAGAAAAGTTATTGCAAAAATATATGTTGATCCCTAGACACTTTTGATGTGTGTATTTATTTATTTAAACTTTACGCACTTAAAATGTACAAAGGCGGACTTAATGCCTTAGGCATTCTCTACCAGTCAACCAAGGGTGGTGAAGAGATTAGATGGCAGGTGCTCAGTATGAGAGGAATACATAAAAAAAGAACACTAAAAATATATCTTAATTAATTATAAATAGACTTTATACAAGCACATAAATATGTTATAAACCACACACACATACACATACATACACTTACTATAAGATATACCTATAATATATATATATACAATTATTATTATTTTTTATTTTTATTGCTTATTATTTGTGCACATTTTGAAAACACATGAAGGCATTGTTGCTGCTTATTTAGACGATTACGGTAATTTTACTTAACGTGCTACACAAACGCTAGTTCGATTGTGACTAAGGTCAATTGTGTGCGGTTAACTCAATTTATGCGGTCCACGTCGAGGAGCGTGAACCTTATCTTCCTAATTTATACATCAATGGTTACTTTTTGCAGCACTGCATGCTTCACTGTATTATTCTCAGCGCTATGTCTGAGTTTTTTATTTAGAGGGCGATACTTGTACGCACATACACATTCGTATATAGTAGAAAGAGGCAGAGAGAGAGAGAAAGTCTCATGGAGGCATAACGCTTTTTAGTTACGTGACGATTTCTACCAGTCAACTCTTACCGCAAGCTGCGTTAAGGAACTTCGCTCCAAAAATGAAATGCTGTTCGTTGGTAAGCGCATCACTTGAGAACGGTTTTACCGATTTGTATGTTTTTTGTTTTAATAATTTGTCCGAATCAGGTTTTTATGGTGAAAACAAATTGGAATAGATTCCCGGATAATTTTAAAATTCAGGAAAAACTGAACTTCCATTTTACTATGGGATTTTTGTATGAACTCAAAACCATAACTCACAATTTAAACGATGGGTATGCGTAATTCTTTTTGATGTGTAACATCTTTCCTCTCGCTTTCCTGCAATCTGAGGGAGTGATTTCGTGAAAAGGGACGGAAGTGACGGAAGTGTGTAACAGGAAGTGAACCGTGACGGATTGAAATGTTGGTTGAAATTTGGTACGGAACTAGAAGTACTTTTACCAAGGAGATGAGGAGAAGATGAGAGTAGAGAGGAGAGGAGGAGATGTCAGATATTTCACATCATATGCGACTATTGCAAGGCTCGCTCGTTTTTTTGTTTTTATTTTAGGTCATCGAAAAGTTGGACAGAAAAACGTCTGTCGGGTTAACTAGTTATTTCATAAACACCACCAATGTGGATCCAAACCTAAATTTAGACTCAGATGAAACATAATATAGTTATCATCATATCTTTTTGATAATGTAAAATTGTAATAAATGTTTTTATTTGATGACTTTTGTAATGTTTGTCTAATTGTAATCTTTTAAATTTAAATCTCAATGTTATCTAATATTTTTAATTTCAGATGTATGCATATGGACTGGTTCCGAGAAAAAATGAATTTTATTTAATTTGTTTTTTTTTTTTTTTTTTTTAATTTAGGTTGCGTCTGGTTAGTTTTTTCATTTATTTGACAAAGAATTTATAACTAAGTAGTGCCATTTTGTACTTCTACGAAATCAGTACCTTACTCAGCAGGTTGAAATCCTGCCGACAGGTGACATCAAACGCTTCTAATAAAGATCGAAAATTCCAACTTTTTCCACTTTGACGCGGTTCGTCGTTCTTCAGCGAATAGTTAGGGGGCTGAGTGAAAATCTGTGTCGAGTTTTTGTCACCTCTCAATACGAATCAGGCCTAATGTCCCGGAAATCGTACTTACAGAGGGCCTAGTATATTTTGGCACGTGGTGACATGAAAAACTGAAATGAAATGCTCTGAATTTGACTGGCGTTTGACGTTTTCTTTTGCAAGAACCGCCGTCATGAGATGCCAAGGTACGCTGGTGGCCCGTTAGATAGCTTTCCCTTATAAAAACTGCGCCGCAGACGAACAAATTTGGCGTCATATTTCCGCGACAAATTTCTACTATTTGGCTTTATCTCGTCGTTTGGGTAAAGTTTTGTTTAGCGCTTGTGTTTATTTTTATGAAAACAATGCAAGTTTGTGTATAGATACCAAGAATATGCGTAGTTATAGCGAATAAGCGTATCTACCTATTGCATACATACATTTTTTAAAGTAAATAAATTATAGATGAGAAGGGATTGAAATTTAAATTTAAAATGCCATAAAATAAGCAACCTCAGCCGCATATTATTTTGCAACATTATTTTAATACACATCTTACTTTTATGAGAGAATGCCTCCTATACCCTCTCAGAACAGAACCAATCGCACAAAAATGATTAGAAACCAGATCGCAATAAAATACCCGTAGGTACAAAGCACATAAGGCCCATAAGCCCGCGCCCATACCCCTAACAAGCCAATTGAAATACTTTAGCCAACTTTGAGAAAAACAATGTGCGGTTAGAAAAGGTTTAATGAAATCTATCAGCTACGATTTAAATGTTACACGGCAGGGTACTTCATAAACAATGCATGGTAAGTTCGGATTACTCAAATGGGACTTTTGTTTACGACTTAGAGTAAGTAACAAATGGAGTAATACAAAATGAAGTCCGCGCGCTGTTTGTTATAAACAGATGTGTATTCTTTTGTTTTAAGCATTTGTAAATATTGGCAATTCAGAAGCATTACCGACAGATTATTCCAAAACCAAACTGATTACAGAATTATGTTTAAGTGCAATAAAATAACTATTTTCTTGCACACCGTAACAAAGGACTGATTTTGATTTTAAGTGAAAATAAACGAACTAGTACAGTTAGCGTCAATAATATTAGGATTGACTGTTCAAAATGATCTAAAACAACTATGAAAATGAAATATTAACTCAATGACACAATTAAATTTTCAGAATGAAGACAGTACACGACAAGTGTCATTCTGACATGAACTTTATCTAATTGAGATACAGTTTAATTTTCTTAGTTGTTGAGATCATTTTGAACAGTCTGTTCGTCCTGATATTTTCATTTACTTACTTCTCTGTTATGCAAAATAAAGGTCCACTCCGCGTGTGCCCGATTTTAGTGTCGTTCAAAATTTACGATGGCCCCACAGTTTGTAAGTTTCCACTCGGCCGAATTCTGTGTTTATGGTCTAATGCTACCAGCTTTTAGTTTTCACGGCTTTACCGAAATACAACTTTTCGGCCATATTTTGAGCTATAAACAAGGTCTTTAGAGTAAGACTATATTCCCTGTTTTAGAAACTTAATTCTGTGCGCATTTCATAAATAAATAACAATAGTCGAAGGTTTGGAAACAAAATGGTAGACGTTACGTTTTGAAACGTAACAAAAACGATTATACGATACGATACGATACGATTTAAGACGAAATTATTTCATCTGCGTGGATTTTACCGGGATAAAAAGTATTATCATCATCATCATTTCAGCCGAAAGACGTCCATTGCTGAACAGGTCTCCCTCAGGCACCGCCACTTCGACCGGATCTGTGCTTCCCGCATCTATCTATGTAAAATGTCATCATAATCCGGTCAGCGGTTTTTGCGTGATTAAGTAACAAACATTTAAACATAAAAAACTTTCACATTTATAATATTAGTAAGATAAGATTTTAAAATTAATGTTCTAATTTCACAAAACATGAATTATCTATGAACATTGAATATTACTTCCAAATGAAAACGTATTAGATTTCTGTCGTACATAAATCTTATACGTCTATCCGACATTTAAAACAAAAAGCGACTTACACACACATGAGTCGTTCATTAACGCAGATTGTAACTCATTCACTCGTTCATTCACGGGGCTCTCAGGCTTTCGTTAAGCTGGCACTGGAAATCAATGTCCGCGTTCTTGCTCGTCACTAAAGAATTGTAATGATTTCTGAAAACCTAGTAAAATCACGTAAGTAAGTAATAAGATATTTTGAATACCTAGTGAATTTAGGTAAAAAGTGCGATCATAAGCAATGACATAATGGATGCTCTGTCTTCGGATATCCAGGAAGAGGCTCCCTGGTGTATGCTGTTCGCCGATGACACTGTGCTGGTTGCCGAGAGTGGCTTAGAGGTCCAGAGCAGATTGGAGGTGTGGTGGAAAAGACTGGAGACCGTTGGCCTGAGAGTAAGTCGGACCAAAACAGAGTATTTGTTTTGTGATTTTGGCGGTCTCTCCGGTCCTGTGCCCATATCACTTGCCGGAACGCCCTTACCGATCTGTTCCGACTTTCGGTACCTCGGGTCGCTTGTCCAAGGGGATGGCGAAGTAGACCGAGACATAACGATCAACTCAGGATGGATGAAATGGCGACAGGTTACAGGAACAACTTGCGACCCACGGATGCCCCTCAAGTTGAAGGGGAAAATTTACAAGTCCGTGATAAGGCCTGTCGTACTTTATGGATCGGAATGCTGGACAGTGAAGAAGACGGATGAAAAAAAATTGCATGCAGCGGAGATGAGAATGTTGAGATGGATGTGTGGAGTGACGAGAATGTATAAAGTGAGAAATGAGTATATAAGAGGAAGTTTGAAAGTGGCGCCAGTGACAGAAAAGTTGAAAGGAAATCGTTTGTCTTGGTATGGGCATGTAATGAGGAGAGACGAAACGCATGTGACTAAAAGAGTGATGAATATACATGTTGATGGATGGAGAGGCAGAGGAAGTCCAAAGAAAAGATGGATGGGTTGTGTGAGGAATGATATGAAAGAGAAGGGAGTGAATGATAGCGTGACGGTTGACAGGGGAGAATGGAAGAAGAAAACGTGTTGCGCCGACCCCAAGTAATATGGGATAAGGGCAGGAAGATGATGATAAGCAATGACATAATGTTCAACTTTGAATTTTAAGTACAGACGCCAGCGCATCAAGCTACTACAAACTCTCAAATTTCTTTAATAAATTTTCATCTTTATCGCCAAAGCATTAGGTTCAAGATTGATTGGGAAAATTTGATAGTTTCGGGTGGCTTGACCTGCTGCCGTCTGTACATAATAATACCGATATTTTTTTTTTATTTATAATTGTAAAGACACTGGCAGTCTTAGAATCTAAGAAGAGAATTCCAAGCAATAAGTTAATAAAACGGATTACTTTAATCAGTCTGTCATCGAAAACTTTCCAGCTTCGTCCTCTATCACAATGCCTGATGTTTCTGAAACTCTTACTTAATTACTTTGTTGTTCTCGCAAAATCTTTATTACAACCGCTCGATTAAACTGTTTCACTCAAAATATGAAATGCTTTGAAATCCAAAACAGAGACAAATTGAAATTCTGCGAACACGAACACGAACGAAAACACGTCTATAATAAAAAGCTCAACATCAGCACAACTACGTAAACTTCACCCGAAAACCGATGATACTTCGCAGTGGGTCTATAGGTAAGCTGAGTTGAGCTACTGGTGAATGTTATGCTGTGCCACTGTGGAGTTCGTCTCAAATTATAACAAATGGCTCCATACATTACGTTGTCTGGCTAAGCCCGCGAGCTGCGGCCCCGCAGGTGGGTAGAAGGTAAACTGGTGGCAATTTCACTTTGGCCCCTTTATCGGCTGTGTCAGCTTGTGGTCCTGACATTATTTATGACTGCAGAAAGTGTGAACTTTAATTTTGGTACATCCCTAGGGTGTAGGCTTTTTATCTACGTGAGGGCAACGGCTTGCTTGCGGTTTTGTTTGGGCGAGACATGGCTTTATTTTCAGCAAAGACGAAAAAGCGAATGCAGAAAGTAAACACTCTTTTTTACTAGGTTTTCATTGAAATATAAGTAAGAATAAAGCATTGCCGTTATCAAAAGGAATGCAAATATTTATAAAAACTTCTATTTCAGACTTGTTTGCATATATAATCAGCGTATATTGTTCCCACTGCTGGGACACAGCCCTCCTCTCGGTGAGAGGGAGTGGGCCGTAATCCACCACGCGAGCCCAGTGTTGTTTGGTAGATGTCACATGCCATCGAATTTTTTGTTTCTAGGACATGCCGGTTTCCTCATGATGTTTTCCTTCACCATTTTTGAGAGCAGTGCTGATGAAATAATTTACACAAAGTAAAGTGCCTGTGTCCGATTCTAACTCGTAAGTTGCGACCGTTATCACGGGGCCGCCACTGTTTCTTGTTGACTTGTTGGCATAGCTAGCTCAAATTGTATTATCAGAACATTCAAATTCTCACAGCAGTGATTTTTAATGTAAGAAACATTTTGTTTAAACAATTAGAAGCAAGTACCACACAATACAAGCAAATACAAAAATACAAAAAAAAAAAAAATACAAAAAGTTTTATTGGCAAAAGAAAAGGTGATGACAGTATACACAAACACAAATTTAACTTTGTAGATCACAACAATGCAAGGTTTGACCGTTGACCCACAAACTAAGCAGGGCTTGTATCTTGTGGGTCGGAGTGCGATTGAGCATAAAGAAACATGTCGGTTTACAAATCTAAGACTAGTTTAGTAAGGCGTGTATTGTGTTGTGTGTGTGTGGGTGGGTGTGTGAGTGTGTTTGTGTGAGTGACTGAGGGTGAAAGTGTGAGAGAGGGTTATTGTATGCTGGCACAGTGGCTTTTCGACAACAATTTTAGAGAAAACAAAAAAAAAAAAAACGAACACGAAACAAAAAAACAAACACGAATACGTTTTAATACAATCCGTACTCTGTCATACATTATCAGTGTTCAATATTCAGATTCCCATATGAAAATGTTTAATGGGAAGGCAAATATGAGAGAAGAAACATGCAGAATTTTACTGAAAAAAAGTCTTAAAGAATGTCATACTTCACCCCTTGTTTACATTAGGTATTGACGCAAAGTAATCGGAAAAGGGAAGAGTGTCCCTTATTGACAAAACGTGCCTCTCGCCAAAATATTAAAAATAATCCTCTACGCATTTTGCCTGACAACGACATTCAAAAGGATTGAAAAAATCGGAAAAACAAAATTTTTACTCGCAGGAAATTATTTTTCTTTTTGTTCATTATTATTTTTCGATAAGTTGGAATATTTTTTCATTCTCTTGAACATTGTTTCGTTTTTGATGACATTTTTATACGTGAATTTAATCGAACTTGATGTCGTACAATTCTGTAAAAACCTCACCGTGAAAACTAATGGCTAGTTTACACAGTGCGAGCCGACCTACCGACTGAACTCGCATTGTATGAACGTATCATACGAGTTACTCGCACTTGCGAATTAAACAATAGCTCGCAGCCGAGTAACTTAAACATTTTTTGTTTTCGTGCGTGCTAGCGTGCGAGTCGGACGAGTAGCTGCAGTGCAGCAACTCGCACTGTGTAAACGTGTAGACAGCCAAGGCTAGCCGAGCTACTGACACGTGAGTAGACAGTGTGAGCAACTGTCTACTGTCTAATCAGCAGCTCGCACTGTGTAAACCAGCCATAAGGTGAAATGAGCTGAAAAGAGCTGTCAATAGTGCCCCAGCAACATGTGGAATGACAGCTTACTTTTACTCATTTCACCTGAGTTTTATTTTGTTTATTTCAGGCATTTCTAGTCCATAGTTATACGTTATACACTCATACATTTAAATTATAATATTAAATTATTATAAACAGATAAAAATCCTAAATAAAAATGGTAATTAAACAACTCATTAAAAATAATAATTTAAATTCTCAAAAATGTCAGACTCGTATAAAAACATGAAATGTCAAATATAAAATTGCCAAATTGTAAGAAGTTATACAAATGACAAAATATTACGAACTAGCCGTTGCTCGCAGCTTCGGCCGCGTGGATGTCGGAAATTATCCCGCGGGAACTTACTACCGAGATAAAAAGTATCCTATGTGTTAATCCAGGTTATAAACTATCTGTGTGCCAAATTTCATCTAAATCCGTTTAGCTGTTTTTGCGTGATTGAGTAACAAACATCCAAACATCTTCACAAACTTTCACATTTCTAATATTAGTAGGATGGTAGTTTGCCAATGAGGTTGTTGGTGTGTGTGTATGTTCAGAAGGTTTGGCAAATAAAAGAGCGTGTTCTCAGTTGGAGCTTTACTGAACGACTGTATGTATACAAAGGTTGGGACTTAGAATAATCTTATGAGCTACGTCATACATAGGTATTGCCTAAGACTAAAGATGTTTAATATGCCTACGCGCTACAATCCTCCCCCCTTAGATTAAACCAAATTTTTATTTGTTACTCCCCAAAAGAATACAAAATTACAAAATAACTACAGCTACAAAAGTTAACAATAAACAAATTGAGTTAAGGACCCTAATTGTTTTACTTATTCTAGGACGTTCACATTCCTTCCACCGCACATTGTTTACATTACACTATACGTTTGTTTGAGGTTAGCACTCGCGATATTTGCTTGTAGGTTGGGCATCCCGGGTGGTATACCGTTAAAACGTTGTGTGATCGCACGGCTGATTCTTGTTTCGACGGCGGCTTCGATGCGGTGCTTGCAGTAACACCACACCACGTAGAATATACATAGGGTTACCGCTGTGCTGACTAGGATGACTGCGGCTAGCGACATCTTGTGGGTCATGGTAAGGTCTTCGTCATCCACCGAAGCCCTGTTGCTGGCGGCCGCGCTGTTCTGCGCAACAATGGTCGTTTTGCTGGCTGGCTGGCCCATGTTGTCTGACTGCTGACTGGTGTAAGTACGGCGATAGTGAGCGTTCGTTGACGTGTGGTGATTATGAGAGGTATACTGCTGATAACGACGTTGCCGGCAGCGGCTCACATGTCGAATCTCACGGTCTTCTTAACGATGCGGCCCGATTTCGTTGTAACCGGTGGTGTCGTAGTGTTTGCAGTGTCATATGAAGTCGTAACGTTCGCCGGATGTGGGACGGTGTCGGGTGGCTTTATTTGGGTCTCTTGGCGTGGGACCGACACATTATCAAAGTCTAATAGGTAAGCTGGTTTTAGACGATCAAGTGATACAGTGACTTGCTTGCCGTTACAGTCTAAAGTATAAAATTTGGGATGTCGCGATATTACTTTATGTGGACCTTCGTACGGTGGTACCAACGATCGCCTAGCCTCATTTCTAACAAACACATGAGTGTTAATGGATAAGTCTTTATGAATGAATACTCTATTATTGTTGCTATGTAAACTTGAATGCGAGAGTCCGGGAACGGATGACAATGACTTAGTTAATTATATAGTCATTTATATTGGTTGTAGGCTTTGAATGAAATAGGTCACCTGGGAGTCTGAGACTACTGCCGTATAAGAATTGTGATGGACTGTATCCCAGATCTAATTTAACTGCCGAGCGCAACCCTAGGAGTACTAGAGGTAATTCCCGTAACCATTGTGTACTATTTTCGCATTTTGCCATAATAGCAGCTTTTAAGGTACGGTGCAGTCTTTCGATCATACCGTTCGCCTTTGGGTTATATGCAGTTGTTCGAACTCGTTCGATACCGAGTCTTTTTAATAACTGCCGAAATAAGTCTGATTCAAACTGACGACCTTGGTCTGAGGTTATACGAATTGGACATCCGAAACGAGCAATCCAATGCTCTATGAACACCTTAGCAACCGTTTCAGCTGTTATATCTTTTACGGGTATAACTTCAGGCCATTTCGTCACCCTGTCGATAATGGTAACGCAATATTTGAAATCCTCTGCCGGTGGCAGTGGTCCTATTATATCGATGTGTACATGTTCAAAACGATTTCCTGTGTTATCAAATTCACCTATCGGTGTTACTGTGTGGCGTTGAATTTTACATTTTTGACAGGGAACACACGTTTTGACGTAATTTTTTATGTCGGTATTCATGCTGCTCCAAAAATACCTTGATTTAACTAAGCGTTGAGAAGCTGCGACGCCGGGATGACTCATATCGTGTAGTGTTTTGATTGCGAGTTCCCGGAACTGTATGGGTAGATAAGGACGTATGTCGTTTGTTGATGTTTCGCAGGCTATTTTTATATCCGAGTCGGGCATTGTGATTAATTTAAATTGGAGTTTATCATGTTTGCGTAGATTTTGTAATTCCGAATCGCTTTTTTGTAGTTCAGCTAACTTTTGGTAATCGAATAATGATGGCACGATAATCTCATCGATTCGGGATAATGCGTCAGCGACTGTATTTTTGTCACCTTCTATGTACTTGATGTTATCACAAAATTGAGAAATAAAGTCTAACTGTCTTAATCGTCTAGGTGAGTCTGAAGGCGACACCTTTTTTGATAGGGCGAATGTTAATGGCTTGTGATCTGTTAGGATTGTCAGCTGTCTGCCTTCTACCAAATGGCGGAAGTGTTTTATTGCCATGTATATTGCTAAAAGCTCTCTATCATAAGTACTGTATCTTGTTTGGGTGTCAGTGAGTTTCTTTGAGTAAAATCCTAGAGGTTGCAATTTATCGCTAACTATCTGATTTAAAACTGCACCTACACAAGTACCGGAAGCGTCGGTCATCAACACTAATGGTACAGTTGCGTCTGGGTGTGATAACATGACTGAATTATTGATCATTTGTTTACATCGACTGAATGCTTCTAATGCACTTTCGGTCCACGTAATTTCAGTTTTGTCGCGTTTTTTGGAATTATGTAAATACGCGTTTAGTGGTGCTTGAATTTCTGCAGCTTTCGGAATGTTTAGTCTGTAGAAATTCATCATTCCGAGGAAACGTCGGAGTTCCTCAATTGTTTTGGGTTGTGGATAGTCATTTATAAGTTGCATTTTCTCCGCACTCGGTTTTAGGCCCTTTGAATTAATGTGGTAACCTAGGAAGTTTAATTCAGATTTGCCGAATTCGCATTTGTCTCTGTTGATCGTTAAACCGTAATTATTTAAACGTTCCAAAACTATTTCCAAATGTTTTACATGCATTTCTTTTGATTCTGACGCTATAATTATGTCATCTAAATATGGAAATGCAAAATCTAGACCTTTTAATGTATTGTTTACAAATCTTTGAAAATCTTGCGCTGCGTTGCGTAACCCAAAATTCATTCTTGTAAATTCGAATAAACCGAATGGAGTTATGACTGCAGTTTTGGGGATGTCTTCGGAAGCCATTGGTATATTATGGTATGCTTTCCGAACGTCAATTTTTGAAAATATAGCTTTCCCTTTGAGTACGTATGTGAAATCAAGTAGTCTTGGTAATGGGTAACGATCGGGAGTAGTTTGTGCGTTAAGTCTACGATAGTCTCCGCATGGTCTTATTTCACCGTTTTTTTTATTAACGCATACAAGTGGGTTAGCCCAAGGGCTATTCGAAGGTCTACAAATACCTAATTGCATCATCCTCTCGAATTCTGCTTTGGCTACTTTGTATTTCTCCGGATTAAGTGGTCGTACTTTTTCATGAACCGGGGGTCCAGTAGTGTAAATATGGTGTTGTACATCATGTTTAGGATTAGTTTTAAAATTTTCCAGTTTGGTGATGTCGGGAAATTTTTGTAATATGAGATGGTATTCGTCGTTTATGTCGATTGATCGAATACTTGATTCGTCGCTATTTATAATGTTTGTGGCACGCGACATTAAAGTGAGTTTGTCTATTAGTTTCCTACCATGTAAATCTACTATTAGTTTGTTAGCAGCAAGGAAGTCCGCCCCTATAATTGAACGTTGAACATCGGCTAGTATGAACTTCCATTGGAATGGTCGACGTAAACCTAAGTTAACCGTAATGGTTTTTTCACCGTACGTTTTAATTTTTGAACCATTGGCTGCATATAATATGTAATCTGACGTGGATACGTTTTGCCTTTTACCGGCTAAAACTGACACATCAGCACCAGTATCGATAAGAAATCGTGCACCAGTTATAATATCTGTAACACATAAACGATAGGAATTGCTGACACCGGCGACATTGTGTTTTTGACCCGGTGTCTGGATTAGTTTCCCGAGTTCTTTTTGTTGCAGTTCATTGTGTCGCCGCATTTACGCGCATCGGTACCGTAAATGAAATGGTAAAAACACAGATAATCCGCATCACCTGGTTTTCCTTTTTGACTTAGGTATTTTTCTCTATTTTTTTGGGTGTTTTCGCGACTTTTAGAGCGTGCCCGGGATGTACCAGGGTCATAACGATCTCGGCTTCGCGACCTACGGTTGTGATGATTATTGGAACCGTTTAGTCTACTACGTAATTCTGAAATTTCTAGTTTCATTTGTTTTAGTTCGCTAACAATGATTTCGGGGATTGTTTGGTCTGCACTCGGAGTTGTTTTGGTGATCGGGGATATTTCAGACGGCCTGGTATTTTCCAGGATTTTGTCTGCAATTTTAGCTGAACTGTCGAGTTTTACCTCGCCAGTGTCGCATGCGGTAATGACGGCCCTAATTGAGTGTGGGAGACGACCTGACCACAATAATTTTAGAGTCTCGTCTGGTACTTTATTTTTACCTAAATCTCGCATACGCCGTAATAATTGAGACGGTTTCTGGTCTCCGAGTTCGATTTCGTTTAAGAGTTGGTTCATTTGTTTTGATTCCGACTCTTCATAAACCGAAATTAACCTATTTTTAAGGGTATCGAATTTATTATTTTCAGGCATGTTTTCAAGAATGTCACTTATATCAGGTAACTCGTCAGGTTTCAGCCTAGCTATTAGAAGTTGACTTTTGTGCAGGTCACTTGCCTTTTGGGGATCCACGATGGCGTTGAATTGGTGAAACCAGAGCCTTGGCCGGTCTCGCCAAAAATCCGGTATCCTCGATGTGATGGAAACTGCCGTCATTTGCTGTGGTTGTGGCTGATCCAGGGTTGCTGTGACTGCAGGCTGTTGCAGAGCTGCAGACTGGTAACGCGGGTCGTTCATTTTCACGCGCGATAATTTCAGTCTCTCGGTTGCGATAACTTGAAACTCGATACGCGCGCGGACACGTACGGGTGTCACCACTTTGCCAATGAGGTTGTTGGTGTGTGTGTATGTTCAGAAGGTTTGGCAAATAAAAGAGCGTGTTCTCAGTTGGAGCTTTACTGAACGACTGTATGTATACAAAGGTTGGGACTTAGAATAATCTTATGAGCTACGTCATACATAGGTATTGCCTAAGACTAAAGATGTTTAATATGCCTACGCGCTACAGTAGGATAAAAATTAAGTACAAAAATTATATAAATTGCAAACGAAATAATAATATTATTACAAAAAATCTATGGTAGGTAATTATTTTACATTTTTACTTGCCCCAAGCCCGATGTACGCGTGCATGTAAATAAGGCTTGCCAGTGTTTTCACGGTGAGATTTTTACAGAATAGGCTAGGTCTTCACTCTCCAGTTTATTAATTGAGATAAAATTATTGATCCTACTAATATTATAAATGCGACAGTTTGTGAAGATGTTTGGATGTTTGTTACTCAATCACGCAAAAACGGCAGAACGGATTAGGATGTTTGGCACACAGATAGTTTATAACCTGGATTAATACATAGGATACTTTTTATCCCGGTAGTAGGTTCCCGTGGGATAATTTCCGTCATCCACGCGGGCGAAGCCGCGGGTAATGCTATACTTAGGTACTCACAGAATCACATTTCTTTACTAATTAGTCAATATTTTAATAGTGTAACGTCTAGATTATCCTAGCTTAATAATGAACGCGTTGGCAATATAGTAGTAGGTACACCACTCTTAAGGAGATGATAACCGACTTTTAATGATTTTAAACTGAAGATCACGTCTAAACGAGTAGTGTTAATAATTTGGATAAATATATGTTAAATTAAAGCACTTTCTTAATAACTTAATATGTGAATATTTATGTTACATAGTGTAGGTAGGTAACTAATTTGTAAAGTTATGTCTAAGACTGCTTGTCCACCGCACCGGGAACGGGACGTCAACGAGAAAACAGATGACGGAACCGAAGTAGCTACGTGTTTCTATATAATACCTTTTGTTTTATGCATAATAAATTAATAATGGATCTGATTTGGGACAGCGCTCCTTGATGAGCAAATCCTATTACTGGCTGGACTTACGACACGTTGCGTGAGCTCAGCCCAGAACACGCAAGCTAACCACTCAAGTGCGTTGGCATTTATCTACGTCTTAAGCAGTCATCTCTCTAATGTCCACTGTTGACAATGCCTTTCCGAATATTTTTTTTTTAAATTACACAGTTCAACAGTAATCAGTATTTCTCCGAATACCTGTTTATAGTATATGCATATTGTGAATCCTGCTCCATTGCAAAACAGACGAAATAAAAAGCCGGTATCATTAAAACACGAAAATGTTCATCAAAATGATTTTGTAAAAGGCTGAAATGTATAATGAAACTGTGAATAAAAGCGATCGGGCGGCTCATTGACAGAACGTGTCACATCAGCATCAACGCTCTCCTGAAATGAGGTCAGCGTCAATGATTTGCATAATAAGCTAAAATGTTCCGCTTTCGTTTATTTGCATTGATTTATGATTAAAATGTGACGGGATTTAATATTGAACTATTTGATAGTTGCTAATGAAGGGTGTTCATTTGTATTATGAAGTTACCTTCTTTGGCCAAAGCATTAGCATTGTCATTCAACGTGGCAATGCTGCCAGTCGTCTAGGCAAGTTTCCGGATGACAGCGATGCGGACGAGTTCTTCGACGTCTAAGCGACCTTTTGTTTTTGTATTTGATTGTATATTTAGTTATTTAGTCATTTAATTTAGTACCTAGTGTAAATAGTTGTGTTATACATTGTATTAAAGCTATAAAAAGGTTACAGAATTTTAATTAAAATAAAATGTCAATGTAGTTACAAAATAATTATATTTTTAATTATTGTAGATAGGTAAGTAACTGCTTTCAATTTCATAGACCATGTCTCATATCATATAAAGATAGTTGGTATATTTTCATTTCAATAACGTTCACAAGATGTAATAAACGTGAGATATACCAACTGTTGATATAATTTCTTTACATATAACATGTATATACTCTAAAAACTTATTTTGTATAACGTTATTGGATATAACGTTTAATTATTATAACACCCCGATTCAGAGCAATCCGACATTTGGGTTAGGTTAGGTTAGGTTAGAACAGTGACCATTACCTCTATTTTTGGGGAATCATTTGGTTTAGGTTAGGTTAGGTTAAAACAGTGACCATTAACGCGCGAAGGCGAGCGTGCCGCGGTAACGGCCGCCGAGCGCCATATACCCTCTATTGTTGGTGAATCATTTGGGTTACGTTAGAACAGTGACCATTACCTCTATTGTTGGGGAATCATTTGGGTTAGGATAGGAAAGGTTAGAACAGTGACCATTAACGCGCGAAGGCGAGCGTGCCGCGGTAACGGCCGCCGAGCGCCATATACCCTCTATTGTTGGTGAATCATTTGGGTTACGTTAGAACAGTGACCATTACCTCTATTGTTGGGGAATCATTTGGGTTAGGATAGGAAAGGTTAGAACAGTGACCATTAACGCGCGAAGGCGAGCGTGCCGCAGCAGCGGCCGCCGAGCGCCAGATACCCTCTATTGTTGGTGAATCATTTGGGTTAGTTGAGGCGGTGAATGTCTCGTATACTCGTATTAGACGATGAAAGCTTTTGCTTTGTGTTTTTTACTAGGCATTTTATCATATAAGACTAAATAGGTTTTATGTCTTTTGAGTGGTATATCAAACGATTTTAAATTCAATGTATGTTATTTTTATAAAAAATAGTTACTTTAAAATTATATCAATCAATCTGCCTAGCCTTTTCCCAACTATGTTGGGGTCGGCTTCCAGTCTAACCGGATGCAGCTGAATACCAGTATTTTACATGGAGCGACTGCCTATCTGACCTCCACAACCCAGTAATTGGGTAATACGATACCCCTTGGTAAGACTGGTTGTCAGACTTTCGGGCTTCTGACGACCCGTAACGACTGTCAAAGATCCACGAATGACAGCCGGGACCAACGGCTTAACGTGCTTTCCGAGGCACGGAGGAGTCTCGGTATGTAAAGATGGTCACCCATCCACGGACAACCCCGGCAAGCGTAGCTTAACCTGATGGATCGACCCGTGCGGCTGTTATTACTTAGCCACAAGATCCTCTAAAACCTCTACTTTAAAATTATATCAATCGTTTATAATATTAACTGATCATTATATAAAATAAAATTATAGATTCAGTTGTTATATCTTGTAAATATTAGAGATTTTATAATTATATCATGTATTACTTACCCAAAAATGCCTTATTCTTCATTGACATACTGAGAAACGGTATTTGAATTTCCCTAAACTTTTTAGACATCATTTTGTTTTCCAGAGTCGCGTTATTCCTTTATTAATTTGTTTTCTTTATTCTAATCTGCAGCATTCTTCCATGCAGTACAAATGCACATTTAGGAACCTACTCCCAAATCACCAAACACAAATGTCCAACATTTAGTCAAATCTATGTCATGCTTACAACCGTGATGTGTCCACCACTAGTACTACTCTAGTACCACTCTAGTACCTAGTGGTACCGCCACATCGGCGCCACATCTCATAATGACGTCGCCGTCACGCCCCAGAGTGTCCTATTTAATAACTTGTTTACCCTTAATGGATGTGTTGCACACCGAAGCGTAGGTGTGATTGGTGCATGTGGGTTCTTTAGTGTGTTGCAAATGTGACTTTATTTATATAGACTTCACACCTACATGTAGTTTTTGTGATTGAGATATTTTTAAAATTATTATTTGGTTTGCTTATTAAATCTGAAAGGGTAACGTGGTGTACAAGCAAACAATGGACAAATACAATAATAGTAAGACGATTCTCCCTTTTTAACCGACTTCAAAAATAGGAGGTTTCTCAATTCGACCGTATATACATAAATATATATTTTTTTATGTGTGTTCGCAGATTCAGACTTCGTCGTTTATGTACCGATTTTGATGATTTTTTTTTTTATTGGAAAGGAGATATCCCAAGAGTGGTACCATGATAAGGGAACCAGGATCTGATGATGGCATCCTAGAGAAATCGAGGGGAACCTTCAAATTTTATAGGCACACCTATAGTGATGTGGGTATTTTTTATAGTAATTTGTGCATTTGCTCCCGGAAAGCACCATTTGGTGAAGTGGAACTGATGAGGAATACCACATATGGCTATCGGAACTACTGAATAATACGTATTACACGGGTTGCGATTAGATAAGCAAGCTAAGCAATTTATGCTCGTCACAATACATATGTTGAAGTGGAGCTGATGGTGACTTCACCATCAGTTCCAGTTCTCCTGGTTCCATACTGGGAGAACTCCTCAACAATTAACGTCCTTGTATCGGGAAAAGCAATATTTTGTAAAAGGTGATGAGCAGTTGTCATTACGCTATTGTAACTTAGATAATACAGACTGACCCACTAAAAAGTGCAAAATAAAAACTTTTTTATAAAAAAAAAACAACCGACTTCCAAAAAAATTCTACAAAGTGAAAAATAACTTTAATTTCGGAAGTCGTTTGCAAAAAACTAAAATATAGATCCAAAGACACCGACTTCCGAAATTAAAGTTATTTTTCACTTTGTAGTATTTTTTTGGAAGTCGGTTGTTTTTTTCTTTTGTAATAAAGTTTTTATATTAGAAGTACAAGTAACTAACGTTAATAATTCTTGCCATGAAACTTTAGGGAAAGTTTCAGTTACTTTTAATAATACCTAGCTGACCCGTCAGACGTTGTCCTGTCCTTTCAATAATTCATATAAAATTCCCAAATAAAATGCACTTTCAGTTTTCCCGAATTTCCCAATTTTCCCGGCAACTTTTCCAATGTTTCTCTTCATAAGAAGCTTCCTCGGAGTCCAACAAATATTTGAAACGAAAAAAGTTGCCCAGCCGTTCTCGAGTTTTGCGCTTAGCAACACATTTCGCCATTAATTTTTATTTAAAGAGATTGTATTGTTATAATGTAGGAAAATATAAGATCATAACAACATTAACTTCTTTTGAATCGTGTTAGCCATACCATACAAATTTTCTACTAATCCGTATTATAATTTTATTAGACTTATCATGCATGCATGCTAGACTTTCAGTAAGTACGGAAGTGCCAAAAACCTGCTAATAACCGACAGCAGAACATCGGTGTAAGAGGCGGCTTCCTTTAATAGCCTCCGCTGTGTCACAGCCCGCTTAATAATCATGATCAACGTTGTTTATTGCCGATACTCCATATTTTTGGCTCAATTAAGCCCATAATTTTATTAACTTCCACTCCCTTTATTAACTCGACTTGCTCTTTATATATCACACTAATATTATAAAGGCGAAAGTTTGTGAGTGTGTGTGTATGTTTGTTACTTCTTCACGCTCAAACGGCTGGACCGATTTGGATAAAATTCGGTGTGTAGACAGCTTATACCCTGGATTAACACATAGGCTACTTTTTATCCCGAAAAAAAATTAGTGCTCCCGTGGGATGAGCAAGGATTTCAAATATATTTGCTACTCTTTCAAACTCAAACGGCTCCACCGATTTTGATGAAATTTGGTGTGAAAGTAGCTGACACTCTGGATAAACACATAGGCTACTTTTTATCCCGAAAAAATAGAGAAAGAAAGAAAAAGTATTTATTGTGACTAGCACAGGAAGATCACCAACTAAACTAAAATCACAATAATAAAAGTTTGAAAACAAAAAAAAAAACAAAAATAAATAATCACACTATCACAGTAATATTATAAAGGCGAAAGTTTGTGAGTGTGTGTGTATGTTTCTTCACGCTCAAACGGCTGGACCGATTTGGATGAAATTCGGTATGTAGACAGCTTATAACCTGGATTAACACATAGGCTACTTTCGCGTACTAAAAATAAATAATCACACTATCACATCACACTAATATTATAAAGGCGACAGTTTGTGAGTGTGTGTGTGTGTGTGTATGTTTGTTACTTCTTCACGCTCAAACGGCTGGACCGATTTGGATGAAATTTGGTATGTAGATAGCTTATAACCTGGATTAACACATAGGCTACTTTTTATCCCGAAAAAATGTAGCGCTCTCGTGGGATGAGCAAGGAATTCAAATATATTTGTTACTCTTTCAAACTCAAACGGCTCGACCGATTTTGATATAATTTGGTTTGGAAGTAGCAGACATCCTGTATACACATAGCACACATAGGCTACTTTACATCCTGAAAAAATGTAGTGTTCCCGTGGGATGAGCAATTTTTTTGTGAATACTTTTCTCACCAATTAAATAATACACGTTTTAGTGTATCTCATAAACCGCGGGTAACACCGCGGGGCGCAGCTAGTATTATATATTTCCCAAGGACAATCCTAATTACGTCGCGCGGGGAGCGGGACGCGTCAGTGGTTATGAATCGTGTTAGCCATACCATACAAATTTTCTGACAATCCGTAGTATAATTTTATTAGACTTATCATGCATGCATGCTAGACTTTCAGTAAGTACGGAAGTGCCAAAAACCTGCTAATAACCGACAGCAGAACATCGGTGTAAGAGGCGGCTTCCTTTAATAGCCTCCGCTGTGTCACAGCCCGCTTAATAATCATGATCAACGTTGTTTATTGCCGATACTCCATATTTTTGGCTCAATTAAGCCCATAACTTTATTAACTTCCACTCCCTTTAGTAACTCGACTTGCTCTCAGTTCGTAAAGTTACTCACTGAGAAAATGAGATGACTCATCAAGGCTATTTTGAGATGTGCTTCGACAGGTATGTTGTGGTTTAGACTTTTGCTGCCCAAAATTCTTGGTTTGGGAGTTTATAAAATATATTTTCCATGTGATTCGACAGGCTTAAACGGCTAGTCCAGGTATTCTTTTACATTTTTTATTACAAGTTCATCATTAACTCACAGGATTTAAAATAGCTTGACGTTAACTTAATACATACACGATTTATAAAAATAAATACACCGGTATGGATTGTTCATATTTCTGCAAAAAGAGTAAAGTTAGCCTGCCTGTACGCTTTGAAATAACAAAATACTTCCTACGCGGCTACGAGCCTACGCGACTACGCGCCTACGGCGTAGCAACGCGAGCTTTTGTTTGAATTGCACACGAATGCATATAATTATATTTATTCAGAACTAGTATAAAAATAAACCACGTTATTCATATTTTATGATCAGAGTGAAGTAAAAGTAATTGAATTGTAGAATAGGTAAGCACCGTATTTATTTTTAATTAAATGTGACGTTTAGTGACAAACGCGATGTAGAACGAAGGCTGGGGTGCGAGCCCCTGTCCGCCGACTGTTAGAAACCTATAACTCACAATTCATTGGTTTTGATATTTTCGCGTTGCCGCAATCTAAATTTAAAAGACTGGTTTCACAATCTCTTGCAAGTCGCCAATAAGACGGTTGCATAAGTCATCCGCTTTCTTTGATTCGTCGGTATAATTATAGTGTTTTTTCTTATAAATATGTACTTTTTATTATTTTCTTATTTAACATGCGTTCGCTGTCATACTTCAATGTTATTTCGTGGACAATAGTGTGGGTTATACGTTTTTTTTCGACTGTATAATTTAACTACTTTGTTAATGCTGTAATGTATAACTGTTTTTTGTCCCAAATAAATAAAATAAAATAAAAATAATTTATGTACCATACAATATAGAAAAGTAGGCATAAGCGATAAATATCAATCCGCATTATTCGAAGTAACTCCGACCCCGGAAAAATATTTTAATACTAAAAATGAGCATTGTTTCCACTGAATTTCAACACGGAATTGTCCGAGTATTTTTTTCTTTTAGAACTCTTTATAGCACTATATAATATGGTTTATAGTACTTAAATACATGTATACCTACACTACATAGTAAATCGCGGAAGTCCTCTCACAATCCTGTGAGTTTGCAACAGTGTTACAATTTCCATTTTTCTGGTTTAGCCAGTGCGCGGTGGCTGCAGGCCATCGCTGATACATTATTCAGGACTACATACAATGTCCGCCTGAACTCGGTCAATTCGAGAAAGAATACGTCTGCCATGTGAACTTTTTTATGCCTTTTTAGGGTTCCGTAGTCAACATGGAACCCTTATAGTTTCGCTATGTCCGTCCGTCTGCCTGTCCGCACCTTAGCTCAGGGACTCTTAGTACTAGAAAGCTATAATTTGGCATGGATACATATTCACCACGCCAACAAAGTCGTAAAAAAAAATCATGAAATAATTTTTAAGGATCCGTTTTTGAAATATTAAGCTTTAAAGTGGTAATTTTTGTTAGAGTCAAGTATCCCCCCCCCCCCCCAGCTAAACGTTTTGCATGGGTGAAAAAATTCACGGTAGTAGCATATAAAGTTAAAAGGAAAACTATCATAGCTAAGTAGGCTTTTCAAGTTTACTAGTAATAGTAAAATATTCATTAAACAACAAAAAGTGTGCAACTACGGAACCCTATTACTGCGCGTGGCCCGAGACGCACTTGGCCGCTTTTTTTTTATAAGAGATTTTGTTTATACGAGTAGAGGTGGTATTATAGCACTGTAAAGGTTGTATGCAAAAGGGAACCTTACATCATGCAGGCTGGCAGAAAATGATTGTGGTTGCTTTCGATCACTACATAAAGAAAGTTTTTTTTTTATTTGGGACAAGCACAGGAAATACAAAAAACCGGCCAAGTGCATGTTGGACTACGCACAATGGAGGGTTCCGTAGTTGAAAATAATTTATCCCAAAAACAAACAGCATTGTAGTTGAAAACCATGTGTTCCCTACATCGCATACGTCACGGTCAATTCTCCAACAAATGTAAGTTTGTAATCGCATAACAAAGATTTTCGGTCTTTTTCTTTTACTTGTGCTATGAGACCTTGCTTCTTGCCAAATATCATGATTCTGGGTCAAGAGAAAGTAGGTACCCTATAGGTTTTGATTTATTTGCAAGTATCAAAATATTTAGCATAAATGGCCGTATTTTTTATTGTGTTGACTTAGAGGATTGATTTTTTTAGAGCTCCAAGGGACTATATAGACCTACTTTTTTAATATTAATTTCACCTTGATACCACACCACCTCTACGCGTTCCTGAGAGAAAGGGTCTTGATAGACTGACAGACAGACATACAGACGGACAACGAAGTGAACCTACAAGGGTTCCGTATTTTCCTTTTGTCGTACGGGACCCTAAAAAGGACATTTAAAACTACGAAAATCCAACTATGTTGAGGTCGGCTCCCAGTCTAACCGGATGCAGCTGAATACCAGTGTTTTACATGGAGCGTCTGCCTATCTGACCTCCACCACCCAGTAACTGGGTAATACGATACCCCTTGGTAAGACTTTCGGACTTCTGACGACTCATAACGACTGTCAAAGATCCACGAATGACAGCCGGGACCAACGGATTAACGTGATTTCCGAGGCACGGAGGAGTCTCGGTATGTAAAGTTGGTCACCCATCCACGAACCAGCCCCGGCAAGCGTAGCTTAACCTAATGGATCGACCCGTGTAGCTGTTATTACTCAGCCACGAACTCGTCTAAAACTACGATGATCATGAAAACAAAAAAGACATTTGCGAGGCCCAAAGGCTGCTATCTCAACATAATGCTGCGTTCTTCACTCAAGCGCAGTTACAAACAGTTACAAAATTGTAAAAGAAATATTTGTTTTAGAATATAATTATGATATTATTATTATAAGACCGTAAAAATTAACACGCCCACACAAATAGCTAAAATTGCAGCTTGCTGACAATGCTATATCTATCCTGGTTCGTGATACCAGGGCTCGTTGGAGCCCCCACAGTACCCACATTTATCAATGGCAAATGAAAGCTCACAAACATAAAGCGGCTCTTCCATTGGTGCGCAGGGTGTGCAAGGAATAGACGTAAGTGGTTTGGGAATAGTCCCAAACCACTTACGTCTATTCCTTGCACACCCTGCGCACCAATGGAAGAGACATACACATAGCTGTATGGCTACGTCACTACAGCATAAGCTGTCCATGGATGTTGTGACCCACGTGTAAATAGTACACGACTACGTCGCTGCACCTTTCACTCATCTACGGAACTGTGCTTTGTGAGCTACACGTTCGAACAGGGGACTGGAATGTGTCAATGACGACCTCAGACCATGCAAGTATGGGTACCCTGTCCGTGTGCTGTAGTGGATGATCCCACCTACATTCTCATGCAAATTCAAGCCGAATACACAACATGTAGCGTAGTGTTCCAGTGGTTTAAAACCACAAAATAAATGCTACGAGTAATAACACTGCAAGTTTTTACAAAATAAAAAGTGTAGAAACCTGTTACTATTTTTATTGCTCATAAGTCATCTCCGTTCCTTTCTAAGCACCGTCGCATGCGATGGAACCATTGACTGAAGCAGTGGGCCCACTTTTCTTTAGGGATTTTTTCCACGCTTTTTTCAAATGCAGCCACGGCATTTTCAGGGTTCATAAAATTAATTCCTCTAAGTTTATCTTTTATTTTTGGAAATAAATAAAAGTCACAAGATGCCAGCTCGAGACTGTAAGGTGGGTGACTCAGTATCTCTACAATTTCGATAGACAAATATTCGTCCGTCTGGCGGAGTGAGCTGGAGCGTTGTCGTGATGGCAGAGGAACCTGCTTCTTAGGTGCTGCTGTCTAACATTTTCCAAGACAACTGGTAAACAATGACTTACATACCAATCTGCCATAACAGTCTTTTTATTTTCTAGGACAATTGTTGCGAAATGACCCGTCCGTCCAAAGAATGCGGCAATCATCTTTTTCCCTTAACTTCTGCCCTACTTTACTTTTGTCGGCAAATCGTCGAATGGAAACATCCATTGCACAGATTGTCTTTTAGTTCGTAACAATATATCCAGCTTTCATCACCGGTGACGATGTCATATACAGCATTCGAGTCACTTCCGTCACGTTTCTAACATTGAGCGGCACCAATCCAAACGACGGCGTTTTTGATCTTCCGTCAAATTATGAGGTATCCATCTATGTAGTACAAAGCTTTCAGACGCCTAAGTGTTCATGTAAGACTTTTTTTACTTGACTCATATTTATTTATTTAAACTTTTCGCACTAAAAATGTACAAAGGCGGACTTAATGCCTTAGGCATTCTCTACCAGTCAACCAAGGGTGGTGAAGAGATTAGATAGCAGGTGCTCAGCATGACAGGAATAATTATAAAAAGAACACTGAAAATATATCTTAATTAATTATAAATAGTCTGTATACAAGCACGTAAATAGGTTATAAACCAATAATACACATACATACACTTACTATAAGATATACCTATAATATATGTATATATATACAATACATATTATATACAAATTCAAGAGAGAGAGAGGTGTTGAAATAACTCTACACTATGTGTTTAGAAAATAACTGCAATTTCCTCTTAAATGCATACTGACTGGTGGCCGTCCTGATATCAAGAGGAAGCTCATTCCAAAAAAGAATGGACTGAATATGAAAGGAAGAATGAACAAAGTCAGAAGTATGAGAAGGACAGAGTTGGAGAAGATTGTTAGAAGAACGCAGATTCCTAGCGTGTGAAGAACATAGATATCGGAAGTGAGCCACAAGATAAGAAGGAGGAGTGGGAGAGTTGAGAAGAGCAAAAGGCGTGGTCAAAGCACGTAAACTTCTTCTTTGACGAATGGACATCCATTTGAGCTCAGATCTATAGCGAGACACATGGTCATATTTTCTGAGGTTGAATATTAACCAGATACAATTATTGAGCAGTCTGTCGAGCTTATTGAGCAAAACCACATTCAAGTCAAAGTAGCACACGTCACCATAGTCGATGATAGGGAAAATCAAAGTCTGCACAAGCATAGTTTTCGTCTTAACGGGCAAAAAGTTTCTCAGACGATACAGGGACCGCAGAGTACCATTGACCCTTTGACTAACACTAGAGACCTGACGTTGCCAGCTAAGTGTCGAGTCCAGATGCAAACCGAGATCTTTCACGTTAGGGGTAATGGGTATGACGGTACCATTGAAAATAAGAGGAGGAAGAGAGCTAAGTGTCACCCTACTCAACATGCGCGAGCTTCCAATTATAATGGCCTGACACTTTAACGGGTTTACTGACACCCCAAAACTATCAGACCACTTTCTGACAGCATCTAAGTCTCGGTTTACATCTGCTATAGCGTCCGATAAACCTTCTACCCGCGCAGCTAAAGCCAATGCCAATGCCTAAAGCTGCCCGAATGTGTTGATATGTCACCCTTCTATCAGCTTCTATCATTAGCCGCACAGCACTCACGTTATCTTCAGTAGTCGCCGTAGAAGGATGTCCTTCTCGCGAATCATGAGTGATTTTGCTTTGACCACGTTTAAACTCATTAAACCAATTGTAAACAGTGGCATGGGATGGGGCTTCGTCATGAAATGCTAATGCGAAGTCTATCGTAACATTTTTGTTGAGTAAGACCGCAACGAAAGTCGTAATAAATCATTGAACGAACATTTTCTGTAGTCAAATCCATTGCGACGCATGACAGACACTTTTTAAATTGCCGCCGATTTGTAAAAACAAAACAATTCATTACATATTTACAGATTCCCAAAGAGTTCATACTCGTAGGTAATTCAACATTTAAATAAATTTTTCATCGGCTGCTTTTCTCTGCATGCTCTATGGATTATTTGATCCGAAATAAAAATCATTAAATTAAAATTAAAATTTTCTTACTGGCCTATTCTAAAAACTTTCATTGTGACCCCCGTACGTAAAATCAGGTAAATAAATTGTTAAGCTAGTTGACTACCAACTTAAATTGTCAGTATATTGTTTGACAGTTGTATGAAAAGGCTAAAACACGGCAAATTGATGTCAGGTTTCAATTTACTAAACACTTAATTAATTTCCCTGACTGTACAGGTAAGAAGGGACACGAGGACTTTAACTAAACTCGTATCTTTAGACGCCCGTCCGACCCAATTACTAGATGATACGAAATAACGACACGTAACAAACATCAAAACTTTGATACTAATAGGTCTTTACCTATGAAATTGCCGTTTTGTATGAAAAAATTTAAACGAATTTTTTTCATGCATTTTTTATTTGTATTAATCGAAGTAATCACCCATGCAATCAATGCACCTTTGCCAACGCAGTGGCAGTTTATTGATGCCCTTCTTAAAGAAATCAGCTGGACGGGAGGCAACAAATTCTTCAAAGGCATTTTGTACTGCCTCTCGGGTATTGATTTTTTTTCCCGCCAAGAAGTTATCCAAATTCTGGAAAAAGTAGTAGTCTGTAGGCGCAAGGTCTGGTGAGTAGGGCGGATGACGGAGAGCTTCCAACCCCAGTTCTTGCAACTTGGAGACCGTCTGCTGTGCAGTATGAGGTCGCGCGCTGTCGTGCAGGAGCAGCGGAGACGAGCGATTGACCAATGCTGGTTGGAGATGTGCCAGCTTCTCCATCATTGTGTTCAGTTCTTCACAGTACACATCTGAAGTAATGCTCACCCCGTTTGGTAAGAAGCTGTGATGCATCACACCGGCGCTAGACCACCAAACAGTGACCATCACTTTTCTAGGGGTAAGTTTTCGTTTAGGGCATTGTTTAGGTGCTGAACCAGGATCCAACCAACTTGCTGAGCGCTTGCGGTTATCAAACAGAATCCATTTTTCATCGCAGGTAACAATGCGGTTCAAAATTCCTTCATTTGTGTGTCTGTTGAGCAGTGCAAGGCACGTCTCGACGCGTACTTCGCGCTGGCGATCATTGAGTTCGTGGGGCACCCATTTGTCAAGCTTTTTTACCTTGCCAATTTGACGCAAATGGACCAATATTGTTTTGACGCTAACGTCGAAAGCTGCTGCTAATTCAGCCGTAGATTGTGTATCATCAGCTTCCACAATCGCCTTTAATTCGTCATTGTCGACCAAAGTCTTCGGACGACCGCGAGATTCACTTTTCAGGTCGAAATTTCCAGAACGGAAGCGAGCAAACCAATAACAGGTGGTGCGTTGGTTTGTAGTGTTAGCTCCGTAAACGTCGTTGATGTTGCGTGCCGCTTGTGCCGCGTTGCTGCCACGACGGTACTCATATTCCATAATTACTCGAATTTTTAACGTATCCATGATGACGAAAAAGATTGAAATGCGATGAAAATGTAACACTAATCAATAAACAAATGACTACTTTTGGAAAAAAAATCCATGTTTTTAAAATAAAATTAATTTGAAATTAGAATTCTTAGCCAAACAAAAATTATTTTGATTTGAAATGAATGTTTACTGCAGAACGGCAATTTCATAGGTAAAGACAATGATATTATATGTAGAAAGAGGTAGATAGGTTACACACGCTCCGCAAGTGGCACGTCAAAATCTGGCTAATTAGCCACATTTTCGTCGTCTTGTCTCTTTTTCGCTCCCGATAATTAAGACATGCCGTCCTACTTCCACATGTCATCTAATCGTACGAAATTGTGCCGTTTTTGAACACCGAATCTTGGGTCGGTAACCTATCTACGTCTTTTTACATATAATATCATTGGGTAAAGACCTAATATTATTTACAATACCTACGTTTATAATTTGCATTTCAATGTTCTGCGTGAATGTTTACATTTCAGAATATTAGACAAAATAAGAAAAGGTTTTTGATCGTTCAAAGTTAGCCCGATAGGTTTGGCAGTCAGTGGAAGGCACTTTTCATAAAAATGAATGAATTTCTCAGAAATTAATGAGCATACTCGTAATACAATAATATAATGTAAGGCCTATTTTCATAATAAATGTCCAATATGAAATAAACCGCCAATGTTTGAGCTGTAGCCGTAATAAATTGTTTATTTAAAAGCGATAACATCGGCTGTGCAAATGTTCAAGTACATTTGCACAAACTGTATTATGTACATAAAGGATGGTCGACTATCACAATAAATGGTTTTAAAATTACTGCTGTTACTATTTTGTTTATTTATATTTATTTACATTTACAAATTATAGGTAGAGTAAGTGCGCCATATATGGACCACCATAAGGATTTTCTCATATAAAACTCCGAGTTTTAAAGTGTAATCAGTCTTATTTATCTTAAAAGGTTATATAACTATGTGGTAACAAACACGATTAATAAAATTATTTAAAAACATCAACATCTTCGAAAAAATCTATATTTTCTAAAATATGTAATTTTTATGAACTTGCAAAAAGTGAATTTAATATGGACCACATGGTTTCAAATAAGGACCATGGTATATTTAGTTGAAAATAATGGAAAAAATGTTAGTCATTACGCGTAAAATTAAATCAATCAATTAATTAGTGATTCATGCAAAGTAAGCTAGTGCACTGGCAGAAAACTCGCACACAAAATGGTTGCTTTCTATGGCAGCACATTTTTGATGAGCCTATCTCTTATAAGGTGTACATTGGATCCATTTCTCTCCATAAATATCTTCAGAAAATAACCCATCACAATATAAGCATTTAGCATTTTCATTTTGGGGACGAACATGACTTTCATCTGTGCTGCTATCAAAACATAAAACATAAACTAGTCCATATTTGAAACATGCCGATGGTCCACTTAAAATTAATAATTCTCCTTCCCATATCTTGAAATAAAATCTTGTTTATTACCAACAACAGCAACACAAAAGACTCTTCCAATTTCTAATAACGATAAAATTTTATCAATATCTTCGTCCAATTGGTTCTGCTGTTACACTTCAATTCATTAGGACTAACCCAATTGTTGAAGGCTCCCTATTAGTTCGCGATGGGTTCGCTAAAACAATTCGCAGCATCCGGCCCACCGTCCATTAAAGATGGCAGGCATTGCACTGGGAGCCGGGAGATAGTCGCGCTTATTAAAATACTGACGCTATGAAAATAAGAAAGGAAATTGTGGAAAATTCTTAGAAATTGTACGTTTTGTGTTGGTACCTATTTTATTTATAATTCAGTATGTTATATTAATATTTTTAGGGTTCCGTACCTCAAAATGAAAATACGGAACCCTTATAGGATCACTTCGTTGTCTGTCTGTCAGTCTGTCAAGTCCCTTTATCTCAGGAACGCGTGGAGGTATCCAGTTGAAAATAATATCAAATATAGCTCTAAAAAATCAAGCTTCTAAGTCACTGTAATAAAAAAATACGGGCATTTATGCGACATATTCTGATACTCGCAAGCGCAAGTAAATCAAACCTATTCCCGTTGCCATAAAATCATGAAATTTGGCAAGAAGCAAGGTCTCACAGGACAAGTAAAGGAAAAAGTCCGAAAATTGTTCATTTGTAATTCTATTATATAAAAAGATATTTTCAAGTCTGTCAGTCTGTCAAGACCGTTTTTTGTGATGATGATGATGTGTGCTACCCCGTGTAATTCGGGATTAATAATTAACCAAGAAAACTTTTGACTAATCCAAAATAAGTAAACACCAATCAAACCGTTTATTTTAAATCAATACAGGATTACGTAAGTAATCATTTATTTGCCAAGAAGCTTAACCCAGGTAACATCAGTGACGTTTCAATAAGGGATAGGTATGGATAACAAATACAATCCCGTATCTTGGGAGGCATTATTCAGTCACTTAGCAATTATTTCTGTTTTAATTATTCATTAACAACTTAATTTTCAGTATTCTTGGATCCACCATTAATTGTCTATCCCACACATCTGGAGTCCTTGTCTGTTCTTCAGATCTTCAATACTCATCGTAACATTGTATAATTTATTTGAAGACACGACATTTTTGCCAAAAAGTTGTGCTACGTTCTCACTGTGAGTAACTTCCGGGGACGTTATTGCGTGGATATCACCATACAATCTACCTATCTATCTGTCTTTACCTATGAAATTGCCGTTTTGTATGAAAAAATTTTAACGAATTTTTTCATGCATTTTTATTTTTATTAATCGAAGTAATCACCCATGCAATCAATGCATCTTTGCCAACGCAGTGGCAGTTTATTGATGCCCTTCTTAAAGAAATCAGCTGGACGGGAGGCAACAAATTCTTCAAAGGCATTTTGTACTGCCTCTCGGGTATTGAATTTTTTTCCCGCCAAGAAGTTATACAAATTCTGGAAAAAGTAGCAGTCTGTAGGCGCAAGGTCTGGTGAGTAGTGGTGGCGCCCGGCTTGGGCGGAGCACCGCCGTGTTCTCACGGAGGCGATCGGCGGCGGCGATCTCTCGCGTCCAAACCTGGTCCAGGCCATGGTGCGGAGCGAGAGTGCATGGGAAGCCGTCACCTCCTTCTGCG
The DNA here is from genome assembly GCA_946251885.1 of Cosmia pyralina. NCBI lineage: Eukaryota > Metazoa > Arthropoda > Insecta > Lepidoptera > Noctuidae > Cosmia > Cosmia pyralina. Next base: position 16,427,101 of record OX276355.1, read on the forward strand.
AAGCAGTAATGCTCGCGAAGGAGGAAGCGGAACGCGTGAGGGAGAGGCAACAGCCGCGCCCTCGCGCCCCTAGCCGCCGTAGGAGACGCCCTGGGCGGCGGGAATCGATTGCCGATTCCCGGCCACCGTAGGCGCGGGCTTGTGGAAGACGAGTAATGGGCAGCTCGCCGTCCGGTAAGGACCAGGCCCGGGTCGACGGCGCGTTGTGTTCCACGCGCGCCTCAAAGAGATGTCAGCAGTGACGGGGTCAATTGGGCCGATGCCGCCGGGGTCGCGGGTAGTTCGAAAGAGATACCGTGGCCCTGGCACGGGCAGCTGAAGGAACATGGGTGGGTTTTAGTCAGTAAAAGTCTGACACGCCCTCCCGCCTCTGCCCAGAGCGGGAGAAGTCATTTGATGATTTCCCATCCACAAAAAAAAAAAAAAAAAAAAAAAAGGTCTGGTGAGTAGGGCGGATGACGGAGAGCTTCCAACCCCAGTTCTTGCAACTTGGAGACCGTCTGCTGTGCAGTATGAGGTCGCGCGTTGTCGTGCAGGAGCAGCGGAGACGAGCGATTGACCAATGCTGGTTGGAGATGTGCCAGCTTCTCCATCATTGTGTTCAGTTCTTCACAGTACACATCTGAAGTAATGCTCACCCCGTTTGGTAAGAAGCTGTGATGAATCACTCCGGCGCTAGACCACCAAACAGTGACCATCACTTTTGTAGGGGTAAGTTTTCGTTTAGGGCATCGTTTAGGTGCTGAACCAGGATCCAACCAACTTGCTGAGCGCTTGCGGTTATCAAACAGAATCCATTTTTCATCGCAGGTAACAATGCGGTTCAAAATTCCTTCATTTGTGTGTCTGTTGAGCAGTGCAAGGCACGTCTCGACGCGTACTTCGCGCTGGCGATCATTGAGTTCGTGGGGCACCCATTTGTCAAGCTTTTTTACCTTGCCAATTTGACGCAAATGGACCAATATTGTTTTGACGCTAACGTCGAAAGCTGCTGCTAATTCAGCCGTAGATTGTGTATCATCAGCTTCCACAATCGCCTTTAATTCGTCATTGTCGACCAAAGTCTTCGGACGACCGCGAGGTTCATTTTTCAGGTCGAAATTTCCAGAACGGAAGCGAGCAAACCAATAACAAGTGGTGCGTTGGTTTGTAGTGTTAGCTCCGTAAACGTCGTTGATGTTGCGTGCCGCTTGTGCCGCGTTGCTGCCACGACGGTACTCATATTCCATAATTACTCGAATTTTTAACGTATCCATGATGACGAAAAAGCTTGAAATGCGATGAAAATGTAACACTAATCAATAAACAAATGACTACTTTTGGAAAAAAAAATCCATGTTTTTAAAATAAAATTAATTTGAAATTAGAATTCTTAGCCAAACAAAAATTATTTTGATTTGAAATGGCCAGTACTGCAGAACGGCAATTTCATAGGTAAAGACCTAATATAATTATGTTGCATATCTTTTTGTGTTTTTTATATTTTTTTTTGCGTATAACGGTCTGTTCACATACAAATCTGTAATGAGATTCGCGATAGTATTTTGGTAGACTTCAACTTTTCTTTACGATTCGTGGTGTAGCCGTGGTACCTCCACATTTGTGACGTTTCAACGGACATTATACTTACACTATGATAATATCACAGTACTGTGTTTAGATATTGTCTTTGTTTTAACAAAAATTGACGCTTAATCAATCCTGTGAGCGAATCCAGGTTGTGGATGTCACATATATCTTCGAAATTACGTGTATTCTGCGACGAGACTCTGAACCCGTGTGATATTAGATAACTATTTTGTCTACGTGTTTTCCACACAACCACGGTATATTGTCCGTTTAGGGCATCTGTTCGTATCGTAGAAGACTTAGGGTGAGTTCTACTTCCAGACTTTAACAAGTGTTACACCATCTTACTTTAACAATAATAAACATCGCACCTTCAGTTCGATGTTTTTTATTGTTAAAGTAAGATGGTGCAACCTAAATGTTTGTTAAAGTTCCTATTAGACAAAAAATAGGTTGTTCCATTTGACACTGGAACTTATAACACATTTGGAACTTAATCACAGGTGGTGAAACAGGCCCTAAGTCTTATAAATATAATTATTGTCTTGCAAATTGAAATAAAAAACTAGGTACTTAAGATTAATAAATAAATAAATAGATTTTATATTTTATTTATAATGATAACTCCATTAACTCTGTCTGTCAGTTGTGCGGCAAAAACAGGTGTGTGTGTATGTGTATGTTTTTGTGTATATGTGTACCTACCTAAGCCTTAATTCTATTGCAGTAAAAATGATAAAATAAAAAGCGAAACAGGAGAAAACCAGGAGCTCGTACTTGTGCTGATTACTCAGTGGAAATGTGTTAAAAGTTGTTCCAGATAAACCAAGTTATTTCATCATACGAAGCGGTAAAGGGATTGAGGGGGGGGGCTTGTTTTACAAAATACATAAATCAAAACAATATTCAAAGATACAAAATAATACTTATCGATTTTCTGGTGACGCCGTGTTATAAAAATATGATTGCCAAATACACATTGCATTTGTGATTTTAACTAGTAAGTAGCAGTTTGTTTAATTTTTGAAAACAGTAAATAAAAGTATTTAAAAAATGATTTGTTTTTTGGGTCAACCTCAGTGTCAACGATGTTTTTGTATGGAAAGTTTGCGTACCAGCTACAACTTTGACAATTTAAAAAAAAAATGCTGTAGGAAAAAAAGATACGTTATGGCAATAATGTAACTCCGGCCTACAAGAACGGTGTCTCATGCAAACGGAAAAAAAATACTGAAAAGGTCACACACAATTTTAATTATTTATTGAGATAACCTTCTAGGCAAAGTTGTGTCTTTTACCTACAACTTTGCCTACGACTTTGAAAACCAATAAGATTTCAAAAGATTTTGGTTCTACCTGGCAAGCCTGACTTGTAAAAGACAAAGAAAAGTGTGCCAAGAAAACCTACGTTCTTTAATGCTTGTGTTTTAAGAACCAAGAGACAAAGTTTGATGCATGATGGCATAAAGAGTATCTATGATCTCTTCAAATCTATAACAAATAGTTTGAGCTAGGAGTAGGACGGTTGTGGGACTAACACCCATAGTGTATATTTTCAACTTGAACGACGTAACCAATATTTTGTAAAAATATTATGATTTAAAAGAGTGTCCGTGGAGTTTCTTGCCCGTTCTTCTCCATAGGGATCTACTACGCTTTGGAATGGGCAACTAGCTTCATCTTTCTGACTGACCGACCCATTGACAATTCAAAAGTGCCTGTAATTGGTTTATTTGAAATAAATGCTTTGAGTTTGAGTTTGAGTATTTTTGACCTACCTTTAATCCGTATGGAGATAGGACATCCAACGGTTTTACCCGTCTTGATAACACTAATCGGCTTTTGTTTATAATGGAATTAATGTATACATACCAATCATCAATTACGAATGATTAGGTCAGATTTAATGATCGGAAGGTACCTATAAAGTGGAAAAAATTTTCATTCGTCATAATTACAAAAATAATTTTCACATACCCAATGCGTGCTATTCATGGTTGGTCTGGCACTGGTGGCTTCAGCGACGGTGCTGGTGGAAGTTGGGGCTGGATAACACCAGGAAGTCCGTAGTCCTACTGCTGAGAAGATCAGGGTAGCTTAGGAGAAGGTCTTGGCCGAGGCAGCGCTAGACGACAGGGTGGTTGGTGGCGCTATTGCTCCCGCCAACGCCGCCTTACTTCGAAAGTCACTATTATTTCTTCATTCATTTTGACCGGCCATCGGCCAATTATATAAATCTAGGTAATTATTCGACATTATTATTGCGAAATGATTTGATTTTCTCAATTATGGGTTATAATTAGTGGAAAATTGTAGGTAAATGAGTATTCGCGCCCAGACCACTCGCGACTGCCATTATTCGTCAGAAACAGCACCAGTAATAAATTTATCGAGAGGCAGCTACCGGTGTCGGTGGTGGAAACCAATTTACCAGTTTGCTGACTCCTTGTGGCTATCGCTGACCAGTGGTGGTGGTCATGAGTGCATGAGTCCGTGATAACTGCAGACACATTTATGCTCTCATGTCAATTAAAGTAGGTAATGTTTAAAAAAATAGGTAACTATTGGTTTGAGAATAACATTAAAAATAAAAATATACGGTCAAATTGAGAAACCTCCTTTTTTGAAGTCGGTTAAAATCTTATTGCAACAAAATTTACTTGAAAAATCGGCCGGTGAAATAATTGTTGACACAATTTGTACCAAATTTTTATGTTTTTTACTTAGGCTGGCTTGCTGATCAGTCTGGTCGGTATTTCTGGTAACTCAGTATGCGGCTCTTCACTCCTGACTGCCAACCGGCTGGTGACGGCCGCTCACTGCTGGACTGCTGTCAAGCGCTACTACTGAGCGTGAGGTCCTGGGTTCTATTCCCGGGTCGGGCAAAATGTTATTGAGTTTTTCCATCTGGAATATATCAGTAGCAGCCCGGAGTCTGGACTTGTGCCTGGCTGACGGCAATAGGCTCGCCCCCTATTACATGGGACTAAAACATAACTGACGAAATGCGGGTGCACCTCTGCCCAACCCTTCGGGGAATAGAGGCGTGAAGTTATGTTATGTTCTATTCTGCAGAGCAAGCGGGTGCGTCGACGATCGTGAGCCACGTTAGCTTGCAAGTGATCGGTCTGCTTCAGTGCCAAATGGTCTTCGGAAACAACTTTGTGGTCTCGAGCACGCTCTGCACCAACGGCGCTGGCGGCGTCGGTGTGTGCGGTGGAGACTCCGGCGGTCCCCTTCTTGTGAACCAAAACGGAACACCCACTTTGGTAAGTGTATACAACGGATGGAAAGTAGGATTGTCGGCGTGAGGTAGGTAGTGAGTTCATCTTAAGGAAAGATTTTCTTTTGAGTTCTTAAAGGATGCGGTAGGCTTAACCGTCCTAGTGATCGGAAATCGACATATTTTTTTCTCAATTTCCATTTTTTCGGTGACTTTTTCAATGTAACAACGCCTTAGTGCACACTTTATTATTCTTCTCTTTCTTAGGGTTCCGTATCTCAAAAGGAAAAACGGAACCCTTATAGGATTACTTTATTGTCCGTCTGTCTGTCTGTGAACACCCTTTTTCTTAGGAACGCGTAGAGGTATCAAGTTGAAATTAATATCAAATACCAAGCTTCAAGTCAACGCAATAAAAAAATTACGGCTATTTATGCGACATATTTTGATACTCGCAAGTAAATCAAAACCTTATACCATGAAAATTGGCAAGAACAAGGTCTCACAGCACTACTAAAGGAAAAAGTCCGAAAATTGTTAATTTGTAGTATTATCACATAAAAACATAGTTTTTTTGCGATTATAAAAAATTTACCGTGACGATCTATGTATGGGAGAACATGTTTTTCAACTGCAATGTGAAGTTTGTTTTTTTAATGTTTTATTCAGAATTAAAATAATGTTTACGCAAATAATAACTTATACCTAATTAATAAAAATAACAAAATTATATCCTAACCTAATTAAACTATTCACAAACTAAAACATGGCGTCGAAAAATTCATCCGTATCGCTGTCGACTGGTAATGTACTCAAGAGACTGGCAGCATTGCCACGTTGTATGGCAATGCTTAGCCTCTGGCCAAGGTAAAAGTTTGTTTTTGGGATAAATTCTTTTCAACTACGGCACCCCCGACACGCACTTGGCCGGTTTTTTATTATTATTATGTCCTCTCAAACAGCACCTGTTATCTAATCTCTTCGTCACCCTTGGTTGGCTGGTAGAGAATATCTAAGGGATTAATTTTGCCTTTGTACCTTAATAAATAAAATTAACATTCTGCGGTCATTAACTAAATGCCGATGTCGATACCAATGGATCGATATTATTAAAATACAGCAACGCGGGCCGAGTTATGAGTGACGCCATAAAACATGCATATTTGAACACTACACGACGCGGCTAATGGGGGATGTAACAATAATTGGACGAAGTCAATACGTTGAAAACTCGTTTATTGTAATTATATCTTGATAGGCTTAGAATATATTACGGTCTGAAGTCGAAATGTGGATACCTAGATCATTATAAATTAGAGTTTGCAATGTAAAGAAAATATAGCTGTTTGAAAAAAAATACTTTTTTACAAAAAAAAAAAACAACCGACTTCCAAAAAAATACTACAAAGTGAAAAATAACTTTAATTTCGGAAGTTGGTGTCTTTGGATCTATATTTTAGCTTTTTGCCGCCGACTTCCGAAATTAAAGTTATTTTTCACTTTGTAGTATTTTTTTGGAAGTCGGTTGTTTTTTTTTTTGTAAAAAACTTTTTTAATTTTCACTTTTTAGTGGGTCAGTCTGTAATTCATCTAAGTTACAATAGCCTAATGTCAACTGCTCATCACCTTTTACAAAATATTGCTTTTCCCGATACAAGGACTTTAATTATTGAGGAGTTCTCCCAGTAAGGAATCAGGAGAACTGGAACTGATGGTGAAGTCACCATCAGCTCCATTTCAACATATGTATTGACGAGCATAAATTGCTTAGCAATAGTCGAATCGCAACCCGTGAAATACGTATTATTGAGTAGTAGTAGTAGTAGTAGCCTATAAAATTTAAAGGTTTTCCTCGATTTCTCTGGAATGCCATCATTAGATCCTGTTTTCCTTATTATGGTACCACCCTTGGAATATCTCCTTTCCAACAAAAAAAGAATCATAAAAATCGGTTCATAAACGATGATGTTATCTGCGAACACACATAAAAAAAATAATAATATATACGGTCGAATTGAGTAACCTCCTTTTTTTGAAGTCGGTTAAAAAGCAGTTGGTTTGAAGTCACGTCAGCGTGGTTCCGAAAATGACAGTATTTTATCCTGAACTGGAGCAAGAATTTTTGCAATCGTGAAAAAGTATAACAATTCTCCGATCCTTTCTTAGTATTCCCAGCAAAGAAATTCTCCTTACAATATGGTCGTAGTATTTTTTTCTACCAAATGACTTCAAAACCTGCTAGAGACAAAATAAAGTTGTCTGAAAACTTATGGCGAATAATTCTGGGCACGTAGGAATATGACAGCGATTTCTTTGAAATTCTATTCGGCTTCCCTATGTGCTGCGACTCTTTAATAGTAACTTAACTTTATATGTAACCTGTTCTTTTACGTGTTTTGAAAGAAGTTATCGAGACCTTGACAGTGTGTCTGTTTTGTTTGTTGTAAGACGTATGTTTTCTTAAGAAATTGTTCTTTTTTTTGTAGTTTATAAACAATATACAAGTTAACACTATTTACACAAGGTACTAAAGTAAATGACTAACTACGAGGGGGGATCAAAAAGTAGTGAGAATGAGATAGATTATAATGACTATTGATAACTTAATAATTTATTTTTCTACATAGTCTCCGAGTCTCTCTACAAACCGAGTCCAGCGCTTTTCCAAGAATTCAATCCCTATCAAAAAAAAAGTTTTGTCTTGGTCCTGCAAAAAGCTCTTCACGGCATCCATCACCTCGTTATCGTCTTCGTACCTGTTTCCCCTTATGTATTCTTTCAATTTGGGGAACAGATAAAAATCGCTAGGCGCCAGATCTGGTGAATAAGGGGGGTGGTCAACCAATTCGAAGCCAGCTTGCTGAATGGCAGCCATCGCAACTGCCGACCTGTGCGCGGGTGCGTTGTCGTGATGAAACAGCACGCCCCTTCGAAGTTTCCATCTCCTTTTCTCTTTGATGGCATTCCTCAACTTAGGAATTAAAGCTGCATAATATTGGCATGTAATAGTGGTTCCACGTTCCAGGTAATCAATCAACAATATCCCTTCTGAGTCCCAAAATATTGAGGCCCTAACCTTGCCAGCCGATGCCATGGCACGAAACTTCTTCGGGGTCGGTGATGATGGCCGTTTCCATTGCGAAGATTGCTGTTTTGTCTCGGGATCAAAATGATGGACCCATGTTTCGTCCATTGTTACGAAACGAGACAAAAAGTTTTCAGAATCGTCTTGAAACTTGTCCAACAATATCTTCGAAATGTCAAGTCGATTTTGTTTCTGACTGTCGGTTAACATTCTCGGCACTCATCTTGCGGAGACTTTTCTCATATTCAAAGATTGTTTCAATATGGATTGAATACTTCCATATGAAATGCCCGTTTCTTGAATTAAGTATCGGATGGTAACTCTTCGATCGCTCAATACAATTTTCTCGACTTTCGCAACATTTTCTTGGGTGACTGACGTCGATGGACGGCCGCAACGATGTTCGTCTTCCGTGCTCGTTCTCCCAACTCGAAATTGAGAAGCTCACCTTGCGACAGTGGAATAAGGCGGAACAGACTCTCATAATGTTGCCTCCAAATCGCAATGAATCTCTTGCGTCGTTAAATTTTTTAAACAGAGGTATTTAATAACGGCTCGCACTTCGTTTTTCTCCATTTTCGAGAACACGTTCCGACACGAAGCAAACAAATGACTACATTCAGAAAAAAACAAAAGAGAATCGAAGATTTTTTTCTTTATTAATATTACAAATATGTATCTGAGCTATGCCTGCCAGTATTTATTTTTTTTCTTACCAAGGAGTATGTCGTTCTCACTACTTTTTGATCCCCCCCTCGTAACTAATTATACAAATAAATACAAAGCAAAAGGACACTTAGGCGTCGAAGTACTCGTCCGCATCGATGTCATACGGAAACATGCCCAGAAGACTGGCAGCATTGCCACGTCGAATGGCAATGCTAATTATTTGGCCAAAGAACGAGCCAGCCCTCTGGTCACGTGAAGTCTCGACCAGTCGGCGAGAAATTTCCTTAAAAAGTAGACGCGCACTCGGACCCCATGACCGGAGCGTTTCGACCCCAGACGGCTCAAAACTGTAGTTACCTATAAGTTTACAGTATTTGCGCCGCTTGAGGGTCTCAGCAGCTGCAGCAGCGGCGCCAGCACAGCACGTCGTGCTTGAAACATGAGATAGCGCAAGGGTGTCGACACAGGTTGCGTCCCACACCAGAGGCCTACCTATCTTCCAAGGCAACAGCGTCATGCCATCTGGTCTGTTCCCATCGTCACGTGCCAAGCCGTTTGGTTCTAATACCGCTGGTACGCCGGCGGTGACAAGAGTTCGACGAATAATGTCGTTGATGCTGGCGTGCCGTGCTATGCGACCTGCGCTCCTGTAGCAGGACAGGCCATGGTGCCCGAGACTGTCGACAGCTTCACCGCAGTGACACCGATGCGGAACAACACAAGGTGCGCCCAAGTGATGAAACGATGAGTCATCCATCATAGTACCTATGGTGGATGACGGGAGCGCCTGAAGTCACAAGCCTGACTCCCATTCTCCCACAGCCAGCAGACGGGCACGCTCAACAGTATTAAATGACGTGTTTATTAGGGTATTCCGTATCATAATGCACACCGGCACATCCCACAGTTTCTGGGAGGACGGGTTGTCGGGCAAATCCGTATTGGGACAAGCCATTTTCCAAGCGTTCAACGCATCGGTCAAAAACGGTACCTCAAAATCGACCAGTGAGGAAGATAAAATTTTCCTGGTTAATTTATCGGTACTGTGGACCGAGGAGAGTAAGACCGGTAAACTGATACTTGAAATTTTGCGGAAAATTGAAATTGTTATATTAGGTCTTTACCTATGAAATTGCCGTTCTGCAGTACTGGCCATTTCAAATCAAAATAATTTTTGTTTGGCTAAGAATTCTAATTTCAAATTAATTTTATTTTAAAAACATGGATTTTTTTTCCAAAAGTAGTCATTTGTTTATTGATTAGTGTTACATTTTCATCGCATTTCAATCTTTTTCGTCATCATGGATACGTTAAAAATTCGGGTAATTATGGAATATGAGTACCGTCGTGGCAGCAACGCGGCACAAGCGGCACGCAACATCAACGACGTTTACGGAGCTAACACTACAAACCAACGCACCACTTGTTATTGGTTTGCTCGCTTCCGTTCTGGAAATTTCGACCTGAAAAATGAACCTCGCGGTCGTCCGAAGACTTTGGTCGACAATGACAAATTAAAGGCGATTGTGGAAGCTGATGATACACAATCTACGGCTGAATTAGCAGCAGCTTTCGACGTTAGCGTCAAAACAATACTGGTCCATTTGCGTCAAATTGGCAAGGTAAAAAAGCTTGACAAATGGGTGCCCCACGAACTCAATGATCGCCAGCGCGAAGTACGCGTCGAGACGTGCCTTGCACTGCTCAACAGACACACAAATGAAGGAATTTTGAACCGCATTGTTACCTGCGATGAAAAATGGATTCTGTTTGATAACCGCAAGCGCTCAGCAAGTTGGTTGGATCCTGGTTCAGCACCTAAACAATGCCCTAAACGAAAACTTACCCCTAGAAAAGTGATGGTCATTGTTTGGTGGTCTAGCGCCGGTGTGATTCATCACAGCTTCTTACCAAACGGGGTGAGCATTACTTCAGATGTGTACTGTGAAGATCTGAACACAATGATGGAGAAGCTGTCACATCTCCAACCAGCATTGGTCAATCGCTCGTCTCCGCTGCTCCTGCACGACAACGCGCGACCTCATACTGCACAGCAGACGGTCTCCAAGTTGCAAGAACTGGGGTTGGAAGCTCTCCGTCATCCGCCTTACTCACCAGACCTTGCGCCTACAGACTACTACTTTTTCAAGAATTTGGATAACTTCTTGGCGGGAAAAAAATTCAATACCCGAGAGGCAGTACAAAATGCCTTTGAAGAATTTGTTGCCTCCCGTCCAGCTGATTTCTTTAAGAAGGGCATCAATAAACTGCCACTGCGTTGGCAAAGATGCATTGATTGCATCGGTGATTACTTCGATTAATACAAATAAAAAATGCATGAAAAAAATTCGTTTAAATTTTTTCATACAAAACGGCAATTTCATAGGTAAAGACCTATTATAACATTAAGGCGCGGTATTAGCTCAATATTCACAAAAATTTGGTTTCTTGGATTGTCGAGTATGACGTAATGCAATGAAACTATCCGACGCAAAAAATACAGTAAACAGAGAAGGGTTTAAAGAACAATTTTAACCGAATAGAATAGTAAAAAATAGTTATACACCCAAATAAAAAATTTGGAAGTTGCTTCACAAAAGTAAACTTTGGCGTCGAACATCTCTGTATTTTCAGCGATAACGACATTCTTTTTTTAAGAATTTAATAGAATTAGCATTTTTTTTTAAACTTTAACCGGACAATTATTTAATTTATTGTAAATATTCTGAATAATCTAAAGAAAACCCAGAAAATAAATGCACATTCGCAGCTTAGTCACATCTCGGCAACACAAATATTATTTTAAAATTTCTACCTTATTTCAAGCCGCCTAATGGTGACAATAGATTACGCGGTTGTGTGCCATTTAAAATCGTAGTCATTCCGCGCCTTAATGACAAATCTTCTACTTGCATAAAGCTACATGTTTTGTGTAGTTTCTTAAAGCAGACAATTTATTTTTCAAAAGTGGCAAAAATTTCTTCCACCAAACTGTTTTCTTAATCTCTACTATATAATCGACAGTACAGTACAGTATACAATCGATAAAACATAACATAACATCACGTCTCTTTGCCAGGAGGGTTAGGCAGAAGTGTACATACAGGGTTACTGGTAACTCGACGTATTCCTTGCAGGACGTCATAGTAGGGTTAAAATGCAGCAAATTAGGCCACCAAATGTTCTACCGAAATTCAGTAGTTTTTGAGTTAATTCGATTTTTAGCTTTTTTATGAAAAATCCCAGATTAAATCATTTGGAGCCAATTTAAAAATGATTTACGGCGCGACTGTACTGAAATTTAAGTTAACATCATAGCTGACGCCGTAGCAGATCCTTGTTAATAATTCAAAGTTCAAAAATGCCAAAAACTTTGGCAAATATCACTAAAGAAACATTTAGTTTTTTGTGAATTTTGCTATTACTTCATACAAAATGTTGTCTAGTGAAAATAAAAATTACTACGCCTGATGTACAAATTACTAGGAAAATATCCTTGTCTTATCAGCTATTCAGAAAGGTATGATTGTCAATACTTTTGCATGTGTGAAAGGGAAAGAATGAGTTTTATGAGGAGCAGGTAAAATTGCGAGACGGTCAACCTATTGTTTACTTTCATATTCGTATTATTCGTAGTTTTTACCTGCGCTTGAACCCCAAACACTCGGCAAGCTTTGTGATTGGTCACTATTGTTCTCCCGGCATGACACGGGGTGCGACTTTACAAAATCTGGTCGTCAGAGTCAGTTAGTTTCAACTCTACGTCGCGCAAGCTCGTGTTTTGTTATCTGGCTATTTCCTTAACTGATACTGCGTATCTTGCTCTTGTGCTGTGCTGTGCCTTCATAAGTGCTGACTATGGCTGCATATTCTAACCTTGAATACGCTGACATAATGTACTGTTACGGACTTAGTGACGGTAACGCTGCTCAGGCGCGGAGAGAATATCAACTTCGTTTTCCCAACCGCCGACTCCCACACGTTAGTGTTTTTGGATCGACTTATCGGCGATTATCTGAAACTGGCAGCGTCCAAAGAAGCAGGCAAATTGACACTGGTCGTTCTCGGAGATACACGGCTGAGGACGAAGAGCTGATTCTTCAACGTTTTATTGACGACCCCAACATATCGACAAACATCGTAGCGCGTGAGCTTGCTATGTCACAGTGGAAAGTCTGGTCTGTAGTTCACTTATCAGGCCGACATCCATACCACTATCAACCTGTCCAGTCATTAGAAGAGGGAGATCCGCCAAGACGGCTTGAATTTTGTCGTTTTATGCTAAATTCCGACGCCGAAAGCGAAAACTTTTTAAAAAACATTCTGTGGACCGATGAGTCATGTTTTGACCGTGATGGTATCACAAATTACCACAACTTACATTACTGGGCACCGAAGGCAGAAGCAAATCCTAAGAAACTGAAACCAACCGCATCCCAGCGTAGATTCTCGCTTAATGTTTGGATGGGTATTATCGACGACAAATTAATTGGCCCACATTTTTTACCCCAAACATTAAATGGGGAACTTTATGAAGATTTCCTAAGAAATCATTTAACACCACTGCTCACGGATGTACCGGAAGACAGAAGAGCAAACATGATGTATCAACATGACGGATGTCCAGCCCACTTCCGAATCACAATTCGACAATTGCTGGATGAAACCTACCCAAACCGATGGATAGGGCGCGGTGGGCCAATTCCGTGGCCTGCACGTAGCCCTGATCTTACGCCACTAGACTTTTACGTCTGGGGTCATATGAAAGACCTAGTTTATGTGACCCCAGTAAATTCAATTGAAGAACTAAGGGAGAGAATAAGAGATGCAGCGGACCAGATGAGGGCAACAATCACATCAAGAATCACAAAAACTGAAGTGAGGAAGCGAATAAGAACGTGTATTAGAAACCGAGGGCAGCACATCGAACAAGACGTGTGGAAAGTGTAGTAAAAGTTTTTAAACTGATATTTTATTATTAAAAATAATGCTAATATTCACGAAATAGTTTTATTGATTTTCCGAATAATCACCTTTTTGTGAGACGCACATAATGTAGTCCTTAACTTTGTATTAACTTTCATACCTTTCTGAATAGCTGATAAGACAAGGATATTTTCCTAGTAATTTGTACATCAGACGTAGTAATTTTTTTTTTCACTAGACAACATTTTGTATGAAGTAATAGCAAAATTCACAAAAAAACTAAATGTTTCTTTAGTGATATTTCCCAAAGTTTTTGGCATTTTTGAACTTTGAATTATTAACAAGGATCTGCTACGGCGTCAGCTATGATGTTAACTTAAATTTCAGTACAGTCGCGCCGTAAATCATTTTTAAATTGGCTCCAAATGATTTAATCTGGGATTTTTCATAGAAAAGCTAAAAATCGAATTAACTCAAAAACTACTGAATTTCGGTAGAACATTTGGTGGCCTAATTTGCTGCATTTTAACCCTACTATGACGTCCTGCAAGGAATACGTCGAGTTACTGTTGAAATGTGGGTGTACTATACATAGTACACCCACATTTCAACAGTTATGTTTTAATTACTTAACAAAAAAACAAATACACAAACACAAAAATTCACCCAGTCACTTACTTATCCTGCAGACTTCACGCCGCAGGTCGTTAACCATCTTCGCCTTAATAAAGATAAGGCCTCACTTATAATTGCAGGGGCGCCTTAATGGGCATTAAAGCCTGACGCAGATCCTCTAAACTGAAAATTAGAACACGTGCTAGCTAAATAATATTTTAATTAAAGAGATTAGAGCAGATTACGGTTAGTTGTTCTATGATTTTGAATGGATATTGCCGTGTGAATGGGAATGTAAGCTCGGGAAAATGTGTCGAATAGATTACTTGTAGAGATGTACCTATTAATTATACTCGTAGCGCTAAGAAAAATATTAGCTTTTCTTTATTACAATAGAGTTGTAATTGTGTTGATATACACTGTACCAATGTACCGCTAAGAATGGGTCGGTAACAAAAACCTCAGTTACATTTTTTATTTTGGTTTTTATTTCTACAATCACTAAACAGAAATAAAAAGGTTTTAATTCTTCCTATAATTGTAATGAAGTAAACTTTAATTTAGTTTTTATTTTAAAAGGATTGCTCAAATGTTTTAAAAATTATAGCATTTTTCGACCCGCTTTCTTTGCGGCCCAGTGTATTTTGCTATTGCTAATATATTTTGAAAATAAAAATAAAAACACAGCCTGTACAGTGGTGTAAAACCACAACCACAAACAACAACAAACAACCACAAACAACCACAAACAATGGTTTTACACGATATGTAATTATTAATAGACTGACTTTGGGCTCATTCGTATCATTCCAAGGGATGTAAGTACTCATGAAAATAAAAGCTTTTATCAAATGACTGAATGAGACCAACTCTGGAAAACCAAAAATAATATCTGCTGTTTCATAAAAATAGTACAACAAAATGTATAAGTCAGGTGTTTTTCACGCCATTTCAGAGTTGGTTCCATGCTTTCATAATTATCATAATTCGGCCAATGAATTCAAACTCAGCCTATAAACCGATAGATAATATAAAGAGGAAAAGTTTTTAAACAGCGCGCAAATTTTCACAGAGTGTTCTACCCAAAGAACAACTTTCACTATGGGACCAACTCTGAAAGCACGAATTTATTCTTTCCTGTATAAATAAAAATTAAATTCGTTGGTAAGTGCGTTAAGAACGGCTGGACCAATAGGGCTATTTTTTTTTATATTAAAATGATCGTAGATGTCTGGATAAGGTTTATAGTGAAAGAAAAGTTGGAAAAGTTGCCCGGATTATTGTAAAATTGGCGACAACTGAAAGTGCATTTTTTATGGGAATTTTGCATGAATTATTGAAATTTAGACAGGACAACTTTTGTCGGGTCAGCTAATTTATAATAATAAAGTACCTATAGATCTAGGATACCAAATAGCCTACTATGATGATATCATCATAGTAGGCATCAAAGCCCAAGGTGTAAATTCAGTCTCAACTATGTATCACCGACAATTCATTTGATTGTCTACAATTTTTGTGAGTGAAAATGAAACCCTCGGGCCGTGGGGTCCCAGTGTCCATGGTCTCTTTAAAGATATATCGAAACGTCTGGTTGTCCCGTGACCCAGGGTCTGGCTTTTACCTTGGCCAGAGGCTATGCATTGCCATACAACGTGGCAATGCCGCCAGTCTGTTGGGTACTTTACCAGTCAACAACGATGTGGATGAATTTTTAGACGCCTTGTTTTAGTTTGTGCATAGCTTTAGTTTTATGTTAGGATATATTTAAGCTATTTTTAGGTTACTTATACTTTTTATTAAGAAGTAATAAAAACTTATTTAAAAAAAAAAATATGTGCCATAATACAGTATCAATGTGTAGCTACAATTAAGTACCCAATGTGTAATATGTTTTGTGGCTGAATGTAACCTTAGATCAAGGATACTAAATACTATGACGAAACAAGCCCCTAACTAGGTGTACATTTACATTACATTTAGGTAGATGTACCCGTCGCTGTATTAGTCTAGAATCAGGATTGTGTAATTGCTAATTTAGCTTGTAGATTGAAGACGACAAATTACAAATTACATTGGTGAAACGTCTGTATTCTGAGACGTTGTTTGATAGAGAATTAGTTTTAGTCCAGAGGCCCTAGCAATGTTTTGATTGAAATAAATCATTCGATTTTGACTTTATTTTGTCGGTTTTGGAAACTCTGTGAGTTGAATTATTTGTTTTAATTAAAATATTGAAATACCTACTTGTGCGTTCTAGAATACAATTTCCTATGCGAAGTATTGGACGGAATTATTATCTATTATATTAATAGTTTTACGAGACGAAAGAGTAAAATAAATTAAATTATCATTCAAAACCGTCGCCGACGCAAGCCACACAAAAGGGTTGTGAACCTCACTATTATGACGTTTCATGAAATCCTGTATATTTACTGTAAACGCAAACACATTTTCACACTTTTGTACGAAACTGCAAGTTTGTGTATCGTTCCGAATTCCTATACGAATAAAATAATAGTCATAACTAGCTGTTGCCCGCGGCTTCGCCCGCGTGGATGTCGGAAATTATCCCACGGGAACCTACTACCGGGATAAAAGTATTCTATGTGTTAATCCAGGTTATAAACTATCTGTGTGCCAAATTTCATCCAAAGCCGTTCAGCCGTTTTTGCGTGATTGAGTAACAAACATCCAAACGTCTTCACAAACTTTCACATTTATAATATTAGTAGGAAGTAGGATAACCTACATGCACAATCATATAGATACAGCAATATACGTTAGTTTTTTGTTTAATCGCTCACTATTAAAAATGCAAATGCCTTATGTTTCTGACGTATCACTGCACTAGCAAAGCCTTGTGTTTCTGACGTATCACTGCACTAGCAAAGCTTTGTGTTTCTGACGTATCACTGCACTAGCAAAGCTTTGTGTTTCTGACGTATCACTGCACTAGCAAAGCCTTGTGTTTCTGACGTATCACTGCACTAGCAAAGCCTTGTGTTTCTGACGTATCACTGCACTAGCAAAGCCTTATATTTCTGACGTATCAATGCACTAGCTAAGCCTTGTATTTATGACGTATCACTGCACTAGCAAAGCCTTGTGTTTCTGACGTATCACTGCACTAGCAAAGCCTTGTATTTCTGACGTATCACTGCACTAGCAAAAATCACATTACTATCATAGGTATTTTAAGGTAGTATTATTACTTTCGTCAAGGCTATTTTATTATCAGAACTTAGAATCTCCGCACCGGCGTAGCTTAACCTGATCGGTGCGTTGAGCATCGATCAGGTTAAGCTACGCTTGCCGCGGTTGGTCCGTGGATGGGTGACCATCTTTACATACCAAGACCCCTCCGTGCCATGGAAAGCACATTAACCCGTTGGTCTCGGCTGTCAATCGTGGATCTTTGACAGTCGTTACGGGTCGCGCCTCGGAAGCCCGAAAGTCTGACAACCAGTCTTGCCATGGGGTATCGTGTTACCCAGTACCTAACTGGGTTGTGGAAGTCAGATAGGCAGTAACTCCATGTAAAATACTGGTATTCAGCTGCATTCTGTTAGACTGGAAGCTGACCCCAACATATGGGAAAAGGCTAGGCAGATGATATTAGTATCGCAGTGCGACTAAACGGTGACACGCTTGGTTTGTGTGGAAACTATTGACAATGCCGCATCTAGCAGAAGCCGTCCGATGTGTCTCCGTGCTCTGTGATTTTAATGCTCCACACTGCACTTGGTTTGCTTAGTGCTTTTTCCAAACAAAACCATGTCCACCACACAAACATTCTGCTCCGCCGGTTTATCCTATAAACAATGTTAACGAGGTTTTAAACACATTCTCTAATCTTCACATAAACTAGTTACGGTTTGCGGTCGTTCTTAAAGCTCGCCAACTCTAGCGCGCACTTCTTCAAATTGAATTTACTCTTAGACAGGATTTGGTGCCAGAGACCACAAAGAAAATAGTTTTTCTCTCATTTAACGTCGGCTCTTGTTGAACAAAGATATGTTGAGAAAATGTTAGGTACTTGGTTAATGAGTCGGATATTTCTTATAAAAATGAATTTATCCTTTATCTTTATTTTGATATTTGATTTCTCTTTTGCATAAGGAATTTGCTGAATGGATGTATCTATAAAAATAATCTTCATGTTGCTCGTTTATTTTATTTGTCATCGATATGCCTAAACTCTATTTATGATCAGAACCCATCGCGCAAAATATTATAATGGACAGACATTTTACGTGAAATATCCTCGTATGTACCTTTTACGAAATTGTAATTTATTTTATTTTATTCATAAGGCAACTACAACAGGTAACAATCACAGTGGGTATACAACTAAATGAAATGAATGTAATGAGCCCGTATCCTTTTTAATCCACGATCATTATGTAATTGTTAATGTAAAAACTGCCGAATGCGCTATGCAATGCCTGTGGTATTTGCACATTGAATAGAATAAGTAGGCAGAGGTTCCGTAGTCTTGGTTATCCACGCTAAAAACATATATGGAAGTGAGTCTCTCTGTAAATTTGGTATGTTTTCACAGCTTAACTACGAAACCGATAAGGATAACCCTTGTCACAGAGCTACCTTTATATTCAGAGAATTCTGTTAGCACTTTTATCCCAGATAATTGAAAACTCAACGCGCTCGCGCGTGTCAAGCCGGGCACCGATTTTTTATATAAAATTCTAGTGCGACGTCATAAATGCCAACAAGGTTTGTACAAACGCGTTGCCATCTCTTTACAAGATTCTAAAGATGTAAGTGTCTGTAACATTCCTCTTTGTGGACGCGACTTGACGCTGGAACCATGAAACTGAAGCATCCATGCACATTTAAAAATAAATTGATGTTTTACATTTAGGATTTTTCTAAATATTTACTGATTCGAGTTAAAACTAGTTTGGAGGCTATTTAATAAATTAATGTTGAATAAATGAGGAAAATGTAATGGGACTAGGCATTAAAACCGTAAGGAATTTAATTCCTAATGGTTTTAATGCCTAGTCCAAAAAATCCAGTGACAATTTCCATGAAAAGGAGCAGTTTGAAAATGAAACGAAATAAAATGATCAGATATTCAATAATGTGAGGGTTCATCGTATCTTACAAAACAAAATGGTTTATTTAAGCAAATATAACGAACCTTTTCACTGTAAAAAAATAAAACTGCCAGCCCATACCTACACAAATTCTAACAAAAAAAAAAATACATTTTTAAAAACGGAATGGTATTTTTATCCAAATTCTAAGGAGTCCTTGTTTAAATCCCTGGTAACCCAGCAGGATAGGATGTCTGTGATAAATGCGTATTCCCGCCACGGTCGGCTTGGCCGCGTGTCCGCCATCTTTCTTATCGTATTATTGAGCAAAATTCGGAGCGGTGGAAAAATGCCGAGTGCGTAACGACGTGGGTTTGATTCAAGGTACGTTATTCGGGAATCCGTGTTGGCGTACGTAGTCGGATATTTTTTTGTAATAAATTGCTTTTTTATTTTTATTGATTTCTTTTTTGTGAAAATGTATTCTGGACTTAAAATAACGAATGTAAATTAAGATTTAGAAAAATCGCATCGTTAGATTTCAAGGACTTAAAAATAAGTCTATCGTAGCTCGTCTTAGCTTAGAATTTTCATGAGTCACCAGTGAGCAATGCTCATTTTCCTTTCCTGTAAGAGAATAAGCCTTTGCAGTTACAGAATGGCTGACTTTATAACTTCTCCGAGCTATCGTTATTTCCAGTTTTATTAAACTTTTACCCATTTACAAGCATTTTTAGTCTCTATCGTTATTAATACCGACTTCTCATCACAAGCACCATTTTTCCCGGCTGCCAACATCCTTAACGGTAAGTCCATTGTGAGTAAAGAAAGTATACTTAATTAAACTTTGCTCCGCTTCATTAGCTTGGCTCGGCTTTAATAGCCCACCTCTACCGTACGGCGGCAAGATAATGCAACTGTTACTAATATTATTATAGATCATTCTTACTTTGTGAGAACAACACTGTATTTATAAACATGGATTTTGTACTGAAATACTGTCGGAAAATGCAGGAATGAAAGAACCTGGTAAATTAAACAATCAATGTTTACATTACCAGGTTAATAGGAAACCGGATACATAAAAATAAATTAAAGCATCGCAATTGCCAATATATAAAATGCAGATAAATACGATTTTAATTTTTAATTAAGTTGATTTTCAATAATATTTGATATGATTAAAACCAATGTAGCTTTAGATGCTGTTGCTTTGTTTGCTTAGCTAAGCCTTCCATACTACATAAATACCTAACAAGAAAAAAATTTGCACACACTCCTCACAAAATGGCACAAAATCTACCAACAAACCCGGATTTTCCCAGCGAGTGCACGACTGTAATACGGACTTCACTCTCACAAACTGTGTCCAAATATACATTATTCTTTCTTCTCTTTGACAACCTAACTTTACTCTCGAGTCAATAGGACTAACAAAGTGTATTCGATTACAACTCCTTTTTCCATTCGGAAACTTTTAAAAACATCGAAGAGCTTCGAGCTCTCTAATTACTGCCATATAGCAGTGATTAGTGTTGCTAGCTCTTGTAAAAAAAATTGATCAAAATGTGCATGGAAAATCAAGAATATTCAACTGGAAAAACGAATCTATAATGTTTACCAATTCTTGTTCAGTATACGCTCCTAAAGAGTTGTCCTGATTTATTACTGTCGAAAAATGTAACAAAATATAAAATGGTGAATGAAAGCAATTCTAAATTTGCGAGAAGCATAAAAACAGAAGCTACACTTGAGCATTTCAGGCAGGAACATGGGACTGCAAGCACAAACTGTGAATGCCCCGAAATGCAAATCGGTATCGAGGACTCCGGCAAAAATAAACACACATGGCAACACTAGGGTTGATATATAGTCGATAATCCGTACTTCCTGTGTATACTTCAGTTTTTATTGAGTTATTATATCCGGTAACGACTGAATTTATTTTATGGATGCAACGCAACGGCTTCGCAACTGTTCAACTATTTGACGAATGTCTCCGTTTATTTTGATTGCATTTAAACATTGTTGTTTATTCATACGAATTACGTCCACGTAAATAAATTCTCGTACTGTTCAACAAACAATATGGATGAACTGATTCGATGGGAAGTTTAAGTATTTTAAATATTGGTTATATAGGGATGATGCCTAGGTAAAAAAAAAGAAATTCTATTTATTCCGTCAGTCAGATAATTAAATATAAAAAAAAAATATTTTCAAAATAGAATTTCTTTTTTTTGCCCCGTATTTTTTGCTTTATCATATTAATAATAAAAAACTTATATAAAACGCATTAAAGATGGCGAGTCACAACTATACTCGCTACGTCACAACTGAAACAAACTACGTATAAAATCAAACAAGAAGTGACGTCATGCCACATTTGAACTCAATGTATCGTCGTAATCTTTTGATTAGGTACGTAAAAAAAGAAAAAATACATGTCGTATATTTTATAATAATGTACTTATAAGACGCACAAAAAAAAATTTTTAGTCATCATCCCTATTCTTTATGGTGTACATTCTCATGTTTTAATTGCAAAACATTTTATTAACAAAGGTTTTGCACAATGAGGCTTTAATTTAATTAAAATCGTTCCATGTAAAAATACCAAATGAGTACAAACACTGCGTCGCTGAAATAATTTTCCACGCACAAAATGCCAGTGAGTTGCCATCAACAAAAAACACTTTCCACAAATGCCTCGCTGTAAAAGAGCAATAGTGTAAATAATTTAATACAAATCTGTTATCTAAACAATGACATAAATTACATATCTCTTCTGAATCACCGTAAGATAAGGGCTGTAAGCACTATCTGATGTAATTTCATCTCAGAAGGGTGACCATAGGAGAAGTAAATTGAGTAGGGCGCACCCCGCAGTGCTAACTCAGATTTATGTACCCAAGTTGTATGTACTCGGCTTTATACTTGCACTTATTGAATTGTGTGTGTTAAAGAAAATGGAAAAGTTTTTTTGACAGGTTTTTATAAGTTTTGGGAACAAATTGTTGCTTTGTAGTTCAACATTGTACGTAGGTATAAGCTCCAAAAGTGTTAGGAATAAACTTTGATATATACGAATTTAAGTTGGGTGAGAAATAAAACTGAAATTATTTTGATTTATTAATGTAATTGAGGTTTGTTGTTGTTTTATTTGTAAAAAGTATGCAAATAAAATCCCAGAGGAAAGCCTGCGGTTGCTATATGAAATTAATCTTTTCTAATTTTACATTAATAATCTACAGTAGGTACCAACAATTTCTGTAAGTACTGTTTTTATTTAATTTACTCCAGTTTTAAAATTACGTAACAGCTAGAAACATTAATTCTCCTCTCACAGTCCTTCAAAAGATAAATAATAAAAACTCATAATGCAGTGCGTAAAACGGACGAACATTTTAAAAACAGAGTTTAATTTAAAAGTGGGGAAAAGATAAGAGTGGTGTGTTATTTATGACGTCATTATGGTAGGAATTAAATGAAAAATGCCCCAGAGCCGACATTACGTCCACATGTAACCAAATTCTCTGTTTCATTAATGAAAAACTGAATCCCGGTATCATTCTGGGAATTCCTGAGAGATAGCCGTTCTTCTCCAAATATGAAGCACATTTTCTTAAATGTTTCGTTTTACTACTAATTATACGAGTACAGTTTTTGAAAACTTTCCGTAATTGCAGCAAAAAGAGACATTATCTCTCTCATTTCTTAAAATATAAGAAACTGCGTAAAAGTATTCTTCTTTAGTCTTCAACTAATAAAATACATAATTATGTTGATAGAAGAATCATTAAAACGATATTGGGTAATTCCGAATCCTCAAACGTTGGTCACATAATTCATAACTATAAACATACGTACCTGTATTAAATTCCACAAATCCCTAATCTAGTGCCCTTAGCGAACTATTCTGTTAACGCAGCAAAGTTTAAAGTATCTAAGTCATAAATCTTGATGACATGGGCCTTTCCGCATGTACGGCGAAATGTCCCTAACTTAGATAATAATCGCTTCACAGTTAGGTGCCTTTGTTAACTAACATTAAGATGTGTTAAGGCGCTTCCTCGAGCGAACGATCTTGAGCGTTCGGGGGGCGGTCTCTGTCCCGTCGCTCTGACCCGCTCGGTCCCGCTCCCTGTCCACGCCCCTTTATCATAGAATTCATACAATTTTTTGACTTAAAACAAAACGTTTTTGAAATAAATAAAACGTGAATTATTAATTAGATTTTTCAATTATCTATCCTGTAGTGTAATCCTCAAATTAATAGAACGTCACCTTTAGCAAAAGATGCATGCAATCAATAGTTTTAATTATAGTATTTTTTTTTTACAAGGAGACTCTAAATGTATTTATGATACATAAACAAATAAGAACGTGCAATGTAACAAAGCTAACATTAATAATGTGCTTTTAAGTGGTTTATTTCTCTGAATAACGCACTATCGCAGGGTAGCGCCTTAAACTTTGCCTTGATGACTTCAAGGGAAAAAAGACTTTATTTAGGTAGTAAAGTATTTGGGGCTGTGAGGTGGGGGGTGGGGGTGTGAGGTTTCGTGTCCGATTCTGGTATTCGGAATTATACCTTTTTGCAAAAAGGTATCATATCCAATATCTATCTATTCACCGACAGAATTTTCGTAATAACGACGTTTTATTAATCATTTACGGTTTTTACTCATGCGTGTTCAATTCACCAATTTTGTCTGAAAAAAATTGCCAGAAATATGTCTCACAAAAATTATAAAAATAGCTAACTCGGTTCCTGGAAATTTCCCATGAAAATTTTCCGTGGAAATCAGGTGAATAATGTAGTCGTAAAGATTTTTATTACACTTCCGTAACAACTTAATTAATTTTTGCGATACCATCTATAGGTACAGCATGTCACACCAATCAGAAAGGTATCGTCATATTTAAGAGTCTGGTACAGACCACCAAACTGAACAACTTTCTTCATGGGACAAACAAAATAATCAGCCATCCCACACATTTGAGTCGAGTAGGTATTGAATTTTTGTAATAGATAAGTTGATAATTTTTTCGCGATGATGAAGTTGATCCCATTGAGAAAGTTGTTCAGTTTGATGGTCTGTAGCATACTCTTAAATAATGATCACACGTTGTGTAGGACCTACATATGATATCGAAAAAATAATTAATGTTGTACGGAAGTGTAATAAAAATCATGCTGTAGATATTAGTTAACCACCCAGCAAAGTACCACAGTAGTAGTATGGTTAATTGTAGCAGTGTATTCCCGTTCGTCCCACTGCCGTGCCATCATCCCACTGGTGGCACGTTTATTCCCATTTTGATTAACTAATATTAAATAATAGGTCTTTACCTATGAAATTGCCGTTTTGTATGAAAAAATTTAAACGATTTTTTTTTCATGCATTTTTTATTTGTATTAATCGAAGTAATCACCCATGCAATCAATGCATCTTTGCCAACGCAGTGGCAGTTTATTGATGCCCTTCTTAAAGAAATCAGCTGGACGGGAGGCAACAAATTCTTCAAAGGCATTTTGTACTGCCTCTCGGGTATTGAATTTTTTTCCCGCCAAGAAGTTATCCAAATTCTGGAAAAAGTAGTAGTCTGTAGGCGCAAGGTCTGGTGAGTAGGGCGGATGACGGAGAGCTTCCAACCCCAGTTCTTGCAACTTGGAGACCGTCTGCTGTGCAGTATGAGGTCGCGCGTTGTCGTGCAGGAGCAGCGGAGACGAGCGATTGACCAATGCTGGTTGGAGATGTGCCAGCTTCTCCATCATTGTGTTCAGTTCTTCACAGTACACATCTGAAATAATGCTCACCCCGTTTGGTAAGAAGCTGTGATGAATCACACCGGCGCTAGACCACCAAATAGTGACCATCACTTTTCTAGGGGTAAGTTTTCGTTTAGGGCATTGTTTAGGTGCTGAACCAGGATCCAACCAACTTGCTGAGCGCTTGCGGTTATCAAACAGAATCCATTTTTCATCGCAGGTAACAATGCGGTTCAAAATTCCTTCATTTGTGTGTCTGTTGAGCAGTGCAAGGCACGTCTCGACGCGTACTTCGCGCTGGCGATCATTGAGTTCGTGGGGCACCCATTTGTCAAGCTTTTTTACCTTGCCAATTTGATGCAAATGGACCAATATTGTTTTGACGCTAACGTCGAAAGCTGCTGCTAATTCAGCCGTAGATTGTGTATCATCAGCTTCCACAATCGCCTTTAATTCGTCATTGTCGACCAAAGTCTTCGGACGACCGCGAGGTTAATTTTTCAGGTCGAAATTTCCAGAACGGAAGCGAGCAAACCAATAACAAGTGGTGCGTTGGTTTGTAGTGTTAGCTCCGTAAACGTCGTTGATGTTGCGTGCCGCTTGTGCCGCGTTGCTGCCACGACGGTACTCATATTCCATAATTACTCGAATTTTTAACGTATCCATGATGACGAAAAAGATTGAAATGCGATGAAAATGTAACACTAATCAATAAACAAATGACTACTTTTGGAAAAAAAAATCCATGTTTTTAAAATAATATTAATTTGAAATTAGAATTCTTAGCCAAACAAAAATTATTTTGATTTGAAATGGCCAGTACTGCAGAACGGCAATTTCATAGGTAAAGACCTCATATATTCTCGTATTGACAAAGTTAGTGGGATGAACGGGAATAATTTACTATATTTTTTTGAATTCCCGTTCCTTCCAATCTCAGTGGGACGACGGCAGTGGGACGAACATTACACCATTACATACACCATTGTAGCGATCACTACGACTTCAAATCAAAGCAACAATCTGTAGTTTAACTATACAAATAAATACAAAAACAAAAGGAAGGACACTTATTCGTTGTTGTAAAATCTAGCTCCTAAACTTCCCACAGAGGTGACTACGTGATAAGACAATGAGCTTAGCAAGACAGCATCCTTCCTTAATAGGACTACCACATACACCTCAATCCGTCCGTGCGCTCGTTGATTACGTCAACACCTCTCCTATAAACAGTGGGCCATTATGGACGGTGACGGCTACATTATGGACGATGATGGTCGTTGTAACATCGTTGCCTCAATTGATTCATACATATTGCAGTGACTGGTGCGCAGGTCAGACGATGTGTGCAGATTATGGTTTATCATGGAGTAATGAAACGAATTTGCAGTTCCTGAACTTTTGGCGGGATCGAAGCGAATACCTGGGATTTGTGATGCATTTGAAAAATGCAAACACTGGACTAACGAATCCGGCTAAGTGCGTATTGGACCACGCACAATGTAGGGTTCCGTAGTTGGGATGAATTTATCCCAAAAACAAACTTTACATTTTTGTTAAAAAAAAATGTTTTCCCATTCATCGATATACGTCACGGTCAATTCTCCAACTGCAAATGTAAGGTTGTAATCGCAAAAAAAATGTTAATGTGATAAAACTACAAATTAATAATTTTCGGACTTTTTCTCTTCACTTGTGCTGTAAGACCTTGCTTCTTGCCAAATTTCATGATTCTAGGTCTACGGGAAATACCATATAAATATGTCACATAAAAGTCTTATTTATTGCGTTGACTTAGAAGCTTGATTTTTTAAGAGCTCCAAGGGACCGTAGACCTAAGTATTTGATATTAATATCAACTTAATACCTCCACGCTTTCCTTGGAAAAAGGGTCACAGAGGTCAGACAGCCAGACAGACAAACAACGAAGGACCTATAAGGACTCCATATTTTCTTTTTGAGGTTCGTAACCCTAAAAAAGTGCAGAATAAGAAAAAAATCTATTTTCCAATTAATCAGTCGATAATACTCGTACCAAGTATTCTTAATTTTTAATGAGGAATAATAAAGTTCTTAAACCATAAGTATAACAGGTTTCAAGAATGACAATGACAACCACTTCGTGTAAGTAAGATGTTTAGCTTTTAAGCACTATGGGAAGTATTATATAGAAGCCTCTAATATATGATGATACTGAAACCCGGCCCCAAGAAGATAGACATATAGATAGATAGATTCAAAAATACTATGATGTTTTGAAGACCTTGTTTTTTATTAGGAAACATACTTACTGATGCTTAAATAAAAACAATATTACAGACCATATCCTTTCTCTGTAAACGACAAAATATCGACATAAACCACAAAGCCATCAGTTTATCCACAAACCAATTCATCATAAGAACGGGGGCTAGCTCGTAAAGCCGGGTTTGTCCGCATATTAATCTCTATAATCCTAACGTATGTTAGTTATACCTTGTATTTTATGACTGTGTGTATAAAATTCATGGAGCTGAACAATTTTTTGGTGGTCGACAAAGTGGATATAAATTTTGTCGTTTTGGTATATTTTTTGTTATGCTGCATAGATCATTTGGTTCGGTACTATATTGTGGCTGTCCCAAAAATATTTGTATTTTAACTTATATCTAGCCTATTATGTCTTTCTATCTATGTTACTTAGCCGATTCATATTACCTTCTTAATTCTGCAAAATGCATCTCAAAGTTTCCTTTATTTTTAACTAGTTGACCCGACAGACGATGCCCTGTCCAAATTTCATGTATGACAAAATGAATTTTTTTCATATTTTTTTTTGTGAATTTTTCCATGTTATAATAACAAATTATTCTGCTATTCGGGGCGGAGACAAATCCAACAAATCAAACATCGTGAAAATCTGTCCAGCCGTTCTTGAGTTATAAATGGTGTAAATAACTCGACTTTGTTTAATATGTATACATTTAAAGTAATGTAGGTATAGCAAATGTTTATTATTAGTTTTACATAACAAGTATGTTCTTCCTCTGAGCAACTAAGGTTTTTAAAATAATACAATTGAGTTGCCTCAATCTATCTATCATATAACACAGGGTTGAAATATTCCGGACTGAATAAAAATCCCTACAATAGTTTATATTTTAGGCACAGGAGAAAAAGCTCATTTAGATTCGTTGCAAGCCAGATCGAATTCAACAGGCTTTAAAAAGAGCCGTCACTCGATCAACATTAACTTTAAGACTAATTTCAAATTGGATACAGACCCGACATATAACTGACTGATGAAAAAACCCAACGCAATTACAATACATTGTATATTTTGAGTTCCATTTATTATTCAAGTATTCGGCCGCAATACTAAATTGGACAAATTGGCCACGCGTCGAGCTACCAAGCAGAATATGCAAAAGGCTTATGCATAAACAAGGCGTTTCATTCGTCTGTACAATGTGCAAAATTCAAGCATACAGAATGTATGAGGATATTATAATGTTAGAAACATTGTAGCTTCTCTGCGCGTGTGGTATTGTTTGCGGCTTAATTAAAAAAGTTTGTGACGACAGTTCGTCTTCTCTCATTCTGTACGTGATATTAAACTGTTGTGAAATATTTAAAATTAAAGTTCACACATGCATAAGTCCCGTGTAGTGCCCGTGCCCGGAAGTTAAGAGGATCGCTTCTCACACAAAAAGCTGCAGATACCTACTTTCTTAACCTCGATCGGATGATCAATGCCACTCAATGAGCAATCGTAGTGATCAATGCCCGTGCCTTGTATGTATTATAACTTTCTTTTGCCCTGCAGTACCCAGGACAACTTGGCTGCAATATAACTGCTCAGGCATAGTATGCTTTTGTTTGTATTAACAGCTTTCAAACCTACTAATTATTTGCTTCAAATGAAAAATATAATTCGTCGCAAAAAAGCGGAAACGTAGTAACCCGCAGCCATGTCAATTTTTTTTGATTGCAGATCGGAATCACAAAAAAATTCTGCGACAATGGTCCGACTCCCGTGGATCTATAATAAGACTAAACGAAAATTTTGTACAACGTTGAAATTAACCCTATTTTTTTGATGGGACCACCTAAACATTTGCTATAAATAGCATAAAAAATTGCATTTTTTTATTACATTTTGCAATTACACCAATTCAACATTTTGCAAATTTTTGATCCCGGTAGTAACAGCGCTTCTTGTCTTCTTCTAAACACTTGATTTGGAGTCACCCATACATTTATTCGTTTCATTTACAGCATTTTATCATAACAAAAAAAAAATGCTTTTGCTGTAAACCACAGAAATATAGATCAAAAGTAACTTCTAGTAGATTTTGGGTATTCGTTTGCATTAAAAGAATTGCACTTACAATTGCACAATTGCACAAATTGCTTGTGCTAATTTGAGCAATTGCAATTGTGTAAAATTGTTTTTGCACAATTGCAATTGCTCAAATTAGCATTAAAAGAATGGCACTTGTAGGTTTAATATTATAGGAAACATGTTTTTTTTTTCTGAAATCTTAAAAGTTTTTCGGCTCTGGTGAACATTTTCCATTTTGTGGGTTAGGTACTACCTACGTTTCCGCTTTTTTGCGTCGATATTTTCTAAACAAGTAAAATTGTAAGCCTTCAAAAACAGACCTAAATATGAAACTTCACATCATAAATTAGCAGCAGTAATTAACAATTTTCATCACTCCGCCCAATTTTGCGCTGCATCTATGTAATAGGTACCTACCTACACAATTCATGTAGTACGTAAGCCACTAGCAGAGCACCGCGAATTTTCATCAGGGCTACTTCAATGTGTATTTATATAAATGTTATTGATTTCATAATAGTGAAAATCACATGATGGTGTCCACCAAAGTTCCCATTCCCAACCAAGGACCACAAAAGGTGGTTCAGTGTGATGATGACTAACGCGGTTTCTGATGTTTCTAAACGGAGTTTATCCATTCGATAGTGATTATTGGGTCGATATCGTGTTTCTAAACACTTCCTTAAGGAATAATTTAGCTTATAAGTCGAGTGAATTACTATCGAGGGTTTATCTGAGGATCTCAAAAACCGAGCATATGGAAGGAATTCGCTTAGATAGATAATTTTGTCGAATCAATTGGTATTGAGAGTTTAAACTCCGTTTAAGGATTCTTCTGAAACCGGGCCCTATAAAATATAACTGACATTCTGTTACTTGTCAAAAAATGTCATAAGTGTCACATTTTTACGAGAAGTGCTGTTTAATTGTATTATTAGGTCCATGTGTTTAATAAATTATGGAAAAAAAACTTACAACATCGTCAGATTGTCGGATTGTTGGCTGTTACCTGTCGGTTTTATTAAACAGGCCGCTGGATAAATTTTCATCAACAACTATTTCGTGTTGCACTAAATCATTTCTTTCCTGTTTAGCAGGATTGCTGCCTGTCACGAAGAGCTTGTCGGTGTAGCTCAGAAGAAGCACCAGTGTGTTTCACGAGATATTTAGGTGCAACTCCGCACAAGCTGAGGGCATAACCCAGCGCCTGCCCGTGGCGGGGGATACTCTACGAAAAAAAACCGGCCAAGTG
This sequence comes from Cosmia pyralina, assembly GCA_946251885.1. Taxonomy (NCBI): domain Eukaryota; kingdom Metazoa; phylum Arthropoda; class Insecta; order Lepidoptera; family Noctuidae; genus Cosmia; species Cosmia pyralina. Next base: position 16,457,603 of record OX276355.1, read on the forward strand.
CGTGTCGGACCACGCACAATGAAGGTTTCCGTAGTTGAAAAGAATTTATCCCAAAAACAAACTTAACATTGACATCGTCACGTCACGACGCGTTAAGTTTGTAATCCCAAAAAGAAAATGCTATGTGATAAAATTACAAATAAACGATTTTCGGAATTTTTCCTTTACTTATGCTGTGAGACCTTGCCAAATTTCATGATTCTAGGTCAACGGGAAGTACCCTATAGGTTTCGATTTTTTTTCGAGTATCAAAATATTTCGATTTTATTTAGATTTTTTTATTTTATATTTGATAATAATTTCAACTTGATACCTCCACGCGTTCCTGAGAAAAAGGGTCTTGACTTTCAGACTTTCAAACGGACAACGAAGTGATCCTGTACGGGTTCCGTTTTTTTCCTAGTTTGGTACGGAACCCTAAAAATGCAAGACGAGTTCGGCAAGTCCAGAACGTAAATATTTTATTCACAGGTCTAAGTTTATTAGAAAACAATACAGCATAATTAATTCAATCTGCCTAGCCTTTTCCCAACTATGTTGGGGTCGGCTTCCAGTCTAACCGGATGCAGCTGAATACCAGTATTTTACATGGACCGACTGCCTATCTGAAGTCCACAACCCATTAACTGGGTAATACGATATCCCTTGGTAAACTGGTTGTCAGACTTTCATGCTTCTGACGACTCGTAACGACTGTCAAAGATCCACGAATGACAGCCGGATCAACGGCTTAACATGCTTTCCGAGGCAAGGAGGAGTCTCGGTATGTAAAGATGGTCACCCATCCTCGAATACAGCATAATTCATTGTCTACTAATAATATCGACGAATTTCTGCCTCCCCAAAACAGCACCCATAACTTTTTTAAATCCTCACCACAACATCAAAAATTCCCCACCTATTAAACTGCCAAACATTTTCAATAACAAAAACAACGTAACAATGGCTTTCAAATTGAAAATCCCAAGCCAAAAATTCGACACCAATTTCGCATCCGACAACCCTGAAATTACCTCATCCGCGTTAGATTGCTCGTAACGCGCTGCTACAAGCATCTACTAACGTAACGGTAATGACGTCATAAGGGAAACGTCCAATCTGTGACGTGGACGGTTTACTGCTGTATTAACTTTATGGGTTTTTTATGTGTTCGCCATGAATTGCTGGTAGTTGTAGTTTTTATTTGGCTGTCCTAGTTGTCTGGAGGTCGGAGAGGCCGATATTTGCGAGGACTTTTAGCTTTATTTTCCCTTGGCTTGAAAGGACGCCTTGTGGTATAGAAGAAACTATAATTTAGAGTCAACGTAAAACGATTGTTATCTGATAGGCTGATACCTATATTTCAAAGAAAGAATATCAAAATAAAGAACTCCGTCCGCTAGACTTTTAGGCTGAATTGGTGATTTCGAGTAAGAAATGCAGAAGAGTAATTTTCCTACATTAATTTTATCAAAAACTAGCGAGCCACCAAAAAAATCCGGAACAAAATACGAATAAAAAATCCGGAATAAATTCAGTAAATGATGGTAAAAATCGTATCAAAATCAGATCCGTAGAAGAATAATGCGGTCACACGAAAAGTGAGAAGTACAGATTTACACAAAATTTTTCATCCGATATCCGCGTTTTCTGTGGCCCGCGCTAATTGCTTACCGCTCGGCTGATGCATTGAGCTGAGATAGAATGTCGTTGCCAAATACGCACGCCTCAAGCTTCCAGCGTTCTAGCGTTGATTACACTATACGCTTTGAGATTAAGCGCTGCAGCCGCTGTATGTATCATCACACGATTTACGGTTATGTAAGACTGAAATTTGTTGTGCTGTAATGTTTGAGAATTAGAAGTTTACCTGATAGTCCAAGATCCTAGAGCCGCCAGACCTTACTTATTTTCTGATTAACAAAATGTATGGGATAGAGTAGTGTTAGTATGTACTTTTAACGTACGCATACCTGCAAGCTTGGGCAGACGGCCAATGTTTAGGAATTGGTTACTAAAATTACGTCAAAATATTACTCACTTTTCTTAAAGTCTGACTGCTGATTTGCGTCTGGCGGTGTTTTCCGCCAGACAGTTAAGTCTCGAAAGTATATGTAAGATGACATAATTTTTTGCGAGCCTTAAAGTGTCTGGCGGAAAAAGGCCCCGACGGGAAGTGTCTGACAGTATTGATTAGTAATTATGAACAATATTTTGTAAAACAGATAAAAATCAGCAATCAGACATTAAAAAAAAAAGTGAAAGTGAGTGAAGTGAGTGAGTGTCATTAAAAGTGAGAAATTTTTTTACGTAACTTTGGTACCTGATACCTAAAATTAGCCGTCGGCCCAAACTAGCAGGTACGCGTTCGTTCAAACCCATACATACCCTCTATCCCATACATTTTGTTAATCAGAAAATAAGTAAGGACTGACGGCCCTGGGATCTTGCTCTATGAGTTTTAGTGGTCTTTTTATACGGGGCGCTTGTCAAATGATGATGTGGATTAATAACCACCTGTGGATACAGCCGTTTTTGATGTGAAAGCGTCTTTTCGCTCGGTGTACTGGTGGTAAGTTCAATATTTCTGACCGACAAAAACATGGAAGTTTTCAACCGCTAATAACTACGGACTTTTAATGTTAAAGTAATGGTTGAGCATTTATATTTATAACAATTTTTAGGCAGGATATAACTTACCTAAGACGTCACACTGCGCGTGACCCTCTACTTTTCACTGTGTCGAAATATCAATTCGTATAGCGCAAAATTGTGATTAATTAAATCAGTTTTTCTGGTGTTTTACTACCAGGATCTAAAGAGAAACAATAGAAATATTGGCCAAAATAGAGTTAAAATTAATATGAATTTGACAATAGCAAAATAATGTCAGATGTCGTCTCAAATCGGCCGTAAATCTGCGCTCAGAAATGAAAAAAACCCCAAACGAAGAACGCTTGCAACAACAGAAATGCAATGAGCCTAAAAAGTCTAGTGCTAAGCAAATACAATAGCTATAGCAGTGTCAGAACCCGTAAGAAAATCTGCAGCAAGTAGCAAAAAAGTTTAAGATGTCTCATATTGGCCGCAAATCTGCTCAGAACTGAAAAATATCATAGTCAGTGAAATCTTACTTTATAAGGAATGCAATGAGCCTACTAAGTCTAGTGTCGCGCAAATACAATAGTTACAGCAGTATCGGAAACCGTGGTAAAATTTCAATCTGTTTTCACGAAAACAAACGGCGCGGACTCGAACTGCGCCCACTAACTTTTGTTTTTTCAGATAATAGCGTCGATATCACACCGCTTTGACCTTGCGCTTTCAAGGACTTCGAATTTTGAATATTCGGGTTGTGAAGCATTGGTGTGAACATTGGTCGCCCAGTGGTAACGGCCGCGACTTATGAGTTGCAGGTCGTAGGTTCGAACCCAGACAGGCGCTTTACTTTATGTATATTATTTCATCACCACAGCTCTTAAAATGATGAAGGAAAACATCGTGAGGTAACCGGCAAGTCCTAGAACCAAAAATTTGAAAGACATGCAGTGACATCTACCAACCCGCACTGGGCCTGCGTGGTGGATTATGGCCCACTCCCTCTCAAAGAGAGGAGGCCTTTGTCCCAGCAGTGGAAACATTATAGACTGGTTGTGAAGATTGCTTGAGAAAGTAGAAACATTTTGTCCACCTGAACGTAAACAGGGATTTGCTCGCAAAATGAACTTACCTATTATAACATATACTTGGTTTTGCACCGCACCAATTTTTTGTTCTATTGGAATTTTGTCAATTTCTCTCGTTCCATATAAAATCGTCAAGCTTTGTTCCACAATATTCCTTTGTGAACTGCATGGTTTTAAAGGTTAAATATTCCTTTATAGAATCCGCGTCTATTGAAACTATAGGATATGTAATCGAATCAGGTAATATAATTATATATCCATCTCTACCTCGGATGTAAGCAAGAGTGACGTCACAGATTGTGTTAGCGTTTTGTTTGAACTGTGCAAGTTCCATTCAAATATTTTTGAATAAACAAATCTGTGTAGCTTTTTTTACACCACATAAACTACTACGAGTATTTTCATTGTGAACTGAAGCTTTAGACACGGTTACATAACAAGCGGATATTTTCTGTCGTTTTTTAGAAGTCTGCTACTTGCTTCCACCGTTTCAACGGGAAGATTAGTGGTGCAGCAGCATCGTTCAAATGAAAACGTCAAATATCTTAATTCTGACATCTCTGGATATATTTTTGACAGTTTTTAATTGCTAAAAACTGTAAAACTGTGTGAGTAATATTTCAGGTCAGAGGCCTTAGTGTGAGTTTTTATACTTACTCGATCGCGTTTACGCTAACGTTAACGTACGTCAATTTGTATGGAGTAAATGTATTCCCCATTATCACCAGATGGCGCTGATTCAGTGTCAGTACAAATTGAATCGATTAAGTAAGGAGTAAGTATAAAATAATAAAAACTTTTTTACAAAAAAATACAACTGACTTCCAAAAACAACACTACAAACTTACAAAGTGAAAAATAACTTTAATTTCGGAAGTCGGTGTCTAGTTAAATGTATTTTCGTTGTTTGCCACCGACTTCCGAAATTAAAGTTATTTTTCACTTTGTAAGCTTGTAGTGTTGTTTTTGGAAGTCGGTTGTATTTTTTTGTAAAAAAGTTTTTATTTTTCACTTTTTAGTTGTGGTACCTACCCCACACAAATTCTAATATCACTACCTGCAACTCATAAGTCGCGCAAAACAAACTAGAACATCGTCCATATAAAAGTGGGGAAAAAATACGTATTATTGAAGCTAACTCAAAAACTACCCAAGCAAAGTTAATCAATTTTATATGGGACCAACGGTGATGTATACCCTCTCGAATAAAATAAAAAATTTTCAAATCGGACGACTTTGTAAAAAGTTATGCGTGATCATACATAAAAAAAAAATATACGTGTCAAATTGAGAACCTCCTCCTTTTTTTTTTCGTCGGTTAAAAACTCGCACTAAGGCCTCAGTTCGAGTCCCTTCAGACTTCGAATCTTAATTCAGATTTTAAAAGAAGCATAAAAATTATCACTAACTTAATTCTAAAATATTTGTACCATTATCCCAGTTATTATAGATAATAGCGTGTTGGCAGCGGCAAGATAGTGTGGCTGCCAAACACGCTCCGGCTTAGATTACAGCGGACTACGACTTATTGCTCAACGTGATGCTATGGCATTCCACGGAACAAAGCTTCCAGAAATATCTTTAAGTAGTTTCAGGTTTAATGGCATGGAAGCAATGCTCCCAAGGATGTCCTGAGTTGAAGAACTGAGTAGGACTATTAATGGCAGATACATGGGCTCATGCTTATTTAAACTTACAAGTTTTTTACTAATATCTACACAGCACATTGCTATATATCTTGCCCGCCAACGACTAGAAATGTTCTGTAGACTGTTCTTTATACCTGACTGCGGCAGAATAACTCAATCATATAATATTTAGAGAAGTCCTGACTGACATACTGACTGACTAACTCATCAACGCTCAGCCCAAACCCTTGAAACCAGAAAGATGAAATTTGTCGTAGAGATACCCTATATAATGTAGACGAGGTATAAGGAAGGATTTTCCGGTAGTACGTTCCCGTGGGATATTTTCCGACAAACACGCGGGCGAAGCCGCGAGCAAAAGCTAGTAGTCAATAAATAAATAATACACAACATTATATATATTTTTTTTATTTATTTATTATTTCACAATACGAACTGAGGTGGTAGGTTTACAAAGACATGATAATTGTCGACCCCGTCGGGCACAGCAACTAATGCATTTGTAGACATTTATGAGGCAGTCAGAAAAGTGGCATTGGGGCTGACTGCCGAGGGGAGTGAGTGCCAGACGAAGGTACATTTTAACTATCACCACTCCTGAGGGACAAAGTGATATTCTACCAGCAATAACGATGATGGAAAAGTGAAAAATATAAGACAGACATAAGCTACCGAAAACCATATTTATGTCAATCCTGTTGAAAGTCGTTCTAGAAATACGAAACGCTTTGCTACTTGTCTAGGCCCTCTGCATGGTAGCTCTTTAAACAAAGTTAGTAGTTATAGAAAGCCAACTTTATGTATAGTATGTCCGTTGCAGTTTGGCACCGAATCTGAAATCGATAGATGATTTGCTAAACGGATTGCTGGAGGGACGGACGCATAGCTAACGATGTTTAGATATGTTTGCATGCGATTTGTCTCTTCATTTTTTTTTCAGCAATTTTTTTGGCAATATTGATGGTGATAAATCTCTATGTGAGATTGCTCTGAACGCTGTTTTAGCGAAACTCCGCAGAAATGATGTCTATCAATATCTTAACATGATAAAACAGAGAGATAAATGTTTTGATGTTTTTTTTTGGGGTGATACTTGAAGTTACTTGAAGTATGAGTGAGAAAATAATTACCTATTCGTAGTAGAGTTTCGATGGCTAATTTAATTTGACCTTGTATCCTAAATGAGTAATGATAACAGTTGGTTACTTTTAGTGTAACGGCATTGGGGGTATACGATCACCTGATGAACAATAGTTGGGTACCTTCGCCATTGTAACAAATCTAATGATTTTAAGTGGATTGCCGATGCATTGCCATGGCTTTTAGGCAAAGTTGTCCACCACAATTATCTATTAATAATGTTTATAATAATTTTTCCTGGTAACAAAGAAATTATATTTAGTCCGTCCGTTAGTCAGATAATAAAAATATAGTAGACACGTATTTTTAACTTTATCATATTAGGTTGGGGAAAAAGTCTTTTCGCATAGTATGTATGAACTTAAAATAAAATCTCTTTGGCTATACTATTTGTATCTGGCTGGTTTTGGTATCATTGAAAGTTTAAATTTTAAAGAACATCATTTCAAGATGAGTGAATCTAATGAAGAAATTCGATACATTTTAAAATTTTACTACAAAAAAGGTAAAAATGCAACGCAAGCCGCGAAAACAATTTGCGATGTTTATGGACCCAGTGCAGTGTCTGTGAGAGTAGCACAAATTTGGTTTAAGCGTTTTCAATCCGGAAATTTTGATGTCTAAGATGCACGTCGCTCTGGTCGCCCTATTACGGATAAAATGGGTGCCATTTTGGAAAAGTGGAGCAAGATCGGCATATCACGTAGCTGAAGAACTGGGAATTGACCACAAAACAGTTTCGGCTCATTTCAAAAAACTGGGTACACAAAAAAGCTCGATATTTGGGCACCTCACGAGCTAACTGAAAGAAACCTAATGAACCGTGTACTCATTTGTGTTTCTTTGTTACGACGTAATGAAACCGAACCATTTTTGAAGAAGCTGATAAGTGACGAAAGTGGATCACGTACGACAAGAACGTGCGAAAAAGGTCGTGGTCAAAGGCCGGTCAGGCTTCACAGACTGTGGCGAGACCCGGGTTAACTCGCAACAAGGTGATGCCGTGTGTGTGGTGGGATTGGAAGGGCATTATTCATTATGAGCTGTTACCACTAGGCAGGACCATCGATTCTTAACTATTGCGAACAACTGATGAGATTAAAGCAAGAAGTTGAGAGAAATCGGCTGGAATTAATCAACAGAAGGGGTGTGGTATGATAACGCTAGACCTCACACATCTTTAGCCACTCAGCAAAAAATAAGAGAGTTTGGCTGGGAGGTGTTAATGCATCCGCCGTATAGTCCTGACCTTGCACCTTCAGATTTCCACCTGTTTCGGTCTCTTCAGAATTCTTTAGGTAGTGTCAGGTTATCATCATGAGAGGACTGCCAAAACCACTTGCCGCGGTATTTTGATCAGAAGTCCCAAAATTTCTATAGCAATAGGATTAAGTCCCTACCTACAAGATGGCAAAAAGTTATCGAACAAAATGGTACCTACATACTTTAGATAAATGTAAATAATGTATATTAAAAAATGTTTTGAATATTCTTAAAAAATGCGAAGAAACTTTTTCCCCAACCTATTATTAATAAAAAGACTTGGATAAAACGCATTAAAGTTGGGGACTGGGAGCTCGCTATGGCACAACTATAACAAACTATGCATAAAATCTGGCAAGGATTCATGCCACACCCACCACACCCACACACATTCCCACACAAACACACACACCCACACACACACACACACACACACACCCACACACCCACACACACACACACAGACACACAGACACACACACACACACCCTCACACACACACACCCTCACACACACATACAACAACACGACTAATGTTGATAAATAAAAATTATTTATTCATAAACTTTAACTTTTGTTTTGTTTTGATAATAGCATCTTACTAATTGCGAGTTAAGAAAGAGCGGCGCCTGCTGGCACAGGCATCTATATTCTTAAAAGGAGACGCCTCTAACTGTATAACTAATGTATAACGTATATTAACGAAATAAAACATTTTGATTTTTTGATTTTGACTAATGTAACTTTTCCAACTCCACTGACTTTTATGACAATTAAACATTTTAAACTTTCGTGATTTGTACACATTATAAACAAACTGAGAACGGGTCTTCTCGCGATATTCCTTTTTTACGACATTATTTATGGTGGTTATGTTTTTTTTTTTATGACAATGGTTATGGTTATGGTAGTTATGGTTTTTTTACGACAGTGGTTATGGTTATGGTGGTTATGTTTTTTTCACGACAGTGGTTATGGTTATGGTGGTTGTGGTTTTTTTTACGACAGTGGTTATGGTTATGGTGGTTATGTTTTTTTTACGACAGTGGTTATGGTTATGGTGGTTGTGGTTTTTTTTACGACAGTGGTTATGGTTAAGGTGGTTGCGTTTTTTTTTTACGACACTGGTTATGGTTATAGTGGTTGTGGTTTTTTACGACAGTGGTTATGGTTATGGTGATTATGGTTTTTTTACTACAATGGTTATGGTGGTTATGGTTTTCTACGAAAACAGTTATGGTTATGGTGGTTGTGTTTTTTTTACGACGGTGGTTATGGTTATGGTGATTGTGATTTTTTTACGACTATGGTTATGGTGGTTGTGGTTTTTTTACGACAATGGTTATGGTTATAGTGGCTGTAATTTTTTTACGACAATGGTTATGGTTATGGTTTTTTTACGACAATAGTTATGGTTATGGTGGTTGTTTTTACGACTATTGTTATGGTTATGATTTTTTTACGACAGTGATTATAGTTACGGTGGTTGTTTTTTTTATGTCAATGGTTATGGTTATGGTGGTTATGGTTTTTATACGACAGTGGTTATGGTGGCTATGTTTTTTTTTAGGACAATGGTTATTGTTATGGTGGTTGTGGTTTTTTTTACGACAATGGTTATGGTTATGATGGTTGTGGTTTTTTTACGACACTGGTTATGATTCAACTCCTATGACAATACAATAGTTTATGGTGCAAATCACAATGTTGTATAATCTAAGCAGGTCTAAGTACCTAGCACATACTGCAGAAGAAGCCTGATTATTTCTCGTACCACACTAATATTATAAAGGCGAAAGTTTGTGTGTGTGTGTGTGTGTGTGTGTATGTTTCATCACATCCTGAAAAAATTTAGTGTTCCCGTGGGATGAGCAATTTTTTTGTGAATACTTTTCTCACCGATTAAATAATACACGTTTTAGTGTATCTCATAAACCGCGGGTAACACCGCGGGGCGCAGCTAGTAATATAATAATTATGTGATGGCGTTTGTTATTTTTTTGTTCTTTTTATTTTTATGTTTTGATTGAGATGGACGATTTGTATTTGGCTTTTTGATAAAATAAAGATTATTATTATATTATTATTATATTATTATTACCACACCACCACGCCACATTTTAACTCAATTATCGCCGTAATCTTGTAATTACATAAACAAATAAAAAATATGTGTTGTAGCAACCCAAATACAATCTCGGCCACTCAGTGCGTCCCGTGGCCGCATGCCGTCACGATACATTGTATCCTCGGTCTCTTTCCACCGGCCAATATTTTTTAATAACCTACATTGCGGGCAAAAATAAAATTTTTAATCAACATCCTTGTTGCTACTAATACCTTCTTCAAACAAGAAAACAGCAATGATGCGTGACGTCAGAAATAGAATGGTGCAGGAGAAAAGAAGATACTTTTACAAAAACAAGAACTTCAACTATATACCTATCGGTAACTTGATCGGGATCTCTATGAATTAAGGGAATTACTCGCATTTCCAAGTTTTCTTAGAGAAGATAAAAAGGAAATCACACATAACATGTAATTCCCGAAAGGTTAGGCAGAGGTGTTCCTACATATACGAGTAGTACACCCTCATTTCGCCAGTTATGTTTAAGTCCAATGTAATAGGGGGCGAGCCTATTGCTATCAACCGGACACAATTCCAGACTCCGGGTAGCCACTGAGAAATTTCTTAAGGAAAAACCCAATAACACTTTGCCCGACCTGAGTCGAAGTCAAAGTCAAATCGTTTATAAAAGGCACTTTTGAATGTCAAAATTGATTGACCATAAAAAGAAAATCATCAATACTTATGAAGAATTTTACACTCTGAAGATGATTTACGTAAGCACTCGTGAGTCTGTCTTGCAAAATTTACCATGAATATTGGATGGACGTATTAATTAGAAACTTTCTTAACAAAATTCTTCAGAAAACTGGTCGATAATGACGTAATCTAATAATGAAAAGATTAAACAGTTCGTTTAAAAGTCTTTGATCATTTAGAAAGACGATTCACTTTCAACTCAAGTTTACAGAGGGGATAAACTCCGTATTTACTTTAATAATAAACGAGTTATTATGTATCCTCAATGTTCTTCATTAACGTTTGAATGATATAATTTAATTAATCTCTTCTTCAATTTCGTATCAAAGAAAACATGTTTTAGATAAACATTTTTTTTTTAATAAATATATAAAGTTTACAAATTGATTTATGTTTTTACAATATTAGCTTAGTGTGTTAAGGCGAGTATAACAGCTAACAGCACCACCATTGAGAAAAAAAATAGTAAGTCAGGAGTTATGGAACATTTTGAAATTTTTTTAGTCAGATGTTATAGGTTAGGTAGGTTGGGTACCTACCCAACCCAAGGATGTTGTAGGCCCAGGAGGTTTAGTGTTAATTTTTTGATACAAAAAATTCTACAACTAATTCAATTCCAAAAATGTGTGCATAGGAAATTTTAAAATGTTCTTAATCTCCAGACTTATTCATTTTTAATGGTGACGCTGCCCGTTAGCAGCTATACTCGCCTTAAGATGATTGCGCTGTGGTAGTCCGCGAAATTCATATTTTGTTGCGTTTTTTGCAATTTGCAGATCAGTGTAAGGTTGTGTCTTGATCAAAATATGATTCGCGACAGTACAATATATAAATTTACATAATTTTATCCATAAAAATTATCAATACATCTTTCTAAGTTAGATTTGCTCCAGATTGGTCTAGTTTCGGAACTCAGACGAATCTGGAGGAAATCCGTGACGATGAAACTAATAGATACACAAATATTGACTTACACACTTATTACAAAAAGAAAAATCGTACATTGCAAAAAAAAAAGATATCAAAAAGCTTAAGGGTAGTTCTCATGAAGCGCGTCACATGCGGTAGTTCAGGGTCCAGCACAAATATAGTTGCACAAGGGTCCTTTGCGACTTAGTGGTCAACATCAGAATTAACGACGCCATATTATTTAGCAGAAATTTTTACCAACAGGGCCCTGTTGGCTTCAATCGAGCGCCAAAAGATCCGTGTAGCAGTTACATGTAGGTACTACGCGCCCGCGCCGCCGGCGCTGGCGCCGTTCTGATGTGGACGCTTACTAAATATTATACCGTGTAATTACTCGTAAGTGTTCACGTCAAGGTACTGGCACCAAGTGTACAAGAACCTTAACCCATTCACTGCAGCCATCAAAACGCAGTATTTTAACACGTTGCGGTGCGTATTAAATGTCTAGGTCAGGGCTTCCCTAACTGTGCGTCGCAACACCCTGGGGCGCCGCGGTATTATCCCAGGGGCGTCGTGAGGCGATCTAAATAGGTTGGCTGTATGTGTCGATGTGACCAAGTCGAGTGAGCACCATGCGCATACTTGTGCGAATCAGGTTTCTCTGCAGTTGCCGTAATTAAGAACAAGTACAGATCGAAAATAAATTTAGAGACAGAGACAAGAGTGGCAATTTCGAAACCTGTGCCTCGTATTAAGAAACTATGCTCAGAAAGGCAAGCACATCCTTTTCATTAATACCAAACGAAAAGAGATAAAAAAGGGTGTGCTTGCTTTTTATCATTTTTGTTTGCTTTTATTTTGTTCTATATTTCTAATAAAAAAATTAGATGCTATTTGGAGTTTTTCTGATAAACTGTTATCAGGCTAGAATGGCTAGAACTAGAACTAGTAGGTAAATGTATGGCAAGAAGGCTAGGGCGTCGCAAATATATGGCAACTTCCCAAGGGCGTCACAGTTAAAATAAGTTTGGGAAGCCCTGGTCTAGGTGGTAAAGCACTGATAAGGCAATAAAATACGGCGACTGCCGTATTCTGCAGCGAATGGAACAATTTATCTCAGTCGCAGTTGTTAGTAGCGAAATGAAGCATTGCGTCGCTAATAGTATATTGTTTCAGGATCCAATGAACATTCATAACTGTTGACGATGACACAGAAGTAAGTGAAAACAGCTGAAAATAAAGAAAATTTATGTCATCATAATTCTTGCGTGCGACTTCATGCTTGAAATTGAATTCATGTGGATTCGAAATCAATTGGGGTCATTGTACTCATCATTATGAACAACTTTTACTATGTCACCAAACCTGAAATCACGAAAAATAATAAGCTGTTCCCTAGATTTTGACGAGTTATGTGAACATACGTAAATATAGGGAACAGCAGATTTTTTTTCGAAATTATTTTAGTTAGTTAGATTAGTCCCAAAGTAAAGGTTGTTTATAATTATTAGTAAGTACCATCACCCCTTAAAAGGATGCCCATGAATTCAATTTCATCCTGTATATTACTACATGATGCCACGAGTGTCGTAGCCAAAATAGAGTAGTGGCAGTTTTTATGATTATCTTGGGAGAGAAAAAACATTATAGTACATGGCTGCTGTTATGGCAGGTGGAGTTTAAAACAAATTGGCTTTTTAGAGCGTCGTCTCTTTGAGGATGGATGGACCGTGTGAAAGATGATATTATAGCTAAAAGGGGTGTGACTACAGAGATGACGACTAAGACTAATAGATAAGTATGGAAGAAAAAGACATGTCTTGTTGCGCCGACCCCAAATGAATTAGGATAAGAGAGAGAAAGAGAAAGATGAGAAAGATGATAGCTTCGTCTCTGTACTTATAAACGTGTCTAAAACACCATGTGACATGTCAATGGCCACCTACTATTCATCGAGTGCTTTCTTTATACCTACACTAGCTTTTGCCCGCGGCTTCACCCGCGTGCATGTTGGAAATTACCCCACGAGAACCTACCACCGGGATAAAAAGTATTCTATGTGTTAATCCAGGTAATAAACTATCTTTGTGCCAAATTTCATCGCAATCCGTTTAGCCGTTTTTGCGTGATTGAGTAACAAACATCCAAACATATAACCTTTCACATAGGTTATTTTTCTTGCTGATCATGCCTCACAAGAGCTGGGTCTCCAGTAATGTGAATACTGGTATTGCCACGATCCGTCAGATAAGATCTACTGACTGTCTTGTTCTTTCATCGACCAGACATTTTGAGCTACACAGGAATTGCCTAATTTTGTGGCAATTGGCAAACGGTAAGCAAATCAGTACGCTTGGTAGTGAAGCTGGCTACCAAGCATCTGCTATTATGATAAGTTGTTAAGAGTATTAAAGGTACCTTCGTAAATGATTCCGCAGATGGCATTAAAAAATGCTTGCGTGTATTCTCTGGCGTCGACGCAGATGACAGTTCTCGCCACGATCAAGAAGAAGAAAAGCGTCAGGAGAACCACGTTTGACACAAACCACAGCGATAGCAAGAAACCCGCTTTTTTCTGAGGAATAGTGTTGCAAATATGCTTAGAATTAAATGCCTCTCTCACATTTGAACAGACCGTAAAGGTGTGTCTAGACCTGGCGAATGCGCCGCTCGCGAGCCGCTTGCGAACTGCGCGCGTACGGTTACAGCCTACGTTTGGTGCGCCGCTCTAGTGCAACTCCGGCAAGGCTCGAGTCTTTCGCGTTTGAACTATGAGCCTCGGCAGTGAATTTGCTAAGGGCGGCACGCGTGCACCTCCTGCGCCGCTTGAGTACGCAGAATGTAGATTGAATGCCAATAAACTACCACTCGTATATGACGACTCGTCAGATGAACCAGAATGATGGTGTGGTTGTATATGTTAAAAACCTAAAGTGGAGGAAATACAGCTAGTTCAAGCATCTTGTCTACGATTGGACATATTGGGCAATATCATCTATTGTATCTATCGTTCTCCCTCTAATTCAAACACCGATACCTTCATTGAATCTCCAGCACGCAGTTAAACACACTAACATCACAGAAAAACATTATTATTTATTATTTATTTATTAAATAAATAAATAAATAAATTATTGCAGGTGACATTAGTATTAATATCAAACACAAAGAGACCGAGTCATCCCAAGATTGCAAGAGTAGACCCAACTACCTAAATATGTTGTCATTTTACGGTATAATTCCTGGACACATTTTGCCCACTAATTTCATGCTTAAAATACACAAAAAAAGTTCTCGGCATCCATCGCTATCTTGCACACTACGGTGAATGACCACTATAGAACATTTATTTCTATAGCAAAATTAAAAAATATCCAAATCGTAAATAAGACCACCACTACTCTAAATTTTGAACAAGCTTTAAAAGATTTACAGGAAGACTTATTATTTTGTAATGACCCAAATGTATTAATAGATACTTTCATTTATGTACTAACTAACGTTGTAAACGAAAACACTAGCATAAAAAATATTCCAAACAATAAAAGAATCATAAAGCCGTGGATTACCACGGGCCTCTTACGTTGCATTAAAAACCGTAATAAATTGCAAAAACAAAGTAGCAAGGACCCGTATAACGAAATTATAAAAATCACTTACACTAGATACAGGAACTATTGTAATAATCAAATAATAAAAATTAAAAGACAATATGAAGGAAATTTAATTGCTCAATCAGTATAGACTAACAACAAATTACTCTGGAATATTAGAAAAACCATCACATACTCAAATAAAGTAAAAAGTCAAAATATAGAATTATTAAACATAAAAACAACTCCTACAGAGTCAATAAACTACATTAATATCATCATCATTTTGCAAATATTGGATAACAACTTGCTCCAGAAATTAAGCCGGGATTAAGTAATGTTTCTAAAAACCGAATACATGCATTACGTTCACAACTCAATACCCTCGTACTGCTAGACACTGACAATACTAAAGTAGAAAGTATACTAATGAACCTGAAATCTGAAACAACACCTCGAAAAAAATTTTAAGTATATAAGAAAGGATGCTGTTCCCATTATAGCTCATCTTGCCAATCTATGTCTCCAAAAGGGCGTCTTCCCGGCTCCACTAAAACAATCTGTTATTACTCCAGTTTACAAGGGAGGGGACAGAGACGATATCAACAACTACAGGCCCATTTCCGTCTTACCGTTGATATCAAAAGTGCTTGACAAGATTATAAATATCAGACTAACTCATTATCTCAAAAAATATAATATTATATCTAATTCACAGTTTGGCTTTAGACAAGGTGTATGTACTGAGGATGCAGTAAGTGCGTTAAGCTCTTTTGTAACCGAGCACCTTGACAAAGGAAAGAAATGTCTGTCCGTATTTTTAGACCTCAAAAAAGCATTTGACACCGTCTCTGTCCCAATCCTTGTGAATAAGCTGGAAAAAGCCGGAATAAGAGACTGCGCTTAGTTTACTCAAGGACTATCTTACCAACAGGAAGCAAAGAGTAAAAATAGGACAGTATACCAGTGATGATGAGGATGTATCATACGGCGTCCCACATGGTGTCTTAGGGCCTACCCTCTTTCTCATTTATATTAATGATCTTTGCAATATGGAAATAAAAAATGCAAAAGTATTTTCGTACGCTGATGATACATCTATTGTATTCGCGGGTTTTTCCTGGAAAGAGGTTAATATGAGTGCAGAGGCAAGGATGGCACTAATAAAACTAGCTACATATGCTTCAGTATCACGAACAGAACACGGCCTATTGATGACTTACATTTAAAGGTACACACCTGCGGAGACTTGACTACTACAATTTGTAACTGCCCATTCATTGAGAAGGTCACTAAGACTAAATATCTGGGAGTTGTGGTAGACCAAGCACTGTCCTGGTATCCCCATATTGAGCAAACTTGTGGGAGAATAAGGAATCTCAGTTAGATCTTTAAAACCTTCAGGTATATTATTCCATGTAAAATAGTGAGCAGTAAGAACCGTCTCAGAAATCTCCTCAATGAATTATATGTAGCACTGGCCCAGTCTGTGCTACTATATTGCATCCCGATTTGGGGCGGTGCTGCTAAAACTAAATTTATAGATGTAGAATGAGCACAACGTACATTAATAAAAATTTAGTATTTTAAAAATAAAAATGGAGAAAAGATTTAGTTTCCCAAATTCCACAAACTAAAACTATATTTGCAAGCAGGCAATTTAATAAACGTTCGGCACAACTGTACAACTGAATTACGCACACACACAGAACACACTACACCACACCACACATTACTCCACATACAACAACAAGAAATTGTGTTATTTATTGTTAGTAATTAATTTAATTTATCAATTTAATTTAATTTTTTAATATTTTTCACCAATTATTTTAGAGTAGCTCACAGTTAGTATAATGTATAATACTGCAATGTTATGGAAGAGCGGAGTCACCTAATACAGGCATTTTTGCTTAAAAGGGAGGCTCCAAACACGTCTTAATTTATAATATGCTAATTGTGCCAATAAGCGATTTGATTTGCATTCGCGTCGCATTCGCCAGGCCTGGACACACCTTTAGACGGTTTGTTCACCATACCTGGAACGGGATATCAACGAGAAAGGAGATTATTCGGCCATAGTAAATGTACTGTCGCTACTTCGACGCCGTCAACGTATCGTTTAGTCCACTCATATTAGGGGTCAACCTCGGAATGAGAGATAATAAGCTGGAAACTCGTATACCTACACCTTCATTTTGGCGTTATAAAAGATGTCTCAAAAATCTCATAGAATGTCGTATCTGCGTCGTAAGTTAATCAAGCTCAAAGGTCACAAAAATCGGCTTGTTCGCTATTATCTCGGTTTCTATAGCTCCAATGATATTAACAATCTGTTATCAAATTGTAGAGCATAAAATTTGCGACAAATTTTGCTTCAAACATTTTTTCATGCGCTCAACAGTTTTTGAGATAGAGGACTGAGAGCGCGCAGCACTCAGCCATATACATATGGGTCAACCGTGAACCTCGGTGAATAATACCATGTATAAAGATAACTTTAATAATAAAGCATGAAAATATTATTAACAATGAATAATTTGTATTATCTATTAGTTAATATATGGTATTTAATAACATTTTACATACAACGTGTCGTTTTGCATCCTCGTCAAATTGAAGGGTGTGGTATAGACCATCAAACGGAACAACTTTCTCCATGGCACCAGCATCGTAAACGCGAAAAAATAATCAACCGTCCCGTACATTTTCGTCGAGTAGGGATTTGAGGTTTCTATGGGACAGTTGAAAATTTTTTCGTGAATACGATGTTGGTCCCATGGAGAAAGTTATTCGGTTTGACGTTCTGTACCACATCCTGAAATTTTACGAGGATGCAAAACGAAACGGTGTATATCTAATCATCATGTGTCATTTAATAATATACATACCTACTTTGTGAAATCAAAAACTTATCAAGTGAAATACTCATAATATCTTAATTAATAAACATATTATCATAATATATTATATTAATTTATTGAAAGTAGATTTTAAGTAGAAGTAAAATGAGTATATTTTGTTTGTTGTTTATTTTAATTTTAACTTTATTCAGTAGCTGTATATTTCTTACAATTTAAACTGCAGTGAAGTGAAAATTCACAAATCTTACTACTATTATAAATGCGAAAGTTTGGGAACGGCTGAACGGATCTGTATGAAATATGGCACAGAGATAGATTATAGTCTGGAATAGCCCGGACAATGTACAGTTCCCGCGGGATAATTGCCGACATCCACGCGAGCGAAGTCGCTGGCAAAAGCTAAGGACACTAATATTATAAAGACGAAAGTTTGTGAGTGTGAGTGTTTGTATGTTTATTACTTCTTGACGCTCAAACGGCTGGACAGATTTGGATGAAATTTGAGCCCACATTTTGAACGCCAAAATTAAGGTGTAGGTATATGACTTTCCAGCTTATTATCTCTCATTCCGAGGTTGACACCTTTCTTATGCTAAAGTGACTGGACTTTTTCTCGTTGACGTCCCATTCAACAACAACAACAGTGTACATGTTTATTGTTGAACATAGGCCTCCCAAAACATTTAGTAAGTAATAAAAGAGCTCCTTGTGATGGAAAGCGTCCGGTACCTGCCTCAGCCGTAAAGAAATGTAGCTCAGTCTGTAGCTACGAGTACGTTCCGGTTAGCAGGATATCAGTTCCGGTGTAACTGACACGCTTTGCCTTTGGGATGACAATAACGCATTTGCGATGCTCTGCACCCTAATTGTGGAACACACTATCAGTTGGAATCGGTTTAATTTTGACAGTTCAACAATATTTATTGCGTTGTTTACATTGTCGAGCAGACCAATTTTTGCAAAAATTTGAAGTAATATATTAACAATTTGATTCAAAATGATTCAGATTTGGATTGGTGTGTTACGCAATTAGGGTGCTAGTGCCACCACACCACCACACCTGCTATTAGATTAGAAGTTGACACCGCTAAAAATAATCATTCAAATCATCATTTCAACAAAATATTTACCCAGCGTATAAACCACAGCAATGCGAATGATATGATAATCTCGTACAAAAAGGAGCTGGTGCCAACAAGTGCGGAAATAAAGTAGATCGCCATCACTGGGTCTTGGTTGTACGACGACACTTTAGACCATTTCGAGAGGAGGAAGTCCAGCGAGGCGAACAGTCCACCCGATGATATTATCTGGAAATACATAATAATATAGTAGGGATCTTGACCGTACTTCCGGGATTGTCTTATGATAGCCGTGGAATACCTCTCCACTCCTCAAGCACCTTGGAACTTGTTGCTCCCTTGTCGCTACGTCACTATGTGCTAGCGTCCGTTTCCGGGGGCATTATTGAGTATGCAAGTCCCCCCCCCCCTACCATTTTATCCATGTATACTCGCATTATATAAAATTGGTCAGGCAGGAGACATAGTTCAATGTAATAAATCCACTATATCCACCCAAACCCATAGCCCAATATGTTTTGTTTCCATGTTCTGCAATAGTCCTGCACCAACCGGGGGTTGTCCTGTATGCACTTGGATAGTGCATACAGGGATAATCGTCAGTTTATGCCTCCTCATCATTTAAAATTGTTTAAGGGGTGTCTGCGAGTTGGCTTCGGCCCCTAGTACGCCTTCCAAAGGCCCGAGACCCCACGGTCCCGAGATATGTCTAATATTAGGTCTTTACCTATGAAATTGCCGTTCTGCAGTACTGGCCATTTCAAATCAAAATAATTTTTGTTTGGCTAAGAATTCTAATTTCAAATTAATTTTATTTTAAAAACATGGATTTTTTTTTCCAAAAGTAGTCATTTGTTTATTGATTAGTGTTACATTTTCATCGCATTTCAATCTTTTTCGTCATCATGGATACGTTAAAAATTCGAGTAATTATGGAATATGAGTACCGTCGTGGCAGCAACGCGGCACAAGCGGCACGCAACATCAACGACGTTTACGGAGCTAACACTACAAACCAACGCACCACGTGTTATTGGTTTGCTCGCTTCCGTTCTGGAAATTTCGACCTGAAAAATGAACCTCGCGGTCGTCCGAAGACTTCGGTCGACAATGACGAATTAAAGGCGATTGTGGAAGCTGATGATACACAATCTACGGCTGAATTAGCAGCAGCTTTCGACGTTAGCGTCAAAACAATATTGGTCCATTTGCGTCAAATTGGCAAGGTAAAAAAGCTTGACAAATGGGTGCCCCACGAACTCAATGATCGTCAGCGCGAAGTACGCGTCGAGACGTGCCTTGCACTGCTCAACAGACACACAGATGAAGGAATTTTGAACCGCATTGTTACCTGCGATGAAAAATGGATTCTGTTTGATAACCGCAAGCGCTCAGCAAGTTGGTTGGATCCTGGTTCAGCACCTAAACAATGCCCTAAACGAAAACTTACCCCTAGAAATGTGATGGTCACTGTTTGGTGGTCTAGCGCCGGTGTGATTCATCACAGCATCTTACCAAACGGGGTGAGCATTACTTCAGATGTGCACTGTGAAGAACTGAACACAATGATGGAGAAGCTGGCACATCTCCAACCAGCATTGGTCAATCGCTCGTCTCCGCTGCTCCTGCACGACAACGCGCGACCTCATACTGCACAGCAGACGGTCTCCAAGTTGCAAGAACTGGGGTTGGAAGCTCTCCGTCATCCGCCCTACTCACCAGACCTTGCGCCTACAGACTACTACTTTTTCCAGAATTTGGATAACTTCTTGGCGGGAAAAAAATTCAATACCCGAGAGGCAGTACAAAATGCCTTTGAAGAATTTGTTGCCTCCCGTCCAGCTGTTTTCTTTAAGAAGGGCATCAATAAACTGCCACTGCGTTGGCAAAGATGCATTGATTGCATGGGTGATTATTTCGATTAATACAAATAAAAAATGCATGAAAAAAATTCGTTTAAATTTTTTCATACAAAACGGCAATTTCATAGGTAAAGACCTATTAATAAAAATAATGTATTGTACTAAAAAGGTAATAAGCACACACAGCAGCAGCAGTTAAACATACACTAAACATGGTTGTACAAGAATGCATTGGTCGAAAACATATTGAATAGCTGGCTTCTAAACTAAGTACAAAAATACTTGTATCTCATAAGCCACAGTTCCTCAAAAATGTTGATTATGAGAATGACAGCACTGCACAAATAACATTACGCTTAAATGACACGAAGAGGTTTCGCAGAAAAGGCAGGTACCTATCTGCCTCCTTGCCAGTTTAGGGGACAACACTTTTTCTGTATGTATGTATATTATGTGTGTGAATGTCTGTTTCTTTGTTCCCTCGTAACTCCTAAACGAATGAACGGATTTGGATAAATTATACGTCTTTAGATTTGTCTTGGTAGCGCGAGTGTCACTGGCTACATTAAAATCAAAAACAAAGTAAAATGGCGGATTTGGGATGCCATATTGTGGAGATCGAATTTTTTTTTTCTTTTAATACCATCGAGTGGGATATCAAAATGAAGGGTTTTAAAAGGTGATTACGAAAATATATGCAACATAGATGGTTAAAAGTAATTCAAAGTGACAAATCGTAAACCGTAATCGGCTATTTTTGTGCACTTGATCCAAAAAAAATACTATCACGACCAAAACTCCTTGCAAGAACTAAATCGTCTGCGAAATCTTTCACATTTGTAAACTAAAAAGCTGGAAATAAAAAAAATAATTAAAAAAACTAAAAACCCTACTGCGGTAAAAAACTGAAAAGCTAAAAACAAGCCCATTTTAAATTAAATAAAAGTTGGAAGCAGGCGGAACCCATTCCATTTTTATATTTTCTAACTCAAATGGGTCCCGCCTGCTTCCAACTTTTATTTAATTTAAAATGGGCTTTTAGCTTTTCAGTTTTTTACCGCAGTCGGGTTTTTTAGTTTTTTTAATTATTTTTTTTATTACGACCTGGAGTTCAAAAACCCAGAACCACACTGCATTGGTTGTTTAAGAGCCTCTCCTCACCCCTCCCACTTTAGTGAGTTTCAGGCCTCAGTCTTCGCTAAACCAAGTTAGCATAAACCGTTGTTGTAATTAACTTTTATTTTAATATACACATACCTAATCAAATAAATAGCAAATTAAACGATATAAGGCAAAAATCTGCTAAAATATTATAATATAAAATATTTGTAGGCATCGTGTACAGGATAAATGAAATGCTGAAATGAGCTCATTTAAGCGAAAACGTAATACATTATATAATTATGTACCTTTATAATTAATATCGTTATCGTATCTACATCATATTTTTCGTAGAACTCATATTCATCTAAATACAGAACTCTAAGAAAAATCGGATGTCCGTCCAAGTAGTTACTTACGCCTATTAATACCGGGTGCATTGTTCAAATAAAACATCTATACGAGTACATATAATAAAATCGAATAGCGAAGTCAAAACTGTACATTGAATATTTTTGAAAAAAATTACTTTGAAAAAAGTAAAAACCGACTTAAAAAACCAAAAACGAACACAGGCGTTCATTAATTCACTAAAAACGAAAAATTCTGCAAGCAATGGCATATTGTTACTGAAGGCTACGGGCCTGCGGGTGTCAACCTCAGGACGAGCTTCTCACACGGAAAACTGTACGTCGCTTGCTGAGACTAAATAAAAATTCAACACATAGCGCTGTCAACAGTGACGTGAATCCGCACGTTTCGGGTTTCATAAACATTGTGCACTTAGTGAGGTGTAGTTTAGTTTAGTTTGGTGTAAATGGGTGTGTGAGCGTGTATGCACAGAGCGAGGTGTAGCTTTGCGCATGCTTCATTGTATTGTTATTTAGTCTGAGTTATTAGCTATAAGTTTCAGGAAAACAAAATTGAATGGTCTACTACGTTATCTCTTGTCTACTCATGATTTCTGGGACTCCCCAATAAGTCATGATTTTAGCTTGCTTGGTCGTGTAATGGAGCAAATTTGTCCAGCCCAAAAGCAACATAATAAACACAATAAACAAGTTGAAATACTTACTATAGAAGTAATTGCTACAATAACGATCCCTTGCTTAAGTGAGTAACCAAACACTTTGGTGACCAGGCAACACCTTGGATATTTTGAATTCATTGCTATTTACAAGTGTTGATTTTATTTTACAAACTTATTAAATTAAATAAACTGCTAAAAAAACATAACCTAAATTATTTAACTGTCACAATCGCTTACTGGTAGATAATATAGTAACACAATGAAATGAGGTCTATTTATGGGATACTGCCTAGTCATTGGACAGGATAATTTGAGGATAATTTGCTTAAAACTTGACTAGGTGTAACATTCACACTAGCTGGCTAGCTGGCACAAAGGTCACAACTATGTTTTGTACTATATAATCGCCATTCTGATTAAATTACAATAAAACTTAGGTGCCAATAAGAAGAGAGCAGTGGTGGCCCAGAGGTAACGTCCGCGACTTGCGAATTGTAGGTCGTAGGTTCGAACCCTGACAGGCGCTCTACTTTGTGTAAATTATTTCACTACGCTCGCTGCTCTCTAAACGGTGAATAAAAACATCGTGAGGAAACAGGCATGTCCTAGAACCAAAAATTGTGACATCTACCAACCCGCACTGAGCTCGCGTGGTGGATTACGGCCCACTCCCTCTCACAGAGAGGAGGCCTGTGTCCCAGTAGTGGGAACATTATAGGCTGATTATGCTATGCTTATGCTAGGTACCTAAACATTAATACTTATCATACAATCTTGATTAATAGTCTTGGCCTTTTCTCCGCAGAGAAGGAAAAAACATCACCATGATTCGCACTGCGTTTTAGCAATTTATCAATGTAGAATACTTAGTAAGTTACCGGCCTCTTCACGATGTTCCTTCACCGTTAGATATTGTGCAACCCGCCAACTCAGCCTGAGAAGCGGATACCCTTCTTCTAGTCTTCGTTTTATAATTTGAGATTAGACTATAGGTATAGGTAATAAGAATCATTCAAGTACATAAAACAATTCAGAACAACTTATGAAATTAAAAAAACTTTTTTACAAAAAAATACAACCGACTTCCAAAAACAACACTACAAAGTGAAAAATAATTTTAATTTCGGAAGTCGGTGGCAAAAAACGAAAATACATTTAACTAGACACCGACTTCCGAAATTAAAGTTATTTTTTACTTTGTAGTGTTGTTTTTGGAAGTCGGTTGTATTTTTTTGTAAAAAAGTTTTTATTTTACACTTTTTAGTTGTGTACCTACCCCACACAAATTCTAATACCACTACCTGCAAAACAAACTAGAACATCATCCATATAAAAGTGGGGAAAAAATACGTATTATTGAAGCTAACTCAAAAACTAGCGAAGCAAAGTTAATCAATTTTATATGGGACCAACTGTGATGTATACCCTCTCGAATAAAACAAAAAAAATCCAAATCGGTCCAGCCATCTTCGAGTAATCGGGGAACATACATAAAAAAAAAAGGTTCCGACGAATTGAGAACCTCCTCCTTTTTGAAGTCGGTTAAAAACCTTGTTATTCACTCTACATTTCGGAACGGTAAGTATAGAATCTCATTGTAAAACAGTACAAAAATATTTTTACTTTTATTGCCAAATACATATATGCAGAGGCGCTTTCCGGTGGCGTACCGCGGTTGCACGCTGCAACGACGCAGGCACGCTTGTAGCGTTACACTTATTTTAAAATTTTACGAATACGTAACCGGGAAATTGTTTTACTTTTTATTACAACACGTAGGGACATAATAATGCACTAATTTACATATAAATGTAAAGCAATAAATTAAACACTGTTAGTGTTGGCGTCAGTTGTAGGTAGTTTAATTTTTCTCGTGAAATTAAAATGATTGCCATTTTAGCGCGGAAAATTACTTCATGCAGAACTATCCTAGACTTATTTTAGTAAATGAAAGTCAAAGAAAATAGTTTGCAAAATATTTAGCGAAGCTGAATGCTTGTTGATGCTGTTGGTACGGTTTATTGTGACGATTGATGTCGGGATGTTATATATAAGGTCCCATTAAAATAGATACACAAACTTTTAGAAATCATTCAACCAACCAAAATAAGGACAATGGTAAAAATATAATAAGAAAAACGCATTAGATACTTACAAGAAAAAAAATCAGCTAACGAAAGTACACTAAAAGTGTTGGTTACCCAATGCATAAACAGATCCATGTCTTTGTTATCTCATAATTCTGATACTACAAACATGCAGGCGCCCGCCGCGTTTTTTTTTTTATTATTTTAGGTCAAAATAATATCACCACGGAGTAGAGAAAGAAGAATATCACTTTAATCAGTGTTTTTTTTTTTGCTTGGATATCTTTGGTTAGACGTACTGAACGCTGTGTTAAAATTTCCATCTATTTTAATGGGACCTTATACAGGGTGTCTGTATTCGGACTGGCGAAAATTAAGGGGGTGGTACAGACGATCAAACTGAACAACTTTCTCCCGGGGACCAACATCGTAATCGTGAAAAAAAAATCAGTCATCCCATACAAAACTTCAATACCTACTCGGCCAAATGTATGGGACGACTGATTTTTTTTTCACGATTACGATGTTGGTCCCCGGGAGAAAGTTTTTCAGTTTGATCGTCTGTACCACCCCCTTAATTTTCGCCAGTCCGAATACAGACACCCTGTATAATGCCAGTCGCGCGGTAAACTCTGCGTGCGCGATGGAGGATTTCCTGACGTCAGTGTGATGCGTAGTTCGCAATTGGACATGTAGATGTCAGCACAGGCCGATAAAGTTATAACTTACTGCTCTTATACATGAAACAAAAACTATATTTAAGCTAATAGAACATTAAAAGATAATGAACGTTGAAGTGCAGAGAACTTCAACGTCCATTATCTTCTTTGATGCACCTATTGTATCATGAATGAAACTAAATACCATGAAATACACAATACACCCTTTGTCCGACGAAGAATCTGTAACGCGGTGTTGCGTTGCGGCGCGGCAGTGTAGCGTGGCGTTGCAGCGGTGTGGCATGGCGTTGCGGCGGCGTGGTGTGCCGTAGCGATGGGTAGTGCCGCATATACTACACACAGATGTGGCAGGTTGCATTCCTCAGAGAAACAATTGAAGACAATGATTATTTGACTACAATGGCTCAGGTATACTCAGGATGGAGTAGAAAAAAGGAAAGGGAGGCCTTTGCCCAGCATTGGGACCACACAAGCTAATTATTACATTAATGGCTCAATGATAGGTAAGTGAAAAGCTGGATGAATCAGAGTCATTGATCACCAACAGCATGCAACTGCCCAACGATGTTTTAATTAGAGGGCAATTTTAATAAACGAGCTAAGAGGATAAGAAACATGGCTATCTATTTGTGTCTAGAAAAAAATAATAAAGAAGCCTGATTTGTGAGCTAATTCACATTCTACGCCAGTCCAGGCCAAGAATTAACTGAAAGGAATTACGTCACGTACGAGGTTAGAACACGGACGCCTATCCGACCTATTTTTTGTATTAAACGTGGCTAACGGATTTTCTTAGCGAAATGGGCGAGATATCTTTTTTTAAGCCTATTTGTGTTGTAATAGGAGAGGCGAGTGGCTTTGTCTCATAGAATTGAGCTTCGCCTCAGATGAATTATTGACCGAGCGAGTGAAGCTAGCGAAGTGTCTCTGCTTCAAGTCTGGCAAAATTTGCTTTCCTCTGTCAGTTTGTTGCTACTCCTCTACAGGTCATATTTTACAACCGATCTGGACGAAACTTGGTATACAGGTTTTAAGACTTTATAGATTTTTTTGTCGTCGGAGATTTTTGATTGGAGGGGTACTTCCTCCAAAAAGGGGCCAAGAAGGGGGCTACTGGATATCTCCGCCTTATGAGATCTAATTTCGATGGTTCTTTTTTTATTTGACAGGTAGTTACTTTATGTTGATCTCATAAAAATTTGGTGAAAATCTGATGAAAAAAAAACGTGATAAATATCCCGTTTTAAATAACTTTAGTGGTATGTATATTAATTGTTGCAAAAAAGTTTGTGCTCGCGAGCTCAACTGTTCGCAGAACAACTAGTTTAATAGTTTTCCTATGACATTGACTGTTCAAAAATATAGGTCATCAGGCAGTGGGATCTCTGGTAATTCTTTCCATACATCACTAAACCTACGTCATTCTTGGAGGTCTACAAGGAACTTGCAAATTGCATTTACTTAATTTCGTTAAGACATAATATAGTAACATTATTGGTGATGTTTTTGCAACGTGCCTCGAAAAGCACGTTAAGCAGTTGGTCCCGGCTATCATTCGTGGATCTTTGACAGTCGCTACGGGTCGTCAGAAGCCCGAAAGTCTGACAACCAGTCTTATCAAGAGGTATCGTATTACCCAGTTAATGGGTTGTGGAGGTCAAATAGGCAGTCGCTCCATGTAAAATACTGGTATTCAGCTGCATCCGGTTAGACTAGAAGCCGACCCCAACATAGTTGGGAAAAGGCTAGGCAGATTGGTTTTTTATTGGTGATGTTTTTCAGAAAGGTCAGGAGCGTAGTACTCGCGACCGGCGTGCGTGTATGACCAGATGAACGTAAACGAGGCAAAAGGAGTATGTAAGGATTGTAGCAGGTGATGTTCTGTAGTTTCTGCCTACCCCCATGGGAAGAAGGCGTGAGTTTAGTATGTGTTCATTTCAGCATATTTGTTTTTATTTAACGTTATGCTAATGGTTTTACCTAATAGTACTTTATTTTTGTATACCTAACTTTGGCGTATTGTAAACTATACAATATACCGGACTTAAACACAGTAGGGTTGAATTAATCTCCCTGTAAACATAGCTTGCTGCCCGCAATTGGCCGCATTTCGTCCGCGTCAAGCCAACAGCCAAACTTTCGTCGCATGTCCGAATCAAACGGCTGATTTGGTTCGCTAATTACTCACTAGCGGCGCCACTGTCGCTTTTGATCTGTTTTGCTGAGGGTTGCCATGCGTGATAGACGGCGCTTTGTAGATTCTGACGGATTACTGTTGCCTGGTAAATATTAATGGAGACAAACGGATTGTGTGATCCGGTTAGAAGAAAAGTTATTTTGAGTTGGTTTTACGATATAATATCTAAACATTGCATTCGAATTAAAGCCGCTCAGTATATTGTATACATAACTACCTACATAAACATATACCTAATTGAATAGCAACATGAATCTAAACAAATAAATAAAATTTAAGTGTATTTTTTTAATGTCAAAATAACAGCTTTTTTAACCGACTTCAAAAAAGGAGGTTCTGTATTCGACCCCTATGTATGTATGTTTGTTGTCCGCGATTTCCTCAAAAAATAATGAACCAATTTTGATGTTTTTTTCACTACCGTGATTTACATACTTTCAGAAAGGTTTTAGTATATAATACATTATGTAATTATTTTTATGTACGAAGTTATATGCATAAATGCACTGTAACTCCGGCATTTCTAAACGGATTTTGATGATTCTTCTTTTCGTTCGACTTGGGCTTACCTAATTATGTAATTGTATATTCAACTAAAAATTAAGAAATAAATTTACTTTAAAAAAGTAAAAACCGACTTCAAAACCAAAAACGAATAAAATTACTTTCATAAAAAACTTCTGAAGGTGGTTTTTTCAATTCTTCAATGCACCTTAGCTTTGCACCTATTTCAGAAGCTGTTAAGTTTTTTATGAAAGTAATTTTATTCGTTTTTGGTTTTGAAGTCGGTTTTTACTTTTTTTTATAGTAAATTTTTACTAAATGCATATGAAAGTTATATTATTATGGTACTTACAACAAAAAAACAATTTTTTAAATTTTTCTCTGTACGTTGGTCGATTTCCACCTAATTTCGGAAACGGCTGGACCGATTATGACGGGACTTCTTTTATTTGAGAAAAAGAATGAGGGTTCCGCGCAAAACATTAAAACCCATGAAATTGTGAACAAAATCAGCGGGGCAATTGCGTAACACACTTACAGTAGGAATAGGTTTCATTTTGACAGTTCAACAACATTTATTGCGTTATTTACGTTATTGAGAAGAAAAATTTTTCGGATATATGAAGCAAAATATGTTTCAATATCATTCAGATTGTGATTGATAGTTTCTTACGCAATTAGGGTGCCGAATCAAATAGTGAAGTATTGACATACATTCGGGCGAAGCCGCGGGCAACAGCTAGTAATAAATAAAATACTACTAAATAACCAATTATGGAAAGACGGAAATCCTGGACACCCAATTCATAACATTCACGAAATGGACACGGGACGGGAAATCACGAAACATTTGAATAATTTCAAGAAAATGACGTAAGTAGACATAATTAACGCGGTTTGTATATTCCCACTGTTTCTCTGGTTTTTTCATTAAATTCTGTAAGAATAATTGACCGCTAATTACTCCGAGCATCCACATTAAGGTGAATGCACAGTGGTAGGTGGTGGTAGCCCGCAATATTCAAATTTTCTTGCGTTTTTTGCGATCTGCAGGTCTTGATCAAAATATGATTCACGACAATAACAAATATTATTTACATAATTATATTATCCATAGGAGTCAACAATACATCTCTCTAAGTAGAATTGCCGTGTTTCGGTTTGATTTTCGAAATCAGATCGAAACACGACAAACCTGCAAATTGCAATGACGCAAGAAAATTTGATTCTCATGGATATTTTTCAAAGAAACAAGTGCCAAGCCAGACCGGTTGTACCCACTGCTGTGACGGTCACAGCCTGTGGTATAATCGGTCTGGCGAGTCATATTAGGGTACAAAAATACTCTAGGAAATAATAATTTTAGTGGGTCGCCTAAGGCTGATTATAAAGGTATGGTAAAATATTCATAAAATTAATTTTCTATTAGCTGTAAGAAGTATAAGAGCATTTTATAACCTCATCTCCAAACAGAAACAATGATTTTCAGTTGGTCATCAAATCAAAAATCAAAACAAAATAAAATGGATGCGATTCTATTCTCATGCCAAACTATCCTTTTTTTTTTTTGAAAATGAAAATGTGTTACCCTCTTATCTATAACCATAGATAAGAGGGTAACACATTTTCATTTTCATACATCAGAACTCACATAAGCCGTGTACCTACATTATATTTGAATGTATGTATGTAAGTACGTAACGTTTCAAGCTTCGACTACGTTGCTTTGCGATGCCAACGACATGTTTTGGTTACATTTGGATAATCCTATGACGCAACATAAATTCTTGTATGTTTGGTAGTTGTATCATACACTACGTACGATCATACAACGCCAACGAGGTAGGTAGACCAGGTACATACTTTTGAATTCAGAAGATGCAGTAAAAAGTCTAAAAAAAGTTACTTTCTTGTCGTAATTTAAGACTGAACTGGGCTGTAGGCCAGACGAATAAAACAGTCAGGCGTACAGAATTACGTAAGAGCCAGACCGCTTTGGATTTAAGACGTAAGATTATACGAATATTCGCTAAGGTCCAGAAAAACGTAGCAAACATTACCATTTATAGTTGTCAAAAGCACACAATTTGGGTCACTCATTATTCTTCAGAAGTTGGGCGGCGGCGGCGTTGCCCATATTTTAGGCTGAACATCTTGGGACACCGTCGGACTGTCCCGTTCTGCGGGCATAAATAATGCCCCCGCGGGACATGTTAGGTTCACCACACCCTTAGACCCTTTTATAACCGCACATAATGGCCACACGTAATGCGAATGGCGGATATATTCACTTCTTCTCTACTTTGTGTCAGTGTGATGTTTGCCGTTTGTCTTGGCTATTTCAAAGAGTGGTAAATGTTGCGTGAAATCGAATGCCAGCGAGAGCTGCGCTCGCGTCCGACGCTGGGTATGCTTTTGTGATTTATTTACATTGAAGCGACCTTGGAATGCTCTTGAATGTACAGTGGGCTGCATCAATTGGGTACCCCAGTTGTATTAAAATTTTAATCATACACTGAACTTTATATTCTTATTTTTATATTTGCGCACTGTACTTGTTTTTACGTATTTCGATGAATTATGCCTGTGGGCATAAATATAACTGAGGAAATTAAATTAACAGTTTCAAATTATATAAATAGGTACTAATAAAAACAAGAGGCTAAAACTCATCTATCTATCTATATAAATAAAAAGAGAAGTCTTGACTGACTGACTCATCAACGGCCAGTCCAAACCCTTGAACCTAGAAAACTGAAATTTTGCACAGAGGTTCCCTTTTATAATGTAGACAAGGAATAAGGAAGGATTTCCCGGTAGCACGTTCCCGTGGGATATTTTTCGACACCCACGCGGGCGAAGCAGCGGGAAAATGCTAGTTATAATAAGCCATCTAAATTAGTCATAATATGTAAAGGGTAAGCCAGCTAGTAATTTTTTATTAAGATGTCCGTCAGGAATAAAACACGTAACGTAAACTTACAACTTATAACTTTTATTGTTTCACCACTGTACAATTTACACTTACTTTATAGAAATCAGTGTTATCGTTGTGAAATGATTTAATTAACTATTATCTGATATTTTCAAAAATATCG
This sequence comes from Cosmia pyralina, assembly GCA_946251885.1. Classification (NCBI taxonomy): domain Eukaryota; kingdom Metazoa; phylum Arthropoda; class Insecta; order Lepidoptera; family Noctuidae; genus Cosmia; species Cosmia pyralina. The sequence continues at coordinate 16,489,154 of OX276355.1, forward strand.
GGTATAATACAATGTTCTACAACTTTTTTACAATTTTTTTTACAAAACAACAATTTTTTTTTCGGATCTAACAGATAAAACATTGTATGAAAATGAACAACTGAACAAACTGTCTTCTGTAAATATTTTTGAAGATCTCCCTACTGTCTTCTGGCTTACTCATTCACTCGCTTTTTACTAAGGAGATATTTTAACCAAAATTTTCCTTTTTCTCCGACCCACCCCGTCGCATCGTATTGCCTGTCTGCGTTATTACTTCGTTTTCGCTTAGCATTTTTTCTGACTTTTTTTTGCTCAGCACCTAACGGTTATAAAGTGATGTTAAATATGCCTATAGCCTTTCTTATGAATTGGGCTATCAAATGAAAAAATAATTTTTAAAGTCTGAAGTATCAGCTCCGACACAGGACTGGAGTTTACTCCTGTTTTTGTGCCGTTCTTACTTTCTATTTTTCGGTGTTTTCTGACGGGCTGGGTTTCTTCAATGAATCACTGCTATACAAAAAGCAACTTTAAAGTGTAACACTCGTGCCCCCCTTTCACCCAACCTCTCATCCCTCCCCCTCTCCCTCTAAACCCCCTCTCATCCCTTCACCGCGCTCCTCTCACCGCTCTACCTCCCCCTCCCCATTTACCTCCCCCCTCACCCCTTCATCACATCCCATTTCCACTAATTTCCTCCATACAAACTGTGACACCCCTCAATCCCTCCTTAAGAAAAATAAAAATGACAAACTTTACAATTTACTTAGGGCTGATTGTTCAATAGGTTGATAACTATTACCTGAGGAATAAATGTGACAGTTTGACATATTTTCTATACAAAAGCTGTCAAACCGCCATATTTATTCCTCTGATAAAAATTATCTGAATACTGAACAATCAGCCCTTAGATAAGTATTCGTGCTACGTTTCAATTCTATTAACTCAAGGAATAAGATTTTTCATTCAAACTTTCATTCCCTATTTTACCTCTTTAGGGATGGAATTTCCAAAAATCCTTTTCTTAGTGAGTGCCTACACTGTATAAGATATCTATGTGCAAAATTGCAAGTCTCTAGGTCCAGCGGTTTGTGCTGTGCGATGATATATCAGTCAGTTAGTCAATCAGTCAGTCAGGATTTTGAATTTTATATAAATAGACTTCTCCGTTTCTAAAAAGGCCAGATAATACCACATTAGACGAAGCATCAAAGATGTGACAGTACCTAAATTCATTCTCAATCAATTTCTCAGTAAATTTTGTAAAATACATACCAGTAAAAATTTTCTGCAAGGTCGCATCGAGCACGTAACATTTGTCATGGAAGTTTATATTTGCTTAGGGACAAGTGTTCGACTGAACAGGGAAGCACTTGGGTCGGTTACAGACCAGATAACAATGAGATTGGTATCGCGACAAAGATGCCTTCAATACCAAAATCTGACACCCACACATTATCATAGTCAAGGAAAACACACAAAATTATCTTTCATCATCATCATTTCAGCCGAAAAACGTCACTGCTGCACATAGGCCTCCCCGGAGTACCACCACTTCAACCGGTTCTGTGCTTCCCGCATCCAGTGCATTCCTGCGTCCTTCACAAGGTCATCGGCTTGTGGGAGGCCTTCCAACGTTACGTCTTCCCGCCACCCACCCACCACCCACCGCCACTCCAGAACCTTTCGCTCCCATCAGCTATCTGTTCTGCGAGCAATGTTATGCCCACTGCCACTTAAGTTTGGCAATTCTTCGAGCTATGTTTTGACGACACGGTTGGCGCAGTGGTTGAGCGATTGACTGCTGCGCAGCATGTCGCGGGTTCGATTCCCGCACGGAACAAATATTTGTACGACCTACATGTATTTGTTCCGAGTCTGGGTGTTTTTCTATCTATAATATGTATGTATTTACAAAAAAAAAAAAAATGTATATAAGTAGTTTATCAGCCATCTCGTTACCATAACACAAGCATTAGGTTGCTTAGCTTGGGGCTAGATGGCGTTGTGTGATATGTCCAAACATATTTATTTATTTATTTATGTCGGTTACCTTGGTTCTCCTGCGGATCTCTTCAGTTCTGATTCGATCTCTGACTGGTGACTTTTAACCTTCTAATAAGGCCCATTGTGAGCGAACAGGTTTCAGTTTCGTTTTTAAATTATCTTTAACGAATAAAAAAAACTTTTTTACAAAAAAATACAACCGACTTCCAAAAACAACACTACATAGTGAAAAATAACTTTAATTTCGGAAGTCGGTGTCTGGGATTATGTATTTTCGTTTTTTGCCACCGATTTCGAAATTAAAGTTATTTTTCACTTTGTAGTGTTGTTTTTGGAAGTCTGTTGTATTTTTTTTGTAAAAAAGTTTTTATTTTTCACTTTTTAATTGTGGTACCTACCCCACACAAATTCTAATACCACTACCTGCAAAAGAAACTAGAACATCATCCATATAAAAGTTGGAAAAAAATACGTATTAGTGAAGCTAACTCAAAAACTACCCAAGCAAAGTTAATCAATTTTATATGGGACCAATTTTGAGGTTTACCCTCTCGAATAAAACAAACATTTTTAAAATCGGACGACTGTAAAAAGTTATGCGTGATCATATTATACTTAAAAAAAAAAAAAAAACATACGTCTCGAATTGAGAACCTCCTCCTTTTTTTTTCGTCGGTTAAAAAAGGGTCTTATTTTCCTAAATAAAGTGGCTTCCTTTTGATAAATGAGAGGCTTGGTTAGAGCATGAAACTAGCAATTTCAAAGCCTAAATATATACCCCTGACACTCAAACTTATGGTTCACAAATTTTGGATTTTCCAAAATTTATGATAGGCCTTTCCACGTCTCACGCATACAATATACTACAACACCACTCATTTAAAACCGCCTATCCTCCCTCGACAGTCTGAACAGACTTTATCTCGGCATTCGGGTCACGTTTGTCATTTCACACCGATCCGTCGAGACAGAATTTTCACACTCTATAAATTTTCGCCAATACGCGATAAGGAAATCCTCGGGGTTTACTCTCAATCCCGGAACGGGATCCTGTTTGAGATGTATTAGTTGACTCCGGTAAATATTATGCCCTTTTTGATATTGTATATTATTTATTTACAACCACTTGAATACGAAAAAATTGTAGGACATGCTGGATAAAAGTCCATAAAAATGTGAACCTTTTTTTCTTTCATTGCGTTTTTTTTAGCTTTAAGCGTTGACATTATTTTATCAAAAAGCTAAACAGCAATACAGTAAATCTTTATCTACGAGGACATTTTAAAATCTACTAGTACTTAATCTCCAGGGTCATGAAAAGTTTTAAATTTTCGATCTAGCGAGTGATCGTAACAATAGCTATCCCCATTACCCTTTTTTATTCAATGGTGAACATAGTGTTTTATATTCACGTTTCATTGTATTAAATGTTCACCGACAAAAATTAACAATAATAAAATTCATAGCACTCTGTTCCACCTGTTTGTAAATACCTCAAAAATGTTTTATCAAAAAATCAAAAAAAAAATACAGACTAAAAATTAAATGTTTTTAAGTATATGTTTCTTCTTATTAGGATTACTAGATTGCCATAGAATGACCAAATATAGCTAACGTAATTAACAAAGCTTCCTTGCAGACCGTTAACGTTTTGTAAAGATAAAACTTGATTGGCGCTTTAATTAATATCTGAATTAAAATGTTACTCAATTCCCTCTCGGAATCATCGCTTGTTAGCGAACGGCGGTTATTCCCTAAGCTTATTTAGACACTTTACTATTCTTTACCGTTTTGAATATTAATCAACCAGATTCATTTCTTTATGAGAAAAGCTTGCTCTTTGTCCTGACCTAATTAATACATAGTGACAAATATTTTACATAAGACTACCTCAGACGAGGTACTTTGTTTGACTTCATCAGCTGATGATGATCATCAACATTCAGCTGAGAGACGTCCACTGGTGGAAATATGACTCGCCCAAGCTTCAACATTCTTTGGCAGCAATTCAAAACATCCCCCGTTTTTATTCAAAAAGATTTGGTCTACCTTCAAATTAAGAACGGCCACCAAATCTACATGCTTTTACGTCAAGAAAACACAAACAAAAAATAATTAAACCCACAAGACCCGTGAGAAACACCGAAAATTTTGCCCCAAAACAGGTTTCTGCTAATCATCTCATTTGGTTGAAAGCTGTGCGGTGACCGTGGCCTAATCTCCTTAGGTTACCGGTGCCTTCGACAAACAGACGTACACTCTGTTAAAGAGCCACTAACTGGCTCCTGCTGCACGCTTGCAGTTTACATAATCCTCGTACAGCTCGCTATCAACTAATATCTAAGTATACATTGTAGTTGTTGATGGTGTTCTGGGTACGGTGTTGGTGTTAGATGCGTTTTCTTCGACGTAACATTATTTCTTTCTCTTTCAAGGAGTGTCTTTGGCATCCTAAAGATTCTTACGTCTGGAAATCATTAAAGATGGAAAAGTCGTGTTTCTTCAACTTTAGATACTTGTTTCCTTTAATTTACCGGTTTGTCAATTGTTAGCCAATTTAAGTAGTGGCCGAAGGGCAATATTAAATTGACTATTATTTGTAATCAATACGTAAAAAATTAAGTCAGTTGCTTTGCCATTTTTAGGCATGTTTGTTACCAAAATGTGAAATTGGCCGCATTCCATTTTCAGTACTAGTACACGATACGGACAAACATGATAATGCAGCACTGAACGAAATGACATCATAATCACAAAATATTTCCTGCAAATATGTCAAATTTTCCATCACAAAATACACCAAATAATATATCCTTAATGTACCATACTCGTCAACAATGATGAATGCCTCCTCAATTTAGAACACTACAGTAACTATTTGTGGACGATTATTATTCTTTTGTCCTCATAAATCACCTATGTACTCGTATATATATATAGGTTCTATCATCTTTAAGATTTATTTCACCATTTAAAGATTGTATGTGGCTACGATTGCTATCATTAATAAAACGTATTTTACAACTTATAGCACAGCTTTTAGACAAAGTCACACTTCACACTAATATTATAAAGGCGAAAGTTTGTGAGTGTGTGTGTGTGTGTGTGTGTGTTTGTACGTTTGTTACTTCTTCACAAAACAGCTGCACCGATTTGGATGAAATTTGATATGTAGATAGCTACTTTTTATCCCGGTCTACGCGGGTGAAACCGCGGGACGAGCTAGTATTCAATAAAAATAAAATAAGCCTTTATTAATAATAAGAGAATTATATTTATTATTATTTCTTATTATTATATTAATGTCAACGTTCGGTGCATTTTTTTTAAACAGCTTGTCTTTCGACAAAGGTCTCCTCTAAATATTTCCATCTCTCTCGGTCTCTCGGCCTCTGAATCCACTCTAGACCAGCTACTCTTTTAACGACGTCTTCCCAACGTTTCGCTTGTCGTTATTTGCTCCATTTCTCTTTTTCCTCTCTTTACCATTCTATAACTCAAGATCAGTATATAATTATGTATACATATATATATGCATTATACAGTATTCCATAACTCAAGATCAAATACAGTTTCATTAACAAGAAACACCCGTGTTACACCGCTGCAGTAATCCCGAGTGTCGGTCGAATACATCCGAATGGACTTCCGAGCTTCGCAATCTGCTTTCTTTTTGCTCACTCGGCTAAATCTATCAACGGCTACCAACTACAAACCCATTAGGATCGCATACAACGAAATGGGGTTTTCAGAAATTCGTCGTTGGGAAGTTGATAAATGTTTTAGATCAAATGTGAGGGTATGGTTTTAAATCAAAATTAAGCGTAGTATTCGATTATCACAACATCGAGCTATACGATTGTCTGTGTTGTACCAAAACTTATAATAATAATAATACCAGCCTATTATTGTCCCACTGCAGGGCAAAGGCCTCTTCTCATACAGAGAAGGCACCAGCATTGATCACATCGCTTGCGGAAACTTGTTTACATTTTAACCGACTTCAAAAAGGAGGAGGTTCTCAATTCGTAGGTTGTTATGTATGTTCCCCGATTTACTCGAAGATGGCTGGACCGATTTGGATTTTTTTTTCTTTTGTTTGAGAGGGTATACATCACAGTTGGTCCCTTATAAAATTGATGAACTTTGCTTGGGTAGTTTTTGAGTTAGCTTCAATAATACTTATTTTTTCCCCACTTTTATATGGATGATGTTCTAGTTTGTTTTGCAGGTAGTGGTATTTGAATTTGTGTGGGGTAGGTACACAACTAAAAAGTGAAAAATAAAAACTTTTTTACAAAAAAATACAACCGACTTCCAAAAACAACACTACAAAGTGAAAAATAACTTTTATTTCGGAAGTCGGTGGCAAAAAACGAAAATACATTTAACTAGACACCGACTTCCGAAATTAAAGTTATTTTTCACTTTGTAGTGTTGTTTTTGGAAGTCTGTTGTATTTTTTTTGTAAAAAAGTTTTTTATTATATTTGATGTTGGCCCGTGTCACTCGTGTCATCAAGCGCAAATTGACAGACAGATTGATGGACAGAGTTTTTTTTATCTACCCACAAAATAATTAATTATTTTACAAACAAGTCTAGTTTTTGTAATACGCCCAACAATATTAACTTATATTTACTTTTTGATATTCTCATGTAAGTGAATAATTGTGTTCTTATGAGAATAAAGTTATCTCAAACCCATTATGTAGTGCTAAAAGACGCGAGTAATCACACTAAAAGCATGCGTATTATCACCGTAGCCGTAGAAACGGAAGAAACGAAAGTCAAAATAACCAGTTTTAGAAACATTTAGAAATATTTCTATAAATGAACATAAAATCATAACCCACCTTTGGCTTTCCCGTAGTCGGGTAAAAAAAGGCTCATTATCTTTGTAAGTACATCTTGGTCTTTGTTGGCGTGCATTATATGTGTTGTATCTTTCTGTAGATAGAAATAGGTCGATTCTGCGTGGAAAAGAAATATTAGTGGACATACTACGATTGCTCATGCATGTGATGTTTTGCAAATTTCTGAAATATTTGGGAAATAGATACTTGATATCTACTGTAAACAAAAGCCTTAATTATCAGGCTTTGCTGAAACAAAGAGAATTCCCACTAACCCTATTCTAGTTGCTAAAGAATTTATTATATACGAGTATAAACAAGAACGCTATTTACAATACAGCAGAGTAGCCATTGTTTAAGCTACCGATCGATTTTCATTTTGTGGTTGAAAATCTACTTGACCACCAACAACACGAACCACTGTTTTCACATAGGTATAAATAACTAATGAATCATTGAATTTCGTTGATTATTCTGGTTTGATGTTGTGCTACTAGACCACTATTCTTTATAGAATGTAAAATCCGCAAGATGAAATAATTAAATTATTCATTTTTAGTTAACAATAAAAATAATGGACCACACAATAATAATAAGATGATATAAAGGATTTTTTTTTAAAAACAATAATAATAAACTGCGATACGCAATAACTATTCAGTGTACGCACGGATACAGATCAAGCTATACATTTTCAGAATAAGCTGATCTCGCATTGTATAGGATTTCCTTACAATGAGAGGTCAGTGTAAACTGGAAATCTGTAGATTGATGTCTAGCCGTGTGTACAGTGAGCAACGAAAGTCGATTCAACAATCGACACAAAAAAAAATCAAAATTGGATCACCTCTAAAATTAGAATAGGTTAAAACTGCTGAGCTTAGCTGCTGAGAAACTGTCAAAATGCACAGGTTGTGTCAATTTAGATGATATGTGTTAATCCTTACTGGTCGTTCAATAAGCTAACTAATAGTCAGATTTTATAGCTAAGACCTTAAAAAACTAGAATAAAGGTACGCACAGACATGCTCATTAGTACACTTTCGAGTGGATGGCTTTCAAGCGATACAGCGCAAAAGAATAGCGTCTCTGAAGCGCCGTATGCGGCAGCCCCAACAGCGTCCTGCAGCTTATTGCAGGGAGAATGGACGTGGCTTGCTCCTTCATGCAGCATTGGACAACACTACATCTGCAAGTAGTGCGGTCCTGATCCAATGTTTCTATTGTTCTGTTTCTTGTGTTCGTATTATAATGTTTTAATGTATGGATGGTTACAATAACTGTGATGTGCTTGTAATTTATCTGAAATAAAAATGAAATTGAATTGAATTAAATTAGGAGCACGAAAGCATGTCATTATTGTGTAATTTCTGCTTAGTAGCATATGTGCCAAAACATTGCTAGTAAACTGTCGTTTGATTTTCGAGCATGCTACCCGAGGTACGGGTGGAAGTGGGCGTGTTCCGAGCGCGTCTGAACAGGTTGCGAGCATGCTGGTATCGATCTGACCCAGTAGTACTTTATACGACCTACCCAAATGTCCTTTCTTTGGTATTATTCGTCAAGTTGTTGAGCTCCTTAACTACACGATTTTTGACAAATGCTTGCACTGACTGGACAGGTCCACTCAAATTTGTATGGTTCTTTCCTCAAAATACCATTTCAGATATGGTGCTCACAAGATCTGACCAAGAGTATGTCTGGACTTTAAAAGGGATTTTGACACCTTTTTTTTTTTTTTTTTTTTGTGGATGGGAAATCATCAAATGACTTCTCCCGCTCTGGGCAGAGCGGGAGGGCGTGTCAAACTTTTACTGACTAAAACCCACCCATGCTCCCTCAGTTGCCCGTGCCAGGGCCACGGTATCTCTTTCGAACCACCCGCGACCCCGGCGGCATAGGCCCAATTGACCCCGTCACTGCTGACATCTCTTTGAGGCGCGCGTGGAACACAACGCGCCGTCGACCCGGGCCTGGTCCTTACCGAACGGCGAGCTGCCTATTACTCGTCGTCCGCAAGCCCGCGCCTACGGTGGCCGGGAATCGGCGATCGATTCCCGCCGCCCAGGGCGTCTCCTACGGCGGCTAGGGGCGCGAGGGCGCGGCTGTTGCCTCTCCCTCACGCGTTCCGCTTCCTCCTTCGCGAGCATTACTGCTTCGCAGAAGGAGGTGAGAGTATGTTTCGCCATTTCTTCTCAGGGGTAGTCAGATAGGAAATGTCGACTCCATCTACGAGTAACTTATTTTTTTTTACTACGACGTGTAAAAGTGATTCCGATATCCTATTTACAGAATAAACAATTTCTTTACATTTCAACATGCTTACGCATGTTTCTTTATAAGCATGAGTGCAGTAGTTTTAATCTTTATTCTCAATTAGCTGCGCCCCGCGGTTTCTGCTGCGTAGACCGGGATAAAAAGTAGCCTATCCAGGGTATAAGCTATGTACATACAAAATTTCTTCCAAATCGGTCCAGCCGTTTGAGCGTGAAGAAGTAACAAACATACACACACACCCTCACACACTCACGAACATTCGCCTTTATAATATTAGTGTGATTAACTACTTAGAATGGTCAAAACGAGACAACGTCAAGAGCTGAAAGTAACAGACACCTTTATTTACGTCATCCTGACGATGCATGGAGCATCTAATTTGCAAAACGGTGAGCTAAGGTTTAAAATTAGACCAATCTATTCAATTATTCGCCACTTTTTGATATTTATTACGTAGTCCTCATACAAACTAAGCTAGTCTTCAAACCCTTGACGCACAGGAAAAACGTTCACAAGCGGTTATGGGAAAAATGACTGTTACATGATAATAAAATGAACACGTAATAAACACAATGAACAGGACAGTAACAGTTCTAAAATGATCTAGAACAGACCGCTAATTTTAATTAAAAATCTATAAAAGTGAATGCACGCAAAAGTTCAAGAATGTAACACGAAAAGAGAATTTGAAGAGACTACCAGGAGTTTCGTAGCAATCGATAATTAGTCTTACTAATCAGCGCGCTTGGAAGAAAACAAACAGTGATATTTTAGCAGTTTGTTAGACTGTTGTATGTAAGAAAATTGGATAAACTTGGAAGATGGTTGCATGTAATTATACTAGTGCAGGTGGCGTCGTGGGATCCGAGTTCGGGATAGAGTTCCAGTCGGACGAGGAACTGGCAGCAGTGGGACTGTTCCGGTGCTACTCAGAAGCACTGCTTCAGTTCGCTTCGGCGTGCTGCGTGATCTTCATGCTCATTGGCATTCCCGGGAACCTTACCACCATTATCGCACTTGCTAGGTGCAAAAAGGTCAGTGTCTCGCTTAGTAGTTTCGTATACCTTAGTTCGATTATATGTAGGTAAGTATCCACATAATTCGGAACACTCAGAAAGTTTAAGAATAAGAATAAGAATAAGAAATTTTATTTGCGCAAACATGTGTACACATACAAAATTAAAATAATATATGCATGCAAGGTCGTAAATAAGATTAGCTCACGACATGTTTGCCATTTCTCATGGCGTGCAAATATCTTGGAAAAATAAAATAAAAATAGTATTAATACATTGATTTTAAAATATTACAATTATACATTAATTAATGTCAGTTAAACAAATACATTCAATCATTTACATTATCCAATTATTCATTTTATATTTGACTAGTCCAATAATACAAATTACATATAATAAAATTATATTATGAAGATTTACAATAGGAATTCAATTAAATAACATTTATTATGGCATATTTAAGTTATACAGGGTGTTTGGTGCATCGTTTGCCAAATTGAATTGGCCGAAAGAAGAGGTCATTTGCTATCGCTTCAGGCTCAAGTACTCATTTTTGGCCACACCGGTTTTTTTATTACAACTTTCTAATTTTTATTTTGAAAAAATCCAAAACTCAGCATTAAAGCTTAAATTAAAAAAAAGTTTTAAGTGTAGTCGTCAAATTTCATTTTTATTTACATATGTACTGTTGTATGGCTCTATCAAATTTAAAATTACTTGCCAGTTACATCTAGTTTTTTTTTAATAAATCACAAAGTTTTTGGAAAAATAAAAAATGAACTTAAAACTCAACTTTAAATAGCTATAAAAAAAAAACTAAAAGCGATCAGGATCTTCGAATTATTTTAAAAAGTTCTCTAGTCTATCCCCTTTCCAACGGTATGTAATGTGTTAAAAAACTCTTTTAATATCTTTAATAATTAGCTAAATGTGTAGTCGAGACACATCAGGCTGATATTGGATATTACGTTTAAAACACTAGTTTTCGCATAAATTACATGCTATTAGTAGATAGATACTGTTATCTCACGTCTTACGTAGTCTCTTATCTCGTTCTTACATAGGGAACTTTCCTCGAAATTGAAAAAAAAATACATTATTACAAAAATAATCATTTATTAATAAGTAATTTAATTACATACTAATCTTACAAGAATTAGAATTTCTGCAAACAGAGTTGCCCTTATTATTAGCTGATTTGCCAATTTTCAGTGAAGACAGGTCTTTTGTTTTCCAACATGACGGTTGTCCCGCTCATTGGAGAATAACCGTCAGGGAGTACTTGAATGATGCATTCCCGGACTCATGGATTGGGAGGGATGGCCCTATTCCTTGGCCTCCACGTTCTCCAGACTTAACTCCGTTGGATTTTTACGTCTGGGGACGGGCCAAAGAACTCGTCTACGCCACGGAAGTTGAGACAAGAGATGATTTAGTCCAACGCATTGAGGCGGCTTTCATGACGATCAAAGCAGAAATGCGTTTACGCACCACTACAGTTGAGATAAGACGAAGATGTCGCGCGTGCATACGCAATAGTGGTAGACAGTTTGAACAAGACTTGTAAGATTAGTATGTAATTAAATTACTTATTAATAAATGATTATTTTTGTAATAATGTATTTTTTTTTCAATTTCGAGGAAAGTTCCCTATGTAAGAACGAGATAAGAGACTACGTAAGACGTGAGATAACAGTATCTATCTACTAATAGCATGTAATTTATGCGAAAACTAGTGTTTTAAACGTAATATCCAATATCAGCCTGATGTGTCTCGACTACACATTTAGCTAATTATTAAAGATATTAAAAGAGTTTTTTAACACATTGCATACCGTTGGAAAGGGAATAGACTAGAGAACTTTTTAAAATAATTCGAAGATCCCGATCGCTTTTAGTTTTTTTTTATAGCTATTTAAAGTTGAGTTTTAAGTTCATTTTTTATTTTTCCAAAAACTTTGTGATTTATTAAAAAAAAACTAGATGTAACTGGCAAGTAATTTTAAATTTGATAGAGCCATACAACAGTACATATGTAAATAAAAATGAAATTTGACGACTACACATAAAACTTTTTTTTAATTTAAGCTTTAATGCTGAGTTTTGGATTTTTTCAAAATAAAAATTAGAAAGTTGTAATAAAAAAACCGGTGTGGCCAAAAATGAGTACTTGAGCCTGAAGCGATAGCAAATGACCTCTTCTTTCGGCCAATTCAATTTGGCAAACGATGCACCAAACACCCTGTATATTTTTATCACTCATGTTTATCATTCTATCTTCTATAGCTATCTCTATCTCTAGCTACTGCCCGTGACTTTGTCCGCGTGAAATTTGTTGTTTTTTTTTTTTGCTCGGCTCCTAATGGACGTGGTTTTAAATAGCCTATAACCTTCGTTAAGAATTATCAAATGCAAAAATATTTTTTCAAATCCAACTGGCAGTTCCAGAGATTACCCCCCTACACTAACAAACTTACAAACTTTTACCCCTTTATAATATAGATATAAATCTTACATTAATTCTCTGACAGACAACGCACTGCCTAAACGGCTGGGTCTAGAAACATGAAATTTTGTCATAAAAGTTGCTTATTCACCGAAAATGAGCACTATGGAAGGTTTTTAAAAATTCATCCCCTAAAGGGGTTACAAAGGGAATGAAACATTAAATGGAAATTCGTAAATTTTGCCAATAACCCATCGAGCTAGCGCACGGTTTGTAGGTACCATAATAAAACCGTTGGTAAAGTAGAGAAACGTGCAGTTAATAAAAACATGTAGCTTATCAATCTGCCAGCCTTTTCCCAACTATGTTGGGGTCGGCTTCCAGTCTAACCGGATGCAGCTGAATACCAGTATTTTACATGGAGCGACTGCCTATCTGACCTCCACAACCCAGTAACTGGGTAATACGATACCCCTTGGTAAGACTGGTTTTCAGACTTTCGGGCTTCTGACGACTCGTAACGACTGTCAAAGATCCACGAATGACAGCTGGGACCAACGGCTTAACGTGCTTTCCGAGGCACGGAGGAGACTCGTTAAGTAAAGATGGTCACCCATCCACTGTCCAACCCCGGCAAGCGTAGCTTAACCTGATGGATCAACCCGTGCGGCTGTTGTTACTTAGCCACGAGCTCCTCAAAAATATGTAGCTTATAAAAAACTAAAAAAACACGCTTTTATCGCTATCCACTAAAATATTATGTTAGAGAGTACGGCTACCTGGCACTGGGAGAAGATTAAAAGGCCTTGAGATAATAGATTAGATTACATATTAGATAGAAACAAACATACGGGTAGACACTTTTAGACTGAAGAAAAAAAAAAAGAAGTATGAGTAAGGGTGTGTGTGTGTGTGTGTGGGTGAAGTATGTCACAGGGTGTGTCACAATATAAACAATATTCAAACTTAGAAATAACAAAGCTGCCAGGTAGAGTGTTATCATTGTACTTCCAACACATTAGCCATTGAAGAGTTCCACTACCCACCTCCTGGCTCCATCATCAGACTCTCGTTGCCAAGCCCAATCTATTGGATTCGTCAAAACGAAATATGAAACTCGAGGGGTTTACTAGAAGCCACTGAAGAGTTCCACTATCCACGTCCTGGCTCCATAATCAAAGCAGCTCCAAGATACCAAATGAAAGTATTGTCATCTGAACTAGGTATATACAAAGTTTCATCAAAACGAATCATGTGACCCCAAACTTGAGGGGTTTACTAGTAGCCACTGAAGAATTCTACTATGCACCTCCTGTCTCCAACATCAGAACAGCTCCGAGATACCACATTTTAGTATTGTCATCCGAATTACTTATCTATAAGATTCTCGTTAAAAATGATTTCAATGTCTGTTTATAGAATTATTTTGAAGCACGTTGTGTTATCGTCAATTATGACGCGCTTGGATATTGTTTTCAGACCAAGTGTATATGTTACGGTTAATGTGATTAATTGAAAATTATTAATAATTATCCATCATTATTAATAATTACCTCATAATTTGGTAAAAGTGAATATAAAATTAAAATTCATCACTTTTACCAGTTGTTAATAATTCACTACTCTCGTCGGAAAAGTAATAAAATAAAATAAGACTCGAAGTTATTTATCCAGTAGGCATTTATATTTATTTATAATACCACAGTATAACTTACAAATACATAACTAAAAGAAACTTAGGTACAGACACATCAAGCCACCCGGAACTGTAAAATTTTCCCAATCAACCTTGAACCTAATACTTTAGCGATAAAGATGAAAATCTAATAAAGAAATTTGACAAATTGTAGTAGCTTGATGTGCTGGCGTCTGTAACATGAAAAATCGTTTATTCTTTGGTTTTGTATTAGATTATCTGTGGTTTTGCTTAAAAACATAATTACAATCAATAGACTCCGTAAAATCAACATTAAAAATTAAAATCTTTCTTCTATTTCTTTGTTCAATTTGTGTGTTTGTTTGTTTGTTATTGATAATACCTACCACAATACTTATAGGTACCAACTTACTGAACAAAAATACTAAATAAACTTTGAAAATTATTACATTTAACGGTACTAAGGTTACATTACAATAATCACCGGTAAATGTGATTCATTTCTTACTTTTACCTCGACTTTCGGTAATTATTAATAATGATAGACCATTATTAATAAGTTTCAATTAATCACACTTACCGTAACACACATATACATAAAAGACGCAAAGTATTATTTTAAACCTATTGAATTGCTGTCGCATGCTCTGACATAATTCTATTTATACAATTCCTGTAATAAATTATGCCGTTGTTCTTTTTCAGTTCCGAAATGCGACTGCAATATTCATAATAAACCTCCACACCAGCGACCTAATATTCAACAGCCTCATCCTGCCGATGACCGCGATGGCCTTCACGAAAAGGCACTGGGCCCATGGTTGGGTAATGTGCCGGGTGTATGCTTACTTCAAGTTCGTGTTGAACAGCGCTTCCATCTTCACCGTTGTAGCGATCAGTATTAACAGATACGTCATTGTTTGCCATCCACTGCTGTATCCCAAGTAAGTGATGGTATCATGGTTTGGTAATCCAATGCCTTTGAACACCTTGACAATGTAAATATTAAAACAGAAAAATAAATCAAAACAATAGCTGAGTCGAATTCTAACGAAACTTACTCCAGCTTTTTATGCATTCTTCCAGGTTGTACAAAAGAAGAAACATATCAATAAGTATATTGATGATCTGGGTATCGGCATTTGCAATATTTCTGGCACCTAACTTCGGGGCATGGGGTCGATTCGACTTGGAACCCAACGGAGGATTCTGCACCATGATGCCAGACAGAAACGGCAAATCTCCGAAGAAGTTTCTATTGATTATTGCCTTTTCGGGACCGTCCCTCATTTTAGCATTGTGTTACGCTCAAATATGGTGGGTGGTGCAAACTGCAAAGAAAGTCCAAGGTAAAACGCCTAGACCTGCACGGCCCACACACTTGCCACTATCACTACCTCAATCAGATATTTCAACTGATGGGAGAGAGCTGACTATCTTCGATCCTTCAAGTCCTGTAAGCAGTACCGCTGAATCAGTGGTAACACTGGCAACTGATAGTGACAAAACGCCAACTAGCAGCGAAGCAACTACGCCTCGGTCTCCTAGAGAAGAAAAACCTTACGAAAAATACTTCAAGGCTCCATTCAGATTGACAAGGAAATTAGTCAGGCGGAAAGTCCCTACAAGTAGAGACAAGAGGCTATGTGCCGTGATTGCTGCCATCATGATATCTTTCTGCATGTCTCATCTACCTATAATGGTGACAAGACTCGTGTACAAGGAGTATAAGTCTGAACCTATACTTAATATCTTCTCCCATCTGTTGGAGTATTTGGGCACATGCATGAACCCCATCATCTACGTGTTGATGTCGAAGGAATATCGACAGGCTTATCAGAGTCTCTTTGAGGCTGTCATACAAAAGTTTCAGACACTGAAATTAAGAAGTTCTCAGTGATCTTTTGGATTTTTTAAGCGTTGGTGCATTTAAAGCCTACACGAGTATCGACACTTAGTCCAATCGGCGCTCTCTGATAGTTCTTACAGCATTGAAAATATTAGTAATGACTTGTTAATATTTACCGCCCCGGTACCTACCATGCTGAACGGCTATTTTTTCACCAGTGATATTTTCTTATAGCTTTTGCTCAACCAAAGGAGTTGGAACCGTTAAAGAGGAAAAGTTGTAAGTAGGCCAATCATGGAAAAGGCAAAACAGTATTACAAGTACCGCAAATTACGTACCTATATATCTTTTCCTGTTGATCCGAATTGTACATAGCTTTTATTTATTGATCTCATATTAGTATTATTTAAAGGAAAATGTCAAAGTGAACTCTTCAAAAACAACATTTAGGTAGATATCTACAATGTACTTGTATCGGTGTATTGGTTGTATCGGTGCTTTTTTTTTTTTTTTTTTTTTTGTGGATGGGAAATCACCAAATGACTTCTCCCGCTCTGGGCAGAGCGGGAGGGCGTGTCAGACTTTTACTGACTAAAACCCACCCATGTTCCTTCAGCTGCCCGTGCCAGGGCCACGGTATCTCTTTCGAACTACCCGCGACCCCGGCGGCATCGGCCCAATTGACCCCGTCACTGCTGACATCTCTTTGAGGCGCGCGTGGAACACAACGCGCCGTCGACCCGGGCCTGGTCCTTACCGGACGGCGAGCTGCCCATTACTCGTCGTCCGCAAGCCCGCGCCTACGGTGGCCGGGAATCGGCAATCGATTCCCGCCGCCCAGGGCGTCTCCTACGGCGGCTAGGGGCGCGAGGCCGCGGCTGTTGCCTCTCCCTCACGCGTTCCGCTTCCTCCTTCGCGAGCATTACTGCTTCGCAAAAGGAGGTGACGGCTTCCCATGCACTCTCGCTCCGCACCATGGCCTGGACCAGGTTTGGACGCGAGAGATCGCCGCCGCCAATAGCCTCCGTGAGAACACGACACTGGAGGGCCTGAAGATAGAAACTAGAATGAAATAAATACCGCCTGCTACGCCTGGTACCTAAAATATTATTAGATCCTATGTACCTACTATTATTTGTTATATTATTTAGATTGTAGTTTTATTTGTTTCTAGTTTTTATTTTACTTTAAAGTTTTAGGTAAATTAAATAAAAAATTATAGATATTTTTACGTATTTTTATCTTAACACTTTTGTTACCTTTTACAAATTAATCTTTTGTCGTATACTTAATTGTAAAGAATCGAAGATTGGTCTCAGTAGCCTCAGCACGTGAGTTTTATTTAATCCATAACATTGAGGGGGCCAACCACCACTTCTTAAAGCAGTATTATTTTAATGTTACTTCAGTGTGAGAAAGAGACGAAGCTATACAGGACGTCTAGCTCCATCTCTTTCCCACACTCATGTAAGATTAAAATAATACTGCTTTAAGAGGTGGTGGTCTAGCTCCTGTATGGGACACGGTATCTTAAAGATCTTCTCTTCTTCATTGAAAATTCTCTATCACATCATTCACTAGTGAACGTTAGAGACCTTCGAAAAAGCTACATTTATTTTATTTAATTTATCTAAAATAGGTACGCCAACATTACAATTATACATTTTACATTAATTAATAAAAGTTGTAGGATTAGACGACATTCACATAGGTACTTAATTAAAACAACATCTTCTAAAATTATATAAATATTTTTTTTTAAATATGAATTAAAAACAAACCAAAACCGCTTTGACTTAGGTAAGTCTTGAAAGACTAAAAAGAAAACAATATTGACGGACGCAAATCTCAGTATGTAGTACAAAATAAGCTTATCTTTGACTTTGACATTTAAACATAACAAGTGAGTACAGATACTGACTTCAATCGTCATGCTTTTGAAAAATCTAAAACACGAAAGAACACCAACTAGACGTGACAAAAAACCGCTTGATAATTTTTGTTCCGGACTTTTATTGTTCATGGTTTTTAAGAACGGCAGCAGAAAGGCGTCGCAAAGTGCTTGTCTCAGTTCGTTAGTTGTTCATTAGTGGTCTGGGGAGACAATGGCGTACTGTAATGTTCATTTGTCCACCACTACGCGGTACGCGGCACGCCACTACGACGCTACGCCACTTTGCTCCCGATTCGCCACTTCTTTCTAATGACTCGGCGTGTTGTTTACATGATAATGTCTGCTAAATTGCTGTGATGTAAACGACTATTGTTTATGGAGAGAAGATGAGAAAAATGTATAAGTATGACATGGCTATTGAGGAAGGAAAAAGTGATTGTAATAGACATTATGAGTTGACATTCTGTATGATACTTGGAGAGGAAACTTTGGTTATAATTGTTCGAGGGCGCTTCTCCTGTAGAAGGGTTTCGGCGATTGAAAATAAAAAGTCCAGTTTAAGCTCACAATGATTCCTCAATATATTATTCAAAATATCTTGCATAAAATCGTATGATTGTCACAATAGAAATAAATAATAAATTAATTACATGTAAACACACGGAGAGCAAAAAAGGGTGAGAGCGGAAGTAGTAAGTACAAACGTCAAAATCAAAAATGATATAGACAGCTGTCAAGGTGTTACAATATGTGAATAATTACTAGGTATATATTTAACACTTCCCCTTAATCACATATTGTCATAAATTACATAATACATGCACATTTGCACAATACAGACTTGCATGCAAACTTAACACATGAAAAAACCTCACTTAACATTCATGCTATTTATACATTCCCTATGTTTATTGGAACCCAGCGGCTTAGTGAGTACATCTGCAATCATATACTAGGTAAATATTTTACTTTAGCAAATCCTTTTTGAATTAAATCTATAATAAAGTGATATTTTAAGTCTATATGCTTTGTTTTCTTGTGACAGTATTCCTTGGCCTGTAATAATTTATGGGCACTTTGATTGTCATTAAACACAATAATTTCAACATCTTTACATAAGATTTCAAACAGAAAATTTTTCAGAAAACATAAATCTTTTAAGACATCAGTTATCGCTAAATATTCCGCCTCTGTACTAGAAAGGGCAACGCATCTCTGTTTCCTTGATTCCCAATTGATGTTATTTTTACCTAATTTTATCACATAGCCAGTGTAAGACTTACGGTCTAGCATATCGTTGGCCCAGTCTGCATCAGTATACGCAGTCACACTTAAATCAGAGCTTCTATAAAAACATAGGCCATGATTTAATGTCCCTGCTAAATACCTGAGGATTCTCTTAGCAGCGAGCCAATGTTCTTTACCAAAACCATGATTATATTGGCTCAACTGGCTACACGCAAATGATATGTCAGGCCGAGTACATACTGCCAAATACATAAGTGAGCCTAAAAGTTCTCTGTATTTATAAACATCATCACTAAGAAGTTGATCAGGCTCAGGTTTATTCAATTTATCATTTACTATCATCGGGGTGGAAACAGGCCTGCAATTTTCCATCCCAAACTTACACAATAATCTTTTGATGTACTCAGACTGATCCAGTTTGAGCATGCCCTTATTCCTATCTCTGGCAACTTTCATACCTAAGCAAGTCTGTAGAGATCCCAAATTTTTTACATTAAATTTAGACTCTAACAGATTAAATAAAGTTTTTGTGGCTTCAACATTATTGCCAAAAACATAAAAATCATCCACATACAGGGCAACTATTGTTAAAGATTTGTCATCTTTCTTAATATAGACACAAGGTTCACATTTTGATTGCATAAAACCATTTTCCAACAATACTTCATTTACTTTTAAATTCCATGCTCTACTGGCTTGTTTAAGGCCATATATGCTTTTCAACAATAAGCATACTTTGTTACTACCATCACTAAAACCCTCTGGTTGTTCCATGTATATACTTTCTTTCAAGTCACTATTTAAAAACGCAGTATCAACATCAAAGTGGTCAATATTTAAGTTACTTTCTGTAGCTATAGCAAATAACAAACGCATAGTGCTACGACGAACAACAGGGGAAAAAGTGTCCTCATAGTCCACTCCAAATTGCTGTGAAAAACCACGTGCAACAAGACGGGCTTTGTATCTGCTATTTCCTACATGGTCACGTTTCATTCTATACACCCACTTACATTTAATAATATTTATATTTTCAGGCCTAGGAACTAATTTCCAAACTTTGTTGGACATAAGGGCCTCATACTCCTTTTCCATGCCAATATGCCAGTCCTTATAGCATGGTGATGACATAGCTTCACTGTAAGAATAAGGTTCACTTACTTCCTGTACCATCATTGAAAGGTCGAAGCCCTGATACCTATCAGGCATCTTACCGCGTGTGCTCCGCACAGGCCTCTCAGAAGAAACCACTGGAACTTCTGGTTCCGGGCTGGACAGAAGCTGCTCGTCGCCAGACCAGAAAATATCACTGCTGCCAGGACCTATTAAATGGCCCTCATTTCCAGTGCTATCAAAAGTTACAGAAACATTCTGATTATTATCACAGTTGTCATTTATAATATCACAATCTTTAAAAGAAAAATTTTCATTATCACTATCATCAGAAGTCTTGTCTTTCTTACTAGAATTAATATTTATCTCATTCATATTAGAATTACTAATATTATCTATCTCATTCATATTAGAATTATTAATATTAATTATCTCATTCATATTAGAATTACTAATATTATCTATCTCATTCATATTAGAATTATTAATATTAATTATCTCATTCATATTAGAATTGTCAGATTCATATAAAAAATATTTATCTAAGCTCCCCTTTTGCTCATGAGAAACATTGCTCAAATCTTTCCAAAATTTATTTTCCAAAAATACTACATTTCTTGAAAAGATTATCCGTTTAGGTTCCGTGGGTTTAATTAGTCTGTATCCTTTTGTCGTGTCACTATAACCAACGAAAATACAAAGATCAGATCTGGCATCTAATTTATTACGCTTGCTCTCAGGTATAAGCGAGAAGGCCACACAGCCGAAAACTCGCAAATGGTTTAGTTCAACATCGGAACCTGACCTAGACCATACCTGCTTGGGACACAATCCAGCCAAAGCACTAGTGGGACATCTGTTTTTCAAATAAAACGCAGTCATTGCTGCTTCCCCCCAAAACTCATTGCTAAGCCCTGAATCCATTAACATACACCGGACCTTTTCCATCACTGTTCTATTAAGCCGTTCTGCCACCCCATTCTGTTGAGGGCAGTACGGAACCGTGACTTGGTGTATAATCCCCTCAGCCTTTAAATACTGCGTGAAAATATTGCCACAATATTCACCACCGCCATCTGATCTTAAACACTTAATGGGAAAACCACATTGTTTTTCAACAAGAGACTTAAAATCAATAAAATGTTTCATTACCTCACTCTTGTGCCGAAGTAAAAAACCCCAACTCATTCGACTGTAATCATCGGTGAATGTGAGAAGGTATCTTGCACCACCATAACTGCACACAGGCATGGGTCCACATACATCGGTATGGACGAGTTCAAGCGGAGACGTGGCACGTTTCGCATTGCCCTTGAGAAACGACTTGGCCACCTGCTTCCCCTGCAGGCAACCGATGCACTCCTCGAGCTTCTGTTCCTGAAACTTGACAATGTTTTTGTTCCGCAGAACACGCATCCCACCATAACTTAAATGACCAAGCCTCTTATGCCAGATTGTAGCTGGCACTGCTGCTACCATCGCACTCTGATCTCTCTGAACTCCTTCCAGAGAAGCTGAAGAATGCTCCATGTGCAAGACCTTATTACACGAGATGAAATCAAGTTTATAAATACCATTGGAGTTGGTGGCATGACCTACACTTTTTCCCATAATTTTACAATTTTCATAAATGTGACACCCTGTATCATTAAATATTACATTGTAACCTTGATCACATAATTTACTTACAGACAATAAATTGGACGTTAACTCCGGGACAAGCAAAGCATCATCTACAATTTTATGGTTATTATCCAATAAAATCTCTATAGTTCCTTTACCAACACTATCCACTTGATCACTATTAGCAACGCACACCTTACTTTTAATTTGCACTAGGTTCACAAAATTTTCATTGTTGTTACTCATATGCATTGAACAGCCAGAGTCCACAATCCACTCGTGATGACGCACAGACATTGCAGTTGCAGTCATCAGGAAAGTCTTATGTTCTTCATCTTTCTTGGCCTCTCTGTCCTTTTTCAATTTAAAACACCTAGCCTTGATGTGTCCTGTTCTTTTGCAATAGTGACAAACTTTTGTCTTCTTATTTGCTGCATAGGCCATACTCGATACTGGATTAGAAATGTCATTGCAATTTCTTCTATGATCTTCCTGTAATAGTCGAGTACGCACTAGTTCACTTGATAGTGTATTGCTCATATTTGCTGTCCCCAGACCCGACACGAGCACATCAAACTCAGAAGGTAAGCCGCTTAGGAGAATTTCAGCCAATTCACAGTCCTCAATCTTTTTTCCTATATCAGCGAGCTGTTGTGATAAGGTCATAATACCATTAATGTACTCACTCATGTTGGAGAATTCAGAGTAATTTGTACGGTAAAGTTTTCTCAGTAGTAAAATTCGTCTATAGAGACCCTTGTCTTCATAAATTTGGGATAGTTTATCCCATGCCTCCTTAGCAGTCTTTGCATCCCGCACATTCTGTAACAAGCTGCTGTGAATGCTTAGACATATACGGGCCAACGCTTTCTGAACATGCCCGGGATCAACGTCGTTCCCTGTGACGGCATCCCACAGATTTTCCAGTACCAATACCATACGCATACAAAATTTCCATGTTGAATAATTTCCCACACCTGACAATTTTTCAATGTGTGATATTCCAGATGTTTTCGAGGAATCATTATCGCCCATTTCAAATCGACTTCTTGACGATACCCTTTTTGTTCTGAAGATAATTTCTAACCTTCAAACTTGGATCTGGGTTCTGGGATCTGGGTTCTGGGATCTGGGCCCATAAACTGTTCGAGGGCGCTTCTCCTGTAGAAGGGTTTCGGCGATTGAAAATAAAAAGTCCAGTTTAAGCTCACAATGATTCCTCAATATATTATTCAAAATATCTTGCATAAAATCGTATGATTGTCACAATAGAAATAAATAATAAATTAATTACATGTAAACACACGGAGAGCAAAAAAGGGTGAGAGCGGAAGTAGTAAGTACAAACGTCAAAATCAAAAATGATATAGACAGCTGTCAAGGTGTTACAATATGTGAATAATTACTAGGTATATATTTAACAATAATTGTATTATTTTCTGCAATAGAATTGTGTGTGATGTGTTATAATGTCCCCGAATTTTATTACAAAATTAACTGCCATTATTCCGAAAAACAAACTGACTTGCTTGACTCTCATATCTTATCATCATCATCCCAATTATAAGACGTCTTGGCTAATTAGCCCAAATAAGTTTCAAACCAAAACAGGCCAGGCGCACTCCGCATTTAAGGCAAATTTTAGGTATGATGCTAGAAAGCTCGACAAGTCGCGCTAATTTAGTGTGTGCACCCGCGCGACGGCCCAGGCGCACGTTAGATCGACACTCACTCACGCACCGCGTCGTAAAAGAAGACAACCCTAACGAGTCAGAAGGTATAAGAATTACGCGATAGAAAGAGGCAACTTCTAGGTGAATATAACTATAGGTAATTAACGCTATGCGACCTGAATTGCACTTTATTGTGTCGTAGCAAGAGTCGCTATTTATTTAAATGATTTTGCGGAGTGAATCTTCTGTACTTATACTATTATGTATCCTGTGACTAAACCAAAACCAAGATACATGTCTAAAGACGATTTAATATGAATAAATATCACTTAAATAGTTTAATTAGTGGTAGAAGTTTCCTCAATGTTCCGAACGTAGGGGTGTGCCCCACTGAGGTCCGTATTTCACGTTCATTGGTCCCCAGCGGGTCTTAGTCGGGAGCAATGCAGTGAGTTCAATGTTCGATCATTGCCCAAACATACAAGCCATGGAGGTTAGACAGGTAGGTCAGGTGCAATTTTAGCCCGTTTTAGTTTAGGTGCTTCGCAAAACTGATTAGTAGGTAACACGAAACAAATGTACCAAGTAGGTTTATTAAAGGCCGGAGTCTGGATTTGTACCCGGTTAATGACAATAGACTCGCCCCCTATTTACATGGTAGTTAATAAAAATAACTGGCGAAATATGCCTGTATGCCAGGTAAACCTCTGCCCAACCCTTAGGGAAAGCAAGTATAATAAAAAATATATAAAATTTTTATTTCGGAACAATAACACAAGACTAAGCAGAACAAGTAAAACGATGATAGCTGCAAAAGTATAAACTGTAGCGCAGCTAACAACGCCCTTTTCCAGGTACAGAATGGAATAAATGTTCCATACAAAAAGAGACTAATAGATAATTTTAGTAATTTAGATAAAAAAGTACAGGACAAAAAATTCTTTAGGATTTGTGTGATGGTAGGGTGAATGAGTTGTAGTAGTAATGTTATATTATGTGTTTTTTTTATGATCTGAGACTTTGAACATAACATAAGAAAAATAAAAAAGGTTTTTGTTAAAAATGAGCTCTTTCCTTTAGATTGCCGTATGTCATTACTTCCCAGAATTCGATCCTTATTAGCGACACTATCGAATGGTGTAATAATACAGTGTATTTTTTAAAAAACAACGGGTTTGCTTCTTGGCTATAAATATTGATTTATCAAAAATCCAATGATGCAGTTTTAGTTTTCATTAAAATCGAGTCCGAGACTCCTTTGAGTACTTTTCGCTATTCCTCATAGTTTCGGATTTGGCCATCCACGCCCACTTGAAAAATTAACCCTGTATAGCAAAGTATTTTTTTTTTAATGTCCAACAATATATTATGCTTTTACTGCTTTAGCAGATTCCTGAAAAAACCTAACCTGATAACCCCTTTAACTCTAATAGGTACGGGGTTCAGAACTAACAAAGGAGGTGACACCGTTTAAATCATTGACCATCATAATCACCACCATCATCAGTTGGGGTCGGCTTTCAGTCTAATAGGATGCAGCGGAATACCCGTATTTTATATGGAGCCTATCATGACCTCCACAACCCAGTTACTGGGTAATACGATACCCGTTGGTAAGAGTGTTTGTCAGACTTCCGGACTTCTGACGACCCGTAACGACTGTCAAAGATCCACGAATGACAGCCGGGACCAACGGCTTAACGTGTTTCCCGAAGCACGGAGGGATCTTGGTATGTAAAGATGTAACCCATCCACGAAACAACCGCGGCAAGCGTAATTTAACCTGATCGATCGACCCGTGCGCCAATAGAATTAAAAACTTAAGTACAATTATTTCGCATCTATACTACCTACTCTGCATAAACCTATCACGAAATAATCAATCAACCTAGCTAGTCCACTGCTGGACATATGCCTCTCCCAGGCTGAGTCACAATACCCTGTCTTCCGCGTTCCACATCCAGTCTGTCCCTCACCTTTTGAAGGTCGTCGGTCCATCTAGCTCACGAAATAATGTTTTTGCTCAAAAAGCATTCAATTACACCCCAATACAGACATACATACAGACAGATTAAAAAGTGTCCGTCCATTTAATATGAAGTGAAATTTCGTGACAATGATGAATGGTCATCGTTACCATATTCAATTTCCATCGCAAATATTTAGTTTCAATTTCGCTATCGAAACGGCACGTTAAATATGGAGGAAGTGGCTGAATATACTCGTACGTCCGGATTTTATACCTGGGAGGATTTATGGTGGAGCTGGATGTACATGTCCTGGTCTGGCTTGGAATATTGTCAGGGGTTTTATTTTCGGTAATAGGTTCGAGATATTAAAAAAAAAAATACTAGCTGTTGCCCACGGCTTCGCCCGCGTGGATGTCAATACTTTCCTATTTGAATCGGATTTTGTTCACAATTTCATGGGTTTTAATTTTTTGCGCGGAACCCTAATTCTTTTGCTAAAATAAAAGTCGCATAAGTTACTCTTTATTATAAATAAATAAATTAATAAATAATAACTTTATTTCCAATTCTACAATTTGCGGCAATGAGTTAATTCTATGACAATATTCTTGCATAAATCACTGATGGACCACTGGCACCCAAGCTAAGATTCAACTTATGTTATGGTGCCAGGACTCTCTCTGTTAATACATCTCTCAATTTATACAAAACTAGTACGGAGTTACATTGGGTAAGTAGCTATCGATTGAGTAAAAAAAGAAAACAAAGTTATAAAACAAAGAAACAAACGATAGAAAAGATTAAATATAAAAAATAAACAAAAATGATAGCCTCTCTCTAGTGTGAATTGTGTGAATTATAACATCAGCAGCTATCTGCCAGTGAAAGTCCCGTCAAAATCGGTCCAGCCGTGGAGATTAGCCGGAACAACAGACAAAAATTTTAAAATAGTTTTTTGTTAGAAGTAGGTACCTTAAATAATACTTTCCTACGCATTTAGTAAAAAGCTGTTATTTTGATATTAAAAACAGACACTTCAATTTTATATATTATTATAGATTTCCTATTCTTGAAAAAAGCCGTTTATTTGCTGAAAACTGAAATGCTAACCTGTGCTTTATCCAGCTATTTCCTGAAATCTGGAGGTCTCGAAAGAATGATATTATAAAGGAAAGATGCGCTACGTTCATACTGCGTTTAGATATCGTTACGTTGTTATTACAAATGTGCTTAAATAATAAAAAAAATACATAAACGTGTACCTACCTATAGTAGTTTTCAACTGGGACTGCGATAGATAATACGGAACGTATGATACAGAAAGAGATAGCTTGCCATTTTAGACATATTATTGTCACGCCACGGACACGCTTTGTTTCGCTCGCTGCTATTAGCCGACTAAATCAAATTACAACAATTGTCTGAATTTGTCTGCAACAATTTGCGCGCGCTAGTGCAATATCTAGGAAGGAGAAAAACATAACACTCGCTATTTTATTTTCAATTCTAATACCAACATTTGACGGTATTAACAGGACTCGTTTTCCACTGAAAACGAGTCCTGTGAGACCTCCAATGTGTTACTATTCAAACTGAAGTTACGAAGACCTTCCAGCCAGCACACAATTAAGTTTTAAAATATTCTAGTTACCCTGCAGATGCGGCTAGCAGTTTCTTTGTGCTTATCAGTCGCCATCAGAACAGCTAGCTCTTAGAATTAATTAATTACTGTAGTGTACAAAGAGGAAAGCTTTTTGTGTTCCCACGTGTGAGTGAAGACTACATACCCTATAAATTTACTTAAAGTAAAACTTAAACATCTAAAACCGAAATATCCTTAACAATTTCAGAATAGACATAGAGAATGGACCATAGAAATATAAAAAACAGGAATGGACTGAGCATTAGCCTCACAAAAGTGGCCACTCTCTAGAAAGAGACAATGCGAATATGCGGCCAATACCTGTCTCTTCTCTGCAAGCCTGTAATAACTAACAACAAAGGCGCAGTGTTATAATTTTGAAACTAACAGTTTTACAGTGACTAATAAAATTTAAAGTAGTTATTTCTTTAAGTAACTCATTATTACTATCTTAGGTTCGAGACTGACATTTCATAAATAATTTTTTCTTCACTTGAGAAATTGAGACAATTAAAATTAATAGTAATGAAAACTATTTTAATGTTAATAATAGAAAACGTATTTTTCGTCTTTTAAAGCCTCTTGATAGCTTTATTTGATTGATTATACATTAATAAAATAGTGACGAAGAATTTTTGGCTGGTCGTCTGGATGTATGTTCCGGATTGGCGCAAAAACGCCTGAACGGATTTCAATGAAATTTGGCATAGACAGTTTATAACCTGTAATATAACCACACATTGGGTACTTTTGATCCCGTGTTCCCGTGTGATATTATCCGACATCGACGCGGGCGAAGCCGCGGGCAAATGCTAGTAGGTAATAAAGTAAACTTACTTAATCACAAAAGTAAGTAGGTACCAAGTGTCCTAGTAAGTAAGTACTTCGTAAGTACTTAGGTAGGTACTTTTTTGCTCTCATGGGGAAAGTTGTTAGTATAATGAAAAGAGGTGCTCCCTTAATGGATGCAGGTGACTTTATGAACAAACTGGATAATTCACATTATAAGCAACATAAAGCAAACCTATAAGAAAGTACATCTCTCTCCCTTCCCCAAATGACAAACGCCCCTTATAAACTCCAGAGATAAAAGATAAATAACGTTTCCCCCAAACTTGGACAAAAATTAAACTTTAACAGCATCTGTAGCCACTTAGATTGAGATTATGAGTGTAACATTTCGTGCTGAAAATGGGAACGGTATTAAAAATGTAGAGTTTTCTTTGGACCTTCCCATAGCCGCTGAATTCTAAATAGGGTGGCGGCAAACCGCACTCGAACTGGATGTAACAGTCCCTTTGCCGCTTCACAGACTATAATTGGGCTGTGAAAACAGCGATGTAGTATCGTTGTATTGACTAAGGTATTTAGAGTTCCATATCCATAGGATTAAAAATTTTAACCTGAGAATGAAATAGTGACTTAACCTTCCTTATGTCGTAATTACAGAAACAATTAAAAAGCCATTGTGTCTCGCGTAGATCCAGCGGGTCCTAGTCGGGAGCAATGCAGTGAGTTCAATGTTCGATCATTGCCCAAACATACAAGCTATGGAGGTTAGACAGGTAGGTCAGGTGCAATTTTAGCCCGTTTTAGTTTAGGTGCATAGCAAAACTGATTAGTAGGTAACACGAAACAAATGTACCGGGTAAGTTTGTTAAATGCCGGAGTCTGGATTTGTGCCTGTATGCCAGGTAAACCTCTGCCCAACCCTTAGGGGAAGCAAGTATATAAAAAATATATAAAAAAAGTATTTCGGAACAATAACACAAGACTAAGTAGAACAAGTAAAACGATGATAGCTGCAAAAATATAAACTGTAGCGCAGCTAACAACGCCCTTCTCCAGAAACAGATTGGAATAAATGTTCCATACAGAAGTCGGTTAAAAGGAGACTACTTAGCATGTCGCGGGTTCGATTCCCGCACGGAACAAATATTTGTAGGACCTACAAGTATTTGTTCCGAGTCTGGGTGTTTTTCTATCTATAATATGTATGTATTTACAAAAAAAAAAAAAAAAAAATGTATATAAGTAGTTTATAAGCCATCTCGTTACCATAACACAAGCATTAGGTTGCTTAGCTTGGGGCTAGATGGCGTTGTGTGATATGTCCAAACATATTTATTTATTATTATTTACTTAAAGGCAAAAAAGTGGTTACAATACCAACTGTTTACTACAGCTGCCATTTGTCATACCACCGAAGCAATAGAAGTCAAAATCGGTTGAACGAACTGTAAAAAAAGTTTGTTTAAATGTCTAATCTTATTTTAAATGGGATCAAGCGTTCGATGTGCGATATCGCTTGTCAACTATCAGGTGACAAGCGATATCGCACATCGAACGTTTTCCTCAAAAGATCGGAACCGCATCCGCTAAGCATAAAGGAATCTACCGCGAGCGTCCTATGAACGTATCAGGAACGGAATGAAACATAACACGGACTATATGTCCGTATTATGTCAACTTGAACGTATCAACAGCGTATCATACCCGTGCATAACGGTTTTAGTGACGTAGTATCCGCGTATCAACCCGTACGGTTCCTGTCCTCTCGGTTGTACTATGTAGTTCACCTGTGTTTTCGCCCGTAAGCTAACCGTTTCGCCGCCTGCGCGCATCGGTTTGGCAACGTCGCGTGCCATGCACGGAGCGTATCGTCACCAGCAAAATATTCTCCCCGACAATTGATGACGCACCGTGCATGGCACGCGACGGTTTTGGTTGGTGATGGAACGGTCACGGGCAAAGTCTCATACTTTTCAATACAAAGAATATTTTTTTTCCTGACACGTTCCTAACTCGGTTATGTATGATACGTTGTAGTGGACAGACTCCTTAATCTCATTTGTTAGAAAAAACTACTAGAGCTGATAAATTAAATATATTCATTTAAAACTTCATGGTGGCTACTCTAAACTAGAATTAAATAAAAAACTGAATGAAGAGATACAATTTATTTAATGCGCCATCTCCACGGCCATCTCTCATTTTTTATTCAACCGCTATTTTCGGGGCCGTGATTTTACTACACATCCGAAAGGGATTTAGCGAAAGCTTGAACAAAGAATATGCGCAAGCAAAACCAAACTTTGCGAATCAAACTTTAGAACTGAACATAGCTTGTGGTAAAATAGCTTGACTATGTTGAACCAAGAGTCAAACAGTGCATAAGCATATTTTTATGTTTATTTCAGGGCTGGATTGCGCCTGCAGTGAATTTGAATAGCACAGTTTGTGAAATATGCAAGCGATATCACGTGTAGTCGTATAGTTTTATTTACATCCGGTCGTTGACTAAGAATATCCGGTTTTGACGGTGTAAATAAAAATTGTAGCAC
Source organism: Cosmia pyralina (assembly GCA_946251885.1). Taxonomy (NCBI): domain Eukaryota; kingdom Metazoa; phylum Arthropoda; class Insecta; order Lepidoptera; family Noctuidae; genus Cosmia; species Cosmia pyralina. The sequence goes on from OX276355.1 coordinate 16,519,752, forward strand.
ATGGAAATGTATTATTCTTATTTATAACCTACAAATTGCATAACATTTTTCACTTTTGGTTTTCATGCCTTATACCTATTAGTTTAAAAACCGTTTTTGTGACCTTTGACCGCGAGTATTTTTTTTTTCCAGGAATCGGATCGATGAGGACTTTTTAGACTTCATTTATGAAGGTGTTTTGAACAATCCTACCAACTTTGAGCTGGGTGCGAATTATTGTTCCCTCACTCCTATTTTTTGGTCTAATTTGACCGGACTATATTGCTTGTGTTCAAAGTTCAACAGAGTCACTCACTGACAGTTGACTGTTCATGATTCGTTGTTAACCCCTCAAAGGCCAACTGCACCCCATGTGTGCATGAATATTCAAATAAAAAATAAAATAAATGAAAATTCGAACCAAACCGATTCGTTCGATGAACTCGTCGAGTTCTACGAAATCCAGTCGGTGAATACCATAAACAAGGTAGATGATGACGAAAATGTAAATATCCTGACAAAATAAAAGGCTTCTTATAGTGTCCACTCATGGTCCACCGGGTTCTATTTTCTATGTTACTACTGCCCGTCACCTGCAAACTGTGCCGCATGGATTGCCGCCCCGCTAGACGCACCGCCGCGCCGTTCGCGTCGCCCGTTCCCGTGGCTAGGCCGTTGGAGGGTTTGGTTTCCGCACTAATGCCTTGATCACGCGTACGGAGTAGATGGGCGAGATAGCAAAATGATACTAGGCCGAAAGATTTGAGTGCACCTGCCGAGTGGGCAAGCGAGTCACTGCGGGGGTGGGCTCTCGGTCTAATAAATAGAACAGGGTTCGAGTGACAGTCTCACCCTTTAACTCAGCCAAGCACTCGGTGATGTATTTACACGTCCCGAGCACTCGGCCAAAAGCACTGACTCGCACCATCTACTCGGTATGTGTGTTTGATCCAGGCAATAGTCCGTCAAGTGGACCATTGTGCGTGGCTGCCGGTCATGGCAGTCGTCGGTGGTTATTCTAACCAGCCCACCTCCCTCCAGAAGTTGATCACGTCTCCTGGTCTGTTTAGAACATATGTGAAAGATATGATATGATGGTGCCCCGAGGGTTTCTGTCCAGACTGTCTGACCAGACTAGTGAACCGTATGTGATAATTGGTCGGATGACTGCGGTGTAGTGATGAGTAAGTGACCGTGGGGCTGATCCCCCAACTCCTGCCAAGCAGTCGCTTGCACTGCCACAGGGATATGCTGGCTATCTACTACGAGACACCGGAGCTTGGTGCTCAATAAAATGTAGGAGTTTTACTTTAAACAGTGAATTTAATTTAAATAACTGTAGAAAACGTTACACTTCGTTTTATTATGATTTAGATACATTTAGGTATAAAATAAATGGTTTTTTGTGCAGACTTGTACGGACCGATATCTCCTTCTTGAGAATGTTTTTGCAATCAACTTTTATAAAAGTCAGGTAGAAATTTTTCCTTAGCTGATTAATTTTGTTCGTGAACTACCGCCACTTATATGCGCCTTGTGAAAACGAAACAGCAGCAACTTGTCATGGACACTATAAATTCAGCAAAAGTTCAGGCGCAAACACTGGCTTTTGTATTAATGTAGTTGGTATGTTTTGCCCAGTTCAGCTGTTTGCCCACAAAGATACACAGGTATTTGGTTTCAGTAGATAGGTAATTCCGAAGAATCGTGGTAGTTGTAGTGTCGTCGTTTTTAACTGACGAAAAAAAGGAGGTTCTCAAGTCAACAACTACTTTTTTATGTTTAACCACGCATAACTTTTTACAGAGTAGTCCGATTTGAAAGATTCTTGAATTTGTGTGAGGTAAACAACTAAAAAGTGAAAAATAAAAACTTCTTTACAAAAAATACAACCGACTTCCGGAAAATCACTACAAAGTGGAAAATAACTTTAATTTCGGATGTCAGTGGCAAAAACGAAAATACGAAACCAAAGACACCTAATTCCGAAATTAAAGTTTTTATATTAAGTATTATATATTTGTGAACAAAATAAAATTTATTTGTTTGTACATATTAAATAAACTAACAGATTTAAAATAATAATATGTACATGGTATATAAAAAAGGAGGGGAAAGAATCATAGGGCATCAAAAAATTCGTCCTCATCGCTGTCAACAAGAAAAGTGCCCAAAAGGCAAAATTAAAATTATTTTTCAGTTTGTAATGTTTTTTTTTTTTGGAAGTCGGTTGCATTTTTTTGTGAAAAAGTTTTTTTGTGAAGAGTATTAGTTCGGTTTTTGTAGGGTTCACTGATAGGTGGTGTTTATAGCACCAGTCCTCTACTATTTTCAAGGCTTGGCGCATGAGGTTGCATAGGGTATTTTCGTGGGTGCTATTTATTATTATGGTCATAGTCGATGTAGCCTACGGTCAAGTAACCTTTGTCATTGAGTGTTTTGATGAGGCTGTCTACAACCTGATTCCATAGGCGCGGCGAGAGGACGCCCTCTTGCGGGCAGCTCTTCGCCACGATGGCCCTTGTAGCGTCGTTCACTGTGTCTTACACAGCCTCTCAGTTTGAGCATGTTGGTGATCCAGCCATTCAGGGTCTAGTCTATGCTGTGTCTGTCGAGGGCCATGTTGATACTATTGAACATGGTTTTGTCAAAAGCGCTCTCGATGTCAATGAAGGCGGCCAGTGCTGAGTATTTGTGATCCACTGCGTATTACATTTTGGAACCCGCGCTGTGCAGCGTGGATTCTGTTGATCTACCTGTGGACTACGCATGCTGTTGTTTGTGAAATGGTTTTACGCAAAGAGGTCCGTCTCGGTCCACTGCGTTATATCATAATCATGTAAAAATTTGGTTAATAGGCTAGTTGACAGTAACAAACATGTCAAAATTCAACTTACTTTTGTGAATGATTTTAGATTAATTAATATTTTTGAGAAATGATTACGTAAAAATGTAGCAATCGCTCACGTGACATTCAACGCAAATCAGAACGCGATTGGGGGATGTTCGGCAGCTACGATTGGTCTGGCTACTTACAATTAATTATAGTATTGAAATAGTTCCGGAGTATCTTTATATAAAAATTAAGACTCAAACTATACGTAAGATGACGTAATTTTTTAGAATAGAATAGAATATTTATTTGCCAGAAACATGGTATGTTCACAAAGGTGTTCTTAACATTTCTTAGTGCTGCATGTCTCACCGTTATAACGGTATGCAAAAACAATTTACAATTACAATTATATCTAAACAATTACAATAATTACATTAATTTTCAATTTACATTATTTATTGCGAGCTTTAAAGCGTCTGGCGCAAAAAACTGCCGACGGGAAGTATCTGACAGTAATGATTATTAATTATTAACAACATTCTGTAAAACATACATAAAAAACAGCAGTCAGACTTCAAAAAACAGTGAGTAATTTGTTTACGTAACTTAAGTACCTACCTAATACTTGAACATTGGCCGTTGGCCCAAGCTAGCAGGTTCTAAGTTCGAAGTACATACATACTAACACTACTTTATCCCATACACTTTGTTAATCAGAAAATAAGTAAGGTCAGGCGGCTCTGGGATCTTGGACTATTACTGTTGTCCGCCAAGAATCGCGGAAAGAATCGAATCGCTTATTTACGCATATCAGTGTAAAATTGTTAGACCATGTCCAATCCTCTGGTCTTCTGAGAGTAGTAGAAAGCCGACAGCCCATTTTCCAACTTTATTTCCACAGGTTTTATGAAAATTCTTTTTAAATTTATTCCTACTGAAATAAACATGAAAAAATGTTTGGCTCAAAGCAATAAGAAATGTGACCTTCTGGCGAAAGATATGGGTCCCTCTAGACGCGCTTCGACGAGGTTGTCACGACAAATATTTTGTGAGACTTTTAGGATCCTCAAGGTCGGGTAGATGTCAGGGTCAGTGTAAACCTAGGATGTGCCTATATGTACCTACATCATGGATAATCGTCTAGCGTTTTAAGATGGAGGTGGGTGGGTGGAGCTTTTTGGACTTGTTTGATATTCAGTACCTTCACATACAAGGTGTTTGGTGCATCGTTAGCCAAATGGAAATGGCGGATAGGAGGAGTCATGTGCTTTCACCTCAGATTCCAATAAAAATTCTTGACCCCACTGGATTTTTTATGTAAATTTTTTATTAATCCCAAAATTCAGCCTTTGAACTTGATTAAAAAAAACGTTAATATTATATTGGTATAATAGCCTGCAATTTTTTTTATGTAATTGTAATGCTGTACGGTTCTAGCAAAGTCAAAATTACTTGCAAGTAACATCTACTTTTTTTGACTCAAAAGTTTTTCAAGAAGTAAAAATTAAGTTCAAATTAAGATCAACTTTGAATTGCCAATTTAAAAAAAAAACTAAAAATGGATCATGTTCTTCGTACTCTTTTTAAAAGTTTTCTAAGTCCTGACAGTCTTTATATTTTGGCTGCTGAGACCAAAACTACAAACGCAGCATAAAGTTTTATAAAAATGTCTGTTATTTTAGTAAGTGGTGTTTTACTACTCCCACACGAACGAAGTCGTGGGCAGAAGCTAGTTTTGTGATTAATTTAGAGCTAAAGAAATAATATAAGGTGGATAAGATTGTAATTGTACTTTGTATGTTTTACGTGTACAAGGTTTTGGCCTTGGCCTAGCTCGCAAACGCAAACGCGATTGTTGTGTTCAATCCGGGTCAAACGTAGTGTTTTTCCATTGAAAATTCTCATTAAAGCCTCTAGAGATGTATGTTCAATAGGTATAGCAATATTCTCATTATGTGGGTGTTCTTTAGAACCTGCCATTCTCTTCGAAAAAAGTTAGACGTCTAAACCCGAAAATTGTCTGACTTCTAGAGGGTATCTAGACATTCAGTCTTCTGAATTAATTACTTCCCTCTATCTTCTGTGTCCATATTCCGTAAAGCATTCGGCACTGCCTGGTCCCGTGGAAGGCGACTATTTCCTCGGAATGCTCTCACGGGCGCGGCGCCCATACAAATCTCCCCGGTCGAACGAACGAAACGTATTCGTTCGAGAACTATTGGAGACATTGTTTCCGTTTTGTAGATTAGTTTCATTCACATTTTTGTGTTACAGGATTGCTACAGCTGATCTCCAAGACGAAATGTGGTTTTTTTGTCTATGTTTTAGCGCGAGAAATTTGGAATATTTCCATTGTTATTATTTCTTTATCAATACTCAGAAACTTTAATCATATTGGGTTTTTATAAAAATATAAATTACGATAACCTGTGGTAATCGTAAATATTGTTTTAGGTAAGTAGTGGAATAAAGATAAATCGGAGTTGGCGCTGTATACCGAAGTAGAAGTACAATACCTACATATGAGGCCGTTTTATCTTATTCTTACTAATGGCAATTAAAAAAAATTACCACGCATAGGTAATAGATAATACGGGCTGGTATCCGCAACTCCACGTCAATGCGCGTATTTTGCGTATGGGTGGGAAAATCGATTGCTCGATCCACCCCAGCTCCTCAAAGAAGGCCAGCAGCGCCTTGATATTACTGACAACCTCACGGAGAGTACCTGGGTTACCGAAGTACTTTGCCCTGTATGCGGCGACCACCGGGCAGTTTAGAAGCACATGAGCTGCTGTCTCGTCGTCCTCCATGCAGGCCCTGCACAGCGGACTGTCTGTGATTCCTCTGACAAAGAGGTGTTTAATAAATGACCCTTTCTTTCTTTCTTTTCTTTATTAAATGACCCATGGCCAGTTATAGCAGCTGTAACTGTACGCAGCTGTTGTTTAGTTAGTCGGAGAAACAGTTTCGTGAGCCGGCCATCAATTGTAGGGAGTGCTTCCTTAGCCTGCCTACACTCACCTTGGTCCGACCATAGTTTGTGATGCTGGTCCCTGGTACGCCTCCTTACCAGAGTGCGCAGTACCCGAAGGGGAGCGGCACTATGGGTTCTGATCCCACTGGTGCCATGCTCGACCCCCTTCTGGCAAGTTCGTCGGCTGCGCCGTTGCCTAGCGAGCCGCTGTGTCCCTTGATCCATTGAATGGTTATACTTTTGAGTCTACCCACCTGGTTGAGACGCTGGTGGCACTCGTATATTAGCCCAGAGTCCACTATGTGACTACTTACCATTTTCTTGTCGTATTTATTATTCACTCATTGTTTTATTTGTGTCAAGACTTTAATTTCGTTTTACATTAATGCACATTGACAGCCTGCCCGCCTGCCTGCGCCCGCGTCTCATGCATGGTCTCATCGCTTGTCATAGAAATATAGACAATAGTCTACAGCACAGACAAGTGAGGTTGGACCGTCGGGCGTCAAGCGTGAGTCGAACTTTACACCTTATTGACGGTTTTTGTTTTTTCTTTTCAAGTATTCTAGTGTTTGTATTTTATTTTATTTGATTTTATTCCCCTTGCGATTTTTAATTGATATCCGTGGGTATGTCCGTGGCATCACACAGGCCCTATCAGAATACAGCGTTGTCGGTATTTATTTTTAAATATCGCAGCTTTATGCTGAGATGGGAGCCTTTTTGGCCTCGCACAGGTCTCTTTTTTTTTAGTCTGAATTTTTATTTAATTTTTGTTTTTTTTTTTTTGTTTTTATTGTTTATTTTGTTACTTTTATATGCTCCTTTTTAACTGTATTTCCTGTGCGTGTCCCAAATAAAATATTTTTCTTTCTTTCTTTCTATCTGCTAATTAAGAACAACAGATACATATAAGCCACACTTTAGGGATTTAAATATTCTGACAGTACCGTCGCTGTATATTTACGAGGTTTTGATGTTTGTAAAAACCAATATACACTTGTTTAATCATATAGAAAGTCAACGTCGCTCAGATAAGTTACAAACAATAATCACCAGAACTGCGTTTGCTTATAAAAGTGTCTATGCAATGGCACCAAAATTGTATAACAAATTACCTTGTCATATTAGAAATAGTAAGAATAACAACGAATTCAAAAGTAATCTCTTTAAGCTACTAAATGACAAGGTAAATTATTCAGTCAAGGAGTTTCTGGATGACAAATTTTGATCAATTTTATAATTTATATTTTTAATTGTTTAATTTTTTTCTTTGTGTTTTTGCAATCTTTTGACATTATGTATTTTATTATTTTTTTTCTATTTTCATGACATTTTCCCTATTTTATTATGGTGCTTTGTTGTAATTATTTTATTTTGATATGTTGACTAGGTACTTATTATTTTTTTATTACGTGAAAGAGTGTACACCTTTAAGTAGTAGTACACCTTTAAGGTAGATTTTTGAGGAACAAATTATTAATTATTAAGATCTCATGTAAAATGTACCAAAAACCACACCAATAAATGAATTTCAATTTTGAATTTGGAGGCCAGACTGATTGGTCGGTAGGATTTGGCGTTTGTGTAGTCACCCTTACCTAGCTTAGGGATGAATATAACTTTTACTTCCCTCCATCCTTTTGGAACGTATCTAAAGGCCAGGCACGCTCTCAATAAAGGTACCGCAACAGAGATTCCCCCCACTGTAGTAAGGCGGGGAAAACTCCATCAGGACCAGCTAACCTTAAAAGGATGGAAACTACGAATGGCCCATAGAATTCTTTCCAACGTGATCACCCTGCCTGCGTAAAGCCAATCATTGTCTGATGGCGTTTGTACAGCGTCTAGCCAGTCGATTACCTGCGTAAAGACACATCCAGGGAAGTGAGTTTCAATAAGGATGTGTCTCGTTTCTTCTGGCGAGGAAGTAAGTGTATTATCAGGCTTACGGAGGGTAGCGGGCGCAGGTGTCTCCTGTTGCGCCAGTGCTTTTCTTAAATTTGCGCCATCGCGTGGTACTACTGAATCTGATGCCTTACCTTACCGCACTTGCGCTCCAGATCAGCGCCCCACCAGGGTTGTTTACCCGTTGTGTTACGCGGAGTATGACCACGCATAACTTTTTACAGAGTTGTCCGATTTGAACGATTCTTGTTTTATTCGGAAGAGTATGTACCTCGAACAAAGAGTATTAAACAAAGAAGTAGTAGTAGTATATAAGTTTTTTATATTTCTATGATTAAACCACTTGAGAGCTGATAGACCGATTTCGCGGCTGCAAAAATTTAAAAAATTTCGTCATGGGTGTCATTTCCAGGGTTTTTGAGGACGTTAAAACCGATAGTGAAGTAAAAATAAAATTCCAAGATGGCGGCTGCGGAAATTTTCAAAGTTTTCGTCATGTGCGTCGCTTCCATATTTTCGAGGGCGCTGAAAACGCAATTTTCGCAGCCGCCATCTTAGATTTTGATTTTGACTTCACTATCGGCTTTAGCGTCCTCGAAAACCATTAGTACAGATAGAAAGGGCCAGATGTATTGACAATACCCTAGTGAAAGAAAGGGACTTTTTAAAAAGACATGAGCGCGGTATATAAGATAAGATAATTTTTTAATTGCGTAAAACATAAACATAAACATACGTGTTATTATAGATTAAGAGATCATACTGTTTGTAAATTGGCCGATTGATAATAAACACTATTTTGTTCTGAAACTGTTCTTTTATTATTTAATTTAGAATTACAAAACACTGAGAAAACTTTCTTGCGTGCAAGCCGCCAAGCCCGGAAGAGAGAGGAAGTGTTGCCCGCATACAAAAATATTAATGTATCATAAAGCCATGGGTATACTAATACATACATGTTTTGCTCTTAAAATTAAAGCATGCAAACTGTATAAATTAGAATTTATTTTTACTATAAAATTAAAAAAAAAGTCAAAAACTATCAAATACAAGAATAATGTCAAAGTTACTAGTTAAACGTCAAAGTTATACCATATAGATAGATAGATATAAACAACTACGAGTAGTTTAGCTTGAGCCCTGCAACTGTTCAATATTATTAAATTATAAATAAATATTACTTACCAATGAAAAGTTATGCCATCTTTTTTATAGCTGGTCTAGCTTTTGCCAGCGGCTTCGCCCGCGTGGATGTAGGAAAATATCCGACGGGAACGAACTACCGAGAATTCCTTTCTTATTCCTTGTTTACAATATAAAGGGAACCTCTGTGCAAAATTTCAGCTTTCTAGATCCAAGGGTTTGGACTGGGCGTTGATGAGTCAGTCAGTCAGTCAGTCAGGACTTCTCATTTATATATTATATAGAAGATGATCTAGACGATGATAACATAATTATTTTTATTTATGCAGAAATGTTTTAAAGGTATCAAAATAACCGCGTGTGGAGAGATCCAACATCTGGCAAAACTAAAATAGCCACTCATATCAAACATAAGTGAAATTTCATTTATATGTCGTGAGCCTAAGTCGCCTGTATGAGCAGTCAAGAGGCTGTACAGCCATTGACCTCGAAGGTTCCTTGTAAAATTTACTAATTTTACTTGGGTAGTTTTTGTGTTAGCATTCGTATTTTTTCCTCTTAGTCTATGTGGATGATGTTCCAATTTATTATGCAGTTGGTATTCGAATTTGTGTGGGGTTTACACTGACCTCTCATTGTAAGGAAATCCATCCGAGATCAGCTTATACTGGAAATGTATAGCTTGATCTGTAGCCGTACCACAACAAAAAAGTGAAAAATAAAAACTTCTTTACAAAAAAAAACAACTGGCTTCCAAAAAAAAACACTACAAAGTGAAAAATAACTTTATTTTCGGAAATCGGGGGCAAAAAACGAAAATACAAAAAAAAACTTATTTTTCACTTTTAGTGTATTTCTTGGAAGACACTTGTTTTTTTTTCTTTGCAAAAAAAAAATGAACCTTATTCTTTTAATAAAGAGGTCGAAAAGTGGTTCTCCACCAGTGTCCACGATGGTAACCACACTGTACCTCCTCTATTTCATATGTCTCTATGATCCACTGCAATTTTCTACGTCCTGACATAACACTAGGTACCTACTCCAGCACAAAAAACTAGTTCCGCGGAAACAAAGCAGGAAACCAGCGCTTGTTATTCAATAAAAGAACTCGTCGATGCAAGGAAACGCTTGAAAAAACCTCCCATTGCAATTTTCTGCGCCAACCTGAAAGTAAATCGAGAGAGCGAGCTATGCATTCTAATTATATACACAATGAACTCTTGCCGCCTTCTCTTTACGAATCTGACTTCAGTGCACAATACATAAACTAGAAATAGTTTCGAACTCTACTTGTTCCATTCTCTTTGTAAATCTCGCAAAATTGGCGTGAGAATGTTTCCTTATGGAAAAAGGATGTTACATTATGTTCGCCTGTATAGTATTGTTTTTTTTTTTAATGTACTAATGGTACTTTCATCGATATTTTTTTTCAACTTTGAAAATTCTTTCTTCATTTAGTAGAGGAAGCTTTAGAGGTCCTATATCAATTTTATTAACTTTGCTTGGATTATTTTTGAGTTAGCTTCGATAATAAGTATTTAATCCACTTTGTGTATCTTGATGTTGTTCTAATACTTCCTGTCACTGTTGTTTACATAGCAAGTACCTACGAATTCTAATTGGTGTGGGGTACGTACCATAACAAAAGAAAACCGGCCAAGTGCGTGTCGGGCCACGCACAATGAAGGGTTCCGTAGTTGAAAAGAATTTATCCCAAAAACAAACATAACATTGTAATTGAAAAACATATACGTCACGGTCGTATTCTCCAACTGCAAATTTATGTTTGTAATCCCAATTTTTTTTTTTTATATGATAAAATTACAAGTTAACGATTTTCGGTCTGCTGTGAGACCTTGCTTCTTGCCAAATTTCAAGATTCTAAGCCAGCGGGAAGTACCCTATATTTACTTTTCTTACTTGCGGTTTTGATTTCCTTGCCAGTATCAAATTAAGTCGCATAAATAGTCGTATTTTTTATTGCTTTAACTTAGAAGCTTAATTTTTTTAGAGCTCTAAGGGACCATAGACTTACGTATTTGATTTAATTTCAGCTTGACCTCCACGCGTTCCTAAGAAAAAGGATCTTGACAGACTGACAGAAAGACAGACAGACAGACAGACGGACAACGAAGTGATCCTATAATTATTACTATTATGATCCTGTGTTGTCCCACTGCATGGCAAAGGCCTCCCTTCCCGGTCTATTGCGATTGCGGGCCAATCCCTTAAGAAGGTCCAGCTCATCCAGCCATCTAGTTCTGGGCCTGCCGCGTAGTCGTTTTCTGCTATTTGGGATCCACTGAGTGGTGGTTTTTGCGTATTGCTGCTCCGACGTGCGACAGATGTGGCTAGCCCAGTTCCACTTTAGTCCAGCAGCTGTGCGTCCCGCGTCCACTATTTGTATTTTCGAACGAATTACAGAGCATGCGGTCTGTGAGTTTGACACCTAGTTATACTTCGTTCCATAGCCCGTTGGCAGACTCCAAGTGCGGACTTTTGACGCTTTGTAAGAGACCATGTTTGCGCTCCGTAGGTGAGAAGAATGCACATTTCCATGAGCTTTTGTTATAGTGAAAGCGGGAGTGGTTCTTTCATGAGATATTTCATCGACCGTTCTTCCAGACGTCGTCTGTACGTTGAGCGACTTCTTTGTCCTGTCTCGTCTGAACGGATACTATTTGGCCGATGTAAATATACTCATGGGCATACTCAACCTCCACACCCCCAATTTCTACGTTGCGTTCGGTGCTGTTCGTCAGCAGCTTTGTTTTCGACATGTTCATTGTAAGTCCGACTCGAAGACTGGAGTGGCTCAGTTGTTCGAGCATTCGGCCTATCTCAGCTGCTGAGGAAGAAAAGGTGACAATGTAGTCGGGTTCCGTTTTTTTCCTTTTGAGGTACGGAACCCTAAAAACAACCGACTTCCAAAAAAAAAAATACTAACAAAGTGAAAAATTACTTTAATTTCGGAAGTCGTCTGCTTGACTGCTGATTTTTATGTATGTTTCACAGAACATTGTTAATAATTAATAATCAATACTGCCTCGCGTCGATGGTTTTTTCCGAAATAATGATACTCGGAGAACTATTTCAATACTATTAATTTGTAAGTAGCCAGACCAATCGTAGCTGCCAAACATCCCTCAGACACAATTAAAAGGCCGCTGTTAGTATGAGCGCGACCGTGATAATTAGATGATTTGTGTCTGGGGGGTGTTTGACCGCTACGATTGGCTGCTTACAAATAGTATTAAAATAGTTCCCCGAGTATAATTATAAAAATTAAGACTCAAACTATGAGTAAGATGACACCAGTGAGTAATATTTGTACGTAACCTGATAAAGTACGACACAACTTAGATGTAGCACAGATTTGAAAATTTGCATTCGTTCATTTCAATTTTACGAATGTAGTTGGTTATAATGACTTTGAAAATGTGTGCCAGGGAAGTATGTGCAGTTGATTCGCGCGATATACAGTCGATACAGTACCCAAGTCCGGTCTACAGTGGGCACTACTGGCAGCTTCGATGTGGCTGTCGGCTTGCACCAGGGGTCTGCACTCAGCCCTTACCTCTTCGTGCTGATAATGGATGCTCTTTCTTCGGATATCCAGGAAGAGGCTCCCTGCTGTATGCTGTTCGCCGATGACATTGTGCTGGTTGCCGAGAGTGGCTTAGAGGTCCAGAGCAGATTGGAGGTGTGGTGTAAAAGACTGGAGACCGTTGGCCTGAGAGTAAGTCGGACCAAAACAGAGTATTTGTTTTGTGATTTTGGCGGTCTCTCCGGTCCTGTGCCCATATCTCTTGCCGGAACGCCCTTACCGATCTGCTCCGACTTTCGGTACCTCGGGTCGCTTGTCCAAGGGGATGGCGAAGTAGACCGAGACATAACGCACCGGATCAACTCAGGATGGATGAAATGGCGACAGGTTACAGGAACAACTTGCGACCCACGGATGCCCCTCAAGTTGAAGGGGAAAATTTACAAGTCCGTGATAAGGCCTGTCATACTTTATGGATCGGAATGCTGGGCAGTGAAGAAGACGGATGAAAAAAAATTGCATGCAGCGGAGATGAGTATGTTGAGATGGATGTGTGGAGTGACGTGAGTGAGAAATGAGTATATAAGAGGAAGTTTGAAAATGGCGCCAGTGACAGAAAAGTTGAAAGGAAATTGTTTGTCTTGGTATGGGCATGTAATGAGTAGAGACGAAACACATGTGACTAAATGAGTGATGAATATACATGTTGATGGATGGAGAAGCAGAGGAAGGCCAAAGAAAAGATGGATGGATTGTGTGAGGAATGATATGAAAGAGAAGGGAGTGAATGATAGCGTGACGGTTGACAGGGGAGAATGGAAGAAGAAAACGTGTTGCGCCGACCCTAAGTAATATGGGATAAGGGCAGGAAGATGATGAGTTGGTTATAATGACTTTACAAGTTGTTGCGATTGCGTAAAGATCATTTTCGCATAAAGATGTAATTAAGATTGATGATTTTGAAGGCGCACTCAGTTCGAATCGTGATCGGTTTTACGAATTTTGCCGATGTTACATCTAAGTTGAGTCGTACTGTACCTGAAAACTGGTCGTCGGCCCAAGCTAGCAGGTATGCGTACGTTCAAAGTACATACTAACACTACTCTATCCCATACATTTTGTTAATCAGAAAATAAGTAAGGTCTGGCGGCCCTGGGATTTTGCTCTAATACCTAAGGGGCCAGTGGGGGTTGAAGCAGGAACTAGCGACGCATGTATTCAGTCTTCATGAAACCCGCGTGATGATCAAATGACACAGAGCTAACCTCGTAATATTCATATCTGTTATATAAGATGGTTTTGAGTCAAACTCAATAATAAAACACTTATATCAAATAACAACACGAAAATGTTATCTTTTTAACAGACTTCAAAAAAAAGGAGGTTATTCAATTTGACCGTATATATATTTTTTTATGTGTGTTCGCGGATAACTTCGTCGTTTATGAACCGATTTTTATGATTCTTTTTTTGTTGGAAAGGAGATATTTCAAGGGTGGTACCATGATAAGGAAACCAGGATCTGATGATGGCATCCCAGAGAAATCGAGGGGAACCTTAAAATTTTATAGGTACACTTATAGCGATTTGGGTATTTTTTATAGTAACTCGTGCATTTGCTCCCAGAAAGCACCATTTAGTGAAGTGAAACTGATGAGGAAGACCAGAGATGGCTATTGGAACTACTCAATAATACGTATTTCACGGGTTGCGATTCGATTATTGCTAAGCAATTTATGCTCGTCACAATACATATGTTGAAATGGAGCTGATGGTGACTTCACCATCAGGTCCAGTTAACCTGGTTCCTTACTGGGAGAACTCCTCAACAATTAACGTCCTTTTATCGGGAAAAGCAATATTTTGTAAAAGGTGATGAGCAGTTGACATTAGGCTATTGTAACTTAGAGGAATTACAGACTGACCCACTAAAACGTGAAAAATAAAAAACTTTTTTTCAAAAAAAAACAACCGACTTCCAAAAAAATACTATAAAGTGAAAAATAACTTTAATTTCGGAATTCGGTGGCAAAAAGCTAAAATACAGATCCAAAGACACCGACTTCCGAAACTAAAGTTATTTTTCATTTTGTAGTAAGTATTTTTTTGGAAGTCGGTTGTTTTTTTTTTTATAAAAAAGTTTTTTTTTGGCAGGGCTGTCGTGTTTTTTAATTTTTTTAATTATTTATTTTTTCTGTGAATCTTTTGTTTTAAAACTTATTAGAACACAATACTCATTTATCAGTTCGCCGAGTTCGTTAACTTCGTCGAGTCAATAGACTTAACATGTCTCAATAGATTTTCAACTTGAAAACAATGGAAAACAATATAATGGAGAGAGAAATTTTCATTACCTACTCCAGCTTCCTTTCCACTCCACATCGCAATAGCTTCAGAACGGATAACAGCTGCAAAAGTTTAATGAATACTAGAAAACAAATTCCTGTTAGTTCCGTACAAACTAAGTTATCGGTTGCCAGCATTAAGTTTCTAGTTTAGATCGAAATCAATTTGGAAACTGCACGAAGTTTTTAGAGTTACTCTTATCAAGAGTTTGAGGAAGTTGCCAGGGGAGACGCTCCGACGTAAACTAATTTGTCATCGAATACGTTACACACGGAACATTTGATCGATATTGTACGGTTTTGGGAGTTTCTGTCCCCAGTGTAGTTTCTAGAGAGAATATTTTGTTGAATGTCAACAGACTTAATAAATTTATGAACCATTTTGAAGTGATACGTGAACAAGAGCAGCACCAAAAAGGTTTGGGGTACCTACTAGATGGTAAAATAAAAACCGGCCAAGTGCGTGTCAAACCACGCACAATGAAGGGTTCCGTAGTTGAAAAGAATTTATCCCTAAACAAACTTAACATCCCAAAAAAAAAATGTTTATGTGATAAAATTACAAATTAATAATTTTGGACTTTTTCCTTTACTTGTGCTATGAGACCTTGCTTCTTGCCAAATTTCATGATTCTAGGTCAACGGGAAGTAGGTTTTGATTTACTTGCGAGTATCAAAATATGTCGCATAAATGACCGTATTTTTTGATCGCGTTGACTTCGAAGCTTGATTTTTTTTGAGCTCCAAGGGACCGTAGACCTACAGATTCGATATTAATTTCAACTTGATGCCTCTACGTGTTTCTGAGAAAAAGGGTCTTGACAGACAGACAGACACCGAAATGATCCTATAAGGGTTCCGTTTTTTTCTTTTGAAGTACGGAACCCTAAGAATATGTCAGAAGTAGAGCATCTAGACGCTGCGGTGAGTACTTGTTAGGCACTTTAATTGTATCTTATTGTGATGACTCCTGATATCATGCATGAAACACAGATTGTTTATTACTGTAATACATGTCAGGGCCATTATTATCTAGCTCTCATTTAATAACTAACGCAGAAACAGCTAGGAAAGAACTTTTATGTTTTATAATTGTCCACTAAAACAATCGCGTCCCTGCGCGTTATCTCTTACATAAAAACTCAAGAGACCTGCCAAGGTCGTCCCGGACCACGCGCAGTGAAAGGTTCCGTAGTTAGAATGAATATAATATTTACGCCTACACATTATTCATATTATTCAGCGCAAAAATAAGTTTGTCACCATCATCAAACTCAAAGCATTTATTTTCAAATAAACTAATTACAAGCACTTTTGAATTGTCAAGGAGTGGGTCAATCAGAAAAATGAAGCTAGTTGCCCATTCCAAAGCGTAGTAGGTTCCTATGGAAAAAAACGGGCAAGAAATTCCACGGATACTCTTATAAATCAAAGTATTGTTACAAAATATTGGTTATATAATTCATGTTGAAAATATGCATGTGATAATAATGTAAAAAGATGTGCACGTTAAAAGCTTCAGCAATAAAAACCTAAAAATAATTGAAAAATTTAATGAAATTAAAATAAGCCGTGGCTGCTAAGAGATGACCAGTACTGACGGCGGCGGCGCCCGATCACGAACATGACGCGTGGATGAGCACTATTTCGCTTAACCATTTTGAGAGGAACTTGATAATCCAACACAGCCGCCACCACCAGCATTTGATCATCATCTGCCTTTTTCCTTTGCCCTATGTTGAGGTCGGCTTCCAGACTTACCAGGTGCAGCTGAATAGCAAAAACAAGTTAAGTAGTAGTATTTCTCTGAAAAAGTATGAAAAACAAAGTTATATAAATCTCAGAAATAAATATATATCTCAAAAACTACTGACTTAAGGTGTATCCGCAGTGGTAGCCCGCGAAATCCAAATTTTCTTGCGTTTTTTGCAATTTGCAGGTCAGTCTTTCATATATTATTTACAATCACTTATACTAAACTACACTTCTGGACACATCTTTTGGCCCACCTTGTATTTTCAGTTTCGTTTGGTCCTAGCTAAAATTTTATATTAGGTCGAGCAAAAAGTTTTTATGCAGTTTTGGCACATTCACAATTTTATTCAATAGTCTTTTTTTGAATTTCGAACACAGAATTTAAAGAAACAAAAGACAATTTGGAGCCTGTTTGTTGATATCAAACAATCGAATACTAAGAAAACTTGGTTTTATTGGTTTACTTGGATTTAATTCTTGAAAGAGTGATTGATATCTTTGGTTTTGCAACAAACATTACTTATTCTTAACATTAAGGTGAGGTTCTATCAATAATCTATGCATACTTCACCTGAAGTCGCCGCCCAAGCTGTGGTACTTATTCAGGCCGGACACAGCCAAAGAAACGTGAGTGCTCAACTTAATTTAAGTCGATCTGCGGTCCGAAATGTTTATCGGAGATACCTAGAGACTGGCGGCTTTGTTCGTCGCCAAGGAAGGCCACGATCTCGGGTCACAACTGAAAGGCAGGATCGATTCATCGTGACGACCAGCTTGAGAAATCGTCACCTTACCTCCATTGAGATACAAAACCAACTTCGCGACTTCCACGGAGTATCTGTGAGCGCTCGAACTGTTCGGAGAAGGTTAAAAGAACGCGATATGGTACCATACAAGTCAGCTAATGGCCCCAAACTAACGCGAGCCCACCGAACAGCGCGCCTTCATTTCGCACGCAGTCATTTAAATTGGACACAGCAAGATTGGAGCCGTGTACTCTTTTCTGATGAGTCTAAAATTGTGTTACATGGCAATGATGGAAGGAAGAAGGTCTACCGACGTAAGGGAGAGCGTTTCGCACAATGCTGCTTTGAAGAGAGGGTTGCTTATGGCGGTGGCTCATGGACTGTCTGGGGCGGTATATCCGCGAGCGGCAAAACTCAACTTGAGGTTGTTACAGGACCACGGCTGCCAACATTAAATGCTGAAAGGTACATTCGTGAGTGCTTAGAACCTCACGTGATACCATACGCGGACTATGTGGGCCCAAATTTCCTTTTTATGCATGATAATGCAAGAGCCCATGCGGCCGGCATCGTCAGGGAATATCTTCGGGATGTGAATATCACAGTTATGGACTGGCCAGCCAGAAGCCCAGACATGAATCCCATTGAGCACATGTGGGACGAGCTAAAAAGACGTGTTAGGGCTCGTCAGCCAGTTGCCCAGACGATGCAGGAGTTGAAAACTGCCATAGAAGAGGAATGGGAGATGATCCCTCAAAATTTCATAGAGCGGTTGATAAACTCTATGCCTAATCGTATGAGAGCTGTGGTAGATGCCCATGGAGGCAACACGCGTTATTAAATTAAACCTTTATTTGATAAAACATGTTTTTTATTCAAAAATCAATTGCCTTTAACAAGGCGCATATCCGACTTGTTAGGCGTAGCTCCATGCCGTATGGTATTCTGAATTCAAATTTAAAACAATACGATCGAAAAAGATGGTAAAATGTATCAGGTTTAAAACTGCATCAACAGTTTTTGTTCAATCTAGAAATCATATTTCGGTAGGGGCCATCGAAACCTAAACTCTAAGGTGGGCCAATAGATGTGTCCAGAAGTGTATATATATGTGTATAAGATAATAAAATACTGTATCTTAAGTCTAAACACAATCAACACACCCACGAACAACAATGTTTCCCAATGCGAAACTACTGCAAATGTATACATTATTAAAATGTCGGGTACTTACACTATTTTACTCCGCGCATAACACTTTGTTGCAACAGCAATTAATCTCGTCTGCTCGACGTCCGTCTGTCACTGCAGGGATCCAGCAGAATATCAGCGTCAGGTATATTGTCTGACACATGCTGAGCTGGACTCCCATTTGGTGCACCCTTGAGACGCACACCGCACTGTGTATAGTCGATGTCAATTTGTTTTAAAGTACTTACGTCATAGTGTCAATTTTTTTTTCTTTTTATTTCTTTTGTACGTTTTTCTTCTCTTTTTTTGTTTTCATTATTGGCATCTTGTTTTTATATTGATTTAATTAATTGTACTTGTGTCTGTTGTGCTATATCTTTTGCACCAAATAAATGTTTTATCTATCTATCTATCTATCAGTCTGAAATCAGACCATTCCAGGGCAAATCTAACTTACGAGATGTATCAATCAATTATAATTATGTAAATACATATTTGTTATTGTCGCGAATCATATTTTGATCAATATACAACCTGAAACTGACCTGCAAATTGCAATGATAATAATTGCAAAAAAAAAAATGAATTTCACTGGCTACCACTTCGCATATTCAAATTTTCATCAATATAGGGTAAGTAATCTTCGACTAAAATGGTTGTGTAACATCCGGACGGATGGACAGACAGAAATGTCTAAGTTATAAGGGTTCCGTTTTTGTCATTTGACTACGGAACCCTAAAAACGTCTATCTAATGTTATCGAAGTCAGAGGTTATTTTTCCAGTATATAAATAAAGCAGTATACTAATCTAATGCCGTAAATCATATCGTATCATCAACCATGTTGACTTCGAAGCTTGATTTTTTTAGAGCTCTGAGGGACCGTAGACGTACAGATTTGATATTAATTTCAACATGATACCTCCACGCGTGCCTGAGAAAAAGGGTCTTGACAGACAGACAGACAACGAAGTGATCCTATAAGGGTTCCGTTTTTTTTCCTTTTGAGGTACGGAACCCTAAAATAAATAAAAATAAATAAATAATAATAAATATAAGAATATGTCAGAAGTAGAGCTTCTAGACGCTGCGCTTTGTACTTGTTAGGCACTTTAATTGTTTGTTATTGTGATGACTTCTGACGTCACGCATCATTCACAGATTGTTATTATTGTAATACATAATATGTCAGGGCCATTATTATCTTGTTCTCATTTAATACCTAACGCAGATTTACGCCTACACATTATTCATATTATCGACCTCAAAAATAAGTAATAATAATAATAATAATCGTTTATTAACCAAAAAATGTTTTACATTTCCTTAAAAATAAAAAAAAAATAAACTACACCTTAAAATAAAGTTAGGAATTAAGGAAACAATTTTAATAAATTAACTTGTGGACTTCACACTAGGTCAAGCCTGTCTCGTGGAGTCCTAGAGCGTTTTAAACAATCTGAATTTTCAGGGTCGATACTGTATTTAATTTTAAATTAATTTATTAGGTACATATTGTTTTGAAATTTTAAGTTTGTGATCATCACCATCTGCGTAGCCCTTTCCCAACTATGTTGAGGTCGTCATCCAGACTTAGTACCAGATGCAGCTGAATACCAAAAAAGTTTGTATTTAATAGTATTTCTTGAAAAAAGTATAAAAAACAAAGTTGTTTCTGCGGTTGTAACCGAAAATATATATCTCAGAAACAGACTTAAATAGCAAATTCACTAAGCAATATCATAATCTTTTTAATATTAATTGGATCAAACAGTACCCGAAACGCTTATGTGCATTTTTTTTTTTTTAATAAATACACCTTCTTTCCAATTTCTATTGTTATAGTGCAAGTAGTCTTAGAGTAAAATGGCTGTGTAACATCCGGACGGATGGACAGACGGACGGACTGGCAGAAATGTCTAAATTATAAGGGTTACGTTTTTCTCATTTGACTACGGAACCCTAAAAACGTCTATCTAACATTATCGAAGTCAAAGGTTATTTTGCCAGTATATAAATAAAGCAGTATACTATTCTAATGCCATAAAACATATCGTATCATCAACCATGTGGCAACTAATAGTTCTGTCAGTGTTTTTAACTACTGCACATGCGGACATTCAAGATTTTTATGGAAATTGGACAGCCGTGATGGAGTTCCCCGACAACACGACTGCGTCCAGTTCAAAATTTTGTCTAAAATATTTTATCTCCAAAGATAATGATTTACAATGTAAATGCACCGCCGGAAAGAACACAACGTTATTAGATTTTTACTTTCCAGACTGTCCCTTTGGAAACAGTGACCCCCAGAACATTTTAAGTTTTAAATGGCCAGTTGTTGAAGCAACGTCAGCAGCAGAAGTTGTGAGCTCTTTGGGCGACTCCTGCAGATGTGGCGTAGAACATTTTTCCAAACGTTTGGTTGCGAGGAGGATGAATGATAACTACTCCATATTCTACGTGCAAGATCATACTTTAAGGGTCTACTACAATTCAGTGGAACCTAACAATGCGTTTGTGCTGGCAAGAAGTGTTCAAACTGCTTCTGAAATACAGAAGTTTGTAAACCAAGTGCAGGATTTGAGCGGAAGAAGAGGAAAAATATTATTTTCCCAAGCTTAGTGCTTTCTGCTTTCATAAAATTGGTGCTTTGTGCGTCAATCTTGTAGGGTATATTGTATTTTATATACCTACTTAAATATTCAATGTTTTTTTGTCTTCATTAATATAAATATCGCAGGCATTACTATCTATGATAAACATTTTTTTATGATGTAATGTAATCAGAAAATATTTCGTTTGCACTCTATGTCAATACCGTCACATTCCATTATTGTCACATCCCTGCAAAAGTTAATATCTGTATATTTAATTAATAAATCATCAAGTTAAAAGCGATTGTCTTTATTCCTGTTAGTATTTTTCTCGTATAAATTTTCTTACAAATTATTGCATCAACAAACAACTTAATAAAAGTTATCTATAAGTACCTACTTAAATAAGTACAGAAAAGTGCCCTCGAGAGTTTGACAGATTATAATACGCATATTAAAACCTAGTTACATAATTCTAAACTTACAAGTTGATCAAACTGTAAGTTGTACCTAATAAAGTACTTACTTGTCTAACCGGATGCAGCTGAATACCAGTATTTTACATGGAGCGACTGCCTATCTGACCTCCACAACCCAGTGTAACTGGGTAAGTAATACGATACCCCGGGTTAGGGGTCATTCGGCCCACTATGGAACTGGGCCCGCGGACCAGTTACCCCTTTTAAAATTTGATAGTGGTAAACTGGGCCCACATCTGTTTTGCTTTCAATCAAGCGAAGGGTGGCTTAAAATGGCTTATATAATCTAGTCATTTCTGGCACTCGCCGGCCGCTACCGCGGCGCCGCTCGCTTCGCTCGCTCGGCTCGTGCGTGGAAGGTCACAGTTTTAACCTAACCTAACCTATATATTTTTTGACATATTTTGGTATTTAAAAAAAATATATTATATTATATATGTAAATGCTTGTACCTGTATATATATTGTATACTTAATAATATTATATATAAGCCATTTTAAGCCACCCTTCGCTTGATTGAAAGCAAAACAGATGTGGGCCCAGTTCCATAGTGGGCCGAATGACCCCTAACCTGATACCCCTTGGTAAGACTGGTTGTCACACTTACTGGCTTCTGACGACTCGAAACGACTGTCAAAGATCCACGAATGACAGCCGGGACCAACAGCTTAACGTGCTTTCCGAGGCACGGATGAGTCTCGGTACGTAAAGATGGTCACCCATCCACGGACCAACTCCGGCAAGCGTAGCTTAACCTGATGGATCGACCCGTGCGGCTGTTAGTACCTAGCCACGAGCTCCTCCTCTCTTACTTAAAATCTTTATATATTTATTAAAGAACACCAACATACAGCATATACATTCAGCATTGGTTCACAAGAGTATTTAGGAATGGTATTACTGCTAATGTATACATAAATTATAGGTGTACATAACATTTAAAGAAAAAAGACATTGGACAGAAACTGCTTATAACCTAAAGGTAAAATTGAAAATTTAAACATAGTCATATAACTTCAACAAAATACAACAATGAATATAACACATATAATTCAGATACATATACATATAATTCTACTCTAACAGAAAATATGTGCATAATCAGCCTGTAATGTTCCCCACTGCTGGGACACAGGCCTCTTCTATGTGAGAGGGTGTGGGCTGAATCTACCACGCGGGCCCAGTCCGAATCATTAGATGTCACACATCTTCGAATTTTTGGTTCTAGGACATACCAGTTTCCTCATGATGTTTTCCTTCACCGTTTTGAGAGCAGGGGTGTTGAAAACATTTATACAAAGTAAAGCGCCTGCCTGGGTTCGAACTCACGACCACACGACTCGTAAGACGGTGCCGTTACCACTGGGCCACCACTGCTCTCTGCTCTCTCAATAACAGAAATTAATTATGTGACTAAGGGTGGGTTGCACCATCTTACTCTAACAATAACAAACATCGCACCTTCAGTTCGATGTTTGTTATTATTAGGATGGTGCAACCCATGTTTGTTAAAGTTCCTGTTAGACAAAAAATGGGTTGTTCCATTTGACAATTTGTTAGTTGACGTCATAACTTTAACTGTAACCTTAACCGCCCACGCTTCGTTGGTTAAAGTTATTGTTAAATATCTATCACTTCTGTCAGACGCGTTGAATGTCATGTCCCTGCTCCGAACTTTATCTTTTACATTTTACATGACGGTGCAACAGAAGGTAGTCATTCCATGGTCATTTTAACTTTGACGGAAACTATAATCTAGCTCTTGGTGCAACCCACCATGATAAAAATTATTGTCAAGTATTTTTTTTTCGAATACCACCCAAGGAGTCATGGAATGTTTATATCTAGTCCAGATTTGAATTTAAGTTTTTATTGGCCATATTGTAATGGTTAACCTCTTGAGTGTCGTACGATACACCAATTGATTAATTCTTATCAGCGAACCGTGGGCACCGATATTGGTACCTACGTCAGAATGTAAGGATGTGTTAGAACAGCGCGAGGTGTATGCACAAAGCGAGGTGAAGTTTTGCACATGCTTCACTGTATTGTTCGCAGTCTTGGTTTTCTATTTGGTCTGAATCTTACTAGCTTCCGCCCGTGGCATCGCTCTCGTGGTGTGACCCACGTCCCCAGGCTTCAGACTATCCATATCTTTCATCTCAAACAGCCCTCAGCAGATTAGCCGTGAAACTCTTTATTGTATATAGGTAATTATAATTGCCGTGAAACAAACACGTAGACAGACAGTCGGACAAACTTACTTACTTTCGTTTCATAATGTCAGGCATGGATTAGTATGCATATTATTATTATTGAAGAGGACTAGTTGATAAAGCGGTTTCACTTGTCGTACGGCAAACAATAAAAACTGAAAGGATTAGAATAAAGTACATAGGTAATTTATATATATGTTTTGACGGTTCTACTTACTCCCCTGAGTTTGTTTCGCTATTTCTTCTCAGGTTAGTCAGATAGGAAATATCGACTTCATCTAGCTTATTGTTTTTTTTTTTTTAATATGACGTGTAAAAGTGATTCTGATATTCTATTTACAGAATAAACAATTTCATTTCATTTCAATGCAATATACTCCTATAAACTATGTTTTATTCAGTGAAAACTTTTATTACTAGGTCCATGGCGAAAACATACAGATTTTGCGACTTAGAAACACGTGAGCAAGCTAAGGAGAGTCGACCGTGGCGTGCCCAAATGTGTCCCATCTACCTTTAAAGTTTGACCTTGCGATTTATTGATCGTCATTGAATATTAAGCTTTAATGAGAACTATAGACGTTTCAAATTAAAAAGTTAAGGTATTGGGTATTATTGGGAAGCGTGGTAAAAGCACAAGCACATTGTCTCCTTTAGCTGTTGCAGTTAAAACTGTGGCTTTCACCATATGCCTCCCTAGTTCAGTGACTCGCAATCTAGTACCGTTGAATAATCTCGGTGCGCCCAAGTTGCACACTATCAAAACAGGCATCAATCAATCAACTCAGCCTATCGCAGTCCACTGCTGAACATAGGCCTCTCCCAGGCTGCGCCACAATACTCTGTCCTGCGCCTTCCGCATCCAGTCTGTCTCGGCCACCTTTTTCAGGTGGTCGGTCTATCTAGCCGGGGGCGTCCTACACTACGCTTGTCGATACGCGGTCTCCACTCCAGGAATCGTCTGCTCCACCAGGCGTGCATCCGTCCTTCGACAAACGTGGCCAGCCTACTGCCACTTCAGTTTGCTTACTCTGCAAGCTATGTTGGTTACTAAAACAGATAAACCTTTAATTCCAGCTTATGGGATGGCATCCCGGATAAAACAAATGGACAAAGTGTGTAGAAACTTCGCGGGGTAGTTCTTACAGTCATCGGATGACATAACTAATACACATCAGCCAGGTCATCCGTACATGTAATTCGTCCATAATTTTTTTATTAATTTTCGTAACAGCCTAATTTTTTGGTTCCAATATGGTTCTTTCACATAGCCAATTTTCATCGTGGTTGTTTTGTTGCAAATTTGGAAATACTTGCGCAATACCTAAGCGCGTCTTCCGAATCCATTACATGACAAAATTGGTTAGTGAATAGAAAGTTAGTGAGTGTATAGTTTCTAGTCGACTTTCACCTATCTCGCTCAGTCTCTCAGCGTATGCACCTTAATCTATATCACTGAATACACGCATATTAGTAGTGAGATGCAGCTTTTCAACTTTGGTCCACACATAACCTAGGTATGATGATGCTTTCAGACATGCGTTAATGTCGTCTGCTGTAGTGCCTCGCTCGATGACAGGCAAAGTCTGCCTAAAGTAAAACCACCACACCACCCATCAACGTTTGATTGCTGCACTCGTCCCTCATCCCACACGATCAGCTTGCATTGTTGCAACAGGGTGCCACTGGCGATGGCGCTGCTCTTACATCTTATGTTGCTCTTATATCTTATGTTGCACGTTGGGGTTTCTTCGCTCTAATTTAAAGACTGAATGTGCCGTCCGTCCACCACTTAGCAATGTTGCAGCGATTCCAGAGGAAGCAACAGCTAATGCAACCTGCGAATTTTTGCTAGGTAAAAAGTTTTGCCTGTACCAACCGGGGCATCAAGGAAAAAAGCCCACCACTACAG
This sequence comes from Cosmia pyralina, assembly GCA_946251885.1. NCBI lineage: Eukaryota > Metazoa > Arthropoda > Insecta > Lepidoptera > Noctuidae > Cosmia > Cosmia pyralina. The sequence continues at coordinate 16,545,383 of OX276355.1, forward strand.
TCCGTTCAGTAGTTTTTGCGTGAAAGAAATTCTTAACTAAATAAACAAAAAAAACTATTCTAATATCTAATTAAAATAAAAATGAATAAAAAATATAATTACCTATGTCTACTGTAAGTTAGTAATAAATGGCGCTCCGCTCAGAACACAATCATACCAGCGTTAAATTGGAATTCTTTTGTCAGATCCTTTCAACCATTGTTCTAAATGTTTAAAAACAAGACGGAAAAATCAGTACAGTTTTATTTTAAAATGTAGTGGTTACTAGACTATTCTAGTAACCTACTCTCGCCTATGCGAGAGTGGTGCAAGCATGCCACCGACCCTGTTCGCGAAGGCTCTGAGTCCCAGCAGAGAGCCCCGCACACTGGGGAACAGCTCCATTGTGTAAGTGATGGAGCCAGTAAAACACACAGAGATGATCACTTTGCCCATGAGCAACAGCGTGATCTTCGCCCAGACGTATTCTGGAAAGATATAGTTTATTTGTGGATAATACAATATATTACTGTGTAATTTACAAAGTAATGGCGATGTAGTACACGTTTGGGTATACATGCCGATGTTAATTAACACGTTCAGTGCCGGGAGTCCTCCAGGTTGGTTCACTCAAGTCGCTTATGGGATACCGGGAGCCAACCTGGAGGGTTCATTTAAATGTAAGTTTTTCTTAGCAAATACACTTGGAGGGATCATTTTAAATGTACGTTTTTCTTAGCAAATACACAGCAATATAAACTGTGAAAATAAAATCAGTTGTATATTTTAACAAGATTTAAAAAAAAAATTGTAGGGAATTTTGGTGGTATTTCAAGGGTGGTAAACCATTTTATGGTTGATATTCATTAAAAATAAAAATATATATTTTAGATTATAAAACAAGAGAATGAGTAGTAAATAATAAAAAATAATACTTATAGCACGACTTTATATGTCTGTCCGTCCGTCTGTCACAGCTGCTTATTTCAGGAACTTCTAATGGTGTAGACTTGAAAAGGAATCGCCAGTTTCGCCTTGAAGTGGACAAGCTGCTCAGTAAAAATTATTTTAACAAATAAATATAATTAATTCTAAAATATATATTGTTGCAAACCCAGGAAAGTTTTATTTTAAAAAAAAGCAGTATTAATCTAGTAAAAAAAAATAGTTTTTTGTTTTTCTTGAGAACGTTTAGGTACTGATCAAGTGATTTGGTACCATTAAGTTATTATTACTGCATAAAGTGTGCATTATATCTTATCGCCAAGCCGGGCGCGGGGTGTGAACGGGGTCACACTGAGCGTAAATACCGAAGTTGCGGTCCATGATTTAGGTCCAGCAGTGCTATTCTGTAATCATCTCACCGTGAAAACTTATGTGAAGTGAGCGTGGAGTGAGCTGTCAGTGTCATTCCACCTAATGCTAGGGATGGACCAGCACATTTTTACAATTATAATCGAGATCGTGGTAACTTTTAAACTATTTGTCAAGTTTATCTACATTAAATACCGAAAGCCATGAAGATATTAATTTTGATAAGAAATATAATAACACAATACTCTAAAATGTGCATTGTAAAAAAGTATCCATTTAAATGTATTTATGGCTCACTATTTTAGCTATAATGACTTCCACATAAAAGGTAGATATATGTTGTTACAGACTTTTAGTTCAAGACAAACAATCCCACGATACTAACCACGATTATTCTAACGGCTTAGGCAGCGCACGCCAAGATAGCTCTCAGAGGGCAGGAATTTGTCCGACTTACTCTATACTTATCGTTATATTGTGAACAAATCACACAAAATCTTTATATATTGTAGCCCTAACGTAACGTACGTAACGTTTCATCAAAATCCGTTCAGCAGTTTTTGCGTGAAAAAGTAACAAAGACCCATCCATCCTCACAAACATCCGCATTTATAATATTAAGCACCGGTCGATTCTGTAAAAATCTCACCGTGAAAACTTAGGTGAAGTGAGTTTGTTTTTGCTGGGAATTGACACTATTGACAGCTCACTCCACGCTCACTTCACCTATGTTTTCACGGTGAGATGGTTACAGAATCGCACTGCAAGATGTTCGTACCCAATAGTCCGAAGGTTTTTAGAGGAAAAAAATGGAAAAGTTCTCCGGAATATTGGAAAATTCAGGAAAAACTGAAAGTGCCTTTTTGTACGGGAATTCAAATTTGGACAGGGCAATATCTGTCAGGTCAGCTAGTTTTTAATTCATCGAAATAGTGCAAGCAGTCTCTGAGTAGAATGACTGTGTAACATCCAGACGGACAGTCCAGATGTGTCGAAATTATACGGTTTCCGATTTTGTCATTGGACTACGGAACCCTAAAAACGCCTATCTAATGTTATCGAAGTCAGAGGTCATTTTGACAATATTTAAATAAAGCAGTATACTATTCTAATGCTGTAAAACATATCGTATCATCAACCATGTGGCAACTAATAGTTCTGTCAGTGCTTTTAACTGCTGCACATGCGAACATTCAAGATTTTTACGGAAATTGGACAACAGTGATGCTGTTCCCCGAGAATATGAACAACATTCCGACTTGTTTAAAATATTCGATCTCCAAAGAGAATGACCTACAATGTCAATGTGCTGACGGAAAAACCACAACGCTCTTAGATTTTACCTTTCTAAAATATGGCGCTGATGAGAAAGACTTTCAAAGTTTCAAGAAATCATTCCCAGTCTTTGAAGTAAAGACTGCAGCGGAAGTCGTAAGCTCTTTCGGCATCTCCTGCAGATGTGGCGAAGAATATCATGCCCTCCGTTTGGCTGTAAAGAGGATTAATGATGACTACTTCATTGCCTACCAAGATCATACGGTTAATAAGGACTCCTTCAGTTCATCGGAACCTACCGACGCGATTGTGCAGGCAAGAACCGTTCAAACTGCTTCTGAAATACAGAAGGTTGTAAACCAAGTGCAGGATTTGAGCGGAAGAAGAGGAAAAGTAATATGTTCACCACCTTAAAAGGTAGTTACATATTGTGAGAGTGCTGTGTCTGTATTTTATTCTATATAAGGTGCCATAAAAATATCTGCCACGGCTGCAATGGGAGATAGTATTTGTATATAGATTACAATAGTGAAGATTAATTATTGATTGTCATAAATTTTTTCATACAAAAAAATGTGCGTATAAATTTGAATTGATTTAATGTATGAAACCATCCCGTAGTAATTATTGTTCATTCCCAGAACAGTTAGAAAGAGGTAACAATCGATTTCATTGACGAAGCGACAGATCGCGCGTAGTTTGTGAACCACGTCATGCAGAATAGAATAAATGTTTATTTTATTTTTATTTTTTTCTCAAATTGATTTAACTACTCCGGGGTACGAAATTTCTTCACTATTGTAATCTATATACTCAATACTATTTCCCATTGAAGCCATGGCAGATATTTTTATAGCACCTTATATAGTTAAATATTAAGTGACTTTTTGTTTTTCATTAATGCAAATAAATGGTAGGCATTACTATTATAGTCTGAATATTGTGATCAGAAAATCTCTCATTTGCTCTATATTTCACCGTCGCATCCCGTTACCGTCACATCCCTGCAAGCGTTAAATTTACTTTAGTCTGTACATATAATAAATAAATAATCAAGTTAAAAGTGATTTTATTTATTACTGTTTATATTTTCCTTGTATGTGTTTTCTTACGAATTATCTATATAAATAAAAAGAGAAGTCCTGACTGACTGACTCATCAACGCTCAGCCCAAACCCTTGGACCTAGAAAGCTGAAATTTCGCACAAAGTTTCCCTTTATAATGTAGACAAGGAATAGGAAGGAATTCCCGGTAGTACGTTCCCGTGGGATATTTATCAACTTCCACGCGGACGAAGCCGCTGGCAAAAGCTAGTTACATCATAAAACAACTTAGAGTTACTTACGAGTATAAGTACTTAGATACAGAAATGTGCCTCGAGAGTTCGACAGATAATTAATATAGGATTATCGTCACTTTGCTATTTCGCATAATAAAACCTACTTAGTCTGCGGGTGTCGACATCAAGCTGCTTCTCATATGGACAACTGTACGTCGCTTGCTCCTGCGTCACCAGGTCTGATTCTCCATATATTTTGGCTGCTGAGACCCAGAAACGTAGCATACAGAGAATAGTTTTATAAAAATGTTGCTGTTATTTTAGTAAGTACCCTATGTGTTAATCCAAGTAAACAATGTCTTCTCGCACTGACTGATGATTGCTAGAGGATAAAAAATCCTAAACCCTAACAATAGTAACGGAATATACTCGTATAACGGAACGTAAAATTACCAACTTTCATACCTTTGAAGGCAACTTTAAAGCAAAAATATAAATTCTCTTCATTCCCTATCCCGTGGGAATTTCGCAAAAAAATTGTTAAGACTAAATGTTGTTTTTTATTTATTTATTTATTTATTTATCACACACGTTTCCTTTGCCATTACAGATATCAATAAATCTAATGCGACAAAGTAACTTAAAATAAAATTTTACTTAACTAGGTATCTATACCTTACATGCTACACATACACAGTACGTGGCCCTTGTGAACTCACTCAGTACACAGGTGAATATGTCGATGGCCTCCGCCACCGTGTTAAGAGTGCGCAGCGCGCGAGTCAGCGGTGCGCGCCCCAGCAAGTTGGTGCGAAAATACGAACTATGACTCTCCCGTTATTATTATTATACTCTTTGCTATGACTACATTTCCAATCCCGTAAATCGCAAAAAGAGGTACACAAAACGGTGACCCACATATTTCTTTATTTTCTAACAAAAGCATACATTTGAATTTTCATATCCCTAACATAAGAAATGCTGGGTTTCCCATACAAACTTTTATCCCCTATATAACCCACTGTAGGATTATTTTTGAGACAAAAAGTAGGCTATGTCATTCCACTGGATGCCATCTATAGCCTTGCCAAATTTTAACATTATCCGTGCAGTTTTATGAATTTAAAAAAATCATCCCCTTAGGAGATAATTTTCTAATAACGGTGAACCACATATTTCTTTACGAGTACCTATTTCCTACCAAAAGCATAAATTTGAATTTTCTCCATAACTTAAGAAATGCTGGGTTTCCCATACAAACTTTCATCCCCTATATCAACCCTTGTAGCATTATTTTTGAGACAAAAAGTAGTCTATGTCTTTCGACACAGGATGCCATCTATAGCCTTGCCAAATTTTATCGAAATCCGTTCAGTGGTTTATGCGTGAAAAGGTAATTAAGTATGGATATGGAAGGTGTCTTACGACTTCCATGCGAACGAAGTCACGGGCAGAAACTAGTTTTTTTTTTAATAAATCCAACTTCCAACAACTTCCATCCAACCAACCCAACTTTCATCGATATAGTGCAGTTATTCTTCGAGTAAAATGGCTGTGTAACATCCGGACGGACAGTCTAGATGTGTCTAAATTATACGGTGTCCGTTTCTGTCATTGGACTACGGAACCCTAAAACCGCCTATCTAACGTTATCGTTTAAGTCAGAGGTGATTTTACTAATATTTAAATGAAGCAGTCACTTTATTGCAAGTGGAGTGCAGTAAACCACTGTATCATCAACCATGTGGCAATTAATAGTTCTGTCAGTGCTTTTAACTACTGCACATGCAGATATTCAAGATTTTTATGGAAATTGGACAGCAGTGATGAGGTTTCCTGACACTGCTGACCCCAGTCCGATTTGCTTAAAATATTCGATCTTCAAAGACAATGACCTACAATGTCAATGTGCAGACGGAAAAACCACAACGCTCTTAGATTTTAACTATGTAAAATTATCTGCTGGACAGAGCTTCCAAACTGTTCAGAAGAATTCATTGCCAGTCCTTGAAGCAAAGAGTGCATCGGAAGTCCTAAGCTCTTTGGGCGTCTCCTGCACATGTGGCGACGAATATCATACCCTCCGTTTGGCTGTAAGAAGGATTAATGATGACTACTTCATTATCTATCAAAGTCATAATATTAAGGATTTTTCACTGGAAACTACCGAGGCGATTGTGCAGGCAAGAATCGTTCAAACTGCTTCTGAAATACAGAAGATTGTAAACCAAGTGCAGGATTTGAGCGGAAGAAGAGGACAAGTAATATGTTCACCAGCTTAGTGCTTTTACGCATTAAAAAAGGTATTTAAGTACAGAGGCTAGCACATCAAGCTACCCCAATCTGTCAAATTTTCCCAATTGAATATGAACCTTATTCCTTTGCTGTAAAGTTGAAAATCGATCAAAGAAATTTGACAGATTTTGGTAGCTTGATGTGCTGGCCTCTGTACATATTGTATGTGTGTTGTGTCTATATTTTATTATATATACTTACGTAAACATTCAGTGACTTTTTGTTTTTCATTAACGCAAATATGGTAGGCATTGCTACACATTCTGAATATTGTGATTAATCTTTTTACTATTGGGATCAGAAAATCTTTCATTTTTGCACTGTATTTCACCGTCGTATCCCGTTTTTTTCACATCTCTGCAAACGTTAAATCTACTTAAATTTGTATATTTAATTAATGAATAATCAAGTTAATAGTGATTTTCTTTAGACCTAGAAAGCTGAAATTTTGCACAGAAGTTCCCTTTATAATGTAGACAAGGAATAGGAAGGAATTCCCGGTAGTACGTTCCCGTGGGATATTTATCAACTTCCACGCGGGCGAAGCCGCTGGCAAAAACTAGTTACATCATAAAACAACTTAGAGTTACTTACGAGTATAAGTACTTAGATACAGAAATGTGCCTCGAGAGTTCGACAGATAATTAATATAGAATTATCGTCACTTTGCGATTTCTCATATTAAAACCTACTTAGTCTGTGGGTGTCGACCTCGAGCTGCTTTTCATATGGACAACTGTACGACGTTTGCTCCTGCGTCACCAGGGTCTGACTCTCCGTATATTTTGGCTGCTGAGACCAAAACCAGAAACGTAGCATACAGAGGGAAGTTTTATAAAAATGTTGCTGTTATTTTAGGAGGTATATTATGGTGTCTAACGACTTCCACGCGAATTAAGTCACGGGCCGAAACTAGTTTTTTTAATAAATTCACCATCTTTCCTACTTTCATCGATATAGTGCAAGTAGTCTTCGAGTAAAATGGCTGTGTAACATCCGGACGGACAGTCCAGATGTCGAAATTATACGGTGTCCTTTTTGTCATTGGACTTCGGAACCCTAAAACCGCCTATCTAACGTTATCGCGGTTAAGTCAGAGGTCATTTTGCCAATGTTTAAATAAAGCAGTATTCAAATGCAGTAAACCATCGTATCATCAACCATGTGGCAATTAATAGTTCTGTCAGTGTTTTTAACTATTGCACATGCAGACATTCAAGATTTTTATGGAAATTGGACAGCAGTGATGCAGTTTCCTGACACTGCTGACCCCATTCCGATTTGCTTAAAATATTCGCTCTCCAAAGACAATGACCTACAATGTCAATGTGAAGACGGAAAAACCACAACGCTCTTAGATTTTAACTTTGCAAAATATTCCGCTGGACAGTGCTTCCAAAGTTTTGAGAAGAAATCATTCCCAGTCCTTGAAGCAAAGAGTGCTGCGGAAGTCCTAAGCTCTTTGGGCGTCTCCTGCAGATGTGGCGAAGCACATTATACCCTCCGTTTGGCTGTCAGGAGGATTAATGATGATTACTTCATTATCTACCAAAATCATGCTACTATTAAGGACAGTTCACCGGAAACTACCGAGGCGATTGTGCAGGCAAGAACCGTTCAAACTGCTTCTGAAATACAGAAGATTATAAACCAAGTGCAGGATTTGAGTGGAAGAAGAGGAAAAGTAATATGTTCACCAGCTTAGTGCTTTTACGCATTAAAAAAGGTAGTAAGTACATATTATAAGAGTGTTGTGTCTATATTTTATTCTGTAAACTTAAAAAATATTCAGTGACTCTTTTTCGTTTTTCATTAATCCAAATATGGTAGGCACTAGGTACTATATATATTCTGAATATTGTGATTAATACCTTTTTACTATGTAATGGAATCAGAAAATCTCTCATTTGCGCTTTATTGCATCGTCGCATCCCGTTATTGTCACACATCTGCAAACGATACATCTACATAAATCTGTACTATTATTACATAAATAATCAAATTGAAAGTGATTTTCTTTATTCCTCTTAATTTTTTCTCGTTTATGTTTTCTTACCAATTATTGTATCATAAAACAACCTACCTACTTACTTAATTAGGTACAGAAATGTGCCCCGAGAGTTCGAAAGATAGTTCATATATCTTCACTTTGGTCTTCGCATATTAAAACCTAGTTACATAATTCTCAGTAGAAACCCGGAGTCTGGATTTGTGCCCGGTTGATGGCAATTGGCTCGCCCTTTATTACATGGGACTTGAACATCATATCATCATTCTCCTGCCCTTATCCCAATCTATTTGGGGTTGGCGCAACATGTCCTTTTTTTCCATACTTCTCTATTATTCGTCATCTCGGTAGTCACCCCCTTTCTAGCCATGTCGTCTTTCACACAATCCATCCATCGTATCTTTGGTCTTCTCCTACTCTTATAGCCATCGACATTCATACTCAATACTTTCCTCACGACATTTTCCTCACTCCTCCGCATCACATGCCCATACCATGACAGCCGATTTCCGCACAACTTTTCAGTCACCGGTGCCACTTTTAGACTTCCTCTTATGTACTCATTTCTTATTCTATCCATTCGTGTAACACCACACATCCCTCTTAGCATTCTCATCTCAGCTGCATGCAACTGCTTTTCATTTATCCCTTTTGTGGCCCAACATTCTGATCCATACAAGACAGCAGGTCTAACCATTGTTTTATATATCTTCCTCTTAAGTTTAAGGGGAATGCGGGAGTCGCAGATTGTCCCCGTGACCTGCCGCCATTTCATCCATCCAGTGTTAATCCTATGCTTAACCGTCCGATCCGATACATGGGACTTGAACATAACTGGCAAAATGTGGGTGTACTATAGGTACCTACATTTCTATGATCTGTGGCCTCAACGCCCTTTGGGGATTACATGCGTGATATAACTTACAAGAACTTACGTACTTTTGAACTTACAAGTTGATCAAACTTTAAGTGGCAATTAGGTACTTAGGTACTCTTCTATCATTTGAATGAAAATGAACTTGTATAATATCTCAATTAGAAAGTTTCACTTTAACTTATTTCTGCTGCGTACGATATAATTCTATCAAAAGTACCTATGTTCAGTGGGGATAACTACCAACATACCTATCCACCCACCACCACCCACCTACCTACTAACTACTTGTTAACTTTCCTTATTATGTTACTCTAAAATTTATTTGTATCTAATAATAACCTACCTAAATACGCCAGACCATACTTACTTCTCATCATATTGTTTTGAAACAGAGTTTATATTAGATATCCTGCACCATTACTAAATAACTTATAAAGCTAAACTATTATAAAGTAGTAGGTACCGTTGCGTAAGCCCTGTATTAATTTTAACTGTACCAAAACAAAAGCCGGCCAGTTCAGTGCTCGACATAAATCTACAGACACAGGACGTGCGCAGGAACATAGCGCATTGATCGCGAATAACATAATTGACTTCGAATAATAGACCAGTGCATTATATCGAAATCACGCGACAATATTGCAACCAGTGCAACATCCTGCATTTGAACTAAATTCTAACTAACGAGCATACATACAATGATGCTCTCGCAATCTGTTATTTATATTGTTCTGATTAAATTCTCTTTTGCTCAAGTAGACGGTACATTCTGGTGGTTGAACGATAAATTAGCCAGCCTCCAAGGTGTAAAACCACCTCCTCCAAAATTTGAGAATTTGACTGAGTTCGATACAGATGAAAGTGCAAAAATCGTGTTTAGAGATGATAATCTTATTACTGATAGTGTTGTGAAATCTTCAGAAAGTATTAGTATGAGTAAAGCTGATGTCAATAAAACGAGTGACGAAGTGGTTGATCGCAATTTTATTAAATGGCCTGAAGAAGAGAAGAAAGCTTATTATGGTAACGTAGTCAATAACAGTATTCAAGAGCTTCAATCTGTTGAAGAACGAACTGATTCACCTGAGATAGGTGACAAATTCATATTTAAGTTTCCTGAAAATGATATATTTGTTTGGAAAGATTTAGTTAATACTTCTACCGCTGCCACACCCACCACAGTAAGTGAAAACAGTACTCAAAACATTGTTACCAATAAAACCATTCTTTATAATGACAAAGTATTGTTTAATATGAATTATAAAGAAAAACAGTCTGAAAATATTTGCACTTTTATGAAAAAAACTGAATGCAATCGGAACAACGGGCTCGTTTTGGATATCAAGTAAGTTACTTTATTATTGACTTTATTCACACACCAAAAAGGCGCTGATAATATCCTCTGTGCATAAATAATTTAATATATTTGTTTTGTGACAGAGACGCAAGGAAAATAAACACTGAACGCTACAAAATATGTTGCGTGCTACCGTTACAAAATAAAAACCATGACGAATCAACAATATATTTCTCTGATACCATAAGGAAGATTAAACGCTCTAAAAGATCGAATACGGAAAAATTTTCCCAAAAGCAAAGAGACGTTTTATTACAACGAAAATATGCACATCAAAGCCACAAATCTAAACCTGCTACACAGACAAAGATTGTTTCGCCAGATTACGATTATGACGATCCCTATTGGAATGTGAAAAATGTTAAGCACACAAACAAGCAGAAGCAAGAATCGAACACGAGATACGATTACACCTCAGATGATTATGTTCAAGATTATGAAGTAGAAGTTCCAAAACCGGGCCTTACTGGATTGTATTCTGATCATGGACAAAGTCCCCCCGATTGGGCATTTTTCAACAAAAATAAGGGCTTAAGTTACGGAGGCAACGACGATTATGACGATAATGACAGCGGCACATTTGGATATTCTACTATCGATCCTAGAGCAGGTATTTTTATGAACTATATACCTAGACATTTTTTTTTTCATGTAGCTTGAAATATCTAATCGATATTTGCTTAATTTCAGGGAATGATAAGAAATCAAAACCACGAGGTAAACCAACAAAACTTACAACCGCCTCAGATGAATCGAACTACAATGCAGAGAGTCAAACCATCAGCTACCAATCCAACCCAAACTTTAACGTTTTACAAGACTTTAAACTCCTTAATTTGATGAGGAATAAAAGTAAGCAGCCATCTTTAATAGCTAGAACCTCAACCACTGAAAGCTTTGCAGACGATAGCAAAGAATCATTAGTGAACGAATCTTTTGATACGAGTTCTGATATTAATGATGGCGATTTTGAAGATCGCCAAGTATTTCAAGGTTGTGGACGGACTTCAAAGAGTGTCGGTTTAAAAAACAAAGGTGATTATTTTTCTGATGATAGGTATTATAAGAATTAGGGAGGCCAACTTCTCAGCATTACGTTACTAATAGGGCACATAAATATGTATTATGGATTCATAAGAGCCCATGTTAGAATTTGTAACCCCAAGGACATTTGTTTCGCTTAATACTCGAAGGTTCCTTTAGTTGTATGTAAAATGAAGCTGGGTGCGTATTTTATTAGATCTTACTTCTGAAGTACTTCTATTGGAGTAGTAACTAATCAGTTTAAACCTTAATTATATTATCCTTAATCCCTTACAGGTAAACAGATAGGTGACACGGAAAACGGGTCGCATCCTTGGTTGGGGCTAGTGGTACCAACTCGCAAAATTAATACCGTACTGTGCTATGCGACGCTCATTCATCCCAGAGCGGCTATTACAGCTGCCGACTGCGTTCATAGGTAACCCTACAACCATTCTTGACTTTTATGTTATTACAACCCGATAGGATTCCTATCGGCAAAAATTACGAACTTCCAAACAAACTTTCGGCACAGTAAAAATACAACGTGTCGTTTTGCATCCTCGTCAAATTTCAGGGTGTGATACAGAACATCAAACCGAACAACTTTCTCTATGGGACCAACATCGTAATCGCGAGAAAATTTTCAACTGTCCCATAGAAAACTTCAATGCCTACTCGACGCAAATCTATGGGACGGCTGATTATTTTTTCGCGACTACGGTGTTCGTGCCATAGAAAAAGTTGTTCGGTTTGATGGTCTATACGGTTTGATATACCACACCCTTAAATTTGACGAGGATGCAAAACGACACGTTTTATTTTTACTGTGCCGAAAGTTTGTTTGGAAGTTCGTAAATTTTATATTATATTTTTATATTATATTTTTTTATATTCATTGTATATGCTGAAAATGTTAAGAAACTAATTACAAACGTTCGAAACGGCACACTCACACAGACGTACCTACGCATCGACGATACCCGAAGGCGGACGTCTCGCAGTTTTTTATGCTAGCGTTGCCGCTTTGGGGTCTCGTCAATACGCGCGTCTTTGTGAGTGTGCTGTTGCCTGTTTCGAAAGTTTGTTGTATGTACGTAGTTTCTTTACTGCTGCTCGTAATTAACGCAAACCCTCTTAAGGGGTCATTGTATCATCATTATGATCAACTTTTACTATTATTCAAACCTGAATTCGCGAAAAAAAATCGGCTGATTCATACATAATTTTGGTCGTGTACATAGGTATTGAACTTTTATATGAAACAGCAGATTTTTTTTTCACAAATTCAGCTTTGGTCCCATAGTAAAAGTTGAGTTGTTGATGAGTACAAATGACCCCTTAAGAGGGTTTGCGTTAGTACGGGACATGATGTCCCGATGTGGTGTGGTGTGGTGGGGGGTGTGGATGTGGTGGTGTGGTGTGGTGTGGTGTGTGTGATGTGTGATGGGATGTGATGTGTGTGTGTGATGTGGTATTTACTGTGCTTTCGTCCCCATTTTAACCCCTTTAGGGGATGACCACAGAAATCTAAATAATAACAGTAACTTGATGATGACTTGGGGATGACTTTACAAACCTTCACCATAACACCTACAGCACCTTCTATATGAAAGGAACTTCATGCTTTTAGACCAAGCCAAGTGAATGGATTAATTTAAGATTTTTAACAAGTCGAAGATTGAATGCACCCGAAAAAGATAAGTCCGCGAAAGTCCGCGAAGATCTGTTGCATTAATACATTCCTGATAGATGCTATTGAAACTAAATTCGTAGTAATGCCATCGACTGTTTTTCACGATTTGAGTCATTATTATTTAAATTATTTATTACTAAGTTCGTTGCATGCCCTTCAGTTGTTGTTTGGACTTAGGATGATTGCGAATATGCGTAGGTAATAGATTCCATTATTAGGAAAAGTATAGTCATATACCTACAGCTATTCATGGACTTACATTATATTAAGGCATCATCGCCAATTTTACATAGGGGTCATAACTTGACTAACCCTTGCTTCCTCGCCACTAGGAGCTCCCCCGGGGATATCACACTAATCGCTGGACTTTGGAATCTCAATGAGAGGTCTCGTTCGAGAAGCCGCGTCATTTCCTATCGCTTACATCCGCAGTATAAGCACGGTGAGCTTCACAACAACCTCGCTATTTTGGTGAGTCATTTGCTTAGAATTAATTTTATTGTACTTAGATTTTAAGTGCACGATGCGTGCTGTCTCTATAATTGGAATCAAAGAAGCAAGGTCTTACTGCACAAGTGAAGGATAAAGTCTGAAAATTGTTTATTTTTAATTTTATCATATAAAAAAAATATTTTCAAGTCTGTCAGTCTGTCAAGACCTTTTTTCTCAGGAACGCGTGGAGGCATCAAGTTGAAATTAATATCATATACGTAACTCTATGGTCCCTTGGAGCTCTAAAAAAATCAAGCTTCTAAGTCATCGCAATAAAAAAATTCAGCCATTTATGCGACATATTTTGACACTCGCAAGTACCTAAATCAAAACCGAGAACTCGGAACTCGAACCTCATAGTAGGGGATTTACTGAATTACTAATAAAACGAGAGGGACTCTAGTTATATGTGGCTGATGCCCTCTGTATTTTAAGCTTCAGATTAATTATAATTCACACTCCTTAATTAAATTGGTTCTACGCGGAGCCCTCACCAGAATCTATCTGTCATCCTATAAAGAAAACGAGAATCGTTTTCTTGATAGAATACATTCCATATTTGAATAATTGAATGACAGCCAGTATAATATTGTCGAGGCTTGATCAAAGCATCAGGCCTCTACAGCACCTACATCCCGTTGACCTAGAATCATGAAATTTGGCAAAGAAGCAAGGTCTCAAAGCACAAGTAAAGGAAAAATTCCGAAAATTGTTAATTTGTAATTTTTGTTTTTTTTGGGATTAGTGTTAAGTTTGTTTTTAGGACAAATTCTTTTCAACAACAGAACCCTTCATTGTGCGTAGTCCGACACGCACTTGGCCGGTTTTTCTTCCTACTAAACTTATGTTACTCTTTAGCACTGGAAGCAACCCTTCAGACTTGGAATAAACTTGCTGCCAACCTGTCTCGCTGACCCGCACTTGGGAGACGAATGCATGTTCATTGGATGGGGCGGATTTGATCAAGGTAGGATACACACCTTTGCTCAATAGTGGGAGAGCATAGGTAAAAAACACACGACTTCCATACGTAACTATAGTAGGTCCATTCTTCTAAATAAAGATCGTAGCTCACTTACACGACCCCACATCATACCGCTCCCGCACAACACCAGGCGGTGTCGGAGCGGAGACAAGTGTTACGATGACGGTAAGCACGCTTAGAGCGTGCGGTCTGCTAATTTGTGTTGTCAATGTAAAGTATGTCTACAGAGGACGCCCTGAAGCTCACATTTCAATGAACATTATTTTGCCGTGTGGGAGCGGTGTCGTCGGACCTTAGTCCTCTCCTTCGCTCAACGTCATTCAATGAGAAGCTATCAAAGGCGAACTCGGGTGCCTTTTTGTTGACTCTATCGCTAGCGCGAAAGCTGACCATGGGGTCCAAGGTTCAATTCCGGTCGGTCTATAACATAAACTGGCAAAAAAATGGAGTTGTATATCCCTGCCTTCGTCCTCGGGAATCCATGCGTGTTGTTATGTTAGTAAGTAATACGTAATCGTATAACAATCCATAGAGGGAATTGTTAAGCAAATTGACATTACGTCAATTTGCTGTGGTGTAGCCATTTCGTACAACTGTCAAAGAATCACAGTAGGTCGACGACGAGTAGTGTAATGTTTTTCGACGCGCTAGAATGCACTCTGTTGTTTGTTAAGTTGGATTCTCAACGCTCGGCTCAACAACGAGAGTTGAAAATCCAGTGCGCGATATTATCCCGCCGCGACATTTTTACGTACGTGCGAACGTCGGCTTATTTATTGTTTTGATTATACGGACAATTTAAGTTGCTAGATAATTTGCTTCATTTTCTTGACTTTACATTGGAATGAATAATCTACAGGGTGTATCAGAAAGGTGAGGTCAAATTAAAGGGTGAGGTCAAATTACAGATCATCAAACTGAACAACTTTCTCCATGCGACCAACATCGTAATCGAGAAAAAAATATCAGCTATTCCGTACAAAACATAATTTTTTCTCGATTATGATGTTGGTCGCATGGAGAAAGTTGTTCAGTTTGGTGATCTATATCACACCTTTAAATTTGACCACACCTTTCTGATACAGCCTGATATTTTAACCTTCGATCAAGAATACTCCATTTTAACCGTGCGTGTTTCTATTGTAGCAATGCGTCCGAAGTCCCGATGGCAACGTGCATCCCTGCACTCGTGCAACGGACGCCTGTCGCTCAACGGAGTCAACGTACCGAAAGATGCTTTGTGCGCTTCTGTGCAAGCGCGTAGCACCGTGGTAAGTGGATAACTAACTACTGTTTTATGTTTGTAGTCAATGTTTATGGGAGTTTTGTATTTTAATTTTTTTTTTTGGGAGATTACTGATTTTCAGCGCTGTGCTGTGAGTCCCCATAGCACAGTATCAGCTTATGGTGTAAGGCTCGGACAGTGATATTATAAAGGGCTCGGACTACAAGCATCCGGAATCTCTCCGGTCCGAAAAAAAATGCGAGTTCGGCATGGTATCGACTATACGCGGCCGATTTGAATCCGGAGAGAAATTTACTCAGTCGGCCGCCACAGAGTACTTTATACTATACCTACTGAAATCAGCCGCTAACACTTGCGTTGAATAGTCTCTACCTAGTCTGGTGTT
Organism: Cosmia pyralina; assembly: GCA_946251885.1. Lineage (NCBI taxonomy): Eukaryota > Metazoa > Arthropoda > Insecta > Lepidoptera > Noctuidae > Cosmia > Cosmia pyralina. The sequence goes on from OX276355.1 coordinate 16,561,595, forward strand.
TAAATTGGAAACGTTAACTTTACGTAAACATCAACAATTAATAAATTTATATTTATAAAAAAAAAAATGTTTATTTAGGCACCATTATCACTAATATCATAATCGTTGTCTGTCTGTAGTTACAAGATGCGAAGATTTTACAAACAAAAGGTAAGGGTAAGGTAGGTAAGGTATTCCTGAAAAAGGTTTGTAACCTATGGATTAGTGAACAGGGATTCCTGTGAAAGAAAAATAATAACCTTACTAATTATTGTAACTTCAATAATTTGATAATAAAAAATCTGATTACCATTTTAAAATTATAAGTCAATTTTTAAGTTTAAGTTTTTCTAATTGAAACCTTAAATTCAAGAAAGATTTTTTTTTAATTTCGCTTAAATGCGTTCCGTTTTTAGTAGGACCGTTTTATTGTTGGCTACACTTCTGAAATGTCAGAATTCCGTCGAATTAAAATTCAGACTGTAGTTATTTCTTTCAAAAATTATTTCTAAAATAACCGGTAAATATGTTTTGTTACAGACTGGCATAGGCAGTTCGTTGATATGCAGCATGCACGGGCGGCAGGCCGCGGTGGCCGTGGCCGTGTCTCGAGACAGCACGCTGGTACTACTGCCCGTTCACGAGTGGGCCGAGCGAGCTATCAGCGTGCTGAACGATTAATTATGTAGGTATGTTTACTTAAAGACACGGATGGTATTCTCTAACTTTGATCCACCCCCTAATAAATTGTTTAACACGGTCGCAGTCACAATCCGAAAAATTTTGAAGGGTCGTCATGTGTTGTATGGATCACTATGGAAGTTCGTTGACGTCGCCGTCCTACCATAGAATAGAGCCGGTGGTTCGCCGTGTCATATACAAGCTCACACGATTATTTTTCGGTGCGGCTAGCGCGCCGTACCGTAAAGAAACCGTACCGTGTACAACGGGCCTGTCCTTGTTCAGATAAGATTTGGTTGTAAGGTAAAATAACTGTGAATGGACTGCACACGACCATCGCGTTCATTTTTTCGGGCCCGCCGTACATCAGGGGAGAGTAGGAAATAAAGTGACATGATCATCATACCATCATAATCAACCTATAATGTTCCCACTGCTGGGAATTCCCTCTCACAGGCCTCTTCTCTATGAGAGGGAGTGGGCTATAATCCACCAAGCGGTCAGTGTGGGTTGGTAAAAAAAATCACAATATTGGACTTTTAAACATTTATTAATTTTTATGTTCACAGTTTACTTAATATATGAACCCAGTCATGTAACGATAACTTAACAATTTCACGAGACTGGTCAAATAAGATGACGCGGCACTAAAACGTTTTATAGGAACTAAAGTAAAAAACACTACACAAACACATTGGGAATGTCGAGATCCATGATAATGTAACAACAGTTCAGCTAGATGTTAATATCTCTTTACGTTGTACTTATATTCTTTGGTGCCGAATTATTATAATGAAATGAGAATTGTTCATGTTACCTACAACGATTCCGATACGCCCGGAAACTTAAAACTTATGTCTTTACGTAGATTATAAACATATTTTAACAAGTCTTACCATTTACAGCCAGTCGCGTTGAGCACATTTCTCTTAAGCTACGGATTCCTATAAGAGCGGTGGCCGTCACATAGCGTCCGCAATTTACTGGTGAATGATGTCACTGCAACGTTATTGATGAAAGTAATTTGGTGTGTTTTCCTAGTGACCTTGACACCGTAAAGTCAATCCCCGCTGCGCAAAGATTTAAATCGCCAGATTTGCTCTCGTCGTACTTAGTCACGTGTAAGTGTCCATACTGTATAGTGAGCTCACATATTATATTATTAAATAGCGTTTCCATGACAATAAAGTCAAGTCACTGCCTCATTGTGTGTCAAGAGGTGTCAAAACGAAACAGAAACACGACTTTATTTTGACCCGGTAGGGCGAATCTAACGATTTAAATCTTTACCGCTGTAATCATTTTCCTGACAGCCGTCACTGCGGCGGTTAAGTGCGGTCACCGCTCTTCTAGGAAACCGTAGCTTTACACTATTAACAATTAATTCGGCTAAAGTAGTAGTGTCAGAGAAATGTACGCAAAGATCATTAAACTAAAATAATATAATTTGCGTCTGAATAACATAATAATACTCGGGGCATTTGAAGTAAAAATAAAAATAATCAAATCGATGCGCTCTCGATGTTTCAATACGTGGTCACATCAGTTTTATAATAACTATAATAAAAATAATAAAATCGACTATTGTGACTAACGAAGAATTTACAACCACAAGCAGGCTAAAAATTTGTCTTAAAATGTGAATTTTTTTATATGAAAAAATAAATACTATGTTTTGACAAGATCACGGTTACATCACATTGGTCAGCGCGGAAGCAGCTCACGCGATCACGAGCGGCTCATCGTCAGAGAACCCGTGGATAGGAGGCACGTCGTCATCATCTGGAACAATAATAGGTTATATTAGCACCATTTTTGACATTATTTTGATTAAAGTATTATTTTTCACTTCGTTTCGATTTTATGTTATGGTCCTGATATTGCAACCTGCTGACAGATTTATAAGAAATACGAAATTATACCCGAATCGCCGAAGCGTGGCAATAGCGGTCATTGACCCACCTACGTTTTCTAGCATTCTTTATTTCAAAAACTGAAATGAAGTCCGTTAACGTCCTAAATCAATATTTAGAATTTTTATTTGATCATTTAAATCATTTTATTTTGTTAATTTTAATATTTGTATGTTGGCTATTTCTATTACTATTATGCTTTATGGATTGTTTTCTGAAATAAACGTTTTATTATTATTTTTATCGTGATCTCAACATGTTCCAATAACGAAAAACTAAACATAGTTTATTGTTTGGGTTCCTACGGAAAGATATTAGGAAAATGACAATCGTATTGCCACGCTAGTGATTCGGGTATAGTAAAATGTCAGTATTTTTTTTTTTTTTTTTGCGGAGAGCCTATTTGCCGTGTTTATGCCGAAGAACGCAGACTGCCGGAATTAAGAGCGGCAGTCGCTTTTGAAGGCTGCAGTCAGCTCTGCAGCTATTTGTCTGTCGCCCTTGAAGCGCTACAACACCGAGTCGACGGTGTAACAGCACTTCCACTTGGAACTTATGCACACAGTGTTTTTTATACGCGCGTTCCAGTTTTTCAGCCGAAAGTAGCAGCAGTATCAGCCTTAAAAAAGCAGCAGTAGTTGCGTTTGCAGCAAGTGTACGCACTTCGACGGCGTGTAAAATAACCGCCTTGTGCTTAGGCCCTTGATAAGTTGCACTACAAAGTTAACCGCGCACACCAGCAGCCCTTGATATGTTACACTATAAAGTTAACTAAAAAACACTGACCATGGTCGCCGATGATGGCCTGTCCCCTCCTGCTGTCGTATCGCGGCGTGTGCGCGGTGAAGCGCAGGAACGAGCGCGCCAGTCGCCTGTGGCGCAGCGCCACGTGCAGCAGGGCTCCGCCCAGCACCACACACACCAGCAGGGCGCCGCCCCAGCCCCACCACATCGCGCGGAGAGCTGACGGCTCTGTTATTTCTGACGCTGTAAAGAAACATTTTGTTATATTGGGTAGATCATACTCATATCTGGTCGAATGGATTAAGGTAATGAATATTCCACCCAGTCTGGATCATCAGACATCAGACATAAGGACGCTGTTACAAGTGGGTAGTCGCATCATTATATTTATTAAATAAAATGCTGTGCATTCTTAAATTGTTTTTTGGCGGAATTGTTGATATATGTGCATGGTACGATTCCATACTCCATCGGTTTAGGTAATTAAAAAAAGGTAAACAAAAAAAAAAACCACTTGTCTGGTAATGATTTGCAAAAGTAATGATTTGACTACCCACTTGTAACAGCGTCCTTAAGAAAACAAATTCATGTCATAACCCCAACGTCTTCATGTTTACGTGTCTTCATATATATTTATATTTAGTACAGTTTTTAATTTTACTGACACTATTTTTATATATGTAGAAGCATTAAATAAGCTTATGATAGGCACCAATGTTTTAATCTACTTGTGATCAGATTTATATAGCGCACAGCTGATGGCTGACAGTACCCAAGCTCTCGGAAAATGAGTTAATCTGACGGCCAACTCTAGCACCGCGCGCGCTCATTCCAAGTGTGAAAAGGGATGCAAGTGTGTAACAGTTTTAAACACTCCCGTCCCTTTTCACGAAATCACTCCCACAGATTGCAGGAAAGCGAGAGGAAAGATGTTACACATAAAAAAAAATAGAGGAAATAAATGATGTTTAAATTGCTCAAACCCCCACCCTCATTTTGCGTAACATGTTTGTCACTGTTTTTACAAGGGGGACGCAGCTTTAACATTTTTACGTACTGTCTCACTATCCTGAACTGTCCGTTAAAATACTGCCATGACATCAACTAACGAAGTATGGGGAATTTGGTACTAAAAGAGGAACGCAAAACCACATGCTAGGATTATGTTCTCCCCTCAAGAGCCATCAATCACCACACCTGGACGGTAGTTTAGCATGTTTAGCTGTGGACGTGCTGATAATAATAGACTCATCTATACTAAAGCCAACGAGGAGAGATAAATTTTATGCTTTGGTATTCAAAACATGCGTATGGTTCAGTTTCCATTGCAACTAAAATGATTTAATGGCCTGTAACGAGTTTTTTCATTAAAAAAAAAAACTTTAATTCAGTTGTAAAGTTAATATTTGTATAAGATACTAGCTTTTGCCCGCGGCTTCGCCCGCGTGGATGTTGGGAAATATCCCACAGGAACGTACTACCAGGAATTCTTTCCTTATTCCTTGTCTACTTGTTAGAATTTCAGCTTTCTATGTCCAAGGGTTAGGGCTGGGCGTTGATGAGTCAGTCAATCAGTCAGTTAGTCAGGACTTCTCTTTTTATTTATATAGATAGCTTCTGCCAAAACTCTGAAATTCCTTGCTGCTGATGCATTACTTGCCCATGATATTATTTCGTTTTTGCTTAGCGTTCCTTCTGACTTTGTGATGTTAAATATGCCTATAGCCTTCCTTAAGAATTGGGCTATCAAATGCAAAAATAATTATTAAAGTCCGCCTGGTAGTTCCAGAGATTAGTGCGTTCAAACAAACAAAAAAAGTGTGTGTGTGCAGACTCGAGTTTACTCCTGTTTTTTGTGCCGACTTTCTATTTTTAGGTCATTTGTGTCTTGTAGGGTTTCTTCAATGTATCAATGTTATACAAAAAGCAACTTTAAGGCACTCGTCATCCCTCCCCGTCTCCCTCTAAGCCCCCTCTCACGCCTTCTCCTTTCCCTCTAATCGTCCTCTCACCCCCCTCCCCTTCCCTCTCACCCTCCTCTATCATCATCCTCACCGCCCCCTCTCATCCCCTCATCCACCCCGTCCCCTCTCCCTCTCACCCCCTCACCACATCCCCTTCCCGCTAACCTCCTCTCCCCCTTTTACCCCCTCTCACCCCTCCTCCTCTCCCTTTCATCCTCCTCTCACCCCCTCTCCTTCCTTCCCCTCTCACCCTCCTCTATCATCCCCCTCACCGCCTCCTCTCACCCATACCCTCTCCCTCTCACCTCCTCACCACATCCCCTTCCTGCTAACCTCTCCCTCCCCCTTTTACCCCTCTCACACCCCTTCACCGCTTTCCCATCCCCCTCTACCCTCGCCAACTCCTCCCCCCCTCCATACCCTCTTCACTCACTACACCCTCCCCCTCACCACAACCTCCTATCCCTCTCCAACTCTTCCCGCTCTCCAATCAATCAGTTAGTCTCAAGTCAATCTCTCTTCAATGAATCAGTGCTATACAAAAAGCAAATTTAAGATGTAAAGGCACTCGTCACCCCCCCCCCCTCTCCCTATAAAATCCCCTCTCACCCTTCCTCCTCTTCTTCTAACCCCCTCTCACCCATCGCTCCTTCCCACCTCTCACCACCCCCTCTCACCCCTTTCAAACCCCTCACCGCCCCCTCTCACCCCCTCACCCTCCTCATCCCCATCCCCCTCTCCCTCTTACCCCCTCATCAAATCCCCTTCCCGCTAACCTCCCCTTCGTCGGTTTCCCCTCTCCCTCCTTCTACAACTCCTCTTCTACCCTCTTACCCCTCTCCACCTCCTTCCCCCTCACACCCTCCTATCCCTCTCCCCCTCCCCTGATCAACCTTCGCTTCTCCCTCCTCACCACATCCTCCCCTTCCCCCTTTCCCTCCTCACCACCTCATTCCCTGCTCCTCTCACCCTCTACCCTTCCCTCTGGAGGAAAAACTATGAATGACAAATTTTATTACTTGCTTAGGCAAGTATTTGTGCCAAGTTGCAAGTTAATTAACTAAGGGCTGATTGTTCAATAGTCGGATAATTTTTATTTGAGGAATAAATATGGCGGTTTGCCAGCTTTTGTATTGAAAATATGTCAAACTGTCACATTTATTCTTCAGGTAAAAGTTATCTGCCTATTGAACAATCAGCCCTAAATGAATAAGACATTTCATATAAACCATATTCCCTGTTTTCACCCCCACAAGGGTGGAATTTAGAAAAACCCCTAGGGATATTTCCGTAACTTGACTGAAAGACCACCAATTTTCGAGTTAATCAAGCCCCACAGTAAAACATACCCTGCAAAATTGACTACCTCTCTTCACCCCTTTAGGGGTAGATTTTCGAAAAACCCTGATACACATTATTCTTCATTTTTGATCTCAAGTATAAATACTGAATTTCGAGTTAATCGGACCGCGCGTTAAAATTACTCCATACAAACTTTGGCACCCCCTATATCCCTTTTTAGGGGGTACTTTAGGAAAACTAAAAATGACAAACTTTATAATTTACTTAGATAAATATTCATGCCAAGTTTCAAGTCTATTAACTCAAGGAATAAGATTTTTCATACAAACTTTGGATCCCCGTTTCACCCCCTTAGCGAATGAATTTTGAAAAATCCTTTCTTAGTGCACCCCTAGACCTCATAAGGAACCTACATGCCAAATTTGGAATCTCTAGACCCAGCGGTTTAGGCTGTGCGTTGATATGTCAGTCAGTCAGTCAGTTTCTTCTTTTATATTTAGATAACTGTATTTATTTCGTATTATGAGTTTACCGAAATTCACGAGCTGGTCAATAAATGAATCTCTACTCACTAAAATAACCACAATCGTTTATCCACTTACCCATCATTTCCAAGGTATGCACCTCACTGAGGTCACTATAATATCCCTCAGGTGTAACAGTCCTAACACCAACATACAGTGGGCCAGTGACGTCATCGGGTGACTGCATCAAACATGGCGACATCTCTGCTTTCATCGTCTTCATGTCTTCAGTTGCGTGGAGTAAGTCTTCCGGGATCTCTTTCTCCGAGACTATTACTTCGAATTCGTTCCTGAGAGAAAAATTCGTTTTAGGAAAATAAGTCTTTTGTTTAAGGGCAAATTTTTCAATAGTCAGATAACTTTTATCTGTAGAATAAATATGACAGTTTGACATATTTTCTATACAAAAGCTGTCAAAGTGGCATATTTATACCATTAATAAAAGTTATTGACAATTGAAAAATTAACCCTATATTTTATGAAACAATATGATATCGAAACGCGACTAGTAAGTATATAGAATATTTTTTAATTATTATAGTCTATATTAATAGGCCATAATTAATATTGTTTTTTAACGGCAATTAATTTTACACGACGTGGGATTCGTAGTACTTCTATAAAAGGTATCAGCTGGTTGTGCGGTATATGATACATTGAAACCTCGGTAGCAGCCCTGAGTCTGGATTTGTGCCCGGTTGATGGCAATAAGCTCGCCCTTATTACATGGGGCTTAAACATAACTTGCGAAAATACTATAGGTGCTATCGACAAACGCCTTTAAAAATTGTTGGACGAATACAAAGGACCATAGGAAAGGGTTTCAATGAATCAATGTATACAAAAATAAACATTAAGGTGTAAAGGCATCCGTTTTGTCGATAGTACCTCTGCCTAACCGTTTGGGTATTAGAGGCCGCGATATTATTTTATGTTATCGAGACTTACAGATCTTACTAAGGCTCGCTGTGTGATATTAACGCCCATGTTAGTTACTACGGCTACATTGCGATATATGGTACATACTTGTGCGGCGGGCCTCCGTCCCAGCTGACCATGACGTGTCCGTTGGGCGACAACCACGCCAGCACGCCGCTGGGTGGCTGCAGCCCGGTGCCGCGCACCAGCGTACATGTCACCGCGGACTCTTCTACGTTCACCTGTACGACGAGACGGAAGGTGTTCTTATGTGTAACACTGTTTGTCCACCGCACCGGGAACGTCCCGTTCGTCCCAACGAAAAAACAGATGACGGCGTCGAAGCAGCGACAATACATTTACAACGGCCGAATACTCTCGTTTCTCGTTGAGGTTCCGCTCCCGGTACGGTGTTCGTAGGTAGGTAGTAGGGCACATGACACTTAGCATTGAGCAAACGACTGACAACAACTTGTTCCTAATTTTTATTAGAAAACCAACGTCTCTCTGCCATAAATGCTGAAATGGAATTTAATGGTGCAGTCTTGAGGCACACACTATTTTTTGTGAAGCATTACACTCTTATATTTGTATTATGGAGGAGGACATTTTAACATTTAATAGGTGTGATAGGTGATATTGACGTTTAAAAACTCAAGTTTGTAAACGTCAATATCTGGAAATACTGGTCAGTCTATGAAAATTATTTCACTGCTAGAAAGCTACACTGCATGACATAGGATACTTTTATGGCAGAAAAAATTAGGGTTCCTGTGAGAATCACCATGTAGATGAAACCTTGGGGTGCAGCTAGTAGATTAATAAACATTGACAGTCTTATTTTATGAAGAGGGGGCTTGTGGCTAAGTAATAAGAGTCGCACGGGTGGATCGATCAGGTTCAGCTACGCTTGCCACGGTTGGTCCGTGGATGGGTGACCATCTTTACATAACAAGACTAGGCAGATAGATTGATTTCATAAAATAAGAATCATCATCTGGCTGCTGCTGTTGGGGTCGGCTTCTAGTCTAACCGGATGCAGCTGAATACCAGTATTTTATTCTCTGGGTGGAGCGGGAGGGCGTGTCAGACTTTTACTGACTAAAACCCACCCGTGTTACTTCAGTTGCCCGTGCCGGGGCCACGGTATCTCTTTCGAACTACCCGCGACCCCGGCGGCACACGATACCCCTTGGTAAGACTGGTTGTCAGACTTTCGGGCTTCTGTCAGCCCATAATAACTGTCAAAAATGATAAAAATGATGATGAGATGATGAAATGACAGGGAGGTACCAACGAACGGCTTAAGGTGCTTTCCGAAGCACAGAGGGGTCTTGATATGTAATGGATAATTCCCCATCCACGAACAGACCGCGGCAAGAGTAGCTTTATAAAAATAAATTATTATTTATTCATAAAAGGAGGTTAGGTAATACTCACATGAACGCAGATGTTGTACCTCCCGCCGACCGGCACGTTGACAATCACGTGTGAGTAAGAGGGCGCGTTTGAAGGTACTAACTCGTAGTGACTCTCTTTGTTGTGCGTCAGTTCTGTTATGTCCAGCTGCAAGAATGAAAACGAGTTAATATTAATAAGATTCATTAACGAATAATTAATTCAACATTATTGTAGTTTGTTTACTTTCAGTAACTTCCCAGACTTTACCACACTTCGCGTACATACTTAAACCTTATACCTACACTACACACCATACACTTTTCACACCTACTCCTAAACTACATAAGATTCGATTTTGATGAAAACTAAAACTGCATCATTGGATTTTTGAAAATCAATATTTCGAACCCGTTGATTTTGAAAAAAAACACACTGTATTATTACACCATTCGATAGTGTCGCTAATAAGGATCGAATTCTCGGAAGTAATGACATACGGCAAATTAAAGGAAAATCTACCTATTAAACCTTAACTGATTAACTGTTCGAAATGCTGACCATTGTTTTCAATACACAGCTGGATTCGACGTCTCAAGGATTGTACTGCATCCAGCATTACAATATTCCTCATAGTTTTGAATTTGGTCATCCACGCCTACTTGAAAAATTGACCCTGTATATACTAGCGACCCGCCCGGCCCTGCTTCGCATGGTTTTTATGACTTGACAAAAGTCAAGATTACTATATTATATGCAAGTTTAATACTAACTTATTATTATTACACATATAAACCTGCCGGAAAACATTCTCTACATGATGGTGAAACCGCGTCGCATCATCCGTTGCGTAGTTTAGAAGAATAACACGGTCACACAGACAGACGCGAAAAGCGACTTTAATTTATAATATGTATAGATATAGATTCTGCGAAATAACATATTATTATTGATCTGATAATTTTTGTATAAAAAAAACTGTCAACCATTCAAAATTTTTTCAGTATAATACAAGCCTTATCCTGCGAATATTTTTTGAATTTTTGACGATATAGACTAAAAACTCAATGTAAGTATAACCAGACTAAGTATAAAAGTTTGGTCTAATCCGGTCTAAAACTGATAACTCCATAATAATAAACCAGAGTAAACTAAATTAAATTAAACATACATTAATGATAAAAACACGGGCTGATGTATTTCTCATAATTCAACAAAACATACAATAATAATAATCTTACCAAGTACGTGGCCGGTTTGCGCAGCGCATCACAGCTGGCATCCCACAGGATCTTCATCTCAGCTTCAGTCTCATCGTATTCAACACGTAAGTTCTTCACTGGAGCCCTGAAAATATAACACTCAGCAATCAGTAAGTAAGTCTTAGTACACCACAACTTAGGCCCACTTGCTCCACAAATCACTAAATACGTTTAACGTTAAACGAATCGAAACATCGCTGTTTCTTTCAATCGTTTGAAGATGACTGAGACAGAATGGTGTTTTAACTGTGTTTAGCGCTAAACAAGTGAGCTTTAGTGATACTATTCACGCGGATACACCACGCGGTAGTGCTACATCACGGTCATCCTGTACTTGAGATTACCTTGTTAAGTAAATAATCAGTATCAATAAGATGGGCAGGAGAAATGGATAACGTTAACTTCAGAACGACCATAAAGATCCGCCATTTAAATTGGATTTTTTGTATCTATTGTTCGGAATGGCAAAGAACTGTTCTACACCTCTTCCTAACGCGGTAGTGTTCTTCGTTATAATATACTAATAACTTACTTATCATTCTCTCTTGTAATGATCTCCACGAACTGGGCAAGCGGTCCTCCGTGAAGTCCCACAGTGAACACGTAGCTCTCACACGCGTGCAAACCTTCTATTAACACGCTCGTGTTCTTCGTTATAATCCTAGTATCTGTTGAGTAACAGATATGTTGATAAGTTACAACTATAGTAGTAGAACAAGCTGCAGCATTTTTTTTGTCTCACAAAGCAACACGCGCTATACTTGTCGTTACCAAGTGTACAAACACGCTGTGAATGTGTGTGTAAGCTCAGAAGTTCTCGGTACCGTCCGAGACAATGGCGAAGTAAAAGAGTGTGGTGTGTGTGTGTGTGTGTGTGTGAGGGTGCGTGGGGGTGCGTGCGTGTGTGCGTGTATTATGTGCTGCGCTACTCATCGTCACGCACATTCACAGCGTATTTGTACACTTGGTAAATACAAATAAAGCGCACGTCGCTTTGTGAGATAAATATACTATAGTTATTGTGTTCTGGCAACAACAGATTTTCTGGAAGCCCAATACAGATTTAAACACTAAAAAAATTGGTCCATAACATCTCAGCTCAAAAACTCCATTGTTTGTGAAAAATTGTTATCATATTTTTTAATTTATTAAAATTACATAAATTGTAATACTATATCAAGTTTTATTATCTGGCGTGAGAACAGTAACCGCGCGTTAATGATAATTATAAATATCGGTAAAACGGGGTGAATAGAGATGCAGGGGTGAATCGGAACTAAATTTTGAAAGGGATTTTAACATTGAAATAACATAGTTTGTTGCCAAAAATGACTCTAGTGTGTTTACTGTATTAAAATTAACCATTAAGCGCCCTTGTTGGTAACAAATACGTCGAGTGACAAAGGACTGCCGAAGGTATGATTAATTTGCAACAACGATCTATTAATTTGAACAGACCCTTGCCCTAACTGAAAGCTACTGTCGCGCGAATACACGAATACGTGATCGTTTAATTTTTTTTTTTTTTTGGTGACCCGGACGTTATATTCCAATTTAGGAATTTATATCCACTGTCGCGAGCCCTTGAAAAATATGCGACTTTTTGTCGGCGCCCGACGGTACACAAGAAATTTGTATCAATGGACATTCAACGAATGACTGTTTCCTAAAGTGGATAGACTAGGCTAGATTACGAATTTTGATTTAGAACAATAGATACAAAAAAAGTGAAAAAGAATAAACAAAATTTACGTCTTATCCTCTTATCTATACTAATAACAAAGCTGAAGAGTTTTGTTTGATTGTTAAACGTGCTCTCTGGAACTATATAAGCCGGATTTTAAAAAATCTATTTGCATTTGATAGCTCAATCTTGCAGAAGGCTATTTAACATCACGTTAGGACCCCTAGGAGCCGAGTAAAAAATCAGAAAATACGCTAACCAAAAACGAAGTAATAGCGCGTACGGACGATGCGATGCGACGGGGTGGGTCGGGGAAACAAGAAATTTCACGCGGACGAAGTCGCGGGCAGAAGCTAGTTTTATATAAACGAGCGCTACGATCGTGTACTCACGCGACATCGCATTCGGCAAAGACGTGGCCTTATTTTAAAGCTAGATACTCCATACAAAGCCCGCATAATGTACTGTTGAAAAAAGTCGTATAAAAAAAAACACACTCACCATTCGACATCTCCCCAGGATGAGTCCTCCTATGTATCATATTAGTGTAATGCACCTCATACTCCAGCTCCTTATCCTTATACTGTTCCCCTTTAGGCGGCCACCACAACACTTGTACCGAAGTCTTCTTTTCCTTTAAAAGTATAGCGGTGAAGTTCAAGATCTCGCCTTTGACGCCTTCAGTACGAATGGGGATCGTGAATGGGTCGCCGAAAACCTTGTTCTTGTAAGCTCGTATGTCGATGAATATAAGAGCACCTGGTGGTAGGTTGGTTACTGAAAGAGATGGGGAATAGTTGATGAACTCACACTTGCTGTCTGTTCAATATTATTATGTCTACTGCTGTTGGACTTGACATGCCTCTCCTAAAATTAGCGGTCCAACAAAAACCCGGTTTTAGGATTTGACTTTTGTAAATGGAAAAAAAATGTGAATATTGGGTCGAAACACAGCTCATCTCTTATTTGGCCTCCTTACATGAAGTTTAGAGTTTTACCATTGAATTTAGAGTCTAGAGATAATTATCAAGTTTTGGAACAACAAACTCAATCTTATACATGGCAAACTTCGAATTCCATTACAAACAAAAAATAAATAGGACCGTCTTGTTACAAATGGTCACTCAAAAATCAACTTGGAATACATAACGCTATAGCAGGTAGTTGAATTGGTGATTGAATGTAATTTATCTGGGCTTACGAATAGGGACGATGCCTGAAAAAAAAATTGTAATTAGTCCATCAATTCAATTCAATTAATTTTTTAATCAATCACGATTTTTACATCATGTCTGAATTTCTATAACTAAATCGTTAAGAATCATCATGCATGCAATACATATTTAAATCATTACAATAATTAAAATTACATTAAAATCAGAATAATCATAAGAATAATACAAAAAGAAGGTTAAAAAATATAAAAATTAATGTCATACATAAGTCATTTAATAAAATTCAATAAAATTTTCATTTAAAATCAATAAAATTATGTTAATTTCGAGCTATAAATTAATTTATAATTCATCAATAGAATGTAGTTATTAACGTATTTAACAAGAACCGTTTAAGCTTATTCTGAAACCCAATTGCATACGTCTATGCCCACTTGTACTCGTATATACTAGACTTTTTATTTCTGTCGGCAGTTTATTGAACATTTTTGATGGCTTGTGGTAGGCGCTATGCTTTACAACGTTCAGGTGTGGCACTTGCTTCAACTGGAGATCTTTTCTACTTGAGCTCTCCCTTTTTTGCCTTTAATCTTCAGTCTCATATTCAAAAATATATTTTGATAAGTGACTAAGTAGGACCAAAATGTACAAGCTTGGGACTGTCAATATATTTAAGTCATTAAAATGAGGCTTGTGTAGCAACTACTAACACAGCACGTCTTGTCGCTCTAAAAGAAACACTGAAGCAAACAGTCCTGAGAAGAACTTTTTGGTCTGCTGAAGAAACAGTACAGCGGTACGGGAACTGCGGCGCCACACGCCGCCGTCGGACAACGCCCCAACCTTCAAACCGCACACGACCTCACTGGACGCCGCCTCGATGAATACTGGTGCACAAACGTGTTGTGTTAATAGTTCTTTTCAGAACTGTTGTTTTCACTGTTTCTTTACTGAGTGTCAAAACGTGCTGGTCAGTGGTGGCTACACTTGCATGATTCTTGCTGTTGAATTCTAACTTTGGTTCTGACTGCTCTTTTCTGAATTACAAAAGCTTTTTGAGTATTGTAATCATAACTTCCTTCCCAGAGAAGTGTGCTGTATCTCAGTTTTGACTCAACTCTCGACGTCCACTGTTTCTTCATTTATTTATTATTGGAAGTGGTACGAAAAAGCATTACATTGGTTTTACTTTAAGACTGTTAACAGCAAACCAACTCTAGAAGATATGTAAGGTTTTGATTAACTATAGAATTAAGAGTGTGTATATTGTCAGCCGAAACCACTGCATTGGTATCGTCGGCAAACAACACAAGCTGGATAGATCCCGCAGCTTTTTCCCTCATTATTGTATAAGGACATTAACATCAGTCAGATAATAAAAAATATTAGACAGGTATTTTTTGGTTTATCATGTTAATAAAAAAATACATAGATAACGCATTAAAGTTGGGGACTGGGGGCTTGCTACACGTATAAAGTCTACGTATAAAATCTAGCTAGGCGTGACGTCATGCCATATTTCAACTCAATGTATCGCCGTAATCTTTTGATTCCGTCATCATCTGCTTAGCCTTTTCCCAACTATGTTGGGGTCAGCTTCCAGTCCAACCGGATGCAGCTGAATACCAGTATTTTACATGGAGCGACTGCCTATCTGACCTCCACAACCCAGTTACTGGGTAATACGATATCCCTTGGTAAGACTGGTTGTCAGACTTTCGGGCTTCTGACGACCCGTAACGACTGTCAAAGGTCCACGAATGACAGCTGGGACCAACGGCTTAACGTGCTTTCCGAGGCACGGAGGAGTCTCGGTATGTAAAGAATGGTCACCCATCCACTGACCAACCCCGGCAAGCGTAGCTTAACCTGATGGATCGACCCGTGTGGCCGTTATTACTTAGCCACGAGCTCCTCTAATAATCTTTTGATTCCGTAAAAATAGAAAAAATACGTGTCCAATATTTTTTAATAATCTACATGTCGGACAAAAAATAAATGTTTGATGACTAAACATCCCTATTGCAGTACAGTGGGCGACAAAAAGACAGGTGATTTTATTTTTTAAACTTACTCGTGATATTATTCGCTTTGGTAGTAACATCTTCCCGTACGGCATATTCTGTAGGCAGCCTGGTCCTTACAATGTAACCATCGACATTCCTGATCTGATGCCAGTCGAGTTGCACGGCGCTTGTGTTCAATCGCTTGACGCTCGCGTTCACAAGGTCATCGACATCGTTAGCTGGGTCGAAAGTGATGTTCATCACTTGGGAGGATTTGGATGTGAAGGCGTTGTTTGTGGCTGTTACCTGGAGAGGATTAATTTGGTATAAGATATGTCTAAATCCAAAAAAAAAAAACAATTATGTTGGGGTCGGCTTCCAGTCTAACCGGGTGCAGCCGAATACCAGTATTTTACATAGAGCGATACCCCTTAGTAAGACTGGTTGTCAGACTTTCGGGCTGACGACCCGTAACGATTGTCAAAGAACCAAGAATGACAGCCGGGACCAACGGCTTAACGTGTTTTCCGAAGCACGGAGGGGTACCGGTATGTTAATGGTCACCCATCCACAGACTGACCGCCGCAAGCGCAGCTAAAGCTGATCGATCGACCCGTGCGGCTGTTCTTACTTAGCCACGAGCCCCTACCTATTAGATATTTCTAAATGTTGAACAAAAACAAAACAATAAGAACAAAAACATGAGGGATCATTAAATGGAACTGAATTATATGCCACATAAGATGGAATTTATCCGGAAGTCATGAAAGGTACCATTCTCTTCAAAGCTTTCTGTTTCATTGAGTCAGATATTCAGATTTGTATTCCTCAAAGTCTCGCTTTTCATATTCCTGTTAATATTATTGACCAGTAATATAAAAAACGTACTTTTACCATTGCTTCAAGAAGTAGAAGATCTATGGCATGTAGCATATATACATTCGCGGAGTCAGATCTCCAGCAAACAAAAGACCAAGTTACCCAGAACGAATATTTTTTAAACGGTTCAAAGAATCCAGTAACATCGACAGACAAAGCATTTTTTGCTTTCCGTGGCCTGTATGATCTTATCGACGGGCGATTAAGGCGGGGCGTAGTAGCGAATGTAACACTATACTTTTATGAATATAAACAGAAACTACTTACCCAGAACGAATAGTTATTAAACGGCTCGAAGAATCCAGTCACATCGACAGAAACGGTCTTGCTTGTCGTGGCCTGTATGATCTTATCGACGGGCGGTAGCGGTGGGGCGTAGTACAGAGTGTAGTAGCGAATGTTTCCGCGCGGCTGTTCCGGGCGATCCCATACTATGTTGATGCGGCGACCGATCAGCTGGCGGACGCTTATGCGGATTGGTGGGGATGGTACTGTAAGAAGAATGATAAAAATATCAATAAGGCTACTTAATTGAAATTCTGATTTGTCCACTAGATCATCTATCGTAACTTATCGCAAGGATTGTTCGCGGTTGACCACCACTTTTCGACCTTATTACTAAGGTAATAAATATCAAAAGTGGTTCACCGCAAATGTCCGCGATATTACATAGTCGTGGGTTAATATTCGTGTATAGTGTGTGCTGCAATGGAAACGTAGAATCATGTTGTCAAACAAAAGAACCCACGCAGCTAAAATGCGCCGCGTGCACAGCGTACGCCGCAGTAGGCCAGCGGCTTAACTGACAAATACCTCAGTTCAATAAAGGTTTTATTGTTTTTAGTCCAAAACAACAATACAATAGTATTTGAAAATCCTACCTCCTTCTCCAGTGCTGGTGTTAACATACTTCATAGACGCGTAAGTTTTATTCGACTTGCTATCTCTAATGTAGAAGGTCACATTATAGTTGGTGTAGGGTTCCAAATCTGTAAACCTTTAGAAAAAATAAATACGTATTACAAACATATTTTATTGATAACTTGAGCCATATTTTGACCGATACCGCTATACCGCGCCTTAAGTATGTACGCGGCAAGACAGTGCAAACCGCTCATTCGTCAACGCTTGCAGCGTCCCGCCCCCAGAGGTACAGCGGTATCGGCACAGATTAATACAGATGGGACACTCCGCAGTTTAGGTATGAAGCTACAAGTACGCGGCGGGCTCATCTCACTGGGTCAATTCAGTGTGGGCTGCCGCGCACCGGCCGGCTCGCACGTTAGTTCAATACTCACTCACGCGCCGCGTCCTAAAAGAAGACAACCCTATCGAGTCAGAAGGTGTAAGTTACGCAATAGAAAGAGAGGCAACTTATAGGTGAATATAACTGTAGGTAATGAAGCGTTGTGCGTTGTGTGCACTTTATTGTGTCGTAGCAAGAGTCGCTTCTTATTTAAACGATTTTGCGGAGTGTCCCATCTGTATTAATCTGTGGTATCGGTCAAAATGGATTTCCGTATATTTTACAAAAGGATGACATCACTACAGACATGAAATGTTTTGATAACATTATTTCGCTAACTAAAATCATTATTGCTTGAACAAAATTTTCTAGTTCAAAAGCATATTTGACTTTAAATTTAATATATAAATTATTGTGATATGAGCATCGCACAGTAAATAAGTTGCGGAGGTCAAATGGCAGAGTTGAAGTCGATTGCATTTACCGTAATGTACAGTCAACAAAAGAGATATCTAGGCAGGGTATACTAACATATTTGTATGTGAATTGCTTCATGTTCAATTTCGTGAAAATATACAATTTTGTGTTGGTGTGTTACAATTTAGGAGTATTGCAAAAATAAAGTAATATATATATAAAATTGAACATGAAGCAATTCACATACAAATATGTTAGCCTGCCTAGATATCTCTTTTGTTGACTGTACATATACAAATTTAAGTAGTGGGGCGCGTCATTTCAGAACAGACAAGCTCTACTGACGAGCGGTACAAATTGCAAACTTATGCTTACCTATAGATACTATCATTGGTCCAAGTCTTATTGGTCCAGACTCCGTCGCTGACCTTCGATATGGAGGGCAGGAAGCTGTAGAGCACCATCTTCTGTTGCGCCATCCAGCAGGATATGAGGAAGCTGGTCGAGTTTATTGAAGACTGGTCTACGCCGATGCTCAGAAACTGGAGAAAAGTATTTGGTTTATAAGAAATATGCTCGAAACTTACGTAACATTGTAAGTATAAACAATAGAGCATTTTGCAGAATTTTTTTATTAGATATTCCGAAATTTAGGCGTTTTAAAGTCTATGTCAGACAGAGACAGCACTAGTAGCATCGTCACAGCACAGGAGCGCCTTAGTAACTTCGCGCCATTCAGTATAATGACCTTTTTGTGTGATAATAGGATAGAAGAATAATTTCAAAAACTTCTCCATTTTCTCATTTTTTTTTAATGTCATCTTTAAAATAAATATTACATACATAAACATAAACTCACGCCTTCTTCCCATGGGAGTAGGCAGAAACTACAGAACGCCACCTGCTACGATCCTTACATACTCCTTTTGCCTCGTTTACGTTCATACATCAATAATTGTAATATTAATTCATGTATATTTTTTATAGTAGTCATACCCTATTCGTATATAAGTATTTTTGAGAACAGGAGGTAATGTATGGAGTAGCCGAGCATCGAGTCACATGGCGTGCGACTGGAGTGGCCTTAATCCGGCAATGGACTGCTATAAACTCCAAGTGACATGACTACGCGAGCAATCGTTGTTCGAACACACCCGACCGAACAACGATCGCGTATTCGCACGATGATCGCTTTCTATTAGGACTCCCGGTAACACTAAATTTTTACTCCCTACTACACCATATGAAAGAAAAGGATAGACATATTTTCCTCAACATCATGCTACTTAAGTAAAGTTTAACTCACTCGACTCACTTGATACATATGAGTGTTATCGTTGGCCGCACTCGTACAGTTCAGTTCGTCCGTGCCGTCGTAGCAGTCTTGTCTGCCGTTACAGACGCTCAGCAGAGAGACGCAGTTTGTGCCGTCATCGCACATGAAGAAGCCTCGCTGGCATTCTACCATTGGTTTGTGGCTCTGTGGAATAAATATAGGTTTAGTTGATGTATCAGCACTTTTCAATATGAAAAGAAAGAAAAATTGTTTATTCTGCACAAACAAGACGCACATTACAAAATAAACATAAAATAATCAAAGTAGACAGAAGCCCCGTACAGTATTTGTATCTCACGAAGCGACACGCGCTTTAGATGTGGTTACCAAGTGTACAAACACGCTGTGAATGTGTGTGTAAGCGCTGGAGCTCTCGGTACCGTCCAAGACAATGACGAAAAGCAAGTGTGTGTATGTGCCGTGTGTGTGTATGTGCCGTATGTGTGTTATGTGCTGACGCTTCTCGTCTTCAAGCACACATTCACAGCCTGTTTGTACACACGGCTACATATCAAGCTATACATTTCCAGTTTAAGCTGACCTCTCATTGTAAGAAAATCCTATACATTGCGAGATCAGCTTATACTGGAAATCTTAGCTTGATATGTAGCCGTGTGTACACTTGGTAACCGCATGTAAAGCGCTTGTCACTTGGTGAGATAAAAATACTGTATACGTGAGATAAAAATACAGTAAAAGTTTCATTTTTTTAATTTTTACAATATTTCACTGCGGAAAGATCTATGGATAAACTATCCAAAAGACGACTTATGTGGTGGCACAAATCATATAATTTAACTCACTAAGTAATCGCCTTCCAGATTTAATTGGGATCTCCGGTGGCTATTTGGCTACAGTGATAGTTCCCTAAGTGTACAAACACAGTGGTAGCGGCGCGGATTATTTATTTATTTATCCTCCAACTGGAACGCCATACAGCAATTACACCAACGGAGCAAAAAATTACTTCATGTGCTGCTTTCCATCCATCCTGTGCGCGGTGGACATCGAGCGGGCGACCATGGGTCACCCACGCTTACGCTGTCACGCAGCGTCAAGACACTTCTCCATAATTCCATAACTCCATCCATATTGCGCACATTCATTGCGATATTATTGAGACACAATTAATTTTTCAAATTAAATACATTTAAATTGAAAAGAAACGAAAATTTTTGATGTGTCACCCTGCCTGACAGATGGCGGGAGCGGATGTGGAAAGGATTCCCGCGGCGGATTACTCTGCCCGCTCCACTAACACTTTGTTCATAGACAAATCGAATTATGTGTTTACGACACCCGCTTGCGGCATCCGCTACCCGCGCCGTTCCCACTGCGTTTGTACATTAAAAGAGAACCAGTCGTGATACGGCAGGCGTTTACTTCGCTATACGCTGAGAGAGGTCATCTATCCTTTTAATAAGCTAGAATTGCTAGAAGCTAGAAATAATGTTCTTCCGCTTTCCCGAAACAGATGAAATATAAGGATTTTCAAGCGTAAAACACCATTTAAGGGACAAAAATACGTACCGAGGTGCCGGGACAGTTCATCTCGTCACTCTTATCCTCGCAGTTGAATACTCCGTCGCAGATCTGGTCGGTCCTCACGCAGGCGCTGGCGTCGCGACAGGGCGTCTCCATGAGTCCACAGCGTGGGGAGGTGTTGCCACGAGATGGACATTCACGTTCGTCTGAACCGTCGAGACAGTCCACGGCGCCATCGCAAGCCCATGGGAGAGGTATGCATAGACCTGAGAATGGCCAACATAATCAGCCTATAATGTTCCCACCGCTGGGACACAGGCCTCCTCCTCTCTATGAGAGGGAGTGGGCTGTAATCTACCACGCGGGCCCAGTGCGGGTTGGTAGATGTTACATGTGTTCGAATTTTTGGTTCTAGGACATGCCGATTTCTTCACGATGTTTATCTTCACCGTTTTAAGAGCAGTAGTGATGAAATAATTTACACAAAGTAAAGCGCCTGCCTGGGTTCGATCCTACGACCTACTACTCGTAAGCCGCGGCCGATACCACTGGGCCACCCTGCTATTAAAATCAAATCAAATCAAATTGTTTATTTAACAAACAGCATTGTAGTACATGGTAAATTAAAGATTGGTAAATTAAAAAAAAATAGTGTACTAAAAAAACAAAACTACAACTGAAATGGTGGTGAGGTGCTGCATTCCCAACCAGGTTATAGAATAACCTGTATAAGGGAGTACAGTGCCAGTCCCCATTGGGTATTATAATTAAATTGTACACAGTATGTGGCTTAACACTAACTAGTCTTCTACTACAATTTTATTATTATTGGTGACATAGTGTAACTAAGGAAAAACTAAATATTATTAAAAAGATAAAAACATTATTTTACTAAAAGGTAAGTGAGTGCGACTGTAAAAGTTAGTATGCATGTAGTGTGTGTAAGTATGAGGATGTAAGGGTGTGTGTGTATGTGAACGTGTGTGGGTGTGCGTTAGCGCGTCTGTGCGTGTGTATATGGGTTTGTTTCTATGAGAGAAATGGTTTGATTTTGAAACATATTTTTATTTAGTCATATGACGACACTGAAAGGATCTTAACATAGGTGATGAACATACACCTTCTCACACCCACACCAAACACCCACACCACACACCCAATCACACACACACCCCCCCACACCACACACCCAATCACACACACACCCTCACACACATATTATATACCTATCTATCTTAAATTATTTTACTTTAATGTCTAACTCAATTCTCCGAAATTAACAATTAAATCAGAACCATTATATAATTTTACGTCATTGTACCTTAGGGGACCGGACTGCTTCTCCTCAACACAGGTTTCCATAACCTAGCTAGGAGAGCAGTGCTCACCCACACGTTTTGAGATATCTAATAGTGCTTATTTTGTAAAACTGTATTTTTAACGTGTACCTATTTCAATCCTTTGTTTTCAGTAAATAAATAAATAAATAAATAAATTTATGCTGTTAAAAACTTTTCTGTCTCATAGTAAGATTTATTTTGTAAAAATGAGTAAACTGACTTTTTGCATTTATGGTACGTTAAACCATAGATTGGACAGCGTTTATTAATTTTATTGTATAAGTTCGGGCTTTGATAGTAGCAGAATCTTTTAATGCAGGATGATTGTGTTTGCGGTACCATACATATTAGATCTTTTCGCCGTTTTAAATAGGTACATTTTCTCAATAAATGTACCGAAGTAAAGATGTTCACTTCGGTACATTTATTGAGAAACTGTATCTATCTATAATTATATTTATAGTTCAGAATCGTACCATGCACATCTATCAACAATTCGGCCAAAAAACATTTTAAGAATGCGAAGCATTTTATTTAATAAACATACTTTTGTAAAGTAATGATTTGACTACCCATTTGTAACAGCGTCCTTAACTGTCACTAACTGTATCGATCATAATATTTTGTCAGATTCCTCAAATAAAGCAAAAAAAGACACAAACACTTTTATACAACGCTTACCCGGTGCACAAGTGAAATCATTCTTGCCACACTTCCTAGTAATCGGTGTAATATGATGTTCGGGGACCACCGGCCTTAGTTCGGGCATCTCAATTCCGCACCCAATCTCATCCGACCGATCGCCTTCCCCGCAGTCATTGATACCGTCACATCTCCACCAATCAGGTAAACAGTTACCATTGTCACATTTGAACATCCATTCTAAACAGGTCCCGTTGCTAGGGAAATTAGGCTTCTCTGTACCGGGGATAGGAAGCAATTTCGAGTGATTGGTGTTAGTGCAGTTCTTCTCATCTGAAAAGTGTTCGTCGCCGCAGTCGTTTTCGCCGTCGCAAACCTAGTAGGAGAAAAAAATAAAGTTAATATTAAACAGAGATCTTGAATATCAAAGTAAGTTGAATTCAAAAAATTTAAACCGATCCACAAGCCTTCTGAAACGACATAATAAAGGCAATAGCGTATCTGCTTTTCAACCTTATAAATAATTTATTTTTTGTAGATTATTGACAAAAACCTTATAAAGTTAATATTAAACAGAGATCTTGAATATCAAAGTTGAATTCAAAAAAATTAAACCGATCCACAAGCCTTCTGAAACGACATAATAAAGGCAATAGCGTATCTGCTTTTCAACCTTTTAAATAATTTATTTTTTGTAGATTATTGACAAAAACCTTATCGTTCAAGTGCCTGATGATCTAAAAGAACACGAAAATTCAAAACTCACCCAAGATTTAAATATACACTTTCCGCTGGGACATCTAAACATATACGGCGCACATGTTGAGTCCTTACACCTTTCTTCCCGTTCATCCTCTCCGTTATCACAGTCCTTCTCGCCATCACAAACCCAAGAGTTGGGGATGCACATGCTAGTGTCATTACTGCAGGCGAAGCCGTTGCCTGAACAGCTTTCGATAATATCTGGACGCTTAGTTTGTAGCTGTTGAAGGAAAAATAAGGCTGGTATAGACAATTTTGAGGTTAAGATAATTTTTTTTAGAAAGTTTCCTGAAAATGTGGTGATTCAAATTCCTTTAAACCTACAAAACTGATACAAAACGATATGATACGATTTGCAGATGCAAATAAGTTTTTTGTCTCTGATAGATTTATTTATTTATTTATTTATAGTTAATTAAAACGGTTATACACCAATTACAATAATTAACCTAGAAACACAATACTAATATTGTAATATCTACTACACACTTAATAAATAACAGTGGAAATTCTCTCATACTTTCTCTCGCAAAACTTTAGACACACTCGCTTTATCTCTCTCCATTCATCGGCAAATAGATCACAATCAGGATTGACTGCCAGGAGGGCATTGAGGGCTTCCAGAGTCCGACACACCGGCGACTCTGCTCTAGCGACCGTACGACATGCTGGCCGAGCAAACAATTTGTGCCTCTTACTGTGGCGGTGACCTATATAGTTGCCAGGCATATATAATTGACAAAATAGGTTATGTAGCTCAGGACAGTCGATAAGCCCTCTGAGGGTTTTGCAGGCTACCGCAATCTGATTCAAACCTCGTCTAACTTCCAAGGAATTGTAATAATAGATAATACTATCACAGACAAAAAAGTAATTGTGCATGACCTCGAAGTCTTTTAATTGTTCTGTCGTTTTATTTACCTACTTGTGATGATTAAATTTTATTTATATTCCGATACCTAAAAAAAAGCGACATATCGAGAGTAGAGCACTCTCTCCCACGCTGAAACGTTGTGAGGCGAGCAATAATCTTACCCGTTTAGACAGAAGCGGGTAAACAAAACTTTATCATCACAAACAATCTAAGAATCGTTGGCAAAACAACGAACGACACAGAATACAAAACGTGCCAATTCATAGTAATAAACAACATAATTTCACTAAAATAGCAGAAACATTCACAAAAAGTTTGTCAGAAGTGGGATTCGAACCCACGCCCTCAGAGAGGACCAGAACAACTCGAACTCACGTTCAGTGAGCAAGGGAACCTTGAGTCTGGCGCCTTAGACCGCTCGGCCATCCTGACATGTGCAATACGTGTCGAAATTACCAACCACTATCTTTTTTGGCGAAATAAATGTAAACAGAGGTGTGGCGTGCGATAAATAAATTTATGCAATAACAATCTTGAAAACCCTGTAGTCAAATTAAAGTGCGTAAGTACTCTTCTTTCTTTTTTGTGTGGTTAGTGACTGGTGTCAGAGTTTTTATGACGCCATGGGCCTCTGACTTGGCTTCACATGCCGTCGAGAAATATCTCTCAGGCATTTCCTCACAATGTTTTCCTTCAACATTTTTTAAGCAAGTTATAATTTATTATAAATGAATGATGAATATTCAACGCACATGAATCCGAAAGGTCAGAGGTGCGTGGCTTGGGTTCGAACGCAAGACCTATGACTTGGCAGTCCGACGGTTACATTACTAGGCTATCACTGCTGTCATGCGTACTTATTTGCATAAACATGAAATTCCCAGATCTGAGTAATAGACTAATTGTTTCAGCAACCAATGTTGTTAACTATTTATATATGGCAAGCTTAGGTTATTGATTTGGCTTTTTGTATATATCATTGTCTTCCCTAAATTTCTTACATCAGCCTCTTTGATTTCTAAGTAAAATCCGGTACAAGCATGGTGTCCTCATTAAACAAACAATATTCAGTCACTCACCGTGCAGTTACGTTCATCGGATCCATCCTTACAGTCATTATCTCCGTCACAAACCCATCTCTTTTCAATACAATGACCATTGTCACATTGGAACTTGTTTTCAGAGCAGTTGCGGTGACCGCAATCTGAAATAAATATTGACGAGTTATGTTAAAATACAGGGTAAAAGACTGTATAATTATGTATCATCGTCTGGGATTCTAAAGTACCTAATATTGCTGTTTAATCAAATAATGCAATAATATTATACTTGCTGTTTTTACCGCCTAGCTCCTGTAATAACAATACTTTTGCAATTCGCAAAAAAAATTGTATATTTTTCATAAAAAATATTTTAATTTGTGTACAGACTACAGCACATCAGGTTATACTTTGGTATAACGAAATGACAAAATCCAAAACAAAAACAAAAAAAAACAAAAAAAAAAACAAAAAAAAAAAAAAACAAAAAAAAAAAAAACAAAAAAAAAACAAATGACAAAAAAGCAAATGACTTTAAACCTTAAAATGTTGATAATTAAGTTCAAAATCGTAAGAGAAAATTTGACAGTCTAGTAACTTGACCTGCTGCTTTGTGTACTTACAAGAAAATTGTAATGGAAAATATTTTTCTTAGTTTTCTAGTAGTTGTAGGTTATATCAATATTTGTTATTAAATTTGATTAGAAACATGATCTTCGTTTTTGTGGTTTACTGGATAACCATTCTTGAAACAAACTTTATTCTATATGGTAGGTATTATAACCATAATTGGCAATAGTGGTTACCAACCAGTCCAGTGATGATAGTGGTAACCGTAACCTACTTAGTCGCAACTTTACCCGAATGGCAGGGAAGGAAAACAAACTATAACGTCGGAAGGAGAGTTTTGTTTTGATAGTACGTAACCAGACTGATCTAAAGTTTGTGCAAAAAATACTTGTTTTTAATTGATGTTACTTCCACATAAACTTTATCTACTTTATGTTATGCTACTGCTACTTTGTCGCAATAACGCGAATTACACTTCGCGCGCTTTCTGTTGTACAGCGATACGTCGAGTGGTGTGTGAGAGTGAGCGCGCGAAGTGTAGTTCGTGTTATCAATGTAGCCGTAGCAAAAGTGCATTTAAGTAGATTTCAGAATAACTAGTACTATTGTCAAAGTAAAATGTTTGAAGTTATAGGGAGGTGAATTTTATGTGTAGGTGTTAAAGTTGTTTTTCTAAAAGAACAATTATTTATTTACGCGTTTAGAAACTAAATCGCGAACGCAGTATAGAAGAAAGGTTTGAGAAGCCAAATGGGAGACCTATTCCCATCAGTGGAAATAAAAATATACGCTAGCAAATAAAAAAGGAGTCAGGACAATACTTTTAGTGCATCAGTTTTATACAATAGTCATCTGCCGAGCCTATTATTAGCTGTTGGGTTCGACTTTCAGTCTAACCGGATGCAGCTGAATACAAGTATTTTACATGTAGCGACTGCCTATCTGACCTCCACAACCCACTTACTGGGTAAAACGATACCCCTTGGTAAGATCGGTTTTTATGTCAGACTTTCGGACTTCTGACGACCTATAACCACTGTCAAAGATCCACGAATGACGACCAACGGCTTAACGTGCTTTCCGAGGCACAGAGGGGTCTCGGTATGTAAAGATGGTCACCCATCCACGGACCAGCCGCCGCAAGCGTAGCTTAACCTAGTCGATCTACCCGTGCAGCTGTTATAACTTAACCACGAGCCCACGAGTTTTATACAGTAGTACATTAGATTAATCAATAAAGAGGAATACACACCTTTCTCGTCACTCATATCAGCGCAATCAATATCATCGTCGCACTTCCAATGCGGGAGGTAGCACCTAGTATTATCGCACATAATCATCGGTGGGACACACAGACAGCCGATCTCATCGGATAGATCCCCACAATCGTTGTTACCATCGCAGCGAGAGAGTGAGGAGATGCACTTTCCGTTCTTGCACATGAACTGATCCTGGAAAAGAAGAATTTAGAGGATTAGTGATGGGTAACATAGAAGATGGTAATATTCCTAAAGTATTTTTAACTCACGAAGCGGCATGCGCTTTACTTGTGGTTACTTTTTTTTTTTTTTTTTTGGTATGGCATCTCGTAGTGTGACCATGAGAGGTCTCGACTACTTAACCGGACTTTCCTGTGGGTGCCTTTAAGCGAGCTCAAAAGCCTCCAGCCAGGGGCATAAAATACTAACTAAACTTATAAACTAAACGACTGCGCACTAAGGGCACCCCCTGTGGGGGTACTTGTGGTTACGAAACACGTTGTGAATTTATGTCTATGAGGGCATCCCCTCTATTTTTAATTCAATTTCTCAATCTACAGGATGAAATTGAATTCATGGGCATCCTCGTAAGGGGTCATTGTACTCATCATTATGAACAACTTTTACTACGGAAACAAACCTGATATCGCGAAAAAAAAGCTGTTCCCTATGTTCTGACGAGTTATGCGAACATAAATGTAGGTAACAGCTGATATTTTTTTTAGTATACCCATGAATTCAATTTCATCATGTATACTAATTTAATTTAATTTAAAATTCTAAAGAGGTAAAATTTGTGATTTTGTATGTATCGTGTAATCTTCAAAACTACTGATCCGATTCCGAAAACTCTTTCACTAATGGGAAGCTATAGCATTGCCTAGTGTGTTAGGATATACGTAATGTTAAAACAAGAAATTTCAGGGTAGAAATTGGGAAGAAATTTAAATTGCGCGCCTCAACAACTTTTACGCATTCATAGAAAACTTTTTCATTCTAACTATACTGAACGCTTTGTTATATTGTTGTTTACATTTCAAAACATAAATCATCATCCATTTATCATTGTTTCTAGACCATGTAATCGGCTCATATCTCACGTACACACCTACGACGATTGATAACATCGATAATCTAAATTCTTTCAAAACAAAGGAAATCAATCAACATTTCTAGAGGAACCTTCGAATGTAGTTTAAACATTTCGTATTTAATTACAGAAACAATTAAAAAGCCATTGTGTCTCAACGGATACGTTCCGGCAAACAATGGATTAATAGATATATCGTTAGAATACTCTTTATTATGAACACCATAAAAATTACAGATATAAATGTAGAAATTTTACATTGGGTGACACAATGGACGGTTTTATCATTAAAAGCGATCTTTTATAGACAACGTTTGGATGGATTAACTCATATACAGTCAGAAACGCGGATTTACGTGAGACATAATGGTTTTTAATTGTTTCTGTAATTACGACATACGAAAGCTTAAGGGAGAAGGGTATGAAAAATATACTCACAAGTCCACAAGTAGACAAAGCTGTTTCAGGGCAAGTCAAGTTCGCGTACGGTTCGGTATTATTAGCGCACATACATTTCCCTCCGATCCTCGTCAAACCATCGGGGCATAAGCAACTGAAAGTATTGCCCGGCCCACCGAGACATATCGCATCACAACTCGTATTCTTGTATGAACAGGCGTTACTGCCGTATTGAACGAAGTGAGCGAACACTTTGAGATCCATCAGACCGACGAACGAGTCATTAATCGTCACTACACTCGATCCAGCATCTTTGTCAGCAACGAATATCGATTTCACCTTCCAGTCATCCCAGTACATCTTATCCTTCAATACTGCGACAGCGAAAGGATGTGTTACTCTCTCATCGTTCCACAGAATTCGCTTAAAATATCTCCCGTTTAAGTCAGAGCTAGCTATATAATCTTCCATAGCGTCCACCCAGTAAATTCTCTCGGACATTTGATCGATCGTTATCCCATTAGGCCATTGGACAATTGGCTTCCCGAACAATTTCTTGTCGTCCGTACCGTCGAGATTTGACCTCGATACGGATGGGTTGTTCCTGTCCCAATCGGTCCAGAATAAATAGCCTGCTTTAGGATGAACGGCTATACCACGCGGCCTTGATAGCACCTTTGAGTCCAAGATCGTAATTCTCATTCTAGCTTCTTTTATCAAATCTGTCCTGACGGCTTCAATTTTCTTCCTCAAACCGTCGACGAAGAATAAAACGTTAGAAATCCAATCAAAAGCCATACCTTCAATGCTAGCCAAGTCTCTGTCGATGATCACCTCTTGAGCAGTGCCGTTATTGAAACACTGACGACTGATTTTGTCCAATTCTATATCAGCCCAATAAATGCAATTGTTCTTGATGTCAAATTCGATAGCAACGATGTTCCTTTCGTTTACTACGGGGTAAATAGTCGAGTTGTCGAATAGATCTATGCGGGCGATTTTACTACCCAAAGCAACCAACATGAATTCAGTTGGCTGTTCGATGGGGCAGGGGATCATGTCTGGGACATACGCCATGTAACCAGAGACGGTGCACACATCTCCATCAATTTTTCTGTAACCCTTTGTTCGTTTGTAGAAATGTCCCGGTTGGCAATCTGCGGGAATGGCATAGGGATCGTATTTGGTCGATTTGTTGTGAATACATTCATTGCCAGAGAG
Organism: Cosmia pyralina; assembly: GCA_946251885.1. Lineage (NCBI taxonomy): Eukaryota > Metazoa > Arthropoda > Insecta > Lepidoptera > Noctuidae > Cosmia > Cosmia pyralina. The sequence goes on from OX276355.1 coordinate 16,591,705, forward strand.
CATAAATCCGAAATCACATTCGAAATCTCGGCGACTGCATTCACATGTCTCTTTCTTGAAAGGTCTGTCGTAATCTACTCCGTTGTAGCAGTTAGTGTGAGCGAGACGTCTCTGGAAAGTGTTCCTAGTACCGAGCACACAGGACACCGAGGAGTTGGGAGGCGACGGCGACCAGTACTTGTAGTCGTCATCGGTACAGTTACGTGCGAAAGTGTTCTTCAAATCTATTGTGATTATTATCCACTGATGATGGTCGTTGGCCGAACCGAACATCGTAAAAGTTGTAGTGTTCTCGCCAGCCTCGGTCATCAGTCCGTAGATGCGCAGGTCATCGGCATTGAACCTACAAATTAATGTTGTTAATAACGTCAAATAATTACTTAAACATTGATAACATGAAATGCATTAAATGACTCACTGATATGAGTTCCATTCGATGCCTTCGTTGGTGGAATATAAAATCTTTCTCGTTTCGCCGCGAGATTTGAAGTATTTGACTGCTACTAGGAGTCCGCCGTGGTCTCCGTAGTTGAAGAAGTAATAGTCTTTGAGGATCCTCTTCCACGTCAGGCCGGCGTCTCGACTAATATACACTCCGGGTATACCTTTCAGGGATTTGCCCATAACGCCAGTTGCCATTATAATGCCTGGAGCTGATTTTGAGCTCATTATACTTGCTGACCTATAATAAAAAATATGTTATGATACCCTCTGTCACGCTATGAAATATGTTACACCAGACATTCAATAAGTATTCCCCCTTTGTACACTATCTTTGGTGAAAGAATAACCCTAACACCAATGACCCCACATACACCATGCTCAAATCAAATAAAAATTAGGTTAACTTAATCCAGTTCTACATTTTACAACAAAACAATTGAAATCTCTTAAGGACGCTGTTACAAATGGGTAGTCCAATCATTACTTTTTTACACAAAAGTAGGTTTATTAAATAAAATGCTTTACATTTTTTAAATGTTTTTTGGCCAAATTGTTGATAGATGTGCATGGTACGATTCTGACCTATAAACATAATTTTACATAGACACAGTTTCTCAATAAATGTACCGGAGTAAACATTTTTACTTCGGTACATTTATTGAGAAAATGTACCTATTTAAAATTATATTTTTAGTTCAGAATTGTACCATGCAAATCTGTCAACAATTCGGCCAAAAAACATTTTAATAATGCAAAGCAATTTATTTAATAAACATACTTTTGTGTAAAAAAGTAATGATTTGACTACCCATTTGTAACAGCGTCCTTAATGTTATTAGCAAATGAGTGACTAAAATCAGAATGAAATAAATACAATCACAAACGGTTTAAATCATATAAATGTAGTTTTTAAGTATAATGAATATAAAACATAATGTCCGTGCAGTGCAAATTAAAGTAAAAGCAAAATGTAAGTGTTGTAATGCACTCTATTTTTATGAGTTTACCTCAAACCGTTCGCAACCACATTTCCTGGTGGGCTGCAATCAATTTTAATATTTATCAGTATTTATTAAATTAAAGCACAATTAATTATTATTCATTTGTAATGCTAACTATAATTTCACAGCATTGATACAGCCGATACCGTTCCATTCACAAGTAGTAAATAAGCATTTAATTGATGGTCTTGTACCAAACAATATTAATTAATTAATTAATTTTGTATTTTAACATAAACTCATTTCTGATGTAAATGCTTAATTAACAACAATAGGTTTCGGGGCGAAGATAAAGTTTTTAAATAGTATCCAAGATGTGCACAGCCCAGTTGACGGATGATAGACAGCTAAAAATGTCAACGACATGGCTTGAGTTATCTGTTTTTCGGGAAGCGCTTCTAGAATCTTCTAGAAACTTCGACTCGCCCTTAATGGCCGAGCGGGAGCGAGAGGCGTTCCCGCCAGAAGCGTGCGGATTGTGGCGTGAGCGGTAAGAAATGCTTTCGCGTTATAGTATGTTTTATTTATAGCCTTATCTATGTATGTAGTAAAATAAGCCAGTACCTAGTAGCTACAGTATATCCACAGTATGCAAATGAATTTTTTCTAGCCCAAATTTCAACAAATTGACTTTATATACAGATTGTGCTAAGTGTGTTATTGTGTTACTATACATATTATTATCACATAAAACATTGTTTAGTTGTTTATAGGAATGAGTAAACCTTCCACTATAGGGACTTTGGTTAGATATTTTCATATTACCCTTCACTGGTAGTACCTACTATTGTATAGGATATGTGGTTAATAAAAATAAACACGACATTTTATATTATCCACCTCATTCGAAAATACATCATATGGCTTAAAATGAGTCATCGTAATTCGAGCGTGCTGGAAGGGCAGAGTTCTATTGATACTGTTTCCGAGAAACAAGGAATCTACAATACATTTCATTATTAATCAAATACCCACTCAACCAGCTCTTTGTATGTAAAATCGTGACAGAAATATGAATAAGACGGGTTCTGGAAAAGTCTTTCTTTGTCTACTTGAAGGAAATATGTATTATTCTCATAGAGAAACACAACTATAAACTTGATCGTATTGTTTTGAAAGACCTATTATTTCAAACCGTGCTTAACTTGTATTCGACTTTTTTAAGATGTATGTATTTACTTCAATTCGTCTACCAATAATGCTGGGTAAAAACAGTAGACAACGGATATAAAGGCCAGTTTAAAATCCAAATACTTTTGTATACAAAATTTTGTAAAATTTCGTCACAGTAAAATACAGGTAGTCCGAGATACAAAATAAATGCACTTAACGCGCCCCCCTATACATGGCAACATTCAGTAAGATTTTTTAGCAAATCCTTACGTTAAATTATCGAAGATCCTAAGAAGTTTCGAAAACGAGAATCAAACTACTTAGGGCTGATTTGTCTATTGTCAGATATTTTTATACGAGGAATAAAATAGATGTTTGATGAGTTTCGAAATTATTCCTCGAATAAAGTTATCAGACTGAGACAGATTGAAAAATCAGCCGTTAATGTATTTGTTCGACAAAAATGTGACGACATAAAGAGGATATGACATGGGCCACTGCTGTGAGAATCGAGCCAGTTAAATGATTCCTTCCTATTCCTATATACACGGGTCAACAAACTATGCAGTAAACAGATAATTCACATCGTCATCGTCAGAAAGTGGCTTATAAATTGGATTATCAACAGAGTTCAAGGTGACATTGCTACTAAGACGATAAAAGTGAACATGAACGAGTTTATCTATTCCTTCAATATTTTGACCGCTGATTAAATATTGTTAATTATTTCCGTCAGTATATTGATAGACTCAAATAGCTTTTGCTACTAAAGTCACTTTTGACTGTCTTGTTTGACTCTCACACCAAATAAAAAACAAAAAGATCAGAGCTATCAACAATGGCGTGAGGCCGGTTTCGTGAACATGTGTGCACTTTGTGAGGTGTAGTTTTGCACATGCTTCACTGTATTGTTCGCAGCGCTATGTCTTGATTTTTTATTTGGTCTGAGGTTTGACTTTTATAAAAGAAGATGTCAAAGAATTTACTGAAGTTACGACCGTTACGACGGTGTTACCGATAATACAACTAATGATGATCACATTACCGAGGTAATCTGCACGTTAACTCGTTTATATGTGCCCTTACTGTCCATTATGACTTCCCGACTTTAACGGTAGGTAACATAACACCTCATCATCTGCCTAGCCTTTTTCCCAACTATGTTAGTGTCGGATTCCAGTCTAACCAGATGCAGCTGAATACCAGTATTTTACATGGAGCGACTACCTATCCTATCTGACCTCCAGAACTGAGTTACCGGGTAACATAAAACTTATGATGTAATATTTATCAAAGAGCGAAGAAGACTAACTGCGACGAACACTTTATGCATTTAGATTTACAAGGAAACTCATAACATGACATTACGACCACAAAATATGCTATCAACTCTTGTGATAGTGGCTTAGACCATTCTGGAAAGTACTTGTTTGGGAAAATCCATGTTTAATAGTTGATATAAACTGACTACCTACGTCTATATGAAGCGATTGTCTAAAGAGTCATATTCTATTAATTTGGTTATATTCCAACTTTCCAACTAGATAGGATATCTTATTTGTCATAATTATTGTTAATATAGAATAGTGGGGTTTATTTTCCTTGCAAACAAACTGTAACATAGTTATATTAGTCCAATAAGTAATCTATTGTTTTAGGTCGTTACTAATTAATAAAGTAATCAGATTACACCACGTTACGACAATACTAATTAACTACGTTTCCGATACGGCGAAGTAACAATTGTCCTACAAAAACACTATCAAGCATTTACTAGTTACATGAAAGTATACCTTAGGCCTCTGACTCGAATTTTGCGGGTAGTGGAGCGGCAGCGGCGGCGGAGCGGGAGCGGCAGGATTTTATGCATAAAAACAAATGGTCCGGACCTCCAAAACAGCGGCGCGGTAGCGGGGCGGGACAATACGAGACGCGCCGCCGCCGCCGCCGCCCCGCTGCCCGCGAAATTCGAGGCAGAGGCCTTACACCTCAGCATTGAGATTCACTTTTAAACAAATCAGCAGAAACGGATGTTTCTGGCAATTTAAAAAGGATTAAAAGAAGATGCATTGTATTCTTACCTTGTTACTGGGTATAGCTGACTGAACCTTTGACATAAGTGCAGACTACAGGAGTTTTCTATGTGACAGTTCAATGGCTTGCCTGAGAACAAACAGTGAGATAGAGGTTAGTAAAAGAATGTGAAACAGTGTGGTTATCCGGAATAGGCCTGTGTCCGCGGAAAGCTGATTTTTCTATGTCCACTAATCATCTCGGCCAAGAGAAGTCCACTATGAAACAAAAACCAAAAACGCACAACAAATTGACACTTTGACCAATGATAAACTATCAAAACTGTACAAAAAAAAAAAAACGTTCAATTGTTTAAGGAGTCCACGAAACGATCAATCGCAATTGATCAATTACCATCAATTTCTATTGCAGTAATATTATCAATCGTTTCAATTGCACTTGGTAGACTATCATTTTGCGCATCAATGTGTATCAATCATGTAATGTTGACAATTGATCTTTTCGGGGACACTTTAACCCAAGATAAAAAGAGGTTGATACATATTTTTAACCGACTTCAAAAAGGAGGAGGTTCTCAATTCGTCGGAACCTTTCCCCGATTACTCGAAGATTTGGATTTTTTTTGTTTTATTCGAGAGGGTACATCACAGTTGGTCCCATATAAAATTGATTAACTTTGCTTTGGTAGTTTTTGAGTTAGCTTCAATAATACGTATTTTTTACCCACTTTTATATGGATGATGTTCTAGTTTGTTTTGCAGGTAGTGGTATAAGAATTTGTGTGGGGTAGGTACACAACTAAAAAGTGAAAAATAAAAACTTTTTTGCAAAAAAATACAACCGACTTCCAAAAACAACACTACAAAGTGAAAAATAACTTTAATTTCGGAAGTCGGTGGCAAAAAACGAAAATACATTTAACTAGACACCGACTTCCGAAATTAAAGTTATTTTTCACTTTGTAGTGTTGTTTTTGGATGTGCAGTTGATTCGCGCGATGTACAGTCGATGCAGTACCCAAGTCCGGTCTACAGTGGGCACTACTGACAGCTTCGATGTGGCTGTCGGCTTGCACCAGGGGTCTGCACTCAGCCCTTACCTCTTTGTGCTGATAATGGATGCTCTTTCTTCGGATATCCAGGAAGAGGCTCCCTGGTGTATGCTGTTCGCCGATGACATTGTGCTGGTTGCCGAGAGTGGCTTAGAGGTCCAGAGCAGATTGGAGGTGTGGTGGAAAAGACTGGAGACCGTTGGCCTGAGAGTAAGTCGGACCAAAACAGAGTATTTGTTTTGTGATTTTGGCGGACTCTCCGGTCCTGTGCCCATATCTCTTGCCGGAACGCCCTTACCGATCTGCTCCGACTTTCGGTACCTCGGGTCGCTTGTCCAAGGGGATGGCGAAGTAGACCGAGACATAACGCACCGGATCAACGCAGGATGGATGAAATGGCGACAGGTTACAGGAACAACTTGCGACCCACGGATGCCCCTCAAGTTGAAGGGGAAAATTTACAAGTCCGTGATAAGGCCTGTCGTACTTTATGGATCGGAATGCTGGACAGTGAAGAAGACGGATGAAAAAAAATTGCATGCAGCGGAGATGAGAATGTTGAGATGGATGTGTGGAGTGACAAGAATGGATAAAGTGAGAAATGAGTATATAAGAGGAAGTTTGAAAGTGGCGCCAGTGACAGAAAAGTTGAAAGGAAATCGTTTGTCTTGGTATGGGCATGTAATGAGGAGAGACAAAACGCATGTGACTAAAAGAGTGATGAATATAGATGTTGATGGATGGAGAGGCAGAGGAAGGCCAAAGAAAAGATGGATGGATTGTGTGAGGAATGATATGAAAGAGAAGGGAGTGAATGATAGCGTGACGGTTGACAGGGGAGAATGGAAGAAGAAAACGTGTTGCGCCGACCCCAAGTAATATGGGATAAGGGCAGGAAGATGATGAGTGTTGTTTTTGGAAGTCGGTTGTATTTTTTTGCAAAAAAGTTTTGTTTTACACCTACATGCTTCAAGATTTGCGCATATAAACTTATTTATTAGTGAACACTGGTTGGCGATTCGCGGAAAGAGCCGCCTTGTGGGTTTTTTTCTGTTTCATAATTACAACTCGATGGATGCATACTATCATTACACATCCAATGCCTAGCATGTGCTCAGTTAATCAGTACTGTTAACCTACAAATTATTATTTCAAGGACTATTTTAAGCATCGAACATAAGGAAAACAGAAAACCTCGATATTAATACCGACAATTCATAACAAAACGGCGACCTTGAGTTAAATGAAGTGGACTATTACCATAGTAATAGGTTATGCACTGCAATACATGATTTGATTACCGAATTACGTTACCTGCCTCGGTAGCGAATTTTAATATATGTAAGTAATTAAAATTCGCTACCAAGGCAGGTAACGTCATTCGGTAATAAAATCATGTATTGCAGTGCATACCTATTATGGTACATAACACACATTCTACTAGTGATTATTTTTTTTATTTTTTATTATAACTTTATGCACAAGTAAAAAAATACTGTACAAAGGCGGACTTAATGCCTGAGGCATTTTCTACCAGTCAACCTTATGGTGTTGCAGAGAGAAGACATGGCAGGTGCAGCATAAGGGATAGATAACTCGAAAAAGAATAAATACTAATAAATAAATACATACATACATATAAACAGAATAAACTTTGTCAGGAGAAATAACGATCAGTAGAGGAGAAAAAGAATCCAGCAAATCAGCGCTGGGATGATTCTGCTAACTTTATACGAATATATTCACGTGCCTTCACTTTGAAAGATTATTGTTTCAATCAAATTATTAAAATTTTTGCCTCTGTTTACTCCAACTATTGTTTCGCGTTTTATTCAATTATTAGATTTTATAAGCCAAAATAAATAAAATTTAAGTGTGTTTATGATATCAAAATAACAGCTTTTTACTTAATGCATATGAAAGTATATCGGTACTTACTTGTAACAAAAAAAAACAATTTTTATTTTTTTTGTCTGTCTGTTTGTTCGCTAATCGCCGAAACGGCTGGACCGATTTTGACGGGACTTTCACTGGCAGATGATGTTATAAGGAGTAACATGGGCTTTTATTTTAGGAAAAGAATTAGGGTTCCGCGCAAAAAAAATAAACCCATAAAATTGTGAACAAAATCCTATTCAAATAGGGACATAATAGGTCTTTACCTATGAAATTGCCGTTTTGTATTTTAAAATTTAAACGAATTTTTTTCATGCATTTTTTATTTGTATTAATCGAAGTAATCACCCATGCAATCAATGCATCTTTACCAACGCAGTGGCAGTTTATTGATGCCCTTCTTAAAGAAATCAGCTGGACGGGAGGCAACAAATTCTTCAAAGGCATTTTGTACTGCCTCTCGGGTATTGAATTTTTTTCCCGCCAAGAAGTTATCCAAATTCTGGAAAAAGTAGTAGTCTGTAGGCGCAAGGTCTGGTGAGTAGGGCGGATGACGAAGAGCTTCCAACCCCAGTTCTTGCAACTTGGAGACCGTCTGCTGTGCAGTATGAGGTCGCGCGTTGTCGTGCAGGAGCAGCGGAGACGAGCGATTGACCAATGCTGGTTGGAGATGTGCCAGCTTCTCCATCGTTGTGTTCAGTTCTTCACAGTACACATCTGAAGTAATGCTCACCCCGTTTGGTAAGAAGCTGTGATGAATCACACCGGCGCTAGACCACCAAACAGTGACCATCACTTTTCTAGGGGTAAGTTTTCGTTTAGGGCATTGTTTAGGTGCTGAACTAGGATCAAACCAACTTGCTGAGCGCTTGCGGTTATCAAACAGAATCCATTTTTCATCGCAGGAAACAATGCGGTTCAAAATTCCTTCATTTGTGTGTCTGTTGAGCAGTGCAAGGCACGTCTCGACGCGTACTTCGCGCTGGCGATCATTGAGTTCGTGGGGCACCCATTTGTCAAGCTTTTTTACCTTGCCAATTTGACGCAAATGGACCAATATTGTTTTGACGCTAACGTCGAAAGCTGCTGCTAATTCAGCCGTAGATTGTGTATCATCAGCTTCCACAATCGCCTTTAATTCGTCATTGTCGACCAAAGTCTTCGGACGACCGCGATGTTCATTTTTCAGGTCGAAATTTCCAGAACGGAAGCGAGCAAACCAATAACAAGTGGTGCGTTGGTTTGTAGTGTTAGCTCCGTAAACGTCGTTGATGTTGCGTGCCGCTTGTGCCGCGTTGCTGCCACGACGGTACTCATATTCCATAATTACTCGAATTTTTAACGTATCCATGATGACGAAATAGATTGAAATGCGATGAAAATGTAACACTAATCAATAAACAAATGACTACTTTTGGAAAAAAAAACCATGTTTTTAAAATAAAATTAATTTGAAATTAGAATTCTAAGCCAAACAAAAATTATTTTGATTTGAAATGGCCAGTACTGCAGAACGGCAATTTCATAGGTAAAGACCTAATATATACATATATAGGGACATCCACGCGAGCGAAGATGCGGTCAACAGCTAGTTTTTTCATACATTTTTCGGCCTACCAGATGTTTTACAATCTCTACCGCTAGATTCCTAAGCAGCCTATCAGTTGACAGATAAATGCTGCTAGCATAGTACTGAGGTCTGCCTAAAGCACGAAACCACTCCTCCAAAGTTAAGCTTGTTGATAATATTTAAATTATTTCAGTCAGTGTGTGATTACAGACCTGACATATCGACATAGAAAATGTAGCTAGATTTAAAAAAAACATAAGCTTACCATTCTCATCTTCAGTAGGCGGATTGATGGGGGACCACGTGACTCCATGGTCGAAGGTTATCAGCGAGATCAGGTGCTCCGGTCCAATATTTGCGACGGGAGCTTTCGAGTCCACTCGTGAAGCTATGTAGATGCCCTTCAGCCCTTCAACGCGGTACAAGTCAGTGAACGGGTCTTCTGTCACGTCCCTAAAAGAGGGCGACTTCTTTGTTTATACGAACATTTGGACATAATAAAAACACAAAAGTGACAAAAATGCAGTGCATCAACATTGATGATTGATCATTGTCACCTCAAACTGACATTCCTGAGACAAAAATAAATTAATTCTGCGGCCAAAATACTGGTCGTCCTCGTAGCCAAGGTTTTTTAAATGTAAATAACGCAATGTCATGGATAAATATTAGAATATATGTATCTGGTTTTGTTGTTTTTTTTAAGTTGTGGCACACGTCGTATAGAAGAGGAAAGAGGACAACTGAATGTCGTGGATTGTATTTTGTTTTGAACAGATACTCTAAAGGAAAAATTTTGAAATAATTTTTATAAGATCCCTCAATCACGAACTTCTTTACTGTAAGTATTTTAATTACTACTTACTCAAGCCAGCTGTCCTTCCAGTTAGCATCAGGGAAGTAGCACAATATCTGCTCCAAACTCAAAACAAAGTTGTACTGTGTGAAATTGTTGCTTATCTCTGACACATACAAATCTGCTAGAGAATCAGTGTGCATGACAGAGACGAAAATACGTTTGTCAGTTACGTCCGCTATGTGGAACCTTCTTAGATCTAACTCTGTTTGGAACTCTGCCTTGAAGAATGGGCTTCTTTGGTGTGAAATGTATAAGTGCAGGGTGTTTTTCTGGAACAAAAGAAGATATTGTTTGTATCATTCATGGATCACTTGAACGTTACAAGTGCTTATCGCTTTGGTATCTTCTCAGCTGTTAAAAACTTTAGAAACTTGCAACGAACTCGTCATCTTTTAAAGTTATTGTAGTAGGCGTATAGGCGATTTACTGCAACTGCAAAAAATAACCTTGTAATTCACAGCATCATAATGATATAAGAATAACTTGTATTTCAAGTTATCTTTCCGATTGTTAAAAATATACAGGGCGGTCCAAATAGTGACGTCGAAAAGAAAAATCTGAATTCCATATACCCAGGGGTATTCGAAAATACCCCATGTATGTACTTATGTTCCGAGATTTTATGTAATTTTCGAGTTATTTTTGTTTTTGTAATTATTTACAGTTTTCTGCCGGTGGAGCTTAAAAATTTCATATCTTTTTTTGTAGTGGGTATTTTTCCGATTTTTTTTTTTGTGACATTGTCGTCTTGGATGTTACTTTTATGTCACAAAAAAAAAACTGTAAAATACACACTACAAAAAAGATATGAATTTTTGAAGCTCCACCGGCAGAAAACTCTAAATAATTACAAAAACAAAATAACTCGAAAAATACATAAAATCGCGGAACATACATGGAGTATTTTCGAATACCCCTGGGTATGAGGAATTCAGATTTTTCTTTTTGACGTCACTACTTGGACCATTCTGTATGGTAGGAACCATTCCTGTGCGAGTTCGACTCGCACTTGGCCGGTTTTTTCTATCTCAGCTCAACTAAAACTATTGGTTGTTGCCATTTATAAGGTACCTGCGGTAAATAAGGGCCAGCGGCTATCAAGGGCCATAAGAGAAACAACACACATTCAATCGTTTTATAGGTTGGATCTCACGCATACACAAAAAGGACCAATATTATTGCTATCTTACGCGGGGACGTTGCCGAGCGCGCCGTCATTTTGTCAGTAGCCCCGAATAACTCACTGGGGACGGTTGAAGTTACATTTTTTTTAAAAATGCCCATGCATAAATATTCACTGTAAAGAAAATAGTGTATTTTACAATAATCTAACACCTAATTACTGTAGAGTGGACATTAGAGCTGTCGAATCAAGGTAAGTTCTTTTATTTTGTTGATATTTACCAACTTTCAAATCAAGTTTTGTAAAAAGTGACGCCATTGCTAATAAGGGCCACCTGAAAGGAAGTGAATAAGGGCCGGTTCTTAATCTTATTGGCCTGTCTAAATATTATTTTTTTAGTTTGGTTGTCTTTTCATGTAGATAAATAGCTTTATCTTTTTATTAACCTTGATGTTATTGAGAGCTATATCTATTTGAAACATTTTTACAAGCTTTTTAACTTGCTATGTCTATGGGTTTTTATGTGTTCCCGTTGTCCAATTGATTTGAACCTTTGCATGCTTGTCTAGTTTTGACGAAAACACAATATTATAGTAAGAACGAGCTGATCTGATAATGGAGAGAGAAAGTAGACAACGGATTTATGGTTTTTGGCAAATTTTGATAATATACCATTACTGAATCTTAAGCAGAATAAAATTTTGAAATCTGTTTTCCAACAGCTAATACCAACTCCAAATTATGCGCTGGTGAAGCAAAATAAACCAAGATGGAAACTACAAAGGCCAGCTGATTACTAGAGACTTATTTATGGAAAGAGAACAAAAAGAAAAGACAAAAAGACAGCAAATCCCTAAAGGGGCCAAAAAGATTAATAGAATTATTCTATTAAGATTTTCGTGATTGTTACTATTTCATTATTTTAATAAGGACCAGGGGCATTTGCCGGGCAAAAAATAACCATTTGTTTTTATATTTTTGCTAAACCTATATTTTTGGTTAAGAGGTTTTAATCTAAAAATAGTATAAATTTGTTAATTTTACTTAAATAACATCTTTTTGCTACAAATTTTTGATTACTTGAGTTTTATAAGGACCGTTTTGTTTTTTTGTTATATAATTAATGATAAACTGGTAACTATTTTGGCTAAAAATGTTAATTATGTTGAGTTATAGAGGAAAACAATTTAGTTTATTTTTTATCGGCTTAGTTTCTTTTAATTTTATCTCGGACCTTAATAGACTACCTGAGTAGATTAAGGTCCTTAGTAAAGGATTTTTTAAAGTATATTTTTGCTCACAAAATGTTTAAAACCTCGCCATATAGGCATTTTTTTAAGATCTTAAATAAATACTGTTCCATAATATTCCTGATTTTTATTTCAATTTCATCAATTTTTTTAAATATTTAAGTTTTAATTATGTCGGCTCTTATTTACCACGGGTACCTTAGTCTCAATCAAAACCACCGTTTATCCCTAGAAACTCTTTCCACAAATACATAATGACTTAACTGCATCATAACTACATACATTATTTTATGTGTAACGTAATTTTATTGCTTCTTACGAACAAAATAATAATAGAACGGGCTAAACTTGGTAATAAAACGGTCGCTAATATACTTTATCACCATAACAATAACTTTGAAGATACTTGAAGCACTCTAAGCAAGTAATAACAACTTGGCAGACCTAATGTTTTTGTTTTCAACATGAAACAAAGGCCAGATAATAACTTTAAGTACGTAGGTACTATAATCGCTCTTAATTTCATTCTAAGTTAGATTCGACCTCGGTAAATTTTTACGTGCATAAGGCATAATAATAAGGTAAACACAAAAACATTCATTTTTGTAAAATTAAAAACCGAATGCGACTTAAGTATTGCACGGAATATAAAAATAAATAGCTCCCACGGTATGTTGCAAGATTGTTTAAAACAATGTTTCACTTATGATTATTTTTTTGGCAACCAACACACTTAAGTACCTACTTAAGAAAATATAAACAGATTCAACTTCATAACATCACTGCACATCGCATATTGCTGAAAACTTATCACCGCTACAAAAAGCGGCCAAGTGCGAGTCAGACTCGCCCATGAAGGGTTCCGTAGCAGCAAGCAGCAAGTAACATAATATAAAAGTTCTTGTAGTTCGTTGTAACTTTGATCGATGTTTTAATAATAGACCGATTTTTGAAGTATTAAAAAAAATCTACTTACTACATCTCGTTCAAACCAATTTTCGGTGGAAGTTTACATGGTAGTGTGGTGTGTAGTAGTAATGTAGTGTAAATATATGATGTACATCATATATTTTTTTTTAGTTTTATCATTCTCTTATTTTAGAAGTTACACACATTTTACCACTTTGGAAGTGTCGCTCGCGCAAACTATTCAGTTTAGAAAAAAAACGATATTAGAAACCTCAATATCATTTTTGAAGACCTATTCATAGATACCCCACACGTATGGGTTTGATGAAAAAAAAAATTGAGTTTCAGTTTTAAGTATGGGAAACCCCCAAAAGTTATTGTTTTTTTTTTATTTTTGTGTGAAAATCTTAATAAGTACGGTTCACTTCTGTGAACCGTATTAAGATTTTCACACATGATGGTCCCATGGAGAAAGTTATTCGGTTTGGTGTTCTGTACCACACCCTGAAATTTGACGAGGATGAAAAACGACACGTTGTATATAGGTAAGTAGGTATTTGAATGTGATTCTGACCACAACAAAACAAAAACTTTCCCTACATTATTTTAAAAATCAAATAATAAAATTCTCTTTAGCACATGTCAAAAGTTACATAATCCACAAAGGCACTTAAAAACGTTAGTCATGTCACAAAGTCCGCACTTTCCTTCGACAACTTGAAACCTTTGTTTATGTGACCTGAAAATACACTTCAAATTATGAAAAATAATGACATCAACTTGTGAAGCTCTTATATCGATCGGCATTCAAGTAACCAAACCTTCCTAGAAATGTATAGAGATGTTTGTTCCACTTCATCTAAGTAAGGGCAATGGGCACATTTTTTATTTGAAAGGCACTTGGAAAGATTCAAGTGGTTCTCTAGTGTTTCAATCATCTATATAACAGTGTGTGTCAACTCAAAGAGAGTAGGTAGTATTTAATTTTAAAGCCTATTTTCAACATTCTTGCCCACATATCTCCCAATCGATAACAGAACTAATTCACAGTTCAATACGAAGCAATAAAACATCCTACTTCCTACTATGTATATTGAATAATACCTATTATAAACGCGAAAGTTTGTGAGGGCGGATGGATGGATGGATGGATGGATGTTTGTTACTCTTTCAGACTTTCACGCAAAAACTCTTATCGGATTTTGATGAAAGGCACACTATAGTTTATAACCTGGATTGACACATTATGATACTTTTTATCTCGATATTCTTACGGATTCGAGACTTACGCGGGTAAAACCGCAAGCCGCTGTTAGTACAGTATAGGTATTTAAGGGGCTTTTATCACATCTTTTATTATGGAGTAGGTAACTTCTCGTAGCTCTTAAAAATTTGCATTTAATTCAATGTAGTTACCTACAAGGCCAGCTAAATAACACTCATTGCTTTATTTTTTATGAGAAGCATGGCGTTTGTGATCCGGAGGAATGAATTAAATGTCGCCGGGAAAGTTTTGAGTATGAATGTGGATGGTTATACGAGTAGGGGAAGAACAAAGAAACGATGAATGGACTGTGTGAAAGATGATATGGCTAGAAAGGGAGTGACTATCGAGATGACGACTAATAGAGAAGTATGGAAGAAAAAGACATGTTGCGCCTACCCCAAATAAATTGGGATAAGGGCAGGAGAATGATAATGGGAAGCATGGCGCTTCATCATCATCATCATATACCTATGTCTAGTCTTATTCCCAACTTTATTGGGATCGGCTTCCAGTCTAACCGGACTGCCTATCTGACCTCCACAACCTCTTTGGTAAGACTCGTTGTCAGACTTTCGGGCTTCTGACTACTCGTAACGACTGTCATAGATCTACAAATGACAGCCAGGACCAACGGATTAGCTGTTTTCCCAGGCACGGAGGAATCTCAGACTGTAAGGGAAGGTCACCCATCCACGGACTGACCTCAAAAAGCACGACGTTTAACTGATCTTAAATCCCTAGAGCAAATCAAATCATTTTCTTAAAACATTCCTCAACACTACAGTACGGGCGATTTATCTTGGCAAGTCCGAATTTCGCGCAGAAGGCTGCGCAGTAACATTTTTTAGGAACCAAATGGTGACATGAGGCGAGTGTGAGTGAGAGAACATGCGCAAAAGTTCATAGTGCCAAGTTAGACTAGAGTTAGTGTTCACACTTGCCAAGATATTTCGGCCGTATAAGGAAACAGCTACAAGATAATTTCTTTGTGTTGCTAGTTGCTACACAAGGAAATATGATATTCTATTTACAAACAGGTTTCTGAGAAGCCTCTATGTTTTCAGTTTGCCTAATCAAAACCAGTACCTAACTACTAGCGTGTCGATTAATTAATTTTAGATACTGACCACATACTACACATAAAGCTAAATTAGGATCTTCCTGTACAAATAAAACCGGCGGTTTTGCTGGGATTATATTGATTAGAACAAGATATGAGTAGATGTGAATTTGAGTGTCCATCTTAATAAAGGTTTTGTAAATGAGCTTTGTTAAAATGTTGGTGTAGAATAACGCTTAATCCATATAATTATCTAGACCCGGTTCTCATTGTTCAAGTAAATGAAGGTAATGTCAAGTCTAGGATCGGGCCACAACTGTCGCAATCAGTACGTACCTACAAGGTACCTGCCTAATGTAGTAAAAAAGGCATGTTGATTGATAGCATTGCTGTGGTATTGCGACGCGACGCTTGTTTGTTTGTGTGTAGTTTGCAACGCAAGCGAAAATGACAAGCTCAATAGCGGGGAGCCGGCTACCTTTTTTGGCCAAAATAATAATTATGTGGCCTTTTTGTTCGTCAATGTTGTGGCCCTACTAGTCTACGACAGGGTTTGTCGCGGCGTCAAACCTTTATAATGTTTTTGATACGCGTCGTCTAGATTTTTCGACTTTATTGCTAAGGTAATAAGGTTGAAAAGTGTTTCACCGCAAATATCCGCGATAGTACCTACCTATACATATAGTATGTAGTTATAGAAAAACCGAGTAGTACATAATTTGATTTTAAAAAAACTTCACGCAAAAACGATTACGTTACACAAAAACGATAAAATAAGACGATGGAGCGGATAATAACGTAGAATAAAGTTGAAGAACTACATTTGCATATTCAGATTATTGTAATTACACATACTAACAACACCAGTGACCTACTTTGGCAAATAGCGAACACCTCTCTATTATTACCTCTATGAATTTAGGGTGACTGGTAAATAGTGACCGATACAAACACATGACTGTACTCATGATAACAAACAACTTTTACTATGGGACCAACCCTGAAATCGAGAAAAAAAAATCAGCAGCTCCCTACATTTTGACGAGTAATGCCAACATAAATGTAGGGAACAGCTGATTTTTTTTTCGCGATTTCAGGTTTGGTCCCATAGTAAAAGTTGTTTGTTATCACGTACAATCATGTGTTTAAGTATCGGTCACTAATTACCAGTCACCCTTAATACTAATACTTACTAACTAATACTTAAAACTAAGTACCTAGTAAATGATTAATTAACTAATTACGTTGTTGTAATTGCCGTATGGCGTTCCAGTTGGAGGATAAATAAATGATTAAATTGCGATTAGGGCACATCGAAAAACAGGACAAAAAACAATGTACCTACTTACGTAAAAAAAAATATAATCTAAAAAAAAAGTATTATGAATAATTTAATATGTAGGTTCATAGAACGAACACAATAACATTGCACAAGTTTTATTTACAAATCATTCTGTCCCCATTTCTATTCTACAGAAGTGCATCTCACTCTGACGTCACGAATGCGACATTGCACGCGCACATTTTCCGAGACGCCACATCGCGCCATCCAAAAACATCCACATGGCTTATTAGAATGCATGCGAAGTCTTTTATGTGTTTTACATACAAAACTAGGCTGATAATCAAAGTTCGAAGAAAATGACTAAGTTTTTAGCAAAATAACACCCAATTAATAGTATTTCCTCGACAACTTAAGGAAAATGCAGATTTAATTTCTTTGTATGATTTTAAATCAGTTACAACTCTCGTATTTAATCGCGTATGTCGTAATTTAATAAGAAATATTTTTTTGTCTAACGCTCATTATCATGCCCAATTTTTCAGACCGTGCCAAATGCTCTCTTTATTTAATTTTAGTGCTAAAATTATAATACCGTTGACCCATTAACCTGGCTTCCACTTTAGACTAAGTGTTGCAGACACAACACTATTCAAATGCCTCCTAACTAGTTGAATGCCTATCTTTTTCTCACAATGTATTCCTACATAAGCGGTAGAAGTGAATACGTGATTGAGTTATGTTTATGAGTTTCATGTTATTATAATAAAAAACATAACCCTTCCTTAGCAGTTGGGTAAAAAAGATCTTAATGTAATTTACAAGACACAGGACCTCGCATGAGCTGCCCATAAAAAAAATGTGACAACAGAAAACATTATTAAATCTGGGAATTCCAAAAACCAAATTCCAAAAACTAGACCAATCAATGAAGTTTTGATTCTCTCAAAGACATTTATGAATAGGAACCTATATGTTTCGGTAAGATATGGGTCTGAGAAGGAATGCGGAACGTTGTTGTTTTTACTGTAAATGCTGCGTACACCTGTAAAGGCATACATGTCAGCACTTTTTGTTTTGTTTTGATTTATATTAATTCCTTGTATGTACTGCTGTTGATGTACCAAATAAATAAATAAATAAGTTCATCGATTTCTATAATATTCAATACTTATTAGCTGTTAACGAGACGACTTAATTAAGGCAATAAATAGATCGCCTAGACCGCGTACACAGACGTTGACTATCAGAACACATTTCAATACAAACAATAATGTCAAGTCAATAACCTAATGCATTATACGCATATGTATATTTAGTATAGAGCTCATAATAAAAGCGTAAAGTGGTGCATATATTATCGTATCAACTGAGGTGATTCGGGTAATTCGTGTAAACTCCAGACCAAGGAGTTGGACAATTTGCCGTATTATTCGCTTGACAAGCCACTTCCTTGATACGTATACGACTTTACTTATGTGTACAGAGGGGTGAACTAACAAGACGGCAGACCACGATACTGCTGGATGACACTTAATTGATGAAATGATGACTCAATGCCGTCCATGATGTAGGTACAGTACAGACCTACCTAAACCAAGTTAGCAGTAATCTTAGTTTACTCATTGACTTGTGACACAATATGATTTTCCTCTAGGAAGAACATAATAGGTCTTTACCTATGAAATTGCCGGTCTGCAGTACTGGCCATTTCAAATCAAAATAATTTTTGTTTGGCTAAGAATTCTAATTTCAAATTAATTTTATTTTTAAAACATGGATTTTTTTTTTCCAAAAGTAGTCATTTGTTTATTTATTTTTTTTTTTTTTTTTTATTTATTTACGGAGCTAACACTTCAAACCAACGCACCACTTGTTATTGGTTTGCTCGCTTCCGTTCTGGAAATTTCGACCTGAAAAATGAACCTCGCGGTCGTCCGAAGACTTTGGTCGACAATGACGAATTAAAGGCGATTGTGGAAGCTGATGATACACAATCTACGGCTGAATTAGCAGCAGCTTTCGACGTTAACGTCAAAACAATATTGGTCCATTTGCGTCAAATTGGCAAGGTAAAAAAGCTTGACGAATGGGTGCCCCACGAACTCAATGATCGCCAGCGCGAAGTACGCGTCGAGACGTGCC
This sequence comes from Cosmia pyralina, assembly GCA_946251885.1. Taxonomy (NCBI): domain Eukaryota; kingdom Metazoa; phylum Arthropoda; class Insecta; order Lepidoptera; family Noctuidae; genus Cosmia; species Cosmia pyralina. The sequence goes on from OX276355.1 coordinate 16,610,709, forward strand.
TTGCACTGCTCAGCAGACACACAAATGAAGGAATTTTTAACCGCATTGTTACCTGCGATGAAAAATGGATTCTGTTTGATAACCGCAAGCGCTCAGCAAGTTGGTTGGATCCTGGTTCAGCACCTAAACAATGCCCTAAACGAAAACTTACCCCTAGAAAAGTGATGGTCACTGTTTGGTGGTCTAGCGCCGGTGTGATTCATCACAGCTTCTTACCAAACGAGGTGAGCATTACTTCAGATGTGTACTGTGAAGAACTGAACACAATGATGGAGAAGCTGGCACATCTCCAACCAGCATTGGTCAATCGCTCGTCTCCGCTGCTCCTGCACGACAACGCGCGACCTCATACTGCACAGCAGACGGTCTCCAAGTTGCAAGAACTGGGGTTGGAAGCTCTCCGTCATCCGCCCTACTCACCAGACCTTGCGCCTACAGACTACTACTTTTTCCAGAATTTGGATAACTTCATGGCGGGAAAAAAATTCAATATCCGAGAGGCAGTACAAAATGCCTTTGAAGAATTTGTTGCCTGCATGGGTGATTAATCCGATTAATACAAATAAAAAAATGCAGGAAAAAAATTCGTTTAAATTTTTTCATACAAAACGGCAATTTCATAGGTAAAGACCTATTAATATTTTTCATTAGAACTGAAAAGTTAAGTACAAGTCTATTAGACGAAATCCTGTTAGGGATTATAGTAATTAAGTTGTTCATAGAAAGATTCGGCTAATGAAATAAGTGCCAAAACTTACAAGAAACCACAAATACTTGATTGATACTGTGCTCTCAAATAGCGTTACATTAGTGTTATCAACTTCGCGACATGACTATGAATCGGCAAGCCTAGGTATTTAGATATTAAATTAATGTGTAAACAGTTGAGCGGTCTCAAAATGCTGCTCCAACCGTGCGTCATGTTGATGAATCAGACAATGTGCAGTCATAACTTTATACCTAAAACTTCGAGTTTATACACAACTGTTTCTATAAGGGGTGTACCGTGTAACGAGTACAGACGCCAGCACATCAAGCCACCCGAAACTGTCAAATCTTCCCAATCAACTTTGAACCCATTGCTTTAGCGATAAAAATTAAAATTTATTACAGAAATTTGACAGATTGTAGTAGCTTGATATGCTGGCGTCTGTACATCGACTCTCAAACTGTAACAATAAATTCAGCACATGATCCTAGACTCCCAGCGTAGCAAATTTTCATCAATTATTTAAAAAAAGGAGCAGTGGTGGCCCAGTGGTAACGGTCGCGACTTACGAGTTATAGGTCGTAGGTTCGAACCCAGGCAGGCGCTTTACTTTGTGTAAATTATTTCATCACCACTGCTCTCAAAACGGTGAAGGAAAACATCGTGAGGAAACCGGCATGTCCTAGAACCAAAAATTCGAAGACTTGTGACATCTGCCAACCCGCACTGGGCCCGCGTGGTGGACGGCCCACTCCCTCTCACAGAGAGGAGGCCTGTATCCCAGCAGAACGTTATAGGCTGATTATGTGTATTTAAAAAAAAATATATGAAACGGCAATTTTTTTTTAATAACTGACTAAAAAAATCTTCGCTGGGGGGTCTAGAATCATGTGCTGTATTCATGATAAAAGTTTGCGCGTTACGTCGCGTATTGTCTCCACAACAACTTTATAATGTACATCTTGTTATGATATACAGTAGGAACGCTGTGCGTGTGTGCAAACAATCGATAGAGCTGTGTTGTTCTGCATAAATTATAATCGCATGTCACATGTTACTTTCGCATGAGTTAACGACTGATAATGGAAATAATCGGATACAATGACATTACTGTGGCCAGAACTTGGAGAAAACAAGGACTTTTTTTCAAACAAAGAGTTCATAGTTGATGAGCGACAGAGAAATTGACTGTTTCGATGACCCAAAGCGCTTCATGTTGGTTCGGGCGTAGGAATAAGTTTATCGGTTATGTAGGTACCTTGTTTATTAAATGTTTCCTGTCGCCTGTTTGGGGAGAGTGAACTTTTGTTCGGGGCTTCGAATATAGTCTACGTTTCAAATCTCTTGTTCTTATTTAGTTGCAATATAAAAAAATACTAGCACTTTCCGCGCGCCTTCGCCCGCGTGGATATCGGAAAATATCCCATGGGAACGTACTACCGGGAAATCCTTCCTTATTCCTTGTCTACATTATAAAGGGAATCTCTGTGAAAAATTTCAGCTTTCTAGGTTCAAAGGTGGGCGTTGATGAGTCAGTCAGTCAGTCAGGTCTTAGCGAGCAGTGGTGGCCCAGTGGTAACGGCCGCGACTTACTAGTTGTAGGTCGTGGATTCAAACTTCCGAATCCAGGCAGGCGCTTTATTTTGTGTAAATAATTTCATCACCATTGCTCCCAAAACGGTAAAGGAAAACATCGTGGGGAAACCGGCATATATTGTGACATTAAGGCCTCTGCCTCGAATTTAGCGGGCAGCGGGGCGGAAGCGGCGGCGGCGGCGGCGCGTCTCGCATTGTCCCGCCCTGCTTCCGCGCCGCTGTTTTCGAGGTCCGGTCCATTTTTTTTACGCATAAAATTCGGCCGCTCCCGCGCCGCCGTCGCTGCCGCCCCGCTGCCCGCAAAATTCGAGGCAGAGGCCTTACCAACCCGCACTGAGCCCGCGTGGTAGATTACAGCTCACACCCTCTAGAAGAGAGGCCTGTCTCGCAGCAGTGGGAACATTATAAGCTGATTATACTATAAATATTAGCATAGGTCGGACAAAGTGTTATTGGGGTTATCGTTCAGGAGTTTTCCAATAGCAGCCCGGAGTCTGGACGTATGCCCGATTGATGGTAATTACTTGGGACTTCAACATAACTGACGAAATGTGGGTACTTACACCTCTTCCTAACCCTTTGGGGATGACAGGAATGAAGTTATATTTTTTTTTTATAATAGCGCTCTCGCTATTATAAAAAAAAAATATAACTTCATTCCTGTCATCCCCAAAGGGTTAGGAAGAGGTGTAAGTATCCACATTTCATTTCATTGTGCATTTACAATGAAAGGATCAAGACTCTAACGCCTCTGCGTTAGAGTCTTGATCCTTTCATTGTAAATGCACAAGGTCGAGCTCAGTGGATAAGATTTCGTCTGAAAGTGGTACCTTTACGGAAAAGGAAGCATAATGAACTTAGATTAGACTGAACACTCCTTTGTTGTCTCATGGCTAGTATCGACTTCGCGATATAATATTATCAGTTGATAATTGACGCAAATACCTTAAGCAAATATTATGAGTTTTATGAGTGTTTCGTCACAAAACATCGTTTTGACCTATCGAAGGTGACTTATGAATACTTATGATTGATTGATGGGCAATTTAATTTCAAGTCATGTGCACTGAAGGCATTTCTTTGTTCCTATTTTCTTATTGTCTGTTTTTGTTTTGCTGGTAATGATGCAAAAATCGTTGGAAGAACATTTTTTTTTTTTTCCATAACTTCCATCAGTTCTTTCTGGACTATTATCAGTTTGGTTGCGTGAAACAGTTGGCGTTTCAGGTACAGGGGCCATTGCCACTGCTACCTCTTCAGATTACTCTTAAGTCGAATGACAGATTCGCTGCTATCCAGCAATTTAATGCAGAGAATTTGGGCTTTTAATGTTTATCAATTTCCTCAAGAATTGTAGGAGGAAAAACATCATAATATTATTTTGTTGTTGCCATTACCACGACATTTTATCTAACGACCGACGCAAACATAAGTGGGGGAACTTGTTTAGCTAACTTTCACTCTGGTCAAAATATTTTATCTTTATTGTTATTTAGCTGACATTCGTGACCAAAGATCATCTGCCTAGCCTTTTCCCAACTGTGTTGGGGTCGGCTTCCAGTCTAACCGGATGCAGCTGAATACCAGCAGTATTTTACATGGAGCGACTGCCTATCTGACCTCCACAACCCAGTAACTGGGTAATACGATACCCCTTGGTAAGACAGGTTGTCAGACTTTCGGGCTTCTGACGACCCGTAACGACTCAAAGATCAAGGAATGTCAGCCGGGGCCAACGGCTTAATGTGCTTTCCGAGGCACGAAGGAGTCTCGGTATGTAAAGATGGTCACCCATCCACAGACCAACCTCGGCAAGCGTAGCTTAACCTGATGGATCGACCCATGTGGCTGTTATTACTTAGCCACGAGATCCTCGACATTTCTAACGACAATGTTGGCAAAATCTACATACTTAATAATAAACAGGGTCAAATTAAATTACATACCTGGCGAAATGCAGATGCACTATAGGTACACTTCTGCCCAACCCTTCGCGGAAACAAGGCGTGAATTAAATTAGCTAGCGAAACTCCGCAGACGTAATTGGGTAGCGATATCTAAACACGACAAAATAAAAAAGTTTTGATGATTTTTTTTGGGGTCAACGACCGCTGGTTGTTTTGTTACTTGAAGTAGGACTTTTTTTTTATCGTGTTTAGATATCATACCAATCACGTCTGCGAAGTTTCGCTAACTAATTTAATTTGACCCCGTATTAGTTTTCCCAAAAATTCATGAACAATGAAAATTTAATATAATAATTATAAAAAAACTCACATCTTTGGATTGTTTGGTAGCGAACATGTAGTCTTCTTTAATCTGGAAGTCTTTGGCTTCTTCGAAGAGTATCTCAGCATTGACCAGGTCTGTTGGGTCGCTCGCGCTGAACACGGTACTCGTGCCGTCTGGCTTCCAGCGCTCCATGTAGAACACCTTCGGGAAACTCGGACCGGAAGACCAGAAGAAAGTCTTCACGAAACTTTGGATCATCTTAAATGTCTTACCACCATCTAATGTCAGGTATAGCTAAAGAAAAGGAGATGCACTTTTTAATACACATGAAATAAATGGGTCCAAAAATAAACCACTTTAGAAACGTGATTAATTGCCAGTCATAAAAATAACTACATCAGTACATCCATATTCCATACGTGCATTCAACCATTAAGCGAGCTGTCATATTTTGTCACTTCATGAAGAGATGCTTTTTTGAAAAATGTAATCAATTGGCGAACTAATAAACGATATTAATTTAATAGGTATTTATTAAAAACACATTTTTATTTCTATCTCAAAAACAGACTACTACACTACTACTACACTTACTACTACACTTATTGAGCTGAGTTTACCTATTATAATAACATAATAGAAATGTTTTTAAAAATTACATATTATATTAATATTATGATTTCCTTTATTTCATTTATATACAAATAATTTACATTTTTATATATTTTGATATTATATTAAAATTATTATATCCTTTATTTCATTTACAAACGTATTGTTTACATTTTTAAATATTTTTATAAAAACATAAAATTAAAAAAAAATTGGATAAAATAATAATATTATATTAATATTATTTATTAGTTCGCCAATTGATGACATTTTTCAAAAAAGCATCTTTTCATTAAACATTCATTAAAAATTTGGTCCCATGTGAGCGAGAGAGGTGACAAAATGCGACAGCCCTCTTAAGATTTGTCCTAGCAGCTTGACGGTCAAACCGGCGCGGCGGAGTATAACCGTATGATTGGTGATATCCCTTCGGCCGTGTCCCCAGTTATTGTGCCACTCACAGCCAGATACAACTGCCGCCCAATACAGAACTTTTTAATCACGAATCAAATCAATTATACAGGGTTACTGGTAACTCGACGTATTCCTTGCAGGACGTCATAGTAGGGTTAAAATGCAGCAAATTAGGCCACCAAATGTTCTACCGAAATTCAGTAGTTTTTGAGTTAATTCGATTTTTAGCTTTTTTATGAAAAATCCCAGATTAAATCATTTGGAGCCAATTTAAAAATGATTTACGGCGCGACTGTACTGAAATTTAAGTTAACATCATAGCTGACGCCGTAGCAGATCCTTGTTAATAATTCAAAGTTCAAAAATGCCAAAAACTTTGGCAAATATCACTAAAGAAACATTTAGTTTTTTGTGAATTTTGCTATTACTTCATACAAAATGTTGTCTAGTGAAAATAAAAATTACTACGCCTGATGTACAAATTACTAGGAAAATATCCTTGTCTTATCAGCTATTCAGAAAGGTATGATTGTCAATACTTTTGCATGTGTGACAGGGAAAGAATGAGTTTTATGAGGAGCAGGTAAAATTGCGAGACGGTCAACCTATTGTTTCATATTCGTATTATTCGTAGTTTTTACCTGCGCTTGAACCCCAAACACTCGGCAAGCTTTGTGATTGGTCACTATTGTTCTCCCGGCATGACACGGGGTGCGACTTTACAAAATCTGGTCGTCAGAGTCAGTTAGTTTCAACTCTACGTCGCGCAAGCTCGTGTTTTGTTATCTGGCTATTTCCTTAACTGATACTGCGTATCTTGCTCTTGTGCTGTGCTGTGCCTTCATAAGTGCTGACTATGGCTGCATATTCTAACCTTGAATACGCTGACATAATGTACTGTTACGGACTTAGTGACGGTAACGCTGCTCAGGCGCGGAGAGAATATCAACTTCGTTTTCCCAACCGCCGACTCCCACACGTTAGTGTTTTTGGATCGACTTATCGGCGATTATCTGAAACTGGCAGCGTCCAAAGAAGCAGGCAAATTGACACTGGTCGTTCTCGGAGATACACGGCTGAGGACGAAGAGCTGATTCTTCAACGTTTTATTGACGACCCCAACATATCGACAAACATCGTAGCGCGTGAGCTTGCTATGTCACAGTGGAAAGTCTGGTCTGTAGTTCACTTATCAGGCCGACATCCATACCACTATCAACCTGTCCAGTCATTAGAAGAGGGAGATCCGCCAAGACGGCTTGAATTTTGTCGTTTTATGCTAAATGCCGACGCCGAAAGCGAAAACTTTTTAAAAAACATTCTGTGGACCGATGAGTCATGTTTTGACCGTGATGGTATCACAAATTACCACAACTTACATTACTGGGCACCGAAGGCAGAAGCAAATCCTAAGAAACTGAAACCAACCGCATCCCAGCGTAGATTCTCGCTTAATGTTTGGATGGGTATTATCGACGACAAATTAATTGGCCCACATTTTTTACCCCAAACATTAAATGGGGAACTTTATGAAGATTTCCTAAGAAATCATTTAACACCACTGCTCACGGATGTACCGGAAGACAGAAGAGCAAACATGATGTATCAACATGACGGATGTCCAGCCCACTTCCGAATCACAATTCGACAATTGCTGGATGAAACCTACCCAAACCGATGGATAGGGCGCGGTGGGCCAATTCCGTGGCCTGCACGTAGCCCTGATCTTACGCCACTAGACTTTTACGTCTGGGGTCATATGAAAGACCTAGTTTATGTGACCCCAGTAAATTCAATTGAAGAACTAAGGGAGAGAATAAGAGATGCAGCGGACCAGATGAGGGCAACAATCACATCAAGAATCACAAAAACTGAAGTGAGGAAGCGAATAAGAACGTGTATTAGAAACCGAGGGCAGCACATCGAACAAGACGTGTGAAAGTGTAGTAAAAGTTTTTAAACTGATATTTTATTATTAAAAATAATGCTAATATTCACGAAATAGTTTTATTGATTTTCCGAATAATCACCTTTTTGTGAGACGCACATAATGTAGTCCTTAACTTTGTATTAACTTTCATACCTTTCTGAATAGCTGATAAGACAAGGATATTTTCCTAGTAATTTGTACATCAGACGTAGTAATTTTTTTTTTCACTAGACAACATTTTGTATGAAGTAATAGCAAAATTCACAAAAAAACTAAATGTTTCTTTAGTGATATTTGCCAAAGTTTTTGGCATTTTTGAACTTTGAATTATTAACAAGGATCTGCTACGGCGTCAGCTATGATGTTAACTTAAATTTCAGTACAGTCGCGCCGTAAATCATTTTTAAATTGGCTCCAAATGATTTAATCTGGGATTTTTCATAGAAAAGCTAAAAATCGAATTAACTCAAAAACTACTGAATTTCGGTAGAACATTTGGTGGCCTAATTTGCTGCATTTTAACCCTACTATGACGTCCTGCAAGGAATACGTCGAGTTACCAGTAACCCTGTATAGGTTGTTGGATTGAAATTGATCGTAATGTAAATGATTTGATATCGAATCTCGATTCTATGTAATAAACAGGCAATTCGACAGTCGATTAATGAATTAATTATATTAAACAATATGGTATCTAATCAATCGAATGACATTTGGACGCATGAGTTAAGTATTTTGAGGTTCTGAATCAGGCTTGTCAGACAGGGTACTCCATTTTGACTATAATAATGATAGTTGCACACTTACTTTTCTATTGCTGTCAACTTTGTCCAAAATGACGTATTTGTCAGGAAACTCCTCATCAAAAGAGAGCTCGCTGGGGTGGAAGATCAGGTCAGATCGGTGGATGTTGCGTCCACTGTCACTCGTGTAGAACAGCTTCTTATTCGTCGTGTCAACGAATACGCACTGCGAAGAGAAATGGAACATGAACTTACAAATTCTCTCGAAGTAATATTTTATGTTTAGTATTAGAAGATAGAAGAAGGAAGGAAGGAAGGAAGGAAGGAAGGAAGGAAGGAAGGAAGGAAGGAAGGAAGGAAGGAAGGAAGGAAGGAAGGAAGGAAGGAAGGAAGTGAACACTATGGACTGTAGAAGTGTAGAAGAAAAGACGTTTTAGGCCGACCCTAAATAAAATGAGAGAAGTGCAGGAGGATACCTAAAATGTTGAAGATAGTATTAAGCATTAAATATAAATTTACTTTAAAAAAAAGTAAAAACCAACTTCAAAAACGAATAAAATAACTGTCATAAAACACTTAACAGCTTCTGAAGTCGGTGTCAAGCTAAAGTGCATTGAAGAATTGAAGACACGGACTTCAGAAGCTGGTAAGTGTTTTATGAAAGTTATTTTATTCGTTTTTGGTTTTGAAGTCGGTTTTTACTTTTTTTAAAGTAAATTTATTTTTCCATTTTTAGTTGAATAAGGGCTGATTGTTCAATAGGTTGATAACTTTTACCTGAGTTTGACAAATTTTCTATACAAAAGCTGTCAAACCGCCATATTTATTCCTCTGATAAAAATTACCTGACTATTCAGCCCCTAATATACAATTTTTTACTTTTTATTTTATTTTTATTTTGCACGCTTACGATTTTTATTTTAAACACCGAAGTTAGCTAAACCGTTATAGTGTTTTGTAGCATTTGTGTGTTATAGATAGCATTTCATAGTTAAGACTGGAACATTTGAGTTTCTTATGTTTAGACGGGCGTTAATAGCTGCGACTCAGTTTTTAACTTTTGTAGCTATCATCGTTTCCATAGTTATTCTCTCAATTAGTTTTTGTTCCAAAATAAAATCTTTTACTTTAAATTTATTTTACTTTTATTACATAAGTAGGTAAGCCCAAGACGAACAAAAAAAAGAAGAATCATCAAATTCGGCTTAGAAATGCCGGAGATATAGTGCATTTATGCATATAACTTCGTATACAGGGTGTCCCGTAATTAATAGATAACCTCTTAAGGAGTCATTGTACTCATCATTATGAACATCTTTTACTATAGGACCAAACATGAAATAGCGAAACAAAAATCAACTGTTCCCTACATTTATTTTAGCATAACTCGTCAAAATGTAGGGAACTGCTGATTTTTTTTTCGTGATTTCAGGTTTGGTCCCATAGTAAAAGTTGTTCATAATGATGAGTACAATGACCCCGTAAGAGGTTATCCATTAATTACGGGACACCCTGTATAAGAATAATTACATAATGTATTATATATACTAAAACCTTCCTGAAAGTGTGTAGATCACGTTAGTGAATCATCAAAATTGATTCATAAGTTTTTGAGAAAATCGCGGAAAAACAAACACAAACATACATACATATGGGTCGAATACAGAACCTCCTTTTTTGAAGTCGGTTAAAAAACTATAACTGGAGTAAGTTCCAGTTCTATAGTTTCTAGGTATGTTGGAATTTTTTAACATAATTATTTTATTAATCATCGTTACCGGACATCGGAAGCTGCGCCAACTTCGATAATTAAAAACATGAAGGAAACTATAATGACGTCATGGTGACTAACCGGATTCTAATCTCTACTGCAGTAATATGTTTTACCAAAATTAACGAATTTTTATTCAAATTCCGATAGTTACATGATTGCGAGAATACCGGAAATTATATTGTTCGATTAATGAGATTAATAATAGGGGTTAAAGTATAAAATTGCCGTTTATTGTATTAGGAACTTCGAATTGACATAGAACCTTCATGGTTTGAGATTTTTGAGTGAAACTTTTTTCACATGGTACCTATTAAGTTCTTCTTTTAAAAAATGTGCAACATTCGATTATCGACTTTCAGTTGTTTTTTTTATTCAGCTTAGACAAGAAAGATGGATACTTCGAAAATTCGAGTTATTTTTGAATACGAGTTCCGACGCGGAACTAACGCGGCAGAAACAGCTGTTTGCGAGCTCGCAATATCAATGTTGCGTTTGGAGAGGAGACTGCTAATGAACGCACCGTGCGATTTTGGTTTAAACGCTTCATGATGGAAACTTTGATTTGAAGAACGAATCACGTGGAAGACCGCCCACACAGGTGAATAATAATGAATTGAAAGAGATGGTGGAAGCCGATCCGAGCCAAACTACCCAGGAATTAGCGGCATAGTTTAACGTTACCTTACCAACAGTATTGACTCATTTGCGTCAAATCAATCAAATAAAAAATATGAGAAATGGGTGCCTCATGATTTGACTGATCTGCAGAAAGAAACGCGTGTTGAAACTTGTGTTGCCTTGTTGACTCGATACAGAAATGAAGGAATATTGGATCGAATTGTGACATGTGATGAAAAGTGGATTCTTTACGATAACCGTAAGCGAAAAATGCAATGGCTGACCCCAGGTCAAACGCCGCAACAGTGTCCTAAAGCAAAGCTTACCAATAAAAAGGTAATGGTAACTGTTTGGTGGTCTCAGCATGGTGTTATTCACTATAGCTTTCTTCGATCTGGTCAAGCAATAACGGCAGATGTATACTGTGCCGAACTGCGAACAATGATAGCAAAACTAGCAGTGAAACAGCCCCGACTCATTAATCGATCTTCACCATTATTGCTCCATGATAACGCGAGACCTCATACAGCACGAGAAACCGTTTTAACTCTACAGGAACTGCAATTAGAAACCATTCGTCACCCTCCGTATTCGCCAGACCTTGCTCCAACGGACTACCATTTTTTTTCGTGATTTGGACAATTTTCTACGTGATAAAAAGTTTTCTTCTCAGGAGGCAGTACAAAATGCTTTCACACAGTTTGTCGAATCTAGATCACGAGAGTTCTATCGCAAAGGCTTATATGACCTTCCTATTAGATGGCAGCAATGTATAGATAATAATTGTAATTATTTTGATTAAATAAGTTAAATTTAAAAAAAAAACGAATTTCAATTTTTCAGTACAAATCGGCAATTTCATACTTTAACCCCTATTATTAAGAGCGATTTGTGGTGAAGTAAAGCTATAGCCACCCAAACCCATAGGTAAACCTAATGTTTTATTTCCATATCCTGCAATAGTCTTACACTACACCACCCGCCCGGGGGTTGTCCTTGGGTGCACAAGGCATACAGAGATAATCGTCGGTTGGCATCGGCCCCTCGCAGGCCTTCCAAAGGTCCGGGACCCCAGGCTCCCGAGAAATGTCAAATTCGTAAAAATAGCGGTTTGTGGTGAAGTAAAAATTGTTTAGACGAAGTCGGAGCGAACAAGAGAGTGTCCCTCCATAATTTGTGTGAAATATCGTAGCATTTGTCACGTCGTTCGTAGTTTCTGCCTATTAGTGACTGCTACTAGTCATGAGAAAAAAGGCGTGAATCATTTTTATGTGATTAATTTCACCATACATTTTCTAGACGACAGAGATTTTGACCCCTGAGTTTGTTTCGCCATTTCTTCTCAGGGGTCCAGTTAGATAGCAAATGTCGACTCCATCTAGCTTTTTTTTATACAAGGTATAACGTAAATAACGCACAGCCTCTTAAGGGGTCATTGTACTCATCATTATGAACAACTTTTACTATAGCACCAAACCAACCCTGATATCGCGAAAAAAAATTCAGCTGTTCCTTACATTTTTGTTCGCATAACTCGTCAAAATGTAGTGAACAACTGATTTTTTTTTTGTGATTTTGTGAAAAAAAATTTTGCTTTTCCCTACATTTATGTTCGCATAACTCGTCAAAACGTAGGGAACAGGTGATTTTTTTTTTCGCGAATTCAGGGCTGGACCCATAGTAAAAGTTGTTCATAATAATGATTACAATGACCCCTAGAGGTTGTGCGTGATTTAAGTTACACCTTGTACATGACGGGCGAGTGATTCCGATATCCTATTTACAGAATAAACAATTTCGTTTCATTTCATTTCACCAGATTATATCCGCTATCCGGCCCGTACCAAGTTCGATCGTCTGTAATGTTAAACGCGATTAGAGCGCAGAAAAAACTAGCTTGTTTCGCGCCGCCTCACATAACAAGTACCTAACTGTAAACTTCACATAGGTAGACATTAACGCCCGTTTTCACAATCACTAGCCGACACCTAAACGAATGCCTAAATAAAAGCGCGCTGTTGGACTTTCAACTTTCAACGCCGAGCCGAGAATTGAAAATCCAACGGGCGGCGCGCTAGTATTTACGCATTAAATTCGGTGTCGCCTAGTGTAGTGATAACGGGCATTACTACAATAAAGTTTAACGGCACACTTAATTTATGATGCAAACATACCATTCGCCAAACATTATTTACAGTGTTATTGTAATGATAATAAGTATCCAAAACTTGATCATTGTATACAAGGTGTAACTTAAATAACGCACAACCTCTTAAGGGGATGACCCCTTAAGAGGTTGTGCGTTATTTAAGTTAGTTAAGTTTAAGTTACTAAAAGTAGTTCATAATGATGAGTACAATGATGTACTCATCATTATGAACTACTTTTAGTACATAAATATTGGTAAATTAATCATGTTTCTATAGTGTGAATGACCCCAAGTTCTATCACCTGGCTTATTAGACAAGTATTATTATTATAATCTCCATCCATACAAAAACGAAAAATGCATGATTGCAGGTCCGTTAAGTTCGGTACCCGACATTATAGAAACTTCACGTTAGTGTAACGTGCAAGTTCCAGCAGGTAGTTTTTTTTTAAGAGGCTACCGAGCGCGCAGTGGCTCCTCATCGTTTGTTTGGTTAATTATTTTATTTTAGAATGAAAATGCAGAAAATAAGCCGGAATAGTTGCGCTCCACAAGACTAGGTATACGTGTAATATTACAAATAGTAGCTTTATATTGTTAAGTTTTATTATAATCGTTAAAACGGAAAATAGACGCCACTTTTTCCGTTTTACCGATTATAATAAAACTTAATAATATAAAGCTACTATTTGTAATAATAATAATGTAGTCTTTTTTGTATTTTCTAATTTTCTGCATTTTCATTCTAAACGCGACACTGCGCGCTCGGTAGCCTCTTAAGTAGATTGGAAGTAATGAATGTCAATACGAAAGGCATTGCGTTTACGATTGATTGTCATTTTAAGTGTGTTACGCAACTACCCCGCGAGTCTAAAAACACACGCTTACTATGTTACCTACAACCTACTTGTTAGTCGTTTATAAACGCTTTGAACGCTTATTATTGCTATGGCCGTATAGTGCCCTTCAAAGCGTTGAAAGACATTGCAAATTAATTAAAATCTTTCGTCACAACAATAACTCAGAGATACATAATTAAACATGCTATTATTTGACCACACCACACATTCTACAAAATAAACCTATTCTTGACATCTATATAGACATAGGTAAGTAAAGTTCATTGAATTCATGACGTGATACAAATGCCACTACCTGGCTATAAAAGGATAAACTTTCCTGTTAGGATTCCAAGATTATGTGACTTCTTACTTGTCACAAGTTAACCTGTTATTTAAGGGAAGTCGCCTTATTATTAGTTTTTTTTTATATCTTGTGCATGCATGATTTGAATGGCTATAATAAATTGTTATCAACAAAAAAAAACCATATGTAAATCCCTGACACAATTAAATTGTGAATGTAGGTATGTAATCATCTTAAATTACCAATGGGTTGATAAGAGTAACAACTTACTAAACTATTCCCATCAAATCAGATTTAAAATACTTACTTAATTATAGTGTTATCTTTTGATAAACAATGTTATCAATGTTTGTTGTTAAATATGAACTGGCAAATCTTTGTACTTACAGCAAGTGAGTACCAATATCAAAGTAAACAAAAAGAATTACTTACATAATTAAGTATTTTGTTTTAAAATACAATAGGATTTAACAAAAAATACAGATTTGAAACTATTGTGTTATACAACTAAATAAATGCCAGAGTATTAGGTATTATTTTAGTCTTGGTCTTTATTGCCTGAATTAAATGAGTTATTTTAATGGTTACTTTTGTACTCTCACATTCAGAATGAGCGAGTTTAGAGCTGGACAATGGAAAAGTTAATTAGAAATACTGAGCTAGGTACAGTGGGCTATATCAATTGGGTACCCCAGTTGTATTAAAATTTTAATACAACTGGGTTAGATACCCAACTGATGCAACCCACTGTTCATAAATAAAAAAATACACTTTACTATCATGTGTATACAAGACAAAAGAGCCATTACATAATGTTTCATAGTGCGATTCTATTGTTCACTAGCTTCTACCCGGGACTTCGTCCGCGTGAAATTTCTTGTTCCCTCCGTCCCACCTCATCGCTTTGCATCGCCCGCCCGCGCTATTACTTCATTTTCGCTTAACATTCTCTCTGACTGTTTTTCATTTTACTCGGTTCCTAATGGTCTCAGCGTGATGTTAAATAGCCTTATAACCTTCCTCAAGAATTGGGCTGTCAAATGCAAAAATATTTTTTTAAAGCTGACTGGTAGTTGAGCTTACCTACCCCTACATACAAACTTACAAACAAATTTTACCTCTTTATAATACTGGTATAGACTATAAGCACACTATAAGCTGTAGTACTGTTGTACATATTATACTAGAAATTTACTATGATTATTATTTCTGTTACTATTAGTCTAAAAATCTTTTATTGTTCATTTACATTCACGACATTTATGCAAGTAATTGACATTGGATATCTGACATTGCCTATATTTAATTATTTGTAGCATTATTATTCTAGTTACTTAAATGACATTTATTTATTATTATTATTACTCTTCCTCATTGTAATTAAGTGGCATGTATTTTATTTTATTCTTTTTTTTTTTGTTTTTGTATTTTTTTTTTAAGTTATAAAATTGTTTCTAATATTCGACACAATGTAAAAATTGTTATGAATAAATAAAATAAAATAAATAAATAAAATACTGCAATCATATCTATCTGGAATATTGCTTGAAGTAATTTTATCATAAAGGTAATTTACTTTTTCTACTAAGTATAAGACAACAAACAATTATTTTCGTTATATTATACATGTGCAGGTAATGAGAATGCTCAACAGTGGGACAACAGATGCTCCTACCGGTTAATCAACCAGTAATCCTAATGGTTATAACCTGATAATTAATTAATTTACTTGAATTTCATTAATTAACCGACGATAAAAATTGACGAGGTTCTTAATTAGACAAGTATTTTTTTATTTATTTTTTACGAATGACCACACAACTTTTTACAGTCGTCCGATTTGAATTTTTTTTTTGTTTTATTCGAGAGGGTAAAAGTTGATCCCATATAAAATTTATTAACTTTGCTTGGGTAGTTTTTGAGTTAGCTTCAATAATACGTATTTTTTCCCCACTTTTATGTGGATGATGTTCTAGTTTCTTTTGCAGGTAGTGGTATTAGAATTTGTGTGGGGTAGGTACCACAACTAAAAAGAAAAAAATGAAAACTTTTTTAACCGACTTCATAAAACAACACTACAAAGTAAAAAATTACTTTAATTTCGGAACTTGGTGGCAAAAAACGAAAATACATTTAACCAAACATCGATTTCCGAAACTAAAGTTATTTTTCACTTTGTAGTGTTGTTTTTGGAAGTTGGTAGCATATTTTGTAAAAAAGTTTTTTAAAGAAATTACTGTTAGTATTTCAAGTACTAGCCAAAGTTTTTTTTACTAGGTACTTGTATTATCATCATTATCTGTGAACACGACAGTGATAACAATATATTGAGTAGGAAATACTTTTTAAAAGCTAGGCCCTTTTACTAGGTTATTAAATATTTAAAGCAAAAAGAAAAGGATAACTTTTAACATTAATTTAATTTGTAAACACCTTCCTCATTCAAATATGCAAGAGTTCACAGTCATTAAATTACTAGGTATTGTAACTACTAAAAGCAACTTTAATGTTATGGGTATTCCCCTACACATAAAGGCTCCCGCAGACAGGCGCGACGGGACACTGGTAGAACAATTTCCATGTTTTCATAAAAATTGTTCTACTTGAGTCACGCCTCTCTGCCTTTAAGTACAAAAGATTAATAG
Source organism: Cosmia pyralina (assembly GCA_946251885.1). NCBI lineage: Eukaryota > Metazoa > Arthropoda > Insecta > Lepidoptera > Noctuidae > Cosmia > Cosmia pyralina. Next base: position 16,627,277 of record OX276355.1, read on the forward strand.
ACAAAACACTCTGAAATATTAATAAAAGTATCGGAAGATCCCTTTACAAACAGTTGATAAAAAGTCTACAATACTATGGCTATTAGATCAGTATTATTTTATTGTATACCCACAAGATTTAATTATTATTATAACATCTGCACCCTAATTGCGTAACGCACTATCAATCAGAATTTGAATCATTTTGATGTAAATAATTATGAATCCATTGCTTCTTAAGTTCGAAAAATTTGTCTACTCAACAATGTAAATAATGCAAAAATTTTGTTGAACTGTCAAAATGAAACCGATTCCGATGGATAGTGTGTTATGCAATTAGGGTGCTGGTCTCTCAATCACTATGTAATTTATACCGACCTACCTAAAGGAGTAAAAAAATGTGTCAATGTTGTATGCAGTATGGATGAAAAAAGAGGTATATTTGCAGTCCCATGAGTTACATTACAAAAGGTTAACTATATTAGATTTTTTTTAAATACTCACAAACTCGGGATATTTTGGATGATTGTAGAACTTATCCACTTGTGCATATCCACTGTCAGGGGCATCTCCCAATCTGAAGTTCTCTGTCTTATTGGTGAAGTTCTTGCCATAGTCATAGGAAATGAAGAGTGCTGATGGTGATACTCCTCCTTTGTTCAAAGGACTTGAGTCCCTGGCTAGGCAGATGATGACATTAGACCCCTTACCCACCCAATGGACCATCAGCTGCTGATGACTGTCATTTAGATGTGTTGTCTGTGGAAGAATTAATTTTTTAATTACTGAAAGTAGGTTTCACATTTTTTAACATGTGAAAGTGTGGCTGTAAACTCAGTGGTTGCAAAAATTATTACTGATTGGTAGATTGCAGAAAAATAGAAAGTATTTAGCTCAAACTATAAAAGAGGATGTTTAAAATGGAATTAATCACCTTTAATTATACTCAATAAAACAACTGTAACAATCTATGTTTTTTTGTAGGTATAACTAAATTCTTTACTCGAAATTGATTTCGCAATCTCTGATTTTGCCTAGTAAAACGTAAGAGACGACCCACTGACCTAAGTTAGTTACATTTGATATATTCTTACAAATGATAAAAAAATACCCTCAAAACTGCTTAGTCATTACAATAGACTAACGCCTAATTATAAATAAGTATGTTTACTACTAAATATAAATAATAATGTACACGGCCTTCTGGGCCGAAACTTCAGTCTTCAGACAAAAGACGTCGTCATTCAGTTATAAAAATAGTAGAAAGTGAACATAACAAATTACAATATTGCTAAGTACTTAGACAATGCGACAAAATAAATAGTGGGATGAATAAAAGACTACGGGTTCTAGTAAACTAAATCAAAGTAACAAAGGGGAACAATCGTATTTAATAAGGATATGGACCATTACCCATGTACTTATGTTTTTCTGTATAGCGGGAGTTGTTAACGTTGTCGCTTCACGTTTTCTCCTTTCAAAACGAGAGCTGTCTTCATTCTCGTATCTATTGATAACTTGCAACTTTCCATGACTCGGCTCCGAATCCTCAGCCACGTACAAAGTGTTACCCGGCGTCCCATACTGACGCAAAGAAACAACGCACGATAACAAACTCACTAAAACGATTAAACCGATACCACGTCCAAATGCCAACAACATTTTGTGATCACTGCATATCCGAACACATCCAATCGAAACCAATATTTCAATGAAACTGCTGGAAACTGCGTTGGCGTTGCGTTACTGCGCTATACATACATACAAACAAAATCAGAATGAAGTTAGGAGCAGACGCAGTACGAAAATTTTTGACATTAATGACGTTTCGCGTTGAACGTAACGCCCGTGTTGCTATATAAAAATATTTTATTGTTGTTATTGTTTTATCTACATAAATAAAATGTATGATGTTGTATGAAAGATCATCATTTGAAAACGGTTCAACCGATTTGGCAGTTTTTTTCGTGTGACTGACACTGGCATGGCCACCATCAGGGATTTTAATTTTGATAACATGACAAATTAGTCGCTAATTAGTCGAAATTTCACTAGTTCAAAATTCATTGTCACTGGTTCAAAAGTTATGTCATTGGAGGCCGATCTGGAGAGCGTCTCCCCAGCTTGGCCACCTAACAAACATCTGTTTTCTCTCAGATTTAGTCGCAAGTTTTCGCCAAGTCACAGATTTTAGAAGATATAATGAGTTCAATTTTTGAGTGTCCAAGAGCTAGATCAAAGATTTTATCGTAAACTCATCTATCTAGCTCTTGGACTATACTTAAAAATTGAACTCATTATATCTTCTAAACTAAGACCCGACTAAATCTGGGACTTGGCGAAAACTTGAGACTAAATCTGGGAGAAAACAGATGTTTGTTAGGTGGCCTAGTTTTTGAGATATAAATGTGGAAAATCTGGGGAGACAATGAATTTTGAACAAATTTTTCATGTTATCAAAATTAAAATCCCCGATGGTGGCAAACTATACCTACTTAAAAATTGAACTACACACATCAAAAGTGTCTAGGGATCAAGCATTTTTATGCGGATTTCTTGAGATTGAGATGTGGCTTTGTAATAAATTTATGATTTTATAAATTTATATGGATCCTTTTTGGTGCATTTCATAATTTGAATCAGGAACTGTGAATCAAATTCGAGTAAAAGATGAAAATCAGCTGTCAATATTTTCCCTATAAAAACATACAACGCATTGAAGACATTATTAGTGCTACTGTTTCCCTACTACTGATTAAAACCAACGTTATTATGGAGCGGCGACGTCATTTAAGCAGGGAAGAAATGCTCAGAGCCGTGGGAATGATAGAAGCTGGTTCCCGGCAACGTACTGTGGCTTTAGCTCTGAATACAAGTCAGAGTGTTATCAGTCGACTTTGGACACGTTACCGAAGCACTGGTACCGTGGCTGAGCGCCATGGAGGACGGTATCGCTGCACCACACGGAGACAAGACCGATACATTCAAATCTTAACTCGAAGAGCTCCAACTATAACCGCCATGATGTTAGCCGTGAGGCTTCATCACTCTTCAGGGAACTTAATTAGCGACCAAACAGTCAGAAACCGCTTGCATGAAGTGAACCTTCATTCCCGAAGACCGCTACGGGTACCACCTATAGCAATGCACAATCGTAGGATTCGATATCAATGGGCTCTTGAACACAGAAATTGGGCAGAAGAACAATGGCGTTTCGTGTGCTTTTCTGATGAGTCTCGTTTTGGTATGAGACCGGATACAAGACGTATACGACACTGGAGAACCCCTGGACGCCAACAGCGATTAAAATCCTGCCAGGAAGTCCATCCTTATAGTGGTGGAACCATCATGGTATGGGCGGGTATTTGGATCGGCGGAAGAACTGAGTTGATTTGGATCAGAGGCAACCTCAACGCTCAAATTTATGCTGAGACGATTGTATCAGACGTCATCGTTCCTCTACAAGTGCAAATCGGTCCCTTATTTCAGTTAATGCATGATAATGCACGACCGCACACCGCAAGAGTTGTAAGACAGACTCTCGCCGCAGCTAACATCAATGTCCTGCCCTGGCCTGCTCAGTCGCCAGACTTGAACCCGATTGAGCATGCATGGGATATGCTACAGAGAAGAGCTCTGCCGAATATGGAGGGTATCCAGTCGCAAGAAGACCTTTTTTTGTTGTTGCAACGAACATGGGCGGCCATTCCACAGCGTGATTTGGATGAACTCATTTTGAGTATGCCAAACCGATGTTCTTGTGTTGTTAGTGTTCGCGGTAGAAACACGGATTATTAATTGTTTAAGTTACCCAATAAAATTTTAAAGAAAACTGTTATTTCAGTCTTTTTTTCGAACTTTAATGTTAGTGGTTCAAATGTCAAAAATCCCTTTATTAGGAAAATGGCAAATTTCTTTATTAATGCAAAGGTGACTTGGTTTATCGTTACTGTGACAAACGAAAACACTTTATTTGATGAATCCTTAAAGAAAATTTTAATTAATATCAATCAGGAGAAAAGTTATTGCAAAAATATATGTTGATCCCTAGACACTTTTGATGTGTGTATTATATCTTCTAAAGTCTAAACTAAGACCAGACTCAATCTGCGACTTGGCGAAAAATTGCGACTAAAGGGAGATACGAGGGCGGGTCAATAAGTCCGTGACTTTTTGATTTTTCCGTCTCTTAATTGAAATGGCAACACTGCTCCCGTCAACAGTCATCTGTCAGATGACTCCTGTCAAAAATTGAACAAGCTGTGACATTTAGTTTGTTTTTGACAGCCGTTAATATCAGACTACCGCGTTGACTGAGAAGAAAATGGAAAAAAGTGAATTTCGTGTGCTCATTAAGCATTATTTTTTGCGGAAAAAATCCATTACGCAAACCTAGGCTAAGCTTGATAAATATTATGGGGACTCTGCACCATCCATTTCCATGGTAAAAAAGTGGTTTACTGAATTCCGATGTGGCCGTACCAGCACGGAAAATGCCGAACGTTCTGGACGCCCAGTTGAGGTCTCCACATCCGAAACAGTTGAAAAAATCCACGATATGGTTTTAGCCGATCGGCGATTAAAAGTGAGAGAGATTGTGGAAGCCATAGGCATCTCGCATGGCTCAGTGGTTTCAATTTTAAACGATCATTTGGGTATGAGAAAGCTTTCCGCAAGATGGGTGCCGCGTTTGCTCACAATCGACCACAAACGCAAACGTGTGACAATTTCGCAGGAATGTTTGGCGTTGTTCAATCGCAATATGAACGAGTTTTTGCGCCGTTTCGTAACCGTGGACGAAACGTGGATCCACCACAACACACCGGAGACCAAACAGCAGTCAAAACAGTGGGTTTCTCGGGGTGAATCGGCGCCAAAGAAGGCAAAGGTGGGTTTGTCAGCCAACAAAGTCATGGCGACTGTTTTTTGGGATGCACGCGGTATTATCCACATTGACTACCTTCAAAAAGGAAAAACAATCAATGGCGAATATTACAGCAACTTATTGGGTCGATTCGATGAGGCATTGAAAGAAAAGCGACCGCACTTGGCCAAGAAAAAAGTCCTTTTCCATCAGGACAATGCACGGGTGCACACATGTGCAGTTTCTATGGCAAAAATCCATGAATTGGGCTACGAATTGCTCCCTCATCCGGCCTATTCTCCCGATCTAGCCCCGTGTGACTACTTCTTGTTCCCAAACTTAAAGAAATGGCTCGGTGGAAAGAGATTTGCCTCCAACGACGAAGTCATCTCACAAACTGAAGCTTTCGTTAGAGTAATGTCTTAACATATTTATCATATCGCAAACACTTTTAACTCACTCACTTCCTCACTCATACCTTCACTCTCACACTGCCTCCCAAACCCTTACATACAAGTACTGTAACATTCTCTTGGACGCACCCTTGCAAAATTGTGAATAATAAGTACTTACCTACATTTAAGATGCATCCTATTTCAAACATAGTTGTTGTAACGATTTAATTTAATTTTTTCAAGTCTTTTATTTTTATTTTGTCTTACGTTAAATTTTCAAAACAATATGTACCTAATAAATAAATTTAAAATTAAAATACAGTATCGATCCTGAATATTCAGATTGTCTAAAACTCTCTAGGACTCCACGAGACAGGCTTGACCTAGTGTGGAGTCCACAAGTTAATTTATTAAAATTATGTTTCCTTAATTCCTAACTTTATTTTAAGGAGTAGTTTATTTTTGTATTACTTTTAAGGAAATGTAAAACATTATTTGGTTAATAAACGATTATTATTATATTATATTATTATTATTAAACAAATGCCTATTTTAAAGACCTCGACAAATCATATTTTTCGGAAGGGATAAAAAAATTGGAGAAACGTTGGGCTAAGTGTATAGAGCTCAAAGGAGACTACGTTGAAAAATAAAATAACTTTTTATCTAAAAATTTGTGTTTCATTTAAAAAGTCACGGACTTATTGACCCGCCCTCGTACCTACCTAACAAATTTTCGCTAGGTGGCTTAGTTTTTGAAATATATAATGTGGCCAAGCTGGGGAGAAGTTCTCCAGATCGGCCACCTCTATGAAACCTTATATCTTTTGAACCTGTGACCGTCGTAATTCTAATTGACGACCAATTTCGACAATTTTTTTGTTATCAAAATAAAAATCCCTGATGGTGGCCATGCCAGTGTCTCACACATTGACCTGTTGCGTACTGGTATTTACAGAGATTACGAAGCGCGTCTTTTCGGCCGTTTTCTAGGAAGATAGGTACATACAACAAACTACTGTAACATGATTATTTTGTGGTAATACTGTTGCATGGGTGCTCGAGTCGTGAATTAAAATTAATAACATTACAGAAACAACAGCATGTTTTTATTTTTTTTTATTAGTCATAAAATTACAGAACGATGACTTGCTGCTTGGCGGCCTGCTTAGCCTTTAGGCGGACCTGAGCGGCGATTCTGTCAAGATCACGTCTACCCTGAACAGTGAGGATGCGACCACCATCTTGAACCTTCTCAACCATCTTCAGGGCCTCGAGGGCTTGGAGGGATTTGCGGGCGATGCTGCCTGAAGACCTGTAAAAAAGAAAGTGTTTTTTTTTTATAGTTTGATGATTAATAATAATTTCAATGGTGTTTTGTATCAAACATTGTCATAAAAGCAAAAGGTTTTAATAACCAGATTTTAATTTATTACTACTTTAAGGCACACAAATGCCGAGGATGCCTTCTCATCCAGCGTTAATTGACGTCGCGGTGGCGCCATGAAGATGCTGCGCTAGTGGCGTGTAGACATGTATCATACAAAACTAATGTTGCAGTTACGTGTTTGCAGCACATACTTTCGACACCTAGGTTTGTTGCAAATGGTGCAAAACTACTAGCAGCAGGTTCAATAAAATTCATCCTAATAAATAACTACTCAGTGAACTGTCTTATGTAAAATTTTTAAAAATAAAGAAAATTCAACAAATTTTGTTGAATTCACTTTACAACTAAACATAGTAAAATAGTGGATGGACATGAGGATCAAATTCTAGTGGGCTATTAATTAATTTAATTTTTCTACTGCACTATTTTGTAAAAAAAAAACTTATAAAAGCAGCTTCTTTTTGAATTGCTATTTTGCTAGCTTTATTTTATTTTTGTAGCTAGCTAAGGAAATATGCAAAATTACCAGATGAAATGACAAACTGTTGATTATACAGTAATATTACTTTAAAAAGGAAAAAAGGAAAGGAAACACTTTACCATAAATAAATGAAAACAGAATCAATTTACAAAATACGTCCAGCAATGGAGTGGCAGGCTGGTTCACTTGATTAAAATTGAATTTGAAGGGACCGTTCGATTATGGTTGTTATAGCCGATAGTCATTATAACCAAAAACATTAAGTAAACAGAAATGCTGGAAGTTCAAAATTTTGTTGAAATAACCAGTTTTAAGCAATGTTATTGTAATCAGTTTTGATTGTACAGACCCCAGCACATCAAGCCACCCAAAACTGTCAACCTTGAACCTAATGCTTTAGCGATAAAGATGAAATCTATTAAAGAAATTGACAGACTGTAGTAGCTTGATGTGCTGGCAGTCTGTACATACATAAACTCACGCCTTCTTCCATAATTTTTATTTATATTTAATAATAAAGGTTTAGAAACAGCTTCTGTACACAATTATTATCTTATGTAAATCAAAATTTCAAGTAATACCAAATCCATACATGAATAGAACTGAGCTAAAAAAATCCTTCTGTCTAAGCGTTTCCATCCAAAGCGCAAACCGATCCAACAAAAATTTAAACATTGATATTACCTGCAGAAATGTGAGGGTGTGACTCCATTACGTTTGCGGCCACCGAAGATCTTGGTGACAGTCTTGACTCCAACAGGGGAACGAATGTAGATGTGACGAAGGATAGCAGCACACCTTACATAGAACCAGTCAGGGTCATAGGGAGCCAGTTCCTTGAAACGACCGGTCTTCACCAGATCCATGTGTTCTGGCACCTTGACCTTGCCTGTCCTGGAAAATAGGCAAAAAATAATAAATAAAGGAATGGCATTGGATACTACATCAATACGATTAGATTATGTGAATTTAAGGGTCATCTCAAGTTTCTTTCATTATATTATGGGATAGACTCCATAATTTAAGTCTAGAAGTTTACAATGAGCATACAAAATAAGTATAGCTTCTAGTCAGTATATGAAACTATATGAACAACACAATTTGTTTCTTGGTTCCTTTTTATTTTCTCCCATTGTTGTGTCGCAATTCATCAAAATACTTCACTATATACACATGACCTTAATAAATTCAATAAGCAGAGATCATTACATCAATTGTCCACTCACATGAAGCTCACTTCTGTTACAATAGCTAATGTAGGAATCTTGAAAGAATAAGTTATTCTAGAAATTGAGATGCTCAACTTACTTCTTCAGATGGGCAGCGACGGTCTTGACGACCTTGTCCTGTTCAACATCTTTCAATGTGACGGAACGCATCTGAAATATAATTAAAAGAGATTAAATTCAACTGTTTCTATGTAAATATCAGATGCATGTGCCTTAAAACAAGGGACCATGTGTGTATCATAAATCGAACCCGCGTATATTACGGTAGGTACTCAAAATACTTTCTGAATTTCAGATCCCCAAATAACTTTAGTGTAAAAAATACATCAAAATGGAATGCAAACTAGTATTTAAGATTAATCCTAAGTGAAAACACATTCATCGTTGCACTAATTTGATATTTTGATGTTTAAAACATTTATTTATTGAACACTGAAAAGTAAGGTTATAATCTAACGAGTAGACATCGGTGACGTCCTATTCCCGTTCAATCCTTTAACTTAACAATTGCATAATTCCGTCACGATCTATATACTACTTGCAACCACTTCATCACTTATTTTAAATCTTGGGTTCGTAAAATTTTACGAATACAACATGACACTTCATGAGCATTGCGGTGCACTTTCAATTTTGGTTATTTCGCACCCCAAGGACTAAGACTGGCATATAAATTATACGAATATTACCTTGCCTACAAACTTAAACAGTTAAATCACTTTATTCTATAAAAGTTCAATTATTTCACAAATAAACCATGTGGCTTTGCCTAAAAACCCACCTTGCCTTGTGTTGGCAACCGGAAGAAAGAAATTTAAAAATTAATACAGTGTTGACATCATAAAATAACAAATTGTACCAACAACCTGAAAAATTAAAGTAAAAGTGGAATTTAAAAACTTGAAAGTACAATAACAATTACAAAACGATGAATGAAACAATATTAATTAATTTTTTATTGGTTTTACCTTCGTCCGATTGTATTTAGAGTGTTAAATCTAATTTTGGCGTCACATTAATTAGTAGATATAAAAAAAACAGGCAACATTAGTTACACAGAATAAAAATAATCTGTCATGAATTAAGCTAGGCACACATTAGGACGAGGCCCAAAAAAATAATGACGATAGTATTCGTATTGTATTAGTGACTTGACGTGTGACATACACTTGCTACGTGGCCCTGCACCCTAATTGCGTAAACACACTATCAATCGGAAACGGTTTCATTTTGACAGTTCAACAACATTAATCGCGTTATTTACACGTTATCGAGCAGACATTTTTTTCGAACAATATGAAGCAATGGGTTAGCAATTTGCTTCAAAATGATTCAGATTCTGATCGATAGTGGTTACGCAATTAGAGTGCTGAATGTAGCCGGTGTACAATTTGTGTACTATTGCGGAGTTCCCTCGATTGTCTTCCGTCTCCATCGTCAATTTGTTTGAATTATTTGGTACAGACGTCAGCAGGTCAAGCCACCCGAAACTGTCAAATTTTCCCAATCAACCTTGAACCTATTACTTCAGTGAAAAAGATGAAAATCTATTACAGAAATTTGACAGATTGTAGTATCTTGATGTGCTGGCGTCTGTACAAAACATTATTTGTGTGCCAAGTTTCAACAGAATCGGCTCACAAGTGAAAATTTAATAGGTGAAAAACAAACCTATTTTTAAACCGACGAAAAAAAGGATGAGGTTCTCAATTCAACAAGTATGGTTTTTTCTACCCTCATGGTTGTATTTAATTTCTAAACTTCGAGGTATACGCTATCCAATAAAAAAGGAATCGTCAAATCAAACTACTCTGTAAAAACTACTGGGTATTTTTTTTAAATTTATACTTATTATAACAAGATACATGTACAGACGGCAGCTGGGCATGCCACCCGAAACTCTCAAATTTTCCCAATCAACCTTGAACCTAATGCTTAAGCGACAAAAATGAAAATCTATCAAGAAATTTCACAGTTTGTAGTAGGTAGCTTGATGTACTAGCGTCTGTACACACGGCTACACATCAAGCTATACATTCCCAGTTTACACTGACCTCTCATTGTAAGGAAATCCTATACAATGCGAGATCAGCTTATACTGGAATATATAGCTTAATGTATTTGTGTGTGTTAATGTATAGCCATGCGTACGCGTCGACTTGAGAACCTCCTCCTTTTTTTCGTCAATTAAAACTGGCGTGTGGGACTGCTATAGGACTGGGAAAACGCTGCCCTGCGGGGCAGCCTTTTGTTTTGAGCTTTCTCAGTCCAAGACAAGAACAAGGAGGTTAAAAACTGTAAGCTCGTCATGTGACAGCACTGTAGTCCTTCCAAAAACAGCCATTGTTGTGTATATACATAACAATGGCTGTTTTTGGAAGGACGTTAACTGTTGTGTCTATCACAAATTGATCTCAAGCAAGTCAAGTTACCATAAACTGTCAAATTTTTCATTCGATTTTGTACTTAACCGTCAACATTTTATGGTATAAAATCATTTAGAGAAATTTGACAGTTTGGTATAACCTGATGTGCTGTTGTCTGTACATTAAATACTAAAAGTTAACAGGTATGTATATACCAATTACAAGTACGTACACAGTAAAAAAAGAAAGAAAAGACGTTTATTTGCGGCACACGACATACCCACACACACACACACACACACACGACTTTCACAAAAGCAGCCTTCGTAAAATAAATCAAAATAATAATATAATTATGAATTAACCTTTTGACAGCCACCGTACACAGGACGCGACGCGATGCCGCCCAGCGCCAAACTATAAATTAAATGTATAACTGTAACGCGGCCTTAATAGAATGTGTGAGAACATAACTTAAACGCGGTGCAGACCCAGGGAGCATACACCAGTATTATAAAGTGCTCTGTGGCATACACCCAGCACCCCCGCCCGCACCCGCGCACTAGCCCGACAGCACTAAGCACAGAGTAATAATAATTATAGTATACTGAAATCGACAGGGACGAACTAAAGCGGGAGCGTACCTAACACTCGCGACGCGATACTCTCGTGATAGTTTTGAATTGTTTTTCCCCTTTTTACCTGTTTGTGCCCTTTTGAACCCCCGTTCACACGGGCGTAATAAAATCGCGGCGGGATTTTATAGCGCACTGGATTTTCAACTCTCGTTGTTGAGCCGAGCGTTGAGAATCCAACTTAACAATAAACCCCCGTTCGGACGGGCGTAATAAAATCGCGGCAGGATTTTATAGCGCACTGGATTTTCAACTCTCGGTGTTGAGCCGGGCGTTGAGAATCCAACTTAACAATAACAGATTACATTCTAGCGCGTCGAAAAAACACACTGTTGGAATTTGCACTCTCGGCGCTAAGCAGAGCGTTGAAAATCGCTATAAAATCCCGCCGCGATTTGATTACGCCCGTGCGTACGGGATTAACAGAGTACATTCTAGCGCGTCGAAAAATTACACTGTTGGATTTTGCACTCTCGGCGCTAAGCAGAGGGTTGAAAATCCAGTGCGCTATAAAATCCCGCCGCGATTTTATTATGCTCGTGCGAACGGGGGTTTACTGTGTTTTACAATTATTATACCTTTTTAACCGACTTCAAAAAAAGGAGGTTACTCAATTCGACCGTATATATACGGTCGAATTGTACGTAAATGTACGTATATAATAGGTCTTTACCTATGAAATTGCCGTATTGTATGAAAAAATTGAAACGAATTTTTTTCATGCGTTTTTTATTTGTATTAATAGAAGTAATCACCCATGCAATCAATGCATCTTTGCCAACGCAGTGGCAGTTTATTGATGCCCTTCTTAAAGAAATCAGCTGGACGGGAAGCAACAAATTCTTCAAAGGCATTTTGTACTGCCTCTCGGGTATTGAATTTTTTTCCCGCCAAGAAGTTATCCAAATTCTGGAAAAAGTAGTAGTCTGTAGGCGCAAGGTCTGGTGAGTAGAGCGGATGACGGAGAGCTTCGAACCCCAGTTCTTGCAACTTGGAGACCGTCTGCTGTGCAGTATGAGGTCGCGCGATGTCGTGCAGGAGCAGCGAAGACGAGCGATTGACCAATGCTGGTTGGAGATGTGCCAGCTTCTCCATCATTGTGTTCAATTCTTCACAGTACACATCTGAAGTAATGCTCACCCCGTTTGGTAAGAGCTGTGATGAATCACACTGGCGCTAGACCACCAAACAGTGACCATCACTTTTCTAGGGGTAAGTTTTCGTTTAGGGCATTGTTTAGGTGCTGAACCAGGATCCAACCAACTTGCTGAGCGCTTGCGGCTATCAAACAGAATCCATTTTTCATCGCAGGTAACAATGCGGTTCAAAATTCCTTCATTTGTGTGTCTGTTGAGCAGTGCAAGGCACGTCTCGACGCGTACTTCGCGATGGCGATCATTGAGTTCGTGGGGCATCCATTTGTCAAGCTTTTTTACCTTGCCAATTTGACGCAAATGGACCAATATTGTTTTGACGCTAACGTCGAAAGCTGCTGCTAATTCAGCCGTAGATTGTGTATCATCAGCTTCCACAATTGCCTTTAATTCGTCATTGTCGACCAAAGTCTTCGGACGACCGCGAGGTTCATTTTTCAGGTCGAAATTTCCAGAACGGAAGCGAGCAAACTAATAACAAGTGGTGCGTTGGTTTGTAGTGTTAGCTCCGTAAACGTCGTTGATGTTGCGTGCCGCTTGTGCCGCGTTGCTGCCACGACGGTACTCATATTCCATAATTACTCGAATTTTTAACGTATCCATGATGACGAAAAAGATTGAAATGCGATTAAAATGTAACACTAATCTATAAACAAATGACTACTTTTGGAAAAAAAAATCCATGTTTTTAAAATAAAATTAATTTGAAATTAGAATTCTTAGCCAAACAAAAATTATTTTGATTTGAAATGGCCAGTACTGCAGAACGGCAATTTCATAGGTAAAGACCTAATATTGTGGAGATTTACCATGTTATTTTAAGATCACAGACTTCTTTAGGTTTTCCTGTAATCTACAGATAAAGATTTATTTTCTGTATGTTTTTCAAAGTTTTAGGCTCAGTAGTTTCGGAGATAAGGGGGGGGGGGGGGGGGGGGGAATGGTCAATTTTCGTCTATTTTCTTAAATAACTTTAAAATAATTTATTTTAAAATTAAAAATATAATTTGAGACCCTCGTAGTAAGTCCTTTCATTTGATACGTAACACGGTATAGTTTGTAAAACTTTTTTTTTTTAATTTTCTTATGTGCCCCCCAAAAGTGACCCCCATATTCAAAATTCATTTATTTACTTTACCTGTCCGTGTTTGCGTCACAGAAATTCATATATCAACTTAATCGGTCCATTAGATTCGGAGCAAATTGGCTGTGACAGACGGACAGACAGACAGACAGACAGACAGACAGACAAACAGCCAGACAGACAGACAGACAGACAGACACACGAGTGATCTTATAAGGGTTCCGTTTTTTCCTTTTGAGGTACGGAACCCTAAAAATCAGACTATCAATTATAATTAATCAGATAAAATCTGATGTATGTTCCAGGCCTTAGAGACTTCATTATCTATAGGGCTAATTATGTTTTTGTTTTTGATAGCTTCTGTAGTCTATGAATTTAGAATTGTCAAAAATTGGAAAATGGCCGCGAAACAAAATCCTATTGTTCAAGAAGGTAAATTGTTGTTAATGATAGCTTTATTCCACGTTATGCGATTTATTTGAGTGTGTAATCAACGCTGAATTATTACATCTGAGTAATTTATTGCGTGCAGTGCCGATACTTTACGGATTTATGCTTCTAACGCGTGTGTTGTTTCAGAACCAACAGCATCTGATGATATTCCATTGACGTCGTTAGAAGAAAGCTTGTTCAGCTCTGAGAAACTGGATCGTGCTTCTCCAGAATTATGGCCTGAGCAAAGTATGACAGTTATTTTAATGTTGATCAATATGAAACGTACGAAATAGGTTATTTAAATTAATAAGTTTTCAAAAATCGCGCGAAACTCATTTACGTTTCTAATGTTGTCATTCCGTTCTTCATGATTTTGATTTCATTTTGTTTTGGCATTTCGGTTCGGTTAAAAACGACCAGTTTTTAAACTGAATCTGCAATGAGCGACGTTATTGTTAATGTAGTGAATTCTGACGAAGTATCCCAATGTTCTACCTCATCGTTTACAGTTCCTGGAGTGTCGGAATTCGCCCCCGTACCGAGCAACAACCAATCTCCTCCATCATGGAGTAGAGGGGCCACCAAGGAGGATTATAACTACATGCAGCGTAAGTCTTTTGTATTGGGGTTCATTCCATTAGATTATCAATATTTATTTGTCTTTATGATCATCCAATTTAAATTGAACAAGACCTATCAATAAGACGCCAATATTGTGTTTATCATCACATACCTACTGACTTGCCTTTTAGCTGGTCGGCAGAGGCTATAATTGATCAAAATTCAATCTAAGTGCCACATCTGGTTGCTAAGAAGAATCTTAAGGTTATCAGTTATTTCAGAGTTACAGCTTGAACAATTAATATTTTACAGAATTGGGGTCACTGTCTACAAGTGGTCTGATCATGGAAGTCAAGAAGCTGCATGACCTTGCATACCAACTTGGGCTAGAAGAGGCTAAGGAGATGACAAGAGGAAAATATTTAAACATATTTTCCTCAAGGCGGCAGCGGTAGTGTCATAATAATTATTGTAGGTAATATTAAGATTTATTTAGAGCTATATGAAAACACTCTTTTAAACTAGGTGCACATGCCTGTAGCTAGTACAAAACTATGCAAGTAGCTGGCATGCCAATGTGACATTGACCAATCTGAAGTTGTTATGGCACACGCCATGCAAGCTACTTGCATACTTTTGTGCAAGTTACAATTATGTACTAAATTAAACACTAATTTTATTTTTAAACTTTTATTGTATAAAAACTTGTTAAAAAAACACTTATAATGTAAATTAGTAGATGTTAATAAACTATTTTAAGTTTACAAGTATTTTTTAACCAAAACTAATACACTTTCAACTAGATATTGTTGATGGAATTTGCCACAATGTAGAAGTATGAATGAATAATTTTCTACAAACTGCAAATGCTTACACTCTGTCCACAAACCTTACTTTCAGTGGCTTATTAGGTCTTGATATAAAAGTTCTTGTTGATCCAATATCTCCATAATGATATTCAAGTTTATATTTCTGGATAATCTGGAAGTTATAAAAAAAGTGAGGAACTTTCTCATAATCCCAGTCATTATCAGAAATCATTCAATTGCAGGTTTCATGCTGACTACCCACACGAAACATAGTTCAACATTCTATTTGACCTCTATAATAATTTTAAAAATTATTTAATTTCAAAGGTAACCCCTTCATTATATTCTAAATGATCCAAGGGAGTTGTCTTTCAAATCTATCAATTAAGTATTTCAAATGATCACCTCAGATCTATCTAAATTTTAGATCTGAGGTGATCATTTGAGAGTTAAATGAACCACATCATAGATCTATGACAGATAGTGAACATGTTACAGCACCTCTAATACTACTCCTATAATTTTCACAAGCAAGATTTTTGAAAAGGATTCATATCAACTTACCCTGATAGTCAGCAGGGACAACATAATTTCTGACATGTTTTGGCCCAAGCACTTCCGGGCACCAAAACCAAATGGTATGGAGGCAAACGCATGGTATTCCTGCGCATCTCCCTTCAACCATCTCTCTGGGTAGAATACTGCTGCATCGTCATAATTTCCTTCTTTGAGTGATGCGTCTTGAGTAGACATTATAATGAGAGTGCCACGAGGTATACTGTAAATAAAAATATCACAGAGTTCCAGGTTTTCTTATAATATAAGTAACAGACAGTATGCTAAACCAATAATGAAAAGCTTTGATGGTTCAGCCTTTGAACAATAATATAATTTGAAATTATACTCACTTATATCGGTCTATAGTTATATTTTTCGGCAGAATCCTTGTGAGCACTGGGATCGGGGGAGTTAATCTGTAATTCAGTAAACAAATTTCAACTATTTTAGCTTTTTGTAGACTGTAGAGGTTAACATAGTCATATGTTATTGTGCTGCTTACCGTAAAGTCTCCTTTATACAAGCTTGAAGATAAGGCGTAAGTTCGGCAATCTTCGTCATGTCGTTAACGTCGAATTTGACACCGATTTTATCTATTTCTTTGAATAATATCTTTTGTGCTCTTTGATACTTGGCCAAGTAATATAAAAGGAAAGACATTGAAGAAGTAATCTGCAAATAAAAATATTTTTATGATTATTCACCGACTGATCAGTTGGGTAGCGAAGTCGTGAGAAGGTAACAGTTTCACGTATTTGTAAAACAATATTATTTTGTCCCATGGCCGTGGCCATTGAGGTCAACAATAATTGAACAATAGATAGTAGTAGTGAGAACTTACAGTGTTTACTCCTATTAGAAGCATGTCCATAATAACTGTGACAATATCTTCAGTATTTAGTTTGTCTTCTCCCATAAGCATGGCTTTGACTAAAGAAAGGCTGTTATCTGAAGGAAAATATAGCATTTGGAATGACGGTATATCATAATAGTAGTAGTGGCGCGGCGGCGTGAGGAGATTATAATACACTAGCTTCTGCCCGCGACCTCGACCGCGTGAAATTTCTTGTCGTCGTCGTCCCCGCCCCCCCGACCCATCCCGTCGCATCGCAAAGCATCGCCTGCCCGCGCTCTTACTTCGTTTGTGCTTAGCATCCTTTTTGACAATTTTTTCTTTTTGCTCGGCTCCTAAGGGCCCTATCGTGATGTTAAATGAATAGCCTCTCTATCCTTCCGCATCGCCTGCCCGTGCTAATACTTCGTTTGCGCTTAGCGTTTCTTCTGATTTTTTTCTTTTTGCTCGGCTTCTAAGGGCCCTAGCGTGATGTTAAATAGCCTAAGCCCTCATCAAAAACTGGGCTATAAAATGCAAACAGAATTTTTCCAATCCGACTGGGGTAGTTCCAGAGATTAGCGCGTTCAAACAAACTAAAATCTTCCGCTGTATTCCACCGACATTATTAAAATAATAAATCGAGAGGGTCGTCAATCCGCGGAAAATGTCGCAAATCGCAATTCAGAAAACATACACATTTGCACAGCGCCATTTATGGGTAAATGGATAAAACGTGCGCACTAAGCATGTTCTATGCTCATGGAATGAAGGCCATTTTGCGTTTTAGTAATTTTATATTATCTCCGAAACTAGGTATATAACCAATTGACATACTGTAAAAGGCCCTGTGATCATAAAATAACTTATTTTGATAAGGATGAATGTTTTTTTGTTTAAATAATCATCCAAATGTAAGTACTTATGTCGAAAAAAGACTTTTTTTAATCAATAAAAGAAGTATAAAAGAAAAAATTTTTTTTCGTCTCATCAGTCTGCTCAATAACCTCTGCAAAATGTATGACACCTATTTATAAGCACCTCAGAGATTATGCCGAGACAAAGGGCCTAATTCCTAACGAGCAGTTTGGTTTTAGAACCCATCAAAATCAAAAATCAATCTGCCTAGCCTTTTCCCAACTATGTTGGGGTCGGCTTCCAGTCTAACCGGACGCAGCTGAATACCAGTATTTAAAAATCAAAATTCATTTATTCAAATTAGGCTGAGAATCAGCACTTTCTGAACGTCAAAATTACATAGACAGTCCCCACCAAAACGCCCGCCCTTCACCACTTCCTAGTGCTTTAGCTGGGAAGAAGAAGTAGCGCAACAAACTCTCCAGCAGCATAGCTGTCTGTTCATCACTCTTGCCAAAGATACTCTTTAACTCTTGCTGTCAAAGATCCACGAATGATAGCCGGGACCAACGGCTTAACGTGCTTTCCGAGGCACGCAGGAGTCTCGGTATGTAAAGATGGTCACCCATCCACTGACCAACCCCGGCAAGCGTAGCTTAACCTGATGGATCGACCCGTGCGGCTGTTATTACTTAGCCACGAGCTCCTCGGTTTATTATATATATAAGCTTTGCAAACTCGGTGTGCCAGAGCGTCTCGTGCTCATCTTACGAGACTTTGTCTTACCGCACTTTTCGCTATCGTATCGAAGGAGCGCTATCCTCTCCCCATCCCATTCGCACAGGTGTCCCTCAGGGCTCTGTGCTTTCTCCACTCATTTCCAAGTTATTTACCAGTGATATCCCGAAAAGTAAAAAGATACAGTTGACTCTGTTCGCAGAAGATACGGCCATTTACTATTCCAGCGAACGCCAAGACCCGATATCTCCACTCTCCAAACCACAGTCGATAAACTCGGCGCGTGGTTTCAATAGTGGAGAATCGAAGTCAATCCCGACAAAATTCAAGCGGTTCTCTTATTGATACCGCGTCTCAATCGATCTCCCCCACCGACCGATCACCATGTTTGGCAAGCCGATCCCTTGGGAGAAGGCGAGCCAAATATCTAGGTACCCTCGATGAGCACCTCTTCGTAGAGCAGTCTCGTTCTGAATGCACGTAGCAATTGTCACTTAAGTGCAAGTTGCGCATCTATACAGCGTGCATTCTCCCAATCATGAATTATGCGGGTTTTTTGCAATTCGCAGGTCCGTGAAAGGTTGTATCTTGATCAAAATATGATACGCGGGAATAAAACATATGTATTTATATAATTTTAACCATGAAAATCATTAATACATCTCTATAAGTTAGAATTCGTGCAGAGTCCTTAGATTTCGTTCGTTCGACGAATCTGCACGAAATCTAACTTAGAGATGTATTGATGATTTTCATGGTTAAAATTATTTAACTACATATCTTTTATTCCAGCGTATCATATTTTGATCAAGATACAACCTTTCACGGACCTGCGAATTGAAAAAAAAAAATAATTTCGCGGGCTACCACAGCGCATCCCCCTTAGCATGCAGTCGCTTAATTCATAGACTAATAAATTCCGTACCTCAAAAGGAAAAAACGGAACCCTTATAGGATCATTCGTGTTTCTGTCTGTCTGTCTGTCCGTCTGTCTGTCTGTCTGTCTGTGTGTCTGTCCGTCTGTCACAGCCAGTTTGCTCCGAATCTAATGGACCGATTAAGTTGAAAGGTACACATATGAATTTCTGTGACCCAAACACGGACGGGACGGGTAAAGTAAATAAATTAAATTTGAATATAGAGGTCACTTTTGGGGGGCAAATAAGAAAAAAAAAAAAAAAAAGTTTTGCAAACAACACCATGTGGCATATCAAATGATAGGACTTACTATGAGGGTCTCAAATATTAGGTCTTTACCTATGAAATTGCCGTTCTGCAGTACTGGCCATTTCAAATCAAAATAATTTTTGTTTGGCTAAGAATTCTAATTTCAAATTAATTTAATTTAAAAAACTTGGATTTTTTTTTTCCAAAAGTAGTCATTTGTTTATTGATTAGTGTTACATTTTCATCGCATTTCAATCTTTTTCGTCATCATGGATACGTTAAAAATTCGAGTAATTATGGAATATGAGTACCGTCGTGGCAGCAACGTGGCACAAGCGGCACGCAACATCAATGACGTTTACGGAGCTAACACTACAAACCAACGCACCACTTGTTATTGGTTTGCTCGCTTCCGTTCTGGAAATTTCGACCTGAAAATTGAACCTCGCGGTCGTCCGAAGACTGGTCGACAATGACGAATTAAAGGCGATTGTGGAAGCTGATGATACACAATCTACGGCTGAATTAGCAGCAGCTTTCGACGTTAGCGTCAAAACAATATTGGTCCATTTGCGTCAAATTGGCAAGGTAAAAAAGCTTGACAAATGGGTGCCCCACGAACTCAATGATCGCCAGCGCGAAGTACGCGTCGAGACGTGCCTTGCACTGCTCAACAGACACACAAATGAAGGAATTTTGAACCGCATTGTTACCTGCGATGAAAAATGGATTCTGTTTGATAACCGCAAGCGCTTAGCAAGTTGGTTGGATCCTGGTTCAGCACCTAAATAATGCCCTAAACGAAAACTTACCCCTAGAAAAGTGATGGTCACTGTTTGGTGGTCCAGCGCCGGTGTGATTCATCACAGCTTCTTACCAAACGGGGTGAGCATTACTTCAGATGTGTACTGTGAAGAACTGAACACAATGATGGAGAAGCTGGCATATCTCCAACCAGCATTGGTCAATCGCTCGTCTCCGCTGCTCCTGCACGACAACGCGCGACCTCATACTGCACAGCAGACGGTCTCCAAGTTGCAAGAACTAGGGTTGGAAGCTCTCCGTCATCCGCCCTACTCACCAGACCTTGCGCCTACAGACGTACTACTTTTTCCAGAATTTGGATAACTTCTTGGCGGGAAAAAAATTCAATACCCGAGAGGCAGTACAAAATGCCTTTGAAGAATTTGTTGCCTCCCGTCCAGCTGATTTCTTTAAGAAGGGCATCAATAAACTGCCACTGCGTTGGCAAAGATGCATTGATTGCATGGGTGATTACTTCGATTAATACAAATAAAAAATGCATGAAAAAAATTCGTTTAAATTTTTTCATACAAAACGGCAATTTCATAGGTAAAGACCTATTATTAGTATAGATAAGTACATCTTCTTTCATCTAAGTACAAACTCACACCTTTTTCCCATTGGGGGTAAGCTGAGGTGTATGTACCTATACAATTACATTTCGTCAGTTATGTTTAAGTGCCATGTACTTATTACGCAGCTAGCATTTATCAATCAGTTGCACAATTCATATACACATGTATATGAATACACACACACATACATGTACCTACATGTATATGGCGGTTGACTAATTAAACCAGTTGGTTGCGACATCGCAACCAACTGGTTTAATTAGTCAACGGCCAAGGCATGACCGCTATCGATCCAAGTAATTAACCGTTTCATTGAATGGCTGAATATTATTCAGGCCGTTGATAGAATGGCGGCGTTTAGTGAAATGGCTAAGCGGTTGACCAAACGGCTAATTCAACCAGTTGGCTGTGACATACATACTAAATCAAATAACACTTACTACATTCAGTTGTTACTTCCGTGGATCCTAAAGAAATGGCTTGTTCTGCCTCTATAACATGTTTTCCGATCAAACTGAAACAAATATTAAGGTAAAGAAAAGCATTTTTTGAAGCCGGTGGCCTTATCCTTATCTACTGCCTCAAAATAACTGTTGCTGATTTAACTTTACTGAATAGTGAAGGGCCCATCACTAGCTGTTGACTGCTAGCTAACTACCTATAGCAAAATAATAATCATGCTAACTCAATAGTGGTCCGCATTTACAAGAGTCATTAAAGTGCAAACTCGATTCTGATGTGTACCTTTGCAGTCTAAAGAATAACCATAGCACCTCGTATCTTCGTAATATTTTAAGCATACTAAATTTATGATATACGTAGGTAGATAGGTAAGCATTTAATTTGTACACACTTGTCTAAGCTGTCACAGTATTTGACCAAAGAATTCCAGGCAGGCGTCGAGAACAGTTTCCAGAAGTGAAGTCCGGATTCGCACTTAATAATAGCATCAGTGGCCTTTTCCAAGCTGTGGTATAGCCATGACATGTCGCATTGACTATAGACGAGCTGTGTCTCCAGCATGGTGAATTTTTTCGAGAATAGTACCAATCCTGCAATGTGTGGATATGTAGGTAAGTAGAGCCTGACCATAAACTGGCTTCTTTCGTCCAACAATAGTTAACTTTAGTCAACAATTTTGCGGCTACCGATTGTAATATACAGGGTTATTGGTAAAACACCAGCAACCTCTTAAAGGGTCATTGTACTTAACAATATGAACAACTTTTATTATGGGACCAAATCTGAAATCGCGAAAAAAAATCAGCTGTTCAGTAGGTACATTTATCTACATCAAACTCGTCAAAATGTAGGGGAGCAGCAGATTTTTTTTCGCGATTTCAAATTTGGTCCCATAGTAAATTTGTTCATAATGATGAGTATACAATGACCCCTTAAGAGGTTGCTGGTGTTATACCAATAACCCTGTGTAACTAAAAATAGGAACCGGTTCAAAATTGAGGATCACCTACCCATACAGTCGAAGGCCCATTTGTGAACCTCCTTATAAAGGTCCTTTGATATCTCGTCTTGATGGTTTCGCAAGTTATATACCTTCTGCGTAAAGTTCTCACAGACATCGTTGATTCCAACCATTTGCTGTGTTACCGACTGATTTAGTGGATCTAATACGATCGATCGTTGGCGGCACCATTGTTCGCCATGACTGTAATTTGAAATGTTTTTAACAAAAACTAGTAAATGGTTACTGACAAACCCTCTCAGGCTTATCACACTCACATACAGAAGCCTCCCTAACCGGCGCCGTGGCTGAAGGTGTGTACAGAGTGTGTTATTCTTAGGTTCCCAAGACAGCGGCATCAAATACCACCGTTAGCATAGATAGAGGGCTTCCTAAGTATAAAATAGCGGTGCCGATGCTATCGTTTAGCTATTGTTTTCGCTTGCTTGCCCAGATGGCAGCACCGTAAGCATGTAAAAAAAATTGTAAATAAAAAAAACCTCCATGTATAACACTATGTATAGCAAACAGACCGGGACAATATACATATTTTTACTGCATCTCGTTTGTATTGTTCCCTAAGTACCTAATCAAAACTCAAATTAACTTACACTGAATACAATCCACCATAAATTATGTTTCTGTGTTGCGACCTATATTTCTCCAGTGAGTCCAATGTTGACCTCATGGGATAATCACCCTCCATGGTGTAGACTTTTTGGATATGTTCCGGGTGGTTTATCAAGACTATGTCCCCACCCACAGGGCTAACAAATCGAACCACAGGACCATACTCGTCAAAGAGGGCTGAAAGATTCTTCAGTGGCTTTTTATTGTTCAAATAAGTACCTGTAAAACCCTAGTATTTTTATTCTGGTATTAAAAATGACATATATACTTCTATATGGTAGAGCAAAAAAATATTAAATAGTCATGCAAGAGTACGTACCTGCATTAAGTGCCACCGTGAGCATTCCCACTGTAAGTTGAGTACCTATTTCTGAAAGGTACTGACGAAAATTAGAAATATATTTGGAAGCTTTTGGTCCAGGTACGTCGTCGAATGACAACACGATGGGTTCTTTATTGGGCACCATTGGCATCATCCGCGTTGCAGGGAACATTTCAGTCATTACAGGATCTTTATGAGATACACCAATAGAACCCGAGTTTGCACGGTTTGCCCTAACGATGTTCATTTCTTGAGATAATTTCGGACGATGCAATGCAGCTTTTTCGTAACATCTTCTCTGGATGTTAATCAATCCTAATCTCACGTATGGTTGAATATTTCGGAATTGATTAATGTACATTTTTTTGATATTCCTATTCTCTTTCTTGGAAATATTTACCTCTATGAAGTGTTGGTTTTTTGACAAGTAAAAACAATGGAAAGTTGAATTTATTTGAATTTCGCGCCCGATGTTTATTTATGTCTATGACTTGAAACTATGGACAGAATAGGTCCCCGTGGTACTAATAATAATAAATGTCAATTGATGCACAAATAAGATTATGGTTTTCTAGATTATACGTACAAAATGCTTATAAATCAGAATATCAAGATCCTTGGCTTTTATTTTTACCGTGGTTACGAAGATAGCAAAGCACTATTCTGAACGACTGAAAATTAAAATAGGTACATTCACTTTTTGGTTTCTGAACGAATAATGTGGTGTTGCCGTTCGTAAACGGTTTTTTTTCTTTTGGTAGATTCAATTTATTTGTAAGGACTCAAAACCAAAAAAATATTAACATTCTGACGTTCACATTTACTAAAAAAAAACCATACGATAGAAAATACAAAAGTACTTGTAGTGAAAGTTCAGTCATTTCGTAATGAATCGATAGATAATTTTGGTTGGAGTAAAACACTTTTTCCCAATATGGTATATATTTTTCTATACCATAGAATAAACTCTACTAATCTGTCAAAAACGCGATTTGTCGCTTGAGCGAAGATTAGCGAAGCGAATGAGCGAGCGAGCTAAACTGGTAGATGGCGGGAGTGATCTCGTGTGATATAACTGTGTTAGATTAGTTTTTAAATTGTAGTGTTTAATTTTTAGAATAGTTATTAAAATGACTAGGTAAGCTATTTATCGCCTATTTTAGTTTCCCTCGCATTCCTAAAAATAACCTTCGTCGTGATTTAAGGCACTAAAATGAAGCGCAATGTCCGTCCGTAATATCATGCGATTTTACTTAAATAAGAATACGTTTGCCATTTCAGAGCTAAAATAGAACTCGGCGATGTGACCCCACATAATATAAAGCAACTGAAGAAGTTAAACACAGTTGTATTTCCAGTGTCTTACAACGATAAATTCTACAAAGATGTTTTAGAAGCAGGTGAACTGGCCAAGTTAGCATATTATAATGATATCGTGGTGGGAGCAGTGTGCTGTAGAATAGACACGTCGGAGAACTCTCGGAGACTTTATATTATGACCTTGGGTTGCTTGTACCCATACAGAAGACTGGGCATTGGTACTCTTATGGTGGAACATGTGCTCAAGTATGTTGAACAGGACGGCAATTTCGACAGCATTTTCTTGTAAGTACACCTTAAAAGTACCTTTTATGATACTGACAGCTCTATTTTTCATGAATTTTATTGATTTTGTTATGTATATTTATAGATTGAAGGTTATGAATCTTTACAAGTAGGTACTGCTAACCAAGTCATTGTCACATTTTTTATTATGTTTATCAGTATATAAACATGGCCAGTGTAGTGAGATAGGATTTTACTTATCAGTAAATTGATTCTCATAGTACCTAATAACAATCTAACTTGAAAGTAATGGACCTATATTGTTAAACAATATGCCACTAGGCCATCCATCTAACCAAATTATCTCAAGGACATGCATGCACTGACTCCATAGATTTAACAAACTGAACCTCATCAGAGCTTTCTATTTAGATAAAAATTTTCTTATCTGAAGCAACCTAACAATACTCATAGTAATTTATTGAATTTTATGTCAATTCAAATGCTTGATTAATTTACTTGGCTGGACAATAAGAAATAAAAGACAATTTTACTAACAATAATATTATCTCCTTTATTTAAAATTAAATATACATTTTTTAATATTAGAATATAAAAATATAAAAAATAGAGGCCACCGGTATCGGGAACAGGGTCCAACCTACTGGTGGTCAGGGCTACAGAGAGAGGAACCTCCTGCACCATGTCCAGAAGTATCACTTTCTGAAACAAGCCCTTAATCCAGCCGCCCAACGAGAGAGTTCTTAGGTGTTGGTCGAGGCTCTTGGCAATTAAGCCATTGGCTGATACAACTGGCGGCACAATGATTCCTGAGTCCATATCCCACATGTCGACAGCCTCGCGAACCAAGTCAATATATTTGATTTATTTATCTTTCTCAGCTTTCACAAGGTTCCCGTCATGCAGGACTGTTATGTTAATAATCATTGCGCGCCGCTCTATTCAATCCACCACCACTATATCAGGCTTATTGGCAACAATAGTCCTGTTAGTGACAATGGCTTGATCGACAATGTAATATTTCCATTTTCGAGGACCGGGTCAGGCACATACTTGTAGTACGGCACTTCCAAATCCGCAAGGCTGTATTTCAGTGCAAGTTGCTGATGGGTAATCCTGGTTATAAGGTTGTCTATGCAAATACTCTTCCTTAGCTAGATGAGAAAACCCTGAGATGATGTGTTGGATTGATTCTCCTGGATGGCGTCATGCCCAACAAATGTCAACCATGCCATCCTTCACAATAAATCTCCGGTAATTGTTTGTCATGATAATTTCGTACATAATTGCACAGACAAAACCTTCAGTTTCCCCAAAGAGGTCACTGGAACGCAGCCAGGCTATGGACGCTAGGAAATCTACATCGGGTCCATGTAGGACCCGGAAGAAAATTCCATGAAGCTCCTTCTCTGCCATACCTCCCTGTGAACATTAGTGTCAAGCGCTACAGGTTTGGAGAGCGGGGTGAGGCCCTTGTCCACTGTGACCACATCTCGCTGCAGCCCCACGTTGGTTTCTAGGAAATAATCCCTGAGACTGCATATCTCGTGATCGTGGAGGGTCTTAGTGTTTAAAAAGCCTCGGCCTCCACACTTTCTCGGGATATACAATCTCATTACCGATGACTGTGGGTGATGCATTCAATACGCAGTCAACAGCATACGGACCGTTCCTATCCAGGGCGTCGAGTTCAGTCTGAGTCCATTTGAGCATGCTGCATGACCCAACCGTTGAAGGCGCGCACCTTGTTTCCGCCTGATAGAAGACTATTAAATACTTTCTTCAGTAGATCGAATAACAAAAAGTCCGACTTAATGATAATTCATCATGAAACATCAAAAATACAGCAACTGTATCTATAATTTATTTGATATAATGATCAGTTAATTTAATAAACTATTGATATTATTTTAAAATAACTAATTTTTATAAGCATACATTATGTAGTGTCTGTAACAATACAATATGTATGCTACATTGAATATATAAAATCGTTTGATATAACACTAAGACATAAAACCTATTTAGTCAAATATCAGTCATGTGTGTGTGAGTTATGTCAGTAATGAGTTGTGTTACTGTTTAGTATACATTTAATGTGTTTAGTTAGATTTCTGGGTGGTTATAAAAAAATTACTCTAAACAACAAAACACTCATTACTCTCTCTCTCTCATACTTTCTCCAAGCAATGAACTGACAGCAGGTCGACGGAGCCCCGCTGCGTGGGGCTCCTATTTTTATCTGTAGGGTTTAAAGGAACCTAACCAAACCGGACCTTGGGGTGCCCCTGACGTCGACCGTCTAGGGTTAGGATTTTCGGGTCAGGTTCGGAATAATCAGAAGTAACTGAATATTATACTAATTGAATCAGAATCCCAATTTTAGCAGTTTATTCGAAGTATTGAAAATCGGAATGACGTTTTACGGACCGAGAACCCAACGAGCATTTGATTCTTCGAATGTATGAAAATCTGAAAATAAACAAATCGTTTTTACGACTTTCGGTAAAATAAATTTCGTGATTTTTAATAATAGACATTAAAATTCTTAGGTATTAAATTCGGAGGAGCTCGTGGCTCAGTAATAACAGCCGCACGGGTCGATCCATCAAGTTAAGCTACGCTTGCCGGGGTTGGTCCGTGGATGGGTGACCATCTTTACATACCGAGACTCCTCCGTGCCTCGGAAAGCACTTTAAGCCGTTTGTCCCTGTCGTCCTCGCACCACATCTGCACAGTACGGATACCCACGGGTAGCCTTCCGCTACCCGTGGGTATCCGCGGAAGGCCGGGAGTGGTGTCGTCGAGTTCGTGTCCACTTTCAGTAACAGGTCTTCTAGGCTTGTCTTTACAAAGCCAGCCTCTCCATTAGTCAGGTCTCTGGAAGGGGCAGGGAAGCAGATCGCTACAGCCAGCCGCGCAGGAATATCCTTCGTGGCTCGCGCATAGGTTATCTGCTCCCTCTGAGCGGAGTGGACCCTCGCCTGTTTGGCGTCCCCCTGAAGCGTACTAGGTGACGCCGCGCCGTATCGTCAGGGCGCTCCCTCTTCGCCGGCCCTGTACCGCTCGGTCTAGGCTGCGGTTCGGAGGTGCCTGGCAAGATGTTTTTAGCCAGTGACTCCCGGCGTGAGGCTCCAGCTCGCTTACCCCGCCCCGGTACCTTTTGGGTCGAGGCTCATCGTGAGCTCGCTCGCATGGATCCGCGTCCGCGCTGGGTTTCCCCTTCGCGTACTTGCGGCTGGTCGCGTACCATCTCTTCGGCGTCCGATCGACTTCGCGCTGGCTAATGCTTTCCCGGGTTTTGCGCTCTCGGTCGCCTACTTTCCTCTCCCGGGCCAAGTTTTGTCCGCGCTTTTTGCTGCGTACTCTATCAACATCAACCGAGAGAGTGGTAGAGCTGCCAGGTCCGACATCTTTCCCCGTCTCGCTCTGTCTGTCTTGGTCACTGTCAGGGTAGGTGATGCTCTTCCGCACGATACTCTGTTGGCGGATGTTCATGGGAGGCATGCACTGTGTAGTGGGTGTTGGCGCGTGGGACGCAGCCGGGACTAAAGTGATAGGCGCGTTCGTCGCAGCCGGTGTTGGGTCTACGGGCGCGTGAGTCGCAGCCAGTGTAATGGGCGCTGAATCAGCAGCCTGCCGCATGCCGCGGAGAGTGCGGCACCAAAGAGCAGTTGGGTGCCCCCCCCAGATTACGATGGGGGCTGACCGCCGAAGCGGTGTGGGATTCCCCGGCTTGGCCGGGACCCACCTGGGTAGTTAGCTTACCTTTCTGCTTCATTTTTGGTGGGGGGTGGGCTATTTTGGGTTCGAGGTTGCCCCTCTACGACCGATGGGATATAGGGATAGGAGCGAAGGCTTTTGCTGGATAGAGGGTGCGGGTTTTGGAGCCACCCTACGAGGGGGGATCAAAAAGTAGTGAGAACGACATACTCCTTGGTAAGAAAAAAAATAAATACTGGCAGGCATAGCTCAGATACATATTTGTAATATTAATAAAGAAAAAATCTTCGATTCTCTTTTGTTTTTTTCTGAATGTAGTCATTTGTTTGCTTCGAGTCGGAACGTGTTCTCGAAAATGGAGAAAAACGAAGTGCGAGCCGTTATTAAATACCTATGTTTAAAAAAGTTAACGACGCAAGAGATTCATTGCGATTTGGAGGCAACATTAGGAGAGTCTGCTCCGCCTTATTCCACTGTCGCAAGGTGGGCTTTTCAATTTCGAGTAGGGAGAACGAGTACGGAAGACGAACATCGTTGCGGCCGTCCATCGACGTCAGTCTCCCAAGAAAATGTTGCGATAGTCGAGAAAATTGTATTGAGCGATCGAAGAGTTACCATGGTTACTTAATTCAAGAAACGGGCATTTCATATGGAAGTATTCAATCCATATTGAAACAATCTTTGAATATGAGAAAAGTCTCCGCATGATGGGTGCCGAGAATGTTAACCGACAGTCAGAAACAAAATCGACTTGACATTTCGAAGATATTGTTGGACAAGTTTCAAGAAGATTCTGAAAACTTTTTCTCGTTTCGTAACAATGGACGAAACATGGGTCCATCATTTTGATCCCGAGACAAAACAGCAATCTTCGCAATGGAAACGGCCATCATCACCGACCTCGAAGAAGTTTCGTGCCGTGGCATCGGCTGGCAAGGTTATGGTCTCAATATTTTGGGACTCAGAAGAGATATTGTTGATTGATTACCTGGAGCGTGGAACCACTATTACAGGCCAATATTATGCAGCTTTAATTCCTAAGTTGAGGAATGCCATCAAAGAGAAAAGGAGAGGGAAACTTCGAAGGGGCGTGCTGTTTCATCACGACAACGCACCCGCGCATAGGTCGGCAGTTGCGATGGCTGCCATTCAGCAAGCTGGCTTCGAATTGGTTGACCACCCCCCCTTATTCACCAGATCTGGCGCCTAGCGATTTTTATCTGTTCCCCAAATTGAAAGAATACTTAAGGGGAAACAGGTACGAAGACGATAACGAGGTGATGGATGCCGTGGAGAGCTTTTTGCAGGACCAAGACAAAACTTTTTTTTTGAAAGGGATTGAAGTCTTGGAAAAGCGCTGGACTCGGTGTGTAGAGAGACTCTGAGACTATGTAGAAAAATAAATTATTAAGTTATCAATCGTCATTATAATCTATCTCATTCTCACTACTTTTTGATCCCCCCTCGTAGGCCTAGGATTTGACCTAGGGATTTTGGAACGATGGGATATGAGGATAGGAGGGAAGGTATTTGCTGGATGGAATATTTAGGTTTCGGGGTCACCCTAGGCCTGGGATTTTGGGGTCGACGGGATGTGTGGATAAGGAGGGATAGGTGGCTAGGAGATAGGAACATAGGAAAGGGTATATGGGTTACCCTAAGCCTGGGATTTGGCTTTCGGGATCTTCTAAAAGATGCACCGGGTACGGGACTCGATTTAACAGTCAGTCCCGCACCCGAAGTTGGGCTATCCGCAACCTGCCCACCCGCTCGGTTGCAGGAGAAGTGCCTGGCAGTTCGGAGACGCCCCACCACGGATGTACATATACATTCGCGTTGGACCGACCCAGACTCCCCTGAGCAATTATCGTCTATTTTCTTAAATAACTTTAAAACCATTTATTTTAAAATTATAAAAAATATATATTTGAGATCCTCATAGTAAGCTCTTTTATTTTATATGTCACACGGTATAATTTTTCTTATTTGCCCCCCAAAAGTGACCCCCATATTCAAAATTCATTAATTTACTTGTCCGTGTTTGGGTCACAGAAATTCATATGTGTACCAAATTTCAACTTAATCAGTCCATTAGATTCGGAGCAAATTGACTGTGACAGACGGACATACAGACACATGAGTGATCGTATAAGGGTTCCGTTTTTGCCTTTTGAGGTAAGGAACCCTAAAAAAGGAAAAGCAAATCACTCTCGACCTGTGCAGTGACCCATATTTGTGGTACATGGCTAGCGACTCTATTATTGTTTTCAAATAATCCCAACAAGTGGTGATACTAAATGTACGTCCGGCGGATCCCGGCCAATCAGCCACACTACCACCTTAGGATACATGGTTTTACCACAACATCTACTAAAATAGTGCCAATAGGAGCATCAACTATTACGCTTCTCAGGCAGTGTTAAATTTCACTGCTGGACTAAGACATTTTTTTTCTCTTGTTTAGCTTCATCTGCTTGTGGAATTTTAACGTAATTTAGTCTTACTGGAGGGCATGTATGTTTTCTGGTCGTGAACTTCACGTTACGGATTTGGTTTCATTTGCCATTATTCGCCATTCTTTCAGCCAGTTTGTAATGTCATTTAAGCTGTTTTGTAGTATCTTAGGCGCCTGGACCGTATCTGCACAACTAATGCAGCAGTGTCATCGGCAATTGTGCCTAAGACTATTCTTTCGGACACAGGGAGACCAGCTGTATAGAGAAGGTAAAGCGTAGGACCCATCACGCTGCCTTGAGGAACTCCTGCCAGTATTTCGTGCAGTCCGGTTATTTCATTGCCTTGTTTTACAAGGAAATATCTAAGGTAGAAGATAGGATTTAATGAATATGAAGTAGTTTATTGAAAATGCTTTTAATTCTATATAAAAGGCCCTCGCGCCATACTTGTTCGAAAGCCTGTGATATATCTAGAAAGGCAGCTGAACAGTACTTTTTTCTTCATATGTGGCATGAATTTTTCGACCAGCCAAGTATTTGCTATAGTCCCATGACTTTGTCTAAAACCAAATTGGTGGCCAGGCTGCGAGTTTTGGTCTATTAATGGTCCTAGTTTATTGCTGAACAATGTCTCATGTCTCCAGTAGTTTTCATGGAATGGGCAGCTAGCTAATGGGTTGGTAGGACTTGCGTTCCCAGGGCACTTATCCAGGTTTAGCTATCATGATTATTTGGGCTACTTTCCATTGGAGAGGAATGCACCCCTTCGATATTATTGCATTGTACAAAGCCGTAAGGAAAGTAATTCCTGCCTTAGGGCGTTCTTTCAGTACTTTAATATTTATGTGGATATTCTTATCTCTCTGTCTGGCTCTGTCACAATCCGAAGTCGCTATAAACTAACATGCTAAATTGTGAGCCAGTTTGCTTGTAATATCAACTGTATCCATGCTCCAGTTGTCTCCTAAGACACTTGACTTAAATTGATACATAACCACCCATCAATTAATTAATCAACTTAACCTATCATAGTTTAGATCTGCATGTTAGCATAGCCTACTGTATGTATCACATACAATAGTGAGGTTACTCAGTCAATTTTTTAAAAATGGTGTGTGTTTTATCATGTCATGTTCTCTTTAGGTTATTATTTTTTATTTAATCAGGATGTAAGGAGTTGGTTTGATAATAGTTCTCAACATTGTGGAGTCTGATGATAAAAGGCAATGTATAATTTAAATAAATTTTTCATTTTTCAGGCATGTTCAAGTGAACAATGAGGGTGCAATAGATTTTTATAAGAAGTTCGGATTCGAGATTGTGGAGACTAAAGAGCACTACTACAAGAGGATAGAACCAGCCGATGCACACGTGCTACAGAAAACGATCAGACAACCACAACCTTCCATACCTTTACTCAATGGCACCGTACCACATGCAAAAACCAATGGACATGATTGAATACACAACCTTACCCAAAACTTGTACTTGTAAAAGCCTCAACTTGGTTGTTAATGTGAAACAAGTGATAACATAATGTGTAAGAATCATAATAAAAACATTGTGTGCATACAGGATTGATTTACATTAAGATATATTTGTAACGGATGGGTTAATCAATAAGTTGTGGTTGTGGATGCATGAGGCCATAAATATAGTACTAGAAATGACTGATATTCCACTCAGTATCATTATAATGTTGTACAGAATATGTTCATAATAATGCATGCATATTTAATAAATGTATTGACCACATTACAATATGCATTACAGTCTAGTACTTTTTACAAGCGACTCGTATGACTTATAAAATAGCATTCAACTTGTAAATTTACTCTTTTCATGATTTGAATATAAGTATTTGTAAAGTAATGGATAATGCTTAGCTCTAGACATTCTTTTAACTATATTGGCATAAAAATTTCTGTCAGTTTTTTTTGTTTTTTCTATTGTGGTATTTAATATCGTAGTCATGAAGTCCCCTGTTTTTAAATTGAATGTTCTCGAATTCGGAACGGAAGTGTTAATAATCACCTCGCAATTAATTGGTAATTCATATCAATGCATTTGTTTTTCAAGCAATGAGGAAAGTGAGGGTTTTGATAAACTACTATTGAACTAAATATTTTTTATCGACGCTTATTCTTTGCACGACGAAAATAAATTTTATTTAATTAATGTTGAGTTGTATTGAAATTTTTGTTTTGTTAAGATTTTTACATGGTCTAATAATAGCTAAATAAAGTTTTAATTTCTAAAAGGCATCTGTAAGTAGTCATTTTATCATAATATTGTTACCAAAAAGTCAATTGTCGACCCCTGTCAAGTCTTCTCTGTAAACAATAACGTTTGTTAAACATCATGTTCACTGCAACCTTAGCATTATTAGTGTAATAAACATGATTAACATTTTATGACTTTTCATTTCATTATAATTTGCGTTTTGTTTTTTAATCATAAAATTAAAGGTTCAAGATCATCACATAAAGCCGGGTCTCCTGCGCGTGTCTTTTCGAAATTTTACACAAAAACTATTCTTAGACAAGCTGTCTTCTGCGTATTCAAATAATAGGTCTTTACCTATGAAATTGCCGTTTTGTATGAAAAAATTTAAACGAATTTTTTTCATGCATTTTTTATTTGAATTAATCGAAGTAATCACCCATGCAATCAATGCATCTTTGCCAACGCAGTGGCAGTTTATTGATGCCCTTCTTAAAGAAATCAGCTGGACGGGAGGCAACAAATTCTTCAAAGGCATTTTGTACTGCCTCTCGGGTATTGAATTTTTTTCCCGCCAAGAAGTTATCCAAATTCTGGAAAAAGTAGTAGTCTGTAGGCGCAAGGTCTGGTGAGTAGGGCGGATGACGGAGAGCTTCCAACCCCAGTTCTTGCAACTTGCGAGACCGTCTGCTGTGCAGTATGAGGTCGCGCGTTGTCGTGCAGGAGCAGCGGAGACGAGCGATTGACCAATGCTGGTTGGAGATGTGCCAGCTTCTCCATCATTGTGTTCAGTTCTTCACAGTACACATCTGAAGTAATGCTCACCCCGTTTGGTAAGAAGCTGTGATGAATCACACCGGCGCTAGACCACCAAACAGTGACCATCACTTTTCTAGGGGTAAGTTTTCGTTTAAGGCATTGTTTAGGTGCTGAACCAGGATCCAACCAACTTGCTGAGCGCTTGCAGTTATCAAACAGAATCCATTTTTCATCGCAGGTAACAATGCGGTTCAAAATTCCTTCATTTGTGTGTCTGTTGAGCAGTGCAAGGCACGTCTCGACGCGTACTTCGCTTTGGCGATCATTGAGTTCGTGGGGCACCCATTTGTCAAGCTTTTTTACCTTGCCAATTTGACGCAAATGGACCAATATTGTTTTGACGCTAACGTCGAAAGCTGCTGCTAATTCAGCCGTAGATTGTGTATCATCAGCTTCCGCAATCGCCTTTAATTCGTCATTGTCGACCAAAGTCTTCGGACGACCGCGAGGTTCATTTTTTAGGTCGAAATTTCCAGAATGGAAGCGAGCAAACCAATAACAAGTGGTGCGTTGGTTTGTAGTGTTAGCTCCGTAAACGTCGTTGATGTTGCGTGCCGCTTGTGCCGCGTTGCTGCCACGACGGTACTCATATTCCATAATTACTCGAATTTTTAACGTATCCATGATGACGAAAAAGAATGAAATGCGATGAAAATGTAACACTAATCAATAAACAAATGACTACTTTTGGAAAAAAAAATCCATGTTTTTAAAATAAAATTAATTTGAAATTAGAATTCTTAGCCAAACAAAAATTATTTTGATTTGAAATGGCCAGTACTGCAGAACGGCAATTTCATAGGTAAAGACCTAATATATGTAAGCCACGCCTCTTTGTTTAGATGTTTTTGTGTAGTTTCGAAAAGACACGCGCAGGAGACCTGGTTTCACAGAGACAGTTTTTGTAATTTTGTCTTTGTCTAGTACTGTTTCAATCGTGTTCCCACCTACACTATCAATCTGCCTAGCCTTTTCCCAACTATGTTGGGGTCGGCTTCCAGTCTAACCGGATGCAGCTGAATACCATTATTTTACATGGAGCGACTGCCTATCTGACCTCCACAACCCAGTGACTGGGTAATACGATACCCCTTGGTAAGACTGGTTGTCAGACTTTCGGGCTTCTGACGACCCGTAACGACTGTCAAAGATCCATGAATGACAGCCGGGATCAACGGCTTAACGTGCTTTCCGAGGCACGGAGGAGTCTCGGTATGTAAAGATGGTCACCCATCCACGGACCAACCCCGGCAAGCGTAGCTTAACCTGATGGATCGACCCGTACGGCTGTTATTACTTAGCCACGAGCTCCTCCATGTTCCCACCTACACTACCTACAGTTAATTCGATCGATGGGATACTGATCAACCGAGGCTGTATGATAGCGGTTAACGCATACCATTGTCAGGAAAGTAAAGGTAAATGGGTCATGTGAATTATTGAATATTTGAAAGCCATGTTTTACGTCCATTATATTTGTCAGAGAACGCTCCATTTCCGGGTGAAGGATCAGCGCTGTCACGTCATGCATTCAAAAACGTTACAAATAACTGGGTCATCAAATGACAAGCAGTCGTAAGATTTTATGAGTCTCAAAACAAGATATAATTGAATTACAATTCTTTTGATCGCAGCGTGACCTGAAAATGCTAAACAGTCGGCATTGTAAGTCGATTTATAAATTCAATGTCAGACATAATCTTAGGCGTTCAGGGTCAAAATGTCCAATTCTCATAATGTCCAACGGTGTCAAAATGCCCAATTCCCAAAACTCCAATCGTTAAGAATGTGGTAAATGTGTTCAATAACTTATCAAAGCGTTTTTTTAAGACATGAATGGCAAACAATAAATACAAAATTCTGAAAGAACTTCGTAAAGGTTATAGATATATGACAACTTAGCTTATTTACCTTTACGAAGTTCTTTCAGTATTTTGTATTTATTGTTGGTCATTCATAAGTCTTAAAAAAGCGCTTTGATGAGTTATTGAACACATTTACCACATTCTCAAAGATTACACATTTTGGGAGTTGGACATTTCGGGAATTGGACATTTTGAGATTTGGATATTTTGACACCGTTGGACATTTTGAGAATTGGACTTTTTGACCCTGAATGATCTTAGGAACTTATTAAGTAGGTACATAAATTCCTCCTTGCAAAATCATGCACAGTGAATGAATTTGGGATAGATTAATAATAAATACTAAATTGTTTGCATTCATTTATTTAAATAACATAAGACATTGTACAATATTGTCATTACTGACTAGTTGGTATATTTTCACTATGGACAATAGACCATAACTATTTCGTTTGTGATTATAATTTAACATCTATATCCATTTCCATAAGGCCTAATTTCAAGTGTTCATCTATTAAAGTCGCCAATAAATTTATATAGAGACATTATTAACAATAAAACGTTGCAAGTTTTTAATAAGTTCATATCTTTATGGATACTTTTGTTTCTATAAAAAATATTGTTAAATACATTTTTGTATTAGGTACATTTTCATAAATACACAAACAGACAACATTATATTACATGTTGTATTATTCGTGTTTTAGAATACTGTTAGTTATGCTTTCGAAAAGCCTCAATTCGCTATCACAGACACAGTTTAACTTTGCATTCTTATTGCATCTAACTTTGTAGCTCGGCTCTTGATACATTGACAACTAAGTCGAAGCCAGAGAGCGGATTTTGATTACGAACATCGCTA
This sequence comes from Cosmia pyralina, assembly GCA_946251885.1. Taxonomy (NCBI): domain Eukaryota; kingdom Metazoa; phylum Arthropoda; class Insecta; order Lepidoptera; family Noctuidae; genus Cosmia; species Cosmia pyralina. Next base: position 16,664,119 of record OX276355.1, read on the forward strand.
CGAAAGAAGGCATTTTTGAAACGAAAGTTGTACCCAATGGACACGAAATGCAAAGGAAACATTAATGACATAGACAATAATATGGATTTTTTCTATCTTTAAACTTTAACACGACATTCAAAGCAATGAGTCGGTACACTTCCACTGATTAATCAGATTTCAAAAGATATTTAAAGAAAACATTTAGTATCTTATACCATAACAAAATATTAGGCATATTCTAAAGCTATGCGTTCTCTAAGACTATGCTATAGAATCTCGAGATTTAAGATAGTTGCAGTTCCTACTTATTAACATACTAGCACAACTACGAAGAAAATGATATAATTGAACACAGCTGTGGAAAAAATGCTATTATTGCATAGAGCTCGGTGAATTCCATGTGCCGAATTCCTTTGCCTCATTTTGATACTTTAAAAATACAGACCAAAATGAGGTTTTGACAGGCTTAATGGTGAAGGCTGTACTTGATTTCTACAACCAAGTATATTCTCTTGAAATTTAAACATTACATATAAAATACGTATTCATTTCACAAAATAAATTTATCAAAAATATACAACGACGAATTGAGCATTCAATGTTTCAACAATTTTTATATGCTGATAAGGACATGATATTCAAGAATGGTCCATAATGTTTATTACCAAATAATAGGGACAAGTGTCTTTTAGTAGAAGGAAAAGTAGAATTAACAATCCAAATAAACAAACTAAAATTATCTCTCAAACCTTAGAAGATAAGGATATATTTTACGAACACAAAATAACTTTGGTGTCACTCGAACATATTTATCTAAAGTGAAAAATAAACTAAAATTATCTCTCAAGCCTTAGAAGATAAGGATATATTTTACGAATACAAAATAACTTTGGTGTCACTCGAACGTATTTATCTAATGTGAATTCTGCAGGTAAATTATATTTGACCGAGAATTAAACAATGAATAAGACAATCTCATTCTCAATTCAATAGGTAATAATAATAATTATTATACAAAGCCGAAACGATTTTAACAAATTAAAAACAATTCCCGTGTGTTAGTCTCGCAAATACTCGAAAATGGCTCGACCGATTGTGATGGAACTTTGGTAAGTTGTTGTGTGCGTGCCGGATAAGGTTCCTAACAAAAAAGAAATGAAAAAAGCATTGCAACGTATTAGGCATTAGCTAGTTAACAAATAAATAAAATCTTGTTAATAATAAATAAAAAATCAACATCTTAACAAATAGCTGCGGATGATAATATCATTGTTTATTATACAATGCAAGTTACAAGACGTGTGCATGACAGCCCGAAGGAGGGGGGACGAGGGGGCTACACGCAATCTATGTTAACAGCTGTCTTTGCGTGCGACCTTCGCACACGCGTTGCTCTAATTGCACGTCACACGTAATAATCCGCAGTAAAACAATAAACTTCTTAGATAAAAAGATTTTTACCTCGATACCAATTAATTGAAACACCTTATTCAAATATTAATAAAACACAATCACTGATACTCCTATACAATAAATAGATAAAGCTTTTATACAACACAATGATTGACCAATTAAATAAAGTTCACAACACTAGCGAGGGAAAATGGGAAATGTAGAGATATAATATAAATAGTTAATTAATTAATATTTACATACATAAATTTGAACTAAATGCATTTTCTGTAATGTTTGGTTGTTATCACTTAGGGTAACATTGTGACAGATAACGTCAACTACAACAATGTTGCCACAATATTAATACAGAATTGTGATGAAATTCAAATAAATTAAACAACCATAAATATAATTAAATCACTTATTGTATCTACATAACGTTTGCAATTCAGATTCCCAACGTTACATAAAATTTGGGTTAAATAGTATATTTTAGCCCAATCTAATTGAGATTTACGTAGTTAATAATACGTATCTAAAGTAGCTTGATAACTAAAATACTGAACCATCGATTGCACATACAATACTGTACCGTTGTACAAACATCAACACAGCTCCGTGAAACATTATTACAGTTAGTAGGACGAAGTATTAGTTTTAACGCATGTTTTAAACATTATATTATTCTCACAAAATTATCTTATTTAAATTGACAGTACCATTCTGGAATTTGGCATGTTATACATTAAGAATTAAAAATTTTATTACAGTTAATAGACTGCTTATTCGCAGTCGCATTTCTTTACATTAAAATTTCAAATTGGTACGATCTTTCTCATATATTATCTAGCGAATATTCGCTTACTAAAACGTTGATATCGCACAAATAGTTTATCTTCTATTCCCAAGTGCAAGTTTCTACTGCAAACTTCAACGAAATTAAGAAATTCGTTACAAATTGGTCAGTGCGAAACGTTACGCGAATAGTAATATTTAAATCTGAAACAGAATAGTTACACGATTTATGATAAGCATTTATACAAATACGTCTACCGTACGTGTGATAGGTAATCTCGATTTCATCTTATCAAGCTTATAATCGACCATTAGCCGACATCTTACGCCTATTTATTGAGCTTGACGAATAAATAGTTAGGTAGTCGATTCCGCTTACAGAGCAAATTGCCAATTAAATATTAATCGACTAAATATAAGTGGCTTTTGCCTTTTGGTACCGCAATATTCACTTCACATTGACTCGACTAAAGAGTTTAGTAAGAATCGATATTAATCGTTTGAGTCCGTTCTTGTCGCGTATAGTGAGCCTACTAACTTTTCTCGCTGTGCTTCCGTCTGTGAGGTCAGGCACGTACTAAGGCCTACTCTACGAACGACAGCAGAGGCCGCACATTCATAACTGCTCGCCGGTCTCCCTCCCACCTGCAGTGTTCTCGAGGTCAAACAGCTGCTTGATGCGTTCGATGCACAGCTTCGAACCTTCGTTCGCTTCTTTGGCCATCTGGGGAACATGGATTAAGTCATTGCTACTTACACTTCGAGTTTTTAAGGCAAAACAAACCTGCGACATAGGGCAACATTAAAAAGTAAACTACCGGTTTAAGAAAGCTTGTCAGAAAAGTGTTCAAAGCTCAATTTTTTTAGTTGTTTCATAGCTTATGAAATTCAACGTGCATTAAGAATTCGGGAGTAGGTAATAGTAAAAGACACTTACAAGTGAAAAGTTAAGGAACCCATGCGGCAATCCCTCCAATACTTCAATGCCGACTTTGTTGCCGAGTTTCTTTAGCTTCTTAGCGAACATCACGCAGTCATCCAAACACGGGTCCAAATGCACGGTCTGTAATAATAAATGCAGTTATATTATAAAGGACGGGACGGTTGACGTGTGTCGGGCATGTCACCGTCCGGGTGAGTCCATCAGACATATATCTCTGGTTGTTCTCGTCGAGTACTTGCATAGGCTTAACCAAGTGGCCAGGATCATTCACAAGCAACTGGCTTTGAAATATAAACTTGTGGAATCTGAGGTACCGTAATACAACTTATGTGCCCGACCCAGTTCTCAAAAATGACCATGTCACGTTGTCCTGTTATCGGTCTATCATTACTGACAGGTCGATTAGCGCACCGCGCAATGATAGTCGATGTTACCATTCCACATGACGAGAACCTCGTGAAAGCTGAGAAAGAGAACTAAACAAATAAAATATCTCGACTTGGCTCACGAGGTTGTGGACATGTTGAATGTGACCTCGGCTGTTATTGTGCCGATTGTCGTAACGGCCAACGGCCTGATGGCCGAAAGCCTCGACCAACATCTCTTGAGGCTCTCGTTAGGCGGTTGGATCAAGGGCCTGATTTAGAGGGCATACGGCTCGCATTCTGAGAAGGTTCCGGCCTCTGCAGCCCTAACTAGGTACATTTTCTCAATAAATGTACCGAAGTAAAAATTTTCACTATGGTACTATAACAGCCAGAAATCGACTTACAATCTAACAAAACTTTGGCATAGGCATATTAGTTGTACTTATGACCTTCTTCTTTAAGAACGTTTGACAACACTACACATTGGCAACTTGTTGCCCGCTTATGATTGTTATCAATTAGTTAAGTAAGCGTTACGGTGGCTAAAGTGGTTATCACTGTGCCTCGCATGGCGAACGTTCAGGTTCGAGTCTCACATCAAACATGAAAAATATTTTTTAAGTATCACATGTGAAATAAGAATGCTGAGTTGCTAACAAATAATAGGTCGGGGAAAAGTTCCTTCGCATTTTTTAAGAAAATTCAAAACATTTTTTAATATACATTATTTACATTTATCTAAAGTATATAGGTACCATTTTGTTCGATAACTTTTTGCCATCTTGTAGGTAGGGACATGATCCCATTGCTATAGAAATTTTGGGACTTCTGATCAAAATACCGCGACAAGTGGTTTTGGCAGTCCTCTCGTGATGTTAACCTGACACTGCCTAAAGAACTCTGAAGAGACCGAAACAGGTGGAAATCTGAAGGTGCAAGGTCAGGACTATACGGCGGATGCATTAACACCTCCCAGCCAAACTCTCTTAATTTTTACTGAGTCGCTAAAGATGTGTGAGGTCTAGCGTTATCATGATGAAAAACCACACCCCTTCTGTTGATTAATTACGGCCACTTTCTATCAACTTCTTGCTTCAATCTCATCAGTTGTTCGCAGTAGAGTTCAGAATCGATGGTCCTGCCTGGTGGTAACTGCTCATAATTAATAATGCCCTTCCAATCCCACCACACACACAGCATCACCTTGTTGCGAGTTAACCCGGGTTTCGCCACAGACTGTGAAGCCTGACCGGCCTTTGACCACGACTTTTTTCGCACGTTCTTGTCGTACGTGATCCACTTTTCATCACCAGTTATCAGCTTCTTCAAAAATGGTTCGGTTTCACTATGTCGTAATAAAGAATCACAAATGAGTACACGGTTCATTAGGTTTCTTTCAGTGAGCTCGTGAGGTACCCAAATATCGAGCTTTTTTGTGTACCCAGTTTTTTTCAAATGCGCCAAAACTGTTTTGTGGTCAATTTCCAGTTCTTCAGCTACGTCGTAACTACTGATATGCCGATCTTGCTCCACTTTTTCAAAAATGGCATCCATTTTATCCGTAATAGGGCGACCAGAGCGACGTGCATCTTTGACATCAAAATTTCCGGATTGAAAACGCTTAAACCAAATTTGTGCTACTCTCACAGACACTGCACTGGGTCTATAAACATCGCAATTTTTTTTCGCGTCTTGCGTTGCATTTTTACCTTTTTTGTAGTAAAATTTTAAAATGTATCGAATTTCTTCATTAGATTCACTCATCTTGACAGTACGAAAAATAAATGAAAATCACACATTTTCCTAATTTGAATTTGGAATTATGTTCCTTAAAATTTAAACTTTCAATGATACCAAAACCAGCCAGATACAAATAGTATAGTCAAAGAAATTTTATTTTAAGTTCATACATACTATAATGCGAAAAGACTTTTTCCCCAACCTAATATGTTAAATATTCCACAACTAAACGAAGATTCTTTCGTTTTACAATTATTTTCAATCTTAGCGTCGTTATTAAAATATGAGGGTAGATTTGAAACAAAGTGATAATTTCACTTTGTAAATCTACCCTCATATTTTAACTACTTTACTAGTTTACATAAATTATTCCACTATATCGCTGTTGTTGGTTGGTGAACATAGTTACGAGCGTTTGTGTTATCTTGTTGTTGCTATTTTAGTATTCTTCTGAATTCAATATGCAGGCTAATATTAGTATTGAAGCCAAGGCAAATATTGTGGCCCTATATTCGAATGGCCTTCAACTCAGCCAATCGCAGTCCACTGCTGGACATAGGCTTCTCCAAGGTTGCGCCACAACACCCTGTCCTCCGCCTTCCGCATCCAGTCTGCCCCAGCCACTTTCTTCAGGTCATCGGAATGCCGAATGGCCTTAATATATCTCAAATATCGAATGAAACCGGCTTATGTGTAAGTTTATTATTTTAATTTTATGTGATGATACCTACAAAATATAATGGTAGATAAATCGCTTGTTGCAAGTGTGTAATATAGTTTTTTTTTTTTTAGAGAGACTGTTAGTCGTTAGGTGAAGAGATTTGAGGAAGAAGGTAGCCTGAAGAGTCGTGAGAGGAGCGGAAGACCACCTCTTATTAGCCAGCCTCAGCGACGTTATATGGTAGCTGAATATGAGACGAATGGTTTCATCCCAACAAGGCGTTTTCAACCGTTCGCCGCATACTCCATGCCGAAGGTCTTCATCACCGAACGCCAGCTAAAAAACCGTTTTTAACGCAACGGTATAAAGAGGCGAGGTTAAGTTTTGCCCGGGAATATTTGGACTTTGATTGGGAGACGACAATATTCACCGACGAAAAATCTTTTAAATCGTGCCAAAGAGGAAGGCTGCATTTGTGGCGTAAAAATAACACGTGTTGGTCTGAAGGCAATGTCAGACCAAATACGGAGTCAGGCAGAATCAGTGTGAATATGTGGGGGTGGATAAGTGCTCAAGGGCCCGGTGAATTAAGTTATATATCGACGCGACCCAACAGTGTCAACTATGTGGAAGTGTTAACGATATAATGTTGCCTACGGTGCGTAATGTCCACCCCGCAGAAGACTTAAACGAGATAAGTTTTGTTCAAGACAATTGTCCTATTCACCGTGCCAGCATTGTTCGCGAATGGTTTAGCAATCATCCGGAAATTAAAGTTATTCCTTGACCAGCTCGGTCCCCTGACCCCATAAAAAATATATGGGGTTTAATGGTGCAAAGATGGGAAGCTCGGGACGAGAGATGCCCTGAGCTACTCAAATCCCATTTCATGCAGTTATGGGATAGTTTGCGCGGCACAAATATTTGTGCAAATATTGTGGCGTCTATGCGTCGACGTCTCATTAGCTGTATCGAGGCTAACGGAGGTCACACGAAATATTAAAAATCATAGACAGGTAGGGTAATTTTGTGTCAGGGGACATAGTGGCCGTAACTTTAACAAATTAGTATTTATATTATTGTAATATTGAGGTTAAGTTTCAATCCTCTTTTCATTGAAAAAATGAATAATTTAGCTATAACCTCTTAAATGATATCAGAATTTTCATAATATGTTTAGGTAACCTAAAATGTGTTTTTTAACATTCAATACTATAATAATAACATAACTAAGTGTAAAGGATTTCTTTTGTATAAAAAATATTACAATGTTACCATATCAAAATTTGTTTCATTTATTATCATATTATAATAATAAATTACTTATAATGTAATATCTATTTGTTCAAAGTAATTTACTAAAAATAAATTACTAAAACATACAAATAATAATAATTATAGGCCCAACTAGGATTCGAACTCACATCTATCCGGATCACATTAGCGAGTGCAGCCTCGTTACCGATCTAGCTAATGTTAACTTATATTCACTAGCTGAAATTTTGCATTACTATGAAAAAAATAATCAGACTGCGATAAAAAAACAAGTTACTGATATTGTCATCCTTGTCTAGCATTGACCACATCTATAACTACTCGTAGCGCGATGCTACACGACATGTTAATTTGTTAGCGTTGGAACATCACTCACATGGATAAATATGCGTATGTGTGTATAGGCGCCGCAGCTCGTATAGCGCAGGCGATAATGGTAATTGCGGTGTAAGTGGATTTCTGGCCGTTAACTGTACATTTATTGAGAAACTGTACCTATCTAAAATTATATTTATAATTCAGAAACGTACCATGCAAATCTATCAACAATTTCGCCAAAAAACATTTTAAGAATGTAACGCATTTTATTTAATAAACATACTTTTGTGTGAAAAAGTAATGATTTGATTACCCATTTGTAACAGCGTCCTTAAATGTTTTTTTTTTTATATCTTTTTTAAATGATATAAAAAAAAAACATTTAAGGACGCTGTTACAAATGGGTAATCAAATCATTACTTTAATAGAGAAGTATGGAAAAAAAGGACATGTTGCGCCGACCCCAAATAGATTGGGATAAGGGCAGGAGAATGATGATCTTTTTTAAATGATGAAATATTTAAAAATGTAAGCAAATAAGAAACAAAATGAATAAACGAAATAATGCAGTTCTATTATATGAAAGAGAACAATTGGAAGAAAACCAAGTAGTTATAGACACAGATAAACCAATAAATTCCATAAATAATTAAACAAAAAAGTTATGCTTATGGTCTGGAAAAAATACATTTCGTAAAACAATGTTTACCAAAAGCGCACCCCTGTCTACGTCATTCGAGTGCCGAAAAATCCTTGTACACACGGCTACACATCAATCTATACATTTCCAGTTTACCCTGACCTCTCATTGTAAGGAAATCCTATACAATGCGAGATCAGCTTATACTGGAACTGTATAGCTTGAACTGTGGCCGTGCGTACAGTCGAAAGAATGAGTTCCTGACACCTGTCAGTGGACCATTTCTAGTTTTATTATGGATCAAATTCGCAAAACACATATTCTTTAGTAAGATACTGACAGATTTCCGGACTATACAGTCCATTTAGTTATATTACAGCTGACAGCAGCAATCCAAAATCAACCTTATTGAATTGAAAATAAAGATCACTGTCATTTTGACAGTGGTACAAGATCAGAAGTTTAACCCGATTTTTCTAACTGTGAGTCTGTGGCGGCAATTACTTCGCCACATACGAACGGCATCACAATGACATGACGTCACGCAATCCTGCATCGCGCAATCAGAGTTTACCGCGCGATTAGCGTATATACAACGTCCCGACATCAACCGTCGGGCAGTTGCCCACCAGACACGACACCCGTCTGGTCGGAGGATCCTCCCTTTTCAATAGAGGATGAATGAACTTTACACTGAGGCATGAGGAACACCTCATGCCTCTATAAGTCTATCAACGTCATAATATTAGTGTATTTAAAATAAAACTTAACGAGAGCAGTATGGGTACGCACTGGTGGAGCCGCGAAAAGGCACCGCGAGGCACAAGCGCGCGACCGCCGCAGCCGGTCCGGAGCAAACAGTGAACAGCGAGCTAGAGTAGTCGCGTCATCGATGTTATTATTTAGCAATAAGTAGTAGTGCATCAAAAGCGCACACTTGCGTCTCAGTTCCAACGTATTGATGCCTACCATTCCCGCAACAAACAGAGACGGATATAAATAGGGATAATACCCATATATTTTTTTATTGTAGAACTGTGCAGACGACAGGAGTTTGTATTAAGACCGTAAAGAAGCGTCGGGGCGGGGCGCTGAGGAGGTAAGCGGGCGCCGAGTTCCATCATCTAACAACGATTTTGACAGCTCCAAGAACACAGTTAGAGAAATCGAGTTATAAAATAAAAGTGAAAGGACTGTAGCAGTGTACTTACCAGTATTCTGACAGGCGGGAACTTAGTGAGCAGATTGTCGTCGGCCCAGTACGGTGACAGGAGCGGGTCGCGCGGCACAGAGAATATGAACTCGTCGGACGGACTACGCGCTATCAACGCGTCCAGATTCGTACGGGCTGCAAGGCTGTGGAATCATAAAGGGTTTGTTTATAATATAATAATAATAAATGTTTATTTTATACTGGTTAATTATTCAATGTTATAAAAAATCCTATACTATGCGCTCCTATTAGGCCACTGAGACTTATTTCCGTTTTCACTAACCGAACCGACACCTAAACGAATGCCTAAATAAAAGCGCGCTGTTGGATTTTCAACTTTCGGTGCTAAACAGAAGATATTAGTATTATAGTAGACATTCCGTGCCTCGGTAAGCACGTTAAGCCGTTGGTCCCGGCTGTCATTCGTGGATCTTTGACAGTCGTTACGGGTCGTCAGAAGCCCGAAAGTCTGACAATCAGTCTTACCAAGGGGTATCGTATTACCCAGTTAATGGGTTGTGGAGGTCAGATAGGCAGTCGCTCCTTGTAAAATAATGGTATTCAGCTGCATCCGGTTAGACTGGAAGCCGACCCCAACATAGTTGGGAAAAGGCTAGGCAGATTGATTGGTGCTAAACAGAGCGTTGAAAATCCAACAGCGAGCATTCGCGTAGTGTAGTGAAAACAAGCATTAGATGTTTCACAGAAACAGTTTTTGGCAAAGTTAAGTTTTAATAATGTTACAGTATTTTTATCTCCCGAAGGAAGATAACTAAATGTACAAACACGCTGTAAATGTGTGCGTTAATACGAGTAGCGTCAGCATAGCACACACACACACACTTCCGACTTCGCCATTGTCTCGGACGGTACCGAGAGCTCCAGCGCTTACACACACATTCACAGCGTGTTTGTACTGTAGAGGTTTGATGCTTTGGCCAAGCCTCGACAATGTTATACTGGCTCACATTCAATCATTCAAATATTGAATGTGTTCTAGAAAGAAAAACGAACCTCGTTTTCCTTTGTAGGATGACAGATAGATTCTGGTAGGGCTCCGCGTAGAACCAATTTAGTTAAGTAGTGTGAATTATATTTTATCCGAAGCTTATAAAATACAGCGGGCATCAGCCCCATTCAACTAGAGTCCTTCTCTCATTTCATTATTAATATAGTAAATTTCCTACTGTGAGGTTCGGGCCCTCACAGTACACACGGCTACACATCAAGCTATAGATTTCCAGTTTACACTGACCTCTCATTGTAATGAAATCCTATAAAATGCGAAATCAGCTTATACTGGAAATGTATAGCTTGATCTGTAGCCGTGTGTACACTTGGTATCCACAAGTAAAGCGCGCGCGCACTATACTTACTCATCTTGCGTCGGCCTAGAGATCGCGTTTGATCCTGTGATGTATGCTAGCCGAGACGACATTGCACCCATGAAGCCAGTTGCTGCTTCGCTAATCCTATGAAAAAGATACCAAATATTCATAAACAATTTTAGTATTAAAGTAATTTTCGGCTAATTCGACAACGATTTAAATGCAACTTTAATACCTTTACATACAGTTCAAATCGGTAAAACAAAAAATATTTTTTCCTTTCTCCTTTGCTATCTATAATCGGCTATTTAGCCATAATTAAATGTGGTCAGGGGTGGATTTTTTTATTGCCATTCCAGTGTATATCACCAATTATATGTGGGAACCAGTATGTACCATCTTTAAGGCGTTTTGTGTGGTCTTTGTCTTGAAGTAAATCTTTAGCTAATGTGTTGCTGTGGTTGTTTAGTCTTCATTTGTACTTTTTGCTGTAGTTATTTACTTATTCTCTTATGGTCGGCATTACTAGGTATTCGTATATTTCAGAATTTCGTACAAACCAGTGTGCACTGGAGACCGTTCTTAATAATAATAATAATAATGTTTTGGAATCGCTGAATTAGCTCTAGGTTGGAATTGCTAGCAGCTCGCCAGAGCTCAACTCCATAGGTCCAAATTGGTTTAATGATGGCCATGTAGACCAGCAATTTATTGCTGATAGAGAGTTGTGATTTAGAGGGTAACATAAAATGAAGTTACTTTGCTTTACGGCTGCTATTAGAATAAGGGCCTATTTCACGATGTCAGAATAGCCGCTACCCACGGAATAAATAAATACAAAAATGGAACAGAATTTGTATGAAATTGTCTGCCAAGTAAGTTAATAGGAACTTAATCGTAGGTGGTGAAGCAGGCCCTTAGACATTGAAGTGTGGGTGTACCTTATTATGCAATACCTCGTTTTTATCCTCTTCTTGTCTTTACTGTCATTGTCGTCGACTAAAGGTGGTTCCCCTACTAATGTACTAGAGTTTTCAGATTCGGGCTCTCTAAAACAACACACAAGGGAGTTAGCACAACAACATTGTATGAAGGTTAGAAACGTGGGTCCAGGAAATACAGGGTTTAATTGTAAACACCGTTATCCTTTTAAGGGGTCATTGTACTCATTATTATGAACTACTTTTACTATGGGACCACCCTGATATAGCGAAAAAAAAAACAGCTGTTCCCTATATTTATGTTCGCATAACTCGTCAAAATCTAGGGAACAGTAGATTTTTTTTCGCGATATCAGGTTTGGTAATAACGGTGATTAAAATTTCATCCTGTATATTATAGCTCAGGACAATTAGTTGTATTAATTTGGTGGTAAAATGCAATTAGTTCAAAAAAACTGGAGTGTATATAATAGAATAGAATAGGTCTTTATTTGCTTTGAATGTAGGTACATAAATAAAGCTGATTTTATTTTAATATGTTGACTAGGTAATTATCCTTTTTTTTTTTTTTTTTTTTTTTTTTTTTTTATAATAACTACGTGAAAGAGTGTACACCTTTAAGGTAGATTTTTGAGGAAAAAATTATTTATTATTAAGATCTCATGTAAAATGTACCAAAAATCACACCAATAAATGAATTTGAATTTGAAAAAAATAAGTTGTTAAATTATATAGGATCCATGTACATTCTCCCTTAATAGCATGCAAATGTAATACAAAGTAGAGGTCATTATAGAGATTACAAAAAATTATCATTTTAGAAATCCTGCACAGAATAATAAATAATATAAAAATACAAACGCATGCCTTAAACATAGAACATCGAGTATTGAGCGTTGTAATTCTGTTTTCAGTGTGACTAGGGTTACCATCCGTCCGGATTTGTCCGGATTTTTGGCCTCCAGTTCGAACTTTTCGATATAAGGCGTTTTTTTTTAAATTAAAAACGTTAAATAATTACTGAAAAATGTAAGATTAAAAAGTAAAAGGTCCGGATTTTTTGAAAATGTCAGGACTTTTTAAATTTCGAAATAGTAACCCTATGTGTATCTTTCTAAAATTCCATGAGTCATATTTACTACCACTATACTTCTTTTACTAGTTTAGTAGTTAGTTTAGTATATTTTCAACCGATACCGCTGTACCGCGGGGGTGGGATGCCGTGAGCGTTGACGAATGAGCGGCCTGCACTGCCCCCCGTCTCGCCGCGCACATACGAAAGGCGCGGTACAGCGGTATCGGTCAAACTATAGTAATTACCTGTGAGATTCGTCGTAAGCCTTGGGCGTGGGCTTGATGCTGGGTATCCGGCGACCTTCTGAGTCCGTGTCGCTGTCCAACACATACCTCTCGAGAAAGTCTGATACGTACTTCTGAGATTTATCCTCCGGTGGCGTAACACCTGAGGGTAAAATAAAACAGACGTCACAATCACACTTAAACCACCACTAGCCACCGCCTCCTGATGTGGCAACATGTCTGAACATCGACATTTCTGTGCTATAAGCTTATTTAAGTTACACCTTGTGTAACTTAAATAACAAACAACCTCTCAAGGGGTCATTGTACTTATAAACTTTTACTACGGGACCAAACCTGAAATCGCCAAAAAAATTCAGCTATTCCCTAAAATGTACGACAAAGATGATTTTTATCGCAATTTCAGGTTTGGTCCTATAGTATAAGTTGTTCATAATGATGAGTACTATTAGCATCCCTTAAGAGGATAACGGTGATTAAAATTACAGCCTGTATAGTTTTGGAATGGGTCTTGAAAAAGGTCAACAAGGTCAGGTCAGGTCAGGTTATACAAGGTGTAACTTATATATCGCACATTTAAGTTACAACATGTAAACAGGGTCAAATTAAATCAGCTAGCAAAACTTCGCCGATGTGATGGTATTGCAATGAAATTATCTCATCTTAACATTGTAGATGAAAAACATATGTCCCATTTTATATTAAATCGTTAATTTGTAATTTTATCACATGATTATTAAAATATTAATACCTATATAATAATTATTAATCATCATATTTATTTTTTTTATGTGATAACATTATAAATTAACGATTTCCACACTTTTTCCTTTACTTGTGCTGTGAGACCTTGCTTTTTGGCAAACATGGTTCTAAGTCAACGGGAAGTACCCTATAGGTTTTGATTCAAAGTCAAATAATTTATTTCAAATAGACATATAAAAGGCACTTTAGAAAGTCAAAATTTACAAAAAAAAAAAAAAAAAACTTCTAGTCGCCCCTTCCAAAAGGTACGTTTCGTATGGAGAAGAATGGGCAAGAAACTCTACCGTTACTCTTAAAACTGTTTTACAATATTTTGTATACATTTCATATTTCTGACTGACCCGACTCCTTGAAAATTCAAAAGTGCTTTTGGTTTAATGGGGTTGTTTACCGGTAGCTTAGCCGCTAGAGAGCGCTGTGTGTTTGTCACTTGTCAAAGTCATCTTGAAGACAAAGCGACCAATCGGCGACAAGTAAAAAAACACAAAGGGCCATATCGCAGCAAAGTTTTTAACAAGGAACTCCAGTGGCTGCTGAATGAAAGTTGCAAACACTTAGCGCCATCTAGGCGGAACTAATTTGACAGTTTTCTTCCCCATTTAAATAAATGCTTTGAGTTCCGAATTTATGGGAAGGCAATGCATAGGTCTGTGATGTCTCGTTATTTTTCTATAGACGGCAGTGAACACGTGTCGTTGAAATTTTTACCACCCAATAATATAACATATGAGAGCAAATCTTCCTTCCTTTAGGGATAACAAGATATCTGATATCTGTGGTGAACTGATGGCAATTTCCTTGATCTAGTTTTTTCCAATTTTTGTGATATGTAAGTTATACTCACAACACTCACAGTTCTTACAGCAGTACGGTCCTTTGCAACTACTTGAAGAATACACTAGTTTCCCTGTAAATGATGTTAAAGAGGATTTAAGGATTAAGGAATTGGGATGAAGACAATATTTTTTTTTGTCCGTTATCTAGATTATAAAAAAATATTGGACACCTATTTCATTTTTTACGTAATCAAAAGATTACGGCGATACATTGAGTTAAAATGTGGCATGACGTCACACCTTGCTAGATTTCATACGTAATTTGTTATAGTTGTGACGTAGCGAGACCCCATTCGGCATTAGCCCCATTTAGTTTAATTTAAGGTACAATAATTGTAAATAGGTTTAAGTCTTGAACAAATATTTTTATTTATTCGCCAGCATTAATGCGTTTTATCTAAGTCATTTGTTATTAATATGATAAAGCAAAAAATACGTGTCTAATATTTTTTATTACCTAACTGACGGACTAAATAGATTTTTTTTAACCAGGCATCATACTTATTATGGGGTAAGAGGATAGGCACAAAACATCGGCATCTTTTTAACCGATTTAAAAAAAAAAGAGGAGGTTCTATGTTCGACTGTATATTTTTTTTGGGTACTATTATTAACGTTTACCGTTCACACTATATAATTTACCAATCGATTGGGAAAGTGTCGTTAATGGCTGCCTACGTTTAGCAGTTTTCATTTATAGACTGATGAGAATTAGGATCTCAATAGCAGAAACGGCAGGCTCTGAATGAGATTGAAGAAAAAGCTGCAATTCTTTTTATAGCATTGGCCCAAACCCGCAGAAGACCAGGGAATGAGAAACAATGGATAGGAGGCAAAAACCCAGGACAGAATAGGCTTATAATAAGCCATCAGTAAATTGCGTCACATGAATTTCTGGACCCCCTTCTCCCCCTTAACATATGACGTTATTTATGCATGGCCCCTCTTCTTGTTCGTGTCGACGGCACGACAGTTTATTAAATTTTGTTGGCCCCTTACAATAAAGGGCAATATAGTGAATAGTCGTCACTAACCTGTGGCGGTATGTTCGCTCTGCAGCGAGGCAGCACTGATGGTAGTATCAGAAGACTTCCTTCGTTCGCTACCAGACTTGTGAGCCTGAAGCTCTGCCAGGTCAGAGGGCGACACCTCCTCGAATGATGAGGGGCCTTCGCTTATGCCTTCTAAGAATAAATAATAATAATAATAATTTGAAAAACCCTTACGCACGTACGTTTTAGATCGTGTCAAAAAAAATAGGCAGTCATGGCAACTGCCAACAGAAGTGAAAACTTAAACAATGTGTCGCGGTGACGCAAACCCGTAATTGCCCCCTACCAAAAATCGCTCAATACGCCTAAAGAAGTTTTCACTTAAAAATCACTGAAAATATTCATGTAAGTTCAGACGGGTACTGAAAACGTCTATAATATAATTATTAGGTTGGGGAAAAAGTCTTTTCGCATTATAGTATGTATGAACTTAAAATAAAATCTCTTTGGCTATACTATTGGCTGGCTGGTTTTGGTATCATTGAAAGTTTAAATTTTAAAGAACATAATTCCAAATTCAAATTAGGAAAATGTGTGATTTTCATTTGTTTTTCGTACTGTCAAGATGAGTGAATCTAATGAAGGAATTCGATACATTTTAAAATTTTACTACAAAAAAGGTAAAAATGCAACGCAAGCCGCGAAAAAAATTTGCGATGTTTATGGACCCAGTGCAGTGTCTGTGAGAGTAGTACAAATTTGGTTTAAGCGTTTTCAATCCGGAAATTTTGATGTCAAAGATGCACGTCGCTCTGGTCGCCCTATTACGGATAAAATGGATGCCATTTTTGAAAAAGTGGAGCAAGATCGGCATAACAGTAGTTACGACGTAGCTGAAGAACTGGGAATTGACCACAAAACAGTTTTGGCGCATTTGAAAAAAACTGGGTACACAAAAAGCTCAATATTTGGGTACCTCACGAGCTCACTGAAAGAAACCTAATGAACCGTGTACTCATTTGTGATTTTTTATTACGACGTAGGTAATGAAATCGAACCATTTTTGAAGAAGCTGATAACTGGTGATGGAAAGTGGATCACGTACGACAAGAACGTGCGAAAAAGGTCGTGGTCAAAGGCCGGTCAGGCTTCACAGACTGTGGTGAAACCCGGGTTAACTCACAACAAGGTGATGCTGTGTGTGTGGTGGGATTGAAAGGGCATTATTCATTGTGAGCTGTTACCACCAGACAGGACCATCGATTCTGAACTCTACTGCGAACAACTGATGAGATTAAAGCAAGAAGTTGAGAGAAAGCGGCCGGAATTAATCAACAGAAGGGGTGTAGTTTTTCATCATGATAACGCTAGACCTCACACATCTTTAGCCACTCAGCAAAAATTAAGAGAGTTTGGCTGGGAGGTGTTAATGGATCCGCCGTATAGTCCTGACCTTGCACCTTCGGATTTCCACCTGTTTCGGTCTCTTCAGAATTCTTTAGGCATTGTCAGGTTAACATCATGAGAGGACTGCCAAAACCACTTGTCGCGGTATTTTGATCAGAAGTCCCAAAATTTCTATAGCAATGGGATCATGTCCCTACCTATAAGATGGCAAAAAGTTATCGAACAAAATGGTACCTACATACTTTAGATAAATGTAAATAATGTATATTAAAAAATGTTTTGAATTTTCTTAAAAAATGCGAAGAAACTTTTTCCCAAACCTATTATGATCGTTTACTTTTTAAAAGAAATTGAGAAAGGTTGGTTTTAAGAAAAGGTGACAACGTGAAAAAATCATCACTATTAATTTAACAAACAAATAAATAACATTCTCATTCTGCAACTATGTAAACTATTGATTATATCTTGTCCTGCTAAGTCTGGCATCGTGAATCACAGAACTATATTTCTATAGCTTACTTTTATTTTTCCTTTCTAAAATTTAAAAATGTCTAATTTGAAATCATTTTTGTGTTTTTCTGTATCTAATAAAGCTCCAACTAATTCTAAATAATATGACTTACCTTGTGAAGGACTGACTCTAAGGAACCCATTGCTATCTAATGGAGTAGTGGCGCTCGATACAATCTGATTGCTCCCTCCGTTCTGTTTGTCATCTTTGCCTTTACCACCTCCGGATTTCGTGTTAGGACTTGCGTAAGCTGAAAAACGTACAAAGTATGGCAAATGATAATCTGATTTGATCACATCAGGCGCCGTGGACAGATTCTCGAGAATTAATAAAATTTTCTTGCGTTTTTTGCAAATTGGAGGACAGTGTCAGGTTGTATCTTGGTCAAAATATGATTCCTGACAATAACAAATATGTATTTACACAATTATAGCCATAGGAATCATCAATAAGTACATCTCTCTAAGTAAGATTTGTTCTCTCAGTCTTTTTTCGGAAATCATGACATTTTAGAACAAATCTATCTTAGAGAGATGCATTGATGATTCTTATGGTTATAAATTATAGGTAAGAAAAATGTAAGTCTTTCGACATTAACCAGAAATAATAAGGCTTATGGTGACGCAGGGTCCTTAAATATACCCATAGACACTTAGTCGTAAGAAATACACCTTTAAAAAAACAATAGATGGAATATAGAACCTACTTCATAAAGATTACGCTATAGAGTAATAATAATAAATACTAGCTTTTGCGCGCTCGCGTAAATTTAGAATTTAACAATCAATTCAGGTTCAGGGTTGTAATAATAGAATTCAATCATGATTCGAAAGACAGGTGGCGCCATCTATTATCACAAGAACGTTATTGTTGTTTTGCTCGGGAACAACATGCTATTCAGTACAAATCTCACCGTGAAAACCTAGGTGAAGTGAGTTGTCATTCTACCTTATGCTAGGGATTGACACTACTGACAGCTCACTCCACGCTCACTTCACCTAAGTTTTCACGGTGAGATTTATACAGAATAGTACTGCTGTACTCTTTTCAGAATGAAAGGTACCCTATTTCCGTTTCTGTACATCTAATAACGTATATGAAAAATTTCAGGATGATCGGTTCAATGGTTTAGGCGTGAAAAGGTAATAAACAAATAAACTTACGTTCGCATTTATAATATTAGTTAGTCAGTATTAAAGAGTAAGATTATGCTGAACGTACCTTTAAGACACCTCATCATAAACCCAAAAGGCAGAACGGGATCCATCAAACACAGCAACCTGGCTGGACTGGGCACAAAGCTGATCATCAGCGGTGCATATGCCAAGAACATGCCTTCTGGTCTACGTAATCCTGATGTTAATACCTTAAGAGTGCAAGCGGCTACTAGGTTAGCACCCGCCGAATCTCCCGCGAACACTATTCGTTTACCTGGAGAAAACAACATAAAGAATGGATTAGTTTTAAAAATAAAGTATAGATTACTAGTTTCTGCCCGCAGCTTCGCTCGCATTGAGGTCGGAAATTACCCCCAAGGAAATATACTACCAGGATAAAAAAGTATGTCTTCCTAACCCAAGTCACAGGTATTTTCCGTTCAGCCGTTAATACTTGAGAAAGTAACAGGCATACAGAGCGACAGGTAGAGTTACTTATAATATTAGTATGGATAAACAGAATTTAAATATGAATAAGTTATCGCTGTTTAAAAATGTCTAAATAGGAGTAACTTTTAAAAAAGCTATCGCGATCGGAAGATCTTCAATCACAGCTACAGTATTTTTATCTCAAGAAGCAACACGCACTATAAATGTGGTAACAGAGTGTACAAAAACGCTGTGAATGTGTGCATGACGACGAGTAGCATCAGCACGTAACACGCACACATACTTCCGAATTCGCCATTGTCTCGGTCGGTACCGAGAGCTTAAGATAAAATTAAACTGTTCAAATCACTTACCAGTAGTACCAATCTCCTTAAAATGCGTCAGCATCCAGCAATAGGCGTAGTACACTTCTTCCAACGCCCTCGGAAAGGGAGCCTGTGGCGCTAAACTGTAGTCTACGGATAGTATAGGCACGTTCAACTTAGCGGCCCAGTCTCGAAGGTACGTCTCATGGGATTTTGAGCTTTGAGCCACGAAACCTCCTCCGTGGCAGTGGAATAGAACGCCGTCAGCCGGTGGAAGGGATGAGGAACCTTCGCCTGCCTGAATATGTAGAAATAGATGTAGGGTGTTGTAGGTTTAGAATGTTTTACAGGTCCGTTACGTCTACCAGGGCTAAAGCCCTGGTAGACGTAACGGACCATTAAAACTGCATTTAGTATTAAAATACTAAATGCAGTTTCAATGGGGAAGAAAACTGTCAAATTAGTTCCGCTTAGATGGCGCTAGGTGATTTGTTACTTTGATTCAACTGTCAATGGAGTGCCTTGCTGAAAACTTTGCCTCGAGATGGTTCTAAGTGTTTTTTCTTGTCGCCAATTGGTCGCTTTGTCTTCAAGATGAATTTGATAAGTGACAAACACACAGTGCTCTTTTGCGGCGAAGCTTCCGGGAAACAACCACATTGGAGCACACAGCATATCGATGTATAAAAATTCGGTGACATTGCAATCTGTCACCTAAATTGAAGCATACTTAAAACAATAGGGGAATAGAAGTAGTCAGAACTATAATGTAATACTCGTACTAAGGACGCTGAAACAGACTAAAATTCGTTACGATTAACCCTAAATGGTGTAGTCACATTACGCTAAAAACACTAATATTAGGTCTTTACCTATGAAATTGCCGTTCTGCAGTACTGGCCATTTCAAATCAAAATAATTTTTGTTTGGCTAAGAATTCTAATTTCAAATTAATTTTATTTTAAAAACATGGATTTTTTTTTCCAAAAGTAGTCATTTGTTTATTGATTAGTGTTACATTTTCATCGCATTTCAATCTTTTTCGTCATCATGGATACGTTAAAAATTCGAGTAATTATGGAATATGAGTACCGTCGTGGCAGCAACGCCGCACAAGCGGCACGCAACATCAACGACGTTTACGGAGCTAACACTACAAACCAACGCACCACTTGTTATTGGTTTGCTCGCTTCCGTTCTGGAAATTTCGACCTGAAAAGTGAACCTCGCGGTCGTCCGAAGACTTTGGTCGTCAATGACGAATTAAAGGCGATTGTGGAAGCTGATGATACACAATCTACGGCTGAATTAGCAGCAGCTTTCGACGTTAGCGTCAAAACAATATTGGTCCATTTGCGTCAAATTGGCAAGGTAAAAAAGCTTGACAAATGGGTGCCCCACGAACTCAATGATCGCCAGCGCGAAGTACGCGTCGAGACGTGCCTTGCACTGCTCAACAGACACACAAATGAAGGAATTTTGAACCGCATTGTTACCTGCGATGAAAAATGGATTCTGTTTGATAACCGCAAGTGCTCAGCAAGTTGGTTGGATCCTAGTTCAGCACCTAAACAATGCCCTAAACGAAAACTTACCCCTAGAAAAGTGATGGTCACTGTTTGGTGGTCTAGCGCCGGTGTGATTCATCACAGCTTCTTACCAAACGGGGTGAGCATTACTTCAGATGTGTACTGTGAAGAACTGAACACAATGATGGAGAAGCTGGCACATCTCCAGCCAGCATTGGTCAATCGCTCGTCTCCGCTGCTCCTGCACGATAACGCGCGACTTCATACTGCACAGCAGACGGTCTCCAAGTTGCAAGAACTGGGGTATGAAGCTCTCCGTCATCCGCCCTACTCACCAGACCTTGCGCCTACAGACTACTACTTTTTCCAGAATTTGGATAACTTCTTGGCGGGAAAAAAATCAAAACCCGAGAGGCAGTACAAAATGCCTTTGAAGAATTTGTTGCCTCCCGTCCAGCTGATTTCTTAAAGAAGGGCATCAATAAACTGCCACTGCGTTGGCAAAGATGCATTGATTGCATGGATGATTACTTCGATTAATACAAATAAAAAATTCATGAAAAAAATTCGTTTAAATTTTTTCATACAAAACGGCAATTTCACAGGTAAAGACCTATTATGAAGATAAATAAGGGTTTAATAAATATTGGTTTTACATTTTTTTTCCATACCAACAATGAGAGCTACATGGACTATGATTCATCAATACCTACCAATGTGAGTAGTTCCGCTAAGTTCTAATACCGTAAAGATACGTAGCAATAATCATTTACCTCTTTCTCTGGGGGAAGCTGCGGTAGTTGTTAATAAAAACTTTTTAGATTACATTAAAAAATAGCCTAGCTTTAAAAAATACAACTAAGATAGGGTTCGTTAAATAATTACGTTGTTATAGTGCGCGCGCAAGTGCTAGTCACCGCCTGAGGTATGTGAGCGGTGAGACGGGGGAGGGCGCCATTGACAAGATTGGCAGACTGAGTTAGCTTGGCCTTTGTCTACCTCCCCAGTCTCACCGCTCACATACCTCAGGCGGTGCCTAGCACTTGTGCGCTCACTATACATTATAAATAATATAAATTCTTCCATAACTTAGTAACCCAAATAAGACATTAGCATTTTATTTTTCAGTGTGTAAGTGCAACAACTGTCAACATAGAACGATTTGTTTTAAGACCCATTTTACGATTCCCGAACGAATCTATGATACGAGCCCTAACATACTAGGCTGGGTGTTCACTGGTATTAATAAAGACCTGTTACTCACCATGCCAGTCCTCTTATTCGCACTTATAAGTCTAACATTCAATCCTTGTAATCCTATATGTACAGTGGGGGGCAGTACTGTGATTTCCTTGCCCTCAGCTGTGGTCACTACTATAGGTTCCGGAGGGATAGTTATAAGCTTGTTCACAGCTACTGGTGACGACATTAGGCTGGGAACTCTCTTCATTATCTCTGAAAGGATAAATGCTTTTTTTAGGCGAAAACGTTTACGTAATCTCATGGGAAACATGTTTTACACAAGGTTCAGACGAAATAGTATACCTACACATACACTCTCCGAAACTATGATATCTAGACTTATAGTAGACTGTGCAAGTTTATTGCCTGTGGCATACCATAAAATTGAAGGGCAATTAACTGGCACTGTCTAAACATCACGTAGGTACAATATTGTTGCACGATACGGGCAAGTTAGTTGCCGTTCAAAACTAGTATAGGTGTAAACAGCACGCACAATAAAATCGCATTCAATTCTGGCATGAAAATTTTCTATCATTCAAATAAAATTTTATGAAACATTTGGCAGCGCAAATACCGGTAATACTTCAATCAATTGTACAAGACGTGCAACCCTGTGTTTAGACGAAGCAAAACTTGCATGCAATAACCGCCTTGAAATTTTATTCCCTTGGTGTAAGTCGAATGCAATTTTATTGAATCGCAAAACTTGCATTCAATTCTTGAAAGCCAATAAAAGTGAACGTGCTTTATGGCATGCGATTATTGCTCTTGAAAGATCCAGAACCTTGCACCGTTTAAATAGAGCTTTACGGTGTGTGTTAATCTATGAGGCCTGTCCAACAAGCTGCGATAGACAGGGTTGGTTAAACTGTTTGTGTTTACCTATTCTCTCTGAATGGGAATAATCATTTGAAATACCGCCTTCTAAAGCTTCCCTTATTGGTTTTGTTGCTGCAAGTGCTGATAAAAGTCCTATGTTAGATTACAGCACTCAAGTAGTGTTGCTAATTGCTGTTATTACAAAATTCGCAGTAGCTTCCAAGTCTTTATATCTAAATTGCAACAGCTAACTGTCTGTTATGACCGACCCTTCTAGATATTACGGACCGCCTTATGCGAACACTTGAGCGTCCAAGCATGATGTGGAATTGATTAATTTTAATCTTGTCATCGGTCGTGGACTCAAAAGATTATTTTGATAGGTATTTGCCGTGACCTCCACGCAAAAGTATTTACTGGAATTAATAAAATAAAAAAACCCTTAAGAGATGATTGCGATTCTGTAACTTGAGATGGATGATTTAATTAACTCATTATACCTCTTAATTTCTCTAAGGTTAATGATATTTCTTACTCTGAATTTTTGTGGCAAAGCAACCAGGGATGTTGCGGATATTCGATTCGCATCCGCATCCACAATTGCGAGCTTCCGCTCCCGCATCCGCATTAATCAATGCGGAGCTCATGCGGATGCAGATGTGGGTGGAAAAGGGTCAATATAAGTAAAATCATAATCAACAAAATGGAAGTTATAATCATTTAAATTATCAATATAGCTTTAAATCGTCGCATTTTTACGAAATAGGTGTATTATATCCAAACATAAATAATTTCGAGAGTTGTATTGATGTTTAAATGATTATAATTTTAGTAAGGCTCTATTTCACGATGTCCGACAAACAAAACATGGCTTAACTTAAACACGACAACAAAAAAGAACTAAAAACATGGCTTAGTCAAAATAACTTTTATACTATAAAAGATTTTTTTTAACCCGTATAACGGGTTAAATTAGATTTATTTAGATTTATAATTAGGTTGTTGTTAGGTTGTTTTTTTAAGTTATTGTTGTGTTTTTATTGTTTATTTTATATTGTAGGTTATAGGTACCCGAGAATAATAATTAATGTGTCTATGTCTATAGTTTTAAGTGTTCTATATTGTTTTATAGAGTATAGGTATGTAGTTTATAAGTTGGGTTTTATGCCCATGTACACATATTATTGTAAATATTCGTATGCCGCTTTTAGCGGCGGATGTGTCCTGAACACAATTATTTTATATACCAACTTTGTTGCTACCATATCCGACGAATAAATGTCTTTGTCTTTTGTCTTTGTCTTTGTCCGAGTAGCCACTACTTACCGAATAAGTTCAAAAATGGAACAGAATTTGTATGAAATTATCTGTCAAGTAAATTAATAGGAACTTAATCGTAGGTGGTGAAACAGGCCCTAACTATTTAATTATAATTGCCGCGAATGGAAATATGATCAACATACAACGAAACAGCGCTGCAATTTGCAAAAAACGTAAGAAATTTTGAATTTCTCCTTATTGTCGCCTTGACGGATCCCTTAAAAAAACTTAAGATCCGCATCCGCGTCCGGGGATGTGAGCCACCAAAAATCTGCATCCGCGAATGTTAAAAAATCTGCATCCGCAACATCCCTGAATATATCAATTAATCTGCCTAGCCTTTTCCCAACTATGTTGGGGTCGGCTTCCGGTCTAACTGGATGCAGCTGAATAGCAGTATTTTATATGGAGCTACTGCCTATCCGACCTCCACAACCGAATTACTGGGTTATACAATACCCCTTGGTAAGACTGGTGGTTGTCAGACTTTCTGGCTGACATCGGACATCCCTGAATATATATATTATATGTCCTAGAAAGGAACCATGCAACGTCGATATTTGAATGCTTATGTATTTTTATTTATTATTTTCTAATGTATGAAAACATTACTTACGTTTTATTTTGAAACATACCTAACGTCGAGGCATGTATGTTTAGTATGTTTATCTTGCTGCATTGCGCTAAGATTAAATTTCGAACACGTACGTAAAACCAAACTAAGGCGATTTTACGCGGGAAATCACGTTTGATACGCTTAATATGTATAAACACCATATTTTGATACGTGTGAAACAGCACGTCCGTTGATAGTATATTGCGACTATTACTGCTATTATAATAGCAGTAACCCTTCCAATAAAGTCGGTCAGTGGCGAGGTGTGAACAAAAGTAAGAGAGAAGCCGGTTTCAACTTACATACTCACCAATAAAGTAAAAATTAATTTGTTCACATAAAAATTAAAGTCTTTTCTTTACTGAATTAAACACCATCTATCGTCAAATAGCAGAAATAAAAAGAAGCTATCACTATACAAACAAAACTTTCAATGTTTTAGAGAAATAAACTCAACTAAATTAGATACTATCCTTATACTATCATTCTAAAATTATTATAGGAATATAAAAGATTGAATAGGTACATAGGTACAATACAGTAAGTTGAACAGGTGAAAACTAAATAAAATGTGCAATATTCCTTCATCTCGTTCTCGCTGACGCATTTTTCCTATTTCTGTCTCTATCGTAACCCGTTGTACATCGGCTTGCTCTCGTCCATTATCAAGCGGTGCCACGTGCCCTAGAGTGACGTCATGACGGGATCGCTATTGTATGAATTTTTAGTTCCCGATTATGACGTTTTGGCGCCGACTTATTTTAGTTTTTTTTTGTTGTTGTTGTAATTCAAAGCTAAATAGGCGTTCTTGTTGTTTAAACGTTATGGTGAATTAAAAATCCACAATCTAACTCTTATTTTAGGCAATAGTAGACACTATATTGACTGTGCCATTTTTCAATAGCGGTAGAGTAGCGAACCGCCGAAGGGAAGCCGGTAGGAATCGTGTTATTAAGTGCTTTCGCCACTGAAGTCGGTTGAGTAAAACTGTGGTTGCTGAATAAAAACCATGCACTCGTTTAGCGAGCCGATATTTGAAAGAAAGTGCCAAGCGATTTCGTACTATGTGCGGTGTAAGTGTAATTATTACTTTATTAATAATTGTAACCATGCCCTATCCTGCAATCTCTCCCCGAAAGTGTTTGTCATAAAAGGCTACAACAATATTAGGTGCCAATGTTCAAAAAGATCAATATGCATATGTAATGAATGACTGATAATTGTAATTGTATTATCTTAAAATTGGTCAATTTGCTTTGGTTAACTGACATTATAATCTACTTTACACACGACATCCGTGTCAGGTCTGATTATGTTGTAGGTACTTACTACCTAATTATAGCAGTCTTATTACTCAATTACTTTTGTACATTACGGCTGACGTATCTTGGTGTATCTGAACATAGGCTCTCCGAACTTTTGCGCATATTCTCTCACTCACACTCATCTCATGTCACCTGCATTTGGTTGCTAAAAAATGCTACTGCGCAGCCTTGTTCGGAATCCGATTTCTATCTAAAACAACGTGGCGTTTTCCATCATCGACACATTTTAGGATGTGGTATAGACAATCAAACCGAACAACTTTTTCTATGCCACCAACATCGTAATCGCGTAAAAATAATCAGCAATCACATACATTTGCGTCAAGTAGGTATTGAAGTTTTCTATGGGACAGTAGAAAACTTTTTCGCGATTACGAGCGATGTTGGTCCCATGGAGAAAATTGTTCGGTTTGATATTCTGTATCACACCCTGAAATTTGACGAGGATGCAAAACGACACGTTATATAACCGTGTAGAAAAGGTGATGTCAACACTTAAAAAGTTGAAAGTGAAAATTTCAACCAATCAATCTTTAACTAAGTATTTAATCAGGTGTTTAGCATAAATTAATTTCATATTGATAATAGCAATTAATGAAGTAAGTAATTCTAACTTAGCTGAATGTTACTCAGTAAGATATATTTTTTTATCAATAGCCTTGAACTCTGTCCTAATAAACTTAAGTAATCATTGAAACAGAACAGTTGCCTAATTCTTAGGGCCTGCTTCACCACCTACTATTAAGTTCGTACTTACTCTTGTCAGATAATTTCAAACAAAATCTGTTCCATTTTTGAATTAATTCGGTGAGTAGTGGCTATAAATAAATCACGCGATAGTATAGTATCTTTTGTTCTCAAGAATATATCTGAACGACTTGCAGGATGGATGATATAAAATGCATAATACAAGGTGATGTTTGCGGTCATGGTGATGTTCTTCAGAAAGGTCAGGTGTGTAGTCGCAACCGGCGTGCGTGTATGACCAGATGTATGAACGTAAACGAAGCAAAAGGAGTATGTAAGGATCGTAGCAGGTGGCGTTCTGTAGTTTCTGCCTACCCCCATGGGAAGAAGGCGTGAGTTTATGTATGTGTGTAATACGAGAATGACAAGGCGCATCGAATGTGCGTCAGTTGTTGTGCAAACATAACTCCCTTGCAATGCCGAGGTCATATTTTAATTGTAAACATTCTCGGTTATCGTCTTCCGAAAATTGATAATAGTCCAGACATATCAATAGGAATATAAATTGACTATCAATATGTTGCATTACAGACGACTGACCAACAATTTGCTAATGCCATTAAAATCAATTGAGGAAAGAATAGGTGACGCTTGCGCATTGTCACCAATGGTTTGTATTATTGCTTAGACAAATTGCATAAAGACATTTCTATTGGTTTGGAATAGCCAGTAGTTTCGACTGAACTATTGTTCAGGCTTAACCGGTTGAATGCCGTAAGTAATTACGGCATTCAACCGGTTAAGCCGGACGCATTTACCGATGCAACACGAAACGCGTAGATTTGCGTTTCCGGCAGTCGAGAGATCTCTTTTCAACCAATTTCACTTTTGACCTATGTAGTTCCTTATTATTGACAGACAATCATAGATGAAAAAATGCAATACTTCATGGATGCTATGAAGTTCCTTATATATAGCCGGGCAACCGTAGACGAAAAAATGCAATACTTCATAGATGCTAAAGTAAAAAAAAAAACCGGCCAAGTGCGTGTCGGAACACGCACATTGAAGGGTTCCGTAATTGAAAAGAATTTATCCCAATAAAAAAAGTGAAAACCGATTTCAAAAACCAAAAATGAATAAAATAACTTTCTTAAAACACTTAACAGCTTCTGAAGTCGGTGCCAAGCTAAAGTCCATTGAAGGACTAAAGACACCGTCTTCAGAAGCTGTTAAGTTTTTTAAGAAAGTTATTTTATTCATTTTTGGTTTTTAGTTTTTTAGTTTTTTCGCTCGAAATAAAATCATTTATCATACTACCTAATTTAAATTCTAAATCAACATACCACTTTCAGCTAAAAACCAGAACGCCTTGCAGAATTCAATGCTCGCAGATTGCGAGATGTTAACGATTCTCCTTGCTCTCATCTCAGGGTCGATGAGGTACTGTCCGCCGGTCCATACGGAGCTGATCAGGTTGCCATGACAATAGTAAGCCTCGGAGAAACCCGCCATACATATTGATATGCCTTTCAGTATGCCACGCATCGATGGTAAGAACTGGAATAGAATTTTAAGATTAGGGTAAACGTTGGTTTGAAGGTAGTGTGATTAGGTCTAGGCCTGTAGGTCGGAAAATGCACTTAAAGGACAGGACGTATAGTAGTAGATTTAATGCACGTAATTATAGTTTGACGAACTGTTCCTTTCACTCTTGAACGTTATCGCGATTTACAATCATGATTTAATATTTTAGCTGCACCCTAAATATCATAATCGTAAAATACGGATTCAATAATAACTGTAGTAAATTAAATAAATTATCCTGCCAAAATGTTATTACCTACAAATAAAATCAAATTTAAAGAAAAATGAAGCAAAGTGATAGGCGTGTAACGTAACGCCATAGACATGTTTAGTGATGAGATGTATTGCTATTATGGGTTTTTATCGATAGTCGATATTTTTTTATAGAAAAAGAAGTTTACTGTATGTATTTTTACATTTTTGTTGTTAGTTGTTATCTATAGAGTTAAATCAGCCGAAAAAATGATACCATGACAATTTTTGTTTTTAAATTAATTTCGGTAGTGCTTTGTATGTGATTTTTTAATGTTTTGTATTAAATACATATTTTAAAATAAATTTCCTAATAATATGATATATCAGACATTAAAAAAAAAATATTATGAAGACGAGATTTTCGCAGTAAGAAAAAGTCGATTATATCGATAAAATTGAATTGTGCATATTGTCACTGACCTAGTCATGCCATACCGACATATGTCACCCGCACCATGCTAGAGCGCAAAAAAAAAATTATAGAAGCTCTAGGTTGACAAGTGACTTTGTATCTAAGTTGACAGATCTTAGAAATTTTGATTATACTTACACTATACAGGGTTACTGGTAGCTCGATGTATTCCTCGCAGGACGTCATAATAGGGTTAAAATGCAACAAATATCGAAACCAACAAATGTTTTAAAAAAAAAATTACGAAAAATAAAATGTTTAATTATTAATCTTTTCCAAAGTTTTAGGCACTTTTGAACTTTTAATTAAGTATTAAAAATATCTGCTACGGCATCAGCTATGATAATAACTTAAATCACGTAAATCACTTTTTTAAAAATTTACTTATAAAAAAAAAAATCTAAGTAAGTCATAAACTGCTGAACTTTGGTGGCTTAATTTGCTGCATTTTAACCCTACTATCAACGTCCTGCAAGGAATATGCGAGTTACCAGTTACCCTGTATAAGTAAGATAGTGTTGCGCTGCAAAAGAACTAAAACAAACAGGCCAACTTTGTTATGCTGGTGTGCGTGACAGCTGACGTATTACACTCGCGCCAGACATTGTGCTTGCATTGTGCGTGCAAATTGCGGGGAACAGTTAGACGCTATTTTTTTCGACGAGTTCACAGCTTTAATTGTCTATCTAGACATTTATATCTTTGCTTAGAAACATCAATAGACGACGTATCCTATTGATGTTTCTAAAGTGCAGGTAAAACCTACACCATTTTACTGTTTTCAAATGTATTAAATATTGATTTCGATTACATTTTGACAGCTGTAGTGGTTTGATTGGTTTATCATTATGTAAGTACTCAATGTGCACGCATCCTTTATTACTTCATTACACAGTCAATGCACACATTTAAATATGTCTCTATCTATACTAACTACATTGTGAAAGGTATGCTGATTAGATTACCCGTCACGTAGAATAATAACCACCCGGACGACTGGCTTCAAACGAACCGTGAATATACTAAACAGGCAAAAATAAAAACCAACAAGAAGTAATAATGCATTCAAGTAAACATTTTGAAAAGATGAGATCATTGCGAACTTTGCTTCTACTCAATTAACAATTCTATTCCAACTTGTTTGCAATTCACTGAGTTACTAATTGGACTTCAGCCTTTAGCTAATTCACGATTGGCACTCGACCAATGTTGTGTCCAAAAAGGCCACATTTTACAATCTTAGAATACTTCTCCCTAACAACAAAGGTAAGTACTTATTTAGCTACTTTTATAATAACATGCTTGACACATTCATGACAGTATAAATCATACGAGTTAGCAAAGTAGTCAGGGAGTATTTCATACAACTTCATTCATCCGACTCATTCCGACCCCCAAGATACAGGCAATGGGGGTCACCGTCCAATCTGTTCTTGTACCTACAACCTGATCATTAGTAAATAAATATGAAATTTGAAAAGGAGATCATTCATTTTGGGCTAAATTATGAAAGTCAAAAGCCAAACAAAAAAGTTATATATTCCGTTAGAACATGTTATTCTTTTCACTTTTCACTATGGTAGCAAAGTAGGGCCATTCATTCCTTGCGCTACACCTGCGCTGTTATACGATTTGAATAATACTGGTTTCAGTATACATGTATTTAAAAGAATAATAGTAAAAAAATAAATGAAAGAAAAATAGAAATAAATAGAGAAAAACGTGTTCTTTCGGAAAATAGCTTTTTTTTTTGTTTGGCTCTGGTTTGATTTTCACATTTAGCCCAAAAATGTATGGATGGTGAATGATCTCCTTTGACTGATAAAGAATGACAGTTGTGATTTTAATCTACAGACAATTTAAGTTGATAGTCCTAACTAAACGATCTGTTTCCCTGGCCGTAATTTACCAGTTTCACTTACTTGGAATCCGAGACACCTTCCATAGAAACAATACTGATTGATGGTGTCTGCCTGTGCGAACAACTCTTCAGGAGTATGCGGTTCCGTTGGGAACAGCTCGCCTGGCGGTGCCCATGATAGCAGCGTATGTAGGTGATGCAGACATGTACCCAATGACGCTAACAGCTGTCCGCAAGATTCAATCTCCCTAGAAAATTTAAAGTTGGTTAGAGTTGGAATGGACCAAAATAATAAATAAAATAAATATCAAACTTAAAAGATTTTCTACATTGATTTAAGTAGGTAGTAAAAACGATGGTAATGTTTCCTAAGTACAATATGGCCTAATGATAATTAAGTCGCAATTATCAACAGTTTCAGCGACATAATCAAGACTTCTGGAATCTTCATGTGCATTTTGTTTTCCTACAGCTCAATTGTTTATTTCTCTTTACCGCGAAAATACAATGTGATGTAAGATATCAATCAAAATAATTTTCTTAAGATTTTCTACATTGATTTAAGTAGTAAAAACGATGTTAAAATGTGTCTTAGGTACAATATGGCCTAACGGTAATTTATTATGTCCCAATTTATCAACAGTTTCAGCGACCTAAACAAAACTTCTGGAATCTTCACGTGCATTTTGTTTTCCTAGAGCTCAATTGTTTATTTCTCTTTGCCGCGAAAATACAATGTGACGTAAGAACGTCTGATGGATTACTACCTAACACCAGAGAATCGAGTAGCGGAATAAATTTGCAAGTTAATAACACACCGCAAACACCTATCTGGCTGTAAATCGTTTAAGCAGCTACGTCAACAATGTTTTTTTTTTTTTGTGGATGGGAAATCATCAAATGACTTCTCCCGCTTTGGGCGGAGCGGGAGGGCGTGTCACTTTTACTGACTAAAACCCACCCATGTTCCTTCAGTTGCCTATGCCAGGGCCACGGTATCTCTTTCGAACAACCCGCGACCCCGGCGGCACGTCAACAATGTCTATCAAAATATGTATAATCATCAGAATAAACTATCATCATGCGCTTACGTACACACATCACATAAACAAATAAAGAGATTTGGAATAACAATCTGTTGGCATATTCCGATGCGGTGAAGCCAACCTGTATAGTCATTATTCAATGATAATTGCGTTTTTCTTTTTTTTAAAGTAAGTAATATTATGTCACTGTCAATTAAAAAACAATTTGTTAAAAATGTCTGTTTTTTTTCTGTTGTAGGGTTTAGTTGGTAGTACACCCACATTTCGCCAGTTATGTACGAGAAAAAGTGACGTAAGCCGGGTGAGCCTATTGCCACCAACCGGGCACAAATCCATACTACGGGGTGCAGTTTTGATATCAATTATGTTAATTAACAAAGTGAGGGAACCTTCTATACTAATATAATAAAACTGAAAAGTTTGTTTCTTTTGCTTGAACGCGCTTGTCTGGAATTACCAATCGGATTTGAAACATTATTTTTGCATTTGATAGCCCAACTCTTGAGGAAGGTTATAGCCGAGCAAAAAGAAAAAAAAAAGACAGAAATAACACTAAACGAAAACGAAATAATAGCGCGGGGGGGATGCATGAAATTTCACGCGGACTAAGTCGCGGGCAGAAGCTGAAATCGCCAATCCTTGAGCAAGCGTGATGATCAATGCTCATGCCTATCTGTATGAGAAGTATCTATACTATTCAATGAGCAATATTATTAGATGAGTAAAAGAGGAGCTCGTGGATAAATAATAACAGTCGTACAGTTCGATCCATGAGGTTAAGCTGCGCTTGCCAGGGTTGGTCCGTGGATGGGTGACTATCTTTATACCGAGACTCTTCCGTGCCTCGGAAAGCACGTAGTCCCGGCTGTCATTCGTGGATCTTTGACAGTCGTTACGGGTCGTCAGAAGCCCGAAAGTATGACAACCAGTTTTACCAAGGGGTATCGTATTACCCAGTAATTGGTTGTGGAGGTCAGACAGGCAGTCGCTCCATATAAAATACTGGTATTCAGCTGCATCCAGTTAGACTGGAAGCCGACCCCAACATAGTTGGGAAAAGGCTAGGCAGATTGATTGACTATTAGATGAGCAATATTTATATCCTATACAGCTAGATCTCATTTCTGGGAAAATTCATTTTCTCTATTTTCACCCGAGCCACAGAATACATAACAGCCCGAGCAGAACTCGGTCGTCCATGTACTTATTTTTAATTAAGCACTTTGTTTCCTGTGCCAACAGTAACGGCTCACGAGTAAATACAGGTAATACGGGTAAATATCAGTTTGTCAATGCGTGAGAATACTGAAATGTTTTAAATGCGAAGAAACTGAATATTTCAGTAGAGATTAGTAATTGCACATGGCTGAAAATTGGGACACAAAGACAAAAATTGCAGTTTCGTTTTTAAACTAAATAAATAATTGAATTTTAGCCGAAGTATTATGAGGTTTATAGTTCCAAATTACAATGCTAAAAAAATATTCTTCAAATGCAATTAAGCGACTGAAAGTTCGCAACTGTTTTCATGAACAATAATAATAATAATAACCCCACCGCCGTATCTCTACGTTGACGTCGTGGTGGGGCTTGCGCGCTCCGAACTCTGGGTCTGTGCCGGTGGAGTTTACTTTGCCGAAACAGGTCTAGGGTGAGGAGCCAGACCAAGAGAGATACGTGAACCCGCAGGGCAGCATGTGGCGAGCTGTTGGGCAGTAGCGACCCCACGGACCCTATTTCCCGGGAGAAGTCTTGTTCTTCACCTCTGGCTTGGCTTTATTGGCCGGCTGGAGTGAACAATGACGGGAACAGAGCTCCCACCTCATTCTTGCCTTTATTGGCCGGCTTGAGTGGAGATTCGCAAGAGCAAACGTGCTCGGAGGAAGGAAGTATTCCAGTAAGTGCTTGTAGGGATCTTGACCATCTTCCGGGCTCTGGGATTGTTCTGAGAGCCGTGGAATACCTCTCCACTCCTCAAGCTCCTCAGGACATGTTGCCCCTTGTCGCTACGTCACTATGTGCTAGCGACCGTTTCCGGGGGCCCATTATTGAGTGTGCAAGTCACCCCCTGCCAATTTATCTGTGTATATTATATAACATTGGTCAGGCAGGGGACATAGTTCTTCCATAGTTCAAGGTACCCAATCCATGTAGCCACCCAAACCCATAGGCCCAATGTGTTTTGTTTCCATGTTCTGCAATAGTCCTGCACCAACCGGGGGTTGTCCTTGGGTGCACTTGCATAGTGCATACAGGGATAATCGTCGGCTGGTGCCTCCTCGTCATTTAAAATTGTCTAAGGGGCCTCTGCGAGTTGGCTTCGGCCCCTCGTACGCCTTCCAAAGGTCCGGGACCCCAGGGTCCCGAGATAAGCCAAAGACAAATAATAATAATAATAAGTATCAGCCAATGGCTTAATCGCCAAGAGCCTCGACCAACATCTAAGGAGGCTCTCGTTGGGCAGTTGGATTAAGGGCCTGATTCAGAGAGCGGTACTTCTGGACACGGCGCGCATTGTTAGGAGGTTCCTCTCTCTGGAGCCCTGACCGCCGGTAGCTTGGACCCTGTTCCCGATACCGGTGGGCTACTATGTTTTATATTTTTAAATGTTTTTTTTTTATTTCATGTTTTTATAAAAAAATATTTAAAAATGTGAAATATATGTATATAAATGGAATAAAGGAAATAATAATAATATGAAGAAGAAATTTCTGAATATGTTCGCCAAATCGATAATGTGTCATTAACCGACTTCAAAAAGGAGGAGGTTCTCAATTCGTCGGAACCTTTTTTTTTTTTTATTTTTTTTTATGTATGTTCCCCGATTACTCGAAGATGGCTGGACCGATTTAGATTATTTTTTTTTTGTTTGAAAGGGTATCCTTCCCAGGTGGTCCCATGATCATCAAGTCAGGATCTGATGATGGGATCCTGGAGAAATAGAGAGAACTCTTCGAATTTTATAGGCACACTTGAAGCGATTTGGATAGTTTTTGGAAGAGTACTTTCTTGGAGTGGTCCCATTTCAATTTGGTGAAGATCTGATGAAGAACTTCTGAGATAGGCAACGGAACTCCTCAATAAATGATAGCAAATGGACTGGGATTGCTGAAATCTCATGTCTGTTTGTTGTTTACACCAGTTCATAACATAACATCACGCCAGTACGCTGTGAAGGGGTAAGCACATGTGAACCACTAAAAAGTGAAAAATAAAAACTTTTTTACAAAAAAATACAACCGACTTCCAAAAACAACACTACAAAGTGAAAAATAACTTTAATTTCGGAAGTCGGTGGCAAAAACGAAAATACATTTAATCAGACACCGACTTCCGAAATTAAAGTTATTTTTCACTTTGTAGTGTTGTTTTTGGAAGTCGGTTGTATTTTTTTGTAAAAAAGTTTTTATTTGCCTTGTAGGTAGGTGTACGTATGTAGTTCACAATGCAGTAATGTACAGTCAACAAAAGAGATATCTAGACAGGGTATACTAACATATTTGTATGTGAATTGCTTCATGTTCAATTTCGTGAAAATATTAGGGATGGGCCGAAATTCGGTTCACATTTGGTTCAACCGAAATTCGGCAGCTTGAACCGAACTTCGGCATTCGGCCGAAATTCGGTTCAGATGCCGAACATTCGGCACAAGAAAAATAATACCTACTTGCACTATTTTGACTGTAATTCAATAGAATTAGAATAGCATTACTATAAAATAAAATTATGTCTTTTACTCAGTCATTGTCATTTATTTTAGATATGAAGATTGTAAATGTAAACCTTAAATTAAATTACAGTTTTTCTTATTAGTTTTGAAAATCTTTGCCTAATTAATTAGAGATACTATTACAAAAATGAAATAAACTTAGTATTCTTCTAACAAACATCTGGATTACAATTCGTAAATTGAATAAAAAATCACGTTTTTGGTTCACAAACTAAACATTCATTAACATCAAATATTTTTTTATTACAAAGGGTATAGGTCAAATTAAACAATCAAATTAAGGTGGATGCTCCAAGGTAGCCAACGAAATTCAAATTTTCTTGCGTTTTTTGCAATTAGCAAGTTAGTGTCAGATTGTATCTTGATTAAAATATGATTTGCGACCGCAACAACTTACTCCACTTATAACAATTATTTTTGTTCAATGTAAACAATCGCACGCGACACGCCGATGACGTATTTGCTAATGACCGGCCGGCTCTGGGCCACGCGGTGGGAGCGCGGTGTGGGGGCGGGGTACATCTAGCAATAATATTGAAGTAAATGCGTAAGCAAGTCACGATGTGTCGCTCTCGAGAAAGCGCTTGAAATTGAACCGAAGTTTTCAGAACTTTTCATTTTAACCGAATGTTCGGCCGAAGTTCGGATTCGGTTCAAACCACATTCGGCCCATCTCTAGAAAATATACAATTTTGTGTTGGTGTGTTGCAATGAGTATTGCAAAAAGTAATATATATAAAATTGAACATGAAGCAATTCACATACAAAAATGTTGGTATACCTTGCCTAGATATCTCTTTTGTTGATTGTACCTATTATTGACACAAATAATTATTGCAATATGTTATTATTCAATTAAGGGAAAATGAAATAAGGAAAAATACAAGCCTAAACAGTTATGTGAGCTAAAAATAGTTGTGAATTAATAACAGCACAGTACGACACAACTTAGATGTAGCATAAATTTAAAAAATTTAATTCATTCATTTCAATAATTTTACGAATGTATTTGGTTATATGACTTTACAAGTTATTGGGTTTGCGGAAAGATCATTTTCGCGTAAAGCAGTAATAAATATTGGTGAATTTGAAGGCGCACTCAGTTCGGTTGGTGATCGGTTTTACAAATTTTGCCGATGCTACATCTAAGTTGAGTCGTATAGTGTACCTATGTTTTAACTATGTCGTCGGTATAGGTGCACTAGAGGCTATCTGATTGGGTTAACTTTGATAAGAATGATAGATAGATAACCAAGTAAAAGCATATTCTGTGTTCTGCTATTTCTGGCATGATTACACAATATAGGTACCTAACCTACACAGTTCACAGAAACGGTATCAATTCAACATACCTATGTATACCTACTTAAGCATTATATGCTCATAAGCAATCGTTGCTCGTCAAGAGCCGGATTAAATACAAATACCCCACAATACAAAGTGTAATTTTAATCATTTTTATCCTCTTAAGGGGTCATTATACTCCTCATTATGAACAACTTTTACTATGGGACCAAACTTGAAATCGCGAAAAAAAATCAGTTGTTCCCTACATTTATCTCGATTTCAGGTTTGGTCCCATAGTAAAACTTGTTCATAACGATGAATACAATGACCCCTTAAGAAAATAAAGACGATCAAAATGACCTGACCCTGTATATTATATACATTATAAAAGTAAAATTTCGATTTAACAGTCTACTGCTGTACATAGGCCTCTCCCAGGCTGCGCCACAACACCCTGTCCTCCGCCTTGCGCAACCAGTCTGTCCCAGCTAGCTGGGGCGTCCCACACTAATAATGGCATTTTTTTAAGCATTAGCAATTAACGCTAATAATCACGTAACGTAAGTTCTAGAAATATTTTATTCCACGTCACACTTTTGCTTAAATAAAGTACTTACTGTGTACTGTTAACATCAAAAGTAAGATGATTGGTTGACGCTTCTAAGGGGTTTTATCAGAAAACGGCAAATTTGCTTTTTGGGGTTCAAGTGTAAATTAAAAAAATGTTACCCTTATAGGATCACTCGTGTCTGTCTGTCCGTTCATAGCCACACATAGCCAATTTGCTCCGAATCTGCTTGTACCAATTAAGTTGTTTGGTACACGTATTCTTTGACCCAAACACGGATTTCACTATTTCTTTAAAAGTTTGAATTGGGATTATAGACCTAAAGATGTATATCTAAGGTACATTTAAGAACGTTACTGTTTAGTATTAACAGAAACAATGCCTATGTGTAACTTTGAATATTAGCAGAAACGCTTGAAATCTATCCTTGATGATGATTATGTTTTCTTAGTACTTATCGTAAAAACTCCTGCTTTTTGTAAGTGCTGCCTACATAAAGCAGGAGTTTGCATAATGTAAGAAAATACGTCTGAAATGACTTCCATTTTTAGCCCAAGTATGTTATGTACCATACCATGCCTCGTTGGTCTAGTGGTCGCAAGTGCTACTGCTGAGCATGAGGTCCTGGGTTCGATTCCCAGGTCGGACAAAGTGTTATTGGGTTTTTCAATAGCAGCTCGATGTCTGGAATTGTTCCCGGTTGGTGGCAATATGCTTGACGGCTATGGGTGTACAATACTGGGTGCAAGGGACAGCGCTCCGCAGATTGATGGGGTGAATTTAGTCTAACATACTAAGATGACCGGTACATGAAATTATTTCAGGAACGTTATGGGAATCCAATAAACCTGATTTTTTTATTACCTCACACGCAATGTATCGTTACCGTGGTAAACGCACGTAGCGAACGGCAGCGCAGCGGGCCTTCCCCGCCATTTGCACGCGTCGTTCGGAGTATTTCAACATCCATTCCCGATTGTTTTATTTTAGCTATTTTATTTACATAAATGGAGTGTTTATGTAAATAAAATAGCTAAAATAAAACGCATGTGACTAAAAGAGTGATGAATATAGATGTTGATGGATGGAGAGGCAGAGGAAGGCCAAAGAAAAGATGGATGGATTGTGTGAGGAATGATATGAAAGAGAAGGGAGTGAATGATAGCGTGACGGTTGACAGGGGAGAATGGAAGAAGAAAACGTGTTGCGCCGACCCCAAGTAATATGGGATAAGGGCAGGAAGATGATGAGTGCTGTGTACAGAGAATGTAATTTTACATTGAAATAAAGGAATAGTAACTGAAAAACCGTTAAAAAAATGAAAATTTTCCTGAGAAATTTTCCGGTGGAATATGATATGATTCAAAATAAGGAGCTGGATGCACCCTGTTAGTTTACGGAGGGCTGCCCCTTACACCCTGTATGCACCTCTGTTTAGCCCTTCTTGGAAAACAGGCGTGATGTTATGATATTATGTTTTAGTCCATGTGAAGTACTTACCATCAATATTTTGATTTCTATCAACACTTTAGTCTTAGCTGACAGTACAAAGCTCTAAGGGCCACATTAGCGTCAATCTCAATGCCCATCATCGCCATAAACATCGCGGTAATTAAATACGGTCAAGATTCGGTCAAATTATCGCGGTGAGTGGTGGCTACACCTACGGCTAACGACCTTCAACACGATAATCACCGGCATACCCCGTTAAAGTGGCCGCGACATAAGAGCGAATACAAACGTGAATATATCAGAATATATCGTGTTGGCGCACCATCTACGCTGCGTATACGTTTATGTGAAAGGAAAGGGACTCAAAATGTACTTACTTAACGAAATGTCCTTTCCGGAACAGCAGCGCATCTCTACTGGTATTTACTTGTCTGCTAAGTTTCAAACCGAGTAGTACACAGGAGTCGACCACTGATACAAAACTGCGGTACCCATTAGCCGGGGACTTCGCATCAAAGTCGTAAAGAGGAGCCACCTAAAACAAACAAAACTTACAATAAGTAATTTAGACACTATAATTTACCTTTAACTATACGTCAGTCAGACAGACAGACGAGTCGACAGTCGTTACGGGTAGTCAGAAGCCCAAAAGTCTGAGAACCAGTGTTGCCATGGGGTATCGTGTTGCCCAGTAACTGGGTAGTGGAGGTCAGGTAGACAATCGTTCCATATAAAACACTGGTATTCAGCTGCGTCCGGTTATACTGGAAGCCGACCCAAAGGTTAGGCAGTTTGAGTTGATATTATCAACTCAAACTACCTACACTACGACTAACTACTCAAGTTTTAAGTTCTACTGAATTTTTGAATTGAAATGTATTTGTAATTATCGTTATTATTTTTTTCCTACACTATCGCATTGGGTTACTGTAATGATAGCTGTATGTATGACTTTAATTAAATAAATAAATAAAATAAAAGTTGAGTATAAGTACTTAAGTAACTACCAAAAATTAATACTTCGCATGAAAGTTAACCACCCGTTCTGAACGCGTGATTAATCGTGGTATTAGCAACAGCAATGGGTCGTATGATACGCCCTGGCCCAGTTTGTAACCAGTTTGTAATGGTGTAACTAAAGGAACGATACATAACTGCATAAAAAATGTGTCCAGGTTTGTGGTCAGTAAATTATTTGGAGAAGAAGTTCGCTGGCCAACTAATTGTCTCGATATCCCCAGATTGTTTATGAATATAATATACCTAGAATAGCAGGCATTGTAGATGGTTCGCTAATCAAATTGGATGCATGCTCCTCGCCAAAACGAATCAGCATATGTAGACAGAAATGGAGATCATTCCATGAATATTATGGTAGTATGTGGACCAAATTTGGAAATATTTTACGCAAGTGCAAGATGGACAGGCTCTGTTCATGATGCGAGGGTACTTAGGTGCTCTTCGCTAGCACGAGAATGGGGAAATGGATGGAGATCATTTTCTAATGCCATAATACTAGGAGACAGTGGCTATGGCCTAACAAAGTGGCTAATGACACCTAAAATTCCGGTACAGATACCCAGAACGTTGGCACTGGAAAG
This sequence comes from Cosmia pyralina, assembly GCA_946251885.1. Classification (NCBI taxonomy): domain Eukaryota; kingdom Metazoa; phylum Arthropoda; class Insecta; order Lepidoptera; family Noctuidae; genus Cosmia; species Cosmia pyralina. Next base: position 16,704,801 of record OX276355.1, read on the forward strand.
ATATTTACGTGCTATTAAATCAACACGAAGAACGGTCGAAAATGCACTGGGAATAATTAAAGAAAAATTTCCATGTCTCAACTATTTAAGAGTACAGCCAATTATTGCAAGTAAAATTATATTATCCAGCATAGTCTTGTATAATATTGAAAAACGTTTAGGATCGCTGCATTATACTCCCTACTCAGTACAAAATAATGAACGTGATGACGAAGTTGCTAATAATAGTGACGAGGAGGATGTATTTGAACAGGAAGGTGTTGGAGTATTGCAGTCATTAATACAATTATTTGAATGTTTTTTTTTTTTTATTAAATATTGATTAAAGTATTGTCTAATTAAAAATAAAGTTATTTATTCTATACTTTGTATTACTAACTCCAAAATATCTCCGTCGTTTTGATTTTGCTCAGGTGAATGGATAACGACTGGAGAAGAAGAATCAATGATAACATTTTGTACATAAAATGGTAACGTAAAATTAGATGGTTGCTGTATATTCAGTTCCCTTTCTAGTTTTAGTATTTCTAAATCTAGCTTGTACCGTTCACGCTTTGCAATTTCAAGTTTTTCATTAGCTAATTTCAAATCTACTTCCATTTTCTGGGTTTTAAGATCAAAATAATTGTTTGATTGTGATATTTTTCTAGTTCTATGAGGAACTTCAGTAGGAGTGTTTTCTGGAGGCGTATTTATAGTGGCTTCACGCGACTCTGATTCATGGACTTGTGCTTGGTTTGAGACAGATGATTCCGGCACGCTAAGACCTTCTATTACATGAGAATCCTTCCCAATTATTTTGAGTACTAGTTCATCAATATCATCATATCTACATTTCTCTCCTCCCAATCCCGTCTGCTGACGATTGTCCCTTTTTTCCTGAAAATATTGAAATACTTATTAGTAATTTTAGTTATTTAGGTATGTAAAGATGGTCACCCATCCACGGACCAACCGCGGCAAGCGTAGCTTAACCTCGTCGATTGACCCGTGCGGCTGTTATTACTTGGCCACAAGCCCCTCTTAAATTTAACTCACACGTCAAACTTATAACACCAAGTTGTTTCGTTGGGGATTAAAAAAAGTAAATAAAAATCGGTTCTTCCGTTTTTCAGAGCTACGGTGCCACCGACACACTGATACAAAGGTCAAACTTATAACAACCCACTTCCCACGTCGGGGACTGAAATGTATAGAACAGAACGAAACAAAACTCGAAATAACTTAAAATCTACTTACGATGGTCCTTTTTCTAAAGTTTTGCCATTGTGTCACGTAGGTATTTCCAGTCTCTGTTAAAGATGCTCAAAGATTTCAACTGTTCCGCAATGTCATTCCACTTTTTTATTTTGATATCGTGAGTTAGTTTTTCACTAAACCGACCGAATAAAACATCTTTATTCTCATATATTAGAGACAGAATCGTGATTTTATTATTGTGCTCCATGACTCGTTATGAACCAAACGCTAAAACCAAATTCCAAATATTTTAAAATGCTAAGATATGAAATGAGATTCTAAGATAAGATATGAAATCTACCCTCGATTTAAGAATCTTCAAATAAAACTTACATACAAACTTAGACACCTCCCAACCCCGTTTTGGGGGTAGTTTAGAAATACTAAAAATAACAAACTTTATAATTTACTAAGATAGGTATTCATGCCAAGTTTCAAGTTTATTTTATAACTCGAGGAATAAGATTTTTCATACAAACAAAATCGCCCGTTTTCCCTTAAAGGTCGAATTTCCAGTAAACCCTTTTAGTGCTCCTTATATTATAAATGAGTCCCGTCTGCAAAACTTGAAGGTTGCAGCCTCAGCGGTTTTGGCTCTGCGCTGATGAAGAATCAGTCAGTCAGGACAAGTAATTATACCTATAATCAACAGTGAAGTGTCAATACCTTCTAACTGAAATTTTTCGAGAAATTCACTTTTTTATCATTTTGAATTTAAAAGTGTTATTCGCGTGTTTTACGAGTATTGAAAACTCCAAGTGTATTTTTAGTTGCAACAGCATTAAATTAAAATATGGAAATAGGACCTCCGAACTAAACCAACGTGTCTATTTTTCAGTTTGTGTAAATTTTTGACTTTGTCAGTTAGGTGTTATTGGCACTTCGCTGTCGATATGTATAGATAGTCTGTGATCCATAAAACTGCTGCAAATACTTTAGAGTAGTTATCACATCTAGTTCATCTTCTTTCCTTATATCTAGATTTAATAAATTAAGCATTCTGCATGTGTTTTTTCTGTAGTTTCTACCTATCACTGTGGCAAAAATGAGAGCATTTATGATTATAAAGATTTAAACTTTGCTTTCTGCAAACACTTAGATGCCACATACTTTAGATACATAGTTTAGCTGTCTGCTTACCCAAATCAAATAATGCAGTTAAAAGAGTGGTATCAAACAACATTGCAAACTTGTTTTTATCTTTAGGTAGGTACCTATATCAAGAGTTATAGATTGAATATGAAAGAGCTATTGCCATTCAAGTATCATTGTAGGTACTTTAAAATAGACTTAACAATGTTGACAAAATATAAAAAAAAGCATCTTGTTGCGCGCTAATTAGCAGACACAATATAAATTTTATTGTTACCTGCACACATGGTGTGCAATCAACATTTTAAGAGTTACATTAGGTACTGCTTCAGTTAGACAAATAATGAGTATAACATAGATATTTAAAACAAAGTATGTGCACATGTTCAACAACATACATAAAATTGATAACAAATACATTATACACAACAGTAATTACATTTTAAGCAAATTGGTGTTTATATCAGCTGCAAATTGAATTGATTGGCATATTGTGTAAGATGAATAGTGCATTTTCCCAGTGAATCATTGATGAGAAAGGTACAAAGTTCATTTACACAATGTCTGCCCGAGTTGGTTTATGATAAGTTTTTTGTTAAGATACCAATGTATAGTTATGAAATTAAAGACCACATGTTTCGTTATCACATCATTTGACCATATATGTTAAGAGCATCTGGTTAGAATAAAATACGTGTTTTCTATGATTATACACATTACACTGGAGCAGTAGGTACAAGTATATCTTGTGTCATTTAGTTTTATTTTTAAATTAGTAAGAATATTAATTATAGGCTGCTTCATTGGTCTAGTGGTCACATGCGCTACTGCGATGAGGTCCTGGGTTCAATTCCCAGGTCAGAGAAAGTATTATTGGGCGTTTCTATCTGGAATATCTCAGTAGCGGCTCTGAGTCTGGAATTTTGCCCGGTTGATAACAATAGGCTCACCCCTTATTACATGGGACTTAAAACATAACTGGCAAAATGTGGGTGTACACTTCTGCCCAACCCTTCGGGGAAACAAGGTGTGATGTTTATGTTATGTTATTAATTAAAACCTGCAAACTCCTTTCAAAACTATAGCCCTATTTTATAATTAGGGAAAGGAGATTGCAGGTAATAGCAACAATATTTAAATAATCAAAGTAGATTATAAATATAGTTGGTATTATAATGTTGTTAGTCTCTACCTTCATTATAGATTAAAATTGTAGCCCTAAATATAAAATAGAGACTATCAACATTATAATACCAACAATATTTATAATCTACTTTAATGGGCACAAGAATATTAATAAAAATAACTATTCCAACATGTACTGATTGATTATTGATATTTAATACAGATAAGAGCTTGATACTTTAAAGTTTATCTAAACTTTTAATGATTAGAAATTAGAATATTCTAATTGTTTTTTGAAATAACACAAGGAAGTGTGATAATTCATAGATTTCTTATACATTGGGACCAAATAATGCATTAGAAAGTCTGTAAGAATTGTCAATGTTGTGACTGTTGTACTGCTGACTGACCTCATTTCCTTTGTCTTATGAATAACAATATCTAACTAGTTTCTATTAAGAATTAAGAGCACGGGTGGTTCTAGATTCACACAACAATTTCACTTTCAAAGCAGCTATATACTTTGCATTTTCACTAGAAGGTATTGAATTAAATATGTGTACATACCTTTCTCACATGATCTACCAAAGGCCATACGGTGTCTACATGGTCCATGAGAGTCATGAAGCCCTGGTACAATCTCTGGCCATTTTCAGTGTCGTCCGGCTGAAAATAGGTCGCGTTGTTTTGGCACGAATCTTTCAATGCCTCGTACATCGCATACGTTGGTGGAGCACCATCCTGCGACCCTTCGCAGCACAGCGCAGCCTTAGCCGGCGACTCCGCAAAGGCCATTTTCGACAAACCCCCTTTCGCGAAACGCAAACCGCGTATAAAGAACTTAATCCTCATCTGCAACGATTTTATTATAAACATCTGACGCAGTTATTTGTTATGCAGAGAAAAATATCATACCAATCGAAAATATAATTACAAAATAGTTCGTGGGAAAATTTTGTTATCATTGTATCATAACTATTTTATTATTTCATTTAGCGGCCGATATAACACACAGCACTGAAATATAAGATTGTAAAATATCGCTCCGTTACGATCGAGTACTGAATACAGTTTGACATGCGATGCGACTAAGTTGTGTGTCAATTTTACTGAATGACAGATTGACAGCTGTTTAGTGTTTTGTTTTTGGTTTCCTTACCTTTCTCCGTATTTTTTATGTTGGCAACAGTTGGTCAAGTATTTCTTGACACAGCTTGACACATATCAAGCTTTCAAAATCAAATCTAGCGATTGAAATCTTTGGGGGGCGGGCACAGAAGAGCACTTTATACCACAAAACTATAACTAAACTATGCTTTAGTTATAGTTCTGTGCTTTATACATACTCAGACTGGGGGCGGGGTTCGACATAAAGTCAAACCTTGTCAAACATTGGTGAAAATGACAGATTTTCATGACAGCCTTTATGACCGCTTTCCTAGGAAACCGGTTATGCTAAAAGTTTTCAAAACCGAACGAACTTCCTTGGTTTTTCTAAAAAAAACTGCGGGATTTCCAATTGTTTATGGTCAATGTCATTTCGTGATAACAGCCGAACGGGTCGATCCATCAGGTGAAACTACGCTTGCCGGGGTCGGTCCGTGGATGGGTGACCATCTTTACATACCGAGACTCCTCCGTGCCTCGGAAAGCACGTTAAGCCGTTGGTCCCGGCTCATTCGTGGATCTTTGACAGTCGCTACCTACGGGTCGTCAGAAGCCCGAAAGTCTGACAACCAGTCTTACCAAGGGGTATCGTATTACCTTGGGAAAAGGCGAGGCATTGTTGTTATTGATTGTCATGTAGTGGATATGTCATTCATCCATCACTACAGCTGTCTGCTGTTATAATAATGTACTCAGTACTGTGTCATAGTGTCATCTGTCATCTATTGACCTGTCAAACCGACTGCTGCAGTGCTGACTGCTGTACTTGTGTGTACTTGGCTGTACTGCTGATAGAGTAAAGTAATAATATATCGGCTATGCTAGCTCTGGCTGTTTGTATAAATAATTAAAAAAAAATGATTTAAGCTGTTATCTAATAAAATGGGGGAAATATTGATGGAAATTGATACAGTAGATGCCGGCGAGCACAGAGCATCCGGCGAGCATGTTAACCAAAGCGAGATCACTACCAACAGCGCAGAAAATGAAGAAAACTCAGTGGTTCAAGAAGAGATTGTGTACCAATATCCAAGCTTATTTACGAGTAAAACTCTGATAGAACTTTCAAGTTCTTCTTGGTCGCGTCATAAAAGGGCTAATCAATGTGTGCAGCCTTACTTGCGCGGTTGTAAATGGTCACCGGACGGTACATGTTGCCTTAGTGTAGTAAATAATGATGGGGTACATGTGACCGAATTATCAAGGGACCTCTATACGGGTAATGTAGCTACAGACCGGATTATAGATGTTATGGACTCTGTAATCCATGTCAAAGAAGCTGGGTTGATTTATGACTTCTGCTGGTTCCCTCTTATGAACAGTGCAGTACCTGAAAGTTGTTGGTTAGTGTGGTTTTAATTTTCCTACTACGTCTTTATTAAAACTCCTATTATACAAACTTTGACCTTACAGGCAAAGGGACGTTCCTTTATATATTCCTATGCTGCATGGATCTACTTCTTATACATTACTGTCACATTCTCCATTTTTAATAAAAATTATCCATACAAATATTTTTAAAAACCAGTACTAATTAATGTCTTAATAATTTCAGTTGGCTGACAACCAGACAGAATGCACCGGTGCAGATGTGGGATGCATTTGATGGTTCACTGCGGTGCTCCTACCGAGGATTTGATGCCGTTGATCAGATGGAACCAGCTATCTCTGTGGCCTTCACAAAAGATGGCCACAGAATTATAGCTGGATATAAGAAGTTCATTAGAACTTTTGATGTGGAAAGGTAGTTATAGAATGTTACTGTATAATCTCTGTATATTTTCTGTGCAATATCAAGATATTTGAAGTAATAGAAGTAAGATGTAATTCTGATTTTTGAAGTGAAATCTTCTTTAGGCGCGCTTGATTTTTGGTAAGGGGAAATCTTACAGGTTTGTGTCATCTTCACGCGTCACCAACATGCTAATGTGACGTGTCGCGCTGTAAAGCCCCTTCTGTCGGCAGTCCCCATGACTGCCTATGTTTTTTTTTATTATATTTTAACCTATTCTGACCCACTTCTGGGCAAAGGTCGCCCCCATACTTTTTCATTCGTCTTTGTCTGCTGCCTTTTCCTTCCAATCAGTCAAGTACGAGTTTAGATCGTCACAATTAAATTTGTCGTTGTCGTCGTTTAATTTACAAGTCACCAAATTAAAATTTTTGATATTACAAGTACTTCTCTCGCTAATCCGCCGCTCACAACTACTATAATCAGCCGTTTTTTGCGGGTCGAGACTGGTCTAATCATATTCTGTAATCCGCCGTCATTCTAAGGCTTCAAACACAGTGGGAGCGGCGTGGATGTCGGTAGCGGATGTAGGAAGGATTCCCGCGGCGGATTACGCTCTGACACTTTGTTCATACACAACAGGAATTATGTGTTTACGACACCCGCTTGCGGAATCCGCTATAGCGCTGCTCAACTGTATTTGAAGCCATAATCCTCAGCTCGACAATCCGACGTCTACCGTCTCTTTCATGCATATGATATGACCATACACAGCTCTACACTTCCCGGCACGGTCGTAAGAAGCATGTGGCTGACACTGGCATGGCCACCATTACAGATTTTAATTTTGACAACACTAAAAATTAGACGAAATTTGTCGCCAAATAATAGGTTGGGGAAAAAGTTTCTTCGCATTTTTTAAGAAAATTCAAAACATTTTTTAATATACATTATTTACATTTATCTAAAGTATGTAGGTACCATTTTGTTCGATAACTTTTTGCCATCTTGTAGGTAGGCACATGATCCCATTGCTACAGAAAATTTGGGACTTCTGATCAAAATACCGCGACAATTGGTTTTGGCAGTCCTCTCGTGATGTTAACCTGACACTGCCTAAAATTCTTTAGGCAGTGTCAGGTTAACCGACCGAAACAGGTGGAAATCTGAAGGTGCAAGGTCAGGACTATATGGCGGATGCATTAACACCTCCCAGCCAAACTCTCTTAATTTTTGCTGAGTGGCTAAAGATGTGTGAGGTCTAGCGTTATCATGATGAAAAACCACACCCCCTTCTGTTGATTAATTCCGGCCGCTTTCTCTCAACTTCTTGCTTTAATCTCATCAGTTGTTCGCAGTAGAGTTCAGAATCGATGGTCCTGCCTGGTGGTAACAGCTCATAATGAATACTGCCCTTCCAATCCCACCACACACACAGCATCACCTTGTAGCGAGTTAACCCGGGTTTCGCTACAGTCTGTGAAGCCTGACCGGCCTTTGACCACGACCTTTTTCGCACGTTCTTGTCGTACGTGATCCACTTTTCATCAACAGTTATCAGCTTCTTCAAAAATGGTTCGGTTTCATTACGTCGTAATAAAGAATCACAAATGAGTACACGGTTCATTAGGTTTCTTTCAGTGAGCTCGTGAGGTACCCAAATATCGTGCTTTTTTGTGTACCCGGTTTTTTTCAATTGCGCCAAAACTGTTTTGTCGTCAATTCCCAGTTCTTCAGCTACGTCGTAACTACTGATATGCCGATCTTGCTCCACTTTTTCAAAAATGGCATCCATTTTATCCGTAATAGGGCGACCAGAGCGACGTGCATCTTTGACATCAACATTTCCGGATTGAAAACGCTTAAACCAAATTTGTGCTACTCTCACAGACACTGCACTGGGTCCATAAACATCGCAAATATTTCGCGGCTTGCGTTGCATTTTTACCTTTTTTGTAGTAAAATTTTAAAATGTATCGAATTTCTTCATTAGATTCACTCATCTTGACAGTACGAAAAACAAATGAAAATCACACATTTTCCTAATTTGAATTTGGAATTATGTTCTTTAAAATTTAAACTTTCAATGATACCAAAACCAGACAGATACAAATAGTATAGCCAAAGAGATTTTATTTTAAGTTCATACATACTATAATGCGAAAAGACTTTTTCCCCAACCTAATAATTATATTATAGACGTTTTCAGTACCCGTCTGAACTTACATGAATACTTTCAGTGATTTTTAAGTGAAAACTTCTTTAGGCGTATTGAGCGATTTTTGGTAGTCAGAATTTGCCGGTCACAGGCTCAAAAGATTTAAGGGTTTTTAGGGGGGGGATGGGTGGCCCAGCTGGAGAGATTCTCCCCAACGTGACCCATTTTGAATCTCAAAAGCTAGGATACCTAGCGAAGATCTTTTCTCACGAATTTAGTCACAAATTAATCGGAATCAGTCGCCAAATATCAGAATCTGTCGGTCACTGGTTCAAAAGTTATATTATGCGTTTCTAGGTGGTCGATCTGGAGAGAATTTCCCCAGCGTGACCCGTTTTATATCTCAAAAACTAGGGCACCTAGCGAAGATCTGTTTTCTCCTAAAGGACAATGGGTCAATGGACCATGTCTAAGCCCAGTTGGAAAGAAAGCGGACTGTATAAAGGTATAAAGGTTTAATAGGTGGTTTACAATAATATAGTAACTAAGTATGGCAAATAGGTCTAAGCGCGGTCGTGGCGGACGATGCAGTCCTGCGCGATCATGTTGCGTCCCGCTGCCCGGTCCCCGCGCCGCGCCGCCGCCGCGCCGCCGCCGCTCCGTCCCGCGTTGCTCGTTGATATGACGCGCGATGTATGTGTGTGAACATATTCCCGGGCCAGCAATGGATGAGTTGACAAGTCCAGCCAGATTGATTGATTGGTTGATGAATGCATGAGGTTTATGCTGGTTGGTCCATGTTGATTAATTGTGGTATGAATGATGATCAGTCCAGGTAGGTAAATTAAAGAATGAATGGTCAGTTTGGCGGTCCATCTAATAACGGGCAAATTCTGTGGAATGCCCTTCTGATTGTGCCTGTTTGTACTTTAATGTCTGCTACACGAGCCTCTCCGTCAGGTCCCGGATAAACTTCAGAATTCGTCCCAGTGGCCAGTGTGCTGCAGGTAGCGCCTCGTCCTTCACGGTGACCAGCGAGCCCTTTGTGAGCGCGCCGTGTGAGCGTTGCCATCGCGTCCTTTGGTGCAACTGGGAAATATATTCCTTATTAAAGCGTCTCCAAAAATGCTGGCGCAGTAGCTCGACCTCGTTGATGCCTCGGCAGCCGTGATGGGTCACAGTCGGACATCTGTGGGTAAGGTATCACAGATAAAGTACGACCAATTAGAAAATGGAAGGGGGTGAGAGCTGATAGATCAGATGGATCGGCTGAAAGAGGTGTGAGAGGCCTCGAATTAAGGATGCCTTCTATCTGGACAAGTAATGTGTACATTTCCTCATATGGGAGGTGTGCCAAGCCTAGAACTCTTTTGAGGTGGTATTTTACTGATTTAACAGTACTTTCCCACAGGCCTTCGAAGTGGGGTGAGTAAGGGGGAGGTGAGTAAGGGTAGCAGTTAGGTATCGCGAATGGTGGACACGTTACGAAGCGCACGGGGCTCGGCGCGTGGACGCGTGTGTAGTTCTCGGCGGTCAGCGAAGCAAAGGGCCGAGGGCGCGGCTCGCTCGACGTAGACGCGTTGCCGGGGTGTCATGGCGGCGCGGGATGCGCTAGTGATGGGAAGCGCGGCGCAGGCGATTTCTGGTCGCGCAGTGTTGGCGCGAACACAGCCTTACCTCCTCCTTTGGTGTGTTCAAATTATAGAATACTTTTCTATATTTCGAAACAAACATTCCACCATATTTTATGACATCATACTGTCTAGAAACTGCTTAAAGTATTTTGTAATTGCTTGTACCAATGTATGAAGAAATTGAATTCTTTAATATCTTTGTAATTACACACCGAAAAAATCTGTAATTTGGCGAAAACTTGCAACTAATTAGCGACTAAATTTGGGAGATAACAAATCTTAGCTAGGTGCCTTAGTTTTTGCGATATAAAACGGGTCACGCTGGGGAAATTCTCTCCAGATCGACCACCTAGAAACGCTTATAACTTTTGAACCAGTGACAGACAGATTCTGATATTTGGCGATTGATTCCGACTAATTAGCGACTAAATTTGTGAGAAAACAGATCTTCGTTAGGTGTCCTAGCTTTTGAGATTCAAAATGGGTCACGCTGAGGAGACTCTCTCCAGCTGGGCCACCTATAAACCCTTATATCTTTTGAACCTGTGACCGGCAAATTCCGATATTTGGCGACAAATTTCGACTAATTAGCAACAAAAAATTTTCATGTTATCAAAATTAAAATCCCTGATGGTGGCCATGCTAGTGTCAGCCACACATAAGAAGCAACTCTAGCACGTAATTTGTTGTTTCAATACTACACTTCTGGACACATCTATTGGCCCACCTTAGAGTTTAGGTTTCGATGGCCCCTACCGAAATATAATTGCTAGATTGAACAAAAACTGTTGATGCAGTTTTAAACCTGATACATTTTACCATCTTTTTCGATCGTATTGTTTTAAATTTGAATTCAGAATACCATACGACATGGAGCTACGCCTAACAAGTCGGATATGTGCCTTGTTAAAGGCAATTGATTTTTGAATAAAAAACATGTTTTATCAAATAAAGGTTTAATTTAATAACGCGTGTTGCCTCCATGGGCATCTACCACAGCTCTCATACGATTAGGCATAGAGTTTATCAACCGCTCTATGAAATTTTGAGGGATCATCTCCCATTCCTCTTCTATGGCAGTTTTCAACTCCTGCATCGTCTGGGCAACTGGCTGACGAGCCCTAACACGTCTTTTTAGCTCGTCCCACATGTGCTCAATGGGGTTCATGTCTGGGCTTCTGGCTGGCCAGTCCATAACTGTGATGTTCACATCCCGAAGATATTCCCTGACGATGCCGGCCGCATGGGCTCTTGCATTATCATGCATAAAAAGGAAATTTGGGCCCACATAGTCCGCGTATGGTATCACGTGAGGTTCTAAGCACTCATGAATGTACCTTTCAGCATTTAATGTTGGCAGCCGTGGTCCTGTAACAACCTCAAGTTGAGTTTTGCCGCTCGCGGATATACCGCCCCAGACAGTCCATGAGCCACCGCCATAAGCAACCCTCTCTTCAAAGCAGCATTGTGCGAAACGCTCTCCCTTACGTCGGTAGACCTTCTTCCTTCCATCATTGCCATGTAACACAATTTTAGACTCATCAGAAAAGAGTACACGGCTCCAATCTTGCTGTGTCCAATTTAAATGACTGCGTGCGAAATGAAGGCGCGCTGTTCGGTGGGCTCGCGTTAGTTTGGGGCCATTAGCTGGCTTGTGTGGTACCATATCGCGTTCTTTTAACCTTCTCCGAACAGTTCGAGCGCTCACAGATACTCCGTGGAAGTCGCGAAGTTGGTTTTGTATCTCAATGGAGGTAAGGTGACGATTTCTCAAGCCGGTCGTCACGATGAACCGATCCTGCCTTTCAGTTGTGACCCGAGATCGTGGCCTTCCTTGGCGACGAACAAAGCCGCCAGTCTCTAGGTACCTCCGATAAACATTTCGGACCGCAGATCGACTTAAATTAAGTTGAGCACTCACGTTTCTTTGGCTGTGTCCGGCCTGAATAAGTGCCACAGCTTGGGCGGCGACTTCAGGTGAAGTATCCATAGATTATTGATAGAACCTCACCTTAATGTTAAGAATAAGTAATGTTTGTTGCAAAACCAAAGATATCAATCACTTTTTCAAGAATTAAATCCAAGTAAACCAATAAAACCAAGTTTTCTTAGTATTCGATTGTTTGATATCAACAAACAGGCTCCAAATTGTCTTTTGTTTCTTTAAATTCTGTGTTCGAAATTCAAAAAAAGACTATTGAATGAAATTGTGAATGTGCCAGGTTCAAAACTGCATAAAAACTTTTTGCTCGACCTAATATAAAATTTTAGCTAGGACCAAACGAAACTGAAAATACAAAAGTGGGCCAAAAGATGTGTCCAGAAGTGTATATGGTTGGGATTTTGAGGAAGAAGATTAGCGAGTCAGTAGGTAGGCACTGTAATTTGAAAATTAAAAAAAAAATAGTTATATCATAGTTTTCGAGTTCTGTTGACAGCCCCCTAACTGCCTATTTTTTTATTATTAATTAATCTTTACTGTCCACTGTTGGGCATGGGTCACATTTATACACTTAAAAATGTTGAATTTCATGAATCCACAGGCCAGGCAGAGATTTCGCAGAACATAAAATTCAAAGCCCTGCCTCATGTTTCGATACTAGTGACAATCTACTGGCAGTTGGCTCCTGGAACACAAGTATTAGTTTATACAATGTCAATGAAATGGGTGCTTACAAGAGTATTGGGAAAATGCATGGTCATGGAGGTAAGAAAGTATTTATGTGTATTTTTTGATCTAATAATTAATTAAGCAGTTCAACCACAGCAATCAAGGCTAGCATCAGCATGTGTGTGTAAGCGCAGGAGCTCTCGGTACCGTCCAAGACAATGGCAACGTCGGAAGTGTGTGTGCGATGGTGATCATGCGTGTGTGAGGGTGGGTCTGTGCTTTTGTGTGTTACGTGCTACTCGTCGTCATGCACACATTCACAGCGTGTTTGTACATTTGGTTACCACATGTAAAGCGCGCGTCGCTTCGAAAGATAAACAATTATGGTCTCTTCGTTCTTTCTTCTTCGATCTCGTTTTCAGGTGGAGTCACACAAGTAAAATTCGCGCCAGACGGTCTACGTATCGTATCAGGCGCACGCAAAGACCACAGACTACTAGTATGGGACATCCGATACTACCGGAGACCACTCAACATACTATCTCGCGTAGTGGATACCAACCAAAGAGTTTACTTCGATATCTCCCCGTGTGGCAGGCACTTGGTGACTGGTGGTACAGACGGAGTGCTAAGAGTATGGGATGAACAACAAGTGCATTGGAAATCCAGCTTGGATACTACTGCGGATCAAGGCGATAATGCTACTTATAAGGTTTGTATTTTCTATAACATAATTTCACGCATTGTTTCCCCTATGGAAACAGGTTAGGCAGAGGTTTACCTATAGTAGGTACACCCTCATTTCCCCAGTTATGTTTAAGTCCATGTAATAGGGGGCGAGCCTATTGCCATCAACCGGGCACAAATCCAGACTCCGGGCTGCTATTGAGAAATTCCAGATAAAAAGAAACCAATAACCACTGCTCGACCTGGGAATCGAACCCAGTGTTTTTTTAATTGTATTTTTTATTACTGTTTGTTGCGATTTGTGATAAGATCAACCTTTGTACTTTTAAAATAGGCCATAGGCCATGAATGCGATACTGTTCAGGATTTAACATAAAGCAACATTTGCAGGAACAACAGAGTTTACACCAGTGTTTACGTACGTTTTTCTTTACAGTTCCCCCTCCACAAAGATTGTTGCAACAGCATCTCCATACATCCGCTGCGTCCCATCTTAGCGACGGGCTCAGGACAATTCCACTTATCAGACCCAATGCTCTCACCACAAAAGAAATCTGACAGTGGCAAAAAGAATGTTAGTGAAGGTGTAACTCCAATAACTACAGGAGAAGTGGATTCTGACATAATTAATGATAGTACGGCTGTTGTTATTAAAGAAGAGGAATCCGATGAATCTGGTAACGAAAACGAACAATCGGCAATTGACGTAGACGTGAAATATTCTGACAAAAGTGAAAATAGTTTAGTTTTCTGGTGGATTGGTGATGTATCTGAATAGACCTCAATTTTATAATTTAATTATCATATCTAAGTTATCTAGTCTTTAATTAGTTATATGTTTCTAATCTTCTGACATAAAACCATGCAATTGATATGTTGTTTTTGATAAATTCATTTTGTGTTACCCCTTAAAATAAGTATAAAGAATAGTTACCGCAACGTGACGGTTTTGCACGTGGCGTTATCCGACTCGCCGAAAGTACTGTGGCAAAAGGCGAACGCGGCCATATAAGAGCACCAATTTAAAACGGATACAATGGATTATTATAACACTCGTTTTGGGTTTCAAAACAGCTCGTAATAAATAATTAAGTATTTATATAATATAATAGATTTTCGGTAGTACCTAGGGGTCAATCTCACGAACCTCAATGTGTCAGGTCAAGCAGCACCCTAATTGCGTTACAAAAATTTGTCTGCTCGACAACGTAAATAACGCAATGAATGTTGTTGAACTGTCAAAATGAAACCAACTCCTGATTGATAACGTGTTACGCAAGTAGGGTGCAGGTGTTCCCCAAAGTTCAATACCATTCCTACTCATGGTGGAAAACTAAACAACCGACTTTCAAACAAAATACTACATAGTGAAAAATAACTGTAATTTCAAAGTCTGGCTAAAAACTAAAATACAGATTTATAGACACCGACTTCCGAAATTACAGTTATTTTTCACTTTGTAGTGTTTTCAATCAATCGATATGTATCAATCACGTAAACATTGACAATTGCAAATTATCGTTTCGGGGACCTAGGGTCCCCAAAATGATCACGTGTGAGTAAAAAATAAAGGTTATAACAACAAATCGATTCAATTGTTTTAGACAAATAGGTAGCAATAACGTTGTATGAAAACAATCTCGGCTTGGTCGCTACTTTTGAACAAAGCTCAATTTGAGCGGAGGGAACAAAGGTAGGGGAGAGAGGAGTACAGTGGATCACTTTTTTTATAAGCGGTTCAAATTTGTGAATAAACAATAAATAAAAAAAAAAATACGGCTTTATTTGACAGAACGGGATGTTGGCGACCCAAATCTATTTCAACTTGAGCAATAACATCAATAGTTTTCTGGCAGTAACCGTTTTTTTAAAAGTTGGGAAATTATCCACTGTACCCCACATCTGGGTTACACTGGATCTTAAAGTAGGGTACTGTGGATCGTAGTGGGGTACAGTGATTGAACACATGGAATTACCATGCTTTTTTAATGGGTTATAGTGAACTGTTTCAATATAAATATGAAATAAAAGATTAATTTGTTTAATCAATGCTTTTAATCAAAATTATCTTATTCTTAATCACAAAATTCTCAAAACTTAAAAAAAAAACCTTATAATATCTTTGCAAAGTTGTGTATGGAATGTTTTTTAGTGCAGCAACTTTTCTTCTTTCCAAAATGAGATCGTTCGCCTCCTTCATCTGTTCTTGACTCACGAGACCAATATTAGTTTTACTTGTGCGGTTCCGGACCATGTTGTTAGTCTGAAATAATTACCAAATTAAGTTAGGTATGTAATATTTATCGGTCCACAGAGTAAAACAGTCCACTGTTCCCCGACACGCCATATTTGAAAATGTATCACGTTTTTACGATTAACTTAACCTAAAAGACAAGCGCACCGCTTTATTTTGAGAGCTTAATAAATCATTATTTAGGAAATCTAATCATATTAATACAATATGAAATAGTTTTTAGAGTAGAACATTCAATGAATACCGGTGAAAAAATAGATTTAGTACTTACGGGCGGTGAAATGGCGGCTACACGTGTTTCCACAGCGAGAGCGTCAAGGGCATTGGTGGTCGGGAGGGGAACTATCAGAATGTCCGTTTCATCGGTGTGCGGTGTGTGTGTGTAACAAATAGACAAGGAGTTATATAAGTAGATCCACTGTGCACCACGGTCCACTGTACCCCTCTCTCCCCTACCTTTATTGATAAAGGTATTGAAGTTAACAACTGATAGGTACTCTTTGATAGCTGACCCGGCAACACGAGGCGCGTTCATTTTAAAGCCTACCTTAGTTGAACGTAGGTACAGTCGGCAACAGAAGTCGGTTAACACTGCTACTTTTTGACATCTAAATTAACACAAAATGCTACACAAACTGCCTTTTTTTTCGTTTAAATGTTAAGAGGTAATGTTCTTAAAATTTTAAGTAGGTACTTTTGTTCCGATTTGAATTAAATATTTCACTTATTAATTAAGTTTAAAAAACTGCAAGTGTTAATCGACTTTTGTTGCCGACTGTACCTACTTAAATGGTAAAACGAGAGTAAAACTTATTCGTTTTATTGCCAAGCGCGGGCGTAACAATTTGTAATATTTAACAACTCTTTTCAAAAAGATATTATCATTTGATTTAGGGCTACGTTACAAATTCGTTTGAGTTATTTGGTCTCGGTATTCGCATTGTTGGGCTTATTGGTTTAGTTCGCCTACGGACTGGAAGTTTCTAGGGCTTTTTAATGACTTGCGAAGCGTTATGTTTGATAATTAGCAAACATTTTGTTTTAAATTAAACTTTTGCTAACAATAAATCCTGCCCTAAATTTACTCTGATTTATTTTTATCCACAGGTGTCACTGACTTATACCTAAGCGTGAACAATTTCTGATTTCACTTATAGGTAGGTAAGTATTTAACCATTCTTCCGTCTAGGCGGCTGTTCTTTCTGTGCTGGATTGCATTTACCATTTCCAGAAAATATGGAAACCTAAAACTACAGTCTATATATTTTGCTCTCTTATTTGTGGGATTTTGTAACACAAAAAAGAGATCATTATTGTACCTATCTAATACCTAATAATGTAGGTATGTCATGAATGAGAGCATGGATGTCGATGGCTATAAGAGTAGGGGAAGACCAAAAAAACGATGGATGGATGTGTGAAAGATGATATGGCTAGAAAGGGTCACTACGGCGAGATGACGACTAATAGAGAAGTATAGTAAAAAAACTTTTTTACAAAAAAATACAACCGACTTCCAAAAACAACACTACAAAGTGAAAAATAACTTTAATTTCGGAAGTCGGTGTCGGTGTTAAATGTATTTTCGTTTTTTGCCACCGACTTCCGAAATTAAAGTTATTTTTCACTTTGTAGTGTTGTTTTTGGACGTCGGTTGTATTTTTTTGTAAAAAAGTTTTTATTTTTCACTTTTTAGTTGTGGTACCTACCCCACACAAATTCTAATACCACTACCTGCAAAACAAACAAGAACATCATCCATATAAAACTGGGGAAAAAATACGTATTATTGAAGCTAACTCAAAAACTACCAAAGCAAAGTTAATCAATTTTATATGGGACCAACTGTGATGTATACCCTCTCAAATAAAACAAAAAAAAAAATCCAAATCGGTCCAGCCATCTACGAGTAATCGGGGAATATACATAAAAAAAAAAATAAAAAAAAAAAAGGTTCCGACGAATTGAGAACCTCCTCCTTTTTGAAGTCGGTTTAAAAGGGACAGACATGTTGCGCCGACCCCAAATAGGTATATTGGGATAAGGGCAGGAGAATGATGATTAATTATGTAGAAGAGCTCTTATCAATTGCTTGCCCGGCAATATGCTTTTAATGTTCAAGTAACTTATATACCTACTTAATTAGTTGATACTCGTACATGCAGACGTTACAGACATCCTTTTTTTTGAAGTCGGTTAAAAATAATAATACATCTTAGGCGTGCCTACGAGAGAGAGGGCCTTGTGGCTAAGTATAAGCAACAGCCGCACGGGTCCATCGATCAGGTTAAGCTACGCTTGCCGCGGTCGGTCCGTGGATGGGTGACCATCTTCACATACCAAGACCCCTCGGAAAGCACGTTAAGCCGTTAGTCCCGGTTGTCATTCGTGAATCTTTGACAGTCGTTACGGGTCGCCAGAAGCCCGGAAATCTGACAACCATCAGTCTTACCAAGGGATATCGTATTACCCAGTAACTGGATTGTGGAGGTCAGATAGGTAGTCGCTCCATGTAAAATGGTAAAATAGTAATGGTAAATGGTAGGTATTCAGCTGCATCCGGTTTGACTGGAAGCTGACCCCAACATAGTTGGGAAAAGGTTACGCAGATGATGAGGCGTGCCTACGAGTAGGTAGGTCCTACCGATATATCGTAAGTAATACTGGTTGGTTACGAAACATGTTTATGAGATAATTCAATATAGGTACTTACCAATTGAGAAATAAGTGAGCCTTGACTCATTTTCTTGTGAGGGTTATCTATTTAGATCGACTTTTGTAATAACGACATTGGTTCCATTGGAAATGGCCATCAATGCTAGGGCTTTCAAAGTTTACCTAAATAACTGTAAAAAGACTTATTTTATGCAGTTTTTGTCTGAGTAAGTGTACGCGCGGCTACACATCAAGCTATACATTTCCAGTATAAGCTGATCTCGCATTGTATAGGATTTCCTTACGATGAGAGGTCAGTGTAAACTGGAAATGTATAGCTTGATGTGTAGCCGTGTGTACCTACCTACCTATGTAGATACCTAGTTATGTTTTTGTGAATCGGTAGGTTCTTGGTTCAAAAATCATTACCTAAATATCAGGTTTGCTAATAACGACGGGCTTACTATGAAAACCATTAATGAACCAGTAAGAAGAAATCGAATAGTTATCAGTGATTTTAAAAGTTTAGTGTAGGTACTTAGTTATATTTTATTTATAACAAATCGTGTAATTAATCTGTGATTTACAATCCGTCTCCTTCCAAAAACAAATAGAAAATAAAAAAATTCCAATCAAGATTTTAGAGTAGTGAAATCTGCCCCACCTAACCGAATTAGTGGGGAAGATTCCACTACAAAATTTTAGGCATTCCAACACATTCCACATTTGCAGTGGGGCGGCTCGCCGGGGCAAAATGGAAAGATTCATAATTTTCCCACTACTGGGAGTCGGTTCAGCCGGTCTATTCTTTAAAAATCTCACCGTGAAATCTTAGTGAGCTTGAAGTGAGCTGTCATTTCACTAGATGTTAGGGATTGACACTATTGACATCTCACTTCACCTAAGTTTTCAGTAGGTAATTTTTATTCTGTTTTTGGTTTTGTGTGAATCCGCTAGCATCAGGTGGAAGGCAACTCATTTTAAGCTCACTTCACCTAAGTTTTTACGGTGTGATTATTACAGAATAGACCGGCTGGTCACCCAGGCAGGTCTCCTCTCAGTGAGAGAGTGGCCACCACGCGGGCTTCGTATTTCGTTCTAGGACGTGTTAGTTAGCTTACTGCGTTTTTGTTCAACGTTTACAGAACAGATCCAGGTCAAGAACAGCACCCTAATTGTATAACATATGTTACTACTAATAGGAATCAGCACCCTAATTGCGTAACACACTATTTATCAATCGGAGTTGGTTTCATTTTGACAGTTTAACAACATTCATTGCTTTATTTACGTTTTTGAGCAGACAAATTTTTCGAACATATGAAGCAATATGGATTAGCAATTTGTTTCAAAATGAAACCAACTCCGATCGATAATGTGTTACGCAATTATGGTGCTGAATAATTTTAAAGCAAATTGCTAATCCACCACAGTCATATGTTCGAAAAATTTGTCCGCTCAGCAATGTAAATAACGCAATGAATGTTGTTGAACTGTCAAATTATTTCAGATTGTAAGAAGGGAAATGTTCCCATCCCCTAAACGCGAACTCTACACATACAGCGTAGCGTTATCTAAATGAATGAGCTATTATAACCACAAGTTTGAGCAGGGCCTCGACAAATACGAAGACTCAAAACGTAAACGTAGACAGCCCTAAGATAAGACGTTATTTCAAGGTAACCTCGCCTTTATCATAAGGCTTTTAAACTGAGACGTGCCCCGTACTATGAAGTTACCTTAGTGTCCATCTGTTAAGAATCACGTGCCGTACCTAATTAATAGTACCTAGGTAATTTTTAAGGTAGCAACACTCAGCGTGATTCGAGTATCTACTAATTACAGAATTAGGTAATTGTAGGTACCTAGTACAGTCAGCAACAAAAGTGGATTACCACTTGCAGTTTTTTAATCTTAATTATTAGGTGAAATATTTAATTCAAATCGGAATAGAAGTACTTAAAATTTTAAGATCATTAACTCTTAAGAGTTAAACGAAAAAAAACCATTTTATCGAATAATTTTGTGTTAATTTAAATGATGTCAAAAAGTAGCAGTGTTAACCGACTTCTGTTGCTGACCGTACCTATACAGAATCAACTCATGATAGCCCAGTGGTCAAAAGACCTAGCTTCTCATGCACGAAGTTCTGGGTTCTAATCCTGGCAAGTACCAAAGTGACTTTTTCAATTAGAGTTTATCTTGGACATTACTAACATAACATTGGTGAAGGAAAAACATCGCGAGGAAACATGGAGTTATTTAATATAAGTTTGAAATCACCAACCCTTCTTGAGCAAGCGTGGTGATCAATGCTCGTGCCTTCTCTGTATGAGAAGAGGTCTTTGCCCTGCAATGAGACAGTAATATGTTGATATTTATAGAGGCATGAGGAACAGGGTGTAAAGTTCACTCATCCTCCATAGAAAAGGGAGGATTCTCCGACCAGACGGGTGTTGTGTCTGGTGGGCCACTGCCCGACGGCACAGTAAATATATACAGTAAAACATCTTCATACAAACGTGCCGCTCTCGGTTTGAATGTGTGCGTGCGCGCCGCGCGCCATGTCAGCACGCGATTTCACGCACACGCTAGCATAATATATGGGGGAATAAGGTGGCGGCAGTGCGGGCTGTGCAGCGCGACTGTGAGCACGCGCGTACGCTACATGACCGCTTGCGTTCGTCAACTCTCGCCGGCGCGGGCGGCGGACACTTGTCGTAAATTACGAGTATCATGACTTCAAAAAGGGGAAAAAAATATTGTAGTGTTTTCGGGTGCCTCAATAATGATTTCGCAAACCCGGACTTATCATTCTTCATACTTCCTACTCAACCAGAAATGTAAGTACCTACTTATACTTAAATATTATTAGAAAATATGGTATTGTATTGTTTATTTCACAGTTTATTTGCTTTATTAAGAGCGTAGCCGAGTCGCATTTTTCTGAATACTATGTTTAGAGCTAAAGTTTATTTTAAGAAGTCTAGTTTTACTATAAAATAGAGGATTGAGTACGAAACATCGTTTAGGTAAACATATTTTTCGCGTAGGTATAGTTGTAATAAGGGCAATTTCACAATAATTAATATTGCAAATTAATTACTTTTGAAATTATTATTTTTTCTATTGTCTGATGTGTTGTTCAATCCAAATATGGTTCCGGTAGTCTGACGATCGACTTATATACTTGTGTGTACATCGCATTTTTTTGGCCGGCGTTCGGGTCGGCCACTTGACACTTGTTTTTGTTTCGCTTATCGTATGAAAAAAATGTGTTAAGAGGTCTGTTCTTTTTGTTTATTATTGTAAGGTGATGTGTATTATACTAAATGCAACAGTTATTTTTGTTAGATATGGTTTCGAAAAGGACCACGTCAACATTAAAATTGGCCGGTCAATTTACGATCAACTGAATGATGTAGAATTTAAGATGCCCTGTCCATGCTTTCCCAAAAGCTTTTTACAAAAACTTTACATAAGAATGAGAATTTACTTTACATTAACAAATAATAATAAAGCGTTCCGGACGTGCAGAAACAGGAGAAAAATTTTCTCGGTATCAAATTTGTAACTTAGTATAATAAATGTTATGTGAATAAAAGCTTTTTATTTTTACTAAATTTATAAATTGGTAAAATATTCAATCATAATATGCTTTTTATTTTATAAATTTAGATCAAGTGCTGCTTGTTCGAAAATATTAACTAAAAGTAAAAGTGACAACCCTGGGTATCAACGCAAGAGTAGGCTAATAACTCGGCGGGCGGCCTTAGATAACCTACTGTATATTTATTTACTGTGCCGACGGTTGATGTCGGGACGTTGTATATATAGGTACTAGTCGCGTGGTAAACTCTGATTGCACGATGCAGGATTGCGTGATGTCAGTGTGACGCGTAGTTTACGAACTACGCGTCACACTGACATCACGATCGTCAGATTCCGCCACAATATTATTTATTTAAGTATTAATTTATCATTAAACGCAAACTCAAAGCAATTTCAAATAAACCAATTACAGGCAATTTTGAATTATCAAGGGGTCGGTCAGTCAGAAAGATGAAGCTAGGCGCCCATTCCAAAGCGTAGTAGGTACCTCTGGAGAAAAATGGGCAAGAAACTCCACGGACACTCTTTTAAATCAAGATATGGTTACAAAATAATGGTTACATCAAAAAATAAAAAAAACAATTTAATTTAAATTGTTTTTTTTTTCCAGCCTTCATTGACAGCGCCCGTTCACGAACCTGACGCATGGATTAGCTAAATGATCCAACACGCACCACCATCAGCGAGGCATTAGAGTGAGCATGACATACTCTCACTCTCTTAAAAAAAAATCAATCTGAATAATCAGAAATCTTTTCTGGATTTGCGTAGTGCGTGCGCGTGCGTAGACTTAGTCATTCACTATATTGAAGTGAAGTACCTACTCTAATATCAAGTAAGTTTACCGCAGGTAAGAAAGTATCCCCTAAAAAAAATACATTTTATAAAAGAAAATGTTCCTAGTGATAACCTTGTTACAAGTACCTATTACACTTAGTAATTGTCTGGTAACGATAATATTGATTGCTGCGATTAGCTAATGGAATAAAATTGACCCATTTTTCGCAGATGCTACCGTTACAAGCACAATTCTGAAATTAAAAAAAAAAAATGTGGTAGGTAATTTGTAATATCAATAAATAGTATCAAGTGGTCGTTAGATTTTGTAACTCGAGTTCAAACGGCTACTTGAAAAGCTTTTTAAGACATTTTCGTTAGGTACTTAGTAGATTTATTTTGTAATAGTAACTACGTACTAGAAAATTTTATTTATATACCGTACATCTAAGACACGTAAGCTAGAAGTTCTAGAAACTCAAGCATATCCTTATCTTACAAAACAAAATTTCAAACAAACATTGCGTTTTACGAGTGGTTTCGTAGCTGGCGTAGGCGATAGATATCTCGTAGCCGTAGCGGGCAGCAAATAAGTCGGCGTCGTAGACAGCTACAGCGCTACGGCGTAGCCTTCGTAGCAAAATATTGCTTTACAGAAGGCTTATTTGATAAGGAACTGAGAAATGGATTACAACGTAACTGCAATTTGAAAAACTACTACTGCACTGCGTTTAAGCGATAAGTATTTTTATCTAGTTGATTCTAAGGGCAGTTTTCTTTTGCATTCTTGGACCATTAGGGCATTTCTATTTTGTATCACTATTGTGTTAACACAAGGAAGCTACGCAAAGAAATATGTCTCAAGTTTACTGCCCCAGAGTGATGTTTTGTTTGCTCAGCCATGCCGGTGATTTATTACTCTTTTATGGTAGATACATAGCACGGTCCAACTTTCTATTGTCAGTCAGCTAGATTGAAATACTAGTTTCTGCCCTGACTTTTGTTTACTGTTTTATTACTTTCTGTTTATAAAATAAAAATAAGTGATTTTGTATATACATTAGTAGCAGTTGATAATAACGTGATTAAATAGAAAAGTGCGTCGAACTTAAACGATTAATTTCATGGCTACGTTTGTAACCAGTCGATGCTAGTTACACTTGAGCTAGTGCCATTTGAGCGCTTACAATGATTTAGAAGAAAATCAAAAAATATTTAAGTATCTAGATATAGATCTAGAAGACTTTCACAACCTGGGTAAAGCAACTACATAATAGGTTGGGGAAAAAGTTTCTTCGCATTTTTTAAGAAAATTCAAAACATTTTTTAATACACATTATTTACATTTATCTAAAGTATGTAGGTACCATTTTGTTCGATAACTTTGTGCCATCTTGTAGGTAGGGACATGATCCCATTGATATAGAAATTTTGGGACTTCTGATCAAAATACCGCGACAAGTGGTTTTGGCAGTCCTCTCGTGTTGTTAACCTGACACTGCCTAAAGAATTCTGAAGAGACCGAAACAGGTGGAAATCTGAAGGTGCAAGGTCAGAACTATACGGCGGATGCATTAACACCTCCCAGCCAAACTCTCTTAATTTTTGCTGAGTGGCTAAAGATGTGTGAAGTCTAGCGTTATCATGATGAAAAAACACACACCTTCTGTTGATTAATTCCGGCCGCTTTCTCTCAACTTCTTGCTTTAATCTCATCAGTTGTTCGCAGTAGAGTTCAGAATCGATGGCCCTGCCTGGTAGTAACAGCTCATAATTAATAATGCCCTTCCAATCCCACCACACACACAGCATCACCTTGATGCGAGTTAACCCGGGTTTCGCCACAGTCTGTGAAGCCTGACCGGCCTTTGACCACGACCTTTTTCACACGTTCTTGTCGTACGTGATCCACTTTTCATCACCAGTTATCAGCTTCTTCAAAAATGGTTCGGTTTCACTACGTCGTAATAAAGAATTACAAATGAGTACACGGTTCATTAGGTTTCTTTCAGTGAGCTCGTGAGGTACCCAAATATCGAGCTTTTTTGTGTACCCAGTTTTTTCCAAATGCGCCAAAACTGTTTTGTGGTCAATTCCCAGTTCTTCAGCTACGTCGTAACTACTGATATGCCGATCTTGCTCCACTTTTTCAAAAATGGCATCCATTTTATCCGTAATAGGGCGACCAGAGCGACGTGCATCTTTGACATCCAAATTTCCGGATTGAAAATGCTTAAACCAAATTTGTGCTACTCTCACAGACACTACACTGGGTCCATAAACATCGCAAATTTTTTTCGCGGCTTGCGTTGCATTTTTACCTTTTTTGTAGTAAAATTTTAAAATGTATCGAATTTCTTCATTAGATTCACTCATCTTGACAGTACGAAAAACAAATGAAAATCACACATTTTCCTAATTTGAATTTGGAATTATGTTCTTTAAAATTTAAACTTTCAATGATATCAAAACCAGCGAGATACAAATAGTATAGCCAAAGAGATTTTATTTTAAGTTCATACATACTATAATGCGAAAAGACTTTTTCCCCAACCTAATATATACAAATATTCACAGACTAGCGCAGATCTTCAAACCATTTCCAGGCGGCCTTTTACGATTATTGTGACCACACAATACCCAACTGCCTTATTCTTGTATGTATGTACGCGACAACTCCAAGATTTACGAGGTAAGCAAACGAACATCCGCTTCTCTTCGCGCCGCGTCGCAATCGTATCGTATTCACATCTCCTTATAATATACTAGCTTCCAGCTGCCCGCGACTTCGTCCGCGTGAAAATTCTACAACATCAGTTTTAGTATATGCAAAACCCGAAACACGTGTCTAGTATTTTTATGTAAAGAATCTATGTACAAAATTTTAAAACTGTATCATGAAAAATCACAAACTTATAAGCTTGTTATGTTACCTGGTTGTCCGTATAAAAACATGATCACCACGCGGCGCTCGCTGTGCGCCCGTGCCTAGTGCCGCTAAGACCTGCAGTGACTTGTGTTGGTCGCGCGGTGTCCATATTGTAATTTTTTTTAAAGATTTTTGGGGCAAAATATAACACGGTATAAAAAATATTGTTATCGATTCATTATTTATTCTGAACAAACTATATTCAGGTTTCGCATAATTACCTATACTAAAAATAATTTTGTATATGACACTCGGCAATACTGTAGCTTCCCATTAGTGAATCTTCTGGATGGGTTGCACCATCTTATTTTAACCGCACTGAAGGTGCGATATTTGTTATTGTTAAGAGGGCTGCCGCATTTTGTCACCTCTCTCGCTCACACAGGATCAAAAAAAAAAAATGTTTAATGAAAAGATGCTTTTTTGAAAAATTTAATCAATTAGCAAACTAGTTAATAATATTAATTTAATACGTAATTATTAAAAACACATTTTTATTGTGGCGTTTATTTAACTCATCTCAAAAACAGAAAATACTTTTTGAGCTTAGTTTATTAAATAACACAATAGAAATGTATTTTTATAATTAGGTACCTATTAAATTAATATTATTTACTAGTTCGCTAATTGTGAGCGAGAGAGGTGACAAAATGTGACCGACCTCTTAAAGTAGGATGGTGCAACCCATGCTTGTTAAAGTACCTGTTAGACCAAAAATGGGTTGTTCCATTTGACAATTTGTTAGCTGACGTCATAACTTTAACTGTAACCTTAACCGCCCACGCTTCGCTGATTAATGTTATTGTTAAATATCTGTCACTTTTGTCAGACGCGTCGAATATCATGTCCCTGCTCTGAACTCATTTAACATGACGGTGCGGTACAACAACATGACGGTGTTACTGTTAAAATTATCTTTGACGGAAACTATAACGTAGCCCTTGGTGCAACCCAACAAGTGTGTCAACAAGACAAGTGTGTGGCATAAATATCACGAAAAAATATACATAGTTATCTAAAGTTTTTGTTTGGCCTAAATTTCAGCAACGCGAATATCGTTCGCTGACGCAACCATTAGGTCCTCACGTGTGCAGGTGACAGGACGAACGGTGCAAGATGGGAGGTGAGCCATTGTCTGTGGAGAGACACCGGAGATCTGAGCCGTCCATGAAACCCCACCTGTGGAGGTTACTTGTGTACGAAGTCTATTTAAGGTTTTCCAAGTAGGCCACGGTAACTTGTGCATGGATGGAAGGCTCTCTGATGGTTCAATACACCACTAATTTTTAATTAGTACAAATACTTAAAGGGCTTCTTAGAGAAGGTCTTGTCATTATACGTAAAGTCTCAATGAATAATATTCATAAACAGCAAAGTTATTAGCGTTTTTTTATATCCCAAAATGTCACTCAGTTTATGGAAATATTGTACAGGATCATGGAAAAGCACTGCGCGTAGTATTTTCTAGTAGCAATTGTCCGAATGATTGATTCAATTATGAATTTACCAATTATGACAATTTTCGTCGACAATTTTGGGATTTCATTTTTTTTTACTTTTGACTACACAAATACGATCAGTAACCGGTACTGATAGATCCCCATTTTTTTTTGTACTAATAAAAAATAGTAGTGTATAGAAATCAGGAGGTTTAAAAAGTTCTTGCCAAAGATCACATCTTACTGTGGAGGGGTTGCCATCGGCTGGACTCACGCACCCAAGGAAGTTTTTGCGGCTTTTAAGCCTCTGTGGCACTTGGATAAAGTTGTGCTTTGGGTGGCGAGGGTATCCTGTACTGAATGAATTAATGAATTTTCGGAATCCGATCAGCAGTTCCGAAGATTACCCCCTGCATACAAACTCACAAATTTTACGTGCTTTATAATATAACTAGCTTTTGCCCGTGGCTTCGCCCGCGTGGAATTCGGGATTTCTTCCACGGGAACGTACTACTGAGATCCTATGTCCTAGCCCAGGCCATGGTTTTCCGTGTGCCAAATTTCATTGAAATCCGTTCAGCGGTTGAGGCGTGAACACGTTACAGATAGACAGTTTCCTTTGCATTTATAATATTAGTATGGATAAGTATATAGGATGTATCAGAAAGGTGATGTGGTCAAATTTAAGGGTGTGGTACAGACCATTAAACTGAACAACTTTTTCCACGGGACCAACATCTTAATCGAGAAAAAATAATCACCCGTCCCATACATTTGAGTCGAGTAGGTATTGAAGTTTTGTACGGGACTGCTGATATTTTTTCACGATTACGATGTTAGTTCCATGGAGAAAGTTGTCCAGTTTGATGGTTTTGCCACACCCTTAAACTTGACCACACCTTTTTGATACACCCTGTTGTAGTTCTCCTTATAATATATTCAAATTCATGCAGTGCTCACGGGTTTTATAGTACCTACTAAGATTGTTATTTGTCTTGTGGTTTATCGTGTTTTCATGCACGCAGTAAATATGGAGTGTTCAGAATGGCCAATAATCTTGGACCACAGCACGGTAAACATCATTTTTATAGGTCATTATTCCACGTTCCTATTTGCTTACGATTTCTACTGGCGTGGACTTTGGATAGCGGCGTTCTGTATTTTCTGCTCATCCCAAATGATTTGTACTTGGGAGTTATATTGCGATATACAGTTTCAGATATTAAAAACACCTACCACGTAACACCTACCTACCTACTTCAAAAACAGGGCACCTGTGACTATAATAATCTTTAATGGGAATGTCGGCCATCATAATTTATACTGGATGATACTTCCCCAAGGATCCTTCTCAATTTAATAAGCTCATTAATTGTTAGGTAGTTGTTCATAACATCTGAATCCGTGCGATACACGCTTCAAAAGATGATCCAGTTCTAATTTCGATCAGTTTTTCCTCATCTCTTAAAAATCCATAGGTACCAGGTGTGTGTGGATATTGTAAAGGCCTTTTTAATTTTTTTTTTTGTGAATGTGAAATCACCCGATGACTTCTCCCGCTCTGGGCGGAGCGGGAGGGCGTGTCAGCAGCCTTTTGCCGACTAAAACCCACCCGTGTTCCTTCAGTTGCCTGTGCCAGGGCCACGGTATCTCTTTCGAACAACCCGCGTCCCCGGCGGCATTATAAAGGCCTGCGGCGCATACGGCGCATACCATTGCATCACTTGAATTAAAACATTAGACAAGACTTTCGTGTATCAACTATCAAGCCAAACTACCGCAGTTTTGCTTGCTCAGTTCGGCCTTTCCAATGTATGCTTAAATCCGCAAGAGAAAGATCCATCCATCACTTTTCCACAAATCCCTACTTAAATTAATAACTTCGGTGTAAAAGCCGTTTGTTTAAGACAGATGGCGCCACTATTACGTTAGTCTGTTTATGTTCGTAACTTGAGAAATTAAATAATCGTCTGGAAAGTTAATACAAAAGTGATTTATGGATTTGGTCGTTCTAATTTTTTATAAAACTTTCTAGACTGTTAGGTTTAGACCTAGTTTCACCATACCATGTTAGTTAGTTTAATCTTCTGTTAACATGTTAACGGGACATTAAGAGTAGTGAGGGTTTCACCTTGCGCTAATCCATCATTAAATGTCTTAATTCTGTTAGAACGTAAAATACTATTAACATCGATGTTTATTTTAATGGCTGGTTTACTAATGTCCGATAATGAACAGTTTGGTGAAATTGGCGCTTAGATTTTCACAAGCCCCTGGGTTAATGGGGTGGGTGGGATACCTCATGGTAAGACTGGTTGTCAGACTTTCGGGCTTCTGGCTACCCGTAACGATCGCCTATCACAGATTTACAAATGGTAGCCGGGATGAAGGGCTAACCGAGCTAACCGAGGCACGAAGGGATCTCGATATGAAATGGATGGTCACGGTCACGGTCCAACCTCAGCTAGCGTTGCGTGACCTTGAAGATAGACCCGTGCGACTGTTATTATTTGGCCACGAGCCCCTCCGGGGACTACAGGACCTAAAGCGCAGTCAATGTCAGACTGCGTGAAAAGAAAGAGAAGCGCGATGACACAATCTAGGTAATTTATTGCAAAATATGAAGCAATTATCTAATTTACAACAAATCTCAATAGATTTCAATCAATATTGGACTAAAAAATTAAAACACTACTGTAGCTTGTCCACTCTGAAATGACGCGCCCCACTACCGCATTTACCTTAGTGTAGGTACGCGTCATTTCAGAGTGGACAAGCTGTACCTACCTATGTTGCTTGTAGAATGTAGAAAAATCCATCACTGGATGCAGTTTTTGGCATTTGAAATTTTATGGTACCTATATTTTTAATTATAATTATAATTGTTAATGAAGGGATAAACTGTTTTTAAAGATTATTAAGATGTATGTTTGAAGATTTTTTTGGTGCATTAAAGTATGTTTAATTATGTTTTGAGTTTTCATTTAGCATGCGTTCGCTATCATACTCCGATGTTATTTTGTGGACAATAGTGTGTTTGTGGACAGTAGTTGAAAAAATGTATAACGCACACTAAATAATAACGCACGCATAAAGTAGTTATTATACAATAACTACTTTATTAATGCTGTAATATATAACTGTTTTTGTCCCAAATAAATAAAATAAATAAAAAAAAAAAACACTGTATGCGAAAAGGACTTGAAAATATCATATATTTTTTATTTGTCAAAATTATTTACGGTTTATGAGATACACTGCTTTAAAAAAAACACCTTTTTGACAGTTTTCAAGAAATCTCAGCCTTAATGATTAAAAACCATAGTATTATACATGCAATCATTCTGATTTTTTGTCAGATTTTTCTAATTTTATACGATTTTATTTGCACTTTTACGACATAATTCCGGTGCGCTTGAGAGTCTTCTATCTCGCGCGTCAAACTAGACAGCCATAACGCCATTTCACTTACACACCGAGCTAAACCACGCTTGGTTGTAGGGCCTTAAAATATTTTTTGGTGGTTCCTATCGCACTACGATTAGGTTCACAATGCAATGTATTTCACACGCGTGCGAATTTTCATTTTCCAACACGTGTGCGGGAATAAAAATTGCCACACACTTATACCTATACTTAGTCCAAATTGGTTCAATGCCTCTATTCACACCGTCTCTATTCGGATGTGAATGGTTTTTATAATCTCGGCAATGAGATTATGCGACATTACAACGTTCATATTTTTTGAATATTTAAATAATGTTTATAAATAGAATATCATCAAAAACCATGATTATTACAATAAAAAAAACGTTTATGAACAAATTGACATTTATTTGTGTTCTAAACTCAAAAATATTCGAATTTTCTAGTTTTCATATTAGGCTGTTTATCGGCTTTATACCTTTGCTTCTACTTCAACCTGGCGAAAACAAAGCGCGGAAAAAAGAAAATTTAAATCATAGTTTCCTAATAATTCATGACAAAAATATTTTTCGTTATTTTATTTCTTCAAAAGTGTATTGAAAAACGTCGTTTGATACACGTGGACATTTGTTATTGCAGTTCTCGGCTCAAAAACAACCTCGCCTACGGCTCGGGTGTTAATTCCGCCTCGAATGCAATAACAAAAATTCTCCACTTGTATCAAAATGTAGGTACTATTTTGAGGTATCTTCGTGATTTTTTTCTATCCTATCAAATTATTTGTTTTATGTTTTCAACACACTATCTAACTAGCATAGGTATATCCTGAAATATCATATATTTTGCTGACTTTGTTTACTGCAGTAGATCATATACTCTTAGGCATTATAAAACATGCGTTTAGTAACATTTAGATCCTGTAGTCCCCTTAAAAATTAATAAAATAAAATATGAAGAGTTTAAACTTTTTAGAGTAGTCAGAAACTCTCTGAAACTCTCACGGCACGGCACCGTATGTTAACTGACTATTAACTTGTTTTCCTTCTCGATTCCTCAAAGTTTGCCAGCTTTGCCGAAAGTTAGTTCACAACAGGCATAGCCTAAGGGCAAGATTCAAAGATCGCACTCTGATTTAACTCTGAATATGAACCTTATTCACATGCTTATATGATGTTCATATTCGTACAAGCGAATGTGAGCAATCATTTCATTCGAATATGAACATTAATACAATAAGGATAATTTTTAAATTCGTATTCGACGCCAATTTTCCTTACCAAAGTAAAATCAAAGGGCGGTTTGTGAATCTTGCCCAAAGTTTCTCATTGACGAGTTTCTGAGTTTCCGAGTTTTCGTATTCAATAATATTTGTTATATCTTCAACTGAATTATAATAAGATTCTGAATTGTTTAGCATAAGTTCGCCTTCTACAAAGTATACCTAGGGTGTTTGAACATACTATAACTTCTACGACCACGTTGATTATAACTTTTCGATAGTTTAAATTTTGAAGTTTTTAAAGAAAAAAGAAAACACGTTTATTTGCAGTAAACATGACGCAAAGAAAGCAATTAAATCAAATTGTTTATTCTGTAAATAGGATATCGGAATCAGTTATTTTATTATTTTTTTTCATAAGGGAAAACAAACAATAGTAGGTAATTATATTTAATATAAACAGAAATAACTCCCACTACATTTTCCACAGATTACAACTTAATATATTTATAAACTGACTAGCTGTGCACCGTGGTTTCACCCACGTAGACCGGGATAAAACGTAGCCTATGTGTTAATCCAGGGCAGCTAACTACATACCAAATTTCATCCAAATCGGTCCAGCCGTTTGAGCGTGAAGAAGTAACAAACATACAAACACACACACACTCGCAAACTTTCGCCTTTAAAATATTAGTGTGATGGCAAACGTATACACACGTATAAACGGGTCTACCCTTTATAGCAGAACTTTTTACGTCATAATATTATTTTGCATGACAGTTGATAGCATAAACTTCATTTCGCAGAAAATTGTTTGGCATACACTCATTTATCATACATTAAAAACTCATAATTTTGTAAGTCAGAATCATCTTTTGGCATATTTTCCAAATCTATAATAATTAAAAAGTAGGACCATCATATCGCAGAAAATTCACACTCAGAATCGTCTTTTGGCATACATTTCATATCGATAGTCATTAAAAGGCAGAACTATCGTATCTCAGAATGTTTAAACTTAGAATCATCTTTTGGCATTATATTTCATATCCATAATAATTGAAAGACACATCACATCACATTACAGAAAATTCGTACTTAGATCACTGATGTGTTTTCGCCACGCATATACAGCAAACACGCAGCATGCAAACAAAAATACACCATGCATGCCAGCATGCAGCAAACATGCAGCTTGCAAACAAGCATACACCATGCATGCCAGCAAGCATGCAGTATGCAAGCAAGCTTGCAGCATGCAAGCGAGCATGCAACATGCAGCAGGCATGGTTTCTGTCACGGCTCCGGCGCTGCGGGGCTCGGGCGGTCCCACGCGAGCTTAAATTACATTCTAGGCAGACAAGACTAGGTGGAGTCGGTTTTGCAGCGATTCGTTACTGTCACTAACTTTTGTGGCACAACATATTGACTTTTTATGACAGTATTGTAATTTTAATTTAAGGTTAAAAATTTATTTTATAGGGGTTACCCTTGTTTCATCGAAAAGAAATTGACAAATTTTCACTTCCCAAACAATTTTCCGCATAATTTCATTTGCTAAATTATTACTTAGCAAAAAATCTCTTCACAAATAATTGTAACGCAAACCTAATGTTTGGCAAGTGAACGTTTAAACAATAACTTGTTTACCAACTAGTACTTTTACCAATTTTTATGTAGTCATATATATTTCAGTTGGAATAACACATTTTACGCAAAATAAAATAAGGCAAATTTTTTTTTCCATATTTTTTTTCTATATAATCTAGTCGTTTCTGGCACTCGCCGGCCGCTGCCGCGGCACAGCTCGCTTCGCTCGCTCGGCTCGTGCGTAGGAGGTCACAGTTTTAACCTAACCTAACCTAACCATTTTTTTAAAATAATTAACCTCGTCTACCTAGTTCGGTTCTTGATAGCCTGTTAAAAATAATCTCTTTTTTTCAACATATTTTTTTTTGTAAAATCTAGTAGTTTCTGGCACTCGCCGGCCGCTACAGCGGAACCGCTCGCTTCGCTCGCTCGGCTCGTGCGTAGAAGGTCACAGTTTTAACCTAACCTAACCTATATATTTATTGTCATAACAAATCATTTGGCCAAAAGACCAAACGTTTATTGTCTAAAGATTGTTTGCTGTAATAAATCATTTGATTAAAGACCAATTGGCCTTAATGGCATAATCCTTGGTAATATTCTGCCAAGTAAAAATTTGACCAAATGAAAATGTGCGTACTAAAATCATTCCAAATATTGCATTAGTAGAAAAAAAGGTTGCTAAAATTTGTTTGGGTAGTGAAATTTTGTCAGTCTTTTCGGCAAAACGGCAGGATCCCATTTTATAGAAATGGCAATATGCCTAATAAAATTATTCCAAATGAAATTTTGCCATCTTCATAGTATTCCAAGTGAAATTGTACCAAATAATCATCGCTCTAAAAAAACGTTATGCTAAAATAAATTATGCGGAGTTTTAACTTTGCCAAAGGTAATTATGGCAAGTAAAATTCTGTCATCTTAATAGTATGCCATTGTAAATTCAGACATATAAACATTCGGCCAAACAATAATTATATTAAATAATTTTTATGCCTTAAAAACATTCGTTTTAAAGAAGATTATGCCAAGTGTGTTATGCCAAATAAATTTAGGAGCATCAAAATTCTGCCACATAGAGGGAACCCCGTATAAACACGTCTTTTTAGAAAAAAAATCAAAGAAATGACACAAAAAAGGACAAGTTGGGGAAAATAAACGTCACATCCACGTAATAAATGGCCATCGCTCAGCATAATACGACCAGAGCGAAACAGAACCTGGTGCCTGGAGCCTGGTGGAGAGGCTGGTTTTTAGCGACAGCTGGCGTTGACGTCAACCGTTGCAAAACATATCCTCCAATATATTCCAATTGCAAATTTAAGTTTGTACGCACAATATTGAGAGATTTACCATGATATGTTAAGACCATAGACTTCTTATAAATTTTCATGTAATCTATAGGTAGGTATAGAACTATTTTCTGTATTTTTTTTTTAAATTTAGGCTCAGCAGTTTCGGAGATAATGGTCAATTTTCCTCTATTTTCTTAAATAACTTTAAAACAATTTATTTTAAAATTATAAAAAAAATCTATTTGAGACCCCTACAGTAAGTAACATTTGATATGTCACACGGTACAGTTTGCTAAATTTTTTTTTTAAATTTTCTTATTTGCCCCCCAAAAGTGACCCCCAAGTTCTAAATTCATTTATTTACTTTATAAGAGTTCCGTTTTTTCATTCAAACATACGGAACCCTAAAAAGCTTCATATAGTAGTGTTTAGTATGTTGTTGTTTAAAAACATGGAGTAGGTACCTATAGTAAATTACCTTCTAGTCTAGATATTTACTACTTCACTTTATTTTTCTTATCGTCACTTTTACTCGTATTATCATGTTCAAGAGTGTCACACACACACTGTCTGCTCTATATCTCTTGGTCTTGAGTTGACAAGACAAAGAGTTGATAAACTGTCTCACATCCTTAGATCACTAAGTTTTCTCTCGAGTAGATATTTATCATTCTGTCAAATAAATTATGTTCACAAACTCCCAAGAAAAGCGTTATATGGGAAATTTTCTCATTTTATTCGCAAAGCAAAGTCCCTAAAGCCAAAATATGTTGGAATAATTTATAGGGCTTAAAAGATTGCCGACACTTAAAAAGTATACCAACGCATGTAAATATTTAAGTAATCCATTCTGACTTTTTCGAAGGGCTTAACGGGAGGTTTGCCTGTTTTAGCCTTTAATGTGAAGACTATGTGGGTTATTGGTTTTTTTGTTTGTTTTTTTTTTCTCACAGTTAGCTTTAATCATGGTCTGGCAGTTTGAGTAATTTATGCGGCCTACCCAAATGTCTTTTCTTTGGCATTGTTCGTCGAATCGTTGAGCTCCTTATGTTCTGAGTTGAGCTGCACGATTACTGACAAATGCGTGCACTGACTGGACATGTCCACTTACTTGTGTGGTTCTTTCCACCAATACATGGTCATTGACACCAATCTACATGGTCTTCACATGATCCGACCAGGGGCCGTACTATGACGTGAAAAAAGATCATGGATCCATCATGATTCCGTTGAGCAAAAAGGATGGTGCTATATGGCGTATATAGCTCCGTCTCTCTCTCATACTGGAACCATGATGGATCCATGATATTTTTTCACGTCATAGTACGGCCCCAAGATTATATCTGGACTTTAAAATAATAGAAAGTCACAGTCACTACAGCCATAGCAAACTCAGAAGTTTGTTTCGGCCTTTCTTCTCAGAGTAGTCAGATAGGAAACGCCAACCTCATCTAGTTTTTAAAAATATGATTGACGTGTAAAAGTGTTTGTACAAACCTACTTACAGAAATAAAATCATATAACATTTAGCATCAGTTTTAGATAGGGCAATTAGTGTATTTTGGTTCTGAATAAAATATAATGTCATAGATAACTTGTTTTAGTAAAATTAACGGTTCAAAACACTATACATTCTTTTAGGTATACTCGATGAAAAAAAATCCGAAACAGGGTCGATTTCTAAACCATAAAAGGTAAGGTATAAAATTCTCGAATAATATCAAAATGTTTGTGTACCCTCTTTTTAAGTGATTTAAAGGATTGGAAATGTAGTCATAGTTCGTATCTTGAGGTAACATTTAGTCTTTATTTCATTCGATGTTTTTACGACGAATAGATTTTCATACGGTTTTCACCAATGGACGGAGTGATTCAGTGTAATTCATTACGGTTTTTTGTAAATTGGCTGAAATATCACGATGACTGTTGCAGATGTCTGAAAAAATCATGCTGACTGGGAGCAATAAACCAACTTTAAGCCCACCTACACGGCAACGATATATTGTAGCGATTTGAGTTATATCGGACGGCCCTATGTTTTCCACATGAACGTTCTCATAGGATATTTTCTGACATCTACGCGGGCGAAGCCGCGGGCAAAAGCTAGTAACTATTATAAAACAGGCAGATATGAACAGGCTTCCCTTAGGATCAGGATCTATGAGTCATATGATAATGTAATATTGTGTATATACCTACATATGAATCATTTCGGGCAATTAATTATTGTGACGGTTTGTTAAGTAAAAAGACCGAAAATCGTTAATTTGTAGTGTTATCACATAAAAAAAGATTTTTTTTATGATTACAAACTTGTATTTGTAGTTGGAGAATAAATTGACAGTGACGTATATCGATGTATGGGAGAACATGTTATTCATTTACAAAATTAAATTTGTTTTTGGGTTAAATTCATTCCAACTACGGAACCCTTCATTGTGCGTGGTCCGACATACACTTGGCTGGTTTTTTTTTTAGTAATAACATAATACACACTGCCGAAGCAATAGTAGTACACACAACCGACTCGTCCTCCATTGCAACCACATATTATGACAAAAAATAGGATCAAAGAACTATGATAATGTAATACACAGATATGATTCTAGAGGTCATACATTTCATACATTTAGAATTAGAGATAGGATCCTATGTATGATCCCAGATATATTATAGTTAATACTCCCCTTAAGGAAGGGCTTATGTTTTATTTTTTTACCCATATTATGAAAAAGCTCATGAATGAAAAGAACAAAACAAATTTTTTTTTGTTGTATTCATTAATGAGCTTGCTTGCATTACCTTGTTTCTTCCTCTTTTTTATGACTGGCCAGTTATTCAAGCGTGGCCAATTACTACAGCAGTTAGCTTATATAAACAGTATTTGTAATCACGTTCTCGAAAACGGCTGTAACGATTTCGATGAAAGTTATACGTCGCAAAAAATCGATCTAGCTAGGTCTCATTTCTGGGAAAATTCGTTTTCTATTTTCACCCGAGCAGAGCTTGATCGCCTAGGTATTTATTTACAATTTGGTAAAATGATCAGTCGATTCTTTGTACCTTCTTAAAATGTTGCTACCTACCTACGATGATTATCTATTACTTAAGAACCACGGACTAGAAAAAAAGAAGGACTCCGCGCCACGCATATCGAAAGTGAAGCACAGTAAGTATGCCGGGACCGTTTGTACAAACATGCGCCTCACGTACACATTTACATCATAGTATGCCGACCGGCCAGGCGGCCACGACACGACGACGGCGTCTTTGTCAAATCACGCACACATAGATCGGTAAGGTGCTTCACTTTCAATACGCGTGGCGCGGAGTCCTTCTTTTTTTCTAGTCCGTGTTAAGAACATTATATTTCAATTTCTTTTCATGATTAGTCTTCAAAGACCTTCCTACGCCATTTTAGTGAGAGTACAATATCATTATCCCCTATTGTGCAAGTTCATTATTCCCTATTGTGTTTGACTCTTGGCTAAATCGAACGTCTCTAGACGATACAACAGATCTGTTCATGACACGGACCAAAATAATAGCCAAGGAGATTGGATTGTGATCGAAGGATCAGCACACTAATTGCGTAACACACTATAATCGGAGACTGAATCATTTTGAAGCAAATTGTTAATCCACCGCTTCATATGTTCGAAAGTCTGCTCAACAACGTCAATAAGGCAATGAATGTTGTTGAACTGTCTAAATTAAACCAATTTCGATTGATATAGTGTGTTACGCAATTCGCCGGTAGAACGTCGCTTTTTGTGTTATGACTAGCACAGACGTAACTATAACGATATTTTTTAATACTATGAGTGACCGCACACGCAGCTAATATATTTCTATGACGTTATCAACATCTGTAATTTATATTATGGTATGACCTCAGGGTATGACCGACTATCAATGAAATGAAGGCAAAATATATATTATATCATCGCGTCTCCGTGGAGGATAGCTTATGCTATAACATGTAAAAATTGTGGTTACGTCTGTGATAGGCGTTATGTTTTGTTAGGGTTCCGTACCTCAAAAGGAAAAAACGGAACCCTTATAGGATCACTCGTGTGTCTGTCTGTCTGTCTGTCCGTCTGTCTGTCTGTCTGTCTGTCTGTCTGTCTGTCTGTCTGTCTGTCTGTCCGTCTGTCACAGCCAATTTGTTCCGAATCTAATGGACCGATCAAGTTGAAATTTGGTACACATATGAATTTCTGTGACCCAAACACGAACGGGTAAAGTAAATAAATGAATTTTGAATATAGAGGTCACTTTTGGGGGGCAAATAAGAAAATTAAAAAAAAAAAGTTTTGCAAACTACACCATGTGGCATGTCAAATGAAAAGGCTTACTATGAGGGTCTCAAATATATATTTTTTATAATTTTAAAATAAATTGTTTTAAAGTTATTTAAGAAAATAGACGAAAATTGACCATTCCCCCCCCTTATCTCCGAAACTACTGAGCCTAAAATTTAAAAAAAAATACAGAAAATAGATCTTTACCTGTAGATTACAGGAAAACCTATAAGAAGTCTGTGGTCTTAAAATAACATGGTAAATCTATCAATATTGTGAGTACAAACTTACATTTACAGTTGGAATGTATGGGAGAACATGTTTTTCAACTACAATGTTAAGTTTGTTCTTAAGATAAATTCATCCCAACTACGGAACCCTTCATTGTGCGTGGTCCGACACGCACTTGGCCGGTTTTTTTTTGGTTAACTGTGGTTTATTTGATTTGATGAGCTAATTTGATCTTTGTCATTTCATCGAGGATAACTTTTTTTTCTGGATGCATTTTGGGTCTTAAGTTGGTGAGTAACCTGTAAAGCTACGGGTTCCTACGATAGCAGTGGCCATCACATAATGGCCGCAGTGACTGTCATGAAAATGATGGCAGCGGATTTTGAGTTTACGGTATCAAAAAATGGTTAAATATACTTTAAAAAAAAACGTTTTATAAGCGACGTCATTCGCCGGTAAATCGCTGACGCAATGTAGCGTTCACAACGAGTTCTCTACGAATGTTACGAATAGACAATGCTGGTCAGTCGTCATGCTTACTTTACATATTAATAAATAATTTATCATTGATGCTTTCACAATAAACATAGAAAATACTGACATCAGACATAGCAATAAATACAATTTTTCGTTATCTTCCTTGAATAATATACAAAACAAATGTTCTTAGATAAATAACGTGGAAAATATTGTCTTGTTGATAAATATTCTTAGGTACCTATATTATGTTAGTATAACGATAGCATCATATCCTGTCTGTTATTTGTATTTAAAATAATATAAGCGACATTATTTTCAATATAAATACAATAGTTTATTTGTCTGTATCTAGAGGCACGTTCACAGAATTGTGTTGTAGTTACCATACAGTAAAATTCTCGGAAGAGAAATTAATATAGTTAATGGAAATAGAGAAAGTATTTATTAAATGTCAAGTTGTTCTATTTAGGGCAGACGTTCTAGGTCTTATAGAGAACAAGCAACAATAGTACATTTTGATACAAGTGGAGAATGTTTGTTATTGCATTTGAGGTGGAATTAACACCCGAGCCGTAGGCGAGGTTGTTTTTGAGCCGAGAACTGTAATAACAAATGTCCACATGTATCAATAGACGTTTTTTAATACACTTTTGAGGAATTCAATTAAAATAACGAAAAATATTTTTGTCATGGATTATTAGGAAACTATGATTTAAATTTTCTTTTTTTTCCGCGCTTTGCTATCGCCAGGTTGAAGTAGCAAAGGTATAAAGCCGATAAACAGCCTAATATGAAAAATAAAAAATTCAAATATTTTTGAGTTTAGAACACAAATAAATGTTAATTTGTTCATAAATGTTTTTTTTTATTGGTTATGGTTGGTTGGTTGGTTATGGTTTTCTATTTATAAAAATTATTTAAATATTCAAAAAATATTAATGGCGTAAAGACACATATCTCTTTGCCGAAATCTAACATTCACCTCCGAATAGAGAAGACCGTCTCGCGCCAGTTTCATTTTTGGAACTTGGCACCGGCAAGTGCCAAAATGAAACTGGCGCGAGACGGTGTGAACAGAGGCATTGAACCAATTTGGACTAAGTATAGGTATAAGTGATCTGTAGCAATTTTTATTCCCGCACACGTGTTGGAAAATGAAAAATCGCACGCGTGTGAAATAAATTGCATTGTGAACCTAATCGTAGTGCGATATGAACCAGTTTTTGAGGAAGTTTATTGAAAAATACAGTTCTATTTGTTTGAAATATTAGATAATCTTTTGTGTACTTTCAGCAGTACTTACTTTCCCTCTATTTGGCATAGCGATGGCACGCTACATAGTCC
Organism: Cosmia pyralina; assembly: GCA_946251885.1. NCBI lineage: Eukaryota > Metazoa > Arthropoda > Insecta > Lepidoptera > Noctuidae > Cosmia > Cosmia pyralina. Next base: position 16,745,804 of record OX276355.1, read on the forward strand.
CATTTACACGATGCTGCTTTCTTGCCTGTGGCATGCAATAAAAAAAAAAACTTAAAAAAATAACTTTAATTTCGGAAGTCGATGGCAAAAAAAGAAAATACAAAACCAAAGATACTGATTTCCGAAGTTAAAGCAATTTTTCACTTTGTAGTGTTTTTTTGGAAGTCGCTTGTTTTTTTTTGTAATTTATTTTTTTATTTTCCAATTTTTGGTTGTGATAGGTACCTACCCCACAGAAATTCGAATACTACTATGTAAATTACAGTGACAGGAAGTTATCATAACATCATACACATAGACTTTGCTAGAAAAATACGTATTATTGAAGGTAACGCAAAAGCTACCAAAGCAAAATTAATAAAATTTATATGAAACCATCTAGGAAGTATCTTACCCTTTGAACGTCGCATGAACACCTGGGTGTGCATAAGGAAAAATCCTTTATATAATAGGTATATAAGCTTATATCATATATATGTAAACGTAAAAAAACATCATGCGATGGAATAAAATCATCATCAGTAGTTGTGAACCTATGGGGTTCGCAACTAACCCCCCCCCCCCCTCCCCTGGGGTTTTGGGTTCATAAATTAGTACATTATTTACAGTCAAAGGGTTAAAACAAAAAAAGAAAAATTTTGTTAATATTTTTTTTTTGTATAGCAGTCTCCGAGTAAACGAGGATAAATAAAAAAAAAAGCATTTTTTTGAAGTCGATTAAATTTAAGCTACAACTGACTTGCAACCATCTTTGGGAACTTTTATTGTTATTTAACTTATTGCATGCCACTGGCAAATAAATTCTACCATGTAAATCTGGCTTATATAATACCGCTGTCTGACGTTTGGTAAGACTCACAGGGTAGGCTTACTAGTAGACAAGAGATATAGGGATAACAACACGTCACTATTTAACGTACCGTCCTAATCTTAAAATCCTCTGTGTCACAGTCACCCTACGTGGATCTACCCTTTAACAACACGACACAACTTCAATGTTGCAATTGCATCCGCTCACACGAGCGCGGTGTGAATCGGGTCCGTGGAGTCATTTTACCTAATATTGTACGTGGTGTGAGTTCTATACCAAGAAAATATTTTTTTATTATTACTTAATAGTGATGGAACAACGTTAATAATAAAATAATATTTTCTTGGTATAGAACTCACACCACGTACAATATTAAGTAAAATGACTCCACGGACCCGATTCACACCGCGCTCGTAGAACTCGTCTAAGCTGAAATGGCGCGCCCCACTACTTAAGGCGACGATAACCAACTTTTAATTATTTAACCTGAAGATCACGTTTAACGAGTAGTGTTAATGATTTGAAAAAATTATATGTTCAATTAAAGTATTTTCTTAATAACTTAAAATGTGAATATTTTAGATTATGTTCATATTATATATTGTTATTAATTTGTAAAGTTATGTCTAACGCGGATAAAAAACTAAGAATCACGCAAGAACTATCAAGCGTATTAAGCTGAGCGTCCACTGGTCCGCGCCGGCCGCAACACACGCACGGCACGCAACGGATTTTGGTTTGTTTGTATGAGGAAATGAAAATACGGGCGGTACCGGTAGTGGACGCAGTGCTATATGAATTCATACAAAGCAAACCGAAATCCGTTGCGTGCCTTGCGTGCGTTGCGTCCGGTGCGAACCAGTGGACGCTCAACTTTATGAAATCTTCAACATTTGAAAGATAATTTTATTATTTATCTTTTCATCAGCCTATAATGTTCCCACTGGTCACGGGCCTCCTCTCTGTGAAAGGGAGTAATGGGCTGTAAACTACCACACGGGCCCAGTGCGAGTTGGTAGATGTCACATGTCTTCGAATTTTTGGTTCTAGGACATGCCGGTTTCCTCTGCACGATGTTTTCCTTCACCACTTTGAGAGCAGTGGTGATGGAAATAAATTACACAAAGTAAAGCGCGTGGCTGGGTTCAAACCCACGACCATTTTGTTTCAGACTTAAATGTCCAGGTTTCCTCAGAATGTTTTTCTTCACCGATGCCATTCATGTCCTGGATAAACTTAAAACGTACATATGCACTGAAAATTCCCATTAGTACTTGCCCGGATATGAACCCACAACCTCGTGCGTGACAGTCGAGGCCTTAACCACTGGGCCATTACGACATTCACAGACAATCTGGGATGCCTAGGGTTAAACGTTTCCGACCCTGTCGATTTCTGCCTGAGTTCATTGATTATCGTATTTCACGAATTTTGCTGATAGCGGACTTCTAAGTTGTGTCGCGTTCTGTTGTAGAAGCTTTGCATGTAGGCGAGATACGTATACATGATATGTAAATGTGTGAGTATGAGTGTGATGTAGGACGTACAAGTAAGTACCAGGCATACATAAGGCTGAAAGGTTGACATGGGTTGGCTGCAGTTTATATATTGTACGTAAGTGGGTGTAGGAAGGAAGAGCTGGAGGAAATACAATGAAGGCGATAGCATTTCTATTGACTTTAAATGTGAATTATTTGTCTAAGCCCCTTAAAAATCTTTCTAGAAGGAAATGGTAAGCAATTGACTTACCATTAAAATGGTAAAGGTAGTCAATTGAATCAAAATATTGTTTACTTAACGCTTTCGCGGGAGCTTGATGTCTATAGAGTCATTACATCAATAAAACTTCTATTGTGTGTGTTGGAATATTCATTCACACGTCTTTTCTTTCCTCCTGCGACCCATTTTCCAACAGTGTGTCGTTTACCGTCAGCGAACCAATTAATAGAATACTAAACAAATAACGGGAAACGAGTTCCTGGAAGGACCCAGGTCCTTCTGTGCTCCGAAGGACTGATGTGCTGGGCTGGGACAGTATACAATGCCGCCCATGGGCATATGACCACCCGTATTTTTCTTTAGGGGCGGTTACATGCCCTTGTGCGGCATTGTATATAAGGTGGTAAAAATTAACTATAAAAATTGAATAACTTTTACTACTTAAGGGCCCAAATTTTGAAATCGCGAAAAAAAAATTGCTGTTGCCTACCATATTATATATGTTCGCATAACTCTTCAAAATGTAAGGGATACTTAGCTGATTTTATTTCGCGATTTGTAAGTTGTTAAGCTATAAGTAAAAGTTATTCAGTTCGATGGTCTAAAGCACCCCTTAAAGTTTTTAGAGTAAATTTTTAATACCTAAATTATTTTTTTATAGGATAAGTAAAAAAAAAACCCTTAACTATAGCTGTTATTACTTAGAAAATCATAACCTTTCGATTCGACACGTTTGGAGCCTTAGGCACAGTTATTAATAGGTAGCTAGTATAGAGTGCCCTTTAACACTTAAATGTCAACAAGTTAAATTGTACCTTCATAATAAGGGCAAATGACTTTGTAAGAATCGGATTACGCTCGAAAAGGTTATTTGAATCGTATCATCCATACCGCCTGTGCCTACCCACCCTACTACTACCCCACTACACCACATCCTACTAGGGTTGCATCGAACAAAGGTTGTATTTACATACAGCAGGCTTGTATGTCACTCTGTCCTCCTGGGCCCTTATATGAAGATAATTCCACTTGATAGTGGGGTCAGCATTCTAGATTTTTCATCTCCACTTTGAAATCAAAACCTGAAATCGTGAAAAAAAAATCAGCTGTTCAGTACATTTATCTACATCATACTCGTAGGTCGTTCTATGAGAGCGTTTACAGAGACGCGATTTTTAACGCGTTTGTTTGAATTGTAGCGTCGCATGTGGCGGGTGACGCAGCGGGAGACGCGGTGGGTTTCTTCGGTTTAACTTCTTTATAACATACTTAATGACACCGCGAGCGCCACCGCGTGCGCCGTTCCAACGACACCGCTTGCGCCGCCGCGTGCGTGCCATAAACGGAGAAAACGCTTGACGCCCCGCAGCCCGCCCCGCTCAACGCGCCGCCTGACGCCCCGCGTATCCGTAAACGAGGCCTTAAGCGGTTGTGCATTCAATTCTGGGACATGTTGCATAATCACGAGCACAATAAAACAGAAATAGTCGGCAGCTGCACGTCATCGGTCATGACGTGACAAGAAGGCTTTCACTCGGCATGATGAGTGATGATCATGACAGCACAGCGATGATCTTCAGTGGTCACCCGAAAAAGACATACGGAAACCAAGTCAGGTTCAGTGATTTGTACATAAATAGGTCATCATCTGCTTAGCCTTTTCCCAACTATGTTGGGGTGCAGCTTCCAGTCTAACCGGATGCAGCTGAATATCAAATAACCCGTATTTTACATGGAGCGACTGCCTATACAACCCAGTAACTGGGTGTTACGATACCCGTTGGTATAAGACTGGTTTTAGCGTGAACACTCAACTCACTTTCGCATAGATAATATTAAGTAGTTATGATAAATTACAAGTTCCTATTTGTAATACGGCAAAATATGATAATCCTTCCTATGGTAATAACACAACCACATAATATATTAAGGGGATGCGCTGTGGTAGCACACGAAATTCAAATTTTCTTGCGTTTTATGCAATTTGCAGGTCCGTGTCAGGTTGTACCTTGATCAAAATATGATACGCGGGAATAAAACACATTACATAATTTCTACCATTAAAATCATCAATACATCTTTCCAAGTTAGATTTCGTGCAGATTCGTCGAACGAACGAAATCTAACGAAGCTGCACGAATTCTAACTTAGAAAGATGTATTGATGATTTTTATGGTTAAAATTATGTAAATGCATATGTTTTATACCCGCATATCATATTTTGATCAAGATACAACCTGACACGGACCTGAAAATTGCAAAAAAACCCAAAAAAAATTGAATTTCGCGGACTACCACAGCCATAGATATTTCTATGACCACAGCGCATCCTCCTTAACGTATATTTTGTGTAGTAGTGTGTAACAGCCCAGTATCAGTTCGTAACGTGTTTTGAATCCCAAGTGGGGTGAAAGATGTCATTGTTTCAAAGCTCGAAAGATGAGTATCTTTATTTTATTTGCCTTTATCAGAAGTTGTTTAGACGAGGATTTTCTTTTATTTGAGGTCCTGTGAAAGTCGTGTGGTGGGTGCTAATATTGCAAATGTTGGGTTTTATTTGCAACTTGCAATTAATGCCAGTTTATGCTCTTGCACTATACATACAAAGTACCTATCTACTAGTATCTATGTTTAATGAAAAAGCCCCTTTTCTATATATCGATAACATTTTCTACTTAATTCATAATTCGAATAAATTCACAGGACGAAAGTCAGCAGTGTATAGGCTAGTTGCAGTTTTTGATAAACCAATTATTATTGTCTTGTACTTTGTTTACCTCAAAATATGAATATTTCAGCGCAAGAATTTTTCGTGTCGTGCTCTGGTTCGAGTTCGATTTCACGTGACCAAAAGCTTTATTTTCACGCAATTATTTCTCAAAAATATTAATTAATCTAAAATTATTTACAAAATTTAGTTATTTTTTGATATTTAGTTCACAACTATTCTACAACACAGAATTCATAAAAGATTTGTCTTACTGTCAACTAGCCTATTGTAGGTAGGTACCAACTAATAGGTAGGTACATCCTAACCTATACTACCTCTGACGTGTCGATTGCACCCCATGTGTGCATAAGGAAAAATCCTTTATATAATAGGTATGTATGTATATACTTACTATACTTACTTATACTATATATACATATATATAAACGTAAAAAACATAATCCGATGGAAAAAAAATCATCATCAGTAGTTGTGAACCTACGGGGTTCGCAGCTAACCAATCCCCCCCCCTCTCCCTGGGGTTTTGGGTTTATAAATTAGTATAAAGGATTATATTTTAATTCAGAATCTCAGAGCTTTGATGAATTTTCTGGCTAACGGAGTACTATAAATTGCTTAAAGCAAACGCGCTTAGCGTCGTTCGTTAGCCCCTATATATACCAAAAGATTTGTTTGTCGGACTACCTCGTTGGTATTGTGATCGCAAGCGATAGATAGTTACTGCTGAGTATAAGGTCCTGGTTTCGATTCCCAGGTTGGGCAAAGTGTTATTGGGTTCTTCCAACTGGAATTTCTCAGTGGCAGTCTAGAGTCTTTATTTGTGCCCGGTTGATGGCAATAGGCGCGCCCCCACACACATGAGACCTAAACATAACTGGCGAAATGTGGGAGTACTATAGCTGCACCTCTGCTTAACTCTTCGGGGAATACAGGCGTGATGTTATGTTGTTTATACAGATTACGAGTATTTTACCAAAACACGTAATCAAAATACCAATTCCAGGCAAATAAAAGAAAGCAAACGTAACTGGAAAAGTAAATACAACAAGTAAATAGAAAATCTCTTTGAAAATTGTTCGTCAAAGTAACGTGACGGCGAAAGAGGGAAATATTGATAATGTGACATGAAAATAAGATATATCTACGACATAGTAGAAAGTAAATAGAATTTGAAAAGGCTTGTCACAGTCTGTCGCGTTTTTTCTATGAAGATTACAAGAAATTGCCATGCCATACCGCTTTGAAGGTAAAGGAAGAAATTACTTTTTAACAAATTTGGCACCTGAGAATAATATTTTGATTGATGATAATAAAATTAGCAAAGTCGGTTTGAAAAAAAATTAACAATAATAAGTAAAAAATATAGAACATAAGTTTGAGGATTGTTAAAATTTCACAATCAATACATAGGTATTTAATAGTAATTAATTACAATATCTCGGCGCAGATTCCGAGCTGCGCAGGCTTGCAAGAAAAGTTCTATAAATGAAAAGGTTACTTGTTTTCTCTTCGGATATTCTCTAGTATCCATGTGTGATTGAGGCTATGGTAAGATATGATTTATGGAATCATTAAACGGGACAGTAGGTACCTAAAAAGATAATTTTCTTATACTGGGCTCTCATATCCTCGTTAACAACGGAAAATATTTGCTGGGGCAGCGGCCAACGAGCGCTACATCCAAGTAGACGCAGTTTCTGGCTATTTTGTAAATATTTTTAGGACCCCAAAATAGGAATTATTTGAGGTTCACAAAAAGAGCATTCATTGTCGTAGTGTTCAATAATATTTTTAGGTAATCAAAGTGGAAATGATTTAAAGTTCGATTAAATACGCCGTTGACGTTACAGTTTTGTAATAAGACCCCTAGAGATGTTGACAACTCTAGGAGTCTTATTACAGGAGTCTTATTACAAAACTGTGTTTGCTAAACAACTGTTTTTATGTATGGAGTTTGTCGTAAGTCACGCGTTGAAGATGTGTTTAAATCTTTTGTAATAAGGCCGCGAAGATCTAGATTTCTAAGCATTTGTTACCTATAATGTCTGGGAGTTATTGTTTGCCTCTCGTCTAACTCCTAGGGCTGTTTGCTTTTTCATAATTGAAATTAATGTTTAATATTCATGAATAGATTTTCCATTCATGTTAGGAAACTATCCGATTTCATAAATGAAAATAAAAATAGCTACGACACGTGTACTTTCAATCCCAGTTTCAATATCTGCTGCATTTTATTACCAGACTGAAAAAAAAGAACTGACACCCACACTTTATCTATTTGAGGTCGTATACCTGTGCTCTCTAGATAAAACACCAGTCAAGAGCGAGTCGGACTCGCGCACCAAGCGTTGCGTTCTGATTTCTAAAAAGGGTGCTATTTACAGACATTGTTTTATTTTTGAAGCATTCCTGTTTGAGAACTTATTTTTTGAGCACCTATGCATTGAGCACCAAAGGTATTCCCATTTGAGCACCAATCAATATTTTAACGTGGTGCTCAAAGGGGAACAATAAAAAATATTAAACTTCCCTTTTGAGCACCTACGGTATATTATTTAAACTACTTATTTATTTTTAAGTAGCTTTTTCCCGCGGCTTCGCTTGCGATAATTTAGAATTTGACGATCAATTCGGGTTGTACTCTGCTTGTAATAATATAATTCAATCATTATTCGAAAGACACGTGGCGCCATCAATTATCATAAGAACGTTGTTGTTGTTTTCTTCAGGAACGGGATGAAAGTCCGTTCTATGTCCGTTTCTGTACACCTCACAACGTATATGCAAAATTTCAGGATGATCGGTTCAGTGGTTTAGGCGTAAAATGGTAACAAACAAACAAACTTACTTTCGCATTTATAATATTAGTTAGGATGTAAGTATTAATAAGAAATTTTATTAATTTAAAACAATAAGCATAAAGACTATACTGTAGTTGACTGTAGACTATACTGTACTTCCGAATCACAATTCGACAATTGCTGGATGAAACCTACCCAAACCGATGGATAGGGCGCGGTGGGCCAATTCCGTGGCCTGCACGTAGCCCTGATCTTACGCCACTAGACTTTTACGTCTGGGGTCATATGAAAGACCTAGTTTATGTGACCCCAGTAAATTCAATTGAAGAACTAAGGGAGAGAATAAGAGATGCAGCGGACCAGATGAGGGCAACAATCACATCAAGAATCACAAAAACTGAAGTGAGGAAGCGAATAAGAACGTGTATTAGAAACCGAGGGCAGCACATCGAACAAGACGTGTGAAAGTGTAGTAAAAGTTTTTAAACTGATGTTTTATTATTAAAAATAATGCTAATATTCACGAAATAGTTTTATTGATTTTCCGAATAATCACCTTTTTGTGAGACGCACATAATGTAGTCCTTAACTTTGTATTAACTTTCATACCTTTCTGAATAGCTGATAAGACAAGGATATTTTCCTAGTAATTTGTACATCAGGCGTAGTAATTTTTATTTTCACTAGACAACATTTTGTATGAAGTAATAGCAAAATTCACAAAAAACTAAATGTTTCTTTAGTGATATTTGCCAAAGTTTTTGGCATTTTTGAACTTTGAATTATTAACAAGGATCTGCTACGGCGTCAGCTATGATGTTAACTTAAATTTCAGTACAGTCGCGCCGTAAATCATTTTTAAATTGGCTCCAAATGATTTAATCTGGGATTTTTCATAAAAAAGCTAAAAATCGAATTAACTCAAAAACTACTGAATTTCGGTAGAACATTTGGTGGCCTAATTTGCTGCATTTTAACCCTACTATGACGTCCTGCAAGGAATACGTCGAGTTACCAGTAACCCTGTAGAAAAAAAAATATGGAAAAAAAGAGATTATTTTTGGCAGGCTATCAAGAACCGAACTAGTTAGACGGGTTGATTGTTTAAAAAAAGTGGTTAGGTTAGGTTAGGTTAAAATTGCGACCTCCTACGCACGAGCCGAGCGAGCAAAGCGAGCGATGCCGCGGTAGCGGCCGGCGAGTGGCAGAAACGACTAGATTATATAGAAAAAAAAAAATATGGAAAAAAAGCCTTAAAAAAAAGAACCAAATTTTTTGTCATGACTAAGCAATTGACTGAATAGAAATGGTAAATTGAAAACTGACGATACTAATATTTGGCTTATTTTATTTTCCGTAAATTGTGTTACATAATCCAACAGAAATATTTGACTACATAAAATTTGATAAAAGTACTAGTTGGTAAACGAGTTATTGTTTAAACGTTCACTTGCCAAATATTTGTGAAGAGATTTTTTGCTAAGTAATAATTTGGCAAATGAAATTATGCGAAAAATTGTTTCGGAACTGATAATTTGTCAATTTCTTTTCGATGAAACAGGGTAACCCGGATTTACAACTTCTAACTTTTATTGAAAACGATTATGTCTTTTGCATATTATCGATTGTAATATTTATGACAAACACATTTAGGGATTTCAATTTTATGGCATGTGATATTATGTGACATTAAGTTCGGGCAAGTTATCATTCGGACAAATGATGATTAGGACAAAAAAAGTTATGGCACTTTAGATTATGGATAAAATAGTTAGGAGACACAATAGAGAACCACGTAATATTAGTGGAACTGCAATATATTCACCTATGATAATCTGTTAGGGCTCCCAAGCAAAAATACAAAATTTCATAGGTATGTATGTATGTTTGTCCACGCAGTTTTCTGAAACTATTTTGGCCAATATTTCTGTTGTTTCTCTTTAGGCCCTAGTAGTGATTTGTCAACTCTTTACAAAGATCAACCAGAATCAACAGACTAAACGCTTTTTTGCGCTTTACGAATTGGAATTTCGACACATAGTGAAAAATGGAGGGTCGCGCGCTTGCGCCTGCACTCGCGATGTGACGTCATAGGCAAATTAAATCCTGCCTCAAAATTGTTACAAATATGACCTATCTTTTCAATGCTCAACCATCACTCTAGCATTAGACGTCTCATAGTTATCAGCGGTTGAATCTTACATGTTTTTGTCGGTCAGAAATATAAGAAAGAGAAGAAAGGATGTAGGTTGACCGACATGAATGCTTAAATACCTACTTAATAGTTACACAGATATAATGTAAAAGGTTATTGTGATTATTATCTGTGTCTTTGCATTGCATATTTCACAATACCTTTTCACTTTTAATGCAGCAAGCTCATTAAAACAGAATAAATTTATAATAACTCCATGTTTTTGAAAAGAAACATATACTTAAAAAATAAAACAAACTAGCAAACTGGGACGTGGCTGACATAAATTCCACGAAAAAGAAAAAATAAACCATTTGGAATAATGAAATTCATAAAATAAGCGAGTCTGAACTGAAAGGTGTATTGTTGAATACACAAACCAGAAACACAATAGCGGGAAGCATGACGAAAAATGTACGTCCTACTACTTAAATGGAACTTGTGGTGAGAATTATTGTGCCTCCTTATATTTGCGCGTAAAATATAATAATACAATTTCTGAATACGAAGTTCTCACAAAGGTTTCGCAAATTCTCGCTCCACTTACATTAGGTAAAGAAAAATGGGGCGGAACGTTATAGAGAATTTATTGTAAGAGATCATAGATTTTCTATTGCCGTGAATTGATTTCGCTTTACAGCTTGGTGTCCCAGCTTTTGTCTTTGCTCTGCCATTTCAAGGGTTTTCGCACAGATCCTTTGATTACAGAAAGGCTATGTGAATGTACTAGGTTCACCTTTGTTCACGATATCTACTGGCTTCATCATCATCATTATTTCAGTCGAAAGACGTACACTGCTGGAGGACTCCCACAAGCACCGCCACTTCGACCGGCACGAACCGGTGCATTCCCAGTCTTAACCACTACGGTGTAGATCAGCTTATCAATTAACTTGGAGAGGGCCATAGTCATGTAACGAAGAGGGTATCTTATCATCATCATCATCGTCAGCCTACAGCAGTCCACTGCTGGACATAAGCCTCTCCAATTGCACGCCATTCAGATCGATTCTCTGATGCAACTCTCATCCAGCTATACCAGCCACCCTGCGAAGATTGTCGCTGCACCTAGCCTGAGAACGTCCTACCTTACGTTTGCCGATACGCGCTCTCCACTCAAGAACACGTCTACCCTAACGGCAATCGGTTCTACGGCTAATATGGCCGGTCCATTGCCACTTCAGCTTGCTTATTCTGTGAGCTATTCGACAACTTAAGGCTAGGTGGAGTGACGGTCTTCGCAGGGTGGCTGGTTTATAGCAGCTGGATGAGATTTACCGGAAATCGAGTTGAATAGCGTGCAATAGGAGAGGCCCATGTCCAGCAGTGAACTGCTATAGGCTAAACAACAACAACTATTGCCGGCTCTTCACGTTGGTCAACATCGTGGCGAATGTTGTGGCCAATGCCTTTAGCCATCATGTAGAGCGAGTGTTTGCTTACCTTGGTTTGAATTGGAATGATGGCCGACAAGTTGGTTCGAGATCCGTGTGGTGTCGGTTTTTAGCAAAAGATCAAAGGGTTGTGGCAGAGTTATGGCCGCCGCGTCCACACATTGGGCGCACGTTTAATTTGCTACGAGCTCCCAGAATGATCACACGCACAAACACACATACACGCGCCACGCACACAGCACAGTTTATGCTGTGAATAAATAAAGCGCAGCAGCAGTTAGCGCCTCAATATCCATTTTAATAAATTCATCCGCACATTGGCCTGAACCGAAGCGAGCTGAGCGACCTTCCAACGTGTGGACGCCATCACGAACTCTTGGCTAATATCTTTGCCACAACATTCGCCACAATGTTGGCCAACGTGAAGAGCTGGCTTTAGAGAGACTCCAAGCATCTATGCTATGCTATGTCTACGGCACATAGCTCGCTGAGCGACCTTTAAATTTATGGAACAGCCGTACCGAGAGTGTCCGCGCTTCGGCTCCGTATGTCTTAACAGGCAGGACGCACTGATTGAAGACCTTCGTCTTTAGGCTTTGTGGAATACGCGACGAGAATATTGAAGCGGGAAATTCCAGAAAAACTTCACATACAAGGTACCTTATTGAAACCTGCACATAAAAACCTAAATACGTTTTTATTTGTAGGCTTCACAAAGTGGCAACCAGTTTAAATCATTTATAAGGCGAATAATAATAAAATTGCGTTACAAATTCTTCACAAGCGGGTTGATACACGAGATATTATATCAATCCGCTTTCTGATCACTTGTGGTTAACGTAACGTTACACTGTAAACCAAAAGGATCGTGTTATATCAAACTTTACCCTTTCGTAACGCGACCCTTGTAACACAACACTCGTTACAAAGTTGGAGTCTTGTTGAAGACAAAGTTAAGTTATGTCTCCGGACGAATCTCGGCGGTAATGACTACGTGTGAGCCCGACTAATGTTGGACTGCGCAACTGCGGTGATCCTTCACTGTACGCGGTAAGTGGATACATTATTTTTTTCGTAGAACTTTTGGTGTATAAGAATTATTTCTTTGGAGATGTGTTGCTATTTTGTATAAAATATATTGTTATGCGAAATTTGCCATTAGGGAGATGGCAGTTTAATTCCTTGGGTTTGTTCATGCACATTAGAATTTGTTCCACGAATTTTCGTAAGGATGGAAACTACTAGCGGTTTATTATCTGGAGATGTCTGTAGCATTGCTTTTTAACTTCTTCCAAAAGGAGGAGGTTATCAATTCGACTGTATTCTCCTTTAAGCTTTCTCCTGACTGAGGCTTGCCTATAACCTTTAATGCTCTAGAACCTCGCATCTTCATAATCCCTTTAGTTATGACTTCCCTAATTGACATGAAATGGACACTATCGTAATACCTACAACCTATCGCAGATCTATGATGACAATATAAGCCCTAATGTAATGGAAGGCGAGCTTATAACTGTTATTGGCTATTGTAATTGTGATCCGTCGCGTCGTATTTATAAAATTGTCCGAAACACTAATAATAGCAAACTTTAGAGATTTTATCGGTGGATTATACTTTAACTAAGTACCAGTTACCAATTTAAGTAGCAGTATGATGGGAGGTAAGCTTTTATAATCCCTTCTAAGTATTTGTAAATTAATAATTACGCTTGTCATTGTTCCATTTTACCATTGTTCTCTTATCCAGACTCTACGAAGATAGAGCCGAATGAGAAACACTTAGCTATTCGTATAAACTAGAATTTAGATATTTAATATACTATGTTGGGGTCGGCTTCCAGTCTAACCGGATGCAGCTGAATACCAGTATTTTACATGGAGCAACTGCCTATCTGACCTCCACAACCCAGTAACTGGGTAATACGATACCCCTTGGTAAGACTGGTTGGCAGACTTTCGGGCTTGTGACGACCCGTAACGACTGTCAAAGATCCACGAATGACAGCTGGGACCAACAGTTTAACGTGCTTTCCGAGGCACGGAGGAGTCTCGGTATGTAAAGATGGTCACCCATCCACGGATCAACCCCGGCAAGAGTAGCTTAACCTGATGGATCGACCCATGCGGCTGTTATTACTTAGTCACGAGCTCCTCAGAATTTAGATATCCATTGTCCTTAAAACATCCATATATATGAATTAACATCCTTTTATATAATTACAAAACTTTTTTACAAAAAAAAAAAATCAACCGACTTCCAACAAACACTACAAAGTGAAAAATAACTTTAATTTCGGAAGTCGGTGTCCTTGGATCTGTATTTTAGTTTTTTGGCACCGACTTCCGAAATTAAAGTTATTTTTAAATTTGTAGTGGTTTTTTTGGAAGACGGTTGTTTATTACCGTAAAATGGGAAAACTTTGATCCTACGGGTTTACTTTGATAACAAATTTCAAGTTATGAAAAACTAAGTTTATTCGGTGTGTGAATAAGATTTTGTTGGTGTACCGGTTACTGAGCATTTTTAAGGTAAGAAAAAAATTGTATGCCTCCATTAATTTATACCTATAAATTTAGTCATAAGATGAAAGTTGTTATCAAAGTATAGCCGTAGTACCAAAGTAACCCCATTTTACTTGTAAAAAGTTTTAATTTTTCACTTTTTAATCATGGTATGTGGGGTAGCCCACATCAATTCGTATACCACTACTTGCTTGTAAATAACAGTGACAGGAAGTATTATAACATCATCAATTATACACAAAGTGGAAGAGTACGTTTTGTCGAAGCTAACTCAAAAACTAGTCAAGCAAAGTTAATAATATTTATATGGGACCACCGCATAAGTTTTTTCTACCATATGAAAAAAGAATATTTGAAATTGGGCCACTATTGACGAAAGTATTGATGAACATAAATGAAAAAAAAAAATACATACGGACAAACATTATAACGTCCTCCTTTTTTGAAGTCGGTTAAAAAGGATCGTATTGCTAAATAAAAACAATGATCACCTCGTTGCCCTAAAGATCTTACAAAATAAAAAAAGAGCATTATCCATCGAACCATTTTAAATATCATCCCTACTAAAAGTCATTTACGTTTACTTTTTTTTTGTGGATGGGAAATCATCAAATGACTTCTCCCGCTCTGGGCGCAGCGGGAGGGCGTGTCAGACTTTTACTGCCTAAAACCCACCCGTGTTCCTTCAGTTGCCCGTGCCAGGGCCACGGTACCTCTTTCGAACTACCCGCGATCCCGGCCCTATTGGACCCGTCATTGCTGACATCTCTTTGAGGCGCGCGTGGAACACAACGCGCCGTCGACCCAGGCCTGGTCCTTACCGGACGGCGAGCTACCCATTACTCGTCGTCCGCAAGCCCGCGCCTACGGTGGCCGGGAATCGGCGATGGATTTCCGCCGCCCAGGGCGTCTCCTGCGGCGGCTAGGGGCGCGAGGGCGCGACTGTTGCCTCTCCCTCACGCGTTCCGCCTCCTCCTTCGCGAGCATTACTGCTTCACAGAAGGAGGTAACGGCCTCCCATGCACTCTCGCTCCGCACCATGGCCTGGACCAGGTTTGGACGCGAGAGATCGCCGCCGCTGATCGCCTCCGACCAAAAGCGCACCCCTGTCCACGTCATTCGAGTGCCGAAAAATCCTTGTTTACCCCGATAGAGATTTAATAAAACGAGATTTACAAAGTACATATTTGAAATACAATGTTCTTTTGATATCGTCATCAAAGGCCATTGTTGGGGTAATGTTGACAGGTCAACTATAATAAAGGAAAAAGTCAATGCTTGATTGAATTTCATGTTCACTCAGGCGGAATATATACTTACAAGCTACCTATTCCATAAAAATCTTGAAGAACAGCCGGATCTCTCGCTGTGTTTTTCTATGGGTTTTTCAAATGTTACATGATTCTTCTTCCCACGAAATTCAAAAATAGATTCTACTGAGTACTTAGGTAAATGTTCCACTGAGTTTGTTGGCACAGACTTTGTTGACATTTGCGTAGGCTCTTTTAAAGTACACACAAAGAACTTACAAGTTATAACTTATAACCACAGGAACTTTTGCTATCGGTAGTTGAACGTACGAAAACTCCCTGAGCAAGTAAATGAATCTTGAGTAAAAAACTATACTAAAGGCATATAGCCTTATGCCAGATAAGGGTGTAATAATAGTTATTTGTGCAACAAGAGAGCAAAGTTGTTTTTTGCTGCGAGTGTTGATTTTGAATCCCGAGTAAGCGAAGGACTCCATAATTGAATCACGAGCGTAGCGGTTGATTCTAGGTTAGAATCCTGAGCACAACGAGGGATTCAAAGACACGAGATGCAAATAACTTTGGTCTCGTGTAACACACAACTTTTCACCTCAGCAGCGAGAACATTTAATAAAGCAAAATGTTAGTGAAAACCGCACCAAAATCGGTCCAGTAGTTTCCGAGCTTATCAAAAACATACCTACAGATATCCAAACGCTGATTTGTATATGTATAAACAATATCATAGAAAAGAGATAGAGATTTGTAAAATAATAATGTTAAGTTAGACTAGGGCCTAAGTAGGTACTAATCCGAAAGCTTCATAAATGTGTAGTGTGCACATAATAATAACAGATAATTACTTACTTTTGCAGCGAGAAAATGCAGTCCGGAACTTCATTCAAAAAATTTTACTTAATTTGGACTTTTTGGATTTGTGCCCTGCTGACAATCTTTTCAAAAATGCAATAAGTTCTGCATTTTTTACATTCTGCTTCAATTCTTCCGGTGTTAAATAGCAGACCTCGTCCCTCATATTTATTTGTAAAAAAATTATTTGTAGAACAAACAAACAATAACGTAACAAAATAAGAAAACAATAAAAATTTGAATCCCGCTATTTTTTAAAGATGTGTTCTGAAACTGCACCCGCGGTATTCTGTCACAATATTAAGCATTGTTAAAACTATAAAGGAGCTCGTGGCTAAGTAATAACATCCATCAGGTTAAGCTACGCTTGCCGGGGTTGGTACCCATCCACGGGGATGGGTGACCATCTTTACATACCGAGACTCCTCCGTGCCTCGGAAAGCACGTTAAGCCATTGGTCCCGGCTGTCATTCGTGGATCTTTGACAGTCGTTACGGGTCGTCAGAAGCCCGAAAGTCTGACAATCAGTCTTACCAAGGGGTATCGTATTACCCAGTTAATGGGTTGTGGAGGTCAGATAGGCAGTCGCTCCATGTAAAATAATGGTATTCAGCTGCATCCGGTTAGACTGGAAGCCGACCCCAACATAGTTGGGAAAAGGCTAGGCAGATTGATTGTTAAAACTATAAATAATTATGTAAGTAGATAGGTACATGATAAACTGCGTGTTTTTTCTACAACATTCTCTTTATTTGATTATAAAAAAAATATAATAATTACATTTAAAACCTTATCAGATGATTTGCAATTTCACGGTTATATGTGTATCCGAACATTATAAATATTCTTTTGTGGGTCTACTACGTATGGAATTGAAAATCGAACTTCGAATCGACTTGCTCGCTTTTTTCGTATCGAAGTGAAAGTGACAGAACATAGTGAAGTTCAAATCTTTCGAATGTTGTGAGTAGACCCAGCATAGTTGTCGGCATTTAAAAAAAAATAAAAAAGTTACTTTTGACATTGGCTAAATGCACAAACCGTGCGAAGCCATAAAAAAAAACTTACTTTGTCTCACGCTCGCAGCAAAACCGAATTTTGCTCACTGTCTTTAGACAGCAAAACCTACTTGTTTGAGGTGCTGAGGTGAAAAGGTCATTAACCCCACTTGTAGATACTAAAACAAACTGCAAACAAAAAAACAAACCACGTGCACGCATGAAGGACGCCTCTTACCGCGATATGTTTGTTTTGATCGTGTTAGCGGCTCTGGCTTAACATTTTTTCGTATCATTTTGAAATATTGGAATACATTATAAGGCGTCAACGACTTTTATTGCATGGTTATCTGGCGGAAGCTATAGTAAGAAATTAAAAACCAGTCAAGCGCGTATCGGACCACGCGCACAGTCAATTCTCCAACTGCAAATGTAAGTTTGTAATCGCATATTTTGTACGTGATAAAACTACAAATTAACGATTTTCGGAATTTTTCCTTTATTTGTGCTGTGAGACCTTGCTTTTTGCCAATTTTTACGATTCTACATGATTTCATGAAATTTTGAGATTTGAGGTCAGTTCTAACTTCTGGCGTTGTATTGCTGATTCTAATGATTACAATTCTGTAAAGCCATATTAGTTACGGCCGCGAATCATATTTTATTCAACATACTACCTAAGCTGCAAATTGCAAAAAAACGTAAGGAAATTTGAATTTCGGGGGCTACCTTAACGCATCCCCCCTAAAAACTTATACAGAAGAGCCTCAGGTTTTACACAGTTAGAATACTTGTCTCCAAAGTCAGATGAAGAACATGGAATCCAGTCTTGTACGTTTAGAGCAAGAAGCTCGACAGAATAACCTAGAAATTCATTGTTTGCCAGAGCACAAGCAGGAGAATTAAATAAAAACTATAGTACAATGAATTAAGCAACGTTGACTCCTATCCAATCCTATCGCTGAACATGAAAGTTTATCTTACTCTCGAGAACAAAACCTTAACCCAACATCTAAACAGCCTAAGGCAGTCGTTTGTAAGTTATACAGCAAACTTAAACATGATAATCTCCTGGGGGCAATATTATTATACAACAATTTAATCGTAACAATAAACTGAGCATCAAACTTCTTGGATACGGTGACCAGGAGTCTCCTGTGTATGTGAATGAGCTCCTTACTCCAGCTAATAAGTAGCGGCTAGCGAGCGCTACTTCCAAGTTGCTCGAAGCTAGGCAGGCTATTTAATATTAGCTCAAGGTGCGTTACGTCACAAGCAATTTTCACCAGTTCACAATTTGTCGGTATTATTTCCGTTCGATTATAAACTATCGAAAAATAAGGCGTTATATTGTAAATGGTTTGTTGCAGTTCACAATTTTTCGACAGTTTTTGTACCAATAATATTCCGCTGGAGTCCTCCGAGCACCAGATTCCATAGACACCTTAACGTTTTTTTCCTTGCCGGATATCTAAATACTTCAATTTGCCTCGGCATTTTATAAACGGCGCGCGGCATTTGAATTCTCCGTCAAATGTTGTGGCATATTATAAACACTCACACACACCACACCTATATCTCTTTACATGTTGTATAGAAATCTTCAAATTTTGCTTTTCTTCTATAATCAATGGCTACTATACATAACTTAAATATTGAATTAGACTCGCTCGAGACCACTAATTCACACGTCTGCATGCCAGAAGACTGTTACAAATTCATTACAAATAGTCATGCAATCAATTTATTTCACATTAATATTAGAAGTATCAACAAAAACTTTGACCAACTTTGCATACTATTATCAATGACTAAAGTTTCTTTTGATGTCGTTGTATTGACGGAGTGCTGGCTTCGTGGAGTGAGCAACCTACCTACCCTAGAGGGATACGTGGCTCACTCCACGGGTTCCGCGCGAAATCAAAATGACGGCATCGTTATTTATACTAAAGTAAATCTTAACTGCAAAATTCAAGAACCCTTATTTTTAGATGCAAGTTGTCTAACCTGTCAACTAGAAAATGGTGTTAAAATAGTGTCAATTTACCGCTCACCCTCACTCCGAACCCGCGAGAATTTTAACAATTTCATCAATAGCCTAAATAATGTATACTCTGGTCTCCCTAACAATGATATAATACTGGTTGGTGACGTAAACATTGACATACATCCAAATAGTCTAGATCCGCTTAAAGATGAGTATTTGACTCTCAACGCTACACATGGACTATTTCCGACACATACCTTCCCCACTAGAATTACCTCCTGTATAGACCACCTGCTAACCAAAACTAACCTTCCCACTACTACACTAATATTAGAATCCCACATAACGGACCACCTACCCATCTCCTTATGTATAGACATGACGGTTCCCATCAGAAAACCACCGAGAACTGTATCTCGTACGGACTTCTCTGAAATAGAGTCAGACCTAGAAAATGTTAATTTCTCGGACATTTTATCAGACCATGATGCAAATTCAGCAGCGAACTCATTTGTAGCAGTAGTCTCTGATATTATTACTAGACATACAAAAACAACGACTGTCTCCAAAAAAGCCAGAATTCTAAAACCATGGATGACACCAGGTTTACTCCGCTGCATTAAAAACCGCAATAGGTTACACATAAAATCTAGGAAATCACCTGATAATCTGACTATGAAACTAATATATACACGATACCGTAATTTTTGTAACCGTCTCCTCCGTAAATTAAAAGTAGCTCACGAAAAGAAACTCTTAGACAAAGCAGGTAATGACCCTAAGGCCTTATGGAAAGCCATAAAAAACATAACGAATACTCAAAATAAGAAAATTAGTCCTACAGAACTCCTTAAAAAATCTGCAGACCCAAAGACAGCCGCAAATGATGTGTGCAACTTCTTTGCTAACATAGGTAAAAAGCTAGCAGCAAAAATTCAATCTCCAACTACTTCTTTACCAAACTCCTCTCCTTCATCCGCACCTAACCTCCCACCCCTCAACGGCCCAGTAAATTCATTTGGTATGCCTGATGTTACTGAATCAGATGTTGATCTTATCATACTGCAGTTGCGCACTGATTGTGCTATTGGCTGGGATGGTATCTCATCGCAAATCATTAGACAGTGTCGGCACATACTAGTTCCTCCAATAACACATATCTGCAATCTCGCTCTTAAAACAGGCGCGTTCCCAGAAGCCTTCAAAAAAGCGATAGTTCACCCAATTTATAAGGGCGGGGACAGAGACTGTGTCAACAACTATCGCCCCATAGCAGTGTTATCTACACTTTCAAAGATTTTGGAAAAGGTGTTAGACCGGGCGCTCAAAAAATTCTTAGACAAATTCAGGATCTTAGCCGAGAACCAGTATGGCTTTCGTTCTGGGTTCTCGACTGAAGATGCTGTACTGGACCTTACAAACACTGTTGTGAAGAACTTGGATGATAAGAAAAAATGCCTATGCATGTTTCTTGATCTTTCCAAAGCTTTTGACACCGTCTCTGTCCCTATTCTTCTCGCCAAGTTGGAAAGGCTGGGTGTAAGGGGAATAACTCATGCAATTTTCAGAGATTATCTTACAAATAGGAAACAGCAAGTTAGAATAGCAGACTACTTAAGTGACGAGGACACTATATCCTATGGCGTACCTCAAGGAAGTATTCTTGGACCGACCCTTTTCCAACTCTATATTAATGATCTGTGTCAAATCTCCCTTCCAAACACGACCATTTTCACGTACGCGGACGACACAGCAATTTTGATATCAGGACCTAACTGGAGGGCGGTCAAAGAGAGTGCGGAATACTCCCTTCGCATAGTTATGAACTGGCTAACGAAGAACCTTCTAACTTTAAACGTTACGAAGACGCAATACGTCACCTTTTCCATCAGAAAATCTGACCATCCAACACCTGACTTTACTATTAAAGCCCATAACTGCTCATCCAGGGACACTTGCAAATGCCAGGCAATTGCTCGCACTGAAAGCGTAAAATACCTGGGCGTACATATGGACGGTGGCCTGAGATGGGACAGGCATATAGAAGCAGTTACCACTAGGGTAAGACGACTGATACACCTCTTTAAAACGCTTAGGAATTCTGCTACCTTTGACAAGTTAAAACTGGTTTACTTGGCCCTCTGCCAATCCATCATCCAGTATTGCATACCAGTTTGGGGAGGGGCCGCCAAAACTCTTCTAATCGGATTGGAGAGAGCACAAAGAGCTGTCCTAAAAGTAATAAGCAACCACACCACCACACCACCACAGAACTTTACTCAGAATTTAAAGTGTTAACAGTAAGACAGCTTTTTGTGCTCAAATCTACGCTGAGAAAGCATAGTAATGTCCCCTTGCCTGACCCAAGAAGACGCAAAAAAACTTTCGTTTGCCGTGGAGTCCCCTGTAAGACGTCTTTTGCAAGTAGACACTATAATGCATTAAGCTGTAAGCTGTACAATATAATAAACAAGGATCTGCAAATTATAGGACTAACTAAAAATAAAATTAAACCTCTAGTGACGGATTGGCTTCTGAAACTAGACTACCACAAAACTGAGGATTTATTAATATACAACACGTAAACTTTTTCAGACACGCATAAAACTACGGATGCATACTCACAAACTAAACACACAGTACGTAGTGGTAATGAAACCGATCCCAAGATTTACATCGTAGGGCTGCGTACACCCACACACACGAACACTCACCCATACACACGGACACTCACTCATACACTCGGACACTCATCCATCCACACACACTCACCCATCCACACACACTCACCCATCCACACACACTCACCCATAATAAAATTATTACTGATAAAAACATACATACGTAGATACATGCACGCACTTTACACCGTAATATATAATGATTTAATAATTAGGAAGACTAATTTTGTAACTATATGCACCGTGCAGCGACAAATTTTTCACCTTTGTCCTCGAGCATCAGTCAATGTACGAGTATATTGTATGTCATCACTATGACTGAACATTGTTTCCCAAAATACAAGCTCTAGCTTAGTTTGGGAATCAATATCAGCATGTATTGTACTATACATTTTCAATTGTTACCCGCTTTAGCCTGCAAATTGGTGTATGTATTTAGTATCAATAAACAATTTTTATTTTTTTTTTTTTTTATTATAAAAGTGTACATTTTGCCTGCGGAATATTTCATAACTGCGATCGTTTTTAAACGGACGACGCGACGCCGACAAATTGCTTTCGACTTGTATTTTAAATACTAACCTACTTCACCTAGGTACCTACACATAATTTATGTATAAGTAGTTGTGTACGAATAGAGTTTTTGAGATATCTAAACGTCCTACGCCCTAAAAACATAAAATACCCATAGTAGTGCAATTACTTTCTTTGTTTACACGATGCAAGATTCTTAATGACTTGCATTGTCTTAACACTATTTAGCAATTAGATCACACGGTGTAAACCAGGCTTTAACTCTCTCGACATTTTCGGTCTTATTACAAAACGAGGTTTATCTTCCGTCATGGTTTAAACCATAGAGCCAGTTTTTGTAATAAGAACCTAGCTGTGATAGAAATACAGGTCTTTATACAAAACTGACAACTTAGTCCGGTACTAAGTTGTCAGTTTGTAAAACTGACATCTTAATGTGTCGGAATAAAGTTCGAAATTCAAAAAAGGGTCCATGGTTTAAACCTGGGTTTGAAGATGAACCTTGTTTTGTAATAAGACGGTTTGAGTTACCTGAAACGAGTTTAGTTAGTAGCTTGCGCTTATCTCTTGTTTATAGGAGCCACTTCTAAAACCTAATCCGTATTTACGACTCGTAGGTCTAAATCGTCCCGTCTAGTACATAAACAAACATGTATGTGAAGGCAGTATCTAACATTTGTCCAGTAATAAATCTGAAACGGACCGCTTTGCTTTGTAATTGCTCTTGTTATTCGTTCCATTTACTTCATTAGTGCTATATTGACTTTGTTTTTCTTAGTACTTAAGGGGACTACAGCACCTAAACGCAAGTTTTATAACGCTTAAAAGTATATAATCCACTGCAGTAATAACAGGACATATGCTAGTTAGATAGTGTGTTGAAAACATAATACCTACAACTAAGATACGATAGAAAAAAATCACGCACATACCTTTAAAAATTTCTTTTAACGATTTTTTTAAAATATTTTTTTTTTGGTCTTCTATACTACATGTATATGTCAGTCCGATTAGTCTTATTCAATACATCACTAAGAGCCGATTTTTGAATCGTCAGATAACTTTTATTTGAGGAATAAATATGGCGGTTTGACATATTTTCTATACAAAAGCTGTTTTTATCTGGGGAATATGTAGCAAATATATTCCCCAGATAAAAGTATCTGACGATTGAAAAATCGGCCTTAAGTAGTTTAACTTAATCTAAGATGATAATAGTTTAAACAAAAGACAAGCTCCTTCACTGTTAGGGTTTGAGAGTATAGAATTCATAATTCCGACGTGCAATTTGTCCAAATCTAATTTGTCCAATAACTCCTCTCTCTGCATGAAATTGAACACATTCCATCAACAAATGGTTCATCGTCATCGTCAACAAATGGTTCATGGTTCATCATCGTCTGTTACTCCACAAGTGTCACATTTAGGGGAAGAAACCTTTCCCATTAAAAAAGGCAAAATTGTTGGATGGAATATGTCCGGTTCTGATTTTGTACGCTATAATAGTCAGTTTCCTACCTAACCGACTATATGTACACCAAGGTATACGAGGAGGCTGACATTGGATAGTTTTATACCATACGCCCTTTTCCAGTGATCTCTGATTGAAATATTCTTTCCACAAATCATAACACTGTCCATTATATTTCGTTAATATTTCTGAATAATATGGTTTCACATAAATTAACGATTAAAAACCATACGTGCAATCATTCTGATTTTTTGTCATTCCACAAGCAACATATTAACGTAATAGTGTTTAATTTTTTTACTCCAATCAATATATTTTATGTAAATAGATAATTGCTTCATATTTTGCAATAAATTACCAGGGTTGTACATATTGCTTATGTTGTTGTCACGCTTCTTTTTCTTTTCTATGCAGTCTGACAGGGACCGCGCTTTAGGTCCTGTAGTCCCCTTAAGCGCTACTTGTAATAGGAGAACAGTGCTTTGGAGTTTGATTCTTTGTATCGAAGTTTGAATCTCGGTTCACGGATAAAGACGTACTATCGCAGTTTCTAGTGTATTGGAATGGCTTTAGTGAAGTAGACTTCCACTTGACCACGATTGTTGCTTGGCCAATCGCATCTTATTAAAAAGGCAGAGAGTTGTGCGGCACTGCAAATTCACGCATTGCGACTTGTGAAGCTCTGAGCTTCAATAAACCTTTCCTGGTTAGCATTTTCAAGAACTTTAGCATTCGCTTCTATGCAAGTGGAACTCTTGTATATAAAGGCCTTTAAGTCGTTGCTTTCATCCTAATATTTTATTATGTCAAACTTAGTATCAAAGCTCAAAAAATGTGTCACAGAAATCCGAAGCAGTACATAATGCATATCAAACGTTCAATAGCAAAGTCTGAATAATGTTCGGATTTTATACGTCCCTCGAGAGGTTTTTATCTCTGACGCCAATATTGAAATTATCATAACGTCATATCATTTTGTACCGGTAATGTATGTGAAGTGAGATTTGAGCATTTCGTATTTTAGATTTTGCAAATCGACCTTTTTTCCGGCGGTACCTTTTCTTCTATTCAGTGGAGATTTCGCGAATCAGCTTTTTGTATAGAGTTGTGATTTGTACCCTATTAGATTTTGTTTGAATGCCTCTAATAACGGATGGTTTGAGTTTGGATGAACGTCAAAAAAAGGCTCATACCTTTTAGAGTGATGTGCAAATACCAGTCCGTGATTATGTACGGTCTGCTCCAAGATAAATCAATATCGAGGGTAGGTAATATATCTTCATACTAAAAGGCAACGCAGAATTTGGGTTGATATCAATAATGTGCCGTAACCAATCCCTTGCTTGTGATAAATCTATCAATTTCTCGCGGCTTTACCGACGATTCCTCATGCCGTTCTCATAAATGCTTTTCCAATTTCATACATTCATATTCAGGGCGTTGTTTGAACTCGGAAAACTCGAATGAGGTCATTGTGGGCTGAAAATGAAATATTATTTTAACTATGAATAAATCTTGATTGTTCTATTCATATAGGCCGGTTTTCGCGGTATTGAAGGTTTTCGTTTAAGGTCATTCGTAATGGCATAAAAAACATTAGCCGTAGTTTAGAGTAGTCAGTGGCTAGCCAGCACTGGGCTTGCGTGGTGGTTTACGGTCCGCTCCCTGTCACAGAGAGGCCTGTTTCCCAGCAGTGGGAATTAATGTTCCCATTGCTGGGAATAAAGCCTTCGGCCTTGTAATAACATAAAAACAAAAGGCAATTTTAAGCGTGTGCTCTTTATTTACAAAATGTTCAAACAATAAAGATTTATTTCTGTGAGCGTATTCTCGGTTCCTATCTATTGTCACAATTCAATATTTTGTTAAGCATAGACCTACATACAATGAACCATTGTGGAGCCAATAAAGCGCTGAAAGCGTTTTCACTTTCTATTGTAGTGGTCTTTCAGTGGTCAATGAAAGGGTCTACGTTGTTCGCGACTGTAAGTGGCGAATTGGCTAGTGTGTGGTATCTTGGTTTTAAATATATACAGGGTGTAAGTGTAAACAGTGGCAACAGTGGCAACCTTTTAAGGAGTCATTGTACTCATCATTATGAACAACTTTTACTATGGGACCAAACCTGAAATCACGAAAAAAAAATCAGCTGTTCCCTACACTTTGATGAATTATGAGAACATAAATGTACTGAACAGCTGATTTTTTGATGTTGGTCTCAAAATGTCCATGCCACCCTGTATACATAAAAAAAAAATCTTGAAGGCATTAGTATCTTCTAGAACACACTTCTTGTTGGCACTAATCTGAGGGGATTAAAACAGTACCCCTACACACAACACACAACAGTAACCCTATATTTAAACAGTGTTCGCAATCTCATCTCAGTCTCAATCTGTCAAAAATTGTATAGCGTTTACCTACATTTTTGACATTTGATTGTCGCTGGCATGAGATTGTGACTTAAATTTGAACGTTTTTAAGTACGAGGCCTTCTGTGGTATAGTACCAAAGTAGTACACTCAATGTAGTACCCCAGGCTTTACAGAAATCTGTTTTGTTCAATACCTATCTAAAATATTTAATTTTTCTTCCGATTCCAAAGAAGAATATAAATTGAAGATTATATTATTTCAATTCCTTAGGAAGGTTTTTTTTTTTATTTTTTTTATTTATTTACACACATTCACAAGTTATAATAACATAAGAAATAGCCGTGGGCCCCAAACTAGGCACAGCCTGTATCTTGGTAGCCCAATAATTAGTAAAAACAGATTGAGTTGCCGAACGTTCAAAGTGACACGTACAGTAACAGTAGTTATTAGGTAATGGAAATAGCGATTTAAAATTAATAATAATAAACTTAAAAATAAAAAGATAACAATGAAAATAAACACAATTGTAAACTAACATAAAACATTTAAATACAATACTGAGAATATGAATATGAATGAACATGCATACCTAAATAAAACAAACAAAATAAACACTTCATTATCATTTACATAACACGGAGAATATGTATAAGATTTCATACAAGATCTTTTATCTGATAAATTCATGTTTCCTCAAAATGGCTTCCTGGGAGGAAATCGAATATGAAATACTACTTTATATTTCTTTGTTGATATCAGTGAATATTACATGAAAATGATTCTCGACAAGGAAATATACCTACTAGAATATTTTTTCGGAAAGTGATATCTGATGTTTATATTACTGTTGTTCTTGAATTTGTCAAAAGAAAATTATTTTCCCGCTTTCTCTTCTTTTCCTGTTAGTGTTTACTTTTATTTTTGAATTGATTGTGCTTCAGTTTGAGCTCTTGTTATTGTCCTTAGACAGTCTTCAAGTAATAACAGCTGCACAGGTCGATTGTCTAGGTTAAGCTACGCTTGCCGCGGTTGGTCCGTAGATGGGTGACCATCTTTACATACCGAGACGAGGGGTCTTTAATTTATTTATTATTTATATAATAAATAATATAAAATAATATTTATTTAAATTCATTGCGAACTAAACGAAAAGTAAGTATTTTGTTAGTTTGTTACGCATTATGTATTTTATTTTATTATATTATTTTATGCTCGAGGCATATTATTACATTTTCTGTTAAGTAATTATTCGTGTGATTTCATTTGATAAGTTCACACATCACCTGTTTTTTTTTCTCTGAACCAACAATCCAATTTGGTCGACCTTCCGCGGGTGTAAATAGATCAATATTGATACTCGAAAGTCTACTACGCGTCTTACGATCCTTCAATTTGATGCTACAATACCCCCTCAAAAGATACCTTGAAGGCTTTTACTCCCTGGCTGTATAGTTTTGTATGGGCCACTGTGCAAACGGTGTCGTATGCGAATGTACTGCTTACCTTTCAAGTCTAAACATTTATAGAACAAGCGATTGCTCGAGTGAGGTACAATGTATTGGGGTGGATTTACTGCTTCTTGTTATGTGGTTCGATTTTAATAAAACTGTGTTGTTCGTTGGAGAGCAGTGGTGGCCCTGTGGTAACGGCTGCGACTTACGAGTTGTAGGTCGTGGGTTCGAACCCAAGCAGATACTTTGTGTGAATTATTTCATCACCACTGCTCTCAAAACGGTGAAGGAAAACATCGTGAGGGAACCGGCATGTGACATTCGCCAACCCGCACTGGGCCCGCGTGGTGGATTGCGGCCCACTTCCTTTCACAGAGAGGAGGCCTGTGTCCCAGCAGTGGGAACATTATAGGCTGATTATGTGCCGTTTTAAGGTTTAATTCCTATTCTTGTACTGTGTTCGGGTTTTAGTGGACGCAGAGATGTTTATAATTTGCACACTGTCCGTCATCTGTGTCCTTAGTGCGAGTTTTTATACTTTCTAGATCTCATTAACGCTAACATACGTCAATTTATATGGAATAATTGTGTTTCCCAGTATAGTTACCAGATGGCGCTTGTTCAATTTCAGTACAAATTGAAGTTTACGTTCACTTGATCGACTAAAAAACTTGCACTAAGGCCACTGTATTATCATTGGCTATGAAATGCAGGGGAGGGGGGAGGGGGGCGCATGTAATGCTTGTCTGAGAGTTTTGTCATGTACTGCCAAAGCAAGCCGCCGCGCCGTTAAAATAAAAATCAATTTTTTATTATGTTCCTCTCAAACAGAACACCTGCCATCTTATCTCTGCACCAGCCTTGGTTGACTGGTAGAGAATGCCTGAGGTATTAAGTCCGCCTTTGTACCTTATTTGCGTGCGAGTAGTTTAAATAAATAATAAAAAGTAAGTTCAAAAACTAAAACCCGACTACTGAAACAATCACGCTCGCCGCGGTCGGTCTGTATCTGTACCTCCACTTTTACTTATTTTTAACAATTTAAACATATTTATTTACCTAAACAATATGACATATATACATATTTGTAATGTGCTCGTCAAGACCTTTCTTTTGATACCAAACATGTCATTATTATCTCAATTTAATTTTTTTCGTGGTCAGAAATTTACGTGTAAAGTTTACCATATTAAATTTAGGGAGAATTATATAGCCTATGTCACCCGGACCATTATTACGTATCTATTGATACCTCAGTCATTAAATTCGGTTCAGTAATTTAGGCGCTACGGTGGAACGCACGTAAATACATACTAAACCCTAAGTCATCAATTCAGATAATTTTAGTAAACAAAGAAATGTCACTGTCAAAATGACAGGACAGTGCTGCAAAACAATTTATCAAAAACAAGGAAATACAAAAACAAGGAAATATAACAACTAACAACAAAATGAAACACTTAACACGATGATAACAAAGCACAATTAACAAACACGCAGCGAATAATATGATCGGAGAAAAGAACACGAACGTATTGAAAAGACGCGAGTTTGCAAATTATGTCAAATGAAATTTGAGAATGTTGGGAACTCCTGTAGTGTTACCAGTATCATAATATTTTTTATACCACAAAATTTTCTTTTTTTAATAACTTTGTTTAAAACCGAAAACTTATAAAAATTATGACGATATTTTTTTGATCTGTTATCACCTTTGTTTACATAAATTATCTGAATTGATGACTTAGGGTATAATATACATACTTACATACATACATAGACTACTAAAATAATAACCCTTCTTGTTGGCTTTGCCGTAGTCGGGTGATAACTAAAATAAAATACTTAATCGTCTTAAAAAAATCTAATAACGGACGGTTTGTTAATCTAAGAGAGTGGTGAAAACGGAGAAATAATACGTAAAATACTCACTTCAAAGAGTTCAAAACAAAATAATTAAAACTCTGTTCCATTATCATTATCGCACTCCAACAAAGGCCTTATACGAAAAAACTAAACTATTAAATATTAGACAGCTATACATTTACTACACTTGCATTCTTATTAAAAACATAACTACAAACTCAATACAAACTAACATACAACTAAAGAAAAAAACAATGTCATATAGCCTGAGAAATAGATATAAAAACAAACTTGAAGTCACCAGCGTACGCACTAATTACGGTAGAAAGACCATATTATTTGAAGGAGCACAGCTGTACAATGGATTGCCGGACGATATTAAAGAGTGCGATAACATGAATTCATTTAAGAATAAGCTTAAGAAGCATGTACGTACACTATAACTTCCAATAGGTACTCTGGAGGAATTGTATTGTAATGTATCATCACACTTACTACTTTGTATCTCATTTTATGTGAACTGTAAGTTCTTATGAGAAATAAATTTCTTTAAACCGAAAATAAAATTGATTGCAACCAAAACTTTTTACTACTTTTTTGTTTGAGATAAGTAAACTTTTCATTGTCTTCAAAGGTATTCACATCAACTTTACTTTACGTATGAACCACAAAGTAGGCTATTTGCGTTATAAATGATCTCTACTCGCGTTAGCAGTCGGCTCTCTTAGAATATCAAGTTTAATTTTGTCATTTATATTGTTCAGGAAATTTATGTCTTTATTTTCTTTGTTAAGATTCCTAATGCTATAACTTATAAGTCCCTAAAAGCTTTTTGTATTTTCATCTAATTGCTGTTACCTACCAAGAAGATGGAATGTAACATCTCTATATATTGTCCTCCTTCCTGTTATACTTAGAAGAAAAAAAAACCGTTAAGAAGTTTCTACCCATACGTCAACCTACTACTACCTAACCTAACTAACCTACAGGGTCAAATTAAATTAGCTAGCGAAACTCCGCAGACGTGATGGTATCCATATCCTAAACATTATTTAAAACAAAATTGATTTGATGATATGTGTTTTTTTTGGGGGCAACGACCGCTGGTAGTGTAGTTCCTTGAAGCATGGGTTGAGAAAAACAGTTTATTTTTTATTTTTAGGGTCCCGTACCTTAAAAGGAAAAACGGAATCCTTACAGGATCACTTCGTTGTTCGTCTGTCTGTCTGTCTGTCAGTCAAGATCCTTTTTCTCAAGGACGCGTGGAGATATCAAGTTGATATTAATATCGAATACGTAAGTTTATGATTCCTTAGAGTTCTAAAAAACCAAGCTTCTAAGTCAATGCAATAAAAAATACGGTAATTTATGCGATATATTTTGATACTCGCAAGTAAATCAAATCCTATAGAGTACTTTCCGTTGACGTAGAATCATAAAAGGCAAGCAGCAAGGTCTTATAGCACAAGTAATGGAAAAATTCCGAAAATTGTTAATTTGTAATTTTAACACATAAAAAATATTTTCAAGTATGTCAGTCTGTCAAGACCCTTTTTCCCAAAAAAAAAACACTACAAAATACGAATAGTACTACCCCCGCTATGTAAATTACAGTGACAGGAAGTTATTATTACGTCATCCATATCAGAGACTAAGTGGGAAAAATATGTATTATTGAAGCTAACTCAAAACTACCCATGCAAGCGGACCATCCATTGAAACAAAAAAAAAAAAAATATATATTATATATATCGGTTCACTAATCCTTCTACTTTTTTTGAAAGCCGGTTATAAAACGAAAAAAAAAAGATAATTTTTGACGTTTTTGAAGTAATTATCTTGAACATAAATAAGAAGTGAAGAAGAGAATATGAACACGAAGTTCGTTGAGCAATTATTTTTAACGATACATTTAATATATTTAGAATAACATTTAATATTCTACGTGTGCGCGATATAGCTAAATAAAAAGCCTTTTCGTTACGTGTTGCTATCACAAGATTCCAATACATTGGTTCTCTGTGTTTATTTTCTCACATATTTCTTTCGCCCCTATTATTCACAGACACTTATTTTATTTATGAAAAAAGCTAACATTACAGGTAAATAATTGAGGGAGGAATACATTCAACCTAGGAAAAGGTTCGTTCTAAAAACCTATTTTAGTCGATATGATCGATTTGAAATAGGGTATGCAAATATTTGATATTGGTTCTGAAATTCATATAACGACCTACTTGAATTAGGTACGATTGAGACTTCTTTGAATGGCGAATGTTAAATGAGCATTCGATTGAATAATCAAGAACGAAATGCAACCGATGGCGATAATTTTGTTGATCAATGTATACTGTATCTGCCTCGAGTTCGATTAAATTGATTCTTGGTTTATGTAGCACTGTAGATAGAGCCTTTGTAGTGTTATGGTTTTTTTCAATTCTGATGCGTTTTTGTTTTGCATTTAAGGTAATGTATGTGTCATAAATGGTTTGTCAAATCCGCTGTTTTACATAACCGCTAGCTGTTTTACGAAACAGCTCCGTTCTGTAAATTAGCTGATTGACGTTGAGCGATTTTATATAAAATTACTGAACTTTAACACGCAGAATTGCATAAACATTTTGCATTTATCAATGCAGTGGGTCACATCAGATTGTAGATTTTAGTTCAAAATATTATCGCTCGTGGTATACGAGCGACAATATTTTATTATTATATTTTTTTATTTTATTTTTGACATAAACTCATAACAAAAATAATGATGTCCGAAGCAGAAATAAATAAAACGAGTAATAAATAATATGCGTGAAAATTACCATAACTCAAGTGAAAATAGGTAAAGTTATCAGAGTTTTATGAAAGTCAGTAAAAAAAAAACTACCTATTAACTAGCCAAATAGGTAATTGCGACCAACTTGGAAGTAACGCTCGCTCAGCTCGCACGCGGTTGTTCACAGTTGTAACCTAATCTGGTCAGGGTGCCATAGCTTTGTTACTGCGACCGATTCGGCATTAGAAGCCACACCAAACTTTTATTGTGACTGCAGATAAGCTATTCTGCATTACGCTTAAACGTGGGTAGCAATTTTGTTAAACTAATGGCAATCCATTTTCAATTTGTAAAACAGCTATAGCGATTATTTTATTTTATTTGGGAAAACAGACAATCGTACATTGTATATTAAATCTAGATACACAGTATGCCATAAGTAAATGTACAATTCACTATGTTTCCACATGTTACTAGTTAAAAAAAAAAAATTGATACAGTGTTGGGAAAATTAAGCAGTTATTAATTAGCTATTACATGTCTAAATAAAAGGTACATAATAATTAAAATGTATGTATGTGTGTGTATTATGTTTACTTATTTATTTATTTTTTTATTTATTTCTAATACACGTCTTAGTCTATTACAGTTTGGTTTTAGTCACATGTAAAACAGCTAATTAAGCAATCCATCTGCGACAATGTATGGAGATGAAATTATACATTGCCAAGTTTTGTTTACGATTTTAAATAATTATTAATGACACTGTTATTTAACAATCATAATTACCTTATCATATTGGGAAATTTATGAGTAAATTGTAGATACGTACTTGCAAACTAAAAACCCAATTTTGATAAAACAAACAGGTGTTTAATTGGTAATATAGGTATATTAATATGAGTTCAAGTAATTACCTGTAGGTACCTAATACACAATAACAATTAAGTATATTATCGACTTTGTTAACGAGATAATTGTGGTTCCCAGTGGCCTTTTATGCTATACTCGTTAATTTGATCAATTAGGGAAAATATATTTATCGGATCCCTTTCAAACGGTCCTGGCAACCGATATCGTTTTGGTTGAAAGCTTTAGCGTGAATTAGCGTCTATACCTAATACATGTCATGTAATCGGTTTTTCGGTGAACTAATTTTTACGTGCCAATGAGTAGGTAGATTGAGCAGAGACATAGCTTCATACAATCACGTAGCAATAGGTTTATAGCAAGAACAAGTCACGTGCCCAATAGGATTTCCCGTCGAAAAAAATTAAGAACTTCCATACACACTTTCATCCCCTATTTGGATTAAATAGGGGATGAAAGTTTGTATGGATCCTTGTAGTATGATTCTCCAAAAACGACGCTATTGCTACCTTTTTTAACCGACTTCTAAAAAAGAAGGAGGTTCTCAATTCGGATGCTTGTATTTTTTTTTTTTTTATGTTTGTTCGCGCATAACTCCGTCGCTTGCCAACCGATTTGAAAAATTATTTTTTTGTTGGAAAGGGTATACTTTCCAAATGGTCCCATTTTTGTCAAAATCCAGTTCTGATGATGGGATCCTGGAGAAATCAAAGGAACTCTTCAAATATTATAGGCACACCTATAGCGATTTGGGTATTTTTTATAGTAGCTCGTGCATTTGCTCTCGGAAAGCACCACTTGGTGAAGTGAAACTGATGATGAAGACCACAGATGGCTGCCGGAACTACACAATGATAAATATTTCACGGGTTGCGATTCGATTACTTTAATATGGTTGCTAATCAATTTCCGCTCGTCACACAATGAGTGTGATGAGTGGTTGTTGAGCAGTTCTCCTGGTTCTTACCAGCAGAACTCCTCAACAATTAACGTCCCAGCATCGGGAAAAGCAATATTTTGTAGCATGTAATGAGCAATTGACATTAGCCTATTGTAACTTATACAAATTATAAACAGACCCACTAAAAAGCGAGAAATAAAAACATTTTAACAAAAAAAAAACCGACTTCTAAAAATCATTACAAAGTGAAAAATAACTTTAATTTCGGAAGTCGGTGGCAAAAAACGAAAATATATTTAACCAGACACCGACTTCCGAAATTAAAGTTATTTTTCACTTTGTAGTGATTTTTGGAAGTCGGTTTTTTTTTTTTTGTTAAAAAGTTTTTATACTGATATACAGAAATCTATGTACCCACTTCCACGGTTTTTTCTTAAAAAATTACGAACCAACATGCAAACTGTCATCCCCTATTCACCTTGAGTTGAATTTAAAAAAATCCTTCCTTAGTGGTCACTTTCGTTATACAAGTTGTAATTGCAATTCATAACTGAAAACCTGTTAAGGAGTCATTGTACCTACTCATCATTATGAACAACTTTTGCTATGATCCTAGAACTGAAATCGCGAAAAAAAAATC
This sequence comes from Cosmia pyralina, assembly GCA_946251885.1. Classification (NCBI taxonomy): domain Eukaryota; kingdom Metazoa; phylum Arthropoda; class Insecta; order Lepidoptera; family Noctuidae; genus Cosmia; species Cosmia pyralina. The sequence goes on from OX276355.1 coordinate 16,780,641, forward strand.
TGCTGTTTCCTACATTTTCACAAGTTATGCGAACATAAATGTAGGGAACGGCTATTTTTTTCGCGATTTCAGGTTTGGTCCCATAATAAAAGTTGTTCATAATGATGAGTAAAATGACCACTTAAGAGGTTTTCTATTATTGCAATTACATCTTGTTTATGGAACTGTTGCGCAAAATTTCAACCTTCTAGGCCTAGCGGTTTAGGTTGTACGTTATCTTGTCAGACAACGCGCATTGAGAGCGTTGTCTTGGAAAATCTTAGGTATAAGATTTTCATTAAGCAGAAGATATCTTTCATAAGTACAAGTTTCTTTGTTTTGCTCATGGGTCTCGGAACAAGCCACCTCGGGTATCCTATAATAATATTAGTCGAGACTACACCGATGCAGAAGTCGGTGTAGTCTCGACCATAAGCAGTAATGCGTATGGCGTAGATAGGTTCCATATAACGAATCTACTTTTATAAAACTCGTCAACGTCACGCAAACATAGCCAAGTCGTGGATAACTGAAGCAATTACTCGTACAGCACGATATTACGAAGCTTCAAAGCTCGGTCTCTGTTTTCTATCTACTCCTTGTCGCTACGTTGAACCTAATGCTCTTTTTCAGTGCTTGCGTCAGGAAATAAATTGGTATAGACGTGCTCACATACAGAATTACGTGTGCCGGATTGGATCGGTGATCAAACCAAATTCACGAATGTAATTGCGTAGATTAGCTATGTTGTAATGGATGTTTTTTTTGTCACGAGACTTAGGGCCTATTTCACGATGTTCGAAAGCTACCGAATACTTACCGAATAAATTCAAAAATGGAACAGAATTTGTATGAAATTATCTGCCAAATAAGTTAATAGGAACTTAATCGTAGGTGGTCAAACTGGCCCTTAACATGAGTGATTTAAGAATAGGTAAGGTATGTACATTAGTTTTTGTTGTGTGCTCTTAAGTACAATCATAATTAGATTAGATCAAAGCCAGCTGACGTCTAATCATCTGCCTAGCCTTTTCCCAACTATGTGGGGGTCGGCTTCCAGTCTAACCGGATGCAGCTGAGTACCAGAATCAGGTTAAGCTATGCTTGCCGCGGTTGGTTCGTGGATGGGTGACCATCTTTAAATACCAAGACCCCTCCGTGCTTCGGAAAGCACGTTAAGCCGCTAGTCAAGGCTATCATTCGTGGATCTTTGACAGTTGTTACGAGTCGTCAGTAGCCCGAAAGTCAGACAACCAGTCTTACCAAGGGGTATGGTATTTCCCAGTAACTGGGTTGTGGAGGGCAGATAGGCAGTCACTCCATGTAAAATAGTGGTATTCAGCTGCATCTGGTTAGACTGGAAGCCGACCCCAACATAGTTAGGAAAAGGCTAGACAGATGAGATAAGATAAAATAACATACCTTCCTGCTGGGAGCTAGTAGTATTTATTCCAGCATTTCTCGGACAAATAATGTTCCTAATGTAACAAATAGTTGGTAGTTAGAAAGTGGAAAGTGAATATGTTTGTTGTTGAACTAAAGTGCTTACATGCGAAGTTACAGGAGAAGTTTCGAGACATTACACCTCAGCAACTGTACTAACAGCTCATAAGAAATAGTTATTTATTACTTGTATCTTTGGATAAATACTTTTACAGTACTTTTACGAGTTTTTACGTTTGACTTCCATATTTATTGAACGAACGAGCGTAGCGTCTGCTTCAAGCCTGGCAAAATTTGCTTTCGTTTATCAGTTTTTTGGTACTCATCTACAGGTCTTACAACCGATCTGGATGAAATTTGGTATACTGGTTTTAAGCCTTTACAGTTTTTTTTTGTCGTTGGGGATTTTTGATTGTAGGAGTACTTCCTCCAAAAACCCCAAAAGGGGGCAAAAAGAAGGCTACTGGATATCTCCGCCTATGAGATCAGATTTCGATGGTTTTTTTTAGGGTTCCGTACCTCAAAACGAAAAACGGAACCCTTATAGGATCACTTCGTTGTCCGACCGTCTGTCTGTCAGTCTGTCAAGACCCGTTTTCTCAAGAACGTGTGAAAGTTCAAGTTGAAATTAATATCAAATACGTAGGTCTGTGGTCCCTTGGAGCTTCAAAAAAATCAAGCTTTTAAATCAACGCATTAAATAAAATATGGCCATTTATGCGACATATTTTGATACTCGCAAGCAAATCAAAACCTTAGTACTTCCCGTTTACTTAGAATAATGAAATTTGGCAAAAAGCAAGGTATCACAGCACAAGTCTTTACTTGTAAAAAATAAAAAAAAAATAAAAAATACAAATTAACGATTTTCGGACTTTTCCCTTTGGAAAAGTCCGAAAATCGTTAATTTGTAATTTTATCACATAATTTTTTTTTTTTGGGGTTTTTGGGTTAAGTTCTTTTCAACTACGAAACCATTCATTGTGCGTGGTCCGACACGCACTTGGCCGGTTTTTTTTTTATTTGAAAGGTAGTTACTTTGTTGGTCTCTTAAAAATTTGGTGAAGACCTGATGAAAAAAAAACATGGAAAATATCCCGTTTTAAATAACTTTAGTGGTAAGTATATAAATTGTTGCAAAAAAGTTCTATCTAAATCTTTTGCCTTCCGGTGAAAATAATATCTTTGATAGATTATTTAGTATTTCTTAAAATATTGTTATAATCAAAATGGCCAAACTTTTACCTTTTACCACTGGGAAATCCAAAAAGTTGTTGAAATTAGGCTAGGATTTCTTACATTTTTCGTGGATAATTTCCCCACAGCCACAATCACTATGAAAACAGACGTTTTAATAAAATCTTTAAACTTTTTCCCTGTCTATCTATGAACAATTAAGAAAATACTATTATTCCTATTGCAGTAAAAAGTTACTTGCCTTAATTAGGCAAGGAGAATCTTAAGACCATTATGGTCTAATTAAATCTGTTTTTAATAGCCTTTCGGCAAGCTTCAGGTAGGTAAGTACTCTAGATTAGATTCTAAGACAAGACTAACTCAGTAATAACCGTACTTAGAACATGGTGCTGATCCATGCGTCATGTTCGTGAACGGGCGCCGTCAGTTGGGACTAGTCGTCTCTTAGCTGCCATGGCTTATTTTTAATTTTAATATTTAATTTAGTTGTTTTAGTTTTTATCTTTTTATTACGGACGCTTTTTAACGTGCACGTCTTTCTACATTGTTTTCACATGTATATTTTCAACATGAACGATGTAACCAATATTTTGTAAAAATATTATGATTTAAAAGAGTGTCCGTGGAGTTTCTTGCCCGTTCTTCTCCATAGGGATCTACTACGCTTTGGAATGGGCAACTAGCTTCATCTTTCTGACTGACCGACCCATTGACAATTCAAAAGTGCCTGTAATTGGTTTATTTGAAATAAATGCTTTGAGTTTGAGTTTGAGTTTGAGTACCTACATTAGCCCCTATGCTGTTCCTTGCGAGTGTCGTAAAATGAGACTAAGTGATTATGTTGAGATGGGCAGTCGATAGTAACGTCCTCTTAAAACAATATGCAATTATATTTTATAGCTTTCCACAGCAAAAAGTGATTAAGACCATTCCCGTCTTCACTGTGACTGCCGTGAAAGATTACTTGCATAAAATGTTTTGCTAATATTACGCATAAAATGCTTTGCTAATATTACGCATAAAATGCTTTGATAATATTACGCACAAAATGCTTCGCTAAAATTACGCATAAAATGCTTTGCTAAAAGTACGCATAAGGGTCCGTTCACACAGACCGGCTCGGAGAGGAGAGCAGATTCTTATCACGTTGAAAACAGAGTTAGTAGTTGTTATTAGTAGTGTTGTAGTTAGTATTTGTATTAAGGTTTATTTTTGCATGTGCACTCCTTTTGTGATTAAGAATGCTTGAAGGCGCTTGGTGTGAAATAATAAGAGGAGCTTACCGGCTCCGATCGCGTAATTTTTCTCGATCGTGCAGCCGTTTGGCTCCGATTGCATGCTCTTTAACGCTCGCGCAGCCGATCGGTTCCGATTACGTGCTCTTTCTCGCTCGCGCAGCCGATCGGCTCCGATTGCGTGCTCTTTCTCGCTCGCGCAGCCGATCGGCTCCGATTGCGTGCTCTTTCTCGCTCGCGCAGCCGATCGGTTCCGATTGCGTCCGCGCTTCTCCACGCCCACCGCCATTTTGATAGCACAATCCTTTCAACGACCAAGCGAAAGCCGGCTGTCGCGCTGCTATTGTCTTTAGTGTCTGTCATCCGAACGGCTCCGAGCGCATCCGACCGGCTTCAAGTGCATCCGACCGGCTGCGAGCGCATCCGACGGGCTGCGAGCGTATCCGACCGGCTGCGAGCGATTCCGACCGGCTGCGAGCGCATCCGACCGGCTCCGAGCGCATCCGCTTTCAGGTCGCTTCCAGCCGGTCTATGTGAAATAGTTGGCGGCTCCGCTCCGACCAACTCCAAGCGCATACGATCCGGTCTGTGTGAAAAGAAAAATGCGCGCCGATGCTCTCCGAGCCGGTCTGTGTGAACGGACCCTTAAATGCTGTGCTAAAATTACGCATAAAATGCTTTGCTAATATTACGCATAAAATGCTTCGCTAAAATTACGCATAAAATGCTTTGCTAATATTACGCATAAAATGCTTTGCTAATATATTATTACGCACAAAATGCTTCGCTAAAATTACGCATAAAATGCTTTGCTAATATTACGCATAAAATGCTTTGCTAAAATTACGCATAAAATGCTTTGCTAAAAGTACGCATAAAATGCTGTGCTAAAATTACGCATAAAATGCTTTGCTAATATTACGCATAAAATGCTTCGCTAAAATTACGCATAAAATGCTTTGCTAAAAGTACGCATAAAATGCTGTGCTAAAATTACGCATAAAATGCTTTGCTAATATTACGCATAAAATGCTTTGCTAAAAGTACGCGTAAAATGCTTTACTAAAATTACGTATAAAATGCTTTGCTAAAATTACGACGTTACTGTGGTTAGGGGTGCATAAATAAAAATTCTTGTCTCAGGCTCGTTATATCAGACTACGGTCGTGTTAATCTTTCTCGTTCTCTTAAAGTACAGGTACTAAGTATCATTTATCCGAGCTAAATTATCTTTTTATACAGAGTTATATTAAATTGGCTAGCTAAACCATGTGTGTGGCAATAAACCATTTTTTCTTTCATAATTGTTTTCGGTCCTTTTGGAAGATATCTACATAGAAATGGTATACAAGTTTACACCTGGGTACTGCCTACAGTAGTTTTACGGTCTACAACCGTTCTAAAATTTATTACTTCGTGTAAGGTTTCTTGTCGAACATCTACTCGTATGTTATGTAGCCGTCGTTATACAATAAATTGATATTGACTAGCGTGTTACATAAACAAGGCTCAGTCAACTCCCTTTTGTTTGTGTATACAACGTGATTGGCACAAGTGGCAATAGATATTCTCAAAGAAAATTGTGAGACAACTTCTCAGTTTACCCTGTTTAATATTATAACCAAAGATTTAAATATTTAGATACGCCCTACCGCGTGAAAAGATAGTCGCGTTTCTGTTTCGCTTTGATATCTCTGACACACAATGACATAGTGACTTGACTTTATTGTCATAGCATAATCAGCCTATAATGTTCCAACTGCTGGGTCACAGGCCTCCTCTCGGAGAGAGGGAGTGCTGTAATCTACCACGCGGGCCCAGTGCGGGTTGGTAGATATCACGTCTTCAAATTTTTGGTTTTAGGACATGCTGGTTTCCTCACGATGTTTTCCATCACCGTTTTGATAGCAGTGTTGATGAAATAATTTACACAAAGTAAAGCCTGTCAGGGTCCGAACCTACGACCTACAACTCGTAAGTCGCGGCCGTTACCACTGGGCCACCACTGCTCTCATAGACACGCTATTAATAATGTGTGAACTCACTCTTCTCAGTATTGACACTTTTTCGCGTAACTTTGTACGGTGAGGGCAAATCTAGCGATTTAAATCTTTGATTATAACACCCTTCAAAATAGAATACATTGTTTACCGAGAATGGCTTTTCATTTATATTTAGTCGATAATTTCTTGTCACCTCCGTAACAATGAAAAATTTTCGTGAAAAGGAAAGGTCATTGATATATCCCGGTTCCTTTTGGCGCCTAGTCTACGTTTGTATATTAGGGTCGTGCTCAATTCAGTGATGCAAATGTCTTTGTTTCCCGTAAAATATTAGGTGTTTATGAGGTTGCTAGATGTAGGTACTTACTTGTCTGTCTTGAGATGTAAAGGTGACTTTCACTTTACCTAGATCTAGTTTTAAAGAAAATGTTTTATTTGCAGGCAGTCTTCGGAATAGGGATGCTGACTAAAAATTATTTTTCTGTCTGTCATGTAGAAAATACGCATCCAATATTTTTTAATACACAAGTATTAAAAAATATTGGATGCGTATTTTTTCTTTTTTTACGTAACCAAAAGATTACGGCAATACATTGAGTTAAAATGTGGCATGACGTCACTCCTTGGCAGATTTTTTATTCGTAGTTTGTTATAGTTGTGACGTAGTGCCCGACTCTCCAACTTTAATGAGTTTTATCTAAGTATTTTTTTATTAACATGATAAAATTGATAAAGCAAAAAATACGTGTCTAATATTATTTTATTATCTGACTGACGGACGGAAACGGAAATAGAATTTCTTTTTTCTTACCCAGGCATCATCCCTAATGTGTATTTTTCTTTTCACTATCTAAAAGTACTATCGCACACAAATATAGGTGTCCTCCGTAAAACAATGCATATTTTAAATAGGAGCGGCAAAAACAAAACCGACTATTCATACAACCAAAAAAACCGGCCAAGTGCGTGTCAGACCATGACAATGAAGGGTTGGATTTATCGCAAGAACAAACTTAACATTGTTGTACATGGAATTAATTTATCCCAAAAAAAACTTACATGCATCGATAAACGCCACTGACAATTCTCCAACTGCAAATGTAAGTGTGGATTCGCAAAAAATTATGTTATGATACTACAAATTAACGATTTTCGGACTTTTTCCTTTACTTGTGCTGTGAGCCCTTGCTTCTTGCCAAATTTCATGATTCTAGGTCAACGGGAAGAACATACCCTATAGGTTTTGATTTATTTGCGAGTATCAAAAGATGTCGCATAGTTGGCCATATTTTTGATGTGAAAACTTCTTTAGGCGCGTTGAGCGATTTTTGGTAGGGGAAAATCTTTTGAGTTCGCGTCACTGACATGCGACATGCTAATGTTAACAGTATATCTGTAGCTATGAGTATGACGTGTCGCGCTATCAAGATTTCATTTCAGTCTGTCGGCTGTACTTTATTTTTTTAGAGCTCCAATAAGGGACCGTAGACATACGCATTTGATATTAATTTTTAACATGATACCTCCACGCGTTCCTGAGAAAAAGAGTCTTAACAGACTGATAGACAGAGAGACGGACAACGAAGTGATCCTATATGGGTTCCATTTTTTCCTTTTGAGGTACGGAACCCTAAAAAGCAATCATTTTAGTTCTACACTCCTACCAACTTATCTGTGAAATGGCGAAAATTGGAACTACGGCCGTCATGTTGAAATGTCTTAGATTATGCCGACGCATGTCATTCGATTGTGTCGATGTATCGACGGTGGCGTCCTCTTTCAGTTCACAAATAAGTTGGTAGGACTGTAAATGAAAATCTTGTTACAATGCCTACGAGATGGCCCGTAATAGATCAATCCAATAGTCCTTTCATGTCATGTAATCCAATGAATCCATCTCTTATATTGATTACCCTGCACCGTTAATTGATTATCCGTATCCGAAAGATAGATGTTTTCGGACGACCATATATAACGGATGAACTAGAGCGCGTCTGGAGGGATATAAGGGTTGCCGAACTGTGCAACCTACTTGCGTAGCTTTGCGTATTTAGAAAAAAGTAAGTTTAAAAACTAAAACCCGACTACTGAAAAATCACGCTCTAAAACGTAGGTATGAAACAAAAAAATATTGACATCTGAAATTAGAAAAACATTACACTCCTTTTTGGGCAGGCGTGTAAAAAGACAGACACATTAAAAATCCGGAGTCACACGTAATCTGTTCGATTTATGGGCCCCTAACATGACTTGTTACTCCAGATTTTTAATTTATCGTCTTTTACTAATTTCAGATGAGAATATTTTCTTGTTTCATACTTTTTAGAATGTGATTTTTGACGGCATCATTAAATAATCATAACCCTCCTTTTTGCTTCACCGTAGTCGAGCAAAAAAATTTTTTTTTAGTTCTTGTCCTCTTTTTATAGTTTATGTCATCTAGAGGGCACCATATTCAATTTAATGTGAGGTCACATAGCCTATAACCAGCGGACGATCAAGACGCTTCTAACGATACCTCATTTGTCAAATTATGATAAGTAGTTTAGAAGTGATGAGGGAACAGATGAACATACATACACACATACCGGTCAAAATTACAACCCTCCTTTTTGCTTCGGGGTAGTCGGCTAAAAATTTTAAACCACGTTTTCATTGTGCTTGCAAGACTAAGAGTACGTAGCTCAAAAAATTATGGTCAAGTTTGGTGACGATACAACTGGAAGCGCCGCCACAGACACGTGGAGATTCGCTGGCTAGATATTCAGAAAATAATGAGTAGAAAGACAGAAAACGATTTTTTTAGTCTGTGCAATTAGGATGCACAATATAAAAATTATACAAAGTAGCCTCGTATTCGACAATCTATACTAATATTATAAAGAGCTTGTTTGCTTGTTTGTTTGAACGCGCTAATCTCTGGAACTAAGTAACAATCGGATTTGAAATATTATTTTTGCATTTGTTAGCCTTTCAACGTGTCGTTTTGCATCCTTGTCAAATTTAAGGGTGTGGTATAGACCAGTTGTTCGGTTTGACCGAACAACTTTTTCCATGGCACCAACATCGTAATCGCGAAAAAATAATCAGCCGTCCCATAGATTTGCGTCGAGTAGGTGTTGAAGTTTTCTATGGGATAGTTGAAATTTTTTTCGCGATTACGATGTTGGCCCCATAGAGAAAGTTGTTCAGTTTGATGTTCTGTATCACACCATGAAATTTGACGAGGATGCAAAACGACACGTTGTATTTGCATACATGACGCTACGACCCTTAAGAGCCGAGAAAAAAGAAAAAAAGTCAGAAAGAACGCTAAGCGAAAACAAAGTAATAGCATGGGTGGGCGATGCGATGCGATGTGGCGCACACACTATGGAAGAGAAGGAAAGTTGTGTGTTGAATGTGTTGTCGAACCGGTGACATTCCATTAAGTATCTTTTTATTAAACATCTAATCTTTTTTTTTTTTTTTTTTTTTTTTTTTTTTCTTTTTGCGAAGATAGTGAATACACAGCTTTAGTTCGGCCACAGTCTAATTTAATACAGTTGTCCACCGCAAAAGTTATTACTAGGGCGAGCTTTTTATTTTATTCTACGGCTTGCACTATCACAATATGCCAGACTGTTAGGGCCCGTTCACACGTATCACAACCACACCACATTGCAACGACAAAATGTGGGCAAGCACTGGTTAGGTGTGAATAGTGTCGCTGAAACTTTCAAATGGTCGACGCAACGTTGTGTCTGCGATGTGGCCGGCCGCTAGTGCGCGCTCTCGCTGGTGGTTGCGTTGTGTCTGTGACGTCGCCTTGATGTGGTTGGTACCACTCACACTGATTTGACAGCCAAATATGGTGCGTGTGAGTAATGAAATATTACACACATCAAAAGTGTCTAGGGATCAACATATATTTTTGCAATAACTTTTCTCCTGATTGATATTAATTAAAATTTTCTTTAAGGATTCATCAAATAAAGTGTTTTCGTTTGTCACAGTAACGATAAACCAAGTCACCTTTGCATTAATAAAGAAATTTGCCATTTTCCTAATAAAGGGATTTTTGACATTTGAACCACTAACATTAAAGTTCGAAAAAAAGACTGAAATAACAGTTTTCTTTAAAATTTTATTGGGTAACTTAAACAATTAATAATCCGTGTTTCTACCGCGAACACTAACAACACAAGAACATCGGTTTGGCATACTCAAAATGAGTTCATCCAAATCACGCTGTGGAATGGCCGCCCATGTTCGTTGCAACAACAAAAAAAGGTCTTCTTGCGACTGGATACCCTCCATATTCGGCAGAGCTCTTCTCTGTAGCATATCCCATGCATGCTCAATCGGGTTCAAGTCTGGCGACTGAGCAGGCCAGGGCAGGACATTGATGTTAGCTGCGGCGAGAGTCTGTCTTACAACTCTTGCGGTGTGCGGTCGTGCATTATCATGCATTAACTGAAATAAGGGACCGATTTGCACTTGTAGAGGAACGATGACGTCTGATACAATCGTCTCAGCATAAATTTGAGCGTTGAGGTTGCCTCTGATCCAAATCAACTCAGTTCTTCCGCCGATCCAAATACCCGCCCATACCATGATGGTTCCACCACTATAAGGATGGACTTCCTGGCAGGATTTTAATCGCTGTTGGCGTCCAGGGGTTCTCCAGTGTCGTATACGTCTTGTATCCGGTCTCATACCAAAACGAGACTCATCAGAAAAGCACACGAAACGCCATTGTTCTTCTGCCCAATTTCTGTGTTCAAGAGCCCATTGATATCGAATCTTACGATTGTGCATTGCTATAGGTGGTACCCGTAGCGGTCTTCGGGAATGAAGGTTCACTTCATGCAAGCGGTTTCTGACTGTTTGGTCGCTAATTAAGTTCCCTGAAGAGTGATGAAGCCTCACGGCTAACATCATGGCGGTTATAGTTGGAGCTCTTCGAGTTAAGATTTGAATGTATCAGTCTTGTCTCCGTGTGGTGCAGCGATACCGTCCTCCATGGCGCTCAGCCACGGTACCAGTGCTTCGGTAACGTGTCCAAAGTCGACTGATAACACTCTGACTTGTATTCAGAGCTAAAGCCACAGTACGTTGCCGGGAACCAGCTTCTATCATTCCCACGGCTCTGAGCATTTCTTCCCTGCTTAAATGACGTCGCCGCTCCATAATAACGTTGGTTTTAATCAGTAGTAGGGAAACAGTAGCACTAATAATGTCTTCAATGCGTTGTATGTTTTTATAGGGAAAATATTGACAGCTGATTTTCATCTTTTACTCGAATTTGATTCACAGTTCCTGATTCAAATTATGAAATGCACCAAAAAGGATCCATATAAATTTATAAAATCATAAATTTATTACAAAGCCACATCTCAATCTCAAGAAATCCGCATAAAAATGCTTGATCCCTAGACACTTTTGATGTGTGTAATTTTCATACAAATTAGCGCCCGTCCACGTGTTGTCGTTGTGGTGCGGTTTTGGTTGTGGTTCGTGTGATCGGGCCCTTATTGTCGTTGATTCCTTGTTTGAAGTCGTAGTACTTGGATATACCTACATAGTTAATCTGTGGCACCATTCTGAATCAATAGAACTGCTATTATGTTACCTTTCAAAAGACTTAATGGCGTGTAACTTCAGATTCTCGTAGGTGAAAGGAAACGCCGTATCAGTAGATACGTTGTTTATTTTGCTATGCATGGTAAGCAGTAATGGCTTAAGTCATCAATATTTTCTTCATATCTCCTACGATACAGAAAAAGAACGTAATAAATCAATTTTAATGTGTATCCTTCGTAAAAGTATTGTGTGCCTGTATTTTTTCTTTCGAATCTTTTAGTGGATGGATTATTTTGCGGTTTCACAGACAGTGAGGAACTTTTATCTTGGATATGTATGTGAATTATTAATGCGAAATCTCTAGGTTTTTTAACATTGTAGTTGGCTTTTCTTAACAGCACTAAGTATTGTTAAAGTAGGTAAACTGCGCTCCAAAACAAATCACCGACGCCGTCACCCAAAAAGCAGCCAAGGTGAAGTGGGACTGGGCCGTAAACTTTTACAGTATGTCGAACGAGTCATGGGCCAAATCTACCACCATGTGTGTCCCAGAAAACGTCCGTCGGCATCGAGGCAGACCCAGGAGAAGATGACGAGACGAGCTTGACGCCTACAGACAGGATTGGTCCACACTAGCTCAAGACAAAGAGGAGTGGAAAGGAAAAAGTGAGGATTTTGCCCTGCAGGTAGACAATGTAGGCTTAAAATAAAATAAAATAAATATATGTTATGGAATTTTCTTTAAAGTGGTATTTTACGGAAGATTTTGCTCTCGGTAAATCTACACCACTATACTCCATTTACAATAAGATTAGACATTTAAACAAACCTTTTTTTACAGTCCGTTCAACCGATTTTGACTTCTATTTTGTAGGGTTATGGATGACATTAAAAACAAAAAAGTGGTTACAATACCAACTGTTTACTGCAGCTGCCATTTGTCACGCCACTAACACAATAGAAGTCAAAATCGGTTGAACGGACTGTAAAAAGGTTGTAAATGGAGTATAGGTTACTTTACGTATTGTAGGCAAAAAGCCGATTATGGAGTTTCAGGAACGTAGAGTTTTTATTAAAAAACAAACTGTAGCAACGGCCTACTTGCAGTAGCAGATTCAGTAGAGTATTCCACAATTTTCTCTCGTATAAAAGGTAAAGCTTGTGGCTAAGTAATAACAGCCACACGGGTCGCTCCGTCAGGTTAAGCTACGCTTGGCGGGGTTGTCCGTGGATGGGTGACCATCTTTACATACCAAGACTCCTCCATGCCTCGGAAAGCACGTTAAGCCGTTGGTCCCGGCTGTCATTCGTGGATCTTTGACAGTCGTTACGGGTCGTCAGAAGCCCGAAAGTCTGACAACCAGTCTTACCAAGGGGTATCGTATTACCCTGTTACTGGGTTGTGGAGGTCAGATAGGCAGTCGCTCCATGTAAAATATTGATATTTAGCTGCATCCGGTTAGACTGGAAGCCAACCCCGACATAGTTGGGAAAAGGCTAGGCAGATTGAAAAGGTAAACCTTATGGGGACACCAGGTTAACAAAACAGATTCCTGCTCAAAGTTAGAATATACCTATTAATAAACATCGCAGGTGCATTAGAAAGAAAGAAGAAAGAAAGAAAAATATTTTATTTGGGACACGCACAGGAAATACAGTTAAAAAAGAGCATATAAAAGTAACAAAATAAACATTAAAAAGCAAAAAAACAAAAAAAAGAAATCAGAATAAAAAAAAAAAAAGAGACCTGTGCGAGGCCAAAAAGGCTCCCATCTCAGCATAAAGCTGCGATATTTAAAAAATAAATACCGCAACGCTGGTATTCTGATAGGGCCTGTGTGATGCCACGGACATACCCACGGATATCAATTAAAAATAGCAAGGGGAATAAAATCAAATAAAATAAAATACAAATACTAGAATACTTGAAAAGAAAAAAACAAAAACCGTCAATAAGGTGTAAAGATCGACTCACGCTTGACGCCCGACGGTCCAACCTCACTTGTCTATGCTATAGACTATTGTCTATATTTATGACAAGCGATGAGACCATGCATGAGACGCGGGCGCAGGCGACTGGCTGTCAATGTGCATTAATGTAAAAAAGGAAGTAAAGTCACACAAATAAACAAAGAGTGAATAATAAATACGACAAGAAAATGGTGCAAATAAATAATCATTAGGCGAAGTTTCGCGGAGGGTAGAACTTAGTTAACGTCCCAAGCTCCGTAAATATTAGGTAACTTAGATGCAGCTAAGAGCTAACCTATGTTCGGGATGCTGATGCTAGTCGAACAATAGTGCATGAAAACGGGTTCACGTAAGGTATTAAATATTATAGGTTAGTGGGATGTTGATGTTTCTTGGATATTAGTTCAGAATGTAATTTACTTGTACAGAGTTCCTTTAACATTGAAACATAACATAACATCAACCTTGTATTCCTCGAGGGTTAGGCAGAGGTGTACCTATAGTAGGTACATCCATATTTCGCCAGTTATGTTTACGTCCTATGGAATAGAAGGCGAGCTTATTGCCATCAGCCAGGCTCTGGGCTGCTAGAAACATTCCAGATGGAAAAACGTAATAGCGCTTTGCCCGACCCGGGAATCGAACCCAGAACCTCGGTAAAAGCGGTTACGACCACGGACCACTTTAGTGTGCGCGCAAGTGCTGGTCACCGCCTGAGGAATGTGAGCGGTAAGACGGGAGGGTGAGATTGACAAGATTGGCAGACTGAGTTAGCTTGGCCTTTGTCTACCTCCCCCGTCTCACCGCTCATATATCTCAAACGGTGACTAGCACTTGCGCGCGCACTATAGACCAACGAGGCAGTCCTTTATCATTTATAAATACTAATACAAAGTGGCGATTCTCAGAATTTGACACTGGTATAATTTAGAATTAAGACGGTTAAATCAACAGATTTCGGTGGAAATTGGTTCAGTTAAGTATACCAATCAATAGCACATTTCTTTACGTTTCTGAAAACTTAGAAACATTTTTATTTTGTTGATTCTTCAGGCAATCGTCGAAACAAGGCTAAAAAAAAAATCATTAGAAATCCTATATTTTTGTTTACAAAATATGATGGAAATAAATTTTATGTAATCCAAGCTTGACGTATTGTGATACTGCGAAATATACAACCTGGAAAAACTTAAAAAGAAAAAACGGGACGCCCACAATGACCTAATTGAACATTGTTCGTCAGTTCCGTATTATTTCGTGTAAATTACGAGGGGACCTTTTGTGTTTTCATAAAAGCATTAATTTATTTATTAAAAAAGTTTTTGTATTTCTAGGCCACCGATTTGTGTTACACGCTGTATTGTGTTGTTTATTGTTTGTTGGATATAATCGTTGAGCAATGTATTGTTTACCAACTGAGCCTCTTTTGTTTCCCTTTATCGACATTTTAATTAGACGATGTGAAATCTTGGTAAAAGCGATTTTGTGCTTAATTATGAATAAACAAGTTGTTAAACATTTTATTGGGTTCAAGTTGAACTTTCTCTGCAATTTTATTACTCAGCGTTTTTCCGAGAACATAATGTTAACTTAAGCATTGATATTGTTAGACGAAAGCACCAGAGCAGCCCGCGAAATTCCAATTTGTCTACCGTTTTTTGCAATTTGCATGTCAGTAAGTATTAGGTTGTACCTTTGTTGATAAAATACGATTCGCGACCGTAACAAGTACCTATGTATTCACAGGGAAATTAATCAATGAATATTTACATAATTTAAAATCTAACAATCATAAAAACAAAAAAATATGTACAAGTATATAAAAAAGGAGGGGAAATAATCATAGGGCATCAAAAAATTCGTCCGCATCGCTGTCGACAGGAAAAGTGCCCAAAAGGCTGGCAGCATTGCCACGTTGTATGGCAATGCTAATTCTTTGGCCAAAAAATAGGCCAGCCCTTTGGTCATGTGTAGAGTCGACCAACCGCTTGGCGATGTTCCGAAAAACTAAAAGGGCACTCGGACCCCATGGCCCTAGTGTTTCAACCCCAAACGGCTCAAACATATAAGTTCCAATAAGATTAGAGTATTTGCGCCGTTTGAGGTTTTCCGCACCCGCAGCAGCCGCCCCAGCACAGCCCACCGTGCTAGGAAGATGGGATGGCGCAAGGGTGTCAATACACGTTGCATCCCACACCAAAGGCCTACCTACCTTCCAAGGCATTATGGTCATTCCGTCTGGTCTCTTCCCATCGTCGCGTGCCAAGCCAATGGGTTCTAAAACAGCTGGCACCCCGACGGAGACAAGAGCACGACGGATGATGTCATTAATGCTGGCGTGCCGTGCTATCCGGCCTGCGCTCTTACTGCAGGATAGGCCATGATGTCCGAGGCAGTCGACATCTACGCCGCATCGGCAGCGATGCGGAGCCACGCAAGGAGCGCCCATATTCTGTATTCACATAATTATAGTCATCAATATAACTCTTTAAGACCAAGTGGATTATTTATTTATTTATTTGGGATTTCCAACAAAGGATACACATATACAGTATGGAACCGACACCATGTGAAATAAATTAAACTACTAGAAATACTGATCCACAGAAGTATAGCAAAATTCAATGATAAATTAAAAACCGTAAATTAAAAAAGTTCTTTTTTCAAACAAAATAAATATCATACTAAATTCAGTAAAAGCAATCACTCTGTTTAGATAACCGAGCTGGCCACCTGCGGTGCACCATAGTGCCCAATCCATTGTTCGCCAAACAGGGTTTTTTTTTGTTTGCACACATGTTCAAGGATTCAAGTTCATTGACTCATTGCGTAGTGGTCCAATTCTACAAAGTGTTCAAATTTATTAAAATTAAAACTACTCTTTGACCTAATTACTGGACTGATTTCATTATTTTTCTGTATATCGTCAGCAAAGGCGATATCAAGTATGTGGTTGGATTTATCGCATAGATGTGAAATCCATACTGTATATAAATTACAATAGTAAAAAGGTTCTTTTAAGTGAAATTGATAAATTCTGATAAGAAAATATAAAAATTGGTAAAGGTAAAACTGATTATTCTTCGACATTGATAAGAATTAAATAGAAATTTTAGTAAACAATTTCAGTAAAACTTGGACTTGTAGCTCGGAATACAAACTAGGTCGAATTAGGGTTCATTGATACATCCCTGGGTCTATTCCTGACACGTGAAGGGTCTGTGATATCCATAAATATAATAAATCTGTACGAAGGGTCCAGATGAACTTTGATTTATTCTCGTGGTCCAATTTCGGGTATTGGTTTACGTCATTTTTGGTCTGTTTTATTTTTTGAGAGATTTTTCTCTCAGACGACGACGTTTCCTATCTTTTGATAGGAAACGTTTCAGCTTTATTGTGACTAAGATAGGTTAGGATGACATAACTTTATGTTGTTTAAGAGGGCTGTCGCATTTTCACCTCTCTCACTCACACGGGACCAAATTTTTAAGAATATTAAATGAAAAGATGCTTTTTTTCAAAAATGTAGTCAAGTAAAGGACTAGTAAATAATGTTAATTTAATAGGTAACTATTATTCCTATTGTAAATATTATTCCTTTATTAATAATCTAAATAGATTATTTTCTATTTTGTGAATGTGAGAACATTGCAGGCCTAGTTGACTGTACATTTTGTTGACTATTTTCTATTTTGTTAAGTACCTACCTGGTAGTTGTTGAAAGGCCTACATTGTCTTCGCATATCTATTAACACTGTTATTTGAAAATATTGTAAAAGCCAATTATTTATAAAAGAGTAACCATGGAGTTTCTTGCCGGCTCTTCTCCATAGGAAACGACCAATTTGGAACCGTGCACCTAGCTTCTGCCGTTTCATAAGTGCCCATGTAGGTTTATGTGAAATAAAATATTTTGATTTTGATTAAAACACATTTTTATTGTGGCATTTATTTAACTCATCTAAAAAACAGATAATACTTTATGAACTGAGTTTATTAGATAAAACAATAGAAAATCCTTTAATTGATTGTAATGGGTGATTCATTTGGAGTTACTTTTTCCAAAACTAAAAAAAATACGAATACAACAAATTTATCAGGTAATCTTTATTATAATACAAAAGAACCATTCCTTACATTTACTTTTTAAGGATTATTTCTTTCAAATGTTGTCCGTAATTGCGATTAAGGTGGTCCATTCTGGAGTTCCAGTTTTCGATGACCCGACCGAGCATTTCCAGTGGTATTTGGCAAATAACGCGAGTAATGTTGGCTTCCAGTTGATCAATCGTACGCGGCTTATCCATATAAACTTTGGACTTTACATAACCCCACAGAAAAAAGTCTAAGGGTGTGATATCACAGGATCTAGGCGGCCAACTGACTGGTCCGAAACACGAAATGAACTGTTCACCAAATTTTTCTCGCAACAAAGCCATGGTTTCACGTGCTGTGTGGCGCCGTCTTGTTGGTACCAAAAGTTCTGAAGATCACGGGCTTCAATTTCAGGAAACAAATAGTCCGTTATCATGGTACGATAACGGTCACCATTGACAGTCTGTCAATGGTGACCGATAATTACGGACAACATTTGAAAGAAATAATCCTTAAAAAGTAAATGTAAGGAATGGTTCTTTTGTATTATAATAAAGATTACCTGATAAATTTGTTGTATTCGTATTTTTTTTAGTTTTGGAAAAAGTAACTCCAAATGAATCACCCATTACATTATTCAAAAAAGAATCTTTTCATTTAACAATCTTATAAATTTTGCTCGCGAAAGAGGCGACAAAATGTGACAGCGCTCTGAAGTAAACCAAACCTGAAAGGCATCCTTCAGTAAGAATCAACCTTTTTGCTCTTTTGACCTAGTTTTATTTCGTTCTAATATTTAGGTATAGTTGCCGGCACGCGTCGTGTGCACAAACTGTACTCTTAATTTTATTTCCTATCACGGCAGGCTGCTACGAGCGGAAGCAATGAAATCTATATATTATCAAGCATGTTTATAAAACAGAATGCAAGAGCACGCTGACGAGGAAAGTTAAAGTTAAGGTGGAATTTTGCTCACGACTCGTGCCGGCAATTATACTTACCTACTCCTAAGCATGCCATTTGACAACCGTTAACCGCTGAAAAATCTTCAACATTTATCTCCAGAGGAAAGTTGCAAGAAAAAGTAACAAAAATGATTTGTGAGGACGTACCTACCTACTTAAGACAGCGGGAGAATCCATCATTCCTTTTGAAATTCCCCACAGTCAAAGTATATCCTTTCAAGACTCAAAAGCCTGAACAAAGAATGGCACTTACAACAATGAAAAGAACAACAATAAGTCAAATATTTCGTGCATTGTGTGTGTGCTCTAGCAAAGAATTCAACAATGCAGCTAAACCTATAAATAACTGCGCTTCTAAGAATTTCATGATAAATTAAGTAGCTTTTATTGAATGGAGATGAAAGTGCCTGTCTGGATGTACAAACACAGAATAATAAAGCTACAGTAGTTTATCTGGGCAGCGACCTTGAATTAATTACCTACGGCCGCTGGTAGGTAATTGCGCATCCGTTCGTGCGTAACTGCCACGCGCTCGAACTGTTGCGTAGGTACTGGTATATAATTATTACTGAGATTTCGAAACTGGGACTGGTCGTCTCTTTTGGTCGTCTCTTAGCTGCCTTACTTCTCTCTTCTTCTCTTCTTCTTCTTCTTGCCTCTTAGTTGCTTAATTTTTAATTTAGTTTTTATCTTTTTATTACGGACGCTTTTTAACGTGCACGTCTTTCTACATTGTTCTCACATGTATATTTTCAACATGAACGATGTAACCAATATTTTGTAAAAATATTTTGATTTAAAAGAGTGTCCGCGGAGTTTCTTGCCCGTTCTTCTCCATGGGGATCTACTACGCTTTGGAATGGCCAACTAGCTTCATCTTTTTGACTGACCGACCCATTGACAATTATTCAGAAGTGCCTGTAATTGGTTTATTCGAAACATATGCTTTGAGTTTGAGTTTGAAGTGCGTCATTTCGGTCGTTTTCTATGGAGATATTTACTTTATTATACTGTGATACGTAATCGTAGTTAAATTTCTAGTTTCGGGATCGCTAACTAATTATTTGTATTTTATAGTCATTGTTCTTGTAGGTAGTACCTATAGTTGTAGGTCCTACCCAGGCAGGCCCTTTACTTTGTGTTAATAATTTTATCACCACTGCTCTCAAAACGGTGGAGGAAAACATCGTTAGGAAACCAGCATCTACACCCACACCCACACTGGGCCCGAGTAGTACATTATGCATGCATGCGTGGGAACATTATAGGCTGATTGATTATGCATTGTTCTTTGAGTATGTAGGCATTGTAGACACCTCCATCTTTAAAGTTTGAAGTACATTTTATGAAATGGAAATGGTTTTATCTGTCTCTTATCTATTGAAATTTAGGATTTATTCCATGATAAATTGGTTTAGCGAGAGAAACCAAAATACTTAAAAATAAATTGTTCTAAGTCTTATTAGCAAATGAATTAAATGTAGGTACTCAGACATCATCATCATCAGTCTCCCGCTGTACCGAGGGTCGACTTGGAGGGTTTTCGTAAATAACACCACTGAATTACGTAACCACCCGTTTAATATATATAATTTAGTTACAAATAATTCCGATAGGTGCGCTGCTCACAAAAATAAAAATAATCCATCGGACCCAACCAAATGCGCGTAATGAAACCATAGCGCGATCTATTTTGACGCCAACGCCATCTATCGAGCGATGCGGTACTAACTGTCAACAAAATGTATTATTCTTTATGTGATCGCGCTATGATTTCGCGTCCTACTCAGACATACCGCCCACCAAGGACATCACTGTCCAATGTCCTTCAACACCGCCCACCGTGCCAAAGTAATTTGGGGTGTTTAAAGACGTGAGACAGAGGGTGTGCCCATGTCATTGGTGAGGAGCTTAACGAAATTAACAACAGAAGTCATAATATCTAGGCAATAACTATGCTAACAAAATACACAAAATAATATAACCTATAGTGTTTTACATAAGAACAAAGTTACAAATTCAATCGGTTACAGGGAGCACACATAATTTGGATGTCGGTCTTTTTATGGTAGACGATTGTGTACGTAACGTAACAACCCGGGTAACCCCATCCGGCCCCGGATGTTTAACTGTAATCCTACCTAGTAACCACCTGCCAGGGGGCAAATTATCCTCCTTCACTAAAACCACGTCACCAATGGATGGTTCCGGGGTTTTGTAGGCCCACTTATGCCTCTGCAAGAATTGGTGAAGATAGTCGTGCGACCATCTACGCCAGAAATCCTGCATCATTCTCTGGTGGAGTTGCCATCGCCGTAAACTACTTGCATGACCCCCTTCATAATTCGAGTCCGGAGGTAGAACGAGTGGTTCCCCCACCAGAAAATGACCTGGAGTTAAAATTATTAACTTATCTTGATCCTCGACATAAGATAACGGTCTCGAATTAAGGCAAGCTTCTATTTGGGCCAATACCGTTGCCATTTCCTCATAGGTTAGCGTGGAGTTTCCTACCACTCTCTTAAGGTGATATTTTGTCGACCTTATTCCTGCCTCCCAGAGGCCCCCAAAGTTTGGCGAGTGAGGAGGAATAAAATGCCACTCAGTACCATTGGTGGCAAGTTCCTCCGCTACTTCTAGATTGAGATTGGACTTTTCTTTAGTAAATAAGTACCGTAATTCTCGTGCTGCTCCCACGAAATTGGTGCCATTGTCGCTGTGTAACTCAGCGCATCGACCACGCCTTGCCACAAATCTCTTGAACGCAGCCAGAAAGCCTTTTGTGCTCAGTTCACTGACAGCTTCTAAATGCACTGCTCTAGTAGACATGCATATGAACAATGCTATGTAGCCCTTGTAGGATCTGTTTCCTCGACCCTTTGATACCCTTATGTTGATAGGGCCCGCGTAATCCACTCCACTACACAGAAATGGCTTGTTGGGTGTAACCCGTGCCGAAGGTAATTGTCCCATTAATTGTGTTCTAACTTTAGATGCATGTCTCATGCATTTAACACATTCCCTTACATACTTTTTAACTGAAAGCTTAACTCCTATGATCCAATATTTAGACCGCAAATAGGTTATCATGATTTGCGGCCCTCCATGCATAGTTTTTTGGTGTGCATCGGCAATTAGGAGACTTGTTAGAAAGGAATCTTTCGGTATCAGAATGGGATGAACCCGATCATAATTTAATTGGGACCTCTCAAGCCGTCCTCCCACTCTTATAATTCCTTTTGCGTCCAAAAATATATTTAATGATTTTAGACCCCCTTTTTTCTGATATATCTGATTTTTCCTTAATTCTTCCAATTCATTTGCTAATCCTTCTTCTTGACCTTTCTTCACACATACCTCTGTTGCCTCTTCCAGTTCTTGCTTACCCAAATGTTTCGATCTAATTCCTTGCCTTTGTAGTCTTAAAAACCGACGACAATAAGCTATAACTCTGATCATTCTTGGCAGTGTCGAAAATCTGTTCCAAAAGGTTACATCCAACGTAGATGTGTGTACCTTGATTTCTTCTAAACGCGTTACAAGATGTTTAGGCCTTTTGTACTCGATAACCGGCTCTTTTAGGAAGCGCGGCCCTTCCCACCATATAGAGATACCTACAAGTTCTGATGGAGAAACACCTCGCGATGCACAATCTGCTGGATTTTGCTTAGTAGGCACATGTGCCCAGTGATACGTATCCAATGTGGTTAAAATTTCAGAAACTCGATTGGCCACAAATGTTTTCCAGCGGCTAGGATGACAATTTAACCAAGCCAATACTACTTCACTATCGGTCCATACATGCCAATCAGCCTTTGGTATTCCCATAACTTCACCTACTTCCGCTATTAGCTTAGTAACCAGAACTGCTCCACAGAGTTCCAGTCTTGGGATGGATACTTGTTTAATAGGTGCCACCTTTGTTTTGGATGTTATTAGCGACGTATGAACATTTCCCATATTATCCACCACCCTAAGGTAAACGACTGCTGCATATGCTAACTTCGATGCGTCTGAAAACCCATGCAACTCTGACTTCGTGTTATTAGAAGTAGTATGTAACCATCGAGGAATTCTAATCTGAACCAAAGAAGCCAAGCTGTGATGGTAAGTACTCCATTCTTGTTCTAAATTACTTGGGATTTCTTTATCCCAATCTAATCCTGCCAACCACAATTTTTGTATATATATTTTAGCTAATATAATGCTAGGCGCTAACCATCCTAGAGGGTCAAACAAACGCGCTATTTCGGAAATAATTTTTCTTTTTGTTACAGGTCCAGTAATAGTAGGGAGTTCCAGAGAGTATTGGAAGACATCTTCGCTTGAATTCCAGGTAAGTCCTAATATTTTTGTTATATCATCCATCTTTATTCTTAAGTCTTCATGTGTAGATCCTTTCTCATTTCTTATATTATTTAATAATTCTTTACTATTGCTCATCCACTTTTGCAACTTAAATCCGCCTCTACTCAAAGTATCATTCATTTCTGTGAAGATTTTCATGCCTTTTTCTATGTTTTCAGCTCCAGTCATCAAGTCATCCATATAGAAATCATTTAAAATAATTTTCTTTATTTCAGGACTATCTTCACACTCATCATAAGCTACTTGGTGAAGGGCACGAACTGCCAAGTATGGTGCTGATGCGGTACCGAATGTTACAGTCACCAGTTCGTACTCTTCTATTTTCTTTTCAGGACTATCCCTCCAAAGAATGCGCTGAAATATCGTGTCTTTCGTGTTAACCAAAACTTGTCGATACATTTTGATTATATCGGCAACCAAACATATCTCATATGATCTCCAACGCATAATAATATGTCGAAGTTCTGCCTGCAAGGTGGGTCCAATCAACAAATTGTCATTCAGTGACATCCCATTTGAACCCTTACAGGAAGCATCGAATACGACCCGAACCTTGGTCGTATCCTTATCCTCGCGGACGACGGCGTGATGTGGTAAGTATATTGCTTCTTTTAATTTTATGTTGTCTTGTGATACCTTTTCCATATGTTGTAATTCAGAATATTCACGTATAACCTTTCCGTAATCTTGTTTTAATTGATTATTCCTTCCTAATTTTAATTCTAAACCTTTAAGTCTTTTTTCCGCTATACATTTAGACTCGCCAAACTTGCCAACCAGCTGTTCATCCCGCAACGGTAGTCTGACGACATACCTGCCATCTTTATTACGCAATGTCGAAGTCGTAAACAATTGTTCACATTTGACTTCATCCTCCGTGAGCATCTTTTTTGCAGATGGTTCCGCCTCTAACTCCCAAAATTTTCTTAACATATCATCATCTTGGACACTGGAGTGCATCACCGTAATATGTGAGTGAATGTTAAGCCCATTGTCCACTTTGACTGCCCCCGACAATATCCAGCCT
Source organism: Cosmia pyralina (assembly GCA_946251885.1). Lineage (NCBI taxonomy): Eukaryota > Metazoa > Arthropoda > Insecta > Lepidoptera > Noctuidae > Cosmia > Cosmia pyralina. Next base: position 16,804,492 of record OX276355.1, read on the forward strand.
AAAGCGGTGCTCTGCGCTAAGAGCGTCCCCTTTGCGTTCTTCTTTACACCGTCCCGAATCACCTGGCTGTATACTTCAGCACCCAATAAAATATCAACTTTATTAGGCCTGAAATATTCCGGATCAGCCAACTCGGTATCGATTAAGTCTACCCATTCTACCCTGGATACCTCAGTAGACGGGAGAAAAGCCGTAACCGATTTCAGAACGTACGCGTTTACCTGCAGTTTGAACGTTGGATCGAATCTCGAGCCAATCGTGACCACTACCTTGGCAGTCGACGTAGTGCTTTTGTCTCCACCTACACCTACCACCGTATTTTTTGAAGGTATTTTCTTCAAACCCAAATACTGGACCATGGATTCCGTTACAAAGGATCCCTGTGATCCCTGATCCAGTAACGCCCTAACTACCCGGTAAGTCCCATGTTTTGACTCAGCCTTTAATAAGGCTGTGCTTAATAACACCGCTTGCTTGTTTCCTGTCGAAAGACATGAGACTACTGGTTTTTCCTCCGCTTGTGCGGCAACATCTTTTTCCTCATTAGCAATCAATGAGGTTCCCTCGCGAGCAGCCGAACTACCCTCACCAATAACCGACCCAGACCCACCCGTGGGATGTAGCAAAGAATGGTGGCGGCGTTTACACACCTGGCACCTGTGAGTATTTTTGCAGAACCTAGCAGAGTGGTTACTATTTAGGCAAATAAAGCATAAGTTCTTTTCTTTTACAATGTTTCGACGACTATCAATAGACTCTTTAGAAAACTTTGGGCAAGATGAAATTCGATGGTCAGCTGAACAATATGCACAAGTAATATTTTTTTTATCTTTTACTACATGGAATGACTGTGTACTTTTAGGGTTTTTATCTATTTTGCTATCCAGATTTTCTAAACCGCGGAAGCGACTTATTAAAAATTCACTAAACTGTTTAAACGTAGGCAAATCATCTGTAGTATCGGAAGCTACCTGCAACTCCCAGGCTTTTCTGGTATCTTTATCTAACTTTGTACTAGCTATATGAATAATCAAGATATCCCAGGATGCTACATCAATACCTAAATTTTTTAATGACCCCACACAGTCAGATGTAGTACTGATTAACCTTTTAATATCCGTAGCTGATTCTACCGTTAAAACCTTTTGACCGAATAGACGTTTTAAAATACCATTTGCCAGAAATCTTTTGTTATTATACATCGATTCTAATTTTTCCCAGCTTGCCTTATAATTATCGGAAGTAACATTTACATTTCTTAACAAGTGTTCTGCGTCTCCGGTTAAATACCCTTTGAGATAGTACATTTTCTGTGCATCATCCAGCCTTTTATTATTATGGATTAACCCGACAAATAAGTCCCGAAAGGTCTGCCACTCAAGGTATTTACCAGAGAACACAGGAATTTTCACTTCAGGTAATTTAAAATTAGAAACTTCCTGACTATCTCCTGAACTACTATGTTTGTCGCTATATTGCACCGTTTTACCTTCACATAACAGTTCTTTTAGATCACTCTTGAATAACACATACATTTCCTCTACATCATCAAACACACGATTCTTGTGATAGTTTGAATTACCTAAATCTGATCGTTTAATCTCGCTAATTATTTTTAAGTGCGTAGTGTAAAACATATTCCAATGCTGTTCCAAGCTTTCCAAACGTGTTTCAACGTATGAGACCGTAAGTCGATCCTTGGGACATTTTTTCATTTTAGTTTTAGCCTTTTCAATTTTGGATTTAATATCCTCCTGAACATCACTATAGGCCTCCATGTTTATAAACAAGAACAACAAATACAATAAGAAATACAAATAAGGTACACTTTCAATTTATAATAATAGACCTAAGATAGCAATCAGAACTATTAAACTTAATGTCTCTAAAACACGTTGAACTTCTTCAAACTGATCGCCAACAAACTTAAGTCAGAATCACAATTTTTACAAGTGTTTGAGAACTGCAACTTTGATATTTTACGTTTGAACATAGGTTCCCCGTTCCAACCACTTTTATCGAAAATATTTTACAAGTCCGAAGTGAACCGAACTGCACTTTTTAATAGATTATTTATTTAAATGTACTCACGATTTGTTCACTCACTCACTCTGATGATCGACACTTGCACCATACAAGTGGCGCCCTCTGCTTAGCCGCTTACTTCGGTCCGCTTTTACCTCCCTCGCGCTGTTCCTCCAGGGTGTCAGAGCCAGTCCTGGCTCCTGGCTGCCTTGGCTCCAAAAGGCTGCTCCTCTGGCTCCAGTTCCACCCGGCTCCACCTTCAACTCCTGGGCACCTCTCACCTGGTACCCGCTGAAGGGGCTGCTCTGGACAGCGATCCACTGCCCAGTAACGACGCGTAGGGTGGCAGTCACTACCACCACCGGTGACCACCAAAAACACTCACGACCGTATCCGACTCGACAAGGACCATATGTACCGAGGGTCGACTTGGAGGGTTTTCGTAAATAACACCACTGAATTACGTAACCACCCGTTTAATATATATAATTTAGTTACAAATAATTCCGATAGGTGCGCTGCTCACAAAAATAAAAATAATCCATCGGACCCAACCAAATGCGCGTAATGAAACCATAGCGCGATCTATTTTGACGCCAACGCCATCTATCGAGCGATGCGGTACTAACTGTCAACAAAATGTATTATTCTTTATGTGATCGCGCTATGATTTCGCGTCCTACTCAGACACCCGCCATTATCCCAATTAATTTAGAGTCGGCGCAACTACATGTCTTTTGCTTCCACTTCTCTATTAGTCGTCATCTCGGTAGTCACTCTCTTTCTAGCCATATCATCTTTCACACAGTTCAATCATCGTTTCTTACGTCTTCCCCTCTTATTCTTATAGCTATCCACTTTCATACTCCGACATTGTTATTATAAAATTTGTTGAGACTGGCAAGGAATTTATGTGTATCTTTGAACAACATATTTCCTCTATACCCTATACCCTTTCCTTGTACACTATTTTTGGAACGAAGTTCTTCAACGCGGCTTGCGGTAAGAGTAAACTGGTAGAAATCGTCACGAAAAAGCGTTACACGTTACGTAATTATATGCCGCTTCAAATTGCGCTACTTGAGTTGTATGTTATGTGTGGCCTTGATTGTCAGAAGTCAGATTTCGTAGTCTCGTTATCTCCGTCAATATAAAATTACGCCTTCCAAACTTCTGACACGGATTAGCACGACGTATATTTGCTTTTTTGTAAAGTTTTTATTTGAAATGGTAACCTCCTGCGATGGTCGTATATAAATATCTTCAAGTTCTGATGAGTGGCTTTTGAGTTAGCTTCAATAATTGAATACGTATTTTTCCCACATAGTCTATGTGAATGATGCTCTAATTTATTTTACAGAGTGGTATTTGAATTTGCGTGGATCAGGCACCACTAAAAAGTGAAAAATCAAAAACTTTTTACAAAACATAAAAACAACCGAATCCCAAAAAAAACACTACAAAGCGAAAAATAACTTTAATTTCGGAAGTCGGTGGCAAAAAACGAAACTAAAAAACCAAAGACACCGACTTACGAAATTAAAGTTATTTTTCGCTTTGTAGTGTTTTTTTTGGGAGTCGGTTGTTTTTTCTTTAATCATTTCAATACAAAATTTCTCTGAAAAGTGTAGTAGTACCTCCTGTCAGCGTTCTAGATGTTGTTTAGTTTTTTCCAGCAGGCTCTCCCATTTCTGAGAGTTGTTATATTGCAAAGAGAAGAGGTTGTATGGTAATTGTTATATGTGCAGATCCAGCAAGTCTCTTGCTGTCCTCCCCCAACGACGCCTTCAGCCGAGGTCCGTACCCCAGAGTGGGTGCCCTCAGCAAGTGGTTGCTTAGTTTTTATGTTTTATGCCCTGGCTAGAGGCCTTAATTTATTGAGACACCCACAGGCAAGACCGGTTGAGCAGCCGACAACATACTAGATTGACCTGCGAAATGCCAGTAAAAAAAACATTTGGCTATAGAAAATCACTTCTGAATAAAATTAGCTCAGAGCCTTCTATTGCGACGATTAATGATTATGGGAACATTAATCAAGACGCGAAAAACACTTGGTCACACAATTCACATAATAAAACTCCAATTGTGTCCTGTCTAAAGACTATTTCAAATACCGTAGTGTCTGTATAATTCACTACTATTTACAAAAAACAAAACTTTTACATTTAATGGCAAACTTACAAACTTGCCCACCGAGGATACATTGGTTTGTTGAATTACACGACGGCAGATTTATCTTGGCAGGTCCGAACATAGGCACTAACAAGTTTCGCGCATGTTCTGTCACTCACACTCGCCTCATGTCACCATTTGGTTCATAAAAATGTTACTGCGCAGCCTTCTGCGCGAAGTTCGGATTTGCCAAGATAAATCGCCTGTAGTGTAGCTATACATAACATAACATCACGTCTTGTTTCCCCAAAGGGTTGGGTAGACGTATACCTGAAGTACACTCACATTTCACTAATTTTTAAGTTTCATGTTCTAGGGGGCGAGCCAATGGCCATCAAACGTGCACAAGTCTAGACTCCGGATTGCTACTGAGAAATTCTTGATGGAAAAACCAATAACACTGCCCGACCCGGGAATTGAACCCAGGACCTCATGCTCAGCAGTAGCGCTTGCTACCACTAGATCAAAAAGAAATAATCGCAGAAAAAAGCCTCAATAGGTAATCGGATCTGGCAAAACGCCAGTAGTAAAAGACATAAAAAAGAAAAACACAAAAGATACAAAATAGTTGAAGGAAAAGACATAAAAATATAAAGATACAAAATAGTTATGCTTTTATTTCGTATCGAATTATATTGTCGAGGAAACTCGTATGTATTGTTTCCGCATGCCGATTTATTTGCTGCGTGCTTATTGAGAATGTAAATTGGGCTAAAGTTTTACATACATGCTGGAAGATATGAGTAATAAAAAAGCTAACTACGAAATAATATTGATAAAGAACTCTTGCACATACGGCACACAATATTAGTCTCTATTACCTACTGGGTTAGCTTAATAATACTAACTTTAACATTATGTTGTCATCAGAATACATTGGGTCTCCAAAATGTCAACACAGTCGTTTTACGGGAAGTGGGCGAAAAATTTACTACAAGATTCGGATTCGTTTAGAGAGCGTATTGAACGGGTGTGAACTAAGTCGTTTAAAGTAAGTACTTAATTATTATTGTCAGGATCGTGAAATAATAATAATAATACATCGCGAAAGCAACTAAATTTAGAAGTTACTAAAGCGAGTAGCTTAATTTAGTCGTGAAACTTAATAATTCAGATTTGACAGGCAAGCACGAGGTAGACGTAATGTTACTGTCTATTCAACAATTTATACTAAGGTATCGATTCGGGGAGCGTTTGGACTTGATTGAAGGGTGATAAGGGTGCTTACGGAGCTGAAACGTGACCCTAATTGGTGGCGGCTCCGAGTCACCCACTATTGTCGGATTCCGAGTTGACGGGAGATTGATGACGCTATACTTCGTATTTAGAACTGTTTTTGGGAAAGGAATCCCTTTCAGTTCGAATTGTTTGGAGAAGAAATGGGTCTAATTGTTTTTAACCGTTGGACTTATTCGAAGATAGATTTTTTGCTAAATGACCCAAATACTGCCACTGATTGTAACGTTGGCAAAATATCCGCTCAGAAAATACTTTTTGACTTAATAGAGTCTTATTTATCCCCAAGTATTATTCAGATATAAAGCCTTATTACGAAAAGCCGCGTAACTTATCCAATAATATCAAAAAAAGCCGTTTTATTACAGTCTAAGCGGTTATTATTTCTTTGCTTACTGGAAGTCATAAATACTACGATATCTACGCTCGGTTGCTTCGAAACACAATTTATTAAGCGGCACAAAGCGACTTGTGAATCTATGAGACTTATCGGGCCAGTTTCTTTGAGGTTAACAAGGAATAAGCTACTAAACGCCCTCCTGGGGGCGCGCTAACTTCAGTGATTTACTGCCCTGATAGGGATAAAGCTGAGGAGAGCAATTTGTTCGAAAGTATTTATTTAGTCATCACATTTAATTAAATATGAATTTTCAGAAATTAATATTCACTAAGTCGATGTTTTAATGCTTGCTTCTGTTAAATAATATTTCTGAGTACAGCCCTGATGGTCTGTCTGGCTAGTGGCTACACAGTCATGCAGTTAGAAGTAATGTACTTAATTATGTCTCACATTTGCTTGTCCGTTATTTTTATTACCTTCATATTCTGGGAAATGAATACTCTCGTAGACTTTTATATTCGATCTAATGAATTTTTACGTGAAAAGCAATCGTAAGGGTAATGAAAGACAAATATGTATAATATTATTAAGTAGGGAGTATCTTTATCTTAATATTATTATTATCTTATTCTCAAAATTGAGTGGTATATTAGGTGAATAACCTTAAGTACTTAACTTCCATGGTAGGTATAAAACCTAAAACTTTTTGGCTCTAAATGTATCCTACTTTTCAAAGAAACAGCACCTAACTATGGTTAGTTGTAAAAAATAAAGAATGCATTAAATTCACTGGATATGGAAACAAATTGTCCGATCGTCACCCAGTGGCCGGGTCAGAACTGTTTGATTCGAATGAATACCCACATTTATTACGGGGAAATTTGATCTTGGGATCTTTACGTGAGTTGAAACCGAAAAAAGGGTGGTTCGGATTTGTATGGCCCAGCGACCCTGCTATCGAATTTGTGTACGATATTGATGGGGGCCTCATGTCCTCGTTATAGACAGAAAGTATTAGTTTACTCACTTTCAACTGGGTCAGAGTTTCCTATTCTTTCCTCTACCTCAGTTTATGACAGCTTACGACGCGACGTATCAGCGCTTTGATTTTATTCTTAAGAGCGCTATCACAATTTCTCTTGTATTTGAGCGTTTGACTCGAGTTTTGATTTGTGATTGTGGTTTTGTTAGAGCCACAAAATTAAAAAAAAAAACATATGCCCAAGAAAGCTTGATTATTTCTCTTGGGAGTGTTCTAAATAAATATTTCAATTTGTTTACAAAAATCAGTAAAAACCTTGTCTCTGCAAAGGATGTTTCATAAAATTTTACTTTTGGACATGTTTTGATGCTTTATTACATCGAAGATATAATAATTTAATCATTTAAAAAAATGTCCTTGGAACAACTGTATCTTCAACTTTGGAGTGCTCAATTCAGTTTTTTGTTTCATACAGTAATACACCAAAAATAATTCCGTAAACCAGAGAGTTACTGACAATTTTTCGTCCGAAATTATATTTTTTATCTACGAGTGTATAATCGAAATTCATACAAAATGTATTTAATAAATAAGGTTACTATGTTACCTTGCTTGATAAAAAAAATTAGTCTTTAAAAGTAAAATAATATGTTTAATTAATTATTGTATGCAGTGCTAAAAATCAATGTAAATCTCGGGACACGCGGTCTTTAGCTTTAGACGCCGCATCGCATTATGTAGCAATTTAGCAGTTGCGATTACGTTTATTTTGAGTCATATAATTTTTTTTTTTTTTTTGTTTATAGTGTGCAATTTCTATTTATGAAAAAATCACGGTCAAAATGTAATAGCGCCCTTAATACATTTAATTTCTTCGACTTTTCTGCGGCCTTGGTAGTCCTACAAATACTCAAATAAAGTAATATCAAGCCTACGTTGTTGTGACTATATTTTCGGCTTTCTAATTTCCTGGTGTCAGTTTCCACTGGCGTGACGGTGAAATGTTGTATTATTTGAGGTAAATATTGACGGGGAACTCCTGTATTTAATGGAGGTGTATGATTTATTAAGTACTTACTTATTCATGAGGTTTGTTGAATTACCTGTACAAAAAAATCAACGAAATAACAGCCAAGACTTTACAAAAAAACTTTTTTACAAAAAAATACAACCGACTTCCAAAAACAAAACTACAAAGTGAAAAATAACTTTAATTTCGGAAGTCGGTGTCGGTGTCGGTGTTAAATGTATTTTCGTTTTTTGCCACCGACTTCCGAAATTAAAGTTATTTATCACTTTGTAGTTTTGTTTTTGGAAGTCGGTTGTATTTTTTTGTAAAAAAGTTTTTATTTTTCACTTTTTAGTTGTGTACCTACCCCACACAAATTCTAATACCACTATCTGCAAAACAAACTAGAACATCATCCATATAAAAGTGGGGAAAAAATACGTATTATTGAAGCTAACTCAAAAACTACCGAAGCAAAGTTAATCAATTTTATATGGGACCAACTGTGATGTATACCCTCTCGAATAAAACAAAAAAAAACCAAATCGGTCCAGCCATCTTCGAGTAATCGGGGAACATACATAAAAAAAAAAAGAAAAAAAAAAAAGAATCCGACAAATTGAGAACCTCCTCCTTTTTGAAGTCGGTTAATAAAGCTGTGTTCCGTGGTAGGTATCTTCATGCCTTTAAGTGTTGTCACAGTATAATAACGTAAGCAGTATTATATCTTCATAGAGATAATCTGAACGTTCTTTTTCTATGGGATATTTTTTTGAATTATTGAAAATTTGACAAGACAACGTCAATTGGGTCAGCTAGTTTCTAATAGATCTAAGTCGGAAAATCCGGGAATTTCGATAGCAGGGATCGGATAAGTTCACGAAGTTTTCTCTGAGGATATACCCTAAAGTTACTATGTAAGCTTTTAAGAACACTCGTAAGTTTAAGCCAATAAGCTGGTTTTACACTACATACTTACTTTAAAAAGTTTTAAGCTTGACCTCACTTTGTAGTTTGGAGGCTTGCTGTGTTACATCGAAGAAAAGCCTAGGAATTAAGTCGACCGAATTTAGAAAATGAGTCTGTTATTATTTTACATTACTGCCTCGTGGTCGCAAGCGCTACTGCTGAGAATGAGGTCCTAGGTTCGATTCCGGCAAAGTGTTAAAGGGGTATTCCATCTGGAATTTCTCAGTAGCCTTAGTCTGGATTTGTGCCTGGTATTAGTGTAAGATAATTAATAATAACGAATATTTAAATAATTAGTGTGATATTAATTAAAATTGCAAAAGAAAACAAAAACAAACTGCTAAATAAATTAGATGGACGCATGCTATTAGAAATCTTTCGAAACGAACAAAACCTGTATTAAGTGATGCCATCACAGTATAATAACGATACAGTGGTTTATCTTTATAGAAACGGCCGAAACTACGCGCTTCGAAATGTCAGCAGAAACCAGTACGCAACACTGCGAGTGCGCGGCAGTTACGCACGGATGGACAAGTATTTATCTTCCGAGCGGCCGTAGGTAATTAATTCAAGGTAAGCTTTATTATTCTGTGCTTCCACGTTCCAACACATTGAAAGATAATTTATTAATCCGTGTACTTCATCGCACAATACGCTGCAAGCAGCCGATCGCGACGGACAGTTTTGCAACTTATTTTGTTTTGAACTTGGGGGTCCCCGAAACGATCAATCGTAATTGATCAATTGCCAACAATTTCTATAGTATTTTGTAATAGAAATTGATGGCAACTGATCAATCGCTTCAATTATTGCACTTGGTAGACGACCAATTTGCGTATCAATGTGCATCAATCGCGTAAAAATTGACAATTGCAATTGATCGTTTCGGAGAAACTTTTGGTATGGGTTGCATTGAGATTGATATAATTCGATGGTATTTACGTACATACATAAATAAGTCAGCTAAACGTTGTTGGCGAAAATGGAAGTGGAAGTAAAATCATGCGTAGACAAACGAAGAAGATAAGGATGCAAGGTAAGCGCTAGTCAACAACATTAGTATTTGCAGAAAAAGTCGACATAAGTCCTAACTAATATTATAAATGCGAAAGTGAGTTTGTTTGTTACGCTTTCACGCTAAAACGGCTGAACGGATTTGGATGTAATTTGGCACATGAGTAGACCATGACCTGGATTAGCACATAGGATACTTTTTATCTGTAGTGAAATCAAGGGGTGCAGCTAGTTCTTTATATAGGTATCTATGCTATCATCAAAAAGTAGCGTATCATTCGGAAAACTATTATAATCTACGTACAAAATTTCATTTATTACCTTAAATCAACCGCCGCGAGATCTCTGACTGTGTGTTTGTTGAAAATCTTCAGCAAGACTGTCCCGATATTTTAGCATGATTTTATTTCAACACTCCCATGATGTCTAAGCGATACAATCCACCTTTGCGGGTGCCATTGGTTCAACCAATTATAGGCAGAATTCGTGCGTTGTGCGTGCAAGCAAAAATTTTAATAAGCTTTGTAAACAGTATGATATAGATCCGTTCCTAACTAGCGTATCGTCAGTCAGGAAGTGCTTAAGCCGTAACTTTTTTAAGTAAAAAATGTTATGATGGTTGCTATGCAGTGCGAGCAGCATAGCAATTATGCTGTATACTTAGTAATTTGGTGTGAATGTCCTTAGAATTTAGGTTTTTTTTCTTCTTTTTTCTGTTTTTTGAAAGTGGAGACCTGGCTGGTGGTGGTGGCTTTCAGACTAATGTACTGTGTTTGATCTGTTTGTTTTAGCTGTAAGTCTCCCATGTTATTTAAATAAATAAATAACATGAAGGTACCCATTTTTAATTTTTCGATTTCTTTCTTATGTTTGTTTCTCTATGGGGATGAAAAATTACTAACCACACAAAGGTTCGTCCACTGCCAGGTCTTGGTGAAGCATGGATGAAATGGCGCCATCCCGACATCGTACGTCTCAGTCACATGCAAATACACCAGGCACATTGGGTAAGTTGAAAAACAACGCGGTTCAGCAATGCATTAAATTGGTGTTGTCTTGTATTCTACAGGTCTCACATCTGCGATGGGACGTAGCGTCGCGGATATCGCAACAGCAACCTCTGGATTGGGGACACGCACAGGGGACATGAGCGAGCGAACCATAGAACTTCTTTCTTATATCTATGGAGCGAACTGAGCCGAGCGTGAGCATGAGCACTTCCCACAAAATTAGCTGTCTTACAGCAGCTATTTACATTTTCATGCAACATTAACCGACAGAAACACTGAAACATACCTACTTTAGGCGACGATAAGTGACTTTTAATGATCTTAAACTAAAGATCACGTCTAAACTACAAATAATCATTACAACTATTTAGAGAATCGACAGGGTCCTGTGATTTAGATAACAACTGGGAAGAATCACTCTTTTCAGTATTTGGGTTGTAAATGGATTTGACACAGAGCTTTTTTGGTTTTCTTGGTTTTTGATTAGTTTTCGAGTATTGTTAATGATTTGGAAAAAATATATATGCTAAATTAGTGCATTTTCTTAATAACTTAATATGTAAATAATTTAAATTATGCTTATATTGTTGTATTGTTGTTATATTGTCTACATTATCGCATTACGTGTTAAACCTGTAAAGATAATTGTATGGTGGGAAATAAAGAAATAAATAATAAATAAATATTACATAGTGCAATTAATTTGTAAATGTATGCCTAACTCGGATAAAAAACTGAGAATCACGCAAAAACTATCAAGCGTATTTTTATGAATCATTCACCATTTTAAAGATAATTTATTATTTATCTTTTAGTATACGTGTTTTATTACAATACCTTTTGTTTTATGTGTAATAAATAAATGAACAAAGCGTCTAATTTAGGACAGCGCTCCTTGATGGGCGAGTCCTATCCACTTGCGCGACCGCGGGAACTTTGTTCCCAACAGTAGATTGTCCGTGGGAACAGAGTTTCCAAGACAATCTTTTTTTACTTTTAACCTTGTTCCACCAGTATTAAGTAGTAATATCCAATTCCATGCATTTACTGTGATAGATTATCTGTGTCCGAACCTTTTGAGATACGACAACACTCACTGAACTAGTCTATGACATTAAAAAAATATTATTTTCGCTGTCATAAAATCTAAAGTAAACAATAACAAGTTTTTGTCTCAACTTCGGAAGCTTGTAAATAATGAATATTGTACTGTGGTAAGTGGTTTTATTTGTTTCACGTTAAGAGTTAACACAGCATGCATTTTAAACCATCTCCATCATCATCACCACTCATCATCATCATCATCATCGCTTGTTTTTTCTTTATAGAAAATCTATAAACCTAGAATCTAGAAATCTGAAACTAACTGTGTTTGCTCTTTACATACATAATACATAATGTTTTGTGTCAAATAAAGATATTATATTCATATTATATTATATTATTATTATATTATTTATTATTATTATGTTATTTGTCTTTGGCTTATCTCGGGACCCTGGGGTCCCGGACCTTTGGAAGGCGTACGAGGGGCCAACGCCAACTCGCAGAGGCCCCTTAGACAATTTTAAATGATGAGGAGGCACCAGCCGGCGATAATCCCTGTATGCACTATGCAAGTGCACCCAAGGACAACCCCCGGTTGGTGCAGGACTATTGCAGAACATGGAAATTATTATTATTGTTATTATTATACGCATGACTGTATGATGGACTGTTTTTTGTGTAGAGCCGCTTTCGTCCTAGTGGCTATTACTGGGTGGACGTACAACGCGTTGCGTGAGCCCAGCACAGAACACGCAAGCTAACCCAAGCTAACTCAAGGCCGCTGGCACTTATCTGCGACTTAAGTAAGTAGGTACATACATCATATAATTGAGACATTTAGTGTGACCATGTCTAGCTTCCGTTGCGCTTCTAAGAGGTACTGCGTCGTCTAAATGCGTCTATCATGTAACCTAACCTAACTTTAATCGGTGGTGGCAGATTTTCCATACTTTGGAGGCCGGTTAACGAAAGCTGCTTCTAAAAGCGGCTGTACCCTGAGACAGAGTTGAAAGTTGTTGCGACCATTGCCTTCTCCCGCATTCCCGTCTACTCGTAACCCAACTTAGCTCGTTATCTAAGTACTTCGGTTTCGGGTTCAATAACCACACCGAACAGGAGGCAAGCCAAGTGTAGTTTGAGTCTGGACTTCGTTTTTGGAGTCTTGCTTGTTTAAGAATGCTGTGATATGGATTCTGCGAGGAATATTGTAACAGAACCGAGCACAAGCGATTTATGGAGGAGGCGGTCCTTTGGATGAGGCGGTCTGGACGAGCTAATAGCTAATTTGCCTTTAATTCTTCGTTGTTGTTTGGTTATATTCATTCAAGGACGATAACTCTGTGATATTTCGTAAGTCTTAGTTCGCCTGTGTATGGACTAAACGCCTAATTATGGAATTCAATAACAATAATACCTATCGTTGCAGTTGTTTTTGTAAAAATTGCCAATCATGTTAGTTAATATTTAGCTCGTTATAAATATATTAAATGTGTTATTGTAGGTTCCACAATCTAGTTTAATTTAGAATAAAATGTATTGTTTCCTTGTTATACATAAGGAAAATCAATTTAAAAAGTATATAATCATTCGTTAATGCTCCTGTGGTATTATCAAGTTATTTTTCCTCAGTTTTTTTTTCCAGGAATTAGGCTCCCCACACGATTGAGACAGATACTTTGCGACAGCAACTTTGTTAGCATAGCAAGAAAAATATTTGGGTGAGAAGAAGAAGCGATACAGTTACCAGTCCAGCAACAATACTGACTGGTTCCCCATGACAGGGTGGCCCGCGAAACGAGGTCCAAAGCAAAATTTTGAAGCCTCTCTCAAAGGGCTTCCCAAAACACCCCAAGTAAAATACGCGCCACGACAGATGAGCCTGGATTCACCACGTGGTTTGACTTGCGCAGTAGACGATTTTAGGTCTCTTTAGCGGTGTGAGGTCTGAGTGGGGGACGGGACCGGGCGTCATCGGGGCAGCGGAAAGAGCGCGGGAGGGGCGGTCAAGTCTCATCTTTCGTGGCGCGTATTGTAGGTTGTTCAGCGATTACTTATAGTTTAGGAGCTAGACAGTTTTTAATAGTTTATTTTACTTTGACTTTTATTTTTCTTGACTTTTTAATTTCATCTTTATTGGATGCTAGGAAGAGCATAAAAAAATGATTACTCCAAGCGGAAACACATACAATACTTTAGTACTACCATGTATGAAAAAAATGTGTTTTATATAAGTCTCATAAAGTGCTTATTATTTGTATTGTTTTTTATAGCTGAGAGTCCGTGGAAGTTTTTAAAACCACCCTTCCTTTTTTCTTTCTATGAAGACTGAAAATGTGGAACGATCGTAGAACGTAATTTAAGATTATAAAATATTTTTTTTTACAAAAAAATTTAGGTACAGTGAAAAATGAAAAAATCTGAAGTCAAGTGAGAATTTCCATAAAAATATTAAAATCCATCTAGCTCGTTAACTATAAATAATTGCTAAACACACATGGGAGTGTTTGTCGGGAAGCCCTTGGAGAGAGGCTTCTAAAATTTTGCTTTGGACGTAAACGAGGACAAACGCACTGGCCATCCTGTTTAAAATTTAAATACGACCGTACAAAAAGATGAAAAAAAAAATGTCTTTATAAATAAAAATTATGAAACGAAAACTATCAAGAAAAAAGATCTTGTCTTAAAAAGAAACGAGTCGACTTCCTCGATACTTTTTTTAGAGAAAACAAATCACCTCCAACGACGTCGGCTTGCGTCGTCTGTGTTTTGTTCCGTTAAATATCGCACGACAAGTCGCGAATGTGTAGCTAAACTTTTATAAACTAAGTGCAGAGCAGTAATCACTCACTACCGACCAGTGTTCGGTGGCACATGTCTCGAGTCTCCTGCTGTACCTGCCAGTCAGCCATGCGCAGTGCAGGCGCCATGTCCGCGGCGCAGGGCGTGTTGGCGCTGACCATGCTGTCACTACTGGTGAGCAGCTGTTCTGCCTCACATCGCAATTCGAGTTCCTCCGACAGATGCACAGCCGACATAACAGACGCCGACGCCTACAAGATCGAGCATCCAATCTGCTCCCGCCTAGCGAAAATAAGTCGAGCAAGTCAGTACCTTCATGTTTTTCTCACGCATATGTAAAATCACCTTACGAAAACGTTGAGTACTTTGGACTTGCATACTCAAGACACTGCTGTCTTGAGTATGCAAGTCCAAAGTACCCAAGTAGTCCAATGGTTAGACGCAGGTCTAACCATTGGACTCTAGTAGAAGAAGATTTATAAAACAATGGTTATACGCAGGTCTAACCATTGTTTTATGGGGAATGCGGGAGTCGCAGATTGTTACCGTGACCTGCCGCCATTTTATTCATCCAGTATTAATGATTAACCCTTTCAGACCTGACTTTTGATTTTTTTGTACGGATTTAGGTACTTAAATTAAAAAAAAATATAATTATAATGAAAAATATGTGTAATAAATTATTTTTTTTTTGTTGACTTATTATGTCAACAAACGAATACAACCGTTTTTTTCGGTATGAATTAATAAAAGTAATACTTATATTTTATGTCCTCAATTATTGTGGACGCCAGGTCAGAAAGGGTTGATAAAAAAACGGTTAGACCTGCTGTTTTGTATGGATCAGGATGTTGGGGGGGG
This sequence comes from Cosmia pyralina, assembly GCA_946251885.1. Classification (NCBI taxonomy): domain Eukaryota; kingdom Metazoa; phylum Arthropoda; class Insecta; order Lepidoptera; family Noctuidae; genus Cosmia; species Cosmia pyralina. The sequence continues at coordinate 16,819,962 of OX276355.1, forward strand.
GGGGGGGGGGGGGGACCATAAAAGGGGATGAATGAAAGGCAATTGCATTCCAGTCATAGTTCGAGTCTTAACTTCTACAACGCGTACACGGGTATGATGATTCCTAATCTAACTAAAAATTTTAAGAAAATTACTTTTAAATCGAACTACTTACTACTTTAATATTATAAATGCGAAAATGAGTTTCTTTGTTTGTTACGCTTTAACGCTAAAACGGCTGAACGAATTTGGATGAAATTGGCACATCGGTAGACCATGACCTGGGTTGGGACATATAGGTAATACTTTTTATCCCGGTAGTATGCGTTACCGTGGGATAACTGCAGACCTCCAGGCGGGCGAAGCCGCGGGCAAAAGCTAGTCTGGTATATGTGATAAGTTCAAGTGGATGAGAATGCTAGAGGGATGTGTGTTGTTAAGGGATTGTTTAGAATAAGAAATGAGTATTTATGAGGAAGTTTGAAAGTGCTACCGGGCTGGTAACAAGCCCGTTAGTTATAATTATGTAGGCTACTCGTAACAATAAAATTGTGTTATAGTAGGTTGTAACTGGAAATAACAGCGGAACGCATTACAATAATAATTTTAATTACGATAAGATAACACTACAAATTTTCAGTTTACATGCCACTTTACTGCTCACCGGTTGTTTATTTTAAATTTAATTTAATACTTTTTTTTCCCTACTCGTACTACTACTTTCCTAACGAGGAGCTCGTGGCTAAGTAATTAAAACCGCACGGGTCGCTCCATCAGGTTAAGCTACGCTTGCCGGGGTTGGCCAGTGGATGGGTGACCATCTTTACATACCGACACTCCTCCGTGCCTCGGAAAGCACGTTTAAGCAGTTGGTGTCGGCTGTCATTCGTGGATCTTTGACAGTCGTTACGGGTCGTGAGAAGACCGTAAGTCTGACGACCAGTCTTACTAAGCGGTATCGTATTACCCAGTTACTGGGTTGTGGAGGTCAGACAGGCAGTCGCTCCATGTAAAATAATGGTATTGAGCTGCATCCGGTTAGACTGGAAGCCGACCCCAACATAGTTGGGAAAAGGCAGATTGATTTTATTGACTTTTTTTTCCTACTCATGAATCTCCTGACACATACGAACATTGGAACTAAATACGAAAAAATGGAACTAAATACGAAAAAAAAGCAGATGCTCTGAACATTTTCATCGTATTAGCGCAGTACATACATCACGCAGTCGTCCGACGAAGCCAGCAGCTCGGGCTCTCGTCGGACGACTGTGTGATGTGTAGACTATATTAGTACTGCACTTGTCTATGAAACAGCCTTTTTATTGATATTTCAAAGTTGGTTTTTGATATTTATAAGTGGTCTGCTTGTTGTAAAAGTTTCAACAAAACCTAACTTTTATAAGAAACTCCGCAGGAATTGTGGCGCGGTGCGCGTCGGTGCGTGGGCGGCCGATGAATGTCACGCTTCACTGGAGCAATGATCCCTCGCGTGCAGCCTCAGCACTGCTGGCCGCACTGTTGCGCCACGTGTACAAGTTCCAACGTGTGCATCTGGCACCCGAAGGCACACACTTGTCCCAATTGCATAATCCGGATGAGTACGTACCTAAACTGATCTAATAATTTTATCATTGTTTTTCTCGCAGTTTTTTTTTAGCAATCTAATAGGAGGAGCTCCTGGCTAAGTAATAACAGCCGCACGGGTCGATCCATCAGGTTAAGCTATGCTTCCCGGGGTCGGTCCGTGGATGGGTGACCATCTTTACATACCGAGACTCCTCCGTGCCTCGGAAAGCACGTTAAGCTGTTGGTCCCGGCTCTCATTCGTGGATTTTTGACAGTTGGTACTGGTCGTCAGTAGCCCGAAAGTCTGACAATCAGGCTTACCAAGGGGTATCGTATTACCCAGTTAATGGGTTGTGGAGGTCAGATAGGCAGTCGCTCCATGTAAAATACTGGTATTCAGCTGCATCCGGTTAGACTGGAAGCCGACCCCAACATAGTTGGGAAAAGGCTAGGCAGATTGATTGTTACGGGTCGTTAAAAGCCCGAAAGTCTGACAACCAGCCTTACCAAGGGGTATCGTATTACCCAGTTAATGGGTTGTGGAGGTCAGATAGGCATTCGCTCCATGTAAAATACTGGTATTCGGCTGCATCCGGTTAGACTGGAAGCCGACCCCAACATAATTGGGAAAAGGCTAGGCAAATTGATTTCTCGAAGCTTAATATCGATGATCAGGTAATCAAAAAGTTTAACTGTTACTAATTAACAATCAAATATCTGAAGAATGATGTTCTGATCTGCGGGTTTATTCCTATCTAATACCAACAAACTAATACCACTGGTATTTGTTTGAACTCGTTTTATTTTCTATTCCGAACCGATACCACACTTTAAATAGTTCAATTTAATGTGCGAACGAATACCAACAAGTTGAATTTGGTACAGTCAGCTCAGTCAAACCTAATCAAATTAGATTTTGTTTTGTAATATTTTTATGTGATCGTAATAATGCTAAAACTTTCCAAATTCACTTCATTCCAATATTTTTACAAAGGTATAGGTAAAAGTAGTATCTTGTTAATTTTTTTACCTGATTATAGAAAAATTGATTTTCTGTGATATTTTATAATACATATTTGATGTTTTTGAAAAAAAAAAAAAAAAGATTTGCTTGGGTATTTCGGTGATGATTGATTATACAAAAAGTAATTTTCTGTCACTTTTTACAATTTGTTTGATTATAAGTGAATTATTCACATTTGGATGTTTGTACAAAAAAATTTGCTGATTTATTGTTATGTGATGGTGATGATGAATGACTAATTTGATTATACAAAAGTTGATTTTCTGTGATATTTTACAATTGTTAGATTAAAAGGGATTTGTTTTTGTAAAAAGTTACCTGACTATATTAATAGATAGGTAGACGTAAATAATTACGTACCTATCTACTAACTATTTCAGTTACGAGTAAATTTTAATATAAATATTAAGAATTGTTTTTCTGAGATATTTTGTGATTTTTAGATTGCAAAAAAAACATTCTTATACAGTTACAAGGAGAAACTAAAATTATAATAAAGATAATATTTTTTTTTATATCTCTGAATTCATCTATTTATTTGAACATTATACAAGTTAACACTATATACACTAGGTACTGAAGTAAATTACTAACTAACTATACAAATAAATACAAAACAAAAAGACACTTAGGCGTCGAAGTACTCGTCCGCATCGATGTCATCCGGAAACGTGCCCAGAAGACTGGCAGCATTGCCACGTTGAATGGCAATGCTAATTCTTTGGCCAAAGAACGAGCCAGCCCTCTGGTCACGGGAAGTCTCGACCAGTCGGCGAGAAATTTCCTTAAAAAGTAGACGCGTACTCGGGAATTTTAATAATAAAGTTGATTATTAGTCATATTTTATTATTGGACTAGACGTTTGCTAACTAAATTTTATTTTTTGAATTTAACAGATTTTTTTTTTTAAATTAAAGGTTTAGGTATTTGCATTTACAAACAAAGCATTTTTACTGACTGTGCCTTATGTCTTTGAACTTGTTTTGGTATTACTTTATTTTATACAATGCTATGGTATCCGTTCGGAATAGAAAATAAATATGAGTTCAAACAAATACCAGTGGTATTAGATAGGAATAAATCGATCTGCGCACATACAGTTCGTCAACTTAAGAGGCCGTACACGAAATTTTGCCGATTTACGTGATATTACAGACGTGATTGTACAGTATACTGTATTTTTATAAGTTTTAATGCACAACATGAAAGGTCATTTCAATTATGATCGAATGTATGAGCTACTTTTTTATTTTTATTTTGTAATTTAAATTAATTCACCTAAACCGGCAGTTGTTTTGTGTTTTCTTGCTGTAAGAGCTATAGAATATCACATATTTACGAATCGTTTTGACTTTAAAGGGTATGGAAAAATTACAATGGATTCTTGTGAAAATTGTCTATATAATATATGAATCGCTTTTTACCAGCTTCATATAAAATTTTTGTGTAAAAAAATATTTAACATAGTCAAATTTCATAGAATGGGTAAATAATTGCTTTTGATTTCGGCTACTTAGAACTCTTGTTCATAAAATTCTTGTTCAAAAAAAAAAACAACAGAAATAAACTTCAGTTAAAAATCAATCCATTTCCTAAAAAAAAAATGCCAAAAAATTAAAAACATTTGGGATTAAAAAATCTTTTAAAACAACCTATTTCTTGCATTATAAACTTGACGCAAAATAAAAAAAGTAGCTCATTCACTAGATATAATTGAAATGACATTTCATGTTGTGTTGTGATTTTACAGTTAAAATAGTGTATTTCTAAATGTTTTAATAAAACTTTTAGGAATGCACTATTTTAACTGTAAAATGAAGTCTGTAAAATCACGTAAATCAGAGAAATCGGCAATATTTCGTACGAGTATAATGGCCTCTTAACATCCTAGCGGTTTGACAAAAAATCTGAATTAAGTATTTGTGAAGCAAGCAGCAAGATGTGGTTTACACTATCCAGTGTTTCGGAAGAGATCTAATATACTTGCTTTATTAACATTTAAAACCTTGGTACTTGTTGGTAAAAAAAATATTTTCAAATCCAATACCTAACTATTATCACAGCTATTATGTAAAATAGCTTCGGCCCACGACTTCGTCCGCGTGAAATTTCTTGTCCCCCCGACTCACCCCGTCGCATCGCATCGCCTGCCCGCGCTGTTATACTTCGTTTTTGCTTAGCATTCTTTCTATCTTTTTTTTTTTTTTTGATCGGCTCCGAAGGGTTGTAGCCTGATGTTAAATAGCCTCTAACCTTCTTGAGGAAGGTTTAAAACATTATTTAGGTTCTATAAATCAATACGAAATGATCATCGCCTTTTGGCATTGCGTCGTAATCCATGCAGTTTGTGGACGTGTTTCGAAAAATTATTAGGTATTTTGTTCTTAAATCCTAATCATCACACTAATATTATAAAGGCGAAAGTAAGTTTGTTTGTTACCTTTTCACGCGTAAACCACTGAACCGATCATCCTGAAATTTTGCATTTACGTTGTCAGGTGTACAGAAACGGACATAGAACGGGCTTTCATCCCGTTCCTGAAGAAAACAACAACAACGTTCTTATGATAATAGATGGCGCCACGTGTCTTTCGAATAATTATTGAATTATATTATTACAAGCAGAGTACAACCCGAATTGGTCGTCAAATTCTAAATGAACGTAATCGAAGCCGCGGGAAAAAGCTACTTAAAAATAAATAAGTAGTTTAAATAATATTGACCCTTATAGCGTAAAAGTTCAGTGAATATTCTAATTAGAAAGTTCGCGCCCGGAATCACAGTGCGCTGGGCGCTGGTGGCTGGCAGAGTTTAGGCCCTTAGACTAAAGGAACCTATGGAGAGAACAAGCCTAAGAAATACGCGTGTATACCTACATTGTCCGAGAACAAAAAATGGCGGACATTCACTAAAAAGTATCGATATCGATACTTACTCGTCTTGCCGGAAGCGGGTTGATTACAATTATTTTAAAATAGGGATATTCAGTATTTTTGGACTAATTTATTATTTTTTTTTTATTAATTAGGTAATTAATTTTTTTTTTCATTACGGTGAAATATAACGTTAGGGGGCGGGAGTTCCGGCCCATCGTGCTACTCGACGAGGTGGGCAAGCTCTTTGAAAGAGTCATTGCAGACCGCCTCGTCGGGTGGCTGGTGCAGGAGGGGCCGGATTTGGCGGAGAGCCAGTTTGGTTTCCGCAGGGGGCGCTCTACGGTGGACGCCATCATGCGCGTACAAGCCCTCACGACGGGGGATGCTGTGGCCCGGGGTGGGGTCGTCTTGGCGGTGTCTCTAGACATCGCCAATGCCTTCAATACCCTGCCCTGGAGTTGCATCAGGGAGGCACTCCGGTATCACCGGGTGCCAACCTACCTGCGTCGAGTGGTCGAGGCCTATTTGACGGACAGGGCCGTCATCTACCCCGGTTATCAGGGAGAGTGGAACCGGCGAGAGATGTCGTGCGGGGTCCCACAGGGATCTGTCTTGGGGCCACATCTGTGGGACATCGGGTACGACTGGGTGCTGCGCGCCGACCTCCCTAGCGGCGTCAGCGTTGTATGTTACGCTGACGACACGCTGGTCCTGGCGCAAGGGAGGTCGCACCAGGCGGCGGCCGAACTAGCGACACGCGGGGTTGCGACAATCGTAGAGAGAATCCGGCAGTTGGGACTCGAGGTGGCCCTGCACAAGTCCGAGGTCATGTGTTTTCATGGTCCTCGGAACGCGCCACCATCGGGTTCCCAAATAACGGTAGGAGGGTTCACATCGGAGTCGAGTCGACGATGAAGTACCTGGGACTCGTCCTCGACAGCCGGTGGAACTTCGTAGAGCACTTCCGCCGTTTGGCTCCCAGACTGGAGCGGGCCGGGGCTGCCTTGAAGCGGCTCCTGCCCAATCTGGGGGGTCCAAATGCCTCCTGCCGGAGGCTTTACGCGGGGGTCGTGCGGTCCATGGCCCTTTACGGGGCACCGGTGTGGGCGCGTTCCCTGAGGCTGCGACCAGCCCGCCGGTTGAACGCGTCCCAGAGGGTCATGGCCATCCGGCTAGTCCGGGGATACCGCACGGTCTCCTGTGAGGCGGCGAGCCTCCTTGCCGGATTACCGCCATGGGATCTGGAGGCAAAAGTCCTTGCGCACGTGTGGGAGTGGCGCGAGGAGGCGAAACGCCGGGGCGTAACTCCGCTGCCGCGAGAAATCACGGTACAGCGGACAGAGCTCCGGCGGGATCTTATGACGACATGGAGAGTGCGATTGTCCCAACCCAGCGCTGGGCACGCCACAATTGCGGCGATAAGTCCCCTCTTTGAGGAGTGGTTGGAGAGGCGCCACGGCGTCCTCACCTTCCGCCTGACGCAGGTCCTCACCGGACACGGTTGTTTCGGGAGGTTCTTGTTTCGGATAAGGCGGGAGGAAACGCCCGGGTGTCACCATTGTGTAGATCGCCCGGAGGACACGGTGGAGCATACAGTGGAGGTCTGCCCGGCTTGGGCGGAGCACCGCCGTGTTCTCACGCAGGTGATCGGCGGCGGCGATCTCTCGCATCCAAACTTGGTCCAGGCCATGGTGCGGAGCGAGAGTGCATGGGAGGCCGTCACCTCCTTCTGCGAAGCAGTAATGCTCGCAAAGGAGGAGGCGGAACGCGAGAGGGAGAGGCAACAGCCGCGCCCTCGCGCCCCTAGCCGCCGTAGGAGACGCCCTGGGCGGCGGGAATCGATTGCCGATTCCCAGCCACCGTAGGTGCGGGCTTGCGGACGACGAGTAATAGGCAGCTCGCCGACCGGTAAGGACCAGGCCCGGGTCGACGGCGCGTTGTGTTCCACGCGCGCCTCAAAGAGATGTCAGCAGTGACGGGGTCCAATAGGGCCGAAGCCGCCGGGGTCGCGGGTAGTTCGAAAGAGATACCGTGGCCCTGGCACGGGCAACTGAAGGAACACGGGTGGGTTTTAGTCAGTAAAAGTCTGACACGCCCTCCCGCTCTGCCCGGAGCGGGAGAAGTCATTTGATGATTTCCCATCCACAAAAAAAAAAAGGGGGCGGGATTTTATTTTCTTTTTCATATGTTACACGAGGCATAATTTGGTTAGACGTGCAAATAAGGACACTTTATCTTACTTGCTTTCAAAGTCAAATAAAGACGTCAAATATTATTTTCTTATTTTTACTGTCGCGTTTAAGCAAATTATGCCTCGTACCTATGTGGTGCCTATAAAATAGCGAAATAGCAAACAAACAAATAGTATTACTCACCCAGGACGTTATCTTTCACTTAAAAATCAAAATCTTTACTGTCGATACGTATTGTGTATATTACAAGAAGCAACAGACTAGAATGGAGATGTTACAAGGATTAATACAACTTGAAAATAAAGTTTTTATTCACTATTGATAAATTCAGTCAGAAATCCCTAAAAACCCTAATAAAAAAAAAAATAACATTCTTTTTTTGGGCACTCGTGGTAAAACACAACACTCCGATCAGTTTCTTCAAAACCATATATTCCAGTCCTCATTCCAATTGACACTCAAATTCCACACATGCTGCAAGTATCCCAATCCACTCGCAAACTATATTTGTACTTCTATAGACCGCATTTCGTCCCTTAGTTCTCTAGGTATTACAATAGACGAAAAATCATTCAAACCTCACATACACTTGCTAGCGGGTGGCATCAGAAAACTAATCTACGTTATGAAAAAACTTCGAGACTGCATACCAATTAAAATTCTCCGAAATAAATAGGTACCTACGTCTCTGTCAATCAGTGTTCCTAAATGGAATTTTCGTTTGGGGCGGAGCCGAGAAAAGCACATTTATTGAAATAGAAAGAGCTCAAAAAGCGGTAATCAAAGTGACGTTTAGACAGCCCTTTAGGTGCCCGACAGATCTGAAGGCCAATTTTCGTACCTAAAAACGTTCAAATTCAAGTCGCAATCTAACGCCAGCGACAATCAAATGTCAAAAATGTAGGTAAGCCGTACACAATTTTTGACAGATTGAGACTGAGATGAGATAATTGCGAACGTTGTTAAAAATACGGGAATTGCCTCCTGCTATACAACGAATTTCTGATTCTTCGAGTACGTCAACTTTATACAACGTGCGGCCGCTATAGCGACATTAATTAAAGACACAGGTAGATCTAGTGGTCAGCAATCATAAAAATTATAGGTAATAAGATAAAATAATTAATAAATTGAAAAAAAATAATAATTTCAAACAAACTAAATAATAAAATAATAACCAAAATTAGGATCACTCTATGCAAACGACTCATTCATGAAGCTATTGTTCTATGTCAGCTGGTAAGATCTGTTCGATAGTTTTTAAGTTTATCGCGTTCAAAATTATGCCGGTCACGCTCTAATAACAAATAACTTTTGACCGAAAGGACCGATTTTAATGAAATAAATACTTAATACCTCAAGAAGTCAAGATACGAACTATAACTACATTTCCATTCCCTTAAATGTCTTAAAAACAGGAGCGCATAAGTTTTAATATTATTTGTGAATTTAAAAATCAACTCCTATTTTACCCCCTTTTTTTTTTTTTTTGCGGATGGGAAATCATCAAATGACTTCTCCCGCTCTGGGCAGAGATTTTACCCCCTAAACCATGAACCATGTAAGTATTTATTTTCTACCAAAAGCATAAATTTGAATTTTCATATCCTTAACTTAAGAAATGCTGGGTTTCCCATACAAACTATCATCCCCTGTAGGATTATTTTTGAGACAAAAAGTAATAATTATAATATATGTCCTTCCCCAGAATACCATCTATCGCCTTGCCAAATTTTATCGAAATCCGTTCAGTGGTTTAGGCGTGAAAAGGTAACAGACAGACAGAGTAACTTTCGAATTTATAATATTAGTATGGATGACAAAAATCTGGTTTCTCTCCCTTTTGGCAATGAAATTGAGGAAATAGCAAACTCTACAAGCAAGTCATTCACACAGTCATTCAGTTTCTTTACACAAGAACCCACACCTACAACTCACCACCACCACACTGAAACTCACACACACACACTATAATATTATTTGGAATTATTTTAATTTGCTCAATATTTTTTTTTATCTTGATATTTCACTACCCTTAAGTATTCTATCTATTTTCAAACATCCTGAAATTTAAGTTAACGCAAAAACATGTCGCGAATTAAAGTTTAAGCTAACGCAACTGCCTAGTTTGGTGATCCCTGTTCAAATAGTTAGCTATTTGAACAGGGATCACCAAACTAGGCAAACTAGGAAAACTAGGGAAGCAATATTAATATTCTTAAATTTATTTTGTAACAATGGACCAATTAAATTATTCTTATTCTTTTATCTCTGACTGTACAACAGAAGTTTATTGATGAAACTAAAAAATGGTTAACGCTGTGGTGTTTACAGATTGGTAATAAGTTTAGCGGCGGTGGTCCCGGATGAGGCGGCTGAGGTGATGGGGGTTAGCACCGAAGTCGTCCCGAGCCACGTTCCCACGCGTCGTAGACTGCACGCGTGGCTAACGCCAGCCGCACGGTTGATCGACGCCTGTCAGCACACTAACTGGACATTTTACACCAACTTGACTGCGCGTGCTCTCTGCGGCTTCCTCATTCCCTCGCCTCGTTCCTCGTAAGCATCACATGCTTATTTAACCTAAGTAGTTTAATTTAAGAACCGTATTGTGGACAGACCAAACAAATAAAATGTCTTTGTTTTAGTATCGCGATGGACGTTCTCTGCGTGGGTGACGACTGCAATGCAACGATGCAGAAGCTGCAGCAGCGCGCTGAATCTACTGGAACTCCAGCGCGTGCTGTTTTTGTCAACCGCACTGACTTTAAGAACTATCTGCTAATATCCAACCACTCATTTTTGTTCCTAGATTTTGACATGTGGAGCGGAGAGCCGAACGTCAGTGTCGTGGTGCCTCCTCCCTGCGTGTCCAATCGTAAAGATGGTGATTGTAAACCAGAACTAGACTATTCTACTGGAATGCTCGTCACTGACAGTAACATTTTAAAGGACAACGTTCATCTTTATGCATTTGTTACACAATTTAAACCGACACCAGAATCGTTGAGAGTACTACTTGCCCAAGAAGCAAACAGAGTGAACCTCGAAGAGGCCGCTTGCGATTGGACCAAGGAGGCCAAAAGTTATTTTAAGGTAGTGGCGACCTGTTTATGTAAAGCTGATCCCGATAATGTCTCTTACAGTTCGATTGTTAATTCTAACGCAGTCCGAGTATTTAAACGAAAGCTAAAAAGACCTTTTGATATACTTTATTATATATACTATATTAATTGTTCCGACACTTACAACATGAGCAGAAAGTTAGATTATTTAATGGAACAGTCATTTGCTCTCAATTTGTTGGGCGTGGTGTCACTGACAGTGGAAGGCGCTGCGGCAGCATCGGCCGCGGCAGCCGCGCACCGCGTGCCGCTACTGCTAGCACGGGTAGTGCCAGACGAGCACGCGACCGGTAATACCACGTGGCAAGCGGCCGGCCGGCTGCGGCACATCGCGCTTGCGCTGCAGCACTTCGTCAAAGAGTCAGGCCAGAATAGCGTCGCCGTGCTGACCCAGCCAACGACATTCGCTAAGCACTACTTTGCTGCACTCCAAGACAAGGCAAAATTCCTTCTTCGCTATATTGAAATACCACTCGACCTAACAGAACGACTAGCCAAGGAAGCTTTACGCGACTTACTCGTACAATATGCAAATACGCGTGTGGTAGTGGTCAACACGGATTCAAACGCTACCACCTTGATCCTTGCTGCAGCTTTCGAGTTTAAAATGACCTACACGGACGGCTTCATCTGGATAGTCCGTGAGCCACGAACTAAACCGGAGTGCTGTACGACACACTTCACGGTTTCGCTGAATAAAGTGATGAAAGACAATAGTACTCAATTGTCGCCGCCCCACCGTGTTCCGCTCGCTGACGCATTGATGACAGTGTCAAGTGGCTTAATTAAGGTTTTCCAGCAACACTGGGATATGCTGATAGACCTGCACAGTGATCAAGTGATAAGGTGGGTAATTAGCTTAGCTTAGTGTCGTCTTGTATGGATTAGAATGTAAGACCACAATTAATTTTGGTTGAATAAGAAGTTTGGGAAATTATCCATTTTTTCGTTCCATTTTGATTTGGCCAGAAAAGGGTGGCATACGTTAGACGCGTGGTTAGAGGTGAACCAGGAAAAGAATACCGGAAAGAATTTAGGGGAGGGCTTCGCTCGTAAGTGAGACAATGGTGCCGATTCTCTTGTGAACGCACTAAACTAAAATTAGAAAATCGCTATCTTTTACTAACAGGCAGCACGAGAAAAGGACGGCTATAGCTATGAACTAAGTTGGAGATGTCAAACTAGTTCACGCCTTGCGCTTCACCGTGTTTTTAGTCGACATGTTTTTACGTGTCGTCTAAATGTCTATGGAAAAATTAGTTCTAACTAATTTGACAGCTCTAATTTACTTCCGTCTCTTTCTTTTCATAATAGAGAGAAAAAGTTAGCAATAGCCTAAATGAAGTTTAGTTTGTGCACAACAGAATCGGCACCAGTGTCGACTAATTTAAAAAACCCGTCACGCCGGTGAAGTTTCGTCATTAATTTAATTTGTCCCTGTATAATAATTATAATTATTTTTTTGCAGGGCATTCGATGACAGTCTCAAAGAAACGCCGGTGACTGGCCTTAATGGAGTACAACTTCATTACAAGGAGCGTGTGCTCGAAGAGGCTTTTGTATACGTGGTGTGCCACTACTATGGGTTCAAACATCAGCGGCTGGCGACGTGGCGAGTGAATGCGACGAGCGGTTCCGTGAGTGACATGGATGGCACCCGCGCTACCTTACGTCTCGACTTAAGCGTGAAGCCTGACGAAGGCGCTAAGCGCGCCTGCGACCGCGCTGTGCTCTCTGACGCGGACGGCGACAAAAATCACAGGATCGTAACTGACAAATCTGCAAATACTTCAAATCCTGTCTTTATAGTGCACCAGTGGATAGAGTTTGTAACTAAAATATTATTTTTGCAGATGATACTACAGTTGTTATAACATGTCAGGTTAAAAATGCGTCTTTCACAGTTACCGTAAAGACCCTATCAGTTATAGTAAGTTGGATGGAAAATAATAATTTAAAAATAAACATTAGCAAAACAAAATTAGGTAATCAAATTTTTCATTGTTGGGAAAAGGTTAGGCAGATGATGATGATCTTGTAAGTAAATGTATTTCTCATTGACCTCAATATTAGACAGAAAAGAAAGAAAAATGCATTTAATGGCATTACAGCAAAATATAAAAACACCAAGATATAAAAATATTGGTAAACGAAACCACATAAGCCGATGTTCGCACGGACGTAAAAATATCACGGCGATTTTTTCCGCGCACTGGATTTTCAACGCTCTGCCTAGCGCCGAGAGTTGAAAATCCAACAGTGTGTTTTTTCGACGCGCTGGGATGCACTCTGTTGTTGTTAGGTTGGATTCTCGAAGCTCGACTCAACACCGAGAGTTGAAACTCCAGTGCGCGATAAAATCCCGCCGCGATATTTTTACGTCCGTGCGAACGTCGGCTTAGTGTACCATGTTTGCCTATTATCGAAAAGTAAACAAGTCCAGATAAGGTTGTTTTGGGTCTCCCGAAGTTAGCAATAGGCTCCTGAGTTTATCTGATCGATGAGACAATCTCCACAGCGGGATTAAACACTGTTTGTTATCCCTGATTTTAGGGGCGAGATCTCGGAATTTGGGTCTTATGAAAATGTTTTCACAAAACACAAACACAAACACATGTGTGTTTGGGTGTAGTTTGATACGTTTATGTAATATAAGTATTTGTGTAAAGAAAGGTTTATTATACCTTAGTTACATTTTACAAGAATGCAAGCATTCGATTTTGAACCCGCTATTGCTAGTGAAAATTTAAGGCAGATTTTTCATCGATTATGGTTGAGGCATAATTTTGCGCTCTCTGCGGGGCGAGCACGGGCGTACTCAAGACGTTTGTGACAAGACATGATAAATTATGTCATGTCTTAGAATTTGTCTTAAATGCTAGCACGGTTCGTCAACCATGTGACATAATCTAGAGGCGCGACATACCTTTCTTGTTGCTAAGTTCATAGTGTGACATAGTAAATGAAAAAAAAAAACAAAATGTCTAATTAAAAGTTACGGTACGGTTACACCAAAACCGATTTTGTCGGCCGATGGCGGACAAAACTACTCGGACGAGTAACTCGGACGTGCATGTTCACGGTACGGTTACATCAAAACCGATTTTATCGGCCGATACTGTTGTACCGATATTGGTCGTTGTCGGTCTTCTGTAGTTGACTGTGCTTAACAGAGTGTAGACGCGTTTTTAAAATGGAGGAAATCAAACAAATGTATCTTTTAGAAAATTCGTACCGCAATTTAATACCGTCCGTTTCGTACCGGAATTTTTCAATATCCATAGTCATTTAGGTAGATAACAACACTGGCAGAAACACAACAGAATTAAGACAGAATGATTAAATTAAACTATAGATACACTCAATTTACGCTTTAGACGCCGCCGGCGGACTGGCGTGAAATCCCAACAAGTACGGATTGATCGGCCGTTTTCGACCGTTATCGGACGATGGCGGTTGTATTAGTGTAGGCGCTCCCGTTTATTTAATACGTTTATTTGATCGATCGAGTTTGGTCGAAGAAGTCCGAGTAAAGATCGGCCGATAACAGGTTAGGTGTACCCGCATATATATATATATATATATGGTGTGTTCTATCGCAAAAATAATGAAAATTTGGCCCCCCTTTATAATGCCCATAAACCCGTAATTCGCAACATGTAGGTACCAAAAAAAAAATTACTTAAATTATTTATTTATTTTATAAACAAAACTGAGAACGGGTCTTCTCGCGATATTCCTTTTTACATCAGTCATCAGTTCTCCCGTGACCACGATTGCTACAAGGCGGTCGAAACGTCGGGAAATAAGTAGGTACCTGTTTATCTCGTAAAAAGGAATATCGCGAGAAGACCCGTTCTCAGTTTTGTTTGTAATGTGTGCAAATCGCGAAAGTTTAAAAAATATTTATTTATTATTATTTTTCTTTTGTTTTTTGTTGGTTTCCACGCGTATATTATTTATATTTGTAAATATTGTACCTATTTTTACAAAAATATAAAAAAAAACATTTAAAAATATAAAAATAGTAATTTATGTGTTTACTTATTTTTTTTTGTTTTTTGTTGGTTTCCACGCGAATTCGTTACAGTTTAAAATATAAAAAAACCCTTTAAAAATATAAAAAATAGTAATTGATTAAATAACTTATTACAATTTTTTATTGTTATCACGCGCAATTCTTTACACAAATAAAGCACCGCCACATAATGTAAGAAAATAATTTATTGCCATTTGGTGCAGAGTAATTAACAGAAAAATATTTTTTTTTTCAATTTTAAAATCTTATCACCACCTCTGAACGATCGTGATAAAATTTTTCTTAGTCACCGTCAAAATGTGATATTTGTGATATAATTGGTGCGCCCATATTAGCAAATAAGACATAGAGTCCCATTCCCAACTAAACGTCAAGAAGTTATGTCACATATCGAGAAATTATCTCACGCCGCCGCGCCGTGCTAGCATTTAAGACAAAACAGTTTTATCGCCCAAAATGTGATAAGATGTGTGACTCAAGCCATGTCACAGTAAACCGTGCTTGCCGGGCTGGTCGGCTCATACCTACCAATGCAAGTTCAACTGTGGGTCTGTCACATAAAGTTCATTTACACCTGTTGTTCCGTGAACCTCCTTTTAACTTCTCACCTTTGAGTTGCATAATTTTTTGAGGAAAGAAAGAAATTTAATACGTACATTTATTCCACACAATACACAAAGGGCTTAATTTTTGTGTTATAAAATGATGGAAACAAAAACATGAACTAAAAGCTATACTTAGACATACGTAAATACGTAATTATTATAAATTGAAGTCGTGTGTCTGTCAATTTTGATGCGGTTTTCATCATCATTTAGATAATTTATTCCGGATGGTTTGTGTGAACTTAGGTACATACATTATAATTAAGAAATCTCAATGTTTTGTCAAGTCGTAAAAAGCGTACGAAGCAAGGTCAGGTCGCTAGTTAGATATAAACAAAATAATGAAATGATTGTTATGTAAGTAACGTAGTACTACGGATTTTCATTCGTTCATGAATGAAAATCTCGTTTACTCGCCTAACATATTGTATATTATAATAACAATAGACATTGAAAATCTATTTTCCTTGTTATTTTATCGTGTAATTAAGCTGTGCTATGGTTTCGGACTGTGATAAATAGGGTCAGAAACATGGAGTACATAATGAATGGAGTGATCATACCGACAGGAATTGTGAAAAACGGTCAGCGGTGAGAACACTGAATGGTTGTCGTTGTGGTTGAATGGTTGTCTGAATGGATGTTGCGAATATTCGCATCTGCAGCCGCAATTGCGGAGCTTCCGCGTTTATTTAGGCCTCCTGGTTCCTTGCTAGCATTTGAAGCAATGTTGATGATGATGGTGAGAAGGCAAGGAAAGATGATGGGAAGGGAGAGAATATTTTCATTTTTTTTCTATGAAAAAGTTAAAATTATTTCAAATTACGATTTACCTAGTAAATATGGCTTCATGTTCTTCATACTCTGTGACCAGATCATTGAACCTCGCATAACGGACGGGATTACGGGTAGGGCATCTTCACAGCCACAACAGGGCCCGTGCGTGATCGCCAAGACTACAACCTAATGTTATTTTTATTTCTCATATATCTTTTGTAAAACCTTTTATTATTTATTATAGCGTGTTGTGCCAAAATGGATTTCGAATGTGCTTGTAATTTTAGGATAAAGGAATTAAATAAAAAGGGAAAATGTGTTAAGTGTGAGTAATTGTATTTTTGTTTGTATTTGTGTACTGTCAAAGATCCAACAACCAACGACCAACGACGACTGGGACCAACGGCTTAACGTGCTGCAGCTTAACCTGATGGATCGACTCGTGCGGCTGTTATTACTTAGCCATACACTCCAATACAACAGTAGACAGACCATTCTAGGCAGGTAGGAAAAGATCTTGTACCCCCTTGACGAATTCAGGCGACTAAATCGACACCCTGTATATGTCGATTATAGTTATCATACAAAAAGATAAAAACTCTTCTATTAAATCCGAAAAAGCCTTTTACACCCTATATTGTTATTACTTAGCCACGAGTAACCGTGGTTCATCATAAGTTTTATCCTCCAGGCAGTAGTAACTTCTCAGTCACATAGTAAAGACATTTTCTCTAAAACTATTCCTATGTCGTACTTCTGGCGTCATTCTATTTCTGAGCGTTAATTAACGGTTAGTTTTTCCCGAGATGGTCATAAAAGGCAGTTCTGTTGCCAGAGTGGTTGGACGACATACATACTATGTTGGTGGATCGCCCGCTACTATGTCAGGACTTTGAAAGAGACTGTGACCTCTGAGTTCGTCTTTCTTCTCAGAGTAGTCGGTTAGGAGATCCCGAACTCATCTAATCTTAAAACAAAATTTAATTTTGACGTGTAAAAGTGATTTCAGAAATAAAAAATAGATATTATTTTCTATTAGCTGCTCCCCGTGGTTTCACCAGTGTATACCGGGACAAAAAGTGACTAATGTGTTAATCCAGGATATAAGCTATGTACATACCAAATTTCAACCAAATCGGTCCCGCCGTTTGAGCGTGAAGAAGTAACAAAGATACAAATAATAATAATAATAATAATAATAACTCGGGGGAGGCTGGATCGCACCAACGCAAATGTATACGTACATCTGTGGTGGAGCGATCCAGACTGCCAGGCACTTCTTCTCTTGCCACCGAGCGGGTGGGCAGGTTGCGGATAGTCCAACTCCGGCTACGAGACCAACTGTGTAGGTTGATCCCGTACCCGGAGCATCTCAAGATAGATCCCGGACAAGAGAAGTTCCCGAAGGCCAAATCCCAGGCTTAGGGTAACCCATATACCTATTCCTATGTACCTAACGCCTAACCAAGCCACCCATCCTTCCTTATCCACACATCCTGTCGATCCCAAATCCCTAAGCCGAATCCCAAGCTTAGGGTGACCCCCAAACCTACACCCCCATCCCGTATCTCTACGCTAACGTTGTGGTGGAGATGCAATCCAAGCCAAGGTCGCGCACGCCGAGGGCTGCATGGCTAGGGGAATGCACTAGTCGCTAGTGTGCCAACTCTGGATAATAGGGGACCTCCAGTTTTACTTACCCTTACCACAGTGAACGCAGGGCTCTGCTGTGGTCGACTTTTTTCGTCCCTAGCTTGTCGTGGGAATAGTATGATAACAAGGTCAAAAACAAAAAAACTAATTCAGGCAAATAAGCCTTCAGTGGATGATGAAAAATTACCGGTTTCATCATCATCCTCTCCGAGGTCCATCTTTTCATCAATTGTATCATCACCACCTTCATATTTATCACGCTCGTCAAGATCATCATCATCATCGTCACCAATGTCAGTAGACGTTGTGTCGGAGGCTACTACTGCCGCTAACCCTTCACCCGTTACTGTCAAATCTAATACGCGTAAAAAATGGAGCGAAGACATGAACCAATTCATTTGGCGTACGTATTTAATCATCACCAATTTAGATACAGAAACAAATTCATATCTTACATCATTGCACCAACAATTCATTAACAAATTTCCGCAAATGAATGTCTCGAAACAAAGAGTTGGAGATCAACGAAGAGCAATAGTTCACAAAAAATTACTTGCGGCCACTACACTTGAAAAAATTAGATTAGAAGTAAGCAGAGAGCTACAAATAGACACCACCACCGCTAATTTAGATACACACATCCGGACACCATCGCAGTTAAACACAGATCAAAGCAACACATACTTACAATCGGGATCAAAAAGTAGAATGAGGTGGTCAAATGAAATGAACGAAACTCTAATAAAATGCTATCTCATCGCTACAGAAATGGAAACAGATATGACTGTTTGGAGGAAAAAATTAAGAGAATTGTTCATTGAGGTCTATCCACAATTGTCACATTTATCTGAGCAGAGAATATCAGATCAAAAAAGGGTCGTGCTTAATAACAGAATGATAACAGAAGCAAGACTACAAGACCTGAAAACGTGTGCAGAGAATACACTAAACAGAACGAATCCTTGTAGGCAAACGGAATATCACAATTCACCTATAGCTGCAGACACCACCCTAACACAAGAATCCACAAATAATAACACAGACACTGGATACATTAATAATCAAACACATGCGCAAGAAACCCAAGTAGGAAGCGAGCGGAATTTCTCGGATAGCATTGACTTTAGAGCCTTAACATCCACCATTATAAACACTGAACATAATACCACAAACGGCGAAATATGTCAGGAAAGAAGTCAAGAAATAGAGGAAACATTCTCACACACACTACAGCATTTCACAAACATTCAGCCCACAAAAAGAAATTATATACCAAAACAAAAACCATCTAAAAAATTATCGCAAATAGTAAGTTACATTAATAACGTCATCCTACCAAAATATATTAATGCAGGTACAGAATTCGAAACCCTGCAGACAGCAATATATAGTGCGGCTTGGACAGCTGCAAAAACTAATGGAAGTAAACTTTCATATATCACCTCTGAGAATATGGTTTATAACAATCAAAAAAATAAGAAACCAAAATGGCAAAAAAGATTAGAATTAAGAGTTAAAGACTTAAGAACAAAAATCGGAAGACTTACAGCATACATGCAAGGAAACAGAGGCTGGAGGCTTGTTAGAGAGGTACACACAATACTTGAAAACTATAAAATACACTCAATTCATGAAGAACCGAATACACAACTCACACAATTCTTAGATACACTAAAACAGAAACTTACTCTTGTTAACAGTAGATTAGACAGGTATAATAAATGCACACTTCGTAAAATTCAAAATAATAAGTTTAGGAACAACGAAAAGCAGTTTTATAGAACATTAAAAAATTCTACCACCAACCAAACATTGCCTAACAATAGCGAAACAAACACTAACCATAGTTTACCGTCGGTAGATGAACTTCAGCAATTTTGGTCAAGAATTTGGGAGATGCCGATGTGTCATAACGAAGGCGCTGAGTGGATTAAAATAGAGTCAGAAAACCATAGGCATACTGAACAAATGGAGTTCGAACATGTTTCAATAGATACTTTTCATGATGTCCTTCAGAAATTACACAACTGGAAAGCACCAGGCTCTGACTACATACATAACTTTTGGTATAAAAAATTTACACACACTCACCCATACCTCTATAATTATATCAACAACTTCATTCAAAATCCAACCTCGATGCCTACATACATAGCGGAAGGAATTACATATATGATACCAAAAGACTGCAACGACAGCACCAATCCGGCAAAGTACAGACCAATAACATGTCTACAAACAATTTATAAAATATTAACAGCATGTATCACTCAAATCATTTACAAACATCTTGATAAAAATACAATTTTATCCGAAGAACAAAAAGGCTGTCGAAAATTTAGTCAGGGCTGTAAAGAACAACTAACAATAGACTCGGTCATTCTGAAACAGGTTCAGCGAAAGAAAAAAAATTTATACACTATGTACATAGACTATAAAAAAGCGTACGATTCAGTACCACATACGTGGTTACTTGAAGTTTTAAAAATATACAAGATAAGCCCTCAAATTATCACCTTTTTAAGTAACACCATGACACAATGGACTACACGCTTGCATCTAACATCACCTACAGGAATTGTTGAGACAGAACCGATTAAGATCCAACGAGGCATATTCCAAGGTGACTCACTTAGCCCATTGTGGTTCTGTCTTGCCTTAAATCCCTTATCAAATAAATTAAATTCGCTAATGCCAGGATATAACTTACAGTATAACGATACTACAGATGACATACAGACTGACAGACATAACTGTAAAATTAACCACCTACTGTACATGGATGATATAAAGTTGTACGCTTCTACATCAGATGATTTGTATCAACTCGCAGAAATCACAGACCAAATCTCTAGTGACATTGGAATGGAGTTTGGAATCGATAAGTGCAAAATCAATTCAGTTAAAGCTGGTCAAACTTACGAACATACATATACATTGCAGACAGGTGAAACAATAGATTCTATAGATGAAAACGGAACATACAAATATTTAGGATATATTCAAGCTAAGCAAATTAAACAAAAAGAAATAAAAATTAAACTTACTAAACAATTTAAACATAGATTAAAGTCCATTTTTAATACTCAACTATACTCCAGACATACTATTAAAGCTATCAATACCTATGCGATCCCCGTCCTTACTTATTCCTTTGGTATAATAAGCTGGACCAAAACGGAACTTAACAATCTACAACGCATCATTAACACCTCGTTAACCAAACATAGAAAACACCATCCAAGATCATGTATACAGCGACTAACCCTACCAAGGAAGGAGGGAGGACGAGGCATTATAGATATTACGAACCTACACAATAAACAAATCAGCACCCTTAGAGAATACTTTAACACAAAAAGCACAACCTCTACTCTACACAAAGCAATAGTTTATAATGACCGAAAACTAACTCCACTTAATATGGCTGACAAAACTACCCAAATTAACGAGAAACAGACTGACAGACAGACAAAAATATTGGAATGGACCCAAAAATCACTTCATGGAAGACATCGCCAAGACCTTTGCCAACCTAACGTCGACAAGTTAGCGTCGAACGAATGGCTCAGGCGCGGAGATTTATTCCCTGAGACTGAAGGGTTCATGACAGCAATTCAAGATCAAGTTATTGAAACCCGTAACTACCAAAAGCACATCATGCGAGTCCCTCTTTCTGTAGACATTTGTAGGCGATGTCATAGTTCTTCTGAAACTATTCAACACATTACTGGAGCATGTAAAGCAATAGTTCAGACTGACTATAAACACAGGCACGATCAAATAGCTAACATAATACATCAAAAACTTGCTATAAAGTATAAACTGATTACTACACCCCAAGTACCTTACTACAAATATAATCCAGAAACGGTTCTAGAAAACACAACACACAAGCTATACTTTGATCGAGCCATCCTCACAGACAGAACAACACATTACAATAGACCAGACATAACTTTACTAGATAAAATTAATAAAACCGCGCAAATTATTGACATAGCAGTACCAAACACACACAACCTACAAAACACTATTGCACAAAAGCTGTCAAAATACACAGACTTAAAAATTGAAATTAGCCGAATGTGGCGCTTAGGTAGCGTTGCCATTATACCAGTAGTACTTTCAACCACTGGTGTCATTCCCAAGCAACTGCACCAATCATTAAAAACGCTAGACTTAGCTCCCTCCACCTACCAAACCCTACAGAAAGCTGCTATCCTGAACACTTGCAGAATTGTCCGAAAATTCTTGCAGAACGATAGTGACGCACATACATCACACGCAGAGACATCATTCACCGTTGCACTATCACTTAGCTAGGTGAGCACTTTTAGGGGTAGCACTTGGCTTTGGCCCGTGTTACCCTATAAAACCGGCAGATCAGCCGAGATACAAAAATGTATACCAACAAATAATAATAATAATAACCCCACCGCCGTATCTCTACGTTGACGTCGTGGTGGGGCTTGCGCGCTCCGAACTCTGGGTCTGTGCCGGTGGAGTTTAACTTGCCGAAACAGGTCTAGGGTGAGGAGCCAGACCAAGAGAGATACGTGAACCCGCAGGGCAGCATGTGGCGAGCTGTTGGGCAGTAGCGACCCCACGGACCCTATTTCCCGGGAGAAGTCTTGTTCTTCACCTCTGGCTTGCCTTTATTGGCCGGCTGGAGTGAACACTGACGGGAACAGAGCTCCCACCTCATTCTTGCCTTTATTGGCTGGCTTGAGTGGAGATTCGCAAGAGCAAACGTGCTCGGAGGAAGGAAGTATTCCAGTAAGTGCTTGTAGGGATCTTGACCATCTTCCGGGCTCTGGGATTGTTCTGAGAGCCGTGGAATACCTCTCCACTCCTCAAGCACCTCAGGACATGTTGCCCCTTGTCGCTACGTCACTATGTGCTAGCGACCGTTTCCGGGGGCCCACTATTGAGTGTGCAAGTCACCCCCTGCCAATTTTTCCGTGTAGATAAACATTGATCAGGCAGGGGCCATAGTCCTTTCATAGTTCTAGGTAACCAATCCATTTTAGCCACCCAAATCCATAGTCCAAAATCTTTGTTTCCATATCCTGCAATAGTCCTACACCAACCGGGGGTTGTCCTTGGGTGCACTTGCATAGAGCGCATAGGGATAATCGTCGGTTGGTGCCTCATTTCATTGAAAGCGCCTGACGGGCCTCTGCGAGTTGGCTTCGGCCCCTCGTACGCCTTCCAAAGGTCCGGGACCCCAGAGTCCCGAGATATGTAAACTTAAAAAAAAAAAAAAATAATAATAATAATAACTTTATTAGCAACTCAACTTACAATTTACAAAAATAACAGTGAAACCACACTAGGCAGAGCCTGAATCGTGGCTATCAAACAAAAACGATTTCTCTAATAATAGTTAAAAAAATTAAATCTGCATATCGCTCTCATGAAGTTAAAGTGCGAGTGTGTTGTATGTATATGAGTGTGAAATGTGTAAATAAGTGTTTGAGAGAGTATTATGTGTGATGTGTGTTATGTGTGTCGTGTGTGATAAAATTTAGTGAGAGTGTTTAGCTTAGTCTTTAGGTAACTGTACGTAGCAATTGTTCCATCTGATAGTAGTTCATGCCGGTGATTAATTTCCTAACTTTAACTTTGGCTTCACGAGTCGTATTATGCTGGAGCTGATATTTATTTACAATTTTATTGTACAAGTATGGAAACATAAACTTCTGTGATCTTCTAGCAAATGAAGTTTTACATTTAGTACTAGTGATTTTAAAGACTCTACGCTTCAGCATGTCATTGTAACTTGGCGAATTTATGACTAGCTTATGAGTGGAGATAATTGCATGCATTGCATAGAGCCCTCGCACGCTAAGTAGATCAGCCTCCTTGTAAAGATCTTTTGTTGGAAAATACACACACACAAACTTTCGCCTTTATAATCAGTGTGATAGCCGTAAATTGTTTCAAAAAATCACTTTTACACGTCAAAATTTATCATCAGGTTAGGCTAGGCTAGGGTTTCTCCCATCACGGGATAAATTCGTCCAAGGTAGTGCGATAGACAATAGGCATGACATCTGTTGAGTCAATTATGTTCTGAAAATTTATGCTTTATAGAAAATGATAAGTAAATAAATAGATATGATCTCAAAAATAGATAACATTTTAATAGAAAAAAATGCTTCTTCTTTTCTTATAAGTTGAAGTTACTACATTACAAACTACGATGGGGGTCCATATTCGGTCTATGAACGTATCTAGCAATGTTATAACAGTCTTCTTAGGTCTAAAAAGTTTTAGATTTAAAGCGATAGGTTTTAAGCACATTATGGTCGATTTAGACCAAACGAGCAAATGCACATTCTTTTTGTATAAACAGTAGCAGAACATTCCTTCGTTGGTCTCTCCTTACTCTAATGTCAAGAATATCAACCAAATAATGCTATAATAGCTCTTGTTCTGGTTCTATGTTCGTTTCTCCCGTCACTATATATATAATATTTGAAACCTGCAAATTTGTAAGAAACAATTACTCGCTTTTTGAAAAAGATGAAAAGGCTAAGTCAAAGAGGAAAATAGTACAAAAGCCACTAGTAGTCCCGCGTAATCGACTAAAAATGTGCAACAAAAATTGTTATACCATGGCTGTGAAAATATTTAACCACTTGGCAGAAGAATTTAGAAGTGCTTCAGATTTAGAATTTAGTAAGAAGCTGTATAACTGATTGTGTGAGAGATGTTTTTATTCCATCAATGAATATTTTGAATGGAAAATGTAAAACTTAATTATTATGACATCTAAACATTGCTATTTTATATTGACATGATAAATTATTATTTTAAATGATAAGAATTGAATTTAATTTTAATGTATTAATTGTTTAAAATCTAAATTTTAATTTTAATTATGAAATGATTATTAATATTTTTGTGTTGATGTCTTACGTTATTACTAAATGTGTACTGCATGCTCTAATCTAAATATTTGTATGGCTGAAATGCCGAGTATAGTGAAACCCATGACAGATGATAAGAACCTATGTACCTATATTCTTGCAAATAAATATCATTCATTCATTCATTTTAGTAATAAACACACCTTTAGCTGCGCAGGTTCATTAGGTTTTCCAACCAAGCATGCGTGCGTAGCTTAGCCGGGGGCAGCAATGGAACTGCTCCTTAAATATTGTGCGTCCTAAATTTAACCTGTTTGACGTAAGTAGGCGTGAGCGTAATCAATCACGTGGACAACACGTGGACAACAAGACGTATGAGAGTAGACACGCTGACTGGAATTGAGATCTGATAACGGAATACAATTTGCGAAGATCAGTAGTGCTATTCTGTAAATATCTCACCGTGAAAACATGAGTGAAGTGATCTTAAAGTGAGCTGTCAATAGTGTCAATCCCCTAGCATCAGGTAGAATGACGGCTCACTTCACGCTCACTTCACCTGAGTTATCACGGTGAGATGTTTACAGAATAGCACTACTGTAGTGTTTTGTGTTCTAGACATAATTGGATATTAATAAAATCAGCATAAGATTTATGTGAAATGCTTGCCATTTTTCTGAATGAAACTGTTTGTATGTATTTTGATCCAAAATTAAGATACATTCTGCTATTCTAATTGATTAATTGATAGACAGCTCAAGAAAATAGTGGCTAATAAATTAAAGAGAAGGGCCACTCCAGTGTAGATATTTGTAGTCCGTACAATACATACAGTTGACGACTTGACATACATGTTGTGTCCAATCTCTGTTTTTCCTCAGATGACCCCATAATTTACGCGTTGTGAACGTGTCCAGTTTTTCTTTGAGTTCAAATTAGTATGTAAATTGGTGAGTAACGTGTTTTCATACAGTTTGTGTACAATTTTTGGCTACCCAAAGTCCTCGTAGATGTACTTTTTTTGTACTATTAGGTTTTCTGTGACTAGCCAGGTCGGTACGATGTTTTTTGGAAAAAATATACGAATGCTGTCAGTCCTAGACGAAACTTCATAAAAAAATAGTACATTTTGATACGTGCAGAATGTTTGTTATTGCATTCGAGGCGGAATTAACACCCGAGCCGTCGGCGAGGTTGTTTTTGACCCGAGAACTGCAATAACAAATGTCCACGTGTATCAAACGACGTTTTTCAATACACTTTTGAAGAAATAAAATAAAATAAAGAAAAATATTTTTTTCATGAATTATTAGGAAACTATGATTAAATTTTTTTTTACGCGCTTTGCTTTTGCCAGGTTGAAGGAGAAGCAAAGGTATAAAGCCGATAAACAGCCTAATATGAAAAATAGAAAATTAAAATATTTTTGAGTTTAGAACACAAATAAATGTTAATTTGTTTATAAACGTTTGTTTTATTGTAATAATCATGGTTTTTGATGATGTCTGTCTGTCTGTCTGTCTGTCAAGACCCTTTTTCTTAGAGACGCGTGGAGGTATCAAGTTGAAATTAATATCAAATAACGTAAGTCTCTTGGAGTCCTAAAAAACTTCAGCTAAGTCAACGCAATAAAAACATACGGCTATTTATGCGACATATAATATGTTGATACTCGCAAGTAAATCAAAACCTTATAGGGTACTTCCCGTTGTCCTAGAATTATGAAATTTGTTAAGAAGCAAGCTTTCACAGCACAAATAAAGGTAACAGTCCGAAAATTGTTAATTTGTAATTCTATCATATATGAGACCTACGCTGCCGCACATGGTTTAAAGTATAATGTGAAGAAATGTGAGTACATGGTCTTTGAGGTCAGCGGCAAACGCCGTGGAGAAGGACCCGAGTTGGTTATGAACGGTTCACCAATTAATAGGGTGTCAACTTTTAAATACCTTGGTCACTGTCTTGCCGCTGACCTCAGGGACGATGTGGACATTGAGAGGGAGCGCAGGGCTTTAGCGGTCCGGAGCAATATGTTGGCCCGTAGATATGCGCGGTGTACAGAACAAGTTAAAGTAACGCTTTTTAAGGCTTATTGCCAAAGTCTGTACACGGGCAGTCTATGGGTCAATTGCACTAAGAGATCGTTGGATGTCCTGCGCGTCCAATATCCGAAATAAAAAGATTCTATTCTATTCCCTAAAAAAAAATTCAAATCTGTCAGTCTGTCATATGACCCTTTTTCTCAGGAACGCGTGAAGATATCAAGTTGAAATTAATATCGTTCAAAAAAAATCAAGCTTCTAAGTCAACGCAATAAAAAAATACAGCCATTTTGCGACACATTTTGATACTCACAACTGTCGCAAGTAAATCAAAACCTATACGGTACTTCCCGTTGACCTAGAATAATGAAATTTGGCAGGAAGCAAGGTCTCCCAGCACAAGTAAAGGAAAAAGTCCGAAAATTGTTAATTTGTAGTTTTATGACATAAAATTTTTTTTTTTGGTTTCATTCTTAAGTTTGTTTTTAACCGACTTCATTAACCGACTTCAAAAAAGGAGGTTCTGTGTTCAACCCGTTGTATCTGTGTATGTATGTATATAAGTATATATGTATGTATGTTTGTTTGTCCGCGATTTTCTCAAAAACTAATGAACCAATTTTGATGATTCTTTCACTGACGTGATCTACATGCTTTCAGGAAGGTTTTAGTAGATAATACATTATGCAATTAGTCATATGTACGAAGTGTTATGCATAAATATACTGTATCTCCGGCATTTCTAAGCCGATTTTGATTATTCTTCTTTTCGTTCGTCTTGGGCTTATTTATGTAATTGAATATTCAACTAAAAATGGAAAAAAATAAATTTACTTTAAAAAAAGTAAGAACCGACTTCAAAAACCAAAAATGAATAAAATAACTTTCTTAAAAAACTTAAAAGCTTCTGAAGTCGGTGTCTTCAGTTCTTCAATGCACCTTAGCTTGGTACCGACTTCAGAAGCTGTTAAGTTTTTTAAGAAAGTTATTTTGTTAATTTTTGGTTTTTGAAGTCGGTTTTTACTTTTTTTTATTGGGATAAATTCTTTTCAACTACGGAACCCTTCATTGTGCGTGGTCCGATACGCACTTGGCCGGTTTTTTTTTGTATGTTAGCCACCTTAGGTTAAGTATCAGTTTACTTGGGAAAAATTTGGTAAGTACTATAAATATAAAAAAAAAAATAAAAAAAATAAAAAATAAAAAAAATAATAAAAATTAATAAATTTAAAATTATTTTTTTTTTTTTTTTTAATTAATTTATTATTTTTATTTTAAATTAATTATATAATAATAATTAATTAAATTTGGTAGTAGTATTTGGTTAGGTACTTAAATGAAAAATCAAGAGAAAAAGAATAGAAGTGCGAAATAAGCTCTCGTTAAGCTATTTAATATGTCAACATTGATTTAAAACTTCTGAACGACGAACTTTCACTTTGAGACTGTTAGGGTTCCGTAGTTAACAAGAAACCTTTATGTATAGTTTCGCCATTTCCGTCTGTCAGTCGGTCCGCGGCTTAGCTTAGAGACTCTTAGTACTAGAAAGCTGTAATTTGACATGGTAATACATATTAATCCAATATGATAAAATAAAATCTTCAAAAAAATATTTTAGGAGACCTCTGTTGCACGTAAAGTGAGGATGATATTTTTTTGGTCTATCCCATGGTGTGGGATATCGTTTGATAGGCCGTTAAAAAATATTGCGGGATTTTTTCAAAACAAAAATTAGCACTTTAAAGCGTAATATTAATCTATAAAGTACTAATTTTTGTTAGATCAAGTGCCCCTCCCACTTGCCAGCTAAATGGTTGTTTTAGGACATGTGAAAAAATTCACGTCAATAGTATATAACAAAGTTAAAAGGAAAACTATCACAGCTAAGTAGGCTTTACAAGTAACGAGTAATAGTCAACCAACTTACATTTGCAGTTGGAATGTGTGGGAGAACACGTTTTTCAACTACACACATACAATGTTAAATTTGTTACGGAACCCTTCATTGTGCGTGGCCCGACATGCTTTTGAGCGATTTTGTTTTTAAAGAAAATTCAACAACGGATCACCTAATTGGTAAAATAAATTAAGCGTGAACATGAAAATAAAGTGGGGAGGGACTTGCTTCCCTTGGGAACGCTTGTTATTCATAGCCTTACAAACTTAGCTTTACCTTTCATTGTAAATATTTAACCAAAAATGTTTTATTCATTCATTTCTTTTACCAACATTGAAATTAAAATGAATAGGAGGAACTTGGTACTAATAAAGTTAGTCCAACATTATTTTTTGAAAGAAAACTGCATAATTTTTGGATAAATTATTGTTAAAGACAACTTTTTACTATAGTAGGTACGTATCCTGAATAAGAATTAAGAATACGAAGTATGTTGGTTCACAATTTGGGCAGGCTAAAGAAGTGAGTTTTACTTATTTCTGAATTTGTGAGTTCTAGTTTCTTTTCCAGGTCTACTTTTGTGTTTTTGATGTCTTCATTCTTGTTATGGCTGTTTACGAGCCTTTGTATTTCGTTTGTTCCTAAGAAAGTAGTTCAGTGAGTCATGCGGGAAACTTATAAGATTTTCGTCACCGATTTTTTTTTATAAAAAAATAGTGAGTCAGTTTTTTCCTAAACAGATTTCTAAAGGGCTGAAGATTGATTCTTAATTCCTTTTATTGATAAGCTGAAGAGTTAGTTTTTTTGTTTGAAAGCGCTAATCATTGCATTTGATAGCCCAATTCTTGAGGAAGGCTATAGGCTATTTATCATCACCCTACGACCCTTAGGAGCCGAGCAAAATGAAAAAAGTCGGAAAAAACTCTAAGCGAAAACGAAGTAATAGCGCATAGAATTTCACGCGGACGAAGTCGTGGGCAGAAGCTAGTATTAAATAACCAGAAATCTAATTCGAGATCAAAAATGTAAACAAAGGTGTGGCCAATTTTAAATAATAACCTCTTTTGTGCAGTTTGCCGAAAAGTACTATAACATAGTGCAAAAATTGTAGGCATATCTTAAACAGGTAAAATATTTATAATATTGCACACAGTTTTCACATTTAAAGTGGCGTAAACTACGATCCAATAATAAAATATAACTGTTTGAAATAAAATCGTGCAATTATTTTTATAATACGGGCAATAAGGCAGAATTTAGCCTATATTTTCTATTTATAAAATGTTTTTCTTTCTAAATAAGTAAATCGTTAAAAAAATCGTAAATAATATTGCGTATCTTAATAATCGATTCAAGTTGAGCGTCCCAACCTGGTCGGCATAGAGGAAAGTAATAGTACTGTCATCCGATTTCAAAATCAAATAATTAGAATGACTAGGGAAATGTTGGCTACCCCTGAGCTGTCACTTTGATAATGACATTTCTTTGTTTACATTTTTGATCTCGAATTCGATTTCTGTGTTTAGTCAACTACAAGTGGATTAATTGGCCATCTCATATTTAAGAGGAAGATGAGGAGGAGTGTTCGTGGCTAAATAGTAACAGCCGCTCGTGGATGGGTGACCATCCATTACATATCGAGGTTGGTCCCGGCAGTCATTCGTAGATATTTGACAGTCGTTACGGGTAGTCAAAAGCCCAAAAGTCTGACAACCAGTCTTACCAAGGGGTATCGTGTTACCCAGTAACTGGGTTGTGGTGGTCAGATAGGCAGTCGCCTCATCTAAAATACTGGTACTGAGCTACATCCGGTAAGACTGGAAGCCGACCCCAACATAGGTGTGAAAAGGCTAGGCAGATTGATGATGAGGAGGAGTGTTTTAGGAGAATAGGCCTAATATTATGTGTGTTTATGACTACATATTAAAATTATTAGAATTTAGGCTAAATTTATTAACTTAATGAAACACAAAAGGGAAAGATATAAATTTAATCATAGTCCTGGTTTAATTAAGCTAATCAGAATTCTGAATAGATTGTTTTTGAGGATAACTTTTAAGAAATTTATTCTATAGCTTCTGCTTGATTAAACGACTTAAATGTTGGGGATTGGATGGTATAAATTAGAAAGAAAATAACAGATTCACTTCGATTATTTTTTTTTCCTATTTAAGGTCTTCTTTTTTACCCGACTGCGGTGAAGCCCAAAAGGAGGGTTATGTGTTTGACCTGTATGTAGGTATGTATGTATGTGTGTATGTCCGTTTCTTTGTTCCCTCGTAACTCCTAAACGAATGAACGGATTTGGATAAATTATACATCTTTAGATTTGTCTTGGTAGCGCGAGTGTCACTGGCTATTAAAATTAAATTACATTAAAATTAAAAACAAAGTAAAATGGCGGATTTGGGGTGCCATATTGTGGAATTCGAAATCTTTATTTCCTTTACTACCATCGAGTGGGATATAAAAATGCGACCACAAAAATATATGCTACTTATATGGTTAAAAGTAATTTTAAGTGACAAATCGTAAAAAAACAAACAAATTACAACAATATTGGTATCAAATACTCGTAAAAGTAAGAAATGGGTCCTGTCCAAATACCTATACATATTAATAAAACTAAAAAGCTTGAAATATTGAAATAAAACAAATTATTAAAAAAAAAACAAAAAAACCCGCCGGCAAAAACACATAACTGAAAAGAGAAAAACAAGCATTAAAATCCATAGAATTTTGGTATTGCAGGCGGGGGACAAACCAGTAACCTGAAATATGGTGTAACTTTTGTTTGTACCCCGCCTGCAGTACCAAAATATTAGTAAAATAATAAATAAAAAATAATATATAAATCAAATTGAACATGAAGCAATTCACATACAAATATGTGACTCTACCCTGCCTAGATATCTCTTTTGCTGACTGTACATAAACTGTAGGTAGACACCAAAACACTGTTATCTCCTAAAATTACTCTACCTAGTTGATTATTTGTCAACACACAGTAACACGAAACCGCTGAAAATCTTCGCCTGAATTTCTGCCACCTCCAGTATTTTACGAACGATAATATCGCACAGGATTCTAAATTAATAGAGCAATTTACAAATCGTTTTGGGAAGATCGCATCAGAAGGGGGTGTTGGGGGCGTTTAGTCCCCGTCGGCCCCCAGGCCCCAGGCGGGGTAATATTTGTCATGGCCTGTTTGCCAGGTACCTACTCGAGATATTAAATCGGTTGTTATTGCGGAAAGAAGGGAAAAATACTCCTGAGGTAGATAAAGTGAGTCTCGACTGTCACTAGTGTTATTATGAACGGGAAAAGACTGGCTGGGCTGGGGTCATTGAACTACATATGAAGTGAGGTGACTGCTGTGGATAATACATTCTTGTCTTTTGGGAATTACCTTTGTCCGAGATGTTTTGGGTAGCAACATAAATAGGTCGACGAGTAGGTACTTCTACTAAGAATAGCAAAACATTAAACTCCTTTTTTATGCAGTCGCGAAAACATTATCAGGCTTCCCATATACTTACCATAGACAAATTTTCAATACCACGACCCAAATGGTCGAGTAGGTATTGAAGTTTTTTACGGGACAGCAAATAATTATCTCTGGATTACGATCTTGGTCCCATGGCGAAAGTTGTTCAGTTTGATGGTCTGTACCCCACCCTTGAATTTGACCAGACCTTACTGATACACCCTGTATAGCATTCAGCTGCCACACTATGCTGTTTGCAAATATAAGTATGTACTTAGACCTATTGGAAACGTGTGGGTTTTTCGAATACCTTATAATAGAATTTAGTTGAAATAAGATAGACTATTGATTTTTGAAGTGTACCTACTAATCTCCTGCCAGGGTCGTGGGTTGTTCGAAAGAGATACCGTGGCCCTGGCACAGGCAACTGAAGGAACACGGGTGGGTTTTAGTCAGTAAAAGTCTGACATGCCGTCTTCGCCCAGAGCGGGAAAAGACATAGATGATTTCCCATATAAAAAAAGAGAAGTGTGCTAATCTATTAGTTATTGTTGTGTGGGTATGTTAGAGGATTTTGACGTTGGATATGACTGTCATCTTATACCACTGGATGGCGTTACTTTAGGTATGGCTACGATGAATTTATTTTGTTAATCAATGATTTTAAATTTGATTTTTAATTAATTTCTATATTTTATGTAACGTTAAATCGAATATATAACGGAATTTTAGAATTGTTTTGGTTTGGATTTAAGATGTCAATTAATAATATTGATTTACTAAACGAGGTGGCATGCTACATCTGCACCCTAATTGCGTAACATATAATATTATCAATTGGAGTTGGTTGCATTTTGAAACAAATTGCTAATCCATTGCTTTATATGTTCGAAAAATATATCTGTTCGACAATGTAAATAACGCAAAGAGTGTTGTTGAACTGTCAAAATGAAACCAACTCCGATTGATAATGTGTTACGTAATTAGGGTGCTGGTCGTGGGGACCAGTTGTCTTGTTGTTGTTGTCTTGTTGGTTGGCGTAGCGCGTTAGCTCTTGGGTCAGTCTGTTACTGTGTTGCCCCTTAATAAAAGTATTATGACATGTGTGCCTAAATATGAGTTTTATCGGAGCTGACTCTATCTTACAAGAGAAAATATTAGTGTAACACTTTGTTGACGGCGCAACAAAGATACGGCGGCAGCGCGGGCGTGTTGACGAAAATTGCACGTCGTCGTCGCGACAAGGACAGACACTTCTGCCTGTCACAGCAATTTATACGCAGTTACTAGACAAGGAACGACTGCCGCGAAGTGCGCACACATTTTAAAATTATATTTTGATTCCTTTTGTTTGTTGTTAAAAAATTAAAGAACAAGTAGGTACTTAGTACGTAGTGCTTTGTTTTATTGGGAAAATCATAAAAAACTCAACTTTTTTATTAAACAGCATACAAACTCCTCTTAAAATATCAATAAAATGTATATCGGGAAGGTATCTTCCGAATACCAAAAGCCTGAGATTACCATTAAATTAGCCAGGCGTCCATTCCAAATCCCATTGTTTCAATAATGGTAATACAATTGTCAGCCATCAAATCTACGAGTAATTTAGGAAGATGTCTACAACTATATTGGTAGTAGGTATTGTTTGAGGAAATGTCTCGCCTATTAACTAGGTGTATAACTAAGCTGATCTATTGTTGTATCATTCAGTCAGTTCGTTAGTTACCCGTCATCTAGTTTGGGACACCTTCATTTTAATGGAAATATCAGAAGGCCAATTCTCATAATTAAAAACGTTCAAAATCAATGTCAAAAATTTTACTAACCTAATTTTACCCGTTGTACATGGCTCTGTTTTTTACAGTACGGCGCATCATAGAATAATCGTGTGCAAACGGCGACAGCGCTGTGCCGTAGTGCCGACGTGTCTGTTACAAAGCTTCCATAGTGATCCATGCAATTAAACTTTTTAAACTTTCGCGATTTGCACACATTATAAACAAAACTAAGATCGAACCAACGTCGGGAAACAAGTAGGTACCTGTTTACCTCGTAAAAAGGAATATCGCGAGAAGACGCGTTCTTAGTTTTGTTTATAATGTGATCCATGCAACACTGACGATCGTGCCTACACATGGCGAAACAACCGTAGTGTTTTTCACGTTAAATGTATGAACATTTGAGGTGTTCTTGATAGATTGATACTGAGATAATTAAAAAGCGAAAGCGAACGTTCATAAAAATACGATAATTGCTCTTCATATGTGTCTATTTGTATCATCCGTTTACCGTTTCCTATGCAACATATCTCCAGAATTAGCTTTCATAATGACAGGTTATATGAGTTCCTAAAATTGTTTATTTTTAACCGACTTCAAAAAGGAGGAGGTTCTCAATTCGTCGGAACCTTTTTTATTTATTTTTTTTTTATGTGTGTTCCCCGATTACTCGAAGATGGCTGGACCGATTTGGATTATTTTTTTTTTTTGATCGAAAGGGTACACTTCCCAGGTCGTCCCATGATCATCAAGTCAGGATCTGATGATGGGATCCTGGAGAAATAGAGAGAACTCTTCCAATTTTATAGGCACACTTGAAGCGATTTGGATAGTTTTTGGAAGAGTACTTTCTTGGAGTGGTCCCATTTCAATTTGGTGAAGATCTGATGAAGAACTTCTGAGATACGCAACGGAACTCCTCAATAAATGATAGCAAATGGACTGGGATTGCTGAAATCTCATGTCTGTTTGTTGTTCACACCAGTTCATAACATAACATCACGCCAGTACGCTGTGAAGGGGTAAGCACATGTGAACCACTAAAAAGTGAAAAATAAAAACTTTTTTACAAAAAAATACAACCGACTTCCAAAAACAACACTACAAAGTGAAAAATAACTAATTTCGGAAGTCGGTGGCAAAAACGAAAATACATTTAATCAGACACCGACTTCCGAAATTAGTTATTTTTCACTTTGTAGTGTTGTTTTTGGAAGTCGGTTGTATTTTTTTGTAAAAAAGTTTTTATATTTGACAAATAATATAATTTAATGTTTTGTGTTGCGTAAATTATTTTGCATGCTATTGTGTAGAATCAAGTTCTTCTAACTGAACAGACAGCTGTGCTGCTGGGGAGTTTGCTGCGCTCCTTCTTCTTCCCAGCTAAAGCACTAGGAAGTGGTGAAGGGCGGGCGTTTTGTGGGGACTGTCTATGTAATTTTGACGTTCAGAAAGTGCTGATTCTCAGCCTAATTTGAATACATGACTTTTGATTAGCTAGGCACTACTAGTATATCACGTTTATGAGCCGTTATGTTCCCGGAAAAGAAACGGTAAACCTCATTGTGGTCATGAAAAAAAATACGACTTATCCATAATTCGTATTTCTTTTCACATTGTCCACAATGTTAAGAATGGCCAACATGTCCTTTTATCAGCTCACTTGCTTCTACCCCCGACTTCGTCCGCGTGAAATTTCTTGTTTTAACATAAAATACTCATATATCCTATGACCGGGCAATACTGTAGCTTCCCATTAGTGAAAAAAAAATCGGAATCGTTTTAGTAGTTACGAAGATTATCCCCTACATTCAAACTCACAAATTTAAACTCTTAATAATAATTGTGTACATAATAGAAAAAACTCTAAACCTCTGCATTTAAATTTTATCATAATCCAACATCGAGGTCGCAAACTCTTTTTCAACGAATTTTTTTTCTTATCATCAATAATATTGGATCATTTAATCACTTATCAAAGTTTTCAGCCTTTAAAAAAGTTAAATATGTTTTAAAGTTAAATATATTTTAAACATTGATTAGGACGGTAAGAATTGATTCTAATTTTGTTTGTCCGTTGGGAAGACTCTTTATTAATTTAGCGTTCGATGTTTACCAGTTTATCTTCATATTTATTTATGATATGACAACCCTTGTTAATTTAATATTGTCTCCTGAAAACATTGATTTCCCTGTAGAATTCTTGCCGGTCTGATTTCCACGTTAAATTATTTTTAATTTGAAATCTGTCGTATCCATAGAACATCAACAGATGTTTTTTTTTTTGAGTAAGAATATTAATAATTTGCGAAATTCTTTGATATTTAAGATATTTCAATTCATTGGGAATACCAGCGCTAAGCACTCGTTCCAATTTAGGCTACAGACTTTCTCAATTCTTAGATACCTACCAATCAATCTGCCTAGCCTTTTCCCAACTATGTTGGCGTCGTCTACCAGTCTAACCGGATGCAGCTGAATACCATGATTTTACATGGAGCGACTGCCTATCTGACCTCCACAACCCAGTAACTGGGTAATACGATATCCTTGGTAAGACTGGTTGTCAGACTTTCGGGCTTCTGACGACCCGTAACGACTGTCAAAGATCCATGAACGACAGCCGGGACCAACGGCCTAACGTGCTTTCCGAGGCACGGAGGAGTCTCGGTATGTAAAGATGGTCACCCATCCACTGGCCAACCACGGCAAGCGTAGCTTAACTTGATGAAGCGACCCATGCAGCTGTTATTACTTAGCCACGAGCTCCACTCTTAGATACCTATCGCACTTATAAAATAGTGCATTGTTAGATAACTCAGATTTCCACGAACTGAATAATAATTGACTCTGTACGCATTTACATACCTAGCCTAACCTACTAAATCCACTCTGACTGCAGCTTTATAGGCTCAATATCTTTGGCAACAGCTTGAGTTTACACCACTTCCTGAACTTAGCATATTGACCTAAATTAACATACTTAATAGCTATGCGTGACTCGGTAGGCATGCTCAATGTTCACCATTAATACGTATCCCATATTATTTCCCTTAGATTTATTATCGAAGGTGTGGCCAGGAAATGGCTGTTTTCCGAAAATCACCGTTCATAATAGGTGAGAAAATGTTATCGCGAAAAATAAATTGGTCAATTTATTTAAACTGTGGGTGCGTGTCCTCACATGAAGCTAACATGATAGAACGACACATTACGCTGACTGATGTTTTCATATATCGGAAATCCGTGAGGTATACTGGCCCTTATTTTTGATATGAATTTGGGCCCATTTTTTTACGTACGGGGCAAATGGCGATTTGGTCCAGATAAAATCGGTTTCACATATTTTTTGGCCTCGTCTATGCTTGTTGTCCTAACGGTTAGTTATTTTCAATAATTTACTAGTTTCAATAGGGGGTGGGGGGAGGGGTGGGGGGGAGGGGTGGTGGGAGGGGGGTAGACTATCTTTAAGAATCTACTTTGTTAGATGAACATGAACTGATCTTAAACCATGACTTGATGACTCCCGTATTTATAAAAGTGAAGCCTAGC
This sequence comes from Cosmia pyralina, assembly GCA_946251885.1. Taxonomy (NCBI): domain Eukaryota; kingdom Metazoa; phylum Arthropoda; class Insecta; order Lepidoptera; family Noctuidae; genus Cosmia; species Cosmia pyralina. Next base: position 16,857,441 of record OX276355.1, read on the forward strand.
TTAAAAGCTTTAGTACAGTCTAGAATAGTTTCGTCAGACTCAATAAAAAACCTAAATGGATTTGAAATGTCAGTGGCGCTTTTGAAAGACCAGTTGTCGGTACAGTTTCGAAAAAACTCCATATCTATTCATTTCAGTGGCTTATTGCACCTATGATTTCGCACAAGCCAGAGTAGCTTTGCCATTTTTATTATAATACTAGCTTTTGCCAGCAGCTTCGCCCGCGTGGATATCGGGAAATATCCTAGAGGAACGTACTACTGGCAATTCCTTCCTTATTCCTTGTCTACATTAAAAAGAGAACCTCTTAGCAAAGTTTCACCTTTCTAGATTCAAGGGTTTGGGCTGGGCGTTGATGAGTCAGTCAATCAGTCAGTCAGGACCTCTTTTATTTTTAAATAAGACGTAACATAAATAGCTCGATAGATGCAAAACACGCTACGCGAGTGATCATTATTATTGTTAAATTCTAATTATCATGCTTGGTGGACGAATTTACAGTTTCACTTACATTATATTGACACCTACTATACCTGCCTACCTACTGACAGACTTTTGTGATCCTCTTGAAAACATTTATTTAGTTTTCATATTTCGAACTAATGAATGGTTAAATTCGAACTAATGAAAGAACAATGGCAGGTCTCCATACTAAGAATTGTCTGGGATCAAATTGAAGCGTCCCGTCATGAAAAATATGTTAAAAGATTTGGCGTTAGCTCCAGAATTAATAAATGAGACTATTTTCATTTGGGAAAGCCGGAAAAAAAGATTTCTGTGTTTGAATTTTTAGGTTATCAAACAACAATTATCTATAAAACATCGCAGATTGAAATTAAATCATAAAGAAATGGATAATGTGGTGTGGTCTAAGTGAGGATAAGAGTATTTACGGATAAAATGAGAAAAACCCTAATAAATTCTAACCCTGGGTGTAGAGTAGTACTCAATTGTATGTTTACGAAAGCTGGGCGGTAATTAAAAAAAATGCACTTGCTCCGTAAACAATAAAACTGAGGGTTATAATACCTAATGTTAGGGCAAATAAAAAACACATTTTATTAAACATATTTATTTTATTCCTCATCCTCATCTCGTATTATTATCTCATCAAGAAAACCTGCTGGTGCTGAGATATGTTCTTAATGTCTTGCACATCCTAGATACCACACTAAGGTCATAGTGTGTGCGCAGCAGCCTACAGTACGCCGGCAACTATACAACTATAGCAATATTCAACTATGCCAGTTCTGCCAGGAATATTATTTTCAATTAGAATGTACACATAATATTGTTTGCACTAGTCACACAGGGCAGTATTAATCAGTCCATAAACAGTCCAGGTCGGGTAAAAATAAATAGAAAGCCAAATATAAACACAACCGAGATGAAAAACGAGGAAGGGTAGCTAGTAGCGTCTTGACAGACAACCACAGACAACATGTCACTGTCAAAGACAAAAGTCGTGCTGCACGTTTCGATTCGGTTTTCTTAAGAATCGATACAACACTGAAATGATCCTGTGATATTTTGATCCATTATTAATTGGATTTAAAAGTAGAAGTATTTATTCAAAGATAGTTAATTAAAGACGAAATAATAGAGCATTTCAACAATTATGTTAAAAACAAAACCAACTCTACATGGGTCGATCGATCGGTCGATTATATCGATCATTAATTTTTTTAATTGATACAGATAAATTGCATTCATACTATTTGTACTCACATCACTATTTTAATGGTAATATTTCGAATGTACCTAATTCGAAACATCATTTGATAAGCTTTTAAAAACATAAAATAACTCCGGCCTTTACGAGAAGGAGTGAATAACTGAAAAATCGTAGAAAATTAATTAAATTTGATTCATTTAAATGAAATCGGGTGCCAAAAAAAAGTCCAGACCAAATTCTGCCATGATTCTTTTAATATGAATGCTACGAGAGTAAGTAAAATTGATTGTAGTTTCCGCATTGTGCCGATAACAAAGTATATAGTAGTGAAATGAAATTGTTTATTCTGTAACTTAGGATATCAGAATCACTTTTACAAGTTAAACGAAGAAAAAAAGAAATAAGCTAGATGAGTCGACATTTCCAAAGCTCGTGGCTAAGTAATAACAGCCGCACGGGTCGATCCATCAGGTTAAGCTACGCTTGCCGGGGTTGGTCCGTGGATGGGTGACCATCTTTATATGTATACCGAGACTCCTCCGTGCCTCGGAAAGCACGTTAAGCCGTTGGTCCCGGCTGTCATTCGTGGATCTTTGACAGTCGTTACGGGTAGTCAGAAGCCCGAAAGTCTGACAACCAGCCTTACCAAGGGGTATCGTATTACCCAGTTAATGGGTTGTGGAGGTCAGATAGGCAGTCGCTCCATGTAAAATAATGGTATTCAGCTGCATCCGGTTAGACTGGAAGCCGACCCCAACATAGTTGGGAAAAGGCTAGGCAGATTGATTTTGAGTCGACATTTCCAATTTGACTACCCCTGAGAAGAAGTGGCGAAACACTTAGGAGTCAAAGTCTCTTCTAAAGTCCAGACATAACCTTGGTCAGATCTTGTGTGGTCCATGTAGATTAGCGTCTGAAATGGTCTTTTGAGGAAAGAAGCACACAGAGTTGAGTGGACCTGTGTGACCTGTCCAGTCAGTGCAAGCAACGAAAATGAGTTCAATAACACGACGAACAATACCAAAGAAAGGACATTTGGTTAGGCCGCAAAAAGTACTAAAGTATGCCATTATAGATAGCGGCGGGGACGTGACTAATCAAGGCCCGTGATGGACAAGATGTATAAACGTTATCATTACGCTCTGCCATTGGTTCAAGTTTCCAAACTGAAAGCGGAAGACTCAAACGCAGCTAGCTATTTGATTATTGAGTATCGGTGTCAAAAAATGAATAATTATTATAATTTTCAAACAATAATATATCGTGTAACTGGGTTGGGGAGGTCAGATACTTAGGCAGTCGCTCCATGTAAGATACTGGTATTCAGCTGCATCCAGTTAGACTGGAAGCCGACCCCAACACAGTTCGGAAAAGGCTAGGCAGATTGATTGACTGCTCCCAAATGTGGAGGTACTTACTTCTCGTAATCGCACAATGTAAATTCGCAACCGGCGTGCGTTTATGACCAGATGTATGAATGTAAATGAGGCAAAAGGATTATGTAAAGATCGTAGTAGGTGGCGTTCTGCATCTAGTTTTTTCCTACCCCTATGGGAAGGAGTGCGTTTATGTATAAATCGCGATTTTTTTTCGCTTGACTAAATTGTGGTGTTAATTAATTTTAATATGACGTTCAAGTAATATAATTTAATGTTTGACGGCACATTTAACAAATTGGAGAACCCAATATCTATTAATGTAAAAGATGAATATACAATTTGCATTTTCCCTATTTTACTTCGTGTAATTAATACGCTTCAACGAAAACCTAATTTTATTATATTATTCAATCGCGATGAGAAAATTTATGAATGGCGTAATTTAAAATACATATTTTGAATCTTTTTGCGAGGATATAAAATAAACTACCTAATACGAATAATTTATTTGCAGAAAATACAGGTTTTACCTGCCAGATGTAAAAATTGGTGGTTTAAGCACAGTCCATATTTTGCCTGTTTAGGGCATGCAAATTAGTTAATAATAATAATAGTACCTACGTAGGTACTTATTTATTTTTAGTAGAATTTACAACTATGTACATACTAATTTATATTACAAGACAACCTTAACATAACAACCTTAATATAATCTAATATAAATTACAATCTCGATATAACTCTCCCAACCGTAATATAGTTCTATGAAAGCGATTCACTATCTTACTAGGAATATAACTATGATTCGAGCAATCTAGTGATATAAGTATTAGGGCACTCCGACCAAATAGGTTAGGTTAGGTTAGAACTGTGACCAACTACGAGCGAGCCGAGCGAGTGGTGCCGTGGCAGCGGCCGGCGAGCGCTACGTTGAAATTGGTCGCATTAGCAAAACTGATAGTTTTCGTATAACTATATTACGGTATATACTCGTAGCTATGAAATAAAGTATACATCTGTCTGTAAGATGGTTGTAGCCGTGATCAATGATATTATAAAGGAAAGATACGCTACGTTCGAGCGGCGTTCAGATACCGTTGCGTTGGTATTACTGTAATGTTAAAAGTACTGATTAAATGTTAAAAGTACTGATTGTGACATAGTATTGAATAAAGAGAAGCTAGAATTCGTCGATAAAACTGTTTTCCTGGGGATCACGCTCGACTCAAGGCTGCAATGGGGTCCGCATTTAATATCTCTTGCAGGACGGCTAAGTTCAGCAGCATATGCGGTGAGAAAAATCCGTCAATTCACTGATGTAGATACCGCGAGGCTGGTCTATTTCAGTTACTTTCATAGTATTATGTCTTACGGTATTTTACTATGGGGACGGGCTGCAGATATAGAGTCTATTTTTATTCTGCAGAAAAGAGCCATCAGAGCCTCCGCAGGCGCGATTCTCTAAGGGAACTGTTTAAAAATATTAACATCATGACGGTACCTTGTCAATATATCTACGAAAACATCATGTACGTGAGGAAAAATCTAAATCTTTTCGGTAAAAGAGGTGAAATGAAAAAAAAAAGAAGGACATAATTATAGGACTAGAAATAGGGACCAATTAGTTCAACCAGCCGTGTGATTCTATAAGACCTTATTCTAAACTTCGAATCCGAATCCGTTGTGAGTTTCTTGATTGGCATTCTAAAACTCGGTTGATAATTTGAATTTACACTAGCGCTTCCCTTGCGAGCGTGTCAGCGAGTTGAACTAAAGTGACCGTAAGTTTTTGACAGATAAAGTAAGAGATGACGTAAGAAGTGGCATTCAGTAAGGTAATTCCCCCGTCACTTCGACGCTCACTTCGTACTCGAACCCGATTCAAAGTGTCAAATAAAAAGCATCTATTTTACGAGTGAGAGTGAATAGCGATGTGAGATGCGAGTTGTTGTTCGAATTTTACAGAATCGACGTACAGGTTTCAGACTGGCTAAAGTAGACTCATCCAACATGGGATACTGTTTAAAATGTTATAATAAAATACCTCCCCACATACTCTAGCTGAATGAAAAGAAATTTAAATCTTGTATAAAACGTACACTATGCAGCCAGGCATATTATAAGTTGGGGGATTACATCGCTGACAAAAATGCTTGCCTGAATGCTTGTCCTGCTCCACAAGGACGCATTAACTAATTGATTAGCATTCGGATATATTGTTGGAGCTGCTGTAGATTAAGAAGAGAGAAAACTTTCTTTGCATTGTTCACTTGATCACTTTTAAAAGTAATCTATTTTAAGCCACATAGGTATCCCACACTCGATCTATATAGAATTGATGGCCTATTATCTGTCAGGAAACTATACCTTTTAAACATCATTCTATATTTACATAAATACCTTCCAGTTAACTCAGAAAGACAGGCTAAGAGGAGGAAAGATATTGTGGCTTCCACTACACCGGTACGTACGGTTTTTGCAAAGCGTCAGTATGTATGCCAATCAGCCTACATATACAATAAAATTAACGCTAATCTTAAGTTCCACCATGTTATAACTATTTTGCATTGATGCGAGACCTGCATCAATGCAAAATAGTTATAACTGAGTGGTTAAAAACTCTAAGCTACGAACAAACAGAGCATATTCTAGTTAGACTTACATGAATACTTCTCTCATAATCTTATACTTTTTGATCACCTAACTGTACCTTTAATAGCGATTTATAATGGCACTATCAGCTAACACGTAAACTCATACATAAACACACACTAATACACACACACACACACACACAAACATAAAACACACACACACACACACACACACACACCCACACACACAAACAAACCATGATCAGACACAACTACAGTCACACAAACACATACCCACAATTGCAAAATACATAGAGCTGCTAATTATTATTATTATTATTACTTTTTTTTTTTAAATTGTATTCTCTTTGTTTCTAAATTAGTTCAATTAGCTTTATTAGTTTTATTTTAATTGTTACAGAGTCTCAATAGTGTATAGCTAACAATTATGGGAAAGAGCGAGTCAACCCCAACACAAGTATTATTAATTACTTACTGGGACCTGTTTGAGATCCAATAAACAATTTTAATTTTTTAATTTTTTTTAATTGTTTAAATTCAATCTCTTAGTATTATATAATTGCATAGCACATGTGTGAGCACTATGTAGCAACTATTAATCTACCTTTTAATAGGTAAGTCTTTCACTGACTTGAATGTGCCCTGGCGATTGAGAGTATGTCATGCTCACTCAAATGTCTCGCTGGTGGTGGCGAGTGTGTTGGATCATTAAGTTTCTTTCAAAATGGTTGAGCTAATTGGTGCTGATCCATGCGTCATGTTTGTGAACGGGCACCGTCAGTTGGGACTGGTCGTCTCTTAGCTGTCATGGCTTAGTTTTAATTTTAATTTAGTTGTTTTAGTTTTACTCTTTTTATTACGGACGCTTTTTAACGTGCACGTATTTCTACATTGTTCTCACATGTATATTTTCAACATGAACGATGTAACCAATATTTTGTAAAAAATATTATGATTTAAAAGAGTGTCCGTGGAGTTTCTTGCCCGTTCTTCTCCATAGGGATCTACTACGCTTTGGAATGGGCAAATAGCTTCATCTTTCTGACTGACCGACCCATTGACAATTCAAAAGTGCCTGTAATTGGTTTATTTGAAATAAATGCTTTGAGTTTGAGTTTGAGTTTACAAATGTACTTACATATAGGTGTGTAGTAGTTTTCAACTACGACTGCGATTGATAATACGGAACGTATGATACAGAAAGAGGTAGCTTGGCATTTTAGATATATTATTGTCACGCCACGGACAGATTTTGTTTCGCTCGCTGCTACTAGCCGACTAAATCAAATTACAACAATTGTCTGAATTTGTCTACAACAATTTGCGTGCGCTAGTGCGATATTTGCCTCTTTATTTATATATAATATCATTGAGCCGGGATTCATATATATACTTTATATCAACTTTCACGTTTAAAAACCTACGTGACTGTCAGTTCATTGAACGACAGATAATATAATGTAATACCCATGTAAGAAGACAGATGGATGGACATTTATGATTCGTCATCTTTTTCCTTTAGGTCAATGATAAATGATGGAATCCGAATCGGCAACCTGAGACTCTCGGCCAGAATTAAATCATAATTTTGATCATTGAATTCTGTTTTAGTGTGATGAAATCTAGGATAGAGGCTAGATTGGGGTGTATTTAGTTTTGTTATAGAAAGTATATACCTAGTTAAGCATCTCCGGGTGGGTCGGTATACCTAGAGATGAAAGTAGGTAAGAACCAGGTATTTATCGTTACTTCAGGTCATTTATATATCCCCTCTAAGTATATGTTTCTTCTCTGATTAAATTCACTCACTGACTGATAACGCACAGCCAAAACCACGAGGAATTGAAGCATAAAATTTTGCACAAGACTTCCTTTATTACGGACGTGAGCACTAAGAAAGGATTTTTGAAAATTCATCCCCTAAAGGATTAGGGGATAAAGTTTGTATAGAATATTTAATTTTTGATTATAGAAAATCCCATCGGGCACACGGCTTGTGTAAAAACAAAATATTGGGTAGGTCATCATCATTCTCCTGCCCATAAGGGCAAGATAATTGGGATAACCCAATTTATTTCGGGTCGGCACGACATGTCGTTTTCTTCCATACTTCTATATTAGTCGTCATCTCGGTAGTCACTCCCTTTCTAGCCATGTCATCTTTCACATAGTTTATCCATCGTTTCTTTGGTCTTCTCCTATTCGTATAGTCATCCACATTTATACTCAAAACTTTCTGGTGACATTTTCGTCATTCCTCCGCATCATATGCTTATACCTTGACAACTGATTTCCACACAACTTTTCAGTCACCGGTCACTTTCAGACTTCTTCTTATATAATCATTTCTTGTTCAATCGATTAACCTAACACCACCCATCCCTTTTAGCATTCTCATCTCAGCTGCATGCAATTGCCTTTCATTAATTCCTTTTGTGGCCCAACATTCTTATCCATACAATACAGCAGGTCTAACCATTGTTTAATAAATCTTCCCCTTAAGTCTAAGGGGAATGTGGGAGTCGTAGATTGTTCCTATGACCTGCCGCCATTTCATCCATCCAGTGTTAATTCTGTGTTTAAAAGTCCTTTGCAGGAGTAAACCGAGATACCGAAAGACGCAGCAGACCGCGACAAGCGCGCCATCAAGCGCTATGGCCCCAGAACTGGAGAAGCCGCCAAAATCGCAGAACATAATATTCAGTTTTGGTTCTGCTGACTTTCAAGCCAACATTCTCCATCTGCCGTTGCCATTTCTCCAATCTGCTCTGGATCTCAGGTCCATCTTCACCGACAAGAACGATGTCGTCGGCAAATAGCATGCACTAGGGTGCCTCTTCCTGTTTGTGCGACGGTCAGGGCGTCTATAATCAACAGGAAGAATTAAGGACTTGAATGTGAAAGATTGTATGTTTGGATGTTTGTTACTCAAACACGCTAAAACGGCTTAACGGATTTGGTTGAAATTTGGCACACAAATAGTTTATAACCTAGATTAACACATACAATACTTTTTATCCTGGTAGTACGTTCTTGTGGGTCAATTTACATCCTCCACGCGGGCGAAGCTGCGGGCAAAAGCTAGTAAGTTCATATACAAAGAGTTCCTTTATAAAACCCTTTGAATATATATTCTTGTTGGTGAGTTACAAGAATTCCTGATAAAATGACACAGACCGTAAACAATCTTTGATTAAAATAAAGTATTAAATTCTGAAAGCACCTCTTACTAAAGCTACGATTTAATAGATAATGTTCTGATTCCGTGTAAACTGGAATTTATTATTTGTAGAAAGAGGAAATGTTGCTAATTAGCTACATAAATAAACGATGCTACTGAAATAATTTATTCCAAAACTTAGAATTATATCTAACTAGCTTTTGTCCGCGGCTTCGCTCGCGTTAAGGACGCTGTTACAAATGGGTAGTCAAATCATTACTATTTTACACAAAGGTATGTTTATTAAATAAAATGCTTTGCATTCTTAAAATGTTTTATGGCCGAATTGTTGATAGATATGCATGGTACGATTCTGAACTATAAATATAATTTTAGTTATGTACAGTTTCTCAATAAAGATACCGAAGTAAAAATTTTCATTACGGTACCTTTTGTGAGAAGCTGTAGCTATCTAATCTGCGTCCTTAGGAGCTCGTGGCTAAGTAATAACAGCCGCACGGGTCGATCTATCAGGTTAAGCTACGCTTGCCGGGGTTGGTCCGTGGATGGCTGACCATCTTTACACACCGAGACTCGGCCATGCCTCGGAAAGCACGTTAAGCCGTTGGTCCCGGCTGTCATTCGTGGATCTTTGACAGTCGTTACGGGTCGTCAGAAGCCCGAAAGTCTGACAACCAGTCTTACCAAGGGGTATCGTATTACCCAGTTACCGTGTTGTGGAGGTCAGATAGGCAGTCGCTCCATGTAAAATACTGGTATTCAGCTGCATCCGATTAGACTGGAAGCCGACCCCAACATAGTTGGGAAATGGCTAGGCAGATTGATTGTAACAGCGTCCCTTATTTAGAATTTGGAAATCAATTCGGGTTGTACTCTGCTTGTAATAATATAATTCAATCATGATTCGAAAGACACGTGGCGCCATCTATTATCATAAGAACGTTATTGTTGTTTTCCTCGGAACAGTACTTTTTTCGGGATGAAAGGTACCCCGTTTTTGTACACCTGACAACGTTTATGCAAAATTTCAGGATGATCGGTTCAGTAGTTTAGGCGTGAAAAGGTAACAAACAAACTTACTTTCGCATTTATAATATTAGTTAGGAGAACAGAGTAACCGTGGAGTTTCTTGCTGGCTTTCTCCATAAGAAACGACCAATTGGAACCGTACTCATAAGTTTATGTGAAATAAAATATTTTGTTTTAATTTAATTATCAAGTAACAAGACTCATAGGGTTAGTAAATAATAAATTCCATACTCGTACTAGATTTAAAGCTTCTATTTCATAAATGAAATTAATTAAGTACTGGGTGCAAAATTAGTTGTAGGATTAAAATTTTATTAGATTCTAGCTGTGCCCCGCGGTTTGACCCCGTAGACTGGGATAAAAAGTAGCCTATGTGTTAATCCAGGGTATAAGCTATCTACATAGCAAATTTCATCCAAATCGGTCTAGCGGTTTGAGCGTGAAGAAGTAACAAACATACAAACACACTCACAAAATTTTCGCCTTTACGAGTATAATAATAGTGTGACCGCACACTACGGACCCTGATTCGCATGGTTTTAATTTGTTATTTAGAAAATGCTCTAATTTAACATATATTTTTTCCAAATCATTAAAACTACTCTTTTAGAAGTGATCTTCAGTTTAAAATGATTAAAATTAAACATTACTAACAGACTACAAATATTTCCGATACATTTTAAAGGTCAGTGCGTTTCAGCAGATACCTAATGAATAAAACATGGTATTTGGCGTATTCAGTTAAGGCAGTCCATTAGTGGCGTAACTCAATGCCTTTCTGGCCAGGTCAATTTCACCCTATTTCGGCATGTCGTAGTAAAGGAAAAAAATCTATTTCGGTATTGGCAAATTAATTGACCCAGTTACGTGACGCCTTTCATCGTTAACGTTATTTTCTGGTCGTGAATTAAGCTGTGCTGACTTTATTCACGTACATCGTTCTAAACGTTTAGAAAGAAAGAAAGAATAACGTTTATTTGACACAGTTCGTGAAATACAAAATACAAATACTAATTTATCGTTTACTAAAGTAAAACAAGTAGCCCAACGTAGCAATCGCCGAGATAGCCGAGTAGTTTTCTGATTTTGCCGAAGATGAGAACCAAGTTTAGCAAAAAGATGTTAACTTTTGAAAGAGCACAGTTATACAACAAAATACCCTCATGTATAAAAATATTACACTCATTCAAGTCATTCAAAACTCAATTAGCTGAATATTTAATTACAAACAACACCGTTTCTAAAAGCTGAATACATTGTAATAATAATAATAATTCCTTTATTTTCAGGCTACTAGGGCCCATCGATAAAATACACAAATGATTGGTACAAAATTATAAACTAATACATACAAAAACATTTAACAAACTTAAAAACTACTGCACACGAAGTGACGGCGTCGTGTTACGCTGCGAGGTGTCGCGTAGCTGGCCGCGGAAACGCCGGTACAACACACCTTTCCGCCAAAACTCTTCCTTGAGAAAGGTCAGCAAATGGTGAGTCGGAACGCGCACCACGAACGACTTGAAATTGGTGTTATGGCGCGCCTCCAACTTCTCCACCCTCAAGGTCCAATTGGTCTTCACCCGTATGTACTCTACGATGTCCTCAGGCTTTGTAGAGTGGTGCAACCGGGACACGTACAGCTGCGTCGTCGGTACTGCAGGACGTAGCAACATGTTAGAACCAGCCGGCGCCGTCTCACACTGGTTGCGATAAGTAGGCTTCTTCTTCTTTCTCTCCACCTTGATGAAGCCGTCCTCGCCTCGTCGTGAATGCTACCGTGACGTCTGTGTCGAACTTTATAAATTTTATAATTTATTTTAAGCATTGTTTCATGTAAGTGACTTGTGTCTTTTTTGAGAATAAATATCTTTAAACCTAAACAACAAAATAAAAAGTGAAAATAATGTTATAAACAACAATAGCATGAGGACTGTACCAAAAAGGTTTAGACACGTTTCTGGCATTATTTTAAGGAATCACTATCAATGGCTATCAGTGGTGGTGCGGGCAAAGTGTTATTAGGTTTTCCATCAGGAATTTCTCAGTACCTAGCAGCCCAGAGTCTGGATTTGTGCTCGGTTGATGGCAATAGTTCGCCCCCTATTATGTAGGACTTTTAACATAATGAGGGCTATTGCGTATGAATTAACCACTTGTTGCTAGTGCTAGTGTAGCGTGAGATATACGAAATGTCAAATATCACTGTTTGTGGGTTGGGCTTTTACGACCCCAACATAGTTGGGAAAAAGGCTAGGCAGATTGATTGTTGTGTTTGTTACATTTTTTGTTACGTTTCATCCTCAGACCAAAAGATTTTTAATAGGTCTATGCGTTTCACCGATCTGTACCTACCTGAGTTGTGAGCACAAACTCTACTCTTAAACCTAACGAATCTTATTTCCTATCACGGCAGGTTGCACACGGGGAGAGCAATGAAATCAATATATTATTAGGTATATTTAGATACAGATAGAAAACAGAATACAAGAGCACGCTGACGAGGGCAGTTAAAGTTATGATGGAATTTGTGCTCACGACGGGTTTTCAATGCGTAAAAAGTTTTTCATTACGATGAGAAATTCAACAATGCTGGTATACCTTTCAGTAAAGTAGGTACTTTATTAACAAATGAAATGAGTCCCTAAATACCTATATTAGTACCTATTCATAATTTCCTTACCTATCTCTGTCTTCTGCCACTTAATTATCTTCAAATTAATGACGATTGTTAGCTGTTAAAATACCCCCATAGCCCTTAAATTCTGGCGCAAGTAGGCCGGGCATTTTGTTATTTAAAACTTGCGCTTTTCTTTGAATGATACCATTTATTATAGAGTGAGCTTCATTTTTTAGGGTTATGTACCTCTAAAGGAAAAAACGGCACCCATAAAGGATCTCTTCGTTGTCTGTCAAGACACTTTTTCTTAAAAATGCGTAGAGGTCAAGTTGAAATCAAAGTCAAAGTCAAATAATTTATTTCAAATATGCACTTAAAAGGCACTTTTGAACGTCAAAAATGTGCAACAAAAATAGAATTGATTCTAGTTGCCCCTTCCAAAAGGTTCCATATGGAGAGGAATGGGCAAGAAATTCCACCGTTACTGTTTTAAAACTGTTTTATGATATTTTGTATACATTAATTATATTATTATCGTTATATGTGAAGACGATGCACCTACAATAAAAATTACATTATTAGGTAAAAATAATTAATAACAAATACGTAGGTAGGTTATTTATGGTCCCTTGGAGCTCTGAAAATTCCGAAGAGAGGAGCTCGTGGCTAAGTAATAACAGCCGCACGGGTCGATCCATCAGGTTAAGCTACGCTTGCCGGGGTTGGTCCGTGGATGGGTCTTCGATACCTTTACATACCGAGACTCCTCCGTGCTTCGGAAAACATGTTAAGTCATAGGTCCCGGCTGTCCTTCGTGGATCTGTGATAGTCATTATGGGTCGTCGGAATCTTGAAAGTCTGACAACCAGTCTTACCAAGGAGTATCGTGTGGTATTACCCAGTTACTGGGTTTGGAGGGCAGATAGGCAGTCGCTCCATGTAAAATACTGGTATTCAGCTGCATCCTTTTAGACTGGAAGCCGACCCCAACATAGTTGGGAAAAGGCTAGGCAGATTGATTGTAAATTTTTTGCAATTATTATGATTTACAATTTTCGTTCACTATGCTTGTAGCATTTAATATTACTGTACTTATCGTACGAGTATCCTAACCTACTGCCGGGAAAAATACTCACCCATTTTTCCGGTCACATTATTTTCGCTAATTCGGTCGATCAGTCATAGAATAAAATATCTTTATTTTGCTTAAAATATTGCTCGTCAAGATAGGCGAACGTCATTGTTACCATCGCGGGTAGAACCTGGATGAGGCTGGCACAGGAGCGTGGGGTTGAGCAGTGGGTGAAGTCGGGCTGTGGATGATGTTGATGATGATGGTACATAAAAGGTCTTAAATCCTATTCAGCTTTGGAACTCCTGGCAGTGTCTTTCACATATTAACAAAGCATGCATCTATCTGAAACATACAACCGGCATGTCCTAGAACCAAAAATTCAAAGATATGTGACATCCACCAACCCGCATTGGGCACGCGTGGTGGATTACAGCCCACTCCCTCTCGAAGTGAGGAGGCCTGTGTCCCAGCAGCGGGAACGTTATAGGCTGATTATGCTTATGCTATGCTATGCATCTATCTATCTGCCGCCAAGCAGCATTGGTGTCCCGGTTTGAATGATATGAATGAGTGCCGGAGTTGACACAGGCTCATAGCGAAGTCACTGCGTCATTGTGTGTCGGTGCCAAAACAAAACAGAAATGAGACTATCTTTTTAGGGCGTTTTTCATTAGGGCGAATCTAACTATTTAAATATTTGCCATTGCTATCATTTTCATGACAACTGTCACTGCGGCCATTAGTGGCGGCTACGGCTCTTAGAGGACACCGTAGCTTTTTAGTGTCTCCAAATAACATGCAGTTGGGTTAAAGAAAACCATTAAAAATTGTAATGTTTTATCATTTATTTTTAATCTTAACTTTGGTAAGTACAATGGCTTTTAGGGTTATGGCCCCAGGTATTGGTTCTTTGGTACCTACGTCTTGGTGTTCCATTTATTTTCATACGTAATACAAAAGAGCATTTAATTATAACAGTTATAGACGACTTGGTCGGGCTGTGACAGTATCATTGTTGGAAAGGTAATTCTTTGGTTATAATTAGCCTCATTTTAGCATTAAGAAACGAATAAACATTAAATTAGTTTATGACTCCGAAATCAGATAAACCTAATACGGTTTAATATCTATATTCAATTCAGTGGTTAAAGTTCAAAAGAATAGGTACTTCGTGGTAACGTAGAGTCGGTAACATAAACAATGAATTTCCAAGCCAACACATGAAAGATTCCGTGTGTCATTGGTATTTTTCCTGATGGTGGTTTATTCAAAATTCTTTGTGATGACTAAGAAAAATAAGTTAACATTAACTAGTTTTGGATTTAAGTTTATTAGGAAATAATATTTAATCACCCAATAATTCTGTCACAAACCGCTAGAAACTTAACTCAAGAAACAAATAAATAGGCGTAATCAAAGTCGATTCGAATTCGTACTAAAATAATATTTTACAAATAACTCATTCAGTTTCTAAATGAAAAATTAATCTAACTTATTCATAAGAAGGACATTTGACCACAGTTTTAGCTACATTCAATATCAGATATTTTAGAGTTAGTGTTCTTACGCACAAGCGACACGCGTCAGAGGTAAACTGCACGCATCGACGGCGGTTGTCGACGCGCCGACGACCGTCATCGACATGTCGGGGGCAGCCGGCGACCTAAATCGACGCTTGTAGTTGTAGCGCGTCACGTCCGCCATTTTGTCACTCCTGAATTACTATTTGCAGTCCATTGACAAAATGGCGGACGCGACACGCTACAGCTGGAAGCGTCGCGTTAGTGGGGCAGTTGCCTCTGCCGTTGCGTTGCCGCGTTTCGCTCGTGTGTAAGAACACGTTTTCAATTTTGCAGAGACTTTTGGGAGGGGTTTGCAAATATCTGGCAAGCCAATAAGAGGGGCATTTATCGCATGCTGACTGAGATTAATGTTGTTCATTTTAATACTGACAGGAGTTGACAGGTAACGTACCTAGCTTAGCCCTCACATAGCTTGGCTGGTCGGTGGAATTTAAGCTTTAGTCTATCAGTGCTTATATAAAGTTATTCAACCGTTCGAAATTACACTGACAGTTTAGTAACATTTATTCGTAATTTCATTTCATTGGGAGTTTCTTTCGTATTTTTGCAATTTTTAAGTCAGTATTGATTAAAATATGAATCACGAACGTAACAAATATATATAATATCAAATATGTATATACAGAATTGTAATCATTCTAATCAGTAAGTTCTAAAGTTAGTACAATCCTCAAATGTCAAGATTTCATGAAATAGTCACTCAGTAGGATTGCCTCAAGAGTTGTATTGATAACTTGAATTATTATAATTATATAATAAACACATACCTACTTGTTGCGGTCGCTAATCATATTTGATCAACATAGAACCTAATGCTGACTTGCAAATTGCAAAAAAAACGTAAGAAAATATGAATTTCGCGAGTTAGCCTGGCGCTTCCGCCTTAAGGCCAGAGGAATTGAAGTGTATATGTTATGGACCAAGTGATAAATTGAGCATTATACATAATGCCCGGTCATTATGAAAAATGCCCAATATGAGAGTGCAATTTGATAATAATTATTCAAATAATCAAATTGACCGGGCATTATACATATTGTCCGTCACCTTTTAAACATATGTAATTACTATTTTTTTTATTGTTATTGTCATTTAACTTAAAATAAAGTAAATATTAAAACATTTAAATAGTCAGACTCATTATTTGGATTAATTATCAAGGACTTCTACATTAAGAATCCACTAGTTTTTGCGTTTAAAACTTAAGGAAAGTCATAACATAAACATATTAAAATAAAACAAAAATTTCACAACATATCTTTGTTTTATAGAAATGGCGGTCTCTGATTGGTCAAAGCGTGTCACTCTTCTCTCCCCGCCCTCGCACCGCGCCAAATTTAGCTTTATTATCTTAGCCCGATAGAGCTAGACATTATTCATAATGCTCGTACATTATTAATAATGCCCGCATTAATCACCTGGTCCATAACATATACATTTTCTGTGGTTCTTATTCCAAATTGTAATAAAGTTTTATTCTACCAGACCCTTGTCAAACTTTACAACTTATTTATCCTACATTCGTTTGCTACCAAAGATTATAATTTAAACAAAACACGTATTTGAGCTTTTGTGTTCAAACTGTTCAACCAGCGGAAATTCTGCTCAATTAATTCCAAGTTTCAATAATGTTTTCGCCGACTTACAGTATACATTATATAAATCAGTTTGTTTCATAATGCTAAGTAAAATAAATACAGTAAAAATCGCCTATTGACTAAATAAATTTCCTATAAACAATTATAACTTATCTTTGGGAAATCTTCGGTTACGACTAATCTCACAACTATTAATATATCATATAAAACACTTTAATTCTAAACACTAGTAACATTTTAATATTTCGTCGAAAACTGACAATCATTTGGAATGGTCGTCTTTTAATTTTTGTTATAACATGTGTTGAATCAAAGCGATGTATCGTAATTTACAAGCTAGATTAATTTAATTAATGACTAAATTAATAAAAAGTTCAAGCGACGCTGCCATATTATAATGAGATTTGATTCTCAAAATGATGCAAAAAAAACTGTGTCAGTTTTTAATCTACGAATATTATAAAGATTAACATTATTCCCATCAGAAACTTGCAATTTTCAATTCTGTAATTTTCAGGTTCACTCGAACGAAACAGCACCGTCTTCGATTCAATATTAATCGTTATCGAAACGTTTTTTTTTTATTTCTATGTCTTTGACATCCTTCTTATTTACAATAATATCACACATTGATATTGTACACTAGTACGAAACACCTTTACAGCTAGGTGACTATTGTTGGCTTCGGTAAACAACCCGTTCATGCGTTAACCGCAAACATAAGGAAATAGTGTGTCATCAGCCCTTTTCTTGTCCAATCCATTTTGAATTCTATTCATTTGGTGTAGAATTGTAAAATAAGTGGTCTATTTTCTATGATTATTACGTAGAGTGTAACCGCGATTCTACACGAACACGTCATTAAGGCCGCGACAAACAATCGTCACCTATAATTAAGAGGTCTTCGATTTTTAATTAATTAGAACCCGAGCTGTTTTATTCGGTTATGCTTATTTTGTTTATTTATTTATATATAAGATCTAGATTTACCGTAATACTTATGAATATTATTTATCGTTTAACTAAATCTTACTTTAGGTAGTAGTTGAGTGAGTAATCGTATAGGTAGGTAGATCAAGATTTTAATATCAATTTTTATAAACTACATAGAGGTAACAATCTTCAGTTCCTTTTTAAATTAAATTTGGTATACATTTTTAATAATTATTGGTTGGTAAAATTCATATAGTTTTCAAATATTTTATATTTAATACGATTATTATTAATTTTTTGAAAAATATACTCGTTAGAATCTTATACCAAGAACCATTAAATTTACAGTTAAAATTCGAAAATTTTATTTTAATAACATGTTTTATTTCGTAGTTCTAATTTAAATATCGTCAATATGGTAGATAATCCACTACCTGAGTAAGATGATTGCTTTTTAAAGTTATTTTAGGTAAAGTTCTTTGCTATACATTATTGCTAAAGCTTAGTTAATTATGTACATTTAAATGACATAATAGAATAGACTCGCATTGACACAGACAGCTGAATGTTATTCTGATAGAAATTGATTTAAATCGGAATGTAACAGTTTGTTTGGAACAATTAATTTCCAACTTGGATGTATATAAAAAAGTATTATTATCTTCAAATATATTATTTAAATAGAGATAAACTTATGTATCACAATTTAAAAGGTAAAGACTAAATAGTTATTTGAGAAAAACAACAATACATTCATGCCACTGTCATATTTTTTTACCCAATACGTCGAATTGATTGGTTAATAACTTAATTTTGCTTACCAGTCACGGCTGACTCACAAACTAACATTTGTTCAAAAAAATTTTACATATTTCGCCCTACTGAGTATTTACATCAATGCAAAATTCAAGCAATCTCACCGTTTACATTTAAACACATTTTTATATGCTTGTCTGTATTCATTGGACATCACAACATATATGACGGGGTTCGCACAGGTTGTGAAGTATATAAGTACGTACCCAAACACATTTGCTACTGAATGCGTCGTGGTCTCAAAGAATATTGTCTTCATCAACGTGATTGGCAGGTGGCAAACACAAAAGGAGACCATGATAGCGACTATCATCGTCAATAGCTTCTTGTCTTTTTTCGTAGGAAGACGTGGCTTCATCGGTGCTGTGGTCCATCTCATTGTAGCTATGAAACTGCGACGGAAGTTTTTGTTTTCGTCGCCAAGTGCACGCGCAACTTCGGGAGTGGTGGACTGCTTCTCTGATTCAGATGGGGTACTATCGGTGGTTATCGATAGTTCAGCGCCTGTTTGCATAAAACAAAGGTGCTTCATGGGAAAATTAGGCACTGTGTTTCTAGACGGACGTTTGTCCAAATCCACTATTCTTGTTGCTATTGTCGTCGTACTCATGCTTAAAGATTTCATTTGGATAGGATTGCTGTGCGATTTTTTTGCTGTTTTTCTGACAATCCAAAGAATACGGGCGTAGCACGAAATGATCGCAACGCTTGGAAGGAGAAAGGCAATGATGAAGAGAAATTTCTTCGGTGAATTCTCGTTATCATCAGGGACGATGGTACAGGAACCAGTTATGGGATCCAAACTGAACTCGCCCCAAAGCCCGATGCACGTGGGTATCAATGCTCCGAAAGAGAATACCCAGAGAGCTACAATCATTAGGCATATATTCCTGGTCGTGTATAATCTGTTGACAAAACATAAAAATGTTTATTTCCATTAATTATTACATATTACGTAAGTAAATAATTCGAAATTGTTACGTATCAATAGGGAAGTTATGATGGATTTTACCATGTTAGGCAATGGGTTGAACAACACTAAAATCTTGACGCTCAAACGGCTGAATAGATTTAGATGAAATTTGGCACACGGGTAGACCATGACCTGGACATGGACATAAGCTACTTTTTATCGACCACGCGGATGAAGCCGCGGGCGGAAGCTAGGTAATAGGTAATACGGGCTGGTATCCGCAACTCCACGACAATTCGCGTATTTTGCGTATAAACGGGCGGAAGCTAGTAAATGAAATATTTATGAATGTTACTCATGTTTATATGCAACCCAAAAAATTGTAAGTAGTTTTGCTTCGATTCCTTTCGTTAAATAATATTATTTTAACGAGTTTTGCATGTAAAAACAATTTCAAAGAGCATAAAGTTGCTTCCTCATAATTGTAGGCATCTTATCATAAACTGACATCATATTAAAAGTAATTATGCTGACTTAACAAGGAGAAACTGTAAAGCAAGCATAGCCTCTTTCATAAAGACACTTACTTGGGATAAAGCCTCGGATGCGATATCATGACATATCTGTTGATAGTGATAGCCAGGACTGTGAACAGTGATACAGCCACCAGCGCGTATCTGGCTAAGGGGAACATGTAGCAGAGAATTTTGCCATGAGCCCAGGATTTGTTGTAGAAGGTGGAGGCAGCCAGGGGCAGAATGAAGCAGCAGAACAGAAGATCGGAGCAGGACAGGTTGATGATGAAGATGGCTGTCGCGTTGCGGACCTGTAAAAGATAGGAGACAATTTTTTAGAAGTTGTTGTGAGCACAAAAAGGAGTGATGAAAAGTTTCAAAACTCACTCTCAAAACATTAGTTGCAGGGGCTTTAATTGCTCCTATCAGGTACAACAATGAACTTAGTCTATCATTTCAAGTTTCAGTGTAAAGCCACAAGAAAAAAATAACAATTGGAATCTCATGTAGCCGCGTTGGCTCAAACGGCAATGAAATACTTACAAGGTACTTTTCTGTGCCAGACAGGGTCTACCTACAATGACCATATCTTTGTAATCCTACTAGGTACCTAACTTCATATTGTGGACTGCAATGTATTGAAAAGTTAAAAGTTTTGTTAAGATTTTCTGTCAATGAAATGTTGAAAGAATAGTAATTGTTTGTAGGTAATTAGTGAGCAGTTGTTAAAGATGGAGATAAAATCAACGGTTTATGGTAAACCGTGTAATCATCGAAATTAAATTTGAGGAAATGAACCGATTGTGCGCTTTTATCGGGGACGTCCACAACCACGTCCATAGGCCGTATGGAAATACGTGCACGATATCGCTATCGTGGACGGAATCAAGCATCTTTATTTCCTTACATTTTTAACCGACGAAAAAAAAGGAGGAGGTTCTCAAGTCGATACGTATATATTTTTAATTATTTTTTTTTAATGTATGACCACGCATAACTTTTTACAGAGTTGTCCAATTTGAAAGATTCTTGTTTTCATTCGGGAGGATATCCTCGAAGTTGGTCTCATGTAAAATTTAATTAAACAGTGAAAAGTAAAAACTTTTTTACTTTCCTGTGTTATCGTGATGCCGTGGATGTCCAGGATAATATTGTAACGTTAGAAGTGATAAAAGTGCACATGTAAAAAAAAATCTATCTAGCCTTTTCCCAACTATGTTGTGGTCGGCTTCCAGTCTAACCGGATGCAGCTGAATACCAGTATTTTACATAGAGCGACTGCCTATCTGACCTCCACAACCCATTAACTGGGAAATACGATACCCCTTGATAAAACTGGCTGTCAGACTTTCGAGCTTCTGACGACCCGTAACGACTATCAAAGATCCACGAATGACAGCTGGAACCAACGGCTTAACGTGCTTTCCGAGGCACGGAGGAGTCTCGGTATGTAAAGATGGTTACTCAACCACGGATCGACCCCGGCAAGCGTAGCTTAACCTGATGGATCGACCCATGCGGCTGTTATTACTTAGCCACGAGCTGCTCCCTCCTAAAAGTGCACATGTATAACCATTTAAATTAATGCTTCATTACTTAACTCCAAAGTTCATTGGATTATCTCGACAAAATAAGTAAATCATTACTAATTTAATTAGTCTAAGTACCTATTTCATGTGAATATACCTACGCAGTGGTTCTAAGTGGAATGAAATAATGACGTCAATTTATTTGCACAATTCGTCATACAACACACATATCCTTCGTCACTGTTAGTGGTTATGTGGTTTTGTCCGTTTAATGTTGTTTTTGTGATTTAGTAAACGTTGAGGACTAGTAACAATAGCCCCATCGACAGGGTGTATGTGTAAACAATGACAATATTTTAAAGGGTCATTGTACTCATCATTATGAACAACTTTTACTATGGGACCAAACCTGAAATCGCGAAAAAAATCAGCTGTTCAGTACATTTCATCATTACATGTTCGCATAATTCGTCAAAATGTAGGAAACAGCTGATTTTTTTTTCACGATTTCAGGTTTGCCCCCATAGTAAAAGTTGTTCATAATGATGAGTACAACGATCCCTTAAAAGATTGCCACTGTTTACACTTACACCCTATACACAATCAATTATTGATTGATTGATAAATTACAATTGGAGGCCAGATAGGCAGTCGCTCCATGTAAAATACTGGTATTCAGCTGCATCCGGTTAGTCTGGAAGCCGAACTAAACGTAGTTTTAAAAGCCTAGGCAGATGATGATGATTGATAAAGTACAAATACCTTGTACTAATTGAAACCAGGATTTCAACAATATATCGGTAGGTATTCTAATGCTTGAAGGTGCTTTTTCTACCTTAATACAAATGAATTTTAATATAATAATATTGGTCAATGTTTTTCAATTGTTGAGAACAAAAGGTGTATTTTCCATATTTTTTCCTTCACGAGTTATTGTTTGTTATTCAGGTGTAGGCACCTAATCAGGTGAAGTTATGAAAAAGCCACACGTCTGATAGGTACTCTACTTTGTTCATTGTAACGTGACTTATATGGCGTCTACCACTGGAAAAAGGTCATCGGAAATGAAGTGGTCCGAATGTATGTTTATCATCATTAAATGCCTAGCCTTTTCCCAATTATTTTGGGGTCAGCTTTCAGTCTAACCAGATGCAGCTGAATACCAGTATTTAACATGAAGGGACTGTCTATCTGAACTCTACAACCCAGTCCCTGGGTAATAAGGTACCCCTTGGTAAGACTGGTTGTCAGACATTCAGGCTTCTGACGACCCGTAACGACTGTCAAAGATTAACTTAACATACGACATTTAACATCATTATCATAATGTGAAAGGTACAGTCAGCAACAAACGTCAATTAGCATTTGCAGTTTTTTAATCTTAATTATTAAGCGAAATATTTAATTCAAATCGGAACAGAAGTACTTAAAATTTAAAGAACATTAACACTTAACAGTTAAACGAAAAAAATCAGTTTATCGAATAATTTTGTGTTAATTTAGATGATTTCAAAAAGTAGCAGTGTTAACTGATTTGTGTTGCTGACCGTACCAAATATACGTTTATCATCATTATCTGCCTAGCCTTTTCCAAATTATTTTGGGGTCAGCTTTCAGCCTAACCAGATGCAGCTGAATTTAACATGAAGCGACTGCCTATCTGAACTCCACAACCCAGTCACTGGGTAATACGGTACCCCTTGGTAGGGCTGGTTGTCAGACTTTCAAGCTTCTGACGAGTGAAGACCCGTAACGACTGCCAAAGATTACCTTATCATACGACATTTAACATCATTATCATAATATGAAACGTACCTTTAGTTACACAAACAGAAAAAAAAAAACAAAACAAAATCCCAAACCAACCTTAGCAATCTTAAATTACAGGTACCTGTAATTTTGAATACCTACCTACTTGTTATGAAACGATACTATCTACGATATTACATACTGATGCTTATCATGATCAAAGTAGAAACAGAAGAAACTAAAGACAAAATGACAGATTGTACACACGGCTACAGATCAAGCTATACAATTCCAGTATAAGCTGATCTCGCATTGTATAAGATTTTCTTACAATGAGAGGTCAGTGTAAACTGGAAATGTATAGCTTGATGTGTAGCCGTGTGTACGCAGATTGTAGAAATATTTCTACGGCGGGATGACAAATATTAAGAAAAGAAATGTCATTTTGTATGGAATGAAACTGAATAATAAGGCTTTATTTAATGTTCGAAAATATCGCTCCCCTCTCCAACGTCATTCGATCACCGACAAATAGTAGCAAATTATGTCTATTTTTTCGTTCGTAGAGAATCAAGAGATAGAAATGGTGCTGCTTTTTAACCGACTTCAAAAAGGAGGAGGTTCTCAATTCGTCGGAACCTTTTTTTAAAATTTTTTTTTATGTATGTTCCCCGATTACTCGAAGATGGCTTGACCGATTTGGATTTTTTTTTATTTTATTCGAGAGGGTATATATCACAGTTGGTCCCATATAAAATTGATTAACTTTGCTTTGGTAGTTTTTGAGTTAGCTTCAATAATACGTATTTTTTCCCCACTTTTATATGGATGATGTTCTAGTTTGTTTTGCAAGTAGTGGTATTAGAATTTGTGTGGGGTAGTTACCACAACTAAAAAGTGAAAAATAAAAACTTTTTTACTAAAAAATACAACCGACTTCCAAAAACAACACTACAAAGTGAAAAATAACTTTAATTTCGAAATTCGGTGGCAAAAAACGAAAATACATTTAGCTAGACACCGACTTCCAAAATTAAAGTTATTTTTCACTTTGTAGTGTTGTTTTTGGAAGTCGGTTGTATTTTTTTGTAAAAAAGTTTTTTAAACATCCACATTAACAACTTTCAATACCTAAGTAAAAACAGTAACGTTATTTGTTTTATATATGTGATATACGTTTATATACATATAAAAGTTTTCTCCTTACGTACACTTGGTTTGAGAAGTTGAAGGTACTTATATCGAATGGTTCGTACGTATGGCTACAGATCAAGCTATATTTTCCAGTATAAGCTGATCTCGCATTGTATAGGATTTCCTTACAATGAGAGGTCAGTGTAAACTGGAAATGTATAGCTTGATGTGTAGCCGAGTGTACGTAGATAGGTCTGAATGTAAAAATTGGTAGTACTTACCTACGGATGTGAGATATAAGAGCAGAAATCTATGCAAGAGGTTTTCAGAGAAAGAAGCTGTTAGATCTAATGTGTGTGGTGTAAAAGGTACCTATAAGCAGTTGAAACATACTGGCTATTTTAGTTTATCCGTCTTAACCTCAATGTGGAACTGTTTAAGGGCGGAGTTCACTGACTTTTAAAACGGCTGTTTGGATATTTAATTAGTTCATTTGACACAAACCAACTGTTTAAATACATAACCGGGTTTAAATGTTGGTGAACACAGGCCTAAATATGTAATCGGTTGATTAAATGATGGTCGATTGATTATTTTTATTAATATGACGGGGCTAACTAGTTATCCTTTACTAATAATATAATGAAGAGGTAAAATTTGTAAATTTGTATGTAGGGGGTAATCTGCGGAACTACTGATTCGATTTCGAAAATTTTTTCACTAAGCTTGCCGAGTGCAATAGGTTATTTTATGTTGAAACAAGAAATTTTACGCGGACAAAGTCGCGGGCAAAAGCTAGTGTGGTATATAAGTACCTCTTGGCTAGGTTTAAGTCTCAATTATTACAAATTCAAAACAACATTGTAATCGTTCCCTACAAGTATTTACAAACACAGTTCTGCGCAAGACGTTACCGTTTGGTTTCGATAACATTATTAGGTAACACTGCTATTTCCCCGAAGGAAATATATCAATTACGTAGATACTGGAAATGGGTATAATTAGTTACCTACAATATTGTTTGTTAGTACACACGGCTGTATTTCCAGTATAAGATGATCTCGCATTGTATAGGATTACCCTACAATGTGAGGTCAGCCTAAACTGGAAATGTATAGCTTCATATGTGGCCGTGTGTACAATACAGTTGCATGAAATTCGTACGTGCCGATTGACAGCTACCTACCGTTCTTGTTTTCAGATGATAGTTTTTAGTATTGTTTTCTAATTAGCACGACTAGCGACTGGTTATTCAATATTCATTTGTTTTATTTTGTTATAACCTGTATTTAGGTACACTACTTTTAGAACATAAACGAACGCTATAGATATACAGGGTGTTTGGCAGAACGTTGAACATACGAAAATAGTGGATAGGTGGGATCATCTGCTACTTACTCAGCCCTAATTTATTTGGCCCTGGCCCTCTGGATATTTTAAATTTTATTTTTTTTGCTTTTTTCTAGTTTCACCACTTTCTTAACTTTAAAGTGTATTTTTTATTAAAAATGGGTAAAACAGGCAAATCTTTGTTTTTTTTTTTAATCTTTAATGTTGGCAGATTCTTATAAAATTATTGTTTTATTCAGATGTTAGCTAGAAAAAAAGTTATGAGTCCTCAAACTTACAGAAAGGTGTAAAAAATTACTTAAATCTTAATTTCAACTTGCATTTAAAAAAAAACAAAAAATGATTGAGGAGTTCCAATTCTAGCAAAACATCCCTTTTTTTTTTTTTTTTTTTTTTTTTTTTTTTTTTTTGTGGATGGGAAATCATCAAATGACTTCTTCCGCTCTGGGCAGAGGCGGGAGGGCGTGTCAGACTTTTACTGACTAAAACCCACCCATGTTCCTTCAGCTGCCCGTGCCAGGGCCACGGTATCTCTTTCGAACTACCCGCGACCCCGGCGGCATCGGCCCAATTGACCCCGTCACTGCTGACATCTCTTTGAGGCGCGCGTGGAACACAACGCGCCGTCGACCCGGGCCTGGTCCTTACCGGACGGCGAGCTGCCCATTACTCGTCGTCCGCAAGCCCGCGCCTACGGTGGCCGGGAATCGGCAATCGATTCCCGCCGCCCAGGGCGTCTCCTACGGCAGCTAGGGGCGCGAGGGCGCGGCTGTTGCCTCTCCCTCACGCGTTCCGCTTCCTCCTTCGCGAGCATTACTGCTTCGCAGAAGGAGGTGACGGCTTCCCATGCACTCTCGCTCCGTACCATGGCCTGGACCAGGTTTGGACGCGAGAGATCGCCGCCGCCGATCGCCTCCGTGAGAACACGGCGGTGCTCCGCCCAAGCCGGGCAGACCTCCACTGTATGCTCCACCGTGTCCTCCGGGCGATCCACACAATGGTGACACCCGGGCGTTTCCTCCCGCCTTATCCGAAACAGGAACCTCCCGAAACAACCGTGTCCGGTGAGGACCTGCGTCAGGCGGAAGGTGAGGACGCCGTGGCGCCTCTCCAACCACTCCTCAAAGAGGGGACTTATCGCCGCAATTGTGGCGTGCCCAGCGCTGGGTTGCGACAATCGCACTCTCCATGTCGCCATGAGATCCCGCCGGAGCTCTGTCCGCTGTATCGTGATTTCTCGCGGCAGCGGAGTTACGCCCCGGCGTTTCACCTCCTCGCGCCACTCCCACACGTGCGCGAGGACTTTTGCCTCCAGATCCCATGGCGGTAATCCGGCAAGGAGGCACGCCGCCTCACAGGAGACCGTGCGGTATCCCCGGACTAGCCGGATGGCCATGACCCAGCAAAACATCCCTAGTGTGTGACCTTTCTAATGGTATGTAATTTGCTTTTATAAAAAAAAAACTTTAAGAGTTATTTCATAATTTTATCAAGTAGGAAATTTTTGACGAAACTCTGCCTTTACGGAAAGTGAAATGTTTTGCGAAATTTAACACTGCAATGTTCCTAAAATTATGTAAGTTCTTGAATTAAGTACAAAGAAAATAGATGTGCCAGTTAGGAGCGTTAATAAAACAATTAAATAATTTTAAATAATTTATTTAATTAATAAATTACAGATGTTCGAATTGACGCCCTTCATTTACAATACAGGCGCGGCATCTACGTCTGATTTCTACAGTTGTTGTGCGCAGCAGCATCTCCTGTCGCATAACTTCGAAAGCAGCATTAATTCGATTTATCAAATCTTCTCGACTTTCTACTTCTGTAGTGTAAACTAGTTCCTTTGCTCTTCCCCACACGTAAAAATCGAGCGGAGTGAGGTCGGGCGATCACGGAGGCCAGGGAATTGGTCCTTTCCTGCCAATCCACGAATTTGGGAAACAATTATCCAAATGTTCACGTACAATCAGACTCCAGTGAGCTGGACAGCCATCGTGTTGAAAGACCATAGGCCTGTTTATGTCTACTTGGAACACTTCTTCCACTAACGGTGGTAAATCATTTAAATTTTACGAACCTTGCAGTGTTAAATTTCGCAAAACATTTCACTTTCCGTAAAGGTAGAGTTTCGTCAAAAATTTCCTACTTGATAAAATTATGAAATAACTCTTAGTTTTTTTTTTATAAAAGCAAATTACATACCATTAGAAAGGTCACACACTAGGGATGTTTTGCTAGAATTGGAACTCCTTAATCATTTTTTGTTTTTTTTTAAATGCAAGTTGAAATTAAGATTTAAGTAATTTTTTACACCTTTCTGTAAGTTTGAGGACTCATAACTTTTTTTCTAGCTAACATCTGAATAAAACAATAATTTTATAAGAATCTGCCAACATTAAAGATTGAAAAAAAAAACAAAGTATTGCCTGTTCTACCCATTTTTAATAAAAATTACACTTTAAAGTTAAGAAAGTGGTGAAACTAGAAAAAAGCAAAAAAAATAAAATTTAAAATATCCAGAGGGCCAGGGCCAAATAAATTAGGGCTGAGTAAGTAGCAGATGACCCCACCTATCCACCATTTTCGTATGTTCAACGTTCTGCCAAACACCCTGTATATTACCTAATACCTACTTGTGTTAATTTTTTTACTTTTGTTTAATAATGGTATCTAAAAACGGATGCTTAAAATAATAATCTATTGATAAAAAAAAAAATCTTCATACGGATAAGTGAAGGTTTGATTGTGTACGGCTGGTGTCATTCCTGTATGAGAATAATATTATATCTAATATTTTACCTAACTTATTTTTAGTTTTTTACCTTTGCAGAAATTTAATTTATGAAAAAAATCTAGAACACATAAAATAACCTGAGTATTTATTAAAGACAGGTACTCTCTCGACTTTGTCATTAGCAATCTTCTAGACAAGCTTAGAGGGCACCAAAAGCCTAAAATTTGATATTGGAACAATAAGTAGGTGCGCAATCTACGCCGCAGTACCTAACCATCAAACACGTCAAACGTATGACTTGAAAAAGAAAAACTCTTTTACAAAAAAGGATCACGTAAATCACAGACAATTAATCAGTACATGAAAAAAAAAATCGACGATTGCATAACCACCTCCTTTTTAAGTCGGTTAAAAAACAAATGAGCGTTTGTTGTTATATGTATGTCCCTTTCATGAATAAGTTATACAACATAATTTTCCTGTTCCTGAGATTTGGTACACCTACTGTTACACGGTTAAATAATATCGGTTTGAACCTCGCAGGAAGTCCATTTACCATTATGGACTGGGAATAAAAGAAATACAAGCTTTTGGTTACGGGCCTTTGAAATCTGACGTAGGTCTTATGACTGTGCGCAGACCTAAGTCAAAATTGTCTTTAGACATACCTATTCGTTTTATGAAAAGAAAGATAGCGCGCAAACTCGCAACAAAACAGTCTGATTGGCAAAGTAGTCTAAAATCTACAGAAAATTCTGTTTCGACACTATAAAAAACTGTTCTGTCTACAACTTTCAAAACTGCCCTTTAACAAAAAAAACCCGCAAAAAAAAAAAAAGTCTTACAATAACTTGCAAAACGGTGCAACATAAAATCTCAAATATTTACAGAAAAATATATTGAAAACTGTATGATTGTTTAAGATTTAGTTCATTAATTAATTTCCATTCATTTGCTCAGTCCGCCATTTTGAAAATTGTCAGTTATACAAGTACTTATATGACATCACATCCGCAAGGTGTTAGTTATAATAAATATGAACCTACATAGCCTCTAAGTACCTGGTCATATCCAAGAATTACAATATGTTGAAGTGTGGTGAAATAACTCTTAATAATAATTGAATAAAAGAGAACGAGTAGCCAATGAACTTACCTTTCTACATCTTGCCAGCGCGACGATGGTGATGAGATTTCCAGGGATACCGATGAGCATGAACAACATGCAGCTGATATACGCGAAGCGCAGCAGCGGCTGGTCGTAGCCGTCGAACAGCAGCACATTGGCCAGAGCCTCGTCAGACTCGTAGGAGGCCAGGCTAGGTATACCACTCACATTCTCACTACCCCACATCGAAGAACCACCCATTTTAAAACACAAATCAATGCACGTCACTCAAAGGCAAACATTCCACTACAAATGAATACGGAGAGTAAATTGTTACTAACATTGTTTATTCTATTTTCCTTAATGAGTCAAGTTAACTGTCATGGGTACGCCCGAGATTGATAATACTCCAGACCGCGGTTTGCCATAACCCGACGCGTCCTTTATACTTTAATATTGCTTTCCAACTTTGTTCACATACGTTGACTTATTGCTAAGTTCTGAACGTAATATTTTACAATGTTTTACAACATACAGATAGATATGAACAATGATTCATACACATTATTTTGATGATAAACAATATAAATCACTAAATACACTGAATGAGATGAATAATACGGCCATAGGATGTATCATTTTTGGCATCCTGCTGACCATTGCTGAGTATCATTTTACGAGATTATTAGTTTAGATACAGTAACATCTTATTTAAACTACTTCAGTATAAAACATTCTAAGTGCTTCATTTCCACCCCTATGCACAATCACGGACGGTTCGCGATTACAAAATCGTCTACGTAACTGAACATCCTCTACGTATACACGAATAACTTTAACGCTGCCGCTGTCACTACAGTACACAAGTTTATGGTCACTTATCTTTTACACACATGTACTTGAGTGTCCATTATTTGCAGTTATTCAGGCTGTCCAGCGATTTACGACTAGTCACGGCGGGCGCTTCTCGGAGGCGCCATCGCCGGGCGAACGTCACGCCCACCGACGACACATCAGCAGGTTCTTGTACGCCTGCCGGTACTCAGACGACATCACCACATAAATTATAGGGTTGATACACGTCGTCAAGTATATCAGTATATACCCCGCTATATTCGCCGCTGGATGCGACGTGAACTCACGAAATATCTTCGTCAAAGTTATGGGTAAGTAACACACCCAAAAAGATAGCATTATTGCCATTATCATCTTTAATAGCTTTCTGTCTTTAGGCGTGAGACGAGGTGGTCTCACGGAGGCAGGCGATCGTTTCAACGCGACCGCTGCTTGCCGAAGACGTTTAGCTGTTTCTCCACCGCTCGGTGTTCTAGGTTTAGCGTCAAGAGCGCACTCCTCATCGTGACCGTCTAATGTATCGACACCGGAAGAGGATGAACGTTCAGGTCCTGGAGTCGGAGGACAGTGCAAAGCAGGTGGCGCAAGAAGCGCCCTTCGAGGCGGTGCCACGTGATTTATCCCATTTTCTGGACCAGGGGAACGTTCCAAAGCTGTAGAAGCTGATCCAACTGCAGAGTCTTCTAAACCCGGCCTTAATCGTCCCCGGGCTGGAGCACGGGACTTTCTAGCGGCTTCTCTTACTATGCAGAATATCCGTGCGTAGCATATAACTATGGCCAGGCAGGGTAGCATAAAGGCACCCACGAAGAGAAATTCCTTCGGTGATCGACCGTTTTTATCTGGGAGTATTGAACAAGAGCCAATCATGGGATCCAAGCCGAATCTGCCCCATTTCTCTAACCACGTTGCTATTAGCGCACCGAAGGAGAAGGCCCAGGTACTTGCTACCATTACTGCTAAGTACTGGCGTCGGTACAACCTGTTGACAAAACAAACGTCAAATTGATATCAAAACAACTAATTAACAAGCGCGGAAGATTTAATTAATTTTCCTAGTACGAGACGATAATACCAAAATATGACTCAAGATTTCCTCGTCGAATATTATGGCGTCATAAACAATAGTTATATCAAATGTATAATTAGAATATACTCACTTGGGGTAGAGTCGTGGGTGGGAGATCATGACATATCTGTTGATGGTGATAGCCAGGACTGTGAACAGGGAGACAGCGACCAGCGCGTATCTCGCCAGAGGGAACATGCGGCAGAGGATCCTGCCGTGAGCCCAGGACCGTCTCCAGAAGGTGGAGGCAGCGAGGGGCAGGTTGAAGCAACAGAACAGGAGGTCGGAGCATGACAGGTTCATTATGAACACTGCGGTTGCGTTGCGGACCTGCAAGAGGAAGAATGATAATATTATTATTCTCATAATTATGTTCGATTTAGCGAATTTTAAGAAAAGTTTCTTGCAAAATTTAAGTCGCCTTTTCTGGTTTCATTTGTATTGGAATGGTGACTAAACTATCAAATTAAGGATGGGCAACTAAATAGTTGCCCATCCTTAATTTAAAGTTTTTGAAGGCACGTAAGGAAATCCTTACGTGCCTTCAAAAACTAATTTAGGAAACAATATAGTGAGTTCAAAATAATTTTTCAACAGCATTCATTATAAAATCGCCTTTAGTAGTTTGCTGAGTGCTTCAAGTTTAAGAATAGCCGCTTACAAGCAGGTGTGTTGATGTTTCAATTCAAATTCCAATTGTGTTGATTTTGATCATTCGTTCAACTTATTTCAGAAAATTTTCAAACAAAGTTGTTCAGTTCAACGGCATATTAAAAATTCATCGACTCACTAATTTTATTATGGACAAGTTGGAAGCTTACTTCATTACCATAAACGTATTCTAGAAGTGAATTAAGTCAGTTAGCTTTGTTTATAAACTGAGAGACTAGCGATCACTGACCTACGCTAAGAGTGCAATATTTCATTGCATTTATTATCATTCTTATCACTAAGGGCGAATTAATCACTTCTTCACTCGGTAGTAAAGTTTTTCTATTTTTAGACTTTGGTTGTAATACTGTTTTTAGCTTGTAATATGCTTTTTTATCACCTCCGAAGTAGAACATAAAAGTAACATGTACTTGACATAAAATGATATCTTTGCATAACAAATACTTTATATGAAACGAGCGTGTTCAGGCAGATAATTTGGGACAAGTGAAATGTGTTTAATATTATTCAGAAACATGCGTTTAGTTTTCGCCAGAAAATACTCTAGATACGGACACACGTGTACCTGTCTCCGCGACTATAAGATAATGTCACGAAAATAGAAAAGACGGTAGCGAGTATAGGAACGCCTTCTTTTTAACGATCAAAAAGGAGGAGGTTCTCAATTCGTCGGAACCTTTTTTTTTAATATTCACATTATAATCACGTTTAAAATATACATGTTTATTTATTAACGTTGCCACGTAAGAGACGTTTAAGAGGGCTGTCGCTTTTTGTCACCTTTCTCAATCATATGGGATGATGGGAACCAATTTTTAAGAATGGTAAATGAAAAGATGTTTTTTTCGAAAAATGTAATAATTTAATGTATCTATAATTATTAAAACACAATTTTACTGTGGCATTTATTTATCTCATCTAACACAAAACAGATCATAGAACTTATTGAGCTGAGTTTATTAGATAACACAATATAAATGTGTTTTTAATAATTAACTATTATCTTAATATTATTTATTAGTCCGCCAATTTATATTTTTTTTTTCAAAAAGCATCATTTCGTTTAACATTCTTAAAAATTTGGTCCCGTGTGAGCGAGAGAGATAACAAAATGCGACATGCATTGTTTTTGGTTATGCAGACATTAATTATCACTTAAGGCGCTTCTCTGTAACCGTCGTTGTCGGGTTCCGTTCCCATCCCGTGCTCGTCCTCGGGGACTTCAACGCCAAGAATGTGGCTTGGGGTTCCCGGTATACGGACACACGGGGCAGGATGGTGGAGGACTGGGCTCTGGAGACAGGCCTGGTCGTCCTAAAACGGGGTTCTGTCCCCACATGTGTGCGGATGCGGGGCGAATCAGTGGTGGACATCTCGTTTGCCAGCCCCGCTCTGTTGCCGCATGTTGTTGACTGGCGCGTCATGGAGGGGGTGGAGACCTATTCCGATCACCGGTACATTCGGTTTGATGTCTCCGCCCAGACCTCGAGCGCGCCGGTCCGACAGGCCCCGAGTGGTCCGCGGTGGGCGCTGAAGCAGCTGGACCGGGAGCTCCTCCTGGAAGCCTCGATCGTGCAGGCCTGGGTGTCACCACCGGACAGGCTTGCTGACATCAACGACGAGGCGGAGTGGTTCCGGGAGGCCATGTCCGAAATATGTGACGTGGCAATGCCCCGGGTCCAGCCCGGACGCGCTTGGCGCCAGGTGTACTGGTGGTCGCCGGAGCTGACGGCTCTGCGCGAGGCGTGCGTTGCTGCGCGGCACCGGTACACCAGGCACCGCAGGCTCCGTATCCACCCACCAAATACGGAAGCCATTCAGGCGGAGCTGTACGAGGGGTACAGAGCGGCGAAGACCGCCCTCCGAGCGGAGATCTCGCGGGCCAGGGGTCTGGCTCGCGAGGAGTCGCTGGGGACTCTGAACAGAGACCCGTGGGGACGCCCCTACAAAATGGTGCGGGATAAACTCCGCCCATGGGCTCCCCCGCTGACGCAGAGTCTCCGGCCGCAGCTCGTGGAGGACGTGGTGAGCGCTCTGTTCCCTTCGCGAGGGGAACATACTCCCCCGCCCATGGCTCCGCCTCCTGCGGTGCCCGATGCGGACCACATCACCGACGACGACGACGATGCTCCGGAAGTGACCGAGGTAGAGCTGAGAGCGGCGGTACGTAGGCTGAGTGCCAAAAATACCGCCCCAGGACCCGACGGCTTGCCAGGAAGAGCTTGGGTTCTGGCCTTTGGGGCTCTCGGGCCTCGACTAGGGGGGCTCCTAAGCGCATGCTTGGAGAGGGGCCAGTTCCCACTTCGTTGGAAGACAGGGAAACTGGTCCTCATTAAGAAGCCGGGGCGCCCTGCGGACTCTCCGTCTGCTTACCGGCCCATCGTGCTGCTCGACGAGGTGGGCAAGCTCTTTGAAAGAGTCATTGCAGACCGCCTCGTCGGGTGGCTGGTGCAGGAGGGGCCGGATTTGGCGGAGAGCCAGTTTGGTTTCCGCAGGGGGCGCTCTACGGTGGACGCCATCATGCGGGTGCGAGCCCTCACGACGGGGGATGCTGTGGCCCGGGGTGGGGTCGTCTTGGCGGTGTCTCTAGACATCGCCAACGCCTCCAATACCCTGCCCTGGAGTTGCATCAGGGAGGCACTCCGGTATCACCGGGTGCCAACCCACCTCCGTCGAGTGGTCGAGGCCTATTTGACGGACAGGGCCGTCATCTACCCCGGTCATCAGGGAGAGTGGAACCGGCGAGAGATGTCGTGCGGTGTCCCACAGGGATCGGTCCTGGGACCACATCTGTGGGACATCGGGTACGACTGGGTGCTGCGCGCCGACTTCCCTAGCGGAGTCAGCGTTGTATGTTACGCTGACGACACGCTGGTCCTGGCGCAGGGGAGGTCGCACCAGGCGGCGGCTGAACTAGCGACACGCGGGGTTGCGACAATCGTAGAGAGGATCCGGCAGTTGGGACTCGAGGTGGCCCTGCACAAGTCCGAGGTCATGTGTTTTCATGGTCCTCGGAACGCGCCACCGTCGGGTTCCCAAATAACGGTAGGAGGGGTTCACATCGGGGTTGAGTCGACGATGAAGTACCTGGGACTCGTCCTCGACAGCCGGTGGAACTTCGTGGAGCACTTCCGACGTTTGGCTCCCAGACTGGAGCGGGCCGGGGCTGCCTTGAAGCGGCTCCTGCCCAAACTTGGGGGTCCAAACGCCTCCTGCCGGAGGCTTTACGCGGGGGTCGTGCGGTCCATGGCCCTTTACGGGGCACCGGTGTGGGCGCGTTCCCTGAGGCTGCGACCAGCCCGCCGGTTGAACGCATCCCAGAGGGTCATGGCCATCCGGCTAGTCCGGGGATACCGCACGGTCTCCTGTGAGGCGGCGTGCCTTCTTGCCGGATTACCGCCATGGGATCTGGAGGCAAAAGTCCTCGCGCACGTGTGGGAGTGGCGCGAGGAGGTGAAACGCCGGGGCGTAACTCCGCTGCCGCGAGAAATCACGGTACAGCGGACAGTGCTCCGGCGGGATCTCATGGCGACATGGAGAGTACGATTGTCGCAACCCAGCGCTGGGCACGCCACAATTGCGGCGATAAGTCCCCTCTTTGAGGAGTGGTTGGAGAGGCGCCACGGCGTCCTCACCTTTCGCCTGACGCAGGTCCTCACCGGACACGGTTGTTTCGGGAGGTTCCTGTTTCGGATAAGGCGGGAGGAATCGCCCGGGTGTCACCATTGTGTGGATCGCCCGGAGGACACGGTGGAGCATACAGTGGAGGTCTGCCCGGCTTGGGCGGAGCACCGCCGTGTTCTCACGGAGGCGATCGGCGGCGGCGATCTCTCGCGTCCAAACCTGGTCCAGGCCATGGTGCGGAGCGAGAGTGCATGGGAAGCCGTCACCTCCTTCTGCGAAGCAGTAATGCTCGCGAAGGAGGAAGCGGAACGCGTGAGGGAGAGGCAACAGCCGCGCCCTCGCGCCCCTAGCCGCCGTAGGAGACGCCCTAGGCGGCGGGAATCGATTGCCGATTCCCGGCCACCGTAGGCGCGGGCTTGCGGACGACGAGTAATGGGCAGCTCGCCGTCCGGTAAGGACCAGGCTCGGGTCGACGGCGCGTTGTGTTCCACGTGCGCCTCAAAGAGATGTCAGCAGTGACGGGGTCAATTGGGCCGATGCCGCCGGGGTCGCGGGTAGTTCGAAAGAGATACCGTGGCCCTGGCTCGGGCAGCTGAAGGAACATGGGTGGGTTTTAGTCAGTAAAAGTCTGACACGCCCTCCCGCCTCTGCCCAGAGCGGGAGAAGTCATTTGATGATTTCCCATCCACAAAAAAAAAAAAAAAAAAAAAAAAGGCGCTTCCCTGTGCAAATGGCCATGAGCGGTCCGTTCGGTTCGTCTCTGTCCCGCTCTATCCTGCTCGCTGTGCACGCCCTTTTATCATAGAATTTTCACAATTTTTGGAATTACTTTACTACAAAAGAAAAGCGATTTTCTGAAATAACATGAAACGCGAATTATTTCGATTTTTAAATTATCTATCCATTAGTGTAATCCTCAAATGAGGAGCTCGTGGCTAAGTAATAACAGCCGCACGGGTCGATCCATCAGGTTAAGCTACGCTTGCCGGGGTTGGTCCGTGGATGGGTGAATATCTTTACATACCGAGACTCCTCCGTGCCTCGGAAAGCACGTTAAGCCGTTGGTCCCGGCTGTCATTCGTGGATCTTTGACAGTCGTTACGGGTGGTCATAAGCCCGAAAGTCTAACAATCAGTCTTACCAAGGGGTATCGTATTACCCAGTTAATGGGTTGTGGAGGGCAGATAGGCAGTCGCTCCATGTAAAATAATGGTATTCAGCTGCATCCGGTTAGACTGGAAGCCGACCCCAACATAGTTAGGAAAAGGCTAGGCAGATTG
Source organism: Cosmia pyralina (assembly GCA_946251885.1). Classification (NCBI taxonomy): domain Eukaryota; kingdom Metazoa; phylum Arthropoda; class Insecta; order Lepidoptera; family Noctuidae; genus Cosmia; species Cosmia pyralina. Next base: position 16,894,482 of record OX276355.1, read on the forward strand.
ATTGAGTGTAATCCTCAAATGAAAAGAACGTCTCCTTTAGCAAAAGTTGCATGCAATCCATAATTGTAGTAATTTTTTTACAAGGAGATTTTAATTACAAGTAAAAACAAATAAGAACGTGCAATGTGATGATAGGATATCAAACATTAATAATGTGCTATTAGATGTTGTTTGCCTCTGAATAACAAAAAAAAGCACTATCGCAAGGTTTTGCTCGGGGTAGCGCCTTAACTTTGAGCAACGCTTATAAATAAACTCCCTAGTGATTTTTTTATCTGAGACTTGCCAATACAGATATCACCCCATAATAAGCCTGTTTTAGTTTCAATCTTTGATGTAAAGTAATAGTTAGCTAACGTATTTACTTTGGATACAAATATATCTCACACGAATATCTATCGTCTATTAGTAAGAGGCCAATGTCCATCATTAGACATTTACGATCTGATATTATGATTCAAGACTTGTAAGTTATATCATTGTTTATTTAATACAGCGAAGTCAATTAGTCAATGGCTGAACACGTATCTGTGAGTGTCAATATCAGTTATCTCAAGAGAAATATTTAATAGTAGTCTTATTCTAAAACTATAATATTGACAGTCAAATAGTAAATACGTATTATATTAGACACTTTATGTGGGAAATAAATCTATTCTCATATCTTGCTTTGCATTCCATAATGTTAGTAAGATGTTGCTTGATATTGATGATAAGCTAAAATTAGATCCACTGATTTACGACTGATATTCTGATTTTCCAATTAGTTTTAAGGCGATATCAATGATTCACTTTATTAGAAATAGAACCCCAAACTAGATATCCCTAAAATATCAATAAAATTGTGAAATTCTCAATATTAATGATCGTCTAGGGTGTTAATTATAAATCTCGTTACATCGTGTTGCTGTTTTAGTATTTTGGTTTATTTAATGAACTGTTAGTTCATTAAACTTTGTAAGAGCTGGCATGCCATTGTAAAATTTACCAATCAGAAGTTGTTAAGACACATATGCCTGTAACTTGCACAAAAGTATGGAAGCTACTTGCATACTTTTGTGCAAGTTACAGGCATATGTATTCTCGTCCATAATGTTACAAAGAGCCGTGAAATTCCGAAACAATTAATGTAGATTAGTTAAGTACTCCGGGACCTTCCTAAAAATAGTTGTAGTAAAGTCTGCGAGTAATCTCAAGTACTTACTTATCACTGAAAATACAAATATTTATACACGACATTCTGTTTGTAAATGAATTTACTTGACACTATCTTATTAAGGAAGATATTTTCAAATAAGCTTGTCAGTTAAAACAACTGACCATCATGAATTCACAACAGTGTATCTATTAATATTCCTAAGTACATAATATCTTAGATTCTTAGATCTTATCTAATTACATAATTCGAATTTTATTTTGAAAATGTATGTACCTAGCTGTTAGTATTGTGTAATTTGGATATTTCCTTGTTCTGATTCGTTTGTTCGAAAATTATGAATGTGCAATTAACATACACTTGAGTATACTTGTTAAAATTGTTTGTTTAGTTGGTTAATGAACTAGTTTTGAAATAAAAATAGTTTTATACTGCATGATTCTGGCGTTACAATTACCTACTTATTTTATTCATTATAATAGCCGCACGGGTCGATCCATTAGGTTAAGCTACGCTTGCCGGGGTCGGTCCGTGGATGGGTGACCATCTTTACATACCGAGACTCCTCCGTGCCTCGGGAAGCACGTTAAGCCATTGGTGCCGGCTGTCATTCGTGGATCTTTGACAGTAGTTACGGGTCGTCAGAAGCCCGAAAGTCTGACAACCAGTCTTACCAAGGGGTATCGTATTACCCAGTTAATGGGTTGTGGAGGTCAGATAGGCAGTCGCTCCATGTAAAATACTGAGATGAGAATGCTAAGAGGGATGTGTGGTGTTACACGAATGGATAGAATAAGAAATGAGTACATAAGAGGAAGTCTAAAAGTGGCACCGGTGACTGAAAAGTTGTGCAGAAATCGGCTGTCATGGTATGGGCATGTGATGCGGAGGAGTGAGGAAAATGTCGTGAGGAAAGTTTTGAGTATGAATGTCGATGGCTATAAGAGTAGGGGAAGACCAAAGAAACGATGGATGGATTGTGTGAAAGATGACATGGCTAGAAAGGGGGTGACTACCGAGATGACGAATAATAGAGAAGTATGGAAAAAAAGGACATGTTGCGCCGACCCCAAATAGATTGGGATAAGGGCAGGAGAATGATGATTCAGCTGCATCCGGTTAGACTGGAAGCCGACCCTAACATAGTTGGGCTAGGCGGATTATATAATAATATTATTTAATAATGATTGTATTCATTATAATAATTAAGTACTTTATTTATTTATTGCTTGTACTTCTAGAATATAATAGAATACTTTTTATGATGTACAGTGTACACCATACGAATTACAGATACAAATGTAGAAATAGGGTGGTAAGGTGTATTAAAAAATAAAGATAACGTTAATTTTTAATTCTAGAATTAATGGAAAGTATTTTATTAGTTCGGTATCAGATTTGTTCACAGTACTCAAATAATGAGTAGGTACTAGTCACGTATAAGAATAGGAATGAGTACTGTCATTCGTTTGGTTTTTGTTATAATTCCGCGGTACAGAGGTTATCAACGTTTTACGACAGTGTTTTTTTGGCCTAATTTTAATTTTAATTTTAATATGATAATAGCTTGATTACAATTTTTGAATATGGATGTTATTAAAAAATGTATTTTTAACAATGATTTGAGTAAGTACAAAATTATAAATTAAGTAAATTTTATTCCACTGCTGAACTACATTCACCGGCAAAAAACGATAAAAAGAACGATAAAAATGGCGACACCTTTTTTTTTCGAGGTATACCTCCTGTGTAAGGCCTATTAAGGGGGAAGCGCCAGGACAGCCCGCGAAATTAAATTTTTCTTACGTTTTTTTGCAATTTGTAGGTCAGTCTTAGGTTGTATGTAGATTAAAGTATGATTCGCTACCGTAACAAATATGTATTCACAGAATTATAATCATTAGAATCAGTAATACAACTCCTTACAATCAAACATCAATCCTCCAATGTCAAGATTTCATGAAATAGTCATTCAACAGGATTACCTGGTCTTAAAGAGTTGTATTGACGACTTTAATGATTATAATTCTGTAAATACATACTTGTTACGGTCGCGAATCAAATTTTGATCAACATAAAACCTAATACTGACTTTCAAATTGCAAAAAAACGAAAAACATTTTGAATTGCGCGGGCTACCCTGGCGCTTTCGCCTTAAGGCACATCTCTGGGGAGACTTTTGGGGTCTCCCCGAAACCTAACTATGCAAATGTGCAAGGCAGCACGTGACCACTGTGCGCGGTCTTCTCTGAGGTCACTCAGTGGGAGAAATGGCGATACCTACCTATTGCCTTACAAGCCAAATGTTGGATTTAGTAGGTACTCTTAGCAACGGCCGTCTAAATTACGTAACCCTGTACTGAAACAGACGGGCATGATCTTATCAGGTTGATGCTGACCTGTCACCAGTCATAATCTTTTGATAACACTTCGTTAACGTTCACAGTCTATGCTAAACGTAATAGGACGTACCTATATCATAAAACTATTGAAATTAATAGGTAACTGTAGATATACAGCTATTTACTTCGTGGGACTCACACATAATTGGCGAAATATAGGAATATGGCGATAAGAACGCCCATTGTGTCACCCTATGTAAAATTTCAACATTCATACCTGTATTTTAAATGGTGTGCATAATACAGAGTATTCTATTGTATTCTATACTATTCTATGGATTTAAAATGTATCTCTGCCAATTATTTCGGGGAATCTAGGCGTGATGTTAAAACTGATAATTTAATGCTACGGGTGCGGGACAGTGCCAGCAGTATCTTAACCTTTTGTAGTCCATCTGCACCCCATGTGTGCATAAGGAAAAAGCCATTACATAATAGGTATATAAGCTTATATATTATATATATATATATATATATATATATAAACGTAAAAAAACATCATCCGATGGAAAAAAATCATCCTAAGTAGTTGTGAACCTATGGGGTTCACAACTAACTCCCCCCTCCTCCCCCTGGGGATTTTGGGTTTATAAATTAGTATATTATAATTATCACCTGAAGAGAACACCATTATAGATAGGGTTGATTACCCTCTTGTGCGGTACTGGACCAGTGTGCACACGGGTTACAGGCCAACAGTTTTTACCCGACTACGGCAAAGCCAAAAAGAAGGGTTATGATTTTAGCAGTCTATGTTGTTGTCTATGTTTTGTCTTATGTATGTAAGTATGTATGTATATAAGTATGTAATTACGTGTGTTCCACTGTAACGCCTAAATTACTGAACCGATTTTAATAAATGAGGTATCAATAGATTCTTAATAATGGTCCAAGTGACATAGGCTATATAAATTCTCCCTCAATTTAATATGGTGGAGTTTACACGTAAATTTCAGACCACGAAAAAATTTTTATTGAGATAAATGACATGTTTGGTATCAAAAGAAAGGTCTTGACGAGCACATTACAAATATGTATATATGTCATATTGTTTAAGTAAATAAATAAAAAAAGGTAAGTAAGTAAATAAATTGTTAAAATTAAGTAAAAGTGGAGGTAAATAATATTAATTGGTTACAGACCAACCGCGGCGAGCGTGATTTTTCAGTAGTCGGGTTTTAGTTTTTGAACTTTTACTTTTTATTAATGTTAGATAAATTTTCTAACATAGTTTTAATTCATTACTAACAATTTATGGATATTATAAGGATCAGAAATAAATGCTTAATAATAATAAAAAAAACTACTGACCTTCTTACACCTCGCAAGCGCAACGATGGTGATGAGGTTCCCAGGGATCCCCACGAGCATGAAGAGCACGCAGCACACGGAAGCGAAGCGCAGCAAAGGCTCCGGATAGTCTCGGAACAGCTCCACGGCCGCCAGCTCCGCATCAGAGCCGTACTCCGTCAGCCCCTCACCCTCGAGGCTGTAGTTGCCCCCGTCTAACTCACTCGCGAACGTACTCCTCGGTATACTCGGTAGCAGATCACCCATCGTAACAATTCACACATCATTCCTCATAGACTTCATCACTTATTTCATGTCCATGTTTACGTTGTCGGGTTTCGTTGGCGACTGATAGCGACCCTCCGTGCCGGTCAGTAAGTTGTAAGTGTGGGGGTGATAAGGCATTTTGTCGATGTGCGAGGTTATGGGTCACAGCTGCTCAGGAAGCGCTCCTATCGTCTCGTATCGCCCGCCGCTGGCCGCGCTCCGCCGTATCTGAACAGATAAATTGGTATTCGTTTATTATTAAATCAATGTAGATACAGTTATGAGAGTTACGAAAGAAGATAATGGTGTGTTTGTTTTGTGAGTCGGTGATTGTGTCCGTGAGACTATGGGGCTCATTGTGGCCATTGTCGGTTTGGGTATTTATTGCGTCTACATGACTTCTTATCGCGTTGGAGATAGTAAATTGTAATTGGTGTAACGACGTTGTTATTTATTTTCGATAAAGTTATTCTTCCTTATTTTTAAATCTGGTAGGTAAATGCCTTTTCCCTTTCAATTATTCTGATTTTGTAAAATATCATTGATAGGTAATTGACACATAATTATGATTCGTTGGAAATCCAGTCAATTGAAGTGCACTGTCTATAAGTACCTATGCATTGAACATAAAATTGGCTTTGACACGGAAGCTTGTAAATGCTTCCCTTCTCCTACTCCCAACTGCTGAAACTAGGTTTTCCGTTCCAAGGTTTTCCGACCGTAACACTTGACACTGACAGACAGATTAAAACCGCCGCGTTTTGAAGTTATTCCAAACACAACAGAGTTATTTCTTACGAAATTCACGGTAGAGACGGGTTGACTATGAACATAAATCGCTTGTACCTAATAATTTTGATGCTATGGTTTAATTTTAATTTGTCAGTATTGTAAATGTACAGTCAACAAAAGAGATATCTAGGCAGGGTAGAGTAACATATTTGTGCGTGAATTGCTTTATGGTCAATTTTATATATATTACTTTGTTTTTGCAATACTCCTACATTGTAACACACCAACACAAAATTGTATATTGTCACGAAATTGAACATGAAGCAATTCACATACATATTAGAGATCTCTTTTGTTGACTGTACCTACTAGTTTTCTATCTTCAAAGAAAGAGTACATCTAACTTAAAATATAAAATCTTACTTAGGTAAATGTAGTACGTATCTCGAAAGAGAACTCGCGACCACATGGGCGTATCAAGATCCAAGATGAAGAGTTTTCAAAACAAGTCAAGCATCCTATAAAAATCGCAAAAAAATACCTTTAAAATCTCATCATATTTTTCATAAAAATGTCGTAACTCAAGATGTACTTAAAATAAGATGCGATGAATCGATCCCGTAGTATCCAGCATCCAAGCACTTAAGGGGTTGGTATCTGGATTGCGGGAATATAAGATATTGAGAAATTGATCTTGTCTCCTGCAAATTTTTGGCATGGAATCGAGAGTTTAGGGTTAATATCTTATATGGAATAATCTTATGCTTTGACTTCTTATTAAATTGAATCTGAATTGATTATTGAAAACTACGGTCACCAATCTTTACGAATTACTTTCTTTATTTTTTTTTTCTTTCTTTCTTTTTTTTTCTTTCTTTACATTTTAAATTTTATTTTTTTTAATTTACTATATGAATACACATTAAAGATGAGATAAGCAAGTTTGAAACTTGGCAAAGTTGGCAATGGATGCTACTAATATTCTTTAGGTTACTTTAACGTAATCGGTTCCCCACAATTGCCGTGGGTTGCCAAAGTTAGACTCAACCATGTTAAACATGGAAAATGAAAATAAATAGCCGTATGTGTATTCAGAGCAAATGTTTAAAAGCAAGCACGTACGACTATTTTCATTTCATCTCAAACATGTTATGTAATCCTACGCGCATGATGTAGATACACTGCTGTAGTTGAAAAATTTAATAAAATTCTGTTTCAATTTCATTTTGTAGTGCATTGCAGTGTTTCTTCGGTAATGTCGGTGGTAAAATAACTGAGAGTGCAGTGGAACGTTAAATGAAAAGCGATGAAGACTTTCACACATTTGTTGCTAAGTTTACTGTTATTTTGCTGACAAGTCAGTATCCACTAGTCTCTAGGGTTTGTTTTGCTTTGTTTGTCATTCATAGAAAACTTTCAACGGTTTTTAGGGTTCCGTACCTCAAAAGGAAAAAAGGAACCCTTATAGGATCACTTCGTTGTCCGTCTGTCTGTCTGTCTGTCACTCTGTCAAGACCCTTTTTCTTAGGAACACGTTGAGGTATCAAGTTGAAGTCTCTTGGACCTCTAAAATAATCAAGCTAAGTCAACGCAATAAAAAAAACAGCCATTTATGCGACATATTTTGATACTCGCAAATAAATCAAATCCTACATGGTTGACCATCAGTTGACCTAGAATCATGAAATTAGGCAAGAAGGAAGGTCTCACAGCACAAGTAAAGGAAAAAGTCCGAAAACTGTTATTTTATAGTTACATCACAAAAAAAAATGCAATTACAAACTTAAATTTGCAGTTGGACAACGTGACATATATCAATTTATGGGAGAACATGTTTTTCAACTACACTGTTAAGGTTGTTTTTGAGAAAAAATCTTTTCAACTACGGAACTCTTCATTGTGCGCTGTCCGACACGCACTTGGCCAGTTTTTTTAATGGTAAGTGTTTTGTATTCTGTTCTAGTAATATTGACGTCCACTAGGTTTATCAACCTCCAAAGTGTTCCAATCATTGTCGGCCCATTTGATTAATTTCTGATATCTGTTAAGCTTCAATCAATCTGCCTAGCCTTTTCCCAACTATGTGGGGGTCGGCTTCCAGTCTAACCGGATGCAGCTGAATACTAGTATTTTACATGGAGCGGCTGCCTATCTGACCTTCACAACCAACCAACCAACTGGGTAATACGATACCCCTGGGTAAGACTGGTTGTCAGACTTTCGGGCTTCCGACGACCCGTAACGACTGTCAAAGATCCACGAATGACAGCCGGGACCAACGGCTTAACGTGCTTTCCGAGGCACGGAGAAGTCTCGGTATATAAAGATGGTCACCCATCCACGGACCGACCCCGGCAAGCGTAGCTTAACCTGATGGATCGACCCGTGCGGCTGTGGTGTGGTGTGGTGTGGTTACTTAGCCACGAGCTCCTCCGTCTGTGAAGCTTACGTGTGCGAATTCTTTTTTCCTATTTTACAGTGCGAGAGAAGACAAAATATAATAAAAACCACATAACATCACATCAATGTAACAGTGTGGAAGGTTTTTTCAGGAAAATGTGATAAGGAAGTAGGACCCAACATAAAAACTTCAAAGGTGGGTTGACATAGGGTAATCCAATTTATCATGTTCCGTAATTCCGACTACTTTTACAAATAAATGAGGCCTCGTGTAAAGAGAAAATGTAATCTAAAATGTAATGTAATCTAAATGCGTGAGGCAATGTAATCAGACGATTCCTTCCGGACATATAAATCTAACCGGCTTCAAAGTCAATGGAATTAAGAACCTTTCCTAGAAATCTAGTGAAATTGTCAATGGTGGGAAATAGATATACAACATTATTTTTAGTATATGCGAAACCTGAATATATAACTGAATCGATTCCAATAATTTTTAAACCTGTTATATTTTGCCCCAAAAATCTTTAAAAAAGGTTACAATATGGACACCGCGCGACGAACACAAGTCACTGCAGGTCATAGCGGCACTAGGCACGGGCGCACAGCGGGCGCCGCGTGGTGATCATGTTTTTGTACCGACAACCAGATAACATAACAAGCTTATAACTTTGTGATTTTTCATGATACAGTTTTGAAATTTTGTACATAGATTCTTTACATAAAAATACTAGACACGTGTTTCGTGTTTCGCATATACTTAAACTGATATAGGCTCTAGATAGTTTTGCTACAGAAGTTACAATTAGTTTACTCATACCCAGTGACCTTGAAGCTTCTAACAACCCTATAATTATTCATCCTTTTCAGTGTTTTGTCTATGGTCCTTGGTGTGGCAAGTTATTGCCCCATTGCATCTTTTGATTGTGGGCGGTGTTAAGGTGTCTGTAGTCTGCCTTAGGCATGTATTGCTGCCGGGACATGTGTGTCGCGAGCTTTGAGGATTCAGCGGCGAGTGACAGCTAATGACGGCTGTCAGATGTCAAAGTGCACCGGCGCCGTTCGGACGCATTTTCGTCTCACCGCGAAACCACGTTTTCAATCTTAATTCATCGCATCCGCTAAAATCATAAACTTTTATGTGTTATCCCGTAATCCTTGGGGATTTACTGTTCTATGGTTCAAAATTACAATAATAACCCGCGTCCGACTAATTGTGCAATATTAAAGACTTTCAAGTGACCAGTGTACGGGCAAGCAAGGTGGCCACCTGCTCAGAAGAACTCACACATCGCGACTCCACAAGAAGATCACAGCACGCAAACGCAGTCCGCGACTCAACCCGCATAGGATACACGGCTATTTACACGCCTGTCCCTCCAGTCCTTCCATTGAAAGGACTGTGAATAGTGGACCGCAGATCATATGGACTTGGCATACCTACAAGAAAAACTATATCTAAACTGTACTGTGCGGATAAAATGGCGGTTAATAAGGGCAGCCTATATTTTTATTTAATAACATCGATAAAAAATTATGAGAATATTTTCATATTGTCACGGTACAATATTATAGGGTGACTGGTAATTAGTGACCGATACTTAAACACATGATTGTACTCATGATAACAAACAACTTTTACTATGGGACCAAACCTGAAATCGCAAAAAAAAAATTAGCTGTTCCCTACATTGTTGACGAGTTATGAGAACAGGGATGATGATGTAGGGAACAGTTGATAATTTTTTCACGAATTCAGGTTTGGTCCCATAATAAAAGTTGTTTGTTATCATGAGTACAATCTTGTATTTAAGTATCGGTCACTAATTACTAGTCTCCCTATCTATATACAGGTAAAAATTTCCCGTTTTCTAACTTAAGCTTTCATTTAACTTTGGTACGGTCAGCAACAGAAGTCGGTTAACACTGCTACTTATTGACATCATCTCTAAATTAACACAAAATGATTCGATAAACTGCTTTTTTACGTTTAACTGTTAAGAGTTAATGTTCTTACAATTTAAGTAATTCTGTTCTGATTTGAATTAAATATTTCGCTTAGTAATTAAGATTAAAAAACTGCAAGTGTTAATCGACTTTTGTTGCTGACTGTACCAAACAGCGAGAGGAAAAAGTGCCCCCCAAATAGGTATTTCAATGACGCTAGGAATGAAGGATTGCCGTTATAGTAACTGTGTGTTTTTCCCTTACGTAAAATTATAAACTCAAAAAGAGATGGCAGTATTTTTATAATTTTAGGGTCGATATGAGGAGATCGTGGCTAAGTAATAACAGCCGCACGGGTTGATCTGTCAGGTTAAGCTACGCTTGCCGGGGTTGGTCCGTGGATTGGACCATCTTTACATAATGAGACTTCTCCGTGCCTCGGAAAGCACGTTAAGCCGTTGGTCCCGGCTGTCATTCGTGGATCTTTGACAGTCGTTACAGGTCGTCAGAAGCCCGAAAGTCTGACAATCAGTCTTACCAAGGGGTATCGTATTACCCAGTTAATGGGTTGTGGAGGTCAGATAGGCAGTCGCTCCATGTAAAATAATGGTATTCAGCTGCACCCGGTTAGACTGGAAGCCGACCCCAACATAGTTGGGAAAAGGCTAGGCCGATTGATTGGTGTCGATATGCCTCATATCCTCCTAACTGCGAGAGGGACCACGAAGGTCCGATGTCAAAATCGTTCCTGTCTGTGAATCGGACCTCAGTGGTCCTATCGGCTCCCGACGTTATTTTGACTGTTTTTCTATTCATAAACTGTATCTTTACTGCTCTCACTTACACTCAAGTGTAGTGTAGTGTAACTGTTTTTTCTATAGTCAAACATTTCAAGTCCATATGATTTTTAAGTCAGTGACCGCAGAGCGTGAGCATATGCTTTATCCAAGATGCCAGCTAGGAAATTCCAGCGCCATCTAGTTTTAAAATATTGACCATAGAATTAACTTGAATTGATTGAATAAAAACGTGTCTTAAACGATGTACTTACAGAAATAAACATCATGCAGTCTACCTCAATTCCTTGCAAGAGTTTACAAACTTCCTTAATTATTTTTATTAATTGAAAGGAATTTTCTAAAGTTCCGCAGAAGACAATTATGCAGAACCATAGACGTATAAAAAAAGGCGGACAGATTCTCGCTAACAAAAAACTGTGTCTATCGGAGTCAGCCAGCTCGCTGTACCTACAGGCCGGCACGCACACGTTCACATATAAGTCAACCATTCGTAATATGGTAACGTATTCGTAATATGATAAGGTATTTATATATTATAAGGTAAAAATATAGCATGTCTTGTGAAATGTGTGCGTGCCGGGCATCTAGGTACAGCGAGCTGGCTGACTCCGATAGACACAGTTTTTTGGTAGCGAGAGTCTGTCCGTCTTTTTTTATACGTCTATGTGCAGAGCTGTATAGGTCACAGCTACCAATGACTGTTTGTCTCGGCAAAAACTGAAATTTATATTAAGTAGGTAAAATAATAAACCTAGGTACCTTTTGTTCGGCATCAATTTATAAGAATTCCCTTTGTCCTACCGAATTAAAATACTTTTTTGTTGATATAAGAAATAAAACCAGAGACCATAAAGGTTCCAGAGCTCATACGAGTAGCTATTATGTTATGACTTGTCAGTTGAGAAAAAGTTGGGAAAAAGGTAAAAGGAAACCTAGGAAAGAAGGTAAGAAGGAGGAGGAGGAGGAAGAAAGTTTGGGGAAGGGAGGGGGGTTGGGGAAGAAATATTGTGTTTTTTGAAAAATTCCCAAAGAAAAATTTTCTAAATTTTTTAAGTATTTTCTTAATGAAAAGTTGTTGATAGAGAAATACCCTTAGATAAAGACACGTCAGAGGCATTGCTGTCTAACAATCGATGAAAAAAAATAAAAAAATTGCACATCCCCAAAAGGGTTAAATACAGAATGCTGTTACGTCATTTACAGGGCTGTCGCTACCCTCACAATTAATTCAAACATTCGCCCACAACAAGCTTTTAACTTGTCAGCCCTATCTCACCCAGAGCCAGTGTGTTCAGTCTATAGTTATAAAATAATTAAGATGTGATCGAATTAAGATGCCTGTAATTGAATTCGTGTAATTTGGGGTTGCTTCAAGACTGTGTCGAGGATTTTGTGAAGACGTCTTTGTTTTAGACGTAATTATTGAGTCTTTTGAATTAATAATTTGTTGAGGATTAGGTAGTGGTGGCTGTTGTTTATCTATATAAACCTTCAACTGTCATGTTAGAAACACAATTAAATTTCTTTTATTACCGACCACTACGAGGCTGATCGACAGTTGAGAGGTTGGATAAAACATTGTCTCATTCACACGAGAGGAGGTAGCTGCTGTCACTAATGACATCTGTCAGTCGCGAGATTGACGGTAAAAAAGTACAAAGTGAAGCTCAGGCCTGCCAGTGAAGAGATACGGAATCAACAGGATTCGACAGAGGCTGTTCTTCACGAGGTGAATAGATGAACGTAGTCGGGTATGAAGAAGAGATAGGCGTCTGTTCTGTTGACTGCTGAGTGGCCAGCAATTGACTTTTATATTGATTTTCTTCCTTGTGTATCTGCTAAAACGTCATGACTTGAAATGGCAACACAATCAGATTTTATTTAATAAGACCTGACAAATAGGTCAGGAAAATTCTACTAGTAAAAGAATCAAAAACATTACAACAGATACTGACTGTTAAAACACTCAAAATTAAAATTAATGTCCAAATTAATTTTCTTACCTTTGTTACTTTGACATCACAACTTTTGCGTAAGATCCTTTATTCTCTCAAAATATATTTAAGGACCCTACGAAATTAAATCTTCTTTTTGGAGACAAAATAACTTGTATTTTATTTTATTTTGTAATTCTAGGATTCATGCTGTAGGCAATGCTTTGGGCAAGCTTTATGTTTATTATCACTGTGAACAAATGAATTTATTGTTTTTTCCATAACAAGGGATGTACAGTCAACAGCAAAAGTAGATGATCAAAATCAGAAATTCAATACTAATGAACGGAGTTCGCGTTAGAACTGTGTGGCGTCGAAGTGATTCGAAAGTATGTGATTGTAAATTATACCAAACATTTACTACTAGTACAGCTGCCATATAATCAGTTTTGACTCCAAAAGTTAGAAACTCAATTCGCATCAGAACTAAGAAGTGAAAAAAAATTTCAAAACTAGTGAACAGTTAAAATCAAAAATTAAATGATGAAACTGAGGCCATGTAATCATGAGGCAAATAATTCATCCATACTTATTTTTTAATTAGCCTTGTAATTTAATTTGATATGTTTTACGGAAAAAAAGCTGAATTGGATAAAAATTTGCATATTTTAATATATGCCAAATTTCATTCAATTGAACCCCGAAAAAAGCATATTTAAAAATCATGTATTTAAATAAAGTTGATTTTATTACAGTTTTTTGGGTTTAGTAATAGTCATTTAATTTCGCCAACAGATATGTCAGCCAGATGGTGTTACGCAGATAATAGCTTTGTCTAATTGTTATTACTCTCGATCCCTTTTGGGACGAAATGGATTAACAAAAAAAAAAAATTTAATAGCCGATTCCACAGCGTTGAGTCCATAGGGTTTTCCAAACAATTTAGGGTGTAAAGGGCTTTTTCGGATTTAATAAAAGAGTTTTTATTTTTTTGTACATTAACAGGGTGTCGATTTAGTCGCCTGAATTCGTCAAGGGGGTACAAGAACTTTTCCTACGAAATCCATATCCAAATATTATTTTCATACGTAGATTGGTCAGTCTACTGTTGTACTGGAATATATGGCTAAGTAATAACAGCCGCACGAGTCGATCCATCGGGTTAAGCTACGCTTGCCAGGGTTGGTCCGTGGATGGCAGACCATCTTTACATACACTCCTCAGTGCTTTTGAAAGCTCGTTAAGCCGTTGGTCCCGGCTGTCAGTCGTGGATCTTTGGCAGTCATTACGGGTTGTCAGCAACCCTAAAGTCTGATAACTAGTCTTACGAAGGGGTATCGTATCACCCAGTGACTGGGTTGTGGAGGTCAGATAGGAAGTCGATCCATATAAAATACTGGTATTCAGCTGCATCCGGTTAGATTGGAAGCCAACCCCAACATAGTTGGGAAAAGGCTAGTCAGACGATGATGATGATGACTGTTGTATTGGATTTGATTTTTTTTTTCACTAATCGGATGAGTTTCATAGCGACAGTTGTTTAGTATGACGGGTACATGAGGTTAGAAAATCACCCTGTAGAACTAACTGCTTGTAGGTAGATGATAGCTTGTAAGGGTAATCATTGATATGATGATAGTTACCTCATAATTCATCATCATCATCATCATCACAGGTATCGCTTTTATTTTATCAATTTTTTCGTTTGTTTCAGTCCCGTACTAACCTCACAAGATCTACATTAAGTTCAACAGTACCGTCGTAGTTTTTATTTTTTACTAGCTGCGCCCCGCGGTTTTACCCGCGAAGACCGGGATAAAAGTAGTCTATGTGTTAATCCAGGGTATGAGCTATCTACATACCAAATTTTATCCAAATCGGTCCAGCCGTTTGAGCGTGAAGAATTAACAAACATACACACACTCACAAACTTTCGCCTTTATAATATTAGTGTGAGTGTGATTATTAGTATTTTTTATATTTTTTTTCTCAATGCACACTTAATTGACATTTTACTTTTGACATTGGTAGAATGGTCGACATCGGCTTTGCTTGCCACAATAAAAAATAGAATAGAAAGTCGTAAGTACATTACACAAAACCTTTATATCAACATTACGTGTGCTAATTCGCCTTCTCTTCGCTCGAGGTCTTCTCTAACAAGCAATTGCCTATATCTACAAATTAACAGAATCCATAATATTCTATGCTAGCAACTACTTAACTATTTATTAAACAGTTTAAGGCCTTCCAAGTACGGTTGGAGTTATTCAATAATAGAGCTTATGATGTTATTAAATTTCGCAGAAAATGATCTTTGAAGTTTGCTCAATAAGTAGGTGCGCTTGCTCAAAGTTTATTATTATGAAAACTATCAGCTTAGTCGAAAATCGTACTGGCAATTAAGGTAGTTTTACGTTTTGGTTGTTTGGGCCCAGTAGGTGGCCACTTTTATTGCGGTTTCAGAGGCGTTGTTGTTCAGATTGTCAAGGGGCTGGTGAGAGGACATTCTAGCAGGCAGATAGGAGCATTACCAAGTAGTTAGGCTTCGATTTTGATACATAATCAACCTATAATGTTCCCACTGCTGGGACTCAGGCCTCCTCTCTATGAGAGGAAGTGGGCATTAATCCACCACGGGCCTAGTGCGGGTTGGGGATGTTACATGTCTTCGAATTTTTGGTAATACTTAGTATTTGTCACTTGGATGTCGTATATTCTACTATCCTACTAATATTATAAATGTGAAAGTTTGTATGTTTAGATGTTTGTTACTCAATCACGCAAAAATGGCTTAACGGATTTGGATGAAATTTGGCACACAGATAAAAAGTAAAAAAGTTTATTGATTCCTATGCATATTACAAAAAGATAGATAGATAGATAGTTTATAGCTTGGATTAATAAATAGGATACTTTTTAACCCGGTAGTAGGTTCCCGTGGGGATAATTTTCGATATCCACGCGGCCGAAGCTATAGGAAGTAAATAAATAATACCAGGTTTTTTTTTCTGACCCTAACACAAAATAACTTCCCTATTTAAACACACACTTAACAGGCTATTCGACCGTCATTTTTCCTCATCAGATTTCACATCATATAGATAATGCTTTTCAGAGCTTCTATTTTTTATAGGCTGTAAAAATGAGTTGGAGAATTAACTGCTTTTGCTCTGTAATAACGATGTTAATGGGAAATGCAAGGGGGAAATAAAAACCACAACCACAGATTACTTGTAGGTACAATGCCATGTTTTTACAAATAAGGAAATGTTTTTTAAGGAAAAAGCTGTAAGAGAGAGTCGTGATGTTTCGCTGATTGCGTTTTTATTACCTTTATTTTTTATCTGTGACTTTGTCGAACGTTTTGCGATTATGCAACAACTACGGGACTGATGTAGCTATTTACTGAAACATAAAAAAGATTCGTTTTGCTAGTTTGAAAGGTTTTATAAGATTGATTCTCTGGACATCTCTAATTATAAGTACTAATAATAAAGCTGAAGCGTTTGTTTTTTTTTTTGTTTGTTTTTACGCGCTACTACCGCTGGAACTACCAATCGGATTTGAAAAATTCTTTTTGCATTTGATAGACCAATTCTTAAGGAAGGCAATAGGCATATTTAACATCACGCTATGATCTTTAGGAGCCGAGCAAAAAGAAAAAAAGTCAGAAAGTACAGTAAGCGAAAACGAAGTAATAGCGCGGGGAGGTGAGGCGACGCGACGGGGTGGGTCGGAGGAACAAATCGCGGGCAAAAGCTAGTACTATCTCATAAATTGATAATTTTATCAAAAAGAGCCAGATTACTCGTATGTAACTACTTACGCACTTAACATAAATTCTAGAACTCCTAAAATCTTATTAAGTAAATCTGTGTTCATTATAATTATTAACATTTGCTTAGCGAAATGTGAAATCCGTGATTGTAGATATAATTTTATAGTTATTTTTTATGTTGTGCCAAACGTGTATTTTCTTCTTTTTTTGGCTGTGTAAATTTAAGTTTAATTTTACCTACTTTAAATAATTTCATGTTATTATTTTTTTCAATTGTTGGTGTAAATACCTATTGCTTATACAAGGTGTAACATAAATAGCGCACAACCTCTTAAGTGGTCATTGTACTCATCATTATGAACAACTTTTACTATGGGACGAAACCTGAAATCGCGAAGAAAAAAATCAGCTGTTCAGTACATTTCTCAATATCAAACTCGTCAAAATGTAGGGAGCAGCTGATTTTTTTTTCGCGATTTCTGGTTTGGTCCCATAAAAGTTGTTGTTAATGATGAGTACAATGACCTCTTAAGAGGTTGTGCGTTATTTATGTTACACCTTGTATAAATGAGCACCTTACCTATAATGATATATTAGGTCTTTACCTATGAAATTGCCGTTCTGCAGTACTGGCCATTTCAAATCAAAATAATTTTTGTTTGGCTAAGAATTCTAATTTCAAATTAATTTTATTTTAAAAACATGGATTTTTTTTTCCAAAAGTAGTCATTTGTTTATTGATTAGTGTTACATTTTCATCGCATTTCAATCTTTTTCGTCATCATGGATACGTTAAAAATTCGAGTAATTATGGAATATGAGTACCGTCGTGGCAGCAACGCGGCACAAGCGGCACGCAACATCAACGACGTTTACGGAGCTAACACTACAAACCAACGCACCAGTTGTTATTGGTTTGCTCGCTTCCGTTCTGGAAATTTCGACCTGAAAAATGATCCTCGCGGTCGTCCGAAGACTTTGGTCGACAATGACGAATTAAAGGCGATTGTGGAAGCTGATGATACACAATCTACGGCTGAATTAGCAGCAGCTTTCGACGTTAGCGTCAAAACAATATTGGTCCATTTGCGTCAAATTGGCAAGGTAAAAAAGCTTGACAAATGGGTGCCCCACGATGTCAATGATCGCCAGCGCGAAGTACGCGTCGAGACGTGCCTTGCACTGCTCAGCAGACACACAAATGAAGGAATTTTGAACCGCATTGTTACCTGCGATGAAAAATGGATTCTGTTTGATAACCGCAAGCGCTCAGCAAGTTGGTTGGACCCTGGTTCAGCACCTAAACAATGCCCTAAACGAAAACTTACCCCTAGAAAAGTGATGGTCACTGTTTGGTGGTCTAGCGCCGGTGTGATTCATCACAGCTTCTTACCAAACGGGGTGAGCATTACTTCAGATGTGTACTGTGAAGAACTGAACACAATAATGGAGAAGCTGGCACATCTCCAACCAGCATTGGTCAATCGCTCATCTCCGCTGCTCCTGCACGACAACGCGCGACATCATACTGCACAGCAGACGGTCTCCAAGTTGCAAGAACTGGGGTTGGAAGCTCTCCGTCATCCGCCCTACTCACCAGACCTTGCGCCTACAGACTACTACTTTTTCCAGAATTTGGATAACTTCTTGGCGGGAAAAAAATTAAATACCCGAGAGGCAGTACAAAATGCCTTTGAAGAATTTTTGCCTCCCGTCCAGCTGATTTCTTTAAGAAGGGCATCAATAAACTGCCACTGCGTTGGCAAAGATGCATTGATTGCATGGGTGATTACTTCGATTAATACAAATAAAAAACGCATGAAAAAAATTCGTTTCAATTTTTTCATACAAAACGGCAATTTCATAGGTAAAGACCTATTATTTGCATGCCAAAATACGGCAAAATGTGTCATCGCACAAGAATATTTACCACCTTTTTATTACCGCACTTCAATCAATCAATCTGCCTAGCCTTTTCCCAACTATGTTGGGGTCGGCTTCCAGTCTAACCGGATGCAGCTGAATACCAGAATTTTACATGGAGCGACTGCCTATCTGACCTCCACAACCCATTAACTGGGTAATACGATACCCCTTGGTAAGACTAGTTGTCAGACTTTCGGGCTTCTGACGACCCGTAACAACTGTCAAAGATCCACGAATGACAGCCGGGACCAACGGCTTAACGTGCTTTCCGAGGCACGGAGGAGTCTCGATATGTAAAGATGGTCACCCATCCACGGACCGACCCCGGCAAGCGTAGCTTACGTATTACCGCATTTATAGCAAATAAATGACTTTGACTTTGTTACGTCAGCAACTCAGCAACACAGTGTTTTCCTCTTAATCGTATTAATATGAACTGATACGGTTACCAAAGTACTTTGTATTTACGACTAAATCTATTTACCTGTAAGTTCAAAGTACAATGCAATACTAGTTATTTTTAGTTGAATTTTTCATATCAGCATGAATTGCCATTCATAATTAGGTATATTTTGTACCCGTAGATCAACAATTCACTGTTGAATAATGATTCTTAGAAGAGGAGAGTAAAATTAAATGTCATTAAGGTAAACATGTACGTAGGGGTATGTATGTAGGTGTACATGTCACATGTACCTACGGTATAGTCTATATGTGTGTTGTGTTAGGCGATTAACACACGGCACCGCGCACCGCCGCCGCGGAGGGCGGTGGCGGTAAAGCAGATTTCGTAGCGGTGCCCCGTGCGGTAAGGCGGTTTACGCGCCTGTCTGCGCGGATGGATTTAACACGGTTTTGACCAGTTTGACCACATACACTAGCAAGAATGAACGCGCCCCGTGTGTGAGGCGCCGCCCCACCGCGCGGACGGCAGCGCGGAGGGGCGGTGGCGGTGAGAGCACCGCACGACCGCGCGGTTGGGCGGTGTATGTGTGTTACGCATCTACGGATTTACTAGAGGCCAATGCGACATGAGATCCGCTTCACCGCCTACCGCGGCGGTGCGCGGTGCCGTGTGTTAATCGCCTTACTAACAGTATATGGAATACGTCTGAAATAAATGTCTTAATTAATTATTTTTATATATACCTACTTGATCATTCTATGTACAGTGGACAATTGATGCAGCCCACTGTACCTACCTACCTATAGGACTCCTGAAATGCCCAGTTGCTAGGCATGTCATGAAATAATCACCACAACTGGCGAAAGTTATACCAAGTTCTCATAACAGTACCTATATCTTGGTAATCCTTCGAGAAAAATCACTTACAAGCCTTCTATGATATCCAAGAAAGAGAGGAGTTTAATGAGCAAGGCAGTCTGTCATAAGTACCTACCTATATTAATTATTATTACCTATCCCCCTTATTTATAAAAACTGAAACGCTTTATAAACCTATTTAAGTTATAGAACAGTAGTGCTATTCTGTAAATATCTCACCGTGAAAACATGAGTGAAGTGATCTTAAAGTGAGCTGTCAATAGTGTCAACCCCTAGCATCAGGTGGAATGACGGCTCACTTCACGCTCACTTCACCTGAGTTATCACGGTGAGATGTTTACAGAATAGCACTACTGTTTTGTTTTCTTCTTTCAAACTCAAATCATAATTCGAAAGAAATCGACAAAACACTTCTATAACTAAAATGGGTATATACGAGTAGAGCGTTTTAGTTTTTTTATGAATGGGTATCTAGTCAGTCAATTCCTATGAAACTTCTCCATTTTTTTATATCTAATTCTATTAGGTCTTTACCTATGAAATTGCCGTTTTGTATGAAAAAATTTAAACGAATTTTTTTCATGCATTTTTAATTTGTATTAATCGAAGTAATCACCCATGCAATCAATGCATCTTTGCCAACGCAGTTGCAGTTTATTGATGCCCTTCTTAAAGAAATCAGCTGGACGGGAGGCAACAAATTCTTCAAAGGCATTTTGTACTGCCTCTCGGGTATTGAATTTTTTTCCCGCCAAGAAGTTATCCAAATTCTGGAAAAAGTAGTAGTCTGTAGGCGCAAGGTCTGGTGAGTAGACCTAAAATTTAATTAGGTACCTGTACCCTAAAGAGCACGTCAGTGCTCCTTTATACCTAAACCTACATATCTTTTTTTTTTTTTTTTGTATGGGAAATCATCAAATGACTTCTCCCGCTCTGGGCGGAGCGTGTCAGACTTTTACTGACTAAAACCCACCCGTGTTCTTTCAGTTGCCCGTGCCAGGGCCAAGGTATCTCTTTCGAACTACCCGCGACCCCGGCGGCAAACCTACATACCTTGAGTTGCACCTTAACATAAAAACAAAACACCCACTAACAAGTAGAGTTCATAAACTAGATTGCATCTACGTAAACAACTCGTCATCCGTCTCCATCATTATACTCGTAAGTAGCAGTAAATGTTTCGAAAAATTAGGGGTGAAACAGAGCATAGCAATAGGGTGACAGGCAAGGATTTAAACCACTAGATTCGATTTGCCCTCACTGTACTTAGAAAAAGTATCCATAATGATACGAGTGAGCTCACAAATTATGAAATAACTTTTCCATGACAATCAAGTCAAGTCACTGTGTCATGAGTGTTAAAGGTGTCAGTACGAAACAGAAACGCGACTGCCTTTTGACGCGGTAGGGCGAATCTAACGATTTAAATCTTTGGGGACAGCCATTTTCAATTAGGCACGGGAAAAAATGCGTGGGGTGTGTTAACTAGAGCCTGTATGCCCGTAAACATTATCACGGTCTCATTGTATATCGTCTTTATAAATTTTATGGCTGCGAAACAAGCGGGGTTGAGCCTAAGTTTATGGACCTGGGTTTAAGGAGATTGCAAATGATTGGATTGTTATAGTGATGAAGCGAGATTACTGCAGAAGTGCTTAGTGCAGTACGAGGCGGACGGAATTTGTTTTAGAACCTTTTTACAGTTGCTGAAGCGTGGTTGATGTATGGAAAAATACTTACGTTGTGTTTGTCTCAATCACATACTAAAAAAAAAGTTGATATAAATCAATGCAACAGAAATTGTAACACTGCTATAATGTCACAAGAAAAAGTTACAAAAACTAAAAACTAGTGACATTCTTCAAAATATTTTCTCCAATATTATTATTTATTAACTCTTCATCACTATCATACAGGATAAAAAATAGGATAGGGGAGGTGTTTATAGATTAAAATAAAAATTAGGTAACATAAGTATACTCGTATCTTAGAAGAGCCGCACTAAGTATTTAATTTTGTTTTTGAATTTCGTTGGCGCGCTTTTGTCGCTGCAACGACCGCTGAATTTCGAAGCTTCCTTCATTCTTTAACAACCAGCTAACAACTGAACTAATATTAAATACCTTGTTAATTTAATAATACTTAACCTACTTAGTAGCAGTACTTAAGTAGCTAAAGTAGGTGAATTGGCTCTAAACAGGCAGTAACTCGTAAGCTCAAGACAAGTGTAATAAGGCGAGTAGGTTAACGTTATAGCGTGACCATTATTGTATGACATTTCGAGGTGGCGCTAGTGATAAGGGCAAGTGTCAATCATCTGTCAAATTCAGTACATTTTGGAGTTCAGTTCTGTATTCCGCCGCAGTTCGATTTATAGTGGGCGTTTGGTGTTGGCGTTAATATTAAGCTGTAGCATAAGCGTAATCAGCCTATAGCGTTCCCACTGTTGGTACACAGGCTTCTTCTCTGTAAGAAGGAGTGGGTTGTTATCCACAACGCGGGCCCAATGCGGGTTGGTATATGTCACATGTCTTCGGATTTTTGATTCTAGGACACCGGTTTCCTCTCGATGTTTTCCTTCACCGTTTTGAGAGCAGTGGTGATGAAATTATTTACACAAAGTATGGCGCCTGTCAGGGTTCGAACCCGCGATTCGTAGTCGGGGCCGTTACCACTGGGTCATCACTGTTCTATATTAAGTGCACAAGTTTGGACTCTGGTACCCTACATAGTTTTGTGTGGGTGCTCGAATTGCTTATTAATTAAACGTTTACATAGTTTCTAAACTCTAAGGCGTGGTTCAAGGTAAGAGCACTTGTAAGTCAGGTAAGTGTTAGTATATTGCCCTGAAACTTCTGAAAACTTGTGTTAGTTATGCAATGAAGAACGCTTCTTAGCATAGCTTCCTGAATACTTTAAAAGTTTAAACCTTAGGTAGCTTAGTTTCACATAAAATTGGTGATTCTTTGTACAGTCCTAAACGAGTACCTACGTAAGTACATCGTCTAGCTTTTAAAATGTGATTGACGACGTGTAAAAGTGTTTGTACAAACTTACAGAAATAAAATCATATATCATTACATAGAACAGCTGCTGTTGTTTTGTAACTTCCAATATTTTTAACCTTCTTTTATTGATGTGTGTGACATCTTTCCTCTCACTTTCCTGCAATCTGTGGGAATGATTTCGTGAGAAGGGACGGATGTGACGGAAGTCTGTAACAGGAAATGAAAATATTTTTCTAAAAGTTTTGAGTGACAGACAGAAATGTTGGTTGTAATTTGGCATGGAACTAGAAAGTACTTTTACCAAGGTGAGATGTCAGAAGTTTCACAGCGACTATTGTAATGGCTCCTCTTCACAATCGGCTAACATAGACGGATACCTGAAAAACTAAACTAAACCACTGAACGGTTTTTGATAAAATTTGGCATGGAGATAGATGGCATCCTGGGGAAGGACATAGGCTACTTTTTATCTCAAAAATAATCCCTAAGGGGTGTGATAAAGGGGGATGAAAGTTTATGATCGCCAATTGTGAAGAGGCGCCATTAGGCTCGCTCGTTTTTTTATTTACTTCATCCGCATCTAAGCTTATTCCCTAGCGATTTAAACTAAACGGATGCAGGTTACATGACTCATTACTAAACTTATCCCAGTTTTGGATGAGACCCAAACCAGTGGAGTAATTGCCTAACCCACTAAAAATGACAATTGATCGCAATTTGTTTCATTTGACAGTTCGCTTAGGTTCATTGCGTTATTAATCTTGTTGAGCAGACAAAATTTTCAAACCTATGAAACAATGGATTAGCAATATCCTTCAAATCTCTCGGATTGTGATTGAAAGCGTGTTACGCAATTAGGATGCTGGCCATTAAACCCTAACATTACAGCACAATATTTACATGTAAGCACCCACGTCACGGCCTCTGCTCCGACCCTGTAAATCACGCTAATTTCGGGGCCTGCACTTAGGGATGTCCACCGACCTAATTCCGGTTTTTAGGTCGAGAGCTAGCAGTGTTAATGAATTATTGTTTACCATACCAATGCCATTATTAGGCTGTAAAAGATGAGTCCGTTTGTCGCGTGACGTCAGTCTGTACCTATTTCGTTTGTAGGTACTTGCATACATCTTGTGTGAGTTGTAGTGATTTACGTTTTGTGTTGTGTTGGGGAAGTGCGTAAGGGAAATTCTGTTGCGTGGGTTTGTAATTGTTGTTTGTGAAAAATTGTTTACTTAGTGAGATTTCACTAACTGGAGCTATTTATATTACGTAGCTGGTAAAATGAGCGTAGGAATAAACGAATTTGGTGTTAACACAAATTTTTCCCGGTTTTCCCCACTTAGGTGATTTCTAAAAGGAAATATACAACGTCGTTTTGCAGTAGGTAGGTATTGAAGTTTACTATGGGTCACTTGAAAATTTTTTCGCGATTACGATGTTGGTCCCATGGATAAAGTTGTTCGGTTTGATGTTATGTACCACGCCCTGAAATTTGACGAGGATGCAAAACGACACGTTGTATACAGTTAATTGTGAATTGAAATTGTAAAATGAACTCTATTATCGTAGAAGCTAATTATTCTTTTAGATTAACAATACATTATCGAGCACTTATAAGTACCTACTAATTTAAAGTGGATGGGTGGGTGTAAATAATAAATTTTAATGATAAATTATTTTATTTCTGTAAGTAGGTTTGTACAAAACTTTTTACACGTCAATCATATTTTTTAAAAACTAGACGAGGTCGGCGTTTCCTATCTGACTACTGAGAGAAGAAAGGCCGAAACAAACTCAGAGGTCACAGTATCTTTTAAAGTCCAGACATAATCTTGGTCAGTGTACTGTAGGTACACCTCTGCCTAACCCTTCGAGGACTACAGGCGTGATGTTATGTTATGTAATACTAGCTTTTCCCAGCGGCTTCGCCCGCGTGGATGTCGGAAAATATCCCACGGGAACGTACTACCGGGAATTCCTTCCTTATTCCTTGTCTACATTATAAAGGGAACCTCTGCGCAAAATTTCAGCTTTCTAAGTCCAAGGGCTGGGCGTTGATGAGTCAGTCAATCAGTCAGTCAGGACTTCTCTTTTTATTTATATAGATAGATAGATTTAAATTGTGAACGCATTATCTGTACCAATTATTAAAATAAAGTCGCTTTTCGTGTGTCTATGTGGCCGCGTTGTTCTTCTAAACTACGCAAAGGATTTTGATGCGGTTTTCACTATCATTTAGAGAATATATTCCGGAAGGTTTATCTGTACAATACATTAATATTTAACTTATATATTATATAGAAACCATGTTTTGTCAAGTCGTGAAAACCGTGCGAAGCAGTAGTGCTATTCTGTAAATATCTCACCGTGAAAACATGAGTGAAGTGATCTTAAAGTGAGCTGTCAATAGTGTCAACCCTAGCGTCAGGTGGAATGACGGCTCACTTCACGCTCACTTCACCTGAGTTATCACGGCGAGATATTTACAGAATAGCACTACTGGGCCGAGGCGCTAGTGTTTTACTAAACATATCTTTCGCAAGTTTTGCTTACTCACAGACAAGGTAAACGTGCATATTAACGACATAAAGGCACCGCTCATCGCACGACACGCGGTACATTTGTGTCGCGTGCGATTTGCGTCAGGTGTCCCGGTGTTGCGTCTGTTTGTAGGAGCCTTTACCGCTGAAAAAGCGAAGCTTCCACGATAATGCGTGAATTTATTAACGACATTATTATGCCACCACACGCTGTGGGAAAGTAATTTAGACGTTATATCCGACGCATGCAAATATTGAACTCCGGGAAGTTATCGAAAGGGAATATGAGAAAAAGTTTGTGTGTGACTATTGGTATGCGGACGAAACCGCTGATAGAACCTGGTTTACGGTTTTGCCCGCAGTTTCGGTTTGTTTTGCGTATCGAAGATATTTTTAGTACAGACCTAGTACAAAATACCCATGTGTCAAATAGAAAGATGATTAGTTCGATCGTAGCGTAAAGGCACCGCAAACCACAAATACCTATCATAGGGCCATAACTTTATTGCTTACTTAAGTAAATAAACCTATAGGTAAATAAGGAAAGTACAGTTACCTACCTATAAACTTACATGGGCTCGTGACTAAATAATAACAGCCGGCATACCGAGGTCGGTCCGTGGATGTGTGACCATCCATTACATATCTAGACCCCTCCGAGCTTCGGAATGCACGCTGGTCCCGGCATATCATTTTTTGTATATCGTTGACAATTCTTACGGGTTGTCAGAAACCCGAAAATCTGTCAACCAGTCTTACCAAAGAGTATCGTATTACCCAGTTACTTGGTGGTGGAGATCAGATAGTCAGTCGCTCCATGTAAAATACTGGTAGTCAGTAAAAAAAAAAAGCAGTGGAGTGGTATGGTGGCAACTCCATACCACTCCACTGCCTTTTTGGACTGGATGCAAATCCAGTTACACTGGAAACCGACCCCAACATAGTTGTGAAAAGGTTAGGCAGATGATGACATGAAAGGAAAACCAAATACAAAAATATACCTATTCACACACAATACAATTATGATATGCATTTATTACCGACTGCAGTTTCTATTATACGCACAAAAAACTCGCCGCATCCGATTCTATTCGAAAAGTTATCAAGTTTAGTTCAATGCACATTCATCCGAGAATCGATAATCGTTGCAGCAAATGAATCGAGTGGAAACGCAAAGAAGAAAGCGGTTAAATAAGAAAAAAGGGTGCCAAGAAAATTACTGCTTTTGTTTTATAGTGGAGAGTGTCAGTATTATTCATAGATAAAATGTATAGGCAAGATCACCCTCTTGAGCAGAGAAGTATAAGTGTAGTGTAGGCATAAGTGTGTGCCTTGCGTTTTCGAGTACTACTTACCTTTTTGAAGGACATTCCGGTATAGTCAATTATGCGTTCGAGGGATAAGGATGTTAGGACAATGTTTGGAAGTGGGCATTGTTGCCAACGTATTGAGGAAATCATAATATATTCTCAAGATCGGTTTGTTACAGGTAGGATGACTGGATACGGAATGCGGAGTAAATAATTGGGGGAGCCATCTCCAGCAGCAGACTGCGGTGGTAGGCCGAGGTAAACGAACGAATACGTGTTTTGCGAATTTAATCCTTAATACTACTATGCTCGGACTTTTAATTAGCTGCAGTAAAATTACACTTCTTAACCATCATTTCGTTAAAAATGTACCATTTGATAGCGAAATGTCAGTAGAAGTGTCATTTTACTGCAGCTAATTAAAAGTCCGACCATAGAAATTGCTGAACTGTCGGAACTGTCAGGAACGCATTATCTCGACGGCCGGACTGTAATTGTTCCTAACTAACTTTTGCCCGCGGCTTCGCCCGCGTGGATGTCGGAAAATATCCCACGTGAACGTACTACCGGGAAATCCTTCGTTATTCTTTTACTACGTTATAAAGGGAACCTCTCTGCAAAACTTCAGCTTTCTAGGCTAGCTTTCCAAGGGTTTGGGCTGGGCGTTGATGAGTCAGTCAGTCAATCAGTCAGTTAGGACAGGAGGAGTCAGGAGGGCTCATAAACAAACTATACCGAAGATAATTTGTACACTTATGTACCTACAGGTAGGTATACTTTGATTCAAACTTAAGGCGAGTATTGCCGCCAGTTAGCGCCACCATTGGAAAAAAATCATAAGTCTGGAGATATGGAACATTTTGAAATTTCCTATGCTCATATTTTTAGTCAGATGGGGTATATTTTTTTGACCACACCTAACTCCTCATCTGATTAAAAATGTGAGCATAGTAAATTTTAAAATGTTCCATATCTCCAGACTTATGATTTTTCCTCAATGTTGGCGCCAGTTGGCGGCACCGCTCGCCTTAATGGCGGCTCGGAAGTTAGCTGCGAGTGCAGACCGTATAGGTACAGTCAAGTCGACATTAACTTTGGTTCCATTTAGTTAAACTCGATAAAATTTTTTGTTACATAAGATTTTTTTAAGATTTAGCTCCATTATGTTTGAATCGTACTATAATTGCACTCGCAGCTAATTTCCGAGCCGCCATTAAGTTTGAAACGAACTATACGTTGAAGTTCATAGTGCGAAAAACTATCTCACAACATATTTGCTCCAAGGATGGAGTAGTCTGAGTTTAATAGTTCAGCAAGTTTCAGCACCGTTATTTCACAACGTCAGGGTCTTTGACGATCCGCGGTGGGCGCTGAAGCAGCTGGACCGGGAGCTCCTCCTGGAAGCCTCGATCGTGCAGGCCTGGGTGTCACCACCGGACAGGCCTGCTGACATCAACGACGAGGCGGAGTGGTTCCGGGAGGCCATGTCCGAAATATGTGACGTGGCAATGCCCCGGGTCCAGCCCGGACGCGCTTGGCGCCAGGTGTACTGGTGGTCGCCGGAGCTGACGGCTCTGCGCGAGGCGTGCGTTGCTGCGCGGCACCGGTACACCAGGCAACGCAGGCTCCGTATTCGCCCACCGGATACGGAAGCCATTCAGGCGGAGCTGTACGAGGGGTACAGAGCGGCGAAGACCGCCCTCCGAGCGGAGATCTCGCGGGCCAGGGGTCTGGCTCGCGAGGAGTCGCTGGGGACTCTGAACAGAGACCCGTGGGGACGCCCCTATAAAATGGTGCGGGATAAACTCCGCCCATGGGCTCCCCCGCTGACGCAGAGTCTCCGGCCGCAGCTCGTGGAGGACGTGGTGAGCGCTCTGTTCCCTTCGCGAGGGGAACATACTCCCCCGCCCATGGCTCCGCCTCCTGCGGTGCCCGATGCGGACCACATCACCGACGACGACGACGATGCTCCGGAAGTGACCGAGGTAGAGCTGAGAGCGGCGGTACGTAGGCTGAGTGCCAAAAATACCGCCCCAGGACCCGACGGCTTGCCAAGAAGAGTTTGGGTTCTGGCCTTTGGGGCTCTCGGGCCTCGACTAGGGGGGCTCCTAAGCGCATGCTTGGAGAGGGGCCAGTTCCCACTTCGTTGGAAGACAGGGAAACTGGTCCTCATTAAGAAGCCGGGGCGCCCTGCGGACTCTCCGTCCGCTTACCGGCCCATCGTGCTGCTCGACGAGGTGGGCAAGCTCTTTGAAAGAGTCATTGCAGACCGCCTCGTCGGGTGGCTGGTGCAGGAGGGGCCGGATTTGGCGGAGAGCCAGTTTGGTTTCCGCAGGGGGCGCTCTACGGTGGACGCCATCATGCGCGTGCGAGCCCTCACGACGGGGGATGCTGTGGCCCGGGGTGGGGTCGTCTTGGCGGTGTCTCTAGACATCGCCAACACCATCAATACCCTGCCCTGGAGTTGCATCAGGGAGGCACTCCGGTATCACCGGGTGCCAACCCACCTCCGTCGAGTGGTCGAGGCCTATTTGACGGACAGGGCCGTCATCTACCCCGGTCATCAGGGAGAGTGGAACCGGCGAGAGATGTCGTGCGGTGTCCCACAGGGATCGGTCCTGGGGCCACATCTGTGGGACATCGGGTACGACTGGGTGCTGCGCGCCGACCTCCCTAGCGGCGTCAGCGTTGTATGTTACGCTGACGACACGCTGGTCCTGGCGCAGGGGAGGTCGCACCAGGCGGCGGCTGAACTAGCGACACGCGGGGTTGCGACAATCGTAGAGAGGATCCGGCAGTTGGGACTCGAGGTGGCCCTGCACAAGTCCGAGGTCATGTGTTTTCATGGTCCTCGGAACGCGCCACCGTCGGGTTCCCAAATAACGGTAGGAGGGGTTCACATCGGGGTTGAGTCGACGATGAAGTACCTGGGACTCGTCCTCGACAGCCGGTGGAACTTCGTGGAGCACTTCCGACGTTTGGCTCCCAGACTGGAGCGGGCCGGGGCTGCCTTGAAGCGGCTCCTGCCCAATCTGGGGGCTCCAAACGCCTCCTGCCGGAGGCTTTACGCGGGGGTCGTGCGGTCCATGGCCCTTTACGGGGCACTGGTGTGGGCGCGTTCCCTGAGGCTGCGACCAGCCCGCCGGTTGAACGCGTCCCAGAGGGTCATGGCTATCCGGCTAGTCCGGGGATACCGCACGGTCTCCTGTGAGGCGGCGTGCCTCCTTGCCGGATTACCGCCATGGGATCTGGAGGCAAAAGTCCTCGCGCACGTGTGGGAGTGGCGCGAGGAGGTGAAACGCCGGGGCGTAACTCCGCTGCCGCGAGAAATCACGGTACAGCGGACAGAGCTCCGGCGGGATCTCATGGCGACATGGAGAGTGCGATTGTCGCAACCCAGCGCTGGGCACGCCACAATTGCGGCGATAAGTCCCCTCTTTGAGGAGTGGTTGGAGAGGCGCCACGGCGTCCTCACCTTCCGCCTGACGCAGGTCCTCACCGGACACGGTTGTTTCGGGAGGTTCCTGTTTCGGATAAGGCGGGAGGAAACGCCCGGGTGTCACCATTGTGTGGATCGCCCGGAGGACACGGTGGAGCATACAGTGGAGGTCTGCCCGGCTTGGGCGGAGCACCGCCGTGTTCTCACGGAGGCGATCGGCGGCGGCGATCTCTCGCGTCCAAACCTGGTCCAGGCCATGGTGCGGAGCGAGAGTGCATGGGAAGCCGTCACCTCCTTCTGCGAAGCAGTAATGCTCGCGAAGGAGGAAGCGGAACGCGTGAGGGAGAGGCAACAGCCGCGCCCTCGCGCCCCTAGCCGCCGTAGGAGACGCCCTGGGCGGCGGGAATCGATTGCCGATTCCCGGCCACCGTAGGCGCGGGCTTGCGGAAGACGAGTAATGGGCAGCTCGCCGTCCGGTAAGGACCAGGCCCGGGTCGACGGCGCGTTGTGTTCCACGCGCGCCTCAAAGAGATGTCAGCAGTGACGGGGTCAATTGGGCCGATGCCGCCGGGGTCGCGGGTAGTTCGAAAGAGATACCGTGGCCCTGGCACGGGCAGCTGAAGGAACATGGGTGGGTTTTAGTCAGTAAAAGTCTGACACGCCCTCCCGCCTCTGCCCAGAGCGGGAGAAGTCATTTGATGATTTCCCATCCACAAAAAAAAAAAAAAAAGGGTCTTTGACGAAGTTACTTACCAGACAAATAAAGTACTGTAAGTAAAGGATGCACTATGGTAGCCCGTGAAATTCAAATTTTCTTGCGTTTTATGCAATTTGCAGGTCCGTGTCAGGTTGTATCTTGGTCAAAATATGATACGCGGCAATAAAACATAAGTTAGATTGTGCAGAGTCGTTAGATTTCGTTCGTTCGATGAATCTGCACGTAATCTAACTTAGAGATATGTATTGATGATTTTCATGGTTAAAGTTATATCAATACATATGTTTTATTGCCGCGTATCATATTTTGATCAAGATACAACCTGACACGGTCCTGCTAATTACAAAAAACCCAAAAAAAAATATTTTCGAGGGCATCCCCCTTAATAATAATAAACCCTTTAATTATATTTTATTTATTTATATATATTTAGTATTCAAGGCATTACCAATCCTCTAAACAAAAATATTAATTACATTGCAGATATCACTATTCATTATCGATATGACGAACACGATTTCGCACGCAAGCATCTCGCTTCGCCATCGCTTTGATTGATTGTGACTCAATTACCTATATGTTTTTCCTTGAAAAGGAACACGAGAAATGATACATAATTACTTAGCAAAGTGCGGAGCTCTATTTTCTATCCAAGCAAGGGGTTGCAATTACGCTGGAGAAATAACAGGAACAAACATACAAACAAACAAACCCCATACAATCAAATAAACGTGGGAGTATGAAGCTAACGCCCCTGCCTACCTCACTAGGTCGCAGGCGTGACGTTTGTTCTATTAACTGATTCTAGGTTTATGTACACAAGTGGGTGAAGCTGTAGGGTTCATTTCCTTCTGCAACCCAGATTAACTCAAACATTACTGTGAATGGGTGACGTCATCTACAATTGTAATTCTGGGGCATATTGAACGTCATCTAACTAAGAACTGAACTCGTTTGCGTCAAGGGACTCAATTCTGGAAATGGTAGGGTTTAAAATTATAGCTGTGCTTTTGGTTGTTAGATGTTAGATTTAATAGGGAATCGCAACACGAGTTTTTGTTAGAGTGTATGAATACAGTGTAGCCAGTGTATAATATACACTATTATACACTGGCTACACTACTATTATACACTCATATTATGAGTGTATGAGTGTGTGTAGTGTGTGTGTGTGTGTGTGTGTGTGTGTGTGTGTGTGTGTGTGTGTGTGTGTGTGTGTGTGTGTGTGTGTGTGTGTGTGTGTGTGTGTGTGTGTGTGTGTGTGTGTGTGTGTGTAGAGTGTGTGTGTCTTTTTTGTTTTTTGAATTCATGGTTTGATCCAGTGATGCTTTTTTAATTAAACAGTGTTTCACGTATAACTCTAATGTTCCTATAATATTATATTATGCCTAGTATATTGTCCGTCGCAACAATGTGTAATTGTTGTAAAATAGAATTCTTTAAAATCAAAGTGAAACTTTTAAAAACTTAATATTAATAAAAATATATACAAGTATATAAAAAGGGACCCACATAATCATAGACTATCAAAAGATTCGTCCACATTGCTGTCAACAAGAAAAGTGCCCAAAAGGCTGGCAGCATTGCCAGGTTGTATGAAACCTAACTTTAACATTTCATTGTAAGATCAAATCGCCCAACACGAAAAAGCCAGACAATCAAAACTTTTTTGTATAACAATTTAACGGCTTCACGAACACATAACCTATGCATCGTACGTGAATCGATCAACTCCTAAGATACGAATCAACACATCAATATCATCGGGTCGCTCTCGACTCAGCACGTCTACCAAACATTTACCGAGGAAAACGCTTCAGATTTTCAACGAAAACTTCGCCAACTTCCACAAGTCCAAACAGATATTGCTGTGACTTAGATTTCAATTATGATCTGAAAGACGGATTGTGACTTATAAATAACAAATAATGTCTTTGTCAGATTCACTGTTGAAAGCAAACATCTAGTTTTATGGAACATTGTATGAGTTTTTATGATATTTCTCGCGCAGGGATGCGATTTTTGTGAGGATAATATTTTATAGCATATTAGCTTGTACCTTTAAAGGAGTTATATCCCTGAAGGGTGGTTCATATCTTAGTATTATTGGGGATTGTGGTCACTGAGTTAAATGAAAATAGTGTTTTTCTTTGTTTTCGTTGTCTCTAATGTTATTATTAACTTATTATTAGTTAGGAATTCATTTTATTTTTCAAATAGCGACACGCAGATACCACTAATTCTTCAGCTAATTTTTAACCTCCTAGCCCAAACTTAAACTTTCTCAAATCTAGGAAAATCACGTTGGTACAAAAGTTGTGCGCTTAATAGGAGCATCCTATTCAGCTCGTAACGTTAGCGCACAGCCTCACATTATTCCTCTTCTAAAATGCAAATACTCGTACCTGAGAGCCTAGTAGGTACTCATATCTCTATATACAGGAGCTTTTACCGTTTCCTCCTCACTCCCTACACAGAAAATAGATCAGTACAGAAGGCCAAGACCATACAATGAGCGAAAACGCATTCACACATACACGCGTCACGTACAGCGAGTGCAAGCGCACTCGCGACTGGCATTTGTTGGTAACCGCCGCCGTAAGTACTCGTGTATGTGTGCGTGTGCATGTTTTCACTCGTTGTATAGAGTTGATCTTCTGTAATATTCTGTGCCCAACAGTTAGATAAATCTAGGATGTACGTATTCGTGTTCATGCATGTAGTTTCCCGTTGTGCCGTTAAATTCAGTCGGTTGGAGTAGTGCCAGTAAACTAGGATTAATGGAATCTTTTAGTTGAAGATTTGTGAGTGAATTTGCATTGAATTGATTTGAGTGTTTTACGGACTGTGCTTGAGTGTCGTGTATCATATTTTGGTGATCCGTTTTTGCTTGCAATGCATAAAAATACCTACTTACATCATTAAAATAGAGTAAAATTAATATACTGATAGGGAGGTTTCCTGAGTAAAAAAAAAAAATATTTAGGCCGTAAATCAGCTAAACAAAATTAGACACGATTTTTTGCTTTATCATATTAATAAAAAAATACTTGGGAAAAAAACGCATTAATATTGGGGAGTGGGGGCTCGCTACGTCACAAATAAACAAAACAAACTAGGTACTTATAAAATCTAGCAAGCAGTGACGTTATGCCACATTTTAACTCAATATATCGCCGTTATCTTTTAATTACGCAAAAAAAAGAAAAAAATACGTGTCCAACATTTTTTAATAACACAGATGACGGACAAAAAACTATTTTTAATCATCATCCCTATTGTCTGGTTATTTATTATTTAACTTAACACTGTTAGGTTAAATAATAAATAATTAAATTATAAATTAAGCCAGCAGCCAGCAGTCTGTGGGCTAATCATACCCAAAAAGCAGACAGCACACTGCGCATTCAATATAATAACGCCTTCAGGGCGCTGTTGAGGCTTCCACCTTACTGTAGTGCGTCAGGGATGTTCGCGGATGCGCACACTGATGATTATTTCGCGATTATGCGCAAAAAAGTGGCATCAGTGATACGTAGATTGAGGGGAAGCAGCAATAGCATTCTGAAGGTGTTTGCAGAAAGGCTAGAAGGGCCTACAATGGATAGATTTATCAAACTGCATGTCAGACATGGGACTTGATGAATCTTCCTCCTCTTATCTTGGCTGTATTTTTAGTGTGTATTTGTGTTTTTATTGTGTATTTGTGTTTTTATTGTTGTACTCACGTGTGTTTAAGTGTTACTACTAACATAGTTTTTCAAGTTTGTACTGATTACTAACACGCTATGGGCCGTCAACGCCTGAAAATAAACGATTTTTATTTTTTATTAATTAAATTATAAATTAGTTAAATCATAATTAAATAATAAATGTCCGTCATCTAGGTTATTAAAAAATGTTGGAAATGTATTTTTTAAGTAATCAAAAGATTATTGTATACAACGGTATTAAAAACAGTTTATCATCAAAATACATACATAGATGTGAACATGAAACTCAATATATTTATTGCTTCCACATGTTAACACACAAACTCCACTTTACTTAATAACATTTTGAGAACCATTAGCAATATTAAAATTCATACTAATATAGAATAAAACAACAGCACATTACCGTTTTAACCTTTCGTTAAAATTCTCTTAATACGGATAAATTAACCCGTAGCTTCAGCTTCAGTTAGAGTGCTAGTTATTGATTTAGCCATTTAGCCACTGTACTTAAAGCAATTCCAGAGGAAACTACTAACTAGGTTAATATTAGCTTTTCATTGCATTGGAGAGTAAGGCCTAGCCCGCACTTGCCGATTCCCGGCCAACGTAGGCGCGGGTTTGCGGACGACGAGTAATGGGCAGCTCGCCGTCCGGTAAGGACCAGGCCCGGGTCGACGGCGCGTTGTGTTCTACGCGCGCCTCAAAGAGATGTCAGCAGTGACGGGGTCAATTGGGCCGGTGCCGCCGGGGTCGCGGGTAGTTCGAAAGAGATACCGTGGCCCTGGCACGGGCAACTGAAGGATCATGGGTGGGTTTTAGTCAGTAAAAGTCTGACACGCCCTCCCGCTCTGCCCAGAGCGGGAGAAGTCATTTGATGATTTCCCATCCACAAAAAAAAAAAAAAAAAAAAAAGGCCTAGCCCGCACTGCGAAATCTCACCGCGCGATTTTTATTCGCGCGGTTTATATTCAGTGTACGGTGATGAAACTAAAACGTATTGCGATTTTTGTCAGTTTCTCAGTAGAGATGCATGTCAAAAATGGATAATAGAACTAATAAAATATATTTCTTTATTTATTTATAAATTGCCTTCCACAATCTTACCTTACTAATTCTATCGTGGTATTTCGCATCAAACTTGTCCCACAGGGGAAGTCTCATATGTATAGCGGTGTACTACTGAGCGGTGAGCGTCCATTCGCGCGATTTTTATTTATTTATGCAAGGAGCGTCATACAACCCCATAACCCCAAAAAATATTCGCGCGAATTAAATTCGCACCGCATCGTGTCAATTCTGTATCAAACCGCGCGCGAATTTTAAGTAACCGTGTATATAAGATACCATGTGTACTGAATTGCAATAAAAAAAATCTTGCGATTTTTTATCGCAGTGTGGGCTAGGCCTTAATTAGCTAATTAACCTCAATTTTAATGGAAAATAGCTGAGTTTATTTTACACTGTAATGTAAAGCTAGCTACTAAATAGCTACTGATTGTTGAAAAGTTGTTTAATTAAATTACTTTTGCTATGTGTATTTTACAGCCGACCTTGTATATGGGTTGTGGAAAGTAAATTGCAGACATATTGAATTCTGTTGCATATTTAGGTATTATTTTGTGATTAATTTTATGGTGAGTCCGATTTACTTACAATTGGTAAATATAGCCTCATGATGTAGATTTAAAAACTTCAGGACTTAAAAGTTACTACTTACTAGATTTAGTCCCGCTTGCACCAAAAATTCCGTTGAGCTCTAAACGTATTTAGAAAACCATTCTGTCTCCGTCATCTTTAAACGAAAGACTGAAACTGAACGATGGTATAACTACGGTTGTTAACCGCGGCTAACCGTAGTTAAAACATCGCTCATTTTGATGGAAGCGGGCTTGAAAATAGGTATAAAGTTTTAAAACATTAATAAAACCAGTTAAGTGCATCGGTGTTAATGTTTACTAGCCTGCAATATTTTTATGCTCGCCAACGGCGCCCTCCATGCCTAATCACTACCCTACCAAACCATGTATTCACTTTTCCACTCACATGTACCTACATGTTGTGAACTTCACGCAGTGTACAGTCACGTCCAGTGTATCTTAGCACCCGCTGAGATCGACACATTGGCGCCTGAAACAGGGATTTTCTACGCCCATACAGCGGGGTCAATGCCCTCTGCCCTTAAAATACAACATAATAATATTATTAACATTGAAAAGCGATTGTGTCCCGATAACGTGATTTGTTCCAGTCTGTTTCTTTTTCTGACTATTGAATTAATACAATATTGAGTGTCTTGTCTCTTTCACACAGAGATTACTTTTCGAGAAAAGAAAATATTTTTTTCATTTATTTCGTGGAAGGACCAATGAACGCGTAGTCCGCTTGATCTAATACACCTACTTACAATGTGATACTTATTTGAGACTCTTTGATCGCACCTAGTTAAAAAACATTGCTGAATCGTAATTGGCAGCAAGCAGGTAGGTACAGATGTGAAGAGCACAATGCACCCAGGAGACCTATTGTAATTGACTAAAGTCCAGACGACCTTGGTAGTCCATGTTTTAGGACTGACGACAGGACTAAATACAGTCAGGGAAATTAATTGCTGAGCAAATTGACACTTACGTCAATTTGCTGTGCTAGAGCTATTTCATACAATTGTCAAAATAATGACAGTTTTGATTAGGTACTTACGGACGGAGGAGCTCGAGGCTAAGTAATAACAGCCGCACGGGTCGATCCATCTGGTTAAGCTACGCTTGCCGGGGTCGGTCCGTGGATCTTTACATACCGAGATGCCTCCGTGCCGCGGAAAGCACGTTAAACCGTTGGTCCCGGCTGTCATTCGTGGATCTTTGACAGTCGTTACGGGTCGTCAGAAGCCCGAAACTCTGACAACCAGCTTTACCAAGGGGTATCGTATTACCAAGTTATTGGGTTGTGGAGGTCAGATAGGCAGTCGCTCCATGACACACACACACACACACACACTGCATACTGATATTCAGCTGCATCTGGTTAGACTGGAAGCCGACCCCGACATAATTGAGAAAAGGCTAGGCAGATTGCTTGATTACTTACGGACAATTTAGGTCGGTAGTCAATCTTAACAATTAATAACCCTTAGGGCCAATTTCACGATGTCCGATTAGCCACTACTCACCGAATAAATTCAAAAATGGAACAGATTTTGTATGAAATTATCTGACAAGTAAGTTAATAGGCACTTAATCATAGGTGGTGAAACAGGCCCTAAGTTTACTTGGCGACAGATCCAACATTCAATGCTTCCGATAGTTCCAAGTATTTTTTTTGTTTTTGTTTTTTATTTTAGAAGGACAATTATAAAAAAGAAATAAATAACGAAACTAATAAGCAAAATGTGTGGTACATCATTATTATTTACTATAGCTTAGCCACACAATAAGATAATGTCGTCTAAACAATATTTTATTTCACAAAAGCAATGAACTTACAGACGGTCTGCTCCATTTTATCTCTCTGGAGACTTGAGCTCGATATGGTTTTAGAATTTATTAGTTTATTATAAAAATATGGTCTGGCTTAGTAGTTGTGCCACGGAGGTTAGATCCTAACAGAGACTAAGCTTTCTACAATCAAGCTGCGAATCACTAAACAAACACTTCCACACAATGGGAATAACGGACAGTCCTCTGTGCAGGGCCTGCCTGGTGGCTGAGGAAACCGTAACGCATGTGCTCTTTGATT
The DNA here is from genome assembly GCA_946251885.1 of Cosmia pyralina. Lineage (NCBI taxonomy): Eukaryota > Metazoa > Arthropoda > Insecta > Lepidoptera > Noctuidae > Cosmia > Cosmia pyralina. The sequence continues at coordinate 16,932,868 of OX276355.1, forward strand.
GCACAGGCGTCACCCAGATGTTTACCAACTTCTTCTATCGTATTACGTATATTTATTAGAATATTTCAGTCGTCGTAAACATTATTTACCGGGCAATAGGGCAATACCATCGTAAAAAAATTGCCAGTCAGCAAAGCCAGGCTCAAATGCCTTAATCGGCCTAGCCTTTTCCCAACTACGTTGGGGTCGGCTTCCAGTCTAACCGGAACATTAATATTTTACATGGAGCCTATCTGACCTCTACAAGCTAGTTACTGGGTAATACATAAGCACTTGGTAAGACTGGTTATCAGACTTTTGGGCTATCCCGTAACGATTGAATCAGTCTATAATATTTTATTTATTTGTAAGTTATAAGTTTATTTTGGCCATAATTAATGCAAAGCTGTGTTAAAATTGTAGCCTGTTTAAAAACTATTTGAATATTATGTTATGTTAATAAGAAATAGCATTTTGATCAATTCATCATTGGCACCGGTGCTGGCGCGCGTCGATATAATAATTATTAAATCTCTTCAATTATTTGAACAAACTTAATCATAGTCCATGACCCAGTTTCCGTGTCTATGTGAACTAATTGTTAGTCCTATTCAATAACAAATATTTGCAGTATCCTTTGCAACCAGAAACCCCATCATAATATTATTATGTAGGTACATTTAGCACGAAAACATACACCAAGTTTGGTTTCGGCCGAAACTAAAATGTTGGGGTAAAGACCAACATTTTAGTTTTAAAGGTAGGGCAGTCCTTATATTCGCAATTAAAGTTTCGCTACTCATAGCTAATGACGACGGGTGTTATGATGCCTATGAGTAGCGAAACTTTGACAACTAGTTTATTTTATTATTTGACAACTAGTTTATTTTATTATTTGACAACTAGTTTATTGGCCTGAGTTATGATCAGGCTTTCAGTTTGCGGATGTTCTGTTGTATCTAAGATCGGATTTTTAATTAGCTGCGGTAACATGACACTTCTACTGTAATTTTTATAAGAAGTGTCATTTTTACTGCAGCTAATTAAAACTCCGAGCCAACTGGATCAGCCAAATAATTTTATTTCTCTTTTTTTCTTCTCTCTCGTACACACTTGTTTTTCTAGCTCACTTTAGACATTGGCAGAATAGTCGACATCGGCTTTGCTTGCCATTTATTAAAAATAGAAAAGAAAAGTCCGAGCAGAAGTCTCTGTTTGAATATCTACTCATGTTTGTTCGTAAATTGTGTAGGTTTTACGGAATACTAATCAGTACTCAAATTAACTTGGTAGTGGTTCTTTAACTGTAAGATTCTAGTTGTAATCTGAATACTGAAATCAAGTAAATATTTGTAAGTCTTGAAGGATCACTATATAGTTGGGTTTACTTGAAATTGAAATGCTAATTTTCGAGTAAAGTCTAGTTCAATAATACACGTGTAAAAGGCTAACGTACTTTAAATAAGTCAAATTGATGAAATAGGTTGAGTTTGCAGTAGCAATAAGTTAAATCTACACTTAGTTGATCATAATTAGCGATAGGAACATGATTGGGACTAGCATAGCACTTTGCCATTTTGACAATACATAAAATCCATTTCTTCATTTTGAATGTAATGTACCAACCAAGTAGATCTATTTTATCTCAGTTCCTATTTATATAGATAGCCCAAATGAACATATAATTAAGTTGTAAGTTGTAATTATAATTTAGTTTAATTAAATATTGAGTTGTAATTTAATGGGAAAATCTGACAAGATTCCTACGGAACAGACTTAGTCTAATGCAGGAACTCTGGAAATTGCTCATTTGTTAAATTCTAAGAAAACTCAAATGATTTAGCTGCGGTACATATTCTGTAACCCTTATTTTTCTTTTTAGATTTAAATAATTTTATTCTCATAAGAACTTAAATAACAGTACACTTACATAAAATAAATTATCATATTTGCCTCTGGGGTGTTTTTAATATTCTTATTCGTTATTCATCTGGCCTTTTCCTATGTTGAAGTCGGCTTCCAGTCTAAATGGATGCAGCTGAATACCAGTATTTTACATGGAGCGTCTGCCTATCTGACCTCCACAACCCCGTTACTGGGTAATACGATACCTCTTGGTAAGATTCGGGCTTCTGACGACTTGAAGAATGACGCAACGGCTTAACGTTCTCGGTACCTATGTAAAGATGGTCACCCATTCATGGACCGACCGCGGTAAGCGTAGCTTAATCTGATCGATGGACCCGTGCGGCTGTGCTACGTAGCCACGAGCCCCTTCTTATTCTTTATTGAACTGTTAAAATAAAAGCGAGTATCATAACAATTCTCGTTATACTCTCGCAATTAGGCTACTGAACTCATATTACACATTTATTGCACTTAACTTGCTCTTTCAAGAGTAATAAATGTCTAATATGCGGTGTTCCGTCCAATTGGCACAAACCTGAAGCACAGAATATACCCTTTAAATGTATTTTTGCTGTTGGAACGTCAATAGCAATAAATTAACACATTTATAGCTGGTACAGAAGATATAACTATACTTCTTAATAACAATAGACAAGCTAATACTAAAATATCTATATTAACATTAATACGTCCATCTACATACTACATTTCAGAGTACGGAGCTACTGCCCATGCAGTTATGTACGAACAAGTTTTTTAGGCATCGAAAAATTCATTCGCATTGCTGTCAATGGGAAAAGTGCCCAAAAAGCTGGCAGTATTACCACGTTGGATGGCAATATTTGGGCCAGCCCTCTGGTCACGTCAAGAGATTGAATTGAATTGAAATGACGGTCTCCAAAGTTGCACTGTACGTATATTTAAATATCGTCAACTGTCGAGGCTATTTCAATGCACCCTATTTTTTAACCGACTTCAAAAAGGAGGAGGTTCTCAATTCGTCGGAACCTTTTTTTTTTATTTTTTTTTTTATGTATGTTCCCCGATTACTGGAAGATGGCTGGACCGATTTGGGTTTTTTTTGTTTTATTCGAGAGGGCTTTTAGCTTCAATAATACGTATTTTTTCCACACTTTTATATGGATGATGTTCTAGTTTGTTTTGCAGGTATTGGTATTAGAATTTGTGTGGGGTAGGTTCCACAACTAAAAAGTGAAAAATAAAAACTTTTTTACAAAAAAAATACAACCGACTTCCAAAAATAACACTACAAAGTGAAAAATAACTTTAATTTCGGAAGTCGGTGGCAAAAAACGAAAATACATTTAACTAGACACCGACTTCCGAAATTAAAGTTATTTTTCACTTTGTAGTGTTGTTTTTGGAAGTCGGTTGTATTTTTTTGTAAAAAAGTTTTTTATTGTGTACAGACAACAGCACTACAGGTTATACGAAACTGTCAAATTTCTCCAATTGATTTTAAACCTTCAAATGTTAACAGTTAAGTTCAACATCGAATGAGAAAATTTGACAGTTTGTAGTAACTTGACCTGCTGCTGAGTGTATTATTTACCTGAAATGACGACACCGTGTCTGCTTTCATGATAACGGTGTATAAGTAGACTGTTTACGTATCAGCATCTTCAGTCCGGTATACGGTTAAGTTAGCTATGAATAACTTTGCCCCTAATATTGTTTAATCATGGGTGTCTTTGGTAGAAATATTCATTGAGTTTGCTTACTGGCCTTTATGTCAAAGGGATTTCCGTAAATTTTATTATTGGTGTGGAAAATCATTAAAACAATGCATGTTTTTGTTCAGGAATAACGGGTCGGATCTAGTAGGCATCGTTTGGCAGGGGGAGGAGGGTAAAAGGAGTGAAAGCAGGTTGGGGTTGGGTCCTTGATTATATAACGCTACCACTCTTATTACAAAGTAATGCATATTTTTCGAGAAATTAATAAAAGTTGTTTCTAACCTCAAATCAGATAAATAGTGATGCGAAACGTTGAAATGGGTGATTGACAACTAAATCTGTACCAGTTTATTGTCTGTGCTGTAAAATGTTGTGCAATATAGTTGAAACGAAACGTTTAAAAAATAAACTAAGTATGCCATTTGCGTCATGTGTCAGTGTCATTTGTTTGTTTTATCTATTTTTTATAACAACCTAGAAATCCTGCTCAGAAGGAAGTTACTTCTTCGTTAGAATATGTTATAAAACTAAATCGGGGCCTCCCGACTCCACGTAGTCTTTTGGCTGCTACCCTTAGAGTAAATAAAAAATCCGGAGGCGCGGAGGGAGAGCAGCCCCCCCCCCATCTGTAACAAAGCTTAGGTACCGCAGTAACGAAGCTGCGGAGGTGAGCATGAGTGTCTATCCTTTGTTACCTACGTAAGATCGAAGGGGCTGCACTTCCCGCAACGCCGGAGAGAGAGAGGAGAGAGTTAGGTTACAATAATTAGTTTTTCTCAAGAACGGTGCGTTACCTTTTCATGGGAGCGGTACCAGGAGAGTGGGGGCACCAGCTCCTACCCGCCCCACACCCCCACCACCCCCTTCCTCCTGCCAAACGATACTAGATTTCAACCGACTTAGTTGACGTGTTATTGGGTTTTTCTATCTGGAATTGCCCGGAGTCTGGATTTGTGCCTGGTTGACGGCAATAAGGTCGCCCCCTGTTACATGGGACTAAAACATAACTGGCGAAATGTGGGTGTACTACAAGCACATCTCTGCCCATCCCTCCATGGAAAATAGGCGTGGTGTTATGTTATTATATCTTTTTAAGAAGTGTTTTTGTTTTACTTAAGATATTAACACTTAACCCGTCGCGCGCTAATTAGCAGACACAATTGAAATTCTATTGTTATCTGTACACATGGTGTACAATCGACATTTTAAGAGTTACATAAACAATTATTTTCCAGGAAAACCTTAATATTTCCAGGGGCCGTTAAAAACTGGGACAGGGAGGCTTTCCGATCCGTATTTCCCATTTATTTGTAAACAGACCTAAATCCCTTGATCTAAAACCGGGGTCCTTGTGATTTGTGCCCATTATCACATCCTTGTACTACATTTTCAAAAGGTTAATATGTTAATATAATAAAAAAGCGGGTCTATTGTCCTGCCAATGTGGTACAGGGAAATCGTGACGAAATCTATTTATATGTAAATGAGAAATAAATAAATTTGATTTTAGGAAAGATACAAGTCAAGACACAACGAAGGCTCTGGGAAGAGTGCATGATTAGGCTATCTGTACATGGCGCTGGAGCCGCACTGGGGCGGGGTGCTAGGTACTCGTTGCGCTACTATTAACTCGGTATCAGTGTACACGCGGCTCCGGTGCGGCGCGGGGCATAGGCGATATTCATTCGTATACACAAACATGCGGTCCGGCGTCATGTACAGGAAGCCTTATTATGTGGCGGGAATCAATTGACTAGTTGTTCAAAATTACACCGGACTTACTTGCTGAAAAGACGAGTGAGCTCACTTCCACATGTTGTGTTTGTTAACTTGAGTGCACGGAGTTTTAAGTTGAAAATGTAGTGTGTGTGTGTGTGTGTGTGTGTGTGTGTGTGTGTGTGTGTGTGTGTGAGTGTGTGTAGTGTGTGTGTGTAGTGTGTGTGTGTTTTGTGTGTTTGTGTTGTTGTGTTATAGGTACTACTATAATTAAATACTTCACAAGTGATTGCAGTGCTAATCTATGTTAAATATGAATGTTTAATAAACATTAATCTTCCGGAATAAATTCTCTAAAATTAGTATAGTTTAGAAGAACTAAGCGGTCACACAGACATTAGATATTATGTAGCGTCTAAGATGATGAATGAATGTGAATGAATTAATAAAATTTAATGATATTAAATTTTAGGTTATGTTGCTGTGACCAACCACGCGCGAGCCGAGTTGGTTGCAGTAACTAAGTCAGAGCACCCCGACAAAATGGGTTAGGTTAGGTTAGAACTGTGACCAACCGCATGCGTGCTGAGTGAGCGAAGTGAGCGATGCCGCGGCAGCGGCCGGCGAGCACTACTTCCAAAGGCTTAATTATACGCCTAATTAAACCAGTAGACTGCGACATATCTATATCCACATCTATACATTAACCCCCTTATTCATAAACAACTAAAGCGCTCTATAAACCTATTTTATAGAAGTGTCTTGTCAATTTCTTTCGAATTATGATTTGAGTTTGAAAGAAGAAGACAAAACACTTCTACTATCTTTTCGCTATTAAATGGGAACATTTTATAAAGTCCGTGCATTAGTACAGTAATCTATAGGTATATATAAAAATCAATTGCAAACTCAAGAACGGCTGGGCCGATTTGAATTTTTTTTGTTTTTTTCTCCTCTTTACTGGGGTGGTTTAAAAGAAAAAAAAATTTGGAAAAAAAAAAGAAATTGATATTTTGACAAGACAACGTCTGGCGGGTCAGCTAGTAAAACATTGAAATATTTGTTGCTGTAATATAGCTTTGTTTTAGGGATGGGCCGAAATTCGGTTCACATTCGGTTCAACCGAAATTCGGCAGCTTGAACCGAACTTCGGCATTCGGCCGAAATTCGGTTCAGATGCCGAACATTCGGCACAAGAAAAATAATACCTACTTGCACTATTTTGACTGTAATTCAATAGAATTAGAATAGCATTACTGTAAAATAAAATTATGTCTTTTACTCAGTCATTGTCATTTATTTTAGATATGAAGATTGTAAATGTAAACCTTAAATTAAATTACAGTTTTTCTTATTAGTTTTGAAAATCTTTGCCTAATTAATTAGAGATACTATTACAAAAATGAAATAAACTTAGTATTCTTCTAAAAACATCTGGATTACAATTCGTAAATTGAATAAAAAAATCACGTTTTTGGTTCACAAACTAAACATTCATTAACATCAAATATTTTTTTACTACAAAGGGTATAGGTCAAATTAAACAATCAAATTAAGGTGGATGTTCCAAGGTAGCCCACGAAATTCAAATTTTCTTGCGTTTTTTGCAATTAGCAAGTTAGTGTCAGGTTGTATATTGATTAAAATATGGTTTGCGACCGCAACAACTTACTCCACTTATAAGTGGAGTAAGTAGAAGTTATAACAATTATTTTTGTTCAATGTAAACAATCGCACGCGACACGCCGATGACGTATTTGCTAATGACCGGCCGGCTCCGGGCCACGCGGTGGGGGCGGGGTAGATACATCTAGCAATAATATTGAAGTAAATGCAAGTCACGACGTGTCGCTCTCGAGAAAGCGCTTGAAATTGAACCGAAGTTCGGCCGAACTTTTAATTGTAACCGAATGTTCGGCCGAAGTTCGGATTCGGTTCAAACCACATTCGGCCCATCTCTACTTTGTTTACTTACTATACCGAGTTCATCAAGGGTCCCGTATATATATGGTAATCATGTTTGTTTACGCAAACAAATTGAGTCGTAGGAGCTACAGGATGTTAATTTTCATCACCCGCCCTGATCGTCTTTTGCCCTTTGTTGTATAAAGGGTATTACGAACACCCTTGTCCCTCATCGTTACCCACATCGTAACACGTAAATAAATATATTTTGGTGTTACTGTTTAGAACTTTATACAGGGGTATTTAAGGATTGTTTCTGATATAAACTTGGTTTTATAATAATGTTCTTGATGATAAGATTATAAGAACCTAGCTGGTTGAATTGTTGGTCAGGAGTCGGCAACCTGCGGCTCTTTCGATATAAAGTTTCGGCTCTTCGGTTAGCCGACGTTCGCGCGGACGTAAAATATCGCGGCGGGATTTTATCGCACACTGAATTTTCAACTCTCGTTGTTGAGCCGAGCGTTGGGAATTCAACTTAACAACAACAGAGTGCATTCTAGCGCGTCGAAAAAACACACTGTTGGATTTTCAACTCTCGGCGCTAAGCAGAGCGTTGAAAATCCAGTGCGCAAAATAAAATCGCCGCGATATTTTTACGTCCGTGCGAACGTCGACTTACACTTTCAAAATGCATTGGCTTTGCATCCCGCAAAGCCAATGCTCCATTGATGTAACTATCATATTGATGTACCCATTCATGTAAGTCAATACACGCTAACATAATAGGAGGATAGTAAATTATTATAGTAGGATTATCTATGTTTCCCTAATAAGTAATTAGAGGTTATGATATAGTACACATACACAATCATTTCGTCAGTTGTGTTTCAAGCCCCATGTCATGAGATTGGAGCCTATGACCTGGCAAAAATCTAAACATCGGGATGCATCTGAGAGTTTTCTAAGGAAAATAACTGTTGTTTATATACAGGATGGTCCAAATAGTGACGTCAAAAAGAAAAATCTGAATTCCTCATACCCAGGGGTATTTGAAAATACTCCATGTATGTTCCGCGATTTTATGTACTATTCGAGTAATTTTTGTTTTTGTAATTATTTAGAGTTTTCTGCCGGTGGAGCTTCAAAAATTCATCTTTTTTGTAGTGTGTATTTTTCAGTTTTTTTTTGTGACATGAAAGTTGCATTCAAGATGACAATATCACAAAAAAATACTGAAAAAAAAGCTATGAATTTTTGAAGCTCCACCGGCAGAAAACGATACAAGAGGCGTAAACTTAATGTTTTTCTGTGTATGTTCTACGAACTATCTATATAAATAAAAAGAGAAGTCCTGACTGACTGGCTCATCAACGCCCAGCCCAAATATTTTAACCTAGAAAGCTGAAAGGGAATTGTCTATACTTGGCCATTTTTAAACACGATGCTATACAAAAAAATAATTTACCAATAATTAAATTCTATTTTAGTAAATATCTGATGCAAATAACTTTGTATCAATCAGCACTGCAAAAAAACATTTATTTTTAGTATCGGATTTGATGCTACACATGAACGGCATTGGATTTGGTTTCAGTGTCGCCAAACCAAAACTACATAAAACAACAAATTCAAATCGATTTGAAATACAGTGCAATCTTTCCACTGTATTTAACATAGTTTTCATTAAATAACATAATTAAAAATGCCAATAAATTATATGAATGATTTAAGACATGGGAAATGATAAACTATCGTTTTATACATTATTTCGTACTTCTAACGTTTTGATCGATTTCAAATGAATCGATATATTTGTTTTTTTTTTTTTATATGGCAACACGATGCTTAAAAAATGTTGTGTCAATTTGTCAAAATGACAGTTATCATTCGCCATAGATAATACACTAGTAAAGTAATATCATTCGCTTTGGTTTCTTGCATCGTGAGTGGTTTTTTATATCGTGAGTATCGTTTCCGAGGCTAAAGATATAGAGATTTAATTCTAATTGCATGTGGAACGTATCAATTGAAACAAGCTCGTTCTTACTATGGAGAACACAAGGCGATGGAGGCGATGGTTCCTATACTATTGGGCTGTGCAGAAATACTGCCAGCAACTTACTGGAAGGTTTCCCGCTCCCTTCAGCCAACTGAAGTTTATTGCATGAGAAAATACAGAGCAGACACATCAGCAGAAAAAGATATTTTATTTATATAATGTATGCAAATAACACTGAAGGGAGGGCAGCAATAAAACAATATTGCTGCAACTGTATGGTGGGCCGTAGAACAATAGGTTGCTGTGCACATAATTATTATGACCATTATTTGGTTTTTAAGTTGGGCAAGGTATCAGGAACATATAAATCCACCTGCCCAGTTCCTCGACCATGTTCTTTTAACATATGAATCTGGTGAATAAATATATTTTTTTTTTAAAAAACAAGTTTTATTTCATACATAACCTGTTTCAATTAAATGTTAAAAACTAATCTAAATATACATCTTGATACAAAACTAGGTTTATATCCTCATTTCTACTGATATGAGCTATTAAATCAATCACATAATATTAGCTGAACTGTTTGTTTATGAGTGGCCAAAGTCCTATAGAAATTGGACAATCCCCTTTGCACAGAGGTTACCTTTATAATGTAGACAAGGAATAAGGAAGGATTTCCCGGCAGTACATTCCCGTGGGATATTTTCCGACATCCACGCGGGCGAAGCTGCAGGCAAAAGCTCGTAAATAATACTATAACAAAATGTAAAAATAAAATATCACAAAAACTGTCCATAGTTGTTGTTGTTGTGTTAGTTATTATTTTTTGTACACTAGGTATAACTTTAAGACAGCTTTGTGAAGAGAGAATAAATTATACATTATTATTTATTATTATTATAGTTCAGAGAGGAACTTACAACCACCAGGTTTGTAAAGCAGTCGTCGAACTGCTAAGCTATTTGCTTTGTTGAAAGTTGACTAAAATACCGTCCTTATATTTATACGTCATGATTGACTGCTTAGTTCCAGAAAAGTATAGCGTGATGATAATCATTTAAAAAGTTAAATCTGTAGCTACGAGTACCTTCAATGTTCTAACCGTTTAGCTCGACTTTTTACGTAATTTGCGGTAAACTATAGAGGAATACAAACATAATGCAATATTGCCCATCCCCCATAGCAAGTAGCATGATAATTTACAGTATAATGACCAGATTTAAATCTATACAAAATTTGAACAAAATCTATCTGGTAGTATTTGCGTGATGCTGGAACATACATTCAGACAAATAGATAGACATACAAAAATTAAAAAAAACTATATTTTCGGCATTAGAATCGTTTCCATACCTCGAAATAATTACTTTTTTTTTGATATTCAATGTACCTACAGTTTTGATTTCGATACGGTTTTATTTAACCTAATGTGTTCAATGGACAATAAGTAGGTAAATCTGACCACAATTTATGACTTCCATACAATATAATCAATATTAATGTGCGTCAGGATTGAGGAGTCACCTCTGCGGTAATACCTAATTGTTTTTGTAGTTCCTACCGATTCTATTGAAATAAAATGTCAGCAGTGACGGGGTCAATTGGGCCGATGCCGCCGGGGTCGCGGGTAGTTCGAAAGAGATACCGTGGCCCTGGCACGGGCAGCTGAAGGAGCATGGGTGGGTTTTAGTCAGTAAAAGTCTGACACGCTCTCCCGCTCTGCCCAGAGCGGGCGAAGTCATTTGATGATTTCCCATCCACAACAATGTCTAAAGAGGTGCTAGATCTCCGAGATGAATTATTCAAAACTATATAGCTGACCCAATAGACGTTGGCTTGTCCAAACAATAATTCTTTCAAAATTCCCATAGAAAATGCACTTTCAGTTTTCCCAAATTTCCCGGCAACTTTTCCAATTTTTCTCTTTATACCTTCTTTGGACTTCAAAAAATATTTGAAAAACAAAAAATAAAATTGCCGAATTGTTCCAGTGTTCTCGAGTTTTGCGCTTAGTAACACATTTAGCCATTCATTTTTATTTATACAGACAGATTAGAACAAATTTGAATAAAATGATCTGGTAATTAGGCCTTATTGGGTTTTTTCATCAGAAATTTCTTCTGGATTAGTGCGCGGTTGATGGCAGCAGGCTCGCCTCCTACTACACATACATAACTGGTGAAATGTGGGTGTAGGCTAATAATAGGTACACTTCTGTTAAACCCTTCGGGGAAAACAGGCGTTATGTTATGTAAACTATTATTAAACTTATCACGCGGTAGTGAAACAGATAAGCTGAAACTTGAAATTAGCCTCTGGCGCCCCAAAAATAGCTCTACAAATACGACGTACCCTAATATAATCTTCTTCTATCTCAAGTTCTTGTCATACTGTCAACTTGAATGTGTCATTCAAACTGTCCTAAACTGGATTTGAGTGTAAGGACGCATTAGACACACACTTAGTAAGGACAATAATAGCGTAGCCTAGGACCTAACTACATTGTCTGGTACTTACGTAAACGTGTGACGGAAAATTGTATATGACGCCTGGAATATAATATAACTTGTAAATGTTGGTACATTTTGCCAGTAGGCATTTGTTCTATTCACTGAGAAGGCCCAAGAGAGATTATGTGACTATAGTATGCCTCTCAGCCTCTCATCTATATTATAACGTCTCATTCATACATATGTTAACAATGGAGTTTACCGGAAGCTTCGGCTCAAGAGAGTGCTGTGTGTTTGTCACTTGTTAAAGCCATCTTGAAGACAAAGCGATCAATCGGTGACAAGACAAACACTTCACACATCCATCTCGCGACAAAGTTTTCAGCAAGGAACTCCATTTGCAGCTCAATGAAAGTAACAAACACTTATCGCCATCTACGCGGAACTAATTTGGCAATTTTCTTCCCCATGTTCCATGTAATATCGGGCGAACCTATGGCGAGGAGGGTAGACTATGTTATTTAAATAATAATGTTTTTCTGAATAGTCCCGAAAAAAAAACATCTATATTAGCCGATCAGTCCTGCTATCAGCAGCCTGCACGAAATCAAGTGCAAAAAAACCAATGCAGAAAAATTGTCCCTATGAGATAAGCGCGAACGCGCGAAGTAGAAGGTAAACCTAACGTTTACCTAACGTAAACCTAACGTAAACGTAACGTAAACCTAATGTAAACGTAAAGTAAAGGAACGAAAAACAATTAAATTAGAAAGCACTCGTTTCGTACATAACCAAGTTTTAAGGACTTTATTCATAATAAGGGTGACACTAATAATGCAATGTGTCGCAAAAATTCTAACCAAAATGCTATAGGATACAAAAGGACAAAATATTATGTTATTTTATTTATTATTTTATATTATTTTATTTTTTAATATTATATTATTAAAATAAAATATTACAGAAAAACAATCTACATTACATTTCCAAACAGATTAAGTTTATTTGTAACTCATGGAAATGAAAATAATTTGACAGTGTACAACAACACGACATTCGAAGTAAATAGTATTCTCTACTTCAATAATTATATTCAAAATACTCTAACGAAGACATAATCTAATCTCGACCTTATTCCCTAGAACATAAGATGATAAGACGGTGCTGGGACAATTCGTCACGAAGCGACTAGGGCTGATAGTTACGTTCGGGTCGTTTAATTCTCTACGCCTATACTCGTATGCCATTGGAACGAACGTCTTTACTAGCTTCCTTATAGTCAATGTTATACGTCCGGCTCACATATAACTTTGACTATTTCATTTGATTTAGGGGTACCTACCTATACGTACCAAGTTTTGGTAAAATGAGTAAAGTTAACTTTAACTGCTTGATGTACAGACCCCAGCACATCAAGCTACTACAATCTGTCAAATTTCTTTAATAGATTTTCATCTTTATCGCTAAAGCATTAGGTTCAAGGTTGATTGGGAAAATTTGACAGTTTCGGGTGGCTTAATCTCCTGGCGTCTGTACTTTGAAATACAAAATAATGTAAAGTTTGTCATATATTTATAACTTTTTAGTAAGCGCTATCTTCGATGAAAGAACTAGAGGAGGAATCTCTACAGTTCTAGTTTGTTCGAGCCCATAGTCTGCAAATTGTGGATTATAGTTTCTATTTCATCAAAAATCACCAGTTCCCCTTGTTACAACTATCTCTTGGTTGATTCAGCTGAAGAATTCTACCAAGTAGCTACGAGTATGTTAGTTTACCAAAAATTGTTTTACACCTGAAAAAACATTCACAACAAAATCAAGTTATCAAAAAGGCTGGGTTTATGCAAGCCAGGCTGAAGAATATAATAATGAAATTATAGTACAATACAACTATTTTCTTAATGTCCCTCGGCAAACTTCGTGTTTCGTCAGTCGTCGGATTTCTATCAGTTGCCCTTTGCACGTGGTGCAGACCGGACACTCTCAATCGACTTGGAAGTATATGAGTTGGTCCGGTCTGTTCCAAGTGCAAAGGGCAAGGTACTTCATGTGAGAGATTTTGCGCAACAAAAATATTTAGGCACAAACGTAATAGAATCGAAATAAATTTATTCCAAAACGACTCCGGACTCGGTGCTACAAGTTAGAGAAAACTTGTTAAAATAAACGTGGAAACGTACAACAGACAGACAACAGACAGATAGACAGACAGCAGAGACACTTTTGCAATTATAATAATTTATTAGTTTTATAATTACAAAAGTAAGTTGATCGATCAGGTTAAGCTACGCTTGCCGCGGTTATTATCCTCCCAGTATGATTGGATTTATGTATGAATATGTAAAATGGATGGATTGGATGGTTGCCTGGTTGGATTTTTGTTTTTTTTTTGGATGGATGGATGTATTTATGTACGTTGTATCTTGCAATAAGTTAGAAAGAAGCATGCCAATCCATGTTTCCTGTGGCCATGTATCAAGCTTTTTATTGAAAGTGATATTATTATTGAACTAATTACAGTGAAATACTCGTACTCCAAATTAGGTTAGCTAATTAGTAAATTAATATCTATAAATATGAGTGATATTCATGAATTAATCATAAGCAGTAATTAAAATAATATTATTATTATTATTTATTTATTATTTATTTATTAACTCATCATCACTATCATTACAGGATGTTCCTAATTCAATAGTGTGGCCATAATTACAGTTTTATTATTGGTATTTACCATAACATATTCTGTACATTGTGGTTTTTGTGAACTCACTCAGAGAACAGGTAAAGAGATCTATGCTATCTGCTACGTCATTAAGTACACGCAAGGTACGCGTTATAGGGGCTTTACGCAGTAGATTGGTTCTACTACTGGGCACCGCCAATAGACGTGGCCGTCGTCTTCGCAACACATAGTTGTCGGGCACACACAGGTTTATTTCTTTTAATATACCTGGGTTTGAAGTCTTGCCACGCAATAATTTAAAAATATAGGTAGCAAGAGCTATGTCCCTCCTTGTTTCCAATTTATTGTATCCCACCATGCCTATAACAAACAAAGTGGGATACATCAATGGATAAAATTGATATACACCATACTACCTTAGATAAAGAAACCTAGTAAATTTATTTTGTATACGCTCCAGCATGAGACTGTATTTAGCTTCATGCGGAGCCCATATGATTGCGTTACATTCTAGCTGACTTCTTACCAACGCATTGTACAAAGAAGTTAGCGCAGTGATGCTTGTAAAACCCTCTGCTCTTCTTAGGACGAAACCTAGGCTCCTATAGGCTTTTTTTACAAACATTTACGATGTGATTACGAAATGCCAGGTCTGAGTCAAGGCGTACTCCCAAATCACGCACCGTTTCTGTTCTTTTCAATAACGTGTTGTCCACTCTATAGTCGTATTTCTTGGGCATTTTCATCCTACTAAAAGTTATTATCGAACACTTTGACGTATTAAACACCAACTTATTCTTCTTTCCCCATTCAACAACCCTGTCAATGTCTTCCTGTAAGCGCTCAACGTACTTCAGCAAACAACAGACACTTGGCATTCCTGACGACCTCGGGCAAGTAATTTACCATTATTATAAATTGAAGGGGTCCTATATTACTGCCCTGACTTACGCCTGACCTCGTTAAATAGGGCTCAGATTTGTACCCAGCATATTCTACATACTGCTTTCTGTTACTCATATGATCAGCAAAGAATTTCAACAATTTAGGAGTGCATCCGACTGCTGCAAGCTTTGTCAATAACATTTTATTGACAAAGCTATTAAGCTATTAAGCCATTTTATCAAAAAGCTTTTGATTTGGTCGATAATGACATTTCATTATCGACCAAATCAAAAGCTTTTTTAAAATCAAAGTATGCCGCATCGACCTGCACTCCTAAATCAACGCTAGGAACCACATATGCCATAAAATTCAGCAGATTTGTAGTCGTGCTACGATCCGGCCTAAACCCATGCTGTGAGTCGGACAACGTGACTGAAACCTGGTTTAAGATACACTGATGGATTACTGACTCAAATACCTTCGCTGGTACCGACAGCACCGCCACCGGCCTATACCCACTAACCTCACTCCCTGCTTCTCCCTTAGGTACTGCTATTACTCGTCGTATTGATTTAGTAAAGCAGCCCAATAATTATTTGCTAAACAAAGTATATGTTATTAATTGAACGTGACTGCTTTCGGAACAATACAAACTACAAATGTTGTGAACATAAGTCATTCATTACAAAATAAACTTTTTCACCCTAGTAATGTCGAAAAAGTTTATGACCCAAATAAGATTTGGGCTGAGTCCGCCGGTAGATGCCGAATTATATAACTTGTTTACATTTTCTTGAGCTTCTCAATAACACCCATTTCCAAAGGTTGCAACACGTGGATTCATAACATCAAGAAAATTATGTTTTTGACTTTTGTTTAAGAGTCTCTGTATGGAAATGATTGTTTTTCTCTATAACGCCTACACTATTTGAAGTGGCTAATATGGCCTCGGCGAAATTAATTGAAACGAGTTACAAAGTCTTGGAGTTTAATTTGTGTGTAAAGGCGCAATTCCACTGCTAGGAGGGGGGCTTCATTTGTTTGACAGCCACGCATCTTTAATCTTCACACATAATAGTACAATACGTTCCCACTGCTGGGGCGCAAGCCACAACACCACGCGGGCCCAGTGTGCGTTAATGGGTATCACATGTCTTCGAATTTTTGGTTCCAGGACATGCCGGTTTCCTCACGATGTTATACGTACCTTCAACGTTTTGAGAGCAGTGGTGATAAAATAATTTTCACAAAGTAATCTTCACACATCTTCATCATTATCATTTCAGCCCAAAGGCGTCCACTGCTGGACATAGGCCTCCCCCAAGCACCGCCACTTCGACCGGTTCTGTACTTTAATTCAAATTTTCACACAAGGCGAAGCTAATTAATGTGCTTAGCGTAGCTGAAGGCAGCAATGGAACTGCGCCTTAATACTCGTAATATTAATAAGTTCCCAAGTGATTTTGTTCAAGTTCTAAAGTACCTATTTTGTTCATATTAAATACTACTGTGGGCGTAACGATAACAGGTTTTCTGGTAATTAAGTAACATATTATGTCTATTGATAAATTTTAAACGATGTTTGTCAAATTATTATTATTTATGTATGTGCTTATTTTGGTAATGTAAATTACAGAAGTTTGAAACCTTTATTGAAAGGGTAAATGATATCTCTAAGAATAGAGCCCTCTCACTTAAAGTGTTATTTAAAAAGCGAACTGTACAGAAATTAGAAAGTGACAGAGTTAATTACTTCCACATGCGAAAAAAACAGAACGCAACTATGCGCTGGAACCAAAATAAAAGCGCCAAACCAAATAAAAAATATATAAAATAAACTAAGCTATCTATCAAAAATATTTTCAGCCAGAGTTTTCAATTACCTAATACGCACATTTTAAATTACTTAGGGCCTGTTTCACCACCTACGATTACGTTCCTATTAAATTACTTGGCAGATAATTTCATACAAATTCTGTTCCATTTTTGAATTTATTCGGTAAGTAGTGGCTATTCGGACATCGTGAAATAGGCCCTTAGGATTTTAGAATTACAGAAACAAATATAAAAAAGTAGAGGTCTTTCCGGAATTAAATTCTACCAAGGAAATTTAATCCAATTGCGTTCCCTTCAGTCAGAGTATTAATCAAATTGACAATAAACATATATTCAAACATTAAATCCAATGGATGCGTGACCAAAACACTCTATTTTGGTATCGCCTTAACTGATTAGGAATATAACTGACTACTAGGTATGTCATTTATAGGTAGACAAGTCATGTGTCCGATAGAATTTCCCATCGGCTAGATTGTCGATCCGCATAAATAAAATCCGCAGTTGGAGGCCCTGTTAATGACTGTCTTCCAACAGAACCAGATGGAGAGAGATCGTGAAGCGGGCAACGGCTACATCTGCGATTGGACACAGTTCATCGTGACCACGACCGCTCTGTCAAGAGCGAAGCGAAGAAGAAGAGAATGTCGAACTTCCAAACAAACTTTAATCCCTTCATTCCTTTCGGGATTATTTTATAATAATAATAGACTTCACACACACTCACACTCACACACTCACTCACACTTCACTCACTCACACTCACTCACTCACTCACTCTCTCTTCTTCACTCTCATTTTTCTCACTTTCGTTAGAAAAGGGTCTTTT
Organism: Cosmia pyralina; assembly: GCA_946251885.1. Lineage (NCBI taxonomy): Eukaryota > Metazoa > Arthropoda > Insecta > Lepidoptera > Noctuidae > Cosmia > Cosmia pyralina. The sequence continues at coordinate 16,950,764 of OX276355.1, forward strand.
GTGCAAAAAATGCTTCTAGACCCAACGGTATAAGGTAAGCGTACTTACTAAATTATTTAAGACTACATAAATATGGTTTCTTACTATAAAACAACAATCTATTATTGAAAAGAAATGCAAAAGACCTGTCTGAAAAGTCTCAGAACGTGTAAAAGCGAAGATACCGTTTGTGACAGTTGGAAAGAAGTTTTAAACAGCTTTCTGATTGACCCACTTCACAAGTTTCAAGATTGTAATAAGTTGAGATCTGTTATGAAACTATTTTGGAGATATCTGTTATTATCATCTACCTCGGAGGAGCTCGTGGCTAAGTAATAACAGCCGCACGGTTCGATCCGTCAGGTTAAGCTACGCTTGCCGGGGTTGGTCAGTGGATGGGTGACCATCTTTACATATCGAGACTCCTCCGTGTCTCAGAAAGCACGTTAAACAGTTAAAATACTGGTATTCAACTGCATCCAGTTATACTGGAAGCCGACCCCAACATAGTTGGGAAAAGGCTAGGCAGATTGATTGTTATATCATCTCCCCAGTAAGTGATTCTATATTATGTAGATTCGGTGTTTTCTGGGGGCGGGCAGAGGTCGAAATATTTATTATTGTAAGTATAGGTACCCGTCAGCCAAAAATTTTGTATATCGATAAGAATTAATTTAATTGTCAACAATCTTTATTCCATAACATACATAATATCAATGTGTTTTAATTATTGGAGACTTAATTACACATTGATACAGTATTTAGACAACCAAATGAATTCCTGACGATATATAGGTGCTTATAATATGTTTTTACTTTATATTTTCTTTTACTTACGAATAGTTCAAAAGCTACCTCTCAAATCGCGCGCAATTTATAAAAATTGATAATTTCTGTAGTCAACAGCTCCCTATAAACTATGGAGTTCCTCAGGGCAGCATACTGGGTCCCACGCTTTTTACGCTATACATAAACGACATCTCTAACCTAGAATTAGATCACGCCGAAATAATAACCTATGCGGATGACACAGTGATTCTGTTTCATGACAAATCGTGGGAACTTGTGTACAGTCGTGCAGGGGAGGGTATGACTTTTATCACAGAGGCACTTGATAATAACTTACTGTCACTTAACACTGAAAAAACTAAATACATCGCCTTTTCGAAAACCTCAACTTCTAGTCCTCCAAACGATCTACAACTAATAATACACACCTGCCCTACTTTGTCAGGTCCACAACTTGCGAACTGCACATGCCACCCAATTGAACGCACCTTGTCTGTCCGATATCTAGGCGTCACTATTGACTCGAGGCTTTCTTTCTGGCCAAATATCGCTGCTTTAGCTGGCAGAACAAGGAAATTAATTTTCGTAATGAAGAATCTTCGTGACTGCCTGCCTCTAGACCTTTTGAGAAAGGTCTACCTTGCTATCTGTCAGCCCATAATACAATACTGCGTCTCGGTCTGGGGAAGTGCCGGAAAAAGCCACATGATTTATGTTGAGAGAGCTCAGAGGGCACTTCTGAAAGTCACTTTTAGGAAACCTTTCCGTTTCTCTACTGACGAGCTCTATAGAGAAGTCCAAGTCCTCCGCGTGAGGCAACTTTTCATTCTAACGGCGACCGTCCGCACTCACAAGACCCTTCCTAAAAGAGCTGACTATTGTGCACTTCTGGCAAAGCGGGTGTTCAGTATACCAACTCCGCCTGCGACGTCCCTTTTGGCCAGACGGAGCCCAGCTTACTCTCACCTACACACATTTAACAAGGTCTGCAAATCACTGGACATCAAAGAAAGAAGAAAGAAAGAAAAATGCGTTTAATTGGCATTACAGCAAAAAAATAAATAAATACACCTTAAAATTATAAAAAACATAAATACACCTTAAAATTATAAAAAAACATAAAACAAAGATTGTAATGCCAAAAGGGCCTCAGCTCAGCATATTGTCAGATGACAACACAAGGTGTGCCACCTGACGCTGATTTTCAGCTGCAACCCACGAGTGCCATACGCTAGAATCTAAGGTTAGAATAATCTAAATAATTAACACAAGGAGAGAATAGATTTAAGAGAATTAATTAAAATGAAATGATATGACATGCATGCGTGTGTGTGTTGTATTGTGATTAATTAAAACACTAAAAATAAATACCCAATATCAATATTACCACATTAAAATAATAAAATAATAATAAAACTATATCTACTAAATATCACCTACATAGCAAAATCATGAGACTGCATTACACTTTATAAACTACCAAAAGTATTTTGATGTGGTTTTATTAAAATTATGAACACAAGACAATAATAATTCATTATAATAAAAATAAAACTGATAAAATTGGTATTATAAAAATGATAAAATAATAAATTGCATTATATGGCGGATTTGTCGGCTCGAACATTATCAAAATCTTTTTGCTGGTTTAATAAAAATTCTTTGAGTTTCAATTTGAATGTCGCGTAACTTTTACTGTACTTTATGGGAGGAGGGATGTTGTTCCAGCATTTAGTAGCTGCGTAGTGAAAACTGCCTCTAAAAGCTGCCGACTTGTGCCGTGGGATAGAAAGCTGTTGAGAACATTTTCTTCCCTCACCGATTCTGTGTCTTCTTGTCCACGATAGTTTGTCATATAAGTAACAAGGGGAATGAGACTTAATAACACCAAAGAGTAGGCTTGCCAAGTGGAGTTTACGTCTAGCTTTCATTTTTAAAATGTTGTGCTCATTTAAGGAAGGTGTAACATGTCCCCTAAAGGGAACTTTAAAACAGAAGCGTGCACAGGCGTTTTGAAGTCTTTGGATCATTCTTTCTGTTTTGGACAGTAGTCGTTGACCATACACGGTGTCCGAATAATTTAACTTAGATAAAACCAAAGACTCCACAAGCAAGACTCGCAATTCTTCACTAAGATAGGGACGGGCTTTGTATAAAATCTTAAGTCTATAATAGCAATTACGGATTGACTCAGATACGTGTTTGTGAAAACGAAGTTCCGTGTCCATGATAAGACCTAGATTACGTGCTTCGTAGACCCGTTCGATAGGCTGTCCCATAACAGTCACAAAGCCTGCACTTGGTTTAATTTTACCTAGCTGGTTTTCGGTTCCAAAAAGCATATATTTGGTTTTTGTAGGATTCAAGACAAGCGTATTGGCATTGGACCATTGTACTATGTTTTCAAGATCTGTATTAAGATCGATTAATGCTTGTTCATAGTCTTCCGGCTTAAATGATATATACACTTGTGTATCGTCGGCATAAATATGGTATTTACATTTATTTATATGTTTTATTATATCAGCACAATACAAAATAAACAATACTGGACCAAGAATCGAGCCTTGTGGGACCCCCCTTCCTACTGAACGACGCATAGAGACAACTGTTGAGCCGTCCGCCCGACGTATTTCAACGAATTGTGTACGATCGCCAAGATAGCTATCAAACCATTTTATTGTATCCTCGTCAAATCCATAAAAAGCCATCTTTGACAATAACAGAGAAACGTTAATACAGTCAAACGCGCGCGAAAAATCTAGCAACACCAAAAAAGACTTGTTCACCGCTCGCCTAAAAAGTGTACTAAAGAAATGGCTTCTGGAACTTACATACACCGAAACAGAATCATTTCTCTAAAGATTTGTCGACAAGCCACTGTGCCAGCATACAATCTCTCACACTTTCACCCTCAGTCACTCACACAAACACACTCACACACCTACCCACACACACTCACACACAACACAATACACGCCTTACTAAACTAGCCTTAGATTTGTAAACTGACATATTTCTTTATGCTCAATCGCACTCCGACCCACAAGATACAAGCCCTGCTTAGTTTGTGGGTCAACGGTCAAACCTTGCATTGTTGTGATGTACAAAGTTATATTTGTGATTGTGTACTCTGTCATCACCTTTTCTTTTGCCAATAAAACTTTTTGTATTTTTTTTTTGTTTTTTTTTGTATTTTTTGAGGATGACTATTCCATAGATTCGGCATTAAAGGACGGACGGATTTCAGGCAGTCATTGAAAGTCGTTCGACATTTTAGGGACTGACAAAATTAATTAGCGGAGTCAGTTAGTTACCATTTTATGGCAACATCACGAGCTTTGTACATAAACTCTATGATTTTATCGGCGCGAACTGAATAAATTTGAATATAACTAAAAGTAACTAAAAAGAGCCATCACGGCTGATGGCTCAGTGGTGAAGGACTGCCTCTCATGCACGAGGGTTAAAATCCGGGCAAGTACCAATATGACAGTTTCAAATTCATATTATGTACTTTCTTTTTTCATATTATGATCTTGAACATTACTAACTTCGGTGAAAGAAGAACATCATGAGGAAACCTAGGCTTGGTTTATTCTATTAAGTCTGTAATCGCCAACTCGTCTTGAGCAAGCGTGGTGATCAATGGTCAAGCCTTCTCTTTATGAGAAGAAGCCTTTGACCTGCAGTGGGACAGTACGAGACACGGACGATGACGATACGGGACTGACTACCGAGAGTATGCTGGACATATATCTGCGCCGGGATAACAAGTAGCCTATGTGTTAATCCAGGGTATAAGCTATGTACTGTAGAGGTTTGATGCTTAGGTCAAATCTCGACAATGTTATACTGGCTGACATTCAATCATTCAAATATTGAATGTATGCTAGAAAGAAAAACAAACCTCGTTTTTCTTTGTAGGATGGCAGATAGAATCTGGTAGGGCTCCGTGTAGAACCATTTTTAGTTAAGGAGTGTGAATTGTAACTTATCCGAAGCTATAAATAATATATATATTTTGTTACTCCCCTAAAGGACTTGCGAGTACCGGGTCTTTACAGTACATACCAAATTTTATCCAAATCAGTCCAGACGTTTGAGCGTGAAGGAGTAACAAACATACAGACACACACTCACAAACTTTAGCCTTTATAATTTAGTGTGATTACAACTCGAACAGAGACAAATGGGACAAAACCACAATTCGAAATTAAAAAAAAAAAAAAAAAACATAATCCGTTCAAGCTTACTTCTAATCGAATTCAATTGTTTGTCAGCGTCACGTCAGGTTGATTAATTCACGAGCACGTTACCAATACGCTGGTACAGTCAACAAAAGAGATATCTAGGCAGGGTATACTAACATATTTGTATGTGAATTGCTTCATATTCAATTTCGTGACAATATACAATTTTGTGTTGGTGTGATGTAGGAGTATTGCAAAAACAAAGTAATATATATAAAATTGAACATGAAGCAATTCACATACAAATATGTTACTCTACCCTGCCTAGATATCTCTTTTGTTGACTGTAAATATGATGACTATAAAAATAGTAAGTTCGACTTGTGTAGGGCTATAAATTAACTTCATTCACTAATAGTAAAATAGATTTAGATTTTTGAAAGTAAGTTATCAGGCCTCGAAAGAGAGAGTGGGCCGTAGCCAATAATCCACTACGCCGCCGCGGCGCTGACCCAGTGTAGGCTGGTGGATGTCACATGTTTTCAATCAAAACTTTTCTACACTCAGTTATAAAGATTTGGAGGAGAGTGATGTGGCGTTGGAGACCGGAGGTCTATAGTAGGCTGAGTCAGTGCATATTGTGATGCTTGCCAGGGCCACTTGTGGTTCCAGTTCCAGTGAGTCGGAACCGGGTGCAGCATAGTTATTCGAAGCACCGAGCGGTTTATATGTAATGGGTGGTCACCCATCCACGGACCTACCGCGGCAAGCGTCGACCTTCGATCGACCCTTTTAAAATTTAGCGGATTAATATAGGCTATAATTTTCATGACTGAGAAACCGAGCGCTGATTGATATCTTCTTGAGAAAATCTATAAGACACGATCACGGACTAGAAAAAAAAAGAAGGACTCCACGCCACGCATATCGAAAGTGAAGCACAGTAAGTATGCCGGGACCGTTTGTACAAACATGCGCCTCACGCACACATTTACATCATAGTATGCCGACCGGCCAGGCGGCCACTATGACGTGACGTCTTTGTCACATCACATACACATAGATCGGTAAGGTGCTTCACTTTCGCTTCGCGTGGCGCGGAGTCCTTCTTTTTTTCTAGTCCGTGGGTACGATAAAGATTGCCTAAACCAAAAAACTCTATAGCCACGCAGTTATTTATATCTGTTGTAAAACAGTATCCATCACTCTTATTTGTTTCCTATACGTGCGCAGCATCATAAGCAGAACTCAACATAATTTTTCTATTTTACCAAAGCCGCGTTGAATAAAAATGTCGGTGAAAAATCCCTCACCTGAGCATTCGCATGTAACCTTCACCCGCGACCTAGACGTTTTACTTCTACCTACATATCCTACGTATAAACGCGTAAGTTTGTGAGGGTAGATGGATGGATATTTGTAAGCTGACGTTCGCACGGACGTAAAAATATCGCGGCGATTTTTTTTCGCGCACTGGATTTTCAACGCTCTGCTTAGCGCCGAGAGTTGTAAATCCAACAGTGTGTATGTTCCGTCACGCCAGAATGCATTCTGTTGTTGTTAGGTTGGATTCTCAATTTTCAACTAGGGTTGAAAATCCAGTGCGCGATAAAATCCCGCCGCGATATTTTTACGTCAGTGCTAACGTCGGTTTACTCTTTGATGCAAAAACTACTAAACAGATTTTGACGAAATTTGGCACACAGATAGTTTATAACCTGAATTATCACATAGGATACTTTTACGGATTCGATACTTTCGCGGGTGAAACCGCGGGGCACTGCTAGTATAATGATATTTCAACGTTGGATTGATCGATTAGCCTTTCAAAAATAACCTGATTTTCCATCTTTAGCACATGCATTGTGGAGAAAACAACAGGTTGAGACATGGAACATTGTCATTTCGTCAATCGAGTAAACTCGTATTTGAGGGTTTTGCAATCAATGTTGTCACCAGACTACTGCAAGACAATTTTGTTTATTGAAAATTCATTCCTATCATTAGATGGATATTGAAACTAGTAACAGTTAGCGACAAAAGTTGATTAAAACATCCATTTTTAAATCTTATTTAAAATCAGAACAGATGTAAAAGGAAAATTTATTGTTAGCTATTATATGATAATCTTCTTACCTAAAAACCTATTCCTATTTGGGCTGCGTTATGTAAAAAAACTTGCGACTCGTCTTCCAAGCCAGAATATAGCCTAGTTTATTAGGAACAAAAAGATTAAAAAGCTTAGCTGGTAACCGTTTCGTGCAGGTGGCAAAGGGTAAATGATTACGGCGGTATCTATTCGCCGGTGACAAGGCGAACTCTCACGAGAATATACGTTTAAATCTGTTTAAATATTATTTATCCCTTTACGTTTCATGGTTACTATAAGCGTAACATAACTTGTGTTTGTGTATTGCGTATAACTTGTGTATCTACTTGTTATTTCATAAATCAATATCATAACTTAGTAGTTAACGTTTAAAGTTGATATAATACAAGCAACTTCAGACTGTTCTGAAGTTGCTTCTATTATATAAACTTTCACGTAACTATTGAAAAGCGTAAAATCCTTGTTCGTTCGTTTTTTTTCCAAATCTTCTGTAGAAAAACATCACCTATTCTAAAACAGAATAAGCGTAGGTTGGTTTATCTCGTCAGCTGTATATAGAACAAAAAGATTATAGAGCTTAGTTGTTAACCGTTTCGTGCAGGTTATAATAAACGGAGTAAAGGATTACGGCGGTATTCGACGATAACAGGGCGATCTCTCACGAGAATATGCGTTTAAATGTCATTTATCATGCCTATGGTTCATGATAGCGGCTATTAGGGTTTCGGTTACCACATTAAGGCATTTCTATTTGGGGGTTTCTTTATGATTGTGGTACGAGTATATCTATACTAATATTATTCTGCCTAATTCAGGAGACAAATGAAAATGTTTAAAGTTTCATAATTAGCCAACTTTTAATCAAATTCTGCGTTCATTATGCTATTCCTGAACTACATTGTAATCAATGTATAGCAGTGGTGCAATAGCCCAGTGGTAACGGCTCCGACTTACGAATTGTAGGTCGTGGGTTCGAACTCGGCCAGATGCTTTACTTTGTGTAAATAAAATCATCACCACGGCTCTCAAAACGGTGAAGGAAAACATCGTGAGGAAACTGGCATAACATTACATAACAATTAATTTAATTGACATACAAAAAAGTACACAGATAAAGGTTGACACTTAGATTTAACATTAGCCTGATACAAAACAAAAGATCCATGACCCCCATGCTAGGAAAAAACCTGTGTTACAGGGGTCATCCATCCGTCCGTATTATATGTTATGATGGTTTACAAATTAGTAAAATGCACTTTTGTACAAAAAATATTTAAAAAAAAATATAATAAATAAAATAATAATAATAATAAGCTTGTAGCACACTCACCCAAAATGATTACACTCATAGACACAATCAACTTGTTAATATTATACACCAAAAACTCGCAACAAAACACAATCTCATGCAGGATCCTTAAACACCATACTACAAATACTCACCTAGGGCTGTACTAGGAAACCAATCTTACAAATTATATTATGACCGTACTATAATTACTGATCATACAATATATAACAACAGACCCGATATAACACTTGTTGATAAAGAAAACAAACACACATACATAATAGATATAGCAGTCCCAAACACTAATAATATACAGAAAACTATCTCGGAAAAAATTAGGAAATATACAGAACTACAAGAAGAAATCACCAGAGTCTGGAAAATGAACAGAGTAACCATAGTCCCAATAGTGGTATCGACGACTGGTATTGTCCCAAAACAGTTATTTAACAGCTTAAATGCAATAAACCTTTCCAAATATACTTACCTCACACTTCAGAAAGCAGCTATATTAAACACATGTCCGGAAATTCCTAGTTAGATTTAGACAATAATTTCAATGCAGTATAAAGTACCTAATCCATCTACTCAAACTTAAAATCTCACCTTGGTTAACACCCGTGAGATTTTAAAAATACCAGGTTCTATCAACCTGAGAAAATAAATATAAAAAACAAAATAATAATAAAACAAAACCATGTCTACAAAACCATGCATGTCTTGGAATCAAAAATTCGAAAACATGTGATATCTACCAACCCGCACTGAGCCCGCGTGGTAGATTACAGCCCACTCCCTCTCGAAGAGAGGCCTGTGTCCCAGCAGTGGGAACATTGTAGTCTAATTATGTTATTGTAATCAAGGAATATCAAAATGTTTGAAAAGGTCAATGGAAACTCAACAGCAAAATAGTAGTGTTTCATGATTTTAATAGAGGCACAATGTTTTTGTTCAACTATTTTCGTAATCATGTGAAAATGTTTGTAACCCTAGATAGGATTTAGTTGTGTTTCTGTATCGTGTATTGTAATAATTTCGGTCTGTTTTGTTCAACAAACTCGTGTCTAGACAGTTCCAGGGCACATGGTTATTTTCGGCTGATATTTAAATAATTAGTCGTTATAATAGGAGTACTGCGAAGGCTTTCTAAAACTTTTCTACAACTACAATGAATTTTTGACAATGAGCGTTTCAAAGATTAAAAAAAGTGTTTTACTGTCTCAGGAAAAGAAAAAAAAATTCTTTCTTTCTTTTCTTTTTCTTTGCCACTATCATCACTTCTGGCAAAGGCTTACCTACTGAACATAAGAGCGAGCTCTGTTGTTGGTCCTCACAACTCGAAGCTGTTTATTAGCCTGTTAATATTAATACGGTGGGAATGAATGCGGAAGTAATAGAGGGAACGGAACGTAAGTGATGGACTGAGTGAGTGAGTGGGAGAATGAGAGAGGTTGGGAGAACGAATATGGCGACGAGGGTGAGAGGACGATTTTATTGTGATACGGTGGCAGAAAGTTGGGGTTATTTCTAGAATACTGGAAGAATAAACGTTTGTCTTGAGAAGCGGTGACTTTTATTGGTACTCGAATCTCAAACACTACAAATTTTGGGGGCTCGTCCGGGATTTGAACTCGGGACCTCTCCTCTCTCTCTTACAATACTTAGACCTTATCCATCACTTTCGTGAAAACCAATATGATTATGGCAATTCCAGGAACCCGCTGAAAATTTGTGTTTCTTTTGGGTCTGCAATCAAGCGTATCCTACTTATCTATACATGGTAAAATTAAATTAGCTTGCGAAACTTCGCAGACGTGATGGGTATAGCTGTCTAATCACGACAAAATAAAAATGATTTGATGATTTTTTTGGGGTCAACGACTGCAGGTAGTGTTGTTACTTGAAGTAAGAGTTGAAAAATCTGTTTTTGTTTTGTTTTATCGTGTTAAGATACCCATCACGTCTGTAAAGTACCGATACACAAAAAAAACTGTTTTTTTAAACTGATATTTCATATTCACTGCGGTTGAGACCCAAAAAAAATCATCAATTTATTTTTATTTTGTGCTTTAAAATGTTTAGATGTTTCGCTAGTTAATCTAATTTGAACCTGTATATCTATCTGCTGTAAGAAGTACCTATATCTTATCTAATGAAACAAACACCTAAAAATCTTAACACAATTATGTAAGTATACTAAAAAAGTTATAATTTTATTACTATCCAGATTAGGACAGTAGTTGAACTAACTGACATTCGCAACCGCAAGCCGAATAACCCTAAAAAGCTAGCCCACATTTGCGGCAAACAATTTGTCGACACCACAAAATATTCGCGTAAAGGGACTTAGAAAAACATTGTACGTTCAACTTGGATTACAATAATAATGTAAAATATGATCTCAAACTCCACTAACTAAACCGGGTTGCCAACGATAAAGTGTGCGAATAAATCAAGCGAGCGAGGCTTCCTTCGCAGATTTTCACGTAATAACAACCGAGTTTTGGGGAAAACTGCGTAATTTCGCGTCATTCATAACTGTAGTACGTATAGTCGATGAGTTGGCTGTCACAGAGCCACTTATTTCTCAAAAATATCATGTTAATACATTTTTATGTTTTTATTCATAAGAGGGTTGGCTCCGTACGGCATTTCATACAAACATGAATGAACCGATTTTAATGAAACTTCATACGCATATTGCAGGATACATAGGTCTAAAAAGTTAGTTAAGAACATTTTTCAAAAAAGTGTTGTAGCTAAATTCGAGCGATTTTAAATATTCCATAGAAACAGAGATTTCTAATTATCTTTTTTTAAATAAGACATTTCGAAAATGTTCTTAAGTAACTTTTTAGACCTGTGTATTCTGCTTATGCGTATGAAGTTTCATTAAAATCGGTTATAGGACACTACTTTTATAAGATGCTCAAAATTGTGTGCCTTTTCTTCGTTTTCTTAGCATTTCAATGCCGTTAAGTAGATTTTGTTTACCCACCTTTTATTGAAGACATAGTTAGATAGGATTAGCTATGAATGAAATATTACAACCTAACTCATAAGCCCATCTTTTTTTTTTTTTTTGTGGATGGGAAATCATCAAATGACTTCTCCCGCTCTGGGCAGAGCGGGAGGGTGTGTCAGACTTTTACTGACTAAAACCCACCCATGCTCCTTCAGCTGCCCGTGCCAGGGCCACGGTATCTCTTTCGAACTACCCGCGACCCCGGCGGCATCGGCCCAATTGACCCCGTCACTGCTGACATCTCTTTGAGGCGCGCGTGGAACACAACGCGCCGTTGACCCGGGCCTGGTCCTTACCGGACGGCGAGCTGCCCATTACTCGTCGTCCGCAAGCCCGCGCCTACGGTGGCCGGGAATCGGCAATCGATTTCCGCCGCCCAGGGCGTCTCCTGCGGCGGCTAGGGGCGCGAGGGCGCGGCTGTTGCCTCTCCCTCACGCGTTCCGCTTCCTCCTTCGCGAGCATTACTGCTTCGCAGAAGGAGGTGACGGCCTCCCATGCACTCTCGCTCCGCACCATGGCCTGGACCAGGCTTGGACGCGAGAGATCGCCGCCGCCGATCGCCTCCGTGAGAACACGGCGGTGCTCCGCCCAAGCCGGGCAGACCTCCACTGTATGCTCCACCGTATCCTCCGGGCGATCCACACAATGGTGACACCCGGGCGTTTCCTCCCGCCTTATCCAAAACTCAAAAGCCCATCTCAGACACTAAACTGCATGTTCCTCATAAGGCCTGACGAAGATCATGTCTGGACTTTAAAAGGACGTGAGCTCTGAGTTTGTTTCAGACTTTCTTCTCGGATACTCGGATTCTCGGGACTCGGATAGGAAAATTGGAATTGAAATTATTTAATTTAATTTTGGGTTTGAATTTATTTTCGATGACGATTTTATTGAACTAATTAAAAATTATATTTGCGTTTTTAGTGTAAAATAATTTATCACTCCTAATAATTAAAGTTCTATTTTAGGTACTTAATTTCAGCACCTAAAATACGTTCGTGCCTTTCTTTGTCCGTAACAATTACTTGGACCTTCTTTACTCAATAGTGCTTCCATTTCAGTTCTTTTTAACGAGCCCACGCAGGCATTGTCTGAAATATTTTATCTCTGTTGAATTCGTTCGGTTTGCGATTATTAAAAATGGGGAATTCGGTTGGATATAATGGTTTAGAGATCGGAACCTTTTACTGATTGTTCGGCTTGGTTTGGCAAAATTATTAAGCTGGAATGAACGATAAAATAATTATTATTATTACCCGCACGGGTCGATCCATCTGGTTAAGCTACGCTTGCCGGGGTTGTCCGTGGAAGGGTGACCATCTTTACACACCAAGACTCCTCCGTGCCTCGGAAAGCACGTTAAGCCGTTGGTCCCGGCTGTCATTTGTGGATCTTTGATAGTCGTTACGGGTCGTCAGAAGCCCGAAAGTCTGACGACCAGTCTTAACAAGGGGTGTCATATTACCCAGTAACTCGGTTGTGGAAGTCAGATAGGCAGTCGCTCCATGGAAAATACTGGTTTTCAGCTGCATCCGGTTAGACTGGATGCCGACCCCAACATAGTTGGGAAAAGGCTAGGCAGATTGATTGATGGAAATATCAGTAAGTAAATGTGTGCAGGATGCAAAGCTGTCAAAGAGATCAAAAGGGAATGACAAAAGTTGAAACAGAATGGTTAGGACTGCACGGCTATTATGACACAAATCTCACAGTGATAACCTAGGTGAAGTGAGTTGTCATTCTACCTGCCGGTCTATTCTGCAAAAATCTCACCGTGAAAACTTAGGTGAAGTGATCTTAAAGTGAACTGTCAATAGTGTCAACCCCTAGCATTAGGTAGAATGACGAGTCACTCCACGCTCACTTCACCTAAGTTTTCACGGTGAGATTTGTACAGAATTGCACTGCTGATGCTAGGGATTGACACTATTGTAAAGTAATGACAGGTGGAGTAAAGCTGTGACAGAGTGGCGTCTAAGGACTGGAAGACAAGATGCCGTCCGGTAGCGAGATGGGCAGATGACATTGTTACCATCGCAAGCAAAACCTGGATGAAGCTGGGGCACAGGAGCGTGGGATTGGCACAAAAAAAGAGAGGCCTTTGCCCAGCAGTGGGTGAAGTCGGGCTGTGGATGATGATGATGATGATGAGGTAAGTAATAATAATAACTGTAGGTAAATATTAAGCAAAAACAAAGTAATTAATTATCTATTCTTTAAATATCCTGTATGATCATTCAGGAAGCGAAAGATAAATAATGACCTTCATGATTATAACAATTAATTTTATAATTACGCATTATTAATTAAATATCATAGAACAGCTACTGGACTTCCAAGGACTAAGTATGTTTTCCAACAATTTGCGGATCGATAATAATTTATTAATGATTATTTTACTGCATTTGAGAAGCTCACGAAAAGAGACTTCATCATCAGCATGTGAACGTCGAGGCAATCCAGCTTCTCGACCACACACACATAGTAAGACGACTAAAAAGAACAAAACTGTTCGAGCCAGCCGACGTTCGCACGGAAGTAAAAATATCGCGGCGGGATTTTATCGCGCACTGGATTTTCAACTCTCGCTGTTGAGCCGAGCGTTATGAATCCAACTTAACAATAACAAAGTGCATTCTAGCGCGTCGAAAAAACATAATGTTGCATTTTCAACTCCCGGCGCTCATCAGAGCGTTGAAAATCCAGTGCGCTAAAAAAAATCGCCGCGATATTTTTACGTCCATGCGAACGTCAACTAAGTGTTTAGTAATATTGAATAGTGTAAAGTACAAAAGTGCCAAACAAACACAAGAACGAGGTGTATTCGTCTTAATAGAGACAATAAGAAAAGTGCTATTGGAGACATTCTTAGTAAATACAATTTAATAGTTTAGGTTATAATTTAATTACTTATTAGTCTATCTGTAAGGCTAGATTGTAATAAGATTACGGTCCATCCTATTGATGAACACTAGGACAAAGGAAAAAAAACCGGCCAAGTGCGAGTTAGACTCGCGCTCGAAGAGTTCCGTACCTACTTATCTATAAAAACGGCAAAAAATACACGTTTGTTGTATGGGAGCCCCCCTTAAATATTTGTTTTATTTTAATTTAATTATTTATTTTTAAAGTGAATATACATATAACTAAATATTCTGTGAATATTTCAAGCGTCTACCTGTTGCCGTTATCAATATCGAGCAAAAACGAACAAAAAAATCACGTTTGTTGTATAGGAGCCCCCTTAAATATTTATTTTATTCGGTTTTTTAGTATTTATTGTTATAGCGGCAACAGAAATACATCATCTGTGAAAATTTCAACTGTCTAACTATCACAGTTCATAAGATACAGGCTGGTGACAGACGGACGGATAGCGGAGTCTTAGTAATAGGATCCCATTTTACCCTTTGGGTACGGAACCCTAAAAATGATTACCTTGTTGGTCTAGTGGTCGCAGGCGCTACTGCTGAGCATGAGGTCCTGGGTTCGATTCCCAGGTCGGCCAAAGTGTAATTAGGTCGTCAGAGATTTCTCAATAGCAGCCCAGAGTCTGTATTTGTGCTTGGTTGATGGCAATTGGCTCGCTCGTTATTACATGGGACTTAAAACATAACTGGTGAAATGGGGTGAGGTTTCATCATCATCATCATCGTATGGTTTACATCTGCCTAACACTTCGGGGAACACAGTTCTGTTATGGATGTCCAGTAGTGCTATTCTGTAAATATCTCACCGTGAAAACATGAGTGAAGTTATCGTAAAGTGAGCTGTCAATAGTAACAATACTGTCAGGTGGAATGACGGCTCACTTCACGCTCACTTCACCTGAGTTATCACGGTGAGATGTTTACAGAATAGCACTACTGTAGATACAGTTGCCGGCACGAGTCGTGAGCACAAACTCTACTCAATCTTATTTCATATCATGGCAGGTTACACACGGGGAGAGCAATTAAATCAATATATTATCAAGCGTATTTAGATACAGATATTTTTGCAGAAAATAAAATGCAGAAGCACGCTGACGAGCGCAGTTAAAGTTGATGGAATTTGTGCTTACGACTCGTGCCGGCAACTGCCTGTTTTTTATTCAGGCAAATATTTTCATACAAATTACGATCCATTTTTTGAAATGTTAACCAGGCCCTGAGTAATCGCCCCTATGGATGTAAGAACATTCTGTCTCCTAATTTATGCGCAAACGCAAGTTATTTGTACATCACTTCCATGAATAACAAGAGTAACCAAGCGATAGATAATTAATTCACCTGCTGCGGCAGCTTTCCCCACCTCTGTTTGTACATATCTATCCGTAATCCAAATTTATAGCCTACGAGTAGGGTGTCCATAAATTACCAAGTGCTTACAACTTATTTCGTCTCCATTAGCATCGGTTTTCTCCCGATTGGAGGTTAGCACATAAATTATTGTCTGCGAATTCGCGGATTTGCACAAATGGATTCATTTGTTGAGGCTTCTGTTGTAGAACAGTCAAATAAGAATGGTTTTTGTTTGTGATAGAGCACCGAATAAGTGTGATTTGTTGCTTTACGGTAAAAGGTAAAAGCAAATCTAAGACTAAGGTGTGAAACAGAAAATTATATTTTACAAAGTCCGCCTGTCTTATCACCATACGAGGCTCAGGAACTGATATGTGTGTACAATTTGCTAAACACCATGACAAGTCTTTCACAGTTCAAGCAGTACGATTATGGAATGCCTTGCCCGTGTCGATAAGGCGTGCTCGAACTTTGTCCACATTTAAAATTCTGGTAAAAAAACACTTCCTCTCTCTTTCAACATCATTATTACAAGTACAGTTCCTTGCTCTTGTTCCATGTTTATTATTTTAGTATATTATACTGGATGACTTTTTTTACAGTCTTGAAAAAAATAGGGTATATTAGGTGAACGGAGTAGAAGCGTATGGCATACCTAGTTTTTTTTTTTTTTAATAGCGGTCTGAAAAAAATATGTAAGTATCAATAAATACTACAAATTCGTTGTAATCTTTTCATTTTAGAACAATAAAAACATAAATTTTGAAGAAAAATAGTAAATCCTTTAAAAATATCGAAATTCAAATCATATGCAACCTGCATTATGATTTGAATTTAGTTTTTATTAATTAAAAAAAAAAAAAAAAACATTAGATATGCCATAGGCTTCCACTCAGTTCACCGAATATACCCTATTTTTTTCGAGAAGGTAAAAAAAGTCATCCAGTATATATTTATTATTGTATTTATATGTTGTGTATGTATAGGTATGGTACACTACTGACTACCTACAGAATTGTCTCTCCTTGTCCCCACAGTCCATCCAAAGGTTGTCTGTAAAATATCGCTTTTAGCGATAAGACCTCCCATTGCTTCACCCTATGTAAAATTTCAACATTGTTGAATGGTGTGCATAATAAAGAGTATTCTATTCTATAGTTTATGTTGAAGTCAACTAGTCGTTTAGTTATAGCGCTGCAAAAGCATGGGACACCTTAAAACTTCCAGTTTTTCGCACAGTTAGCCGTATTGCTACATATTATAAGCCCAAAAAAAAATACAATGTATAGTCAAGCGTATAAAGAAAATACATATACAAAGATATCATAAGAATCTAGCCTTTTAACTAAACGGCGCCGTTCAACTAGCGGCCTGAATGATATTCAATTATAGGTTAGGTTGGAACTGTGACCAACCACGTGCGAGCTGAATCGGTCTCAGTAGCTAAGCCAGGGCACCCTGACAAAATGGGTTAGGTTAGAATTGTGACCAACCGCGTGCGAGTCGAGCGAGCGAAGCGAGTGGTGCTGAAGCAGTGGCCGGCGAGCACTACTTTCAAAGGCCAGGTGGTTAACTAAACGGCTAATTAATCTAGTTGGCTGCGACTTAAATATGTACACTCGCAGAACGAAAGGGTTAAGTTGTACAAACACATTACATTCCCACATATTAAACACACGTTATACCTTTTCGAACATCGCAACTATGTGATTTTGGTTAATACGTGGTAGGAAGAATAGTAAGAGCTAATTTCACCAACGAAACTGAACGAGTTTAGCACATCTAAACCACGTTTAAGAGCTCTCAGTATCAATATTCTCTTAGCTCTTGAACGCGATTTAGAAGTGCTAAACTCGTTCAGTTTCATTGGTGAAATTCGCTCTAAGTTTCTAACAATGTGTAAGTAAAAACTAACCTACGTTTAATCATTTTATTACACACTAAACCGCTATAGTTTATTCGTTTCGTCGACTCTCGCAAGTCAATTGTTTTTAAATAAAGGGTTCACAAAACCGTTTTCCGTGCATTTGTTTTGAAACGTAAATAAACGAAGCTGAAAATAGCTTTGATGCAGCTTCCTATAACAGTGTTTGTTTGTTCTCACTGATATTGTGCAAGGCTGCGCGTAACATTATAGAAGGTGTGTTTACACTGCGGTGCATATAAATTCACCACAACGCGCAATCATTTGGCTTGCATGGTCATTTTTATTAACGTATTTCGAAGAAAAACCACTTAGTTCGGTTTGTTTGTTGTTCGTTTCAGGCTATTGTGAGTCTGTTAAGATATTTTGATGAAAGAGATAAAACATACCTATAAGGTCTTAAGAGTAATACATGATGAAAGAACAACAAATAAATACTTATCTTTAAATTGTATATTTTGAGAGAATGTTAAGACTCGGCATCCTGTAGCTTTTGGTTAGATAATAATGCTCAAAAAGTCAGCTCAGGCATTAATTTATCGAACGGTAAACACAATTCTCACGTTCGACGACATCTAAGTACTACAAAATAATGATTTAATACGTGTATTCGTACATAAAGGCCAAAATTATTACGCCAAAATGTCTATTTCCTTTTGCCCCTATTAACACAAAGAGAAATAACATTGTAGGTACAAAAAAAGGGAACCTATATACTCGTAAATTCCCTGTAGGACTATTGATTTATATCGTTTGAAGTACTATTGGAAACACAATAGGTACCTATTCATTCTCTACGACCGAACGTTACAATAGCTGATTACTCAAAAGGGTGTTAGGTCCTTATATGCCTTGTATATACGTAAAGCCTTTCAAACAGTATGTACTATAGTAATTATTGAAGTGAACTGAGTATTAGCATAGAACATGATTGAATAGAAGGGACAGTCCCGCTAAAAAAAACAATATAAACAATTAAAAATACATTATAAGATTAAAAATAAGCCCTGACAGTTAGAGCGAGAATACACATGCCTGAAGCTGGTTCAAGACTATGCAAGTAGCTTGTATGTCGTGTGCCATAACAACTTCTGATTGGTCAATGTCACAATGGCATGCCAGCTACTTGCATATTTATGTACCAGCTACAGACATGTGTACTTTCGCTCTTAAGGCGCAGATAAGTGCCAACGGCCTTGAGTGGTTAGTTTGCGTGTTCTGTGCTGAGCTCATGCAACGCGTCGTACCCAGTAGTAGGACTCGCCCATCAAAGGAGCACTGTCGCAAATTAGTCACATTAATTTATTATACATAAAAAAGGTATTATATTAAAAAACGTATACTAAAAGATAAATAATTAAATTATCTATGAAATGGTGAAGGTTTCATAAAAATACGCTTCATAGTTTTTGCGTGATTCTCAGTTTTTTATCCACGTTAGATATATCTTTACAAATTAATTAATTACATTATGTAATATAAACATAATCTAAAATGTTCACATAGTTAATAAGAAAATGCTCTGATTTAACATATATTTTTTCCAAGTCATTAAAACTACTCGTTTAGACGTGATCTTCAGTTTAAAATTATTAAAACTCTCTTATCGTCGCCTTAAGGCCTCTGCCTCGAATTTTGCGGGCAGCGGGGCGGCGGCGGCGGCGGCGGCGCGTCTCGCATTGTCCCGCCGCCGCTGCCGCCCCGCTGCCCGCGAAATTCGAGGCAGAGGCCTAAGAGATGTCTAGTACCAATCAACTGCGCCCGTTGACGAACATGACGCATGGATCAGCACAATCCAGCTCAACTGTTTTGAAGGCCACGGGCCACCATCAGCGAGACATTAAGTGAGCATGACTATACCAAATTAATGAAGTGGCACTGGCAACGTATCTTTTCAAAGCTTGAAGAGGTAGCGCGGCGCCGCCGCCGCAAGCTGCGGCTGCTTGTGGTGCGGCGTGCGCGCACTAACTTGCTGGGGCGCGCACCGCTGACTCGCGCGCTGCTCACTCTCAACACGGTGGCGGAGGCCATCGATATATTCACCTGTGCACTGGGTGAGTTCACAAGGGCCACGTACTGGTTAGCATGTAACGTATAGATAGTTAAGTAAAATTTATTTTTAGTTACTTTGTCGCAGATTTATTATAATCTGTAATGGCAAAGGAAACATGTGTGAGATAAATAAATAAATAAATATTCGTACAGTTGTGGTGGATTTTACCAACCGTGCTTGTTTATCGAAAATAGTCACAACCCTGATTTTAATTTGGCTTTGCTTAGGGCCGAATTGGTACGTTGCTTTAGGAAGCTTAATTATTATTTAATGACTACGCATAGACGATTATTTCAGTGGCATAGATACACGATAATGATGCGAGTCAGTACACTTTTTCAGAGTTTCGCTTCCATTCGGATTTCTTATTCTGTGGTTACCAATAGGTAACTGCTACGTAGACAGGCTTTGGTATTACGATGCGTACGTTGAGTAGAACCGATTAGTGTTGATTCAGCACGCTAGAGTAGGTATTGGTTTTCTGAAGAATATACCTCTGATGTTTGACGCGTCTAAAGATAATGCTCTATAATATTTTACTTCTTCTTGATTTCTTGTCGATGGTATTTTTTTTTAAATATTCTTTGAGCCCAGTGATAAATCATAAATGATTTTATTTCTGTAAGTAGGTTTGTACAAACACTTTTACACGTCAATCATATTTTTAAAAACTAGATGAGGTCGGCGTTTTCTATTTGACTACTCAGAAGAAAGGCCGAAACAAACTCAGAGGTCACAGTCTCTTTTAAAGTCCAGACATAATCTTGGTGAGATCAGTAGGCCAACGTTGATTGCGGCATAAGCGGCGTTTATTAGGTCGTCTTTAGGACACTCCAGCAAGTGCGATATGGTGACAATATTTTATTAATAAATTACATTAAGGGGAGTAGAGCTACTTACCAGCAGTGGCACCATTGAAACATTTATAAGTCAGGAGATATGGAACATTTTGAAATTTCCTATGCTCACATTTTTAGCCAGATGAGGTCAATTTTTTTGTGTGAAAAAAATCAACACTAAAACTCCTAGATTCGAAGTAATAGCAGTTAACGCCAAAACAGGCATGGTATTGAAATTATTTGTTTAGAAAATATTTTTTTTTAGTTATGGAATCAGGCATTACTTTGCGGTATTTTTTTTTTTGTTTTATCGTAAGATGTCGGTACTCATCGCATCTGTGGAGTTTCGCCAGCTAATTTAATTTGACCCTGTATCCTTACTAATACTATAATTAATGCGAAAGTGAGATTGTTTGTTTTTTTATTATGCTTTCACGCTAAAACGACTGAACGGATTTGGATGAAATTTGGCACATCGGACACATAGACCATGGAAAAGGACATAGGCTACTTTACAGCCTGGATCGCAGACAAAGTCGCGGGCAACAGCTAGAAGCTTAAAAATTTTGATTAGTATTCGAAGCGGGAATCCGATAATTTCGTTTGTGATAATTGGTCAGCCCAAAGGGCAAAAAGGGTCGGTCATCAAGTACATATTAATATGTGTTTATGGGCCACACATTCAAATAACGGCGAAAAAGCGTGGGGTGGAGATACAACTGGGCTTCAGTAAAGGAGGACATCCTGAATAATGTCATTTTCCGCTGGCGGAGGATCTTACATATAAATATTCTTTAATGTGAAAGAAATAAAAGAAAATACAAATACTTCTTAGAACAAACCGTGCTATAAAATGTAACTTATTCATTTGGAAATACATTCCCGAAAGTTTTCCATCAAAATGTTCAGGTACAACTAGTTCAATTAGAAAATCTTCTGAAAGTTAACAATTGAAAAACCTAATAAGTATTCTTTTTGTTATATTTTTGAGATCTCCAACCAAAGTTGGAGAATGTCAAATGTCTTTGAATTTATGGTTTTAGGATATGGCCGGTTCCCTCACGATGTTTTCCTTCACCGTGGTTATAAAATAAATTACACAAAGTGCCTGGGTTCGAACATAGCACAATAATAACATGAAGGAAATAATGTTTATTCTCTCAAAATAACGCACTGCACCCTAATTGCGTAACACACTATCGATCGGAATTTGAATCATTTTGAAACAAATTGCTAATCCATTGCTTCATTATGTTCGAAAAATTTGTCTGCTCTACAACGTAAATAACGCAATGAATGTTGTTGAACTGTCAAAATGAAACCAACTCCGATTGATAATGTGTTACACAATTAGGGTGCTGGGTCTCTCAAACATAAACGTCTGAATGATGACGAAATGACTAAAGATTAGTAAAGCAACACTAATTTGTAATAATTTCCAGCGTAGGTACACATTGCAATATTTATTTATATTTTCATGGTTATTATCACACAATTTGGCATTGGTTGCTGTTAAACATAATATTTAACAGCAACCAATGCAGTTTACAAAACTGGATAGCTAATTTTCTAGTATGAATGTTTTGGTATTCATCCAACTAAATTAATTAATGTGATAGTTCAATCACATAATTGCGGTTGAATGCACGAAGGATCCTAGAATAAAGCAAAAGATATCAATGATATTATATAAATAAATATGGAACTATCGCAGTCGTAGTTGAAAACTATACACCTATTGTAACTACATTTGTAAAAACAACGCAACAATATCCGAACGCCGCTCAGTATGAACGTGCATATATTTCCTTTATAATATCACTAAAAGATATACTGTATTATATTACCACATAAGGTGCTTCACATATCAGAATCAGATAACGGGGTGTGGATGTGGGCAACTTCCCAAGTAATAACTCTTCTGAAATAGCAAACTTCCCTATCCAAAACAAACGAACATCTAGGCGGACTTGATGAAAATAATATCTACTACAACAAATTGATTCCAACAAAGTTTACAAACATACATAAATTCGACCCAGATCCTCTTAATCATAGACCTTCCTTCAGGACAATAATAGATAGTAGTTTACCCAGTGTTCCGATAAATAAGGGATGTGACGTCAGCCAGCTATGAAATCTAACCGCAAACGATCTTGTACCGGAACTTGCATATAATTAATAATAAATAATAAACTGTCGGTCCGTGTTACATTTTGTCGATGGATGGAAATATTTCAAGTATTTGGGTCAGGGACGGGCCCTCAATTTTTTTAGTAATTTTCCTCGAGGGTGCCTCGACCAGATGACGTACTGATGTGTAATGGAACGTCTAAGCCGATGAGTTTTTAACTTAATATGATTAAGGTTATGCGGACGTTGTTTGGTTTTAATATGAGAGGAAACGAACAGGTGAGTGGTGCCTGAATCGAGAGTCACGAACATTTTCAACTGAAATAAAAACAAACAGTTTTTTGATTTGCAATTAATGAGTCCACCCTCGATCTCGCCTGATGAAAAGATGATGCTGAAAACTTAGAGTTAATTTTTACCAAAGTGTGGATATTTTAAAAAAACCATTCTTTTTTGGATAAATTTCGGAAAAGCCACTTTCCTTACTTATCAAAATTGAACAACTATTTACAATATTACTACCCTCTGCTTGTTTATCTATGCGGTTATCCTCATTTCAAAAGGCTTCAAAGGAGAGTGGACCCTTCAGGCACTATATACAATTCTACATAAACGTATATTTTATGGCTTAGTTGTTATGGCAGTCCCTTCGTAACAAAAAACGTAGTTGGTGGTCCCCGACCCGCGTTATATTGCAATATGTGACTTGATAAAAAGTTTGAGTATGGGCGCTCCGTTTGATTTAGACTGTGATGAAATAAGAATGATAACAATGTAAACAAAAGTACATATAATATATTATTAAACAGTTTTAAAAAGATTAAATAACTTAGGATGTGAAAAAAAAAATTATAACAGCACGTCAAATAACCCGCCCCTAACTGTTCCTGGCGCAAAGGTGCCCATAACACTTGCAGCGTTGCCACGTTGTATGGCAATGGCTAACCTTTGCACCGAGAACGAGCCGCAGCGGGAGTCACCCGTTTTCTCACAAAGCTTATGCCCTATCTCACCAATGAGCTTCTTGGCCTCAGTGCCCCAACAACCCATGGTCTCAACTGCAATGGGCACAAAATGATAACAGTTTTTAAAAAAATATGTAGACTTCACCATTTCAGGTGACGTACTGTGCGTGGATGGTTCGCATGACCTAAGTCAAGTTAATGCTACTATAACTGAAACCGTTCTTCAGTTTCCACGAAAGTATCAAATAATGTCTATAAATAAAATAATCATACTCGTTAGTGGAGCTAACGTATTTTAACTAATATTATTTATCTTACACCAAATTAATAATCAAATCTATTTTTAATAACGTGTCCAAAAAACAAGGAAAGAGCCTAATTAGCTGGTACGTTGGATTCTGACTGGTTGTGACGTAAAAAACTTAGAACCGCGGTAATGTGGGGCGTCCCTAAAAAGTTTGAACGTTTCTTATTGACGGCTTAATGAAGTCTTCGCGTTTTTTGTAACTCTTTGTTTGACGATGTCACTTTTGTGTGGGAATGTAATTACGTTTTTCTTGCAGGGAGCAAATCAGGGAGCAATTAGGGAGTAATGATAATCTGGATTATGTACAGGGTGTACCAGAAAGATGTAATCAAATTTAAGAGTGAGATACAGACCATTAAACTGAACAATTTTCTCCATGGGACCAACATCTTATTCGAGAAAAAATTATCAGCCATCGCATACTTTTGGGTCGAGTAGGTATTGTACGGGACAGTTGATAATTTTTTCTCGATTAGGTACGACGTCGGTCGCATGGAGAAAGTTGTTCAGTTTGTTGGTCTGCACCACACCCTTAAATTTGACCACACCTTTCTGATATACCTTGTATAACTTCGCGTCTAGGCGTATGTTATACGGGTAAGGACTGGGTTATTGAAACTCAGCGTCATGTTTCTTCCCTGTTTAATTAATTTGAACCGGCATATAACTTTTGAACTCTTTGCAGTATTCCTGTTAATGGTCGGATTTCGGATATTACCTGTGACACTACTACTAGTTAGTAAGTGTCAACTTGTTCGCATCTTATGGATCTCTGGTCTGATAACAAAGATTTATTTATTTACTACTAATTATAGAACATACAGTGTTCTGAGATTACGTAATTTCACAGTGTTCATATTATCTATTTCGTTTTTTAACTTTCAAGAATAACACGAAGTTACAAATAATTCTTATTTTTTTTCACTTCTTCATCATAAACATATTCCTTTGAGTTTGGAAGTTGTTGTAGACTTCGAGCCTACCAAATTAAAACTTTTGTATTATGTCGCATTAAGATGGTCGTAGCCGTGATATAGTTATATCGCTAGGGATATTGCTATATACCGTAATATAGTTAGATGAAAACTGCCGGAGTGCCTAATACTTATATTACAAGATCATGCTTGTATCATAGTTATATTCCTAGTAAGATAGTTATGAACCGCGTCCATATTACGGACGCGGATTTTCTCATTAGTATTACGATTTGTAACTATATCCCTAGGGATATAATTATATCATGACTATAACCATCTCACTGCGACATACAATTCTATGAAAATAGAATATTCCTGTCCAGCTCTGTACTCTTAAGTTCACTAATTTCAGGCTGATTTCTGTTATTGCTTATTTATTATTTATATATACAGGGTGGCCCGTTTACAGTGGTCCAAAGATTTTTTTCAGCTTCAGAGCATCATGAGTGATCATTTAAAACATACTTTAGTTAAGCGAAAACTTATGGTTTAGAAATTATGTTTTTTTTTTTTAAATAGTCCGAAATTTCAATATTTTTGACACAAAACCTCTCTGTTATGAAAACTACTAGACCGAATCGAATGAAATTTGGTATAGGCATAGTGCAATAACCTACCTATCGGGTTATAGGCTCATCTAGTGTAAATAATTAGACTACATTTTTTTATTTTAACTTCTTTTATAGTTTTTTTTAACTTTTCGGCAAAATATTGTTTTTTGAAAAAATCCTGTGAAAAAAAAATGTACCGCCAAGGTTTTGCTGACACTGCTAAAAAGTACCTTAACATAGGGTTATTCTTTACACAAAAAATCACACTTGTCCTTCGATTGTAACATCTTCAAAAACAACATCATGTACATTAACACATAAAAATCGAAAAATTACGAAATTTACCATAATTTTAATTTTAATCATTTGGCTAAAAATTAATGAAATAAAATTTTAACCTGCCAGCCTAGATAACTTAACTTGATTCTAATGTCCTAATGTCAATTTATTAATTGAGTTTGTTGTTGTTATTTAGTTTATAAGTTTAAATTAAGAATAAAAGGTTTGGAGAAGTAATAAAACAACATAAATAATAAACATATTGTTTATTTTTTACAAAAGGTTTTCGAAATGCCGTCCGCCGCTTGCTAAACATAATCTGCATCTGCGTAAGAAATTTCTTCGCAGCCTATTAAATGGCTGCCGGTTTTGTTTAATGACTGTTATAGCCTCTTGAATTTTCCTTCTTAAATCTCGCTCTGATGTGCTCTCCCGTGCGTACACAATCTCCTTAAAGTATCCCCAAATGAAAAAATCAACGGGGTTCAAGTCGGGTGAACGGGCTGGCCAGTGGATGGTGCCACCGCGACCGATCCACCTCCCCGGATACGTAGCGTTTAATTGGTTTCTTACACGCAGAGCAAAGTGGCAGGTAGCTCCGTCGTGTTGTAGCCACATGCGCTCCCTTAAATTCTCTGGCAGATGTCTCAACAGACCGGGTAATTCATTTTCAATGAAATTTAAATAAATGTCAGCATTCAACCTTGACGGCAACTCAAACGGGCCCACAAACTCTCTGTTGATAACTCCACTCCACAAATTAACGCTGTAGCGTTCTTGAAAATTTGACTCTCTCACTAAGTTGGGATTGGTCACTGCATAATAATGCGTGTTATGTGTATTAAATAGTCCAACTCGCTCAAACCGACTTTCATCGGTCCATAAAATGTTATCAAAAAAATTTGGGTCCTCCCGATCTCTCCTCAACATTTCTCTACAGAATGCCATTCTTCTGGGGTAATCTTCGGGTTTCAAAGCTTGAACTTTTTGATAGTGGTAGGGATGAAGGTGGTTAGCTCGAATAATTCTTTGAACTCTATTCCTGGGTATACCCATACGCCTTGCCAGTTGTCTTTGGCTTGTATTTGGATGACGACGCAACTCCTCTAGGATAACATCTTCATCGTCATCTCTGTTTACGCGTCCAGGTTCACGACCACGGAAGCCAGGGATAACTCCTTCTAAGAATGAATTATGCAGCCTCACGAAAACACGATGGTCCGGAAAGCGTTGCACAGCCGGGCCTGGCTGGCGTTCAGCAAATTGCCGATAAAGCCTGGCCGCTTCTCGCGCGTTTCCTTGTGCGAAACCATAAAAATAATGCATCATGGCGTATTCACGCGGTGAGTAGGGCGCACGTCTGGAACGATTTCCATCCATTGTCAACAAAATGTCCAAATAATAAGCACAATCAACAAGTCCAGTTCACGTAAGCCAAGTAGTCAGATGAGCGATCAGATACGAGTCAATAAACGAAGCCAAAACGTTAAATTAAAATACACCAAACTGTAGAATACCTGCAGTGAGCGCAAGCGACAAACGACAACTGGAGATCGTACGTACTTAATAACAATAGAGTAGCGTCTATCTCTTTTTAACAAACGCACCACATAATTAACGTTCTCTGTCGTCGAATAGCGTCTATCTCTTTTTAACAAACGCACCACATAATTAACGGTCTCTGTCGTCGAATACCGGCCCGATTTACCTGCTTTTTTAAGACCCTGTTTTTTTGAATACTTGTGTGATGATTCACATAAGTATCACTGATGAATTAACAAATCGAGTTACAAGATCATTTAGAATTCAAATAATGTTATTTTTGAAGAATTACGAACGGATAGGTTTAAATTAACATTTTGGTACATCTCGTAATTTTTCGATTTTTATGTGTTAATGTACATGATGTTGTTTTTGAAGATGTTACAATCGAAGGACAAGTGTGATTTTTTGTGTAAAGAATAACCCTATGTTAAGGTACTTTTTAGCAGTGTCAGCAAAACCTTGGCGGTACATTTTTTTTTCACAGGATTTTTTCAAAAAACAATATTTTGCCGAAAAGTTAAAAAAAACTATAAAAGAAGTTAAAATAAAAAAATGTAGTCTAATTATTTACACTAGATGAGCCTATAACCCGATAGGTAGGTTATTGCACTATGCCTATACCAAATTTCATTCGATTCGGTCTAGTAGTTTTCATAACAGAGAGGTTTTGTGTCAAAAATATTGAAATTTCGGACTATTTAAAAAAAAAAACATAATTTCTAAACCATAAGTTTTCGCTTAACTAAAGTATGTTTTAAATGATCACTCATGATGCTCTGAAGCTGAAAAAAATCTTTGGACCACTGTAAACGGGCCACCCTGTATATATATATATATATTATCTATCTTTCTTTATCTTTATTTTTTTTTCTCTTTTTCTTTTTTTTTCTACTGTACTTTTCTTTTTTTATTTTTTTTGCTTAAGAATCTCTAAACAAACTATAACAAGTGATTGCTTGTTAGAGATTTTAGAACATGATCTAAGTTGGTCTAGGTAGGTTTTCTCGCGGTATGTTCCTTCATTGTAACCACTAGCTTGACCAGTGTTACTTGTAGGTGTATCATCATCGTCATCTTTCTGCCTTTGTCCCATGTTAAGCGGGATCGGTCGGTGCAACACATTTTCTTCTTTCATTCTTACCTGTCAACCGTCACGTTTTCATTCACTCCCTTTTCTTTCGTAATCTCCTTCTCCCTATTCATCTATCCACATTTATATTCATCACTCACGTAGGAAATGTACCTACCTACCTACATCAACATAAAACTGAAAAGTCACACCCGGTTTATTTCCAGGTTTCCAACCCACAACCGGATCATAATAGAATAAATGAGTCTGTAACTTTCAGGATCACGACCAAGTTTTGTTGTAAAATATAGCGATCGAAACTCACTACATAACCTAATATCGTTTCTCCTCCACAAACTTCCTGAAACTTATACTTGAACTATATTTCAAACAGAGGAAACAATTTTCCAACGTAATATTAATTCGTTTCCTTTTACCACAGAATACATAATAGTACAAGTACAGAAGATTCGCACCGCAAAATCATTTAAGCAAATAGTGACTCTTGCTACGACACCAGAAAGTGCAATTCAAGTCACACAGCTTATTCACCTAGAAGTTGCCTCTCTTTCTATCGCGTAACTCTTATACCCTCTGACTCGTTAGGGTTGTCTTCTTTTACGACGCGGCGCGTGAGTGAGTATCGAACTAACTTGCGCCCCGCCCGGCGCGCGGCAGCCCCTCACTGAAGTACCTCGACAAGTCGACGTATTTGTAGCTTCATACCTAAAATGCGGAGGGCGCCTGACCTGCTTAAACTACGTTTAACGTTTTTAACCGGGCTTCTATGGCTTCGTTGAAATACGAATCACTGTGTAGTTACAGTTACTTATTGAAATTTTGTGTGTTTGTTTGTAGTACTAGTAGTTTGTAATCGCAAAAAATCTTTCTTTTTTTTTGATAAAACTACAAATTTACAATTTTAGGCCTTTTTCCTTTACTTGTGCTGTGAGACCATGGAAACCATCACAATAATTAATTGCCTTACAATTTAGAATATAGCAGTAGCAAATCTGAAAAGGCAAAATCACATAATTTTACCGACGGATGTTTTAGCAGGAAATTCTGAAAATAAATGTGAAAATTATAATATATATAATGTTCAGTATGGCAAGACATGATCCTACATAACAACAAATGTCAAAAATCTTTGACAAAGACGAAATGATTCCTAAGTTTATATACACACATCAAAAGTGTCTAGGGATCAAGCATTTTTAAGCGGATTTCTTGAGATTGAGATGTGGCTTTGTAATAAATTTATGATTTTATAAATTTATATGGATCCTTTTTGGTGCATTTCATAATTTGAATCAGGAACTGTGAATCAAATTCGAGTAAAAGATGAAAATCAGCTGTCAATATTTTCCCTATAAAAACATACAACGCATTGAAGACATTATTAGTGCTACTGTTTCCCTACTACTGATTAAAACCAACGTTATTATGGAGCGGCGACGTCATTTAAGCAGGGAAGAAATGCTCAGAGCCGTGGGAATGATAGAAGCTGGTTCCCGGCAACGTACTGTGGCTTTAGCTCTGAATACAAGTCAGAGTGTTATCAGTCGACTTTGGACACGTTACCGAAGCACTGGTACCGTGGCTGAGCGCCATGGAGGACGGTATCGCTGCACCACACGGAGACAAGACCGATACATTCAAATCTTAACTCGAAGAGCTCCAACTATAACCGCCATGATGTTAGCCGTGAGGCTTCATCACTCTTCAGGGAACTTAATTAGCGACCAAACAGTCAGAAACCGCTTGCATGAAGTGAACCTTCATTCCCGAAGACCGCTACGGGTACCACCTATAGCAATGCACAATCGTAGGATTCGATATCAATGGGCTCTTGAACACAGAAATTGGGCAGAAGAACAATGGCGTTTCGTGTGCTTTTCTGATGAGTCTCGTTTTGGTATGAGACCGGATACAAGACGTATACGACACTGGAGAACCCCTGGACGCCAACAGCGATTAAAATCCTGCCAGGAAGTCCATCCTTATAGTGGTGGAACCATCATGGTATGGGCGGGTATTTGGATCGGCGGAAGAACTGAGTTGATTTGGATCAGAGGCAACCTCAACGCTCAAATTTATGCTGAGACGATTGTATCAGACGTCATCGTTCCTCTACAAGTGCAAATCGGTCCCTTATTTCAGTTAATGCATGATAATGCACGACCGCACACCGCAAGAGTTGTAAGACAGACTCTCGCCGCAGCTAACATCAATGTCCTGCCCTGGCCTGCTCAGTCGCCAGACTTGAACCCGATTGAGCATGCATGGGATATGCTACAGAGAAGAGCTCTGCCGAATATGGAGGGTATCCAGTCGCAAGAAGACCTTTTTTTGTTGTTGCAACGAACATGGGCGGCCATTCCACAGCGTGATTTGGATGAACTCATTTTGAGTATGCCAAACCGATGTTCTTGTGTTGTTAGTGTTCGCGGTAGAAACACGGATTATTAATTGTTTAAGTTACCTAATAAAATTTTAAAGAAAACTGTTATTTCAGTCTTTTTTTCGAACTTTAATGTTAGTGGTTCAAATGTCAAAAATCCCTTTATTAGGAAAATGGCAAATTTCTTTATTAATGCAAAGGTGACTTGGTTTATCGTTACTGTGACAAACGAAAACACTTTATTTGATGAATCCTTAAAGAAAATTTTAATTAATATCAATCAGGAGAAAAGTTATTGCAAAAATATATGTTGATCCCTAGACACTTTTGATGTGTGTATTATATTATCATATAAATATGACCCATAGATCTGTGATCATCATCATTCTCCTGCCCTTATCCCAATCTATTTGGGGTCGGCGCTACATGTCCTTTTTTTCCATACTTCTCTATAATTCGTCATCTTGGTTGTCACCCCCTTTCTAGCCATGTCATCTTTCACACAATCCATCCATCGTTTCTTTGGTCTTCCCCTACTCTTATAGCCGTCGACATCCGTACTCAAAACTTTCCTCACGACATTTTCCTCACTCCTCCGCATCACATGCCCATACCATGACAACCGATTTCCGCACATCTTTTCAGTCACCGGTGCCTCTTTCAGACTTCCTCTTATGTACTCATTTCTTATTCTATCCATTCGTGTAACACCACACATCCCTCTTAGCATTCTCATCTCAGCTGCATGCAATTGCTTTTCATTCATCCCTTTTGTGGCCCAACATTCTGATCCATACAAGACAGCAGGTCTAACCATTGTTTTATATATCTTCCCCTTAAGTTTAAGGGGAATGCGGGAGTCACAGATTGTTCCCGTGACCTGCCGCCATTTCATCCATCCAGTGTTAATCCTATGCTTAACCGTCCGATCTACTTCGCCATCGCTCTGCACGAGTGAACCGAGATACCGAAAGTCGGAGCAGACAGACAGACAGACAGCATCTGTGATCCTAGATATAATTATTATAGTGTAATACCCCCTTTAACACGGCACGTAGGGTGTCAATTTAACAATAAATTTCCCTGATTATTTATTTAAATATCACCAGTGGAGCAGGCTAAGTAAGTTGTATTTTCCGACTACGCTGCTAGCTTGCTTCCAATCTAATTAGATTTACCTGAATATCTAAAAGTAGCAGTGTCCATTATTGCCCAATCAGCTTTAAAATCATTTCAGCAGCTGTATAAACCTATGATCCCAAAACCGAATGGAATCTAGGTTATTAATGTTGTTCATAGATTGCTTACAATCTGTCAATGCTGATGCATTATGCAGTATGGCAGCACGTAGCTTGATATTGAATAAACACGTGTTTCCCGTTATGATCGGGGTCTATATTGGGTGGATGGCATTACATTGTTATATTTACTGACATTGTTCTGATGGATGGTAAATCATTACGGGCCTAATGTGAAGAGGGGCTTGGGACAAGATGTTCGGTTGAAGACAGAATGTACGAAACGTAAAACAGTGCAAGCTGAAGGCGGGTGATAGAAACCATAATATAAGTAATTGGGTAAAACGAACACAAACATAATGGTATTTTTATACAGGATGGAGACAATAATACGGCATTAAATTAAACTGCGTATATCTAACTAGCTTTTGCCAGCGACTTCGCCCGCGTGGGTGTCGCAAAATATCCCACGGGAACATACTACCGGAAATTCCTTCCTTATTCCTTGTCTACATTATAAAGGGAAACTCTGTACAAAATTTCAGCCTTCTGGGTCCCCTTGGGTTTGGGCTGGGTCAGGACTTCTCTTTTTATTTATATAGATGTTGGTCCCAGTCTGCATACGAAAATTCAATCAAAGTTATCCAATAGTTTAGCACTACAGCTAGTAACAGATTGGCAAAAGCCATAGTCTGACCACCACTACTAAAGATTGTTTCAAAAAAATCACTTTTTCAATTTTGATGTTAGAATTTAACTATCAAAAAAACTGTTACAAAACATTATTAAGTGTCAGTATTGCCAGTGTTTTCATTTACAGTCGTATTGTTTTCTCCACATTGTATATTTTTTAAATGAAAATTGTTCAAATATTTATTTTCATTAAAATGCTTATATACAATTATTATTATATAAATAACTATTTAAACTAGAAACAAACATTATTATGTACCAGAAAAACAAAATAAAAGATTAATAAAATATTTAATTAAAAATACACATTACGCAGTACAACGAGATGTTGGATAGATGTTAAGCCGTCGGTGTCCGCGAGGAAAAAGGGCTGAACGCCTCGGTGCGCTATCCCAGCTAGGCGCGCTGCCCGCGCGTTGCTATCTTCGCAGTTGTCGACTTCATGACGGTCATCGAGCGCCATCTCCCTTACATTATACATCTAAAATTGAATAATCTCATAGGACTGTAGTTTAAAGTACTAGGTGGGAAGGGTCTACCCATCAGTTAGCCAGAGAATGATGATCAATTTCACATTAATGATGGAAATATCAGTAAATAAATGTGTGCAGGATGCAAAGCTGTCAAAGAGAACAAAAATGCAATGACAAAAGTTGAAACAGAATCGTTAGGACTGGGCTGACGATTTGACATATAATATTAGCAGACTGCGGGACAGATGACATATTAAAGCCGGTAGAAATAGGACACTCGGGGAATGGTTGTCTAAATTCAATAGTGGATGGAATAGAAATAAATATTTTAATAATATTTCAAGGATAAGCACCAAGTTTCAAGAATTAAATCAAAGTAAAACTACAATATGATTTACTCACACGTGTGATTTGATTTTCGTGTCACGGGAACTGACTCATACATTTCTAAGAAATTGTAAGATCAAAGCCGATGTTAGAAGTAACAAAATGTTGATAAATGGGTCGCACTATAAGATTTATTATTTGGACATAAATTGTGGATTGGATCTTGTGCAGTTATTACTACAGCAGGTTAAAATTTAAAATGTCATTTCACAATGCTTGGATTGGTAGATTCATCCACTTCAAACAAAGAGGACCTTTCGTTTGAATGTGACGTGTCGTGGGATATCAAGGCCCGTTTTATAGTTAGTCTATTGTTGGCTTTTACGTTAATAATTAGCTGGGTCTCAAAAAAAATATTTCTCTGTCTCCTGGTTAAATGATTTTTTTACGTAGGTATGTATAAAAGATAGCCTAACAGACTATGTATCCGGTTTCTGAATTAGAAGAGAACTCTACTTCCAAGAATTTTTTTTTAAGTTTCGCGGGCTACATTGTGGCGGGTATCACAACTCCGCCGCGAAACTATAACAGCGAAACCGCAGTAGTTCAATTCAAATGACTCGTATGATGTTCCGCTACTTAAATCGCGATTTGAGTAGCGGAACATCATGCTGTTTCGTGGTTTCGCGGCGGAGGTGTGATACCCGCCTGAAGGAGAGACAAGAGAGTTTGACACTGAAATTCTCAATTCAGAAACCGCGAAATAGACACAAAACACAAAAAAAAAACACCAAAAAAAAAAAAAAACAACAAAAAACAAAAACAAATCAATAAAGATTATAGAAGCACCTACGCAAACAGCGCCAAACACATAAATGGCGAATTTAAATCTGTTCAAACATAGGCTTAGGACTCATAAATACCAAACCAGATTAAATTATTTGGCCGAAGTTTAACGCTAAACATTAGTTACATGTGCTAAATCCAAAACGTTAGCGTCGTTCGCCGCAATAGTCGATAGAACACCGAATTTACGGACGGACTTTAGAATGCAAATTACCCTTAAATGTCCGCCGCGGTGACCCGAGCTAGGCTGCCCCTAATAACAGCGGTAACAGAAGTAATATTTCGGTGAAATATTCTGTACGTATGTAGTTGCGGAACATTGAGCTTGTGATTCTTAAAGGGTTTATCGAATAAGTCGGCCATGTTTGTTATACCTAGGTATTCTTTTAGTTTTTTACAAGTCGGGGTTGTATGAAACTCTTTATGAATAAACTGGTATACATATATACCTTGACCTGTTTCACCAGCTCCTGATAAGTGGCAGTAAACTCCGGAAGTTTTAAAATCTGGTGGGTAGTAAGTAGGTAGGTCTAATCCTGTCTTATATTTATTAAAGATCAAAAAGGAGCTCGTGGTTATTATGGCTAAGTAATAACAGTCGCATTTGTTCCACCATCTTTACATACCGAGACTCCTCCGTGCTTTGGAAAACACGTAAAGTCGTTAGTCCTGGCTGTCATTCATGGACCTTTGACAGTCGTTACGAAGCCCGAAAGTCTGACAACCAGTCTTACCAAGGGGTATCGTATTACCCAGTTACTGGGTTGTGGCGGTCAGATAGGCAGTCGCTCCACGTGAAATACTGGTATTCAGCTGCATCCGGATAGACTGGAAGCCGACCCCAACATAGTTGGGAAAAGGCTAGGCAGATTGATATTTATCAAAAATCCCGAGGCGAATAAGTTTGAAATGAAACTACATAAATTATAAGGACAAGTAGGTATCCCCGGCTCACTCCACTTCACGGCACTGCGTTAGATTTCGACTATCCCCCAACATTTCTATAACTAATTAGGTACGTATTTTACTTAGGCATACCTAACTTTGACTTGTTGTAGACAAATAATAACTATTTCAATACTAATAAAGTTTGCAGTCTATTCTCTTAGATATAGATTATTCTCTTACTAGATTCTGTTTAAGGATTATCTTGAAGACGAGGCTTTCTTTAAGTTTTACTCTTTCATCTAAATAATATGCTCCCAGCCTATTATTGTCCCACAGCAGAGCAGAGCCCTCTTCTCATACAGAGAAGGCACGAGGATTAATCACCACGCTCGCTCAAGACGGAAAATCCAGCCGGGCAATTGCGTAACACACTATCAATCGGAATTGGTTTCATTTTGATAGTTCAATAACATGAATTGCGTTAGTTACGTTATCGAGCTGGCCAATTTTTCGAAAATAAAAAATTATTCAAATTCTGATTGATAGAGTGTTACGCGATTAGGGTACGGGTTTCCTCACGATGTTTTCTTTCATCAATGTCAGTAAAGTCCACTCAAAAAATACATGTGAATTGAAAAAGTCACATTGATACTTGCCCGGTTTTGAAACCCACAATCTCGCCATCACGATTTGAATAATAACGTGTAAAAAGTGCCTTATGAAACCAAGTTCCTAACGGATTCAACACAGTGGGATCGGATCGGAACAAAACATTAATTTTATCCGCGTTCCTAACGGATCTCACACAGTGGGATCCGACGGGAATAAGCCATATTTATTAGGTTTTCTATAACAGAAGCACGAGTCGATCCATCAGGTTAAGCTATGCTTGCCGGGGTTGGTCAGTGGATGGGTGTCCATCTTTAGATACCGAGACTCCTCCGTGCCTAGGAAAGCACGTTAAGCCGTTGCTCCCGGCTGTCATTCGTGGATCTTGGACAGTCATTACGGGTCGTCAGAAGCCCGAAAGTCTGACAACCAGTCTTACCAAGAGTATCGTATTACCCAGTTACTGGGTTGTGGAGGTCAAATAGGCAGTCACTCCATGTAAAATAATGGTATTCCGCTGCATCCGGTTAGACTGGAAGCCGATTACAACATACTTGGGAAAAGGCTTGGCAGATTTTTTTTAATTTCTATATCTGGCTAGAAACATCGATTTCATAGCAGACATAATTAGAGGCACGGCGCGTTTCAACACTTCCGATCCAAAAGCTAAATTGCAAACTTTTAATTACTTTTTTATGATATTTATAACGCAGAACGTAAAACCCCGCCCCCGTTTCATTAATACCAAAAATTTAAACACGATCAATCGTCGAATCGTTTCGCCACCTGTTTACATTCAGAGCAATAAAAAATAAGGAATATTACACATTTGTAAATCGAAGTCATACGTTATTTTTGTGCAACCTATTTACCTAAGCTTTGCGCTCTGGTTAATTAAGAGCGGGTATTTAAAAATGTTACATGTGTCTAATTCCTGATACACGACGGCGAATTGGAGCGGTCGTTGGCACACACGTGTTGACGTGAGAGCCGCCAGTGTAACCTGGCCCCTCATCACATTGACATAGTAAAGAAATGACGGGGCAGTTTATCGTTTGCTATATGGGTCAAACGAACAATGCTTTGGCGAGTTTACGAGCAATCTCAGTATACAATATTAAGTCAGATATATCATGTTGCATGGAAGAATGCCGTAATGAATAGCTTTTGTTCTTTGGCCAGAGTATAAAGTGTCCATATTGGAGGAAATTACTTCTGTCCATTTTGTTTTGTGATGTAAAATCTCTTTGACGCTGGAAATAAATTTTACTTTACAGATTTTAACGTAATGTTGTTGAAAACACATTTTGTAAAGCCGGATTAGCATTACGAAATTTTATTACATTTTTTATTTTTTACATAAAATTATTTTGTTGACATTAATTTCATGAACGATTTCGCGTGTAAACTTCTAATTTGCATGTTGCATGCATTAATTTCATGAAATCTAAATACGTTAGTGCCAAACGCGATTTTTGGTATAAGTAATGTCACGCAACTAATTTCACTATCAAATGCGACGTGAAACGACTGTCGTGAAAGCATATTTGCACGAAAATATTGTACATTGCAAAATAAACCTTTGATGCTGAAGGGGCCATGATTTCGGTGATACTATAGATTTCACGACACTAATAAATTATTATACAAAACAAGTTGAACTGTAATGAAACTAGTTTTGTTAAATAAATTTTACCATACATGCAATTAATGTTGTTAATGTAAATCCTGATTTATATCCGGATGATGTCTGGGTAAAACATAAGAAATTCTATTTAATCCCTCAGTCAGACAATAAAAAAATATTATTTGCTTTGTCATATTAATAAAACATCACTTAGATAACACGCATTAAAGTTGGGAAGTGGGGGCTTGATATGTCACTTCAACGTATAACATCTAGCTAGGCGTGTCGTCATATCGCCGTAATCTTTTGATTATGTAAAAAAATAAAAAATATGTGTCAAATATTTTTTAATAATCTACATGACGGATAAAAAAGATTTTAAGTCTAATGACTAAAAATCCCGCCCCCCCATCATCATCCCCATTCGCTATTGAGGTATTCGATGATAGATGAAAATCCCGCCCCCCCATCATCATCATCCCCATTCGCTATTGAGGTATACGATGATAGATGAAAATCCCGCCCCCCCATCATCATCATCCCCATTCGCTATTGAGGTATACGATGATAGATGAAAATCCCGCCCCCACATCATCATCATCCCCATTCGCTATTGAGGTATACGATGATAGATGAAAATCCCGCCCCCCCATCATCATCATCCCCATTTGCTATTGAGGTATACGATGATAGATGAAAATCCCGCCCCCCCATCATCATCATCCCCATTCGCTATTGAGGTATTCGATAATAGATGAAAATCCCGCCCCCACATCGTCATCCCCATTCGCTATTGAGGTATTCGATGATAGATGAAAATCCCGCCCCCCCATCATCATCATCCCCATTCGCTATTGAGGTATACGATGATAGATGAAAATCCCGCCCCCACATCATCATCATCCCCATTCGCTATTGAGGTATACGATGATAGATGAAAATCCCGCCCCCCCATCATCATCATCCCCATTCGCTATTGAGGTATACGATGATAGATGAAAATCCCGCCCCCCCATCATCATCATCATCCCCATTCGCTATTGAGGTATACGATGATAGATGAAAATCCCGCCCCCCCATCATCATCATCCCCATTCGCTATTGAGGTATACGATGATAGATGAAAATCCCGCCCCCACATCATCATCCCCATTCGCTATTGAGGTATACGATGATAGATGAAAATCCCGCCCCCACATCATCATCCCCATTCGCTATTGAGGTATACGATGATAGATGAAAATCCCGCCCCCACATCATCATCCCCATTCGCTATTGAGGTATACGATGATAGATGAAAATCCCGCCCCCACATCATCATCCCCATTCGCTATTGAGGTATTCGATGAGAGATGTTGCTTTAATCTATTTTCTATTTAGTTCGGCAAATACTTACTCGAACTTTGTGTGTTACGAATTATAGTCACATGATACCCTAATGTTCTGCGAAAGTTTGGGGAAAGGGCCTATTCGAACGGTTAATAATATTATAGGTGTTTGGAGATGTATCTATACCTACTTATTTAGTAGGCTTTTATACGAATTACCTAAATTAATAGTCGCTAAGCAGTGAGGGGCCGGTGGCTAAGTAATAACAGCCGCACGAGTTGATCGATCAGGTTAAGCTATGCTTGCCGCGATTGGTCCGTGGATGCGTGACCTTTTTTACATACCAAGACCCCTCCGTACCTCGGAAATCACGTTATGCAGTTGGTCCCGGCTGTCATTCGTGTATCTTTGGTGGTCAGTCGGTATCGTATGACCCAGTAACTGGGTTGTGGAGGTCAGATAGGTCAGCTGCATCCGGTTAGACTAGAAGCCGACCCCAACATTATTGGGAAAAGGCTAGACAGATGATGAATAGTCTCTAGGTACTACGCATTACCTACCTTAGATAAAAATTGATTACTGAAATAGGTGACAAAAGTACCGCTTTCAATCTCAATTTATTCAAATTCAAATAGCAAGATGTTCTCTAGTAAGCCGAAATCGTGTGATTTATCAAAAGACATCTGTCATGTAACCGGTACAGTCGCGGGCTCCGAGCCAAACGGTTTGACTTCCATTTGTCAGGGGTGCCACGTCTCCAACTCAATCTCTCATTGAAATGATACAATGGTAAGGCCTACTGAAATTTTACATAATACGGCCAGCGATTTATAGCACAGCCTTTTCTTACTGATGAAATATTTTCTCGGTGGTTTTTGTTTGGCCTGATGACAGTCACTGAGCCCGGGCTTAATAAATCGTGGTCTTAACAATAGCACTCGGAAAATAAATTAATGTGAAGTTGGAGAGTTACTCATGTTTTCAAGAACTGAATAGGTTACGCGACTTGTAAATTCTGTTATGTATAAAGGCTTCTACAAACAGGCGCGACACGCGACGCGACACGCGACGCGACACAACAGCACCGCGTGTCGCGTGGCGAGCGGTGCCTTTGTGTCACGCGCGATTCGCGTCGGGTGTCCCGCCTTTTGAAGGAGCCAATATTTTTCACATCAAAATAATACCTACATTTTATTGATCGCTCTCATGCTGAAAATATTTAATTCTGATGTAACGCGTAAAGAGAGATCCTTCGAGAAGGAATTATTTACTAATGACATCTATATTTAGCTGAAAAGATATTACGAGTATCGAGTCAAAAAGTACTAGGTCCATATTTATCTTTAATTCTTTCTTAAGAATAGGTTATTTTGAATCTTATCTAAGTTGTTGCTTAGTTTAAATTGCAGTAGTAAGAAATTAATTGTTCAGTGTAACGGTTAATTACTTATTTAACTTATTTTATTCCTATACCTACTGATTGCACAAATTGTAACGCAAACATTAGCTTTTCAAAAAAAAAAAAGTCCACAAACCTTTCTCTTATCTCCTGTCTTCATTGCGTGACAACCCTACCCTCATGCAACTAATTGGCAGTACCGAGCTCGTTTCTCAGCGTCGTCACCACACTAACCACACGTGTTGTCTCAAAGGGACAGCTCTTTTGTTCCTTTTACCGGCCATCATATGTCGAACATATTGGACGGCGATATACTTTGATATGTTTGAAATCTTGCTGTTATATCGTGACTATAAAATGAGGACATCTGCGTTTATGTTTTCTTTTGTTTACTGTGTGTTAAAAGTTTTATTGCCTTGGAAATAATAAATGTGCACGTTTGTACAGTCAGTCTTTTATATCTTTGTTAGTTTTCAGTCAGGCTGGACACATAATAGCACAGCAATAGCAGAGCAGAATATTGCATAGAAAGCTTTATTTAATTTACTAATTGATAATGGAAATAGCATACAGCTTTGTTAATGGCGAGTTGACTTAAACCACAGATTAATACAGATCGCCTCCGCAAAATCATTTAAATAAAAAGCGACTTGCTACGACACAATAAAGTGCAATTCAAGTCACACAGCTTAATTACCTATAAGTTGCCTCTCTTTCTATCGCGTAACTCTTATACCTTCCGACTCGTTAGGGTCGTCTTCTTTTACGACGCGGCGCGTGAGTGAGTATCGAACTAACGTGCGAGCCGGCCGGTGCGCGGCAGCGCACACTGAATTGACCCAGTGAGATTAGCCCGCCGCGTACTTGTAGCTTCATACCTAAACTGCGGAGTGTCCCATCTGTATTAATCTGTGCTTAAACCTAAAACCTTTTCAATGGCCATTGATATGTTAGAGGAAGATGTGTTACGCGCTAAAATCGCAATCACTAAACCTGGATTCGGCTCACGACTACATGCACCGAAACTCGCACATCTGTGATAAACGTACAGTTACCGATCAAGGACAGAGATAGGAGCCGGCGCTGTCGTGCAAGCGAAATCACGTTAGCCGCCGATTGTTTACGATTATGAATGACATTACATGTCCATCTCGCTCTCACAAACATGGCGAAGCAAACATTAATTATTATTATAATTTTCAACAAATTAACATTTTTGGTTGTACTTACGAGTGAAAAGTAATCCCGTGGAACTTCTTTTTGGTTTTTGAACTATCAGTGTACATTTTGTAAACACAGGAAGGCATTGCTGCTGCTTATTTAGACGATTACGGTAATTTTACTTAATGTGCTACACAAACGCCAGTTCGATTGTGACTAAGGTCAATTGTTTTTTTTTTTTTTCTTTTTGGAATGGCATCTCGTAGTGTGACCATGAGAGGTCTCGACTACTTAACCGGACTTTCCTGTGGGTGCCTTTAAGCGAGCTCAAAAGCCTCCAGCCAGGGGCATAATATATTATACTAACTAAACTTATAAACTAAACGACTGCGCACTAAGGGCATCCCCTGTGGGGTACGGACCTCGGCTTAGGGAGTCGTTGTCATTGACAATAGATAAACAAGGCAAAGCAATAGGCTGGATCAAGTTAGGGGAATTATTATTATCAGGGGAGTTTAAAGCTACAGGCTCAGCTACGCCACCAGCTGGCTCGATTAAACCGATCAATTGACATGAAGGTCAATTGTGTACGTTAGCACAATTTATGCGGTCCACGTCGAGGAGCGCGAACCATATCTTCCTAATTTATACATCAATGTCAATGGCTTAGTAATTTTATGAAAAATAAACTATTTTTATTTAAATTTCATTGTCAGAGTCTGTCAGTTTCACATTTTTAATTCGGTCTGAAATATTGACATTACGACGCCATAATAAAATGACGATCGGTAAAGCAGATTCTATCGTGCAATGAGCAGACAAATGCCCCATATTTTGGCTATAACTGTACTTGCAAGTGAAGATTTTAAGGATTAAAAATCCTGAATAAGCCAGTGTAGAGGTCATATTAATAGATTCATCATTCTCCTGACCATAACCAAATTTATTTGGGGTCGGCGCAGTTTATCTTCTTCCATACATCTCGTCTTCTCAGTAGTCACCCCCTTTCCAGCTATATCATTATAGAACTTTTGTTGGAACGTGATGTAGGTTCTATAGTGAGAAATTAAATGTCCATTCAGATTTACACTATGAATTTAATAATGTATTTACTACAACTAAACACGGTACAATTACTTATGATGATTAGTATGAAATGATATATATGATGATTGACGCGAGTAGCCGTTAGTAAACGACTATGTAATATGTGTTGTCGTGACAACGCGTGACTTCGAACTTAAGGTGACGGTGAACGTCATAGGTACTTATAAGCTCACAAGTGGCGTGCATGTGTGGGTAAACATACCACTACATCATGTTAGGCAAATTTAGATTATCAGGAGCATAAGATAAAGAATCAATTGCTTCCAAAATAAATTGTCTTTTTCAAGTGGAGCGGAAGTTCGTTGCTTATAGATTGCTTTTTAAAGAACCTAAGTATTTTTTCCACTTACTTTTTATTACCTCCAATTATTCAAACGTTTATTTTAATGAAGAGACCTAAATTGTCTCGGTAAGCTCCCTAAGCACCCTAGGTAATAGATTGGTACCTGATGATTAGGACCGGTATCTGAATTCGAATAAGGTAATAAATTCTCAGTAATTTCTCACTTTAATTTGGGAATGGTAACAAATCATTATTATTTGCATGACATTTAACATTTTACTTTAACCTGGATTAGAGAAAGCATTTAAATTCGGTTAGCGTACCTTCCCAAGATATATTAGAAATACCTCATTTTATTTATGTCGAAGGTGCGGTCAGCGTGGCAATTTATAACATTTTGAAATTATCACAGGAGCCAATTTTTAACTAAACTGTCTCTCGAAGCTTTCCTGCTAGTAAAGTTATTTTCGCAAAATTATTCCTAACTCTTCTTTCATGAATGGATTTTCAACCTTTGATGCTACATGTACAGTCAGCGTCAATAATATCGGGATGAACAGACTTTTCAAAATTATAACAACTATGAAAATTAAATATTAGCAGGAGAATCTCCTGCCTTTATCCAAATTTATTTGGGGTCGGCTCGTATAAAACTATGGTTAGACCTGCTTTCTTGTATGAATCATAATGTTGGGTCACAAAATAATGAATGAAAGGCAATTGCATGCAGCTGAGATGAGAATGCTAAGAGGGATGTGTGGTGTTACGCGAATGTATAGAATAAGAAATGAGAAAATCAGAAGAAAGAAAGATGAAGTCTGAAAGTGACACCGGTGACTGAAAAGTTGTACGGAAATCGGT
This sequence comes from Cosmia pyralina, assembly GCA_946251885.1. Lineage (NCBI taxonomy): Eukaryota > Metazoa > Arthropoda > Insecta > Lepidoptera > Noctuidae > Cosmia > Cosmia pyralina. Next base: position 16,994,321 of record OX276355.1, read on the forward strand.
TGTCACGGTGTGGGCATGTGATGCGGAGGAATGAGGAAAATGTCGTGAGGGAAGTTTTGAGTATGATTGTGGATGGCTATACGAGTAGGGGAAGACGAAAGAAATGATGGATGGACTGTGTGAAAGATGATAATATGGCCGAGATGACGACAAAAGACATACACGTCTTTTTCTTCCATACTTCTCTATTAGTCATATTATCTTTCACTAAATGTACAGTCACGTGTATAAATACCTTACAACATTCAAGAGCGCTTTTCTTGTTGAAATGAAAATCGCAACATAGAGAAAAGGTTTATTTCATAAAAGTATGGTTACTAGAATACCATGTTCGAAAACCAGCATAAAATATCTATACCTAAATACTTTTAGAAGTAAGGTAGGTACTTATGCTCGTCGTGACTGTACCTTAATTTGTTTCTATTAGGGCTGTACCCTTAACGTAATTAGGGGTCCGCAATGTTAACAATAACAGATTTTTAGAATTTTAAACCAGATTTGTGGCGGTATTTTATGGAAGCGGTTCCGTGAAAGGAAAGGTGGGTTTTTGTTATAAAGTATTAATTGCTTTTGAAAACAAGGCTCGAAGGTCACTGAAATACGTTTCTACTTGTAATATGATTTATCGAATTGGGATTTGGTAGGTATCTACTGTTATAAAACATCAATGGATCGAGAGATAAGATTGATGAGGGGATTTGTGCCCGGTTGATGGCAATAGGGTCGCTCTCTATTACATGGGGTTTAAGGTGAAATGGGGCCCAAAAAAGATGTTTTGACGCATTTCGGCTGCACGCAAAATCAATTTTGTCCTTAATAACTACAAATTTGCCTTATTATTTTATGATTATAAAAAATTAAGATTTTCTTTAGTAAATTATGAGGGTCAAAACACGATTGACACAATTTGGCTCGATACAAAAAAACGCAACGTTTCCTCAAAATTAGCATTACGTCCATTATGAGAAAAATACTGTTTTATTCGATTGTAATTATAATAATATATTAAAATAATAATAACACGTCACCATTAAATACATATAAGGAGATTATGGGGATTATGAGTTTATTTTAGAGTTTATAGAATTTTGTAAAGAAATATTTATAAAAAGCGTGCCATATAATTTTGCGCGGGCCGATCATATCACCGCCCGTTACGAAACTGGCGAAATGTGGGTGTACTATGTCTGTTGGTACATCTCTGCCTAACCGTTCAGGGATAAACAGGCGTGGTGTATTGTGTTATGTTCACAGAATAATAGCATTTTACAACTAACAATGCTGTCAGTTTCTTTTTAAAGATTTGAATTGTGAATTTTAGGGTTCCGTACCTCAAAAGGAAAAAAAACGGAACCTTATAGGATCACTCGTGTTTCTGTCTGTCTCTCCGTCTGTCACAGCCAAATTTTGCTCCGAATCTAATGGACCGAATTTGGTACACATATGAATTTATGTGACCCAAAAATGGACGGGTAAAGTAAATAAATGAATTTTGAAAATGGGGGCCACTTTTGGGAGGCAAATAAGAAAATTTAAAAAAAAGTTTTGCAAACTATACCGTGTGACATATCAAATGAAAGGGGGTCTATGAGGGTCTCAAGTATAATTTTAAATTAAATTGTTTTAAAGTTATTTAAGAAAATAGACGAAAATTGGCCATCCCCCCCTCTCCCCCTCCCCCCACTTATCTCCATAACTACTGAGCCTAAAACTTTGAAAACAATACAGCAAATAGATCTTTACCTGTAGATTACAGGAAAACCTATAAGAAGTCTGTCTTAAAATAAGATAGTAAATCTCTCAAGATTGTGAGTACACACTTACATTTACAGTTGGAATGTATGGGAGAACATGTATTTCAACTACAATGTTAAGTTTGTTCTTGAGATAAATTCATCCCAATTACGGAACCCTTCATTGTGCGTGGTCCGACACGCACTTGGCCGGTTTTTTTTTGGCGTCCTCAAATCTGCCTAGCCTTTTCCCAACTATGTTGGGGTCGGCTTCCAGTCTAACCGGATGCAGCTGAATACCAGTATTTTACATGGAGCGGCTGCCTATCTGACCTCCACAACCCATTAACTGGGTAATACGATACCCCTTGGTAAGACTGGTTGTCAGACTTTCGGGCTTCTGACGACCCGTAACGACTGTGAAAGATCCACGAATGACAGCCGGGACCAACGGCTTAACGTGCTTTCCGAGACACGGAGGAGTCTCGGTATGTAAAGATGGTCACACATCCACGGACCGACCCCGGCAAGCGTAGCTTAACCTGATGGATCGACCCGTGCGGCTGTTATTACTTAGCCACGAGCTCCTCCTGTTTTTGGCGTCCTCCGATGAAACTAAACTACTTAGTTACAAGTACTTACCTACTTCGTTTCGTGACTCGTGTACTTCTTATTTCTAGTTGGAAAACTACTAAAACCGCAAAGAATGATCGCAACAATAACTGTGAACCTCAAAAACTAAGTACAGTACAACTATTTTCTTAATGTCCCTCAAACTTCGTGTTTCGTCAATCTTCGGAATTCTATCAGTTGCCCTTTGCACTTGGTAACTGATAGAAATCCGACGACTGACGAAACACGAAGTTTGTCGAGGGACATTAAGACAAGTTGTACTGTACTTAGTTAGTTTTTGAGATTCACAGTTCTAGTTGCGATCATTCTATGCGGTTTAAGAAAATAAGTAATATAATTATATTAAATAAGTATTTATAATAAGAAAATATTTGTACTGTACTGTATTTATCTCTTGACCTATTAATAAAACTTTTATTCCCACCATTTGAATTTGGCACACTTATTATCAGATCTAATTACTATCTCATTTTACGCGTCTCTAAGTTCCGATGCACTCGACTGTCTCTAATCCTAATTAGGTAATTACTGGTCTCCGCTTGACAAGACTCTGTGGCTATAAATGGAACTTTTTATAAAGTTTATTATCTCATTTGGACGACCGCGACCGACCGAATGAAAGGATGTTTATGTACAGTGAGGAAAAATAATTATTAAGCTATTTGACACACTACGTCAATTTGACTTATTATCACTACCCCATACCAATTAATGATAGGCTGAGGAATGATGTGATAAGGCAACAGTGCGGCTTAAAAGAAGATTATAGTTATAAAAAACTTTTTACAAAAAAATACAACCGACTTCCAAAAATAACACTACAAAGTGAAAAATAACTTATCACCCTTATATAAAAGTGGGGAAAAAGTACGTATTACTCAAGCTAACTCAAAAACTACCCAAGCAAAGTTAATCAATTTTATATGGGACTAACTTTAAGGTATATCCTCTCGAATAAAACATTTTTTTTTTAAATCGGACGACTCTGTAAAATGTTATACGTGGTCATACATAAAAAAAAAAACATACGTGTCGAATTAAGAACCTCCTCCTTTTTTTCGTCGGTTAAAGAATTGAAAAGAGTATGGTTAGATCATAGAAATTCTTTTGCTATGGCTTAGATGGTTTGGTCATGTTGAGAGGATGAATGAAAGGCGACTAACAAAAGGTATTTACAAGGCAGATGTGAGTGGAAATGGACGTGGAAGTAGAAGGGGACACCCTAGGAAGACATATAGTGACCTTATTGGTGATGTTCTTCAGAATGGTCAGATGCATAGTACTCGCAACCAACGTGCGTGTATGACCAGATGTATGAACGTAAACGAGGCCTTAAGTATGTAAGGATCGTAGAAGGTGGCGGTCTGTAATCTCTGCCTAGCCCCATGGGAAGAAGGCTTGAGTTTATACAATGTGTGTAACACCACACAACCACCATTTCACACAACTGTCAAAGAATGACACTTTTGATTTGAATATACGGACAATTTAAGTTGGTACCTTTAGCTATAAATTACTATTAATTTCCCTGACTTACCTTCCTATGATTCGGATCTGAAAAATTAATAGCACAATGTGTTTGAGTTACTTCCATAGCAATTTTATTATATAATATAATCATATCACACGCAGAAGGTCCGTGGTATAGAATCTATACCACGGACCTTCTGCGTGTTTGACATAAGCTACACGAAAATAGCTTAGGTCTTCGACATGAAAATATAAGGTGCTATCAAAATATCTGCCACGGCTTCATTGGGAGATAGTATTGTGTATATAGATTACAATAGTGTTAAATTTTGTACACCGGAATATTTAAATCAATTTGAGAAAGTAAAGTAATTAAATAAACATTTACTTTATTCTGCAAAACGTGGTTCACAAACAACGTGCGATGTGTCGCTTCGTTAATGAAAACAATTGCTACCTCTTTCTAACTGTTCTGTGAATGAACACTAATTACTTCGGGACGGTTTCATACAACTAAATCAATTCAAATTTTTGATAAAATTTTTAATGAAAAATTTGATCAATAATTTATCTTCACTATATTGTAATCTATATTCACAATACTGTCTCCCATAGCAGCCGTGACGGATATTTTTATAGCACCTTATATAATATATCGTTGTTGTTACTGGTTACTATAGGAATTTCATTTCAACCTGCCTAGCCTTTTCCCAACATGCTGACGTCGGCTTCGAGTCTAACCGTTATGCAGCTGAATACCAGTATTTTACATGGAGCGGCTGCCTATCTGATCTCCACAACCCCAGTTACTGGGTAACATGATACCCCTTGGTAAGACTGTTTGTCAGACTTTTGGGTTTCTAACTATTTTATTTGTATACTATTACGCCTTTTTTACTTTTTACGTCATGTGCCGTAGCATTTAAAACTCACATGACGTTTAAATCCCGCTACAATAACTGGCAGATAAACATCACCAAAGAAAATTCTGTTCAACAAAAAATATTTTTCTCTCTGAACTCATAATGAATATATTTCATTTGTTTTATTACTTTTAACAGGTAGTCAGCTGTGCAGCCTTCAATAATAATAAATGATGGTATTCTGAATGTCCCAGATATTTGAATCAACCTTTATTTTACGCACCTTTTTTCGCTCCGAAAAGTAATTTGTATGAACCTGCCTGGCGTGGACTGGATTTGAGTACGTCAGGGTCGAGTTTTGGGCGTTGGATTTTTTTGAAAAAATTGTTTTAGTTAATTTAAAAAAAAGCTACTGAAAGCCGAAACCTCACACAAGCTATTATGAACCAAGGTTTATTTTATTTATTTTCGTAATAAACAGGCTTTTACAAAAAAGTTGTAGCGGCCTTATTTTAAATATGGAGTAGGTACAACCTCTATCAGAAGACCTACTTCTTCCATTTCTATGTGTTTATATTAAGCCTGTGTGTGATTAACAGAATTTTAACATTATTTAATGTTCATTATAATTTATAAATACCTAACGCATAAATTCTCACTATCAAAACTAAAACTAGAGAATTTAAAAAACCGGTCAAGTGCGAGTCGGACTCGCACATGAAAGGTTCCGTAACATATATGTTTAACAATCGCAAAGATAACTTTGTATTTCATAATGGTACCTACACTGTGAATTACAAGGTAATTTTTTGCAGTTGCAGAAATTGCCCATATTTAAACAAAATACCTAGTAAACCGGCGTTTTTAGTATTCGTTGATTAAATACAGTATTATGGTACATGGTTCGGTCAGCAACAGAAGTCAGTTAACACTGCTACTTTTTGACATCATATAAATTAACACAAAATGATTCGATTAACTGCATTTTTCGTATAACTTTTAAGAGTTAATGTTCTTAAAATTTTAAGTACTTCTGTTCCGATTTGAATTAAATATTTCGCTTAGTAATTAAGATTAAAAAACTGCAAGTGTTAATCGACTTTTGTTGCTGACTGTACACAGAAGTTTCAAATTCCTAACTTGTTTAATTGTTGCGATACAAAAATAGTCTCAGTCATGGTCTCGTACAAAAATAGTCTAAAATTGATAACTTTTACGGTCCCCTATTTCTTCATTTTTGAAGATAAAACTACTCGATGAGTTCTAGACAAAAACATTCCACATGCTATGCTATGCTATGTATGATTTTTTTTTTCAAAATGAAAAGTTTATTGTATGGAACCCCCTTTCATTTTTAACTTTATTTTATTTTTATTTTATAGCCGTAATAGAAATACATAATCTGTGAAAATTTCAACTGTCTGCCTATTACGGTTCATGAGATAGAGACCTGTGACAGACGGACGGGCCCGGGACGGACGGACGGACGGACAGCGGAGGCTTAGTCATAGGGTTACGTTTGGTGCCCTTTGGGTGCGGAACCCTAAAAATAATTCATTTTCATCCCCACGTAGGTACTTACTCAATTGTCTCCATCAGCATTAGGCATTAAGTTGGGTTTTAAGTGGTGGGTTGAGACAATTAAAGGTACCTACTAAGAAAAATGAAAAGTTTGGCTGCAATGGAATTTGAACCCTGTTGTTTTTATAATAGTTTTTCAGATTATCTACAAGTTTATGATTTAGGGGGGATGCGTTAAGGTAGCCCGCGAAATTAAAATTTTCTTACGTTTATTGCAATTTCCTGGTCAGTGTCAGTCTCATAAGTTAGAATTGACCTCAAATCTAGCGATTTCATGAAATCATGAGGTTTGAAGTCAATTCTAACTTTTGGAATTGTATTGCTGATTCTAATGATTATAATTCTGTAAAGCCATATTAGTTACGGCCGCGAATCATATGTATTTTAATCAACATATAATCTGACGCTGACCTGCAAATTGCAAAAAACGTAAGAAAATTTTAATTTCTCGGCCTACCTTAGCGTTTCTAAGTGGAAATTCTGAACCTGCAGTAGAGACCATCTTACCCCACACAGATTATTTATTAAGATCATTCTCTCCTTGTCTCTTTCTACAACCAAGGATGGTTTCATGACTCACACTTTGTGACAATACGCACATGGTTACTATCGTTTTTTACGCTTTTAAGGACATCCATCATGTACGGGAAACACGTACTTACGAACATCTCAAATCTATAAATAAACACTACAACATCCGAAATCAATTTCTTCGGCAATAAAGATTGTAATTGCCATTTGTTTGCAAATATTTATGAAGAGCTTTTACTTGTGACTTCGCTCACGTAGAGCTTGTAAATTATCCCATGTGAACGTACTACATAAATAAACAATATACTTTTTGCTAACCCAGGTGCCAAACATCCAAATCCTTTCAGCCGCTAAGGCGTGAAAAGGTAAAGACCGCCCGACTGACAGAGTTACTTTCGAATTTATAATATTAAAGTGACGATTAGAGGCGCGGGCTTGCGGACGACGAGTAATGGGCAGCTCGCCGTCCGGTAAGGACCAGGCCCGGGTCGACGGCGCGTTGTGTTCCACGCGCGCCTCAAAGAGATGTCAGCAGTGACGGGGTCCAATAGGGCCGATGCCGCCGGGGTCGCGGGTAGTTCGAAAGAGATACCGTGGCCCTGGCACGGGCAACTGAAGGAACACGGGTGGGTTTCAGTCAGTAAAAGTCTGACACGCTCTCCCGCTCCGCCCAGAGCGGAAGAAGTCATTTGATGATTTCCCACCCACAAAAAAAAAAAAAAAAGGATTAGGATTACTCGTAGGTAAGTATGGAAGTATGGACTAAAACAATAAAAGTATCTTCGTATCGTAAGTTATAGGTACATGGTTAATATTAATTTAATAAAACATTCGCTCGAATCTCATGTGAATGATGTCACTTCCGTCATAGACAGATGAAGCATTTATATGCAAGTGAATATTATTTCATACTTTGCATTCTGCGCTTGCGCCTAGTTCCTGTATCGATTTATTTTGAGTCACTCCTAATCGATAATCGTCGCGACGATGTCTCGGTAGTGTGTTTTGATGAAACGAATAATAATTTATGAATTAATGAATAAAATAATATGTAATTTGGCCTTCAAAGTGAAGGTTTGTTTGTTATTTTTTAAGTAATTTCGTCATTTTATTTTTGAAGTATCTATAGGCTAATAATATTTTTTATTTTTATTTTACATAACAGCACGCCTGTTTTCCCGAAGGGTTAAGCAGGGTTGTACTTATATGTAGTACACCCACATTTCGCCAGATATGTTTAAGCCCCATGTAATAGGGGGCGAGCCTATTGCCATCAACTGGGCAAAAATCCAGACTCCGGGCAGCTACTGAAATAATCCAGATTACAAAAAATATAAGTAGATACCTACTTCTAGATACAATATGTAGCTGAAGTAAACCCAAAATTATTAAAAAGTAGATAAGTTACGAGACAATGTACAGTCAGCAACAAAAGTCGATCAATACTTGCAGTTTTTGAATCTTAATTATTAATTGAAATATTTAATTTAAATCGGAACAGAAGTACTAAAATTTTTGAGAACATTAACTCTTAACAGTTAAACGAAAAAAAAGCAGTTTATCGAATCATTTTGTACTAATTTAGATATTGTCAACAAGTAGCGTTTTAACCGATTTTTATTGCTGACCGTACTTATGAAAAATTTTCATAAGAAATTCTGTAATTTAGTCCAACATCTAATACGAGTACTTTCCAAAAAGTATTGTACCCCTTCATAATTTAGTACGGCAAAGTCAATAAGCAAACTTGGATGAGAGAAAAACAATTTTAATAGCAACATAGTTCAGTAAACACTTTCCTAATATGAAATATGGAAGCAATATAGATACAAAAAAAAAACTAATTTTCATAATATACAGGGTGCGGCTTAACGGGCAAACCCATTTTTTTACCCGACTACGGCAAAGCCAAAAGGAAGGGGTTATGTTTTTAGCAGTCTATATATGTATGTAAGTGTGTATGTGTGTTTTTACGTGTGTTCCACCGTAGCACCTAAATTACTAAACCGATTTTAATAAATGAGTTATCAATAGATTCGTAATAATTGTCCGGGTGACATAGGCTATATAAATTCTCCCTAAATTTGATATGGTGGACTTTACACGTAAATTTCTGACCTCGAAAAAAATTAAATTGAGATAATCATGACATGTTTGGTATCAAAAGAAAGGTCTTGACAAGCACATTACAAATATGTAAATATGTCATATTGTTTAAGTAAATAAATATGTTTAAATTGTTAAAAGTAAGTAAAAGTAAATAATATTAATTTAATAACTTACACACCGACCGTGGCGAGCGTGATTTTTCTGTAGTCGGGTTTTAGTTTTTCAACTTACTTTTTACGAGTATTATTAGTTCGCTGTGGAAAAAAATCCGCTTTAGTATGTTAGTACCTAACTATGTAGGCGTGTTATAAGCTAGTCACAGACTAGCTGGCATTAGTACAAAAGCTATTAAATAAAATGAGTTTGGAATGTGAGACTGAACAAGTCAAATTCAATTTGGATAATCTTAATTAAAAGCCTAAGAAAAATCTACCCAAAGGTTATAACTTATACTCGTAAGTAATTTGATATTGAAAATTAGGTTCAACAACTTGCCATTGTAGCTTGCATACGTGTTCGGAGAAGCTCGTGGCTAAGTAATAACAGCCGCACGGGTCGATCTATCAGGTTAAGCTACGCCAGCCGGGGTCGGTCCTTGGATGGGTGACCATCTTTACATACCGAGACTCCCCGTGCCTCGGAAAGCACGTTAAGCCGTTGGTCCCGGCTTTCATTCGTGGATGGATGGACAGTCGTTACGGGTCGTCAGAAGCCCGAAAGTCTCACAACCAGTCTTACCAAGGGGTATCGTATTACCCAGTTAATGGGTTGTGGATGTCAGATAGGCAGTCGGTCCATGTAAAATACTGGTATTCAGCTGCATCCGGTTAGACTGGAAGCCGACCCCAACATAGTTGGGAAAAGGCTAATCAGAAAACAAGAAATTGTCTTTTCTTTTCTAAATAAATTTGTGAATATCTAAAACAGGCCATATAAATAATATGGCAACGCCTTTAACCATTGCGAGTAAAATAAACGACATCAGCCCCCTTGCAACTCACATAAAAAGTTGTCCCAAAAAAGTTTTAATTACAGTTCCCAAAGTAAGTTTTTCTGTTATGGATATAACGGGAACAGTATTGGGAGCAATGGTGGCCCAGTGGTATCGGCCTCGATTTACAAGTTGTAGGTCATCAGTTCTAATCCAGGCAGGCCTACTTTACTTTGTGTATTTAATTTCATCACCACTGCTCTCAAAATGGTGAAGGAAAACATCGTGAGGAAACCGGCATTGTCATTTTATTTATTTTAACATAAAACGGCCAAGACTAGTTACATTAGTTAAGACACAAACACATTATTTAAGTACAATAACAAAAGTATACAACTACTCGGTAGTCATACGCTCTTCCATTTATCCGCGAACACATCACAGTCAGGCTTAGCGTCCAAGAGAGCGTCGAGCGCAGTGAGTGTGCGTGGGACAGGAGACTGGGCTCGAGCGACGATTCGACTCCGAGGCACGGAGTCGAATGGAGTCGGAGCCGGAGTTTTCGGAGAAGAAAAGTTACATGTGAAGATATGTGACATCCAACAACCCGCACTGGGCTCGCGTGGTGAATTATGGCCCACTCCATCTCACAGATAGGAGGCCGGTGTCCCAGCAGTTGGAACATTACAAGCTGATTATGTATAAGTACCCGTAATGTATGGCTCACTTTAAATAACCGTCATTCCCATGAACCCAAAGGGTTACGCGGAAATGTACTATCATGTATGTATTTCCGCGTAACCCTTTGGGTACACCCTCATTTCTAACGGTATCAATCTTTGTCACATGGGGCTTACCGCATGTGATAAAGAATGGGTACATTTCAAGATCATAGTTTGATTACCAAGAGAACACGACGTATCGTTGTCATCATCATCTGTGTAGCCTTTACGTTGGGGTCGGCTTCGAGTCTAACCGGATGCAGCTGAATACCAGTATTTTACAACGTGCGTCCGCCTACCTGACCTCCACAACTCAGAATACTGTGCCCCTTGCTAAGATTGGTCAGACATACCGTTGTTGATACTACAAAAATACCTATATCAGCCGATAAGCGACTTTTAATGATTTTAAACTGAAGAACACATCTAAACGAGTAGTGTGAATGATTCAGAAAAAATATATGTTAAATTAAAGCATTTTCTTAAACTCAAACTCAAACTCAAAGCATTTATTTCAATTAAACCAATTACAGGCACTTTTGAATTGTCAAGGGGTCGGTCAGTCAAAAAGATGAAGCTAGGCGCCCATTCCAAAGCATAGTAGGTACCTATGGAGAAGAACGGGCAAGAAACTCCACGGACACTCTTTTAAATCAAGATATGGTTACAAAATAATGGTTACATCATTCATGTTGAAATGTTAAAAGCGTCCTTAAAAAAAAAAACAATTCAAATATTTAAATTAAATTAAAATAAGCCGTGGCCGCTAAGGTATGACCAGCCTTCACTGACAGCGCTTGTTCACGAACCTGACGCATGGATTAGCTAAATGATACAACACGCGCCACCATCAGCGAGACATTAAAGTGAGCGTCACATACTCTCAGTCGCCAGGGCATATTCAAGTCAAACAAAGACGTACCCAGTAAATGGTAGCTTTAGAGTATGTACATAGTACTCACACATGTGCTATGCAATTATATAATAAAATGGAGATTGAGTCTATACAATGCAATGATAGTCTTACAATCTTCAGCAGCTCCAACAGTATCTTCAAATGTTAATTAATTAGTTGTGGTTGTGGAGCAGGACCAGCATTAATTAAATTAATAACTAAATAACTTAATATGTGAATATTTTGGATTATGTTTACATTACATAGTGTAATTAATTTGTAAAGTCTGTCTAAAGTATGTCTAACGCGGATAAAAAACTGAGAATCACGCAAACGCTATCAAGCGTTGTTTTATGAAACCATATTTAAGTATATTATTTATACTTTATTTTACGCCACAAAAATACTTATTATGCAAAAACATATATCAAACACTACAAAATATACAATGGGCGGCCTTATCGCTTTCTGCGATCTCTTCCAGTTCCAGGCAACCTTGGGATGGACAGTGATACATTCACCATTAAAAAAAATTATTATTTTTAATTGTTAATCTTTTAGTATAGATGTTTTAATATAATACCTTTTGTTTTATGTGTAATAAATTAATAATTCATCTAATTTGGGACAGCGCTCCTTGATGGCGAGTCCTATTATTGGGTGCACGTACGACGCGTTGCGTGAGGTCAGCACAGAACACGCAAGCTAGCCACTCAAGGCCGCTGGCATATATCTGCCAGAGGACCGGAAGTCTAGCGACAGGTTTGACCGTAGGATAAAATTAAATAGCAGAAGCCAGACTCAGTCACATCTGGTTAGACTGGAAGCCTACCGCAACATATTTGAAAAAAAGCTAGACGGAACACTACTACGAGCATCTAAATAATATTTTATGTCCTTAAAATGTTGCTAAATAAAGTAGAACAGGCTGAACAATGAAAAGCTGAGGACCGGATGTTGCGCTATTTAGCAGAGGCTCGTTCCTAGCAGTGAATTGTGACTGTCTCATGTTCAGCGTACTAGGACAATATTATCTCAGTGCGTGATATGGATAATATTACTTTATTACGCAACTATCAACTGGCTCTTTTTAGGGTTCCGTACCTCAAGAGGAAAAAACGGAACCCGTAAAGGATCACTTCGTTAATTATCTGTCAGGAACGCGTAAAGGTATCAAGTTGAAATTCATATCAAATACCGTAGCTTAGCGTAGCGTCAACGCAATAAAAAATACTACCATGTATACGACATATTTTGATACTCGCAAGTAAACGTATAGCCTTCCCGTTGACCTAGAATCATGAAATTTGGCAAGAAGCAAGGTCTCACAGCACAAGTAAAGGAACAATTCCGAAAATAATTAATTTGTAATTTTACCACTTTGAAAATGTTTGTTTTTGGATTATAAACGTAAATTTGTAATTGGAGAGTAGACCGTGACGTATATCACAGAGAACATGTCGAAGATGTCCAACATTTACTGGTGGAATGTGAAAAGAACAAGAGAGAGAGGGAGATAGTGATGCGGGAGTTAAAAGTTAATACCTTCTGGTCTTTACCTATGAAATTGCCGATTTTTGATACCGGCTAGTGTGAAGATCAATATCTTTCAATCTATTTAGAATTCCTAATTTTATTTTATTTTATGACACTTATAGCATGATATGTTAAAAAAATCAGTTGTTCATTTGTTTTCCCGCCGTTCGATTTTTCTTTGATGTCGGTTTCTGTAACCATGGAAAAATCTAAATAGTGCGCTATGTTCGAATAGGAGTTCCGTCGTGGCATCAACGCAGCACAGACAGCACGCAATATTAACGACGTGTATGGACAAGGTACCGCAAGTGAACGCACGGTGCGTTTTTGGTTTGATCGCTTCCGTTCTGGAAATTTTGACCTCCACAATAAGCCACGGGATTTTGTTTCAAATCCAATGAGAAGTTGAAAAAGGCCTAGAATTCATCGATTCCCGTCCCCAGGATTTCTATTGCAGAGGCATCAACGAACTTTCATTAAAATGGCAAAAGTACACCGACAATGTTTCTTAAACAAAAACTGTTTGACTTTTTCTAAGTAAAACGGCAATTTCATAGGTAAACCCCTAATATGTATGATGTTGGGGCTTTCATTAGAATATTATCTACACCTAATTCGGAAGAAGCGGAACTGATTTACGAAATGGTTGCTGCATCACTATCTCCTTCGCTAACGCAATAATATATTTGTACTTATAATATTATAATTACGGGTAATAATTAGTTAGATTAGGATATGATGAGGCTGACGTACCTTTGTAAGGTAAAAGCCTCTAAATAAATAAAGATTAAAAAAATCACAGAGAACATGTTTTCAACTACAATGCTAAGTTTGTTTTTGGGATAAATTCTTTTCAAGTACGGTACCCTTCATTGTGCGTGGTCCTACTAGAACTTGACCGGTTTTTAACGAATAAGTGGGAAAAGAAAAAGAGTTTTACTCAGATGGAATTATGAAATAATTTTCCGTATTTAGGATTTGCCTGAGTCAAAACAAGTATTCACAATACTACATTTACTATATTTTTTTATGTGGATCATGACGTGGTCTGCAAAAAAGTTTTTTTTTTTTTGATACTGAGGTTTTTAAACGGAGTTTATCCATTCGATAGTGATTATCGGTTCGATATCGTTTTTCTGAACACTTCGTTAAGGAAGAATTTAGCTTAAAAGTCGAATGAATTACTATCGAGGGTTTATCTGAGGAGCTCAAAAATCCGAGCATAATAGACGACGCCGTCACTTCGTGTGCAGTAGTTTTTAAGTTTGTTAAATGTTTTTATATGTATTAGTTTACAATTTTGTACCAATCATTTATGTATTTTATCTATGGGCCCTAGTAGCCTGAAAATAAAGGTATTATTATTATTTTATTTTTATTTTATAATAAAGGAATTCGCTTAAAAATATAATTTTATCGAATCAACAGCTATTGAGAGTTTAAACTCCGTTTAAGAATTCTTCAGAAACAGGGCATTAATAATGTACACACAAGTGCAATTTGCCATCACATTTTCCAGTAGCAACTGTCAACACATCCTGGTAATTCTTCTTGAGTTTCCGGGTCCACAACGATAATGGACTTACTTACGTTTGGCTAATGCGTTGGAAGTTACAGAAAGCCATCCGGATTCGGAGTTCTTCATTTATCAGCCTAATAAGGTCTTATGTAACACGGCTGGAGTGGTTAGTGATTAGGGCAATTTCCCTTCTTACGAGCTAAAACTTCTGATGAGTTTTTTGAGTACTTTTCCTTATGCTGGGGCTATATTAGCGCGCGAATATTCGTGTCGCATTGCCGCGACAAAAACACTGTGTACGGCTATACGCGAAGTTCTTGTCTACAAGCAGACAATGTGTTCGTCTGTTGTGCGGCCGACGTAGGTGATAATTCTTGCGAAGTAAAGTGGAGAAAGTAGTGGCGTTGTATTGTATGTTGGTAAATTATTATTTGTTATTAATGTGCGAGTATAATTTGTAAAACTTTTTTACAAAAAATACAACCGACTTCCAAAAACAACACTCCAAAGTGAAAAATAACTTTAATTTGGGAGTCGGTGTCTGATTAAATGTATTTTCGTTTTTGCCACCGACTTCCGAAATTAAAGTTATTTTTCACTTTGTAGTGTTGTTTTTGGAAGTCGGTTGTATTTTTTTGTAAAAAAGTTTTTATTTTTCACTTTTTAGTGGGTCTGTTTATAATTTGTATAAGTTACAATAGTCTAATGTCAATTGCTCATCACATGTTACAAAATATTGCTTTTCCCGATGCTGGGACGTTAATTGTTGAGGAGTTCTGCTGGTAAGAACCAGGAGAACTCCTCAACAACCACTCATCACACGCATTGTGTGACGAGCGGAAATTGCTTAGCAACCATATTAAAGTAATCGAATCGCAACCCGTGAAATATTTATCATTGAGTAATTCTGGTATCTGTGGTCTTCATCATCAGTTCCAATTCACCATGTGGTGCTTTCCGAGAGCAAATGCACGAGCTACTATAAAAAATCCCCAAATCGCTATAGGTGTGCCTATAATATTTGAAGAGTTCCTTCGATTTCTCCAGGATCCCATCATCAGAACTGGATTTTGACAAAAATGGGACCATTTGGGAAGTATACCCTTTCCAACAAAAAAATAATTTTTCAAATCGGTTGGCAAGCGACGGAGTTATGCGCGAACAAACATAAAAAAAAAAAAATAGAAACATCCGAATTGAGAACCTCCTCCTTTTTTAGAAGTCGGTTAAAAAAAAGAAATATCCGTTCCGTTCAAAGTCTGGACTACAACTGAAGCGGCGAAGTATAGCCACGCAAGCGAACATTGTCGCGATGAGCATTCGTCATCGCCCGATTACTACGCGATGCGATGAACTGCTCGGCCACACTTGTCGCGATAACGTGAATATTCGCCGTCTCCCGATAATGTAGCCCCAGCATTATGGAGTTCCATATAAAATGTAAACATTTTCTGGATAGTGTTCTATTTATATGTATAATTAGATAAAACATAACGGTCACTGCAATTATAATTTTCCGGGTAATTTGTTCTTCTCCGTCCTCCATCTCGTGTAATCTACAAGCATGTTGTGGAATTATAAACTTTATTACCACAGCTGAACGACCAAAATTCATTATAAGATAAATCTTCCAAGACAATTCCAGAAAATATTTCAATGCGATAACATCGAGGCACTAATTTCACAAGTGAAAAAATGCTGTAAAGAAATAAAACAAAAAAGTTTTATGTGAGACATCGAGATACCTTAGTTTTAAATAAAGTTATTCGAAAAGTTCTTCACAAAGATTTTCTTGTTAGCAAATGTAAAACTTATGAGCGAACTCTAATCTAACTTCTAATAACTTATGTTGATCACGAAACAAGATTATGTAAAATGTAGAACGTCGTATTTGCCACGCTTTTTTAACCGACTACAAAAAAGGAGGTTCTGTATTCGAGCCGTATGTATGTAGGTATATTTGTTATCCACAACTTTCTCAAAAAACTAACAAACCAATTTTGATGATTCATTTCACTAACGTAATCTAAATACTTTCAGGAAGATTATGCAATGTACTGTACTGTATCTCCAGCATTTCTAAGCGGATTTTGAGGATTTTTCTTTTCGTTCGTCTTGGATTATGTACCTAATTGTATAGTCAACTAAAAATGGAAAAATAAACTTTAAAAAAAGTAAAACCGACCAAAAAGCTAAAACGAATAAAATAAAAAATATTAACAGTTTCTGTAGTCGGTGTCTTCAATTCTTCCATGCTCGGCACCGACTTCAAAATCTGTTAAGTTTAATTTTTATGAAAGTAATTTTATTCGTTTTAGGTTTTTGCAGTCGGTTTTTACATTTTTTAAGTAAATTTATTAATGAAAACGACGACGAAGAACAAAATGGCGTTCCATTTTTTCTAACTACCCTGCAGAGGTTAGAAAATACATGCGAGATAATTTAATACCTACACGACAAGACGTTAAAATAATTGGCAACAACCTTTGCGAAGCTAGTGATTGCACCTTTGTAGAGGCAGCAAATCAAAATGCATAACTTTCTTCAACAATCTCAGGGCAGTCCGAATTTCAAGTGTTGCCCTGAAAAGTTTCTCCTTACTCTAAAATAAATTAAGCTAATTTAAACTTGAGTAAGTATCTAAGTACTTTGACAAAGACTTGAATGCTCAAACATGACTGTGGTTAAAACTATCAACACTTTCGTAGACTGGAGTCTGGAATGTCTAATTAATTGAATTTTAAGGTAATCTGAATTGTCAAGCTGGTCTGCGAAATGTTGATAGTTTTTGAAAGTGTCAACTGTTGATCGGCTATATTAATTGTTATCAAGAATACCTAATCATGTTGCAAAATTAAATATTCCTAAAATTAGTTAGCTCTTTCGCACAATTTGTTCCCCCGTAAAAGGATGACATGAAAGCTCTGAAAATATTGATATCGGACGGCTTACCTGCCTATAAAAAGATATTCCGTGGGCTTTGACCCATTTTATCGGATATATTAACTGATCAAATAGTAGACTGGCTATATAATAGGATCAAAACTTTATTATAAAACTGATACAAGAGGAATATCTATTCTATACTAATAATAAAGCTGAACAGTTTGTTTGTATGTTTGAACGTGCGAATCTCTGGAACTATCAGTCGGATTTGAAAAAATATTTTTGCATTTAATAGCCTAGTTCTTGAGAAAGGATATAGGTTATTTAACATCACGCTAGGACCATTAGGGGCAAAAAGAAAAAAAAGTCACAAAGAACCCTAAGCGAAAACGAAGTAATAGCGCGGGCAGAAGCTAGTTAGTAATATAATGGTCCTTGAAATAAATTAAGATACATAATATTATATTTTTAATCTCTTTCAATCCCTCATTATTACAATATCAGGAGAAAATTACAATTTTTTTCAAATTCATTCTCAAATTTTATAAGTTTAAAGATTGTGAACCATGAAACACGAAGCTGACGTTTTCATTATTAAGTAATACTAAAACCAGAGATTTTACACTGCACAGTTAATTAAACGTACGTTTTGGTAAATTAACAGCTATTAAGAGCTCACAGAATGATATTTCTTTGATTCATAATTTTTGATTTTTTCTTTCACTTAATAGTACGCAAAACTACCTTTTAGGACTTTGAAGCTAACAAAATAACTTTCTTTGCCTTATCAATTTAAAGCTCAGACGTGGCTTTACAAATCGGTTACCATAGAAACCAATTCTTATAATTATAAGGATTGGTTTCCATGGTAACCGATGGTGACCGTCTTTTCTCCATATTTTCTCTTATAGCTGTTATTTAGCTTGGCGATGTAAAAACATAATTACTTCTCTATCTAGAGCAAGTTTGAGAGCCTGTTCGTTATGTAAATAGGACGTTGTTGGTCAGAGTGGAGCCAATATTTGTTATAGCTGTGTCACATTATTCATTTGAAAGCAAATAAAGTTGCCAATGTTGACATTGTTACGACATCGTGATTATTTTGATTGAAATTATATTTCTAATTTTTGGAACTCTGTTCTCTCGTGATATTGTGTTATTTCAGCAATATGTCATAAGTAACAAATAGGTACTTATTGTAATTCAAATGTGTGTAAAAATGTGTAGTGTGCTAAGTATTAATAATACTTACATTTTGAACACTTTCAGGCACAATTGACGGTCGGAGAAATCTGTAACAAATAAATGAATATCATTAACCAAATCTTGTAATTCTCATTAGAATTGGACTGGCACTACGGAATTTTAGGGTTCCGTACCTCAAAAAGAAAAAAACGGAACGCATATACACACTTTGTTGTCCGTCTGTCTGTCAGTCTGTGTTTCCCTTTTTCTCAGAAACGCGTAGAGGTATCAATTTGAAATTAATATACAAAACGTAGGAATACGGTCCTTGGAGCTCTAAAAAAAATCTAGCTTCTAAGTAAACGCAATAAAAAAATACGGCCATTTATGCGACATTTTTGATAATCGCAAATAAATCAAAACTTAGGGTACCTCCAGTTGACCTAGAATCATGAAATTTGCCAAAAATCAAGGACTCACAGCACAAGTAGGTAAAGGAAAAAGTTCGAAAATTGTTAATTTGTAGTTTTATCACATATTTTTTTTTGCGATTAAAAACTAGTTATTTCCAGTTGCAGAATTGACCGTGACGTATATAGATGTATGTTTCTCAACTATGTACAATGTTAAGTATGTTTTTGGGATACATTCATCCCAACTACGGAATCCTTCATTGTGTGTGGTACGACACGCACTTGGCTTGGTTTTGTTTATTAAAAGGTAAATTCCGAATAAGTACCTACCTAATATGATTAGATTAGGTAGGTACTTATTCGGAATTTACCCTAAGAAAAGAAAGGTAACATAAGAAAAGAAGAGAAGATAAGATTTTATATCATTTATGCTTGAGCATCGTTCTAAAATACGAATCTGTACCTTTAGACAAATTACACGGTATCTCAACAAAAATCAATCCAAGCCTTTTCCCAACGGGGTCGGCTTCCAGTGTAACCGGATGCATCTGAATACCAATATTTACATGGAGTAACTGCCTTTATGACCTCCACAACCCAGTGACTGGGTAATACGATACCCTTTAGTAAGACTGGTTGTCAGACTTTCGGGCTTCTGACGACCCGTAACGATGGTCAAAGATCCACGAATGACAGCCGGGACCAATGGCTTTATGTGCTTTTCGAAGCACGGAAGAGTCTCGGTACGTAAAGATGGTCACCCATCCATGGACCAACCGTGGCTAGTGTAGCTTAACCTGATGAATCGACCCGTGCAGCTGTTATTACTTAACCACGAGCTCCTCTAAACGCTATCTCAACGAAGGAATCAAAATCACGCCGCACACGTAAAGTCAATCAATTAAGTATTCTAAGCGCGCAATTTATAAACGGTAACATATTCACTTGAACCGCTGGCTGTCCCTTCTGAGTTTGCCAACAGCTTTATTGCCCCGACCTGTCAGAAAGGCCGCGGGCACGAGAGCAGCGGTGCCCGAGCGGGGAGATGGGTGTCAGTGGCAAATCGTTGAAATTAATTGTCCAAACTTTAGATCAGATATGTAAACTGTCCTTTAAGGGGATGTTCTAAGATGCTAGCGACACATTTAAATTATTTATTACGTGTTTTTTTATAATTGTTATTGTATGTTAAATTGATAGATCTGTAGATACTTAGATAAATCATTTATTTGGTGTACAACACAAAAGAAAAAACCACAACTGAAACACAAAAAAAATCAGCTCTGTAAAGGTGCTAACTGAATAAGTAGTTATCATTCAACTTTGTAAGATTAATATTCAATGTAAAAATAATAGTTTGTAGGGTTGCGTCCCTCAAACGGAAAAAACGGAACCCTTATAGGATCACTTCATTGTCCGTTTGTATGTCTGTCTGTCAAGACCCTTTTTCTCAGGAACGCGTGGAGATGTCAAGTTGAAACTAATATAAAATATGTAGGTCTATAGTCCCTTGCAGTTCATAAAAAATGAAGCTTATATATCAATGTAATAAATAAATGCGGCCATTTAAGCGACATATTTTTTATACTCGCAAGCTCAGATCCAAAACCTAGGTAGGTACTTCCCGTTGACCTAGAATAATGAAATTGGTAAGAAGCAAGGTCTCACAGCACAAGTAAAGGAAAAATCCGAAAATTGTTAATTTGTAATTTTATCACATCCTTTTTTTTTTTGGAATCACATTATTAAGTTTGTTTTTGGGATAAATTCTTTTCAACTACAGAACCCTTCATTGTGCGTGATCCGACACGCACTTGGCCGGTTTTTTTATTTGAAAACGACAAATTTACCATCAAATATAATTTCGATAAATTTATACGTTATTTGCATTTCTATTTCTTCCTAATACGACTTACCGAGCTGCAATTTACAAATAATCTTAACAAAATATGAATCAGTCAATCTGCCCAGCCTTTTCCCAACTAGGTATGTTGGGGTTGGCTTCCAGTCTAACCGGATGCAGCAGCAAACCAGTATTTTACTTGGAGCAACTGCCTATTTGACCTCCACAACTCAGTTACTGGGTAATACGATACCCTTTGTTAAGACTGGTTGTCAAACTTTTTAGGCTTCTGACTGCCTACCCGTAACGACTGTCAAAGATCTACGAATGACAGCTGGGACCGACGGCTTAGCGTGCTATCCGAGACATGAGGATATGTAATGGATGTCACCCATCCACGAATCGACCGCGGCAAGCGTAGCTTAATCTTCGATTGATCCGTGCAGCTGTTATTATTGAATGAATGAATGAATGAATATTATTGGCGAAATCAGAGCACCCCCTTAACTGAACTGTCCTTTAGCTAACAATGTTACCTTGGCCCATTATTTTTCTTAATAGAACCTCTTTTTGCAGAAAAACCCTTCGTGTACTGACTTTAGGAGATTTATCCTCGTTGACCTTATCTTGTTAGGGCTTATGAGTAATCCGTTTGATTTTTTGTGATGTCCGTATGTTGAGGTATTACACGGTTAAAGGATTTGGTACCTGAAAAAGGGCTCGGCCTTGTTCCAGCGGCCCTCGTGTAACGTGTCAAAATAACCTATTTACAAAGTTTTGTTTACGGGAGAAACTTTTTTAACCTAACCTTTACAAAATATTAAAAACAGCCGTGTATTTTTGTGATAATATATTACATACATGAGGTTTTATTTTTCCTTTTGAGAAGTTGAAGCAAAGTTTCCCGCAGACATCCGCGACGCGACGCGCGACGAAAATTGTTCTACCGGTGTCGTGTCGCGCCGTTTTCGTCGCGCTTTTCTGGGGTAGCCTTAAGTCCATATTTACGATAACTAACTACTTAAAACTTATTTCTGAAGTATTTAAAGTAGCAAAACTTAAGCAAATTGGATTCCATTTTGCTTAAACTTAAGCTTAAGCAAAATGGAATCCAATCTAAAACTCATTAAGCTGATGTCGAGAACTGTAACACAGAAATAACAAACATTAGCTCCACGGGTCCCCAAAATGTACATCCACTGGGTTTGTACAATATCTTCTAATTGTAGCATCGAAAACGGGATTACGTTCACCAGTGAAGTTACATTTCCAAAGCTTAAAGTACATACCTACCCACTTTATTTGTACCTACTAATCTCCTAAAGCCTACAGATCCGTACCTTCCAAAACTTGCCAGATTCACTAATCATTTGAGTAGACTTTTGTTCCACTTAATTGCATGAAGCACTGAATATACCTTAATTGTATGTTCGGGAAACGAATTCATCAGTTCCGGAAACCTTCGTTTCGAAAGCCTCCTTGTTGTCCTATCTCTCGTTTCACATTACACACACGACCTCAATCTCAGTAACTTTTATAGGGTTTTAAACTCCTATTTTATGCCTTCCAATGAAAACAGGAACATTTTAATATGTTACTGCTACGAAAATGGCCAAATTGCTTACGAGCTGTAAAAGGTTATATGCTAATTTTATTACCGCCCTACGCTCATTTCAATTTGATGTGCCTCTTTGTAAATGTGACATTATCTAAAATTATTTTTCTTTCTGATCCTAATCACACAGATTGCAAAAAGAATGGTGGGAAAGAGGATGGACGCTTTGCGCGTAATTTCACACTCGCCTTGTTGAAATTAAAACAAATATAATACAGAGCAGAGAGTTCCCGCGGGCAAAACGTTGTGATTATATTCTCTTAACACGTGGGAGTTTCTTTGTCACCTTGGAAAAATATATATCCTGTACCTATTTCGACTTTTCCACTTTGAAGTTTATATTATACACAAGGTTTGGGCTATTTTTAACCTACATCAAAAAAGGAGGTTCTGTATTCGCCCCGTATGTAGGTATGTATGTATGTATGTATGTATGTTTGTTTTTCCGCGATTTTCTCAAAAAACTAATGAACCAATTTTAATGATTTTTTCACTATCGTATCTACATACTTTCAAGAAGGTTTTAATATATAATACATTAGGTAATTATTCTTATGTACGAAGTTATACGCATAAATGTACTGTATCTCCGACATTTCTAAGCGGATTTTGTGATGATTCTTCTTTTCGTTCGTCTTGGGATCATGTAGGTACTTGTATTTAATAATTAATAATTGTATAATCAACAAAAAATGGAAAAATACATTCACTTAAACAAAGTGAAAACCGACTTCAAAACCTAAAACGAATAAAAATAACTTTAATAAAAAACTTAACAGCTTCTGAAGTCGGTGTCTTCCATACTTGACTGACTGACTTCAGAAGCTGTTAAGTTTTTTTTTGAAAGTTATTTTATTCGTTTTAGGTTTTGAAGTCAGTTTTCACATTTTTTAAAGTGAATTTATTATATATATATATTTCGGGACAATAGACAGATAAACAATGATGTCACTTTTTTGTTTTGTTTTAACATCTTAAATACAGTAGGGCGAATCTGTGATATAGTTCATTGGATTTTTTTTTATAAAATTTAATGTTGAGACATCCGGATATAGAAGTCCTTAAATTTCCATGCCTCTACGTATTTTTTTCTCTGGGTTTCACAACATTTAATTTTATCAAATTTGTCCAATGATTTAAATCATAGACCTCCACCACTCCAAGAGCAACCTGTTACCATGGATTCAGTTGATATGATTCTGAACCCCGTTGCGTTGAAATATTGCATCATTTATTTAAAAAAACATTGCTGTTCCATAAATTTTGACCACATAGGTATTGCACTTTTCTATGAAACAGCCGTTTTTTTTTATATTATAGCTACCGATGAAAAATTTCTACGCTATGCTGGTTACAGTTTGCACATCGATGTCTCAGCCACCCTGTATTATTTAACTATTGGAATGCAAGTCCTTTGCAAGAATTATTTTAGTTACCATCAGTTAAAGCTAATTTTGGTAATCAGTTTTAAACGGTTCCAGTTTTTGCTTGTGATACAGGTTTATCCTAGTCAGGCATCATACTTTGTAATACCTACATTATTTCTATAATATAGGTACTGTATTTTGGCAAATTGTATTTTTGAATGAATGAAGATGTTGGCTGCAATGGGAGACCGTATTGTGTATATAGATTACAATAGTGAAGATAAATTATTGATCATTATGTCATATTTTTTCATACAAAAAAATATGGGTATTTTGAATTGAGTTATTTATAAGAAATCGTCCCAGGGTGAGAAATTTGAATTGAATTTGGTGAGAAGTGGCAGATATTTTTATAGCACCTTTATAGCTTACGCCTACGCTTCCTAGAGTTACCTTGTTATTAAAACCATCTGATCCTCTTTCTGACACAGGCTCGAAATTACAAGTTTCAATCCAAATTGCCCTTCTCCCAAAATTGAATTAGCTTCGAACGTGGTCGGTACTCGTAATACATTATCAAAAGTAGGTCTCTGTGATAATCTACTCAGCTACAAGAGCACACTCAAAGAATAGACTTTTTTTTTTACACAAAGTCAAGTTTCGTAAAATATGAAATATTGTTAGCGTCTCCAGACAGCGTGATATCTAGGTCGAACCCTGTCATCTAGTACATTGGCTGTATTAATAGTCGGTCCATTCTCGCACGAAACTCGTCTGGCCATCTCCTGATGACATTTGTTATGGAACCATTAGGAAATTGAGAAGATTCCAGATCTGGTCGCGGCGACGGCATTAATGTGCCTTTTATGGCCCCTTCGTCATTTTCATGTATTACCCAAATAAATTACGCAGAGGGTGTATCTCTGTTAAAGGTCTGAATTTTATTTTTTATCTTCCAATTTTTCTATTTCTTTTGCAAAGTCTCAATTTTTCTTATGAGTGTTTAATTTTGTTCTTTTGTTGGTGTTGTGAGAGGCTTGACATGGAATGAAGACTTTGGGCATAAGGAAATTAGACGGAGTAGATTCTGGCAATTTCTTGATAAAGATCGGGTGTTTTGCAAAATGTCATGGGATATATTACGTTTGATTTTACATTTGTCGCAGTAAGACCTATTTTATTCTTGGGCGTTACTATAATTAACTGTTGATTTATAACATTATTTATTACTACATATAAATCTGTAATTTGTATGGTGTACGTATATAATTAAACTCAAAATGCAAGACACGAGCATTCCATAATAGAAGACTAATTACGTAATGAGTAATACCATGTTTTTAGAGCTCTCCCTAATGTTGATGTTCAAACATGGATGTTTAAAGTTCAAAACGTGCGCTCCGCTATACGTCCCACATTCCCCACTTTATAGTCATTACATTAAAGGGATAGAAGCATCGAGAACATACCTTTGTTGCCAGCATGGATACAAATTAATCCTATAAATAAAGTGTGGAAATCTAAATCTATAATGTTAAGAATGTCAGAGATACCTGAGCATAAATTGTAACTGAAACAGAATACAGTAGCGAAGAATTTCATTTGGTTGTACTTATCGCTTATAGAAAGTAGGTAAAATTTTCAGTGGACAAAGTATTCCGACAAGTTTCGAATTATCCGGATCGCTGGTTGTAGGTGATGGTAGAACCAGAGCTTTACTTTCAACGATACTGTAAAACTTGGTTACTAAATGGGCTGAGAACTGAAGATATTAAGTAACGAAATATGGGAGATGATTTAGCTTAAACGCTATTAGGGTTCCGCGATTTCTGTAATTATACTTTCAAACAACTTCTTTCAGAGGCTCAGCGAAGTTTGTCTCACAAAGTAATTTCCTACAGTGAGAAGCACTATGAGCCTAATTTTCTAGGCAAGATGACGAAGCTACACTGCTGAGTTTAAACAAATTCACACTTCGAGCATTGTCTTGGCATTTCAGAAATCCAGCTTTCAATTAAAAGTTTAAAAGAAAATTTGATAAAATGTTTAAATAAATACGAGGCGAGAAAAAAGAAGCTCCTGGGTCCTTTAAGTATTTTTTGGCACAATATCGAGTGAAGTATTCGGTGACAATGGGACCTAGGCCTAATCCCAAAAATCTCGAGAAAAACATTTACAACAATGAAGCTTAAATAGAGGTCAGTTTTTTGTGAATGGAGGGTAGTCTCCTGCGGCTAAAGAAATACACAGATAAGGAAAGACTGTGAGTCAGCATTACATTCAGACAGCGCTCAGCGGGGCATGAATTAGTATGGAAATATGATTAATCGTCTATCGGACCGGAGATGGGGCTTTCACGAAAATATTACAATAGAATAGACGTAAATATTTTCGAACAGAGAGCTAGCATGACATCGTTTGCTCGTGAGTCAACTTTTTTGGCAAGTAATAAAATTATGCCTTTATTTTGCAATCTTTCGGTAGTCTGGGTATATCGTTAATGTCTTACGACTCCTTTTATGATTTTCAGTATATTCTTGAGAAGTATAGATTTACACATCAATAGTGTTATGTCATTTAACTTTACCAATACATTGCGTCCAGGAAATCATATTTTTCGCATCTTTGTAACATAATATTATTATATGTAACTGGGTTGTGCAGGTCAGATAGGCAGTCGCTCCATGTAAAATACTATACTGGTAGGGTATGAAAATTTTTTCACATAGTACTCGTGCGCATAAAGACTCCAAAGGCTCGAAGGGACGTCGCTGTCCATATATCCGACATTCTCGGAAGTTATAAATGTGTTATCGAAAAGGGTTTTTTCATACGCTGTTTGAGCGTACCCATGGGTATTATGAGCGTAGATTTTCCGTTCCGTTTCGTGTAACAGGATAATAAATATGTAATCTGTCAGTATCTGTATAAGTACCTAAAGATAAAAATTTTGTTTATTAATTTTTAGGGTTCCGTACCTCAAAAGTAAAAAACGGAACCCTTATAAGATCACTCGTGTGTCTGTCTGTCTGTCTGTCTATCTGTCTGTCTGTCTGTCTGTCCGTCTGTCACAGCCAATTTGCTCCGAATCTAATGGAGCGATTAAGTTGAAATTTGGTGCACATATGAATTTCTGTGACCCAAAAACGGACGGATAAAGTAAATAAATGAATTATGAATATGGTGGTCACGTTTGGGGGGCAAATAAAAGAATTAAAAAAAAAAAGTTTTGCAAACTGTACCGTGTGACATAATTATCAAATGAAAGGGCTTACTATGAGGGTCTCAATTTTTTTTTATTATTTTAAAGTAAATTATTTTAATGTTATTTAAGAAAATAGACGATAATTGACCTAATGGTCAAAGTTTCGGAGATAAGGGTAATCCCTTATCTCCGAAACTACTGAGCCACTACTGGCATGTTGAAATATACAGAAAATGGTTCTTTACCAGTAGATTACAGGAAAACCTATAAGAAGTATGTGAACTTAAAATAAGATGATAAATCTCTCAATATTGTGAGTACAAACTTACATTTACAGTTGGAATGTATGTGATAACATGTTTTTCAACTACAATGTTAAGTTCGTTCTTGGGATAAATTCATCACAACTACGGAACCCTTCATTGTGCGTAGTCCGATACGCACTTGGCTGGTTTTTGAATATAGAATTTTGATTTGGTTATTTACTTGATGGATTAAGATAGACGTTGTTAATTTTTTAGTCTAGAATCTTTTTTATTGTCTTTGCAAAAAGTTTAGTCTAGTCGCTGATTATTAATAGTAAATATGCTGTCATTTATTCTTGTCTGGTAATTATCTTCTCTGATATAATCTAGCTCATGTTACAACTAAGCTAATTTGTCAATTTCAAATCTAGGTCTTGGTTATTTAGAGGGTAATTTTACGAGCGCGGTTTGACGGATTGCTACTTTGATTTATCTATGTAGACATCGTAAAACAGTACATTTATTTCGCCGTAGGTGGTACAAAAGTGTAAACAGTTCCAGAATCAGGTTATTAGTTTGCTAAAGGTAAATACGGATGCGGATAGTATTTACAAGGTAAATACGGATACGATATCCAGAAATAGTCACTCTTATACAACTATTTCTATAGTCCCTTTAACTTCTTTTTAGGGTTTCGTAGCCGAAGGGTGCAAACGGAGCCCTATTGCTGTCACTCACGTGTCCGTCTGTCCGTCTTCTATCACACAGGTTTTACAGCCAAACGGTTGGAGCTACAGTCTTAAAATTTTCACAGTATAAGCATTTTGTTGACTCAAAACCACACAAATTGTCAAAAAATATTTTTAAATGTTTTAAAGGCTCTCCCATACAGCTAAAGGGGGGCGCGAAAAAAAATTTTAACCTACATCGAGTAGGATATCGGTGTTTAGAACTCATTGAGTAGATAAATACTGTATTTTTGTTTTAAAAAATATTGGAAAACAAAGAAATGAGAAGCCACCAAATTCAGCTTATTTTTTACAAAATTTTGTTCCGAAGAATTTTCTAACTTTGACCTATGAACTGGAAATTTGGTGATAATGTTTATTATTACGTACATTTTAATAACTTATACCAATATATTGATAAATCAGATTTGGTACGGAACCCTAGTGTGCTATGTGCGAAGTCCGACACGCACTTGGCCGGTTTTTTAATACTTACTTACCCACAGAATAAAAATACGTACCTTTATTGTTTTACGGCATGTACATAGGCTGGTCTATTTTTGTTGGAACATTTTGTTGGCAAGTTTTTCCGGTAAAGTTTTAAATGTAAGCAGCGGGTCTCGAGGGCTGTATAAACGTTTTTACAGCCTTTTGTAACACGTTCTTCTAGATGTTACGAGATTTATCTTCAATGTTAACGAGGTTACGTTTTCTGGCTGTTGTGTGTGTTTGTGATTATTCTCAGCCGTGTACACACCTACTTACGTATAATGTTTATTTGAACAAATTTTTACTCACTTTAAAAAACGCTATTTTATGGAAATTACTATACCTAGTAAAATGTGCTGTTAAGATTTACTAAATCTTTTCGGTAGGTAACAAAACTTTTTGAATAGTTTATAGGCTGAAATCCACATCAAAAGACTTCTAAAGTGCCTTACGAATTTTAATCTTCATTAAACATTAACTACCGTATTAAATACTTCAAGCAATGTATATTTTAAGTTATAAGCAGTTCCTATCTTCTAGTTCTGAAATACTCCTTTCAAACGCAGAAAATGAGGCCATATTGCATAATACTATGAAAGGCATATTTAATTTTTCTCTTTTAAGATTAAGATAAACTGTATTATTTAATTAATTATATATTATTTAAGCTAGTATGGTAACAAAATAAACCCTAGGGACAGACGGCAATATCGACAGTTGATTAGTAGGTATTTAGGGCATTAAAAAACTTTTTTACAAAAAAATACAACCGACTTCCAAAAACAACACTATAATGTGAAAAATAACTTTAATTTCGGAAGTCGGTGTCTGGTTAAATGTATTTTCGTTTTTTGCCACCGACTTCCGAAAATAAAGTTATTTTTCACTTTAAAGTATTGTTTTTGAAAGTCGGTTGTATTTTTTTGTAAAAATGTTTAAATTTTTCACTTTTTAGTTGTGGTATACCTACCCCACACAAATTCTAATACGAGTACCATTACCTGCAAAAGAAACTAGAACATCATCCATATAAAAGTGGGTAAAAAATGCGTATTATTGAAGTTAACTCAAAAACTACCCAAGCAAAGTTAATCAATTTTATATGGGACCAACTTTGACGTATAGCCTCTCGAATAAAATAAAAAAAAATCAAATCGGACGACTCTGTAAAAAGTTATGCGCGGTCATACATAAAAAAATAAATAAATAAACATACGTGTCGAAATGAGAACCTCTCCTTTTTTTTCGTCGGATAAAAAAAATTAAGTAGTTTGTAACATGAATAAATCAAGTTGTGAATACAGAATTGGATCACCATACAAACTAAAATTAAATAAATTAAAGAATTGGATCGTCGGGGTTGATTATTAATTAAACATGTACCGCAACCTGTCTAACTAACGAACTATAAAGGGCACTGTAGTCCCTTCATCCTACTAACAAATTCCAATCGTGCGTACAGACCGACGGACTTATATTTGCATGTCTTGGCGGCGCTGCTTTTAAAGGGAAGCTGTCAAAAAGCTGTCAAGTCTTAGTACATTCCATTTTAGTTCTCTATTTGGCCACACGCACAGATAAGTGTGTCAGTACTCAGTTTATACAGGGTGTCCAGTAAATTGCACGACATACTGCAGGGGGTGATAGCTTGGGTCAATACCTACCAAAACTACACAATATATATTCAGCAAAATCTTACGGATTTACAGTTTTATAAAATTTTCCGAAATATCGAAAAATCTCTACCTTGAAACAGATTTTTAAGCATCTCGTAATGAAAAATTCCTTTTCTATTATTTTTTTTACATCAAATTATTCGTGAATAGTTACTTTACTCATTGATAAGTCTTTTTTCTATCAAAAACAAGAATGTTTTCAAGAAATAGTATTTTTTGTTTAAATTTTCACATAACGATTTTCTTTTCGCATAACTTTAACCTACAGTGGTGAAAAAAAATCCATAAGATTTTGCTGAACATATATTGTGTTGTTTTGATAGGTATTGACCCAAGCTATCACCTCCTGCAGTATGTCGTGCTATTTACTGGGCACCCTGTATATTCTGACTGGCCAGTGTCGATGGGTAGCGGTGCTGTCACGTCCAAGTGGCGCGAAGAGGCGCTTAGTGTTTTGCATTCGTGATAACTATTCTTGACATATGGTCTCCTGGTACATCCGCGCTGATGATAGTGAAGAAGAGTCACAGGAATTAATGAACACTGCTAGATTTTAAACTAAACCAAGTACCATATCGACAGTTTTACTTAACTTACCTAGTGGATTGACTGACAGACTTCTTTTATGTAATTAATTATATCTATCGATTATCTTATCTTCTTTTATGTAATTAATTATATCTATAGATAACTAGCAGACTTATTGGCGTTGCGTTTAAGTGTTTGTTTTTGCTCATTGTTTTTTCTTTGCTTCGAGCTGATAAGCCCTGGTCGTATTATTTAGCTGATGTTCTTGTTGTGTTAATAAACTTTATGGGGGCACTGGTAGATAGGTGCGATCGGAGTATGCATGTATTTGTGTTGTCTGAAGATTGTATTTGCTACTATAAATGTATGTTTTCTGGAGTTCTTATGTATTTTTTTAAATGTGTATCATGTTTGTTTTTGTTGCACCTTTTGATATTGTGCTATATTAGTTTTAATATCATAACAATGCTACTTATATTTTTGACTTTATTAGGATCGTTTGATTTCAAAGAGAACATCGTTAACTATGATTTGTTTTATGATAATTTCCGTAATGCTATTCTAATCAGTCAGATTATTGTAATGCTTATTGGTTTTTTTCCCTCTGTAAATGGCTGATGACAAATTAACTATATATTATCAGAACTGTAGGGGGCTCCGCACTAAACTGCATGTTCTATATATGAATATTTTAGCTAACTGTTATGACATTATTATACTCACCGAGACTTGGCTCACCTCCGAAATATTAGACACCGAGTTCGTTGATAACCGTTACACAGTATACAGATGCGATCGGGATCGCGAGGCTACTAAAAAAAAGGATGGCGGTGGGACCCTTATTGCAGTTTTGAAAGGACTGAGATCCAGTAAAGTTGAACCCACTGTCCCCTTTAATAAAAGCATTGAGCATATCATTTTACGCTTGCCTAGCGCAACGAGAGGAAAATATGACGTAATATGTTCAGCTTATATCCCACCCAAAACACCCGAATCTATTTATGTTGCATACTTAGAGTCCCTGCAAACCTTGATGGAGGACGGGAGCGTCCAAAACTTTTACCTTCTTGGAGATTATAACCTTCCTGACATTGGATGGTGCGCTGTTAGCAACAATACGGCTACCACGCTTCAAGTGTGTGTTGGTAGTTCTCCTGTTTGCAGACATTTGAACATTTTTATGTCTGTGCTCAATGCCTATCAATACAATAATATTAAAAACTCGAGCGGGAAGATTTTAGATTTGGTGATAAGTAACAACGACTGTTCTGTTTTGACACCTACTGATGAATTGTTAAAACCAGATTTCTATCACCCACCGTTGTATATTCTAGTGTCCTGTAAGTTGCACAGCGGTGCAATGATGCGTAAGGCGGTTCAGAAGCACAATTATTTTAAAGCGAATTATGAACACATTAATCGCGATCTCCTGAAAATTAATTGGGATGATGAATTTCACGAGCAGTCTGCAGAAGACGCGCTCAATACGTTTTACGAAATTGTTTATCAAATAATTAAAGCTCATGTTCCTCTAAAGACAATTAGGTCTACCAAATTTCCATTGTGGTTTTCCCCTTCTTTAATACATATATTTAAAAATAAATTAAAGGCATGGAATAAATGGAAGACCTATAAAAACATATCTGACTATGAACAGTTTTCACTTTATAGATCGAGATTCCAAACTGAATCCAAGAATTGTTACCGTCTATACCTAAATTCAGTAGAAGATAGCATAAAAGTTAACACAAAATATTTCTGGACTTATGTCTCTAATCGGCAATCTAAAGCTCCAATTCCTTCAACCATGCACTATGAAAATCAATCGTCATCCGATCCTGAGGAGATTTGTAATCTCTTTGCAAAGTTCTTCCATTCGGTGTACGAACCCTCCACTCTCGCAAATATTCAAACCCAGGACATTGAATATGCTGAAAATTGTTCTCCTATTAGTAGCCTTGTACTTGGTACTGACCAAGTACTCAGTGCCCTCAAATCTTTAGATTGTACTAAAGGACCTGGACCAGACGGTATTCCACCAATTTTCCTTAATAAGACGGCTCATGCGTTATGTGCGCCATTGTGTATTATTTTTAATAAATGTTTAAGTCAGGGAACTTTTCCAGAAGTCTTGAAGCGGGCAAATATTACTCCAGTTCACAAAAGTGGTCCAAAGCAGGACGTTGAAAATTACCGGCCCATTTCTATATTGTCGGCCTTGTCAAAGCTTTTCGAGAGGCTCGTTCACAATCAGTTGTATCCGATAGTCAAGGACAAAATACTACAGCAACAGCACGGGTTCGTAAAAAGAAGATCTACAACAACTAATATGATAACTTTCACTGACTATTTGTTTAATAGTATAGACTCTCGTGTGCAAGTGGACGCTGTATACACCGACTTTCGAAAAGCCTTTGACAAGGTTGATCATGAATTGCTTTTGAAGAAGCTAGCCTTTAACGGTATCCGCGGGGATTTGTTACGTTGGTTCATTTCTTATGTGTCAAATAGAACTCAAAAAGTAGTGGTCAATGGTTTCCATTCCACTACCATAACCGTGACGTCAGGGGTGCCTCAGGGCTCAATTCTCGGACCTCTGTTGTTTGTAATGTTTATTAACGATATCGATGTGTGTTTTCTTAATACTAAGTTCTTACTTTACGCGGACGACCTTAAAATTTTCAGACCCGTTAGATCAATTCTAGACTGTCATTTACTCCAACAAGATCTCAATCGCTTGGGTGAGTATTGTATTAAAAATAAACTCCAACTTAGTATTCCCAAATGTTGCTGTATCAGCTTTACTAAAAACAAAAACCAATTTAAACACCCTTATGTACTACAAAGTGAAGTCTTGGCCAGAGTTAACACAATTCGTGATCTAGGAATACTGCTCGATGACAAACTGCATCTAGACGCACATGTTGATAAAATCATGAGTCAGGCTTATCGTATGTATGGATTCGTAATAAGATCAGCCACGGAATTCGTCCACCCGAGCACATATTTACACCTGTATCGATCATTGATCCGGTCTCAACTGGAATATGCGGTGCCGGTGTGGAGTCGCTATTATAATAAATATATTGACTGTATCGAGCGTCTACAACGTAAGTTCTTAAAAACGATGCATTACCGCTGTTCTAGAAGTCGTATTTACTTTCCCTATAGCGATTTACTGAAAAAATACAATTTGCTCTCTTTGAAGTCTAGACGTACCTTTCTAGAAACTATGTTTCTATACGATCTGTGTAACAATTCATATGATTGTATGGATATTTGTAACAAGCTATGCTATGTTGTCCCTAGAACCATTCAGGGACGTGGGGTGCGCACACGACCGGTTTTCGCCGTCACTCCTAGTCGTACAAATGCAGGCTTGCGGGCACCTCTACGTCGCCTTACAGGCAATTTTAATAAGTTTTTCTCTAACTTGGATCTATTTGCTTTATCCGTTGGAAAATTTAAAAAGATCTTGCTTGACACAATCAAAAATGTATTGTAAATTTCTCTAGTGTTCCTTGCTGCTGTAATTTATGTCTATCTTTTCTATTCTGTCCGACTTTTACTTTATCAATATTGTCTTTGTCTTTTTGTGTATCTGTGGAGAACGTTGTTGGTTGCACATTTGTATAACTCCTTATTTTCTATTTATTTGTAATATATAATGTGTAATTGTTTGTTCTTCCAAATAAATAAAATAAAATAAAATAAAATAAAATTATGTTCTATCATAGATCCGCACGGAAATGTACTAACAATATTTTCTGGCGTTTATATACCTGTATATTTTGACAAGCATGTAGGTATATACAAGTTGCTGTTGCTACTTAACTAAATTGAGAAAAATTTGATGCATCGAATTTCACTTACATTTTTCCGCCATGACTTGGACGTTGTGTGCGTTTGTTTACGTCAAAAAAATAGGGCAACACTAGTCTTGTACTATAAAATACGTGACGACAAGTCGTGATAATATGAACATCCATCGTATACATTATCTTTTCACCGTTACTCATTGTTTGTAAACATATGACTTATGATAATTTTATTCGGCCACGTTTTTCAAATGAGCAATGCGAAAAACATCGCCATTTTTCTTCACACTGTTTTTGGGTGACCATGTTACAACTGTTTTGTGTCTTTGTACCAATGAATGAAACGACTCCTCTTATACCTATCACTTTAGAAGGCATTGTAACTACTGCTTCTTCGAGAAACCTTGAAAATATTATTTGGTATCACAGATAAAGGCAACTGATGAACTAATGAAGGCAACTGTCAAAATGGCGCTGTTGTAGCTAGATCGCAACACGAGCTAATAATACAAGGCGTGAGGTATTTTTACTTAACTTTTGTTCATGAATACTCCAAAATTGGAGCTCACCATTTCCCGAGAGACCCTAAAATTAGAAGATTGTGGATTAAAGCCATTCGTACAGATTTAAAAAAATTAAACAGAGTTCGAATCATGTTGCAGAAAGTGATGACGAAGAAATATATAAGGTTTAAATTCTGACACTTTCCATGTCCATGTGTGACTGTGTGTGTTTTGTGTCATGTGTGTGTGTGTGTGTGTGTGTGTGTGTGTGTCGAAATGTCAAATTTATTATAAGGATGGACCTAGCCCGACCTTCCTCACTGATAGTGACTGAACTGGAGATCTATTGAAAGCAGCGGGAATCCGCTGCAAGCGGGTAAAGATCATCACCGTGGTAATCCTTGGTAATTATTAGGCCTATGTCTAACGGAGGACATTTTATGGCTGAGACGATGATGGTACAGATGACAAAACCACTACGAGTCTAAGCTGCAAGAAGTGTCATTTCCACTTCTTACTGTCATTTCGTTAAGAAATGTTGCCGCACTATCTCTACTAGTGATGTGATTAAAACGCAATGAAACATCGATTTAAGGCCAGGATATTCGAAAATGACCTATTTTGATTTAACCGTAAACAGAATCAAACGGAAACAAGAATGCTGGGGACGAGATGGCAGCACAACGCGTGTTACTCTTTTAAGAGCAACTGTGATTCTGAATCAGTGTAACGTAAATATATAGTTTACTAAAGATAAATTTTTGTTATCGATCTAAATCAAATTTTTAAATAAATTAAAGTTTTCATTAGGAATAACGTGTACTATACAGGGTTATTTGCAAGAACCAAAAACCTTAAAAATAAGGTAGACAGATAGAAAATAAAGAATACTTACCTACTCCACAGAATACATAATAGTACAAGTACCTAATCTTTATTATGTAGGTACTTACGTGTCCACCATAAAAGTTACAGATATAAATATAGAAATTTTACAAGGGGTGACACAATGGGAAGAATATTTAAAAGAAATGCTTGTGATTGTAATTACGCATTACAAATCCAATCCGATAATCCGATTACTGATGAGATGACAAAACAATAATTAGAAAAGCATTGCACAATATTTTTATTGTAAAATTATATTAATGTTAATTTAATTATGTCATAAAATATAAGTACTAAAGTACCCTCTTTTATAAAATCAATCTTACACTGATCGATTTTGAACTGAATGAAACAATTCTTTTGTCACATCACTATTTAAATTTCGTTAGAAAGTGGTAACACATAAGCTGTCATTTTACTGGAGCTAATTAAAAGTCTCATTTTATTAACCGACTTCAAAAAGGAGGAGGTTCTCAATTCGTCGGAACCTTTTTTTTTATTATTTTTTTTTTCTGTATGTTCCCCGATTACTCGAAGATGGCCAGACCGATTTGGATTTTTTTTTGTTTTATTCGAGAGGGTATACATCACAGTTGGTCCCATATAAAATTGATTAACTTTGCTTCGGCAGTTTTTGAGTTAGCTTCAATAATACCTACGTATTTTTTCCCCACTTTTTTATGGATGATGTTCTAGTTTGTTTTGCAGATAGTGGTATTAGATTTTGTGTGGAGTAGGTACACAACTAAAAAGTGAAAAATAAAAACTTTTTTACAAAAAAATACAACCGACTTCCAAAAACAACACTACAAAGTGAAAAATAACTTTAATTTCGGAAGTCGGTGGCAAAAAACGAAAATACATTTAACACCGACACCGACACCGACTTCCGAAATTAAAGTTATTTTTCACTTTGTAGTGTTGTTTTTGGAAGTCGGTTGTATTTTTTTGTAAAAAAGTTTTTGTATCATCACTATTAGGTATCAAACTATAGAAGCCCGCCTAATCTAACCGACTTTATCTCGCACTTCTTTTTCTTTTTTAACAGCATCTGGCATTGGCTCTAAAAACTCTTTCTTCTTTTGTTTTATGGGTAGATACGGAATGCCATCAACCGTGGCATGTTATTTTAGACGCCTGAGTGACAGTCACTGAAGCAATTA
Organism: Cosmia pyralina; assembly: GCA_946251885.1. Lineage (NCBI taxonomy): Eukaryota > Metazoa > Arthropoda > Insecta > Lepidoptera > Noctuidae > Cosmia > Cosmia pyralina. The sequence goes on from OX276355.1 coordinate 17,031,396, forward strand.
ATTGTTCAGTGTGCCCATGTGCGTAGCTGACACAATGCGCTTCGGCCGTTGACATAGGAGTTGGGAACAAAGATGTCTTAAAAATAGTTAATTACACATAACATAACACTACGCTTGTATGCCTTGAAGGGTTAGGCAGAAGTGTACATATTTCAACAGTTAAAATACTTAATGATAATTATAAAATATACAGGATGTTCGGAAGCTGAGAGATGGGTGTGACCATTTTTAGAGCATTTGAAGGTACAAGTCCGAGATGGGCTGCAGATTGCAAACTGCAACCGCAAACTTTAGCATCATATAAACGACAATACGTATACAGGGTGTAAGTGTAAACAGTGGCAATCTTTTAAGGGGTCATTGTACTCGTCATTACGAACAACTTTTACTATGGGACAAACCTGAAATCGCGAAAAAAGAAATCAGCTGTTCCCTACATTTTTATGAATTATGCGAACATAAATGTATTGAACAGCTGATTTTTTTTCGCGATTTCAGGCTTGGTCCCGTAGTAAAAGTTGTTCATAATGATGAGTACAATGACCCCTTGTACCCCTTAAAAGGTTGCCACTGTTTATACTAACACCCTATATATGTATATAGACATATCTACCGATTTATAGAAACCTAGTGTCACTTGTAGTTTACGGTTGTAGTTTCTACATCCCATTCTAGGGCTTGTATGTACTTACCTTTAGCCATACATATCTTAGACGAAGTGACTAAAAGAGTGATGAATATACATGTTGATGGATGGAGAGGTAGAGGAAGGCCAAAGAAAAGATGGATGGATTGTGTGAGGAATGATATGAAAGAGAAGGGAGTGAATGATAGCGTGACGGTTAACAAGGAGAAAGGAAGAAGAAAACGTGTTGCGCCGACCCCAAGTAAAATAGGATAAGGGATGATCTTAGACGAAGTACCAATGTACTTTTCATTCATTATTTTGAAGGAACTCACAATTACTTTTAAGATACAATATCTTACAAGCTCAGAAGGTAACAGTCTCTCTTGAATGACCCGGTAACTTGTTCACAGAAAATAAATTATTTACTTCTATTTGCAATACCCACAGGAAGTGGCAAAGGTTGAAAGAAACACAGTGGAATATTCTACTGTGTTACGCAAACACAGTAGATACTTTTCTTACCAAGGGAATACGTGATGGAAGAAAAACTAAATATATCTTATTGCTTTTCATGAAAGAAGAGGAGTAATGTGAATTAGACAAAAATAGAATAAGTAATTACCAGTGCCATTGGAGACCTTCCGATACAGTCAACAATTAGTAGTAGTAAAATTATTTATTTCTAGCTACAATACCCACAGGAAGATATGGGCAAAGGTTGAAACAAACACAGTGGAATATTCGACTGTGTCTGCTTCAGTGGATACTTTTCTTACCAAGGGAATACGTGATGGAAGAAAAACTAAAAATATCTTATTGCTATAATCCATGAAAGAAGAGGAGTAATGAGAATTAGACAAAAATAGAACAAGTAATTACATGCCCAGTGCCATTGGAGACGTACCGATACAGTAAACAGTTAGTATCGAATAAGTAATGAAAAAAAAACCGTTAAGGTTGATCCCGATACCAAAAAAATCGGCCAAGTGCGTGTCGGACCACGCACAATGAAGGGTTCCGTAGTTGAAAATATTTTTTCCAAAAAACAAACTTAAAATTGTAGTTGAACATGTGATAAAATTACAAATTATCGATTTTCACACTTTTTACTTTACTTGTGAGTTGAGACCTTGCTTCATGCCAAATTTCAACGGGAAATACCATATAGTTTTTGATTTACTTGCAAGTATCAAAAGATATCGCATAAATGGCCGTATTTTTTTACTGCGTTGACTTAGAAGCTTGTTTTTTTAGAGCTCCAATTGACCACCACGCGCTCCTGAAAAAAAGGGTCTTGACAGACTGACAGACAGACAGACGGACAACGAAGTGATCCTATAAGGGTTCCGTTTTTTCCCTTTGAGGTACGGGACTCTAAAACTAACACAGGAATAGTCTGGGTTCCATCGAATAGATTAATAATGGAATATCCTCGATAAAAAGCCATGGACTAAACCCTTTTACATTCGATGATTCGATCTAATCGAAACAAGCCATCGGCGAACTGTGAATGGTCGATAACATATCCCTGTCTATGTACCTACATAGTACCGTAGGTTCATACATAGGACCATAGAAATATATAGCTATGCATAGGACGAATAGACATGCGAGTGAAAATTTTGCACACAAATATTATATTGGTTGTAACTTGCACACATTGGTTGTAACACATCAGGCTATAAATTTCCAGTTTACACTGACCTCTCTTTATAAGGAAATCCTATACAAAGCGAGATCAGCTTATACTGGAGACTATAGCTTGATCTGAAGCCGTGGTACAGTGCCAGTGTACTATTTTCCTGACTACGTTCGGCGAAAATATAAATGAAAATATCAGTTAGTTATGGTAACATTGCGGGGAAAGATGGACACGGCAGGACTCTGAGGTTCCATCGTTTATCTCCGGAAAAACCGAAATATTACGAATGAAATGTGATTATGGACCAATAGAAATTCATATAAATTCCCACCTAAATTATTATAGATTGAAGCACTAATTCCATCACTCCTTTATTGAACCAGTCACATTTAATTCGGCAAAGTTCGGTTTTTCCGAAGACGGAAGATGGAACCTCTGAGTCCTGTCGTACTGTACCTATGGGTGGGTTTTTTTTTTAATTTTTGGGTGTATCTTCAAGTTGTAATTTTAATAACTGATAACTTGATAACCCTCCCTTTTGCTTCGCCGTAGTCGGGTAAAAAGGGTCATTCTCATAATTTTGAGCACCTTTTATATTACTATGGGACCAACCTTAAAATCACGAAAATTAATTCAGCTACTCCATACATTTATGTTCGCATAACTCGACAACATGTAAAGGCGGAGACAGACTTGTAACGTTTGTTTGTAATGTATGCTATTATACAGCATCACATTTAAGTCGAATCACTGTCTCTCACGATACATGCTTACCTTGTTTGAGAGGCAGGGTTTCCCATATTGTGTACAGATTTTGGTTCTTTGATTTGTATCTCATTGATTACTACCATATCTCATTCAAATTGTCCTTTTATATAAAATGTTCATCTGTATTTTTTATGAAACAAAGTTTTTATTTTTATTTATTTTTTATCATTCGAGGCAAGCTTGGTTACAAAACAGCGATACACAAGACGCAGCGAACGCTCGCTTCGAGCACATGGCTCAAGCGTGCTCCATTTCTTGTCATAAAACGGCGATACTCTAAACGTGGCGAACGCTCGCTTCGATCACTTCACTCAAGCGTGCTCGATTTTTATTCGCATCGAGAGGCTCGGCTCGCTGCACTGACTACTGTACCGCGTTACAAAACTCGATATATTATAAACAAGCGTTACAAGTCAGTCTCCGCCTTTAGGAACTGCAGATTTTTGTTATATTTCAGAGTTGGTTCTATAGTAGAAGTTGTTTAGAATCTGACTCCTTTACAAGTTTTCAGTTATTTGAATTACACCTTGTTTAACACTAGATTTGATTATAAAAATATGTATATTTAGGTTAATTTCTATAGGCCATGCGTAGCATATGACCACCACAGAAACAGCCGGGAAATTATCGACGGATGAATAGACAAAATGTCACATCGCCATGCTCAGACGGTAAAAATCGGAAATCTTTCTACAGTCTGTCATTTTGTCTATTCTTCCGTTGACAACAAAACCCGTTTCTATGGTGATCATGCTACGCGTGCTAGGAATAACACACTTAGGTACAGTCAACAAAAGATATCTAGGTAGGGTATACTAACATTCGCGAAGGAGGAAGCGGAACGCGTGAGGGAGAGGCAACAGCCGCGCCCTCGCGCCCCTAGCCGCCGTAGGAGACGCCCTGGGCGGCGGGAATCGATTGCCGATTCCCGGCCACCGTAGGCGCGGGCTTGCGGACGACGAGTAATGGGCAGCTCGCCGTTCGGTAAGGACCAGGCCCGGGTCGACGGCGCGTTGTGTTCCACGCGCGCCTCAAAGAGATGTCAGCAGTGACGGGGTCAATTGGGCCGATGCCGCCGGGATCGCGGGTAGTTCGAAAGAGATACCGTGGCCCTGGCACGGGCAACTGAAGGAACATGGGTGGGTTTTAGTCAGTAAAAGTCTGACACGCCCTCCCGCTCTGCCCAGAGCGGGAGAAGTCATTTGTGATTTCCCATCCACAAAAAAAAAAAAAAGGTATACTAACATATTTGTATGTGAATTGCTTCATGTTCAATTTCTTGAAAATACAGGGTTACTGGTAACTCGACGTATTCCTTGCAGGACGTCATAGTAGGGTTAAAATGCAGCAAATTAGGCCACCAAATGTTCTACCGAAATTCAGTAGTTTTTGAGTTAATTCTATTTTTAGCTTTTTTATGAAAAATCCCAGATTAAATCATTTGGAGCCAATTTAAAAATGATTTACGGCGCGACTGTACTGAAATTTAAGTTAACATCATAGCTGACGCCGTAGCAGATCCTTGTTAATAATTCAAAGTTCAAAAATGCCAAAAACTTTGGCAAATATCACTAAAGAAACATTTAGTTTTTTGTGAATTTTGCTATTACTTCATACAAAATGTTGTCTAGTGAAAATAAAAATTACTACGCCTGATGTACAAATTACTAGGAAAATATCCTTGTCTTATCAGCTATTCAGAAAGGTATGATTGTCAATACTTTTGCATGTGTGACAGGGAAAGAATGAGTTTTATGAGGAGCAGGTAAAATTGCGAGACGGTCAACCTATTGTTTCATATTCGTATTATTCGTAGTTTTTACCTGCGCTTGAACCCCAAACACTCGGCAAGCTTTGTGATTGGTCACTATTGTTCTCCCGGCATGACACGGGGTGCGACTTTACAAAATCTGGTCGTCAGAGTCAGTTTGTTTCAACTCTACGTCGCGCAAGCTCGTGTTTTGTTATCTGGCTATTTCCTTAACTGATAATGCGTATCTTGCTCTTGTGCTGTGCTGTGCCTTCATAAGTGCTGACTATGGCTGCATATTCTAACCTTGAATACGCTGACATAATGTACTGTTACGGACTTAGTGACGGTAACGCTGCTCAGGCGCGGAGAGAATATTAGGTCTTTACCTATGAAATTGCCGTTCTGCAGTACTGGCCATTTCAAATCAAAATAATTTTTGTTTGGCTAAGAATTCTAATTTCAAATTAATTTTATTTTAAAAACATGGATTTTTGTTTCCAAGAGTAGTCATTTGTTTATTGATTAGTGTTACATTTTCATCGCATTTCAATCTTTTTCGTCATCATGGATACGTTAAAAATTCGAGTAATTATGGAATATGAGTACCGTCGTGGCAGCAACGCGGCACAAGCGGCACGCAACATCAACGACGTTTACGGAGCTAACACTACAAACCAACGCACCACTTGTTATTGGTTTGCTCGCTTCCGTTCTGGAAATTCCGACCTGAAAAATGAACCTCGCGGTCGTCCGAAGACTTTGGTCGACAATGACGAATTAAAGGCGATTGTGGAAGCTGATGATACACAATCTACGGCTGAATTAGCAGCAGCTTTCGACGTTAGCGTCAAAACAATATTAGTCCATTTGCGTCAAATTGGCAAGGTAAAAAAGCTTGACAAATGGGTGCCCCACGAACTCAATGATCGCCAGCGCGAAGTACGCGTCGAGACGTGCCTTGCACTGCTCAACAGACACACAAATGAAGGAATTTTGAACCGCATTGTTACCTGCGATGAAAAATGGATTCTATTTGATAACCGCAAGCGCTCAGCAAGTTGGTTGGATCCTGGTTCTGCACCTAAACAATGCCCTAAACGAAAACTTACCCCTAGAAAAGTGATGGTCACTGTTTGGTGGTCTAGCGCCGGTGTGATTCATCACAGCTTCTTACCAAACGGGGTGAGCATTACTTCAGATGTGTACTGTGAAGAACTAAACACAATGATGGAGAAGCTGGCACATCTCCAACCAGCATTGGTCAATCGCTCGTCTCCGCTGCTCCTGCACGACAACGCGCGACCTCTTACTGCACAGCAGACGGTCTCCAAGTTGCAAGAACTGGGGTTGAAGCTCTACGTCATCCGCCCTACTCACCAGACCTTGCGCCTACAGACTACTACTTTTTCCAGAATTTGGATAACTTCTTGGCGGGAAAAAAATTCAATACCCGAGAGGCAGTACAAAATGCCTTTGAAGAATTTGTTGCCTCCCGTCCAGCTGATTTCTTTAAGAAGGGCATCAATAAACTGCCACTGCGTTGGCAAAGATGCATTGATTGCATGAGTGATTACTTCGATTAATACAAATAAAAAATGTATGAAAAAAATTCGTTTAAATTTTTTCATACAAAACGGCAATTTCATAGGTAAAGACCTATTATCAACTTCGTTTTCCCAACCGCCGACTCCCACACGTTAGTGTTTTTGGATCGACTTATCGGCGATTATCTGAAACTGGCAGCGTCCAAAGAAGCAGGCAAATTGACACTGGTCGTTCTCGGAGATACACGGCTGAGGACGAAGAGCTGATTCTTCAACGTTTTATTGACGACCCCAACATATCGACAAACATCGTAGCGCGTGAGCTTGCTATGTCACAGTGGAAAGTCTGGTCTGTAGTTCACTTATCAGGCCGACATCCATACCACTATCAACCTGTCCAGTCATTAGAAGAGGGAGATCCGCCAAGACGGCTTGAATTTTGTCGTTTTATGCTAAATGCCGACGCCGAAAGCGAAAACTTTTTAAAAAACATTCTGTGGACCGATGAGTCATGTTTTGACCGTGATGGTATCACAAATTACCACAACTTACATTACTGGGCACCGAAGGCAGAAGCAAATCCTAAGAAACTGAAACCAACCGCATCCCAGCGTAGATTCTCGCTTAATGTTTGGATGGGTATTATCGACGACAAATTAATTGGCCCACATTTTTTACCCCAAACATTAAATGGGGAACTTTATGAAGATTTCCTAAGAAACATTTAACACCACTGCTCACGGATGTACCGGAAGACAGAAGAGCAAACATGATGTATCAACATGACGGATGTCCAGCCCACTTCCGAATCACAATTCGACAATTGCTGGATGAAACCTACCCAAACCGATGGATAGGGCGCGGTGGGCCAATTCCGTGGCCTGCACGTAGCCCTGATCTTACGCCACTAGACTTTTACGTCTGGGGTCATATGAAAGACCTAGTTTATGTGACCCCAGTAAATTCAATTGAAGAACTAAGGGAGAGAATAAGAGATGCAGCGGACCAGATGAGGGCAACAATCACATCAAGAATCACAAAAACTGAAGTGAGGAAGCGAATAAGAACGTGTATTAGAAACCGAGGGCAGCACATCGAACAAGACGTGTGAAAGTGTAGTAAAAGTTTTTAAACTGATATTTTATTATTAAAAATAATGCTAATATTCACGAAATAGTTTTATTGATTTTCCGAATAATCACCTTTTTGTGAGACGCACATAATGTAGTCCTTAACTTGTATTAACTTTCATACCTTTCTGAATAGCTGATAAGACAAGGATATTTTCCTAGTAATTTGTACATCAGACGTAGTAATTTTTTTTTTCACTAGACAACATTTTGTATGAAGTAATAGCAAAATTCACAAAAAAACTAAATGTTTCTTTAGTGATATTTGCCAATGTTTTTGGCATTTTTGAACTTTGAATTATTAACAAGGATCTGCTACGGCGTCAGCTATGATGTTAACTTAAATTTCAGTACAGTCGCGCCGTAAATCATTTTTAAATTGACTCCAAATGATTTAATCTGGGATTTTTCATAGAAAAGCTAAAAATCTAATTAACTCAAAAACTACTGAATTTCGGTAGAACATTTGGTGGCCTAATTTGCTGCATTTTAACCCTACTATGACGTCCTGCAAGGAATACGTCGAGTTACCAGTAACCCTGTATACAATTTTGTCTTGGTGTGTTACAATGTAATATATATATAAAATTGAACATGAAGCAATTCACATACAAATATACCCACCCTACCCACCCTGCCTAGATACCCTGCCTAGATATCTCTTTTGCTGACTGTACATGAACTTACGCTACTGCAACACGCAGTACGACTATATTTCTCTTTTGTTTTGTCTACACTCTTCTTAAAAACATTATAATTGTCTAATATTTATCTTCGTCAGTAACATTTTGTGCGACTGTGTCATCATAATTATGTTCCAAGCTTCATTTAACCAGTATGACAAATCGGGTTTGAAAATTTTCCAGAAATTATAATTATAATTTACATTTGAAACTCATAATATAATTAATTAAGCATTTGAATACAGCTTTCATCCACACAGTCAGGCTTATTAATAAAATCAGATGCTTAATTATTGTGAAGCAGATTATTAAATTCGGGTATTTAATGAGCTCCATTATGTGCTGATTAACTTGTAGCATGATGAGCAGTGCTGGCAGAGTGATAACAACCACGGCTTGCGAGTTTTAGGTATGGGTTCGAACCCAGGCAGACGTTTTTCTTTGTGTTAATAATTTCATCACCACTGCTCCCTAATGCAGATTAGGTATCTGTACTTACTTATAATAATTAGTACAGATAATCTGTATTATCAAACAAACTCTTAAAATATAAAGAGTTTGTTTGTTTGTTTTTATGTTTGAACTCGCTAATCTCTGGAACTACCAGTTGGATTTAAAAAAAAATATTTTTGCATTTGTTAGCCCAATTCTTGAGGAAGGTTATTTAACATCACTCTATGACCCTTAGGAGCCGAGCAAAATGAAAAAAAAAACCATAGAAATCTAAGCAAAAACAAATTAATAGTGCGAGCGGGAGATGCGATGCGACGCGGTGGGTCGGGGGCTGAAATTTCATGCGGACGAAGTCACGGGCAGAAGCTAGTGGTACATAAAGTGAATAAGAAAGACGTTATTGGACGATTACTTAATTTTATAAGTTACCTGTTAGTTTAAGTTATTAACCTGAAATTCAGCTTGATTAGACAAACGCATTAAGGGATCGATACTTTTGTGTTTTTAAAATTCCTGTGAAACCGAATGTATATGGTTAAATAATTTGGATTTTCCATATGTAATATTTGACTATATTGTCTACTGTTGTACTAAAACCAAAACATGGTGACTTGTATTTTTTTCCATAGGAAAAAAAATCCAAAGTAGCACGGTCTATTTTCTGTTTTATACAATTATACGTAAACAGTTCCGTATTGTGCAGTAAAAGCTTTAAAGCGAAGGTATTTAAATATGCTAAGAACTTACTAATCTAAAAATTTATTTAAATTTGTTAGAAATCTACATTTTAACGAAGCGCGTTTAGTTCCGGTGCGAGTGAGAATCTTCCATCTAGACAGCTATATTCAAACTAGGCAGCTATAACGCCATTTACTTACATACCGAGCTAAACCAAGCTTCAATTTAGCCTCTTAAATAAAAGATTACTAAGGATGGATACTGAAAAAAGAGAGGCCTAATGCCTCTCTCTCAGGCTACATTACATTTTATAAAATTAGACAACAATAGGTCAATAGCGAAATATCAAAATTTCAGCGAGGTTGTTCAAGTTCAATTGTGTGCGTTTTTTGACAAAGTAGGTATCTAAATACATGACATTCTTCTTCTTTTCATTTCGACAGTACATCAATGTTTCTTATACTGTTTGGGCCCAATAGCTGGCCAAATTTATTGCGGCGTCTGACGCATTGTTCAGATCGTCAACGCTACAGTCTGTTCAAGAGCACTGTTCGCACTGAATGTTGTCAATCAATCTGCCTAGGCTTTTCCCAACTATGTTGGAATCGGCTTCCAGTCTAATCGGATGCAGCTGAATACCAGTATTTTACATGGAGCGACTGCCTATCTGACCTCCACAACCCATTAATTGGGTAATACGATACCCCTTGGTAAGACTGGTTGTCAGACTTTCGGGCTTCTGACGACTCGCAACTACTTTCAAAGATCCACGAATGACACCCGGGACCAACGGCTTAACGTGCTTTCCGAGGCACGGAGAAGTTTCGGTATGTAAAGATGGTCACCCATCCACGGACCGACCCCGGCATGTGTAGCTTAACCTTATGGATCGATCCGTGCGGCTGAATCTGTATGAATCTATAATAGTAAATACCTTTTTATTATCTTCCCTTGGTTGTTTAGTATCACCTTTCTAACGAATGAAACCAATCACTTATTACATCATCATTCTCCTGCCCTTATCCCAATCTATTTGGGGTCGGCGCAACATGTCCTTTTTTTCCATACTTCTCTATTATTCGTCATCTCGGTAGTGACCCCCTTTCTAGCCATGTCATCTTTCACACAATCCATCCATCGTTTCTTTGGTCTTCCCCTACCCTTATAGCCATCGACATTCATACCCAAAACTTTCCTTACGACATTTTCCTCACTCCTCCGCATCACATGCCCATACCATGACAGCCGATTTCCGCACAGCTTTTCAGTCACCGGTGCCACTTTTAGACTTCCTCTTATGTACTCATTTCTTATTCTATCCATTCGTGTAACACCACACATCCCTCTTAGCATTCTCATCTCAGCTGCATGCAACTGCTTTCCATTTATCCCTTTTGTGGCCCAACATTCTGATCCATACAAGACAGCAGGTCTAACCATTGTTTTATATATCTTCCCCTTAAGTTTAAGGGGAATGCGGGAGTCGCAGATTGTCCCCGTGACCTGCCGCCATTTCATCCATCCAGTGTTAATCCTATGCTTAACCGTCCGATCTACTTCGCCATCGCTTTGCACGAGTGGGGACAATCACTTATTACATTCTATGTATATTTTACTGTCATCTCATAAGATACTCATATTGGAAATTGTAGTTTTTACAACTTTCATAGTAGTAGGTAGTAAAACTTTGTGTGTTACTACACCTTTTTATTACTGAATGTCTAATTTCCTGTCTGTTTTTATAGGTAAAAGGTTTTTGCATTAGACATGAAATTGAGACGTAGAAATCACAAAACATAATGATTTTAACCATCAAATGCTACCATCAGTAGAAAAATAATAATATAAGAAAAATAGTAATACTATCAGTGGAAAAAGTTGTATTTAATATTACTTAAAAGTTTACATTACTTTCAGAGCTTTACTGTTGGGTAGTTTTAATTAGAAAAAGGCTCAAACGCTCTTAATAAAAAGGCCCACTGCGTCATAAAACACTTACTCATTTCGCAAAATCCTATCAAAGCAATTTTAATTCAATACATTTAGTGCCTTTCGAAGCGAAAAACAAAATTAGTTCTGGGCCATGAATCAAGCAGTGATAAAGAACATCTTTTATCTGAGGTCCATAAAATTAAGACCTGCTATCGTAAAAGGTTCTCAGGGAAGCCCGGGCCTACTGTGGCTGAATTTCGATTGGTCCATAAAATTCAAAGATAATTTAGGTTGTCATAGTATGGCCTATTCAGCCTATAACGTTCCCACATAGACCTCCTCTCAGTGAGAGGGAGTGGGCCGTAGTCCACCACGCAGGCCCAGTACGGGTTGGTAGATGTCACATGTCTTCGAATTTTTGGTTCTAGGACATGCCGGTTTCCTCACGATTTTTTCCTTCACCGTTTTGAGAGCAGTGGTGATGATATAAATTACACAAAGTAAAGTGTCTGCCTGGGTTTGAACCTACGACCTACAACTCGTAAGTTGGGGCCGTTACCGGGCTACCACAGCTCTTTACCTACCCGTAGTATTAGGTATTTCTTCATGTCATCAACATCATTCTCCTGTCCTTAATTAACCTAATTTATTTGGGGTCGTCGCAACATGTCTTTTTCTTCCTTACTTAATTCTCTATTAGACGTCATCTCGATAGTCACTCCCTTTCTAGCCATATCATCTTTCACACAGTCCATCCATCGTTTCTTTGGTCTTTCCATACTCGTATAACCATCCACATTAATAGGTACTAAAAACTTTCCTGACGACTTTTTAAGTAAATAAAACAATTTCTGTTGTTTCGTATTTTGAATTTGTAGACTTGCCAAAAACAAAAATACTGATTGAAATAAGAAGGAATTTTTTCTCAAATCACAATATACTCATTAGAGCAAATAAAACTTAACAAAATACCGTATCTGTTCCACCGAACACATTTTATTTTCTCAACATCGGTTATACTCATACTCATTCAACATTCGTCCTCCCACGCCCTAAAAAGCCGTCAATGTCTGTAAGCTTATTATACGGTGCCCTATTTAAAAAAACTCAAGCTCCCACCCATTTCGGCGCATGTTCAATCTCCATGGATTCAATTTGCATTTCTTTTTTCAGGAGGAATACTGCCGACTTGTAGGTAGAGCAAGTAGCAACAAGAAAAAAAATCACTATCTCTTTATTATGATTAAGTCCCATGTGATCTCTTATCACAGCAAATTGCCAATTACCATTGACTGGGCACAAATCCAGTTTCTGCTCCTACTGAGAAATACCTCATGAAACATCGTAATAAGTTTGCCCGATCTGGGAATCGATCCGGACACCAGACTCAAACGCCCCAAAAATTAACAATATCCAATTAGGTACAACCCGAACTAGCTATTTAAATTCAAATTAGCGCTTCGAGCACAATTAACAGTAAATCGTAATATGATTCAGGGTACATAATTAACATATGTTCTCTAATCATTGTAACAGAAGTTAAAACCACAAAATAGATAGATACAGAAGGTCAACTCCAAATGACAAGCAAAAAGCGGCGCCCGCACAAATTGACGCTAGCATAAAACACTGTTGATTTGCGAGCGTGTTTCCTGGTAAACAATTGTTTAACACTCTCGCAGCGCCTGTGTAGCAAGCACACCACGTGCGATCAACGAGTTTGCCGCGTTTGTGAAACGAGAGCGATTGACATGAGTGTACGAGAGAGAGCGAGAAAATAGAGCGCAAAATTATTGTGAAAACGCGGAGAACACGTCGCGTAGTCGCGGCTAGCTTGCTTGGCAGTCGTGGAGAACGCGTTCACAAATAGCCTCGCTGGAAACACGCTGGGTCGCTGGCAAATTGTCAGTGTGATATAATAGCGCTCTCAAACCATCTCAAACGGATGCCAGTCGCGAGTGCACTTTCACTCACTGTTAGTGAAGCGAATCTATGTGTGCGTGCGTTTTCGCTCGTTGGATGGAGCCGACCTTCTGTAGGTACTATTCTGTGTTCAAGCCTACGGTTCTACCGCTCCCACGGCCCGGCCGTAATTACCGCTTGTTATTGGTATCACACCTGCTGTTCCATTGTTATTTCTGAGAATATTTTATGTTTAATGAAGAGTTTTCATTTGCGGTCTACCTGTGTTCATTGATACTTAGTTTTAGGGAGCTTAACGAGCAACAATTTAGAGTAAGTTGGTAAGTTTTTAAAACAATTCTTCTTTCTTGAATATCGTCGAAAGCAGTTATACGGTTCCAATATAAGCTGATCTCGCATTGTATAGGATTTCATTACAATGACAGGTCAGTGTAAACTGGAAATGTATAGCTTGATGTGTAGCCGTGTGTACTTACTGTTTTGTTTTTTTTTTATTATTATTAATATGGCTAGAAAGGGGGTGACTACCGAGATGACGAATAATAGAGAAGTATGGAAAAAAAGGACATGTTGCGCCGACCCCAAATAGATTGGGATAAGGGCAGGAGAATGATGATGATATTACGAGTTGTTTGTTTGCTAGATACAAAACTACTCGTGGTTATTACTTACCTACATTATTGTGTCGTGGTTACATCCACAGAGTACCTATTTAAAAAAACATTGATCATTAAGACTCGGATGTAAGTCCATTTTGTTAAAATGTATTTAGGAACCTACTTACCACATTATGAAGCGAGAATAGCCTATAGTTGCGCGTCCACCGGGTCGGAATCGCTCTGTCCGCACCGTACGTACTGATTTGTTGCTTTGTATTGATTTCTATGGTACTGCGCGCACTGGATCGGCAAATCTGCGGCAGAGACCGGTATATCTGCCGATGACGTCATCCACAGCGAACGCGCTCAGTGTTACCAGGTACACGGTTAAAGGCTCCCCGAAACGATCAATTTCAATTGTCAATTTTTACGTGATTAATGCACATTGATGCGCAAATTAAATTTAATAACAAACAAAAACATTTTTAATTAAAATTACTTTCAAACGAATACATATATAGGACCGGTTTCTTGATACGTAGTTAACTTAACCAATAGTTAAAAATAGTAAATAATGATTAGATTTAATTCACATTTTGAAAAAATTTAACCATTAGTTAAAAAAAAGAAAACAAAAAAAAAAACATGAAAAAAATCTAAGTGTACCTTTGTGAAGAGAGAAATAAATAAAGATTACTATTACTATTTTTAACTATTGATTAAGAGACCGGCCTTAGTAGAACACTTCAAAATATTTTATCGCTATTATTCCGCGACCTGTCGCAATGCAGACAACTCTAGGTATACATATAAATCCCTGTCAAAATAAAATAGCCCTAAGCCATGCATAATATTGGTAATTTTACACTAAAAAGGGAGAAATCCCTAAAAGTGGAAACACTGATTGATATTGCCGATGCCAAATCCGAATGCAGTGGACGCATTATCGGCATTTTGTAAATCCGGAGCTCCGTACGGTGCGTTCACTCCGATTCCGACCCAATGGACACGCAACTTTATGGCTAATATGCAACCCTACACAAAGGCATAAAAGGTGTTGTAAAAAAAAAAAAAATGTTTAGTGAAGAAAAAGCCAAAGTAGGTACTAACTAAAACCATGTTATATTTATAACTAGGTGGCTATGCTATGCACAATACATTGAAACCCTAATCTCCAAACTAGGGGTATCCCTGTATCTTAGAGATCAGTGTCCCTCCGCAGCAAAGTCACAAGGCAATATTGTAACTCATTGGTACAAAGCATTTCTTTAAATAGTTGAATGAAGAGAAAAATAGAAAAAAAAAATTAAAAAAAAGAAAGTACAGTAGGTAGGTACCTTTTACTACTAAAGTAGGTATTTATACTAGGTACTAAATTAAATGACTACCTAACTATACACATAAATAAATACAAAAACAAAAGTTCACATTTAGGTACCCTGTCCGTTACATCAATTTAAATATATTTCTCTCATGAATTCGTTAAGAAACAAACATCAACATTTACAAACTTTTTCACAAAAATAATAATCTAGATTTCAATATTTTTCTTTTATATACAACCTTGGAGAGGCCTATGTCCAGCAGTGGACTGCGATTGGCTGAGTTAATTGATTGATTGCTACAAGTTAACACAACTAGGTACTAAATTAAATGAATAACTAACTAACTAAATAGACAAATAAATACAAAAACAAAAGGACACTAATGCGTCAAAGTATTCGTCCGTATCGCTGTCATCCGGAAGCATGCCCAAAAGACCAGCTGCAGTGCCACGATGAATGGCAATGCTAATTCTTTGGCCAAAGAATGAGCCAGCCACGGTCACGTGAAGCGTCGACCAGTCGGCGAGAAATTTCCTTAAAAAGGAAACGCGCACTCGCGCCCCATGACCCTAGCTTTTCGACCCCAAACGGCTCAAAACTGTAGTTACCTATAAGGTTATTGCGCCGCTTGAGGGTCTCTTAAGAGCGTTAATCGCGTGCGGGCTGGCAACGTCGAATTTCTAAAGGTTTTTCGTGATTATTTTAATAAATTTAAATCAAAAGACAATGTTCTCTGTCAAATTCTTAGATCGTTGGTATTTATAGTATGTATTCTATTTTTTGACAGTTATTTTGGTATTTACTCTTAGAAAATAATTGTCATTTTCTAAGAGTAAATTGCAAAATAACTGCCAAAAAATATCACATATACGATATCCTTTGGTAAGACTGGTTGACAAACTTTCGGGCTTCTGACGACCCGTAACGACTGTCAAACCGGGACCAACGGTTTAACTTGCTTTCCGAGGCACGGAGGGTTCTCGGTATGTAAAGATGATCATCTATCCACGGACCGACAGCTGCAAGCGTAGCTTAACCTGATCGATCGACCCGTGCGGCTATTATTACTTAGCCACGAACCCCCTACCTTATATACATCTATCTAACTATATTTAATTCATAATTCTTGGAAAAATCCATATCCAAATTTCCATCTTCATTTTCCTCATTACAGTATAATACTCCTTTCCTTGGAGAGTGTTACATCAAAGATATTTCGCTAAAAGGACGGAAATAAACATCGTTCCTCGTGTAACAACATTCAAGTCGTGTTTGTGACAGATGATGTCAGAATCGTGAAACTCGACAGAGTGTCGATTACTACCAAATCGTAATATTGAGAGAAGGTATAAATCTGCGATTATACTAAGTAACGAAGTAGGTGTTGATCTATTGTTCTATTTTTAGGTTGAGGAAGTAAGAGTAAGAGAGAGAGAGAGAAAAGTGAAGTGTCCGGATGTAGAAAAAGTAAGTACCTACTTTCAATTGAATTTTATTATTGCAAAGGCCGGTTCCTTTGCAAAAATAAAATTCTAAAACCTCCTAGGTATGATACCTTGATGAATACTACAGTGACTTAGCTGATAAATAAGTAGGTCTTGAATGCACTGACTTTCTTGAAAATATTCTCAAGTACCCCACGTGTATGTATGTATGTGTACGTGTGTCATGTATGTGTGAGGATGTGTGTGAGTGACGTGTTCTGATATGTGTAAGGATGTGTGTGTACGTGTGGGTGTGTCTCCTAACTGAATCCTCTTTAACATGACAATAGAACACAGTAAAAGATGTTATTGCAGAAAATGTAGGTAAGACCCGTCACATCATCTTCAATGAAAGATAAATGCTTGACACATATTGGATATCTCTACGTACTGTCGTATATAAAACAAAGAAGATCACGCGTCATGTTCGTGAACGGACATCGGACCAGTCTCAGGGCTTATTTTTTTTTTTTTTTTTTTTACATTTTTCTCACATGCTACAAGCAACAAGAATAATATACCCAGGATTTTGTAATACTTATCATGATTTAAAACAGTTTCCTTGGAGTTTCTTGCCCGTTCTTCTCCATAGAGATCTACGTTTAGGAATGGGCAACTAGCTTCAACTTTCTGACTAACTGACCGACTCTTTGACAATTCAAAAGTGCCTGTAATTTAATTGAAATAAATATAATGGTTTAATTGAAATAAATACTTTGAGTTTGAGTTTGATCAAAAGGCTCACTTTCCAAAAGGCGTGTCAACGAAGTTGTCATTTCTGCATACGTTAGGTACCTACTAACCATCGTACCCGTAGGGCTGCGATGGTTGCCGCCGGGGTCGCGGGTTTTTCGAAAGAGGCCGTGGCCCTGGCACAGGCAACTGAAGGAACACGGGTGGATTTTAGTCAGTAAAAGTCTGACACTGTTAGTAGGTGTGCTACGGAGATCGAAAAATTGGCTAAACAATATTATTATTCTAATCGACTACTTATGTGTCGCTACTATGTGAGATGTAGCCAAGTGAGCATTGTCTAATATACTTCTACTTCTTCTGTTTTTTTTTTAAGTCATTCACATTTACTTGTTGAGTTTATACTTTTTTCTCTTGAATCGAATTTGAATTTATGTAATAGATATCATCATCTGCCTTTTCCCAACTATGTTGGGGTCGGCTTCCAGTCTAACCGGATGCAGCTGAATACCAGTATTTTACATGGAGCGACTGCCTATCTGACCTCCACAACCCAGTTACTGGGTAATACGATACCCCTTGGTAAGACTGGTTGTCAGACTTTCGGGCTTCTGACGACCCGTAACGACTGTCAAAGATCCACGAATGACAGCCGGGACCAACGGCTTAACGTGCTTTCCGAGGCACGGAGGAGTCTCGGTATGTAAAGAATGGTCACCCATCCACTGACCAACCCTGGCAAGCGTAGCTTAACCTGATGGATCGACCCGTGCGGCTGTTATTACTTAGCCACGAGCTAATTTATGTAATAGATAGCTGTAATAAATTGTAGTGTCTGTTTTAAAAAAAAAAACATGATTTAACTGGCCAAATGTGGGTGTGCTATAGATACCTCTCTGCCTAACCTTTCTGGTATTATAGGCTTGATGATATTTTATGTATCTGTAATTGAAAGCGTTATGGACATAAAATCAATTACTTTAGTAATGTTCCTACACATACAGGTACTTAAGGCGCTGATAAACGATTTTTAATGATTTTAAACTGAAGATTACGTATAAGAGTCGTTTCAATGATTTGGAAAAAATATATGTTTTATTAGAGCATCTTCTTAATGACTTAAAATGTGAATATCTTAGATTATGTTTATATTACATAGTAATTTGTAAAGTTATGTCTAACGCGGATAAAAAACTGAGAATCGCACAAAAACTACCAAGCGTATTTTTATGAAACCTTCACCATTTTAAAGACAATTTAATTATTTATCTTCTAGCATACGTGTTTTATTGAAATACTTTTGTTTTATTTAAAATAAATTAATGATGCGCCTAATTTGGGACAGCGCTCTTTCATGGGCGAGTCCTATTACTGGGTGGACGTACGACGCGTTGCGTGAGCTCAGCACAGAACACTCAAGCTATGCCGCTCCAACCACTCAAGGCCGTTGGCATATATCTGCGTCTTAAGACACCGGCCTGCTAGAATGCACGCGTGTTTACTCCAACAATATTTTTAGTGGTACGAGTTGTCTAGAGTGGATCCTTTGTTTCTACATATTTCTCGTACCAACTAAGCTGAATCCTCGCTTCCTAATCAAAGATCGCTAGCTCCGTCTCTTCGCTAACAGCTTAAATTCACGAATTCACCCCTTATTGAGTGTAGACTTGCGACTTGCGGCAAAATCCGATTATTGCAAACATATTTCGCACCTAATACGAGTTTATTAAGATTTCTTTTAGTTGTTTCGGATTGTTAATATTGGTTTTAGTTGTTTTTAGTTAAACATAACTTCACACCTGTACTCACATAAGAGGTAGGTAGAAATAGTGTAGTACCTACACACACAGTTTACAAGATAATAGGGATTTGTAGGGAGAATAAGCCTTTATTTGCCATTAAACGGCGAAAGACACTTATGACTCAATTTACATTGCCGCGGAACGGAATGATAATGATCTTGTTCATACACGTTACACAATTAACGTAAAGTTCATTTTGCTGTGTACAATATCGTTCCAAAAACTCGCTTCCATTTCCGTAGCAATGTAAATTGAACCTAAAGCGGTCTGAAAATAAAAACAATGACTGACACGAAGACTTGTAGGAATCTCTTACCAAAATACATGACAACATAACGGGCCCCCATAGAAAAGGGAGGATCCTCCGACCAGACGGGTGTTGTGTCTGGTGGGCAACGTCCCAATATCAATCGTTGGGCAGTTGCCCACCAGACACAACACCCGTCTGGTCGGAGGATACTCCCTTTTCTATGGAGGATGAGTGAACTTTACACCCTATTCCTCATGCCTGTATAAAAAAATAAATATAAAAAAATACACACACAACACACTCACACATACACACTCACACTCTATACTTTCACACAACAGATTTACAGGCCTGACAGATACAATTTTCGCGTGTTAATTAAAATTTGACATAATTAAATTAACAGTAGCCCGGCTGAAAACACTCACGACTTGTCCCTATTTTACGTAAGTAATGAAATAAAACATTAATTGCATCTAAGCCAATTTATTTAATAGGTACTGTTTGTTTGTATTAAACCTTGGCTTAATTTGATGCCCTAAAAATAACTCCAATCAAAGTGGGTTATCTCCTGAACATCGTCAGTTTTAATTACATTGCCGTGACTAGGAGACACTTTTATAGGTACGTGGATTGACCTGAATCCAAAGTCTGACTTGATATTCATGTTTGGTTACAATTACCTTGAAGGTTTATAAAGTCAGAATTCTACAATTTCAGCAATAGGACCATTTAGATAACAGTTGTTGTAACAACTTTCGTGTGAAATTTTTTTTTTTTTTTTTTGTGCACGGTTACTAACAATAATAATAAAATTGAAGTTTTTGTAGCGCATGAAAATTCTGAAAGCAATAACTACCCATTCACAGCAACATTTTATGTTACCATAAAACACCAGGTATTGCATAGATACCAATTTATTCCTATAGCAGTTATATTTTTCAGGCCAGTGCTTGTTAAAACTCGCAGTCAACTTTTATCACAGTCCCAATCAAATAGAGTATAGAGTATTGACGTCACAGTGGCAAATGGCGTCACGTAGAAAAATAATAGACCCGTATGCAAATGCATCCCATTCGTAGGACCGCGACAGACGTCACAATCCACAGAGAAAATCGAGCAATAAGCGAATGTACCTATCTATTTTCACCGTCCGTTTTAAGACCGGGGTACCGGCACACGTGCTGTTCTGCATTCGTTTTATTCGATTCCAAACCGTCTGCGGCGAGCTTTATTTTTGTTCCTTTTACAACCTATCGGTTAACTTCGTGTGAGATCGGTAAGTTTCGTTTTTATTGTAGCCGCTGAAGAATCCAGATGTTAGTCCATTCACAAAGTTATGGGAGCGTTAAAGTTTAAGGTTGTTTTAATTTGGGAGAGTTTTATTTGATTATTTAAACTCCATAATCGGTTATGAAACGAAAATTAGTTTTAAGTATCGTTTAGCTGTTAAACTATTATTACTAGTGGTTTTGGAAGGTGTATTTAATGAGCGAAAAATAATAAAAGCGTGGAATGGAGTATCGGAATTACGAGCTATGTAAGTTTTAAGGCGACGATAATCGAATTTTAACGATTTTAAACTGAAGATCACATCTAATCGAGTAGTGTAATGATTTGGTAAAATAAATGTTAAATTAGAGTATTTTCTTAATAACATAATATGTGAATATTTTAGATTATGTTTATTTTACTCGTACATAGTGTAATTAATTTGTAAAGTTATGCGCTAGCTAACGCGGATAAAAACTGAGAATAACACAAAAACTAACAAGCGTATTTTTATGAAATCTTCACTATTTTAAAGATAATTTAATTATTTATTTTTTAGTATAAGTAAGAGTTTTAATATAACCCTTCTTCCTGTTTCTTTTTATATTTTTTGATAAGATAATAAATTAATAATGCTTTATGTAATTTCAGATAGCGCTCCTTGATGGGCGATTTACACTGGGTGGACGTACGACGGCGATGCGTTGCGTGAGCTCAGCACAGAACACGCAAGTTAACCACTCGAGGTCGTTGGCATATATCTGCGTCTTAAGTAGGTATAGTTTACAATACGTTCAAGGTAGTTTAAACTAATTTAATTAAATTAGTTTGTGACGAAGGTAATGTTGAAGCACCAGGTATCAGAAAGTTTCTGGGTCTAGACTAAAAGGCCTTAGAAATTCATTTAAATTGCCTCCGGATTTGTTTGCATAACTATGTCGACTAATTTCGAAACTTAGGTTCTACAGGGTCCGGTGTGGTCCGTTACCACTGGGCCACCACTGCTCTCCAACGAAACGACAGATCAGTTTTATCAAAATCGAACCACATCACAAGAAGCAGTAAATCCACCCCAATACATTGACCTCACTCGAGCAATCTCTTGTTCTATAAATATTTAGACTTGAAAGGTAAGTAGTACATTCGCATACGACACCGTTTGCACAGTGGCCCATACAAAACTATACAGCAAGGGAGTAAAAGCCTTGGTGCTGTGCGCCGACCTCTCTAGCGGCGTCAGCGTGGTATGCTACGCTGACGACACGCTGATTCTGGCGCAGGGAAGGTCGCACCAGGCGGCGGCCGAACTAGCGACACGCGGGGTTGCGACAATCGTAGAGAGGATCCGGCAGTTGGGACTCGAGGTGGCCCTGTACAAGTCCGAGGTCATGTGTTTTCATGGTTCTCGGAACGCGCCACCATCGGGTTCCCAAATAACGGTAGGAGGGGTTCACATCGGAGTCGAGTCGACGATGAAGTACTATCCTCGACAGCCGGTGGAACTTCGTGGAGCATTTCCTATGTTTGGCTCCCAGACTGGAGCGGGCCGGGGCTGCCTTGCGGCATACATTCCTTCTTTGAGGAGTGGTTGGAGAGGCGCCACGGCGTCCTCACGTTCCGACTGACGCAGGTCCTCACCGGGCTGTTCTGGATAAGGCGGGAGGAAACGCCCGGGTGTCACCATTGTGTGGATCGCCCGGAAGACACGGTGGACCATACTGTGGAGGTCTGCCTGGCTTGGGCTGAGCACAAAAAAAAAAAGTTCCACAGGGTATATCAGAAAGGAGGGTCAAATTTAGGGGTGTGGTACGTCATCAAACTGAACAACTTTCTCCATGGGACCAACATCGTAATCGAAAAAAATTATCAGCCGTCCCATAAATTTGGGTAGATTAGGAATTGAAGCTTTGTACGGGACAGCTGATAATTTTTTCTCGATTACGATGTTGGTCCCATGGAGAAAATTGTTCAGTTTGATGGCCACACCCTTAAATTTGACCACATCTTTCTGATACACCTATAAATTAGGAAACACATCATCTAGCTAGATGATGAAATTAAATTATTAACGATCATTAAATTAGGTACAACCTACTTAATAATTTCTTTGAATTAATTGGGTGACCAATTAAGTAGTAGTTAATAAAACTAAAAATAATTTCAAGGATTATAGGCTTTTCAAAGTGGAAGTTCTAATTAGAACTTTCACAGACTTGCTTTTATATCGATCAGTGAACCTACTATATTTTCAATGGGTGGCTTTTGAGAAATAATTGTGATAGCTATTATATTTATTATAGCAACCCGCTCCTGCTTTACATGGGAATGTACTGATGTAGTGATACGTCAAATCATCGAGAATTGTGTGCTATAGCTAAATAAATATTAAAACATTTTACAGATAAACCTCCCGGAATAAATTCTCTATAAGATGGTAAAAATTTGTTTTAAATTCCATTACGAGTATGTAGTTTAGAAGAACTATGCGGTCACACAGACAGACCTGAAAAGCGAATTTAATTTATATCATGTACATACTCATACTAGCTGACCCGTCAGATGTTGTCCTGTCAAAATTTTAATTTCGATTTTTCGGCTGTTCCTTTAGGGTTTTCGTCATTTTCTTTTTTTTCTAAAACACCCCAGTAATGAGGAAAACAAAATGGTGGAGCCATTATCGAGCTTTTGCGAAACTAATGCACGTCAATTGATTTTTATACACACAGGGTTACTTGTAATTCAACGTATTCCTTGCAGGACGTCATAGTATTGAAATGCAACAAATTAAGCCACCAAATGTTCTACCGAAATTCAATAGTTTTTGAGTTAGTTAGATTTTTAGTTTTTTTTTTATGGAAAATACAATTAAAAATGATTTACGGCCGCGACTTCATTGGAATTTAAGTTATTATCATAGCTGATGCCTAGCAGATCTATGTTAAAAATTAATAGTCGAAAAATTCTTAAAACTTTGGTAAAGATCACTAATTAAACATTTTATTTTCAGTAATTTATATTTTTCATAGACAAAAATTACAAAAAAAAAAAAATACTGAATTTGGGTTTAGGCGTGGGAAGGTAACAAATAAACAAACTTACTTCCACATTTATAATATTAGTTAGGATAATCCACGAGCTCGAAAAAATGCAATCGCACATTTGCAAAACTTGCTTCGGAATTTAGTCTTTATTTTTATAGATAAGAAAAAATTGCGAAAAGTGAGGCCACTTTGGACTATAACTAAACACTTTGGACTATAAATAACTATACTCCACCACTCAATAAGTCGACATTGTCAAAGTCTTTCAGTTTCTCAGATTAAGTACGAAAAATTAAGAGCAAAAATCACGGTCGAAATGTAATATGCCTTTTAATGAAAAAAAACTCGAAAAACTTTTTACTCTGAATACCAGCGTGTTTTAAGTAGCAGAACCTTTCATGTTTTATACGATGATGAAAAGTGAATGGAAACAATAAGTCTGCCCGATTCCCACGAAACTCGAATATCTGTGATAACAAAAAGCCTTCTGTAAAATGGACACAAAAGTACTACCTTTTTAGGTACCTACCAAAAATGTCTAATGCGATTCGATAAATTCTTTGTTTCAAAGGAAATAGTTATTGCAACGTTCTTTTGTTTAGACATATGATAAGGAGGATCACATCTCTCATGGGCCAAGGCCAAAATCTTATTTTTGCCTACAATGTTGAATTTTGGTTTTCGTAACAAATTTTAGGAATTCTTGCTAAAATCTCATTAATTAATTAAAAATATTTTTAGCAAAGTTTACTCAGACGGTTCCCATTTACAAACAATTACGAAATTGAGTCCACATACTTAACAATCAAATGTAAGCAAGGAAATTGGCAACTGAATCTTTGAAAACAGACGTGATTTGAAAACAAGAGTATGTTATGTATGTAAGTTAGGTACGTAGGCCGCACGCCATTAGAAAAAAACCAGTATAAGCTGGCCTTTTGTTCTATGGAACTTTACCTTGAGCAAGGTAAAGTTAGGTCAATATTTAAGCGAATAATTAAATAAGCAATAATCCTACTAATATTATAAATGTGAAAGTTCGTAAAGATGTTTGGATGTTTGTTACTCAATCACGCAAAAACAGCTGAACGGATTTGGATGAGATTTAGCACACAGATAGTTTATAACCTGGAAGTAGGTTCCCGTGGGATAATTGCCGACATCCACGCGGGCGAAACCGCGAGCAACGGCTAGTAATAAATAATTTAATACAAATAATAAATAAATAGATTGACTGACTTACACATATTATATTCAGAGAATAAATAAAAGATATTACTAATACTGTTGTAAAAAACGGATAGATAGGAAATAATTTTTAAATTATTTAGTAATAGCCGCTTGCGCGAACGCAGCGCTCGTCAGCGTCGAAAAAAAAACTCGTCCATTGTCCACCCGGTTACGTCATCCGGGCGCCGCGTCTCAAGGGTGTAACTACTAATTTAAAATTTTGCTGTGCCCGACAGGGCTCATAATTATTTCTATTTATAAATACTTACTACGTGTACATTAAGGATTGCAATAAAGATTATTGATTGATTGAAGGTCAAAGTTTTATCACGTAGATACCTAACTTAACCTAACCTAATATAGTAACAGTTGTTAATCTATCGAACACAGTTTTCTACGAATTACAAAAAAAATGAAGAAACATTTTCAAATCAGCGAAGTTTTCGAAGCGTAGCGTTGTAAAATCAATCCGGAAACTTTTATCCCGAAATGTATTTCCGATATTGAGGCACGTATTTCAAACTTTTTGAGTACCATTTACCCACTAATTAACGTTCAAACGGAACAAGTTTTTTAATTAAATTCACTCCAAAACAAAGCCGGGATAGTATTTCAGAAACTAATAATAAACCTGCGGTTTTACGCGCAAACAATAACATGACGAAAACTTACACGGAAAATGTTTCTGTATTTTTGAGAAAAATGCGCTACAGTGTTAATAAAGTAGGTAGGTACTTCTTTTCTTTTTAAAATAAGTTGGGAAGTTCTTTATTTACGTGGCCTTGGTTATTATCATAGATAATGAACACGTTTTTTTCTGAGATTTTCTGCTTTGTCATCTCGGTACTCTATTGGACACTAAAACATAAGCATAATTTAAGTATGAGTTTTAATGTCATAGAATAAATACATGTTAGATAGTTTAGTTGTGGTCAGAGCAGTGGTGGCCCAGTGGTAACGGCCGCAACTTACGAGTGATAGGTCGTAGGTTCGAGCTCACACAGGCGTTTTACTTTGTGTAAAATATTTCACCGCCACTGCTCTCAAAATGGTGAAGAAAAACATCGTCAGGAAACGGCATGTCCTAGAAAAATTCGAAGACATGTGACATCTACCAACCGGCGCTGAGCCCGCGTGGTGGTTTACAGCCCACTCCCTCTCGCCGAGAGGAAGCCTGTGTCCCAGCAGTAGGAACATTATGGGCTGATTATTATAGTTTAGTTTTACCTACTTTAAATAAAGTCAAAGTCAAATCATGTATTTGAAATAGGCACATAAAAGGCATTTTTGAACGTCAAAATTTACAAAAAAAATAGAGTTGATTCTAGTCGCCCCTTCCAAAAGTCTCTTATGGAGAAGAATGGGCAAGAAACTCCACTGTTTCTAATGTTTTACAATATTTTGTATAGGTACATAAATTACACAACGTGTCGTTTTGCAACCTCTTCAAATTTAAGGGTGTGATATAGACCATCGACGCAAATGTATGGGTCGGCTGATTATTTTTTCGCGATTACTATGTTGGTGCCATGGAAAAAGTTGTTCGGTTTGATGGTCTATACCACACTCAATTACTATACTACAATAGGAAAAAAAATACAAATGAAGTGAGCACTATGTATATATAGATAGACAAAAAACTAATGGGTTTATAAAAAAAAAAAAAAAAAAACAAGTAATAAGTAAGGCAGTGTGTTATGGGTTGTGGAGTTCAGATAGGCAGTCGTTCCATGTAAAATACTGGTATTCAGCTGCATCCGGTTTGACTGGAAGCCGACGCCAATGTAGTTGGGAAAAGGCTAGGCATGAAGTTGAGGTAAGTCAGTGTGTGAGTTAAAGTAATATTACTCCAAGTTCATATATTACGTTTTAAATACAAAGATGACGTCACTCCTTCTTTAGCACACATTGCTCGCTTTAAAACAACACTTCAGTAAGTATTAGTTTCCAAACGAACGCTAGACAATCCAGGCGGCTCGGTTGAAGCCCTAACTACCTAACTTGGTTGTCCGGATAATAAAACGAGCCATTTCCTCAAGAGCTATTGCGGTGTCTTAACTTAATAAATAGAGGGATAATAAAGGTCCAGTTTATTTTTAATTACGGCATTTATTTTGGTTGCTAATGTTAATTTTAGACCATTTTGTTAGTATACTGCTTTTATTTTTCGGATGGTTTTTATTTTTTGGGTTATGGGAAACGGACGCGACCAAAAACTTACGATGCGTGAGTTTGTGAGATTGAAGATACAACATTGCTAAATAAACGCTAAACAAGCGTTTATCACTAATAGTTTTTATTGCTAACAGCTTTTATCACTAATAGTTTTTATCGCTAACAGCTTTTATCACTAATAGTTTTTATCGCTAACAGCTTTTATAACTAACAGTTTTTATCGCTAACAGCTTTTATCACTAAAAGTTTTTATCGCTAACAGCTTTTATCACTAATAGTTTTTATCGCTAACAGCTTTTAAAGCTACCAGTTTTTATCGCTAACAGCTTTTTGTCGCTAACAGATTTTATCGCTAATAGTTTTTATCACTAACAGTTTTTATCGCTTACAGTTTTCTCTACCCTTCGAACGTGGATCCACGCGTGACACAAAGGTTTTTAATTGTGTCTGTAATTACGGCATTCGACTCATTAATCAATCGACTTTAATTCCCTTAGTAGGTCTTTTGGTGGCCAATCAATAACAATCACAAGATATATCATGAGATTGGACAGCAGAATTGCTAAGTACAGTACTTGCGTGAACTGACTGGGTAGGTCCACTCAACCCGTGTGGTTCTTTCCTCCACGATCAAGACCATTTCAGACACCAATCTTCATGGTCTTCACATGATCTGACCAAGATTATGTCTGGACTTTAAAAGAGACTCTGAGTTTCTTTCGAACTTTCTTCTCAGAGTAGTCAGACAGAAACGCTGATTTCATCTAGTTGCAAAATATGGTTGACGTGTAAAAGTGTTTGTACAAAACTACTTAGAGAAATAAAATCTTTTACCAGATTTATGTATATCGGATGTACTTATCTCAACGATTGTTTACGGACGAAAAATGGTACAGAAGGCACCTACTTACTAAACAAATCGTATTATTTATTTATCAATCATCCTCAACATTCAATCTCAGAGTTGTCAATACCAATCCTTGAGAAATAAAGTTCCATCTAACTTCGGTAAAGCCGCTAGATTTATTCAATATCCGAAATTGGATTCAAATACAAAATTAAACGCTTAACTTTCAAATACAAACAGGCACCGATTTGAAACTTTACGATACCTAGATATCGATTTGCTTAAAGTTCAAGGTGTCGATATCCTGTGAAAGGTTTTTTATATTTTGATACTTTGGTAAGTATTTACAAAACTGAGTAGTTTTGTTAACTCCTTTGAAATGAATGCCGCCGAAGAAACATTAAGAAAATCAAATTTTGTCTCATTACATTGAAGCTAGATAGGTTCGAAATAAAAATACTTAATTCTGAACAAAACCAGAAGCATATTTTTTATATCAGAATATTTCACTTCTCAGAATCCATCTCTGGACAGAAATACCATTGGACTGTCAATATTTTACTATTTTACACAGCAACCGAATCAAGAAAATACGTACCTACGACAAACTCGTTTTCATCTTCATGTCTGGATAATTTACAGAAGAAAATTTATTTTGTGAAAGTAATATAAACATAACCTAAAAATAACAAAATTATATCCTAACATTACATAACTATTAAAAAACTAAAATATGGCGTCGAAAAATAATATAATCGAAACGATCGATGCGGAGGAATTTTTCAATGCCATATTTTAGTTTTTCAGAAGAAGATTGAATTTAATACACTCAGTTACGCTTAAGATTTTAATACACTCAGTTAATACATTTAATACACTCAGTTAATACATTTAATACACTCATTTAATACACTCAGTTACGCTTACGTTAAGTGACGTCATTTCGCCTAATATATTCGTAAGATTGCGGTTATTCGCCTGTTTATTTTTTTGAACGGTACTTAAAATCTTAATTCCAGGCACTTGTTCTCTCTAAATCTGAATAGAAAAATCTGAGATTTTTCTATTACCGCATTTTTAGCGATAAGAGCAGACTTTAAGAGATGACTTCATGTGTCTGCTCTTTATTTCAATACTTATAATTTACTTACGCATAAAAAAAACGGTTTTGTTAATTTGAATCAACAGAAAACTCTATAGGTACTTAGATACTTTGATACCTACATGAGTAACAGTGTGAAAGATTTTCTACGAACAATACCTACCTCACGTACCGTGTAACGTACACTACACGTTACACGGTAGGTACGGGTTACGGGTATATTACTATACTGTATGGTTGAACTTACGAAAGGCTTCCACGACGCCACGTGTACCTCATACGATACAAGTAATATTTCTTATTTAATGAACGGCAGCGATTGCCATGAACTTTCAGTGCCTATTTACCACATACGCTAACTAGCTAATCCTAACGTGACATATAGAAGGCGAAAGATCTCTACAATGGTAACATTGCCAAGAAAACAGGAAAGGACCGAGTATGAGACCTTGTGGAGCTCCATTTCAACAACAGACACAGAAGTTCAGAAATTAACGAAATTACCCAATAAACTCCTAATATTAAGAAAGAAAAAAAAAAAAAAGCATAATAATTAAATATAGATAATGTCACTTAAAATATATATAAGTAATTGAAAAAGTTATTGGCAATGCTCTACGAGGCTCAGATATAACTAACTACGATCAGAAACTTAAGAATGGAAAGAATGAAAAGGAAAATATGGAAGAAAAACACATGTTGCGCCGACCCCAAATAAATTGGGATAAGGGCAGGAGAATAATGATGATCACTAACCGCCTCGTCAGTAAACCCAAGTGGATGCAAGACACGTGTTAAATTGTTTATACTGTTCTAAGTTAGCTTGTTTCTAAGAAAATTTCAATTTACTCTGCTCCTTTTAACAACAAAGTGTAAAAAGATTTTATCTTTTACAGTAGCTTCAACGAAACAGCAGCCTAACTGTAAAGTTAGGCTGCTGTTTCTCTTCTGTGATTAAAGCGACATTTTGACTTGGCCTTTTATAGCTTCTTCTTCTTCTTCGCTGTACAGTTCAATTTATAAGCCAGCAAGATAACCATGCTGCATTGTTTTTAGTTTTAACTTGCCTCTTATTAATTTGAGACTAAAGATTGTCACTGATAATCCATCTGCCTTGCCTTTCCCCAACTATATTGGGGTCGGCTCCCAGTCTAACCAGATGAAGCTGAATACCAGCATTTTACATGGAATGCAATGATACCTTGGTGAGATTGGTTGTCAGACTTTAAGGCTTCTGACAACCCGTAACGACTGTCAAAGATCCACGAATGACAGCCAGGACCAACGGGTTGACGTGCTTTCCGAGGCACGGAGGAGTCTCGGTATGTAAAGATGGTCACCCATTCATGGAGTAACCACGGCAAGCATAGCTCAACCTGATCGATCGACCCGTGCGGCTGTTATTAATTAACCACAAGACCCTCGAAGATGTCAGTGAAAACCTTGGAGAAAAAAAAACCTAAAATGAAATGTGGTGTCTTGTATCTGAGATCGGTCTCGGAAACAAATGAATATGTTTCATTTTAAACGTACTGTTCCATATTTGAAACGAACCATATTTGCAACTGGTCAAACATATTTGAGCAGTGAATTTTGGCAGAAGGCACAAGTTCCAGTGAACTCAAAAGAGGTCTTCACATAAACTCATAGTCATCTTCTCTCATAGGTGGTCTACATAAGTCACTACTCAACATGACAAGACAAGAACACTACCTTATCATTAACACGATTGAATTATCGTCCTTGATTGCTATTGATGCTGTATTATATAGGGTTCAATTACCTTTACAATTATGTAGTTAGTAGTTAACTATGCTTTATTTACTAGTCGGTGCGTGTCGACGCCTCTAAATTAAAGCCAGTCACTGCTAATTGATCAGTATTCTTCATGATTGATGCACATACATCGATACATACATTATGTAGGTACTGTGAGGGCTCAAACCTCACAGTAGGAGATTTACTGAATTAATAATAAAATGAGAGGGACTCTATTTAAATGGGGCTGATGCTCTCTGTATTAAGCTTCAGATAAATTATAATTCACACTTCTTAACTATATTGGTTCTATGCGGAGCCCTCACCAGAATCTATCTGTCATCCTATTCTTTCTAGAATACATTCCATATTTAAATGATTGAATGTCAGCCAGTATAACATTGTCGAGGCTTGATCAAAGCATCAAACCTCTACAGTACCTATTGGTTAGCTCTTGTATGCGTAAAATTAACATTCTTGCTTATCCTATATTATTAGATGAGCAATATTTGTATCTATATAATATTTTGTAATCACGTTCTCGAAGACGGCTCTAACGATTTCCATGAAAATTGCAATATTGTTCACAGGGGCGAAAAATCGATCTAGCTAGGTTTCATATCTTGGAAAATTCGTTTCACTATTTTCAACTGAGTAGAGCTCAGACGCCCAGGTACTAAGTACAAAATTATTTCGTATTGCGATAGTAGTAAAACTTTAGAACTGAATTTAATAAAGGTCAGAAGATTTTTAATATTTGAAGAAGAAGATAGGGTTACCAGTTAATGCCACAACATAAATACCACTAATTAATAAAGGCTTAAGTACATACTTTTTTAAGGAATGCCTTAACCGAGAGCAAATTTATTATCAGGCCCCGGTAGTAAAATTATTTAGTAAGTAAATAATTAAAAAGGATTATATCTTTTTTTGTTTGGGTTATATTGAAAAAATATTAACTTACGTAAATTAAGGACACGCTAAATATTACAAAGACCTTCCTAAAGTATCTAAATTTTAATAAGGATGAAGTTTACGAGTTACGATAAATGGGTACAACAGTTTAATGGTTGTAAGGCAGAAGACGGAGACTAGTCTGCTTTATTACAGCAGCTTTTCTTGAATACTGATTCGAGTGTATTCTCTTTGTTGGGTTCATTGTGATTGCTACATTCTGTTTGAATATAGATATGGTTGAAACTATAGAAATAAAATTTACTTAAATTACAAGGACGTTTTTAAACTACACTTCTGGACACATCTTTTGGCCCACCTTGTATTTTCAGTTTCGTTTGGTCCTAGCTAAAATTTTATATTAGGTCGAGCAAAAAGTTTTTATGCAGTTTTGAACCTGGCACATTCACAATTTCATTCAATAGTCTTTTTTTGAATTTCGAACACAGATTTTAAAGAAACAAAAGACAATTTGGAGCCTGTTTGTTGATATCAAACAATCGAATACTAAGAAAACTTGGTTTTATTGGTTTACTTGGATTTAATTCTTGAAAAAGTGATTGATATTTTTGGTTTTGCAACAAACATTACTTATTCTTAACATTAAGGTGAGGTTCTATCAATAATCTATGGATACTTCACCTGAAGTCGCCGCCCAAGCTGTGGCACTTATTCAGGCCGGACACAGCCAAAGAAACGTGAGTGCTCAACTTAATTTAAGTCAATCTGCGGTCCGAAATGTTTATCGGAGGTACCTAGAGACTGGCGGCTTTGTTCGTCGCCAAGGAAGGCCACGATCTCGGGTCACAACTGAAAGGCAGGATCGATTCATCGTGACGACCAGCTTGAGAAATCGTCACCTTACCTCCATTGAGATACAAAACCAACTTCGCGACTTCCACGGAGTATCTGTGAGCGCTCGAACTGTTCGGAGAAGGTTAAAAGAACGCGATATGGTACCACACAAGCCAGCTAATGGCCCCAAACTAACGCGAGCCCACCGAACAGCGCGCCTTCATTTCGCACGCAGTCATTTAAATTGGACACAGCAAGTTTGGAGCCGTGTACTCTTTTCTGATGAGTCTAAAATTGTGTTACATGGCAATGATGGAAGGAAGAAGGTCTACCGACGTAAGGGAGAGCGTTTCGCACAATGCTGCTTTGAAGAGAGGGTTGCTTATGGCGGTGGCTCATGGACTGTCTGGGGCGGTATATCCGCGAGCGGCAAAACTCAACTTGAGGTTGTTACAGGACCACGGCTGCCAACATTAAATGCTGAAAGGTACATTCGTGAGTGCTTAGAACCTCACGTGATACCATACGCGGACTATGTGGGCCCAAATTTCCTTTTTATGCATGATAATGCAAGAGCCCATGCGGCCGGCATCGTCAGGGAATATCTTCGGGATGTGAACATCACAGTTATGGACTGGCCAGCCAGAAGCCCAGACATGAACCCCATTGAGCACATGTGGGACGAGCTAAAAAGACGTGTTAGGGCTCGTCAGCCAGTTGCCCAGACGATGCAGGAGTTGAAAACTGCCATAGAAGAGGAATGGGAGATGATCCCTCAAAATTTCATAGAGCGGTTGATAAACTCTATGCCTAATCGTATGAGAGCTGTGGTAGATGCCCATGGAGGCAACACGCGTTATTAAATTAAACCTTTATTTGATAAAACATGTTTTTTATTCAAAAATCAATTGCCTTTAACAAGGCGCATATCCGACTTGTTAGGCGTAGCTCCATGTCGTATGGTAATCTGAATTCAAATTTAAAACAATACGATCGAAAAAGATGGTAAAATGTATCAGGTTTAAAACTGCATCAACAGTTTTTGTTCAATCTAGCAATCATATTTCGGTAGGGGACATCGAAACCTAAACTCTAAGGTGGGCCAATAGATGTGTCCAGAAGTGTATTTAGTTGATTATTTTCATTAAAATACCTACAATTAAGATTTAACTTTTCATAGATAGATAGATAAATAGCTAGATAGAATTAAGCTTTGTTCTAAATAAAAAATAAAAGAAAATAAATAACAGTAAATCTATAGTTTCATTTACTATTATGAATATTTGTCTACATATACCACTAAGAGAGACATAATTAGAACTTTTACAATTTCTAGAGTGACTCGTAAATTAATGTCTCACTTAGGTAGGTACTCTTAGTTTACAGCTTAATTACTCAAGGACCATAACTTTAGGATTCAAGAAAACATAAGTAGGAGCTAATAATATTTTTTAAGTGAAAACTTCTTTATGCGCGTTGAGCAATTTTTGTTAGGGGGAAATCTTACGGGTCCGCGTCACCGCGTCACCGTGACACCACGTTAAAATTTTACTTTTGTCGGCAGTCCCATGACTGCCTATTTTTTTTATATTTACTCTTTTCTGTTCTCTGTGGTGCTATGAGGAGCTCGTGGCTAGATAATAACAGCCGTACATGTCGATCCATCAGGTTAAGCTGCGCTTGCCGGGGTTGGTCCGTGAATGGGTGACCATCTTTACATACTGAGTCTCCTCCGTGCCTCGGAAAGCACGTTAAGCCGTTGGTCCCGGCTGTCATTCGTGGATATTTGACAGTCGTTTCGGGTCGTCAGAAGCCCGAAATTCTGTCAGTCAGTCTTAGCAAGGGGTATCGTATTACCCAGTAATTGGGTTGTGGAGGTCAGATAGACAGTCGCTCTATATAAAATACTGGTATTCAGCTGCATCCGGTTAGACTGGAAGCCGACCCCAACATAGTTGGAAAAAGGCTAGGCAGATTGATTGATGGTTCTCTTTGGCTTTGGTGCGAAGACGTTTAATTCTGACACCTGATCATGATTCATCTACATAATTATACAAAAATCAATTGCCGTCTCGCAAAAACTCGAATATGGCTCGACCGTTATGATTTTAATTTTTTTTATTTTGTTAGGAACAGCCGAAAAACCGAAATTGTAACTTTTGACGGATCAGCTACTCTTACAGAAATAAGATAAGTACTTTTACAGAGAGAGATGTAGGTATCCAACCTAAGACCTTGCCGACTTGTAACAGCCATTATTTATAAATAATCCAGGCCGAGACACCATAAAACTAATGTAGTTAACAATGGCAGTACAGACCAAGTCATTAAATATTATAGGTTATGGAGGAGACCAGGCCTTGGCTTATTGGCTACGTCATAAGGAAAATAGATACTATTAGGTCTTTACCTATGAAATTGCCGTTCTGCAGTACTGGCCATTTCAAATCAAAATAATTTTTGTTTGGCTAAGAATTCTAATTTCAAATTAATTTTATTTTAAAAACATGGATTTTTTTTTCCAAAAGTAGTCATTTGTTTATTGATTAGTGTTACATTTTCATCGCATTTCAATCTTTTTCGTCATCATGGATACGTTAAAAATTCGAGTAATTATGGAATTTGAGTACCGTTGTGGCAGCAACGCGGCACAAGCGGCACGCAACATCAACGACGTTTACGGAGCTAACACTACAAACCAACGCACCACTTGTTATTGGTTTGCTCGCTTCCGTTCTGGAAATTTCGACCTGAAAAATGAACCTCGCGGTCGTCCGAAGACTTTGGTCGACAATGACGAATTAAAGGCGATTGTGGAAGCTGATGATACACAATCTACGGCTGAATTAGCAGCAGCTTTCGACGTTAGCGTCAAAACAATATTGGTCCATTTGCGTCAAATTGGCAAGGTAAAAAAGCTTGACAAATGGGTGCCCCACGAACTCAATGATCGCCAGCGCGAAGTACGCGTCGAGACGTGCCTTGCACTGCTCAACAGACACACAAATGAAGGAATTTTGAACCGCATTGTTACCTGCGATGAAAAATGGATTCTGTTTGATAACCGCAAGCGCTCAGCAAGTTGGTTGGATCCTGGTTCAGCACCTAAACAATGCCCTAAACGAAAACTTACCCCTAGAAAAGTGATGGTCACTGTTTGGTGGTCTAGCGCCGGTGTGATTCATCACAGCTTCTTACCAAACGGGGTGAGCATTACTTTAGATGTGTACTGTGAAGAACTGAACACAATGATGGAGAAGCTGGCACATCTCCAACCAGCATTGGTCAATCGCTCGTCTCCGCTGCTCCTGCACGACAACGCGCGACCTCATACTGCACAGCAGACGGTCTCCAAGTTGCAAGAACTGGGGTTGGAAGCTCTCCGTCATCCACCCTACTCACCAGACCTTGCGCCTACAGACTACTACTTTTTCCAGAATTTGGATAACTTCTTGGCGGGAAAAAAATTCAATACCCGAGAGGCAGTACAAAATGCCTTTGAAGAATTTGTTGCCTCCCGTCCAGCTGATTTCTTTAAGAAGGGCATCAATAAACTGCCACTGCGTTGGCAAAGATGCATTGATTGCATGGGTGATTACTTCGATTAATACAAATAAAAAATGCATGAAAAAAATTCGTTTAAATTTTTTCATACAAAACGGCAATTTCATAGGTAAAGACCTATTATAAACACCTTAAAATAGACTTAGAACTACAAAATGATACTACTGAAATAATAGATTTTATACATACATACAATACATAAACTCACACTTCCCATAGGGGTAGGCAGAAACTACAGACCGCCACCCACCTGCTACGATAAATTTTATATTTCTTATAAAACATGCTCAGCTAGATGTGAGAAGCACAAGACCATTGACGTCGCCACATCGGCCGGTCGTGTGCTTCGCTTGGGGGGAGGCCAATATCCAGCAGTGGATCTCTTGCGATTGAAATGGTGATAATGCAGGTGAAGGTTCATTAATGTTTTCGCATTTTGGCTCGATGATTGCGTTTTACTGACGGTCACAAACCAAGCTGTAAAGACAACAAAGTAAAGCGTTTGTCACTGTCGCATTAATTTTCCAGACACAGGCTCACTTAGTAGCAGGAATAGGAATACATTGCTACGGCTTCTCTTGACTTCTTGGGTATAGAGGGTGCATCAGTAAGGTCTGGTCAAATTTTAGGGTGTGGTATAGACCATCAAACTGAACAACTTTCTCCATGGGACCAACATTGTAATTGATTCTGATACATCCTGAATAAGGGAATGCTTTAACTTAGGTATATTTAGCTAGAGAGTTCAGAATTTCGATCTACTTAACATTATACTATTAAGAACATACTCGACACGGTCTTACGCAAAAATAAGCTGAAGAATACAGATGATGATGAGCTAAATGGAACAGATCTTAACTTCGGTACATCTTTAAGACCTCTTAGTCTTGGTCAGTTTAGACTAAAAGGTTTATAATTTACTGGCTTTTGCCAGTAAATTAAAAACCTTTTAGTCTGAACTGTGGACTGGGAAGAGCACTCCTGACTCTGTCCTCGTTACTAGTATTTTATCGTTAATCTTGGCTTTAGACGGATTAGAAAAAACGAAAGCCCACGTTTGTTAAAGTACCTGTTAGACCAAAAATGTATTGCTCCATTTGATAATTTCTTAGATTACGTTATAACTTTAACTGTAACCTTAACCGCCCACGCTTCGCTGGTTAATGTTATTGTTAAAAATCTGTCACTTCTGTCAGACGCGTCAAATATTATGTCCCTGCTTTGAACTCATATAACATGACGGTGCAACAACATGATGGTGTTACTATTAAAATTAACTCTGACGGAAACTACAACGTAGCCCTTGGTGCAACCCACCCTATATTCATTAGTGTAGCTTCAGTTTAAGCAGTAAAACAGGGTAACACTGTACGAATAATATTTTCATGTATAATATATTTCTTTCGTCCACACCCAGTCTTTGTGACTGGTAGTATAACGCATCTGAATTTTTTGGAAAACGCTACCTAAGGGACCAACATCATAATTGTGGATTACATTTTTATTCACAATCCGAATGATAGTGAAGAAAATCGCTAATTCATTGCTTCATAAATAATAATAATTATAATATATTGCTCAGGAGCCAGATACTGATTCATGAATTAATTTTTTTAGTTAAAATTAAATGTTATGTTGTTGGCTCGCTGCGCACTTTGTGTTAACTGTAAATGCAGCAAAAAATTTTTGCACAAATAAATAAATGAAAAATGTTTAAAAAAATCGTGTGCTCAATAACGTAAATAACACAATTAATGTTGTCAAAATGCATGGCATTCATTTAATTAAATTTTGCTATAATTCAGGCAGCTGTGGCCCTTAAAATACAATACACAAATACAAAAAATTACACATCATTACCATCCTAAGTTTGTTACGTCATTACCCCGCAGTATGCATACTCTCAAATCTCCACATTATACGAATTGAAGGAGTGAGAAAGAAGTAATATAGGTACGCTAATGAACAATGGAAACTCCTCAGCGAATTCACTAGTACTTAGCTAGAAGCAAGGACTGCTTTACCTATACATTGTAGCTTTACTATCTAAGCCGCAAAAAATACACAGATTCAAAGTGAATAGTAAAAGCGATGTAACACATAAAACTAACAACAGTAAAAAGGCGGAACGAATATAGTAAAGACTTAATTCTCCTTGGAGAGAAACTGGGACCAGTCAGGCAAGATTTTTGAGGCTTTATAGCAGAGGGACCAACATTTACAAAGTTGGTCTTTAGGTCCAAAGCTTACAATTTGGTCTAATGAGTGAAAGAGTCCTGATTTTGCCCTTTATATGATAACAAACCATAAGGATTGTGTACATCTTTCTAATATTGTAAATGCGAAAGCGAGTTTGTTTGTTACGCTTTCACGATAAAACGGCTAAACGAATTTGGTTGAAATTTGACACATGGGTAGACCATGACCTGGATTAGGTCATATAATACTTTTTTTCCCAGTAGTACGTTCCCGTGGGATAATTTCCGACCTCGACGCGGGCGAAACCGCGGGCATAAGCTAATAAATAATAAATAATGAGTCTGGAGTTCAGCTAATGCCAAATTACCCAAGTTTGAACTCATCATAGTGTTAATGCATAAGATGTGAATTTTGGTTACCATCATTATATCTACTAAAATTATGCTGAGCAAAAATAAACTCCAACATTTGTAATGTTTGCCATAGCTTTTTATACGTATAATGAAATTGGAGCAAACATTGTTATCACCGTAATAAGACATTAGAGGCACACTAGCTAAAAAAATACGGACTGACAGATATGAAATAGCTGAAGTAATGTCTGATAGTAAAAATGTTTACGAACCTCTATACTATCTCCGTACTTTATGGTATAACTTTTTTACTTTAATTACTGTCTACATAAAGCATTTTTTGTCTTTTTTTCATTTTTTTTTTTAGGGTTCCGTACTTCAAAAGTAAAACGGAACCCTTATAGGATTACTTCGTTGTCAGTCTGTCTGTCAGTCTGTCAAGATCCTTTTTCTCAGAAACGCGCGAAGGTGTCAAGTTGAAATTAATATCAAATACGTTGCTATATATTCCCTTGGAACTCTAAAAAAAATCAAGCTTCTAAGTCAACGCAATAAATAAATACGGCCATTTATACGACATATTTTGATACTGGCAAGTTAATTAAAACCTATAGGGTACTTCCCGTTCACCTAGAATCATGAAATTTGGCAAGAAGCAAGGTCTTACAACACAAGTAAACAAAAAAGTTCGAAAATCGCTAATTTGTAGTTTTTTCACCTAAAAAAATAGTTTTTTGCGATTACAAAAAAATTACCGTGACTTATGGGAGAACATGTTTTTCACTAAGTATAATGTTAAGTTTGTTTTTGTAATGCTTTATTCAAATTAAAATATTTTTTACGTAAATAATAACTTATGTATACCTAATTCATCATCTTCCTGCCCTTATCCCATATTACTTGGGGTCGGCGCAACACGTTTTCTTCTTCCATTCTCCCCTGTCAACCGTCATGCTATCATTCACTCCCTTCTCTTTCATATCATTCCTCACACAATCCATCCATCTTTTCTTTGGCCTTCCTCTGCCTCTCCATCCATCAACATGTATATTCATCACTCTTTTAGTCACATGCGTATACCTAATTCATCATTCTCCTGCCCTTATCCCAATCTATTTGGGGTCGGCGCAACATGTCCTTTTTTTCCATACTTCTCTATTATTCGACGCCATAATTTATACCTAATTAATAAATAAAAATAACAAAAATATATCCTATCTTAATTAAACTATAATTCACAAACTAAATTATGGCGTCGAAAAATTCATCAGCATCGCTGTCGACTGGTAATGTACCCAAAAGACTCGCAGTATTGCCACGTTGTATGGCAATGCTTAACCCTGTCTGGACAAAAAGTTAATTTTTAGAATAAAATATTTTCAATTACAGAACCCTTCATTGTGCATGGTCCGACACGCACTTGGCCGGTTTTTACTTTGTACATGGCTAAGGTTAGAGACCTTCATTATAGATAATTTTTTATTTATATGGAAATTCTTTATCGTTCTTTGCTAAATTGTTGAGTGCTTTTAAACGTTGAAGGATAGCCGTTAATTAATTGTGATTGAACCAATTCGTCGGCTTCGTATTTCACTCTGTAATTAATTTCAGCTATTAATCTACGTAATGTAGAGAATCACGAGAAAGCTTTAATCGGATCCCACTGTTAATTTTTTGTGGTATTTGATCGACCGGTTGGTCTGATTACAGTTTGGTGCGAAATTAGTTTCGCCTGGATAATTACTGGGAATTGTAACGAGCTGGTTCTTGTGACTTCTTTCGTATATTTTTGGCTCAAAGAACGAAAAAGTTTTACTGGGCGGAAAGTCAGTCTTGCAGCTCGTGGCTAAGTAATAACAGCCGTACGGGTCGATCCATCAGGTTAAGCTACGCTTGCCGATGTGGGTCCGTGGATGGGTGACCATCTTTACATACCGAAAGCAAGTTAAGCCGTTGGTCCCGGCTGTAATTTGTGGATCTTTGACAGTCGTTACGGGTAGTCAGAAGCCCGACAGTCTGACAACAAGTCTTACCAAGGGGTATCGTATTACCCAGTCACTGGGTTGTGGAGGTCAGATAGGCAGTCGCTCCATATAAAATACTGGTATTCAGCTGCATCCGGTTAGACTGGACGCCGACCCCAACATGGTTGGGAAAAGGCTAGGCACATTGATTATGCGGAAAGTCCGATAAGTCCACACTCTGAGCCGAAAATAATGATCCCGAATGCCGAGTTGTCACTTTAAAAAACTGCCATATTTATAGTTTCTTTGAGACGTTACTTAAATTAGACCTATCTTTGTTACAGTACTTTAAAAAACACAAAATACCAACACCAAGCAATCTGCGGACGCCACATTAAAAGTTACCCTGCGGTCAGTAGGCAGTCAGTTGACCGTTTTAAATTAAAAGGAAGTACTTACTTTGCTTCCTGTTACCATAAAATACAGTTAGGCCGATCGCCTTTGTCAGGCAAAGGTAAATTAAAAAGGTATGCATTGAATCGATCTTCAAATAATTCCCATTTTGCGAATCTTTCCACTTAGTCCCACCGAGTTAAATTTTAGGCATTCCACTTTGCAGTGGAATCTGCTCCACTAATTCGATTTGGTGGGGCAGATTCCATTTCTCTAAAATCTTGTTGGATTCTGCCCCACTAGGTTTGCATGGTGCATCAGAAAGTTGAACAACTTTCTCCATGGGACCAACATCGTAATCGAGAAAATAATCAGCTGTCCCATACCTTTGGGACGAATAAAATTAAATTAAATTAAATTAAATTAAATTAAATTAAATGATTTTTATTTCGGAATAAGTACTCCATAGAGTGTTAGTAACATAATATTAAAACAACTTACTATCTAGTGTTAGTACCAATCACCCTCCGCACAAACTGTTTTATAATTGGAGAACTGAAGTTCTCCGCTACAGTTCTCAAGATGCTGTTGCGACTGTCTCGAACTCTCCTCAGCAGCGAAGCTGTTTTTTTTCGCACAATCGCGTGAAACCCGTCGACACGAGCTTGGGCAAACATATCTGACGCGCTGCAGTAGCGAGGAAGTCCCAACAGCATCCTGAACCCATTATTGTACTGGACGCGCAGGACATCCAAAGATTTTTTGGTGTAACTGACCCATAGATTACTCGTGTACAAACTCTGGCAGTAAGCCTTGAAAATGGTGATCTTTACTAGGTCCGCACACCGAGCAAATCTACGGGTCAACATGTTACACCGGACTGCGAGTGCCCTGCGCTCCCTCTCTATATCTACATGGTCCCTAAGGTCTAGGTATTGAAGTTTTTTACGGGACAGCTGATAATTTTTTCTCGATTACGATGTTGGTCCCATGGAGAAAGTTGTTCAGTTTGATGACGACACGCTTAAATTTGACCACAAGTTTCTGATACGAGTACACACTGTATTTAAGAAGGCCTACAATTGCATGTTTGAGTTTGTAAACAAGGTAATTACATTGTATCGTTTTATTCGATCCCCGTACAAACGCGTAAGTTACCAGAATATTAATTGGCGATTTATTTAATCGACCTATTTTCAATTTCCCTTATTCCATCTGGTCCAGGATTATCCCAAGTGACCATTTTATCATGAAGTCGTGATTGATACAAAGGTGGGATTGTTATAAATTGTCGAAAAATATAAATGTTATTCGGATAAATAAATTGAATGAACCTTACAAAATGCTTGATTTTGTTGTTTGTTACCGGCAATCTGATAATACAGGTATTCTATACATTACCTAGGCAATGTATAGAATACCTGGGGCGTCCAGGCAATGTATGAAATATTATGAATATTAATGTCCGTTACAAACTTTGCCTACGTAATGTATACAATTGTATACCATATTGTCGATCCAGGGATTGTATAGAGTACATACATTAATCAATCTGCCTAGCCTTTTCCCAGCCATATTGGGGTCGGCTCCTAGTCTAACCGGATGCGGCTGAATACCAGTATTTTATATGGAGCGACTGCCTATCTGACCTCCACAACCCAGTAGGTAACTGGGTAATACAATACCCCTTGGTAAGACTGGTTGTCAGACTTTCGGGCTTTTGACGACCCGTAACGACTGTCAAAGATCCACGAATGACAGCCGGGACCAACGGCTTAACGTGCTTTCCGAGGCACAGAGGAGTCTCGGTATGTAAAGATGGTCACCCATCCACGGACCAACCCCGGCAAGCGTAGCTTAACCTGATGGATCGACCCGTACGGCTGTTATTACATAGCCAAGAGCTCCTCGAGTATAGAGTACATAGATAGGTACATCAAATTCGTCCGCATCGCTGTCAGTGGGTAAAGTGCCCAAAAGGCTGGCAGCGTTGCCACGTTGGATGGCAATGCTGTTTCTTTAACCTAAGTCAGCCCTCGGGTCACGTGAAGAGATATATTTTAGACATTTTTTTGAAGCCTATCTTCAATATGGCTTATGACTAATTTAACAATGAATATACCTACTGGAGGAGTTCGTGGCTAAGTAAGAACAGCAGTACGGGTCGATCCATCAGGTTAAGCTACGCTTGCCGGGGTTGGTCCGTGGATGGGTGACCATCTTTACATACCGAGACTCCTCCGTGCCTCGGAAAGCACGTTAACCCGTTAGTCCCGGCTCTCATTCGTGAATTTTTGACAGTCGTTACGTGTCGTCAGAAGCCCGAAAGTCTGACAACCAGTCATACCAGTCTTATTACATAGTAATTGGGTTGTGGAGGTCAGATAGGCAGTCACTCCTTATAAAATACTGGTATTCAGCTGCATCCGGTTAGACTGGAAGCCGACCCCAACATAGTTGGGAAAAGGCTAGGCAGATTGATTGATACTGGGTGGAAATGGGCAATCTGGCTGTAGGGCAATATAGGTATTTATTACATGACTCAGCGCAGCATAATTACAATAAGGTAATTACTTCGTTAAAGTTATAAACAGCCTATAGTTATGTTTTAAAGTTACATTACACTTTATGACACTAACCGCACGGTTAGGTCGCTAGTGCAAACGCACGTTTGCACTAGCGAAACATCGCATAAAAACATATTGATATCTCTATTTCTGTCGATGTATCTGAAAGAGATATCAACATGTTTTTAACCGACTTCAAAAAAGGAGGTATTCGACCCGTATGTAAGTATGTATGTATGTTTGTTTGTCCGCGATTTTCTCAAAAACGAATGAACCAATTTTAATGATTCTTTCACTAACGTGATCTACATACATTCAGGAAGGTTTTATTATATAATAAATTATGTAATTATTCTTATGTACGAAGTTATATGCATAAATGTACTGTACTCATTAAGCGGATTTTGTGATGATTCTTCTTTTCGTTCGTTTTGGGCTCATGTAATTGTCCTGATTGTATATTCAACTAAAAATGAAGAAATAAATTTACTTTAAAAAAAGTAAAAACCGACTTCAAAACCTAAAACGAATATAATAACTTTCATAAAAAACTTAACAGCTTCTGAAGTCGGCGCCAAGCTAAGGTGCATTGAAGAATGGAAGCCACCGACTTCAGAAACTGTTAAGATTTTTTGTGAAAGTTATTAAATTCGTTTTAGGTTTTGAAGTCGGTT
The DNA here is from genome assembly GCA_946251885.1 of Cosmia pyralina. Taxonomy (NCBI): domain Eukaryota; kingdom Metazoa; phylum Arthropoda; class Insecta; order Lepidoptera; family Noctuidae; genus Cosmia; species Cosmia pyralina. Next base: position 17,075,571 of record OX276355.1, read on the forward strand.
TTTACTATTTATTAAAGTAAATTTTTAACTGAATATTTCGCCAGTACAAGCGCACGGTAAGCACCCATAAACCACTAAAATCAATTACCAAACACAACTTTCATGTAAATAATTAAGTAAAACATGTATGTATAATAAGTAATAAGGCAATTTTAATGCGCGTACGCACCGGACGCGGGCTATTCTGACGGGCTATTTGTGGTCGGGCCATAACTTAGTTTGTTTTATGATAGACGTCCATACCGCATCGATATGGGGAGGCTATTTTTAAATATTCCCCGTAGACTTCCGATAGCCAGAGTAAAGGAACTATTAACGTGATGTTTTTTATACTTAACATTAATTAAATGGGGGGTTAGATGAAAGAGAGCGAACAGTTGTGATAGCCTCAGATGATGTGAGTTTGTGAAATTCGATGAATGTTAACGACTATGTATGCGGACAGTTTTGTGGTCGAAAATGACTAATTGCTTGTTAACCGACTTCAAACACCTTTCTCGATCAGACACCAAAAGCAGAGTCATTCAAATGTTCGTGTTCGCGTCAGACATTGATTCCATTTTGGCGGGAATCCCAGATTAGTCCATCCGCCATCTCAATCAGGTGTACCAACCTCAGAATCCCGTGTTGGCGGGCTTTCTATATTCCCGGTAATCACAGAGTAGTCAATACACCTTCTAAATCACGCGAACACGAACATTGAATTATAATGTAAATATAATAAATGATGATAATTAATACTACAAAAATACAAGTAGTCCTTATTTATACCAAAAATGCTAACAGTCGGCCTTTCCTGACACTTACACGTCCCGTGGAAAGAATGATTTTAATGAACAAAATGTAGTTATTTAAAATGTCTAAAGGCACATAGGTATGGATTAAAACAGTAATGTTTCCTAAAGATTATTGAATATTATGCAGTACTTTGGTTGCAAGAAGAACCTTGTTTTTTTTTTTTTTTTTTTTTTTTTTTTTTTTTTTTTTTTTTTTTCTTTACATCTACGCTATGTAGATGATTAGTATATATGATTGTAGATAACGGGAAAGTACGAGTGAGGCGTATTTATCGAAACAATTAAAAAAAACAGGGTTTAAAAAGTAACAACATGGAACAGATGTCTCAAAACCGAAAAAACAGTTCCTGCCTGTTCCACAACCTTAAACAGACATTGCCGTAACTGTTGTGTGTATCTGTGTAATATAACAAACTCTTCTCTATCTAGCTTATGGATGTTTACTTTGTTAGAAAGAGAGAGATACAAACGAAACAGACCTGGAACAGTTTGGAACAAGCTCTTTTCTCTTCCGACTTATTGTAATAGAAAGAGATAGCATCTGTTCTCTGGAACAAGCTCTTAAAAAAAATAGAACTTAATAAAGATTGTAATCTGTTACAATCATAGAGTCTTTGGTTGCAATATAACAGGCTGTCATTTTGGAACAAGATTTTGGAACTGTTATTTCCCTGGAACAGAAACAAATGAAACAGGTTTCTAATTTCACCTGTTACAGACCACCTCTACGGGGAAAGGGGAGCTTGCAAATTCTTATAAAAATGTAGTAGAAAGTCTTTATGGAAGTCTCGCCTGATGTAAATGAAATGACAGGTACAATTAAAGAGACATTGAACTCTATCTCCAAGGTCCCACCGCCCCGACGGGAAAGCGACTGGCTATTGATAGCCAGAAAAAAAAAAAAAAAAAAAAATGAAAATGGTTGACCATTTTCTCGCTGGAGAACTGTACAAAAGATTGTAGGTTCCGTGTAAGTAAAAGAGAATATATGTTACGGTAAGTGTGATTAATTGATAATTATTAATAATTGTCTATCATTATCAATAATTACCGAGATTTGAGGTAAGAGTAAGAATTTAATCACATTTACCGGTGATTATTAACACCTTAGTACCGATTAATGTAATAATTTTCAAAGTTTATTTAGTATTTTAGTTCAGTACTTTTAAGTATTGTGGTAGGTATTATCTATAAATACCTATTGAACAAAAAAATTGAAGAAAGATTTTAATTTTTAATGTTGATTTTACGGAGTCTATGATTGTACTTCTATTTTTAAGCAAAACCAAAGAATAAATGATGTTGCATATAAGTTTCTTTATGTATTTGTAAGTACTGTGGTATTATAAATAAATACCTACTGGACAAATAACTTCGAGACTTATTTTATTTTATTACTTTTCCTGACGAGAATAGTGAATTATTAATAACAACTGCTAAAAGTGATGAATTTCAATTTTATATTCACATTTACCAAATCATGAGGTAATTATGATGATAAGCTGATGGATAATTGTTAATAATTTTCAATTAATCACATTAACCGTATTATTGTTCACACCGCTGCCGGCGAGTACGAGCGTTTGTCACAGCAACAAGGACTATCAAAGAGAGTACCTAGTCGCTCTGCGATTTTCGCTTGGCGCGCAGCACGAGTGTGCTGCGAGACTCACGCTCGCTCGTCGCCATCGCGCATTCGCTGCTCGTTGCTCGCCAACTCGTTTTTATTGCTAGCTCTACTCGCTTCTTGTATGACAGTTGCCTAAGGGACTAACTACACTCATTCAGCTTTTGTGTGTGTGGAGATGGGTTGCATATTAGAAAATCAAAACTTTCCTGAGCAAATTTCAAAAGAACAACGTACAAATCAACAAAGTTTAAAAAAACGATGGTCATTTGATCAAAAGTTCAGCTGACCAAAGTCTGGAATATCAATGTTTAAATTATTTATTACACTATTGACCAAATCGTTTAAAGGTCAAAATGGATTGCTGGATAAATTATTATTTTTACTGGATAACCCTAACCCTGGACGGTCGACGTCAGGGGCAGCCCGATGTTCGGTTGGTTAGGTTCCTTTAAACCCTGCAGACAGAAATAGGAGCCCCGCGGGGCTCCGTCGACCTGCTGACGGAAACCCTAACCCTACGGGGAGTTAGGTTCGAAATGTATTGATATTTTAAAATGACATCTAGCAACTTTTGATCAGTCGTTCATTTGATGTCACATACATTGGGATATTAAATTTTTCTAAATAAAACATTTGGTCATTTAAATTTTGTTATTTCGTTTATTGTTCTTTTGAAATTTGCTCGAGAGATTTTTGATTTTCTAATATACAACCATGGAGATGCGTAGGTACGTTAGCTTTTCGTGTTGTTCCTTAAATAACTGTTTTTTTTTTCTATGGACAAAAGCTGAATTGAGCTGAATAAGTGCAGTTAGCCCCTAACCCACTCAACAGTAGTCCGTATGGCGTTAAAGGTGGCAAGTGGCAATACACGTTTTGACTTTTCAATAAATAATATAGAACTTAATATGCTCTCGCTATTTGACAAACCACTGAAAAGTTTGCGTGTATACAAAACTAATTTTAGTAATGGCATTCCGTTTGTTTTTGAAACTGTTTTAATAACTTTGCTAATTAGGTGACTGGTCTCGACGCACTTAAGCAATATTAGGTGTAATAAAAGAGTGATGGTTGAATGAAATTATGAATGGACCCATATTTCGGGCTGCTCTGAGAAATTCCTCCAAAAATAAAAAAAACCAAAAACAAAAACAAAAACTAAAGTTCGAGCATTAATTGGGGTAACGAAATATAGTGTTTCAGCTTTCAGGAGAAAATACTGGTATCGGAAAAAAAAATTAACATAATCTAGCCCATGGGAAGAATTCGACGACGGCGACGTAACGATTATTTTTAGGGTGACCACTGAATATCAACGCTGTGCTGTGGTTCCCCCATAGCCCAGCATCATGTTGAGTGGAAGCCTTCTGTCACAGTCATGACGTGCAGCTGCCAATTATTTCTGTTTTGTGTTCGTGATTATATGTAGGTCTATTTTTTGTTTTATTTTTCTGTTACTGTATTTATTACTCGAGTTAATTATCTTTTTCTATGCACGTGATTCTGTCACAAATAAACTTATTTTTCTTTCTTTATTAGGGTTACGTGCCAAAATGATAAAAAGGAACCCTTATGGTGCAACTCTGTCTGTCTGTCTGTCCGTCTGTCACAGCTGGATATCTCAAGAATTACTAATACTATCAACTTGAAATTTAAAATAGTTTTTTTTAGATCACATTTACTCAACTATTTGGAAAAAAAAAATATTTTAAAAGTTTTAAAAATTCGAAATGGGGCAAATGGGGTATCATATGAAAGAGAGCTGTTTGCATATTCTCAAACATTTTTTTTTTCTTTTTTTAGGCCGCATAGTTTGATGAAAAATGAAAAAAAAACAATACCGTTCCAGTCTAATCGGAAGCAGCTGAATACAAGTATTTTAGATGGAGCGACTGCCTATATGAACTCCACAACCCAATTACTGGGTAATACTTTCGGGCTTCTGACATCCCGTAACGATTGTCAAATATCCACGAATGACAGCCGGGACCAACGGTTTTCCGAGGCATGGAGTAGTCTCGGTATGTAAAGATGGTCATCCATCCACGGACCAACCCCTGCAAGTGTACATTAACCTGATGGATCGACCCGTGTGGCTGTTATTACTTAGCCACGAGCTCCTCCATTCCATTAATTCCTCGTAAAAGTACTATTAAACTCTACTTACTATTAACATAATTCTTTTGTAGACAGAAATAATAAAATATTATCTGTGGCAGTAAGACAAGGCGAACATACTCCAGACGTACGGAGAAATGAAATTGTATACGTAGAAACTACAAAAGGACTCTCATACAACGGCTCATTATATTGACGCTATGACCGTGACACTAACGTTTACACGAAGTGACAAAACGTCATTATTTAAAGCGACGATAAGCGACCTTTAATGATTTTAAACTGAAGATCACGTATAAACGTGTAGTGTACATGATTTAGAAAAAATATATATTATGTTAAAGTAGAGCATTTTCTTAATAGGTGAATATTTCGGATTATATTTATATTACATACTCGTACTGTAAGCAATTTGCGTAATCTCTAACGCGGATAAACAACTGAGAATCAAGCAAAAACTATCAAGCGTATTTTTATGAAACCTTCACTATTTTAAAGATAATTAAATTATTTATTTTTAGTACACTTGTTTCAATATAATTATATTGTTTTTTTTTTTATGTAGGTAAAGGTAATACCTAAATTAATAATGCATCTAATTTGGGACAGCGTCTTTGATGGGCGAGTCCTATTACAGGGTGGACGTACGACGCGGTGCGAAGCTCAGCACAAAACACGCAAGCTAACCACTCAAGGCCGTTAGCATATATCTGCGTCTTAAAAGTGAAACAGTTTTCTTCTGATATGTTAGGTGTGTATGACCAGATGTATGAACGTAAACGAAGCAAAAGGAGTATGTTAGGTTCGTAGCTGGTATGTTGGATTCAAAAAAATTGTTTTGCATTCAGTACATGCTTGAAAACCTCAAATATTACATAATATAACATCAGTCCTGTAATCCCCGAAGAGTTAGGCAGTCGAGGTGTACCCATGTAGTCTATGTAATACGGGCGAGCCTAATACTATCAACTGTCTCCGATAAATCTAGTCTTCGGGCAGCTACTGAGAAATTCCTAATGGATAAATCCAATAGCAATTTTCCCGACCTGGGAATCGATCCCAGGACCTCATGCTCAGCAGTAGCGCTTACGACCACTAGATCAACGAGGTAGTCCCTCAAATATCGTGGAGGTAGGTAATAATATCGTACGTTTGTTTACGTTCATACATCAGGCTTTGGTGCGAGGTTTTGTACTTACTCGATCACGTTAATGTAAACTTCAATTTGTACTGAAACTGAATAAACGCCCTCTAGTGACTGTAATGGGAAACACAATTATTCCATAAAAGTTGAGGTAAGTTACCGTTTACGTAGACGCGATCGAGTAAGTATAAAAACCCGCACTTAGGCCTCTGGTCATACACGCACGCCGGTAGCGAGTACTAGACTCCTGACCTTTAAACCCAAATAATACTCATATAGTTGGTGATAATGATAAATAAGTATGGCAACTTGTAGGTAGGGTGTATAGATTGATCTTCCAGAGATAGGTTTAACTTGAATTTAAATCGAAAATTATTAAAGGCGAAATCGAGCTTGGTACAGCAGAAGCGTCTCTCCTTAGTTTTCACTTCCAAGAAAAACTTACTGAGACAATATTAAATCATACGAATCTCTCTATTAAAGGGAGCTAAAGACGGTGTCAGACAATTAAAATAAGGTAAGGGTTTCTTAAAATTAAGTTAACAGCGCAATAGAAGACGATTCTAGTTACGAAAATGGTGAGGGCAACGGCCTTTAGTATTTTTAAGAAGTAATATAGATTATTAAAAAGAACGTCTAAAAACCTGTCATTCTAGGTCATTTTCTATTTTTTGCTGCTTCACAATTATTTTCCACGTAATACAATTTGACGAATTCTTTTTCAGGATAAATAATAATTCAAATGATGAATGAAATACTTCTTTCATTTAAATCAAATTAAGATTTTTTATAAAAAATCGTAGATTTTTTCCTCAATATTCAACAATATATAGGACACAAAAGAAATTACGGAAGAATCCGAGGTGTATCTAATTTCCCAATAAGAGTCGGGACAAAAGAGATAATATGGGACTAAAATATTGAATTTGTCTCTAATTTTGTTGGAACTGTGCCAAAATGGATGTGCTTTTCTCCTCCAAGTGGAATGAAAGAAAGCGATAAGGCCGCCCATTGTATATTTTGTAGTGTTTGATTATGTCTTTTTTTTTTGTTATGTATTTTTGTGGTGTACAATAAAGTATATATAAATAAATAAATAAATAATGAATTGTTGTAGATAAAATATTCTGTGAAGGTATTAGTAGATATTTGTACCATCGGCAAACTTTCCGGTGAACCACTTTTCGACCTTATAATACCTTACGCAATAAGGTTGAAAAGTGGTTCACCGGAAAGTTTGCCGATGGTACACAAAGAAAACATAATAATGATTATGAATAATAGATACAATACAAACCACACAAGAATAATAATAACAATTATACTTATACAAAATGTAGTTTCTATTTCTCGAACAAGATTTCTAAATTGATTATGGATTAATCCATTATGGTCGAAACATAATAATAAACTTAGGGATTTCTGTTGTCCGACATTTTCTGTAATGCTCATCAGATAACGTAATTACAGAAGTTTGTAAAAGTTTCGAACACATAATTGATGGAAAGTGGGTCATGGATATATTCCTATGTGATCTGAATTCGTTAATACTTCACGAGTAATAAAATAAAACTTCGTGACTAGGTATTACTTAGAAATATCTTTTATTTCTTAGTGACCAAGGCTGAAGCAAAAAATGTGGAAGATGTTTCGAAGAAGTTATCAAAATAATTAATTAAAAAATTATAAAACACTTTACAATGTTTTCATGCATTTGAGACAACCTCTTGATAATTAAATGTAATGCAATAGTTTCGCGAAAAAATACTGGTATTCAGTTGCATCTGGTTAGACTGGAAACTGACCCCAACATAATTGGGAAAAGGCTAGGCAGATTGAATAGTTTCGCGAAATACTACAATGTATTTCGCAAAATTATGAAATTTTAATTAATTCTAAATTGAAATTATAGTAAAATATAAGTTTAAACTAACTTTTTGTAGCTATGGTTTCATTTTCCACATGATATATCTCCCGACATTTGCTGTAAATACTGAAAAGATTTTAGGGCAAAAGTATTTTGTTAGATTTCGCAATCCTTCGAGGAATAAAGTGTTTGTCTGTACCTACGTAGACGATACTAACGGGATCGGGCTATTGGTTTCTTTTTCAGGATTTCTTGAACATAAATCGAACGATTTATCTCCCCAAAAAAGATGTGATCAGTACTTTGCCTCGGATTCTATGAATTATTTAGGTGCCTTCAATAGGTGAATTTAGATAAGTCACAAATATTTTTTTGTACAAATTGTGCTTTTAGATGTATCTACCTAGCTGTCGACGATGTTCTGGTAGGTATTTAAACACATGAACACTTGTACAGTCACGAGCATAAATATCTACCTTACATTTACACAAGATTCAGAAGTGATTTTCTCCTAAAGTAATGATAGAAATTTTATGGTGTTACGAGCATAGCATTTTCTAACTATGCCTGTTCTCAAAGTTACAATATTTATTTCAAGATTTTCCGGTTTTAAAACCGGAAAATCTAAAAAATCTATCTAATATTTAAATATTGCGTAAGTTGTATATATGTTTGTGACTGTACCTACGTATAAGTTGTCCTGACCAATCAGTCTGTCTAGCCTTTTCCCAACTATGTTAAGGTCGGCTTCCAGTCTAACCAAATGCAGCTGAATACCAGTATTTTACTTGGAGCGACTGCCTATCTGATCTCCGCAACCCAGTAACTGGGTAATATGATACCCCTTGGTAAGACTGGTTGTCAGACTTTCGGGCTTCTGACGACCCGTAACGACTGACAAAGATTCACGAATGACAGCCAGGACCAACGGCTTAACGTGCTTTCCGAGGCACGGAGAAGTCTCGGTATGTAAAGATGGTCACCCATCTCCGTAGATGGATCTACGCTTGCCGGGGTTGGTCCGTACCAACCCCGGCAAGCGTAGCTTAAACTGATGGATCGACCCGTGCGGCTGTTATTATTTAGGCACGAGCTCCTCCTTGTCCTGTCCATTCACATCATTTTAGACATTCCTTCCAATGAGAAGAAAAAGAAACTATTTTGTTTCCAAGGAAAGTTTCAAGAGATATTTTGTCTGTCTGAGTTCCACGTCATTTACAAATTGGTCCTCAATCTATCTAAGCAGAATCAGAACTTCAAAGCGCGGCATCCGTTCCCAATTCATCTTTTATTAGAGATTTCAGCGTCAACAATATGAACGAAACGATCGCTTGAATAAAATTTCTGAAAAATCACAGCAATAAAAAAAATTGCGGGATATTTCATTAGTTGATTACAAAAATAATTTATTCGAAATAGTTTGCAATCATAACTTTATGTTGTTCAGATTTACTTTTTAAGTAATAAAAATAAATGTGAAAACTTCATACGTGATGTGGCGAGATTCCAAAAATTCTCAATATTTGTTGATTTATTTATTTTTTATTATATACGTACGCACAGTAACATAGACACAGAGACGACACACGAGTTTTGAGTACAAAGGTACAAATTAATTAATTATTCTACAAAATATTTTTTTTTTAAATCATCAATTATATAGGTATATTAATTATTCGTAGTAACTTTTTGAATAGGTATTTGAATTTAATTATGTTATCAGAAAATGAAACCAAGTTTCATATTTTAATGACCACGTCTTTACAAAACATTAAACTTACAAAATGAATTATAGGTATAACATAAATTCTAAAATGTACCCATAAATAATTTCCAAGCTTAAAATAGTCATAAAAGCTTTCATAGTTCTTTACAAAATTAATTTGTTCATTCGTCTTGTTCATGTAATTTGAGCTTAGCAATAAATATACTGAAAATAGAAACATAAATAAATAAGTACTGCACAAAGAAAAAGATGAGATGAACGTTTATTCACTTTAAACATTACAAACAATAATGTAGGTAGGTATCTTAAAACCCTGCTGTCAGTGTATTAATAAATATTAAAATCCTGTTAGGTCCTCCATATCACATAATATGGCAGACAGAATAATCGCACTATTCTCTTGTTTCAAAACTGTTCATTTTTCATTCAGTATGTAATGTGTATCAAGATTTATATTAAAATCCCGAAGTCATTGTAAGAAATAAAAAGTAACAATTTATTTAAAACAAAATTGTTCACTTATTTGAACCAGAAGTGCTGCTACACATTGCAAGAGTGTTTTGAAGAAAAAAAGTAATAGACTAAGTTTCGCACCATTGTTACATATTTAATCTATTTGTATTAATTAATTTTATATTGATACTTAAACTTATTCATTAATACTTATAATAATAATATCATTCGGTAGCAATGGCAACAATAAACATTAATAATTAGGTAGGTATATTCTATTCTATTGATTTGATTTTTTGTAAGTGTCTCATGATATGAAATTTTATATAGGGTGACGGGTAATTAGTGACCGATACCTAAACACATGATTGTGCTCATGATAACAAACAACTTTTACTATGGGACCAAACCTGAAATCGCGAAAAAAGAATCAGCTGCTCACTACATTCATGTTCGCATAACTCGTCAAAATGTAGGGAGCAGCTAAATTTAAATTAATTAAACTATCTGAGATTTTTTTCCTTCCTTAGAGATATTTTTGAAAGGCTTCAGAATAGATTCCCGTTGAAAAAATAATAAAAAAATATATTGTTCAGTTTTTTAATAACAATTTACGTAGTTGCAAAATTAAAAACTTAATTGCAAAATTTGAAAAACTTTATTTTTTATTATTCTTAATGATCCGTTTCTTCAGCATTGGAAGCTGCATGGAAATGAGTTTTGAGGCAAAAAACGAAACCCCCGAAAACGAAAATTGTTTATAACTTTTGCAGTTTCAGCGAGCGGAACTGTATTATTTTCAAAAATCATCTATCATGCATGCATCATCTATATACATGCTATTCCGAATCGAATGAGACCTTGGTCATATTTTTCGGAGACTGCTGAAAAAAGTTGAACAAAAAAACACTTGTTGACTATACTAAACAGGGTGCATGTTTGATACTTTTTATCTTATTTCATTTGTCGTAATCCAAGTATTAATTTAACAAAGAACAAAAACCATAAAGCAAACATTTTGAATCAGATAAACAGCTAGTTTGCAAGGCGATTTGTCGAAAGATATCTCGTTGGTTACAAACCTAACTTCTGCAGACATTTTAATGATTGTTAGACAAACTTTAATAGCTGTATGATACTTTGACAGAGACCCCTAATTTAACAAAAGCTGTTTTCAGAGTAATATTACTTAGTACCGTTTAGTTTTCGCTGAACGATTTTCTTCATCTGTCTCATGCTATTTTGGCTTCAATGCAATCCTTGATTACTCCTACTCGTAATTTAAACAGTTTTTGTTCGAAAAAGTTTTGCTCATTTTGTGTCAAAGTTTTTTTTTTATTTCTGAGAAAAATAAGTTTTAAAACTTTTGAATGTGATTGTAATTTCGATGGAAGACTGTCTTAAGGGGTCCTTAAAACGATTAATTGCAATATTACCTTTGATCGTTTCAGGGACCTCTGATTAATTGCCATCAATTTGTATTACAGTAATATTGTCAATCACTGCAATTGAATTTGGTAGACGATCAATTTGCGCATCAATGTATATCAACCACGTAAAAATTGTTAATAATGTAATTGATCGTTTCGTAGTTCACGTAAGTAAGTACCTAATAAAGATTATTAGTTGTTTGAAATTTACCTAATTGCTAATATACCTACTATGTTCCTAAATGATAATGGGTAAATTATGCATGCCAAAGAACCCTGAAATACTGAGGTAGTTAAGAGTTCTATGGCTTGCAAAATTTGATGAGTCAAACCATCGTAGTGTAATTAGTCTACAGTTGAAAACGGACTTCTATAAAATAATATGCAAAACAGGGTAAGCAGTAGTGCTATTCTGTAAATATCTCACCGTGAAAACATGAGTGAAGTGATCTTAAAGTGAGCTGTCAATACTGTCAATACTGTCAGGTGGAATGACGGCTCAATTCAGGCTCACTTCACTTGAGTTATCACGGTGAGATGTTTACAGAATAGCACTACTGGTCCTTTGAACGATGTGTAGTCATGTTCCTTCATGCAGAGCTCTTTTCCCGACACAGCTTATTTAAAATAAAAGGTTTTCATTAGCTTTTTACGAACATGTGTAATAAAAAACCGATAGGACTGAACTGGAAAATGGAACGCAATGTTGCACTTTTTGTCTCATCAAAGGACACCATCCTTTGATCGATTCTTTTGTTTTTTTTTTAACCTCGTTGCCGAGCTCAAAGAGTTCGTTCATTCAGCTTCAAAGAAAAGTGTTTTACACTAGTGAGATTATAGAACACAGAATAGTTTTTCAGGAAAGTTTTGATAATTTTTATTGATCATCGGCCTAGGTAGTAGGTAATACGGGTTGGTGTCCGCAACTCTAATAATAATAATAAGCGTTAATAATTGTAAATATTATTTTTGGCTTTGTCTTAATAATTATGTAAAACCATAAATGGTGCATGTTGTCTAGTATATAGTCTAGAATAGCACATTGGCTACCTTTATATTCCGGAAAAATTTATGATTTCCGTGGGATAATTTCAAACATCCACGCGGGCGAAGCCGCTGGCAAAGGCAAGTATTAGATAATATGTATAAGAAGACATTGTCGAGCGCTTGCCGGCTACAATAAAACGTCCGTTTACGTAACGTTTTGTTGATATGCGCTCCGTGACTTTCAAAGGGATTTGTAGAAAGGTTTTAGTTTTATCTGTGGAACAAATTTTCCTGATTCAATATTGTAGTGTGGAGTATTTTTTCTGAAAAGGAAATTTGTTTGGTCCAACTTTTTGAAGTGAAACTTCTTAGGCGGCGATTCGATAATTTAAGAGTGTTTCAAGAACGCGTCACGTTTAGGCACATTTTGTTACACGAGAGAGAAGAAAGATATAACTCTCTCTCTGTCTCTCACACTAAATCTCTCTTATTCTTTATTTTTTAAGAAGTTTCACTTCTATTACCCACTCGCAATTTTTGTATTCCCTGTATGATCGATCCTTTTAATCAGCAACGCGAGGAGGTATCAAATTGAAATGAATACCAAATACGTAGGTCTATGGTCCCTTGGAGTCCTAAAAAAATTAAGCTTCTAAGTCAACGCAATAAATAAATACGGCCATCTAAGCGACATATTTTTATACTCGCAAGTAAATCAAAACCTATAGGATGCTTCCCGTTGTCCTAGAATCATGAAATTTGGCAAGAAGCAAGGTCTCACAGCACAAGTAAAGGATAAAGTCTGAAAATTGTTAATTTGTAATTTTATCATATAAAAAAAATTGGGATTAATCAATATTAATATTTTTGGGATAAATTATTTTGAACTACGGAACACTTCATTGTGCGTGGTCCGACACACACTTGGCCAGTTTTTTTTTTTAATAATATCTAAGTTACCGACACCAAACCAAACCATTAAACCACCCAACACCCCAACCAAACCATTAACCAACAAACCAAAAAATTTAAACAAAAAAAAATATTTTAATTTTTATTGGTTAAACCATTTATTAGGACATAATTCGGAACACCACGTTGCGTTCCAAAACGGGTATACTTAATATTCGTAAGTAGGCAAGAAGGTTGCCAGACTAAAATGGGATTGGGCGGGTCACGTCAGCCGCATGCACGATGACTGGGCAAAAGTCCATACAATGGGTATCTGAAGAGGGACGGCGCCGCAGAGGCCGGCCCAGAAAGAGGTGGCGTCATGACCTGGACGCGTACCGTGAGGGCTGGTTCGAGGTGGCACGGGAAGAGATCCTGGAAGGACTTAGGGGAGGCCTTTGCCCTGTGGGACATTATAGGATAAATAAAAAAAATTGTTACATACTTGTCAGTTTTTATCTGCTTATAAAGTTGGTAACTATTGAGCAGCCATATGAAATAAAAGAAAGAAAGAAAAATATTTTATTTGGGACACGCACAGGAAATACATTTAAAAAGGAGCATAGAGGGTATGGTTTCCGCACTTAGTCTCCTTCGTGTGGACCATTGTGCGTGGGCCATAGCGGCCGTCGGGGGGGGGGGTTATTCCAACCAGCCCACCTCAGTCCAGAAGTCGATCAAGTCTCCAAGTCCATTCAAAACACCTGGGTGACGCCTGTGCATTCAAAGAGTACCTACATGCGTTACGGTTTCCTCAGCCTCCAGGCAGGCCCTGCACAGAGGGCTGTCCGTTATTCCCATTGTGTGGAAGTGTTTGTTTAGTGAGCAGTGTCCTGTGATAGTTCTCGTCACCAGGTCCTCGAACGGTTAGGCAGAGGTGAAACTTACATTTCCCTACATTTTGTCAATTAAGTTTAAGGAGTAGCATATTGCCATCAACCCCGGCACAAATTCATACACCGGGGCCGTGCTGCTACTGACAAATTTCAGAAGGAAAAACCCAATACTTAATTAACACTTTGCCCGACTCATGAATCGAAGCTAGGATCTTATGCTCGGCAGTAGTGCTTACGGCGTGAAATTAAAACAAAAAACGCTCAAATAAAAACAATAAAAGATGGGAACAATAAAAAGTTATTTATTTTCTCACATATCGTGTTTTGTCACGTCCGTAAAGTAACGATAAATCAAATATATTTGGGCCGTGCTCGTCGGGCTGAGCGGTATGGAACCAAGATTGAACTGGAAGACTATTGATCAATTGCTCTTCTCTCTTCCAACAGATTTAGAGTGTTTTGGAGGTCATTAATACTATCGGCACGTAAGCGTACGAGAAGACAGTTTTGGATGAACGGTAGTAATGGAGGTAGTATTTTTAATGGATTAACTTACAATATTGAAGTAGATGTGATTTTAAGGTAAGTGTTTAAAATATTTTATTTCATAAACACAGGCACTGAATCGCACTCCATGTGTTTAAAATCTGTTGAATCTATTGTGTGATAATAATTTGTGATTTTTTTTTGTGATATACTAACATCTAGCTTAAGTTCTCACTAACGCAATTATAATGGATGTTTTTTTTTTGTCCGAAATAAAGTTATTATAGGTATAAGCAACGTGTAACGTTCAATGCGCAAAACCTCATAAGGGGTCATTGTACTCATCATTATGAACAACTTTTACTATGGGACCAAACCTGAAATCGCAAAAAAAATCAGCTATCCAGTACATTTTGACGAATTATGCGAACATAAATGTACTGAACAGCAGATTTTTTTTTCTAGTGCAAAAATTCTAGTGCAATATTTACAACTAAACTATTAACTACTTATTATAAACAAATATTCCAGTTTTTACATAAAACCAAAAATTACGAAATAAAAAGTAATTTAAAAAAAAAACGACTTCAAAAAGAAATTAACTCAAAAATGATGAAATAACTTTAATTTCGAAAGTCGGTGGCAAAAAACTAAAATAAAGATCCCAAGACGCCGACTTCCGAAATTAAAGTTATTTCATATTTTTTAATTAATTAATTTTTGAAGTCGATTTTAATTTTTCTTAAATACGTTTCTTCAATATTTCTTCTTAAGTTATGTTTCTTAAGATAGAAAGTAAGTTTTACCACAACACTTACGCGCTGCCGAATTTAAATCGAAACGATGTAACAAATAGAGATACAGTTTGATGATTCATAGCATTCCATCATTTAAATGCATGACAATGATTTTGTGTTTGGAATCAATTGCGATAGTCTGTATGTTTGTTACTCAATCACTTCGTAACTGTTGAATGGATTTGGACAGGACTGAACGTAAACTGTGGACGAAAACATTTTATAAATAATAAATATACTACTTATTGTTCTGTAGTAAAGTTTGTTTTGTATGCAGTATTATCAATATTGACAGTATACTCGTAATTGCCTCATCACAAGAAACAATACCTATTAAGACTAAAGTCTATACTGCTCTGTCCTCTTGTACCTACTCGTATTAACAGTGTAATTTGAAGACTTAGTAAAAACCAATTATTTTTAAAATGGTAAGGTAACCGTTGAGTTTTTTGTCGTCTCTTTTCCATAGGAAACAACCAATTGGAACCGTGCAAAGACCTAGCTTTTGACGTTTTATAAGTGCCCCTGTATGTAGGTTTATGTGAAATAAAATATTTTGAATTAGAATTTACCGTAAATTGTTTTTCGACTTGTTCTGAGCAAATATGTAATCAGGTAGCTTTTTTTTTTGTCAATAATTTAATAATTCAATTTTGTTTTTGTCAATAATCGCGGAGAATACTTGGGGGTGTTTTGGAAAGCATTTGAAGAGAGACTTAAAAATAGTTTGTTTGAACCTTTGTACCTAAATTGGGTCATCCTGTATTTAGCAAAGTAATACTCGTATAAAGACTCCCAAAAATGTTAAAAGTATCCCTAATTAGAAGTTATAAATAAAATCTAAACAATGTAAATTAAATTGAAGCTAAATATAACTTTAGTGACTGAATGTATCAACTGCTTTTCTTACTCCTTCTTCTACAAAAAAACTGTCAAACTGTCCTATAAAATTTATTCCTCTCATACAATATCACGATTGAAAAAAAAAGAACCAACTTCCAAATTTTTTTTTTTTAATTTTTCACTTTTTAGTTATGGCACATACTCTAAACCAATTTGTATGCCAATACTTGCTATGTAAACAACAGTGACAGGAATTATTCTATCATCACTATGATACACAAAGTAGATTAAACACTTATTATCGAAGTTAACTCAAAACAACCAAAGCTAAGTTAATACAATGTATAAGCGACCACCGCGCGTGCTTTCTCTACCAAATGAAAAAAGAATTTTCAAAATCGGTTCAAAATTGACGAAAATATCAATTAATTATGCATTAAAAAAACCCGCTAAGTTCGTGTCGGACTACGAACAATGAAGGGTTCCGTAGTTGGGATGAATCCCAACATTGTAGTTAAAAAATATGTTTTCCCATACATTCCTACTACAAATGTAAGTTTGTACGTACAATATTGAGAGATTTACTATGTTATTTTAAGACCACATACTTCTTATCAATTTTCCTGTAATCTATTTCTGTATTTTTTCCAAAATTTTAGGCTCAGTGGTTTCGTAGATAAGGGGGGATAGTCAATTTTGGTCTATTTTCTTAAATAACTTAATAACTGTTTATTTGAAAATTACTAAAAAAAATCAATTTGAGACCCTCACAGTATTTCATTTGATATGTCACACGGTACAGTTTGCAATTTTTTTTTTAATTTTCTTATTCGCCCCAAAACCAAAAGTAACCCACATCTTCAAAATTCATTTATTTACGTTACACGTCCGTATTTGGGTCACAAAAATTCATATATATGTACCTACCAAATTTCAACTAAATCGGTCCGTTAGGTTCGGAGCAAATTGGCTGTGACAGACAGACACGAGTGATCCTATAAGGGTTCCGTTTTTTCCTTTTGAGGTACGGAACCCTAAAAAACATACAAACGAACACATATACCCTCCTCCTTTTTTGAAGTCGGTTAAAACGGCGGCCCAAAGAGTTTTGTATCTTCCATTCTTCACTATCATCACAGTCGTATACATCATACAGTCGTCCGACGAGAGCCCGAGCTGCTTATGTAGTTCGCCAAATTTCGTAAACAGCTCGGGCTTCGTCGGACAACTGTATGATGTATAGACTGTGCTATTATGGAGTGTACTCTTCCTAATAATAATTATAGTCTAAACACCCTCCCGTATTTAACGAGCGCGAGCATTGTAGGGACGAGCCAAATTGAAGAGTCACTCTATTGATCTTTGGAAGCAAAGTGAGTAGATTTTTAGAGAATCAATTTTCCTAGCACATAAATTAATTGTTCCTATCGGGTTTCAGAGTCGGATAAAAACAATGAAATGGAATATTTAATACTAACTTTTGCTCGCGACATCGCCCGAGTGAAATTTATTAAATAAAATATATCTGACACTCGGTCAATGATATTATAATAATATGACATCATTGCACTCGGCAATATTGTAGCTTCCCATTAGTGAATGAATTTTCGGAATTGGATTAGTAGTTCCGAAGATTATCCCCTACATACCAACTTACAAACAAATTTTACCTCTTTATTACACGACTGCCCAAAGGAGTGTAATGTTTTCACCATAACTTTTATTTAAATGTTATGGTGGAAAAAAGAAACTCTACTAGGTACTCTCTAGTAGGTACTTATAGTACCTACACTCACATTTCGTAAGTTATGTTTAAGGCCCCTGTAAAAGAGTGCGAGCCTATTGCCAACATGCAGCTTATGTACGTGAGGTACGTACTCGACGTCTATTTGCTACTAGTCTCTGTAAATCCAACGCTGGCTCGCGTTCACCACTTCATCGTTTGGTTAAGACTTATAATTATAACAATGAGTTTAGTTCAATTGATATTCTTTTTCTCAATAAAAATGCATTTAGGCAACAAATCCAAGCAACCTTAAAGAATCAGCAAGGTAATGTTTAATGTTTAATAATTAATAATAATGTACGCGCACAAATATACTTTTAGTTTTTTTTTCTTTTTCTATATGTAAAAATCCATTTTGAGTTCTAGGACAATATATAACTGTGTTACTAGCTAGTTTTAAAACCTACTATAAATTGTAATCTGTGGAGAACGTAGTGGGTAGCATAATTGTTAAATGTAATATTTAAGGCCAGGATATTCGAGCGCAGTAGGCATTTAGCGTTACCTCCCCACCCCGCGTGGCAAGTCGCGCGAACGCGCAGTTCAAATGAACTCGCTGACCCCGTTCTGCAAAATAATTTTCCCATAATTTAAACTTAATTACCACTATAATTATAATACAACTTAAACTAAGATCTACAGTTTAATTATACACTACAACAATATTTATAGACTGATTTTTAAAACTAATAAACAAACACGGAAAATAACAATAATATGACAAATATTTCGATCGATTAGCGGAGGGACGCAGCGAGCCAGCAAAAACGACACAGGTCCTGCCTCGGAAACGCCTGGCGGGCTACTGAAGCGAAGCGCGTGCGCCGCTTAGTTATATAATCATTTGTTAAAATAATAAAAAACTGTTTTGAGAAAAAGTAACCAGAGAATGTTCTCCTAAACGTTATTGCCTATTTTTGACATATTTTTTTTGAGTAAAAGTTTGGTCTACTTCAAGTACGACTTGAAAAACGATCACAAATATCTCTGTTTTCGCGATTTTTTATGATCGAGTGAAAATTTAAATATCGTGTTTTGAACCGGAGAATAATCAAGAATGTTTATTAAAGTACAACATATATTTTTACCAAATCAAAACTAAGAATATTTGATTGTTTAATGTTGAATCAAAAATAGGTCGATTTTGAGGAACCTGGCCTTAAGTTATTTTGTCTATTTGTTATTGTGCTACTGTTTGTTTTCCCTAAATAAATAAATAAACATCATCATCTTAGCTGAAAGACGTGCACTGCTGGAAATAGGCCTCCCCAAGCACCGCCAATTCGACTGGTTCCGTGCTTCCCGCATCCAGCAGATTCCTGCGGCCTTCACAAGGTAATCGGTCCACCTTGTGGGACCTCCAGAACCATTGCCATCAACTGGGCACAAATCCAGACTCCGGACGCTACTGATAAATTGATTCCAGATGGAAAAACCCAATAACACTTTGCTCGAATCCAGGACTCAGCAGTAGCGCTTGCGCAGTGAAGCTGTAGCAAAAAATATAAAGTAAATTTCGTGACTACCAGGTTTTTAATCCACGACTAACTAACTGAGACTGACTGACTGACTGACTTATAAGTGAGCTAACTCTAAAATAAGTTAATGGTGCACATAATCTTCCATTTATATCCAAGATTGAACGCTATTGCAACGATAATGTCCATGTCAAGTTTTTATGAAATAAATAGTTTTAAATTTAATTTTTTTTTACTACCATTGCTACAGCTAAAATATACAATATGTCCCAGAATTCATCCACAACCTCTAAATGGGTCATTGTACTCATCATTATAAACAACTTTTACTATGGGAACCAAACCTGAAATCGTGGAAAAAAAATCTGATGTTCCGTAGATTTTGACGAGTTATGCGAACAAAAATGTAGGGAATAGCAGATTTTTTTTTAGACCCTTAAGAGGTTGAGCGTTAATTCTGGGACATGTTGTTAGGTTCTAATACTGTTATTGTGTTTTCCCTTAAGTTAAGACTTAAGAGGAAACAATAACAGTATTAGTTTAGTTTAGTCTCAGCAGATCCCATCTCAAACAAACCCCTGACTTTAGAGCCTACTTGTTAGGATAAGTACCACTAAATATGTTTAGGGATTTACCAGCTTCTGAGGACTCATTTGGGTCCAAACGTTATCCGATAATATTTAGTAAACACTTGTGGGACTTTGGTATTGTTGGTAGGATTTACGAGGTCTAAATGGTTTGCAGATTACCTATAAAAAACTTTAAACTCATAAACATTCTTCCAAATAATAATTAAACTTACATAATATTAATATTAACTTCGTTCAATCTGGGTTCAATGTTTCACTTGTTTTTTAAAATAGTTAATTACACTTCTGGACACATCTTTTGGCCCACCTTGTATTTTCAGTTTCGTTTGGTCCTAGCTAAAATTTTATATTAGGTCGAGCAAAAAGTTTTTATGCAGTTTTGAACCTGGCACATTCACAATTTCATTCAATAGTCTTTTTTTGAATTTCGAACACAGAATTTAAAGAAACAAAAGACAATTTGGAGCCTGTTTGTTGATATCAAACAATCGAATACTAAGAAAACTTGGTTTTATTGGTTTACTTGGATTTAATTCTTGAAAAAGTGATTGATATCTTTGGTTTTGCAACAAACATTACTTATTCTTAACATTAAGGTGAGGTTCTATCAATAATCTATGGATACTTCACCTGAAGTCGCCGCCCAAGCTGTGGCACTTATTCAGGCCGGACACAGCCAAAGAAACGTGAGTGCTCAACTTAATTTAAGTCGATCTGCGGTCCGAAATGTTTATCGGAGGTACCTAGAGACTGGCGGCTTTGTTCGTCGCCAAGGAAGGCCACGATCTCGGGTCACAACTGAAAGGCAGGATCGATTCATCGTGACGACCAGCTTGAGAAATCTTCACCTTACCTCCATTGAGATACAAAACCAACTTCGCGACTTCCACGGAGTATCTGTGAGCGCTCGAACTGTTCGGAGAAGGTTAAAAGAACGCGATATGGTACCACACAAGCCAGCTAATGGCCCCAAACTAACGCGAGCCCACCGAACAGCGCGCCTTCATTTCGCACGCAGTCATTTAAATTGGACACAGCAAGATTGGAGCCGTGTACTCTTTTCTGATGAGTCTAAAATTGTGTTACATGGCAATGATGGAAGGAAGAAGGTCTACCGACGTAAGGGAGAGCGTTTCGCACAATGCTGCTTTGAAGAGAGGGTTGCTTATGGCGGTGGCTCATGGACTGTCTGGGGCGGTATATCCGCGAGCGGCAAAACTCAACTTGAGGTTGTTACAGGACCACGGCTGCCAACATTAAATGCTGAAAGGTACATTCGTGAGTGCTTAGAACTTCACGTGATACCATACGCGGACTATGTGGGCCTAAATTTCCTTTTTATGCATGATAATGCAAGAGCCCATGCGGCCGGCATCGTCAGGGAATATCTTCGGGATGTGAACATCACAGTTATGGACTGGCCAGCCAGAAGCCCAGACATGAACCCCATTGAGCACATGTGGGACGAGCTAAAAAGACGTGTTAGGGCTCGTCAGCCAGTTGCCCAGACGATGCAGGAGTTGAAAACTGCCATAGAAGAGGAATGGGAGTTGATCCCTCAAAATTTCATAGAGCGGTTGATAAACTCTATGCCTAATCGTATGAGAGCTGTGGTAGATGCCCATGGAGGCAACACGCGTTATTAAATTAAACCTTTATTTGATAAAACATAAAAAAAAAAAAAAAAAAAAAAAAAAAAAATTTTATTAAACCATGCGTATACAAAAATAGTATGAACTCTGGTATCCAAAAAAAGATTTAACTTGTGTTATGGATACCAGCATTCTCACATAAATGAAATTTCCATTGGTTGCAACAGACTTCGATGTCAAGAGTGGCACAGTATACAGGAGACATGTTTTTTATTCAAAAATCAATTGCCTTTAACAAGGCGCATATCCGACTTGTTAGGCGTAGCTCCATGTCGTATGGTATTCTGAATTCAAATTTAAAACAATACGATCGAAAAAGATGGCAAAATGTATCAGGTTTAAAACTGCATCAACAGTTTTTGTTCAATCTAGCAATCATATTTCGGTAGGGGCCATCGAAACCTAAACTCTAAGGTGGGCCAATAGATGTGTCCAGAAGTGTATATTATTGCCCATTATTATGACAATTGCTCTTTTGCATTTCTTTTTTGCCAATGTTTTTTCCGCACAACAGTAGAAAAGAGAACGAAACTTTAGAAATCTTAATGTATAAATAAAACAAAGTCGGGTTTGTTCGAACACTTATAACTCGAGAACGGCTCGACCGATTTTCATGATTTTTGATTTGTTGTATTTGTCTCCATCCCGAATAGCAGAACAACTATTAAAAACATTGGATAATTGACGAAAAAAAAAATACAAAAAAAAAAAAAAAATCTCATACATGAAATTTGGGCATGGCAATGTCTGTCGGGAATCTTTAATTCTATTTAGAATTCCAAATTCAAATTAATTTTATAATCAGTTGTTCATTTGTTTTCCTGCCGTTCGATTTATTGAAATTTTGACAGGACGTCTGGAGGGGACGGCTATGTAGTATACTAAAATAAAAATCAATTGCCGACATTCATACTCAAAACATTATTTTTTTCAAATTAATTGGCTCCAATTAATCGTTATCATATTTTTGACATTTTTTATTTTAAATTTACTTTTGACCAATAAATCGTAGTTGAATTCTTAAAATATAAATTAAGTTTTCCTACACGATTCAAAATTTTCCAGCTTTCGCCTTCGGGAACTTCGCGCGTTTACATTAGAATATTCATGACTAAGACAGGACAATGTCTGTCGGGTCAGCTAGTTCAATATAAATAAACATATTAAAAAAAAAACACGTGTTGGACAAACACGTACAATCGTAGGCCTGGCCGCTTGACTCTTTGTTAAAATATCAATGACTAGCTTCTACTCGCGACTTTGTCCACGTGAAATTTCTTGATTTAACATAAAATATATCCTATGACACTTAGTAACTATAGCTTCCCATTAGTGAAAGAATTTTCGGAATCGGAACAGTATTTTTCAAGATTAGCCCCCTACATATTATATATAAATCACAAATTTTACTTCTTTATAATATTTGTTTAGATGTAATATTAAAAATACCAACCGGTGTAATATTCATAAATAGAGCACAGTACATATTTAATTTTATCGCAATAACGCATTAGTGTGCCATGTTTTTCTTTAACATTTGATACTAGTGCAGTAATAAATTACGCACAAATGTTTACAAAATATTTCGACAAACGTCCGGTTTCAAAATCATTGCGTATTTCTGAATTAAATTATGTTAAATACTTCAGAGAAAACTGTATGATGTAATTTATTTCGCTTTTTGTAGGCAAAGCCAACAATAAGGCAATCGTTAATTTATGCAAGAGGCAATTAATAGAACATTTTAACAATACCTACCTTATGTGTTGCGAGAATATATATGGAAAAAGTAAAAGTATTTTGAACGTCACAAGAAAAAAAAAACACATTCTTAACGTAATTTTATTCTGACACTAGCTTACCCGACAGACATCCAGACAGATAGATATCCTTTCGAAATTGCAATAATTCATATGAAAATCCCATAGAAAACATAACTTTAAATTTTTCCCGAATTTTATAATTTTCCCAACAACTTTTCTAATTTTTCTTTCTCCAAAAACCTTATTCGGACTAATAACGAACGTATAGAAAAGGAAATTATTTAAATAGGTTCAGCCGTTCTCAAGTGATGCACTTACTAACGAACAGTATTTAATTTTATTTTAAAGATAGATTTATTAAAATTGTGACTGAATTTTTTCTCCGTCCATTTAATATTAAAATTTAACAAAGAAAATTTCTCCGTAATAGGCAGGGCTACATTTTTAATACAGGGTGTTGAGGGCCATAATTAAAATTAAAAAGGATCTAAAGTTTGACCCTTATTTAACAAAGCTTCCGGGTTTTAATCAAAATAGGGAAGAAAAGATTTAGAGACGACGATCTCTTTGTCTATATTTTATTATTTAATTTAACATTGCTATCATCATAGACAATATAATATAATATAATTTCAGTGCTGGTGGTTTTCAATGTTTTCATGCTAAGTTTTAGGCAGACAAAAATAAGTGTTTAATCCATACATACGTAAACATTACTAATCGCAACAATTGGTCGTCGTCCATCTAAGATTGACGATTCGATCTTGCGAAATGGAGATTATTGACCCGACACCCAGTGCGAATTCGGTGCCCCTGACCAAACCATGTCCCATAATGTTGGAGTGTCCAAAATACACCTGCACTTCAGAAGACCTAAAAAACGCCACTGCTGCCGCGATTGGCGTTGCCACCCACTGGGCTGGGCCCAATTTATCTAACATGATTAAATATTTCTACTTTTGCCATCGACTCGAGCAGAAGAAAAAAGAAGGAGACGATTCGTTAAGGCACAGATATATTATGCCAACGGCCTTGAGTGGTTGGGGCGGCATAGTTTGCGTGTTCTGTGCTGAGCTCACGCAACGCGCCGTACGTCCAGCCAGTAACAGGACTCGCCCATCAAGGAGCGCTGTCCCAAATTAGACGCATTATTAATGTATTAAAACAAAAGGTATTAAAACACCTAAACTAAAAGATAATTAAATTATCTTCAAAATGGTAAAGGTTTCATAAAAATACGCTTGATAGTTTTTGCGTGATTCTCAGTTTTTTTAAACCTCGTTTGACATAATAATTTTACAAATGAATTACACAATGTAATTGAAACATAGTCTAAAATTTTCTAACTTTTTTAAAAAATGCTCTAATTTAACATATATTTTTTCTAAATCATTAACACTACTCGTTTAGACGTGATCTTCAGTTTAAAATCATAAAAAAGACGTTTATCGTCGCCTTAATAATAATAATTTTCTAGTATTTCTATTTTCAGTGCATACAGGGATAATAGTGCATACAGGGATAATCGTCGGCTGGTGCCTCCTCGTCATTTGAAATTGTCTAAGGGACCTCTGCGAGTTGGCTTCGGCCCCTCGTACGCCTTCCAAAGGTCCGGGACTCCAGGGTCCCGAGATAAGCCAAAGACAAATAATTTTATAGAAATTGGGCCTAAAAAATAATAAAATTAATAATGCAAATAGTAGTCTTCCGTATTACAAAATACGCGTATTCTAATTTGTAGGCGTGACAGAGATCATGATACCTAAATGAATGTGCGAACACGATGATCGAGTATCGCTATATTTGTTTAAACAATTTAACAGACATGTCACGTCATGTGTGACGTCTTACAAAGTTACGAACATGTAGACTATAATAATTATACAACATTGAGAAACATTCTTGGAATGTGATGTATTGATGTCGTCGCTGTGCCTACAAAAATCGATGTTTTTTTTTTTGTGTTGTCACAGCGGTTTTTACAGCTTGCTTGAAAAGGACCAATAATCGAAAAATAACACAGCGATTTTTGTAGGCGCAACGATGATGTTCCATTCTGATAATGTTGGTATTAGGGTCTCTCTTGTAGAACGATGATATCTATTAATACTACAACTATTAATGACGTGAAATTAATTCCAGTCTCAATTAAAAGCCAATTTGACTCTATAACTCTTTAAACTAGGGATGCATCGATAAGCCTTTTTGCCGATACGATACTGATTCCGATACCTACTCTTATAAAAATATCGGCCGATACCGATGCCGCGGTACGTTTATTGAATTTAAATGAAGGTAAAATACATAAAACACAAGTTGGGTTTTTTTTTTAAATTATTATAAAAAATTACAGACAGAATGAGATTACCTATTAGTTATTAAAATTAAAATGAGATTACCTATTAGTTATTAAAATTAAAATGAGATTACCTATTAGTTATTAAAAATAAAATGAGATTACCTATTAGTTATTAAACTTAGTTAGTGTTATTTTAGTAGGGCCTGTGGCTAAATAATAACAGCCGCACGGGTCGATCTTTCAGGATAAGCTACGCTTGCCGCGGTTGGTCCGCGGATATAATTGGGAAAAGGCTAGGCAGATTGCAGATTGAGTAAGAATTAGTTCAAAAACCATTTACAAACGAATTCAAAAACTTTTTTTAATAGTAAAAACTTTAAACAACTAAGAAAAGTAAGCAATTTCCAAACTCGATATGTTTTTCATTATAAAACAACATCGAGAACGGGTTTTCTCGCGATATTCCTTCGATGTCTATCGATGTTAATATCAAACTGATCAGCATTAATAACAAGTTCTGATTATCGTGAGAAACTCAGAATACTTGAAACAAAAGCCGAGGGCAGCGAAGGAAATCAAACAATGTATAACAACATTTATACTGATGAAGATAATAGTATCTACCCTAAAAAGTAATGGCTACTAAAAATAGACTTCTGTTCGAGTCGGAGAGGATGGTACAATAGCCATAAAATTGATAATGATGATGATTACAACAACTATAAAGCACAAAACATTCTATGGTACAATCTGTTTTAATAACCCATAGACAACGAGATTCTTATAAGTATTATAATGGCACGCTATCATGGTGAGAGATGGTGATTAAAGAAATACTGCAAAATTTTAATATTATAAATTTTATTAAAATTTTTGCGCAATACTATTATTTCTTATTTACTATACGTACATATACAGAATGCGTAGAATTGTGACTTGATAACTTGTATAATGAGACCAGGAAAGTTATGCCCAAATATTTTATGACCAGGGATTTGTCACATTGTCATAAACGTTGGACTAACAGGAATCGTGTACCCTTTCATATAAACTTATTTTTCCGTTACCAGAAATAATAAAACGCCGATCACGTTCACGATTTATCTCTAAATATTCAACGAATAAGTTACGGTTGGATACGGTTCCATTCGTGTCATAAACTTGTTTAAAAATATTATGTCTCATCGAATTCCCAATGCAAACGTGAAAGGAATTCCAATTAATGAACAAACTCCGTAGCACCGTCACCATGTTCAATTAAGTCCAGTTCCGTGACGTAACGAAATGCAACGCCGAAATAGGTTCCATCAAATGGAAACAACGAACAAGTAATTAAAGTTTGTTTTGATTCAACTGCATCTACGTGTGCAAGTATAAGATGGTTATAAACATTGTATATACATCTGACGGCGCGTCGAGAGAATTGGTTCGGCGACGCCAAATCGTTGATTGTTGAAGTTGATTTCAGAACGAATGGTTCTATTAAGTCAATCTTTAACTCACCTGTGGTCACGCGACGACTGGGCACACCATCTATGAAGTACTTCCTATATTTCTGTAATACACCCACTAACGCATCCCGATCACTGCCTTCAAGGTCAGTGTCAATATGGTCAAGGTCAAGATTTTCCACTGTTTGGCATACCTGAATATCTTTACATTTGAAGAATTTCATACAATTACTATTAATTTCTACACGAATGCCCTGTTCCAGTACATCTCTGCCTACGATTATAGCATCAGTAATAATGTCATCAGGCACAATATGAAAGAGTATTGTGAGAGGTATATTTTGAATTTGAATTGTACTTAGAACCTGTGTTGTACATTTCACGTCTTCACCACCAATTCCCGTTAAATAGACAGAGTCATTGCGTATAGTACCAAGAAGTTTACTAACAATACTATTTTTTACTAGAGAGCAAGAAGAACCACTATCAAAAAGGAACAAAATGACCTCACCAGCTGATGTTGACAGGGTACCTCTTGTTGTGTTATGTTTGCAAATCTGCACTTCTCTGCGTACTGCATGCTGTTCATTTCCAGACTTCTTTTCCGGGCAGGCTGTACTAATGTGTCCGGGCTTTCCGCAGACATAACAGATAACAGACTTTTCCTTCTCCATTGGTCTTGACTTTGAATCTTCTACATTGCGCCGCTTGCGACATTGTTCTAGCTTGTGGCCTTTACTTCCACAATAATGGCAATTTCCTCCAAACCGTGTTTCATTAATGCGAGGCTTTTTGTTTGAGTAGTCACTAGCTTTATTTTCTGAAGAATCATAATCTTCACTGCGTCTCTTTAATGATATCCTGCTTAAAATCCTGAAGAGTTGTGTTCTAGTGGAAATTATGTGTGAGTTTAATTCCCTTCGTATAAAACTATCCCGTTGAGAAAGAAGAGATATTATGAACCCCGTAGTAGCTTCTTCATCAAAATTGACATTTGGTATACGCTCAATAAGACCCCAGAGTCTCATAGCAGCTTCGCAAGCTGTTTCTTTATTTCCTAACTGGAACTTTAGTACTTCATCAAAGTAGTCTTGCATTAGCATGGGGCGTCCGAACTTAGCTAGTAGAAGTTCTTTTATCTTTGGCCATGTTATTTCAGACAGATGTAGTTTGGTCAAGCAAGACGCGGCTCTACCCTTCAACGAATTCATAAGGGCTAGTAATAGTTCAGCCGGCCCACCCAAGTTTCTACTATTAATGATTATTTCAGTCATTCTGCACCAACCTTCAATATCTGCTTCGGAGTCATCGGGGTCAAACTTTATTAGTTTTACTGAGGTATGATTTGCTGAGGCAGTTTGAGTTGCAGTCAGCAAGCGTGATAAAAGAGTCTCCATGCTCCCAAGCAGATTCTCATCATGTCTTTCCTTGGAACCTTCATTGTTCACAGGTTGTGCTATTGAAACATCACAAATCTCCTCAATATTTTGCCCTCTTAATCCCACTTCTGATAAAGGCATTGGATCGGCTTTATCAGAAGAGGTCATGTTGCGTGGGTTTGCGGGCTAGGAGTTGAATGTAAATGAAAATCTTTATGAACAATCACAAGATGTCTAATCGGATACAACACTGAACAATAATCGTGAACTACGTTCCACCAAGTACGTGGGGCGCGAGCGCAATCGCTTCACTCACTGTGGCTAATTAACTTATCACAAATCGCACTACTATTAATCAATACTGCCTTTTTGATCAATCGATACGTCTCTTGTTCTTTACTTGTCCTTCAATATGGCCGCCTCCCCCAGTACCTGGTGTTACGTCAAATAGACAATCGAACCATTCGTTCTGAAATCAACTTCAACAATCAACGATTTGGCGTCGCCGAACCAATTCTCTCGACGCGCCGTCACATCCATAATGGGAATTGTTGCCACAACAAACATGTTCAGAAAAAACAAATGATAGTTACCGTTTTGTTGATGAACCGAGCTGCTATTTCCAACCGACTTTACACAGTCTTCGTATCGGTGACTTCCGTTTGTTGTCGTCACAGGAAACCGCCAGTCAAAGCATAAAATTGAATCACCACTACACGCACCGACCGACGAGCGATTGTTTTCAAACTATATCAACAAAACATTCATTATTATGTCCTCACATTATCGTTTACATTTCATCGAGCACGTTTACAGATGCAGTCGAGAGTATCGTCCAATTCACTGCGTATAATTTCCAAGTTCGGATTTCAACGATGATTGGGTGCGAAGACAGCGTTAATGTCTGAAAGTTGGTCTCTTTACGAACGCAAAAAAAGTTTCAAGTCGGAGTAAGTTAATACATTAAAAATTTCACTAATTTGTCAAACAACACTAAATCTAAAATATGAATTATTCAATCTTAAATTATTTTAACATCAAAAAAAGTGAGTCTAGTTTTTTTCGTATTGTGTATCGAAGTTATTTACGCGGCGCGGAGCTTTCAGAGGCTGGCGCGGACACGTGCGTCGTCAGCGACGGCTCGTTGCCGACTGGCGCGTTCCTTCAGTCACACTGAAAATACAAGCACATGGTAAGGCCTCCCGGCGTTTATATCAAACGCAGGCTCGCGCGGGGTCAATCAACTCCGGAGGGATGAGGTCTCAACATTAAGTGCTCTCAGTCCTTTGGTAAGGCCAAAGGGATCGGAGGTACAATTACAAGGACCACTTTAATTGCATTACGGATAGGAAAAGTTTAAATTTTTATTTTCTTGAAAAGAAATGGCCTTTCAATTTATGTTTGAAAATTTACAAATACCTAATTAATACTGTTAAATTAGTTTTTGAGGATAGAGCAAACTTCATAAAAAAATATACAACGTGTTTTTTTTACATCCCTTATCTCTAGGTTATTAATGAGACCATCATTTTGAACAACTTTTACTATGGGACCAAACCGGAAATTGCGAAAAAAAAATTTACTGTTTAAATGTTCGCATTACTCGTCAAAATGTAGGGTGCTGCAGATTTTTATCCGCGATTTCAGGTTTGGTCCCAAAAGTTGTTCAAAATAATGGTCTCATTAATAAAGAAACACGTTGTATACTCGTACAATAGAGTCACATTGACTTAGATGTATTCTTATGCTGTTAAAGTGCCGTAAGTGGATTTAAAAAAAAAATAACCAAATATTAATTACATTACATAACATCACGCCTGTAAAGCTCGAAGGGTTAGGCAGAGGTGTACCTATAGTAACACCCATATTTCGCCAGTTATGTTTAAGTCCAATGTAATAAATAAGAGGCGAGCCTATTGCCGTCAACCGGGCACAAATCCAGTCTCCGGGAAAATTAATAATCTTCGGAAATAAAAACGATGTGAAAAATAACGGTTTAATAAGTTTTTTGGGGAGACTTATTCTTCGAATTGTTGTTGCTCTTTTGAGCATTATAACAACTTTGACAAATTAAAAATAAAAAATACAAAAGAAATCTGATTTCGCGCTTGACAGATATCGGGGCAACGAACCTGTTACTGATCTGAGAATTAGTCTTAAAAACTATTGATTGTTTTCCTGTATTCAAACTTTGTTAATTTCATCCGTTTTATATTCAAGGGTGAGCTTATAAGGGATGGCAGAAAGGTTGTTACGAACTTTAAAGTTTTAATGTTGTTTACGGTCACGCTCTTAGGATATTAATTTTATTTATTAACTAACGGTTCTCAAGTCGATGCGTACATTCTTTTTTTTTAAGTTATTTTTCAATATGTAGTGTTTTTTTTGGTTGTTTTTTTTTTAATAGTTTTTCATTCAAAAACTCACCCGACAAGGTGTTTTGTTCTATGTATATTGAGAACATTCCTGAAACAGAGCGATTTATTTTAAACTGTAGGTACTGTCGACAAGACGGACGCCTTTACAACTTAGAGAGAAGCCACACGGTGCGGTGCGGCGCCGCACCGCAAACATTTTGCCGCATCACTGTTCACATGTGGTATGCGGCGCCGCAATACGGCACCGTTGCGGCGCCGTAGTATGCGGAGCGGGGACCTAGCCAGTCCCAGTGCAAAATGGATCGGAATAGACGTGTTTTGTTGCTTCTACTACTACGCCACCGCCGAAAACGTAGAATCAGACGATATTGGGTCAGTCCAATAATCGCGTTAAGAAACAGTGACGGAGATTTTTTTCTTAAAGAATACTTCTTTTTTTTCTTAGCTATTGTTGGATCCGAAAAATTTTTATAACTTCTTTCGAATGAGTGTGACCTCTTTCAACAGTTTATTAAATACCTTGGAACCACATTTACGGAAGCAATATACTAATATGGCCGCGACCGCACCGCACTGTGTTGCGGTGTGCCTGCGGTGCGGCGCCGGAACGCACCGTGTGGCTTATCATTGATATTTATATGCAGGCCGCCGCAGCGACATCGCTCCGGCGCCGTGCCGCGACCGCACCGCACCGTGTGGCTTCTCTCTGATAGTTGCTTTTTGAATACACTGATTCATTGAAGAAACCCTGCCCCTATTGTCCTTGGTTTTACTTACCTACCGTTATTTGAGATCTTTCCAAGTTATGTTGCTTTGTTGGCTCAATAAAAATAGTGGTCTTCAGAAAAATATTAGAATCTAGATTATTATTTATGTGCATTGTTAATGTTGTTTTCCTAACGAATTCATGAGAGAAATATTTATTTAAATTGTGACCTATACGTGAACTTTGTAACTATTAGGTAAAACACATGATGATATGAAATAAAGATTTGAATTAAAAAAATAATAATTTGATAGGTACATTATTGTATTAAACTAGCTAATCGGACAGACGTTGTCCCGTCAAAACAAATTCTTTTTTTTCTGTTTGTTTTTATTTTAGTCCGCCCTAGTAAAGAGGAGAACAAAAAAAAAATATATAATAATATATTCAAATCGGTCAAGCCGTTCTCAAGTTATGGCGTGACCAAGGGAAATAGGGATTCATTTTTATATAGGTACTCGTAATATAAGATTGTAAAGTTCACTACAAAAATTAAAGTAGTCCTGGAAACAAATAACTCATACAAAATCAATTAAAACACTGTCAATGACCTGAGACCAAACCTGATTTGTCTCAACTAATATTTTTTCTAGCCAAAAACAAATAACTATCGACATCTAATATCGACAGTCGACATTTTACCTTTCCGATTAGATACCCGTTTCGATAAAAATGTTCGCATCGTAAACAACGTGTAGGTTACCATGCGGGTCCGATTTTCACCTTTGACTAACATGCTGTTTCAGCTTTTGTCCCTCTTTTATCTTGAGAGCTATAGAAAAGAGTGATAATAGGGAAGATAGTTTACTTAGCTAGCTATTTGTCTAATCCATAGAAATATAAAATATATCTATGGTCTAATCAGTCGAATGGGGGATGGATTTACTGGTACCAATTATTTTAAATGCTAAGGTTAAAATTTCGTCGGTAAGAAGTGACTTAATGAAGGGGATAAAACATTAATTTCGTGTTTTTAAAATTCCTATAAAACCAAATGTTTAATATGGTTAAATCATTTATGCCTAGTTTCTGAGGTTTTAACCGACTTCAAAAAGGAGGAGGTTCTCAACTCGTCGGAACCTTTTTTTTTTTTTCTTATTTTTTTTTTATGTATGTTCCCCGATTACTCGAAGATGGCTGAACCGATATGGATTTATTAAATTTTATTCGAGAGGGTATACATCACAGTTAGTCCCATATAAAATTGATTAACTTTGCTTCGGTAGATTTTGATTAAGCTTCAATAATACGTATTTTTTCCCCACTTTTATATGGATGATTTTCTAGTTTGTTTTGCAGGTAGTGGTATAAGAATTTGTGTGTGGTAGGTACCACAACTAAAAAGTGAAAAATAAAAACATTTTTACAAAAAAATACAACCGACTTCCAAAAACAACATTACAAAGTGAAAAATAACTCTAATTTCGGAAGTCGGTGGCGAAAAACAAAAATACATTTAACTAGACACCGACTTCTGAAATTAAAGTTATTTTTCACTTTGTAGTGTTAAACTATTGAGAGTTTAAACTCCGTTTAAGAATTCTTCTGAAACCGGGCATTAGATTTTACATATGTGTTATTTGACTATTATTGTCTACGGTGTTGCTAAAACTGAAACATGATTACTACAAAGTAGTACCGTCTATTTTCTGTTTTTATACGATTATACGTAAACAGTTCCTTATTGTGCAGTAAAATTTGCTTTAAATGAAGGTATTTAAATATGTTAAGAACTTATTGAGCTAAAAATTGATTTTGTCATAAATCTACATTTAAACGAAGCGCGTTTAGTTCCGGTACCCGTGAGAGTCTTCTATCTTTCTCGCGTCAAACTAGACACCCATAACGCCGTTTCACTTACACACCGAGCAAACAAACAGACAATCTAAACAGTAGTGATGGGCCGGCTATCATCATAATCATCATCCACAACTCAACTATGCCAGCCTCATCCAGGTTTAGCCCGCGATGGCAACAATCTCGTCCGCCCATCTCGCCGCCGGACGATCGACATCTCGCCGGCTATAGCTTTTGCTAAACAGCTGCCAAGCTATATATAGTGACTAATTGGATATTGTGTTTAAGTTTCAATTTTTGTTCGTAGACTGAGACATTCATTAGTTAGATATGCGAAGTTTAATTTACTGTTGCATTAAAGTTAATGCGACAGTAAATTAACAGCCACCCTGTTTAAGGACTATTTTTACAATATTTCATAGACTTGAATATTATGCGGGTTGTTACTTCCCGTTTTTCTTCCTATTCACCATCGATTTAGCACGAGAACAGTCTTTTCGAATAACTAACATATCAGTACTTCTTGTCTCTACACCAAGAGTCTCCAAATGGCAGACCGCGGTCCGCATATGTTTACGTTAGTGCTGGTGCAGCCGAGCATTAAAATTTAAAACTCAAACTTAATAAAAAATAAAAATTCGAGTAATTAATTTAGCCTGCGCTTTGTTCATCTCAGACAGATAGTTCAAAGTAAAAAAATACGGTTTTCGCATTTACGTTGTTATTTTTGTTAATTTCATAATATTCTTTTTATTAACAGCACTTTTAAAAAAGAGCTGTGTATAATAAAATACCTAAAGATATTAAAGACTAACCGTTTAGAATATTTTAAACTTTTTTTACAAAATTACTAAGTATTACATAAATGTCATTACTCCGTAGCTGATTTTTTTGCCGATAATTTACGATACTTATAATTTATTTAGATCTGAAAGACTAAATTGTTTATATATTTATTAATTACTAATTAAATAATTATTTAAATGTAATATAAACATAACCTAAAAATAACAAAATTATATCCTAACATAACTGAAACTATTAAAAAACTAAAATATGGCATCGAAAAATTACTCCGCATCGTTGTCGGCTGGTAAAGTACCCAAGAGACTGGCGGCTTTGCCACGTTGTATGGCAATGCTAAGCCTCTGGCTAAGGAAAAAGCCAGCCCTTGCGTCACGGGAAGTGTCAACCAGCCGCTTGGAGATTTCGTTGAATAAACCATGAGCGCACGGACCCTACGGCCCAAGGGTTTCAACCCCAAACGGCTCGAAAATATAATTACCGATAAGGTTATTATACTTTCGCCTAAAAAGTGCCTATGTTCGACGACGGTAGTGCATTTATAATAGGTCTTTACCTATGAAATTGCCGTTTTGTATGAAAAAATTTAAACGAATTTTTTTCATGCATTTTTTATTTGTATTAATCGAAGTAATCACCCATGCAATCAATGCATCTTTGCCAACACAGTGGCAGTTTATTGATGCCCTTCTTAAAGAAATCAGCTGGACGGGAGGCAACAAATTCTTCAAAGGCATTTTGTACTGCCTCTCGGGTATTGAATTTTTTTCCCGCCAAGAAGTCATCCAAATTCTGGAAAAAGTAGTAGTCTGTAGGCGCAAGGTCTGGTGAGTAGGGCGGATGACGGAGAGCTTCCAACCCCAGTTCTTGCAACTTGGATACCGTCTGCTGTGCAGTATGAGGTCGCGCGTTGTCGTGCAGGAGCAGCGGAGACGAGCGATTGACCAATGCTGGTTGGAGATGTGCCAGCTTCTCCATCATTGTGTTCAGTTCTTCACAGTACACATCTGAAGTAATGCTCACCCCGTTTGGTAAGAAGCTGTGATGAATCACACCGGCGCTAGACCACCAAACAGTGACCATCACTTTTCTAGGGGTAAGTTTTCGTTTAGGGCATTGTTTAGGTGCTGAATCGGGATCCAAACAACTTGCTGAGCGCTTGCGGTTATCAAACAGAATCCATTTTTCATCGCAGGTAACAATGCGGTTCAAAATTCCTTCATTTGTGTGTCTGTTGAGCAGTGCAAGGCACGTCTCGACGCGTACTTCGCGCTGGCGATCATTGAGTTCGTGGGGCACCCATTTGTCAAGCTTTTTTACCTTGCCAATTTGACGCAAATGGACCAATATTGTTTTGACGCTAACGTCGAAAGCTGCTGCTAATTTAGCCGTAGATTGTGTATCATCAGCTTCCACAATCGGCTTTAAGTCGTCATTGTCGACCAAAGTCTTCGGACGACCGCGAGGTTCATTATTCAGGTCGAAATTTCCAGAACGGAAGCGAGCAAACCAATAACAAGTGGTGCGTTGGTTTGTAGTGTTAGCTCCGTAAACGTCGTTGATGTTGCGTGCCGCTTGTGCCGCGTTGCTGCCACGACGGTACTCATATTCCATAATTACTCGAATTTTTAACGTATCCATGATGACGAAAAAGATTGAAATGCGATGAAAATGTAACACTAATCAATAAACAAATGACTACTTTTGGAAAAAAAAATCCATATTTTTAAAATAAAATTAATTTGAAATTAGAATTCTTAGCCAAACAAAAATTATTTTGATTTGAAATGGCCAGTACTGCAGAACGGCAATTTCATAGGTAAAGACCTAATATTTATACCTTGTAAGTTAGTATATTTTGATATTTGTATTTGTTTTGTGTATTTACTTAGGTATAATATTTTTGCATGTCTCACCTTTAAGCAGGATGTACAAGGACTCACATTAATTGTAACATCTAATTAATTATAATACCTACATTATATGCAAATGAAGATACTCTATTCTATTCTATTACTTAATGAAAAATTGTTCAGGTTTGTTTTCGTTTTATTTCTTAATTGATATTTTTAATCTTGGTTGCTTATAATCGTCTACCAAACGGACCGCGACAA
The DNA here is from genome assembly GCA_946251885.1 of Cosmia pyralina. Lineage (NCBI taxonomy): Eukaryota > Metazoa > Arthropoda > Insecta > Lepidoptera > Noctuidae > Cosmia > Cosmia pyralina. Next base: position 17,111,893 of record OX276355.1, read on the forward strand.
TCATTTATTATTTTTTAAAACGGACCCCTAATGACACGAATTGGAGAGAGAGAGCAGGGATCTCCTGCTCTACACAATTCAAAAGTGCCCGAGAAAGTCTCATTGAATTAACAAAAAAAATAATTGCATTTTATTTAATGTAAGTAGCGTGGATAATAAGTTTTACCGGTTAAGCAAGTGGCTACTTCAGTTCCGTGCAATTAAATATGTCAGTATACAATAAACAAGTTTATTCTCACTGTACCAGAATTGACGGAACTGTCTCGAAATTAGGTCAACACGGAATTACTTCGTAGAATGTTAATGTAATACCGTACAAGAGTCGTACAGGCGTGAAATAGGACAAGCTTTCAGTCTTGTCTTATTTTCTACTTCCTAGACATACCTCCGACAAAGTACTGATAACGCCCGGTTCCTGAAGCCATAGCACGAACGCGCGACGTAAACTTAACGTAAATAAGAACGATATTATAATTGAAAATACTCGTTTCACACATAATATTTAGACTTTATTTATATATTTAGGTATTTTTGTGTACTTTATTGTACACCAGAAAATACATAACAGAAAAAATAAATTTAACACTACAAAACGTATAATGGGCGGCTTTATCGCTTTCAGCGATCTCTTCCAGGCAACCTTGAAATAGACAGTGATTGCGTGGATATAAAAATGTGTTTGTCATTGGTGCAAAATAATATATATACAGGTTGTTAGGTTAAACGAGGGACATATTTTAACGGAGTGTAGTATTCATGAAAATGAACAACATTTAACATGGAACTAACCCTGAAATATGAAAAAGAAAATTAGCTAAAACTCTACAAAGTCCAAAACCTACGCGATCAAAATGTAGGAGACAGCTGATTTTTTTTTTATATTTCAGGGTTAGTTCCATGGTAAAAGTTTTTCATTTTCATGAGTACTACACTCCGTTAAAATGTCCCTCGTTTAACCTAACATCCTGTATATAAAATACAATGTACTTTATTAAAGACACCGATATTATTAGATATAAATGCTATACAATAGATACATAAATACGTATATACCTAAGCAATGAAAATAAATGACAACTACTGATTATTACAGCTACGAAACAACGGGGTATTCCACTCAGAGCACTGATTTCAACAGCACTTGTCAGATCCGCACCTAAACTATTCCACTAACCGCACTGAAACAAACGACTTTATTAATTTTTAAGGGTGACCTAATACTAACTGTGAACATGTCGCAACAATTTAAACCAAAATGCTATAGGTAGGTATATCCTAGGGTAGGTATAGCATTATATCCTAGTTGTATTTTAGATTTAAAAATCGTTCAAATTCACGTTACAATTCCATAAATGTATTATTAGCGAAAGTTCTTGATGTTTTTTTAAAGAATTTAATGATTTAGATAAGTAGGTACTGATTACAATTTTTGCTGTCTATTTCTTACACACAATCAAATATTTCGTCACAAAAACACGAAGATGTTTACTTTGTAATTTAATTTGCAATTTAATTCTTCCGCCAAACAACTCAAAGAACCTAAAGCCATCTAAAACTCATTTGATTTTGTAACTCGAGTCGTAGTTTAAAAATTAAAGAAGTCTCAACACAAACGGCTCCCCGAGGGACAGTTAAATTAAATTAAAAACTAGGAACTGCAGCGAAACGTGACGTGCGATACTAGTGTCTACGTCTAAGCAAACAGAGGGTTGAAAGTCGGACTTAGAGCCGCATTTATACGCGTAGAGTTTCTCGACCGTCGAAGAGCTAGAATGTTCATACGAGACTTGTAAGACAATTTTCTGGATCTACGATTGTTAATTACATCCATGCTTACAATCACTGACATGAAAACTAGAAACACGGTTTTTTTATTATAGTCTGTTCCAAAGGTATCAGATGAAAATATAAACAAATGGATCAGAAAACAAACCTGTGGGTGCCAATTTGTAGTGCCACTTACAAATTGAGTGCTTTGATTTGATCATTTGAATTCTTACACCCGAAATTCTAATTTTATATTACGATAAATATGATTCCCCCAAGGTGGGCCGGTGACCTGGTGAAGGCTGCAGGAATCCGCTGGATGTGAGAAGCATTAAATAACCGGTCGAAGTGGCGGTGCTTGGGGAAGGCCTATGTCCAGCAGTGGACGTCTTTCGGCTGATAATATGATGATGATAAAGATAATTTAATTTGACAATTGAAGTTAATTTGATAACCTCAATTTTCGTAGACCATTTATTTTAATTACAATTTAATACTTTTTAATAATAATTATTGCAAAAAGTGGTGTAAGATATTGATTTATTTATTCAAAATTACGTAACTAACACATAAGACTACTGCAAGTACAAACTACTTACTAATATGAGTGGAAACCTTCTAAATACAGATGAATGTGTTACTAATTCCCTTTAGAGAGTGATTGCGTAAGAATTTAACATGAACCGGGTTTGTTTACATTTTCATCAGATACTTTGAGAACAGACCATACACAGACTCTAATGTCAGTTTTTAAAAGGCGAGGAGATTCCGACATTTGGAGACGTAAAAATCGAATAAACTGAGACACGAGCCCATTTCTTATCTTCTTTAAATAATCATCTATTCGAGATTTAGAAACTCTCCTCGTGTAAACGCGGCTTTATTTCAACGACTTCAACCCTTACGTGCTCATGGAGAGGGTTGAATGGTTAGTCTTTTTAATTGGATAGTACTTTATTTACGATGAGTACGTTGACTTTTCTTTGATTGGAAAAGGAATGGAAAAGTCTTGTTGTCAGAGGTTTGTCCCTTAGCAGGTAAGTACGTACAGATGGATTAAATTCTGTTTTAATTTTCAATTCAACCAGTTTTGCTTTGTAATTCTAATTTATGATCATCATTTCAGCCGAAAGACTCCAATTCTACTTATCATTTCATTCATCGGTCTCCTGCCCTTATCCCAATTTATTTGGGATCAGCGCAACATGTTCCTTCTGCAACATTTCTCTATTAGTCGTCATCTCGGTAGTCACCCACTTTCTTACCATATCATCTTTCACACAGTCCATCCATCATTTCTTTGGTCTTCCCCTACTCTTATAGCTATCGACATTCATACTCAAAACTTTCCTCACGATATTTTGCTCATTCCTCCGCATCACATGCCCACAACCGATTTCCGCACAAATTTTCAGTCGCCGGTGCCACTTCCAGACTTCCTCATTTCTTATTCTACCCATTCGTATAACACCACACGTCCCTCTTAGCTTTCTCATCTCAGCTGCATGCAATTGCCTTTCATTCATCCCTTTTGTGGTCCAATATTCTGATCCATACAAGACAGCAGGTCTAACCATTGTTTTACAAATCTTCCCTTTACGTATAAGAGGAAAGCGGGAGTCGCAGATTGTTCCCGTGACCTGCCGCCATTTCATCCACCCAACAAAAAACGAGAAACCGCGAGAACGAGCAAAGCGAGAACGAGCAAAGCGAAACGAGCAAAGCGAGTTTGAAAAATTTTTTGCATCCCCAGTTAGGCAGCGACGCTACCTGGTCGGAGTAGCTGGGTGAGTAGGCCCGCAGGGCCCAGGCCCAGGGCCTTGCCAGAATCAAAGTTCAACTTTCGAACAGGCCAGCTAGGTAAGCCCGGAAACATGCACATGAGTCAAGGTAATCCAAACACACCCACAATAGAGTGACTCAAACCACACGCTAGCAAACCGATCCGAAATTACCGACGAACAACCACGCGACATCAAATAACAATACACAATTATAGAAAAGGTAGAGTTAAGCTAACGTCCATCGTACCAATTTGACATTGACAGAGTCTTTATTACATACACAATATATTCGGGTGCATGATTCGGTACAGCTAGGCGCTAAAATCGAATATATATGTTCTGGAAAAAACCGATCGGCTTAGCTCGAATTGTGCCGAGTCGACCCGAACATGATACAACGAGGGTAGATGCCGAACGAAGTTTTCCGATCGGGATAACAAGAATGAAAGCCGAATATGTGTAGCAATTGCTTCGGTATCTTAACTGCATAACACTTTCATTCATAATCTGAATGATTTTGAAGGATAAGTATTGCTAATCCATTGCTTCATGTGTTCGAAAAAATTGTCTGCTCAACAACGTAAATAACGCAACGAATGTTGTTGGACTGTCAAAATTAATGCCATTGCTACTGTAAGTGTGTATTACCGCAATTACTCCGCTTTGGCTTTGTTGTTCAACAAAATTACTGCAGAATCGAATGTATTGACCGAAGCGTGTCCCACCACTGAAGTGCGTTGGGCTGTACCTATAAATAATTCGCAATACGTAATCAATCATCTTGCTAGTCTAACTGTATTCGCCATTTCCTCTGGCGAATAGCCATAGAAATTTCAAGTTCCGCCGACGTGTTTCGCTTTTAAAATGTATGCAGATAGTTTAAAGGCTAATTAATATTCGGTAGGCGGCTACTTCTGGAGGCCTTTTATGTAGACACTGAGTTTGTACGTCCGTTCATTTGCAACGTAAACAATCTAATCGTACTTCAATTTGAATGATTCATTATTTCGCGAGACATTTTAATTTGTTGACTTTTACATTTAAATTGAAATGGCTGTTAAAGAGTTCTTTGGGTTTGTAATGGAGGTGGATGACTTTTATTGATTTTTTGTGATAGTCTATTGTCCCGTTCGAGGTTGTTTGATAAAGCCATACTTTTGGTTTATTAATCTAATGCCCAGTTTCACCAACCCTAAGTAAAAGTTTACTGTTGGAATGCTAGGCTTAACAGCGCCGAGAGTTGAAAATCCAACAGAGAAATAATATTTAGGGATTCATGTCACTTAGGGTTGGGAAAACGGGCATAAGTACCTACGGATCTTTAGCTTGAATTTAGACTTATGAAAATGCGTTCAGTTAAAATATAATTATAGGTAAGATGGAAATATCATCATTCTCCTGCCCTAATCCCAATTTATTTGGGGTCGGCGCAGCATGTCTTCTTCTTCCATATTTCTCTATTAGACGTCATCTCGGCAGTCGCTCCCTTTCTAGCCATATCATGTTTCACACAGTCCATCCATCGTTTCTTTGGTATTCCCTCACTCGCATAGCTATCTTGTATAAATATATGATTAAGATTTATTTTCCAATAAGTAGCTTGTTGAAAATATTTCAAATATTTTTTTAACAATACGTCATGATTTATTGTGTTTCTAAAGCCGGGTCTCCTGCGCGTGTCTTTTCGAAACTTTACCCAAAAAACCTTACACATATTCATTTGTTTTCTTAGACAAGCTGTCTTTTGCGTATTCAAATAGAGGCGTGACTTATATAGCCACGCCTCTTTGTTTCGAGTTTCGAAAAGTCACGCGCAAGAGACCAGACTTCATAGAGATAGAAACGCCAGCGAAACAAACTAGGAACACACATCAGCATAGCACATCTGTAAACACTCGAACAGCACCTGACAATGTCACATGACAAAAGTCACATGGAGTTGCTACAGGAAACACGACTTAAGATTTACCGCTTCCTAATTTGGAAGTGTAACCTCAGATCATGCTGGATGCTTAAACTAGGACCAAAGTTTGATTGAGGCCTGATTTATGTGGTTACTTTGGAGAATTTATGAGTAAAGTTTATAGTTAGTTTTCGAGGAATAGTTTTATGATAAAAGGGAAAAAATAAAAGCGATGTCCGTTACTCACGATACACTCGAAAAGTTTTGATGTTTTAAAAACTATTGATTTATTTAATAGACTGTCGGATAGACTCAGGTGTCTGTTACCATTTTGGAGATTGCTAAGCGTGTAAATCAACTACTAAAGCGAAAACATAATTGAATTTAAGTCCTAGAAACACTTTTATAAATAAAGAAATTGTAGAAAATCATAGATGATATGAAAATATACCTACTCGTACGTAACATCAGGTAATGGAAATCACTGAGGCACGCTATTTCAACATCGTGTGAAATCCTGAAATCAAATTATTTAATTTTGTAGTTCAGTCAGTAATGCGAGACATACAGGTTTTTGACCAAAAAGTTGTAATGAAACGGAAATCCTTCAAAAATACCTATGTATTTACAGCAAAAATCCGAAACTTACTTGCAATTAATTAAAATTTTTGGTTTAACAATGACGCAGAGAGCACGAGAATGGGGAGGCACCAACTTATAGAAACCAAACTAGAGCCTATTTAGAAACCAAACTAGTCTATGTAAAGTCTATTTAGTTACATTTGTTGTAGCCTAAAATATTCTAAATTTTGTTTCCCTTAGGATTGGAGATGCCTACCACTGGTTTTACGATTGTGGCTCACTCAAATTGTCTCTTATTCACACAGTATTATTTGTAGCCCATTCCGTGGAAACTGCCCCTTTTTGCACCACGGGCCCAAAGTGCACTGGACGTACTGTACCACAAAATAGATAAAACCTGTTTTATTTGTTCTGTGACCTGAACCATCATCTCACGGGGAGCGGTCGCTGGTGAATCGGGCCTTAATAGCATTACCAATCGGCGTATTAACCACTTCGCGAGATTATTTTAATTCACCCAACCGTCATGATAATTAAAACACACTTAAAAGCCATTACTCCATTAATACTAAAATTAGACATTTCAACAAACCTTTTTTACAGTCCGTTCAATCGAGTTTGACTTCTTTTGCGTTGGTGGCATGACAAATGGCAGCTGCAGTAAACAGTTGGTATTGTAACCACTTTTTTGCCTTATCCTTAAGCCTACGGAATAGAAGTCAAAATCGGTTGAACGGACTGTAAAAAAGGTTTGTTGAAATGTCTAATCTTATTGTAAATGGAGTTTAGGTAATTCAAGTATAGGATGCTTAAGGAGTATCTGCTATGGTCAATAACAGGGACTGCCCTGGCAGTAACTTTGTACTAACATCCGATGATCCGGATCGGTGTTTTTTCTCATAAAATAACCCAAATCTAATATTGTAGTTCGTCCTAGTCCTTGTTTATGAGGTATATTATATCTCAATAAACAAAGAAAAACAAACAACTGCAACAGTATCTTATATGACCCAGCGCCACTCGGTCCTAAGCGTTTAATAGCCTGAAACTCGATATCTCTACTCAATATACGTTAACCGTGGGTTTGTGTAGTAGGCGCCATTTTGTGTTTCGTAGGTACAAACCAGACGGCAGCGCAGACGTCAAAAGTTATTCGCTTAGCTTGGGTATTCAGTCAAAAGTTTTGAGTCGAGACAACGCTAATCACAGTTCAGAATCTTGCATAAATTGTTGATGACTAGACATTATTCAAGTTTATGTATTTTAATGCAGTACAGCTTAGTAGAAAGTATCCTTAAAGTAACATTAAAAACGTTAAAAGCCATTACTCTATTTATAATAAAATTAGACATTTCAACAAACCTTTTTTACAGTCCGTTCAATCGAGTTTGACTTCTTTTGCGTTGGTGGCATGACAAATGGCAGCTGCAGTAAACAGTTGGTATTGTAACCACTTTTTTGCCTTATCCTTAAGCCTACGGAATAGAAGTCAAAATCGGTTGAACGTTTACTTTTAACGTTTTATATGGCTTTTTACCCGACTGCACTAGAAGGAGGGTTATATTATTAGAGAGTATGTACCGTAAGGGCGGGTTACTTTGAGTCTAGGGCATAACTTTGGCCCAAATCGAGACAACTGTATAAACTGCCCGAAGTGTCACAACCACACAACCGAACGTCGTATGTCCTTCGGTAACTATTAGATGGTGATATAGATGCGTACTTGCGGTACCTTGTGTGGATTTAATGACAGTAAACATCTGTCTCGATTTGGGCCAAAGTTATGCCCTAGAGTCAAAGTAACCCGCATTTACTATATGTATGTATAATTGTTTGGCACGCTCTGCGGCCTGAACGGCTCGATGGATTTTAGCTTGAGAGGTGTCGTTAGATTCGTTCTTACTGTGAGAGTGACACTGGGTATATCAAAATAAAAAAAAAAAACAAAATGGCGGACTTTTGGCGCCAAATTATGTCTTAAAAAATTTTTTTTTTCTCAAAACCTGTCGAGTGGAGTATCAAAATAAAGGGTTTTAAAAGGTGATTAAAAAAATATAGACAACTTATATGGTTAGAAGTAATCGTAAAAAACACGTACCAAGAAATCCCCTGCGAAATCTTTAATTCACATTTGTAAACTAAAAAGATATAAATAAAAAAAAGTAATTAAAAAAATTAAAAAACCCGACTGTGGTAATTACTTTTGTTTTTCTAGACTTGACTCGATTAAGTCGGCTTGCCTAAACAATGCCTTTGATGACCTTCGTAATTACTACGTTGTAATTGACTGAAAGGCCGATTTCTTATGAAAAGGTAGTTGTTATATTTTCCTCAAAAATGAGGGTACTTAATGTGTTTAGGTACCGAAGAGTCTAGCCGCATGGGAAAAGAAGTTTCATCACAGAAGATCATCGGTGCTTCAAATCGATACAACAATTTAATTTTACAGGGTCGTGATTTCATTATCAAATCAACCAGGACTTCCGAACTTCTGTTGAAATTTAAATAATCGTATTAAGAATCGTCTTATGGAATTAATTCATTGACAATTTTCCGCGTAATTGAAATACTAATTGCTTTTCAACCACAACTGAAATAAAGTTAAAAACTTGTGATTAAAAGTCAATTAAATAGGAAGGCTTACGAATTAACTACATCTATCGCATGGGTCGATCGATCAGGTTAAGCTACGTTTGCCTCGGTCGGCCCGTGGATGGGTGACCATCTTTACATACCGAGACCCCCCGTGCCTCGGAAAGCACGTCAAACCGTTGGTCCTGCTGTTTTCAATTTGACGATCCTAATATTGTTTCGTTTTGAACATTGATCATGCTGGAAAGATTCTCATAAGTTAAATCTGTAGTGAAGTCAAATGATTATTGATTGAGTTACTGCAGCTTAATTCAGCATACTCAATCTAGGAGGTATTTCATTTTAACCATAAGAATGGAAGGTGTATAAGTACACTTTAAGGTAAGTATTAAATCTTGGAGAAGAGTCATTGAATCCAGCCATTTGCGTGGGTTGCCGTCCTAATTGGTTCACGTAGAAAAGAAAAAAGCAGGTCTATTGTACGGTTTTTTAACCTTTTCATCTGATTTTGCGTCAAGGGAATAGAGAATGAACTTGCCGAGTTATTTTCGGAAAGTTTTAGTTCAGGCTTTGTAACGAAGCCATTTTTAGGGTTTGGTCGTCAACAAGGAACTCTTATAGTTTCGCCATGTCGGTCTGTCTGTCTGTCTGCACATGGCATAGCTCAGAAACTCATATACATATTATACATATTAATGGCGCCGCCAAAGTGGTACTTAAAATAAAATCATGAAAAAAAAAACATTCCCACTTTAGGAGGGTACCTATCCCTTGCACGTAAAGTAGGGATGATCTTTTTTTCTCTTCTATTCCATGTTGTGGGGCATGTTGTTAGGCAGCTCAAAAATATTGCGGGTCTGTAAAACCATTTTTCGATTTAGGGATCCGTGTGCGTAATATTAAGCTTTAGAGTGTAAATAATTTTGAGTGGAAGTAATTTTTGTTAGAGTCAAGTGATCAGGGTGTGGTACAGAACATCAAACCGAATATCTTTCTATACGGGACCTACATCGTAATCGCGAAAAAATAATCAGCCATCCCATACATTTGCGTCGAGTAATCAAGTTTTCCATGGGACAGTTGAATTTTTTTTCGCGATTACGATGTTGGTGCCATGGAAAAAGGTGGACGGTTTGATTGTCTATACCACATCTTTTTTGACGAGGATGCAAAACGAACGACACGTTGTATATATCTCAACTTGTGTTTAAAGGTGTAAACGTGGGGTACGATTATCGATTAATTCAATGATTGCAAATAACTATAGCTCTCAGATCACGTTCTTGTATAATCGTGTTGTTTCACAAAATATCGCGCTGAACAACCAACCAACTTTACAAACAACCAACGGTGTTCAGTTGCTCGCAAATCTTTGGTAAATATTTGTTTCCTGTAGGCCTCGGATCGTTGTTATAAATTAGTTGTTGTGATTATGGTGAGTAATATATGAAATATTTTTGTGAGCCTCAAATAATTCGCATTTTAATTTCATAAAGTATTAAATAGCCAATTAACTGCGACCAATTTGGATGTAGTGGTTTAGAACTTTGTCTACACCTTACCTTACCGATTTTGATGTAGTGGTTAGAACTTTGTCTACACCTTACCTTACCGATTTGGATGAAGTGGTTAGACTTTGTCTACACCATACCTTACCGATTTGGATGTAGTGGTTAGAACTTTGTCTACTCCTTACCTTACCGATTTGGATGTAGTGGTTAGAACTTTGCCTACACCTTACCTTACCGATTTAAATGAAATGGTTAGAACTTTGTCTACACTTTACTTTACCGATTTGGTTGGGGTGCCCTACCACTTTAAAAATAGGCCAGAAAGCTAATACGAGGCTCATTTATTATAAAAAAAAGCATACATCTTTATAAGCATAAAACGTTTTTAGAGGCTCATTTATGTAAGAAACACAATAAAACACCGCACACACATTAGAAGCAAAATATATTTTTGCAGAATCAATCATGTATTTTCCCTTTATTGTTTCCCTTTACTGTTTGAAATAAAAACTCGTAGTACGCACGGCTACACATCAAGATAAACATTTCCAGTTTACACTGACCCTCTCATTGTTAGAAAATCCTATACAATGCGAGATCAGCTTATACTGAAAATTATAGCTTGATCTGTAGCCGTGCAGTAGTGGCCCAGTGGTAACATCCCCCAAACTTACCGAGTGGGTCGTGGGATCGAACCCAGACAGGCGCTTTACTTTGTGTAAATAATTTCATCACCTCTCAAAACGGTGAAGGAAAACATCGTGAGGAAACCGACATGTCCTAAAACCAAAAATCCGAAGACATGTGACATCTACCAACCCGCACTGGCCCGCGTGTAGATAACAGCCCACTCACTCTCACAGAGAGGAGGACTGTGTCCCAGCAGTGGGATCGCTATATATAGGCTGATTATGCTTAATGCTAAGAGGAATAGATTTCACGTGAAGGTATTGTAAATAAAAATTCATTGCTTCTACGCATCAGGTTTCCGCGCTTAGCTACCGAAGGCGTTCGCCTACTTAAATTTTATTCAGTTGGTATAGATACCCAGAAAGGTGAATGGAGAAACTGCATGTAATTTGGGACTCGGGTATAGGGGTAGCGTGGATAATGGAAACTTGTAAATAGTTTAAGAACTATATAAAACTAACAAAAATTGACTCATTTCGTAAAGGTTTAGGGGGGTGAAAACGTTATCGCCCGAAACAATTTCAAAAAGGAAATGTAGGTAATTGCCTCCAAGACTTGCAACTCTCTCTATCACGCCCGGAGGGAGGCAGAGCAAGCGGTATAAAACAGATAGAATTTTTGAAAATACAGAGGTTAGTATATTGTTATTTTAATTAATGAAATAGGTTTAAGTTGTTATTTTTGTACTACATCTCATTTTAATCCTGAATAAAAGTACTGCCTAAAGGTACAAAAAAGTTACTTAAGTTGGACACGGAATACATAATATTACAAGTACAGAAGCAAAATCATTAGCGACTCTTGCTACGACACAATAAAGTGCAATTCAGGTCGCACAGCGTTAATTACCTACAGTTATATTTACCTAGAAGTTGCCTCTCTATCGCGTAACTCTTATACCTTGCGACTCGTTAAGGTTGTCTTCTTTTACGACGGAGCCCGTGAGTGAGTATTGAACTAACGTGCGAGTTGGCCGGTGCGCGGCAGCCCACACTGAATTAGCCCGACAGGTCGAGCCCGCCACGTACTTGTAGCTTCATACCTAAAATGCGGAGTGCACCTGGCCTGCCTTGGATAAACTTTTTTTTTAATTTGGTGTGCCTAGTCACCTAGTATGATAATGCAATTGACTTACGACTGACTCAAGCGGAATGGACTAATCATTTCGAAACGTCATAATATAATTATTCACATTCACACACCTATAAGTGAAGCTTCCTAATGAATACGTGGAAGTCCGTCAAAGTAATCCAACCCGTCATTAGTCATCAAACATTATCATTAACACACCGTTTAACGCGCTAATATGCGTTAATGTTACGTTTGATGGGTGAGTCATCCAAGATTAATGTTTCCGTAGCCATTCAATATCCCGTAGTTTAGTGACCCGCATGGAAACACTAAAACAGAAAGCCTTTGATCGAACCAATCTGGATTAAACCAAACAATCTAACTGGCGATCTAAAAAAAAATATCAGAAAACGATTCGTGTTCTTATCAGCAGTATGCCAACGACCGCATACAAATCCTCATGGTTCATTGTTTGCGAAAGTTCCTTCAAATCGAAGCACATAAGCCGTGAACATACCACGGCGAACGAAGGGCCGCCGGCATCGCCTTTGTGCTAATATTTAACCGCGAGTCATCTCGTTATAAGGCGTCAACCTCTTTCGAGTACAGCTGGCGAAAGAGATTAGTATACAGCTAGTAATAGTGTCAAAAGTCCCTGGAGATTTTAATACTCCCAAGAGTCTAGGGTGAGGGGAATTTTAAATATTTTGTAAAAACATGTCAATGCCACTACAGAACACAGTCCTTCAATATACAGGATTTTTCTACTATACATCCACCCAGGCAAAACCGTGAGCAAAAGCTAGCTATTAAATAAATGATTAATCCTTACTTACTAACGTACTTTAGTGAACCTTTGGACATACTGAGATACTACCGTTGCTTGATCTGAAGTTGCTGCCTTAGTGACTTGCTAACATTGTTATTGCATTAATTGTTACAGTCACACACCACGTCATGAATATGGTACAGTCAACAGCAAAAGTAGATGATCAAAATCAGAAATTCAATACTAATGAATGGAATTCGCGTCAGAACTGTGTGGCGTCGAAATGATTCAAAAGTATGTGATTGTAAATTATACCAAACATTTACTACTAGTACAGCTGCCATGTATTCGTGATCAGTTTTGATTAGTATTGAATTTCTGATTTTGATCATCTACTTTTGCTGTAGACTGTACCTCATTTCACTGACAACCCGTAACGACTGTCAAAGATCCATGAATGACAGCCGGGACCAACAGCCAACCAACAGGAAGGGTAGTGGTAGTAAAGACGGTCAACCGTCCACAGACCAACCACGGTAAGCGTAGCTTAACTTGATGGATCGACCCGTATGGCTGTTATTATTTGACCTCAAGGCCCATGTGATCATCATCTGTCATCATGAATAATATGTGGTAAGTACCTACATGTCGAAATATCATGAACATTACACAGATTTAATTCAAGACAAAATTGAATAAGCTGTGCTGGCCTTAATGCATTTAGTGAGAGTGGATTTTACTGAAGCACTAATTTATTACATAATTGAGTGGGAGGCTTGTGCACAACAAACTGCACATGAAGTCTTTGAAATGTTGTTTATTTATGTAAGACTAGCTTTTGCCCGCGGCTTCGCCCGCGTGTATGTCGGGAAATATCCCACGGGAACGTACAACCGGGAAATCCGTCCTTATTCTTGTCTATATTATAAAGAGAACCTCTGTGCCAAATTTCAGCTTAGTCCAAGGGTTTGGGGTGGGCGTTGATGAGTCAGTCAGTCAGGACTTATTTTTAAGGTTCCGTAGCCAAATGGCAAGAACGGAACCCTTATGGATTCGTCATCTCTGTCTGTCTGTCTGTCCGTCCATATGTCACAGCCACTTTTTTCCGAAACTATAAGAATTATACTGTTGAAACTTGGTAAGTAGATGTATTCTGTGAACCGCATTAAGATTTTCACACAAAAATAGAAAAAAAAAACACAATAAATTTTGGGGGTTCCCCAATACTTAGAACTGAAACTCAATTTTTTTTTTTTTTCATCAAACCCATACGTTTGGGGTATCTATGGATAGGTCTTCAAAAATAATATTGAGGTTTCTAATATATTTTTTTTCTAAACTGAACAGTTTGCGCGAGAGACACTTCCAAAGTGGTAAAATGTTTGTCCCCCCCTGTAACTTCTAAAATAAGAGAATGATAAAACTAAAAAATGTATATAATGTATATTACCATGTAAACTTCCACCGAAAATTGGTTTGAATGAGATCTAGTAAGTAGTTTTTTTTTAATACGTCATAAATCGTAAGCCGCAATTTACCTTTCATTCAATCAACTCAATTATTAAAACATCGATCAAAATTACAAGAAGTTTTATAATTATTATGTTACTTGCTGCTATGGAACCCTTCATATGGCTTTTTTTATTTATATAACAGAAGATCTTTTATGACATTTTTAAAAGTAAATATTTTGGTCAATATTTTAAAACTAGATGGAACCGGCATTTCCTTTCTTTGACGATGATGCTGGTGAATGCCTATTAAATGTCTGTTTTTGCCTGTACACTTAAGAGTTTTGCCGCTTGTACATTGAAAACTCCTGCGTAGCCACTTGCAAGCAAATTGCTTTTATAGGCCTTTCCTGTTATTTGAACAGGGTGGGAACGTGAAGTGTCATTTTAGGGGGTGGCGTTAATTTTGTGGCTTAATTTTGACAAACATTCCACAATGTTAGTAAAATTAACATATTATTTGCGCGTGGCTTCGCCCGCGTGCATGTCGGTAAATATTCCACGGGAAAATATATTATAAATTAGTTGTGTGTGTGTGTGTGTTTCATCCAAATCCGTTCAGCCATTTTTCCGCCAATCCGGCACCCTAATTGCGTAACACATTATCAATCAGAGTTTGAATCATTTTGAAACAAATTGCTAATCCATTGCTTCATATGTTCGAAAAATTTGTCTGCTCGACAACGTAAATAACGCGATGAATGTTGTTGAACTGTCAAAATGAAACCAACTCCGATTGATAATGTGTTACGCAATTAGGGTGCAGAACTTACATCTAGACAAAAGGAAAAAAAAATGTAAAAACTATATTTTCGGCATCAGACTCGTTTTCACACCTCGTAGCAATTACTTTTTTTTTCAAAAATATTCAATGTAGCTACAGTCTTGACTTCGTTACTATTTTATTATAATTAGTATGTATGATGTGTCGACAAATGTCTTTATTTTCAGTGTTACTTCACTAAGGCGAAAGCGGCAGGGTAGCCCGCGAAATTCAAAATTTCGCGGGCAGTCGCAATTTCGCCATTTCAAGTCAGTATTAGGTTGTATGTTGATCTAAACATGATTCGCGGCCGTATTAAATATTTATTTATAGAATTTAAAATCATAAAAATCATGAGATGAAATCATGAGATTTGAGGCCAATTCTAACTTATGGAGTTGTATTGCTGATTCTAGTGATTATAATTCTGTAAAGCCATATTAGTTATGGCCGTGAATCATATTTTAATCAACATACAACCTGCCACTGACCTGCAAATTGCAAAAAATGTAAGAAAATTTGAATTTCGCGGGCTACCTTAGCGCATCCTCCTTAATGTGTCATCTTTTCACTTCGAAGTAAAATTCTAGAATCCTTTCAAATATGCAGATATGTACTTACGTGTGACGAACGCCTCAATGCTGCTCGGATCAAAACTAAATCACTCAATTAAAAAGTCGAATCAATCAAATATTTTCACATGATCCTATGCAAAGGGAATCGACCTTCGTATTGTTTATTCAATTTTATCTACGAATATTTTTCCACCGCTTTTGTACGTGGTCTCATTTCTATTTACCCTACGTAAATTCGGTATGAAAAGAGCCTTTTTTTCTGTTTACGACAAATATCTCAGCTTATTGTGCTTCTCCAATAATCGGGGTGTAAATTTGGTCTAGTTTAAGTTATTGAAGAATCATAGGCCGTCGAAGGCGTTGGAAAGCCTCCCACAAAGGCCGCAGGAATCCGCTGGATGTGAGAGGCATATGGAGCCGGTCGAAATGGTGGTGCTTGGAGGAGACCTACTCGTACGTCCAGAAGTAGACGTCTTTCGGCTGATGAGGCCGTCGAAGCAGAACACTGTTCTTTACATGAGACTGCGCAGACCGCGCTTTAGAAGATATGGCGCACAGCAGCTAGCAAGTCAGATATATCGAAGACATATAAGTAGGAAGATGACTGACGAAAGTAATATTACTTATTATTGAATAAATACTTAATGTAATTTCAAAGAAGGCACAGAACATGAATGAGATAATCTTAAAAATCTGTAAAATCGATGGAAATATGGAGAAGCTACACGCTTTAAAAGTTTTTGGACGGGATCATTCCCGTCCTTATCGTGCGGTACGGACAATTTATATCGCTAGTATGAAGGTACATAGTCGTGACGTCACTTCTGTGATAGTGCCGTCTATGTCTAGCCGTTATACATTGGCAATTTTTAAGCTTTTACACTTTTTTTATTATTCAAATCAAATCAATCATTATTTCAGACAATGTTACACATTGCAATATGTACTATATTTATTTATTTATTTGAAAACATTATTTTACTAAAAGGTAACATAACTAAAACTATTAAAAAACTAAAATATGGCGTCGAAAAATTCCTCCGCATCGCTGTCGACTGGTAAAGTACCCAAGAGACTGGCGGCATTGCCACGTTGTATGGCAATGCTAAGCCGCTGGCCAAGGTAAAAGCCAGCCCTTGGATCACGGCAAGTGTCAACCAGCCGTTTGGAGATTTCGTTGAACAAACTATGTGCACTCGGACCCCACGGCCCAAGGGTTTCAACCCCAAACGGCTCAAAAATATAATTACCGATAAAGTTATTATACTTCCGCCGCTTGAGGTTTTCCGCAGCGGCAGCAGATACTATTGATGTCCATAATATCACAGAGAATAGAATGATTTAAGAATAATATTATGATACACTGATTATAACATTAAATTAACAGATTATACTTTTCAAAAAGGTACGATCAGCAACAGAAGTCGGTTACACTGCTACTTTTTAAAATCATCTAAATTAACACAAAATGATACGATAACCTGCTTTTTAGCATTTCATTTATTAGATAAGAGTTAATTTTCTTTAAAATTTACACCTGTTCATTACACATTAAGATTTAGAAAACTCAAGTGTTAACCGACTTTTGTTGCTGACTGTACACTACAGACTAAGGTTAACATAACAATGAAATCAGTCACATATTTTGTAGATGGAAATACTGACTATTAATATTATTTGCACTATTTGCAAACAATATTTTTTAGAGTTTAAAATAAATAAAAAATGTCGTCATCTCAAATGCTTTTGATAATATTCCTTACTTCGCATTAATATTCAAGTTGGGTCTTTAAAAGTAACTTTCTTTGAAATATAACATTATTTTTCCACACAAACAAACAATAGTTTATCAAAAAGGAGTTTAAAAGAGCCATTGCAAGCGGCAACCGAGCTTGAAAGTTTTAAAAATACACTTAGATCGAGTGCAATTTAAAACTTTGTATCATGCAAACGTGCAGTTTCAGCCAAAACAAATTTAGTAAACATTGTTTTAATAACTTAGATTGTCCTCAATACAATTTATATACTTGACAGCGCTACGAGTATCGCCGTCTAGTTTTTTTTAAGAAGTTACTGGAATCACCGAAAAGGTCTGATAAGAGTGACACTGGCTGGTGACGGTCACTCTAGCAGAGCATTGGTCGTCACCTTAGTGGTTGCGTGGCGGCATGGTGGCGGCTGTCTTCTGATGACATGATGTCAGGAGAGCCGCTGTCGCACAGAACCACAAGAACACTGTTCTCCCTAGTATTTATTATTGTACCCTTTGACACAATAATACTTCCAATCTGCCTAGCTTTTTCTCAACTATGTTGGGGTCGGCTTCCAGTCTAACCGGATGCAGCTGAATACCAGTATTTTACATGGAGTGCCTGCCTATCTGCCCTCCACAACCCAGTAACTGGGTAATACGATAACCCTTGGTAAGACTGGTTTTCAGACTTTCGGGCTTCTGACGACCCGTAACGACCAACGGCTTAACGTGCTTTCCGAGGCATGGAGGAGTCTCGGTATGTAAAGATGGTCACCCATCCACGGATCAACCCCGGCAAGCGTAGTCGACCCGTGCGGCTGTTATTACTTAGCTGTTATTGTTGTTGCTGTTGTTATTACTCCCAAAGAGTATAATAATAAATTTACTCCTTATCGGAGCGCTGTCGTACTACGTCCACGACGAACTGCTATATTCCGGCACGATCCTGGTAATATTGAAGATACGATGACCACCTTCTAGTAAAGGCTCTCCGGCGCCGTTATACAGGGTGTCCGGTAAATGGTGAATAATCTTGAAATAGCATATAATAGACCTTATGGCCATTCTAAAAAAATACAAAAAAAATATGTATACCAACGTAGTAGTCCTACTTACGATTTTTTTAGAAATGAATACTATAACTTTTTTTACATTCTTCTTCACCACGACCACAAATTAATGAATTCCATCGGTTATTTGTTGTTAGGATATTGTACGAAGACTAGCCGACAGAGAGGCAGTAAATAGTGTGACTAGAAATACACAGTTTTTTTTTATCATGGATATAAATTTTTAGATCGGCAATAGGGTCAATTATTTCACCCTGTGTTGTGCCCATTTCCCACTTACAACTGAAGATTGTAGGTACGCGCAACAAAAATAATAAGCTCTGCTGTAGGATAAATAGATAAACCATTTAATTGCTGCACACAAAAGAAACCTTCTACATTATGTGCGATTTAAGGCCCACTGACGTGTTTTTTTTGTGACTTTACAAGTTATTGCGTATGCGTAAAGATCATTTTCGCCTATAAATATTGATGATGTTGAATGCGCACTCAGTTCGGATCGTGATCAGTTTTACACGATGCACATCTAAGTTGTGTCGAACTGCAGTAGGTAAGTACAGGTCCAAGCATGCAGATGCGTTTCTACCAAATCGATATTAATTAAACCTACACCGGTTTCAACATTTGGTATCGCACACATGACTTGACTATATTATAAAGATACTACAATAAGTAGGTATTCTTCAAGTCACATTTACACGATGCAAGTTTCTTGCCTGAGGCATATAACCCTGTTTAAGGGCTATTCTAGGAACCTGTCTTGTGTGTGCCACATCCCTGTCACGTCCCAGGCACGGCTCTGATATGTGTGGATAGACCTTGACTGTTTGTTCACCGCACCGAAAACGGGACATCAACGACTAACAAGATTATTCGGCCATAGTAAATGTTACTGTCGCTACTTCGGACCCGTCATCTCGTTCTCGTTGACCTCCCGTTCACGCTGCGGTGGACAAACAGTGTAATGCTGGGGCCACACCAACGGTTAAAGCCATTGCCATAAAAAACACGGTAATTGTTCCATAATTATCGCGATAAATTGAGTGGCCACATTTGAGCGGTCAACGTCAATGCTCATTTAATTTGGCGAACGTCAATCAGCAATGCGAATGCCGTTGTCAAATTATCGCGATAAGATGAGGCTACACCTACGGCCTACGTCCATCATCGCGATAATCAACGGCTTTCCCGTTGGTGTAGCCCCAGTAATAGATGGTGTAAATTTTATCTTTGTTTCAACTTAAGGTACCCGTGTTAATAAAAAGAAGAAAGAAATACTGTTTATTCACATGAAAGTGACATTACATAGTTATCTTATATCTAGGCTTAAAAATTAAAAGAAAACGGAAATTTGCGTCACTTCCGCGCGAAACGGCTAACGCTCAGCATAATGCCGTGGCCCGTGCACGAAGGCTCGAATCACGGCGCTGGTTTGGTTAAATCAGGCTCTCCGAGTCATTATGTATCCACGTACCATGAATCAGGAATGCAAATCAGATTCACGAATTTTTGATGACGTTACCTAATTAAGAGAGCCTTGCAGTGTATTAGTAATCATGCATTGTTCTTATAAATATGTGATAGTTAAACCGAACTCCTTTAGGTAACTATTCGGCGTCAGGGTTTTTTTATGTCTTACTTAGATTAAGGAAAACATTTTTCTCCATTTTTCCTCAAAAATCTACTCCGAAACAATTCTATATATGTATAATTTTTCAGGCTTTTCAAGAGAGCCTTAAAGTAGGTAAGTTCTCCAAAAAAGCCTCTTGGCCTTATTAGTTAGTTTTAAGGTTTTATGTAGGTTTATGGTGGGCTGTGATGGGGCTGCTGCCTGCAGGTGTGGAAAACCTCAAACGGCGCAAATACTCCAATCTTTTTATGATTTATCCAATCTTATTTGAACTTATAATGTTTGAGCCGTTTGGGGTTGAAACACAAGAGCCATGGGGTCCAAGTGCCCTCTTAGTTTTTCAAGACATCGCCAAACGGTTGGTCGACTCTTCACGTGACCAGACTGCTGGCCTATTTTTGGTCAAAGATTGCCAAAGCCGAGGTCCGTACCCCACAGGGGGTGCCCTTAGTGCGCAGTCGTTTAGTTTATAAGTTTAGTTAGTATATTATGCCCCCTGCCTGCAGGCTTTTGAGCTCGCTTAAAGGCACCCACAGGAAAGTCCGGTTAAGTAGTCGATACCTCTCATGGTCACACTACGAGATGCCAATTAAAAAAAAAAAATATTGCCATACAATACAACTTGGCAATGCTGTCAGTATTTTGGGCATTTTTCCTGTTAACAGCGAAGCGGATTAATTTTTTGATGCCCAATGATTATTTAAATAAAAGTTTGTGCTTTCAAGTAAAACGACTCCAGTAAGTACAATACTTGTAATTTATGAATTGTTAGGGGGCCTGGTGACCTGACTTATAGGTTTTTTGTAAAACATAGTTTATGCACCAGTCTTCCACGAATTAAGTGCGTAATTGTATTTGTAGCCTTTTTTTAATTTTAAGCTGTAATTTGTGGAAAGAAAACAAAATATATTCTATTCTATTTCCCCTCCTTTTTCATTAGAGTTCTGTAACTCAAAAGGAAAAACTGAACTCTTACAAGATCCGATACGATCCGATCCGATCCGATCTCTCTTCTTTCTTATCCGTCTGTCTGTCTTTTGTGAGTCTGTTAAACCCTTTTTCTCAGGAACACGTAAAGGTATCAAGTTGAAATTAATAACAAATACGTAGGCCTAGATCCCTTCGAGCTCTAAAAGCTAAAATCATGTTGCCAAGAAGCAAGGTCTCACAGTGCAAATAAAAGAACAAATCCAAAAATTTTAATCTTGTTTCATACTTTTTAGAGCGTGATTTTTCAGTAGTCGGGTTTTAGTTCTTGAATTCCCTTTTTTTAAATGATGTAAGTAAATACATATTATCTTGAAAATAGAATTAAATAAATGATATTCATATTAAATGTTTTAGTTACTATGTAATATTATTTTAATTGAATTTTCCTAAAACATCTGAGAACATTAGCGAAAAGCGAACCGTGTAATTAATTACTCCGCATTTCATGTATTAGGAACATCGCACAGATGGAGAGACATTAAATCTATACTATATCATAAATATAGTAATACTACATCCATGATCTATCAAATACTGTCAAAGAGTCGGTCAGTTAGTCAGTTTAAAGGAGGTTTCACACCGGCGAGCCGAGACGTGGAAACGGTGGGCGAAAATTGAAATCTTGCTGACCCTTTCCTACACCGAAAGCGTAATACGACATTTGTGTATCCGTTTTCCAAATAAATAAATACTTTATTCGTGCAGGAATATAGTTCAATGATGTACCAACAAATTTTTCAATCCTCACCTCGCACATCCTCGCGCATATAGATCTGTCATACCAAAGATGGGCGGAATGAGAATTGAAATTTTGCCATACCGATTCTTGCCCATCCCATCAACTCCTCGCCTCGCCGCCCGGAGCTAGATGTCCGTTTCAAAGCGGAGGTTCTTTTAAAACAAGTTATTACAACATCTACTCTAATAACCAGTGACACTTATTATATTTCAAACATCATCCGGCAGTAAAATTTGCTGCCTCATCACCTAGTTGAACCCAGTATCCGAAGCTCTTAAACCACACGCTCTGGTCGCAATCAGAGAAGTGTCGAATCATTGGGGTGATTAATCGTTTTAATACACAGCCTGAACACAAAACATTAATTATATCTCAAATCATCTGAAGTCTGAACCCACAGCGACCTCAGCCTACTATTACCACCTTTTTGTAGTCTTCTAGACTTAATTTAGGAGATTAGACGTTTACTAAATTAAAACTAAGTACTCCTGACACAAAATCGCTGTCAATGATACCGATTGATAAAACACCAACTTATCTAAACATTCTCTTTTTCACTAACTACACCACCACACTAACCTGAAGGCCACGAGCCGCAATGCTTATAGCGAATTCGCTCTACGCTGCAAACGTCAGAGTTGGCGTTTAAAACAAACGTATGTGTTCAACCTTAAAAGGCCACAAAACTTCGCTACAAATCGTAGCGAAATTCACTCACAGCGAATTTGCACGAGCGTCGAATGGTTGGACGCGCGTATGAGAAAGTACACAAAACAGCGTACACAAAACAGTCGCGCCATGTGCCTCGATCGCTCTGGCACCGTATCCAGGTATTATTTATAGCCGCGGGTATTTTAAGGTCTCGGGTTGGTCGATAGAGATACCGTGGCCCTGGCACAGGCAACTGAAGGAACACGGGTGGGTTTTAGTCAGTAAAAGTCTGACAAGCCCTCCCGCTCCGCCCAGAGCGGGAGAAGTCATTTGATGATTTCCCATACACGAAAAAAAGGTACTATTTATAATCACGTTCTCGAAAACGGCTCTAACGATTTTGTTGAAAGTTGCAATATAGGGGGGTTTACGGAGGCGAAAACTCGATCGAGGTTGGTTTCATATCTGGGAAAATTCGTTTTCACTATTTTCACCCGAGTAGAGCTTGGTCGACCAGCTACAAAAATTAATTGAATGATTACAAATATAAATACTTAGGGCAGAGAGGGGTACAGTGGATCACTTTTTTTTATAAGCGATTCAAATTTGTAAATAAACAATAAATTTAAAAAAAATATGGCTTTATTTGATAGAACGGGATGTTGTCTACCTAAATCTATTTCAACTTTAGCAATAACATCAATAGTTTTCTGGCAGTAAACGTTTTTTTTAAAGTTGGGAAATGATCCACTGTACCCCACATCTGGGTTATACTGGATCGTCATATTATGGGGTACTGTGGATCATAGGTGAACTGTTTCAATATAATTATGAAAAAAAGATTAATTTGTATAATCAATACTTTTAATAAAAATTATCTTAATCTTAATCGTAAAAACCCCAAAACTTAAAAAAAAAATAAAAACCTTATAATATCTTTGCAAATTTGTGTACGGAATATTTTTAGTGCAGCAACTTTCGTAATTTTATTTCTTTCCAAAATGAGATCGATCGCATCTTTATTCTGTTCCCAACTCACGAGACCAATATTAGTGTTTCATGTGCGGTTCCGGACCATGTTGTTAGTCTGAAACAATTACCAAATTAAGTTAGGTAAGTATGAAATATCAGTATGGGGCACAGTGGGCCTCGGTCCACTGTACCCCAGAGTGAAACAGTCCACTGTTCCCCGACAAGCCATATTTGAAAATGAATCACATTTTTACGATTAACTTAACCTAAACGACAAGCGCACCGCTTTATTTTGAGAGCTTAATAAATAATTATTTAGGAAATCGAATCATATTAACACAATATCAAAAATGAATACCGGTAAAAAAATAGATTTAGTACTTACGGGCGGTGAAATGGCGGCTACACATGGTTTCCACAGCGAGAGCGTCAAGGGCATTGGCGGTCGGGAGGGGAACTATCAGAATGTCTGTTTCATAGGTGTGCGGTGTGTGTAACAAATAGACAAGGATTTATATAAGTAGATCCACTGTGCCACACGGTCCACTGTACCCCGCTCTCCCCTACTTATATTTTTTATACAAATATTGCTGATTTAATAGTAAATAGGATTGGTTGAGCAATTTTTTAATTGTTTTTTTATCGAAGAAAGACCTGATAAAAAGAATATAATTAATCACTACTTTTGCAAACAGAATAAAAGCAATAATAAACAAACAATAATACGACGGTAAAACATTCGTCAATCCCAAATTTCGTGACTCAGTCTGATGGGCGTAGGTAGTACAATCCAACTTTTTCATTTTATTTGACATGCATCGAGTTGGCTTTCCATTAAAAGTTTCCAAAAGTCCATATTATCATTTGATTACTAGGCTCGTGTTTGGGAAATTGAGTGAACTTCGATAATAATTGGTTTTGTAAAAGTTCTGTTTATGAAAAAAGCTAATTAGAAATAAAAGATTTTCGATCATCACGATTTTCAGAAAAGTGGGATAGGTTTCAAATCGTAATTCTGTAACGTTTTAATAGAAATTCTCTATTATTAGATATAAAGGTTTGAGAGCAGTGATGGCCAAGTGGTAATGGCCGCGACTTACGAGTTGTAGGTCGTAGGTTCGGACCCAAGCAGGCGCTTTACTTTGTGTAAATTTCATCACCACTGCTCTCAAAACGGTGAAGGAAAACGTCGTGAGGAAATCGGCATGTCCTAGAACCAAAAATTCGGAGACATGTGACATCTACCAACCCGCACTGGGCCCGCATGGTATAGATTACAGCCCACTCCCACTCGGAGAGAGGAGGCCTGTGCCCCAACAGTGGGAACATTATAGACTGATTATGATGAAATATATAAGTCTAACGTCTTCAAATCAAAAAATCATCATCATTCTATTGACTCATCTTTATGCTAAACACAATTATATTGTGGTGATCGACGAGTTTTTGAAACAAATCCCTTAAACCAATAAAATAAAGTTTGCGAACTAAAATCATAGCAAATATTTGAAATATTTGCTATGATTTTAGTTCGCAAACTTTATTTTGATACGTAATCCTGGAGTCCGCGAACTAGTCACGCACCTAGCTTTGTGGATAGTAAGTAAACTATTTGGCATCTCTAAATATTCTAAAACAAAGTCGCTTTTTTTGTCTGTCTGTGTGGCCGCGTTGTTCTTCTAAAATGCGCAACAGATTTTGATGCGGTTTCCACCATAATTTAGAGAATTCATTCCGGGAAGTTTATGTGTATTACATTATTATACAACTTACCTAAAATAAAGAAATCTCGATGTATAATCAACTCGTAAAAACCATATGAAGGAGGGACGGGTCGCTTCTTAAATGTGCAAAGCGATTTCTGAAAACGTATACCTACCTATACATTAATTAAATTGTTCCTTTTGATTCTGTGTTTTGGAAATCCATAGTTTCTACTTGTTTTCTTTGATTTGACGTTGACATTCTTCGGGAACTAAGTGAATATTTAGCTTCGCATTACTTGGAACATAAATACCAAAGTACGTATAAGATTAAGTACTTGAGTTTCATTTTAGGATTCATGGGAAAATTAGAACAATACTTATTGGACTATGAACGAAACTTTTTATTACATAAGTGTTATGTTTTTTTTAATTGTTCACAAACAACACAGCAATTAGGTCAGTGTAGCTTGATTAAAAATGTGTCGCTTTAATTTTAAAGTGAAGACGGGTCTTTCTTTAATCTATCTATATAAATAAAAATCAACTGCCAAAATGTACGTAAGCGCATCACTTCAGAACGGTTGCACCTATTTGGCTAATTCGTTTTTGTTGATTTTGTAATTGTCAGGACAAGGTTCGTATGAAAGAAAATGTTTGAAAAATTGTACGGAAAACTGAGACATTTTGGTTAAAAAATCTCCATATAAAAAGTGAGTGATACAGACAGGTAAATAGTCTGAGCAGAAGACATTAGGGAATTTTGAGTTTTTACAGAATTGACAGATTGACGTTTAGTTGTTCAGTTTCTTACATCCGAAAAAAAAATATTTGTTGTTTTGTTTGTTTTGTGAAAAAAGAAGTAAAAAAGTTTTAGAACGTTATATTATTTATAGGTACCTGCTATTTTTAAAAATACCAGCAACAGTAGTTTATAGAACTCAGTGTGTTATCGTTGTGTTATCTATCAATCAATTGCCTTCAGTCTTGGTTTATTTCATAAGAAAATGCCACCAGTGAGGTGTCAAAATATCTAAAAGAAAAATTGGAAAAGTTGCCGGGAAAATTCGGGAAAACTTAAAGTGCGTTTTATATAGGAATTTTGTATGTGGGCAGGACAACGTCTGTCGGGTCAGCTAGTAATTTATAAATGGTAACTAAGAAGGTGCTAAGAAGAGTAAAATGCTTTTCCATTCCCTTCAATAAATCCATCCCAGATTTGGTTTTGTTTTCTAAAAGAACCCTAGGAAATGATAGCTGACAAGAAAAATGGCAAATCACACTAAAACCTTTCCGTCATTTAGACTAAGATAGTCTTTTGAAAAGAAGATGTCTTTTGTGATGTGTTTTGTGTTCTTTTTTACCTTGACTGAACCTACATGTGCTGTACCAGGTCATTATATATTCTAAGGAGTATCGTATTACGTAGTTACTGGATTGTGGAGGACATAATTATAGGCAGTCGCTCCATGTAAAATACTGGTATTCAGTGTTGGAGTATAGCAAAAACAAACGACCCTACTTCAACACTATTAGTCTTTCTGTTTCTAACTCATAAATATAAGTTTTTATATCCGAGCCCGCCCTCAGCACTTGACTGAAATCCTGACTTTCTCATAGCGTCTGTACTCTTCTATAAGCCTTGCATGAGACCACACGTCTCACGTAATATTAGTAAATCACACCTTCCAATATATAAAGTAAAGGATAATAAACACACTATTGAAATCCTTAGAACGGTCTTTCCTTTGGCTTTCCCCTTTAACCCTAACAGGTTATGGGCCCAGAGCGCTAAGCCAAAGTGAGATTAAATAACGTAAAGTGAAATTAAATAGACACTAAATAATAAAAACTTTCTGTGAATTTAGTCAGATAAATAAAAAGTTATTTTAGTGCAAGTGTTTAAAATTGGGTTTAAGGTCTAAAAGGAACATTAGACAATTTGGTGGAGATAAGTATAGTGTGTGGAAAATACTGGTATTCAGCTGCATCCAATTAGCTGGAAGCCGACCCCAACATGGTTGGGAAAAGGCTAGGCAGATTGATTGAAGTATAGTGTGTGGAAAATACTAGTATTCAGCTGCATCCAGTTAGCTGGAAGCCGACCCCAACATGGTTGGGAAAAGGCTAGGCAAATTGATTGAAGTATAGTGTGTGAAATTTCGAATTCGAAATTCGAATTAAGTGAACTCGATCTTTGAAAGGAAAAGCGTAACAACGCAGTTGTCTCTTAAAAGAGTTGTCTCTTAGAAAAAGGTTGCTGAACTTAAAATTGGATAGTGACACCAAATTAATTAAACACTTCCAAAATTTGATTAGATATTTACAAGGCAGATGTGAGTGGAAACGCCGGGAAGAGACACCCTAGGAAGACATACATATTGGTGATGTTCTTCAGAAAGGTCAGGTGCGAAGTACTCGCAACCGGCCGGCGGCCACCGCGTGCGCTTGTGACCAGATGATTGTATGAACGTGAACGAGTTAAAAGAAATATGTAAACACCGTAGCAGGTGGCGTTCTGTAAGTTCTGCCTATCCCCATGGGAAGAAGGCGTGAGTTTATGTATGTATGTGTGTTGTTACCGAACTTATAGAGGAATCCGATAAAGAGACCCATCTTTTCATGACTGGGACAGTAATACAAATAACCAGTAAGATGGGCGTAGGTACTTACATACCAGGCATAATACAGGTTTATTTTTTTTCTGTTCCGATATCCCCTACAACCTATTATAGGTAAAGCAAATGGGAATGTCTGTTGTTTTTGATAGAAACGGCAGTGTAAGTACTTGTGTACAATGATGGTAAGCCGGTAATAAAAGGGTGAGTTTTTGAACAATCTAATCGGAGTTAACTTACTGCTTTTTAAACATGCTTTAAATAGCGAATGCTCATTAAATAGAGTCGTAAATAATAATTATAAATTGTGGCATCAAAGGTTGGGACATACCATACCTCAAATACCATACCTCAAATCATGGCAATTTATGAAAATAAAAAGAAAGAAACTATTTTCTGATATTGATAAAATTTATGTTATTATGCCATATTATGATAAATTGTGTGAAACTTGTATTTATGGAAAACAAGCATGTTTGCCATTTAACAAATCGAACACAAAAGATTTGAAACGACCTCTATTTAAAGTGCACACAGATGTTTGAGGTCCTATACGGATACCTCGTTAATCTATTGATGAAACAAATTATTTTGTGATTTTTGTGGACGAATACACTGTGACCTAGTTGTTAACTTGTAAATCACATGTAAGTTACGTTTTGTGGTTAATGTCGCAATGAAGCTCGTTTTTGTCTGAAAATTGTAAGCTTATGGTATGATGTAAGTACCATAGTGCACCTCTGCCTAACCTTTCGGGGAATACAGGCGTGAAGTTATGTTATGTTGTTAACATGGACTTAACTTAATTGTTTGTCTAATAATAGTCCAAGGTTTTTAACTTATATTGTGATAATGGAGGGGAATTTGTATCCAATGAAATTAAAGAGTTCTGTGCGCATAAAGGTATTGGCTACCACTTAACAGTGCCACCACATAGGTACTGAGGATTTTGAATGGTATTTCAGAACGGAATCGTACAATGGTACAAGGATCTAAAATAGATCAATCGTTCTGGGGTGAGGCTGTGTTAATTGCTACTTAGTTAGTAAATATCAGTCTCACGAAAGCATTGAGGTTGGACAACACACCTTATGAGTTATGGCATAATACTAAGCCACAACTAAAGCATTTAAAGGTTTTTGGTTCTACTGTTTATTTTGGAAATAAAAGTAATAAATAAAACGAAATTTGACAAAAATGGTCAAAGGAAACTTTCGTTGGTTACGAACCAAATGGTTATAAGGTGTATGGGATGTGGTAGACAAAAAGTTTGTGGGAATCAGAGATGTGGTAATGCAATGAGATAACATCATTGTGGTAATGGATAGATTAAATTCTTATCCAATAGGCCAGTGAAAACTGAGCCTGAACGGATTATGGCTAGAAATAGCAATAAATCTGTTGATAACTCTGACTTTGTACACCCTTGTGAAAAGAGGTGTGAATCTGATAAGAATCAATCAGATTGTTTATTTATAACAAGCGGACGCAATACCTGAAAAAAATAAATAGTTTGTGGGAGTCAGAGATGTGATAATGGGTGAGATTAAGTTCTTATAAAATAGACCAGTAACATCTGAGTCTGCACAGATTATGGCTAGAAATAGCAATAAATCTGTTGATAACTCTGACTTTGTTCACCCTTGTGAAAAGAGGTGTGAATCTGATTGGTATCAATCAGATTGTTGATGTATAACACAAACGGATGTAATACCAGCTAATAACTTTGTATCTGATACAGGGGAGCGCTTGAACTGGTTCTAATCACAATGACAATGAGTTAACTTTATCTCAAGACAGTGTAATTTAAAACGAAGTAGTAGGAACCAAAAACATGCTTCTTATGAGGAAAGCATTTAAGACAACTACTTGTTGTGTGCTGAAGTTTTAATATTTCAAATTCCTCAATCATAAATACAGAAATGAAATCTAGGAATGATGAGCATTTAAGGGAAAATGCGATCAAAGAGGAAGTTAATTCCCTTGTTGAAATAGATACCTAAACTCGATTACCAAAAACCAGATAATAAGAATTATTAGCGATTGTAAGTGGGAATTTACAGTTAAAAAATTATGAGTTTGGAAAACCCTTGCAGTATAAAGCGAGATTAGTGGCTCGTAGTTTAAGTCAGAAATATCTGATAGTTTATAATGAAACGTTTGCAATTGTTGCAAGGATCGCAAGCTTTAGCGAATCACTTTAATTTGTTTGTTAACCATATGTATATAAAAACAGCATTTTTGAAGGGAAATTGAACAAGGAAATCTATATGAAAATTCCTGAGGGTATCCCAGCTGCAAATAATATGGTTTGCAAATTATGTCATTAGGTATTTGGATTAAAACAGTGTGCACGCTGTTGGATCCAAATGTTTGAGCAAGCTTTGATAAAAGGGGTTTTCAATACTCATCAGAGGATCGGTGCATTTGTATTTTTAATGCTGATCATGTTTTAAAGAATATAAATGTTTTACTTTATGTTGAACTGATGTGGATGATTTTGTGATATCAACCGCAGATATAAATACAATGAATAATTTTGAAACATAAATAATTAACACTTTTAAGATGGTAGACTTAAAAGAGATCAAATGTTTTCTTGGAATCAAAATTACCAAGTCAGAAAACAGTTAGAATTGGATCAGTAAATGAACATAAAAACAATAATTCTTGAGAAGTTTAACATGAGTGACTGTAATTCTGTCACTAGACCCCTAGAAAGTAAACCAGATTACAAAGAATTAAATTCGTGTGAAATAACAAGTGCCCCTTGTAGAAATCTTATCGGGTGTGCCAGCGTGTATTCGACCCGACCTAAGTTTTTCTGTTAACATCTTGGGTTGAGATGCAAACAAAAACAACCATTCATTATGGTTACACTTAAAAAGGGTTTTGTGTTATTTAAAGGGATTTATAGATCTCAAGTTTGAAGTTTGAAGAACTTTCACACGAAAATATTACAAAAATATTCTAAGTGGCTTTATTGATTCACACTGTGGTAGTAATGCAATAGATAGAAATAATACTACAGGTTACTTGTTTTAATTATTTGATCAATACACAAATGCTGGCATACAAGGAGACAGCAAACAGTGGCAACATCAGCTACTAAAACAGAGTACATGGCTCTATATGAAGCAGTAAAAGAAACTGTGGTGAGAGTCATTAGTCTCGTGCATATTAGCATTACGATGCCAGATTCTATTTGTATTTATGAGGATAATAATGGATGCAACATAAGCATCGCGAACAATCCTGCTAGTCACAAAAGATCTAAAGATTGATATATTGATTTTTATTGATTGATTGATTATTGTTGATTGATATTAAGTATCAATAATTTTTGTAGAGAACAGGTTGAGAAAAATGTGATTAAAATGGTTTATGTTTCTACAGATAACCAGCTGGCTGATATCCTGACAATATCATTACCCGCGGTGTGTTTCACCGAGATGAGAATGAAATGAAACTCGGGGTGACGTTGTAATTATACAACGTAGATAAGGATATGATAATTATAAGAGCTTGGTTATAATAAATAGATGAATAACATTAAAAGTAAGTATCCAATTATAATGGATGAATTGATTGATAATGGTCTGATTAGGTTTTACTGGGTTTCCCTAATCCTGCGCAACGAATGTTGGACCATGATGATTGTATCCCCAGATAGAGAAAAATAGGAAGGTGTGTGATTTTGTAATTGTATACAGAGTTTGATATAATATTATATCATAATTAAAAAGAAAGGGATTTATTTTTGAGGGGGCGTGTTGGAGTATAGCAAAAACAAACGACCCTACTTCAACACTATTAGTCTTTCTGTTTCTAACTCATAAATATAAGTTTTTATATCCGAGCCCGCCCTCAGCACTTGACTGAAATCCTGACTTTCTCATAGCGTCTGTACTCTTCTATAAGCCTTGCATGAGACCACACGTCTCACGTAATATTAGTAAATCACACCTTCCAATATATAAAGTAAAGGATAATAAACACACTATTGAAATCCTTAGAACGGTCTTTCCTTTGGCTTTCCCCTTTAACCCTAACATTCAGCTGCATCACCTGCCTAGCCTTTTCCCAACTATGTTGAGGTCGGCTTCCAGTCAAACTGGCACCGGAAGCCGCCCCAACATAGTTGGGAAGAGGCTAGACAGATTGATTGATGAATTGTTAGCATACTTACTTCAACTGAACTATTCATCAATCTGGGTCCTTGGAAAGGTCGTAGCATCCAAAAGTTTCCTCAAATTTAGGGGTTTCCGAAGTCGCTTTGACATTGTTATCCTAGCTATTTCAATGTTCTGTTTAACGAACCATTTGATTAATTGATAACGTCAGTTTCCTTTAGTAAATCCGGTATTATTTGGACGATTTATCGGAAATTTCCTAATTCTGTGTCGCAATTTGACATCTAGGTTAGGAACGGGGCGAGTAAGTTATCTGTTGGGATTTAGAATGATTTTCGAGTTTTAAGAACACTCTTTCTTTTATCTACGGCTATCAGTCAATACTACTAACAGTAAGTAAAAACTTCTATATGCGCGTTGAGTGATTTTTGGTAGGGGGAAATCTTACGGGTTCGCGTCCCCGCGTCACCGCGACACCGCGTTTAAGTTTTCAATTCTGTCCCCATGACTTTCTATTTTTTTTTAATGTTTTTCTTTCAAGTTTTCATCGTTATGACCACTAACCCTGAAGCACATCAAGAGTTTCGTTCTTGTATGTGCACGCATTTCGTTAGCCCGAAAAAAGGGCCTAGACAAAGTAACATTCGATTAGCAATGACGCTAGTAGAATAGAAAAATGGCACGTTTTCTGATGACATCGATGCAGACGAGTACTTCGACGCCTAAGTAGGTGTCCTTTTGTTTTTGTATATATTTGTATTAGGTTGGGGAAAAAGTCTTTTCGCATTATAGTATGTATGAACTTAAAATAAAATCTCTTTGGCTATACTATTTGTATCTGGCTGGTTTTGGTATCATTGAAAGTTTAAATTTTAAAGAACATAATTATAAATTCAAATTATGAAAATGTGTGATTTTCATTTGTTTTTCGTACTGTCAAGATGAGTGAATCTAATGAAGAAATTCGATACATTTTAAAATTTTACAACAAAAAAGGTAAAAATGCAACGCAAGCCGCGAAAAAAATTTGCGATGTTTATGGACCCAGTGCAGTGACTGTGAGAGTAGCACAAATTTGGTTTAAGCGTTTTCAATCCGGAAATTTTGATGTCAAAGATGCACGTCGCTCTGGTCGCCCTATTACGGATAAAATGGATGCCATTTTTGAAAAAGTGGAGCAAGATCGGCATATCAGTAGTTACGACGTAGCTGAAGAACTGGGAATTGACCACAAAACAGTTTTGGCGCATTTGAAAAAAACTGGGTACACAAAAAAGCTCGATATTTGGGTACCTCACGAGCTCACTGAAAGAAACCTAATAAACCGTGTACTCATTTGTGATTCTTTATTATGACGTAATGAAACCGAACCATTTTTGAAGAAGCTGATAACTGGTGATGAAAAGTGGATCACGTACGACAAGAACGTGCGAAAAAGGTCGTGGTCAATCGCCGGTCAGGCTTCACAGACTGTGGTGAAACCCGGGTTAACTCGCAACAAGGTGATGCTGTGTGTGTGGTGGGATTGGAAGGGCATTATTCATTATGAGCTGTTACCACCAGGCAGGACCATCGATTCTGAACTCTACTGCGAACAACTGATGAGAATAAAGCAAGAAGTTGAGAGAAAGCGCCCGGAATTAATCAACAGAAGGGGTGTGGTTTTTCATCATGATGACGCTTGACCTCACAGATCTTTAGCCACTCAGCAAAAATTAAGAGAGTTTGGCTGGGAGGTGTTAATGCATCCGCCGTATAGTCCTGACCTTGCACCTTCAGATATTCACCTGTTTCGGTCTCTTCAGAATTCTTTAGGCAGTGTCAGGTTAACATTACGAGAGGACTACCAAAACCACTTGTCGCGGTATTTTGATCAGAAGTCCCAAAATTTCTATAGCAATGGGATCATGTCCCTACCTACAAAATGGCAAAAAGTTATCGAACAAAATGGTACCTACATACTTTAGATAAATGTAAATAATGTATATTAAAAAATGTTTTGAATTTTCTTAAAAATGCGAAGAAACTTTTTCCCCAACCTATTATAATTAGTTAGTCATTTACTTCATAGTACCTAGTGTAAATAGTGTTACCTTGTATATTGTATTTAATTTTAATCCTGACTTAATCACACTAATATGATAAAGGCGAAAGTATGTGAGTGTGTTTGTATGTTTCTTACTTCTTCGCTCTCAAACGGCTGGACCGATTTAGATGAAATTTGGTATATAGAGAGCTTATACCGTGGATTAACACATAGGCTAGGTACTTTTTATCCCGGTTATACGTACCCGTAGGATAATTTTCTACTTCTACGCGGGCAAAGCCACGGTCAATAGCTAGTAATACTATGAATGCGAAAGTAAGTTTGTTTGTTTGTTACCGTTTTACGCCTAAGCCACTGAACCGATCATCCTGAAATTTCGCATATACGTTCTCAGGTGTACAGAAACGGATATAGGGTACCTTTCATCCCGAAAAAAGTACACACGTCTACAAATCAAGCTATACATTTCCAGTTTACACTGACCTCTCATTGTAGGCAAATCCTATACAATGCGAGATCAGCTTATACTGGAGTTAAATAGCTTGATCTGTAGCCGTACATACTGTTCCAGAGGAAAACAACAATAACGTTCTTATGATGGAAGTGACGCATATTTTCCCCATTTGTTCCTTTAATTATTTTATTTTGTGTGTTCTTTGCGCCATGTTTACCGCAAATAAACGTATTCTCTTTCCTTATTTTTCTTTCTTATGATAATAGATGGCGCCACGTATCTTTCGAATCATGATTGAATTATATTATACAAAAATAAATAAAAATTAAAATAAAATTGTTTATTGGGTCTCAAACAGTTACATTTGCAGATGTGATTGAGACAGCCCCAGTAAGTAATTAATAATACTTGTGTTGGGGTTGACTCGCTCTTTCCCTTAATTGTTAAGTATACACTATTGAGACTCTGTAACAATTAAAATAAAACTAATAAAGCTAATTGAACTAATTTAGAAACAAAGAGAATACAATGATATAAAAAAAAAAAAGTAATAATAATAATAATAATTAGCAGCTCTATGTATTTTGCAATTGTGGGTATGTGTTTGTGTGACTGTAGTTGTGTCTGATCATGGTTTGTTTGTGTGTGTGGGTGTGTGTGTGTGTGTGTGTGTGTGTTTTATGTTTGTGTGTGTGTGTGTGTGTGTGTGTGTGTGTATTAGTGTGTGTTTATGTATGAGTTTACGTGTTAGCTGATAGTGCCATTATAAATCGCTATTAAAGGTACAGTTAGGTGATCAAAAAGTATAAGATTATGAGAGAAGTATTCATGTAAGTCTAACTAGAATATGCTCTGTTTGTTCGTAGCTTAGAGTTTTTAACCACTCAGTTATAACTATTTTGCATTGATGCGAGACCTCATGGTGGAACTTAAGTTTAGCGTTAATTTTATTGTATATGTAGGCTGATTGGCATACATACTGACGCTTTGCAAAAACCGTACGTACCGGTGTAGTGGAAGCCACAATATCTTTCCTCCTTTTAGCCTGTATTTCTGAGTTAACTGGAAGGTATTTATGTAAATATAGAATGATGTTTAAAAGGTACAGTTTCCTGACAGATAATAGGCCATCAATTCTATATAGATCGAGTGTGGGATACCTATGTGGCTTAAAATAGATTACTTTTAAAAGTGATCTTTGGGCTCTTTCTAACTCTAAAAACTTAGTTTTAGCGGCCCCTCCCCATACAGGTAAGCAGTATGTGATTACTGACTGCGCGAGTGCTTTATAAATGTTGACGAGTGTCTTTTGAGGCATCACATGTCGTAGATTTTTAAAAATCCAGATAAATTTTCGAACACGCGACATAATAACCTCGACATGCGAGTGCCACGTCAGACACTCGTCGACTATAACTCCCAAATATCTTACAGAACGTAATTGTTTGATGGGTTTGCAGTCACAGCTCTGCCCTATGCTGTTTGTACACATATGGATACGAATATTGAAATTAGTACTTGCTTTAGACCTAGCACTTGGGGAGAAACAAATGTAATTTGTTTTAGCAATATTAAGAGTTAGCAAGTTTGTTTTGAGCCATCTATCTATGACCACTAACCCTTGTTCAGCCTTACTACGTACCCCTTCCCAAGTGTCGCCAAAGTAGACAATAGCCGTATCGTCCGCATATGAGAAGATTTTCCCACCACTGCCTACATACAACCCGAATTGATTATCAAATTCTAAATTAACGCGAGCGCAGCCGCGGCCAAAAGCTAGTTCTGAATAAAGATAAAATAACTTCCAGTAAAATAGTCAAAAAAAGCCAAAAAATGTATATGGGGTTGACATGCTATGGAAATGTCACGTGATTATCTCAATGTCACTTTAAAGCTACAGTCCTACCAACTTATCTGTGAACTGAAAGAGGACGCCACCGTCGATGCGTCGACACAATCGAATGACATGCGTCGGCACAATCGAAGACATTTCAACATGACGGCCGTAGTTCCAATTTTCGCGATTTCACAGATAAGTTGGTAGGAGTGTATAGCGATTGTAGAAATAGAATCACTCCCAAGCCAATGCCATTTGTCTAGGCCTCAGACTAAATAAAAAACCAAGACATAGCGCTGCGAACAACACAGTGAAGCATGCGCAAAACTACACACGCTCACACGCACACATTTACACCAAACTACAATATTGAACTACACCTCATTACGTGCACACATTTTTATGAAATCCGATACGTGAGGCCTTTTCTTTTTTTTTTTTGTGGATGGGAAATCGTCAAATGACAGTAAAATTCTGACACTCTCCCGCTCCGCGCAGAGCGGGAGAGTGTCAGACTTTTACTGACTAAAACCCACCCGTGTTCCTTCAGTTGCCTGTGCCAGGGCCACGGTATCTCTATCGAACAACCCGCGACCCCGGCGGCATCGGTCCTATTGGACCCCGTCACTGCTGACATCTCTTTGAGGCGCGCGTGGAACACAACGCGCCGTCGACCCGGGCCTGGTCCTTACCGGACGGCGAGCTGCCCATTACTCGTCGTCCACAAGCCCGCGCCTACGGTGGCCGGGAATCGACGATAGATTCCCGCCGCCCAGGGCGTCTCCTGCTGCGGCGGCTAGGGGCGCGTGGGCGCGACTGTTACCTCTCCCTCACGCGTTCCGTTTCCTCCTTCGCGAGCATTACTGCTTCGCAGAAGGAGGTGACGGCCTGCCATGCACTCTCGCTCCGCACCATGGCCTGGACCAGGTTTGGACGCGAGAGATCGCCGCCACGGGTCGCCTCCGGATACGTGAGGCCTCACGTTACTGTTGACAGTGCTATGTCTTGGTTTTTTATTTAGTCTGAGGTCTAGCCGTCTAGGCCATATGGTGCAGGCTCTTTTGTTTTGATGAATTTATTGGCTTGAGTTCAGAAGTATACATGAATTTCACAATATAGGTGCATGCGGAGTAAGAATGAATAAAAGTTACGATTAGCCCCCATTCTTCCAGATAATATATAAGGAGAAAATATCATTAAAATGTTCAGAATAATATCGGCTACGGACGCCTTGACCCAAATATGTTGTACGTGACTTTTCTCGTCTGTTCATGAAATTCATTACCTCGCTTTTATTAAGTTGCGACAACGTGTGGGGACTAACATGTATTAGTATTAGTAATATTCTGCGAAACAGGTCGTTATGTCGTCACTTTGTGTGCAGGTAACTGGTTGTTTGCAGTATTTTATTATACTTACAGTGAAACCTGGATAAGTGACCTAGTGACTCAAGGGACCTAGGATTTCATTTTCATTATCCGGTTTCCCATATAGTCAGGTTTAAAAGGACAGTTGTCTCATTTACAACACCCTCCCCCCCGCGCGCCCTTTTTTTTTGGAATTGGCATCTCGTAGTGTGACCATGAGAGGTCTCGACTACTTAACCAGACTTTCCTGTGGGTGCCTTTAAGCGAGCTCAAAAGCCTCCAGCCAGGGGGCATAACATACTAACTAAACTTATAAACTAAACGACTGCGCACTAAGGGCACCCCCTGTGGGGTACGGACCTCGGCTAAGGGAGTCGTTGTCATTATTATAAGTACAGCAAAGCAAAGCAATAGGCTGGATCAAGTTGGGGGAATTATTATTAATAGGGGAGTTTAAAGCTACAGGCTCAGCTACGCCACCAGCTGGCTCGATTAAACCGATCAATGGACATGAATTTACATTTACGAGCTAGAACAAGTCAAAATGTACCGTTTTTAGGGTTCCGTAGTCAACAAGGAACCCTTATAGTTTCGCTATGTGCGTCCGTCTGACTGTCCGCAGCTTAACTCATAGACTCTTAGTACTAGAAAGCTGTAATTTGGTATGGATATACATATTTATCACACCGACAAACTGGTAAAATAAAATCATGAAAAAAAAATAGGGTACACGGCTTCTGTACCTACACGTGAAATGGGAATGTTTCTTTTTTCTCGTCTCATGGTAGCAGTAGATATAACGAAGTTAAAAATAGCCAACCAACTAATAAAATGTACTTGGAAAAGTAAAAGTTTCGTACAAATTCCATTAAAATTACTTTATTATAACGTTGTTAGTTGTGTAAAACAGGTAGTAAGTAAATATAAGTTTATGAACCATGTAAAAATATACAAAAATTAAATCATAACATTCTTATTAATATTGATTTCTTAATTAATCATATTTACGCTCGCGCTCGTATAACGACGGGCGGCGGAGTGCACTACGGAACCCTATTACTGCGCGAGGCCCGACACGTACTTGGCCGGTTTTTTTCATTATAGAGGTGTGTACGCGACCTGTCCATACTGAGGGCCGGTTTCTTGATCCGTAACTAATGGTTGAATTTTGACTAAATGTGTTTGCCAAAATGCCATTAGTTACTATTTGTTAACATGAATGAGTTAAAATGAATACATTAATGTTTTAACTCATTCATGTTTAGCCTTTTACATTAGCCAAAATTCAACCATTAGTTACTATTTTTAACCACAGGTTGAGTTAAATACGGAGGAGCTCGTGGCTAAGTAATAACAGCCGCACGTGTCGATCCATCAGGTTAAGCTACGCTTGCCGGGGTTGGTCCGTGGATGGGTGACCATCTTTACATACCGAGACTCCTCCGTGCCTCGGAAAGCACGTTAAGCCGTTGGTCCCGGCTGTCATTCGTGGATCTTTGACAGTCGTTACGGGTCGTCAGAAGCCCGAAAGTCTGACAATCAGTCTTACCAAGGGGTATCGTATTACCCAGTTAATGGGTTGTGGAGGTCAGATAGGCTCCATGTAAAATAATGGTATTCAGTTGCATCCGGTTAGACTGGAAGCCGACAGGCTAGGCAGATTGATTGGTTGAGTTAAATACGGATCAAGAAACCGGCCCTAAATATTTAAAATGATAAGTTATTTTTAGTTTTCTTACTTAAACAGCCTATTAAACTACAAAGAAAAATCGAAAAAATCTCAACGCATTGTCTCTTTTATACTCGTAGGTTTACTTAAATTCCCAGTAAAAGAGGTATTTCAATGCATAAGTGTCGGGACCTCATTGTAATTATCAGTAGTAGAGGTTTCTCACATATCCAGGGCCCACTTAACCCCGGTTACACTGTATAAATATCCCTTTAAGTTTAGAAAAAGGTGCCAGTTAAAGGGAAAACTGCATCATTTTGAAGGTTTTGCGACAAGCAGAATATGACATCATAATATACCTTTATAGAATAGAATAGAATAGGTACTCTTTATTATGCACACCATTTAAATTACAGTAAATAATTTGTCAACGTTACGAATTGCACCATTTCTTTTCGACATTATCGTGTCTTTTTCATAATCCAAGTAAACATTACCTCCTATGATCATTATTTAGGTACTTACCTACTTAAATCAGGCATAATGTTCCCACTGTCGGGACACAGGCCTCCTCTCTATGAGAGGAAGTGAGTCGTAATCCACCACGCGGGCCCAATGAGGGCTGGTAGATGTCAGATGTCTCCGAATTTTTGGTTCTAGGACATGCCGGTTTCCTCACGATGTTTTCTTTCACCGTTTTGAGACTATTGGTGATGAAATAATTTATACAAAGTAAAACGCCTCTCAATCTTTAATGAATCAAAGGGCTCAAGCACCCCATGATTATTTATCAATTTTAAAGTCTCATTTGCATTAAAACAAAATACAATGTCCGTTCGCGCAAGTGTCTTTCGCTGAAATGTCTTTCGCCCACAACACGCTTACCGAATATTTTTTCTATGGTATACTCGAATGCGGTTTCATTTATTGCTGCGACAACATTGTATAATACGGTTGCGGTGCTCGTTGCGGTATACATAATGCAGCCTTCTTTTATGATCTCATTTTTGTTTGAGTATATTGTCGGTTCAAAAATGCACTCGGAAATGTGCTACAGTACTAAAGGCCCACTGCAGCGTTCTCTGCGAGAGGATTGTTCAGCTACTTGTTATGCTGTAAGTAGGTTTTACTATTACCTACTGTGTACGTGTACCTACTTCAAGTATGCAAAGCAATTTTGATGGAATGTCTTCCTGCCAGGAACGGCACTTGCAGATTACATTGGTATGCAAACAAATAAACTTATCGACTTTATAAAATACGGAAATCATCATTATCATTTCAGCCGAAAGACGTTCACTGCTGGACATTGGCCTCCCCCAGGCACCGCCACTTCGACCGCTGTTCTGTGCTTCCCGCATCTGCCTCAGCGTGGCCTTGACGGGCTGCCGGGCACTTTGTTCTTGGTGCTTGTCATTTTGGGGGGTATGCCATAATCACCACGCTTGGCATGCGGGTTGGCGATAAAAGTACGGTTTAAAAAAAATGCATAGAGAACGCTGCTGCCCATTCACTAATAAGTCCCTTATTCGCCTTTTACGACACCCCCGGGAATAAATAGTGGGGCAGGGTGGAGCTCCACACGGTACGGAAATATAACGCATTATTTCTGATGTAATGTCACGTTTTCAATGGGACCTGGAAAACATAATATCTACTCATTCTGTCCATCAGAAAAAAGTAATTGAATCCAGAAAGGTCAAAATCCAATCACCTGTGGATTTATTTTACAGCTTAGACATTAATCACTGTTCGATCCTGGGGGATACTCGAATACCTATAAAACCGTTACAAAATTGATTTGATTGTCATGGACATTTTGTGCCGATCTAACTAGAAATGTCAAACTTAATAAAGTAAATGACAATGAAGCGGAAACTAATTTCCATTTATGTGGTTCAATAAAACTTGTGCGGGAATTGAGTAAAAGTTTTAAGGCTCCCGCAGACAGGTTTAAACTAAACTGAACGTGGCAATGCCGCCAGTCTTGGGTACTTACATTGCCTGTCGACAGAGATGGGGATGAATTTTTCGACGCCATGTTTTAGTTTGTTAATCGGTTTGTTGACGGTAAACGAGATATAATAGAAATTTTATTGTTATGACTTCTATTAGACGTCA
Source organism: Cosmia pyralina (assembly GCA_946251885.1). Classification (NCBI taxonomy): domain Eukaryota; kingdom Metazoa; phylum Arthropoda; class Insecta; order Lepidoptera; family Noctuidae; genus Cosmia; species Cosmia pyralina. The sequence continues at coordinate 17,153,165 of OX276355.1, forward strand.
ACCGCCTGAAAGTGTTAATTAAGTTTTAGTTAAGTTAGGATATTATGCTCTTAATTTTATCAATTAATTAGGTATAAGTTGTTATTTATATATCTACATTAATTTCATTTTAATCTTAATCTATAAAAAACTTTTTTACAAAAAAATACAACCGACTTCCAAAAACAACACTACAAAGTGAAAAATAACTTTAATTTCGGAAGTCGGTGTCTAGTTAAATGTATTTTCGTTTTTCTGCCACCGATTTCCGAAATTAAAGTTGTTTATCACTTTGTAGTGTTGTTTTTGGAAGTCGGTTGTATTTTTTTGTAAAAAAGTTTTTATTTTTCACTTTTTAGTTGTGTACCTACCCCACACAAATTCTAATACCACTATCTGCAAAACAAACTAGAACATCATCCATATAAAAGTGGGGAAAAAATACGTATTATTGAAGCTAACTCAAAAACTATCGAAGCAAAGTTAATCAATTTTATATGGGACCAACTGTGATCTTCTCGAATAAAACAAAAAAAATCCAAATCGGTCCAGCCATCTTCGAGTAATCGGGGAACATACATAAAAAAAAAAAGGTTCCGACGAATTGAGAACCTCCTCCTTTTTGAAGTCGGTTAAAAAAGAAAAGTCCTGACTGACTCATCAACGCCCAGCCCAAACTATTTTTATTTTATTTTATTAGGTTCACCAACAATTGTTTACACCTAGTTATAACAAAAATTACATGCTTAAAACAGTCTTAGAGTGCAACAATTACTTATAGGCAAACACCAACAATTGGACCTAGAAAGCTGAAATTTTGCACAGAGGATCCCTTTGTAATGTAAACAAGGGATAAGGATGGATTTTCGCTGCCATGGGATATTTTCCGAAATCCACGCGGGCGAAGCCGCGCGGGAAGTGGTAGTTCTGAATAAATTAGTAGGTACTAAACTGAACTATGTTATGTTTAGTTCAGTTCAGTACCTACTCTGAATAAATTTCAGAATTAAAATGAAATGTAAATCATGAATGTGAATTCAACGAAATGGTGTAATTTTTGGAGTACCTAGTAATATTATTAGGTACTATGTTGTGATTTTTACGATGTTTATCATATTCGTACGTAATTTACATGATTTAGGTACTTACGTTATTTCGTATTTCTTTGACGCGGAGTAAAATTACTCTAGTAGGAGTTTGGTGTAACTTTACTCAACGTTTATTAATAAGTGCCTTAGTGCTTACGAGGCAGTGATACTCGTATTATTTAAGTACACAACGACGGCTACATATCAAGCTATACATTTCCAGTATAAGCTTATCTCGCATTGTATAAAATTTCCGTATAATCAGAAGTCAGTTTATATACTGGAAATGTACAGCTTGATAATGTAGCCCTGTGTACCTAATTACTCAGAAAATAATACTTTGCGAAAGTTTGTGAGGATAAATGTATGGATCTTTTACATAGCTTACATCAGAAGGATAATAAGTAACCGACCTCCACGCGAGCGAAGCCGTGGGCATACTTGATCTTAATCATCATCATCATTCTCCTGCCCTTATCCCAATTTGTTTGGGGTCGGCGCAGCATGTCTTTTTCTTCCATACTTCTCTATTAGTCGAATAAGAAATGAAAAATAAGAGGAAGTCTGAAAGTGGCACGGTGACTGAAAAGTTGTGCGGAAATCGGTTTATTTTATTTTATTATTTTTGGAAAACTTACAGCTAATTAGACACAATGTTGTCATGATATGTACATGTGATGCGGAGGAGTGAGGAAAATGTCGTGAGGAAAGTTTTGAGTATGAATGTCGATGGCTATAAGAGTAGGGGAAGACCAAAGAAACGATGGATGGATTGTGTGAAAGGGGGTGACTACCGAGATGACGAATAATAGAGAAGTATGGAAAAAAGGACATGTCGCGCCGACTCCAAATAGATTGGGATAAGGGCGGGAGAATGATGACTTCTCTATTAGTCGTCATCTCGCTATACACTCCATTTCTAGCCATAATCATCGTTCACACAGTCCATCCATCGTTTCTTTGGTCTTACCCTACTCGTATGCCATCCACATTCATACTCAAAACTTTGTAACACTGTGTGACACTGGTGTCTGAAAAGTTGTGTGTAAATCCGCACAACTTTTCAGTCACCAGTGTCACTTTCAGACTTCCTTTTATTATACTCATTTCTTATTCTATCCATTCGCGTAACACCACACATCCCTCCTAGCATTCTCAACTCAGATAAATGAAATTGCTTTTCATTCATTCCTTTTGTGGCCCAACATTCTGATCCAACAACTAGCTTTTGCCCGCGGCTTCACACGCGTGGATGTCGAAAATTATCCCACGGGAACCTACTACTGAGATAAAAGTATCCTATGTGTTAATCCAGGTTACAAACTATCTGTGTGACAAATTTTATCCGAATCTGTTACGCCGTTTTTGCGTGATTGAGTAACAAACATCCAAACATCTAAACATCTAAACATACAAACTTTCACATTTATAATATAGGTAGGATATACTGTGCATACTTGATCATAATATTAGATTATAATTATTTATGTCAAGGACTGTTCTTCTGTGATCAGTCAATCAGTTTGCAGAAACCTTAATAATATTTGCTTCGCAATAATTCCCATTCAAAATAAAACGAAATCTTATTGAACGTTTTTGACTCGTGTAAGTAGGTACGATGCCCAAGTAATTGATTTGTAGATGTTTATATTTGATTTCGAGAAATTGAGTTCGGGTTACTTCATATAGGTAAATTATTTAAGTACTTTGTGAAAACAAGTAATAAAAAAAATACGACTGCCCTGCCAAATAACAGTGCGTTTGCACTGGCGAAACATTCGGTTAAAAACATGTTGATATCTTTGTCAGATACATTGACAGAATAGAGATATGTTTTTATGCGATGTTTTCGCTAGTGCAAACGCGCAGTTATGAACTAAAAAACCCGCCCAGGTGCGTGTCGGACCACACACAATGAAGGGTTCCGTAGTTGGGATGAATTTATCTTAAGAACAAACTTAACATTGTAGTTGAAAAACATGTTCTCCAATACATTCCAACTGTAAATGTAAGTTTGTACTCACAATATTGATAGATTTACCATGTTATTTTAAGACCACAGACTTCTTATAGGTTTTCCTGTAATCTACAGGTACAGGTACGGGCTACAGGTAAAGATCAATTTACTGTATTTTTTTCAAAATTTTAGGCACAGTAGTTTCGGAGATAAGGGGGGGGGGGGAATGGTGTACAGAAAAAGGTTTAAGCAGCGCGCAAATTTTGCACAGGGTGAAAAAAAAATCTGCTGTTTGTTTGTGTTTTGTTTTTTTTTTTTTGTTGCCATGTTTGTTTGTTTTTGTAGTTTTTTTTTTTGTTCTGTTTGGTCGACTAGGTATTGAACTTTTGTATGAAACAGATTGTTTTTTTCGTGAAAAAAACATAATCATAGTTCATCCCATAGTGAAAGTTGTTCATATTCACGGGTAGAACACCAGGTGAAAATTTGCGCACTGCTTAATTTTTTTTCCTGTATACAGATTAGATATGAGCGCCGATGGCCAATTCCACGGCGGCGGCGTGGCCTGTTAATTTCCACAGCGGCGGCGGCGTCGCGGCGGCGTGGCGTGGCCGGTCGTGGGCCTGAGTTTTTTTTTTATCGGGGAGAGTTTTCTTAACGGGGGGTTATCCGAATTTTACCTGTTTTAGAATCAATTTTAAATGGTCAAATTATTGTATTAAGGTCCTGAAAAAAATATATGCCATAGATACGTCCTTTCTTTAGGGAAATTAACGGTTCAAAACACGATAAATTGTAATTTCCTCGATGAAAAAAAAATCCGTAACATAGTCGATTTCAAAACCATTTTCCGTTTCATTTCCTAATTACAGCATAAAATTATATGAAAATTGCATGTATCATGAGGTAATCGTATTTCAGAGGGAAATTAACGGTTGGATTTTTGAGTTTAATAGATTTTTTTTAAATAAACTCAAAATTTGTAAATTTGGCTAAATCCGCTCGCGGTCAGAGTCCTGCGGGACGTCATCGAGGTTGGACCTGTGTCAAAATTTTTAAAAATTCGCTCTCCCTGCAGTTGTTCAAAAAAATCGAATAAACGAAGAACACATTAGATATGAAAATGCGATAGCTCAGAAAAAATATCTCGTAATTATATTATAGTTTTAATTCATAATATCGTTTTCGAAAATGTGATTATTTATATGTGGTATGATGACGTTTAATTGTCATCTTACGATAGTGTTAAGACACATTGCAAATTATTATCGATAAAATTATAGTCAAGCGCGAGTAGTTTATAATTTTTTATCGTGGTCCTTTATGAAGAAGTTTTAAAACACATTTTTCTAAGATTTTTCATCAGATTCATCCACATTAGTATTTTCACTCTCCATCGAACTGTCTTCACTACTAGTCTACTACCATATCCTACATAAATTACACATAATATAAATACAATGTGTCCGGTTGTCGGTTGGATACTAATAATAATCAACTTTCACTCTGGCAACAACAGTGAAAATTAGAAAAAAATAAAAATGTGCGGTCGGGGACCACCGTCAGGAATGAAGTTCCTTATAACGTATGATTTAAAACACAAACACAAAATTTTCACATCCGCCATCTTGAATTTTCATTTTGACTTCACTACCGGCTTTGGCTCCCTCGAAAACCATAAAAACGACACCCCATGATCAGTTTTGAGTACAAAAAGTCACAGTATACGATAAAATATCGTGTTTTATACGTTCGAAAAACGAGCCTTGTGAACGTAGCCATGGTTAGGTGGTAACCGTATCACTCAGTGCCTATGTTCTAAAGCAAGTTCGTCGATGACGTATCCTATTGTTGGTTTGTAACTTTTAACATATTGATACTTGCACTTTTGTTTAGGTAAATAGTCCTATGGGACGGCAATCCCACATGAGCGGGGCCGGTTAGACAATATACTAAATTAATTTTGATGTCTTAGAATAGTAGATTCGATAAATTATAGCTGTAGCAGTAAGTACATCCCTTGATAATAAAGTACGGCAATTGTTCCTTCATATGTAGTTGTCAATAATTACTGATCTTCATGAGCAGTGGTCAATATCAAAAACAAAAGAATATGTTTGCAGCATAAGCAAAACAGTACGACCATTTTTAGCCCATTCTAAAAAAAATTTTTTTTTGTTCAGTCACTAAAGGGTTTATAGGGGATGCAAGTTAGACACACAATATACTAAAACAACAGCCACATTTTATAAAACTTTCCTTTACAGTTCGTTTGTAGTTGTGGTCTCTCTCAGCAGCCAATTCACAGAGAGTTAGGACTGGTGACGCGGCAGCAAGCGACCGACGATGAAGCAGCTTGTCCTGAGGTCGAAACGCGCAGCCTTCAGTACCAATTTCCCACTGCTTGCGAAGTTTTTCGTTTTTAGTGGATAAATAAACAAACGCCTGTTCGTGTCGTTCCTATGCAGCCGGTCTATTCTGTAAAAATCTCACCGTGAAAACTTAGGCGAAGTGATCTTAAAGTGAACTGTCAATAGTGTCAACCCCTAGCATCAGGTGGAATGACGGCTCACTTCACGCTCACTTCACCTAAGTTATCACGGTGAGATGTTTGCAGAATAGCACTACAGGAACGACACGAACAGGCGTAATACCTAATGGCATAACACGAATACACTGAGTGATTCTTACAGATTATTTCTGACGAACCCGGCTATCGCTAAAAAATACAACAGTAGATGTACATACGGGATTTCTCATTAACTGTCAGCTAACCATTAATATTTATTTTTATTATAAATATAGATGGTATAAGAGGCCTAAACTTCATGTTTTCTGTGTACGTTATGCGAACTATCAAATAACTGTAGGTATATAACAAAATATAAAAAAAAGAATCGAAAAAAATATAACAGTTGAGAAACAAACTTTTAACCACGGGTTTGCAAAGCATTCGTCGAACCGTTAAGCTATTTGGTTTGATGAAAGTTTACTAAAATAGCCGTTTAAAGGTTCAATCTGTAACTATCTGCTATATTCGTTTCCTACTCAGCCCAATGAAGTAATGGAATAATTCGCTTTTACATTGTGTTTTAATGTCACTTATATCGTCGTAGACAACGACCGATACCGATTATCAGCATTCTCCTGCCCTTATCCCAATTTTTTTTGGGGTCGATGCAACTTGTTTTTATCTTCCATACTTCTCTATTAGTCGTCATCTCGATAGTCATTCCCTTTCTAGCCACATCATCTTTCACACAGATCATCCATCGTTTCTTTGGTATTCCCTTACTCGTATAGTCATCCAGATTCATAATCAAAACATTCCAGACGACATTTTCTGCATTTCTCCGCATCACATGCCCATACCATGATAACCGATTTCCACACACACCGATACCGATATCGGCACGATATCTACCGGCGAAGACAGTGCGGGGTGAGAGTAGTGGGCATTCTTTCAATTGAGCAAACTTTTTCAAACTGCCGCCGACTTAGTAGTGTGGTTGTTTGTCATGTCGCGATGGTCATCGATATTCACCAATATCATGGGGCTGATAATAATTGTACCTATTGTTATCGAATCGTGTTGGTATAGTTATCTGATAATGTGAAAATAAAACAACATTTTATGTAATAATCTTAGTTCACTCCACCGTAGACACCATAAAATGTAAACCTAAGGAAAAAAAAATCGACCTAAGAAAAACTAATTAAGTTGATCAACTGCAAATATTTTACACTGTAGCATAGATTTTCCGCGAAATCGTCGGCAGCGCGTCGTAAATAAACATGTCGCGCTACATTTGGGGGAGGCGGAGGTAGCGTTTCAAAGGCCTACAGGCCCGAACAACCTAGCCTTAAAAATAACATAAAGAAAACCATATTGTTATTACCAAAAAAAGCTTTATAAAGGAACGTATTTATTAATTACAATTTTACAGTCTTCTAAATAATAATTGGAGATCACGTTTACTGAAAGATAATAATTTCTCTCTCATCTCATCTCGAAGTTGCTGCCATCGTTAACACAACACAATAATACACGTTTACTCGGTAAAATATTGAACTCGACTGCGTAAGCGACGAGTGTGCCGAAACGACTAGGCGAACTAACGCGGTCGGGCCGCGCGTGCGAGCGAGAAAGCAAGTTGTGAGTAGCCGCGACGGCGCGCCGCGTGCTGCACTCGGCGGCGACGCGTCGACATGAACTCACGGCGACGGCGGCGCGCCGGCGCGGCGCTCATATCTAATACAGATTAACTAACAACTTAGTTTTTGGGAGGGTAATCGTGTTTTTTTAATTAACATTTTATAATTATTTATTTTCATTTTATACATTTTAGTGATAAGTTTTTTTTTTTTTTTGACCTTCAGTTTGTTATTGTAATAATTGAAGATTTTTTTTTTCACATTGGAAAATAGAGCCATGTTGCCGCCTTATTGGATATAAAAAAATACCTGTCAGGAATGCAAAGATTTGGTATATAAGTAACGTATTTAAGCATCATTAGGCATAATGAATACGTAATTTCGAATATATATTTTAAATAAAATCAACTAATATGCTGCGGATGCGGAAAATCTCAAGCGGCGGAAGTATAATAACCTTATCGGTAATTATATTTTCGAGCCGTTTGGGGTTGAAACCCTTGGGCCGTGGGGTCCGAGTGCTCATGGTTTGTTCAACAAAAATCTCCAAACGGCTGGTTCACACTTCCCGTGACCCAAGGGCTGGCTTTTACCTTGGCCAGAGGCCATTGCCATACAACGTGGCAGTGCCGCCAGTCTCTTGGGTACTTTACCAGTTGACAGCGATGTGAAGGAATTTTTCGACGCCATATTTTAGTTTTTTTTTAGGTATTAACCGACTTCAAAAAAGGAGGTTCTGTATTCGACCCGAATGTATGTTTGTTTGTCCGCGATTTTCTCAAAAACTAATGAACCAATTTTGATGATTCTTCTTTCTTTCACTACCGTAATCTGCATACTTTCAGAAAGGTTTTAGTATTAATGCATTAGGTAATTATTGTTATATACGAAGTTATATGCATAAATGTACTCGGCCACCACCACCCCCACCCGACCATTCCCCGACCACCGACCCGACGATTCTCCGACCATTCTAAGCGGATTTTGTGACAATTCTTGTTTTCGTTCGTCTTAGGCTCATGTAATTGTCCTAATTGTATATTCAACTAAAAATGGAAAAATAAATTTACTTTTGAAAAAGTAAAAACTGACTTCAAAACCTGAAACGAATAAAATAACTTTCTTAAAAAACTTAACAGCTTCTGAAGTCGGTGCCTGTAGCACCGTCTATTTTCTGTTTTATACGATTAAACGTAACTAGTTCCATAGTGTGCAGTAAGTGCTTTAAATCCAAGGTATTTAAAAATGTTTAGAACTTACTCAGCTAAAAATTGATTTAAGTAAGTATACCATTTTGTCATAAATCGATCATTTACTGCTTTTTCATACATAATATTATTCAACTTTTCGTTTACACCAAATCGACAATCCTACGCTATTATGACTTGATCCGGCTCAAATTCTTCGGCTGGCTATATGTTTGGTGTAAACGCGGCCTTACCCCGCGGCTAAGACGGCGGCGGCGGCTCTCTAGCGACACGTGTCTTGCGACAGCGACTGCGGAGAAAACAATAATGAAAGAAGTTGTTTATAGCACGCCACGAGTCACCGTGACAAGACTTGCAGAGCGACAGACGGAAACAAGAGATGCACGTGCGTGTCGCTTGACGCAAGTCTCAGCGTCAGTCGTATCGTTCTAGCTTGTGACCGGGGCCTTATAAATTTGCTTTTATACTGTCATTATACTAAAGATTATTTATCTCGAAATCATCTGTAACTAGGGTATTACCACCAAGCAGGCCTCACTTCCGCCCCGTTCCCTTTTTGAAAAGGGCTTAATCTCCGCTATTTACCACAACAAGCTATATTGAACTGTACAGGCTTACTTCTTCGATAGACAGGATTTATACTGAATGAACGTTTCAGTTGAAATTTACGTTCTACGAACAATTTACTGGTGTGTGGAATCCTATTTCCTACTATAATATTATAAATGTGAAAGTTTGTATGTTTGGATGTTTGTTACTCAATCACGCAAAAACGGCCGAACGGATTTGGATGAAATTTGGTATACAGATAGTTTATAACCTGGATTAAGACATAGGATACTTTTCATCCCGGTAGAAGTTTCCCGTGGGATAATTTCCGACATACACGCGGGCGAAGCCGCTGGCAAAAGCTATATATTATATTTTTGTCTGTTGTTGTTTGACGGGTCCAAAATAAAAACCCGGGACAGTCATAATAATGTTATCGTTCTTCTAAAAGAATCAATCCGAATCGTTTTTATTGTGGACGATAAACTTCAAGGAACTGGTTCACACGCTCAAGAATCGTGAAAAATTATGAATATGTGCAAAAATAATATGAACCCGTCAGGAAAAGTCGACTAGTAGCCATAATGTGAAAGGGCATTCGATTCATAACAGGGAGTTACATATCTGTCGATTTAGCTTTAGATAATCGTAACTAATCGTTTATTCATATATTACCTAATGATTCGTTTACATGAAATAAACAATAGGTACTATTTAAGAAAAAATATAATAAAATAGGTAATTTAACCAAAAACCGGCCAAGTGCGAGTCGGACTCGCGCACGAAGGGTTCCAATCTGCCTAGCCTTTTCCCAACTATGTTGGGGTCGGCTTCCAGTCTAACCGGATGCAGCTGAATACCAGTATTTTACATGGAGCGACTGCCTATCTGACCTCCACAACCCATTAACTGGGTAATACGATACCCCTTGGTAAGACTGATTGTCAGACTTTCGGGCTTCTGACGACCCGTAACGACTGTCAAAGATCCACGAATGACAGCCGGGTCCAACGGCTTAACGTGCTTTCCGAGGCACGGAGGAGTCTTGGTATGTAAAGATTGTCACCCATCCACGGACCAACCCCGGCAAGCGTAGCTTAACCTGATGGATCGACCGGCGCGGCTGTTATTACTTAGCCACGAGCTCCTTTATCTAAGGACGCACGAAGGGTTCCATTATCTATAAAAACGGCAAAAAATCACGTTTGTTGTATGGGAGCCCCCTTTAAATATTTGTTTTATTTTAATTTAATTATTTATTTTTAAAGTGAGTATATAACTAAATATTCTGTGAATTTTTCAAGCGTCTACCTGTTGCCGTTATCAATGTCGAGCAAAAACGAGAACAAAAATCAAGTTTGTTGTATGGGAGCCACCTTAAATATTTTTATTTTATTCTGTTTTTTCTTATTTTTTGTTATAGCGGCAACAGAAATAAATCATCTGTGAAAATTTCAACTGTCTAACTATCACGGTTCATGATATACAGCCTGGTGACAGATGGACAGGCAGACGGACGGACAGCGGAGTCTTAGTAATAGGGTTCCGTTTTACCCTTTGAGTACGGAACCCTAAAAAAGGGAGAAATCCCTAAAAGTGGAAACACTGGCTGATATTGCCGATGCAAAATCCGAATGCAGTGGACGCACCCTATAGACATTTAGTAAATCCAGACGCTCCGTACGGTGCGGACGGACCGATTCTGACAGTGGACGCGCAACTTAAAAAAATGTTAGTAGGCCACTAGTCCACCACGCGAGCGAAGTGCGGCTTAGTGAATGCCATGCCTTATAATTTTTGAAACGATTCACCGCTAAGAATAATCAGGCCTTCTCTCTTTTCTCCCTGTACCATGTTCCACGCGGGCCCAGTGCGGATTAGTGGATGTCACAATAACACGTGAAGACGTGTACGCACGAACGAACAAAACACGAACACGAACATCGATCACGGATCATTTGAAGAAACTCAAGACCCTGTTGAACATTTAAAGTGTGTATCCCCCGAAGGGGGTTAGGCAGAGGTGTACCCACATTTCGCCTGTTAGACACAGAATTATAGCTAATTAATATTATCACACTAATATTACAAAGGCGAAAGTTTGTGAGTACGTTTGTTACTTCTTCACGCTCAAACGGCTGGACCGATTTGGATGAAATTTGATATGTAGATAGCTTATACCCTGGATTAATACATAGGCTACTTTTTATCCCGGTCTACGCGGATGAAACTGCGGGGCGTAGATAATAATTACACACACAAAGTTATATTAGGAACGTGACCTTTCAGGTAATATAAAATTAAGTTTTAGTTAATATCGGTGACCCTAATCTATTATATTATTTCGTCCCAGAAGGTTAACTTGAGAACTAGGTACCACATTTTGTACGACCAAATGTAATTCATCATAATGATACCGAGCCCCTTTGGAAGAGGTGATATTTTAATTACTAGAGTATAATAAGCAGGTAATGGACTCATTTTCAGTGTGAATGTAAAACTGGTATTATAATGTAACATACGTTTATTACGAAGGTAATGTTGCTCGTACGTATTAAACAAAATACCTTTCTATTTAACATGACATAACATCAAGCCTGTATTCTCTAAGAGCTGGGCAGAGCTGTAAATATGTCGCAGATAGATTGTAGAATTCAAGTTTTATAAAACAGCTCCGTTATGTAAAAGAACTGAACTAAACGACGTTTAGTGGTTTTATATAATTATTGAACTTTAACACGCAGGATTGTATACGTTTTGGGTTTATCTATGCAGCGGGTCAACGATTAGCCGACATTCGCACGGACGTAAAAATATCGCGGCGGGATTTTATCGCGCACTGGATTTTCAACTCTCAGTGTTGAGCCGAGCTTCGAGATTCCAACCTAACAACAACAAGTGCATCCCAGCGCGTTGAGAGCATTGAAAATCAAGTGCGCGAAAAAAAATCGCCGCGATATGTTTAAGAACGATTAGAGGTTATATAAAATAGCATGAAATGAAACGTCAGATTATAGATTTTAGTTCTAAATTTGTATTGCAAACATATCAAAATGTAGACTTGGAAGTAGCGCTCCCGGCCGCTGCCACGGCCCCGCTCTCTTCGCTCGCTTGGCTCGTGCATGGTTAGTCACACCAAATGTGACTGCAGATAAGGCATTCTGCAATACGTCTAAACGTGGGTATTAGTATTGTAAAACGTAGCGAAATGATAATCCAGCTGAACGTTGTTCAGTTGTTTTACATAACAGTGCCATGTAAATGTATGTTTTATGTAAACCTACTAGCGGTTTTGTAAAACAGCGGATTCTTTCTATCCATCTGTGATAATATAGGGTGACTGATATTAGTGACCGATACACATGATTGTGCTCATGATAACAAACAACTTTTACTATGGGACCAAACCTGAAATCGCGAAAAAAAAATCAGCTGCTCCCTACGTTTTGACGAGTTATGCGAACATGAATGTATGGGGAAGCTGATTTTTTTTCGCGATTTCAGGTTTGGTCCTATAGTAAAAGTTGTTTGTTATCATGAGTATAATGATGTGTTTAAGTATCGGTCACTAATTACCAGTCACCCTATATGTGTCGCAGGCAATTTGTATGATTCCGCTTTTTACAAACGGCGTCGTCCGTTTAAAAACGCTCGCAGTTGTGAAATATGCCGAAGGCAAAATGTAAATTGCCTTGTCACTACGTAATATAATACATACCACAACATTTATTTTGATGGACAATTCAAAAGCCGTTTACAAAATACCGCGGCAAATTAAAGTATTTAGTTCTATTTCTCAAAGCTCTCGCCGGCCACTGCCGTGGCACCGCTCGCTCGGCTCGCACGTGGTTGGTGACAGTTCTAACCTAACTTAACCCATTTGTTCGGGGTGCCCTAGCTTAGTTACTGCGACCAATTTGGATCCCGCGTGGTTAGTCACAGTTTTCCAACTAAACTTACAATAACAATCATTGTCGAAATTATAACAATTGGATGAGTTGCCAATTTTCTTTCGGCATATTTCATAACTGCGAGCGTTTTTAAATGGACGACGGTCGTATGTATAATGACGTATCATACAATCTGCCTGCGACATATACACGTCCACATTTCGGTTTATAACTTACAATTATTTACCTACTAGCTCCTGCTTCGCACGGCATTTATGACTTGTTATAACATTGTGAATTCTTTTATGGAAGTTTAATATACTCGTATATATGTATTTTATATGAATGGTCAAAACTGCAGTTAAGAATGAACTCTTGTTTTTATACTATTTATAGTTTATGAATAATAAATCATCAGAGGGGCTCGTGGCTGAATAATAACAGCCGCACGGATGATCGGAGGTCAAGCTACGCTTGTGCTTACCCCTTCACAGCGTACTGGCATGATGTTATGTTATGAACTGGTGTGAACAACAAACAGACATGAGATTTCAGCAATCCCAGTCCATTTGTTATCATTTATTGAGGAGTTCCGTTGCCTATCTCAGAAGTTCTTCATCAAATCTTCACCAAATTGAAATGGGACCACTCCAAGAAAGTACTCTTCCAAAAACTATCCAAATCGCTTCAAGTGTGCCTATAAAATTGGAAGAGTTCCCTCTATTTCTCCAGGATCCCATCATCAGATCCTGACTTGATGATCATGGGACCACCTGGGAAGTATACCCTTTCAAACAAAAAAAAAATAATCCAAATCGGTCCAGCATCTTCGTAATCGGGGAAAGGTTCCGACGAATTGATAACCTCCTCCTTTTTGAAGTCGGTTAATGATCATAGCATGACTACCTGCTGTTGCACCTGACGGCGCAAATGTAAAAGGTGGTGTAAAAGGTGTCAAATGTAAAAGATAAAGTTCGGAGCAGCCGGTCTATTCTGTAAAAATCTCACCGTGAAAACTTAGGTGAAGTGATCATAAAGTGATCTGTCAAGCATCAGGTGGAATGACGGCTCACTCCACGCTCACTTCACCTAAGTTATCACGGTGAGATGTTTACAGAATAGCACTACAGGGACATGACATTCAACGCGTCTGACAGAAGTGACAGATATTTAACAATAACTTTAAGCAGCAAAGCGTGGGCGGTTCAGTAGTGCTATTCTGTAAATATCTCACCGTGAAAACATAAGTGAAGTGATCTTAAAGTGAGCTGTCAATAGTGTCAACCCCTAGCATTAGGTGGAATGACGGCTCATTTCACGCTCACTTCACCTGAGTTATCACGGTGAGATGTTTACAGAATAGCACTAAAGGTTACAGTTAAAGTTATGACGTCAGTTAACAAATTGTCAAATGGAACAACCCATTTTTTGTCTAAGCAGACGTTCGCACGGACGTAAAAATATCGCGGCGGGTTTTTATCGCGCACTGGATTTTCAACTCTCGTCGTTGAGCCGAGCGTTGAGAATCCAACATAACAACAATAGAGTGAATTCTAGCGCACTATTGAAAAAAACACACTGTTGTATTTTCAACTCCCGGCGCTAAGCAGAGCGTTGTAAATCCAGTGTGCGAAATAAAATCGCCGCGATATTTTTACGTCCGTGCGAACGTCGACTTACAGGAACTTTAACAAGGGTGGGTTGCACCATCTTACTATTATTTATTAAGATGGTGTAACCCACCCTTAGTTTTCTTTATCACATTCCTTTTTTTTACAAAAGAAATCAATGAAGCTTCTTTTTAAGTAGATGCAACAAGATTAATTAGTATAGTAGGTAGGTAAGTAAATCACTGTGTTCAAAGTTTGGATGAGGCTTATTTATATTAAATTGGGCGAGCCTCATTCAAAACTTTGAATGGGGTGAATTAGGACAAAAGTACCTACTTAATTGATTAACTTGTAGAACTTTACCCTAGCCAACTCGGACTTAATCTTTAATTCATGGTGGGAGATTAAACAAAAGGGAAAACCTTGTTTTATTGACTTCGCTTCCCTTTGGAAGTAACTTTCTATGTCTTTGGTTTTTTTTTTTTTAAGTTTCTAGTCTAGATTAGTTCTTGAAGAGTTCGTTTAAAGTTTGAACGGTCGGCTTTCCATTTAGTTCTTATATTTCCTTACTACCTAAGTTAAACTATTTTTTCCGCAAAGTTAGCTAACGCTAAGCGCAAAGTTAGTTACTTAGTTAGCTATTTGCGATCGAGATTCACTAGTAAATATTATAAATTAATTATAAACACTGGTATTCAGCTGCATCCGGTTAGACTGGAAGCCGACCCCAACATAGTTGGGAAAAGGCTATGGCAGCTTGACTGATTCACATATATGAATCACACTTCACACTTATATTAAAAAGACGCAAGTCTGTGTTTGTATGTTTGTTACTTCTTCACAGACAGATTTGACAGATTTAGATGTTCAAGAGACCTCGTTTTATTTAACGAAAATTTCAATGTAGGTCGAAAATTCAACGAATTCTTCATCTTCGGATTGCGTATTCGATGGATCGTTTCTGATCTAATATATTTTTGGGACCAGAAATGAATTCACAAAACTATTCGATTCGTAAAAAATAAGCCCGATCATAAAACTAGATCTGTATATATGTTATGGACCAAGTGATAAATTGAGCATTATACATAATGCCCGGTCATTATGAAAAATACCCCAACATGAGAGTGCAATTTGATAATAATTATTCAAATAATCAAATTGACCGGGCATTATACATATTGTCCGTCACCTTTTGGGCAGATTAATACAAACATTATGTAAATACTATTTTTTTATTGTTATTGTCATTTAATTTAAAATAAACTAAATATTAAACCATTTAAATAATCAGACTCATTATTTGGATTAATTATCAAGGACTGCTACATTAAGAATCCACTAGTTTTTGCGTTTAAAACTTAAGGAAAGTCATATTAACAATGATATAACATAAAACATATTAAATTTAAAATAAAAATTTCTTTTTTTTTTTTGGTACGGACCTTTTCGTAATTGGCTCCGGGAGCCTCAACATATCTTTGTTTTATAGAAATGGCAGTCTCTGATTGATCAAAGCGTGTCAAATTTAGCTTTATTATAAAATTGCCCAATTGTTATGGAGCAATATAATAATGACCATGCAATGTGATAAATAATGAAGTTAAGATAGTAACTAATCACTTAGCCCGGTAGAGCTAGACATTATTCATAATGCTCGTACATTATTAATAATGCCCGCATTAATCACCTGGTCCATAACATATACAACAGAGCTTTGGATCGCCGTGATACTGACAATTCCTTGTAGAAAAACCCCATGACCAGCAGCCGCTAAGTTAGTCTATTATACTATAGTCTGTTCCAAATATATCTGTTGAAGGTATATACAAACCGTGTTCAGGTTAATTTCTTACGCAATCTCTCACTAAAAGGAATTGTAACACATTCTTAGGTAATTTTTGGTGTAATAAGTAGTAGTGTGTTTGTGTGTGTGTGTGTGTGTGTGTAGTGTGTGTGTAGTGTATGTATGTGTGTGTGTGTGTGTGTGTAGTGTATGTGTGTGTGTAGTGTGTGTATAGTATATGTGTGTGTGTGTGTGTGTGTGTGTGTGTGTGTGTGTGTGTGTAGTGTATGTGTGTGTGTAGTGTAGTGTCTCTTCGTTTCTTAAAAACGGTGAAGGAAAACATGGTGAGGAAACCGGCATGTCTTAGAACCAAAAATTCGTAGACATATGTGACATCTACCAACCCGCACTGTGAAAAAAATCTTTAAAGTGATTTAAAATTATATTTTCGGTTACAATATTCAAATAGTCAAATCAAAGCTCTCAATTTGTAAGTGGCATACGTTTTCTGATCCATTTGTTTACATTTTCGTGACAAACTTTTGAAATAGACCATACGTATCCAAACTCACCCTGTATTCTACCATAATAATATGGTATTATTTATTATTTGTGTTCATGTCAATATTTGTGTGAAGAAACAGCAATGGCTGGATTTGTTGAGTGCAGACCACGTATCTGATACACAAACAAAGTGTGGGACGAACTCAGAAGATGGTGCGATGACCGTCTGAGTAGCCTAGCACTAGCTCTGTAGATGTATTATATTGCAAGGTTATATAAATGTAGATAGGCTCATAAGAATTCAAATGTAAGTTCTAAGTTAAAAAAAAAGATAGTCTAGTTTACTCATTGACTATTCTTTTTTTAACTTAACTACTGATTCACAGTTTGCGCAGTTTTAATATTTTATTAAATTATAAGGTTGTTTGAAGTAAAAATGGATCGTAAACGGTCGTCTTTAAGATCATGTTTGGTGAATCACGTTTTACAATAATTTACCAATAAGGCATTATTTTTCAAACCTTATAAAAGCAGCCGATAAATTAGTAGGTATAGTTCAAGTAGTGTAAAAAAAAAAAAACTCGTTCTCCATTTAAAAACAGATTTTTCAGATAATTTTTGCCCCTTAGAGCATAAGGAAGAAAATTACATTTTTATTATTACGAGAGGGTATAAAGTTTTGTTACTAAGGGCGGTACCTATTGAGTTTGTGATGAAAAAGGTCAATTTTGACAGCCGGGACTTACGTGAGCTGGCAGCCCGTCCATTCGAATCATAACTCTTTCATTTGAATACTTAAACCCGAAATTCTACAACAATTACGGATAATTTTATAACCTCAATCCTACAATCCTTAATTGTACATGAAAAATCATTGATGTACAGTTTAAACAATAACTGCTGGAAAAAAGTGGTAAGCTATAAAAATATTAACTTTTAAATACAGATGAATATAAACATATAATAAAATAAGGTGACTGAGACAGACTGGATGCGGAAGGCGGAGGACAGGGTGTTGTGGCGCAGCCTGGTAGAGGCCTACGTCCAGCAGTGGACTGCGATGGGCTGAGTTGATTGATTGATATTGAACAAAGTCAAAATTGTACATTGAATAAATTTGAAAAAAAATACCTAATTGCTACGAGGTGTGGAAACGAGTCTGATGCCGAAATATAGTTTTTAGTATTTTTATCCGTTTGTGTTTGTCTGGATTATATGTTCCGGATTGGCGCAAAAAACAGCCGAACGGATTTAGAAGAAAGGCACACGCTGCACACAGGTAAATTTTAAACTGGATCAACACATAGGGTATACCGGCCGCCACATAACTTGGCAAGAATCGTTAGATAAGAATTTGGTTTCTTTAACTTTCTTCTGAACAGACATGTTTAAAAATAAATTATATCAATAACCATAGAATAAAGGCAAGCAACAAAAGTAAAAAAAAACTTGTAGCACTAAGTGTACATCCGCAAACTTACTCCCACTACGCCAAAACCTTGCCAAGTAACGTGCCGGCGACTATAAGTACTTTTAAACCGGGTAGTTAATACGTTCCCGTGAGATATTATCCAACATCCACGCGGGCAAAAGCTAGTGTGTTACTAACCCATTTAGTGAGCAATTGCGTAAGAACCTGAACAGGGCTTGTTAACGTTTTGATCAGTTATTGGGACAGACATCATTAGAAAGAAGCGGCCCAGTGCGAGTCGGACTCGCCCATGAAGGGTTCCGTAGCAGCAAGTAATAATTGAGTTGATTGAATGAAAGGTAAATTGCGGTTTACGATTTATGACGTATTAAAAAAAAACTACTTACTAGATCTCGTTCAAACAAATTTTCCGTGGAAGTTTACATGGTAATGTACATCATATATTTTTTTTAGTTTTATCATTCTCTTATTTTAGAAGTTACAGGTGGGACACACATTTTACCACTTTGGAAGTGTCTCCCGCGCAAACTATTCAGTTTAGAAAAAAATGATATTAGAAACCTCAATATAATTTTTGAAGTCCTATCCATAGATAGAAGAGACACGAATGGGTTTGATGAAAAAAAATTTTTGGGTTTCAGGTCTAAGTATGGGGAACCCCCAAAATTTATTGCTGTTTTTCTATTTTTGTGTGAAAATTTTAATACGGTTCACAGAATACATCTACTTACCAAGTTTCAACAGTATAGTTCTTACCTATAGTTTCGGAAAAAAGTGGCTGTGACATACGGACGGACGGACAGACAAACAGACAGACATGACGAATCCATAAGGGTTCCGTTTTTTGCCATTTGGCTACGGAACCCTAAAAACGTAGCAGGAGAAAGATAACATAGTTAGCCACAGTACCACGCAACACCGCTGATGTTGATTAGTCACCCTTTAGGAGACCCTAAAATCGTAAGGGCCGATTAATTCTTAATTAATTGCCCAGCAGATTGGGCGTGAAATTAGCAAATCTAATCTTTAGCCGTAACATCTTAGCTAACACTATATCCTGCAAATGAATAGTTTCTAATGTGATTAGTTATATATAAAGTTATCGAGAATTGAGGATGATTAGCGAAACTGCTTGGACGTTACTCTGTGAATGATAAATTCATATAGGTACGGTCAGCAACAGAAGTCGGTTAACACTGCGGAACCACTGTACTTTAGCACCCGTCGCTTTTGTATAGTAGCTATTTTGTTTTGGGTAGAATAGACCCTTTTTAATGTATTTCTGAAAACCCCAAAGACCGCAAAAAAAAAACTGCCGAGAAAAAAAAATAATTTAAGGACATTGTCGAACGGATTGAATGTCAAGTTCAAATAAATATAATATTTTTGTAGTAAGGCATTGTCGACGGAGCCTCGCTTTGCGTGGCTACTATTTCTGGGTTGTTTAAAAAAAAATAACCACTTCGAACCTAACCTGCCGAGTCGGGGTGCCCCAAGTCCCGAGCTCGCTTCGCTCACTCTTGCATGTTAAGTATTTAGTGTGTAGTGTACTGTGTAATAGGTTGACATAAACTTTAGATTTTTTTTACTCAAAAACGAATAGATTGTGCAGTGTAATATTTTGCGAAAGTGTTCTGCTCGAAGACATCAACACGCTATAAAATTGGGAAGTTTCGGAGGCGCGTGTGTTCAATTTTATTGTGTAACTAAGTTTGATTTTCTGAAACTTTAGAATTTTTTTTTCTCAAAAACTAGTTGTTTGCGTAGTGTAATATTTTGCGAAAGTATTTTACTCGACGTCATCAACTCGCTATAAAATTGTGAAGTTTCGGTCGCGCGGGTGCTAAAGTACAATGGAGCCAACACGGCTACTTTTTGACATCATCTTAATTAACACAAAATGATTCGATAAACTGCTTTATTTTCGTTTAACTGTTAAGAGTTAATGTTCTTATAATTTTAAGTACTTCTGTTCCGATTTGAATTAAAGAATTCGCTTAATAATTAAGATTAAAAAACTGCAAGTGTTAATCGACTTTGTTGCTGACTGTACCTACATTGGTTATAATTAATTCAATTCAATTTCTTTAATTCAGACTAACATGTCCATATAGTGTTAGTAAATACATGAAAAAGAACTTAAAACTAAATGTTAGTACATATACATGAGGAATTATTTAACGTGGATGTGTATCCACTGCCTCCATAGAGGACTTTCTAACATTTCAGCAATTACTCTCAGGTAGCTGTTGGAACTGTCCTTCACCCTGCGCATCAGCGATGCCGCTCGCTTACGGATTATAGCATGGAAGCCATCCACTTGTGCGTCCGCAAACATCGCTGAGGCACTGCAATATCTAGGCAGTCCCATCAGCAACCTGAAAGCATTGTTGTACTGGACCCGCAGGGCGCTGACGACCCGCTGTGTGTAACTGACCCACAGGCTACAGGTATAGTAGGATTGGCAGTAGGCCCTAAATAACGTCTTTTTAACCTCCCTACTACACCTAAAAAACCTGCGGGTCAGCATGTTACACCGAACCGCCAGCCCCTGCGTTTCCGTTTTACATCCGGATCGTCAGCCAGGTCCTCGTTTACCACATGGCCAAGGTATACAAACTGGCTGACCCTGTTTAATGCCACCCCTCCCAGCGTCACGGGCGGTACGCAAGAAGGCGTCATGCGTCCCGCCCGAAACACCAGCAGTTCGCTCTTCTTTACATTGTATGTCAATCCGTGCGTCCTAGCATATTCCTCACAGATCCCAGCAGCCTCCGCAAGGCGCCGATCGACGGGCTCAACAGCACCATGTTGTCAGCGTAGCTAATGTTATTCACAATCTGACCATCTATGGAACATCCTACTCTGGTGCCATTGAGCTCACGGACCAGCTCCCTTACGTAAATGTTAAAGAGCGTAGGGGAGTGAGCTCCCCCCTGTCCACATTCATATAATGGTGACAAAATCTTTCCCGTTTCTAGTAGTGACATAACCAACATGACTTGGCCACATTTCCAAATGACACTATACTATATATACTACTGGCATTAAAAAGCCATTGGCACGAGGTCGGCGGATAACTTTCGCCAAATAACACCAAATTAGGGCTGGGATGTCGCCAAAAACTAAGTTCAAATGTCACCCCGTAGATACTTATTGTACTAAATGGTACATTACAGCATTACAAGTACACTCCTACCAATTTATCTGTGAAATGGCAAAAATTGGAACTACGGCCGTCATGTTGTAATGTCTTCGATTGTGCCGATGCATGTCATTCGATTGTGTCGGCACATCGACGGTGCCGTCCTCTTTCAGTTCACAGATAAGTTGGTAGGACTGTAGCTACAGGGTGATATTTAGGCGTAGGTAGGTATCTCAGTGTTCTTACACTCGAGCGACACGCGTCAACGGCAGACGGCTGACGAATCGACAGCAGTCGTCCGCGCTGACGATGACGACGATGTAAGTGGACTGAAAATAGTTCAGGAGTGACAAAATGGCGGACGCGACACGCTACAACTGCAAGCGTCGCTTTAGATCGGCGGCTGTCGCTGACGTGTCGGCGCGGCGGCGCGGGCTGTCGTCGACGCGTGAAGTTGCCTCTGCCGTTGACGAGTGTCGGGAATACGTTACTTACGTTGTAGCTGCAGGAAAACGGTCTAAGGAGTCTTTTTAATTTTAATTATTCAAATTTTTGATTCAAAATCTGTGGACGCAGATTAAAATTTCTCAAAAAGTTGAGCACGGTCTCTTAAGGCCGGTTCTCTGCCGCTACAACGGGTAACAACCCTAACTGTCCCGTCACAAAATGCCAACCTTTCTTATTTAACCTTAAAAGCAAAGAAATAATTTCAACATCTGTCAATTTTAATTCTGGAGGAATTTAGGAGCTCGTGGCTAAGTAATAACAGCTGCACGGATCAATCCATCAGGTTAAGCTATGCTTGCCGGGGTTGGTCCGTGGATGGGTGACCATCTTTACATACCGAGACTCCTCCGTGCCTCAGAAAGCACGTGGATCTTTGACAGTCGTTACGGGTCGTCAGAAGCCCGAAAGTCTGACAACCAGTCTTACCAAGGGGTATCGTATTACCCAGTCACTGGGTTGTGGAGGTCAGATAGGCAGTCGCTCCATGTAAAATACTGGTATTCAGCTGCATACGGTTAGACTGGAAGCCAACCCCAACATAGTTGGGAAAAGGCTAGGTAGATTGATTGAGTCAGTTTTAATTTACCATTAGCAAAGAGTCTATATCTTCACTGAGAACCACCATACTTGGAGCCTTATCGAATCGTTGCTGGTATCGCTACTCGAGATAAAGGTACTCATTATATAGGTAAATAGCTACTTGACGCTGACAGTAAATAACTAGTTTGGTTCATACATGTATTAGTTGTGGACAAGTGCTTAGAAGCAGCTACAGTGTGCTAAATCAATCCAGCAAAACTTTAAAAGTAAGTATTTACGACCTAAATTCTATGACGATATCCTACCAGCCGATTTTCAAAACATTTAACTACTTCATGAGGGATTTGCGTAACGAATGAAGGGCCGTACTATGACGTGAAAAAAGGTCATGGGTCCATAATGGTTCCAGTGTGAGAGAGAGACGGAGCTATACAGGGTTGTAGTGTATAGTGCGCGCGCGATCTGAGTGCAGTCGGGGTATGAGGAGCGGGGCGGGTGCAACTCCCCCCGCCCGTCGACACCTCGCCGCGGCCGCCTGTAGTTTAGTGCTGTGCTGACCTTGATGTCTCTCGCTCGCGCGCTTATCGATAGCGTTTTACTCAAAGGGATGGATTAATGGAAGATACCGTAGACCGATTTGTCATTGAGGTTGGCGATGACAGTGATGATAGTTTACAATGGTGCCGATTCTGTTGTACACCGAACTAAACTATCACTAAAATTCCTTACTTTTTGCTATGAGAATCTTACAGCTATTCTGCAAAAAAAAAAAACCTCTAAATTAAATAACAATTTTGACACAACTAAAATCGAGTTTGACAATCGTGACCCCGCGTGGTATAGTGCCTGTAGTATATTTGACCCGGTCGCTTTAATTGGAAATAACGAAATCACTATGAAGTGACAGGCTTGTCATATTTTGTTCACCGACATCGCTGTCGTTACCGGGTCAAATATCTTTTAAAGCTGGAGGGGCGCAGGGAGGGGGCAGCTTCAACGTGTTTTATATGGAATGTAGGTACCTTTTTTTTGGTACCTTTTATTTTTTGTACCTACATGTTGAGTCATAGGGGTTTATGGGTTTGATAAAGGGGGGCCAAATTTTCATTATTTTTGCGATAGGACTTACCGTTTTCGAGATATATGCAAAAGAAAAGAAAAAAATTACACTACTGTTTTTGCATCCGAAGTCAAGGTCTCGATGTGAATTTTAGTTCATGTCAACTAATTTTATTCCACACCTTTTTAATCGCGATTAAACATAGTTGATTTAGTTTGACAATTAAAATTTTAGGTGAAAACAGTCAAATTCAGAATAGCAAAATTGCCATTTTAACTAAACTTATAACTCCGTACAATCTTAGTCCTGTCAAACTAAAATATAGTTAAGTTGTGTCACTTTAGTCAATTTCAGAATGGGAAATCGTCGTTTGACAGGAATAAACTAAATTTTAGTGATTTTTAGTCTAGTTTAGAGGCATTTGTGACAAGAGAATCGGCACCAAATAATAAACTTGTTTGATTAAGATTTCCGGCTTTCCCACAGTTTTCTTAAAGTAGGGAATATGATATTTTCTTTTTTTTATACCATAGCTTGTAATAAAAATATCTAGCGCAAATATAATAAATAAAATGTGTTAAAATACTAACAGATACAAGCAGTTTGAACGTCCACTTTTAAGGTGTCAAAGAAAAATATCGAATCTCCGTTCATTGTCGCTAATTAGGTCACATCACTAGCGCATTCCTCAGAACTGCACTCAGATCGCGCGTCTACAGTATGTAGATTATACTATACAGGGTGTTCGGCGCATGGACCGACACAATTTATTGGGAGATTGGGAGGCTCGTTTGCTAGGTTTCACCCAAAGACTCCATGTCCTAAGTATTACAGTAATTGAGATAAGCTTTTTTAGTTTTTTCTTTGAATTAACCAAAATCTCGCCTTTGAATCGTTATATTATTTTTGTTTATGGTTGAAAAAAACAAAATAATTTTTATTATAGTTTACAATATAAAAAAAAAAATTGAAACATAATTAATTAATTATCGTAATAAGTCTGTTCTTAAAACACTCCCTAACTGACTTTTATAACTAGTATTTTGACTACATAATTAATTGTTTTCTATGGCTTATAGCATACCATTACAAAGGGTATAAACTAAAAAACTTTTTAAAATAAAACTGAGTTCAAAATACCTTTTAGTTTTTTTTATAATGAATTTAGAAGTTGTAATTTTTCATATATTTAAACATTTTTAAGACTTTGGAAGCACATAGGTCATTTTCTACAAAACAATTAGAATAAATAATAATTTATTTAAAATAAAAATATATTGCAGACTATAATAAAAGTTATTTTGTTCTATTACCACCATAAACAAAAAAAATATAATGAGTTAAAGGCGAGAATTCGGGTAGTTCAAAGAAAAAAAATATCTCAATTACCGTCATACTTAGGACATTGTAGTTTTTGGGTGAAACCTAGCAATTGATCCCCTCAATCCCCCAAAAAATTGTGTCGGTCCATGCGCCGAACACCCTGTATAGTTCTGTCGTCTCATGCGTACACGCCGCACGCTATAGTATGGTGAGGGAGCGGGGCATACTCCCCCTCCCTCACTCACTTTGCTTGGAACCACGAAGCTGGACGGACGCGCGTGCGGCGAGTTGGGCAGTGAGCCGATATTTCAAGTGCACGAACAGTACATTTTGGCGACGAGTATTGTAAGTACTGTTTTTTTTTCTGATTGAAAAAATGCAAAATTGTCAACGTTTATTTTTCTAGTAAAGAAAGGTTAGAAAGAAAACCTAATATTAGTGTGCAAGTTCATAATAATTTAACGTGGGTTATTTACTGCAACAAAACTTTGCTTTGTCGTTGTGAATAATTAACTTTTGCGGGAAGAAGGACATGAGTTAAATATTTATAATATACGTTGATGATAATGCATAGCTTGGTAATTTTTATTTAGATAAACGTGGGTAGTATCATATAGTTTTAAACATTTTTATTTTATCATGTGATAAGTTCATGTTAAAACGTAAAAGGAAGTTGTTACGTACAGTACGATTCACAAAAGATGACCACAAATGGCGGCCGTCTGCGCACGTACACTCATGAAGAAAATACTTAAGACAAAATAATATCTTAATGTTGGTTAAATAATTTGTGTAATGTTGTAAACGCTGGTTATGCAAATAAATCAAACGTAAGTAATTTTAAATGTTTATTAAAATAAATTGAACCAAAAATATTATAAATATGTAAAACACATTTAGTCGCTATCGCTATTCTCAAGTTCCATGATTCCCTCTATCATGGAACTTGAGGGAATCGTGGAACTTGAGGAACTGGGGCCGGGTTCCATATTAAAGTCTTCATCTTCCGATGATTCAGGAAAATCCTCATCTGTCGAATCTTCACTCTCGTCAGATTCTCCCACACGTATAATTAATTCCTCCGTAAGCACATCCACGATGTGGTCACTTTTTATATAGCTTTCTTCTATAGATTTTACTTTGTCACATAGTTTTTTCCATTCCTCTGGTCCCATCAGATTCACTTTTTCTTTAATTAAATCTATAACGCAGCCAATATTCCACTTTACGTTTTTACTACTCACGTAACCCTTTATAGAGGCCCAAGCCATTTCTATGGGATTTAAATCCGGATGGTACGGTGGGAGACGGAGAACATCGTGACCATTTTCCATCAAAATTTCGTCAACGGAGTATTTCTTAAAACGAGGTTTGTTATTTTTTATTATATCGTACAATTGAGGTTTCAACATATTGGAATCAAAGCTGATTCCATTTTTGGTAAGCCACTCTTGCATGTCGGATTTTCGGGAATTAGATGTGGGAGCCATATCATATTCTTTATTGTGGTATGGGGCGTTGTCTACCACAACAACGGAGTTCGGTGGGAGATTGGGTACCAATTGAGTTCGAATCCATTTCTGGTAATTTTCAAAATTCATGTCGTCATGATAATCTCCTGATTTTGTGCCCGACTTGAAAGTTAATAATGCATTGGGCACAAATCCAGCCTCTGACCCGGCATGAACGATTACGACACGTTGGCCTTTTGAGATAGGCTTTTTCAGACCTGATGTAGAACCGTCAGCCCAGCCCATGGGTTTTGCATGTGTAGCATGGACGTACGATTCGTCAGTATAAATGATTGGTCTATTTTGTCTTCGATATTCTTGGAGTTTTTTTAGGTAATTGATTCGTAACAACCGAATAGCTGACGTTTCTATTAAAATATTTCGGTTATTTTCTGTTTTTTTCCACTTAAATCCAATTCTTTTTATTAATCGACCCAAACTTGTTTTGGATCCTTTAAAGTTAATATCTTGATGTAATTTTGCTCGTAACTTCTCTAAAGTTGGCAATTCTTTTTCAGTTAAATGAAAGTTATGGATACATCTCTTAATTACCCCTTTGTCAAAGTCGTCAACGTCGGAGGCAGGGTTACGGCGCGGTCTCTTTTTACCAGGGGTTCTAAAAATCACTAAAAGCGGTGAAGATTTACTTTCTTTTATAATTCTTTGTACTGTCGATACAGACGTCTTTGTTGCCGCGGCCGTTTTTTTGTAAGCTTCGAGTATTTTAAAATCTTGTGAAAAATATTGAAACACGTTGTACACCAAACTTCTCGACTGTCTATTCAAAGTATTGCCTTTTCCTCGCGGCATTGTGATGGCTTAAAATAGCAAATAAGTTCAATACAATAACAAATCTCAACAAAAAACTTAACAAGCAACGAAAACTTAACAAATAAAAAACAATTTAAAACAAAGAAACACTTCTTTTCGACTGTACTCGAGAGCAGTGTGAGCGCGTCGACGCCGCGATAGACGAATAGCGACTGAGCAGCCTATCACGAGATGCGCGCGGACCAATGGCGTCGCTCCGGTCTTGACGCATTCCGCCCGCGCCTCACCTCGCACCTCCAAAGGGACCTAAAATATGCCTTCTGCGCAGTGGTCATCTTTCGTGAATCTTACTGTAACTATGTAAACAATACCATCTAACGTCTACATTTTGTAGCATATATAAACATTATTCGAATTACATTTTAACAAATACAGTGCTAAATGGAAACAAACATTTGAAGTATGTTTTTGTCGTACCTACCCACTAGTCTATCGGGTTCGAGTCCCGGTTAAATGTCTGTTGATTTCTGATCTATATAACAATTTAACAGCTTTATATTATTGCATTATGTTTCCATTGTGAGTATTTATTATTTGAAATATGTTTTTATCGTAATTAGTTAAATACAGAGTATCTGATGTCTGTTGCTTAAAACTTGAAAAGATGATTGTTTTATTGTAGAACAAAACGGTTGATGCCGTATTGTTTACATATTCTGAGCGATAAGGTGTTGATTAATGGATTAAATTATTCTATTAATCACGGTTACATTACGTACATAGGGAAGTTAGTCAGAACGGATGATGCCCGTTCATGGCTAGAAGTGTTATGATCAGTAATGATTGAAGCTTTCGTAAAGGTTAGTCAGAACGGATGATGCCCGTTCATGACTAGAAGTATTAGGATTAGGTATTAAGATGAATTATGTCGGTCAGAACGGATGATGCCGGTTCATGACTAGAAGTATTAGGATGAGTGATGATGGAAGCTTTCGTAAAAGTTGATCAGAACGGATGATGCCCTTTCATGATCAAAAGTATTATGATGAATGTTGTTGCTCAGAACGGACGATGCAATTATTATAAAAAAAAAACCAGTGTGTGTGCTATGTTTTAAAAGTAAAATCCAGTAAACAAAACGACTAGTACGAATTGCAAGTAGGTACTTATTTTATTATTGTATCTAGTTATCTTAATTCGAAACGACTACGAGTACCTACATCATATTTGAGTTTGTTTACTGACTAAGTGAATCGGAGTTGCGCCGATCAACGTTGTTATTACGTATTTACTGATAAAGTCCTACATGATTTATGTTCCTCGGCGCGTATAGACTGATCTTGGGAACTACTGGTACGATTTTTATAGGTTTGTACTTACCTGGTAGTTGTAAGTTTTACCGTATAGTTTTATATGTGTTGTACGAGTACATCTCCGGGGCGTTAGTTATTGCCCGTGGTTTTGCTCGCGAGAAGTATATGAAGTTAAAATTTGAATGATTTAGTTCCGAATTTCATGCAAATCTGTAAAGCCGGTTCGACGACAAGAAGGAACAAACATACACACACACACACACGTCCTCGTAAACTTTTGCTTTTAATATTGGTAAATTATGTGTTATAGTGATAGTGATGTGATGAGTGATTGACATAATATGAATAAAATAATAAAATCCTCGTTTTGCACTAAGAGGCCGGGTTCGATTCCAGGTTTAAAATGTGTTTGTACTGTTGAAATGTATGGTAATCTCATTTCACTTACCCTACCGGATGCCTGATTATTTATTATTTTATCAGATATACATGTTTTGAACGTGGTTTCTTTCAACTACAAAAATGAACGGGTAATGTTTGTAACTATGTTGTGATGTTACCAGATGATGCCTGGTAGTCCGCAAACAGGTGATGCCTGTAAGGACTTCGTAATGCAATTAAACACTGGTAATACCTGTTAGTACAAGATGCGATGTAATTGAGGCTTATCACCCTTAACGCGATATTTGCGCGGGTGATGCCTGTGTCGTGTTGTTTTACGGGTGATGCCCGTAATCTAAAGTTGGTACGGGTAACGCCCGTTATTGAAAATCTATACGGGAGACGCCCGTTTACTGAAGATGAATGGAGTTCACATGGGGTTGCAAGAGAGGTTGTGAGGAATGGATAATGAATGTGTCAGGTTGCTCAAAGGATGATGCCCATTTGGTAACCAAAACGAGACATTCTTTATTTGTTTCCTTGTTCATAGATTAAATAATGTCAAGTCTTTCATTAGAAAAATTTGAGTGCGATGGCGAAGCAGGTTCTGTTGAAGCTAGATGGGAACGCTGGAAGAGGAGTTTATATATTTACCTGGAAGCTGCGTAGGTTAACACTAGTTCTAAAAAACGCGCAAGTTTATTACATTGGGGAGGACAAGAACTTCAAGAAATACTGTTCAATATACCCGGTGGCTACGTCAAGTCACTTGAAGATGGTCAAGACAAAGACGTATTTGAAGTAGCAATATAAAAGTTGGATGAATACTTCGCGCCAAAGCAAAACAAACGATATGAAAGACATCTATTCAGACAAATGAAACAAGAAGAAAATGAGAAATTTGAGAAGTATTTGGTTCGTCTAAGGCAACAAGCATTAAAATGTCAATTTACAGATGTGGATGACACTTTAATTTATCAGATAATTGAGAAGTGTTCATCGGAAGAACTGAGGAAGAAAGTACTTCGTGCAGGAGAAAAAATTACTTTAAATGAAGTGATAACGGAGGCGAATACTTTAGAAGTAGTGGAACGTCAACTAGGTGATTTTAGCCAGAAGGGAAAGGAGCACACTGTAAGCAAAATTGAGACACGAGAGAAGGAAAAGACATTTGTAAAGAACAATAAAAGGGCGTGTTTCCGATGTGGTAGCTGGAATCATCTAGCGCATGATGCGAAGTGTCCAGCTAAAGGTAACAAATGCAAGAAAGTGGGCATTTCCAGGCTCAGTGCAGAGGAAAAGGCCAAAAAACTTTCATTAAAATAGGGAAGAGAGTCGTTTTCATTTTGTTTGGAATCAAGTACTGAGTGCTCTCTGACCATGGAAAGGCTGGCTAGTGGGTTGCCTGGTGGACGGCAGCAGGGACGGTTACAGTGTTGGGTGTAGCCCAACCTAGTTTACAATGCAATTTTTAACTACTGTCTACAGCTCTGATACAGGGGTGATCATTACAAGCTATTACCGCAAGACGTCCCTGAGTATTGAATTCTACTACAGTTAAAATTAGACGAGACTCAGTTCATTGGGATTCTCAGTTGTTTCAGAAGCATCTTTTATTTTAAGATTAGAATAGTCTTCGGTGGTATTGATAGTCAGTAGATTGTGGGGTTCCCCTTTCTACACATTTTTATTTTATGTCCATATGTAGTATGTATTGTATGTATTTTATGTATTTTATTGTATTGTATGTATTTTATTACATTCTGGTGCCGAATGCTCTAGAATCAAAGATTGTGTAGCGTCAAAGTTAAGTGGCAAGCGTGTAAATAACATTGTCAATTTAAACGGGATCGGTCATGGTAGTGTGCAAAGTACCCTGCAAATTTTATCTGAAGTTATGATTAACGATTTACGATTAGAGATATTATTTCATGTTGTACCGGATAGTTGTCTTAAAAATGTTATTTTAATTGGCCGTGAGATTTTAAATCAGGGTTTTAACGTTAGTATGACGTCGATAGTGTTGTGTTGTGTCCATATGTAGTTGCGCCGGAGCATGTAAGAAGTACATGTGGTCTGATTTTATGTGCAGCATGCCCTTTGCGAGGGGTAGCACTTACGCAGCTGAGATGGTTAGCCTCTGCATAGGGACACTCTGCTGACGACTTGTTGGTCAAACACGTGTATTCAGCACACAACAAATCTTATGAAGTGTAACGATAGCGCCAGCAGGTCATGTACCAGTCGAAGTAGATAGTGATTACAGTAGTAATGAGCAAGCTTAAGTTGTGATAGAAGGTCGAGTAAGGGATTCTATCGGCCGTACAGGTTCGACCGTACCAGTAGTTATTACGTAGTCGTAGCCCGGTAGAAATCGGTATCTCTTGAGGCAACTCAAGTAGTCCGTGGGTGCGCGATGCGCGTTTAACTCTGGCGGAGGTCGTGGTCTAGAGAGACCGTAGTGTGTAGTCAGTGGGTGATGCACACGGGCAATCCACTTGATGGATATGCGTACAGAAGTTTTGATCCATGCGCTGGACGTGTGAGAGCAATGCGATTGCTGGTCGGCTGGAGAGCCGTGGCGTTAGAGGTTTTACTCGAGGGTTTCTGTAAGCTTGGCAGTTTTGGTTGCAGTGTTTTAAAGGTTGATTCGAACGACTATGGTACATGGCCCAGGGTAGTGATTCTTGTATTTTCGATTATTCCCAATATTACCATTTGATACAAGACGTGATCTTGTCGTGACGTGATCTTAGAATTATTTAAGTCATTTTGTAAGGAAAATGACATAAAATTATATCACTCTGTTCCATACTGGCCGCAACAAAATGGAGAAGTCGAGCGCCAGAACAGAAGTATACTGAAACGACTACGAATATGCCAAGCTGAAAATAAAATTCACTGGAGAGAATCGTTAGTCGATTATCTGACTATGTACAATAATACAGTCACAGGAAAAACACCAGCAGAGTTGTTCTTCCAGAGGAAAATCAGGGATAAAATACCTATGATCGATGACGTTGAGCATAGGAATGATGACATGGACTTACGAGACAAGGACAGAGAACAGAAGGAAAGAAGGAGAGAGTACGCGGACAGAAGAAGGAAAGCACAAGATATTGACCTAGAACCAGGAGAGAAAGTATATATCAAAGATATGAATAAAGCAAATAAACTTAGTACAAACTTTGAACCAACACAATATACAGTTAAATCACGAATGGGAGGCGATGTTGAGGTAGAAAACGAGAAAACAGGACAATGTTTGAGACGAAATATATACACCTAAAAAAGATAGAAGGAGAATGGAAAGTTATAAGAGAGGACGAAACAGAAGTTCCAGAAAGAGAAGAAGGG
The DNA here is from genome assembly GCA_946251885.1 of Cosmia pyralina. Lineage (NCBI taxonomy): Eukaryota > Metazoa > Arthropoda > Insecta > Lepidoptera > Noctuidae > Cosmia > Cosmia pyralina. Next base: position 17,185,231 of record OX276355.1, read on the forward strand.
GACTAGAAGAATTATAGTATAAGAAGTAATAAATTTGAAGCATAGAAATTGCTTACGAAGAATAAATTACTAAAATATATGAAAATCTGATCGTGAGGAAAGTTTTGAGTATGAATGTCGATGGCTATAAGAGTAGGGGAAGACCAAAGAAACGATGGATGGATTGTGTGAAAGATGACATGGCTAGAAAGGGGGTGACTACCGAGATGACGAATAATAAAGGTGTGGAAAAAAAGGACATGTTGCGCCGACCCCAAATAGATTGGGATAAGGGCAGGAGAATGATGATGATATGAAAATCTGATGTTTTGATTAGGTTATGCTTAAAATTAAGAACTAGGAAGCATGATGTTAGTTATAGTTGATAAATTGTCATTAGAAAAGCGAAGGAAGTTAGGAACAGGAACAAGCGAAGTGTTATGAGGTTAAATGCTAATAATAAAAGATTAATTGGGAAGTGAAGGAAGTATTAAATTAGTTAGTTATAACAAAGTGTTTGTTAAAACCAGAATATTGGAAAAATTATTGATGCTATTAATGTTATGCTGAATCGTAAACTTTACTTGATTATGATATTTGAAAAGTTAATGGAAAAGGTAATGGGGCATATCTGACCCGCTTGGCGAAAAGTGGCGGACATTGATCAAAATAGTTTTAAACTAAAGAGTACATTACCTTTGTGATGATGCTCTAATAAAGATGTTACTAAATATAATAAAAGCTATTATTATATCTAAAACTTTCAATAAAATAAGGAAGAGATGTAGTGTATGTAGATTATACTATACAGTTCTGTCGTCTCATGCGTACACGCCGCACGCTATAGTATGGTGAGGGAGCGGGGCATACTCCCCCTCCCTCACTCACTTTGCTTGGAACCACGAAGCTGGACGGACGCGCGTGCGGCGAGTTGGGCAGTGAGCCGATATTTCAAGTTAAGTGCACGAACAGTACAAGGGTGACCTGAAATTAGTGGCGGACCCGTTAAGGGGTGATAGTAGGGATCAATTCCAGTCAATATCACTCTTAGACCAGGATTAGGATTAGGATTTTTTTGTAAAATTCTTTAAGTACGAATATCTTGAAATGGGTTAACTTTAGGACAGTAGGTCTAAGAGTGATATCGACTGAAATTGATGCCTACTATCACCCCTTAACGGGTCCGCCACTAATTTCAGGTCACCCTGTATACGACCTAGAGCACCATCCTTTTTTCTCAACGGAATCATGATGAATCCATGATCTTTTTTCACGTCATAGTACGGCCCCAGCAGCTGTAGTGTATCCAGCGGCCGTGACAAAATATACCATTGCTCGCACTTTTACCATTGACATTGATTAAAAATTTACAAGTGCTTTGAAAGTTTTGATCCCAGTACGTGTTCTTACAAACGAGCGACATGCGTCAATGGCATTTGCACGCGCGAGTCAAGATAACGAGATCAGAGAGTCAACAATAAAGATAACGCCATTGCCTGATAACAACGGCATAAGCGGAATCGTTTATAAATCAACTAATAACCATAAATATGAAAGTCAAGATAACGAGATCAGATAGTCAACAATAAAGATAACGCCAGTGCCCGATCACCACGGAATATGCGGAATCAATTATAAATAGCGATAAGCACAAGATGAAATGTGGTGAGAACCGTCCTGTCCCCACCACTGTATTAACTGATAAGACTTAGTATATAAACTAACCTAAATATAATTCAGGGCGCTCACCCAGGAATACATTCCGACCTCGCCGCCGAGGTCGCAATCGTAACCGCCCCCCCCCCCCCCCCCTATCCCCTACTCGGTGAAGCTGTGCCAGCTGGGGGCACAGCTGAGCCTGTAGCACCTATCCCCCCCGTTATGATCCAGCCTGCCCCGTCTGGCTGTCCTATTATTAGCGACGCTCAGTCGATTAATAACTTACCTTAGTTTTAAGCCTGGCCGGGGGCTTTAAGTTCGCTTAAAGAACCCACAGGAAACGCCCGGTTGAGCAGTCTCGACCCTCAGTGGTCAACTGCGAGATGCCATGTATAACTAACTAACTAACTAATTCAGGGCGCATTATTGTATTGACTTTGTAACATACCACTGTACTACTAACACGTTTTGAGAATAAAACTATTTTTATCTGCATCACGAGTCTCAGTCTTTTAACTGGCGCTTACGACCGCCGCCAACATGTCGATGGCAGCCGACGACCTAAAGCGACGCTTGCAGTTGTAGCATGTCGCACCCACCATTTTGTCACTCCTGAACTGCGCGTTGCCTCTACCGTTAACGCGTGTTGCTCGTGTGCCCTCTTTCTTTGTCGACAAAAACTGATTCTTGCCCGTACGTACAGTTAGCCGCACATGAGTGGTAACACTCGCTCTACTAAAACCGCCCTTACTGCTATAAAGTTGTCAAATTGTTACCACTGATGTACGGTTGACTATACTCACGCTTTCGTCTATCAACAGAAATATATAAGATCGCTTTATATATTTTAAAAACTACGAAGCAACCAAAAAAAACATTCACAATTTCTATTGGGGATGTTCTTCAGAAAGGTCAGGCGTAGTACTCGCACTGCTCGTGCCCAATGTGCGTATGACGTGAACGTAAACGAGGCAAAAGGATAGTATGTAAGGATCGTAGCAGGTGACGTTCTGTAGTTTCTATCTACTCCCATGGGAAGGAAGCGTGAGTTTATGAATTTACAGTGGAATTTCTCATTCTGTATTATTTTCTCTAGATGACCATCCGCTGGGGTATTGTGTCTGCGGGCAAGATTTGCAGCGACTTTGTGAACGCAGTCAACTCTTATCCTGATAAAGGAGATCAAGAGATTGTCGCAGTTGCAGCCAGGGATGAGAAAAAAGCGAATGAGTTTGCAATACTACATAATATTAAGAAAGCATTTGGTTCCTATGAGGAAATGGCTAAGAGTTCAGACATTGGTATGTTGTAATGAACATTGCTCTGCCGTCTTTGTAAAGTCAGGGAAATTAATTGTTAAGCAAATCGAAACCATACATCAATAGACCGTTTATACAATTGCAAAGAATGACAGTTGCGGAAAATGGGGTTGCTTATTTATTTATTAGGAAACTCAACAGCTTATAACTAATTACATGAGTTATGAATGTTCACCACACTATCAATGAACAGCTCAAAGCAGTTGCGTCAAAGTTACAGCAATCCGCTGCGTTGTGCTTCCTGGAAGCTTCGCCGCAAGGGAGTGCTGTGTGTTTGTCACTTGTCAAAGTCATCTTGAAGGCAAAGCGACCAATCGGTGACAAGAAAGAACACTAAACACCATCTCGCGGCAAAGTTTTCAGCAAGAAGCTCCATTGACAGCTAAATGAAAGCAAGAAAAGCAGAATTAAAGTAACAAATACTTAGCGCCATCTACGAGTATGTGTGGAACTAACTTGACAGTTTTCTTCCCCATTATTGCAGACCGCTGACAAATGTGGACAATTGCAGATAATTTTATCTAAGTTGGTAGTCAGTTTGCCTAACAATTAAGTTCCCTCCCTGACTTTACATAAAAAATACAATTGCAATTTCATGCAAATCATGCAATCAACAGCAATGCGCAGCCCGTGGCTAATTAATAACAGCCGCACGGGTCGACCAATCAGGTTAATCTACGCTTGCCGGTCTAACCGTACATGGGTGACCAATGACCGTCTTTACATACCGAGACTCCTCCGTGCCTCGGAAAGTACGTTAAGCCGTTGGTGTCGGCTGTCATTCGTGGATCTCCGACAGTCATTACGGGTCGTCAGAAACCGAAAGTCTATCAATCAGTCTTACCAAGGGGTATCGTATTACCCAGTTACTGGGTTGTGAAGGTCAGATAGGCAGTCGTTCCATGTAAAAAACTGGTATCCAGCTGCATCGAGTTAGACTGGAAGCCTTAGCCAACCACAGAATACATAATAGTACAAGTACAGAAGATTCACTCCGCAAAATCATTTAAATAAATAGTGACTCTTGCTACGACACAATAAAGTACAATTCAGTTCGCACAGCGTTAATTACCTACAGTTGTATTCACCTAGAAGTTGTCTCTCTTTCTATCGCGTAACTCTTATACCTTGTGACTCGTTAGGGTTGTACCTTCATACCTAAAATACGGAGTTTGTCTGGCCTGCCCCAACTAGTTGGAAAAATTTTTTCAGTTTCCTTTTTCAAATAAGTAGGATATACGGAAGGGCATCGATAGATTGAGAATCAATAGGGATGATGACCAAAAATTTTCTTTTGTCCGTCATGTTGATTATTAGAAAATATTGGACACGTATTTTTCCTTTTTTTACAAAATCAAAAGATTACGGCGACGCATTCAGTTAAAACATCGCGTGACGTCACGTGTAGCTAGATTTTATACGTACAAGTGACGTAGCCAGCCCCCACTCCCCAACTTTAATGCGTGTTATATAAGTCATTTTCTATTAATATGATAAAGCAAAAAATACGTGTCTAATATTTTTTTATTATCTGACTGGCGGACTAAATAAATTTCTTTGTTTTTTACCCAAGCATCATCCCTATTATGCTAAATTCAAAAGTAATAAGGAATTAAAATAACAATGTAGTCTATTTTATTTATTGCATATGATTCTACGGTATGACAAGGCCGATCGAGTAGTTTTATCAGTGCTATATTTGTTCCTAGGACACTCGTTCTTATCAACCCTCACTTCAGTGGGAGCACTTATGTAAGTGTATAACTATTTAATCAATGACTGTCATTAAAAAACTTTTTCATTTTTGGAATATACAAATCACAATAACATAACATCCTGTTTTTCCAGAGTCTGTTTTTTAGAGCAGTGGTGGCCGAGTGGTAACGGCCGCGACTTACGAGTTGTAGGTCGTATAGGTTCGAACCGTGATAGGTGCTTTACTTTGTTTAAATAATTTCATCACCACTGCTCTCAAAACGGTGAAGGATAACATTGTGAGGAAATCGGTATGTCTTAGAACCAAAAATTTGAAATCATGTGACATCCACCAACCCGCACTGGGCCCGCGTGGTGGATTACAGCCCACTCCCTCTCACCGAGAGGAGGCCTGTGTCCCAGCAATGGGAAAATTATAGGCTGATTATGCTGGGTTTCCCAAACTATTAGGGGGAGGTGAATATAACTGTAGGTAATTAACGCTGTGCGACCTGAATTGTACTTTATTGTGTCGTAGCAAGAGTCGCTATTTATTTAAATGATTTTTCGGAGTGAATCTTCTGTACTTGTACTGTTATATATGCTGTGCTATTATTACAAATGTAAAAGTACGTCTATCTGTCTATCTGTTACCTTTTCACGCCTAAATTACTGAACGAATTTGGATGGGCACACGTAAAGACTGGGGAAGGACATGGGATACCTACTTTTATCTCAGAAGTACGTTCCCGTGGGATAATATATATAAGTAATACCTCGACGCGCCGAAGCCGCGGGCATTTTCCTAAAATGATATTTTTTGTTTCAGACGTAGCGTATATCGGCGCATTGAATCCATTTCACTGCGATCTTGCCGAAATGTACCTCTTGAATGGGAAACATGTGTTATGTGAGAAACCTTTATGTATGAACACACATCAGGCCAAGCGTCTGATAGACCTTGCTAGGAAGAAGAAGCTGTTCCTCATGGAAGCAGTGTGGTCTCGTTTCTCTCCCGCATACGCAGAAATGAAGAAGGAAATAGAAAATGGAGAAATTGGGGAAGTGAAGTTCTTGGAAGTCAACTTGGGTTTTTTTAGTGAGAGTGAAAGAGTAAAGTGAGTGATTTTCATCTATCTTTAGCAAACCTTTTGTTATTAAAAAAAATCCGGCTTTTGTAGTCTTACAAGATGAGAGATGAGGTTTATCTAAAGCTTAAACATTCTGAATTTTGGGGCGATAAATACCCCAAAATAGTACGACTGACAAATCAGTTTTAACTTACATAACTAATTATTATTTTCAGTAAAAAACAATATGGCGGCAGTGCAGTTCTTGACGTTGGGGTGTACGTACTGCAGCTATCACAATTAATATTTAAAGAACGGCCAATCAAAATGGAAGCTATCGGCAACGTAAACGAAGACGGCGTCGACTATACGGAAACGATTATCTTAGAATATGAGGGCGGGAAGCGGGCTGTGCTTAATACTCACACTCAGTTGCAGCTGATTAACAAGGCAACGGTGTACGGGACAAAAGGACGCATTACGGTAAACCTTAAATATGAGTTCTTAAAAGGCATTTTAGGTGTATTCTCCTACCCTATACCCTAAAACGGTGAGAGCAGTGGCCGCTCAGCGATAACAGCCCATCTTCGTCGAGGGCTTCGAACCGAGGCAGACACTTTACTTTGTGTAATTTGTTTCACCGCTGCTTTTAAGGAGAATGCGCCAAGGTAGCCCGCGAAATACAAATTTTCTTACGTTTTTTGCAATTTGCAGGGCAGTGTTAGGTTGGATGTTGATTAAAACATGATTCGCGGCCGTAACTAACATTTTTTTACAGAATTATAATCATTAGAATCATCAATACAACTCCATAAGTTAGAATTGACCTCAAACCTCATGTTTCATGAAATCGCTAGATTTGAGGTCAATTCTAACTTATGGAGTTGTACTGCTGATTCTAATGATTATAATTATGTATAAAGACATATTAGTTACGGCCGCGAATCATATTTTAATCAACATACAAAATGACACTGACCAGCAAATTGTAAAAAACGTAAGAAAATTTGAACCTTAGTAGCCTAGAGAAAATTTACCTAGTTTTTTTAGGTAGTTTCGTGGACTACCTTAGCGCATCCCCCTTAAAACGGTGAAATATAACATCGTGAGGAACACGGCATGTCATAGAACCAAAAAAATTTAAGACATGTGACATCCACCATCCCGCGTGGTGGATGCCTCAGTCCCTCTCATAGAGAGGAGGCCTGTGTCCCAGCAGTGGAAACTTTGTTATATGCCTAAAAACGGTGAATCGTATTAAAAATTCGAAGGCGTCACATCCAATAATCCGCAATAAGCCGCGTGGTAGACTAACGGCACACCCATTTTCTTAAAAAGCAGGCCTACGTCCCTACAGTGGGGTGAACATTACGGGCCGATTATGGGAATAAGTACAATCGCTTTACTTCCCGGTGATACACTTTTCAACCTTATTGCGTTAGTAATGGTCGAAAAGTAACGTGATTGTATGTACATTGTACAAATTAAATGATTATTAGAGATCCGAATAACGAACTATGACTGTGAAAGTCTATCTCATAAACAGTTGCTTTAATACTAAAATAATAATATGACAATTACCTACTCTTAAAATCTCGAGGGAGGAGGAGCTCGTGGGTAAGTAATAACAGCCACACGGGTCGATCCATCAGGTTAAGCCACGCTTGCCGGGCTGACCGTACATGGGTGACCATCTTTACATACAGAGACTCCTCCGTGCCTTGGAAAGCACGTTAAGCCGGCTGTCATTTGTGGATCTTTGACAGTCGTTACGGGTCGTCAGAAGCCCGAAAGTCTGACAACCAGTCTTACCAAGGGGTATCGTATTATCCACTTAATGGGTTGTGGAGGTCAGATAGGCAGTCGCTCCATGTAAAATACTGGTATTCAGCTGCATCCGGTTAGACTGGAAGCCGACCCCAACATAGTTGGGAAAAGACTAGGCAGATTGAATTACCTACTCTTAAAATAAGTTTTAAGTTTGCATTAACTGGTACCTAACCATGTAGGTTAATTCTAACAATAAGAAAATTCTTCATTTTTAGTTGAAGCCGCCATTTCACTTCCCAGACAAAATGATTTGCAGCGATGGAAAAATGAAAGAATTTAAGCTACACACGTCGAAAATTCCGTACAATTTTGAAAACAGTGCGGGTTTGGTTTACGAGGCACTTGAAGTTGCTAGATGTATCAGAGAAGGTGGGTTCTGTCATGATACTCAGGCTCGCATTTGACAAATTTCTCGCTTACTCTTAGTAAGTAGTGATGTGGTTGACGATGGTACTCACTTGCCTAGATAACCTATTCACTCGAGTCTCCCAGGCTATTGGGAAAAACAAACTCTGTCAGGGAGTTCCACTCCTTAGCTGTACATAACAATATGAAATCAGGGTAGAAAACTCTGCTTGCGCGATGAAGGATTTTGTGTGACGTCAGGTCTTTGATGCGTAGTTCGCATGTGGCGTTGTAGATGCCGCCACAGGACAAATATCGCAATCGAGAAAAAAATATTAGCCGTCCCTATTTGGATCGAGTTGGTTTTTGAAGCTTTGTACGGGAAACCTCATGTTTTTTTCTCGATTACGATGTTGGTCCAATGGAGAAAGTTGTTCAGTTTGATGGTCTATACTCTTCGATCAATAATAGCACTAGATACAGGATCAGGAACAAAAATAAGTCGCTGTAGTGGCCACGTTTACACACACATAAACATTTACATTTGTTACTACGAAATATAGAAAAAAGTTTTATAATATTAACAACTTCAATTCATTATAAACCTTAACAATCAAACATAAAGTTTAATTATGATTGCAAAATATTTATATTTAAGTCCTTCTATCATCGGAGAAAGGTAAAAGCAATAAATTAAAAATGTCGCTTGAAAATAAAAAGTAATTTTTATAATAAGTACAAAAATATTTATTCTAAAATGAAACTTAAATCTTGAGCACTAAGGTTAAAAACATTTTGTTGACAATTTCGTGCTTACTCTATTTTGGAACTAGACATAGTTCTTGGTATTTACATTTCAATGCTCAGAACACAGTAAGTATTGACAGACGTAGAGTAGCAGAATAATAATATATTTTTTTAGGCCATGGTTCGTTTTATATGGTAGCAAATATTTTTGACCGATTTATAAAAGTAGAAGGACTAAATTAGTACAATAGTTATTTTTTTAAGACATTGCTATTAACTGTTTGCGGGTTGGCTCATTGTAATCAACCCGTATTAAAAAATGGGTGCGTCTACTTTTGTACGCGATTTTGAAGTTATAAAAAATATTTGTATTATATCGTATACTTTTTTAGGGTTCCGTACCCAAAGGGTAAATCGGGACCCTAATACTAAGACTCCGCTGTCCGTCCGTCTGTCAACAGGCTGTATCTCATGAACCGTGATAGTTAGACAGTTAAAAATTTCACAGATGATGTATTTCTGTTGCCGCTATAACAACAAATACTAAAAAACAGAATTAAATAAATATTTAAGGGGGCTCCCATACAACAAACGTGTTTTTTTCTTGCTCGTTTTTGCTGGATATTGGTAACGGCAACAGGTAGACGCTTGAAATATTAACAATATTTTTTTTGTATTGTTTTGCCACCACTCATGCGAAGAAAATTGCGTATAACTCGTTCGGTTTTCATGCATACGTCGAACACGTCGTTTGAAGCATAACATAAACCTCCCATGTCTCTTAAATCGATTAATTTATGAATCCATAATTTTTGTTTAGCCCGTAGATCCATTTTACAGTCCTCGCAATTAATTTTCTTAACAAGGCTACTGACTACAAAACCAGAAATGTAACCTACTATTTGCGTACTTAACAATATCTGAAGTTGGATTATGATCTAGTTTTAGCTGAGTTTATATGTTAATAAGAAAGCAAGTATATCACTAGGAAATCTACAAACAAAAATAACATATAAAGTAACAATACTACTCCATGCATTTTCCTGTTCCAGAACAGTCGATATTTGAAATAAGACCACAAAAGTATTTGTGTTTTTATTTTTCGGGCCGTTTTTGAAGCGCTTATCGGGAATCTAGTACTATTATTGATCGAAGTCTATACTATACCCTTAAAGACCACACATTTCTAATAGTAGGGGAGCCCAAGCGGGGATTTCGGGATTTACTAAAGCGCGGCAGATTAATATACAGGGGGATACCTTGTACCCGGTTAAGTACCTCCACAAAACATGAGGCCCATATATAAGGCCGCTCGTGAAGGATACAGGATCAGATTAGTAAAAAAAAATTGACCATCAGAAATTCTCGAGCGCGTCAGATTAAGGTAGGGTGAGTTAATTACATCCTAAAAAGTGTATATTCCACTAATCTGACAATTTGAGAGTGACGTAAAAAAAGGGGAGGGCAACAAAGTTGTAAAAAAAAAACGTCATCTCGACATTCTCGAGCGTAGCTAAATTTTTTTTTATTTTGAAGGAAATAATTCAAGAATAATGAAAAATATATAATCTGACGATTTCCGCAAGCCGAAATAACAAAAATTCGTCGATAAAGTTAAATGCGTGCAGCTGCGTGATGCCTACATTTCCTTCTCCGCGTTTCTAAAAAAAGCATACACTTATTTATTTGCATGCTATTTCCTGAGCTTTTTAATTAATTAAGTTCAATGATTTAAAAAAATAAGAAAAAAAATTTTTTTGAAAGTGGTTTTTTTGGAATAACTTTTAACCGGCTTTATCGATTAACTTCAAAAACTAATCCGCCTTTGAGCTTGAAAAACCACGTCGATCGCCACCAAGCTGGTCAAAATCGGTTGATTCGTTCGAGAGGTATCGTGAACGAAAGAAACCCGAAAAAGTGTTTTTTCGGGATTACTCCGAAATTTGTGGTTCGATCAATTAAAATTGCAAAATTACTTATGAGGATGATAAAACTGCGTCGAATGGTGCCAACCGCGTGAAAATTGGTTGATCCATTCAAAAGTTAGTGCGGGTTTGGAAATTCCAAAAATAGTGTTCTATGAAACTTTTATCAGACTTTCGAGCTGGGAGAGCTCAAATGCATAGAAATATTATTTCTTTGAACTCAGCGAGCTCAAAATATCACATAAATTATATTTTGAGCTCAAAAATGTCATAAGTACAATTTCAAGCGCCCAGGAATGGAATTAGCGGGAAGTTGCAGGGATGGCCTTTAAAGTGAACCGTTTTTCTAATTTTTTTTTGTCAGATCAGGCGAATCCCTCTAGATAATCGTCAGATTATGAGACAGTACGTTTAGAACATAAAGATGAACCATATATATCTTAATCTGACGCGCTCGAGTATTTCAAAATGGCGATTTTTTTTTGCACATTATGAAAATGGCCGCGAGTTTGCGTCCCATCGAAATCGTCAGATTAGTGAATGAGAGCTTTTTTTTGGTGTACTTAACACTCCCTTAGAAAATCTGACGCGCTCGATTAATTTTTTTTTTTTTTTCATTTTCAACCCTTAAATACAACCACCCGCATCATGCAAACGATCAGATTAACATACGTACATTATTAAAAATACGTAGGGCATTGATGCTATCAATATCTGATGCGCTCGAGTTTTTTTTTACATATTTAAAAATCTATAGCCGCTTCCCCCACCGATGTAAATGTATACATATATCATATAACATTTTTTTCTTCTTATCATCTAAGCTTTACATCCCAATAGGTCTCTACGACGCTCGAGTAAATCCCCATTTAGCCTCGTGGGCTCCCCTACTATAAAATGCTTTGTTTAATTTTATGTAATTTACAAGCTTATATTCATTCGTTTTTTATTTCTAGGTCTGACAGAATCACCACGGATGACCCTCAGCGAAAGTTTGACTTTGGCCGTTCTGGAAACTAAAGTTCGTGACAAGTTGGGAGTGCGTTTTGATTGTGACGTTCGTGACACGGATTCGGGCCTGTTCCGTCCTGTCACAAAATAAAGTTTTTCAATATCTACGATTTCCTGGTTGATCGTATCTAATGAGCCGAGTGTTAAATAACGAAAATGTTGTTGTTGTTAAATAAAAATTGGTCATTTCATTTATTTTTTTTATTTCATTTAAAATAATCTTACACCTTTTGATTCTTTAAAACCAAATCGCAAAAGGCTCAATAAAAAAAAACGAATGCGCTTTCACATTATGGCTACAAAACGACTCTTCCTGCCTGACGGGTTCGTATTTTTTTTGGCACTAAGTATTAATTATTTTTTTACGATTAATGAGCGCGTGAACAAAATCGTAGAAATTTAAAAACAAAATTTGTATAAATATGACGGCGCGCGATGATTTAGTCAATTTATTGTATCACTTTATAAAAGTTATAATCGATTATTTTTACTCTGTGGTTTAGAATTTATTTTTTTAGTGGGATTTTCAATTTAGAGCGGTTAATAGCGAAAGGGGTTGTGAGTATCATGGCGGCGCTTCGGTAGCGATGACTAGAGGTGGTCGTCACGCTGTGCACACACACAAATCTATCATTGGCTCTAACTGCAACTTTAATATTATATAGTGATTTGACTTAATTGAACTTTTGCTATGGGACCAAACCTGAAATCGCGAAAAAAAATCTGCTGTTCCCTACATTTATGTCAACATAACAGCAGATTTTTCTTTTCGCGATTTCAGGTTGGATCCCACGGTAAAAGTTGTTTGTTATAATGAATACAATCATGTGTTTAAGTATCGGACACTAATTACCAGTCACCCGATATTGAACCTATGGAGAGGAGCTCGTGGCTAAGTTGTCGATCCAACAGGTTAAGCTACGCTTGCCGGGGTTGGTCCGTAGATGGGTGACCATCTTTACATACCGAGACTCCTCCGTGCCTCGAAAAGCACGTTAAGGGGGATGCGCAGTAGTAGCCCGCGAAATTCTTACGTTTTTTGCAATAGGTCAGTGTCAGGTTGCATGTTGATTAAAATAAGATTCGCGCCCGTAACTAATATGGCTTTACAGAATTATAATCATATGAATCAGCAATACGACTCCATAAGTTAGAATTGACCTCAAATATCATGATTTCATTTCATCTCAAAACTCGATGTTTCAAGCAAGCAGAACTGCAGTTGTTTACAAAATTTAAACTAAATACTTTTAAACTGCCAACATTGTAGTGTAATATTGTATTATAATATAAATTGGCAGTAGGTACTGCTACTATCAAAAACTAATTAAATAAACTGTAATTATGTTCAGATCGAGAAGTAGATCGGACGGTTAAGCATAAGATTAACACTGGATGGATGAAATGGCGGCAGGTCACGGGGACAATCTGCGACTCCCGCATTCCCCTTAAACTTAAGGGGAAGATATATAAAACAATGGTTAGACCTGCTGTCTTGTATGGATCAGAATGTTGGGCCACAAAAGGGATGAAGGAAAAGCAATTGCATGCAGCTGAGATGAGAATGCTAAGAGGGATGTGGTATTACACGAATGAATAGAATAAGAAATGACATCGGTTGTCATGGTATGGGCATGTGATGCGGAGGAGTGAGGAAAATGTCGTGAGGAATGTTTTGAGTATGAATGTCGATTGTCTATAAGAGTAGGGGAAGACCAAAGAAACGATGGATGGATTGTGTGAAAGATGACATGGCTAGAAAGGGGGTGACTACCGAGATGACGAATAATAGAGAAGTATGAAAAAAATGGACATGAAGCGCCGACCCCAAATAGATTGGGATAAGGGCAGGAGGATGATGTGATTATGTTCAGACTTTTGTTTACTTAAGCAGCAATCAAATTCTTCAAAACTTTTTAAAACAACCAAGTGTTTTCAAAGTTACTGTTTAATTATTAATTTACGACTTTTCTTTTAGCTTTTGAAAATCTGCAATTTTAGTAAAAGTTCTGTTGTGATGTTAAAAGAGTAAAATTGGCTAGTTGATTGTTTAAAAACTGTCCTTTGAAGACTTTGATAGAATTTTTAATGTAATTCTACACTTTTAGAATTTTTAAAATTTCGTATAAGTAATTTTTTGTTTTGTAGGATAAAATATTTGGGGGTTAATGATCACCAGATGTGTTTTAGAGACGATAAACTAGACAAAATATTCACAATATTTCTATGTGATTTTTAGCTAGATTTGCATTTTGTTCTTATAATTTGAGTTTAGAGACGTCAGACAAAATTATCTTTTTTATCTCTTAAAATGCTTTTTATTTTATTTTTATAATATTTCATAAGGAAGAACAAACAGTAGTATATTAAAAATAAAAAGAACTAATATTTAAATTAACAAATATACTTCTTTTTATACAGGCTACCTAAAGGCATAAATGGAACATGGTGGTGGTGATACACCGAAGTCTAATCCAATAATATATTAATAAAAGCGTCCTTTAAAACTAAGACTTTACCTAAGTATAGATAAGTAAGTATTAATTATCAACGAGAGAAATAGACCAAGAAAATACTCAACAAACTGGCAGAGTGCGTGTCGGACCAAAGCACAATGAAGGGTTCCGTAGTTGGGATGAATTAACCCAAGAATAAACGTTCCATTGTAGTTGAAAAGCATGTTCTCTCCAAATTCAAATGTAAGTTTGTATGCACAATATTGAGAGATAACTACCTACATGTTCTTTTAAATATGACTTCATAATGTAGGTGTTCCTGTAATCAAGTAAGGAACTGTTATCAGATTTTTTTTTATTTTAGGCTCAGTGGGTAGTTTTGGTCGTGTAAGTAATAACAGCCGCACGGGTCGATCCATCAGGTTAAGCTACGCTTGCCGGGGTTGGTCCGTGGATGGGTGACTATCTTTACATACCGAGACTCTTCCGTGCCTCGGAAAGCACGTTAAGCCGTTGGTCCCGGCTGTCATTTGTGGAACTTTGACAGTCGTTACGGGTCGTCAGAAGCCCGAAAGTCTGACAATCAGTCTTACCAAAGGGTATTGTATTACCCAGTTAATGGGTTGTGGAGGTCAGATAGGCAGTCGCTCCATGTAAAATAATGGTATTCAGCTGCATCCGGTTAGAGTGGAAGCCGACCCCAACATAGTTGGGAAAAGGCTAGGCTGATTGATTGATTGGGTAGTTTTGGTCCGTGTTCAAAATTTATTTATTTATGTTACACATTTTGTTCGTGTTTGGATCACAGAAATTTATATGTGTACCAAACAACTTAATCGGTCGGATTGGGATAGTAATAAAAGGGTTCCATTTTTTCATTTGGACGTAGGGAACCCTAAAAACTTACATAACTCGGCTAATATTTCAGGCAAACAAAGTAAGTGTGAACTTACACAATATCTCAATTCAACGCTCCTAATGTGTGTCTATAAATTATCCATTACCATCTAATGCTCTCAGATTCCGTTTTGACATCTTTTCTCCCTTACCGCCGTAGTATTTAGGATCTTTCGTATATCGCCGCCATCTTTCCGAGTCAACTTATAAGGCATTAAAGTGCCATCAATATGTGAATGGTATTGGTACCTCCTACGCCATTAATTCTCTTGTGATCGCGACGTCTTTTCAAACCTAAGTATTTTATTTTTTCTTCACATCATTGAGAGATTTCTGAAATTACGTTCATCAGGTGGCAGCACTGAGACGTCAGGTCCGGGCACCTGTCAATAGTTTTCTTTAGTCGTGACTGAATGATGAACGAATGAATAAAACGAATGTTGAACGTCATTATACAATATACTAGCTTCTACCTATTATCGCTACGCGCCCAGGCTCCCGCCGTCAATATAAATCGCAGCCAAATTGAAGAATACTGCTCTATACGTAACGGCTAGCCGAAATACTTAAAGGCGCTTTTTTCTATTACGGTTGGTTGACGCTCAGCCAAAATGTCGTAATGATACGTTCACCAAAACGGCGGCCAACTTTAGCCCTATTGCAAACAGATTAAAATGTAGGGTAACCAAGCTAAGTCCTTAAGTGCGACCAACTTGAAAGTAGCGGTCACCGGCTGCCGCGGCACCGCTCGCTTCGCTCGCTCGGCTTGCGCGTGGTTGGTCACAGTTCTAACCTAACCTAACCTAATCATTTTGGAACTAAAAACTACAAAGCGACGCAACGCGCCAAATTGTATCATGGTGGAACGTTGATCAGCCACATTGTAGAACGTGGAACTAAAAACTACAAAGCGACGCAACGCGCCAAATTGTATCATAGCGGGACGTTGATCAGCCACATTGTAGAATGTGGAACTAAAAACTACAAAGCGACGCAACGCGCCAAATTGTATCATAGCGGGACGTTGATCAGCCACATTGTAGAATGTGGAACTAAAAACTACAAAGCGACGCGACGCGCCAAATTGTATCATAGCGGGACGTTGATCAGCCACATTGTAGAATGTGGAACTAAAAACTACAAAGCGACGCAACGCGCCAAATTGTATCATAGCGGGACGTTGATCAGCCACATTGTAGAATGTGGAACTAAAAACTACAAAGCGACGCAACGCGCCAAATTGTATCATAGCGGGACGTTGATCAGCCACATTGTAGAATGTGGAACTAAAAACTACAAAGCGACGCAACGCGCCAAATTGTATCATAGCGGGACGTTGATCAGCCACATTGTAGAATGTGGAACTAAAAACTACAAAGCGACGCAACGCGCCAAATTGTATAATGGTGGGATGTTGATCAGCCGCATTGTAGAACGCGATGCGCTATCATAAATTCGTTTATTTAGCAGCAATACATTTTGGCTGAACGTCAGTCAGCCGTAGAAAAAGCGCCGTTATGTATTCCAGTTAGACGTTATTTACTACGCCGTATTATACAATTCGTATGTGACATAAATCTGAATATATAAAAGAAGAAACTGACTGACTGACTGACTGACATATCAACGCACAACCCAAACCGCTGGGTCTAGAGATTCCAAATTTGGCATGTAGGTTATGAGGTCTAGGGGTGCACTAAGAAAGGATTATTCAAAATTCACCCTCTAAAGGGAAGAAACGGGGGTCCAAAGTATCTTATTCCTTGAGTTAACTCAAGGAATAAGATTTTTAAATATTCGTGCCAAGTTACAAGTCTATTAGTAGACTTGTAACTTGGCACGAATATTTATATAAGTAAATTATAAAGTTTGTCATTTTTAGTTTTCCTAAACTACCCCCTAAAAAGGGATATAGGGGATACCAAAGTTTGTATGGAGTAATTTTAACGCGCGGTCCAATTAACTCGAAATTCAGTATTTATACTTGAGATCAAAAATGAAGAATCAGGGTATCAGGTTTTTTCGAAAATCTACCCCTAAGGGAGTTAAGAGGGGTAGTCAATTTTACAAGGCAAGTTTTACTGTGGGGCTTGATTAACTCGAAAATTGGTGGTAATAAATAATCTTTCAGTCAAGTTACGGAAATATCCCAAGCGGTTTTTTTAATTTCCACCCTTGTGGGGGTGAAAACAGGGAATATGGTTTATATGAAATATCTTAATCATTTGTTAATTAACTTGACTTGACACAAATACTTGCCTGAGCGAGTAATAAAATTTTTCTTTCTTAGTTTTTCCTCCAGAGGGAAGGGTAGAGGGTGAGGGGAGCAGGAAGCGGGGGAGGGTGGGGAAGAGGGAAAGGGTGAAGGGGAGGGAGTACTGAGGAGGGCAAGGAGGAAGGGGAGGGTGTGGTAAGGAGGGAGAAGGGGAGGATGATCAAGGGAGGGGGAGAGGGATAGGAGGGTGTGAGGGGGAAGGAGGTGGAGAGGTGGAATGGGAGAAGAGCGATAGGAGGGTGTGAGGGGAAGGAGGTGGAGAGAAGAAGAAGAGGAGTTGTTGAGGGCAGAGGGAGAGGGGAAACTAGTGAAGGGCGAGATTAGCGGGAAGGGGATGTGGTGAGGGGGGTAAGAGGGAGAGGAGGATGGGGATGAGGAGGGTGAGGGGGAAGTGAGGGGGTTGAAAGGGGTGAGAGATGGGAAGGAGTGATGGGTTAGAGGGAGAGGAGGAAGGGTGAGAGGGGGGTTAGAGGGAGAGGGGAGGGGGGAGGGGTGAGAGATAGTGTAAGGGTGGGGGGGGGGGGTGACGAGTGCCTTTACTCCTTAAAGTTGCTTTTTGTATAGCACTGATTCATTGAAGTGAGATTAAGTTGAGACTTTACTGATTACTGATTGATTGGAGAGCGGGAAGAGTTGGAGAGGGATAGGAGGTTGTAGTGAGGGGGAGGGTGTAGTGAGTGGGGAGGGTATGGAGAGGGGGGTGAGGGGGGGAGGAGTTGGCGAGGGTAGAGAGGGAATGGAAAGCGGTGAAGGGGGTGTGAGAGGTAAAAGGGGGAAGGGGAGGTTAGCGGGAAGGGAATGTGGTGAGAGAGTGAGAGGGAAAGGGCATGGGGTGAATAAGGGGGTGAGAGGGGGCGGTGAGGAGGATGATAGAGGAGGGTGAGAGGGGAGTGAAGGGGAGGGGGAGAGGAGGATTAGAGGGAGAAGAGGAGGGGTGAGAAGGGGTAAAAGAGGAAGGGGAGATTAGCAGGAAGGGGATGTGGTGAGGGGGTGAGTGGGAGAGGGGATGGGGTTGGTGAGGGGGTGAGAGGGGGCGGTGAGGGGGACGATAGAGGAGGGTGAGAGCGGAGGGAAGGAGAGGGGGGTGAGAGGGGGCATAAAGGGAGACGGGGAGGGATGACGAGTGCCTTTATACCTTAAAGTTGCTTTTTGTATAGCATTGATACATTGAAGAAACCCTGCCCGACAGAAATGACCGAAAAATAGAAAGTCGGCACAAAAAACAGGAGTAAATTCCAGTCGTGCATTGGAGCTGACACACACACTTTTTTTTTTTGTTTGAACGTGCTAATCTCTGGAACTACCAGGCGGACTTTAATAATTATTTTTGCTTTTGATAGCCCATTCTTAAGGAAGGCTATAGGCATTTACCATCACTCTAGGAGTCATGTGCCGAGCAAAATGAAAAAAAGTCAGAAAGAACGCTAAGCAAAAACCAAATAATAGCGTGGGCAGGCAATACACCAGCGGCAAGGAATTTTAGAATTTTGGCAGAAGCTATCTATCTATATAAATAAAAAGAGAAGGCCTGACTGACTGACTGATTGACTGACTCATCAACGCCCTTGGACCTAGAAAGCTGAAATATTTAACAAGTAGACAAGGAATAAGGAAGGATTTCGGGGTAGTACGTTCCCGTAAGATATTTCCCGACATCCACGCGGGCGAAGCCTCGGGCAAAAGCTAGTAGATTATAAAGAGATAGAGCGAATTTTGTGAGTTTGTGTATGTGTGGAGGGGTGGTGGAGGGTAATTTTCGGAACCACAGCTCCTATTTGAAAAATTCTTGCACCATTTGAAAGTACATTATTCCAGATGGACATAGGTTCGATTATTCCCGATGTCCACCACTTGTCTGGCCACCACTGGGGGACAGCGAGACAACTTTAAAACATTATTCTCGTTGTCCACCACTGGGGGACGGCGTCACAATTTTGTAAAGTATTAGGTCTTTACCTATGAAATTGCCGTTCTGCAGTACTGGCCATTTCAAATCAAAATAATTTTTGTTTGGCTAAGAATTCTAATTTCAAATTAATTTTATTTTAAAAACATGGATTTTTTTTTCCAATAGTAGTCATTTGTTTATTGATTAGTGTTACATTTTCATCGCATTTCAATCTTTTTCGTCATCATGGATACGTTAAAAATTCGAGTAATTATGGAATATGAGTACCGTCGTGGCAGCAACGCGGCACAAGCGGCACGCAACATCAACGACGTTTACGGAGCTAACACTACAAACCAACGCACCACTTGTTATTGGTTTGCTCGCTTCCGTTCTGGAAATTTCGAGCTGAAAAATGAACCTCGCGGTCGTCCGAAGACTTTGGTCGACAATGACGAATTAAAGGCGATTGTGGAAGCTGATGATACACAATCTACGGCTGAATTAGCAGCAGCTTTCGACGTTAGCGTCAAAACAATATTGGTCCATTTGCGTCAAATTGGCAAGGTAAAAAAGCTTGACAAATGGGTGCCCCACGAACTCAATGATCGCCAGCGCGAAGTACGCGTCGAGACGTGCCTTGCACTGCTCAACAGACACACAAATGAAGGAATTTTGAACCGCATTGTTACCTGCGATGAAAAATGGATTCTATTTGATAACCGCAAGCGCTCAGCAAGTTGGTTGGATCCTGGTTCAGCACCTAAACAATGCCCTAAACGAAAACTTACCCCTAGAAAAGTGATGGTCACTGTTTGGTGGTCTAGCGCCGGTGTGATTCATCACAGCTTCTTACCAAACGGGGTGAGCATTACTTCAGATGTGTACTGTGAAGAACTGAACACAATGATGGAGAAGCTGGCACATCTCCAACCAGCATTGGTCAATCGCTCGTCTCCGCTGCTCCTGCACGACAACGCGCGACCTCATACTGCACAGCAGACGGTTTCCAAGTTGCAAGAACTGGGGTTGGAAGCTCTGCGTCATCCACCCTACTCACTAGACCTTGCGCCTACAGACTACTACTTTTTCCAGAATTTGGATAACTTCTTGGCGGGAAAAAAATTCAATACCCGAGAGGCAGTACAAAATGCCTCTGAAGAATTTGTTGCCTCCCGTCCAGCTGATTTCTTTAAGAAGGGCATCAATAAACTGCCACTGCGTTGGCAAAGATGCATTGATTGCATGGGTGATTACTTCGATTATTACAAATAAAAAATGCATGAAAAAAATTCGTTTAAATTTTTCCATACAAAACGGCAATTTCATAGGTAAATACCTATTATTTCCATTCGCCACCACTGGTGGACAGCGACACGGATTTTTTAACATTCCCTATGGCCGCCGTTGGGGGACAGTGGCACAACTCTTTTGATCCAATTCCCACTGGCCATCAATTTAAATTATTTTATCTAGAGACGATTTGGTTTTATGCTGAAAATACCTAACCAGCTGTGGAAAGTATGTCGGTTAATTACCCACTTTAATAAAAAATAAGCAATCCAAGCAATCCAAGTAGTAGGATCATTTTTTAATACTTGAGTGAAACATTTAAGTTGATTCAAGAATATGACTATTATTTACCTACCATATAATTTAGAAATATTTAAATTAGTCTCACCTTTAGCCCTGCTAAAAATCAAATCCGTAAGTACATTAAGCTATCATTTACCGGTCTCTAGATTAAATAATTTAAATTGATGGCCAGTGGGAATTGGATCAAAAGAGTTGTGCCATTGTCCCCCAACGGCGGCCATAGGGAATGTTAAAAAATCCGTGTCGCTGTCCACCAGTGGTGGCGAATGGAAATACTTTACAAAATTGTGACGCTGTCCCCCAGTGGTGGACAACGAGAATAATGTTTTAAAGTTGTCTCGCTGTCCCCCAGTGATGGCCAGACAAGTGGTGGACATCGGGAATAATCGCATAGGTTAATGTAAATATATACAAAAAGAAATAATATTATAATACTAATAAAATAATATTTTGAATTCATGTAAGCCTAGTGAGTATTGTACTTTTTGTTATGTTACTGTTCAGAACTTGTGCACAACGTCTCGTAAACAGAATACAGTCTTCATAATGACATGTAAATTGTACCCGTGCGAAGCCGGGGTGGGTTAGGTATTAAAATTCTAAATTAAAATTATGTAAAATCTAAGGAAACAATACAAAACAAACGTTAACGGAAGCCATTTTATGGTCTAAATTCTGAATTATACTTCTTTGCTTCAAACTCTTTGTTATAAGCGAAAGACAATTTATGACAGAACTCTGTAAGCTATGATAAGTCGTGTCAAGTCTATTTTGAATAATTATCTCATTTCTTAGTACAGTACTCCCGTATAATGTATAAAATATCACGTAAATCACGAACTAGACGAATAGTTCGTGATTTACGTGGTAATTTTGAAACCAACAGTTTTAACAAGTAGAACTTGTAAATCATTTTCGCTTCGAGTGCATATACAGAGTTACCTGTTAATTAAGGTAAGTATCTTTTCAAACTGTACCGTATCAATGATATTATATGTAGAAAGAGGTAGATAGGTTACACGCGCTCCGCAAGTGGCACATCAAAATCTGGCTAATTAGCCACATTTTCGTCGTCTTGTCTCTTTTTCGCTCCCGATAATTAAGACATGCCGTCCTACTTCCACATGTCATCTAATCGTACGAAATTGTGCCGTTTTTGAATACCGAATGTTGGGTCGGTAACCTATCTACGTCTTTTTACATATAACATCATTGTACCGTATTGTTTTCTTTTAAGTAAAGCATTAAAATTGCTCCAGTTTATCCAATCCAATATAGTCCAAAAACGGCCGTTTTTTGCCTTAATTGCTAAGGCATTTGTAGGAGGTTTAGTGTTGATTTTTTTGACCTCACCTGACTTACCTTAACTGACAAAAAATGTGAGCATAGGAAATTTCAAAATGTTCCATATCTCCAGACTTTTGATTTTTTCTCAATGGCGGCGCTAGTTGGCGGCTCTACTCGCCTTAAGCGACCCTTGCAGTTGTAGTTGTGGTTGTAGCGTGTCGCGTCCACCATTTTGACAGTGGACTGCAAATAGTTCAGGCGTGACAAAATAGCGGACGCGACACGCCACAACTGCTAGCGTCGCTTCAGCTCAGTGGCTGTCGCCGACATGTTGGCGGCGGTGGTTGGCACGTCGACGACTGCCGTCGACGCGTGCAGTTGACTCTGTCGTTGACGCGTGATGATCGTATGTAAGAACACTTAGAGATCAGTACGATCATGATAGCAGCAATTATTTCTCCAACTGTATCTGTCTTTGGGCACCTAGTACCATACCTATGAATCCGTTTCGAATGAGTGTTCTCTCAAATGCTTTGCGGTTCACACGGCCAATATATTCAAATAACCCTTTGCATTCACGAATCCGGAAATACATCATAACTACATCAAAATTTCGGATACCGTTACAAATTCGCTTCACACTTCGATCGGTAATTAATTATCCGTTAATTTGTTTCAGTCGGTAATAGAAATGAACCCGATCGTCGTGGTTAATGGACCCAATCATCGGATATCTAGGCGCCGTTATAAAGCTCATTTACCAGATTATAGAAGGAGTTATACGAGCTCTTATTGAAATGTGCCAGTTAGTTGCATTTTACGCCGTACTCGCTACCAGCTTTTGTGCTCTGGCAACTTTGTTAATAAGGTAATTAAATTCCATTTGTATCACTATCTGCATAGCCTTTTCTGAACTATACGAGAGTAGCATACTTATTAAACGAGTATGTTATAAAGTGCGATTTAGAAGAGTGGAGTTCCTTGCCAGCTCTTAGCATAGTCAGCCTATAACGTTATAACGGTCACTGCTGGGACACAGGCCTTTTCTCGGTGAGAGGGAGTGAGCTGTAATCCACCACGCTGCCACGCCCCTCAGAAAAGTAGGTATCTTTAATAATTTTATTTGTCAGAACAATTACTTTGAATCTAGGTTAATGTTGAATTACAAGTACAAATGTTGTTTTGACTTATTTATTACAAATTGGACTTATAGACTTAGTTTGTTATGTTTCACTTTGTCACTTCAGAATATTTATGTAATAACCTTGTTCCAGTTTTGCTTAATATTTATTTATTTACTTTTATGAAGATTGTAGTCGTGTTATTATTTGATTTACCTAGAGGAATTTTTCCAGAAGGTTTCGTTCTTATTGTAGGTACTCTAACAATAAAATTAGGTTCTTATTTGTTAGTATTTTTGGGAACAATTTAGTCATACAACGAGCCACTACAATGGCAACATCAATTTAACACACGGGTAGGATTAATGGCCAGTAATCATAAAAATTATAATAAGGTGAAATAATTGTAAATTGAAAGATTTAAATTTTCTAATAAACTAAATAA
Organism: Cosmia pyralina; assembly: GCA_946251885.1. Taxonomy (NCBI): domain Eukaryota; kingdom Metazoa; phylum Arthropoda; class Insecta; order Lepidoptera; family Noctuidae; genus Cosmia; species Cosmia pyralina. The sequence goes on from OX276355.1 coordinate 17,208,776, forward strand.
TAAAGCTCTCTCTTTCCTTGAATTCGCCTACTCTTTGCAAGTTATTCGTTTTAATTTAATTGATGGGATGTTATGATCTGTGATCCCGGCAATTATTGATCTTCTTCTTCTTGTTCTTTAAGTACAGATTGCTCCAAGATGCTATTTTAGTAAATTGTAAAAAAATCAATAAATAATAACGTTTAATGAAATTGAAATATCTTCATGAAACGAAAACGCGAAACCGTATACGTGTGTTAAATGAATGTCACCATTAAAGCGGCACGCTGCATATTAGCAGCGGTTAAAAAAATAATTATGCTATGATTTTACTAATCGCGTAGGTGTACCTAAAACGTACAAGAAGATTTCACAGTTTGTACCTTAAGTGATGCCTTTCCTCCTACTTTTTAACCGACTTCAAATTAAGACTGAAGAAGTTCTCGGTTCCACCGTTTTCATTCGGTTTCCACGACGTCTATGCTAATAATAAAGCTGAATCTGTACTAATAATAAAGCTAAAGAGTTTGTTTTTTGTTTGTTTGAACGCGCTAATCTCTGGAACTGCTAGCTCGATTTGAAAAAATATTTTTGCATTTGATAGCCCAATTCTTGAGGAAGGTTCTAGATAGGCTATTTAACGTTACACTATAGGACCCTTAAGAGCCGATGAAAAAGAAAAAAGTCAGAAAGAACGTTAAGCGAAAACGAAGTAACAGCGTGGGTGGGCGATGCGATGCGACATGATGGGTCAGGGGAACAAGAAATTTGACGCGGATGAACTCGCGGGCAGAAGTTAGTACTAATAATAAAGTTGTAGAGTTTGTGTTTTTTTGTTTGTTTGTCCGTTGGATTTGAAAAAATCTTTTTGCATATGATAGCCTAATTCTTGAGAAAGTTTATATTCTATTTAACATCACGCTAGGACTAAGGGTCCGAGCAAAAAGAAAAAAGTCAGAAATAACGCTAAGCGACATAGAAGTAATAGCGTGGGCAGGCGATGCGATGCGACAGGGTGGGTCGGTGGGGACAAGAAATTTCACGCGAACAAAGTCGCGGGCAGCTAGTGTACTTTCTTATTTTATTCTTTATTGTTATTAGAGGAGCTTTAGGCTTTAGAGGAGCTCGTGGCTAAGTAATAACAGCCGCACGGGTCGATCCATCAGGTTAAGCTACGCTTGCCGGGGTTGTTCCGTGGATGGGTGACCATCTTTACATACCGAGACTCCTCCGTGCCTCGGAAAGCACGTTAAGCCGTTGGTCCCGGCTGTCATTCGTGGATCTTTGACAGTCGTTACGGGTCGTCAGAAGCCCGAAAGTCTGACAGTCTTACCAAGGGGTATCGTATTATCCAGTTAATGGGTTGTGTAGGTCAGATAGGCAGTCGCTCCATGTAAAATAATGGTATTTAGCTGCATCCGGTTAGACTGGAAGCCGACCCCAACATAGTTGGGAAAAGGCTAGGCAGATTGATTGATTGTTATTAAAAGGGCCCGGCTCACTATATGTTTTTATAACAACTTATTGGACAATACCTACATTCTATGCGAATAAATGATTTGATTTGATTTGATTTGAAGGGGGTTTTTATCCACACGGATATGCCAATACCATTCTAGTGTACTTATAAAGCTAATTTACTATTTATATGATCGTAAAATGTTACTGCTGTTTCCTCATATCATGATATTATTATAATATAATAATACTCGTTACGGAAGTACATTATCTGCTTCCGATACATCTGATATCCTTATTACAGTTATTTAATATTACCTCCATGTAACCACGGTATTACTGTCATAAATAGGGTGTGTCTGATTTCGTGCTGTGTTTTCAACCACTGAAATTTTTAAAGTAAGTATTTTGAGAATACCAAACATATTCTCAAAACACTTGTTATAGATAATTAATAATTAATTATTAGATAATTTAAAGACGACAAATTATAAAAATACACAATAATAAGAATAAGAACATGAAATAAGAGCATGGTGATACAAAAAAAATATACATAAGAATTTATAAAAATATCTGCCAAGGCTTCAATGGGAGATAGTATTGAGTATATAGATTACAATAGTGAAGAAATTCCGTACCCCGGAATAGTCAAATCAATTTGAGAAAATAAAGTAATTGTATAATTCCTCTTTACTTTATTCTGCATAACGTGGTTCACAAACTACGCGCGATGTGTCGCTTCGTCAATGAAAACAATTGCTACTTCTTTCTAACTGTTCTGTGAATGAACACTAATTACTACGGGACGGTTTCATACAAATAAATCATACGCATATTTTTTTGCAAGAATACGAAAAAATTTATGACATAAGATCAATAATTTATCTTCACTATTGTAATCTAAGTACACAATACTGTCTCCTATTGTAGCTGTGGCAGATATTTTTATAGCACCTTATGTATCATTTATTTCGGGTAACAATGACCCATAACTTGAATTCCTTGAAGACTATCATACAATGTTTATAAAAACCACAAAAATATTAATAACTAGTGTATACGAAGTGACGGCGACTGCGCGGTGTCCCGTAACCTTCCGCGGAATCGCCGATACACGACACCCTTCGGCCAAAACTCTTCCTTGAGGACGGTCTCAATATATTGAGTCAGAACTCGTATCACGAACGACTTGAAATTCGTGTTGTGGCGCGACGCCAATTTCTCGACCATTAAGGTCCTGCTGGTCTTCGCTCGAACATACTCCACGATCTCCTCAACCTTCGTGATGTGATGTAATCGGGACACATAGAGCTGCGTCGTAGGTATTGCCAGACGCAGCATATTGGATCCTGCCAGCGGCAGCGCGGTCCCGCACTGGTTCCGACTAGGAGGATTCTTCCTCCCCTACCTACAAGATATGAACCCAGAAACATCCTGTTATTACATATTAGGATTTTCAGTTCCGGAGATACACAAAGATAATACACTGCTAATACAACATTTTGAATACGTGAGTTTGGTTTCATTATGTTTTCATGCATGGTTTTCATTTCACTGTGTTTGATACCTTAGAAATTATTTATATGCATTCATTTATTTTTATTCTATTTTCATAATACTATTTGCGTTTTGTATATCTGAGATTTAAACATAACATCACGCCTTGTTTCCCGAAGGGTTGAGCAGAGGTGTACCTACCTATAATACACCCACATTTCGCACGTTATTTTTTAGTCCCATGGTGAGCCTATTGCCATTATAGAGGCACGAGGAACAGGGTGTAAAGTTCACTCATCCTCCATAGAAAAGGGAGGATACTCCAACTAGACGGGTATTGTTTCTGGTGGGCAACTGCCCGACGGTTGATGTCGGGACGTTGTATATATGCTAGTCACGCGGTAAACTCTGATTGCGCGATGCAGGATTTTGCGTGACGACAGTGTGGCGATGTCGATGCTGCCACACCATCAACCGGGTACAAACCCAGACTCCGGGTTCCTACTGAGAAATTCCAAATGGACAAACTCAATAATATTTTGCCTGACCTGGGAATCGAACCCAGGACCTCATGCTCGGCAGTAGCGCTTGCGACCACTAGACCACGAGGCAGTCAACTATCCGAGATCTTTTAGTGGCTAAAGTGTATAATAATAAACATCCTTTGAGTCAAAGTCCTGATAAGTACTGATGAATATTTAAAAGAAATTGAATTGGATTTGGCTTTCAATTCTTGATGAGTTTGTGGAGTTGTGGCAGTTTTCATAAAATTATCATTGTTTCTGTTTTCTGCACACCGTATCTTTTCAGAGTAGGTACCTAAACAATCAACATACAAAAAGAAGACTTGTTTTACCGATAATTGCTTATTGTTTTGTTTGTTTATTGTTTGTTTTGTGTCATAAGGACGGATTCTGGTCCAGCAGTGGACGTCTTTCGGCTGAAATGACGATGATGACGAATGTTAACATTCATCATCATCGTAATTTCAGCCAAAACACGTCCACTGCTGGACATAGGCCTCCCCAAGCACCGCCACTTCGACTGGTTTTGTGCTTCCCGCATCCAGCGGATACCTGCGGTCGTCCAACGTTACGTCTTCCGGTACGCGATTGCCACTCCAGAAGCTTTCGGCCCCATCGGTAAACATTAAACCATAATAATTATTATGAAACGGTTTTCATCATCATCACCATTGGCAGTCTTGTTTCAACCACTGCTGAGTATATGAATATATTACACCTCCTCCTTTTTGTACCATGCTTCCCTGGTCTGTGCGACTGTGAGTCTTATCCAGGGGGTAATTGCGTAGCACATTATCAATCGGAGTTGGTTTCATTTTGACAGTTCAACAACATTCATTGCGTTATTTTACGTTGTCGAGCTGAGAAATTTTTCGAACATATGAAGCAAAGGATTAGCAATTTGTTTCAAAATGAAACCAAATCCGATCGATAATGTGTTACGCAATTAGGGTGCAGGTGTTCCCCGCGATCTTCTGTAAGTCGTCCGACCTGGAACGGTACTAAGACCAGTTTAGGCTTATTTCTATAATAGGGTTGATGACAAAAAAGTGGTACTAAGACCAGTTTAGGCTTATTTCCATTATAGGGTTGATGACAAAAAAGTGGTACTAAGACCAGTTTAGGCTTATTTCTGTAATAGGGATGATGATAAAAATGTTTTTTTTGTCCGTCATTTAGATTATTAAAAAATATTGAACACGTATTTTTTTTACGTAGGTAATCAAAAGATTACGGCAATACATTGAGTAAAAATATGGCATGACGTCACGCCTAGCTATAGATTTAATATGTAGAAGTGACGTAGCGAACCCACACTCCCCAACTTTAAAATGCGTGTTATCATATTATATTAATATTAAAAAAAAAAAAAAGATTTATTGAACAAAATGGTTGAACAATCAAACACTTACAAACAACACCATCATCTGCCTAGCCTTTTCCCAACTATGTTGGGGTCGGCTTCCAGTCTAACCGGATGCAGCTGAATACCAGTATTTTACATGGAGCGACTGCCTATCTGACCTCCACAACCCAGTAACTGGGTAATACGATACCCCTTGGTAAGACTGGTTGTCAGACTTTCGGGCTTCTGACGACCCGTAACGACTGTCAAAGATCCACGAATGACAGCCGGGACCAACGGCTTAACGTGCTTTCCGAGGCACGGAGGAGTCTCGGTATGTAAAGATGGTCACCCATCCACGGACCAACCCCGGCAAGCGTAGCTTAACCTGGTCGATCGACCCATGCGGCTGTTATTACTTAGCCACGAGCTCCTCCAACAAACAACACCATGCGTATACAAAAATATTATCAATTTATCAGTCATATTTATTTATTAATATGATAAAAAAATACGTGTCTAACAATCTGACTAACGGACTAAATAGAATTTCTTTTTTTTTACCCAAGCATCATCCCTATTCTTCTTTTACCCAAGCATCATCCCTATTCTTCTTTTACCCAAGCATCATCCCTATTCTTCTTTTATCTTTGTAATAGTATCTCAATTTTTTCCTAAAGCTTTCTAGGTATATTGAAAATATTAAAATAATCCCAGATATAGATCTATCAAATAAACGATGAATGGACTATGTGAAAGATGATATGGCTCGAAAGGGGATGACTACCGAGATGACGACTAGTAGAGAAGTAAGGCAGAAAGGGACATGTTGCGCCGACCCCAATATTATTGGGATAAGGGCAGGAAAATGATGATGCTAAAGATCTATCATAAGATATTCCATGCATGCATGCATGCATAACATTGTTTCAGCAATTACAGAGGCGTTGTTTTCATTAAGTACGTGATCCAATTCTAAAAAAATATAACAAATATGAGGAAGTTGTATGGTGAGCACATGATATTCTGATTTACAGAATGAGTGAGATTAACTTGTCACTCGTAAACCTCCTTTAGGATTAGCCAGACTTATGGACTTGGTACTTTTTAAAATTATGATGACAAAGACAAAGACAAAGCCATTTATTCGTCGTATATGGTAGCAACAAAGTTGGTATCACACTAATATTATAAAGGCGAAAAATTGTGAGTGTATGTCTTTGTTACTTTTTCACGCTCAAACGGCTGAACCAATTTTGATTTATTTATTTATTTACAATACACGTATTAATTATGTACAATTGGTTTTAGCCACACAACGAAAACCTCTCAGGGCTTATCTGTGTGCTGGCAAGCCGCTCATTTAAATTTACGAAAATGTTTATTACTGCAATGATTCATAAAATATTTATATAATGATGATAACAATTTATTGGTGCATTAAGAGAAATTTTGTGTAAAAAAACGTTTGGATTTAAAGTTTGGTATGGAGCTGACGCTATGTGTTAATCCAGAGTGGATTAACACATAGGGTACTTTTGTCCCGGTCTACGTGGGTAAAACTGCGGGGCGCAACTAGTTTTTATTAATAATTGGGTTCAAGACACATCCGTCGCTAAAAGCGGAATACGAATATTTACGACGTAAATATGACCGTGGACATTATAACTTTTTTCGCAATGTACCAAGATATTTTTTTGTTTGTTTCTTATTACAGTATGCGTAGGTACTATAGTAAAAAACAAACAAAAAGCTTTTTTACAAAAAAAAAAAAAAAAAAAAACAGACTTCCACAAAAAAACACTAAAAAGTGAAAAATAACTAACTTTAGTTTCGGAAGTCGGTGTGTGGATCTGTTATTTTTCACTTTGTAGTGTTTTTGGAAGTCGGTTGTTTGTTTTTGGAAAATAGTTTTTTATTTTTCACTTTTTATTGGGTTAGTATGTAATATAGATATATCATAGATATAGATTTGTTAGCAGTTGACAGGCTATTGTAACTTAGATAAGTTACAATAGCTCTTCACCTTTTTACAAAATATTGCTTTTCCCGATGCAGGGACGTTAATTGTTGAAGAGTTCTCCTAGTAAGAACAGGAGAACTGGAAGCTGATGGTGAAGTCACCATCAACTCCACATCACCATATACATTGTGACGAGCATAAATTACTTAGTAATCGAATCTCAACCCGTGAAATACTTTCACCATCACTTACACTTCACTAAATAAATTTAAATAAATAAATAAATGGTGTTTTCCGAGAACAAATGCACGAGTTATGCTATAAAAAATACACAAATCGCTTTAGGTGTGCCTATAAAATTTTAGGGTTTCCCTCGATTTCCATGGGATCCCCTCATCAGATTGTAACTTGGTGGCAATGGGACCACCTCGAGAGCATACCCTTTTAAACAAAAAAATAATTTTCAAAATCGGTCTAAAATTGACGAAGAAATCGGTTTATATAAATAAAAAACAATAAAAAAATACACGTCACGAATTGAAAAGCTCCTCCTTTTTTGAAGTCGGTTAAAAATATCCTGTTGCTGTGCTGCCTCAGGGTTCAATAATATACCTACAATATGGAATACAATAAATGAATATGAATATAATAATGCAATGATAAATTAATGTGCACTGTGCAGTCGAGAAATGAAATGATTGAGCACCTGTAGGTCCCACAATTTATCAAACTACGTACTACCAACAATATGAAAGACAACTTGAAAAGCTGCCAGTGCCCTCTATGCAGCAATAGAATGTTTTTGGACACCTGAAAAGTAATTCAGTAGATTGCAAGACAGTTTATTAAAAAAATATATTATTTAGGTTATCGTTACTTACATAAACTAAAAGTTACTTACATTTCATTTTATTTCCTCTGAATGCAAGCAGAGTTACTAGACCACAACTTCAATAACACACGTAACTGCAATGGTAACACATGCTTATAATAAATAACATAGTAATAACCTCCTCTGCAGTTTGCTACACAATTATACACAACTAACTGCGCCCCGCGGTTTCATCCGCGTAGTTCAGGATAAAAAGTAGAATGCGACCATTGCACGAAAGTGAGCCCGAACGAAAAACGAGGATTGTCCGGATGCACGAAAGTGAGCCTGAACGAACAATGACAGCGCGCGCGTAACTTTTTTATTGTTTGTGATTTTGTGTGTGGACCCATCCTTTGTATTCTAGGTTCTTTGGAAAGGTGGTTAAGTACGGTATATTTTTGCCAAAAGCGGTGAGGTTGTATCGTCATTATAATTGTTTTTTACTGGCGGTAATATAAACAAACTGTTTTTTTTTTTATTAAAAACTAAGTCTTTTATTGTTCTAAATCAAAATTCGTAATCTAGCCGAGTCTATCCACTTTAGGAAACAGTCATTCGTTGAATGTCCATTGATACAAATTTCTTGTGTACAAGCCGTGTATAAGTGGCTAGGCGCTCCGTCGCGCGCCGACAAAAAGTCTCATATTTCTCAAGGACAATCCTATTGACGTCACGCAAGGGAGCCGGGCGCGTTAGTGACTATGTGTTAGTCCAAAGTATAAGCTATCTACATACCAAATTTAATTCAAATAGGTTTAGCCGTTTGAGCGTGAAGAAGTAACAAACATACAAACACATCCTCACACACTCACAAACATTCGCCTTTATAATATTAGTATGATGTCTGCTTCTACACGGGCCATATTTTGTAATTATGAACATTCCACTATGTCCCACTGGTGGGTCAAATTAAAGTGGGGCAAAGTATTGCCACGATTTTCATAGTTGAAAATTTTCGACCAAAATCAATTCGTGGAACACAGTGGAAGTTGTCAGCCACTGTGCCCCATAAATTGGTTTTGGTGGGGCAAATTACACTCGCATATACAAAGTTCACTTTATCCCATTAAGGCTGGGACTGTTGGATTTAGCAAAAACATAATGGCGAAAATAAAAAAGTTTTACTTAAAAAAAAAAAACAAATATAGATTGTTCGTACAACATTATGATGACTCTGAAGCTGCTTAAAAACAACAAGGCCCCGGATAGATGTTGACGGAATTTATTACTGGTTTATTTATTTCCATGTTAACGTCAAGCATATTTACAACGACTCAATTATTAAAGAGAGTGGAATCCATACATTTTGTTGTAGAATAAGGCAGGGAAATTAAGGATAGGTAATAATAATTCTTTTGCAAACAAATAATTATTATTTGTTTGCAAAAGAATGGCTGGTAAAACAAATGCTAACAGTTCTTTTGTTTTTTTCTTCTTTCATTCCCTATTTAAAATTTCAAAAAAACCTTAGTGCTCACTTTCATAGGAACAAACTTTTTTTTTTCTTTATTTATTTATAGGGGCTTTTCCGCATAGCGTATGTCAGATCCCTTTTATTATTTTTATTATTATTTCCATCGTATCTTACACAAAACAAACTCTTGTGCACAAAGAAAGAGATGCCATAAAATAAAAAATAGCAGTATTATGGCTGCGCAAAATTTTCAACGTTCTCAATAGCGTACCAGTCTTTCAATACTAAACAAATTGGTCTATATTTTAAAAATCTCAAACTACTGATACTTTTGCATAAACATTTTTTATGAAAATATTAATTTTATAAGATCTAACAATAGTTCTTTGAAAAATTTAAGTAAACGACAACTTAATAAAATTAGTTGTCCTAGTAATAAAACAACTTTTTTATCTAAAAATCAAGTATCTTGACATAGCACACGAGGTTGTCGACATGTGAAACGTGGACTCATTGTAAATCATTGTACCGATAATCGTTACGGTTAATGGCCTCATAGCAGATAGCCTCGACCAACACCTCAGGAGGCTCTCATTGCGCGTCTGGGTCAAGGGCTTAATTCAGAAAGCAGTACTCCTGGACACGCCACGCATAGTGGGGAGGTTCCTCTCTCTAGAGCCCTGACCACGGTAGCTTGGACCCTGTTTCCGATACCGGTGGGCTACTATTTTTTATATTTTTAAATGTTTTTTACTTTGTTTTTATAAAAATATTTAAAAATGTAAATAATATGTTTGTAAATGAAATAAAGGAAACAACTCTTTTAAATAATAGTATATTTTTCATGGCTCTCTGGTTATACAATCACCTACCTAAACATTTATTATAGGATTCATCGCCTAATATGTTAAAAAAAAAAACTAAAAACTTTTTTGATAAATAAAGCATAATAATAGAAATGTTTTGCATTAAAACAAAACAGTTATTATGTTATGAAAAACACAATAATACTCTTTGAAGAAAGCATCTCAATTATTGCCTTATATACTATAAATAGTTAAGATATACGTACTTACATTCCCTTTTAGTTACCTGTGTTCTTTCAACATGTAAGAAATCTTGCGGTGACTATGGTCTTAGCGAGCTAGAGTTGTCACTGTCAAGTGTCATTCATAGAAGTCTTCAAAATTCAACAGCAAGCGCCTTACTCGAGTATTATTGTGTTTTTCATAACATAATAACTGTTTTGTTTTAATGCAAAACATTTCTATTATGTTTCTTTCAAAACACAATAATACTCTTTGAAGACCTGTTTGATATCTGCTGGTGAAAGAATACCTGAAGGATGTAGACGCTATGTGAATTATAATATTATAATGGAATGATCGAATATTTCGGTCTGTAGGTATTCATTAAATATTCAAATAAATAATTAAGAGTTTTCCATCTATTTATCCTAGAAACTGCAAAAATGAACAAATCCCATGAAATGTTATAGAAACGTTCAACTGACATGCTATGAGACACAATTTAATCACTATATTGTTGTTACCAACCTCTATGAGGTTGGTCGACAGTTGAATCAAATCTATTTAAGTACCTTATTTAAGGTGAACATGAATTATCAAGCTTTAATGATAATCCAAAATCAATAAGATCTAAAACTGAATTAAAATCATAATCTCATTACTAAAGGATAATTGGATCACTCATATACTTAATTAACACAAGTTAGGTAATGTTGGATATGAGTACTTGGAAGTTATGAGATCAATCAACAAATATTTCTGAATCTCATAATTTTATAAAGATGTGGAAAAACAAAATCAATGTCATTCATGACACAGTTAAAATTCCATTGAAACTAAAATATATTTAGGACCCTTCTTTACACTAAGTACTTTGGTCAACAGATTAGTCTAAGTAGTAGACACATGTAAATGATCTAAGAAGGAATTCTAGTATAAGTCTCTTCATTTATCAATTAAAATGTCTTGAAATGTGAATCATGTACCTCTACACAAATATATTTAATAAATATTATAAATATTTTCATAGGGAATTAATAATTATCATAATGATAAACCCTATTCTCTCACAGAGAGGTGACCTTTGTCCCAAAAGTGGGAATCTTATAGGCTGGGCATTCTAAATTATCTTGAGAGGTAACCATCTCCTTTACTACTTTACAAAAGTAATAATTCTGTAAGCCTAGTGGCTCTTCCAGTTTGATTTCATTTGATGAACTATTCTCCAGTCAGCCTCCCGAAGGCTACCACAGACTACTTTATGTACCTCCAGAAGGCTTTTCGTAACTTAGTCTCTTTAAAAATATTTCAAGCAAGCTTAGCCACACACGTTATTGTAAATCAAAATCAACAACGATTATGGTAGGTTTTAAGTAAACTTCTTGATTGAACCACACCTTGGTTGCACTGTTATTCAACATTTAAAAGCTGTGACTTACAATATTAGAGTATGTAAAACTCTTCTGGCAGCCTCATCATTCTGGAATTAATTTCATTTCATGACTTTCTGGGTAGTGGTTTAGCTAAGGATAATGCTTTTGAAACAATGGACACAAAACTGTTTAGATCTAACATCTGTTGGTTGGTACCATAATTATGTGCTTTATGCGTAAATATAAATAAATTGGGATCAGATTATTTAGGACTAATGCCATGCACTATGACATTCACCTCTGAATAGGAGCTTTATAAGTAATTACTGTAGATTATCTCCAATTACACTTTAGCAAGGTTCTTGTCTACCAAGCCTTGCAACCTGATTGCCCCCCTCCCCCCAACTTTCCAGGGTAGGAGTTGCAGCTTATCAGGTTTAAGACGATCTTACATAGATCTTATACTGGTACTGACTCTCCGAGGCCTCGTCTCCAAATACGGGAGCCAGTCACATTGGGTTCAGTATGGGGCGATTTCTACATAGTACGTCCCCGTCCCATTTCCGAGTTCACATGACTGAGCACTCTCTCTTAAGTCGGGCGAAGAAAAACCCATGCTAGTTGATGCTGTCACCTCTGACTGAAAGCATCGCAGAAGCTTGCCAAGCCATCATTTGAGTCCCATATGACGTACTGTCGCACAAACGGCCGACTTATCTGACGTGAAAACGTCGACGCCGGGGACGCCCCACTTTGTAACATGGCCTCCGAGGCCTGGGGCCTGGAGCAACAGGAGCCACTTCTGCTGGTCTGTTCCTAGATAAGCGGTCGGCTAACCCGTTGTTACACTTTTAACCTCCCCGGGAGGTAAACCGCTAACAGAGTGTTCAGCTAATCTGCTAACTTCCATCTTGCAAATTAGGTTCAGAAACGCTAGGGGACGTATCCCTCGCTCATCTTAAATGTGCGACAAATGGTCTGTTGTCGGATTGAACTCTGAATCTAATATGTGCACTCTGAAAACTGGCTTTTTGGCAATACTGCATATATGGCAAACATCTCTCGCAAGTTCAAGTACAATTTTTTCTGGTTTGGTCAAGTTCCTGACTAGAGTAGGATATAATAGAATATTCTTTATTATGTACACCCTACCACTAGGGTGACACAATGGGCAGTCTTATCACTAAAAGCGATATTTTAAAGACATCCTTTGGACTCCCTTTGCATGAATATATTAGCCCGTTCATGTAGGCTCCTTACCCTTCCTCCACGGAAAGTGTGGACAGGAAGTGGGTTACTCTACCCCTGTGTAAGTGAACTGAGCTGTGGTCTATCAGTAGCCTCTGGCCACCACATTAACTCTATGCAAACCAGCGGGGCAACCTTTTTCCATTTGTCCTGGTCTGCCCTTCTCAAATATTTGTCTGGCAACAAGCATTCCCATACAGGGATAACAACATTTTTGTGTTAATGAACTATGAACTTGTTTCAGGGAACAAAGTGTTGATATTATTATCTTCCTTTCAACCTTGCCTGCAGGCCGGGCCTTGTGATTGGTAGCAGTGCTCAAAAGAAGGCCTACATATTGTAGCTCCTGATTGAGGTTTAGAATTGACTTAGGAAATTCACTCGTCACCCAAGCTTTGTTAGGACCCAGAGTCTCCGGGACAGAAATCAAAAATGCATCTTTTCCTAGTGGACCAGTAGGAAATTATCTAAACTAAATAAACAAGAATGCAGATACCACAGGCTCTCAAATTCTCTGTCATTCAGTTGCCCACCGCTTCACATAACCAGGGCACTGAAGAAATGTCAAAAGGGTGTTCTGTCAACTCGTGTGAACAATTTCCCTTCATTAACATATCATTGCTTCTGTCTTACTTTTTAGTAATAACAGAGTGTAAACAATAGGCTATTTGATTATGATCATAATCTTAGATTTCTGCATAGACTATTATAGATTTAATTTGTATTAATTATTTTAACTAGTAGCTTTATTACTTAATATATATAGCTCAAAGTAGAATTGTATTGAATGTTAATATTTTCAGTATTTCATTTCCTGTTATGATCTTCAGGAACAGAAACAGGTTTGCAGTCTTTCATTCCCAAGCTTTTACATGGTTCCTTAGGCAGCCTGAATCTTGTCAAAATTATGAATCTTGGCCTAGTTATTGTTGCTATGATCCAATTTATCATATTTTTAAAATAATCAAAGAACTATTCCTGCTCTAAATAATATCTTGTCAGTTTTAAATTGTTTGGTGGCTGTATTTGTTCCATTTCTAATTTTGATAGAGCACTTATGATCCTGCTCATAATTATAAGATTTCCATAATTATTACAAAATATAGAAAAAATATACAGTATACCATTTTAAATTATATTTTTTTTATTTAGTACTGCTTATTAGTTAAGTACCTATAAAACTTGATGTAAACTTTATTTAGTAGTATTTTAATGTTCTAATTGCAGATTAGAGTTCATAAGAGGTGCTGAACCTCTTTAATTAATTTATTTATTTATATATAGGTACTCCAACAACTTATGCATTAATAACATATTACAAAAGAACTTTATTTTATTAGTGTGGTGAGTTTGTCACTTAAAAAGTACACAGCTTAACCAGAAATAGTAAATATATACAAATAATTATTTTAAAGTGATTTAAAAAACTAACTTATCTTTTGTTACAATGAAAGTAACAATTGCATACCACCTGCGAGCATAAACAATAAAATTGTAATTTAAATACACTTCTCGATGGGAGTGTTTGGACTTCCGAAAGGGAAAGTAGGATACAATTGTAGTGGGTAGGTTGCTGCCCAAATAACAAGTCCCTGTAGACCTTACTTTAGCAGCTAGCTCTGCCTGCTCTAGACCTACATTAGAAATCCCAGCCAAAACTCCCTCCGCGGGGGCTAAATAGTAGGATTTAGTTTTGTTGAGTGGCATAAGTACTCATTTACTTCTAATGCACTGTGTGAAACACATGGGGTGAGTGAGCATAAATGTAAGGTTTTCTTATAACGGATTATAACTTTTCATGGTTGAATGTCAAAAACTGCTTGAATAGCTTTAGCTCCTCTAGACATTCTGCATTTGCTTTAGGAATTACTACCTAATTATCATAATTTGCACTGAAATCTTTAAGTTGTAATATTTCTGTCTATTTAGTTAGACACAACCGGGTTGTTTAGAAAACAACAATGCGCTTCTAATGTAAATAATAGCAAGAAGCAGGTTAGAAGTTTATTGATAATGTGTCTGAGTAAGGTCAGTGGGTCGTCTTAGTAAGGTTTGGTGATATAATGTGGAAATTGTGTCATGTTAGCAGAAACTTAACACTTACTTGGCTACTCTTAGTACTCATTCGGTTGTAGGTAAGTGCATAGAGTAGGTCGGTCTTACAGGAAATCATTTCGATCTCATTACCCTGGTTTTAGCCGGTGGGAAGAGCGTTCTTCCCCATTGCAGCACTTAGGAGAATCGAAATACAAACGGTTGCTCTCCAAAGGCACTGGCGACCATGTATATCTTTTGAGGTATCGATCTCCACTTCGGCACTTCGCTGACTCACGATCAGCGTAACACTATATATCACTTACCACAAGCACTATTCTTATTCACTTTTAATAAAGTTTTAACTGAAACTTTACTCATTTTCGATTAAAATTATCGAGCGAAAATATTTTACGTATACATTGGCGGCAAAAATTTAGACGCTATGAATGACACTTGACAGTGACAACTCTAGCTCGCTAAGACCATAGTCACCGCAAGATTTCTTACATGTTGAAAGAACACAGGTAACTAAAAGGGAATGTAAGTACGTATATCTTAACTATTTATAGTATATAAGGCAATAATTGAGATGCTTTCTTCAAAGAGTATTATTGTGTTTTGAAAGAAACATAATATTACATTATATCTAAATACTTGCAGAATAAACTAAGTATAGGATTATATTTTATACTTTATTGTGTTATTGATCTAAAAATATGGTGATACCAAAGACTGTGATATACAATATTTCATGAATGTAAAACATTTGCACATTATTTACCCATATTTGCAAATAAATGATTTTGAATTTGAATATCGTAGCCTTACCGAAAATATTGTTGGCAACTGCCACACGATGCAATGTAGCAATATGTGGCTGAAGCCATGCATTGCTGTAAAAATAAAACCCGTTTAGTCTTAAGGCGTTCAGAATTAGCCAAAAAATAAAATTTACTCGTACGAGTCGCATACAAATGATTCCATTCCGCGTAAGCTTCGTAGAGTCTCGTAGCATTGTGCTACAAAACTCGTAGCGCTCGTAGCGCTCGCTAAAGTAATTTTGCAATGATTGCTGTTCAGCCATCTGTGGCTCAGCTACAATAATGACATAAAGTTTAAATGAAATGTCTACATTATGTTTAACTTGGATGTTAAGATTTAATTAAATAATTACTGTGGGTAAAATTGCTACACATTCGATTGTGACCAACCAGTTGATGTCGAAAAAGGCTCAACTGACTGTTCACAACGGGGTGTGCTGGTACCTACGCTTATGTATGGGAGTGAATGTTGAGTATAAAAAAAAAAGAAAATAGAAAAAAAAATTGTTTATTTATCCAAAATAAAATACACACAGACACAGTTCAAAAACAAATCAATACAATAGAATAAGCATATAGGTTTGCAAAAAAGGTCTATGCATACAAAAAATAGTGAACCCTGTCTCTTAAACTAGGAAGAAACCTGTATCATAAGAGACAGTGATCGGCCAAAATTTAAATTGAATAAAAACTAAAAACTTACAAGAGTGAATGAATGTGTGTCGATTACCATTACTAATGCATATATTAATATTAATATTAGTGTAAGTGTTATTCAAGTATGTGTGTGTGGCAAAAGAAGCATGAAAGTAGAATAAATGCTGTGGAAATGGGTTCCTTGCGAGGCATGTGTGGTGTGACTATGAATGATACGCTGAGGAATGATGTGATAAAGCAACGGGGCGGTTTAAAAACAGATGTAGTGACAAAAATTGAAAAGATTATGCATAGATGATTTAGTCATGTTGAGAGGATGAATGAAAGGCGACTAACAAAAGGTATTTACAAGGCAGATGTGAGTGGAAACGCCAGGAGGGGACGCCCTAGAAAGACATAAATACTAAGTGAGCTTATTGGTGACGTTTTTTAGAAAGGTCAGGTGCATAGTACTCGCAACTGGCGTGCGTGTATGACCAGATGTATGGACGTAAACGAGGCAAAAGGAGTACCTATGTAAGGATCGTAGCAGGTGGTGTTCTGTATTTCTGCCTACCCCCGTGGGAAGAAGGCGTGAGTTTATGTATGTGTGTGAAATTGATAAAATTGGATATCAATTTCTAAACATGAATTCTATTCTAATCATCATCATCATCACCAATAATAATATAATAATCATATTCATCTTAACCGAAAGCGAACATCACGCGAGTACGCGATCGACGCGATCAACGCGATCTTTTGTATGAATTATGACGTATGTACGTGACTTGATCACGCGAGTACGTCCTATTCATATAACGACGACCGCGTGCTCATGCGACGATGGCTTTCAGTTAGGACGTGGCTTAAATCATTGGAGAAGTAAACAAAAATTAACTACAATATAATAATGACTGTCTGTTTCATTTTCTAACAGTTTGAATTTACCTCAATTTGTAAGTTAAAAAAATATTCAAATAAATTTTTTAAAAAATTGCTCTTCCGTACACGACCATCTGACTCCAGCTTTATTGTACCATTTAATAAGCTTCGTATGAAATGTTTTAGGCCCTTAGCACACCTCCGCCGCGAAAGTATGGCAGCAAAACCGCAGTAGTTTATTTCAACTGACTCGCATGATGTTCCGCTACTCGGGTAGTGGAACATGTGTGACACATCATGTGGTTTTGCTGTTACGCGGTTTCGCGGCGGAGATGTGCTAAGGCCCTCATGGTTACTTTTCCTTTCATCCACAGGTACGGAATTTGTAAAAATGAACGTTGTTTCTCTGACCACCCAGCCGGTAAATTTGTGATAGTGGCGGGTATAACAATAACTGTTTATGCTGGCCTGATCATGCTATCTAGACTGTTCTCACCATAATAATATGATATCATGTATACCTTCTGTTATTATTGAAATATAACATATATGATAAAAGGTTATTCGGATGTGTGTGTGTTTTATTATACTTAGTTTTATTTGCAAACCAAACCCTAACGGTGTTATTACAAAACGAGGTTTTTCTTCGTCATGGTTTAAACCATCGAGCCAGTTTTTGTAATATGAACCTAGCTTTGATAGAAATACAGTTCTTTATACAAAACTGACAACTTAGTCCGGTACCAAGTTGTCAGTTTTGTAAAACTGACATCTTAACGTGTCAGAATAAAGCTCAAAATTAAAAAAAGGGTCCATGGTTTAAGCCTGGGTTTGAAGATGAACCTTGTTTTGTAATAAGACGGTAAGAGTTAGAAGGGGAAAGAACAGAGTAAATACCAGCCAAGTGCGAGTCGGACTCGCACACGAAGGGTTCCGTATGTTTAACAATCGCAAAGATAACTCTGTATTTCATAATGAATGTGAATTACAAGGTTATTTTTTGCAGTTAAAGAAAATCGCCCATATTTAAACAAAATACTTTATGTATCGGCATTTTTAGTATTTTTTGATTAAATACAGTTTGTATGGTACATGATATACAGAAGATTCAAATTCCTAACTTGTTTAATTGTTGCGATAGAGCTCGTATAAAAATGTTCTAAAATTTACAACTTTTACGGCCCCCTTTTTCTTTTTTGAAGAAATAGGGGGCCGATATACAGGTTGTTAGGTTAAACGAGGGACACACTTTAACGGAGTGCAGCACTCATGAAAATGAACAACTTTTACCATGGAACTACCCCTTTTTTTTTGTGGATGGGAAATCATCAAATAACTTCTCCCGCTCTGGGCAGAGCGGGAGGGCGTGTCAGACTTTTACTGACTAAAACCCACCCGTGTTCCTTCAGCTGCCCGTGCCAGGGCCACGGTATCTCTTTCGAACTACCCGCGACCCCGGCGGCATCGGCCCTATTGGACCTCGTCACTGCTGACATCTCTTTGAGGCGCGCGTGGAACACAACGCGCCGTTGACCCGGGCCTGGTCCTTACCGGACGGCGAGCTGCCCATTACTCGTCGTCCGCAAGCCCGCGCCTACGGTGGCCGGGAATCGGCAATAGATTCCCGCCGCCCAGGTCGTATGGAACTACCCCTGAAATATGAAAAAGAAAATCAGCTGTTCTCTACAAAGTGCAAAACCTACTCGATTAAAATGTACGAGACAGCAGATTTTTTTTTTTTCATATATCAGGGTTGGTTCCATGGAAAAAGTTGTTCATTTTCATGACTAAGTTAAGATATTATATTTTTATTTTATTAATTAAGGCGCGGACTGACTACGATATTAAACGGCACACAACCGCGTAATCTATTGTCACCATTAGCTGGCTTGAAATAAGGTTGAAAATTGAAAATAATATTTGTGTTGCCGAGATGTGACTAAGCTGCGAATGTACATTTATTTACCGGGTTTTCTTTAGATTATTTAGAATATATATAATAAATTAAATAATTGTTCAGTTATAGTTTAAAAAAATGCTAAATCTATTCAATTCTTAAAAAAAATAATGTCTTTATCGCTGGAAATACAGAGATGTTCGACGCCCGACCCCAAGTAATATGGGATAAGGACAGGAAGATGATGTTCGACGCCAAAGTTTATTTTTGTCGAGCAACTTCCAAATTTTTTATT
Source organism: Cosmia pyralina (assembly GCA_946251885.1). NCBI lineage: Eukaryota > Metazoa > Arthropoda > Insecta > Lepidoptera > Noctuidae > Cosmia > Cosmia pyralina. The sequence continues at coordinate 17,228,053 of OX276355.1, forward strand.
GGGAAATGGGAATATCAAACTATTTTTTACTATTCTATTCGGTTAATTTCTTTTTAAACCATTTTCTGTCCACTGAATTTTTTGCGTCGGATAGTTTCATTGCGTTACGTCATCTCGACAATCCAAGAAACCAATTTTTGTGAATGTTGAGCTAATACCGCGCCTTAAGTAAGTTTAAGTTGTTATTTCTGTAAATTTAATTTTCATTCAGAATAAACAATATGACTTTAATTTAAGATGAACAACCCTTCCACGACTTTAATAATATGATTCCAATGAAATTCATAAAGTAGGTACTTAAGTATTTGTTATTTATCGGCATAATAGGATCTGTTTTCAATATATCGTGTTGGATTATATGCCCACGCAGTGAAGATTTAATAATAATATCCTTATATCTTGTTATTTTCCTCAAAACGTTGAGGAAAATGTTATTTGATTTTACAAATGGGATTCAATAAACTTGACGTATAATATGACGACTTTATTACGTATACAGCGTGTATCAGAAATGTGTGATCATATTTTGTAATCCTTTTGTGTGGGATATTCAAATTGGGAGAAAATATAAATAAATACCACACCCTTACATTTTAAGGATGTGATACAGATCATCAAACTGATTATTTTTTCCATGGGACCAACATCGTAATCGCGAAAGAATTATCAACTATCCCATACAAAACTTCAATACCAACTCGACCCAAATGTACCCATACAATTGGGTCGATAATGTTCGTAGATGCTAGGTATTAAAATCGGCTGATTATTATTTTTTTCCGACTATGAATTCTAGAATGTTTGTCCCATGGAGAAAGTAGTTCAATTTGATGATCTGTACCACACCCTTAAATATGACCACACCTGTCTAAAACATGCTGTATATCTAAACGTTAATAATGTCGTTATCTAGAAGTCCTCTTAATTTGTTCAAGAAATATTAGGTTATTACGCAGTAAACCGGATTCGGTAATTATTTAGAGATTGGCAAAATCTAAAATTATAAAACTTTTATAATAATTAAATTGACTTGTATTAGTTAAGACATAAGTACCTATGAAGACTGTTACTTCCTTTATATCCAATGATTAATTCGAAATGCTTGGAGCGCTTTGTTTTAATTACCTACTTACTTAAAAGAACGCACAATTAAAAAGCGTTTCAAGCTTTTTAAATTGATCATTGGAAATAAAAGAAGTAAGAAGCTGCATAGGTGCTTATATATTAACTAATAAGTACATGTCATTCTAATTATTTTATCAGTTTTAGTACGTGATAAAAGCATAAAGTCCACAAAGTTACGACTTGACTGGTTAAATAGTAGCCACTAAAGAGTTCCACTATCCACCTCCTGGCTCCATCATCAGCCCCTAGATTAAATTGCAAATCTGCATTAAATTGGATTCATTAAAACTAATCATATGAGCCCAAACTCGAGAGGTTTACTAGTAGCCACTGAAGAATTCTACTATCCACCTCTTGGCTCCATCATCAGACCCTTGAGTCTAAGTTCATAAAATTGGAAACGAATCTTATGAGCCCAAACTCGAGGTTTTTTTCCGGATAACTTCATTTCTGATTATTACTATCCTTCAAAGAAACTCCGAGCATAGCCGCTCCATAGCGCGGTGAGCGATCTTGCATTTATTAAGAAATATCTTTGTCCCTTCTAAATTCTGATTTTGGTAATCAGAATTTTTTTTCTTTAATTATTTTTTTTTTCTTCTTCATCTGAAACCAGTAAAAAGTAAACAAGACGGATCAGTTTTTATTTACACAAATCATTGGGGCGAAACGATGAAGGTTCTATGATTTTCGAAGCACAAGTAAAATGTTGGGTCCTAAGCAATAATTCAAACCTTAGCTAATATTCATGACAAGAAATAGAAAATATTGGAACCGCCTGCCTATATCTACCGGACCTATGAATCTCATAATCCTTGGAAAATAAATTGGTTTGTATTGACTTTATGTTATGCCTACGGTCGAATGTCTAGCAACAAGTCACAGATCTGAGTGAAAATAAGTGCCAGTAGTGCGAATACAAGTAGGAACGTATGCGTTCTCTATTCCTCCAGGTGTAATATATTTGTAGATTACAAATGAAAACCGACCTAAATGTCGTCGTTGGTCGTAAACTTGAAAAGCCTGTGATATTTTTCCTTTTAACTTCGTAAACTACTACCGTGATTTTTTTCACCCATCCAACCCATCCCAACCCATCTTTGGGGGGACTTGGCTCTAACAAAAAATTAGCACTTTATAGCTTAATATTTCAGAAACGGATCCCTAAATCGAAAATTTGTTTTCACAAACCAGCAATATTTTTGAAAGATCCATCCTACAATACCCTACACCACGGGGTAGACGAGAAAAAAAAACATCCCCACTTTACGTGTACAGTATCCTAAATTTTTTTTTTTCATTATTATATTTTACCACTTTTTCGGCGTGATGTATATGTATATCCTTGGCAAATTATAGCTTTCTATTACTAAGAGTCTCTGAGCCAAGCTGCGGATGGACAGACGGACACAGCGAAACTATAAGGGTTCCTTGTTGACAACGGAACCCTAAAAACGCAAATCACTTTACAAATGCTGAATTTAATAATGAACTTCAGTTAATATTGTACACGTCTTGTACAAACGGCTATAAACAAACTATACAATTCCAGTATAAGCTGATCTCGCATTATATAGGATTTCCGTACAATGAGAGGTCAGCTTATACTGAGTTTGTATAGCTTGATATGTAGCCAACACGTACACAACAGTATAATCATCAATCTCACAAATCGGTCCAGGCGATAGAGCGCTCCTATGGTACATTCTGCCGAAAGTATCCCACTGACAACCGGAATTGGTCAGCAGTTCAATTATTATAGACTATATATTTTTTCCGTAGCTTCGCCCGCGTGGTGCTCGGAAATCATCCCACGGGAACGTACTACCGGGATAAAAAGTATCTTATGTCCTAACTCAGGGCATGGTCTACCCATGTGCAAAATTTCATACAAATCAATTCAGCCATTTTAGCGTGAAAGCGTAACAAACAAACAAACAAAGTCACTTTCGCATTTATAAAATTAGTTTCAAGATTTAATACTTTAACTAACTATAAACATATTTGAATGTGTTATTAACAGGAAGTCATTAATGCACGCTTACAAGATGGTCATGTAGCTAGCGGATAAACTAATGAAGAAAATTAGTTCTATTTCTTGAAGCAAATTAAAGAAAACTAGGGCCTTTTTTATCTTGGAGAAATTTATTTATTTATTTATTTATTTTAAGGAGAACCAACAGCTTTAACAGATAGATAACAATTGAAAATAAAACATAAAGCCAATTACAGGTTCTCACGGGTAAAAACAGAAAAAGTAGTACAAATCTTAAGATCACTAACAAGCACGATAGAAAGAAAAAAAAAACACAAAAACAATATTATATACCTACATACATAATATATAAAAGGTACAAAAAATCTATGCAGTTTTGAAGAAGTCAGCGTTCAGCCGACTGCGTGCAGTATAGGTTTTGGTGGTAAATGGATCAAATGAGAACTCTTTACAAAGAACATTAAAATCCTTACTCGCCCGCAAATGCTCATGCATATTGCACTACCACGGGGATATAGTGCAGTTGTGTGGGAATCCAACCCACTAAAACTCCACGGTGTCCTCTGCCGCTTACGGCGGGAATACGGGCACGCGTTAGCACTCATCCGTGAACCCGCCGCGGCTGTCCGTCACCGGACTCTCCTCTGGGAAGCACTCGCCATCACCGACGCACCAAAACACATTGCATGCCGTGACCACCCCAAGTCTGGGTACCCTTGGTCCCCTGCGACGGATCAGGTCAGTGGCCCTGCCGCCTGCCAATTTTCGGTCGCAGAGGATAGGGAGAGCGGCCAACGTCATACCGACACACCTCCTCCCCTGCGGCCCCACCGCGTCTGCCATCAGACGGTGGTGACCGCGTCAGGGCCGCGAAAGGTCGGGAGAGCGGCGCACCGCAATACCAACCAACCCTCCGCCACGATGTCTCCCATACGACGTCGCGGCCCGCCTCAGTTGCGATGGCGCCCAAGCGGCACCACCACCTACTTGTTGGGTTGGCCGCTACGTCGTCGGCTTACCGGCAAAAGCCATGACGAGCGGCCCCTCCTCGTGTTCCTCTTCGCTTCACCGTATGTGACCAAGCCACGGCAACTGAGCCCCCCCGCCCCGACAATGTGGGAACCCACCGGGGGGGGGGGGAGATTAGGCTCTGGATCTGCGATTCATAAGCACACCACAGAACAGTTTTATTTGCAGGTAGAGCTTGTCCACTCTAAAATGACGCGCCCCACTACCGCATTTACCGTTCGTTTAGGTACTCGTACGTAAACAAATTTAAGTAGTGGGGCGCGTCATTTCTCAGTAGACTAGGTCTATGTCCTATTATTATTGTGTTGGCACAACTATTACAGATCTCGGAAACCCAAAGGTGAAAATGTTTAAAATAGTAGATTGTTAAACATGGGATGTAAAATCAATTACTCCCGATATATTTAGGCACACGAGCGAGCGAGGGTGCTTATAGTTCGAGGGTGTAATTGATGACTTTCACCTGAGCTGCTCCACTATTCATCACTAATGCGAGGAAATTAGAAAAAACAAACAAAAAAAAATCAGTTTAATTTAAAAAAAAAATATTCGTCATGCTAAATGGAATGGCTTACCTGTTCTGCCTAATCTGATAATTGTTGGTCTGTATTTTATTTCTACTAGCAATATCTATGAACAAATGTGCCTTTCTTAGAATTGTTATTTACAAAAAGGCACTGGCCAGCAAGACGCGCACGAAAAAAAAAATCGGAAGAAAAAAATTGGCGCCCAACTTTGTTGCAAACATAATTTCAATTAAAATATGATGTGTTCAAGTGATGATGATTTGGATTTGACGCCGGAATCAGTAAAACTAGAGGCAAAGGCAATCGTAGAAAATCTGTTATCCTTAGTCCTTCCAATCCTCCAATATAAAAAAATAGATATTTAAAAACAATAGGACGATTTCTCCAAGTGGCGGACTGAAAAAAAAAATGGTGAATGTCAGGATGCCTCGTTCGATTTTCAAATTTACTTACCTTCAGGTGAGGTGAATCGAATTTACAACCCGCATTTTGAGTAGCTACTTTCAGAGCATCATGAAAAGTTAATTTCATATTGGAACCGTTCAATTTACGGTGCAAGTCCTACAAGTCCTATAACTAACAAGATGTAACTTTGTTACCATGGCAACCTGCGTCATAACTCATAACCCTCATAAACGAGCTGTAAGCACCTTTCCCACCGCCAGCGATTACCGAGAAACGAGGAGAGCTAGAGTTGGCGAGCAACAAGCAGCGAGTGAGGACGACGAGTGATTACTCGCCGGTATGCGTATGTACTCTCAGCGAGTGTTTTGCCCGACAGGCGAACATCACTGAGCGAGCACCGTCTTTGATAGCTCTTGTCGCTGCGACAAACTAGTACACGCGTACGGTGTGATCAGTCAGCGATCAACTATTAATATATGTTTCTTCTAGCTTCTGCCCGCGACTTCGTTCGCGTGGAAGTCGTAAGATACACAATATATGAAATAACAGCCACAGTTTTATAAAACTACCTCGACCCCCGTCGCATTGCCTCGCCTGCCCGCGCTATTACTTCGATTTTGCTCGTAATGGCCGTAGCGTGATGTTACATAGCCATGTATAACCTTCGTCAAGAATCGGGCTATACAGTTCAATAAGACTGGTAATTTCAGAGATTAGCGCGTTCAAACAAACAAACAAACTCTTCAGCTTTATTATTAGGATTTTACTTACACTGGACCTATATTCTTTTGTAAGTTTCTTGAGCGAGAAAATCATTGATTGCTAATCTCTTCCTCGTCAGCTGTGGGACAGGTTCCTTATATTAGAAGCCTGCAATTATTTCCTGCACTTATTGCTTTTTTTTTTTTTTTTAAAGCTCCAACACACTGAATGCGGCATTTTATCGAAGTAGCAAGTAGACTCATATTGTTTGTAGTACCTACTAAATAGGCCTACCATGATATACCTAAAATAAATGAAATGTGGGTGCGTACTGTGAGAGCTCGAATCTCACAGGGGGTAGCAAACTACTAAATTATAGAGGGAAGAGGTAAAGAGGGATATATTTTCTAATCCTCAGTTTCAATTTAAATAACCACGCACTCCTATCGCTGCCCTAGCTAGAATGAACAAAAGCTAGAATAACTTTTATTCAAAAGTAATTCGATGTGTGAGTGATAGAAGTCAGCCCGTATCATAATAAGGTTTAACAACAATACAATAACAACAATAATCAACAATAATCTTTATTTTATCAAAAAGCCAAATACAAATCTTCCATCTCAATCAAAACACAAAAAAATAAAAAGAACAAAAAAAAAAACAAACGCCATCATATATGAGACAGAGTGAACGTCTGTGTCTGTGCTAGTATAAACTGTGTTACAGACACAGGCGCCTTCCTCTTACAGTTCATTGACAAATAAGTGTGCGCGGTGTGGGTGAATGGGTGGGTGTATGTGGTTTGTGTGGAAGTGTGTGTGTGTTTAGTTGTGTGTTTCGTATGTGTCAAAGTATAGAAATAGATAATAAGGAAGAAATTTAAATCTGTTTTTAAACGTGTTAGCAAGACTTTTTTGCAAAGAGTTGTTCAGTCTCATCGCACGTTAACTTTTGAAGAAAACTACTATATAACAACAGTTTTACATTTAAATCTAGGTAAAGAATATACGTTGCAGGCTACGTTTATAGTGTTATAAAGGTGGCTGCTAAGACACGGGTAGCTTGGCCTCGCCAGAGCAGTTTTGGTGATGACAGGTGGGCGGGCATACAGGATCTTTACGGCGTTTACTTTGCTCTAGTAACCTTGGGTCATAGGTCAATGATGAGTGTAAACGTAAAGTGATGTTAAGTGCACAGAGCTGCCGGACAGTGAGTACAGACATGTCTTTATAAAGCTGGGTAGTCGGGTACCGGTAAGGTTTGTGTTGCATGACTTTCAAGACTGCTCTTTGTGCCCTCTCAAGGCGAAGTAAATACGTTTTAAGTGTATCACCCCAAACAGATATGCAGTAGGTGAGAAGTGACTGAACTAGGGCAAAATAGATAGTTTTTAGCAGTCGGTCGTCAACTACTCTTCTTAGTATTTTCATAGGAAACATTAGTGTACGAACACGCGTAACTGTCACACTGATATGCTTTTGCCAATTCAATGTGTTATCAATGTGCACGCCCAAGTATTTAACACAAGAGCTTCTATGTATAGTAGGGCAGCTGCAAGAGGTCAGTGTAGGGTGACAACTATGGGCTTTAACGTCTGGCATACTGGACTGTGTAGCAGTGTTCGCTGAGACAGGGACATAGTGGGTTTTAGAGACTTTAGCGTTAGTAAATTCAATGAAAGCCAATCCATGACTATGCCAAGAGCATTTTCAGCTGAGCAGTGAGCAGATTCCCATGTCTCTCCACTTATAATAAGCGCAGTGTCGTCTGCATATACGAGTATCTTGCAGTGTGGGATTGACAACTGACACAATCTGTTAACAAATAGAAGAAAAAGGGTGGGCCCTAGCACGCTGCCCTGTGGAACGCCAAAAGTTAGATTCACATCGTCACTGATGTAGTTGCCTACCTTAACTCGTTGGTTACGGTTTGTAAGGTAGTCACGAAAGAGATTTAGAGCGATATCTCTTATTCCTAAGCTTTCTAAACCACAAAGAAGGATGGGAGTAGAGACCGTGTCGAAAGCTTTGGCTAAATCAAGAAATATACCTATAATTTTAGTCCTAGAGTCAAGATTCTTAACAATTTGGCTTGTAAGTTCAAGAACAGCATCCTCTGTTGATACGCCTCTCCTAAAACCATATTGGTTTGGCGCAATTATGTTCTAGCATTCAAGATAGCTAAGCAGTCTTTTGTTCAGAACCTTCTCTATAATTTTGGACAGTGAGGTGAGTACAGATATAGGCCTGCAGTTCTCGACATTTGACAGGTTGACCATTGTATGTAACATCTATAGGTGCAACTCTGCCTACCTCTTCGGGGTACAGGCGTGAAGTTATGTTATGGAAACATAAAGCCAGGCCTGCATTCCTCGAAGGATTATACGATACGTATAGGAACCGGTATATCACCGACATTTGGCTACATATCAATGTTTTAGGTCCATGCAAAAGGGGCCGAGCCCGTTGTCATGTGAATCAGGCAGAAATCCAGACTGCGGGTTGCTAGGTACTGAGATATCACCTAATGGGGATGAAGCGCTACAGTAGTATATCTGCCTAGCCTTTTCCCAACTATATTGGGGTCGGCTTCCAGTCTAACCGGATGCGGCTGAATACCAGTATTTTATATGGAGCGACTGCCTGTCTAACCTCCACAACCCAGTAACTGGGTAATACGATACCCCTTGGTAAGACTGGTTGTCAGACTTTCGGGCTTCTGACGACCCGTAACGACTGTCAAAGATTCACGAATGACGGCCGGGACCAACAGCTTAACGAAGCGCTACTGTAGCGCCTCTGGAATATTCACGGAGGCGATGATGAACGCGCTCAACGCCCTTCAGAGAAGCAGAATTGCATCTAGAAACTGCAGTACTTATAGTTAATGGCCTTGCTGGTAGGATGTATGCAACCAAGACCTACAAGCGGTGGTTGGAAATAGGCGCGAAATGTAATGTTTGTAATAGTTTTAGGGTTCCGTACATCAAAAGGAAAAAATTGAACACTTTTATGATCACTTCGTTGTCCGTCTGTCTGTCAGTCTGTCAAGACCCTATTTCTTAAGAACCCGTACAGTTATCAAGTTGAAATTAATATCAAATACGAAGGTATATGGCCCCTTGGAACTCTAAAAAAATCAAGTTTCTAAGTCAACGCAATAAAAAAATACGGCCATTTTAGGCGACACGTTTTAATACTCTCAAATCAGATCAAAACCTATAGGGTACTTTCCGTTGACCTAGAATCATGAAATTTGCAAGAAGCAAGGTCTCACAGCACAATTTAATGAAAAATTCCGTTGTAAGTAGTTTTTTCACTTAATAACAAGCTTATAACTTTGTGATTTTTCATGATACAGTTTTGAAATTTTGTACATAGATTCTTTACATAAAAATACTAGACACGTGTTTCGGGTTTCGCATATACCTACTAAAACTGATGTTGTAGACATGTGAGTATAGATTATCTTATAGCAGACAATTTATAAACACCGCTACTTATTTCGAATCGTTCCCTAGTGCCAACCGATCCCTGTACGATCTACGAAATGATACTTGCTCTGAAACGTACTTTTTCCATGTAGAATAGGGTGAAACACAAAACACCACTTGCTTCAATCTTTTAGAATCTGAGTCAGCACACGCAATGTGTGCTGACTTTACATTAGAAGCAAAAAATATAAAGTAATATAAGATAAATGTCGTGGCCTGTTTTTTCTCTTCTAGGTGCTCGTATTATAAAAAAATTAAGATCACAAGAAAAATCAGGAAATGGACACAGAGTCCTTGTAGAAAAAGGTAAAAAAGATGCGATGCGATGCGATGCGATACGATATCTGTGTTACAGACCGTGTGTGCAAGCGTCGGAAAATTCAATCTCACAATTTGTAGCGAGCTTCGATGTAATTAATTGATGTCGGTAATTGCCTCTTCGAAAACGAATGGTTAAAGGCTCTAAAAATAGGAGTAAATACTTATATAAATACCTACCAAAAAAGTTTAAAAAAAGAATTTTAGGTAAATACTGGTCTTCTCATGAAGTTGTTTTAAATACATTCCACTTTATACTTACTTTCCTAAACTGCATAAATTAACCTATAGTATCTACTTAAATAACTTCTATCATGACTTATAAAATAATTTATAATAATATGTTACTTATCCACTCCCACGCCTTGTATTTGTTGAATTTTCATTTACAATATTTACGACGAGTACCTGTATCTATTGTGATTACAAAACTTGCAAAAAGTCAAGAAATAAGTAACTGTAAACAAAACAAAATCTATAAAAATCAATTAACGTGCATTAGTCTCGCAAAAACTCCAAAATAGCTAGACCGATTAGATTTTTAGGGTTCCGTACCTCAAAAGGATAAAACGGAACCCTTATAAGTTCACTCGTGTGTCTGTCTGGCTGTCTGTCTGTCTGTCTGTCTGTCCGTCTGTCACAGCCAATTTGCTCCGAATCTAATGGACCGATTAAGTTGAAATTTGGTACACATATGAATTTCTGTGACCCAAACACGGACAGGTAAAGTAAATAAATGAATTTTTAATATGAGGGTCACTTTTGGGGGGCAAATAAGAAAATTTAAAAAAAAGTTTTGCAAACTATACCGTGTTACGTATCAAATGAAAGGACTTACTATGAGGGTCTCAAATATATATATATTTTTTTTTTATTTTAAAACAAATTGTTTTAAAGTTATTTAAGAAAATAGACGAAAATTGACCATTCCCCCCCCCCCCCTTATCTCCGAAACTACTGAGCCTAACACTTTGAAAAAAATACATAAAATAGATCTTTATCGGTAGATTACAGAAAAGCCTATAAGAAGTCTGTGGTCTTACAATAACATGGTAAATCTCTCAATATTTTGACTACAAACTTACATTTACAGTTGGAATGTACGGAAGAACATGTTTTTCAACTACAATGTTAAGTTTGTTCTTGGAATAATTCATACCAACTACGGAACCCTTCATTGTGCGTGGTCCGACACGCACTTGGCCGGTTTTTTTTTAAAGGAACACCCTAAAAATTTAAATTTAAATTTTGACAGGACAACATCTGACGGGACAGCTAGCAACAAATAATTAATAAACGAAATATTGAACAAATCGCAAAAAAATAGATTTTCCGTTGGAATTACTACTTACCTTCCGGAGAACACGATGGAAACATTCCTGGAGAGGCAAATTAATTTAAAGTAAGTGAGTCCTACAGTCGTTTAGGAAATTATTACATTCAACATCCAAAATTGGAATTAATCAACTTATATTCGAATTTCCTCAACGTACTCTTTGACCTATTTGAGGATGGTACCTAATCAAAGCTGAACCGGGAGCTGTACTATGACGTGTTAATGCCATCATGGTTCCGTTGCTTGTGAAAAAAGGATGGTGCTAACGGTCGTATATAGCTCCGTCTCTCTCTCACATTGAAACCATTATGGCTATAACACGTCATAGTAAGCCCCCAGAAGAACGAAGCATTTGTTAATGTAGTGAAAAACAAGACTGCTATTAGTCTCAAAATAATAGGTCTTTACCTATGAAATTGCCGTTTTGTATGAAAAAATTTAAACGAATTTTTTTCATGCATTTTTTATTTGTATTAATCGAAGTAATCACCCATGCAATCAATGCATCTTTGCCAACGCAGTGGCAGTTTATTGATGCCCTTCTTAAAGAAATCAGCTGGACGGGAGGCAACAAATTCTTCACAGGCATTTTGTACTGCCTCTCGGGTATTGAATTTTTTTCCCGCCAAGAAGTTATCCAAATTCTGGAAAAAGTAGTAGTCTGTAGGCGCAAGGTCTGGTGAGTAGGGCGGATGACGGAGAGCTTCCAACCCCAGTTCTTGCAACTTGGAGACCGTCTGCTGTGCAGTATGAGGTCGCGCGTTGTCGTGCAGGAGCAGCGGAGACGAGCGATTGACCAATGCTGGCTGGAGATGTGCCAGCTTCTCCATCATTGTGTTCAGTTCTTCACAGTACACATCTGAAGTAATGCTCACCCCGTTTGGTAAGAAGCTGTGATGAATCACACCGGCGCTAGACCACCAAACAGTGACCATCACTTTTCTAGGGGTAAGTTTTCGTTTAGGGCATTGTTTAGGTGCTGAACCAGGATCCAACCAACTTGCTGAGCGCTTGCGGTTATCAAACAGAATACATTTTTCATCGCAGGTAACAATGCGGTTCAAAATTCCTTCATTTGTGTGTCTGTTGAGCAGTGCAAGGCACGTCTCGACGCGTACTTCGCGCTGGCGATCATTGAGTTCGTGGGGCACCCATTTGTCAAGCTTTTTTACCTTGCCAATTTCACGCAAATGGACCAATATTGTTTTGACGCTAACGTCGAAAGCTGCTGCTAATTCAGCCGTAGATTGTGTATCATCAGCTTCCACAATCGCCTTTAATTCGTCATTGTCGACCAAAGTCCTCGGACGACCGCGTGGTTCATTTTTCAGGTCGAAATTTCCAGAACGGAAGCGAGCAAACCAATAACAAGTGGTGCGTTGGTTTGTAGTGTTAGCTCCGTAAACGTCGTTGATGTTGCGTGCCGCTTGTGCCGCGTTGCTGCCACGACGGTACTTATATTCCATAATTACTCGAATTTTTAACGTATCCATGATGACGAAAAAGATTGAAATGCGATGAAAATGTAACACTAATCAATAAACAAATGACTACTTTTGGAAAAAAAATCCATGTTTTTAAAATAAAATTAATTTGAAATTAGAATTCTTAGCCAAACAAAAATTATTTTGATTTGAAATGGCCAGTACTGCAGAACGGCAATTTCATAGGTAAAGACAATACTTACACTTACTTACTTACCTAAAAAAAAACACTTAAAAACACTAAATATCACTACATAAAAAAAACTTTTTAAAAAAAAATACAACCGACTCCCAAAAAAAACACTACAAAATGAAAAATAACTTTAATTTCGGAAGTCGGTGTCTTTGGCTTTTTTTAGTTTCATTTTTTGCCACCGACTTCCGAAATTAAAGTTATTTTTCACTTTGTAGCGTTTTTTTTGGGAGTCGGTTGTATTTGTTTTGTAAAAAGTTTTTATTTTTCACTTTTTAGTGGTGCCTACCCCACACATCGAATACCACTCTGCAAAATAAATTAGAGCAGCATACCCGGGAAAAATACGTATTAAATGATTAAAGCTAACTCAAAAGCTACTCATCAGAACTTGAAGATATTTATATGCGACCATCTCAAATAAAAACTTTGCAAAGTTTTGCGCTAAGCCGTGTCAGAAGTTTGGAAGGCGTAGTTCTATGTTGACGGAGATAACGAGGCTGCGATATCTGACTTCTGACAATCGAGGCCACACATAACTTACAACTCAAGTAGCGCAATTTGAAGCGCATAAAATTACCATTAAAATCATTTATAGCCAAAGTGCACCTCATGACAATTCCAATAAGCCCAAACACGGCTAGAATACATTGTTTTGTTACTGAGTTCCGGTGCCTACCTTCCGGCTTCTTCATCAGATCGGTTCGATGGTACCATTTTCATGAGAACCATTTATTTAAAGCTTCATAGTCGCTTAACTGTCCTAATCGAGATATCTTATCGCCACCCGTGAAATACTTATTATCATTGAGAAGTTTCCGTGGCCATCTGTGGTCTTTTTCATCAGTTCCACTTCACCAGATGCTGCTTTCTAAATGCAAATCCTTGATTTGTTGATGAAAATACCAAAACCGCTATATGTAAGCCTATAATTTTTTGAGGAGTTCCCTCAATTCCTCATGGATCCCATCATCACAACTGGATTTTGATCAAAATGGGACCAATCTGGAAGTATATCATTTCAAATAAAAAAAGAATTTTCTGAATCGGTTCATAAATGACGGAGTTCTGAGGTAACAAACATAAAAAAAAAAATACAACCGAATTGAGAACCTCCTCCTTTTTTTGAAATCGGTTGATTATTATAAAACTAGTCCCCTCACCGCGTCTGTGTGTCTGAACGCGATAAACTCAAAAACTACCGAACGGATTTTCATACGGTTTTTACCAATGGATAGAGTGAGGAAGGTTTAGGTGTATAGTTGATCTATAAAACTTTTGTGTAAATTGGCAAAATTTTACGATGATTATTGAACATGTCGGAAAAAGTCATGTTTTACGACATCCACGCGGGCGAAGCCGCGGGCTAAAGCTAGTGATAATACGAATAATTATGAATAATTGAAAAAAAATAATTTTAATTGTATGGAATAATTGTGTTTCCCATTATAGTCACCAGGCGGAGCTTATTCAGTAAATTGAAGTTTACGTTACGTTAGTATAAAAACTCGCACTAAAACCACTAGTGTTTCTGTTTATTAATGTTGCACGATGTTTATATGTAGATTACTTAGTTACGAGTACAAAAAAATGCCTGATTTTTCAAACGTTAACCTGCAATATGATTATCTCTGTGCACTGTGTAGGTTGTGTGGAAACAATCAGACTAATATTACATATAAAGGCGAATGTTTGTGAGTGGTGTGTGTTTGTGTGAGTTTGTATGTTTGTTACTTCTTCACGCTCAAACGGCTTGACAGATTTGGATGAAATTTGGTATGTAGATAGCTTTTATCCTGGATTAACACATAAGCTACTTTTTATCCCCACCACATCCACACATACCCACACACACACATCTGAGACAATCTGTAGGCCATAGAAATACCGTGCAGAATTTGAACTACAGCGGTGCGTATTCTATAGGCGAAAGTTTATGAGTGGTGTGTGTTTGTATGTTTGTTACTTCTTCACGCTCAAACGGCTTGACAGATTTGGATGAAATTTGGTATGTAGATAGCTTTTATCCTGGATTAACACATAGGCTACTTTTTATCCCCACCACATCCACACATACCCACACACACACATCTGAGACAATCTGTAGGCCATAGAAATACCGTGCAGAATTTGAACGACAGCGGTGCGTATTGTAAAGGCGAAAGTTTGTGAGTGGTGTGTGTTTGTGTGTGTATCTGTAGGCCATAGAAATACCGTGCAGAATTTGAACGACAGCGGTACGTATTGTAAAGGCGAAAGTTTGTGAGTGGTGTGTGTTTGTGTGTGTATCTGTAGGCCATAGAAATACCGTGCAGAATTTGAACGACAGCGGTACGTATTGTAAAGGCGAAAGTTTGTGAGTGGTGTGTGTTTGTGTGTGTATCTGTAGGCCATAGAAATACCGTGCAGAATTTGAACGACAGCGGTACGTATTGTAAAGGCGAAAGTTTGTGAGTGGTGTGTGTTTGTTTGTTTGTTACTTCTTCACGCTCAAACGGCTGGACCGATTTGAATAAAATTTGGTATGTAGATAGCTTATACCCTGGATTAACACATAGGCTACTTTTTATCCCCACCACATCCACACATACCCACACACACACATCTGAGACAATCTGTAGGCCATAGAAATACCGTGCAGAATTTGAACGACAGCGGTGCGTATTGTACAGGCGAAAGTTTGTGAGTGGTGTGTGTTTGTGTGTGTATCTGTAGGCCATAGAAATACCGTGCAGAATTTGAACGACAGCGGTACGTATTGTAAAGGCGAAAGTTTGTGAGTGGTGTGTGTTTGTGTGTGTATCTGTAGGCCATAGAAATACCGTGCAGAATTTGAACGACAGCGGTACGTATTGTAAAGGCGAAAGTTTGTGAGTGGTGTGTGTTTGTGTGTGTATCTGTAGGCCATAGAAATACCGTGCAGAATTTGAACGACAGCGGTACGTATTGTAAAGGCGAAAGTTTGTGAGTGGTGTGTGTTTGTGTGTGTATCTGTAGGCCATAGAAATACCGTGCAGAATTTGAACGACAGCGGTACGTATTGTAAAGGCGAAAGTTTGTGAGTGGTGTGTGTTTGTGTGTGTATCTGTAGGCCATAGAAATACCGTGCAGAATTTGAACGACAGCGGTACGTATTGTAAAGGCGAAAGTTTGTGAGTGGTGTGTGTTTGTGTGTGTATCTGTAGGCCATAGAAATACCGTGCAGAATTTGAACGACAGCGGTACGTATTGTAAAGGCGAAAGTTTGTGAGTGGTGTGTGTTTGTTTGTTTGTTACTTCTTCACGCTCAAACGGCTGGACCGATTTGAATAAAATTTGGTATGTAGATAGCTTATACCCTGGATTAACACATAGGCTACTTTTTATCCTGGTATTCGCGGATGAAACCGCGGGGTGTAGCTAGTAATTATATAAACTAATATCCACATCTGAGACAATCTGTAGTCCATAGAAATACCGTGCAGAATTTTAACTACAGAGCGGTACGAATGTAGGTATTGTATGGCGTAGGAAGGCTATCACACTCGACTACTCCGATAAATAAATCGTTTCTATGCCCTAAGTCATCAATTCAGATAATTTATGTAAACAAAGGTGATAACAGATCAAAAAAATATCGTCATAATGGTAATTCACATAAAATGGCGGAAAACAAGGCTATATTGGCTTTTATGTACTTATTTTAGAAATAATAATTAAACAATTATCATACCGTGTTAATTTTTATAAGTTTTCGGTTTTAAACAAAGTTATTAAAAAAAGAAAATTTTGTGGTATAAAAAATATTATGATACTGGTAACACTACAGGAGTTCCCAACATTCTCAAATTTCATTTGACATAATTTGCAAACTCGCGTCTTTTCAATACGTTCGTGTTCTTTTCTCCGATCATATTATTCGCTGCGTGTTTGTTAATTGTGCTTTGTTATCATCGTGTTAAGTGTTTCATTTTGTTGTTAGTTGTTATATTTCCTTGTTTTTGTATTTCCTTGTTTTTGATAAATTGTTTTGCAGCACTGTCCTGTCATTTTGACAGTGACATTTCTTTGTTTACTAAAATTATCTGAATTGATGACTTAGGGTTTAGGTTCTTCATTTATCTTAATATATAATGGTATTATCTGAAAACACGCTGTCTGCTCCAGTAACAGTAAATTAAGCATTCAGTTTCCAAGTCCTTTTCGCAGCCTACTATGTAATTTTAAATTTCCGGACCAACTCTTTGTAATTGCTCTGAACTTTGGCTAGTAACGGCTGTATACCGCATGTATGGTAATTAGCAGGCAATTAAGAAATACGCAGTACGATTAACTGTCTTAGAAGTTGGAATAAGTCAGGACTTCCATAATACCATAAATTTCTGACGATGTGTAAAGGAATTTGAATAATTAAAGTTTTGCGTAATTCATAAAGGCTTTTCTGCCTTTGATCTAGTATTTTGAACAGAAGAAGGGGCATGTTTTATATTAATTTAGGTATATGTAACCACAATATTGATACTGACAGCTAACAAACGTGAGTATTGGGTGTTCCAAAAGTCAAAATCAATCTGCCTAGCCTTTTCCCAACTATGTTGGGGTCAGCTTCCAGTCTAACCGGATGCAGCTGAATACTAGTATTTTACATAGAGCGACTGCCTATCTAACCTCCATAATACAGTAGGTAACTGGGTAAGACGATACCCCTTGGTAAGACTGGTTGTCAGACTTTCGGGCTTCTGACGACCAGTAACGACTGTCAAAGATCCACGAATGACAGCCAGAACCAACGGCTTAACGTGCTTTCTAGGGTACGGAGGAGTCTCGATATGTAAAGATCAACCCCATCCACCCACCATCCATCCATCCAAACCATCCACCCACCCACCAAAACCACCCCCACATCCATGGACCAACCCCAGCAAGCATAGCTGAATCTGATGAATCGACCCGTGCGACTGTTATTATTTAGCCACGAGCACCTCCAGAGTGTTCCAAAAGTATCTGATGTAAATGTAAACAAACCCTGTTCAGGTTTCATACGCAGTCACTCACTAAAGGGAATAAGTAACACAGTTCATCCGAATTTAGAAGGTTTTAATACTATATTTCACCACTTTTTCCAACAGTTATAAAATATTAATTGAAAACATTATTAAACTGTAATTGAAAAATCGTCGACGAAATTTAGGTTATTATTAAATTAACCACAATAGGGATGTTGATTAAAAATTTTCCTGTCCGCCTTTTAGATTATTAAAAAATATTGGACACGTATTTTTTTCTTGTTACAAATGGGTAGTCAAATCATTACTTTTTTACACAAAAGTATGTTTATTAAATAAAATGCTTTGCATTCTTAAAATGCTTTTTGGCCAAATTGTTGATAGATGTGCACGGTACGATTCTGAACTATAAATATAATTTTATATAAATAGGTACATTTTCTCAATACACGTACCGAAGTAAAAATTTTCACTCCGGTACATTTATTGAGAAACTGTACCTATCTAAACTTATATTTATAGTTTAGAATCGTACCATGCACAACTATAAACAACTTGGCCAAAAAACATTTTAATAATGTAAAGCATTTTATTTAATAAACATACTTTTGTGTAAAAAAGTAATGATTTGACTACGCATTTGTAACAGCGTCCTTAATCAAAAGATTACAGAGGTACATTGAGTTAAAATGTGGCATGACGTCACTCCTTGCTAGATTCTATACGTAGTTTGATATAGTTGTGACGTAGCGAGTCGCTTCCCAAACTTTAATGCGTTTTATCTAAGTAATTTTTAGGGTTCCGTACCTCAAAAGGAAAAAAAACGGAACTCTCATAGGATCACTTCGTTGTGCGACTGTCTGTCTGTCTGTTTGTCTGTCTGTCTGTCTGTCAGTCTGTCAAGACACTTTTTCTCAGAAACGCGTGGAGGTATCAAGTTGAAATTAATGTTAAATACCAACTCACTGTCTGTGTCTGTATGTCTGTGTGTGTCTGTGTTCACTTGGAGTTCTGAAAAAATCACTGAACTAAAAGGTGTTACCTTATATTTTTGTTCGTTTCTCGACAATTGTGCGTAGTGTCGGAAAAGTATATGACAAATTTTTACGCTACTTTTCTCTTCATTATGCACTAGGGACTTCTTCACGTGGAAGTCGTAAGACACCTAAAATACTAAAATAACAGCCACAATTTTATAAAACTTCCCTTTAACTAGGTACGGTCTGTCAGTCTGTCAAGTTGAAATTAGTATTAAATACGTAGGTATAGGGTCCCTTAGAGTTCTAAAAAATCAAGCTTCTAAGTCAACGCATTAAAAAAATACGAACAAAAAATGCGACACATTTTGATACTTGCAAGTAAATCAAAACCTGTAGGGTACTTCCCGTTGTCCTAGAATCATGAAATTTTGTAAGAAGCAAGGTCTCACAGAAAAAGTAAAGGAAAAAGTCCGAAAATTGTTGATTTTTAATTTTATGACATAATTTTTTTTTTTTTTGTGGTTACAATGTTAATTTTGTTTTTCTGATGAATTCTTTTCAACTACGGAACCCTTCATTGTGCGACACGCACATGGCCGGTTTTTTTATTATCTGACTGACGGACTAAATAGAATTTCTTTTTTTTCCCCAGGCAACATCCCTATTCTCAAATGAAGAACATCTTTAAAGTGATTTAAAATTAGAATTTTGGGTTTAAGTATGTACGTCAAATATTCAAATCAAAGCACTCAATTTGTAAGTGGCAAGTACAAATTGGCTTCCCTAAGTACAGTCAGCAACAAAAGTCGATTAACACTTGCAGTTTTTTAATCTTAATTACTAAGCGAAATATTTAATTCAAATCGGAACAGAAGCACTTAAGATTTTAAGAATATTAAACTCTTAACATTTAAACAAAAAAAAAGCAGTTTATCGAATCATTTTGTGTTAATATAAATGATGTCAAAAAGTAGCAGTGTTAACCGACTTCTGTTGCTGACCGTACCTACTTACATTTTTTGATCCATTTACCTACATAATTACATTTTTTATTAGATACTTTTGTAACAGAGAGTAGCTAGGTAATGGGAATAAAATGCCATCATTTTTTACGTTTCACTTACTTTGAACGTTATTTTCCCCATTTTCCAGCAGACATCTTGAGAAATCAGGGGAAAGAGAGGGCTATGTTTGGAGTGATCGAATCAGAAATGAAGAGATCCGCAGGAGAACCAAGGTAACCAGCCCGAAGAATTGCCAAACTTAATTGGCAGTGGGCACATTGCTCGCAGAATAGATGGCTGATGGGGCCGAAAGGTTCTGTAGTGGCGACCGCGTACCGGAAGACGTAGCGTTGAAAGGCCTGGAACAAGGTGACCGCGCGTTAA
This sequence comes from Cosmia pyralina, assembly GCA_946251885.1. NCBI lineage: Eukaryota > Metazoa > Arthropoda > Insecta > Lepidoptera > Noctuidae > Cosmia > Cosmia pyralina. Next base: position 17,248,014 of record OX276355.1, read on the forward strand.
AATTCCTCCATACAAACTTTGACGCCCCCCAATTCCCCTTTACTACCCCCAGTTTAGAAAAACAAAAAATGACAAAAATCATAATTTACTTAGATATTCATGCCAAGTTTCAAGTCTCTTAACTCAAGGAATAAGATTTTTTATACAAACTCTGGACCCACTCCCAAGATATAATTTTACTTGGGACTATTGTTTTAGATTACTTAAGTAATTGGTACCCTAATGAAAGTTTTTTCTTTTGATAAATAACTAATAACAACTAACTAACTAACTAACTAATAACTGTCGAGAAAATTGACTACACTTTTGGGTTTAGTAACTGCACACCGGGTACACACATTGTCGTTGATTAAGGTGACTAATATTAAAAAATATAATAACGAAAAGTTTGTAAAACCTCGACCGTGAATCGTACGCCACCACTATTGATTATTCCTTATTTCAACGAAAGGCCTTCCGTTTGTCCTGCTAGGAGTGAGGAGTAGAACCATAGAAATATTTCTTATAGCTATGACTAGAACAATATTTAACATTACCGGCAGACAAGAGAAAACCTGAATGTAACTCTTTATTAATTAGTTTTATGAAGCCTTTTAATAATGTAATATTTAAACCTTTGGACCATGGCTACCCTGAAAGGTATAAACACGATGTCTTTAGCGCTCACAGTACGAGTCATGCAGGTACGTCTGCGGCCAATAAGCTTGGGGTTAGTTGTTAGCATAGATTAAAAGAACTGCGGGTTGGACCGGCACATCAGAAACTTTTACAAAATTTTATCATAAAGAAGTAGCCGCAGATACCAGAATGATAATGATAATTTTATCTTTGTTATATGTATGAACCTATTTCATTTTGAAATCTTATGTTTTTTATTATACTTGCGAGGTATATAATATATATTTGAGTTTATCTTTTTCCCTAAATACTTAATATAGTTTCCTCTTTACTATTTCGTAATCTCGAAGGGCGAATCACTGAAGTTTAATAGAAAGTCAAACGAACTTACCTGTAAGTGACGTTCGATGACTATTAAACGATGTGATTCGCCCGAGAGATTACACTCCCTCCCTGACCCTGATCAAGATACTTCTAGATCCTCCCCTGACTTGCACGAAATAGTGGCTACCGATGGCAAAAGGGGAAAACGTGTATGAGATACCCACATTAGGGCGCATAAAATAGTTTTTGAATTTTTGCTCTAAAATAGTGTAAGATGGTAGCACATGTCCGTGCTACTACAAGCTAACAATAGTGTAATCTCTCGGGCGAATCACTGAAGTTTAATAGTCATCGAACGTCACTTACAGGTAAGTTCGTTTGACTTTCTATTATACTACAATATAAAATAATGAAAAGTTCATGTCAAGGAATTAAGTATGTAAAATGCCGGCCAAGTGCGTGTCGGACCACGCACAATGAAGGGTTCCGTAGTTGAAAAGAATTTATCCCAAAAACAAACTTAACATTGTAATCCCGAAAAAATATTTTTTATGTGATAAAATTACAAATTAACAATTTTCGTACTTTTTCCTTTACTTGTGCTGGGAGCCCTTGCTTCTTGCCAAATTTCATGATTCTAGGTCAACGGTAAGTACCCTACTTATAGGTTTTGATTTGCTTGCGAGTATCAAAATGTGTCGCATAAATGGTCGTATTTTTTTATTGCGTTGACTTAGAAGCTTGATTTTTAGAACTCTAAGGGGCCATATATACCTACGTATTTGATATTAATTTCAACTTGATATGTCCACGCGTTCCTGAGAAAAAAGGGTCTTGACACGACAGACCGTACCTAGTTAAAAGGGAAGTTTTATAAAATTGTGACTCTTATTTTAGTATTTTAGGTGTCTTACGACTTCCACGCGAGTGAAGTCGCTAGTACGTAATGAAGCGAAAAGTAGGTCATATACTTTTCCGACACTACGCACAATCGTCGAGAAACGAACAAAAATAAAAGGTAAACACCTTTTAGTTCACTGGCTAAAGAAACTTAAGAGGTCCACTTATCTCCAGGAAAAATCAGCACTAACTTGTTATACTCATTGAAGTATGAGCTTTTTTCGTCCCAGTCGTAACGGATTTGAAAGTACCCAAAGAACAGTTTTTTTATTCATTTGATATGGCCGTAGTCCTTTAATATTATCACTTTAGTATATTTATCTACACCTATACGACATTAAACTAGATTCTCTAGAAATGGCATAGGCAATGCTGACGTGTGTACATGATGATGAAACACTTTTCGATATCTTTCAGGAAACATCTTTTAAAAATGGAGGACTTTTCATTTGATACTTGTATAATTGCTATGCCATAATCATGTAAAATACAAAAAACTTTTTTACAAAAAAATACAACCGACTTCCAAAAACAACACTACAAAGTGAAAAATAACTTTAATTTCGGAAGTCGGTGTCTAGTTAAATGTATTTTCGTTTTTTGCCACCGACTTCCGAAATTAAAGTTATTTTTCACTTTGTAGTGTTGTTTTTGGAAGTCGGTTGTATTTTTTTGTAAAAAAGTTTTTATTTTTCACTTTTTAGTTGTGTACCTACCCCACACAAATTCTAATACCACTATCTGCAAAACAAACTAGAACATCATCCATATAAAAGTGTGTAAAAAATACGTATTATTGAAGCTAACTCAAAAACTACCGAAGCAAAGTTAATCAATTTTATATGGGACCAACCGTGATGTACCCTCTCGAATAAAACAAAAAAAAAAATCCAAATCGGTCTGGCCATTTTTGAGTAATCGGGGAACATACATTCCGACGAATTGAGAACCTCCTCCTTTTTGAAGTCGGTTAAAAAAGAGAGAACCGTATTTTATATTAGCCTGACCATTTAATATTATGGAGATGATGGCAACCAGATCAATCGGAATCGGTTTATGTTTGACAGTTAAACAACATTCATTGCGTTATTTACGTTATCGAGCTGACAAATTTTTCGAACATATATGAAGGGCACTGCACCATAGTTGCGTAACACACTATCAATCGGAATCTGAATAATTTTGAAGCAAATTGCTAATCCACTGCTTCATTATGTTCGAAAAAATTATCCGCTCGACAACGTAAATAACGCAATGAATGTTGTTGAACTGTCAAAATTAAACCGATTACGATTGAGTGTGTTACGCAATTGCCCTGAAGAATCAAGCAGGCGAAGATACCCAAAACTACAAAAAAATTAAGTAAACAAATTGCTCACAAAACAGGTTAACTCATTTCGAATCACCAATACCACCAATATTTCACCAAATTAATTTATACTGGACGAACTGAGCTGCAATTTTGCGAAACCCATAATTTGCATAGATATGAAGCAATATCCCAGTTCCTCCAACAATCCTTTTGCGAGCTTGCGGGCATCCTCTGGCCTTGGGTTGACGACAATCTCCATTTTATCCAATAATTTTGGGTCTGACCTTTAAAGCCAAGCGCACATTACAGCCGGAACGGGCCGTAGCCAGCGCAACGTACTTTCATACAAAAAGTGCGGTACGGCTCTTGTGTAGTAAACGATGGCTCACAGAAAAAAAAATGTTTACTCGTTACCTAATAAACGAAATTTTAATTCGCTCGAAGTACGGTAATTCACTGCTTGCCGTATTATGCGGGGTGAGTCCAATTGCCAGGAACTGGTGGCGTAGTTGGTAAGACTTTTTAGGGTTCCGTACCTCAATAGGAAAAAACGGAACCCTTATAGGATCACTCGTGTGTCTGTCTGTCTGTCTGTCCGTCTGTCACAGCCATTTTGCTCCGAATCTAATGAACCGATTAAGTTGAAATTTAGTACACATATGAATTTCTGTGACCCAAACAAAAACGGGTAAAGTAAATAAATTAAATTTGAATATAGAGGTCACTTTTGGGGGGCAAATAAGAAAATTAAAAAAAAAAGTTTTGCAAACTACACCATGTGGCATATCAAATACAGGGCTTACTATGAGGGTCTCAAATATATTTTTTTATAATTTAAAAACAAATTGTTTTAAAGTTATTTAAGAAAATAAACGAAAATTGACCATTCCCCCCCCCCTTATCTCCGAAACTACTGGGCCTAAAATTTTGAAAAAAATACAGAAAATAGATCTTTACCTGTAGATTACAGGAAAACCTATAAGAAGTCTATGGTCTTAAAATAACATGGTAAATCTATCAATATTGTGAGTACAAACTTACATTTACAGTTGGAATCTATGGGAGAACATGTCTTTCAACTACAATGTTAAGTTTGTTCTTAAGATAAATTCATCCCAACTACGGAACCCTTCATTGTGCGTGGTCCGACACGCACTTGGCCGGATTTTTTTCCCTTTTGTGCCCAAGCAACAACTCAGGCCGCGAAGTGACCGGCTACTAACTTACTACCAACTGGAAAAAAAAATATTTACAGGGTGTAAGTGTAAACAGTGGCAATCTTTTAAGGGGTCATTGTACTCATCATTATGAACAAGTTTTACTATGGGACCAAACCTGAAATCACGAAAAAAAAGTTAGCTGCTCAGTACATTTAGGTATGTTGGCATAATTCGTCAAAATGTAAGAAACAGCTTATTATTCATTTTTCGCGATTTCAGGTTTGGTCCCATGATGTTGTTTATAATGATGAGTACAATGACCCCATAAAAGATTACCACTGTTTACACTTACACCCTATAAAAAATATTTTTTTGCCACTTGATTTCATTTTGTTTATTTTTAAAAGTAAGTATCTTATTTTGATTGTTTTTCTAGTGTTTTCTTTTTTTTAAATTGTATTTTACCTAACCTACTTACGTCATGTTTGTAAAATGCTTTGTACAACGCCTTGGGATTCTATTCTGTAATGTTGTGCATGTAAACTTAAATAAATAAATAAATAGAAAATGGACGAAAGAATGAAGGAGGATTTTTGTAATGCGTTGCGTTACGGCGCGGCCCGCCCCAATCTGCGTTAGCCTTTAAGAGGGCTGTTGCATTTTGTCACGTCTCTCGCTCACACTTGACCAAATTTTTAAGATTGTTAAATGAAAAGATGCTTTTTTTTTTAAATGTAGGTACCTATCTAATCAATTAGCGAACTAGTAAATAATATTAATTTAATAGGTACTTAATTATTAAAGACACATTTCTATTGTGTTGTCTAATAAACTCAGCCCAAAAACTGTTATCTGTTTTTAAATGCCACAATCCTGAAATCGCGAAATAAAAATCAGTTGTTCAGTTCATTTTCATACATCAAACTCGTCAAAATGTAGGGAGCAGCAGATTTTTTTTTCGCAATTTCAAGTTTGGTCCCATAGTAAAAGTTGTTCATAATAATGAGTACAATGACCCTTTAAGAGGAAACATGTTCTAATAACGAAAAACCAGATATAGTGTATTGTTTGGGTTCCCGAGGAGGGAACATATCAGGGAGGGAGGGAGGGGGAGATCAGGGAAAGGTCACTGACTTCTACTGCCATGCTAAAACGTGACAACTATAGTAATAATATATAAATTCAATCATAATATTATTATATGGTACACCATACAGGGTGCAACAGGTAACAGGTAAACAGTGGCAACCGTTTTAGGGGTCATTTAATTCATCATTATGAACAACTATTACTATGGGACCAAACCTGAAATCGCGAAAAAGAAATCTGTTGTTCCCTACATTTTAACGAATTATGCGAACATAAATGTACTGTATGTATGTAATGGATTTTTTTTTCACGATTTCAGGTTTGGTCCCATAGTAAAAGTTGTTCATAATGATGAGTACAATGACCCCTTAAAAGGTGCCACTGTTTACACTTACACCCTGTATAACCAACTTCCTTCAACAAACGGTGTCACAGTGTTTCTCACTCACTGAATGCATGTCACCTTGGCACGATGTGTTACATGCCATTTACTCAGCCCCCTTTGTCCTAATGAGGATGTGGCCATGTGGCTCCCTGCACGGGGACCGCATGTCGCTCATAACTACACTATTTAGGAGCCAGGATCTCGGACCTAAATTATAGTAAACAATTGGAATTGCAGGAAGAGATGAACTTGTATCGTGGTGTGCTTTTAATTTCCAGTTTTCTAAGGATCTGCGACAATTTTACATTTTTAAGTTTCTTTCATAGTTTTCTACATTATTAAGAGGATACATCGAAGCATGGTTTAGCTCGGTGTGTAAGTGAAATGGCGTTACGGCTGTCTAGTTTGACGCGCGAAAAAAGAAGACTCTCAGGCACACCGCAACTAAACGCGCTTCGTTTAAATGTAGATTTATGACAAAATACTTTACTTAATCAATTTTTAGCTTTGTAAGTTTTTAAAATATTTGAATACTTACCTTCGATTTAAAGCAAATTTTACTGCATGGTAAGGAACTGTTTACGTATAATCGTATAAAATAGAAAGTAGACGGTGCTACTTTGGAATTTTTTTCTATCGAAAAAGTAATCATGTTTTGGTTTTGGTACAGCAGTAGAAAATGTTGTCAAATAACACATATGGAAAATCCAAATGATTTAACCATATATATGTCGCAGGCAGATTGTATGATTCGCCATTATACATACGACCGTCGTCCGTTTAAAAACGCTCGCAGTTATGAAATATGCTGAAGGAAAATTGGCAACTCGTTCGATTGTTATAATTTCGACATTGCTTGCTATTGTCGGAACTGTGACTAACCACGTGCTATCAGTATTGATCGCAGTAACTAAGCACCCCGAACAAATGGGTTAGGTTAGGTTAGAACTGTGAACAACCGCGTGCGAGCCGAGCGAGCGGTGCCGCGGCAGTGGCCGGTGAGAGCCTTGAGAAATAGAACTAAATACTTCAATTTGCCGCGGCTTTTTGTAAACGGTGTTTCAATTGTCCATCAAAATAAATGTTGTGGCATATATTATATAGTGACAAGGCAATTTACATTTTGCCTTCCGCATATTTCAAACTGCGAGCGTTTTTAAACGGACGACGCCCCGTTTGTAAAAAGCGGAATCATGCAAATCGCCTGCGGGGTGCCTGCCGTTTTGCCAAAAAGATTTTGGCAAAATTTCATTACCCAAACAAATTTTAGTAACCTTTTTTTATACCATTGCAATGTTTCGAATGATTTTAGTACGCATATTTTCATTTGGTCAAATTTTTACTTGGCAAAATATTACTAAGTATAATGTCATTATGGAATTTGGTCTTTAATCAAATGATTTATTACAGCAAACAATCTTCAGACAATAAACGTTTGGTGAAATGATTTGTTAAGACAAAAAATATTAAGGCAAAAATAAGATTTTTAGACATTTGACTTGCTGGTTAAATTTGATCTCTTTTGCGTACTTCTTTGTAAGTTTTTGTGCTTGAATTTGTCTGAAACAAGTCAAATTTATGGTTACTTGATATTAGTTTATTTATGGAAGTAGTTAGAGTAGGTTAATTATTTAAAAAAAAATGGTTAGGTTAGGTTAGGTTAAAACTGTGACCTCCTACGCACGAGCCGAGCGAGCGAAGCGAGCGGTGCCGCGGCAGCGGCCGGCGAGTGCCAGACACGACTTGCATTAATAGAAAAAAATATATTGTTTTGAGTAGGTTATCCGGAACTCCACAATTTAGATTTGGTTAATTTCTTCTTTAAAAAAAATGGGTAGGTTAGGTTAGGTTAAAACTGTGACCTCCTACGCACGAGCCGAGCGAGCGAAGCGAGCGGTGCCGCGGCAGCGGCCGGCGAGTGCCAGAAACGACTTGCATTAATAGAAAAAAGAGATTGTTTTTAGTAGGTTACCCGGAACTGAATTATTTAGATCAGGTTAATTACTCAGGTGAATTGAAAACTAACGATACTAAATAAGTATTTGGCTTATGTGATTTTGCATAAAAACTGTTATTCCAAATGAAATATTTGACTAAATAAAAAATGTTAGAAGTACTAGTTGGTAAACAAGTTATAGTTTAAACGTTCATTTGCCAAACATTAGGTTTGCGTTACAACTTTTTGTGAATAGATTTTTTGCTAAGTAATAATTTGGCAAATGAAATTATGCGAAAAATTTTTTGGGAAGTGAAAATTTGTCAAATTCCTTTTGGTCAAACAAGGGAGACCCTCGCCTGCGACATGTAATCATACAAAACATACAAAAATCATACAATCAGAAATCATAAAAATCATATAATCATACAAAAAATATAATCATACAAAAATCATAGAATCATACAAATCGCCTGCGGTTTAAATTAAAGAACACAAAATTTATCGATGTGTCCCCTTAAACAGCACTTGTCGTGAAAATGTGAACACGAATCGCATTGTCAGTTTTGTTAATTATGGCTCTGGTGATTTAGGTATCTGTATGTTTGAGAAGCTAAAGATAACTTACTGGCTGTTGATCAGGAATTTGTTCACATTTACTTTTAAACTTTGGATGTCTCTTTTTGGGGTTGGAGTTAAGAAAGTTAGGGTATATACACACATCAAAAGTGTCTAGGGATCAAGCATTTTTATGCGGATTTCTTGAGATTGAGATGTGGCTTTGTAATAAATTTATGATTTTATAAATTTATATGGATCCTTTTTGGTGCATTTCATAATTTGAATCAGGAACTGTGAATCAAATTCGAGTAAAAGATGAAAATCAGCTGTCAATATTTTCCCTATAAAAACATACAACGCATTGAAGACATTATTAGTGCTACTGTTTCCCTACTACTGATTAAAACCAACGTTATTATGGAGCGGCGACGTCATTTAAGCAGGGAAGAAATGCTCAGAGCCGTGGGAATGATAGAAGCTGGTTCCCGGCAACGTACTGTGGCTTTAGCTCTGAATACAAGTCAGAGTGTTATCAGTCGACTTTGGACACGTTACCGAAGCACTGGTACCGTGGCTGAGCGCCATGGAGGACGGTATCGCTGCACCACACGGAGACAAGACCGATACATTCAAATCTTAACTCGAAGAGCTCCAACTATAACCGCCATGATGTTAGCCGTGAGGCTTCATCACTCTTCAGGGAACTTAATTAGCGACCAAACAGTCAGAAACCGCTTGCATGAAGTGAACCTTCATTCCCGAAGACCGCTACGGGTACCACCTATAGCAATGCACAATCGTAGGATTCGATATCAATGGGCTCTTGAACACAGAAATTGGGCAGAAGAACAATGGCGTTTCGTGTGCTTTTCTGATGAGTCTCGTTTTGGTATGAGACCGGATACAAGACGTATACGACACTGGAGAACCCCTGGACGCCAACAGCGATTAAAATCCTGCCAGGAAGTCCATCCTTATAGTGGTGGAACCATCATGGTATGGGCGGGTATTTGGATCGGCGGAAGAACTGAGTTGATTTGGATCAGAGGCAACCTCAACGCTCAAATTTATGCTGAGACGATTGTATCAGACGTCATCGTTCCTCTACAAGTGCAAATCGGTCCCTTATTTCAGTTAATGCATGATAATGCACGACCGCACACCGCAAGAGTTGTAAGACAGACTCTCGCCGCAGCTAACATCAATGTCCTGCCCTGGCCTGCTCAGTCGCCAGACTTGAACCCGATTGAGCATGCATGGGATATGCTACAGAGAAGAGCTCTGCCGAATATGGAGGGTATCCAGTCGCAAGAAGACCTTTTTTTGTTGTTGCAACGAACATGGGCGGCCATTCCACAGCGTGATTTGGATGAACTCATTTTGAGTATGCCAAACCGATGTTCTTGTGTTGTTAGTGTTCGCGGTTGAAACACGGATTATTAATTGTTTAAGTTACCCAATAAAATTTTAAAGAAAACTGTTATTTCAGTCTTTTTTTCGAACTTTAATGTTAGTGGTTCAAATGTCAAAAATCCCTTTATTAGGAAAATGGCAAATTTTTTTATTAATGCAAAGGTGACTTGGTTTATCGTTACTGTGACAAACGAAAACACTTTATTTGATGAATCCTTAAAGAAAATTTTAATTAATATCAATCAGGAGAAAAGTTATTGCAAAAATATATGTTGATCCCTAGACACTTTTGATGTGTGTATTTACGAGTATAATATGTGCAATCATAATAGGAGAATTCTTGCATGATAATTAGTTTTATAGGTTCAATATTTCCAGATATTTTGGACCGAATTAGCTAATATTTCGATCTTACGTACAGCCAGGGATCCAATCCCCGCAAAAAGTTATCATTTTTGAACTCTTGTTTGGCATTTGGTCCGGAAAATACAGACGAGGTTTTGAATTTCTATATTTTTGGGGCTTAGAGAAACACATTTCAATGACTGGATTTAATTCCATTCTACTAGGTAGGTACCTACCTCTGTTTGTTCAAATGTAGAAACCCAATATTCTAATTCCCTGGAATAATTTTCACGGACACCGAACCTAAGCTCTTTCAAAGCAAATATTTAAATAGATATCAAAGAAAAACTCGACGTTCAAAACATCTGTTTTTAGCTAGTTCTATTCCAAACAGCCTATATTAGTACCTACTATTCAATTAAAGTACCTCCTCTCTGATTTAGTCTGACAAAGGTCAATGGCATTTAACAATTAGGACTGGCCAATTGCTTTTCCTTTGATTTGGAAAAAAAAGCTAAGATTAATTTGTTTTAATTACAAGCCACCCCTCAAACTAATTGTGTTAATGTTTGTGTCTTCGGTCATCAACCTAGTTTGCAAAGCCTTGATGCTGCTTGAAAAAAATATTTTTCATTTCTCATACTTGGAAAGTACGCTTGAAGTTACCTGATTAGAGGGATGAAAACAGTAGTTGTCGTTCCTGGGAAATGATTTTCCCTGCTGCCAAAAAATTTCAAAAATAGGAAAGCCATATCCTAACTATTTATACAGCCACTCTGTTAAATCACGGCGTTTTGTAATTAAAAAATATTATCAACAATTTTGTAACATGACTTAAAATTTACTTTCCACTAAATTATTATTTAATTTACATAGATTTGAGCTAAATATTTACCATCTCATCATATATAAAAATCAATTGCTGTTCGTTTGTCTCGCTAAAACTCGAGAACGGCTGGGCCGATTTGAATATTTTTTTTTGTTTTATTCTCCTCTTAACTTAGGTGGTTTAAAAAAAAATAGGAAAAAAAAGTGATTTTAATTTTGATAGGACGTTTGGCGGGTCAGCTAGTTAATGATAAAAATTATTGGCTGGTAGAATGCCACAGAAAAAGAAACATCAAAAAGTTCAGTTGTTTTGTCGTTTGCTAATTATTTACCTATACAGATACCTTTTAGTATAAAATGAGTTCATCAGCTTCAGATATAAATTTAACGCCTGATTTTATTAGAGAAGAAGCTAAAACAGTTGTGGAAAACCTTTTACTGCTGAAATCAAAAAAAGATAATTAAAATCTTACGATTTTTTTATGAAATGGCGCGCTGAAAAAAGAGTCAAGTCTTGTTCAGAAAACGTGTTATTAACATTTATTTATTTATTTCGATTTACCAACGTTCGTTTTCACTACATAAATTGCAGGAAGCAACAGAAAATAAAGAACTAACTGTAACAAAAAGTAAAAACAGCATTTTCTTATACACCAACTATTTCAATGAATAATCTAAGAATCATAAATCTTCAACTTTATGGAGCGTGTTGTCAATGTCAAAGACGACTTTAAGTACAAAACGATACACATCGATACGATATACATTTTAAAAATTTCGCCAAACTATCATCTTTTCTGAAAAGACAAAAAAAAGAAAGAAAGAAAGTGAAAAAATCCAAAGTTTTCACCGCACAAGACATCCAAACTATCTTAAATCAAGCGCCAGATGAAAAAAACTTAGTAATAAAGGTAAGGAAATCTTTATTGTATCAGAAATTTGTCTTAAATTATAATTAGGTATATATAGATATTATATAAGAGTTACTACCCATTAGAGATTCATTTACTTTTTAGGTTGTGTTTCTATCCTACTTCCCACTGCTACGAAAGTTTGTGAGGAGGATGGATGGATGGATGGATGGATAGATGTTTGTTATTCAATCACGCCAGAACGGCTGAACGGATCTAGATTAAATTTGACAGTGAGACAGATTATAAATGTAGGTTCCCGTGGGATAATTTCCGACATCCACGCGAGCGAAGCCGCTGGCAAAAGCTAGTTGGCCATAGTGGCGCTTGCAAAAACATTGAACTTGTGAATATGATGGTAGGTTCATGACATAGAGAAACAAGGTGAAATAATAGATGCTGTAAAGTTAAGAGGTACTAAAACAAAAGTTGACTGAACCTTCGCAGTAAAGAAAGAATTCGTACAAATAATAGAAAAATACCTAGGACTTCGACCTAGTGATATGGAAACTGATCCTTTTTCCTGAATTACCAAAAAGGGAAATGTATGAGGCAAGTAATTGGCAAAAACAAAATGTCTGGTATCCCGAAACAAATAGCCACGTATCTTGATTTACCAAATCCAAACTTATATTCTGGTCGGGAGCCAGCCGTTTTGCCGAAAAGATTTTGACAAAATTTCACTACCCAAACAAATTTTAGCAACCTTTTTTTATACCAATGCAATATTTGGAATGATTTTAGTACGCACTTTTTCATTTGGTCAAATTTTTACTTGGCAGAATATTACTAAGGATAATGTCACTATGGCATTTGGTCTTTAATCAAATGATTTATTACAAGCAAACAATCTTTAGACAATAAACGTTTGATCAAATGATTTGCTATGACAAAAAATATAAAGGCAAAAATAATATTTTTTGGGAATTAGATAATTAAAAAATGCAATTTTATTTTAATATAATCAGTATCAGTATATATCATTTATTCTCTCTTCACAAAGCTGACTTAAAGTTAGTGTGTACAAAAAAAAATGTTTCAGCTGTATTCCACCTTTGTGAGAGACTGGTGCCTGATATACTCGTAGGTTTTTGGGAAAAACCTGTGTTACAGGTCACCAGGCCCCCTTACACTGCTAGAATTAGCTTTCACAGAGATACCGTGCAAGAGTCGAAGTTTAACAATATGCGTAACAAAAAAAAAAAATAAAGCCAATAACAATACTTACAAAAGATTTATAACTTACAATTTTTAATTATATTTTTACTAATTTTAATTTTGACGCGGTAGCGGCCGGGGCGGGTTCCAGAAACCACTAGATTATATAGAAAAAAAAACATGGAAAAGAAAAGTTTATTTTTAGCAGGCTATTGAGAACCGAACTAGGACGAGGTTAATTATAAAAAAAATGTTTAGGTTAGGTTAGAACTGTGACCTCTGACGCACGAGCCGAGCGAGCGAAGCGAGCGGTTCCGCGGCAGCGGCCGGCGAGTGCCAGAAACGACTAAATTATAAAGAAAAAAAATATGGAAAAAAGAGATTATTTTTAGCAGGCTATTGAGAACCAAACTAGGACGAGGTTATTTAAAAAAAAAATATGTTTAGGTTAGATTCGGTTAGAACTGTGACCTCCTACGCACGAGCCGAGCGAGCGAAGCGAGCGGTTCTACGGTAGCGGCCGGCGAGTGCCAGAAACGACTAGATTATATAGAAAAATAATGGTAAATTGAAAACTGACGATACTTAATATTTGCCTTATTTTATTTTGCGTAAAATGTGTTATTCCAACTGAAATATTTGACTACATAAAAATTTGTATGTACTAGTTGGTAAATAAGTTATTGTTTAAACATTCACTTACCAAACATTAGGTTTGCGTTACAACTATTTGTGAAGAGATTTTTTGCTAAGTAATAATTTGGCAAATGAAATTATGCGGAAAATTGTTTGGGAAGTGATAATTTGTCGATTTCTTTTCGATGAAACATAGGTAACCCATTCTGGTCACTGCTTCCGCAGAACTTCAGCTACTTTTTAGCTGAATCAGGCGCAGATTTGACTACAATTAAAAGACACGGAGGATGGAAATCGAGTACTTAAAGAAGTCGAAGGATACATAGAAAAATCAGTGGAAAATAAGTCTAAAATATACAGTAAAGTATAACAAAAACGATAAATCTACATTCCTCGGAATTATCTCCGCAACCTATTACTTCTAAAGCTATCCGGAGCGAAGTAAACAAAATCTATTTCAGCTGAAGAAGATGACAAAATATTGCTTTCTCCAACATTTATAGAAACACAAGAAAGTCAAGTTTAGCAAAAAATATCCAACATTATTATACCAGGAAAGAACCTTTCCCTTACGTTTAATAAATTGCTCTAATGGGGAAGAAAACTGACAACTCTTTCCGCGGGTGTCGCTGGTATCGCTTGACTCACAGAAAATGACATTAGCTGTCAAAAAAGATACAAAACTTGTTTACAAAAACTTTGGATGGCATCTGACGAAAAAATGTTGTGTTTGTGCGTAATCTGTTGTAATAATAATGGAAATCATTCATTTCCTAAAGACTTACGATCAAAAAAATATGGGAAAGCGCGACCAAGATACGCAATTTTACAGCTTCCGAACATTGGAGGATATTTTCATATCCGTCTTAGTATCAGCAGTTTCATGCTGCTGAGGTATCCCACAGTTCAAATTACGATCAAATGATTCGATTCTGTAACAGATTTAATTACAATTCCAATTTAATTTCTAGGTTATGTTCGTAGCTCATGAAACATTGAATATGTTATAAAACTTCTGTGTAAATACGAAGTTTATAATTACTACGTTAATTAATGAACGACATGTTGCTATTTATAAAATTGGGTTATTTTCTTCAATTATTAACAAGAAAATAGGCTGCATTATACCTGCTGACCAGATCCGCTTTTCAGCTTCTTAGTTAAGCTCCTTGATTCTTCAGTTCAGCTTTTAACCGAGGTGTGTCCACGTTTATTACATTATTCGTTGTATTAACAAAAAACACACGCTAGTTTATGTTATAATTATTTAAAACCCGAAAAACATTGAGAGATAAAAATGCCAGTGCGATGTTATGAGTCGAGCGATAACAGCGCCACCTGTTCATAGCTATGGGATTTCTTCCCCATTGTCATATTAATTTTAAATAGATTTCCTCTTACCAATATTGTTTATTTTTGTTTTGATAAAATGTTGTTTGCTTAACTAATCAGGTTTTTATTTACTTTTCTCATATTCGAAATAAAAAGCAGAGTGTTTACCGCGGGTGAAAGACCTATTTAGACAGTCAAACTACTGCGCGCATGCTCCAAACCATCTCGTATCTCGTCGTTTGGGAAAAGGCTAGGCAGACGCCTAGCCTTTTCCCAAATATGTTTGGGTCGGCGTCTAGCCTAACCGGATGCAGCTAAATCCTACCAGTACTTTCCATGGTGCAATTACTTATCTGATCTTCACAATCCAGTTACTGGGTCTCCTAGTAACACTTGACTTGCCTAGCGATCTAGCGAACTACTTTATCAAATAAAAAACTCTACAACAACACAACAACAACACTCTTTAACAACAACAACAACAACACAACATCAACAACAACAACAACAACATCAACATTCTTTAGACAGTTTTTAGTTAGTTTGTTTTACTATATTTTAAGAGTTTTATGATTAAAACTATATACTTTCTCATTATATATACACTTTCTTTGGTTTTTGCTTTATTTACTTTTTGGTGCCAAATTATAGGTAGGAAAGAAACACTAACATACCTACTTTTTTTCCGAGCGACTGCGTTTTTGCTTGGAAAAAAATATGTATGTGTTATGTGTTTTGTGTATGTAATGTGTATGTATGTGTGTATGTAGGTTTACATGTCGCAGTTTGATGGTTGTAGCCGTGATATAGTTATATCCCTAGGGATATCTAGGGATAAAGCTATAAACCGTAATATAATTAGGTATTCGTTACAGACTTACAGAGAACCGATACTTATCTGGTCATCATCAGACCTTCAGAATGTATCATGTAGTAGAATAAAATCTAGGTCAGCAGGCAAAGTGCATCGTTTATTTTAAAAATAAATATAAACTATAATGTAGGTATTAGGTAGGTACTCGTAAAGGTTTGTCAAAAAATAGCGCGGCATTCGAGCGCGTCGATCGCGAGCGGCTTGCTGCGCTCTGTTTGGACAAGTGCCGCGCGCGGCGGCGTTGCACACGCGGCATACGCAGTCAGCATGAAAGCTGTTCATAACTATCATACTAAAAATATAACTATGATACGAGCATGATCTAGTAATATAACTATGGCACTCCGACCAAATAGGTTAGGTTAGAACTGTGACGCGAGCGAGCGAAGCGAGTGGTGCCTCGGCACCTGTCGGCAAGCGCTACGTCAAAATTGGTCGCAGTAACAAAATTGGAGCATTCCGACAGTTTTCATGTAACTGTATAAAAACCCCTATAAATATATTTCCCAAGGGATATAACTATATCACGGCTACAACCATCTTAATGCAAGATACTCGTACATATATACCGATTTCGCTTTCAGTCTAAAATAAAAATCCATTTTATCCATTTTTAGTCGGTCTCTAGAGACAGGTATCCTAAAGATAGAATTCATTCATATTCAATGCTTTAAGTAACTGTATTCTAAGAACGTCAATACTATGGAAATAAATCTTGTATCTCTGAAAAAATGGCAATACCATCTCAATGCTCAAAAGGCAATTGGCGACACCCCGGAGCGTTGGAGAAAATCAATTTCATCACCATTACTAATCTAATTAAAAAAGGAATCAATATTGTTTGACAAGTATATAAATGAGAGCAGTGGTGGCGGTAAGGGCACTGACTTACGAGTTGTAGGTCGTGGGTTCGAACTCAGGCAAGCGCTTTACTTTGTGTAATCATCACCACTGCTCTCAAAACGGCGACAGAAAACACCGTGAGGAAACGTCCTAGAACCAAAAATTCGAAGACATGTCTACCAACCCGCACTGGACCCCATTTGGTATATTATAGCCCACTCCCTCTCGAAGATAGGAGTCCTGTGTCCCAGCAGTGGGAACAATAAAGACTGATTATGCTGAGTGTATAAATAATATTATAATTATTTTGTGTGAACACTCATTTTGGCTATGAATATATGTGATTACTATGATGAGGTGCATAGAGGTATCTAAAACTGTGTATGCAGTAATACACTGCAGAGTTTGAATGGATAAACAAACTGACATCAATATTCAATTTGAGCACGAAGCGAAAAACTAATATGTACAGCCGCCGACAGCAATAATGTTTTACTAACCGTACTGCAATAAAATAAAACCAAATAAATGTTATTAACATAGTGCATTTTAGACGTTGCCCCGTTAAAATTTATTTTATCACCCCATAAAAGGCAACAATAAAGTATTTATGATAATTACAACTATGTTCGGCGTTTCGCTTTATTTTTATTACGGTGCATTCGTAAATAATGTTCACAAGAGCACACAGCTTTATGTTGACAAAAAAATTGCTTTGGAGAGTCACAGACATAAAGTCAGCAGTTTTTTTAATGAATGTACTGAAGTGGACTGTCTGTCAAGTGATAAGTTTTAAAAAGGTAAGTGCAGAAAATTTTATGATAATTAAGTGCTCTCATGAAAGTCGAGGGGTCTCCCCCGTCCAGCTCCCAACTTTCATGCTGTCTAGCATTCAATATTGCAGCGGTCGTAAAGTTTAAAGCTTCGAGCTTCGTTATTATTGTCTGCCTGATGTCTCCTGTTGATGTATTTCCGGTATTTTATGTGCAATAAAGGCAGCAGACAAAGCTTAGTTGTGATAAGAAAATTATTCTAAGACCATCATTGCAATGTTTTATTTATTTTATATAAAATAGGTGATTTAAGTTATGAAGACAGACTGAACAAAATTACTAGCCGCTCACCCTCACACACACACACACACACACACACACACACACACACACACACACACATCACATACTGCTTATGTTTATGTCTAAGATACTGAGAAAATTGTGTACTGCTGTGGAAGAGCGGAGTCACCTAACACAGGCATTACTTGCCTAACAGATGGCTCCAATCACCAACTAATGTACAACTTTTTGGTTCAGTAATAAATTTGATTTGATTTGATTTGATTTGATATCAGGCCGTCCTTAGGTACCCAAGCGCAGTGGGACGCCCCCAAGCTAGAGGGATTGACGACCTTTTGGCCAAAAACGGCCATTTTTGGCGTTAACTGCTATAACTCCAAACCTAGGAGGTTTAGTATTGATTTTTTGATACAAAAAATTCTACCTCCTCAGACCAAAAATGTGAGCATAGGAAATTACAAAATGATCCATATCTCCAGACTTATTAATTATTCACTCTATTCGCCTTAAGAAGATAACTGGGACAGACTCCTGGCATAGGCATCTAGATGCTTAAAAGGAGACGCCTCCAACTGTATAATGGTACTCATCATTTCCATGTTCGTTAACTCTTTTATTACCATCGATACTCATTAATTACAGCAATAAGTAAGTATTTCATATTTTATCACTTTTAGCGGAATGTGGGCTCACATTCCGCTAAAAGTCCGTTTCAACAATAAAATTACCTAGTATACCATGCTTTATGCATGACATCACATGTAATTTACGAGCCGTTTCAGATATCAAATGGATTCACCCATACCATAAATTAAGCCTCCGAATTCGCACACGGATGTTATTATTCTTTATCGAACTCTCCACGCATCATCACCATTTCAATTGTTTGACAAATGATAGTATTTTTCATTTGTCACAAAAAACATAAACCACTCATGAGTTGCGTCCTTTCCTGAGATCAAGGCCTATTTCACGATGTCCGAATAGCCACTACTCACCAAATAAATTCAAAAATGGAACAGAAATTGTATGAAATTATCTGCCAAGTAAGTTAATCGGAACTTAATCATAGGTGGTGAAACAGGCTCTTAGGGGCTATTGCGCTCAGCTCGCCGTCCGGTAAGGACCAGGCCCGGGTCGACGGCGCGTTGTGTTCCACGCGCGTGTTAGATTTGATATAATATATAATTATAAGCATATATAATAGCTACTACGCAAATAGCAAACCTTAAATGTCAGAATGGTTATTGGTTATTTATTGTTTATGAAAGTGTTATGAATATGGTGTGTATGGGAAGGATTTCATAAAGAAAAGCACAGAAAGACAAGACTAGATATTTATTATTTCAATTAGGCTTGTCAATAATTATTCATCTTTAATAATAATAATAATAATTTTATTTGTCTCAGATTAATTACATCCATATTTGTTAGTACAATTCTGAGCTTACAAAACTAGTGTTAGTAATAATAATCGATTGACTTAGTATAATAAATAAATTAAAATGCAATTAACTAAAATAAAATCTTAACACTAGTCAGTACGTGAACCATGCAGCAGTGATTCACGTACTGACAGTCGAAACGTTCAGCAAAAGCGCTGATTTAATGAGAAAGCTATTGTCCGTTCGCAAAACTAGGTCTTCATGGAGAAGAAGGACAAGAAACTCCATGGAAACAGTATTATAGTATTCTATCAACACATTTCTTATATTTCCACAATTTATAGTTATCTCAAACAGTTAATTGTATTACTCAGAATAATAGCAACATAATAACAATATTTAGGTATAATATGAAATTACGTAACTTACATGACACCTGGTAGATATATTTTACATCACAACGGCACTAGCACTAGCCACTTGAACATCCACTGAGCAACTGCCTCGAGAATGTCATTACAATCCTTTTTATATCCTTCTACCCCTTCCATTTATCCCTTCCCATCAAACACCAACTGACAGTATTGTATCAATTGTTTCAAACAACCTGTTATATTAAAATAGCAATATAAATTCTAAGTACTACAGTTACTATCAAATATTATTTAATTATTTATAGTAATAACATCTGTACGATTTTGACAAGTTAAGAGTGGTATATTTCGTAAACACAATAACTAATCAAATTAGATACTTCTACATTGGTATCAAACTTCGTAAATGTGATCTAAAGGTTGTTTTACAATGATTCGATGATTTTAATCACAACCGAACTAACTTCCGTAATCTCAAGTATTTATTTTTAAATATTAGACACATAATAATTATATTTATCTAACACGGCCATACTGACAAGTACATCGCTCTCGGTGTACATAAGATACCGTTTTTCTACAATTGTAATTTACTTTGGTTTTGTCATTGTCATTTTTGTTTTGCTTTGCCAATTGCCTAGACGTGTCAAGTCTCATCTACCCGCTGCCAGTGGGATAGACTTGCACCAAGCAAATGACCGACCAGCGAAAACAGTCATAGTCATAGTCACAGTCAGCTAATTATAATTATCTAATACAGCCAAACTGACAAGTACTTCGCTCTCGAAGTACATTAGTTACCATCTTTCTACAATTGTAATTTACTTTTCTTTTGCCAATTGCCTAGACGTGTCAAGTCCCCTCCACCCGCTGCTAGTGGGATAGACTTGCACCAAGCAAATGACCGACCAGCGGAAACAAATTTTATCGGTTACCTCGTCATGCTGGTCCCTTTCACCCGCTGCTGGTGAGATAGACAAGCATCAAGTAAACGATCGCCCAGCGGTCAATAAACATAAGCCAACTACATAGACATGTTAGACATATTCATCCGCTGTCTGTGAGACGACTCGACACCAAATAGGAGGCTACCAGCGGCATAGTCATAGTCAACTAATTGTAATTATCTAACACGGCCATAGTGTGAAACTTAATCACATCTTACTGTATGCGGCCAAACACCCGCCGTCGGTGAAGCCAGACAACAGTCAAGACAAGCTCTTTTTGTATTAATTAAATAAGTAATCAAAACAATATAAGTACCGCTCGGTCAACCTGACAATATCATTGCAAATTGTATTGATCATCCTTATTACATTTTCTATTAAATAATTGCAAATATTTAATATGGTCACTCTGTTGCTACCTTACTTTTTAGTAAAAGGTTATAATAATAAGCCAAATCAAAATTATCAAGAAATACAGATAAGTTCCGACAAAACTATAAGTTTATTTTAACAATACTATTAGATTTTGAAAGTGAAAAATAATAAAATAAAGCTAATTATGAATAACCTTCAACCTTGTCATATTTGTTTATCAGCAAGTTATGTGATATTCGCTATTTCTTTCATAATATAAAAATACAATTATGTTTCATTTACTTTATGACATTACCAACTTCAATTTTGTAAAGTTTCCTCCAAATCCATTTTTTAAATTAATTTGTGATCAACAGAGCAATAATATTAACAATTTTAAATTAACTTTGCGTGAACACTTGCATTTTTTTTTTCAACCATACAATTCTCAGCACGTTTTCATCGTTATGATGAGGGTTGAGTCAACGAACCGCCGTTACCAATGGTTTCCAGCAGAACACGATTGCTCCAACGTTGATATGAAAATAGCAAAATATAATTAATTAGAAATATGTTATGTGAGACTGAGCACTTATCCCACTTCTGATGTTAGATTTGATATAATATATAATTATAAGCATATATAATAGCTACTACGCAAATAGCAAACCTTAAATGTCAGAATGGTTATTGGTTATTTATTGTTTATGAAAGTATTATGAATATGGTGTGTATGGGAAGGATTTCATAAAGAAAAGCACAGAAAGACAAGACTAGATATTTATTATTTCAATTAGGCTTGTCAATAATTATTCATCTTTAATGAGAAAGCTATTGTCCGTTCGCAAAACTAGGTCTTCATGGAGAAGAAGGACAAGAAACTCCATGGAAACAGTATTATAGTATTCTATCAACACATTTCTTATATTTCCACAATTTATAGTTATCTCAAACAGTTAATTCTATTACTCAGAATAATAGCAACATAATAACAATATTTAGGTATAATATGAAATTACGTAACTTACATGACACCTGGTAGATATATTTTACATCACAACGGCACTAGCACTAGCCACTTGAACATCCACTGAGCAACTGCCTCGAGAATGTCATTACAATCCTTTTTATATCCTTCTACCCCTTCCATTTATCCCTTCCCATCAAACACCAACTGACAGTATTGTATCAATTGTTTCAAACAACCTGTTATATTAAAATAGCAATATAAATTCTAAGTACTACAGTTACTATCAAATATTATTTAATTATTTATAGTAATAACATCTGTACGATTTTGACAAGTTAAGAGTGGTATATTTCGTAAACACAATAACTAATCAAATTAGATACTTCTACATTGGTATCAAACTTCGTAAATGTGATCTAAAGGTTGTTTTACAATGATTCGATGATTTTAATCACAACCGAACTAACTTCCGGAATCAAGGTAATCTCAAGTATTTATTTTTAAATATTAGACACATAATAATTATATTTATCTAACACGCGCCTCAAAGAGATGTCAGCAGTGACGGGGTCAATTGGGCCGATGCCGCCGGGGTCGCGGGTAGTTCGAAAGAGATACCGTGGCCCTGGCACGGGCAGCTGAAGGAACATGGGTGGGTTTTAGTCAGTAAAAGTCTGACACGCCCTCCCGCCTCTGCCCAGAGCGGGAGAAGTCATTTGATGATTTCCCATCCACAAAAAAAAAAAAAAAAAAAAAAAAAGGGGCTATTGCGCTATGTCCGAATAGCCACTACTCACCAAATAAATTCAAAAATGGAACAGAAATTGTATGAAATTATCTGCCAAGTAAGTTAATCGGAACTTAATCATAGGTGGTGAAACAGGCTCTTAGGGGCTATTGCGCTATGTCCGAATAGCCACTACTCACCAAATAAATTCAAAAATGGAACAGAATTTGTATGAAATTATCTGCCAAGTAAGTTAATAGGAATTTAATCGTAGGTGGTGAAACAGGCTCTTAGGGCCTATTTTGATATGTCCGAATAAACACTACTTACCGAATTAATTAAAAATGGAACAGAATTTGTATGAAATTATCTGCCAAGTAAGTTAATAGGAACTGGTGAAACAGGCTTTAACACTGTTTGTCCACCGCACAACGTCAACGGGACGTCAACGAGAAATGAACGTGACGTCCCGGTGGTGGCGTGCGGTGGACACGCGGCCACAGTAAATGTATGTGTCGCTATTTCAGCCCCGTCATCTCGTTCTCGTTGACGTACCGTTGACGTCCCGTTGACGTTGTGCGGTGGACAAACAATGTTAAGGGTGTTACACACTTGCTTGGGTCGGCATGATTTGGCACAGTCAGCTGGCAAAATCGAATATAATTATGCGTGAATCGAATATGGATCAGCGAGGGGTACGAGTAAGCAGATCACCACGAGCCAAATGAAAGCCGAATGATAGCCGGCTTTTTTGTTCAACAAATACTGCCGAATTGAAAGACCCGACCCAAAAGTGTGTTGAGCACCTTAATCAGCCCTCATTTTAAATTTTATTTCCCATTGTGTTAAAAAACGAACCTCTCTTGTTTTCAGCGGAAACGGCTCATGATTAAAAGTCCAACGATAACGCCTCCCAAAAATATTGCTGTCATTTCCTTCCAGCGTGAAAAAAATGATGGTTTAATGACTACACTCTAGGAAGGAACAGTGGACGAATAATAACTGGTGAATCTACGCAATTAATTTTACTCTTTTGACAACTTTAAATTTGTTATTAGAAAATGTGTTTTTCTGAGCGAAGCAAAATTTGCTTTTATCTGTCAGTTTGTTTGTACTCCTCTACAGGTCGTATTTTACACTCGATCTGGACGAAACTGTATAAATAACTTTAGTGGTACCTATATTGATTGTTGCAAAATACTTCGTGCTCGCGACGTCTACTGTTCGCAGAACTATAACTACTTAGTATTATTTTATTCAAAAACGATTATCTTAATGTTGTCTATGTTATTTTTACCTACTCTACATTATTTTTTCTTTGCTATCTCCTATCTATTCACATAAAGAAACCAACTAACACGCTTACACACGCGCACACGCTTGCTACACTTAACCAATTCGTTGTACACTCCTACCAACTTATCTGTGAAATGGCGAAAATTGGAACTACGGCCGTCATGTTGAAATGTCTTCGATTGTGCCGACGCATGTCATTCGATTGTGTCGACGCATCGACGGTGGCGTCCTCTTTCAGTTCACAGATAAGTTGGTAGGAGTGTAATTATAAGTAAAAAAAAAATGGCCAAGTGCGACCTTGGCCGTGCGTGTGTGTGCGTGTGTAAGCATGGTGGTCGGACTCACACAAGAAGGGCTCCGTACCACCGTACAATATTTTGAACACAACATATTTTTTTTTAAATCAATTTAAAAAATCATGTCTTGTAAATAAAATACTAAACGAAGAATAATTTTCATCTTAAATTTTAACAATCGCAAAGTAACTTTGCATTTCATAATGATAGTGTGAATTACAAAGTTATTTTCTGCTATCCCAGAAAATCGCTTATAATTAAGCAAAATACCTTACTTATGAAGCGGCGTTTTTAACCGACTTCAAAAAAGGAGGTTCTGTATTCGACCCGTATGTATGTGTGTACCTATGTATACATACATATGTACACACATACATACGGGTCGAATACATACATGTATATATGTTGGTTTGTCCGCGATTTTCTCAAAAACTAATGAACCAAAAGTAATTGTATATTCAACTAAAATTGAAAAATAAATTACTTAAAAAAAAAAAGAAACCCCCTTCAAAACTTAAAACGAATAAAATAACTTTCAAAAAACACTTAACAGTTTCTGAAGTAGGTGTCTTCAATTCTTCAATGCACTTTAGTTTGATACCGACTTCAGAAACTGTTAAGTATTTTATGAAAGTTATTTTATTCGTTTTTGGTTTTGAAGTCAGTTTTTACTGTTTTTAAAGTAAAATAAAAATAAAATAAAATAAATAAAATAAATATGTTTGGACATATCACACAACGCCATCTAGCCCCAAGCTAAGCAACCTAATGCTTGTGTTATGGTAACGAGATGGCTGATAAACTACTTATATACATTTTTTTTTTTTTTTTTGTAAATACATACATATTATAGATAGAAAAACACCCAGACTCGAAACAAATACTTGTAGGTCGTACAAATATTTGTTCCGTGCGGGAATCGAACCCGCGACATGCTGCGCAGCAGTCAATCGCTCAACCACTGCGCCAACCGTGTCGTCAAAGTAAATTTTTAGTATTTGTTGATTAAATATATGTTAAATATATGTATGTTTAATGTATTTGTATATGGTACATGATAAACAGAAGTTTCAAATTCCTACTTGTTTAGTTGTTGCGATAGAGCTCGCACGTGTATAAAATGGTCTAAAACTGACAACTTTTGTGGCCCCCTATTTCTTCATTTTTGAAAATAAAAAAAAATATAAATTACATTTATACCAGGGTAAAAAAAAACTTCAAAATAAAAAATAAAATAAAGTTAAATATTAAAGGGGGTT
Organism: Cosmia pyralina; assembly: GCA_946251885.1. Lineage (NCBI taxonomy): Eukaryota > Metazoa > Arthropoda > Insecta > Lepidoptera > Noctuidae > Cosmia > Cosmia pyralina. The sequence continues at coordinate 17,273,323 of OX276355.1, forward strand.
ATTATATCTGTGAAAATTTCAAACACAGACGGACGGACAGTGGAGGCTTAGTAGGGTTCCGTTTGGCACCCTTCTGGCACAATCAATCTGCCTAGCCTTTTCCGAACTATGTTGGGGTCGGCTTGCAGTCTAACCGGGTGCAGCTGAATACCATTATTATACATGGAGCGACTGCCTATCTGATCTCCACAACCCATTAACTGGGTAATACGATACCCCTTGGTAAGACTGATTGTCAGACTTTCGGGCTTCTGACGACCCGTAAGGACTGTCAAAGATCCACGAATGACAGCCGGGACCAACGGCTTAACGTGCTTTCCGAGGCACGGAGGAGTCTCGGTATGTAAAGATGGTCACCCATTCACGGACCGACCCCGGCAAGCGTCGCTTAACCTGATGGATCGACCTGTGCGGCTGTTCTTACTTAGCCACGAGCTCCTCTGGCACCCTTCTGGTACGGAACTCTAAAAAGACTCCTTTAGAACTTGAAGTAAAATACTGTTTATACGAAACTAGGCACCAAAGGTAAATTTCTTCAATAAACTCCCAAAAAGATCGACTTTGCATAATTTCCCGTCTCATAATAAATCACGAAATGTCACGCCTGGGAGCATCTCGGAAACTTTAGGAAGGCTGCGATAAGCATGACAGTAATGTCACGAACTTGAATTGTGTGTAAAAAGGTGGAAAATTATGAGTTTAAGGTCCACCAAATTGTCGCTTTTTCACTGAAATTCAGATTTGTGTGACGAAATCGCAGGATGCTGATTTTTTCGAGCTAAGTATTGGGCATAGGAACCTACTAAGCTTTGGAATGGGCAACTGGCTTCATCTTCCTGACTGACCGACCGACTCCTTGAGAATAAAAAAGTGCCTGCAATTTTTTAATTGAAATAAATGCTTTGAGTTGGAGTAATGCTCAAAAAAATTGTGGATACCCTACTTTACATTGTTCGCTGGTGCATTGTTTTTTGGGACCTATTAAGGCCTTAGCACACCTCCGCTGCGAAACCAAAGCAGCGAAACTGCAGTAGAATTCAACTGACTCGCATGATGGAACAACTGACTGGAATCGCGATCCGAGAATCGCATGATGTTCCGCTACTGGAATCGCGATCCGAGAAGCGAAACATCATGCGGTTTCGCGGCGGAGGTGTGATACCCACCTTAGACTTTATAACCTCCATTAAAGATCACTTACAAAGAACCAAGAATAAAACCGAACCATATATTGATACATTGTATAATATTAGGGGAATTGTTACCAGTTGCAAGTAAAATGTCGTTTGAATGAAGATATGTATGCGCTACGACCTAACGTTAGTGCTAACCCGCGAGCTATGCCGAAAACTGGCCCTAGCACGAAAGCGCTGTGTAAACGTAAGGTGAAGGCTCCCGCAGTCAGGCGCGACGCGACGGCGACGGTGCGACACGATTCTACGAGTAGTAGAAAAATTTCCATGAAGTTTTCATGGACATTATTCTACTAGAGTCGCCTCGTGCCTGTCTGCGGGAGCCTTAAATTCGAAAGATTTTTTATCGAAAATATAATTATATCCTACCATTATGGTTTAAATTTTTGCGACTAAGTAGCACAATTAGTGTTGTCACCAATGATTTCAAAAGTAAGGATACGCCCATCTGAACATTTCACCTAAACCTTCTTCATACAAGCAAAAAGTAGCGCCATCTGTGACATCTATCATAACTCATACGAACTACTGAGTACCGCGTTCGACGACGTACGTGCGATAGGTACATGATTTTTTTATCGGAAATAGTCAGTTGGATGCCGATATATAAATGCATGTTTAATTTTATTTTTTACTTAGAATTTAGAATGATCACTAGTGATCGGATAATCGGATGCATATTAACCTAAAGTTGAGGTGTTGGCTAAGTATGGAGTGGACTTTTGGATTGTAAAATCCCAAAATTCCGGTATCGGCCAATTTTGACTTCTGATTATAGAATCGAACGTATAATATGCTTAAGTTCAGATGTTAGTTAATATGGATTGCACTTATGTATCGAAAAAATCCCGGGATACCGGAACGACAATTTTTAAGTTCTGATTTTGGAATCGAATGTTTTAGTTAGGTACTTGCGTTCAGGTGTGGCTAATATGGATTGCACTATTGTATCAAAAAAATCCCGGAATTCCGGGATTCACAAATTTAGAGTGCTGATTATAGAATGGAATGTATATTACTTACGTTTAGGTTTTGGCTAATATGGAATGCACTTTTGTATCGATCGTCAAAATGTCGCGATTCCGGAATTGATAAATTAAGTATTTTTTTACTATTAGAGGGTAACTTTTATATCACTAAATTTTCACAGGGTGTTTTTCTCATGAACAACTTTCACTATGGGATCAACCCTAAATCACGAAACATAAATCAGCTGTTTCATACATTTTGGTCGAGTAGGTATTAAACTTTTGTATCAAACATCGTAAATTTTTCGTGATTTCAGAGTTGGTCCCATGGTGAAAGCTGCTGAAAATGTAAATCCAAGATGGCGGCTGCGAATATTTTTAAATTTTTCGTCATGGGTGTCGTTTTTATGGTTTTCAAGGGTGTTAAAGCTGATAGTGACATGAAAATATAAATCCAAGATGGCGGCTGCGAACATTTTCAAATTTTTCGTCATGGGTGTCGTTTTTACGGTTTTCGAGGGCGTTAAAGCCAATAGTAACACTAAAATGTAAATCCAAGATAGCGGCTGCGAATATTTTCAAATTTTTCGTGATGGGCGTCGTTTTTATGGTTGTCAGGGGTGTTAAAGCTGATAGTGACTTTAAAAGTAAATCCAAGATGGCGGCTGCAAATAATTTCCAATATTTCGGCATGGGTGTCGTTTTTATGCTTTTCGAGGGTGTTAAAGCTGATAGTGACATTAAAGTATAAATCCAAGATGGCTGCTGCGAAAGTTTTCGTCATGGGTGTCGTTTTCTTGCTTTTTGAGGCTGTTAAAGCTGACAGTGACATTAAAATATAAATCCAAGATGGCCGCTGCGAACATTGTCAAATTTTTCGTCATGGGTGTCGTTTTCATGCTTTACGAGGGTGTTAAAGCCGATAGTGACATTAAAATGTAAATGCAAGATAGCGCCTTCTTTAAAAATGGTGGTGCTGATGGTTTTTTAATTACTATCACACGTGTTTTCAGGTTGAAACGCAATACGCTGCGCTGACGCAGGGTTAGTTAACTAGGCATCAGCCAAGCGTCACGCATTTTGACTTCACTATCGGCATTAGCACACTCCAAACCCATGAAAACAATTTATATTTTAACGCCACTATCGGCTTTCCCGAAAACCATGGAAACGACACACATGACGATAAGTTAGAAAATTTTACAGCCGCCATCTTGGATTTACAATTTAACGCCACTATCGGCTTTAAAACCCTCGAAAACCATGAAAACGACACCCATGACAAAACATTTTAAAATGTTGGCAGTCGCCATCTTGGATTTACATTTTAACGTAACTATCGGTTTTAACACCCTCAAAAACCATGAAAACGACACCCATGATGAAAAGTTTGAAATTTTTGCAGCCGCCATCTTGCATTTACATTTTAACGCCGATATCGGCATTAAAACCCTCGAAAACCATGAAAACAACACCCATGACAAAAAAAAAATTGGCAGCCGCCATCTTGGATTTACATTTTAACGCCACTATTGGCTTTAAAACCCTCGAAAACCATGAAAACGACACCCATGACAAAAAAATTAAAATGTTGGCAGCCGCCATCTTGGATTTACATTTAAACGCCGCTATCGGCTTTAAAACCGTCGTAAACCATGAAAACGACACATGACAAGAAGTTTGAAAATTTTGCAGCCGCCATCTAGAATTTACATTTAAACATAACTATCGGTTTTAAAACCCTCGAAAACCATGAAAACAACACCCATGACAAAAAAAAAATAAAATGTTGGCAACCACCATGTTATATTTACATTTTAACGTCACTATCGGCTTTATCACCCTCAAAAACCACGAAAACGACATCCATGACGAAAAGTTTGAAAATATTGCAGCCGCCATCTTGGATTTACATTTTAACGCCACTATCGGCTTTAATACTCTCGAAAACCATGAAAACGACAGCCATGACGAAAAGTTTGAAAATTTTGCAGCCGCCATCTTGGATTTACATTTTAACGCCGCTATCGGCTTTAAAACCCTCGAAAATCATGGGAACGACACCCATGACGAAAAATTAAAAAAAAATCGCAGCCGCCATCTTGGATTTACATTTTGACGTCAATATCGGCTTTAACACTCTCGAAAACCACGAAAACGACACCCATGACGAAAAATTTGAAAATGTTTACAGCCGCCATCTTGGATTTACATTTTAACATTACTATCGGTTTTAACACCTTCGAAAACCATAAAAACGACACCCATGACGAAAAGTTTGAAAATTTTGCAGCCGCCATCTTGGATTTACATTTTAACGCCACTATCGGCTTTTAAACCCTCGAAAACCATGGAAGCGACACCCATGACGAAAAATTAAAAAAAAATCGCAGCCGCCATCTTGGATTTACATTTTAACGTCACTATCGGCTTTAACACTCTCGAAAACCATGAAAAAGACACCCATGTCGAAAATTTGAAAATGTTCGCAGCCGCCATCTTGGATTTACATTTTATTTATTTATTTATTTAATTGGTCTTACGAGCTAACAGACATAACATCCAAAACGCTCATAAGATTAACCAACAATTCAATTGTGGCTACATACACTCGTCTCCTTATACAATAAATTTACTTAAAATAGCAATAATGCCCATGTCTATAAATAATAATAAAAATTAGATTACAACGAAGAATTAATATAGCAGCAGAATATAATGTCAGTTTAGTGTCAATTAATAGTGATTATAATATGTCATTTAAAATAATACGAAATTTATTATACAAATGTCCTAATCCATCGGCAAATAAGTCCAGTTCGTAGTGCTGAGCAAGTATGTCACTATCGGCTTTAACACCCTCGAAACCCATGTAAACAACCCCACCGATATATTGACGGACCTTCCAGGGACATCCATTTTAATTCGGCAGCTTTGTATTAAATTTCTCGCGGGGACCACGTGTAACAAACGGAATATTTATGTGATCCCGATTTCCTGGTATTTTTAAATAAATAAAACTACATTTTATAAGAAGTCGTTTCCATACCATGTATATGTATCCGATTAGTTGTACATTCCCACATTTTCTGGAATCCCGGTATTTATATTAAGAAAAAAAAATATTAAGAAGCCGCTTCCATAGTTTGTTAGCCAAATATTAACTTTAGGTAAATATGCATCCGATTATCCGATCACTAATGATCACTGATCAGTTCACTATAACAATTACTAAATTAATTAAATACTATTACAATCCAATTTACCGAGACATGTTCTTCCAGAAGGAAGGAGAAGTTAATTACATTGGCTTTCAATCCGATTGCTACCAAAATCGATATAATATAGTTAGCCTTAGTTTTCAGAATATGAAAAAACTTTAAAATGGACGAAAAATTACGGCGATATTAGCTCTTCGTTCTCACAAAACTGTAATTATTAATGAAATTTAAGTAGATAGGATTCTGAATATGGAGAAAAATCAAACAATATTTAGTTTTATAGTAGATAAGTATGCGCGAGGCCAGAACCTTAATCTCAAATCGCGGTATAGCCGATTCTTTTAGCCTTCGTAGCTTTTGAAAATTAACATCTCTGTCACAAAAATGAGCAGAGCATACTCGTGTATTTTTGTAAGGCTTGAAGTAAGGCTCTTTTCTTTGTTTACGAATAATGCGACTCCAAATCTCTTTCCGTGTTGAATCATTTGGAAATCTGTAATTTAAAAAGTATTTGAAACGTATTTCGTCATCGCATATTTGTATAAACATTGTTTAAGTCTCCTCCTATGCATTTTAGCCAGAAGCTTGATGACGGCAGCAGCTCCGCTCAGTTTGCGTGAAGAAAAGAAAACAGCAATTCCAAATATTTCATGAATCCGATTCTCAGTTTCTATTATATTATAATTTCTAAACTTCCTCTTATTTTTTTCTCTTTTTATTTCATCCTTTATGGCGCTACTTTTTGCTTGTATGAAGAAGGTTTAGGTGAAATGTTCAGATGGGCGTATCCTTACTTTTGAAATCATTGTGAAAACTATTTCACTGAGATGATTTGTTAACCAGTGTTACAAAGACGATGATTGGAGGTAGCTGTTTACAGAGTAATAAAATAAATCTCAGAATAACTACAAGTTTTATTTTCAGTAATATCGGATTACTGTATTTATATTTATATGAATTACTGTGTGCTTAAATAACTCGTGAAAATTTTCTTGAACTTTCATATGAGTATGAAGGCAAAGACTGGACAGGTCCACTCAAATCTGTGTGGTTCTCTCCTCAAAAGACCATTTTCCGACACTAATATATATGGTCTTCACATGATCTGACTAAGATTATGTCTGGAGTTTAAACGAGACTGTGACCTCTGAGTTTGTTTCAGTCTTCCTTCTCAGAGTAGTCAGCTAAGTAACGCTGACCTCATCTAGTTTTTTTTTTAAATTTGATTGACGTGTAAAAATGTTTTTACAAACCTACTTACAGAAATAAATCATTTATCATTTAACTAGCGACCCGGCCCTGCTTTGCACGGTTTTTATGACTTATATTATATCTAAGTTACGTATTAATATACTATAATTACATATAAACCTTTCGGAATAAATTCTCTAAATGATAGTGAAAACCGCATCAAAATCCGTTGCGGAGTTTAAAAGAACAACGCGGCCACACAGACAGAAACTAAAAGTGACTTCATTTTATAACTAGAAGCGCCCCGCGGTTTCACCCGCGTAGATCGGGATAAAAAGTAGCCTATGTGTTATGTTATCCATGGTATAAGCTATCTATATACTTACCAAATTTCATCCAAAGAAGCGCGAGGAAGTAACAAACATACAAACACACACACACACACACATTCACACTCACAAACTTTCGCCTTTATAATATTAGTGTGAAGCATGATAAGTAAAGAAGCTCTATACCAAACAATTTTGATTGCCAGAATTCCTTTCACATAAAATCGTAAGTTGAAAATTAACTGAAACTCTATTCAGTCTGACAATTTGAAATGATTCAATTTGCGTGAGTTCAAGCATCGTCTCCAGTAACTTTTGCTGCAACTTACAGACAGGTTGTCAACTGTTACTAAATAGTAAATTATTCTTGAATTGAAATTCATAAACTGTAATCAAATACATGTGTTAAATAGCTCTACGGAATATTCCACAGAGCTACCTATATAAACGTTCAACGGTGCGAATTCTAAAGTTTTGCGTATCGTAGCTAATTTGAAGTCGTGCGAGAAAACACCCGTTCCACGCCAGTTTGTTCTTTGCTAATTTGAGAATGTATAAAATACTAGCTGTTGCCCGCGACTTCGTCTACGATCCAGAATAAAAAGCAACCTGTGTCCTTCTCCTGGTTCCAGGCTACCTGTCTGTCAAATTTCATACAAATCCATTCAGCCGTTTTAGCGTGATAGCGTAACAATCAAACAAACTCACATTCGCATTTATAAAGGATTTGGAGTTTTAGGCAATAATAAATAAATAAATAAATAAACGGTTTATTCACAATAAAGATACAGAAACACACTTAAAATGTACATTAATTACATTACAGTTCATATAATGCAAAATCTGTATAAAAGCTATAAACCCTGTCTCATAGACTAGGATAGCCTGTATTCTAAAAGACAGTGGTCTTATCTTGCAACTTAACACGAATACTTACCTAAGTAAATTATAAAGTTTCGTCATTTTTAGTTTTCTTAGACTTCCCCCTAAGGAGGAATTGGGGGGGTCTCAAAGTTTGTATGGAGGAATGTTAACGCGCGGCCCGATAACTCGAAACTCAGCATTTCTACTTGAGACCAAAAATGAAGAATAACGTGAATCACAGTTTTTCGAAAATCTACCCCTAAGGGGGTGAAAAGGGGTAGTCAATTTTACAGGGCAGGATTTTACTGCGGGGCTTGATTAACTCGAAAATTGGTGTAAATAATCTTTCAGTCAAATTACGGAAATATCCCAAGCGATTTTTTAAAACCACTTCTGTGAGGGTGAAACCAAAGAAAATATTGTTTGTATGAAAATTCTTATTCATTTGGTTAATTAACTTTAAACATGGCACAAATAAAAAATAAAAAATAATAACTCCCTAAGTAAGTATTAGTTTGTCATCAATAGTTCTATCCCGAAAGGAAGGGTAGAGGGCGAGGGAGAAGGAGATGGAGTAGTGATGAGGGAAAGGGGAAGGGAAGGGTGTGTTGAGAGCGTGGGTGAGAGGGTGATGGAGGGAGGAGGAGAGAGAGAGGGGTTGGTGAGGGGGGAGAGGGATAGGAGGTTGTAGTGAGGGGGGAGAAGGGAGAAGAAGGGGAGATGGAGGGGGTGGTGAGTGAAGAGGGGAGGGGAGGAGTTGGCAAGGGGGAGAGTTGGAGGGGAAAGCGGTGAAGGGGGTGTGAGAGGAGGAGGGGGAGGTTAGCGGGAAGGGGATGTAGTGAGGAGGTGAGAAGGGGAGGGGGTTGAGCACGAGAAGGGTGAAGGTAAGGGGGTTAGAGGGTGAGAGTGTGGGGTGAGAGGGGGTTAGAGGGACAGGGGAAGGGTGAGAGGTGGGGTAAGAGGGGGTTTAGAGGGAGAGGGGGTTCAGGAGCGGAGGTGGGGTGAGAGGGGAGGACGAGTGCCTTTACACCTTAAAGTTGCTTTTTGTATAGCACTGATTCATTGAAAAAACCCAGCCCGACAGAAATGATTGAAAAATATGAGTCTGAATGACACAAAAAACAGGAATAAACTCCACTCGTGCAACGGAGCTGACTTACACCGTTTTTGTTTGTTTGTTTGAACGCGGTACTCTCTGGATCTCTACCAGTCGGACTTTAAAAATTCTTTTTGCTTTTGATAGCCCAATTCTTAGGGAAGGCTAAGGCATATTTAACATCACTCTAGGACTCTTAGGTGCCGAGCAAAAAAAAAAAGTCACAAAGAATGCCTAAGCGAAAACGAAGTAATAGCGCGGGCAGGCAATGCGATGCGACGGGGTGGGTTGGGCGAACAAGAAATTTCACACATACGAAGTCGCGGGCAGAAGCTATCTCATTGTATAAAAAGAAATGTCCTGACTGATTGACTGACTCACCAACGCCCAGCCCAAACCCTTGGACCTAGAAAGCTGAAATTTTGCACAGAGGTTACCTTTCTAATGTACAAGGAATAAAGAAGGATTTTAGTTCCCGTGGGATATTTTCTGACACCCACGCGGGCGAAGCCGCGGGCAACAGCTAGTATTCAATAATTTAAATCGGTCTTATCCTAATTCGCTTGTGAAGGTGCCCCAGCTGGCGCTACCTAGGTATTTATAGTAGACCTAGATAAATGGCATTCCCTTCGGAGCGATTTTATTTCTACAGTCGACGCATCTCTATGGAAGTTATCGTTGAACGCTGTCAACTCGTTGACCTATGATCATGTGACATTTCGATAGCATAAGTCAACCATACATTTTTTGGACTTTCTGCTAGCGTCATCGCTAATCCAATGTTACTTTGCCTAGACCCGCTGAACGGGCTTGAAATAAAAACCTTGGCATGAACTTGGACAAATGTGTATGTTCCTTCGAGTGGGAATGAGAAACCAATGCGATGTGTACTGACACATCGCATTGGTTTCTCATTCACAGCTACTGGAGCTGCTGCTCGAAATAATTCTGGAAATCCACTATGGATTGGACCTCAAATCTATGTATTTTCTATTCAATGTCTATTTCTCTCTACAACCTGCATAATAAATAATTCTGATTCAAAACCAATGTTATAAAAAATAATTTAGTTTTATTTTATCTAAGTAGGTACTTGTAGGTCCAGCAGCGGACATAATAAGTGCGTGAATAAGCGTGAGTAAGCGTGAATAAATTTGACACGTGTAAGAGCTGCCTTGTCCCGGTTTTACCTCCCATACCCGGTTTTGGACTAATCGTACATGGAAATACCCCAGAGATACTAACTATACAATTTTAGTACATTTTATAGTGTTTTATAACATGGTTTTAAGCCTAATTTAGCATCACGGTTTAAGCTCGGTCACCTAAGTACCAAAGTTCCTAATCTTTGGTTGGCAGACACATTTTCGTTTATAATTTATCTACTTTCATTTTTGTGTAAAAACACTGACATTGATAAAAAACGTTAAAGCACTGTCGGTCTTTTTTACCGATTTCGTTGTGAATTTATTTCGATTAGCTTAGTATTTTGTTGCAAAAATAATTATAAAGCGCGCGTCGCTTTGTTAGATATTAGGGGTTAATATGAAATTGCCGATTTGTACTGCAAAATTGAAATTCGTTTTTTTTATTTTTTTTTTTACATATTTATTTAATCAAAATAATTACCATTATTATCTAGACATTGCTGCCATCTAATAGGAAGCTCATATAAGCCTTTGCAATAAAACTCTCGTGATCTAGATTCGACAAACTGTGTGAAAGCATTTTGTACTGCCTCCTGAGAAGATAACTTTTTATCACGTAGAAAATTGTGAAAATCACGAAAAAAATGGTAGTCCGTTGGAGCAAGGTCTGGCAAATACGGAGGGTGACGAATGGTTTCTAATTGCAGTTCCTGTAGAGTTAAAACAGTTTCTCGTGCTGTATGAGGTCTCGCGTTATCATGGAGCAATAATGGTGAAGATCGATTCATGAGTCGGGGCTGTTTCACTGCTAGTTTTGCTATCATTGTTCGGATGAGTTCGGCACAGTAGACATCTGCCGTTATTGCTTGATGAGATCGGAGAAAGGTATAGTGAATAACACCATGCTGAGACCACCAAACAGTTACCATTACCTTTTTATTGGTAAGCTTGCTTGCTTTTTTTTGGTTTTGGTTGGTTGGCTTTAAGACACTGTTGCGGCGTTTGACCTGGGGTCAGCCATTGCATTTTTCGCTTACGGTTATCGTACAGAATCCACTTTTCATCACATGTTACAATTAGATCCAATATTCCTTCATTTCTGTATCGATTCAACAAGGCAACACAAGTTTCAACACGCGTTTCTTTCTGCAGATCAGTCAAATCATGAGGAACCCATTTCTCATTTTTTTTTTTTATTGATATGACGCAAATGAGTCAATATTGTTGGTAAGGTAACGTTAAACCATGCCGCTAATTCCTGGGTAGTTTGGCTCGGCTCGGCTTCCACCATCTCTTTCAATACATTGTTATTCACCTGCGGTCTTCCACGTGGTTCGTTCTTCAAATCAAAGTTTCCATGACGAAAGCGGTTATACCAAAATCGCACGGTGCGTTCATTAGCAGTCCCCTCTCCAAACGCAACATTGATATTGCGAACTGTTTCTGCCGCGTTAGTTCCGCGTCAGAACTCGTATTCAAAAATAACTCGAATTTTCGAAGTATCCATCTTTCTTGTCTAAGCTGAATAAAAAAAACAACTGAAAGTCGATAATCGAATGTTGCACATTTTTTAAAAGAATAACTTCATAGGTACCATGTAAAAAAGTTTCACTCAAGAATCTCAAACCATGAAGGTTCTATGTCAATTCGAAGTTCCTAATGCAATAAACGGCAATTTCATACTTTGACCCCTATTATAAATATTATAATGAGATTGACACTATTGACAGCTCACGTCGCCTAAGTTATCACAGTGAGATTTTTACAGAACACTGAATAGCACGGCTGGGTTATATTGTTTCTTGCTGAAAATTTGCACACACATTCACAGCGTTTTTTAACCGACTTCAAAAAGGAGGAGGTTCTCAATTCGTCGGAACCTTTTTTTTTTTCTGTATGTTCCCCGATTACTCGAAGATGGCTGGACCGATTTGGATTTTTTTTTGTTTTATACGAGAGGGTATATACATCACAGTTGGTCCCATATAAATTTGATTAACTTTGCTTTGGTAGTTTTTGAGTTAATTTTTTCCCCACTTTTATATGGATGATGTTCTAGTTTGTTTTGCAGGTAGGTACACAACTAAAAAGTGAAAAATAAAAACTTTTTTATAAAAAAATACAACCGACTTCCAAAAAAACACTACAAAATGAAAAATAACTTTAATTTCGGAAGTCGGTGGCAAAAAACGAAAATACATTTAATTAGACACCGACTTCCGAAATTAAAGTTATTTTTCACTTTGTAGTGTTTTTTTGGAAGTCGGTTGTATTTTTTTTGTAAAAAAGTTTTATACACTTGGTTACCACAAGTAATGCGCGTGTTGCTTCGTGAGATAAAAATACTGTAGCATCAGGTGGAATGATAGCTCACTTCACCTAAGTTTTCACGGTGACATTTTTACAGAACAGACCGGCCGGTATTCATTCATATCTTCACCCAACAAAAGATCCTTTACATTAAATCCTGATTTACCCGCAAAGCATAAATTATTTCTAACGTGAGGCCCTAAACGACATTTCATTTTAATTACCAGTGTAATTACACCTTCAGGGTAATCTAAAGGGCCGTTGAGTGATACTTAATGACCACTGGAAGTTCGTATAACACGTTATAATATCGTTTAAAACGGTAAGTTGCCGTTTAATCTTACTGCTTACCTAATTGGGTATTGTATAATTGTAATCGTAGATAACATTTTTTGGCTAAATAATCTCTAGGTAATTAAAATATTACTAGATAGGCAATAGGCTTGCCCCCTATTATACGGGACTTAGACATAACTGGCGAAATTATTATTATCATTTATTTCTTTCTTTTAATGAACTTTGGATCATACAATTAAACTAAAGTAAAATGTCGTCATGTCGTCAGCGTAACTGATATTGTTTAGGCACACACCTCCATTATGGCAACCGATATGCGAGCTGCCAACCGTAATGTAGGTGTACTAATAGGTAACCTAACCGAACCAGCACCCTAATTGCGTAACACATTACCAATTGGAGTTGGTTTCATTTTGAAACAAATTCCTAATCCATTGCTTCATATGTTCGAAAAATTTGTCTGCTCGACAACGTAAATAACGCAATGAATGTTGTTGAACTGTCAAAATGAAACCAATTCCGATTGATAATAATGTGTTCAGGAATTACAGACGTGCTGTGATATCAAAATGACAAGAATGCCGATAATGGGTTCATCAGCTGCCTAGCCTTTTCCCAACTATGTCGGGATCGGCTTCCAGGCTAACCGAATGCAGCTGAATACCGGTATTTCACATGGAGCGACTGCCTATCTAACCTCCACAATCCAGTTACTGGGTAATACTGAGAGTATGTGACGCTCACTCTAATGTCTCGCTGATGGTGGCGCGTGTTGGATCATTTAGCTAATCCATGCGTCAGCTTCGTGAACAAGCGCTGTCAGTGAAGGCTGGGCATACCTTAGCGGCCACGGCTTATTTTAATTTAATTTAAATACTTATTTGATTTTTTTTAAGGACGCTTTTAACGTTCTGCATCGTTCTCACATGTAAAATTTCAACATGAATGATGTAACCATTATTTTGTAACCATATCTTGATTTAAAAGAGTGTCCGTGGAGTTTCTTGCCCGTTCTTCTCCATAAGTACCTACTATGCTTTGGAATGGGTGCCTAGCTTCATCTTTCTGACTGACCGACCCCTTGACAATTCAAAAGTGCCTGTAATTGGTTTAATTGAAATAAATGCTTTGAGTTTGAGTTTGAGTTTGATACGATACCCCTTGGTAAGACTGGTTGTCAGACTTTCGGATTTCTGACGACCTGTAACGACTGTCAAAGATCCATGAATAACAGCTGGGACCAACGGCTTAACATGCTTTTCTAGGCTCGGTGGTATCTCGGTATGTAAAGGTGGTCACCCATCCAATGACCAACCCCAGTAAGCGTAGCTTAACCCGTGCGGCTGTTATTACTTAGCCACGAGCTCCTCTCAAGAGGGTTATGGGTGGGTTATCTTGTCCGTAACAAAGAAGAGGGCCTAGACAATTAATTGGCCATCGCTTATAAACTGTTTCTTATTTCTAAAACGACTTTCAACGGGATTGCCATAAGATTTTCGGTAGCATAAGGGCCTTATCACACTGAAGTTTTGCGAGCGTGTCTCCAGTCAAGCGATTTGTGACCGTGCTCGCTGCGTGTGCGTAGCGAGCGCGCCACGAGTGCGCAAGTGTACAAAAGAGAGCGAGACAAGCGTGTGTACAATAACAAACATTTTATAAATACGAAAGCGATTTGACTCATTAATTATTTCAAAGAGTACCTAATTAATACAAGGCAGATGAGAGGGAACGCCCTAGCCTTCGAAGGACATAATAGTGACCTTATTGGTGATATTCTTCAGAAAGATCAGGTGGAATGAACGTAAACGAAGCAAAAGGAGTAGGTATACGTAAGGATCGTAGCAGGTGGCGTTGGAAAAAGGCGTGAGTTGATATCTGTTTATGTAGTACCTACACACGGCTACACATCAAGCTATATATTTGCAGTTAACACTGACCTCTCATTGTAAGGAAATCCTATACATTCATCCAATCCTATACTGGAAATATATAGCTTGATCTGTAGCCGTGCGTACCTACGTAAGAATTTCTTAATTACTGTCCATATACCTGCCTATCGGTTTTTTAATTATAATCATTTAACATAGATACCGCGTAATTGATTGTCCTTGATTATTCCGGTAAATAAACCATTCCTCATTCATTTTGCAATTACCGGTTCCACAAGACTAGACATTAAAATTTTACTCACAACATCAGGATATGCATTCACACCGCTACAAAAAAAATAGAACATCAACAATTGTGAGAATACAATAAAATATTGCAGAAGTCAATCGAATTTAGGCTTTAACGTGACGTCATAACAGCGAAATTATAATGAGAACCATTTATGAATGACGCAGACAGCTGTAGACCGGAGAATGAGTCATGCTGTCCCGTTTACTCGCGTAACTTAACTGCTTGGTTGGTTTCTATTTAGACCTTTAAATCTGAACAAGAAAGTTGAGTTTTGCTTAGCTGAATGTCGAAATAAATGTTGTACAACTTTATTGACAATGCGTGCGCGAGCGCATTGTGCGCTACCGTTGTTATGTCAGTGTGACATACGGTGCCGAAGACGATGCGCGTCTGTGCTGATAAATAAAATAAATTGGCGCGAACATAATTTATATCGAACAAAAATTCTTCGTGACTGTACAGTGAAAGTTATTTTGATAACCAAGTTTTGTGATGACAGAAACGTTCAAATACGTTACAAGGATTATTTTT
Organism: Cosmia pyralina; assembly: GCA_946251885.1. Classification (NCBI taxonomy): domain Eukaryota; kingdom Metazoa; phylum Arthropoda; class Insecta; order Lepidoptera; family Noctuidae; genus Cosmia; species Cosmia pyralina. The sequence goes on from OX276355.1 coordinate 17,288,652, forward strand.
GTGACAATATTTTATTATACTCTGATATGCGTGTTCAAAGAAATCAAGCGATTCTGGCCCGGAATTGATTCGACAAACTCAAATTGACATTGGATTTTTCGTTTATTTCTGTTGTAATTGGTAAGTCTACCCACATTTTTCATGAAAGAATAACGTAGGTACCTACTTTTTATAAATAATAAAAAATTGTTTATGTAGATAAATTCATCCGCTAAAAGAGTTTGTGAATTTTTTTTTTTTTTTTTTTGGCAGCGAACTTGTAATTAATTTCATACAGTATCCCTTATACTTCTATCTCAAAACTTTTTTTATGATCAGTGCTAAAAAAGCTGATTGACTGAAAGAAAAAAACAAATACATTGTAGATTTGTAGGCATAACATGATTATTGCTTTATCAAGCATTCTACACATTCTACACAAAAACACTACAAACAAACAAACAAACACAAAACAAACAATAGACTTCATAAATCGAAAGTGTGAAATTAAAAAGTGTTAGGGCAAATTTTTCAATAGTCAGATAACTCTTATCTGAAGAATAAATATTTCAATTTGGCAGCTTTTGTATAGAAAATTATGTCAAACTGTCATATTTATTCTTCAGATACCTAATAGTTATCTGACTATTGAAAAATCAGCCCTTGGACAAAATATCAGCATCTTGAGAAAGGGTTTATTTAGGTGGCACTAGCTGTATAAACTAAAAACTATTTGATTCTACGTTTCTTTATGGCATGGTGCCGATGTCGATAACTCTACCGATGGGAGAAAACGTGCAAAATAAAAAAAACTACAACACAACATCACGTTTGTAGTTCTTAGGTTAGGCAGAGCTGGTCTATACTCTATAGTATTCCCATATTTCGCCAGATATGTAATAGGGGGCGAGCCTATTGCCATCAACCGGGCACAAATCCAGAATCCGGGCTGCTTCTGAGAAATTCCAGATGGAAAATCTAATACCACTTTGCCAGACCCGGAATTCGAACCCAGGACCTCCTGCTCAGCAGCAACGCTTGCAACCATTAGACCAGCGAGGCATTTTATTTATTTGTATTAAGTTATTATAAAAAAACTAATAAAATAAAGAAACCTATATAAATCCATAACTAAAGACAAATCTGAAAGCTAAATAAGAAGCACGATGATGGATGATAAATAATGTCAGACCATAATACATTCAAAGCCCAATGAACTTGCTTGAAGATCTACAAGTCCAACAATAATAAGAACATTTCTTAAAATAACCTAACGTTAGGATGTCCTTTGGTTGGAAGATAAAACAAACATGTTCGATCGGATGTCCGTCGTCACAGTAATCGATGGGTATAGTTGACGCGTTTTGACGTGGCTATAGCGAGCATTGACCCACATACATTTTCTAGCATTGTTTTATGTCAAAAACTAAAATAAAGTCCGTTAACGTCCTGTCGTGATCTTCAACACGTTCCAATAACGAAAATCCATACATAGTTTATTGTTTGGTTCTTAAATTAGAACATAGAGAGATATTAGGGAAAGGACCGTTATTGTTATGATAAAACGCGACAACTATAGACGACGTCTCCATGTTATAACAGTCATTAATTCCTAACATTTAAAGCAACTGAGATATTGGTTTCGTCGTATTGTTTTATGCATGAAATTCGTCGTAATCAACATTCTTTACTTATTGTCTTCGTCTCTATATTGACTGAAAGGTCACCTATTGCTGTATCATTATCTTTCTCATAAGTAATATGCCTCTCGATGGCCTTCCACAGTGACAAATTAATATACACATATTTTAAAATTGCTGTTATACTTTTACTAATTGCTATGTTTTACTCAAAACTAATTCTTACTTGTATGAAGAGGCAAAAGTTAGTTTTCCTATGAGTCTTTATTATCTTGCTGCCATTCAAGGATACTTATTTAGATAAATAAAAATCAATTGCCGCATGTATGAAAGATCATCATTGAGAACGGCTCGAACGGATTTCTTTTTTTTTTTTTGGTTGTGTTGTGTTCGTAATGGTCAGGATATGGTTTGTATTGCTTATAAGATTTTTTTTTTGAAAATTCACTGGAGATAGAGACACGACATTCACCAGGCCGACGCCGGGCACGAACAACTAGTTAATTTCTTTTAATCTCAATTCGTTTTGGGTACAATACTACAGCTATTTACCAGTATATTACATTTATTTTGATACAAAATGACAATTTTGTCCAACCTTGTACCACTTTGGTAGGTATTAAAATTAATTTTGTTGGATCCGCCGTCTGATCTGATATCGTCAGATTCGTCGTCATGTTTACTAGCGTAGGTACTTTAAGTTCCTAATAACAAACATGTTTATTGTGAGTTTATTCTCAGTTGAAAATTTAATATTATTCATTAATTTATATCCCGTAATAGTTTATTTAAAGCTCACCAGTCTCACCACAAAACTTTAATTAGGCGTAGTCTAGACCAATAAAACGACTGTCGCGCGTAAATTAAAATATAACAACGTAATGTGTCTAACTCACATTGAGTGACGCTTATTTGTATTTACATCAAAAACTAAATAACAGGAAACTGTGAGAGGAATATTTAGTCATGAGCAAAGAATAAATTCAGAGGGTTTTTTTTAAAACATTAATAACTTCTTAGAAAGGGAGACGTAGGACTTCCCGCGTTCAACCGTTTTCTTGAAACGAATCTTAACTTCGAACATAAATAATTCATCCCATCAAAATAGCTCTTTAATGTCCACGGTGTGCGGAACTCATAAAAAATGTCTATCCAATTAACTACGTAATTTAATTTTGAAAGTTATAAAATCCCTGTGATTGAATGTTTAGAAATCGTTGTTGGAATCCGAGCCAAGTCTCATGCCAATATATCTTTCGGACTATTTGTCTAGACTTGGCTAACTCGTATATAAATGGTGACACAAACCTTACAGATCACAGTTAAAAAATAGGGTATATTAGGTGAACGGAGTGGAAGCGTATGGCATACCTAGGTTTTTTTTTTTTAATAGCTTAGTCAGAAAAAAATATTTAAGTATCAATAAATACTACAAATTCGTTGTAAACTTTTCATTTTAGAACAATAAAAACATAAATTTTGAAGAAAAATAATAAATCCTTTAAAAATATCGAAATTCAAATCATATGCAACCTGCATTATGATTTGAATTTTGATTTTTTTTTAATTAAAAAAAAAAAAAAAAAAAAAAAAAAACTAGATATGCCATAGGCTTCTACTCCGTTCACCCTATTTTTTTCGAGACAGTAAAAAAAGTCATCCAGTATATCTGCCTGTGTTTATGACTGATGAACTTGACCAAATATTTGACGAAGTTTTTAAAATATTTTTTTTAAGTTTATTTAAAATATTTGGTCAAGCTCAGTCAAGTTCTGCTTGCTATGAAGGTTTTTCTTTTGAAATCTTCTCCTTCCTTCTTTTTCCATCCTTTCTGCTTTTCTTTTCCTTCCTTCTTCTTCTTCTTTTTTTTATTTTCTTTTTTAATCTTAACTTAGCTATTTAGTCCAAAGAACCTGTTAATTTTCTGTGTTAGAATTTCTAATCATGCTCAGGGCTTTGCCAAATATTCATTTTAGACTATCGAAAATATTTGATTACTCGACAATGTCAAAGCTAAATTAGCTACTTTATTGGCGTCTTCCTTCTTCCACACAAACACACACACACACACACACTCACATGTGAATAAACAGTTTTTCTTTCTTTCTTTTTTTTCTTTTAAACCTTTGTCTCACAAATAAACGTTTTTTCTTTCTTTTTTTTCTTAGATAGATCGATAAAACATTTATTTAGTGCACACAAAAAACATAGCACAACACACAAAAGTACAATTAGATGATAACAAATTACATGAATATATGTATAATAGGTACTAGCACTTCCCGCGTGGATGTCGGAGAATGTCCCACAGAAACAAAAACCCTTCCGTCTACATTATAAAGGGAACCTCTGTGCAAAATTTTAGCTTTCTAGGTCCATTAGTTTGGTTTTAAGAAGATTATAGAAACAAGGTGCCGATAAAAAAATATATAATACGTATAGAAATAAAAGTGACACTATGACATACATATAATCAAATTAATAACGAATATAGGTACACAGTGCGGTGTATATCTTCATGAGCTGATATCTCAGTAGATCTGGTATTCGCCTCTTTTTTGGCCATAGCATCATTCACACAATCCATTCATCATTCCTTCATCGTTTATATTATTATTCGACAGCATAACCAGCATAACGAATTGATCGCTAGTTACAAATAATAGTTTCCAAACGATAATGTAATACAATTATAATGCCACAACGTGTACAGTACTTTCATAATAGCATTATTTCAAACGACATTGTTCTGGCTAGAGGTGTTTGAACAAATTAAACAACTGTATAAATTGTCGCCTGTTTATTTACTCGGCATGTAGGTCAGCCCACGTTTTATTAAAGGTGTACTAAATTGAGTATTGTTTGTGTAAGAATAGTGATGGGTAGGTGTCATTTAAAAGCATTATTTTATAACCTTACCTCATTACCTATTATACAACGTGTAATTTTACATCCACGTCAAATTTCAGGGTGTGGTACAGAACATCAAACCGATCAACTTTCTCCATGGGACCAACATCGTAATTGCGAAAACATTTTCAACTGTCCCATAGAAAACTTCATGCAAATGTATGGGACGGCTGATTATTTTTTCGCGATTACGATGTTGGTGCCATGGAAAAAGTTGATCAGTTTCATGGTCCACACCCTTAACCTTCAAGCGGTCGCGCGGCGTCGAATCGACCGCACTCGATACATTTTCGTTTATAATATCGTTACTTCTTATCGCATGTATTTCCTATTCCTAGTAGCCTGTCATTGTTTCATTGTGCACGAAATAAACATTTTACCTCCCTTCCCCGTGCCCCCTGGAGTGCACAGATCACATTTGCTTTTGTCGCGGCGCAGGCGTCGAAAGCACGCCACGCGCCTGTCGTCGAAAAAGTTACGCGCGACGTTCTACGCGAGATATTATTTTTTGGAATATCATCGAATTAAGTTTGTAATAGTGTTTTTTTATATAAAAATGGCTCGTAGGCCACTAAATAGTAGTGCAATACTTGCGCAAATACAACGAGAAGATGACGAGAGTGAATCGGAGCTCAGTGACCAAGGTTCAGAAGCTTCCGACCACCTTCTAGTTCCAGAGGAAACTCAATCTGTTGAAGAATCAAGCAGCTCAGATTCAGATGAAGAGGATGTGCCTCTTTCAGATATAAGTACATATTTTACGGGGCGTGATAAGGTAACAAAGTGGCAAAAATCTAATAATAACAGAGTGAGGCGCCAAGTTCAAAATGTTCTTACAGAAAATTCGGGTACTCGGAGAAATGGCGTGGGGGTGACAACGTTTGTGGATGCCTGGAATTTATTCATTACTGAGTATATTATTGAAAAAATTGTCATACACACCAATGAATTTATACTAAAGAAGGCGCCATCGTATGACAGACCCCGTGACTGCAAACCGACTGATGCTGTAGAAATTCGAGCATTATTTGGATTACTGTATATTGCAGGTACCTTGCGGGTGTCACACGCGAATTTAGAGGATTTATATGCAACTGATGGCACAGGCGTACCTATTTTTCCCACTACGATGTCACTGAAAAGAACAAAATTTCTACTAAATTCGTTGCGGTTTGATGAGGCATCCACACGAGCATCTCGTCGTAGTCTGGATAAAGCTGCACCAATAAGGGGTATTTTGGAAACGTTTACACAAAACTGCCTTTTACCTTATTCTGTGGGACAGAACGTTGTTATTGATGAGATGATGGCAGGTTTTCGAGGAAAATGTCCTTTCAGACAGTACATAAAATCAAAACCCGATAAATACGGAATAAAACTTTATCCGCTTGTAGACGCTGCTACGTTTTATGTCCTCAACATTGAGCTTTATGCAAGCAGCCGCCAGAAGGCCCGTATCAGTTGAGTAATGCTGCAGCAGACGTAGTGAAGAGGCTAATTACACCAATTTCTGGTACCGGACGGAACCTAACAATCGACAATTGGTACACAAGTGTACCTTTGGCAGACGATTTAGCCGTAAATCATAAGATTTCTGTTGTGGGTACCATGCGTAAAAACAAGAAAGAAATACCAAGGAGGTATTTCTTTCTTGTTTTTACGCATGGTTTTACAGATAAAAACAGACCTGAATTTTCAAGTCAATTTGGATTTTCTGACAGGGCTACGCTAGTCTCGTACGTGCCCAAAAAAAAAAGATTTGTGGTTTTATTATCATCACTTCATTCTGCTGCTGAAATTGATGAAAGTAGTAATGAAAAGCGCAAGCCAAGCATCATAACTTTTTACAATAAAACGAAAGGCGGTGTCGATGAAGTCGACAAAAAGGTGAAGATGTATTCGACGTCAAGGAAGAATAATAGATGGCCATTGACACTCTTCTTTCGTCTTCTGGATATTGCTGGAATAAATGCCATGGTAATATTGAGGGCAAATCAAGTGGTTATACAGAAAAGGCGAAAATATTTACGTGAATTAGGCATTGAACTGACAAAAGAGTACGTTCAAAGAAGGGCTACAATCGTGAACCTTCCAAGAAAACTCAAAAGAAACATAAGAGAGCATTTGAATATGAATGTTGAAGACGCTGGTTATGAACCAAGCAGTAGTTCCAGCACATGCAGAGGAAGCTGCAAAATATGCCCTGCAAAAAAAAGGAGGCAATCAAAGACACAATGCACATCATGTCTGAGAAATATTTGCAGGTCCCACACTACATTCATTTGCAATGAATGTTATCAAGTCAAAGAATTTGATTCTGAAGAAAACTAGACCCAAGTTCATGATAAATACTTTGATTTTAATTATTTGATCTCATGCAGCCAACTTATTTTGTTATTTTGATTGTTTTTTTATTATGTAAAGCTAGTTAGACGTATATAAGAAGATTTTGTGTTGAGAAATTGCTTTTTCAATCCAAAGAAAATTTAAGTTTTTTATTTGATTTTATAATTTTGTTTTTAGCTGATTTTAAGTTTATTTTTTTCGTAAAATTGAGTCCTAATATAATGATAACATGTCTAAATAAGAAATAATAAATGATTATTAATTAATTCGTATTTTAAATCCCTATAATATCCAATAGGTCTTTTAGGTTACGCGCGACCGCTGCCGTTACAAATGACCGCGCGCCCGCTTGAAGGTTAAATTTGACGAGGATGCAAAACGACACGTTGTGTTAGTAGGTACAACTAGTTGATTACAAAATTGTTCTTTATCTTGGTATTCTGATTTCATGATTTTTTGTAGGAATTGGATAGATTTTAAACTTGTCTATTTTGGCCAGTCTTGTAAGTTGTGACAGGTCAAATGCTAAATGTAAATAAGTAGTTCAAGGCTCACAGTATTTTGATAACTGTTAAATACGCCAGCACCTGCCTCAAAAAGTCAAAATTATTCATTTCGATCTACTTACCTATCCCGCTTAATAAAGATTCGAAATCTACACAACATATTTTTTAATAATTCAAAACTCCCGGGCAGAACTGACACCTAATTGTTTTGACAGCATCAAGTTTTCGGAAAATAACTTAAAACTATTAAGTTAAGATGGTAACACATCAAACAGTAATTAGTACATGCATAAGAATAGCATTAATAGTCGTCAGGCGAGCGTTCAATACCATTGAAGCTATTAGCTAATTTCACTTTATGTTCTATTCACAATTGCGACAATTGTAAAGGCATTTACATACTAGATTTTGCGTAGTCGACCTTTTTTATAGGATTTCATTGTTCTCCAATTTATACAAAAACTACAAAGCAAAAAAATAAAATTAAAATAAGAAAGAAGAAAATAAGTAATAGAAGAAGAAGAGAATAAGAGAAAAGAAAAGAGAATAAGTAATATAGAATATTATCGCAAGCCTGTGATGTCCCACTGCAGGGCAAAGGCCTTCCTACTCTCTTTCCACTTCTCTCTATTTACGCCAGTTCTGGTTAAAAAAGTCCAGTCCATCGTCCAAAAAAGCAGAATTAAAACCGTTTAAATACAATGGACTAATTGTGAGAATATATATGTAGGTACATAATAATGGAGGTGAATTCATATTTAGACATGCTGCACAAACCCCTAATACGCGTACGAATCTGTTAGGATTACGTCAACGGCCAAAGTTAAATGTACCTTTCGCGATGACTTAATAGGCGAAATGTTTTTTCAATTAGATGTGCAGTTTCAATAGGCTTCCTAGGGACCTTAATGTCGACTTGTTCTGCACCAGTGTGGCGACCTTAAGACGGCTATTGGCACAGTCTTTTTTCAATGATAGTTAACTTATCTATAATTCTCTTAAATAATGATATTAACTTGCATGTATTTTCTTTATAATCGACTTTTTCCTTTGCCTATATGTGGAAGCTTGTTATTAGCTATTTTTTTTATATTACATTCTCTGTATTATTGGTTTCTTAGTCTGTAAGCCTTCTTTAAAATTAAATAAATAAATAAATAATAAATTGCCCTAAGGGTAGGAAGGTGATGAATGCGAGCCAAAACGTAATTAAACTAACGTGATGCACGTACCTACCAGCAATTTTGATCTTTACTTAAACAACTATATCTCACTAAACGCTAAATAGATTGATATTCCCAAAAAAAAAAACCGACTTAAAAAAGAAATGGACTCAAAATTATGAAATAACTTTAAATTCGGAAGTCGGTGTCTTGAAATCTTTTTTTAGATTTTTGCCACCGACTTCACTCATCTTTATTTTTAATATTTTTGTCAATTTGCAGTCTTCAATGTATTTCATTTTACGTTGTAAAAGCCATATTTCAACCGAAAAATCTTTCTAAGTACAAAATAAATTGAAACACTTTCGCATCAATAATAAAATTAAAAATTCACCGCTGCGTGTCGCTGTTCAATGTGAAAAAGCATTACATCTGAATATTGCACGTGGCTCATGCAAAGTGATCAAACGAGCCCCACTTAGATCTAATGAGAGTGTTAATAATCCCTAGTGCGCACTGAGCAGGATTATATCTTAGCAACAATGCAGATATTCCTGTTGTACGAAAATTGAGGTTGTTCATTTTCAGTTTAGCATAATATTTGCACATGTGCACTATTATTTTGTTCATCTACTAAACTTTAATTACTTATCCTCCCTAGTATTGTGCACAACTACTAAAACTAGTTGTTGCCCACGGTCCCACTTGCATTCTAAGTAAACTTTTACATCTACCCGCGGATAAAAAACTATCTTATGTTTCAAATCAATCTGCCTGCCATTTCCCAACTATGTTGGGGTCGGCTTCCAGTCTAACCGGATGCAGCTGAATACCAGTATTTTACATGGAGCGATATCCTATCTGACCTCCACAACCCAGTAACTGGGTTGTCATACTTTCGGGCTTCTGACTACCCATAACGACTGTCAAAGATCCACGAATGACAGCCGGGACCAACGGCTTTTATAACGTGCCTCCCGAGGCACGGAGGAGTCTCGGTATGTAGAGATGGTCACCCACAGTGAAAAATTATCCTATGTTTAAATCCAGGTTATGGTATACCTGTGCTCCAAGTTCAATCCAAATCCATTCAGCCGTCAAAGCGTGATTGAGTAACAAACATACAAACATTCAAACTTCACTTAGTCAGACATCATTTGCCTTTTTCCAACTATGTTGGGGTCGGCTCCCAGTCTAACCCGATACAGCTGAATACTTCAGAATCACTTGGTCAGATATGTTACACCTATTAATGTGAATTCGACCAAACTTTTATACCTAGTTTAAGTCTTTTCGAATAAATTTTGAATTTTCGAAATTTTCTACATACAAAAACTATCAGTCGTCAATTTTATTCCACAGATAAAAGTTATATTCGATTTTGGTTGAAAAACCTAGAGGGTACATAAATTGAAAAAGTCACTGTTCACTGGTCAAATTATCCCTTAATAGAAGAATAACATTTTATTGTCATTATTTAAGAGTGTAGGAAGGGAGCTCGTGGCTAAGTAAAAACAGCCGCACGGGTCGATCCATCAGGTTAAGGTACGCTTGCCGGGGTTGGTCAGTGGATGGGTGACCATCTTTACATACCGAGACTTCTCCGTGCCTCGGAAAGCACGTTAAGCCGTTGGTCCCAGTAGTCATTCGTGGATCTTTGACAGTTGTTACGGGTCGTCAGAGGCCCGAAAGTCTGACAACCAGTCTTACCAAGGGGTATCGTATTACCCAGTTACTGGGTTGTGGAGGTCAGATAGGCAGTCGCTCCATGTAAAATAATGGTATTCAGCTGCATCCGGTTAGACTGGAAGCCGACCCCAACATGGTTGGGAAAAGGCTAGGCAGATTGATATTTAAGAGTGTAGGCATAGAACAAAGTTCGTTGACCCCGTTGTGATCATGAAAGCAAGTACTCAATGTGACAGCTGCAAATCTTCTCACGCCGAAACTGATTGAGGGCAGAAGGATTTTTTGAAGATATCGTCTTCGTACCTTTTATCCAAAAAAAATATAAGGAAATTAGGTCACTAAGATGGAACTAAAGTAAAGTTATCGATACCGCCTTATCTTTTCGCCGTATCTTAGAAGAACGGTGGCGGCAACATAGCCTCCGTAATTTACCGGTGAATGACGTCACTGCAATGAAACGTTATTTATGAAAGTAAGTTCGTGTGTTTTCCTAGAGAGCGTTTTTAAGCGTTCCGTACCCAAAGGGTAGAACGGGACCCTATTATTAAGACTCCGCTATCCGTCCGTCCGTCTGTCACCAGGCATGAACCGTGATAGTTAGACAGTTGAAATTTTCACAGATGATGTATTTCTGTTGCCGCTATAACAACAAATACTAAAAACAGAATAAAATAAATATTTAAGGGGGCTCTCATCCAACAAACTTAATTTTTTTTGCCGAACTTTTCTTGCGCGAGTTCGACTAGCACTTAGCCGGTTTTTTTTGATACTGTAAAGTCAAACCCCGATGCCATTATTTTCATGACGGCCGTTATGTGGCGGCCACTGCTTTTCTAGGAAGCGGTTGCTTTAGGACCAACAATTTGCAATACACACACGTCATGAATACGAATCGTCCCTATTTCCCTTCACTAGATTGAACCGAGTCGAAATTCATTCTTTCCTGGCGTTATATATTTTCCTTATATTTTCGTAACGTCACGTTGAAAATACGAGTATAAATATAAATAATGTGCATCTGTTTATTTATATGCGGAAGCAGTTTCGGCTTTGCCTCAATAGAGTAGGTATCTTTGGGTATTAATACATTTTTGATTTACGCATCGTTTTATTCTTTGATAATGTGTGTTTTGTTAAGACCTTCACCTAAGTTATACGGTGATATTTTTACAGAATAGATCGGATGTTTCTTAGGGTTCCGTACCCGAAGATTCCAAACCGAGCCCTATTGCTTGGGCACGCCACAATTGCGGCGATAAGTCCCCTCTTTGAGGAGTGGTTGGAGAGGCGCCACGGCGTCCTCACCTTCCGCCTGACGCAGGTCCTCACCGGACACGGTTGTTTCGGGAGGTTCCTGTTTCGGATAAGGCGGGAGGAAACGCCCAGGTGTCACCATTGTGTGGATCACCCGGAGGACACGGTGGAGCATACAGTGGAGGTCTGCCCGGCTTGGGCGGAGCACCGCCGTGTTCTCACGGAGGCGATCGGCGGCGGCGATCTCTCGCGTCCAAACCTGGTCCAGGCCATGGTGCGGAGCGAGAGTGTATGGGAAGCCGTCATCTCCTTCTGCGAAGCAGTAATGCTCGCGAAGGAGGAAGCGGAACGCGTGAGGGAGAGGCAACAGCCGCGCCCTCGCGCCCCTAGCCGCCGTAGGAGACGCCCTGGGCGGCGGGAATCGATTGCTGATTCCCGGCCACCGTAGGCGCGGGCTTGCGGACGACGAGTAATGGGCAGCTCGCCGTCCGGTAAGGAACAGGCCCGGGTCGACGGCGCGTTGTGTTCCACGCGCGCCTCAAAGAGATGTCAGCAGTGACGGGGTCAATGGGCCGATGCCGCCGGGGTCGCGGGTAGTTCGAAAGAGATACCGTGGCCCTGGCACGGGCAGCTGAAGGAACATGGGTGGGTTTTAGTCAGTAAAAGTCTGACACGCCCTCCCGCTCTGCCCAGAGCGGGAGAAGTCATTTGATGGTTTCCCATCCACAAAAAAAAAAAAAAAAGCCCTATTGCTGCCACTCACGTGTCCGTCTGTCCGTCTGCCTGTCGTCTGTTACACAGGTTTTACAGCCAAACGGTTGAAGCTACAGTCTTCAAATGTTCACAGTATAAGCATATTGTTGATCCAAAGCCATACAAATTGTCAAAAATATTTTTAAATGTTTTAAAGGGGGGCTTCCATACAGCTAAAGGGGGGGGGGGGGGGGGCGAAAAAAAATTGACCTAGCCCATCGAGTGAGGTATCGTTGTTTAAAGATTGTTAAGTAGATAAATACTATATTTTACAAATATTGGAAAACAAAGAATATGAGAAACCACCAAAGTCAGCTTTTTTTACAAAATTTTGTTCCGAAGAATTTATTAACTTCCCATTGACATAATGAACTTGAAATATGGTGATGTTTATTATTACGTATAGTTTAAAAAAACAAATACCTTATCACATACCTATAGATAAATCAGATTTGGTACGGAACCCTACGGAAATGTGCGAAGTCCGACACGTACTTAGCCGGTTTTTTTTTATTTCTACACTAGCTTCTTTCCGCGACTTCGGTCGCGTAGAATTTATAAAATACAACCCATGTTACTCGCTGATAATTATCACCCCCTCTAAGATGCCATTAATCGAAATCCGTTCAGTTTAAAATTTAAACGTTCATAAATATCTTTATTATGCACAACATAAAAATTATAATATCATATTATATTAACACACTAATATTATAAAGGCGAAAGTTTGTGAGTGTGTATATGGTGTGTTTGTTACTTCTTCACGCTCAAACGGCTGGACCGGTTTGAATGAAATTTGGTATGTAGATAACTTATACCCTGGATTAATACATAGGCTTGTTTTTATCCCGGTCTACGCGGGTGAAACCGCGGGGTGCAGCTAGTAATTTATAATATCAGTCTAGTATGGTTTTTAAATAGATTTTACCATACATCATAAAGTGTATCATTATATACTTGTGTAAATGTAGATGCAAGGAAATTCATTAATATTATTTGAAAACGTACATCAAAATTACAAAAAGGTTGATCTAATTATTCAGTACTACTTACACTTCAGTGCTAATTTTCACTTTCCGCTTGTTTTTCTCCAATAATTTAAACAGAGCCCGCATCATCAATTTCTTCGCCATAATTGATGGCCCGACAGCAATCAGCTGTTACGTCAAGCGTTCATGATAACGGATACTTAATTACTCTGCCTACTCCAAAATGGATTACAAGCTTAATGATACTTAGATTATATATTGTGTCTCAAACATGACAGTTGAAGGTTTAAGCTATAAGCTAAAATTACAGTATACATCACTCTTTTTTGTTGAATAAGGGAAGATATTTGAAAATACTGGTATTCAGCTGCATCCGGTTAGAGTGGAAGCCGACCCCAACATAGTTGGGAAAAGGCTAGTCAGATGAAGGGAAGGTATTTAAGAGGTCATGATGAAGTTCAAACCCTACCTTACGCGTTGCATCACTTCTGGAATGCTTGAAATTATAACTGTACAAGGTGGAGACGAAAAAACGACACTAAATTAAATTGTATCCTATATCTAATGTCGTACCCAGTCCGCGTAAAAAAATAATCAAATATATCCAATAGTCTATAATATAGCTAACTAGCACTTCCCGCGCGGCTTTGCCCGCGTGGATGTCGGAAAATATCCCACGGGAACGTACTACCGGGAATTCCTTCCTTATTCATTGTCTAAATTATAAAGGGAACCTCTGTGCATAATTTCAGCTTTCTAGGTCTAAGGGTTTGGGCTGGGCGTTGATGAGTCAGTCAATCAGTCAGTCAGTTAGTCAGGACTTCTCATTTTAGGGTTCCGTACCTCAAAAGGAAAAAACGGAACCCTTATAGGATCACTCGTGTGTCTCTCTCTGTCTGTCTGTCTGTCAGTCTGTCACAGCCAATTTGCTCCGAATCTAATGGAGTGATGAAGTTGAAATTTGGTACTCATATGAATTTCTGTGACCCAAACACGGAAGGGTAAAGTAAATAAATGAATTTTGAATATAGAGGTCACTTTTGGGGGCAAATAAGAAAATTAAAAAAAAAAGTTTTGCAAACTACACCATCTACTATGAGGGTCTCAAATATATTTTTTTTATAATTTTAAAATAAATTGTTTTAAAGTTATTTAAGAAAATAGACGAAAATTGACCAGTCTCCCCCCTTATCTCCAAAACCACTGAGCCTAAAATTTTGAAAAAAATACAGAAAATAGAAATTTATCTGTAGATTACAGGAAAACCTATAAGAAGTCTGTGGTCTTAAAATAACATGGTAAATTTATCAATATTGTGAGTACAAACTTACATTTACTGTTGGAATGTATGGGAGAACATGTTTTTCAACTACAATGTTAAGTTTGTTCTTAAGATAAATTCATCCCAACTACGGAACCCTTCATTGTGCGTGGTCCGACACGCACTTGGCCGGTTTTATTTATATAGAAGATAGATAGAGAAAGATCGGCGCCCCATCCCATCACTATTATTTAGATTGATTGAATTTTATTATTAAGTGGTTTTGGTAGTTTCAAACGACTCATAATGTGTTAATGTAGATAATAAACATTAATTAAATTTATAATACATTCAATTTTTGTTCATTTTTAGGGTTCCGTACCTCATAAGGAAAAAACGGAACCCTTATAGGATCAATTAATTCGTTGTCCGTCTGTCTGTCTGTCTCTATGTCTGTCTATCAGTCTGTCAGACCCTTTTTCTCAGGATCGCGTAGAAGTATCAAGTTGAAATTAATATCAAATTAGCAAGTTTCTAGTCCCTTGAAGCTCTAAAAAAATCAAACTTCTACGTCAACGCAAAAAAAAATACGGCCATTTATGGGATATAATTTTGATACTCGCAAGTAAATCAAAACCTATTGGGTACTTTCCGTTGACCTAGAATCATGATATCTGGCATGAAGGAAGGTCTTACAGCACTAGTAAAGGAAAATGTCTGAGAATCGTTAATTTGTAATTTTTACACATAAAAAAATTTTTTTTTTGGTATTATAAACTTAAATGTCCATTGACCGTGAAAATCATGTTCTCCCATACATTGATGTACCAATGGAGAACATGTGTTTTCAACTATAATGCTATGTTTGTTTTTGGTATAAATTCTTTTCAACTACGGAAACTTTCGCTTCATTGTGCGTGGCCCGACACACACTTGGCCGGTTTATATAATTATTTCTGGTAGGTAATTTATACAGTCGACTAATTTGTCTATTGGCCGACTGCAAGAAACGTCAGCTAGGCCACCCGTATTTAACTAAATATAGAAACCTGCCGCGAAGAAATTCTATTTAAGGCGAAGTTATCACTAGCATAAATAATATTCAATTAGTCTAGCCCCCAGCAATATGCAACAAAGCACATAGCTCATTCAAGGTTAAGACCTCATATTGAGATAAATTGTGTGACAAATTACGACAAATGACATATTATCTACTCAACTAAAGAATATGCGTTAGTGATAAATGTTTAATTTGACTCCAAGGGTTATCTTCTCCACTGTTTATTGTTAACACACACATTCACACTTAGTTTTTAAGGACCATTTGGCCTAGAACTCGTGAAATATTATCTGTTACTTAATTAAAAATAAAATAATATGCTACCACAAAATTAAACAACCGGGTTGTAGATTAACTTTATTTAAACGAAGGACTCCTTTTATATAAATATTATTATCTTTTTTTTTTCTAAAATAATATACGTTTAGGTAGATATGTCACCGTCAGATTGTGAGAATCGTTATAGTTTATAAATTTTATCAATCAATCAATCAACTCAGCCAATCGCAGTCCACTGCTGGACATAGGCCTCTCCAAGGTTGCGCCACAACACCCTGTCCTGCGCCTTCCGCATCCAGTCTGCCCCAGCCACTTTCTTCAGGTCATCGGTCCATCTAGCTAGGGGGCGTCCCACACTACGCTTACCGATACGCGGTCTCCACTCTAAGTCTCGTCTGCTCCACCGGCCATCGGTCCTTCGACAAACATGGCCAGCCCACTGGCACTTCAGTTTGCTTACTTTGAAAGCTATGTCAGTTACTCCGGTTCTTTAAATTTTATAATCTATCAGTATTATTTCCGTTAGATTAATAAACTGTCGAAAATTTGTGAACTGGGTGTAATGCGTTAGGTTAGGTTAGAACTGTGTGCGCTACTTCCAAGTTGCTTGTTGTTGCTGAGCAGGCTATTTAATATCAGTGCAAGGTGCGTTATGTCGCAAGCAAGTTTGATACCAGTTCACAATTTGTCGGTTTTCCATGGATAAGTTAAAAAGTATCGAAAAATAGTGCGTTATATTGTACAGTTCGCGAGGCTTAAGCTGAGCTTTGCATTTATGTGAGTGCACATAGATAGTGTAGGTGTGACGTCCGGTCTAGAGCGCGACGCGTCCTTTGCTAGGTTTAAAACCGGTTTATACTGCTTTTTGGCCTGAGGCGCGGTGCGTCCCTCGCGCGACGCAACTCCGCTTCTTTGGTCACTCACACAAATGCAATGGTCAACTTAGGCCTCGGGACTGTACCTAAAAGGTTTATTGCAGTTCACAATTTTTCGACAGTTTATAATCTAACGGAAATAATACCGATAGATCATAAACTGACGAAGTTCAAAATTATACGGTGACCGATACATATTTAATTACATAGACTAAGTATGTATTAAAATGGAATGAACGCCAACGACCACGTAGGTACTTAGTAACAAATTCAACAGCCAAGTACCTACAACAAACATTATTGACGTAAAGCAACTTGCACTTAATACTGACGTCTATAAATAAATTATGATGTTGAACTGAATCTCGACAGAATTATTCAATATTAGAGGTCGGAGGCATAGTGTTGATTCATCGAAATGTTTATTCACAATAGTTAATTATATTCCGATAAGTCCAAACCGGTTAAAGTTTGAGTCACTTGCGACTTTGCTCCGAAATTAGATGGCAAAAGTTTCGTAGCGCAGCTTTGCGGTTCAAAATTGAGCTTTCATCCGCCCTTTGGGGATAAAGCGACAATTTAGGGTTCCTTAACTGGACCCTATTATAGTATTTTTATCTCACGAAGCGACACGCACTTTACTTGTGTTTACCAAATGTACAAACACGCTGCAAAAGTGTGCGTGAAGACGAGTAGTGTCAGCACATAACACACACACGCACGCACATACACACAACACTTCAGACTTCGCGATTGTCGCGGTCGGTACCCAGAGCACCTGCGCTTACACACATATTCACAGAGTGAGTACACTTGGTAATCACAAATAAAATAAGTGCGTGTCGCTTCGTGAGGTAAAAATACTATACTCAGCTGTCTGTACGTCTGTCAGTCTATCACAGAGATATTAAAAACGAAAAAGGTATACATTTGAAATTTTCACAGTGTGTGTGTGTGGGGGTGTGTGTGTGTGTGTGTACAACTATGGCCGCTATAACAACAAATAATAAAATACATTTAATAGGGGAACACAAGAAAAGTGCTTTTTTTAAGTCATCATCTTCCTGTCCTTATCCCATATTACTTGGGGTCGGCGCAACAGGTTTTCTTCTTCCATTCTCCCCTGTCAACCGTCATGCTATCATTCACTCCCTTCTCTTTCATATCATTCCTCACACAATCCATCCATCTTTTCTTTGGCCTTCCTCTGCCTCTCCATCCATCAACATGTATATTCATCACTCTTTTAGTCACATGCGTTTCGTCTCTCCTCATTACATGCCCATACCAAGACAAACGATTTCCTTTCAACTTTTCTGTCACTGGCGCCACTTTCAAACTTCCTCTTATATATTCATTTCTCACTTTATCCATTCTCGTCACTCCACACATCCATCTCAACATTCTCATCTCCGCTGCATGCAATTTTTTTTCATCCGTCTTCTTCACTGCCCAGCATTTTTTTTAAGTACCTTTTTAAAAAAAAATATGTTGTGTTATATTATACAATGATGGTACGAAACGCTTCGTATTCGAGTTCGACTCGCACTTTGCCGCTTTTTAAGATTCCGTACCCGAAGAGTCCAAACGGAGCCCTATTGCTGTCACACACGTGTCCGTCGTCTGTCATATACGTTTCACAGCCAAACGGTTTGAGTAGTCTTTAAATGTTTACAGTATAAGCATTTTGTTGATTCAAAGCCATGCAAATTGTCAAAAAATATTTTTAAATGTTTTTAAGGGGGGCTCCCATACAGCTAAAGGGATTACGTATATTTTACTAACAAATGAAATGAACGGAACCCTAAATGTGCGAAGTCAGACACGCACTTCGCTGGTTTTCTTTAAAATCGTAACATTTTACGGTTTACATTTATGGTAAAATGGTTTAGTTTATAAAGAAAAAATATTCACGCTCATTTTCAAGTCCAAGAAAAATATGATTAGGTTGCTTTCCTACTTCCATCTTTATTAAGAATTTTGTAACTTAGGGTTTCGAACTTCATAACTTCGTAGAAACGAGGATCAATTTCTGATTAGAATCTTGGAGTAATCTTGGAATAAATTCTCAAGGAACCCATACAACACAACGAAAGTAAACAAAGAACTGTAAATAAAAATAACGTTTTAAGGAATATTATGTTTGTCAAGATCCCAATTTACAAAATAATTAGATTACTTATTTATTACTTCGCGAGATTTTTACAACTTGACATAACATAGAAATTTCTTTTATTATGTAAGTTTAATATTATGGGCCGATTTTTCAACGGTCAGATAACTTCTCTCTGAGGAATAAATATGGCGACTTGACATATTTCTATACAAAAGCTGTCAAAACGTCAAACATATTCCCCAGATAAAAGTTATCTGACGATTGAAAAACCTTCCAGAATAAATTATCTAAAATTCTAAATGATGGTGAAAACTGCATCAAAAACTGTTGCGTAGTATAAGAACAACGCCAACGTGGCCACACAGACAGACACGGAAAGCGACTGTAATTTATATATGTATGTATAGACAATGATGATTTATAACAAACAAAACACAAGTATGTTACAGAATACTCACATTATTGCCGTGAGAATCGATTAACATTATCTGTCACGTTCGTCTGTTCGGCATGAATATTACCAACGTACCGTGGACACACCGAGTGGAAGGCATTCAATGACTAATACAGTATTATAATGAATAATACAGTTCTGTTCACATTACTGCCACCGCTTGGGTATATAGTTTCCAAGAATTGGGTGAGATACTGAAAATATCGGTCGTGAATTCGTGACATAATCAGAAACAGAACTTGGCAATGGATTTGGGAGGTTAATATATTATATAGTAACATTCACACCCACATTAAATTGGAACTGGGCAGGCCACATCTGCCGCATCAGAATTGCGTGAAAGTAGCCACAGACTCAGACTACATAAAAAATCAAGACAGCGCTGCGAACAATACAGTGAAGCATGCCCAAAACTACACCTCGTTCTGTGCATGCACGCTCACACGCACACATTTAAGTACACCAAACTAAAATTAAACAACACCTCACTAAGAGTGTTTACGAAACCAACCAGTCGATTCTGTAAAACTCTCACCGTGAAAACTTAGTTGAAGTGAGCTGTCATTCCATCTGATGCTAGGGATTGATGCTATTGGCAGCTCACTTAACCTAAGTTTTCATAGTGATATGTTTACAGAATAGAACGGCTGAAACGTGAAGCCGCACGTCAGTGTTGACAGCGCTATGTCTTGGTTTTTTACTTAGTCTGATGCCACAGATTGGGTTCCAAACCACAGGAACCGGCGACGTGGTAGACCCAGAAGGAGATGGCGCATTGAGTTAGACTCCTACCCATCCTTCTTATATCTATGCTCTTGCTCCTACCTCAAGGATTGGGCTCTAATTGCAGAGTGAAGAATGAAAAGACGGAAGGGAGGCCTTTGCCTATGCCATAACAGACTCATAATAATAAGAATCTCAGTTCTCACCGTCACCAATAAAAGAAACGATTTTATTTTAATTCCAGAGTATCTTAGTAGCAAAAACATACCAAAGTACATAATAAGAATGTCCTGCTATAACCAACATTTACCCTTACACCGTTAGCACGGCAATAATTATTTACAAACCGTCCCATTCACATTGAAATCCTACGTCATTCCTTATCTCATTAACAACAGAGTTCAAACTACCGTGACATAATTCAACAAGTTTGCAGTTAAAATATTGTCGGGTAGAAGCACCGATATCGTAAACATAGCCACCGTCTGATATCAAAACAGTCCGCCGTTTATTTCACCTTTTAAACACATAAGTATAACTTAACTTGTCCTTGTTTTATCACATCGTGTGTGGTTCGTATCATAATTTCCTTGATACACGATTATGCACAAAGACGCCATTTTCAATAAGTGTGAGTCAGAGGTATGGCATTGTTTTTAATAAAGATGTCATTAAATTTCCATAAGTGTACAACTAAGTAAGAGTGGTCGTGGATACTTTGCAATTACTAATTGTTTTGGTACATTCTTGGTGTATTACGTTATACATACACATAGTATTATTTTATTGATAAGTAAGAGTCAACTCTACAAGGTAAGGCTGTTTGTCCACCGCCACGTTAACGGGACGTCAACGAGAACGAGATGACGGCGCGACGCCGAATGGCCGCGTGTCCATCGCACGTCCGTCAATGAGACGTCACGTTCGGTTCGAATAATCTCGTTTCTCGTTGACGTCCCTTTAACAGTGAACGTGGACAAACGCTGTCACAGTGACAGTTGCATTGTAAATATTTTAAGAAATAACAACAGTTAGGTATACTCGTATATATTAGAAGCGAAAATGTAGTGTGAAATTAAATGGCTAACGCTATATGTAAGGTATCAAGTTAAAAAAAAGGAATAGTTAGGAAGTAAAAAATGAGCTTGTTAAAGATTAGATACAAGTAGATCAAACACAGCAAGGGAGGGGGCGGGGTAAGGGTATCAAGCTAGCTCAGTGCTTACTAAAGCTGAACAGGCCATGCCCCGCTTGCTGGAGTGCCCTAAGTGCCCGTTCACCTGCACCTCGGATGATTTAAAGAATGCCACTGATGCAATGCAATCCACGTAGCCAACTGGCCACCCACTGGGCTCAAACAATATAAAAACAACGAAGAAGAGTACCACGAAAGGGAGAAGGCTGAATAAATATATTTAAATAATAGATCGATACATCGTTTACGCACCACAAAGGCAGGAAATATATCACCAATACAAATGTACAAGGTTCATCGAAATATAGTCCTCCTCACCGTATCCGGCGACAGCAACCCAGATCTCCACTCTCTATGTTCCTGTCTCTCTGCTGTTGTTTGTTTGTTATTCTGTTTGTTCTTCTCTCTATTTCTTTCCTTTTGTGAGCTCTCTGATGACTGGCAAAACACCCGGTCACACCGTGTACAGAAGAGCTGATCAGCATCGTTGTATATGTAGGCTTTGGGCGACTTTTGCGTATTTTGCGCTTCTTGTCGAGGTCTTCAAGACGAATAGTTTCAAAGCATTCAGTTGCTCTGTCGATTGACCTTTCTCGGTTTCGAGAAAAAATTGAAATAGAACCTACAGTTTAGGTTGCAAAACAAAACAAAACAATTTAATCCAACCAAATAAGTTACGTAAACATGACAAAATTCGCTCCGCTTTCCAATACGGAGAAACACCATGTAACCCAATACACACAATGTGCACATAATATGTGCACTATGATGGCTTTAATTAGACTAGCACCAATGACATCACCTTTCATTAGAATTCACGAGAGCTTTCACCATTTGCCACAGGAATGGATATCCTTATTGATTACTCATTCATTCTTTACTATCCGCTGTAGTTCGTCAACCTGACTAATTAGACGTTGTCCAATTTTTTTTGATGGGTTTGACAGCGTTGGACGTTGTTTGACAAAATTGAATATCCACGTCATTCTATAACATAATTATACTCCTATACTTAGTATGAAACTGCATCTGACTTTAAGTCAACTGCTTGAAATGTCAACAATTTTTTTTAGGATTCTGATCTATTATATGTACAGACGCCAGCACATCAAGCTACTACAATCTGTCAAATTTCATTAATAGATTTTCATCTTTATCGCTAACGCATTAGGTTCAAACGTGATTGGGGACATTTTGTGCTGGCGTCTGTACCTTCCTAAACAGTCAATTACTTAAGTTCAAGGAAACTTTTAAGATCCTCGATATTTGAATTATCGACAGGAATTCAGCACTAGCTAATCTTAAGTCAGTAAATCGATGTTATCTACTAAACCTTATCACTTCGTCGTATCGACACAGTTCACAGTGTACCTACTTCTCAGTTAAATGCTTATCCGATATATCTACGAAATAAAGCTTAGTTACTAAAGACATATTTAACTTAGGTACTTAGCCAGTATTCTATGAAAGGAAAATAAATCAATTTGCCTAGCCTTTTCCCAACTAAGTTGGGGTCGGCTTCCAGTCTAACCGGATGCAGCTGAATACCAGTATTTTATATGGAGTGACCGCCTACCTGACCCCCACAACACAGTAACTGGGTATACGATACCCCTTGGAAAGACTGGTTGTCAGACTTTCGGGCTTATGACGACCCGTAACGACTGTCAAAGATCCACGAATGACAGCCGGGACCAACGGCTTAACATGCTTTCCGAGGCACGGAGGAGTCTCGGTATGTAAAGATGGTCACCCATCCACGGACCAACCCCGGCAAGCGTAGCTTAACCTGATGGATCGACCCGTACGGCTGTTATTACTTAGCCACGAGCTCCTCACGGAAATGAAAACAAATAAAGCAAAATAAATATAGGAAAATAAATAAATTTCCGTTAACACATTTAGTAGACAATTGATTGTCAGTTTCAGCCAAGAGTATATACCCCACGCAATTGCTTTACGTAAGCAGAGAAGAAATAATATACATACATCTCTCTATGCGTAATAAAAATAAAAATCGCTTTTCGTGTCTATGTGACCGCGTCGTTCTCCTAAAATACGCAACGGATTTTGATGCGATTTTCATAAACGTTTTTATTCCGGAAGATTTATGTGTGTTTATATTAATAATTAAACTTACATAAAATAAATAAATCTCGATGTTTTGATAAGTCGTGAAAACCGTACGAAGCAGGGACGGATCGCTAGTATTTAAAGATCTGTAGACATCATCCGCGTCACACGTGTAATAACAAACCTGTCACGGCAATAAACTAGTCTGTGTTTGTCTGCAAAAACGATGAAATTTGTAAGAGCAGACATCTGGAAATAACAATATACAAAGTTCTTCGATCCAAAAATGTATGCTTACAACTGTGAAAAACAACTATGAGCTAAAAATTAAGAACCTGTGAATCTAAACTGGCTGCGTACATACCACGATATACAAGGTCAAATTAAATTAGCTAGCGGATCTCCGTGATGGATATCGATATCTTAACATGATAAAGCAAAATAAAATATAGTTTATATTCTGGGGTAATTCAACCAACAAAAACCTAGCTTTTAAGGCGCAAAAGCGGTGTATCCGATCAATCGTGAACATTGATTCAACGGACTCCTGTGTTCCACATTTTAAGAAACTAAAAATACTACCACTTCCCTGTATGTTTATTTACGAATGTGCCATTTTCGCAAAATTAAATTTCCGTTAAATATTCACCGTTTCAAATTTAGTAATAGAGCCAGACATAAAGACAAAAAGTCACGTGAACCCCACAAAACTGCTCTTTTCCACAAAAGTGTTTTTTATCTAATACCTGACATATACCTATAATAAATTGCCAAAGACAATTAGAGATTTAGATTTGCATAATTATAAAAAGAAATTATTTCAGTTGCTGTTAGACAAATGTTACTATACTTTAAAAGATTATCTCGATGATGTTATTTAATTTTAATTGTTCCCCTGATAAGTAAAATGTATATATTTCTTAATTTGTATTATTTAATTCTAACTGAATTTATAATTTATGTCTCGTTATTTTAATTGTTGCCTTGACATGTAAAAATATTCGTTAATTCTAAAGTGCTGCATATTTAAATTGTTATTATTTTAATTTTCTATTTGATTGTGCTGTTAAAATGTTACCTACTTTAAAATTATTGTATGCCATTATGGCGGGTCATAGCTGTGTACAATTTCGGAAACATGTAACAACTTATTGCTTACCTATGTACCACAATAAAGAATATTTGTATTTGTATATGTATTTAAAAAACTAAAAAACACGCTATAATACCATTAAACTGAACTAAAAATTAAAAAATAAATTTTTCAATATAACAATAAAGTGATTAACGAGAAAGTTAATGTCATTGTAAAAACAAGCGTGGGGGGGAAATACGAAATACTGAGTTAAAGCACCCCACGCTTTTTTTGCAATGACATTAATTTTCTCGTTACTCACTTTATTCTTATATTATTATTTTTTTTTTAATTTTTAGTTCAGTTTAATTTTAAAGCGTGTTTTTTTAGTTTTTTAAACTATAATTTATTTTTAATTTTTTTAGAGATAAATCGTTGATCCTGATTATCCTGATCAGGATATTGGGACAAAAGTTTTAAATTATTGTATTGTCATCGGGCCCTGTTATGTGTGCAAAATTTCGAATTAATCTGACAAAATCGAGTTCAAAGGTTCCGTTACATACAAACATACATATAGGTAAAGTTAATAAAAGCGTGTTAATAATTAAAAAAAGGAATTAATTTGATGTAATATTTTTTGGGGTCGATCAACAGTTTTTTTTTTATTAGTATAACTTCACAGACGTGATGGATAACACGACAAAACAAAAAAAAACAGATTTTTTTAACTCATGCTTCAAGTAGTCATACCAGCAGTCGTTAACCCAAAAAAAAATCTTCAAATCTTTTTATTTTTTTTTTGTGTGTTTATATATCGGTACCCATCACATCTGTGGAGTATCGTTAGCTAATTTAATTTGACCTTGTATAAAATTAAACTTTAAAACAATAACACACATGATTGCGGTACATAACTCGAACTGTAAAATGCCCGCATTGCTCGGTGCTCCTTCGCCCCTCGAATGATACCAATTAGGTTTAATTGTTGGTTAGCCGTCCATCGCAGTGTCCACAGTCCTTAACAAGGAATCAAATTGGGTAATCTCATTTGATATACCATTTTAGGGTTCTTGTATTGAAATAATTGTTACCACTGATTGGGTTATTAAAGAAAAAAGGGGCATAAAAAAGATGGGGTACGCAGGTCACCGGCCTGTTAAATTTTATGTGAAATAAAATTTGTTGCTGCAATGGTAGTTTGATTTTTTATTTTTTTTGTGTAAAGAAACACCAATGAAATATTTCGATATCAATATGAATTAGTTTGTATTTTTCTGTATATTTATTTTACACGAGGAAAGTTTACCTAGCTACTCGATTTGCGATTATTCCCGATGTCCACCACTTGTCTGGCCACCACTGGGGGACAGCGAGACAACTTTAAAACATTATTCTCGTTGTCCACCACTGGGGGACAGCGTCACAATTTTGTAAAGTATTTCCATTCGCCACCACTGGTGGACAGCGACACGGATTTTTTAACATTCCCTATGGCCGCCGTTGGGGGACAATGGCACAACTCTTTTGATCCAATTCCCACTGGCCATCAATTTAAATTTTTTAATCTAGAGACCGGTAAAGGATAGCTTATTATACTTACGGATTTGATTTTTAGCAGGGCTAAGGGTGAGACTAATTTAAATATTTCTAAATTATATGGTAGGTAAATAATAGTCATATTCTTGAATCAACTTTTATTAAATGTTTCACTCAAGTATTAAAAAATGATCCTACTACTTACTCGTAGTATAGCTTTGATTGCTTATTTTTTATTGAAGTGGGTAATTAACCGACATAATTTCCACAGCTGGTTGATAGGTTACAATTTTTAAAATCGACTAGAACATTATAATCATAATCACAGTTTTATTATCTTATTCCTCGACGGAGGAATAAAAATTAAATATTATAAACTAATCAACAGTTTTAAAAATCACATATGTAGTTAAACAAAAAGACAATAATAATTTATCACAATATCTAGAAATTGGCCTTTACAAGTTCTATTTGGGTTTCTTGAATTAAACATAATGTAGGTACTACTCAAAAGTCTTAAACACCACATAGTTAAACAAAAAACAATAAGTTCTGATTAGTTTCTCATAATTTCTAGAAATTGGCCTACAGATATTTGGCCGTTTACAAGTTCCATTTGGGTTTCTTGAATAAACTGATCGCTGTAAACATACTTTTTTTTTTCGTTTGTAATAATAATAAGTATAGCTAATAATAATAAGCATTAGCAAGAAAATAAAATTTAATTTTAATGAATTAAGTACCTATAATTAATTAAATTAACTATATTATACAAGGAAAGAAATATTATGTCATTATTATTACGTAAGCATTAGAATTGGATAAAAGTAATTTCAGCATAAAACCAAATGGTCTCTAAAATAATTTAAATTGATGGCCAGTGGGAATTGGATCAAAAGAGTTGTGCCATTGTCCCCCAACGGCGGCCATAGGGAATGTTAAAAAATCCGTGTCGCTGTCCACCAGTGGTGGCGAATGGAAATACTTTACAAAATTGTGACGCTGTCCCCCAGTGGTGGACAACGAGAATAATGTTTTAAAGTTGTCTCGCTGTCCCCCAGTGGTGGCCAGACAAGTGGTGGACATCGGGAATAATCGCTCGATTTGCCACAATAAATTTTCCGACCACAAAGTTTGAATTTGAATGTATTGTACAATACGAGAATGGGACCACCCATTACGATATTGTCCAATACATTAAAATTATTTTCCTAGTAGGTAGGTATAATAATTAAATAAATGAATTCATGACGTCAATGCTTTCTACTGATATTTCCAGTCTGTTGACCACTCTAAAGGCTTCCTACAAACGCTCAATATAACCACATACCATGAACCAATTCCACTAAAACGCTAACTAAAATTTGAAAACATTCTTTTCCAATACTTCCTTTTCTAAAAGAAAATAGGAAATTTTGTTTACTTCGTTTATTTGTGAACGTTCCTAACAAATTAAAACAATCTCAACCATATTTTCATAGTATTTAGAGCTGACAATCCCATGTTGCGGGACATATCACGAGTCCCAACCATTTCCTCATGTAGCCTATGGCACAATTGCTCCATACAAACAAAAAAAAACTTGTTCCTACATTACGTACTTGTTCAAGAACCGTGACGTTTACATGGCATTGTGTCGCATTGATGCACCAAAGCTGTTCAATTGCGTTCATATTTATAATTATTTATGTAATTATTAACAAAAGTTTACCAACAGCTCCTGTGTAGGTACAGTCAGCGTCAATAATATCGGGACGACCAGACTGTTCAAAATGATCTAAACAACTATGAAAATGAAATATTAACTCAATGACACAAGGAATGTTTCAGAATGAAGACAGTACACGACAACTGTCATTCTGACATGAACTTTATCCAATTGAGATAAAGTTTAACTGTCTTAGTTGTTGAGATCATTTTGAATAGTCTGTTCGCCCCGATATTTTTGACGCTGACTGTACAATAAATCATAAGTAACGAATAACCGTGGACCTCAGACTAAATAAAAACTAAGACAGCGCTATCAACAGTGACGTTGTCAATATCGACATGAGGCTGGTTTCGTAAACATGTGTGCACATGTGTGCCTAGTTGTAGTCTGGTTTAAAGTGCTTGTGAGCGTGTATGCAAAGAGCGAGGTGTAGTTTTGTGCATGCTTCACTGTATTGTTCGCAGCGCTATGTCTTGGTTTTTTATTTGGTCTGAGCCTTACACAGTCGTCAATTACAGGTTAACCAGCATCTTTAGTGGTGCTGGAATGTCCAATGTTCACCTAATCTAATATACTGTGGGTGGTAAAATACGTCTCTGCTTACCCTTTGGGAATACAGTCGTGATGCTAATGTTTACTAAATAGGAAAACTCTCAATCTTCCTTGAAATATTTCAGCTATATATATATATATCTCAAAATTAGCGCTATAATTGTATACACTATACATACATACTATGTATATAGGGTTACTTGTAATCGACGTATTCCTTGCAGGACGTCATAGTAGGGTTAAAATGCCACAAATTAAGCCCAAATGTTCTAGCGATTTTTGTTGTTTTTTTTTTTTTTAACGTCTTGCAAGGAACGCGTCAAATTACTAGTAACCCTGTATATTTACTTTTTTTCTTTCGGATGGTATCCAAAATGATGGCAACGTTTCGGCTACATGAAGCCCGCTTACATCGCTACATTGATTACAAACTGTAGAAAGTGTTATCCATCATAGTTTTTATATACCTTTAAACTCTAGGGACCAGTATTTGAGCCACTGACAAATTATCCGACGAGGTTAGTGAATAATATATTTGGGATTCCCAAAATACATTTGGATTTTCAATGGATATTATGTGTTATTATTATAATCTTCTCCGTGCTTAGTTTACACACATAATTAGCGTATAATATTCTCACTGCTGGGACACAGGCCCCCTCTCAGTAAGAGGGAGTGGGCTGTAATACACCACGCGGGCCCATAAGTACGGGTTGGTAGAGATGTTACATGTCTTCGAATTATTTGGTTCTAGGACATGCCGGTTTCCTTACGATGTTTTCCTTCACCGTTTTGAGAGCAGTGGTGATGAAATAATTTACACAAAGTAAAGTGCCCGTCTGGGTTCAAACCTACGATCTACAAGTCGTAAGTCACGGCCGTTACCACTGGGTCACCACAGCTCTCTGTAATAAGTAATTGTTTGATCTCCATTAATTCTTCATTCCCTACAATTTTACTGCAACATTCCTATCAGGACAATAGTCCTTGCATCAAACAAGCAATGACTCTAACCAATGGTTAGTAACCATCACTAATTACGAGTATTAAGGAGATGACGTGCTTTACCACCAAGGGATGCTACTTTATTATAAATCGTCAATCTTCCATTCATCATAACCTACCACAGTTCATGGCTGGGCGTATAGGACAGATAAGGGGGCGTTCATTAATTACGTGAGGCGTTTAGGGGGGGAGGGGTTCCAGCCGAATCTCACCCAATCTCACGTGGGGCACAGGAGGGGTCACGGCAAATATCAAGTAATTTTTTTTTCTCTTGAATTATAAATGCGAGAAAACTGCTAATTGTTATAAAAACAAATTATGTTTATATTTAAATAAATCTAACGCAATTAAGCACAGATTAACTATTTATTACACTAAAAATACGCGTTTTGAAAAATCTTACGTGAGATTAGGGGGGGGAGGGAAGAGGTCGAGCCAAATCTCACGACATCTCACAAAGGGGGGTTGAAAAATCGCCAAAATCACCCCACGTATTAATTAACTCCCCCTAAGCACAACATTTAGAACACCAAACGCGTGAATTAATTGAACAAAATAACATAAGAAAAATATTCAGCTCTGTTGAGCTCCACACGAGACCTTGAAAAGAGAATAGCTTAACACAACATTTAGGAAGGCACTCAACTTAAATTATTGAAGTTCGTACAATTATTAAATTAAGTACTGTGTGTTCCTCTGAGCATGAAACAATTTACATACCACGTTAAATGTATCTTTTAGAACCAAACGTAATTTGGAAATGTGTGTAATGGAAATCTCACTTACGGAAGTTGTTACAAGTGTTTGCATTAATATTTCTTTCGAACTTAAAGATTTTCGTCCAAAATACATGTTAGTTCCATGTTGCGTCCTAAGGTTCTACTTACCCTTTATTCACCATAAACAACAATGATTTATAGTTTTCTATAAACTCTGTCAATCATCCATAATAATATTACTTACTAACATGACCTACTAGCTTTTTCCCGCGGCTTCACCCACGCGATTGTCAGAAAATATCCCATGGAAACAAACTACCAGGGTTAAAAGCAAGTACCCTATATGTTAATCCTGGTTATAAACTAGCAGTGTCCCAAATGTCATCCAAATCTGTTCAGCCGTTTTTGCGCCAGTCTGGAAAATCATCATCATCATCATTTCAGCCCGGAATCACTCACTGCTGGCTCATAGACAGGTAGACCATGACCTGGGTTAGAACATAGGATACTTTTTATTCCCAGTTGTATGTTCCCGTAGGATAATTCCTGACCTCCATGCGAGCGGAGCCGCGGGCAAAAGCTAGTCATCCATATTTATTTCAAGGGATATTGAGTTATTTATTATTATTATTTATATTTTTATTATGTCTTTTTTGTTATGTCTTTTTGTGGTGTACAATAAAGTATATATAAATAAATAAGGGATATTGAGTTCATCGAAAATACTGAAATAGTTGGCTCTATCTTTAATTTCAATTCCACTAAAATTATTTACTGCCATCGTTAATCGTTTTCTCTTTCGTGTATTGGTACTTGGAACCTAAAACAGGCTATTTAAATAAGTCCTCCACTCTACGGCACAGATTTTGAACAACGTTGTGAATTTTCATGTTCAACACGTGTGCTGCAGCGTATGATGCATACCTGCCCTTATACGACGTGTGACCGAGACCTATTTTCTCTAGGTTGCATTTAAAACCTAAGTATGTACTTGATGTTTGACTTATCCTGTCAATCTTCTGTGACTAAAATTCATTTCATTCTCCTGAAAGCTCATAAAGATTATAGGAACTTTCTTCTTCGTCAGTTGTCACCCTTGAGTCAAAAACTACAAGACTTGTTCTTAGTTATTAATAAACTGACTACACTTAAGCCCGTTTGCACCAGAAATCAATAAACTTGCCTAAAACATAGTGCTGATTCTTACAATCGTTTGAAGATGACAGAGACAGAATGATGTTTTTAGTGATTTGTGGTGCTAGCGGGCTTTAAGTGTCGTCAGTTTATAAGTATCTCCGTTCGAAAACGTATAGTTAGGTCAAACGCCTAGCCATTTCACTAAACGCCGCTAACGGCCTGATTGATATTCAGCCGATACGTCTAATACAATATTTAATTAACTGGCTGGCTAATGCTTAAGCCATTTATACAATAGGGCCATGCAATAAGGTATTTCGGTAGCTCATTCAGATATATTATTTCATTCTAATTTAAAATTACAGTGTAATAAGATAACGCACCGTCCTTGAGAAAAAACAATTTATTGTAACTTAACCTCAAAACACTTAAAAGTTGCAACAAAACAACAAGTTGCAAACGGTCGTTTTTGGTGAAGATTCAGAAGTTAACGTCGAAAACGGCCGTTTTTGGCGTTAACTGCCATAACTTCGAACCTAGGTGTAGTGTTGATTTTTTTAATACAAAAAATTCTACCTCATCTGATTTTAAAATGTGAGCATAGGAAATTTCAAAATGTTTTCCATATCTCCAGGCTTATTATTTTTTTTTTCTCATGATGGCGCTAGTTGGCAGCTCTAGTCGCCTTAAACCATTTGGATGCGACATAATTATATACCAACATAAATAACACCGCTAAAATCCAAATGCATGTGACTCACAAAAGATATAAAACTTTAAAGTAGTTAAGTAGGTACCTAGCTATTGTTTTTGTCATCTGGAGACAATAGTTTCAGTTGCGGTCGGTTCACTGACTAGCCACTCGGTTTACATATAATATATTATACATGACATACCTACCAGAAATAGTCCGATGAACAGCGCAGTAGCAAATCGTTTTATAATCCTTTATATTGTATCTTTTTATATATTCTGAAATAGTTTTTTAATAAATAAATACTCTAATATTAGGCCTTTACCTATGAAATTGCCGTTCTGCAGTACTGGCCAGTTCAAATCAAAATAATTTTTGTTTGGCTAAGAATTCTAATTTCAAATTAATTTTATTTTAAAAACATGGATTTTTTTTTCCAAAAGTAGTCATTTGTTTATTGATTAGTGTTACATTTTCATCGCATTTCAATCTTTTTCGTCATCATGGATACGTTAAAAATTCGAGTAATTATGGAATATGAGTACCGTCGTGGCAGCAACGCGGCACAAGCGGCACGCAACATCAACGACGTTTACGGAGCTAACACTACAAACCAACGCACCACTTGTTATTGGTTTGCTCGCTTCCGTTCTGGAAATTTCGACCTGAAAAATGAACCTCGCGGTCGTCCGAAGACTTTGGTCGACAATGACGAATTAAAGGCGATTGTGGAAGCTGATGATACACAATCTACGGCTGAATTAGCAGCAGCTTTCGACGTTAGCGTCAAAACAATATTGATCCATTTGCGTCAAATTGGCAAGGTAAAAAAGCTTGACAAATGGGTGCTCCACGAACTCAATGATCGCCAGCGCGAAGTACGCGTCGAGACGTGCCTTGCACTGCTCAACAGACACACAAATGAAGGAATTTTGAACCGCATTGTTACCTGCGATGAAAAATGGATTCTGTTTGATAACCGCAAGCGCTCAGCAAGATGGTTGGATCCTGGTTCAGCACCTAAACAATGCCCTAAACGAAAACTTACCCCTAGAAAAGTGATGGTCACTGTTTGGTGGTCTAGCGCCGGTTTGATTCATCACAGCTTCTTACCAAACGGGGTGAGCATTACTTCAGATGTGTACTGTGAAGAACTGAACACAATGATGGAGAAGCTGACACATCTCCAACCAGCATTGGTCAATCGCTCGTCTCCGCTGCTCCTGCACGACAACGCGCGACCTCATACTGCACAGCAGACGGTCTCCAAGTTGCAAGAACTGGGGTTGGAAGCTCTCCGTCATCCGCCCTACTCACCAGACCTTGCGCCTACAGACTACTACTTTTTCCAGAATTTGGATAACTTCTTGGCGGAAAAAAATTCAATACCCGAGAGGCAGTACAAAATGCCTTTGAAGAATTTGTCCAGCTGATTTCTTTAAGAAGGGCATCAATAAACTGCCACTGCGTTGGCAAAGATGCATTGATTGCATGGGTGATTACTTCGATTAATACAAATAAAAAATGCATGGAAAAATTCGGTTAAATTTTTTCATACAAAACGGCAATTCATAGGTAAAGACCTATTATAACAGCACACATTTATTTAACTACCTACTACATTTTTGTTAGTTTAGTATATTTACGCATATAAATGATGTGTTAAATCCCTGCAAATATTTTCGTTTGATGTCTGCGTACGATTAATTTTGAAATCTATATATATTATATATAACTATAAAGAGAAGTCCTGACTGACTTATTGACTGACTCATCAACGCCCAGCCCAAACCCATGGACCTAGAAAGCTGAAATTATGCACAGAGGTTCCCTTTATAATGTAGACAAGGAATAAGTAAGAAATTCCCGGTAGTACGTTCCCGTGGGATATTTTCCGACATCCACGCGGACGAAGCGGCTGGAAAAAGCTAGTTTCAAATATTTTGAGAATAAACAATCGAGTTTATTTAAGTATGGGACATCATACCGTTTCGTGATGGTACATAATACTACGCATAATCTCCGAGCTCGTATCGTTTGAGGCAAGCAAGCGTTTATTTAGGCCGAATGAACAACAGTATCGGTGAGGATATCCCTATTCCCGATATCCTTAACTTTAAGAGCATTTTCGACGAAAAACCAAGAAAACTTACTTGCCTGTACGGAACCTGAAAATTTCTATAAGTCTGTGAAGAAACTATATAAAAAAAACTACACTTGATTGACTTGATATTTAATTAAAAAATCCTCTCTTGAAAATGCCAATCGGTTTATTAAGGCCTTAGCTTTTGCCTGCGGCTTCGCTCGCGTTAATTTAGAATTTGACAAGACATTCGGGTTGTACTCTACTTGTAAAATATAATTCAATCATGGTTCGAAAGACACGTGGCGCTATCTATTATCATAAGAACGTTATTATTGTTTTCCTCGGGTCCATTTCTGTCCACCTGAAAACGTAGCTTATCACAATTTCAGGATGATCGGTTCAGTAGTTTAGGCGTGAAAAGGTAACAAACATACTTTCGCATAATAAAATAACAAAAATAAAAATTCTATGTTGAACAAAAAACACAGTATGACAATAACATTTAGTGCGATAATACCTACATTAGTAAAATACTGTGTCGTAGGAATTAACGCCCACCTCAGGAAAAGGACGATAGCGTTCTAGAATTTATACTAAACACAGGAGATAGATTACAAACTAGAATAATAGGTTAAAAATGTGAATATGTGTAGGTACAAGCGAATGTATTATGTGCGTGTGGGTGTTTGCATAGGTGTGTGAGTATGTGTGTGTGCGTGAGTGTGTCTTAATTTATGTGTAATGAGTCTATTTCGGAAGGAAGAGGTCGATATTGGAAACAAATCAGGGTTGACCAAGCTCTCCAGGTCTTCATAGGTGAGGGCTTGAAGCCAGTCGTCAGTGAGTTTTTTACAGTCCCTATAAGAACGAGAATGAATATGGAGTACACTGTTTACCTTATTGTGCAGCCTCGAACTAAAGAAATCGTATTGCCGCCGGACCACTTCAAGTTTCGCCGACACTATGCCACAAACTCTGTCCGATCTACACCCACGTCTACGCTCAATAGTGGCGTTAGGGTCGTAAGGCAACTCCGAGTGTTTCCGTAACATTGTGCATGTATCTTATTAGTTAGGATTCTAGAAATAGATGGATTACTGATCGTGGGTGCTGATGGGTTTGATCCCCGGGTCAGACAAAGTGTTGTTGGGTTTGTCCATTTCGAATTTATCAGTCGGATCAGTTTAAATTTTTTCCCCGATATATGGCAATCGGCTTAAACATAATTGAAGGAATGTGGGTGTAGTAGGTGTTCGTGGCTAAGTAATAACAGCCGCACGGGTCGATCCATCAGGTTAAGCTACGCTTGCCGCGGTTGGTCCGTGGATGGTTGACCATCTTTACATACCGAGACTCCTCCGTGCCTCGGAAAGCACGTTAAGCCGTTGGTTCCGGCTGTCATTCGTGGATCTTTGACAGTCGTTACGGATCGTCAGAAGCCCGAAAGTCTGACAACCAGTCTTAGCAAGGGGTATCGTATTACCCAGTTACTGGGTTGTGGAGGTCAGATAGTCGCATAGTCGCTCTATGTAAAATACTGATATTCAGCTGCATCCGGTTAGACTGGAAGCCGACCCCAACATAGTTGGGAAAAGGCTAGGCAGATTGGTTGTGGGTGTAGTAGGTGTGTAGGTACTTAACCCCTTTGCGTAACCCTTCAATTCAAGCGTGATATTATGTTATGTTAAAAATAGATGTTATATATATTCCATTAGTCCTGGATTTTCCACTTCCAAACGTGTGTATCCTGAAATAATGTACCGTTCATTTATAAAGTTTTCGTGGATGTGTGATTAAATAACATTGATGAATATACCAAAGTTCCCTAACTGTTACGAGTATGTCAGCGAAGCGACTGACTGAGGTGTGGCGCCTTGTTGATTGATAAGCTTATTTATTTTGGGATAAAAGTTATGATAAAATCTCTTAAGAATATGGAGAGTTCTCTGAACCCGAAATCGCAATATACTCGTATTTAGAAAAACGCTAAGAGTAATTAGACTAATTCTATGGAAAAACGGATATAAATTAGTTATCTTTTGGAATTTGGAAAGTTCTTGTAAATATTGATCGCATTTCCTATCGTGCAATATTAGAGTAAGATGGTTTTTTATTGGAAAACCTTTGGACACTAAGAAAGTCCTTGTAGTAGCAGAAGGAGCTGCAGAATAATATGTTGTAGTTATATATAACATTTTTAGCAGCAAATCTTAAAGTGCGATAAAAACATAAAACATCACCAGACTATTTCGCTATTTCATATTACTGGTTCACGTTACCAGTTTACCATCCTTACGGGTAAGGTACATCTGGAATGATAGCCAACTTACCAGCTTGGTAAGTATGTGCTGGCTTCCCTCGAGGCGACTGACCCCCAGTATGTCAAGTCGCGCGTCTCAGATAGATCCTGCAATAGACGACCGATTTGTCATGTAATTGCCAACTCGTGTGGTCAAGGAAACCCAAACAGAACGCTGTGAACAATACGGTGAAACATGTGCAAAACTACACCTATCTCTGTGCATATAGAATAGAATAGAATAGAATACTCTTTATTATGCACACCATTTAAATTACAGGTTACAATGTACGTGTGTGTATGTTATGTGTGTGTGTATGGTGTATTACATATACACTGACACGCACTGAGATGTAGTTTAATTGTAGATTTGGTGTTTATTAAAATGTATGTTTACGAAACCCGAAACGTGCGGCCTCACGTCACTGTTGACAGCGCGCGCTGTCTTGGTTTTTTATTTAGTTTGTGGATCCAGGTAAGACAGCGTCAGGTTTTTCAGTGACTGAAGTAGTCGGTTCTTTTTCAACCTGCAAAGATCGAAATCAGTTCGTCAAATTCGAATTCTTCTTCGTGAGAAGTATCATGTTATTTTATTTCCACTGAATATTTTTCGATTGGTCGAAAGAAAAACATTTGATTAAAGATTGAACCATCGCCGTCGGCTGCTCGTCTTCCCACGCGTCGGGAGCCTCTATCAACAATGTTTGTTTGTGGGCGACGGCTTGACATCTGGTAATCAATCTATTACTGTTCGAGCCTAGCAAAAACACTTTGATGGTATTACACGATACGTTCGCCTGTCATCCTTAGATTTCGATAGTATTGTTGTCACACAGCTGAAATACTCCCGTATGAGGTCCTAGATGATTCTTATCATCTAAATCCAGGCCTCTGCCTATCGGCTGGAAAGGAAATGGGAGCTTTGGGAACGTTCTAATCTGTACCTATTGATATCTGAGCATTGATATGTGTCAATGCTATTTTACCTATTATGCTATTTGCTTTTTTACCTACAGTCATAAACTCACGCCTCCTTCCCATGGGGGTAGACAGAAACTACAAAACGCCACCTGCTAAGATACATTTGCTTATTTATGTCCCCTTGTATGATCATTCCTTTCGTTATAACCCTTCTAGAGTATTTGTGAGTACTTCCAACGTAGACTTACCCGTATTTCGAATTTTCTACTTTTTAACCGACGAAAAAATAAGGAGGAGGTTCTCAATTCGACATGTATGTTTTATTTTTATTTATTTTTTTTATGTATGACCACGCATAACTTTTTACAGAGTCGTCCGATTTGAAAAAAAATTATTCGAGAGGGTATATATCAAAGTTGGTCCCATATAAAATTGAATAACTTTGCTTGGGTAGTTTTTGAGTTAGCTTAAATAATATGTATTTTTTCCCCACTTTTATATGGATGATGTTCTAGTTTGTTTTGCAGATAGTGGTATTAAAATTTGTGTGGGGTAGGCACCACAACTAAAAAGTGAAAAATAAAAACTTTTTTTACAAAAAATACAACCGACTTCCAAAAACAACACTACAAAGTGAAAAATAACTTTAATTTCGGAAGTCGGTGGCAAAAAAACGAAAATACATTTAACCAGACACCGACTTCCGAAATTAAACTTATTTTTTACTTTGTAGTGTTGTTTTTGGAAGTCAGTTGTATTTTTTTTGTAAAATCGTTTTTATTTTACTCTTTCCGATATGTAACCAACATTATATCTGACCGTTTACCGTTGACAAGTTTTCCACACACATACTATACAAGCATGCATCTCGTACATTCACTAACTAATCACACAATGGCTATGTGCATCAGTCGTACGTAATGCACGATTAACAATGTACTGACCCGCACTGAGCTGGTTACTTACACACGCCGTTAAACCCACTTCATTATACCGAGCCGGTTAGTTAACTAACTATGTAGTTAATCTATAATTGTTTCGATAGCATACCAAAGGATATGTTTTGTGCTCCGCTAATGTTCGGTTCATAGAAACAAAATCGAATCCTTTCGCTTACCAACGGTAGCATTTTTTATTGCCAAACTGGGCATATAAACAGATTCGTAAGCTAATTTTATTTGTGATAGCTACTTCCATAAGGGAGGGTCTACTGTGCAAAGGTCTTTGCTTCATTATTGGTAAAAGATACAAGAGTCTGATTTTTGACCAGTATTGGTCCGTAAAATATAGGAATCGGCCATAAGTTATAAAAGTGAGTAGGTTAGGAAAGATGCCAATTTGATAGATGGTAATGTAGCTAAAAAATACATTGAGCAACAAATGATTAAATTTAGGTAAATCTGTTTATAAAAGAGACCCATATTCTTTCATATAACAGCTATCTAAGCTGCACTGGCAAAGCACATAAGGAAGGAAGCTTATACTATGATAATGATGAAGATGTCATCTGAGCTCCCAAAGACTTTGTTTTTAATTAAGCGGTATGAGAGTAGATCTACCACGTACTAGCTTGACAATAGAAGATATAATGTCTAGACAGAAGATATGGGACACGTTTTACAAGATTGCGTGAAAAGTGGTTAATCATTGGTAGTTGCTGAAAAACAACATGTCATTTATCCAGATAGGTAAGTTCATATCCAAAGGTGCTAATTTACTATGCCCTTTTTCGAATTTACACGTAGAATACGTCAAGTAAAACGGGTAGTGATAGATGCGGTAAGTTCAAGATAATGTCTTATGCAAATACCAACCAGTTATCGTGACTTTGTTGACTCGATGATTACTCGAATCACGTGTGGTACGATTGCTCATCGATTACGATTACAACAAAAATATCCATATTCGCGAATGGAGTGCAGTGGTCAATGGATGAATCATTGTTTTTTTTCCCCTTTCGAGTACTTATGCGTCATGTATGGTTTTACCATATTCATGCCACAGGTTAGGGTTTACGGTCAATACTGTTGTCAATGTTATCACAATAGGGATAATGCCTGGGTCAAAAAATAGAAATTATAATAGGTCTTTACCTATGAAATTGCCGTTTTGTATGAAAAAATTTAAACGAATTTTTTTCATGCATTTTTTATTTGTATTAATCGAAGTAATCACCCATGCAATCAATGCATCTTTGCCAACGCAGTGGCAGTTTATTGATGCCCTTCTTAAAGAAATCAGCTGGACGGGAGGCAACAAATTCTTCAAAGGCATTTTGTACTGCCTCTCGGGTATTGAATTTTTTTCCCGCCAAGAAGTTATTCAAATTCTGGAAAAAGTAGTAGTCTGTAGGCGCAAGGTCTGGTGAGTAGGGCGGATGACGGAGAGCTTCCAACCCCAGTTCTTGCAACTTGGAGACCGTCTGCTGTGCAGTATGAGGTCGCGCGTTGTCGTGCAGGAGCAGCGGAGACGAGCGATTGACCAATGCTGGTTGGAGATGTGCCAGCTTCTCCATCATTGTGTTCAATTCTTCACAGTACACATCTGAAGTAATGCTCACCCCGTTTGGTAAGAAGCTGTGATGAATCACACCGGCGCTAGACCACCAAACAGTGACCATCACTTTTCTAGGGGTAAGTTTTCGTTTAGGGCATTGTTTAGGTGCTGAACCAGGATCCAACCAACTTACTGAGCGCTTGCGGTTATCAAACAGAATCCATTTTTCATCGCAAGTAACAATGCGGTTCAAAATTCCTTCATTTGTGTGTCTGTTGAGCAGTGCAAGGCACGTCTCGACGCGTACTTCGCGCTGGCGATCATTGAGTTCGTGGGGAACCCATTTGTCAAGCTTTTTTACCTTGCCAATTTGACGCAAATGGACCAATATTGTTTTGACGCTAACGTCGAAAGCTGCTGCTAATTCAGCCGTAGATTGTGTATCATCAGCTTCCACAATCGCCTTTAATTCGTCATTGTCGACCAAAGTCTTCGGACGACCGCGAGGTTCATTTTTCAGGTCGAAATTTCCAGAACGGAAGCGAGCAAACCAATAACAAGTGGTGCGTTGGTTTGTAGTGTTAGCTCCGTAAACGTCGTTGATGTTGCGTGCTGCTTGTGCCGCGTTGCTGCCACGACGGTACTCATATTCCATAATTACTCGAATTTTTAACGTACCCATGATGACGAAAAAGATTGAAATGCGATGAAAATGTAACACTAATCAATAAACAAATGACTACTTTTGGAAAAAAAAAATCCATGTTTTTAAAATAAAATTAATTCGAAATTAGAATTCTTAGCCAAACAAAAATTATTTTGATTTGAAATGGCCAGTACTGCAGAACGGCAATTTCATAGGTAAAGACCTAATATTTAGTCCGTCAGTCAGATAATAAAAAAATATTAGATACGTATTTTTTGTTTTATCATATTAATAAAAAATTACTTAGATAACACCCATTAAAGTTGGGGAGTGGGGGCTCGATACGTCACTTCTACGTATAAAATCTAGCTAGGCGTGACGCCATGCCATATTCTTACTCAATGTATAACCGTAATCTTTTGATTACGTAAAAAAATTAAAAAAACGTGTCCATTATTTTTTAATTCTGTAGACGGTCAGAAAAAAAAATTTTAGTCATCATCCCTATTGAATAGGTATAAGGTAGGCAGGTATCTGGTATACTATTCAGTTTTGAATATGAAATTAGTTAGGTTGACCTCTTCCAAAATGTTATTATGCTGCCAAATGTTAATAATATTTGAATATGACACATAATAAATCATATCATATTTTGTTATTATATTAGTTTTTACTCATATTGTGATCATTTACTTGGTGGTGGTATTGTATCACCACCAAAGTAAATTGATTTCCCGGTTTCCGATTTTATTTCTTGAATACAAAATAAGAAGACTGTTACAACCATAGATATATGAAAGAAGTTGTTTTTTATATTTCTATGGTTACAACGTAACTTTCTCAGCTTAGCCGACTTCTTAAGACTATAGGTAGGTGTAAACAAGTTTTTTTTTTTGCTTAGAGGAATCAGTGCAAATCCATATTTGTTACGCTAGTGAGCGGTTTAACTTTGTAACGGATGAGTTAACTTCGAGTTAGTGATGTTCAAAGGTAGGTATTCGAATTATTCTTTGATCGTGTGTTGAAGCGATGACCTAGTGATTTTCATGAGTTTTCGTTTGGTTAAATTGGATGCAATTGTTTTAATTAAAGTGATAGGGGCTGCACTTTTTGCATATTGTCATTTCCTACCAATTTTTAACTGGTTTAAGATTGTACGCATAATACACGTTACAGTGATGTTTGTATTGTTTGCAGATATGTAAATAGATACTAGCGTGTATGCTGTTTACATCTTTTGTTTTCATCTAGTTTAATTTTTTTTTTTATTTCTCGTTTTACTATTATGATTTAATCTTTGAAAGAGTAACTAGAGCCTCTTTATCTGTTTTTTATCTCCCTGTATGTTACTGGTTTTTTACAGTTCAGCATTAGATTGAAACGTCGATCGTTCCAATCTGTTAAATATACATAGGTATAGACCACATCAGAAAATATATTTATATAAGGTTCGGTATACTGACCAAAAGAAAATCAAAGCGCAGCCTAATATAATCACAAAATAAGTGTAATTCCCTCCAATAAAACCGAAATAGTGTAGCGACAGAGAACGCTTCATGAACTGTACTTAAATCTAGGAGACATTTAGCATAATTCTAATAGTATTGACTGGACTAGCCACTGAACAGGGGCTGCAGTCTCGACGTAGATAGCAATCGCTTTACGACCCAATTCAACGTATTCCACATTGGGCACCCGATTAAACGGCACCAGAGTGAATGGCACCTGAGGTATTCCACATAAGGCAACTATCGATATTTTTTACTGGTGCCATTAGTGGAATAATTTAGTATTTAAAATTTTATTCCACAAATGGCACCTACGGATCAGTAGGTACTAGTGTTAGGACGTTAATTTTTTTAGGACGTCAAAATTAAAAATTCGATTGAAATCAATAGAGTTTAATAACATGATAAAGATATTTTACTTTTCTTTTTTTTTTACGCTCTCACTAATCATACTATATTTTATTATCATGTTATTAAACTCTACTGATTTTAATCGAATTTTTAATTTTGAAGTCCTAACAAAATAAACGCCCTAACATCTACACCTACTTTTCATTTTGATATTTTCCATCAGTAGGTGTAGTACTAGGTGGTCCTAGTACTACACCTACTTATGAAATATATCAATAGGTAACGTATGTCTGCCTCAGATGCCATTCACTCAGGTGCCGTTTAAGCGGGTAAAAGCGCGTCAATTACAAAGTAAAGAATAACTAAATGTAAGTACGCTCCTGCGCACTGAAATATCTGTGATCCCTTTTCATGAGAAAACGTACGTACGACTTGTTTCGTCTCGAAGTAATTTTTCGAGAAATGTTTGTCAGAACGTGCGGATGACATAGAACGTG
This sequence comes from Cosmia pyralina, assembly GCA_946251885.1. Classification (NCBI taxonomy): domain Eukaryota; kingdom Metazoa; phylum Arthropoda; class Insecta; order Lepidoptera; family Noctuidae; genus Cosmia; species Cosmia pyralina. Next base: position 17,331,153 of record OX276355.1, read on the forward strand.
AGGCACGACCGCATTCCACATTTCAGTTTATGTCTAAGATCGACGATCTATTATTAAATGTTTTAGCCTTTCAGCACTTTTATATGTCGGATCCGGTCAATAGTACGGACGCGTAACGAATCGCAGGCGCGCCACAGGCGACATCACGTGAGGTGCCCACGCCTACAGCGCGCTTCTACAGAGTCGTGATGTTTTAAACTCATGGCGAAGAGGACAGTCTAGTGTCGGAACGCATCGGGGCGACATCGGGGTTGGTACGCCACGGAACTGTATTCGATTCGTTGTGCTTAGTGATTGTGTTAGATTGTGATTTTAAACACCGTGTATGGCACTCAGTGTGTTTTCATTGCACGAAACCCATCTTCTGCCCACGTGTCTGTCTAAATCTAACTGAGTAAATCTTGACTTTCCGACATATACAAAACTGGATTCAGACTCTCTTAAAGTTCAAAACGTCTTTTATTTTACAATCTAAAGATGATAACTAAAAGATGAAGTTACACAACATTTTGACTCAATTCTACGAAAGATACCTGACAACAGTATCTATCAGAACTACTACCCGTCACCACTCAACTAATACATAACGTTTTCACGTCACTTAATTCCCTCATTTACGATGCCGATGCCATTCCACGACAATCACCATACATATTAACCACAACTACTAAAACATACCGCAGGATTGTCACCCTTACAGCAGCAGTCATAAGTTCTACAATGCCATGAAAACTATTTCCCGGAATGTGTCGAGTATTTGTAAGAACGATAGTACAAATTGCATAAGAGTAGCTGAGACATTGCAATTTTGACCTTGGTGCACTTGAAATAAAGGTTATGAGAATCGCTTTTCTTGTTAAAGTATGTTGTCATGAGCACTATCTAATGGTTTGTTGCAAGATATATGTTGGGTTAAAAAGCGTGGAAACGGAGCAAAGGAAAGGTATCGATCTGTCAAGTTTATAGCAATAAGTCAGGAAAGAGAAAATTTATTAAAGACTGATTGATGGAATAGAGCTACTTTATTTTCACATTCGTCTTGGTGCGGTTATTCTTTTGTATCATTATGAACTGCTAATCTATAATTTTATTATATTATAGAGGTAAAGTTTGTGAGTTTGTGAGTCTCCAACTCATGTGTATTAACAATTTGTTTAAATGCAAACATTAATAAACATTTTTATTTTTTATTATTGTTTATAACCAAACTTCCAAACTAATATTTTTTCGATTCTGCTTCCATACGGGCTAGTTAATGGCGACAAAATTGAAATATTTTTATTTATGAATGTACACCGTCAAACAGACAAGTAATCACCAAACTACGTTTGTATGGAAGAATGAGCGACTAGCGTGCCCTTAGTCATCCTTTTACGTTTAATATATGCATAATTACATGAGACATTAGGGCCTGTTTCACGATCTACGATAACATTTCTATTAACTTACTTAGCAGATAATTTCATACAAATTCTGTTCCATTTTTAGGGTTCCGTACCTCAAAAGGAAAAAACGGAACCCTTATAGGATCACTCGTGTGTCTGTCTGTCCGTCTGTCTGTCTGTCTGTCTGTCTGTCACAGCCAATTTGCTCCGAATCTAATGGACCGATTAAGTTGAAATTTGGTACACATATGAATTTCTGTGACCCAAACACGGACGGGTAAAGTAAATAAATGAATTTTGAAATATAGAGGTCACTTTTGGAGTGCAAATAAGAAAATAAAAATAAAAAGTTTTGGAAACTACACCATGAAAAAGAAAGGGCTTACTTACTAGGAGGGTCTTAAATATATTTTTTTTTTATAATTTTAAAATAAATTATTTTAAAGTTATATAAGAAAATAGACGAAAATTGACCATTCCCCTTTATCTCCGAAACTACTGAGCCTAAAATTTTGAAAAAAATACAGAAAATAGATCTTACCTGTAAATTACAGGAAAACCTTTAAGAAGTCTGTGGTCTTAAAATAACATGGTAAATCTATCAATATTGTGAGTACAAACTTACATTTACAGTTGGAATGTATGGGAGAACATGTTTTTCAACTACAATGTTAAGTTTGTTCTTAAGATAAATTCATCCCAACTCGGAACCCTTCATTGTGCGTGGTCCGACACGCACTTGGCCGGTTTTTAATTTATTCGGTAAGTAGTGGCTATTCGGACATCGTGAAATAGGCCCTCAGTCTTCTTCTCTTTGGTGAAGCTGACTTTAAATTACATCATAGGTTCTGACTATATTTAATTTTATTATCTTATCGTTATACAAATATTCACTTACTACGCAAAGCTATCTAAATATTTCATTAAATAATGTATGTAATTATCTTATTTAAACACAACAAACTAATTGTTTTACTTAATAGAGGATTAATAACAAGCTATAATTGCATCTGTTAGTATACAATGACCTGGAATAGGAACATAGGATACTTTTTATCCCGGAAGTACGTTCCCGTGGGATATTTACCGACATCCACGCGGGCGAAGCCGAGGTCAAAAGTAGTTTATTTACATACAAAATATCCTGAAAGCCTATTTAAAAGTGAAAACCACTGGTTGATAGAAAACAACTATTAGAGTGCTGACCTTTTCGGGTTTTTTAATAAAGGTTGATACCTAAGTATATAATATTAATTTGAGCACTCACTCTGTGCTGTACCGATGAAGCTTTTATGCAAATTAATGTTTATTTTAGTCATTTGGTAAAAACCTGTTAAAGCAGATCATTCAGTTTTAGTAAACGTCAACTTTATCTACTTACTAGCTTTTGCCAGCGCCTTCGCCCGCGTGTATGTCGGAAATCATCCCACGGGAACTTTCTACCGGGATGAAAAGTATCCTATGTCTTAATCCAGGTTGTAAACTATTTGTATACCAAATTTCATCCAAATCCGTTCAGCCGTTTTTGCGTGATTGAGTAACAAACATCCAAACATACAAACTTTCACATTTATAATATTAGTAGGATTAAAATAGTTTGTAGACAATAGTGCTAATCTTTTTGTTAACCAAATAAGGCTCACTTTCACCACACATCACTAAACGCGTTTAACACTAAACACAGTTAAAACATCGTTCTGTCTCTGTCATCTTCAAACGATTGAAAGAAACGGGGCGGTGTTTTAAATTCGTTTAGTTCATTGTCTAGAACTCATTGAGTAGAGTACAAATATATTTTTTATTTTTTTTTATCTGCGAAAATTAAGAAAAAGGAGGCCGGAAAATATGATAAATTTAGGCCATTTTAGGCCAGTTAGGAATTTTAAACTTTTGTTTAACATGTATAATATACTGTATTTAATCAACAAATACTAAAAACGCCGATTCATAAGGTATTTTGTTTAAATATGGGCGATTTTATACAACTGCAAAAAATAACCTCGTAATTCACAGTATCATTATGAAATAAAAAGTTATCTTTGCGATTATTAAATAATACGGAACCTTTCGTGTGCGAGTCCGACTCGCACTTGGCCGGTTTTTTTTATCATACTTCTCTATTATAGTCGTCATCGCGGCAGTCACCCCGTTTCTAGCCATGTCATCTTTCACACAGTCCATCCATCGTTTCTTTGGTCTTCCCCTACTCTTATAGCCATCGACGTTCATAATTAAAACTTCCCTCACGACATTTTCCTCATTCCTCCGCATCACATGCCCATACCATGACAACCGATTAGCCGCTGCTAGCCCGATTAGGAATAATGTTCAGCGCCAAGACTATCGTTCAATCAATCAAAAGAAAGACAATCAAATAAATACGAGTACCACATTATCATCTCATAACATAAACTCGAGAAATCGAATCAATTGTAATATGAGTAATGGATATAGCCAGGCTAAGTTCTCGATTCTCGATTTAGGTTAATCGCGATGCTATACGTATCGATTTGAGGGCGATTATATCTCCTTGTATTGTGCGGGAACGACTGGTTGATGTATGATCGAGACATAGTTTAAGGACATATTTGGTATCTTGACCTGGTTTTCTGTTGTTCATTTATAATAGTGAATGGTGGAAGAGCTCGTGGCTGTAATGATAACAGTCGTACGGGTCGATCGATACGCTTGCCGCGGTCAGTTCGTGGATGGGTGACCATCCACTACATACCGAGACCACTCCGCGCCTCGGAAAGCACGTTAAGTCATTGATCCGGCCGTCATTCGTAGATCGATGAACGTCGTTACGGGTACTCAGAAGCCTGGAGTCTGACAACCAGACTTACCAAGGGGTCATGGTTTCCATTACCTACGCATACCGAATGCTACGAATAAGTACATTGTTAACTAGAATTCATCAAAGAATTCGTGGTATCATTTAATGTCATATCGTCATCGTCACTTAGTATATTAGAAGTCATTAAACGGCCTGCCAATAAAACCACAATCATGAATAATCAAGCAATCTGCCTAGCCTTTTCCCATATATGTTGGTGTCGGCTTCCAGTCTAACCGGATGCAGCTGAGTACCAGTATTTTACATGGAGCGACTGCCTATCTGACCTCCACAACCCAGTAACTGGATAATACGATACCCCTGCTTGGTAAGACTGTTGTCAGACTTTCAGGCTTCTGACGAAAAAAAAAAATTATGTTCGAGAATAATAAAATAAGTACCGTATATTTATCATACCTCATACATAATTTACACTTACATACATAATATTGTTAAAAAGTTACTGATGGGAACTTCATAAATGTGTCACCCAAATCGACATCGGGGCATATTATTATACGTAATCTTTGGAAGGTTACATGGGAGCCATCATCATAAATTCTCTCATAACCTTAAAAGTCCTATCATCCCTATACACCTGCAATAAACATACATTTGCTACCCCTTCAACATTTTACTGTCCTTGTATATACGTAATATTATTATAGGTACATATAGGATATTTAACTTATCTCGTTGTCCTAATAGAGTCAAACAAAATACATATGTACATCTTGAAAATATCTATATCTATCTTAAAACTGAACAGTTATTTGTTTGGTTGTATGTTTGAACGCACTAATCTCTGGAACTACCAGTCGGAGTTGAAAAATTGTTTTTGCATTTGATAGCCCAATTTTTGATCCTTATGAGCGAATGAAAAACGAAGTAATAGCGCGGGTAGGCGATGCGATGCGACAGTGACGGGGTGCGTCGCGGGAACAAGAAATAACACGCGGACGAAGTCGCGAAGAAGCTGGTCCTTTCATAAAATAGAAAAGATAATAGCAACAACGGAAAATGACCAGAGTCTTGGGTATATTTGCCGAACTTTTTGGAGTGACATCCCTTGGGTATCGAAGGGATCTCGTAAGACTCGTAACCTCTTTGCGAATGAAATTCGGTCAAGGAAAAACTAGTTCGGTGGTAATGTGAATCTTGTTTTTTTGATCTTCCGAGTTGTTTTGACTTGTTATCATCGGTTCCCGAACTTTGAAGAGGTTGAGTGACATTGAGTGAATACACAAAAACATTAGGTACACTACTTCTGGAGCAGTCGGGTAAAAACATAATAATTATGGTCGAGTTGTAATTAATGAAGACCTGAAAAAAAAATTTACAATATAACTGACCTTTCATATTTACTGTTTTCTTTTAATAATTAGTTATTTGCTTAATAACTAGTAGGTAAGTATTATAAACTTGATTAAGATTAAAAATACCTACTAAAGTTGTCAAAAAATAAGAGGCCCGTTTTGACATGAGGGTGTCCCTCTTTGTCCCGCTATGTTTGTCTCTCTTTGGCATATGAAACGATATGGGCTGTCAAAAGGGACCTATTATTTTGTGACGAGTATAGGTACATATAACTTTAACTTTTATAGTCAACTTATTGCGATTATTCCCGATGTCCACCACTTGTCTGGCCACCACTGGGGGACAGCGAGACAACTTTAAAACATTATTCTCGTTGTCCACCACTGGGGGACAGCGTCACAATTTTGTAAAGTATTTCCATTCGCCACCACTGGTGGACAGCGACACGGATTTTTTAACATTCTCTATGGCCGCCGTTGGGGGACAATGGCACAACTCTTTTGATCCAATTCCCACTGGCCATCAATTTAAATTATTTTATCTAGAGACCATTTGGTTTTATGCTGAAATTACTTTTATCCAATTCTAATGCTTACGTAATAATAATGACATAATATTTCTTTCCTTGTATAATATAGTTAATTTAATTAATTATAGGTACTTAATTCATTAAAATTAAATTTTATTTTCTTGCTAATGCTTATTATTATTAGCTATACTTATTATTATTACAAACGAAAAAAAAAAGTATGTTTACAGCGATCAATTTATTCAAGAAACCCAAATGGAACTTGTAAACGGCCAAATATCTGTAGGCCAATTTCTAGAAATTATGAGAAACTAATAAGTAGTTATTGTTTTTTGTTTAACTATGTGGTGTTTAAGACTTTTGAGTAGTACCTACATTATGTTTAATTCAAGAAACCCAAACAGAACTTGTAAAGGCCAATTTCTAGATATTGTGATAAATTATTATTGTCTTTTTGTGTGTGTCTACATATGTGATTTTTAAAACTGTTGATTAGTTTATAATATTTAATTTTTATTCCTCCGTCGAGGAATAGGATAATAAAACTGTGATTATGATTGTAATGTTCTAGTCGATTTTAAAAATTGTAACCTATCAACCAGCTGTGGAAATTATGTCGGTTAATTACCCACTTCAATAAAAAATAAGCGATCAAAGCTATACTACGAGTAAGTAGTAGGATCATTTTTTAATACTTGAGTGAAACATTTAATAAAAGTTGATTCAAGAATATGACTATTATTTACCTACCATATAATTTAGAAATATTTAAATTAGTCTCACCCTTAGCCCTGCTAAAAATCAAATCCGTAAGTATATTAAGCTATCTTTTACCGGTCTCTAGATTAAATAATTTAAATTGATGGCCAGTGGGAATTGGATCAAAATAGTTGTGCCATTGTCCCCCAACGGCGGCCATAGGGAATGTTAAAAAATCCGTGTCGCTGTCCACCAGTGGTGGCGAATGGAAATACTTTACAAAATTGTGACGCTGTCCCCCAGTGGTGGACAACGAGAATAATGTTTTAAAGTTGTCTCGCTGTCCCCCAGTGGTGGCCAGACAAGTGGTGGACATCGGGAATAATCGACTTATTGGCATACAGCGTGGCAATGCTGCGAGCACACTTTTCCTGTTGACAGCGATGCGGACGAATGCCTTATGATTATTTTCTCTCCTTTTTTATTTAGTTATATATTATTTGTCTTTGGCTTATCTCGGGACCCTGGGGTCCCGGACCTTTGGAAGGCGTACGAGGGGCCGAAGCCAACTCGCAGAGGCCCCTTAGAAAATTTCAAATGACGAGGAGGCACCAGCCGACGATTATCCCTGTATGCACTATGCAAGTGCACCCAAGGACAACCCCCGGTTGGTGCAGGACTATTGCAGAACATGGAAACAAAACACATTGGGCTTATGGGTTTGGGTGGCTACATGGATTGGGTACCTTGAACTATGGAAGAACTATGTCCCCTACCTGACCAATGTTATATAATATACACAGATAAATTGGCAGGGGGTGACTTGCACACACAATAATGGGCCCCCGGAAACGGTCGCTAGCACATAGTGACGTAGCGACAAGGGGCAACATGTCCTGAGGTGCTTGAGGAGTGGAGAGGTATTCCACGGCTCTCAGAACAATCCCAGAGCCCGGAAGATGGTCAAGATCCCTACAAGCACTTACTGGAATACTTCCTTCCTCCGAGCACGTTTCCTCTTGCGAATCTCCACTCAAGCCGGCCAATAAAGGCAAGAATGAGGTGGGAGCTCTGTTCCCGTCAGTGTTCACTCCAGCCGGCCAATAAAGGCAAGCCAGAGGTGAAGAACAAGACTTCTCCCGGGAAATAGGGTCCGTGGGATCGCTACTGCCCAACAGCTCGCCACATGCTGCCCTGCGGGTTCACGTATCTCTCTTGGTCTGGCTCCTCACCCTAGACCTGTTTCGGCAAAGTAAACTCCATCGGCACAGACCCAGAGTTCGGAGCGCGCAAGCCCCACCACGACGTCAACGTAGAGATACGGCGGTGGGGATATATTATTATTATTATTATTACTTATTATTTTAAGGGCCTGTTTCACCACTTACAATTAAGTTCCTACTAACTTACTAGGCAGATAATTTCATACAAACTCTGTTCCATTTTTGAATTTATTCGGTAAGTAGAGGCTATTCGGACATCGTGAAATACCTAGGCCCTTAGTCTGTTAGTTTTTAAATGATGTAAATTATTATTATCTTTGAAATTTAAATAAATAACTTGTGCTCACATTCTCCTGTTATGGTCACGAAACTTAAACCAATACGTAATATTAACTTAAACCAGTCTCAACTTCTCAAGTTAAACATGCAAATCGTTTACGTCAGTTTCTCAATGATGGTGTGATTCAGTTTGCTGACTCAGGCGCATTCTCTCGTCTCAGGTAGCGGCCATTATAGAGTCAGTGAGTCATCGGCAACTCGTCACTTCGACACTTTTGTCCATTATTAATTATCTTATTTTATGGCTTTGTTAAGAATTAAGATTATTTATCATTGGTATTGGTAACTTTACGCTATTTTGATACTTACTAACACATTTTTAAAATGTAACAATTTTTTTAGGCACATTAATTTATTCACTGGCAGATTTCATGCCTCTTCTGCCAGTCAAAAGCGCCAGGGTAAAAATCTCATGATTTCATGAAATAGTCATTCAACAGAGTAATTTGAACTTGAGTTGTATTGTTGATTTTAATTATTGTATTTTTGTAAATACATCTATGTTACGGTCGCGTATCATATTTTTTAACCGACTTCAAAAAGGTGGAGGTTATCAATTCGTCGGATCTGATGAAGAACTTCTGAGATAGGTAACGGAACTCCTCAATAAATGATAGCAAATGGACTGGGATTGCTGAAATCTCATGTCTGTTTGTTGTTCACACCAGTTCATAACATAACATCACGCCAGTACGCTGTGAAGGGGTAAGCACATGTGAACCACTAAAAAGTGAAAAATAAAAACTTTTTTACAAAAAAATACAACCGACTTCCAAAAACAACACTACAAAGTGAAAAATAACTTTAATTTCGGAAGTCGGTGGCAAAAACGAAAATACATTTAATCAGACACCGACTTCCGAAATTAAAGTTATTTTTCACTTTGTAGTGTTGTTTTTGGAAGTCGGTTGTATTTTTTTGTAAAAAAGTTTTTATAAATATGCAACCTGACAATGACATGCGGATTTAAAAAAAACATCAGAAAATTTGAATTTCGCGGGCTACTTTAGCGCATCCCCCTAACCCGTCAAACGAACCCCATAGGTTCACAACTCCTACTGTAAGCCCGTCGCGATTGGATGATGGTATTTTACGTTTATTTAATTATGATATACCTACCTATATATTACATATTAATTTCCAAGATCACATTTTTGTGACCATAATGTAATTTGTAGCAAGGTTTAAATAAATTTTATTATTTATTATTATTATTTATTTATAATGTAACATTATTTATTTTTTTTACAATAAAAACCGAACCCATAATAGGTAGACTTGCTGCTATTCAATCAGCTTTAATATAGACCATACATAGTATGTAATAGTATTTTTTTTCTAGTCATTGATTCTCAAGATCACTTTTTGCCACCATAATGTGACAATTTTTTTACAATAAAACTATACTACTATACTTGGAATATTAATTGTGCGGTACCTAACTACGTACACAGTTGGCATCTTACATCCTATGACGGAAACACTTTCAAATATTTTAAGGTATGACTCATCCAAACTTTCCGGATACGGTACTTACACCTACCAACAGAACCTCTTGCGCATTGTGTATGTATGGACCTACCCTACAATTACTCATACTAGTGCCTTACCGCAAATTAAATATTAATATTTAAATCTAAGTATTAATGTTCGTTGAAGTGGGTAGGTACCTACACTTGTTTTATAATAAATAATATTCATAATTTCAGTGTTGGTAAGTACATACGTATTAATTATACAGGGTGTCCAAGAACCTGGCGTCCAACTGGATTCCCACGATGCCCCAAGTTCTAACAGTACTCAGAAAAATATTTTAAAAAATCCACCCCATGTACTTACAGAATTATACTGATTTCAAAAAAAAAGGGGAAATGAGCACCCTGTGACATACTTTTGAATGCTGTGACTGCTAATGCTGATAATTTCGATATTTCTTGGAGGTTTTGTAATCTAGGGTATTGCTGTGTCTAAATAGAATGTAAAAATAATGTACTTATTGTACCATTTTAAAATAAAATATTATTTTAACTAAAGGTGATATGGAAAACTATTGAATTTCGCAACTTTGACCGACTGTAGTGTAAAAAAAATGTACCAAAATAGTATGGCAAGTGACGTCAAATTTTGACGCGTTTATTCCTCTTTTTAAAAAGGTATAATACTTACACATTAATTTGAAAAAAAAAAATTTGATAATATTTTTACTCAACAACCCAATTTTTACGAAGTGCCTACCTACTAACGGTAACTGTCGGACCCTTTCTTATCTTAGAAACTGTTATGTTACTACTATTATTTACTTCGGTTCCAAGAGTGAGCAAGAAGGAAATACACACAGGTAGATGGGTTCCCAGTAGAATAAAAGCAAAGAATGTTAGTTTAAATATATTTTATTACAATAAATGTTCAAAATGTTGACCACCCGCGGCAATACAAGCTCTCACTCTCCTTAAAAAGGACCGCTTTATGTTTCGCGAGTAACTTTTTTGACGTATCACCTGCACTGCTTGTGTTATCTTCTCACGAAGGTCAGCGATGTCATTAATGGGCTTCGCATAAACGAGCTCCTTCATAGTTCCCCAGAAAAAAAAATCCAGCGGATTTAAGTCAGGTGAGCGGGCTGGCCACGGGATTGTTCCTGATCGCCCAATCCACCTGTTCGGGTATTGCTCGTCCAAAAACTCTCTAACGGATACGCGAAAATGTGCTGGACAGCCGTCGTGTTGGAACCACATATCTGGTGGGGTCTCTTCTAGTAAGTTTGGCAAATCATTTTGAAGAAAAGGAGAATGGGCATTTTGGGCGGTCGGCGGCCAGTTTTCAAATTAGTGTCAAATGAAAGTACTGTTAGTTAGGAATAACTTTTACTATGGGCGTTACGTTGTGTTTCATTTAGAAAAAGAGATATTTAAATATCAGTACAATGTTATTGTATAGAGCATTTTTGCATAATTATTATATTATAAGTGTGTGTAATGCTTTAATATTACTTCAAAACGTGTCGTGACACGTGTTATTTTCACTTATTATCATCAACACAACAAAACCCACCGGTTTGACTCAACTACCTGCTCACGCGGAGGACCAATCAGCTTCGAGCAAGAACAAAGCAACCCTGTTAACGCGGAAGACTAATTAGCTTCTTGCAAGAACAAAGCAACCCTGTTAAAGCGGAGGACCAATCAGCTTCGAGCAAGAACAAAGCAACTGGCAAGCGGTGCGCGCGCGCTTCTTCCGCGCAGTCCTTCGGTTACGCTTGTGTCGTTGTGTACTGTGCGATTGTTCATCGATTTACCTTGTGCTTCTATAAACCTTTCGACCTCTGCTTGCATACTGGACTTTGTTTACTCCTATCCTAAATTGATCACTTGGCATACGTTTTTGGACTCGATTCTACTTACAAACCGGGTTTAGTTGAATATGGCGGAAAATCGACCAGTGTGTGTTTTGTGCAATCGGTCAGTGGTTAACAGAAGATCATTCGAGATAACCCATGCATTTTTTGAGGAAAATGCCGCAAATGCTCAATATATTATTGAAGCTATTGCCCCACATCAAGTAAGTTTTTTTAATGTTAATAATAATAGTCTTGGACGAACATAACAGTAAATAACATATTACTACAGTTGTCACAGCGAAACATGACCTTTGAGTTCTAGTGAGTAGAGTCGTCCTGTAATAAATGTCAGTAACAATAGGAATGTGCTAACGACTTGCGAAACATCGACAGTTTGCTACCTGCTGACTTGCATGAGTCATTTCTTTTGTTTTATTTTACCTGTAAAACACTTCAGACGATTTTTTTATTAATGTTACACATCACTAGGTATGTAGTTTACTTATAAGTTAATATGATTTTTCCAGATTGAATATAACGGTCTGGAATACGTTTGTCGACCATGCTGGCAACGAGCTCAACGTGCTGTCCAGCCTAATCCAAACCCGGCCTCGCACGAATGTGTACTACAGATTGATGAGTATTCTAGAGTGCCTAACAATGCAGCGGTCTGTATGTTTGAGAGATGTAGAAATACTACACGTCATCGGATTCCTCAAAATATACGGATATCACTTCTTATGGATGCCAACTTATATATACCAAAAGAAACAAGAGTATGTGAAACACATCTAAGGTCCAATGACTGGGACGAGATCATTGATAGTCCAATTCTAAGACATGATTTTAATAGTACTCATTTCTTACACATGATGGGTCTTATGAAAGAAGCTGTGTCAAGAAGCTCTGTTCTAGATTTTGAAAATATTGAAAATATGGACACCAATGAAGTACATATGCGCTTGGGTCTTAGTCGAGAACAATTCTACGATATTTTGGAACAAACGCCTTCCTTGTCTAGTTCACATTCCAAAACTGCTCTAGCCATTTATTTGATGAAGTTGCGGACTGGTGAATGCAACGAAAGACTTGCCACGCTCTTTCAAATGAGTAGGAGAACTCTTGAAAGACATTTGAAAACCGCAAGAGATTGTTTATTTGCCGAGTTTGTGCCTAGGCACCTGGGTTTCAATCACGTCGACAGAAGAATGCTCGTTGAACGCAATCTCTACGTACCGAATGCTTTGTTTGGAAACCCTGATTCAACATTAGACGACAGACATGCAATAGCGATAATGGACGGAACATACATCTACATTCAGAAGAGTTCCAATTATTCTTTCCAAAGAAATACGTATAGTTTACACAAGTTTTCCAACCTTTTAAAACCATTCATTATAGTAAGCTGCGATGGTTATATTTTAGATGTTTGTGGACCCTACGCAGCTACTGATTCAGACGCAACTATATTACAAAGAATGTTATATGACGAGGAAGGTACATTTCATTGGTTCTTTCGTCGTAACGATATATTTATACTAGATCGTGGGTTTAGAGACGCCCTTCCTGATTTGTCACAATTTCATTACTCTGCTTATATGCCTGAAAGTAAAGACCGCGGTGCAGATCAGCTCACAACCGAACAAGCGAATAGGTCTAGATTGGTCACCATTTGCCGCTGGGTGGTAGAAGTAATAAATGGTCGATTCAAGCGTGACTTCAAATTGTTTCGCCAAGACTATTTTAATCGGGCTTTAAACCATATGTTTGAAGACTTTAAAATAGCAGCTGCACTAATTAACGCTTTTCAGGAGCCCATACATGATAGCGTACATGCAGCCACATTTGTGGATATTATAAACGACCGCTTGAATCGACCAAATCACCTGGCGGACTATGTTGTTCGTAATAATATAAACAGACAAAGAGCAACGTTCCAAAGCATCACCGGTGATCAGCCTGTTTTTGACGATTTCCCAAATCTTACAGAGGATGATCTTATTCTGTTTGCTCTCGGTACGTACCAAGTCAAGTTAGCCCGCAGTTATTATGCTGAGCACCTAGTACAGGGCTTGTATAATATTGAAGTGTACCGAGAGCAGCAAATAAGGGGTCTTAGCGATTACATTGCAGAGCAAGACGTTTGGTTATTACGTGTCAGAATACAGTCTAGACATGTAAGGTCTAGGATTTATTATTCATATATTGTTATTGACCGACAAATGAACGGCCGGGAAGCTATCGCTCATTACTATTGTTCATGTCTGAGTGGAAGGCGCACGATAGGATGCTGCGCACATGTTATGTGTGTGGTGTGGTATTTAGGCTGGGCAAGAAATCAAACCGAGGATATCCGGTTACCAGCAGCGGAATTAAGTGCGATTATAGAGCATGATGAGTAGGCACTATTATTATAGCTATGGAATATCAGATTAATCGGTGGTTTAGTATTGTAAAACTAACTAACTTATAGTAATTACATCGTATGTAACATGTAATACGTAGTATGGTAATTGTTCATACTAACAATGTAATATATAGATAATTATATATTAAATATCTTTGAGCCTATCTAGAATAGTTTTGTTTTCAGAAATCACTTTCCTTTTCTATTTTTGCATTGTACATAAGCCTAAGCATAAGCATAAGCTATACAAAGTGTAACGTTAAATGCGCAAAACCTCTTAAGGGGTCATTGTACTCATCATTATGAACAACTTTTACTATGGTACCAATCTTGAAATCGCAAAAAAAATCAGCTGTTTAGTACATTTTGACGAGTTACTCGAACATAAATGTAGGAAACAACTGATTTTTTTTTCGCGATTTCAGCTTTGGTCCCATAGTAAAAGTTGTTCATAATGATGAGTACAATGACCCCTTAAGAGGTTTTGCGCATTTAACGTTACACGTTGTATAAAGTGTTCGGAAATAAAAATGTATTTTAGCCGGTTTAGAAGTACACCACAGTGATAAAACTTCTACACGGTAATTTTAGGACTAAACCACATCAATAAACAACAAAATCATCCTTGGCCGCGGACCGCCCACGCTCCATACAAAATTGCCCATTCTCCTTTAAATATGATTCGCCAGTCAAATTCTCGGGCATCTCAAATGGACCAATAATATTCCCACAGAGAATACCGGTCCACATGTTCACTTTGAACCGGTACTGGGATCTATCTTCTCGCATCAAGTGCGGATTTTCCACATGCCACTCGTGCAAGTTGTGTAGGTTCATGTAGCCATCCTTCTTAAATGTTGATTCATCTGACCACAAAATTTTGTCGATAAAGTTTTCGTCTTCTCGATGTTTTTGCAGGATTGTTTCACAAAACGCGACTCGGCTCGGATAGTCTCGAGGTAAAAGACTTTGCACTCGCTGTACGTGGTACGGATGATATTCTTCTTTTTGGAGAATACTGTGTGCTGTGCTCTTCGGTATCCCCGTATCAGCTTCTATTCCTCGCACAGAGATGCTTGGATTTGCCGACACCGCCTCTAAAACTTCATCGCGTATGAAGTCATTTACGGGTCGTCCTTCACCAGCTACTTGATTGGGGAACCGCCCGTCACATAGTGATCTGTGCACATTAATGAAAACTCGATGGTCGGGATATCGCGTAGCCCTCGGATACCTTTCTCTGTAAAGTCTCGCTGCAGCTCGTCCATTACCTCTACATTCTCCATAAATGTAGTGCATATTTGCGTATTCTTGCGGAGTGTAGGTCGCCATGGTAGCACACACAAAACACAAACTGTCCAAACACAGGCAAAGGTCGTCGTAAAGAGTTCGTTTCAAAGTCCAGAGCACAAAGAGTAATAGAGTCCAATAAACAAAGCTTTAAATCGTAGTACGTGATCAATGGTAACAATAAGAGAGAGGTGCGTAGTAACGGCAGGAGGCAGTGACGCGTACTGACCGTACTGTTATCCTAAATAGCACGATCCCAGATAGCGTCACTATCTATCTCACTCGCACCTCTAACCTTTTTCTCCCTCACTCTTACCTGAATAATGGGGTACCATAAAGAAGAACCAGCAAATCGCAAAGATAGTTTCTGTCTTGCTCCCTCCTGTTGTAATAACGAATCACTATGGTGAGATGCATGCACATACCGTCCCTTACGGTCTAACCTGTTTTTTGAGAGGCCTGTTGTTATTTTTATGAGCATACAATAGTAATTCTTTAGAGGTTAGATTCAATTCGTCGTAAATTTTTCTTTCTAAGAATTCTGTTAGACATCGTAAAAATTGGGTTGTTGAGTAAAAATATTATCAAAAAATTTTTTTTTCAAATTAATGTGTAAGTATTATACCTTTTTAAAAAGAGGAATAAACGCGTCAAAATTTGACGTCACTTGCCATACTATTTTGGTACATTTTTTTTACACTACAGTCGGTCAAAGTTGCGAAATTCAATAGTTTTCCATATCACCTTTAGTTAAAATAATATTTTATTTTAAAATGGTACAATAAGTACATTATTTTTACATTCTATTTAGACACAGCAATACCCTAGATTACAAAACCTCCAAGAAATATCGAAATTATCAGCATTAGCAGTCACAGCATTCAAAAGTATGTCACAGGGTGCTCATTTCCCCTTTTTTTTTGAAATCAGTATAATTCTGTAAGTACATGGGGTGGATTTTTTAAAATATTTTTCTGAGTACTGTTAGAACTTGGGGCATCGTGGGAATCCAGTTGGACGCCAGGTTCTTGGACACCCTGTATGTATTACAAATTGTTATTGTAGATAAATTACTATTTTAGTACCAACCCTACGTTTGTATGTGTATTTTTTTTTTCTAATGAAATGCCTTATGTTGGATCCACACAGCCACTTCGGCGGCTTTTATATGTGGTGCCTGGCATGCCACGCAGGTCTAGGATCTACTTTTATGGAACGCATATGCTGGGTGCGCCATTTTTATAGCATTCAAAAACGTTTTGATTCCAATTTTTACTTGTCTGTGGCAGCGTCCGCTTTAGCGCATGCGCGGTGATGTGCTGGGTTTTGGCACTATTCATACGTTTTGTTGTACTGAATTTCGTGGGAGAATTTTTATTTAGGTTCAATCCCAATGTATGTGAGTAGATAAAGTAGTGTATGAAACTGCAGATAACTAGTTATTAAAACACTCGTGTTTTAATACGCCTCATTATGCTACTGTTTCATAAACTACTATTTTATTATTATAAAACAGTTTTAATATACTTTTTACTGTAGAAAATGTTATTTCAAATTATGTTATCATAACAGTAGGCACGAGTGATTTTAACGGAAGTTTGCGCCACAAAAGCCCAAAAATTTACATTTTTATCAAAGCTTTTTCTTTACGAAAAAGTGAGTTATTATAATTTTCAAAGCAAGAAGATGAAATGTACCTTATCCTGTAGTCGTAAAATTAATGCGAGAACTTTTATTGTTCAACATTATTTACTTTAACTTTATGTTAATTGTTTCATGGTTCTTTAGCGCAGAATAAGTGGGTCAATTTCTGTTTTAGAAGAGACCAAAAGGAAACCTATCTAATGTAATAATTATTGTGAGTAATTTGTATGAAGAAGAAAATAAAAGAATATTTCTGCTGAAAGATTTTTCCGTATTCCTGAACATTATGAAAGACGAGGTTTGAAGATAATAATAATAATCAGCCTGTCATCATCATCATCATGTCGTCCACACCGTATCCGGCGATGGCGACTCTATGTTTAATCTGGGTCTTTATTCCGGTGAGCTCTGATGTGGCTAGCAAAACCGAACTTCGTCTTAAAGACTCGGTTGCAAGAAGCACAGTACAGCTGGCCAGCTGAGTTGGTAGTGTAAGTGTAGGAGGGTTTTGGCTTCGTCTTCCGTACTTGGCGTTTTGCGTCAAGATCTTCTAGACGCCTGGTTTCAAAACTTTCCACGCTCTTATGAACAGTTTGTCGCCATTCCGGTCTAAGTTGTGCGCGACCCTCCCAGCTTTCAGTTGGTATATTACAAGCCACGAGATTTCGTTTGATCACGTCTTTATAGCGTAGATATTGGCCGCCTTGCTTTCGCTTTCCGTTTGACAGTTCGGAATAGAAAACTGCCTTCGGCAATCTGTTGTCGTTCATGCGTATGACGTGACCACTCAGCCTGTATTGTGCCACTGTAGGGCAAAGGCCTCCGGCCTCCTCAGAGCAAAGGAAGAAGAGTGTTTTTTTGAGTACCTACCTAACTATGAACGGGCTATGAACAACTGTATACATAGATCGAATCAAACTTAATGGCGGCTCGGAAGTTAATTGCGTGTGCAAACTGTGCAGGTACAGTCAAGTCGACAATAATTTAGGTTCAATTTAGTTAAGCACGATTATTTTTTGTTATTTAAGATTTATGATTTTTATAAGATTTTAATATCTGCACTCGCTGCTAACTTCCGAGCCGCCATTAAGTTTGAATCGAACAATCATTCGCCTTTACGTTCCAAGCAACTATCTCCGTGGTAGAAAACACCGTCTACCAGCCGTGCCCACAACTCGAACAGTGGCCCGCGCCTCATCCCCTGTTCCTCGCGCCCTGACTGCGCTTAATAACGTCATGGAAGCCAACCCGAACTGTGACCTATTTGCAGATGATCTCAAAACTGTTTTGTGCGCTTGTCTTCACTTTTGTGAGAACACATAAATTTATAACTTGTGTTTTGTTTATAATATCTTTGTTCTATTTTTTTTTTTTGTTGTCTTTTTTATGATTATGTTATGTTTACTGTATGTGTTAATGTAATTGGTCCACAAACCGTATTAACATAAATAAATAAATGAAAATACTAATAGTTGTCGCGTTTCAGTATGGCAATAGCATTCATTGACCCACCTAAATTTTCCAGCATTTTTATTTAAAAAACTGAAATAAAGTTCTGTAACGTCCTGATTCCTGAAGCAATAAGTATCTATCGTGATCTTCAACATGTTCCAATAAGAAAAAACCATAAACAGTTTATTGTTTGGGTTCCTACGGAGAGATATTAGGAAAAGGGCAATGACCGTTATTGCCATGCTAAAACGCGACAACTATAGTACCTATGTAACTTGGTAAAATTCAACGTGACAAACTCGACTCGATTAAATAGGTTCAATTAAATACCTTTTGGGATTTACCACTTTACCTGTACCTTTTCAGATTTACCTACTGGCGAGACAATTTTGCGGTTTTGATTAGTTTTTGTTTTTCGCATAGATTTTTATCAAAATGTTCTAAGAAATGAAAGCAAAAGTGAAACCCATTTTACTTGCACGAATGGCTGTCGTGATTTCGTGACGACGTTTCATCAGTTCGACATACACTATGACTAAATAGCTGAACATTGAAATCTGTCTGCATCTAGTAAAATTTTGTGTTTTACAAACAGCTGATGGTAATGAAGCTCTCTAGATGTTACAGTACGATTCATATCGGATAAAGTGCGATGTATAAAACTGTTGTAACACACCGCACCGGGCACGCATTAAAGCGTGTTTTCCAATGCAATAAAATTGCCCATTATTTATGTAAGTAGGTATTTAAGCTAATTAAAACTATTATGGCCGTCGACTGGTACCTGAGAGACTGGTGGCATTGCCATGTTGTATGGCAATGCTTAGCCTATGGATGGCCCAGGTAAAGGCCAGCCCTTGGGTCATGGGAAGTGTCAACGAGCCGTTTGGAGATTTTGTTGAACAAACCATGAGCACTCGGACCCCACGGCCCGAGGGTTTCAGGGTTTTTGGTATTTAAGGACAAAAAAGGAGAAAAAAGATCAAGATAAAATCATTGTGTCCATTTAAGCAAACCAATAGTTTTTAAGCAAATAATGAGTTTAATAATTTTCAAGACAATAATTAATTGCTTTAAATATTTATTCTAATACATTATTCCTGCTATATTTGGAAAAGAACCCAATTGTGGTTAAACAATTTATAATTTATCAAAATGAAAATAAAGCCATGACCCCAAGCGAATGGGAATTACTTTTAAACAGCCCTCAAGACTTAAGTAGGTACCTACATAATTTAACGAAAATATGATTGAAAAATAATATAGGTTTTCCATTAATAAATTCTCAGAACTCACCGCCCGGAATTTTGAATTATGCCCGGTTTCTGGTAATAGGCTCACCCTATTTTACCATTTACAGGCGTGTTATGATTTGATGAGGTTATGCTGGATACGTAGACTAGGTAGTATGTGGCAGAAATCAGAATCACTTTGCAGTCACCCATCTTTGTTTGTGACAAACAATCGTGACAATGCAAGTGTATCCACTCACTACTTTTGCACGCCTCACAACGCTTCAGCAGCGTGGAGAGTGCTCTACTCTCGTTATGTCGCCTTGTCAACATTTTCCAACACTACTATTATAGAAACGATTGTATGTTTGAAAATACTTCCAATTATACATGGAATTTATATTAGCAGGGAAGTTTTAAAAACAGGAGACTTGAAATTATAAGATTAATATATTTTTAGACAGATATACCTTGATTAATATAACAAAATATAACAAAAATATAACAAAAAATGAATATATAAAGAAGAATATAACAAAAAATGCAATACAAAAATTATGCGTAGTGTTTTCCGTTGGGAAGTGTGTATGTTGTCGTCACCATTCATGTCGTCACACACAATGGATTAATCTACATTTTCTTCTGTAAGTTTTGTTTCATTATTTGTATGAGCCCTATTGATTTCAACACAAACTAATAACCGTTCAAAAGATATTAACAAAAATCGATGAATTTTCTTAGATATTTCCGTAAATATCGCCAACATGTTTCTGTCTGTGAGGCGTACACTTTTAGATTATCCAATTTTTTATTATCTAATAGCGACCTGTCGGGAACCCCAGGAAGAAAACAATTTCATATCGCTATGGGCCACTGTCCTAAGTGTGAATCCGGGGACGGATGACATGAAGCGTGCCCGTAACAGTTCTCTTCCTACACTCATAAATCAAAGATTACTTTATTGCCTGATTCATAACAGAGGGGACATTATCTGTGATCAGTGTAGTGTAGGTGGCGGACAACGCCCGACAAATTGGTACTAATGCAATCATTATCACCGGCACCTATACGCACTTTATAGTTGAATATTGTAATTGTAATAGATATGCTTTGGGAGATACACAATAAGCATATACATTAAAATAAAATAATTTACTGATGGCATAATATACAACGTGTCGTCGTTTTGCATCCTCGTCAAATTTATGGGTGTGGTATAGACCATCAAACCGAACAACTTTTTCCGTGGCACCAACATCGAAATCGCGAAAAAATAATCAGTCGTCCCATACATTTTCGTCGTGTAGATATTGAAGTTTTCTATGGGACAGTTGAAATTTTTTTCGCGATTACGATGTTGGTCCCATGAAGAAAGTTGTTCGGTTTTATGTTCTGTACCACATTCTGAAATCTAACATTGTATATATTTTATAATAACATCAGCTGTACCTATACAATCTGTAACTGAATTAATGCACATTATGAAAGTAGTTTGTTCAGAATCGTTAACTTCGAATCGGTTTCTGAATTTTATATCCCAAAAATAATTATAAATACTTATGTAAATTACAGCACACTTCCGTTGTACAGTCAATACAAACCAAAATACACGAAGTACCTACTACGCTATACATTAGCGATTGCGTGCGTACATAGATTTGTAATGTGACCACAATTTTCTCCCACAATCAGTACAATTAATATTATACAATGTTACAATGTTGTGTTGTATTGTACAATGTTTTATACATATAGTAAAATTAAGTGAATGTATTATGATTAATTAGTATAACATAATAATCTAATTGTGGTGTTTGGTGGTGTGCGTTAATTCCGGGATATGTTGTATGGATGGACTATGCGAAAGATGATATGGCTAGAAAGGGAGTGACTACCGAGTTGACGACTACTTATTAGAGAAGTATGGAAGAAAACGGCACGTTGCGCCGACCTCAAATAAATTGTGATAAGGGCAGGTGGGATTAGGATTAGGTACCTATAATCTATTGCAATATTCAGAGCGTTTGACAAATGAGTAAGTTTTCTCAGCTATCGCAAAGAGGGTGCTGCTGCTTTCTTGCCATTGAATCACAAATCTCGACCTTTGCAGAAGAAGAATCAGTCTATAATGTTCCCATTGCTGCTACTGGGTCAAACAGTAGTGGGAGATGAAATAAATTGCAAAATGTGCTTGCAATTACAGCTCGTGATCTTGAACCATCATATTAATATCGTTTTTTAAAAGAACTATTTGCGTAGGCGCTTCCTCTATTGAACAATGGACATTATTCACTTAATGTCGCGCTAAATTGGTTAATTGCCGGTGCAACGGGATCTCGTGGGTATTTAAATTAATGCTATAAAGTGAGCGATGACATAAGAGTGAATAAGAGGGTTGTAAGGAGATCAGTAGTGCTATTCTGTAAACATCTCACCGTGAAAACTTAGGTGAAGTGAGCGTGAAATGAGCCGTCATTCCACCTGATGCTATTAGGGGTTGACACTATTGACAGCTCACTTTAAGATCACTTCACTAATGTTTTCACGGTGAGATATTTGCAGAATAGCACTACTGAATTTATGCTTTGCAGCTATTATTGGCAGCTCTGGACATAGAGATGTGGAAAAGAAAAGTAAAAGAAAAGATAGAAAAACTGTTTATTCACGTAATACTGACGCACATACTTATTAAAATTGTTTTTTAAACAGAGAAGAAATAAAGAAAGAAAAGAAAAGAGAGTAGAGAGGTGTTTGCCCAGCAGTGGCACATTAATGGCTAATAAAAAAAAAAGAAGTTAATAAAGTACTTGTTTTTAAGCGTACTTAAATAGAACACTGCATCTGGAGTGGTAGCTTAGGTGGTAGCAGTACCTACCTAATATCTGGGACCGTACTGTGGCGTGAAAAACGATCATGGATCCATCATGGATCCGTTGAGAAAAAGGATGGTGCTATAGGTCGTATATAGCTCTGTCTCTCTCTCACACTGGAACCGTTCAACTTCTGCCCTGCTTTAAGAGCTCATAGTAAGCCCCTTGCCTATGTAGAATTAAATCTTATGCACTATATTTTTGTTGTCCTTAGTTCTTAACCTCCATTTTTTTGGTCTGGAATCATCATCATAACATCACGCCTGTATTCTCGGAAGGTTTAAGCAGAGGTGCACACCCACATTTCGCCAGATATGTGTAAGTCCCATGTAATAGGGGCGAGCCTATCGCCATTAATCGGACACAAATCGAGACTCCGGGCTGCTACTGATAAATTCCAGATGGAAAACCCAGTAACACTTTGCCCGACTCGGGAATTGAACCCAGGACTTCATGCTCAGCAGTAGCGGTTGCGACCACTAGATTAACTTTCCAACTAACATATTTCACTGTTAATAATTTTATTTTCAGTCGTGTCACAGAATAATAAAGCTACAGTAGTTTATTTAAGCAGCGACCTTGAATTAATTACCTACGGCCGCTCAGTAGATAAATACCTGTCCGTCCGTGCGTAAGTTACGCACGACTGCCGCGCGCTCGAACTGTTGCCGGTATTATACTTACTGAGATTTCGAAGCGCGAAGATAAACTACTGTAACAATAGTATTATACTGTGGTCATCCCGTAGTCGTATTAAGTGATGTCACGTGGTTATGTAATCAATGTGTCTGAAGCTTACATTACGTCACGATCTTTACCAAGACCTCTCTACCTAATATCCCTCCTCTGTACCGGATTTCATTAAGACAATTTAACTTCTAACTAACGCCTACGTATCATTAGCAGAGGAATGGAACATTGCTCTTTCCTATTTTCTCGTACGAAATATGCAAATGAATATTAGTGAGTATTATTAGTAGTTTATTAGTAATTAATATTATAGTGAGTAGTTAGTTCCTACTTATGTGTAGCTGTGCGTTCATCATTTAAGGGAATATTATCATACATCGATAAATTTTGTGTTTTTAAAATTCCTCTATAACCAAATGTATATGTTTAAATCATGTGGATTTTCCATAATGTGTTATTTGAGAATATTGTCTACTGCTGTACTAAAACTGAAACATGATTACTTTGATAGAAAAAAATGTTATGTTACATGTTATCTTCATAATAAATTGTTACTGATTTCAATTCAACTGGAAGCTATCCTAGAGTTTTCTGCAAACAAACTATCTGTTACAATAAAAGAAGCCTTGATCTCAAAGAAGCCTTTTAAATTTCGACTTCAACTTTGACTTCCACTGCGACTTCCAAGCAACTGTTTAAGTTAAACATTTGTTTGCAGGTGCGTATTTTGCGACTGGCCGCTTTGGCATACTTACGCCAATTATCCACATTTTCGGTTGCTTGTCTCTTGGAGTTGAGACTACCGCTTGAGTCCGATCGTTACAGATATTTTTCCATTAGGGCTATCGTTGTTACACATTTTATCGACAACGATCTGTCGAATCTTGGAATCACTATTCAGAGTTGAGCAAGAACGAGACCTATATAGTAACTAGCACGAGTCGTGAGCACAAATTCCATTTTAACTTTAGCACTAATTTCCAAGACACAAATTATTACCTAGTTTAGAATTCAGGAGTCATATAGTTTTAGCCGTTTACTCACTTACATTATTGTATCCTAATTCTTAAGAATATAATAACTGTATTAGGCTATATTTTATTGGGTCCAAATAAACGTTATTATATTTTATTATTTAACTGCCCTCATCAGCGTGCTCCTGTATTCTGTTTTATAAGTATCTGCATATAAATATGCTTGATATCGTTGCTCCCGCCCGTGTGCAATCTGCCGTGATAGGAAATAAGATTCGGTAGGTTTAAGATAAGAGTTTGTGCTCTGGCAACTATAAGTATGAGCATGTACACGAGGCAAGCACGAGACGCTAACTGGATCGAAGTCAATTTTGCTACAATAATTTACTATGGCCGAATTACTAATCTCGTTTCTCGTTGACATCCCTTTCCCGGTGCGGTGGACAAGCAGTCTTTCTCATACAAATTCATTATATATATATATAACTAGCACTTCCCGCGCGGCTTCGCCCGCGTGGATGTCGAAACTATCCCACGGGAACGTACTACCGGGAATTCCTTCCTTATTCCTTGTCTACATTATAAAGGGAACCTTTATGCAAAATTTCAGCTTTCTAGGTCCAAGGGTTTGTGCTGGGCGTTGATGAGTCAGTCAATCCGTCAGTCAGTTAGTCACTTCTTTTTTTATTTGTACAGATGCAGAATAGGTTAAGAGCTTATGACTATATGGGCTTGCCAATCAATTGATATGTTGCCTTGACCAAGACTTTGGATCTGTAACTGATTGACAGGGTTACTTGTAATTCGACGTATTCCTTCCAGGACGTCTAAGTAGGGTTAAAATGCAACAAATTAAGCCACCAAATGTTCTACCGAAATTCAGTACTTTTTTATAATTTTTGTCTATCATAAATATAAATTACGAAAAATAAAATATTTAATTTTTAACGAAAATCTGCTACGGCATCTGCTGTGATAATAACTTAAGTTCCAGTAAAGTCGAGCCGTAAATCATTTTTTAAATGTATTTTTTATAAAGAAAACTAAAAATCTAACTAACTCAAAAACTATCGAATTTCGGTAGAACATTATTGGTGGCTTAATTTGTTGTATTTTAACTCTACTATGACGTCCTGCAAGGAATACGTCGAATTACAAGTAACTGTATACCTACAGCCGGCCGATGGGATTTTCCATTGGCAAAATTTACTTCCATAAACATTTTCATCCCTTATTTAAACCCTTTAGGAGATAAATTTCCAAAAATCCTTTCTCCGCAGTACTCACTTTCATTATAAAAGCAACTCTTTTGCTAAATATCATGCTTCTAGACCCAACAGTTTAGGCTTTGCGTTGTCTGTCAGTGAATGAATGCATGAATTTAAGATTGTTAATAAGTAGATGCACCGAGAATATTCTGTACTTCATGAAAGGTTATGTTGTATAGTTTATTTCTATAGCTCAGATCAGCTATTAAGCTTGTCGAGGCTTATCATTGCATTAAATGTTGCTATGACAGAATTCAATGAAATTATCGACAGTAGCAAACAAGTAGATTCCTCGGAATTATAATAACACTAGCTTTTGCCCGCGGCTTCGCCCGCGTGGATGTCGGGAAATATCCCACAGGAACGTACTACCGGGAATTCCTTCCATATTCTTTGTCTACATTATAAAGGGAACCTCTGTGCAAAATTTCAGCTTTCTAGGTCCAAGGGTTAGGGCTGTGCGTTGATGAGTCAGTCAATCAGTCAGTCAGGACTTCTCTTTTTATTTATATAGATAGACTAGCTTTTGCCCGCGGCTTCGCCCGCGTGGATGTCGGGAAATATCCCACAGGAACGTACTACCGGGAATTCCTTCCATATTCTTTGTCTACATTATAAAGGGAACCTCTGTGCAAAATTTCAGCTTTCTAGGTCCAAGGGTTAGGGCTGTGCGTTGATGAGTCAGTCAATCAGTCAGTCAGGACTTCTCTTTTTATTTATATAGATAGATAGCTCCTTCCAAAGTTCTGAAATTCCTTGCTGCTGAAATTTTATCTGTGCCCCGACCCACCCAGTCGCATCGCATTGCCTGGCCACGCTATTATTTCGTGTTTGCTTAGCGTTCTTTCAGACTTTTTTTCTTTTTGCTCGGCACCTTAGTCCTAGAGTGATGTTTAAATATGCCTATAGCCTTGCTTAATAATTGGGCTATCATTTGCAAAAATAACTATTAAAGTCCGCCTGGTAGCTCCAGAGATTAGCGCGTTGAAACAAACAAAAAAAGTGTGTGTGTCAGCTCCGACTCAGACTGGAGTTTACTCCTGTTTTTTGTGCCGACTTTCTATTTTTCGGTCATTTCTGTCGGGCAGGGTTTCTTCAATGCATCAATGCTGTACAAAAAGCAACTTTAAGGTTTATACCTTAAAGTACCTTTATAGGCACTCATCATCCCTCCCCGTCTCCCTCTAAGCCCCCTCTCACCCCTCCTCCTCTCCTTCTAATCCTCCTCTCACCCTCCTCTATCATCCCCCTCACCGCCCCCTCTCACCCCCTCACCTACCCCATGCCCCTCCGTCTCACCCCCTAACCGCAACCCCTTCTCGCTAACCTCCCCTCCCCCTTTTACTCCCTTTTACACCCCGTTCACCGCTTTTCCTTCCCCCTATAGCCTCGCCAACACCTCCCCTCTCTCTCACCCTCCTCTCCATACCCTACCCACTCACTATACCCTCCCCCCTCACTACAACCTCCTGTCCCTCTCCACCTCGTCCCGCTCTGCCATCAATCATTTGTCAATCTTCAATGAATCAGTGCTATACAATAAGCAACTTTAAGGTGTAAAGGCACTCGTCGCCCCCCCCCCCCCCTCTCCCCTCTCACCCCTTTCAACCTCCTCACCGCCCCCTCTCACCCCCTCACCCTCTCCATTCCCATTCCCCTCTCCATCTTAACCCCCTCACCACATCCCATTCCCGCTAACATTCCCCTTCACCGGTTTCCCCTCTCCCTCTACCCCCAACAACTCCTCTTCTCCCCCTCTTCCCCCTCTCCACCTCCTTCCCCCTCACACCCTCCTATCCCTCTCCTGCATGCCAAATGTCATCCCGATCGGTTTAAAATTCACAAAGCTTCATACAAACTTTCATCCCCTATTTTATCCCCTCGGGGGTAGAAATTAACAAAATCCATTCTTAGCGGATGCCTACGTCATAACATCTACCTGCATGCCAAATTTCAGCCCGATCGGTTTAAAATTGACAAAGTTTCATACAAACTTTCATCCCCTATTTTATCCCCTTGGGGGTAGAACTTATCAAAATCCTTTCTTAGCGGATGCCTACGTCATAACATCTACCTGCATGCCAAATTTCAGCCCGATCCCTCCAGTGGTTTGGGCTGTGCGTTGATAGATCACTATGTCAGTCAGTCACCTTTGAGTTTTATATATTTAGATAGCTCCTTCCAAAGTTCTGAAATTCCTTGCTGCTGAAATTTTATCTGTGCCCCGACCCACCCAGTCGCATCGCATTGCCTGGCCACGCTATTATTTCGTGTTTGCTTAGCGTTCTTTCAGACTTTTTTTCTTTTTGCTCGGCACCTTAGTCCTAGAGTGATGTTTAAATATGCCTATAGCCTTGCTTAATAATTGGGCTATCATTTGCAAAAATAACTATTAAAGTCCGCCTGGTAGCTCCAGAGATTAGCGCGTTGAAACAAACAAAAAAAGTGTGTGTGTCAGCTCCGACTCAGACTGGAGTTTACTCCTGTTTTTTGTGCCGACTTTCTATTTTTCGGTCATTTCTGTCGGGCAGGGTTTCTTCAATGCATCAATGCTGTACAAAAAGCAACTTTAAGGTTTATACCTTAAAGTACCTTTATAGGCACTCATCATCCCTCCCCGTCTCCCTCTAAGCCCCCTCTCACCCCTCCTCCTCTCCTTCTAATCCTCCTCTCACCCTCCTCTATCATCCCCCTCACCGCCCCCTCTCACCCCCTCACCTACCCCATGCCCCTCCGTCTCACCCCCTAACCGCAACCCCTTCTCGCTAACCTCCCCTCCCCCTTTTACTCCCTTTTACACCCCGTTCACCGCTTTTCCTTCCCCCTATAGCCTCGCCAACACCTCCCCTCTCTCTCACCCTCCTCTCCATACCCTACCCACTCACTATACCCTCCCCCCTCACTACAACCTCCTGTCCCTCTCCACCTCGTCCCGCTCTGCCATCAATCATTTGTCAATCTTCAATGAATCAGTGCTATACAATAAGCAACTTTAAGGTGTAAAGGCACTCGTCGCCCCCCCCCCCCTCTCCCCTCTCACCCCTTTCAACCTCCTCACCGCCCCCTCTCACCCCCTCACCCTCTCCATTCCCATTCCCCTCTCCATCTTAACCCCCTCACCACATCCCATTCCCGCTAACATTCCCCTTCACCGGTTTCCCCTCTCCCTCTACCCCCAACAACTCCTCTTCTCCCCCTCTTCCCCCTCTCCACCTCCTTCCCCCTCACACCCTCCTATCCCTCTCCTGCATGCCAAATGTCATCCCGATCGGTTTAAAATTCACAAAGCTTCATACAAACTTTCATCCCCTATTTTATCCCCTCGGGGGTAGAAATTAACAAAATCCATTCTTAGCGGATGCCTACGTCATAACATCTACCTGCATGCCAAATTTCAGCCCGATCGGTTTAAAATTGACAAAGTTTCATACAAACTTTCATCCCCTATTTTATCCCCTTGGGGGTAGAACTTATCAAAATCCTTTCTTAGCGGATGCCTACGTCATAACATCTACCTGCATGCCAAATTTCAGCCCGATCCCTCCAGTGGTTTGGGCTGTGCGTTGATAGATCACTATGTCAGTCAGTCACCTTTGAGTTTTATATATTTAGAAGATAATATTCTATATAAATAAAAAGAGAAGTCCTGACTGACTGATTGACTGACTCATCAACGCCCAACCCAAACCCTTGGACCTAGAAAGCTGAAATTTTGTAAAGAGGTTCCCTTTATAATGTAGACAAGGAATAAGGAAGGAATTCCTGGTAGCACGTTCCCGTGGGATATTTTCCGACATCAACGCGGGTAAAGCCGTGCGGGAAGTGCTATATAGTACAAACAAATACAATAGTACAGTAGTTTGTACAAACAAATTCTGTCCCCTAATTGCGTTAATAATATAGCCCATGACACTCAGGGATAATGTAGTATCCCATTAGTGAAAGAATTTTCTTTATATTTTTTTCTAACCTACTATTATGATGACTTGATGAGATACTTTATGTAATAGCGCCACTAAGCCAAAAAGGCAACTTTTCCTAGACAAAACAGAACACAAGTTATGACATCCCAAAAAAACTTTCAACGACTGTTTATATAAAATAATAAAACCATTATTATTTAAGAGAGCATTACAGAATTAAATAGCACTGTAAGCCTCCACACTAGGATTCCCTGTGTCGTGTAGACTTGTCTCCTTCGACTTACAAGATTATTAGGTACATAGTAGGTAGGTACGTACAGTCGAAAGTCATTGTGCCTCACCCTTTTCAAAACTTTTTCGTTTGCACGTTGAAATCGTAGTTTGCAACGCTCTTGTTCTGTTTCACCAATGAATGAAGGATGAGCCTTTTTTTTAAAGTTAATTGTTTTTGTTTGACCAATGGACGAAGAATGTCGCCAAAAAGGATGACTCTAAAATGAACAATGTCCCTTTTTCCAGTTTTTTTTTTTTCCTAAATTGGTTAATACTTACCCTTTTCTTATAACGTGCCTCGAAGCACTATTGGTGGACGAAAACAATGCAGGCGGGGTTAGCCACTGGCCCGTGCATAAGAAAAGCGCCCTTATGGGGGTGAGGGACAAAAGTCGTTGACTGTACTTAGCATTGGTCGAAAGGATTTTTGAGGCGACAGTAATCGAATGTACATCTAAATCAATAAATACATCTATACATATTATGTTATTAACTTAGGTGTATTAAAGAGTATTGTAAACATATGTGGTGTATGTGTGTGATACTGATGAGTGAGTTAAGGTTATGAAAATACCATTCCTGACATCCCTAACATTTCTGTAGGTATGGACAGACCAACAAAATAATACTCCCGCTCCATTTAGGCAAAAAATAAAAAAATGCCAAAACACGAGAACAAAAATTCTATGACCGTGATGGCATGCCAAAATAGGCTGTAGTCCTGGAATATTCTCTCGTATAATGGATAAACGTACCTACAGAAGAGGGGTAGGCAATGGAGCGACACAATTGTAGGTGGTATTTGTTCGGGGACTGTGTGGTCCCAAAACATTCGGCGGAAACTGCCGTCTACATTACCTTATGTAAAAAACTCACAGAATTATCATAAAGTTGAGCAAAATGGTCCATGTAGGGTTGTTTGATATTATTAAATTATTTGATTATGATATTGCTGTTTACTAATATTTATCTTTTAGTATATTTGTGTTTTATCACACTAATATTATAAAGGCGAAAGCTTGTGAGTGTGTATGTTGGTTACTTTCACGCTCAAACGGCTGGACTGATTTCGATGAAATTTGGTATGTAGATAGCTTATACCCTGGATTAACACATAGGCTATTTTTATTCGGTCTACCCGGGTGAAACCGCGGGGCGCAACTAGTGTATAATAAATTAATAATTAATTTTGGACAGTGCTCCTTGATGGGCGAGTTCTATTACTAGGTGGATGTATAACGCGTTGTGTGAACTCGGAACCGAACACGCAAGCTAGCCACACAAGGCCGTTGGCATATATCTGCGTCTTAATAGAATTTAAACCTAATTCCTGGGTTTAATATAACTTCAGTGAGACCCACGCGAGTTACAATAGTAGAACGTTCTTAAGACAAGAACACATTGTTATCCATTAGACCAGGTAGTTTCTAAACTTGGCTCCTCGTCGCGCTAAAGTTGCTCTTTCTGTAGTAATAGCTCTCAGAGGAGTATCTAAATAAGTGGTATCTAGTAAGTGTAGCTCTTGCCCACTATAAAGACGGTACAGAAGGCCGGCTCCACACAATGAGCGAAAACAAATTCACCTCGCACACCTTGTTTATCCACCAATTTCAAAGAGAAACAAGATTATTCGAACCAAACGTGATGTCCCGGTAAAGGCGTGCGGTGTTTTTTTTTTTATAGCATCTCGCAGGTCAGCCTTGTAGGTTGTCGACTGCCTGTCGATTCCTCAATAAATTAAGGCCTCGAACCAAGGCGTAAAACTTAAAAACGAAGCAACCACTCACGGGAACTACGGACCTCAGCTTAGGGCGTCGCTGGGGGAGGGCAGCAAAGGACAGGTTGGATAGAATTAATCGCGGACGTAAGTACGGTTGTCTCGGACTATTTCAAACAAATACCAGCCGCGAGTGTGCTTGCATTCGCTGTATAAGAGCCGTGTCTATGAGTGCGTGCATTTTCATTCGTTGCATGAAGTCGTCCTCCTGTACTTCTCTATTGTGTGTCTTGCGATACGTGGAAATTTTTAGTTTGCGGTAAACTTAGAAAATCTAATCAAGTGTCACAGTGGTCAGTCTTGATCTTCTTACACAGTTGCTTTTTGTTTCTGACATATTTTTCTGGCTTCTGTTAAGTTTCTTTGGCTTTTCTTTTTAATCTTTATTATTAGGCTTCGTTTTAACCAGCCACTTTTTTTTAAATATTCTGCCAATCTTCTCCCTCGAGGATAGACTTTTGTAAAATATTTTTTTTTATGCTAAAAGCATTCCATAACTTTACGATTGACAATTTGGATATATTGAAGGTATGCTTTGTTGACTCCAACTCTTTTTTTATTTGTTCATCTTTTTTCTCTATTACTTACCAGTAGAGCAATACTTTATTGTTCAATTTCGCCAGAATCATTTATAAGGAATTTGATTTCGCCCTGATATACAAAATTGCTCGGTCTTATCAGAAAGGCAAGTTTTCTACGCGGACTTTAAAAACTTTGCACTTTCATCCGCTGGATACGGGAAGCACAGAACCGGTCGAAGTGGCGGTGCTTGGGGAGGCCTATGTCTAGCTGTGGACGTGTTTAGGCTGAAATAATGATGATGATGATTTCTAGCAAAATATGTATATCCAGTAGGTACCTACTTTATTTATTTAAAAGATGGAGGCTTTCTAGTTTACTGTCGCAGTCAAAAATCTTCAATAAACAAAAAGCTTAACTTAAGAACTTTCCATAAGAATTCAGTCCACTAGAAAGAAAATATTATTGACCCAATAAAAAATAAGCTTACAAATACAAAAGAATAACAAAACTTGCTGTAAAAGAAAACAGATTTAGTAGCACATTGCCCCGAAACCGTAGAAATACAGGCTTTCTTATATTTCAAACAAATGAAAATCACAAAACACCCAAAAAAAGATATTCCTGATTTTGTACAAATAATTCGATGTGATTCGATCTCTGTTTTATTCAATTATTTCCGGGTTGGGATTGATGTACCGAGTAATAGGATGAAGTGGAATGCTTTCGACAGCTGACTTGGAGGAAAGTTTAAGATGTTTTTCGTGTAAAATAATGTTTCTTTTCTTCAGCTAAGTTCAGTAAGTTGTTAGTAATATTCCTTGAATATTTATCCATCAATATGGTGGTTATACACCTTTTAACACGTTGAACGCCAGACTGAAAACCATGTTTAGCCCAGTGGGCCGCGGCGGACACCATGTGACCGCCAGTATAGTGGGTCCAGGGGGCCGCGTCGGACACCACGTGTCCGCGTGCCCTCGATCACTTCAGAAGCCTGTAGGCGGCCGACGGGCAGGGTTTCGACTGTTTTTACTAAGGCAAGTGACCCGCGCGGCCCCGCAGTACAATCTGGCCTCTTGGCACAAAAAAAATCGAAAGGACTTAGAATTTATGGGCTTTTCAACAAGTTGGTTCCAAAAATGTTGTAAGTAGATAAAGTAAGTATTTTGAATCATTCAATTGACAGTATTTTTTATAGGTAGACATTAATTTTTAGACCTTTTAAGACACTGTAAAGTCATTAAAATTTTAATCTTTTCAGTCAAGTACGTATCGAATAAGTGGGTAATGGGTTCAGTAGGTAATTTACGAAAGAAAACGAATTAAAGTTGGATATTATGTTTATTATAGAAAGAAATCAATCTTTTAATCATATTTTTTATGGAAAATAGGTAACTACCATACATAATTAAAATAATAATGAACTTCTAAGTCATGAGAACAGTACAGGCTGTCGATTGGCGACTACAGAACACACAACAGATATCAGAACAAAAGTTTAAAAAAATTAACAAAATGTCTTACTTATCATAAAATGCTTGGCATTAGAACAATAGTTTAATCTTAATATTTTTTACATAAAAGTCTTCAGAAATCAGTCAATAAAACCTAGATCTAATTACAAAGTATGAACTTTGATAAAAAGTAACTAACATAAAAATCTATAAATCTTTAGAAATGACACAGCCTTGGCATTACAACAATAGCATAATCTTAATATATTTTATATAAAAGTCTTCAGAAATCAGTCAGTAAAAATCTTTAGAAATTACACACACACACAATTAGAAAGATAAAAGTATAAAAATTATACCAAAAATCTATGAATGTAATTCAAAAAAACAGTTATGGCACAAAATTGGCTTTTCAGGACAAACGCTACAAAAAGTATTAACTTTTTTGGTCTTGTTGCGTGCTTGTAGGCGACCTATGTTTTTGACATTCGTCTTGTAGCATTCCCCACAGTTTCGTCTGGTTTTTCTAGATGGACCGTCAAATTTTTCCAAAACATGTTTCTTTCTTTTCGGTCTTGTTGGCTCTGGTTCATATGCTTGTTGGTTAGCACAAAAAGATTTCAAAATATCTATCCTAAAATCTGTTATTTTCATTTTTTTTTTGTTTACAGATTGGTACAAAACATGAGCATTGATCAGAGCTATATTCAGAAGCATATCACATGCAATCTTTTTATACCAACGGATCGATTTCCGCAATGGGGTAGAATAAGAAGCCATCTGGTCTGCTAAATCCACACCTCCTTTAGCCTTGTTGTATTCCAAGACGATTTTCGGCTTTCTCACAACTTTTCCGCGTTTTGTGATCTCGACGAAGCGTACAGAGTGTTTTGTGGATAACATAAGAACATCGCGCTTGTCTTTCCATTTTAACACTGTTATTCCATCATGACTCTCTTCAGCATAATAATGGCCCCTCTTGAGTTTGGTGCTGACTACTTTTTTAGGAAGCCCCCGCCTGTTTTTCCTGACCGTCCCGACAAGATGAGTTTGTTTGTCCAAAAGTCTTCGCGCCAAATCTATACTAGTATACCAGTTGTCGGTGTGCAAAGTATGCCCCCTGTTGGCATAATCTTCACACAAATCCATCACAACATTTGTGGGTGTTGTGTTTGTAATATCGTTTTTTCCTGCATAGACATTTATTTTGTGTGTAAATCCAGGAACAGAGCACAGTTTGAATAGTTTGACACCATACTTATGCCGCTTGTTTTTGTTGTACTGCCTGAATATGATTCTACCACGAAATGGCACCATACTCTCATCGATGCAAATATCTTCATTTGCAGTAAAATGTTGCCGAAAGGACACATTCAAATCGTTCATCAGCTTTCTTACACGATGAATACGGTCGCGGTCTTATTTTTTTCATCATCTTCAGAAAAATGCAACATGCGAAGCAAAATTTCGAAACGGTTACGTGACATAACAGTTCTAGGAAACGAATGCCCGATAACTTCGTCCTTCGACCAATAGTCCGATAATTTTGGAAGCTTAACCACACCCATGAAAAGAAGCAAGCCAAATAATTTCTTCACCTCCGCAAGGTTCGTTGGAAACCACTGGTTGATACGCGCACCAAAAGAAGCATTAGGTTTATTAGCTATTTGTTCAATAGCGTATTTGTTAGTTGCAGAAACTATAAAACTAAACATATCATCACAGGCATAAAGCGAATAGAAATCAGCTGGAGATTTATTCGCCATTGTAGAACGAACAGCATGCGATGGCCCCGAAATGTCAGTAAATGGAATCAAACGACGTTGTTTACCTTCTGGCGGTCCCCATCCACCGCTATCAGTTTGAGTGTGTTCTGGCAAATCAGGTGCAGTATTTTCTGATCCACTGTCCTCACTTTCCGAGTGGATGATACGGCGACGATTACGTTTATTCGGCTGCAATACTAAAAAAAACTCGTTCTCATCTTCAGAAGATACGTGAAAACTTGAATTCAGCAAGTTTATTTCAATGTTCTCAATTTCTTCTAAATCTTCTTGGGTCACTTCAAAGTTTTCAAATTCTTCCATGGTGCGCTATGATTATAACTCAACGGAACCCTAATTTTTATAAAAACACGATACTGTCCTACGCGAGCGCAATGGCAAATGAACGAGTGAAGCGTCTCACTGGGACTCGAGCGGGCGGCGCAGCGCGGGGGGAGCCGACAGCGTGACCCGCGCGGCTCCCGCGCAAAGAAAGACGGTTGGACGCTCTCGCAGGCCGCGACGGTCACTGGTGTCTGCCATTTGACATCTCGGAAAATAATGAGTAAATCGCTGTTTCTGTAAGTCGCCCATTATTTTTGAGTTAATTCCTGACAATATTTGCAAAAAAACACCTCGACGGTTTTTGAACGATTCGCGATTTATCGGTGCGGCCCGTGGTGAAAGTATGCTGTCGGACACATGGTGTCCGTCATGGCAGTCAACGTGTTAAAAACGTGTTATGATGCGTAGTCCCATAGATCTGTTTTTTTCTTATATTTCTATGCTCAGTCCCGTTACCCAACTCTTTATATTTTTAAAGACGAAAATCTAGAACGAATCTTGTCGAGCAAAAAGTTCCCCTTTGAGCTAAGTTGTAGTCACTTTGGGTGATTTTTAGACAGATAGTATTTTTATCGATCATATACCATAATTTAAGAGATTATATATTTTTTCAATATTTTCAAAAAATTGGCACTGAAAGAGTGAAAGTATAAGAAAGTCTGAAAAGTGAGATTTTTACAAAAAATAATAAAAACCATCTAGCTCCTAAAATATAAGTAATCGCTTAATGCGTGGTGTTTCGGGAAGCCCTTGCTTTTGGAGAGAGGCTT
The DNA here is from genome assembly GCA_946251885.1 of Cosmia pyralina. Classification (NCBI taxonomy): domain Eukaryota; kingdom Metazoa; phylum Arthropoda; class Insecta; order Lepidoptera; family Noctuidae; genus Cosmia; species Cosmia pyralina. Next base: position 17,367,472 of record OX276355.1, read on the forward strand.
CTAAAATTTTTCTTTGGACATCCGTCGTTTCACAGGTCACCCTTATATTAATACTAGCTTATGCCCGCGACTTCCCCCGCGAGGAGGTCGGAAATTATCCCACGGGAACGTACTACCGGGACAAAAAGTATCCTAGGTCCTAATCCAGGTCATGATCTACCCATGTGCCAAACTTCATCTAAATCAGTTCAGCCGTTTTAGCGTGAAAACGTAACAAACAAACTCACTTTCGCATTTATAATATTAATTAGGATGTAGTGTTACAGAGGATCGTAGACCACACAGTTTACAAAACATTTATTACAATTTTTACCAAAGTTTCAATGAGTCCATTATCTTCAGCGCGTGCGTTAAGTGGTACAAATTGGCGCTGGAGCAATTCAAACAATTGTAGCGTATGCGCCGGCCACGCTAAGCTGGCGATAATTAGACGCCATCTTAGTTCTGTTTCTTTGGGCGTGTGGATAAATGTTGCAGTACGTTTGCAGTTACACTTTGTTAGCGAAGAAATGGGCTGATAAGGAAGTATTACTTAGCAAGTCGGGACTTGGTTCTTTTGTTTTGGTTTACCGTAACGTTAAGAGGGCCTAGCACGAAGCAGTTGCGAGAAATGTTAGAATAAAAAGAATGGATAATTTGTACTAGGATTTAAATAGCGCCTTTACAGTACATAGTACCCTATGTATTATGTAAGCTCATGAATGAAAAGGACGAAAAATATTGTTTTGGTCCTTTTCATTGATGAGCTTGCTTCTTCTCCTTGTTTCTACCTTTTTTTTTATGAGTGGCCAGTTACTAAACCGTGGCCAATTACTATAGCAGTTACCCTACGAGGAACTAATTTTGACATCCCGAACGATACGTACAAAAAACCCGCCAAGTGCGTGTCGGACTCCACACAAACTGATTTATCAATAATACTGGTATTTTTTAGTAAAATATAATAAACATTGTCACCAAATTTCAAATTCATAGGACATTGGGAAGTTAAAAAATTCTTCAGAACAAAATTTTGTAAGTAAAAAAGCTAAATTTGGTGACTTCTCATTCCTTTGTTTTGCAATATTTTTTAAAACAAAAAAATACAGTATCTAACTACTCAACGAGTCCTAAACAGTGATACCTCACTTGATGGGTTAGATCAATTTTTTTTATTCGGGCTGCCCTTTAAAACATTTAAAAATATTTTTTGACAATTTGTATGGCGCTTTGGGTCAACAAGATGCTTATACTGTGAAAATTTAAAGACTTGTATCTCTAACCGTTTGGCTGTAAAACTCGGACACGTGAGTGACAGCAATAGGGCTCCGTTTGGACTCTTCAGGTACGAAACCCTAAAAACGGCCTAATCCTTTGTAAATATTTTGGAACGTTGATAGTTTGACGCTAGAATGTTACTAACAAAAGAAGTTAAAAAAAACCGGACATGTGGGACCACGCACAAAGGTTCCGTAGTTGGGATGAATTTATCCCAAGAACAAACTTAACATTGTAGTTGAAAAACATGGTCCCAGACATTCCAACTGAAAATGTAAGTTGGTTGACTGTTACTCGTAAATTTGAAAAGCCTACTTAGTGTGACAGTTTTCCTTTTAACTTCGTTATATTTACTACAAACCGTGATTTTTTTCACCCATCCAAATCTAACCGTTTAGCGGGCAGGGGGGACACTTGACTCTAACAAAAATTAGCACTTTAAAGCTTAATATTTCAGAAACGAATCTCTAAATCGAAAAATTGTTTGAACAAACCCACAATATATTTGAAAGATCCATCCAACAATACCCCACACCATGGAGAAGACGAGAAAAAAAAACATCCCCACTTTACGTGTACCTACCTACTCTAAAAAAATTTTTTTTTCATGATTTTATTTTACTCGTAACACTTTGTTGGCGTGATGAATATGTATATCCATGCCAAATTATAGCTTTCTAGTACTAAGAGTCTCTGAGCTAAGCTGGGGACGAACCGATGGACGGACATAGCGAAACTATAAGGGTTCCTTGTTGACTACGGAACCCTGAAAAGGTACTTCAGAATAATACTAATAATATTCGATTTTCTCGGGTATCTATTGTATAAGTACTTCTTTGCATAAAATAATGAAATTAAAGCACCTTCAACAAAATGTGTCAATGACTACAATGTCTAAATTACCTACTAGCACTTCCCGCCTGGCTTCGCCCGTCTGGAAGTCAAAAAATATCCCACGGGAACGAAAATCCTTCCTTATTCCTTGTCTACATTACAAAAGGAACCTCTGCGCAAAATTTCAGCTTTTTAGGTCAAATGTTTTAGGCTGGGCGTTGATGAGTCAGTCAGCAGTCAGGACTTTTCCTTTTATATAATAAAGAAGATATACCTAGGGATGTAATCTATTTTAGATTGGATGACTATTAGATTAAGTCCTAGGAGCCTCCAATTCAAGACTTTCGGCAGTAGAGTACCTATCTAACAGTTTAAGTAAAATCAATTTCGAACAAAAATCTAATTTAATCTAATCTTGTAAGACGAAAGAGACTAGTCTCCACGACACAGTGAATCCTAGTGTGGAGGCTAGTGTTATGTGAATATTTAATGCTTAGTTCTTAAACAATAAAGTTTTTAATATTTATTTATACATTTTAATTGAAAAATTAAATGTAATCTACAAACAAAAACGTAGTACAGTCAGCAACAAAAGTCGATTAACAATTGCAGTTATTTAATCTTAATTATTAAGCGAAATATTTAATGCAAATCGGATCAGAAGTACTTAAAATTTTAAGAACAATAACTCTTAACAGTTAAACGGAAAAAAGCAGTTTATCGAATCATTTTGCGTTAATTTAGATGATGTCAAAAAGTAGTAGTGTTAAGCGACTTTTGTTGCTGACTGTACCAGCTACAGACCTCCACAACATTGTACGAAGTTTACCTTCACAGTGACTAGGTAATGACATAATATGCATTACTGTACTTATTTACTTATTACATACGTGCTTGTATTCTTTATATAAAACGTTATAACATGACCTTCGCAAGGAACAACATCAACAGGTAAGTAATTATTACTGTGGATTTTCTAGAGTAAAAAACCAGCCAAGTGCGTGTCGGACCACGCACAGTGAAGGGTTGTTTATTTGAAAAGAATTTATTCCAAAAACAAACTTAACATTGTAGCTGAAAAATATGTTCTCCCATGCATTGATATGCGTCACTGCTGTCAGAATCAAACTGCCTAGCCTTTTATAATAATAACAAAACATTCATTTCAGGCATTTATTTCCCAACTGTATATGTTCAGGTCAGCTTCCAGTCTAACCAATACCAGTGCAGCTGCAGATGCAGCTGAATACCAGTATTTTAGATGGAGCGACTGCCTATCTGACCTCCACAACAAAGTAACTGGGTCGATATCCCTTGGTAAGTTTGGATGTCAGACTTTTGGGCTTCTACCCGTAACGACTACTAAAGATCTACGATTTACAGCCGGGAACAACGACTTAACGTGCTTTCCGAGGCACGGAGGGGTCTCGATATGTAATGGATGGTCACCCTCCACGAACCGACCGCGGCAAACGTAGCTTAACCTTCGATTGACCCGTGCCGTTCTTACAATTTTGCCACGAGCCCCTTACTTTGCTTAGATGCACTGGATAATTTATTATTTTTCTCTTTGCTAGTTTATCCTTTGCTTGTAATTTATTCAAGCTTGAAAACATTTATCCAGTAACCTCTCATAGTTCACACAGGTATACGTAAACTAATTTCAACCATTTAATCCACTATAACTTTTGCTAACTTGTATCAGAGCAATAAAATAGACTTTACATACAATTTAGATTGCATTCCTACACAGTCATTAGTTTATGAATTAATCATACCTCCTTTGAGTTAGAGAGAGAGAGAAACACACAAAATACGACCGAGCAGCTGAAGACCTAAGAGCCTCATTCACCCCGTTAGTCATTTCATGCGATGGAGCCATAGGAACTGAATTTAACAGTTTTTTAAAAAAACCGCATCAAAGCTTAAGCGCTCCTGCACACGATGCCGCCACCGCGCCGTCGCCGCGCCGACGCCGCACAACTACACTGTACATACGAGTCGCGCGAAGACCGCCACCGCGCCGCCGCCGCGCCGCCACCGCGCGCGGTCCAAAACAAAACTTTCCATGATAATTTCTTAAAAAGTTATCACGTGCATGTTCATACGCGGCCGGCAATGGAATGAATCAGGATAATGAAATAACTGGGACCGCGCGCGGTGGCGGCGCGGCGGCGGCGCGGTGGCGGTCTTCGCGCGACTCGTATGTACAGTGTAGTTGTGCGGCGTCGGCGCGGCGACGGCGCGGTGGCGGCATCGTGTGCAGGAGCGCTAATGAGAAATGGAGAAACGCATATTCTCAAATAGTGTACTGGCTGAAAGTGAAAATACAAATCTCAGTTATACGAGTAAGAGCAGTTTCAATGATAATAAGAGGCACGCGAAAACATGTCAGGGCCTTTCAATGTGAAGATAGAGCAGGAATACTTTAGTGAGCCTGATCTAGTGAAGTGTTTCACTAGATCAGGATCACACATCACAATCACATGTGTTTTTTATATTTTAATTTAGATGTGTGCAATGTATGTAACTCTGTTTTGTTGCCTATTTTTTGTGCCACTGCTGGGCTAAGGCTGCCCCTTTTTCCTTCCAAACCTTTAGTCTTGTGCGATCTCTGGCCATGTTGGCCCTGCAAACATGATTAGATCGTCGCACCACCTTCGCCGCGGTCTACTTCGGCGATGTCCTCTCTGAAGCGTCCAGTGGGTGACGATCCTTGCCCATCTCTCCGGGTGCATTCGTGCGACGCGGCCAGCCTACTCCCACTTCAGCCTGGCTGTTTTTTCTCCAACACCTGCCACTTGAGAGCGCAAAGCGGGTGGTTTTTCTAATATATCCCTTGTATTTTATAGATATTCATTAATTTGCTAATCAATGTGTAACTACATATAATTTATTATCCGACTATTGAAATCAAGCGTGAATGTCCTAAAGTGGGCCCAAATAGGTGCCTAATGAAACGAACGTCTTGTGTTAATTATCAACGATTAGACATGATGATGCATAGTTGCATAAGGTACCTACCGTTAATATGTATACATGCATGTAGCTGCTAATAATGGGACAAAGCTGATCGACCGATCAGCTTTGTACATATTGCCATGTCGTCATCATCTGTTTCCTTTACCCAACTCTGTTAGGGTCGGCTTCCAGTCTAACAGGATGCAGCTGAATACCAGTATTTTAGATGGAGCCCCTGCTTATCTGACCTCCACAACCCTGCAGTTACTGGGTAATACGATACCCCTTGGTAAGGCTGGTTGTCAGACTTTCAAGCTTCGGTCAAAGACCCACGAATTACAGCAATAATATTTAATTTTAAAACAATAATGATGTAGGTACTTCAAGACAAACCTACTGTATGGTTATAACATTGATTTCTATTTTAAAAGGTCAACAGATTCGTTTTTCCGAAAATCATTCTGAAGAATTTCATTTTAATGATAAAAGAACAGATCACCTCCATCCTGATTGCGGTGACATTCAAACTTGACCTAACAGGATTGTCAGTCTGACCCCCAGTCTGAGCCAAATCAGAATGAACTCATCCTCTTTTCCACCTATTTGTGCTGTACTGATTAATTGAACTGACTCATGTAATCATGACGGATGCATTAATTTATCTTCAGTCCAATATTATGGTGTTTTGTCCTCTATATATTCCTGCCTATTCGGTCGGAACAATGTCGGTGCACGCTTGGTGGCTTGATGGGCTTGGCTTGACCTCATGACGTTGGGAGCGCCGTTCAACACGATATGAACCTACATTTCATATGATTTGCGTGAGAGATATCATATGTTATGTTGATTTTGCTTGATCGTTGGTTGTGTTTAAAGGTCGAGTGGCTGATGAGCCTAGAACATGATTTATGGTGCATGTTATTATCTTCCTGCCCTGGTGCCACGTTACTTGCGGTCGGCACAACACGTTTTCTTCTTCTATTCTCCCCAGTCAAACGTCGCGCTATCATTCAAATCATTCCTGACACATTCCATCCATCTTTTCTTTGGCCTGGCTTATGCACGTCTTTGTCAATTTTGTTTGAACAAGAAAACAATTCTGTCTGGCACATGCCTGCGTTGTCTCATACATTCCTAGTCATCCATTTCAGCTTAAAGGTTTAACCAAAACAATTCGGAATCACGGTGCATTGCCGGCATTACTCCGAAACCGTCGTTTGTCAACTAAATGCATGAGTCACGCATCACGAGGCTATTCATTGACTTGGTCTTAATTGTGAGGGTCATGGCGCATTGTTTCGGTAACCCCAGCACGACTTGATGCAACGAATAATAAAAATAGACACCTAAGCTTAACTTTCAGGTTAGTTGTATTGCGCATTTGTGATTAAATAAAGATATATGCACTAGGAAGTGTTGACGGGTGTAGGCGGTCGTTTTGACGGCTGTCAATATTGGTAATTTTTAGCCGACTTGAAAAAAAGGAGGAGGTTCTCAATTCGTCGCGTATATATTTTTTTATAGTTAAAAAGTGCTGATTTCAGACTAATTTGAATAAAAGATTATTGATTTAATTAAATATTAGGTCTTTACCTATGAAATTGCCGTTCTGCAGTACTGGCCATTTCAAATCAAAATAATTTTTGTTTGGCTAAGAATTCTAATTTCAAATTAATTTTATTTTAAAAACATGGATTTTTTTTCCAAAAGTAGTCATTTGTTTATTGATTAGTGTTACATTTTCATCGCATTTCAATCTTTTTCGTCATCATGGATACGTTAAAAATTCGAGTAATTATGGAATATGAGTACCGTCGTGGCAGCAACGCGGCACAAGCGGCACGCAACATCAACGACGTTTACGGAGCTAACACTACAAACCAACGCAGCACTTGTTATTGGTTTGCTCGCTTCCGTTCTGGAAATTTCGACCTGAAAAATGAACCTCGCGGTCGTCCGAAGACTTTGGTCGACAATGACGAATTAAAGGCGATTGTGGAAGCTGTTGATACACAATCTACGGCTGAATTAGCAGCAGCTTTCGACGTTAGCGTCAAAACAATATTGGTCCATTTGCGTCATATTGGCAAGGTAAAAAAGCTTGACAAATGGGTGCCCCACGAACTCAATGATCGCCAGCGCGAAGTACGCGTCGAGACGTGCCTTGCACTGCTCAACAGACACACAAATGAAGGAATTTTGAACCGCATTGTTACCTGCGATGAAAAATGGATTCTGTTTGATAACCGCAAGCGCTCAGCAAGTTGGTTGGATCCTGGTTCAGCACCTAAACAATGCCCTAAACGAAAACTTACCCCTAGAAAAGTGATGGTCACTGTTTGGTGGTCTAGCGCCGGTGTGATTCATCACAGCTTCTTACCAAACGGGGTGAGCATTACTTCAGATGTGTACTGTGAAGAACTGAACACAATGATGGAGAAGCTGGCACATCTCCAACCAGCATTGGTCAATCGCTCGTCTCCGCTGCTCCTGCACGACAACGCGCGACCTCATACTGCACAGCAGACGGTCTCCAAGTTGCAAGAACTGGGGTTGGAAGCTCTCCGTCATCCGCCCTACTCACCAGACCTTGCGCCTACAGACTACTACTTTTTCCAGAATTTGGATAACTTCTTGGCGGGAAAAAAATTCAATACCCGAGAGGCAGTACAAAATGCCTTTGAAGAATTTGTTGCCTCCCGTCCAGCTGATTTCTTTAAGAAGGGCATCAATAAACTGCCACTGCGTTGGCAAAGATGCATTGATTGCATGGGTGATTACTTCGATTAATACAAATAAAAAATGCGTGAAAAAAATTCGTTTAAATTTTTTCATACAAAACGGCAATTTCATAGGTAAAGACCTATTATATATCTGGCATAGGGTAGTTTTCTCTTCAGACATACCAAATTTTTTGTGAAATTGACACAAATTAGATGCCTACAGAATTTTGTTACGAGGTATTTATTATTTTAGAATTTTTGTACACAATACAGTACAATTTAGTACAATTAAGTGGGTACCTACATTAGAAACGACATATTACAACTTTTGACTACAAAGGCACAAGTTCATTATTTTACTAATGAGAAATATCGTCAATTGTTTCAGATACAAAATGGCGGACGACATCATGAATTTTACAGACGAAGTCAGTGCAACGCAGGAGCCCAGTGAACTATCCAAGTAAGTCATCTAAATCTTGGAACTATAGGAAGAAACATTCTTCATATTCTACATACCTACTGATAATACCAAGTGAATATGACACTACCGCGAGATGTATAATGTTCAAAACATATTGAACTATTGATTCCTATAAATCTTACTATAAGAGGGCCTTGTGGCTAAGTAATAACAGCCGTTTGGTTCGATCGTTCAGGTTAATCTACGGTTGCCGCGGTTGGTCCGTGGATGGATCTCTACATACCCAGACCTCTCCGTGCCTCGGAAAGCACGCTAAGCCGTTGGTCCCGACTGTCATTCGTGGATCTTTGACAGTCGTTACGGGTCGTCAGAAGCCCAAAAGTCTGACAGCTAGACGTACCAAGGGGTACCCAGTAACTGCGTTGTGGAGATCAGATAGGCAACCGCTTATGTAAAATAGTGATAATCAGTTGCATTCGGTTAGACTGGAAGCCGACCCACCCCTGGAGCGGGTTGGGAAAAGGCTAGGCAGATAATGATGATGAAATCATAAGCACAGGATTAACACTGGATGGATGAAATGGCGGCAGGTCACGGGAACAATCTGCGACTCCCGTATTCCCCTTAAACTTAAGGGAAAGATATACAGGATGTTTGGCAGAACGTTGAACATAATGAAAATGGTGGATAGGTGGGGTCTGTCAGCCCTAATTTATTTGGCCCTGGCCCCCGGATATTTTAATTTTTTTTTTTTTTTTGCTTTCTTCTAGTTTCACCACTTTCTTAACTTTAAAGTGTATTTTTTTTTTTAAATTTGTAAAACAGGCAATATTTTGTTTTTTTTAATATGTAGTGTTGGCTGATTCTCATAAAATTATTGCTTTATTCAGATGATAGCTAGAAAAAAAGTTACGAGTCCTCAAACTTACAGAAAGATGTAAAAAATACTTAAATCCTAATTTCAACTTGCATTAAAAAAAAAACAATAAATGATTGAGGAGTTCCAATTCTAGCAAAACATCCCTAGTGTGTGAATTTTCTAATGGTATGTAATTTGCTTTTACAAAAAAAAAAAACTTTAAGAGTTATTTCATAATTTTATCAAGTAGGAAATTTTTGACGAAACTCTGCCTTTACGGAAAGTGAAAGTTTTGCGAAATTTAATACTGCAAGGTTGGTAAAAATTAAATGATCAATTGGAATTATGTAAGTTAAGTCATTTTTAATTAATTACACTTTAAAGTTAAGAAAGTGGTGAAACTAGAAGAAAGCAAAAAATTTTTTTTTAAATATCCAGGGTCCAGGGCCAAATTAATTAGGGCTGAGTATGTAGCAGATGACGCCACCTATCCACCATTTTCGTATGTTCAACGTTCTGCCAAACACCCTGTATAAAACAATGGTTAGACCTGCTGTCTTGTATGGATTAGAATGTTGGGCCACAAAAGGCATGAATGAAAAGCAATTACATGCAGCTGAGATGAGAATGCTAAGAGAGCTGTGTGGTGTTACACGAATGGATAGAATAAGAAATGAGTACATAAGGGGAAGTTTGATAGTGGCACCGGTGACTGAAAAGTTGTGCGGAAATAGGTTGTCATGGTATAGGCATGTGGTGCGGAGGAATGAGGAAAATGTCGTGAGGAAAGTTTTGAGTATTAAATGTCGATGGCTATAAGAGTAGGGGAAGACCAAAGAAACGATGGATGGACTGTGTGAAAGATGACATGGCTAGAAAGGGGGTGACTATCGAGATGACGATTAATAGAGAAGTATGGAAAAAAGACATGTTGCGCCGACCCCAAATAGATTGGGATAAGGCCAGGAAAATGACGATGCGTGTCATTTACCGCCCGCAAACCGATTAATTTTGCAAATATCGGTCTTGTTAAACGAAAAATTATACATACACCAGGCAGCTCAGCTTTTCTGGTTTATCGATGAAAATTTTAAAATTAAACAGGCGCGACACGCGATATAATCGCGTGCGACGCAAAGGCACCACGTGTCGCGCGACGAGCGATTATATCGCGCGACGAGCGATTATATCGCGCGTCGTGCCTGTTTGTAGGAATCTAGACGAAAACGGTGACAAACTAGAGAAATTCATCGAACAGTTCAAATAAGACTTCTTTTTGTAACCAAATTTTCTGAGCTTAATAGGTAATACGGGCTGGTATCCGCAACTCCACGTCAAAGCGCGTATTTTGCGTATCTTCTGAGCTTTTAAATTGAACCTTAAAGGTATTGGAAGCAGTTTTAATATTTTTATAATAACCCGGACATGAAAGGCGACTCTCTTGTTTATTCACAGAATAGACAGAATAAAATGAAGTCTGGGGTATAAAAGATATCCTGTACTGAGCTCCCCGACTATAAACTTTGCTAATAAAGGATATATGATACGGCAGATGAGGAGTTTTATAGGAAACGGCGTCCAATAAAAGGCTGAAATCTTAATCTTAATTTTAATTATTAATTTAATTTAGTTGTTTTAGTTTTTATATTTTTATTACGGACGCTTTTTATCGTGCACGTCTTCTAGATTGTTCTCACATGTATATTTTCAACATGAACGATGTAACCAATATTTTGTAAAAATATTTTGATTGAAAAGAGTGGCCGTGGAGTTTCTTGCCCGTTCTTCTCCATAGGGACCTACTACGCTTTGGAATGGGCAACTAGCTTCATTTTTCTGACTGGCCGACCTATTGACAATTCAAAAGTGCCTGTAATTGGTTTATTTGAAATAAAAGCTTTGAGTTTGAGTTTGATTTTAATATTATTTTTAGATTGCGCGCAAGACAAGTCTGCGCGCGACTGGTGGCGCTTTCAAGATGATAATGTCCCTGCCAGTACTTTTAATTACTTTCGGCTTTATGATGACTATTATATTTTACTTTGAAAACTAATAAAAGTACGGAACACAGCATACTCTCTTGACGTAAACGTCAATAGTTAGATGGCGGCATACGATTAGTTCCAATTTTAGCCGCGCGCAGACTCATCTTGCGAGCCCTCTAATCTTCTATTGCTGTCAAATGAGTGGGGCCATTGCGTAACACACTATCAATTGGAATCGGTTTCATTTTGACAGTTCTACAATATTCATTACGTGTGAGTTACGCAATTAGGGTGCAGGATTAGAAAGAAAATTATAAATTGCAGTTTTCTGTTTTCATTCTTTTATTATTCATGAGATAAAAATGAGAGCATGCAAACATCCACTGTAAAACATGGACGCCTGTCCATGAAATAAGAAAATACTGAGAAAACGCCCTAATTAGTATCGCGGCAGTTTCAGGAGGTATTCTATGTTGTCTTTTAGGCCCCGTATCTACTCACTAGAATGTGTGCAAAAATATTAGAGCCTAGTTTAAGAGCGCTGAGTTCCACATAACCAATAAACTGAAATATGGTGTAAGTTTTGTTTGTCCCCGCCTGCGATATCCAAATTCTATGGATTTTAATGCTTGTTTTTCTCTTTTCCGTTATGTGTTTTTGCAGGCGGGTTTTTTTTTTTTTTTTTTTTAAATAATTTGTTTTGTGTCAAACATTTTAGTTTTATTAATTATTTATTTAGACAGGACTCATTTCTAGCTTTTATTTGCAATACCAATGTTGTAATTTATTTTAAATATGAAAAATCGATTCTTAGAGAAAAAACTCCAAAAAACCTTGCCCTCCCTTTTTAGGGTTCCGTAGTCAACAAGGAACCCTTATAGTTTCGTTATGTCTCTTAGTACCAGAAAGCTACAGTTTGGCATGGATATACGAGTACATATTCATCACGCCGACAAAGCGGTAAAATAAAATAATAAAAAAAAAATTTTGGGTACCTTCTGTAAGTAGGTAGTACCTACATCTAAAGTGGGGATGTTTTCTTTCTCGTCAACATTTTTGTTTGTGTCCCCCCCCCCCCCCCCTCCTTGCCAGCTAAACGGTTAGTTTTGGATGGGTGAAAAAAATTACGGTAGTAGTATATACAACGAAATTAAAAGGAAAACTATCACAGCTAAGTAGGCTTTTCAAGTTTAAGAGTAATAGTCGACCAACTACGGAACCCTTCATTGTGCGTAGTCCGACACGCACTTGGCCAGTTTTTTTTTTATTTGTAGATGCAATATATAAATATTATATAGCCTATATCACTTCCACAATTAAGACAAATCTAACGACACCTCATATAATATATTAAAATCCATCAAGCCTACAGAGCATAGAGAGCAGACTACCGAAAAACATTACTCTCCTTCGGGGGCAGTCGGGAGATAAGAGAACCTAAAGTCACACATCACACGTAAAATTTAATGTTACTCTAGATTTTTGTCTAACTTTTGGTCTTTCTTTTCCACGTGCCCTTAGAAGTTTTATATTTTCCCTGTCTCCTAATTACAAAATACTTTGAGGGCGAAACTTTTCACCGCAACCAAAATGTTAGATGTTACCTTTTAAACAACTAAATAGTTCACGAACGCTTCAGACTGGATAGGTACCGTTGAACTTACAAAGTTTTCCAACATTTCTTGGATTTTGTGAGAAAAACTTAAAAATATTTTATATCTTATCTAATCTTGTGAGTCATTAGAACCAAGTCTGTACTCTAATCCTGCCGCCACAAGCGACGAAAAAAAAACTTTTTTCGGAATGTTTTCGTCATAAAACTGTACTGATAAGGGCAACTTTAGCTTACTTACAAATATTATTTAAGCCCTATAATAATTTTGATTCTAAGACCATTATTAAGCACTAAATTCCCAACTATAGTACCTACTTATCTATATCATAGGTCCCTTCCTCATTCCACTCGCGGCAAGTCATTCGTCAAACAAGTCTGTCAAAGCACCGCATGAAACATCCTGTGTGACACTCCCATTATTATAACCGAGCAGGATATCGTCCACTATACTGCATAACCCGGATAGAAGTTATGAATATTATGTGATCAATTTAGCGATGTAACAGAAGAGATGTGACATGAAGCTTTTGTGGTCATCATTTAGGAAACCTTTGCATTCCCTGGACTTACTTTAATAACGTTCTCTTGGGAAACTTTATGAACCGATGATGGGGGAAGAGTTATTGAAAGGTGAAATGTGTAGACTCAATTATTGTCAATAGTAGATTGTTATACAAGGGATTAAAGGGACCTATTTAGGCACGAAATGGTTTGGCGGACGAGTGCAGTAAGGGCGCCAATAGTTCGAGTGCCTAAATAGGTCTTTCGCCCGAGGTAAATGCTGCTTTTCATTTCGAATATGAGGAAAGTAAATAAACACCTGATTAGTTAAACAAACAACATTTTATTAAAACATAAATATACAATATTGGTAAGATAATATGTATTTAAAAGTAATATTAAAATTAGAGAAGGGAAAGATTCTTTCCTGGTATATTAATGTTGAATATTTTGTAAATGAGGAAGCCATACTTTGTCGATTTCTTCAGCTGGAATAGATTTTTTTTTTACTTCGGTCCGGATAGTCTTTGGAAGTACCTATTAGGTTGCGGAGAGAATTCCGAGTAACGTAGATTTATCGTTTGTGTTACTTTACTTGATATTTTTGTCTTATTGTATAATATTCAGACAACTTTTTGTTTTATTATCTCTAACTTTACTAGTATTATTTCACCATGTTTCTCTAATGTCATGTACAGCTTCATATTCACCAGTTAAATGTTTCTGCAAGCGCCACTTATGGCCAATATCAACATACGTTTCGTCTGGCGCTTGATTCAACAATATCTAGCTTGGCGAAATATTTCAAATGTATATCGTGTTTTGTACATAAAGTCGTTTTTAACATTGAATACACGCTCCATAGAGTCAAAGATTCTTAGATAATTTCATTAAAATATGTTAGTGGTAACACGTTTTCCGAAAAAGACTTGTCTCTTTTTACAGCGCGCCATTTCATAAAAACATCGTAAGATTTTATCTTTCTTTTTTATCTTTATTTTGATTTTTGGCGGTAAAAGGTTTTCCACTCCATATCTGAATCTGATGAACTCTTCCTATACAAATATCTGAATACGTAAATAATTATACTCAATTTACAGTAACATTAGACATTTAAACAAACTTTTTTTACAGTCCGTTCAACCGATTTTGACTTCTAACCCGTAGGCTTAAGGATAGCATTAAAGGCAAAAAGTGGTTCAAATACCAACTGTTTACTGCAGCTGCCATTTGTCATGCCACCAACGCAATAGAAGTCAAAATCGGTTGAATGGACTGTAAAAAAGGTTTATTTAAATGTCTAATGTAAAATGTAAATGGAGTATAGTACTCGACAAAAACAATTTAAGATCGAATTGCCGCTTTCCCACCCTTTTTATGTTTCTTATTCTACCAGCCAGTATTTTTTACCATTGATGATGGTAAATATTTAGCTCATATCTATGTAAATTAAATAATAATTTAGTGAAAAGTAAATTACTATAAGTATAAAGTCATGTTACAAAATTGTTGATAATATTTTTTAATAACTGTTAACGCCATTACTTTCTTTATTTTATATTTCATGCCTAATTACTGGCAACTCTAATTAATTAGTATCTGTGTAACATAAAGTTCCTTCCGCTTTCCTTCTCCCTTCCACAACCCTTATAATGCCTAAGTGAGAGCGAGAAGGAAGATCCGCAATGGCGCGCATTCGCTGCCGCCAAGAAGATCCGCCAGTTCTCAACCAACATCGACGCCTGTGGGTAAAATTAATCCCAAGTCGAAAAAGGACTCATATTTTCACCGCGAAGAACGAAGATTGCTATTGAACAGTGCAAGTGCGTGTATGTGTGTTGTGGAAAGTGCAGATTCTCGTCCGTACGTGATATCCTGGACGCGCCAGCCACGTGGCTAAGGAAACCCTTCTCGTCGTGTCGCCATAGCTCACCAGGCAGGTACCATCATCATTTTCCCACACCACCAAAACACCTACTTGTGTCACCGAACCGCCCCTCATACAGTCCACTAAGAAAATTTCGATTTTCACCCCAAGGCTTTAGGCCGCCGCAACATTTTTTTGGTCCTTCGAGACGGATATCCGACATTGTTTGGTCCTACGATCACGGATATCCAACAGTTTTTGGTCCTACGATCACAGATATCCAACAGTTTTGGTACCATGATCACGGATACCTATTTTTCTTTATCCTCTTGATAACGGATATCAATATTATATCCGTATATTATCATCCCGCAACTATATTTCATTTCAATCTTCGTTCCTTATACTCTTATACTAAACCGCTTTCATTTATTCATTTATTACAGTACCTACTTGTCATTGCGTACATTCACAGGTATTTCGCATCCCGCTCAACTTAATATTTTAATATACGTAGGTAGAAGCAAAATCTACCGCTCGCTCGCTTCGCTATCGTTCGGTACTATATTCGTAGGTACCTACCAATCCCGCACCGCGCGCAACTCGTTGAAGTTTGCGATTTATTTTAGCTATTATAAAAACCTACAAAAATATCGAAAATGCCTAAGAAAGTGACCATTGATTCGGATGATCAGATAAAATCCGCGATTCAAATAGCACTGTCATGTCGTAATAATGATTTTTGCCCGCATGCAAATCATTTACGATTTAATGGAAAAAATGAAGTCCGGTATGGAACCGATAGAGAAGTTCTTGTGTGCGTGTGTCAATGTTGATGCGTTGCGCACCGAGTTCCTCGAGGCATTTAATAAATATAACTCGCTTCTTCTAAGACAAGACCCGGAAAATAATATTGATGATCAGTCGTGGATTAGTTTCGAGGAATTATATTGCTGCGTTAAATATAATTATTCAAATTACTCAAAATCATCAACCACATCGGCTCCTACTTGTAGTGGTAGTGGTGTCAATAAGCAAACAGTTCGCTTGCCTCCCATTGAAATTATGTCATTCGATGGCGATATTCGTAACTGGCCCCTGTTCTATGCTAATTTTAAAAGCACAGTACACGAAAATAATACATTGACTGATTCGGAGAAATTATATTATTTGATGGGGAAATTGAAAGATAAGGCTCAAACCGCGTTCTCAGGAGTTTGCCCTAATGGCGATAACTACCAATTAATTTTTAATTCACTCATAAAACAAACGTATGTTGGCTTCTAGTTCCCTTAATCGGATGTTTGAACATAAATCTTTTAATACCGCATCTATTCAAAATTTCGAATCCTTTTCTGATAATTTTGTTTCCGCCGCAAACGCATTAAAAAACCTTAAAATAAATGATTTATCAGATTTGATTTTTTTCCATGTCGCTATAAAAAAGGTTGATTCTGAAACCGCTCGACTTTTTGAAATGAACTCAAAAGACGAAATTCCTAAATTCGACAATTTAGTACAGTTCATTAAAAATCAATCTCGCATTTTACAAAATACTAAAGCTTTAAACAGCTTGAGTTTCACTCAGTCTAACAACAATCCTGTAAATAAAAAAACGTCCAAAACTCCGCAACCGCAATCTTACACTGTAATTGATAAATCCGCAAAATGTTTGTGTGATAGCTTTGTTCATGAACATTTATTTAAATGTCCTGCCTTTTCTAAAATGACACCAAGTGATCGTTTCAAATCGGTGAAGCAAAACGATGCATGTACTAACTGTTTAAGTATTAAACATAAGGCCAGAGTCTGTCAGTCTGAATCTAGATGTAAATCTTGTAAAAATAAACATCATACGCTTTTACACTTTAATCGCGAATCGCACGCGACTGTATTATCGAACGGTGTTGATGATACCGCACGTACACAATCGGGATCAAACTCCACGGCTTCGAGCGAGCAAGATGCTCACGCCGCCGCCGCGCCGCTCGCCGCCACCGCTCAGAGCGCCCCGCAATGTAATGCATCCATTGCTGCGTCGATCTTTTACGACTCGAACTCCCGCGTATCAAAGCCGCAATGTAATACGAATACTACTATTTTGTTGTCAACCGCTACTGTAATAGTTCGAGATTCATTTGGTAAGGAGCATTTTATTCGCTGTCTATTAGACAGTGGCTCACAAATTAATTTTATTACCGCAGAATGTTGCAAACGATTAGGTTTGACTAGACATTCATCTGATACGCCTTCCGTTAAGGGTATCGGTGGTACGGAAAAATCCGTTAAGGGTTCCGTACAATTCGCTTTCTTTTCCCGTTTTAATCCGAACGTTACTTTTAACGTTAATTCGCTAGTTGTCGATGCAATCACCGATAATCTACCTACCGCTCCCGTAGATACTTCCGCCTTGCCTTACTTAAAAGGTTTACCGCTCGCCGACGAATCGTTTGGCAAACCCGGTCGCATCGATGTGTTGATCGGGGCTTCGCTTTTCCCGCATCTTATGCTGCCCCGCGTAGTTAGCAGCAACTCCTCCGCGCCGCCCGCCATGCAGACGGTACTCGGTTACGTCATCATGGGCACTGTGCCCGCGCTGCCTGTACGTCGTATTATGCCTCCACAGTCTTGTTACTCACATATTTCGCAACCATCCGACAAAGACTCGTTAGAATCGGCGTTGAAAAAATTCTGGCAGGTCGATGAAGCGCCCGTCACTCTTTCGACGAGCAAATCGCTCGACGAACTTGAGTGCGAGTACTTTTATAATTCGACCACGGAACGCGATGGGGACACAGGTAGATACTCTGTAGCCCTACCGTTTCGCAGCGATGTGTTCTCATTGGGGAACTCACTCGATATCGCGAAAAAACGTTTTTTCTGCCTAGAAAAGAAATTAGAATCCGCACCCGAGTTACGTACTGCGTATGATGACGTCATTCGCGAATATATTGATAAAGGATATTTATCTCCTGCTCCGCTCGATAGTTCAGACAGTAGTTGTCCTGACTATGTAATTCCGCATCACGCAGTTGTACGTTTAGATAAGACAACAACAAAACTACGCTCCGTGTTAGACGCTAGTGCTAAAACGAGTACTGGATTATCTCTCAACGATATTTTACACAGTGGCCCAAATTTACAGGGTGACTTGTTTACTATAATTCTGAATTTTCGATTGTTCGCATTCGCGCTCTCGGCTGATTGCCGACAAATGTTCTTACAGATTGAAGTAAGAGAAAGCGATCGTCGCTTTCAACGCATCTTATATCGTTTTAGTCCAAACGATCCTCTGGTTCTATATCAGTTTAACCGTGTCTGTTTTGGTCTCAAGTCCCTACCATGCGATCCGCACAGTACAACAGTTGGTTCAAGACGATGGTCATCACTTCCCGCGCGCCAGCGCTATCATCGCGGATTCGCTGTATATGGATGACGTAGTCTACAGCGTAAGCTCCGAATCACGTGCAGTCCAGGTTTCGCACGAACTGATTAAACTCTTTAGAGGAGGTCAGTTCCAGTTGGTCAAGTGGACCAGTAACTCTCAAACTGTACTAAACAGTATTCCCGCGTCGCATAGGTTGACCGAACAACTAGAATTCGACAAGTCGGTAGAACAAAGGGTTCTCGGCTTGCGCTGGTGTAGGTCAAATGATTGTTTTGAATTTCTTATTTCCGCACCGCCAGACACGTGTACTAAACGTGCTATTCTGTCGGCCGTAGCTAGACTGTGGGACATCATGGGGCTTGTCGTGCCTGTAGTTCTCTATGCTAAACTACTTATCAAAGAATTGTGGTTACTGAAGCTCGATTGGGATGACACTCCCCCGCGTCACATCATAAATATTTGGCAAACTTTTCGGTCTGTCCTGCCGCTTTTAAATGATTTTAAAATCCCGCGCCATTTAGGTATTTTTGAAAATTGTATTCTTCGCCTCATTGGATTTTCCGACGCCAGCGAAAGCGCCTACGGCGCTGTCATCTATGCGCATGTCACTCGCAACGATGACGTAGTTGTTCAGCTGGTTTGTGCCAAGTCGAAGGTATCGCCGGTTAAACCATTGACTATCGCTCGACTGGAGCTCTGTGGTGCCGAACTCCTCGCTAAACTTCTTCGCCGTGTTCATGACACTTATAATCCGCGTTATAATGTTA
Organism: Cosmia pyralina; assembly: GCA_946251885.1. NCBI lineage: Eukaryota > Metazoa > Arthropoda > Insecta > Lepidoptera > Noctuidae > Cosmia > Cosmia pyralina. The sequence continues at coordinate 17,386,653 of OX276355.1, forward strand.
CCGCTATTTACGCATTCACCGATTCTAAGGTGACTCTTTGCTGGATAAATTCTTCTCCACATCGTTGGCACACGTTTGTGGCCAATCGTGTCGTTCGCATCGTAGACAACGTCCCCGCGGAACATTTCTACCACGTAGCTGGTACTGAAAACCCAGCGGACTGTTTGTCACGTGGTTTAACACCTGACAAATTCATTGAGCACCCATTATGGTTGCACGGACCCGCTTGGGCTAAGCGCGAACCCGCTTGGGCTAAGCGCGAACCTTCCGAATGGCCCATACATAAGGTTACAGACTTGAATTCGGAACCCATTCCGGAAGAAAAGGTCCACGCGCACCCCATAGTCGCGGATTCAAGTTCGGACAATTCGCTTCTACTCGCACTCGCAGAACGTACGTCGTCGTGGACTAAACTGCTGCGTATTGTTGTTTTCATATACCGTTTCATGAAAAAACTCCCGCGTCGAACTGACGCCGTTACCGCTAGCGACCTCGAGTTCGCTGAAACCATTTTGTTGCGTCATGTTCAAACAAAACACTTCATGGAAGATTATTCCGAGTTAAAAAATAATAAAATTTGTTCACCCGCTCTTATTAAACTCAAGCCATTTGTAGATGGTGATGATTTAATCCGCGTTGGGGGTCGATTAACTCATTCGGCTGAGGCCTATAGTACTAAACACCCGGTAGTGTTACCCCGACATGATCGCATAGTTGAAATCCTCGTAGACTATTATCATATAAAATATTTACATGCAGGTCCAGAACTCACTATGTCGTTATTGCGCCATAAGTATTGGATTTTGTCCGCTAGACGCATTATTCGTCATAGAATCCACAAGTGTAACGCATGTCACAGGTGGAGACCGCGACCTCATGGTCCGCCGATTATGGGCGATCTCCCTAAATCTAGAGTAAATGTTGCAACCAAAGCTTTTTCTCATACAGGGTGTGATTACGCTGGCCCTATACAGTATGTGCCCGTACGCACTCGAGGTGCGAAGAGTCGCAAGGGTTATTTATGTATCTTTACCTGTATGACTACTCGCGCTGTTCATATTGAATTAGCTACAGATCTTACGACTGCGTCGTTCATAGCCGCGTTGAAACGGTTTTTATCCCGCCGTGGACCGGTACAATGCTTGTATTCGGACAACGCGACCAATTTTCGAGGAGCTAATTCGTTTTTACGCGACTTGTATACTTTCATAAATAAAGAATACCGCCCGCGCTTTGAAGAGGAGCTCGCTGAGCATCGCATTAATTGGCATTTTATTCCGCCCGCGTCACCGCACTTTGGTGGATGTTGGGAGTCCATGGTGAAGGCCGTGAAGACTCACCTTTTCAAGACAATAGGTCAACAACTTCTATCTTATGAAGAATTAGTTACAATTCTCTCTCAAATAGAGTGCCTGTTGAACTCCAGACCTCTTACTGTTCTTAGCGCTGATCCGGAAGAGCCTAAAGCTCTTACCCCTTCGCATTTTTTACATACTGTACCGCTTAACTCATTACCCGCCGCGGAAGTAGGTTTACTGTCTGATCACCTGCTTCAAAGACACTCTCTTATGGATAAATTAGTCCAGTCGTACTGGAAAAGATGGCGAAGCGAGTATCTTCATAGTTTACAATCACGCTTAAAATGGAATAAACCTGATGGAGACATGATTAAGGAAGGCACTGTAGTAGTGATAGTTAATGATAATGCGCCTCCTCTATCCTGGCCTCTAGGTGTTATTGAGAAGTTGCATACGTCTATAGACGGTAGCACGCGAGTCGTTTCAGTACGCACTTCTAATGGGATTCTTGTGCGACCTGTGGTCCGCTTATGCCCCATTCCTACTCAGTAATATCTTATTCAGTCCATTCCCTCTTTAGTTAGATTTAAGTGTAATTTCACTGTATATATTATTATATTATTTTCTTTAAAGGTGACCCTTTAAGGCCGCGAGGAATGTTAACGCCATTACTTTCTTTATTTTATATTTCATGCCTAATTACTGGCAACTCTAATTAATTAGTATCTGTGTAACATAAAGTTCCTTCCGCTTTCCTTCTCCCTTCCACAACCCTTATAATGCCTAAGTGAGAGCGAGAAGGAAGATCCGCAATGGCGCGCATTCGCTGCCGCCAAGAAGATCCGCCAGTTCTCAACCAACATCGACGCCTGTGGGTAAAATTAATCCCAAGTCGAAAAAGGACTCATATTTTCACCGCGAAGAACGAAGATTGCTATTGAACAGTGCAAGTGCGTGTATGTGTGTTGTGGAAAGTGCAGATTCTCGTCCGTACGTGATATCCTGGACGCGCCAGCCACGTGGCTAAGGAAACCCTTCTCGTCGTGTCGCCATAGCTCACCAGGCAGGTACCATCATCATTTTCCCACACCACCAAAACACCTACTTGTGTCACCGAACCGCCCCTCATACAGTCCACTAAGAAAATTTCGATTTTCACCCCAAGGCTTTAGGCCGCCGCAACAATAACTATTTTACGCCGCGATTTAACAGAGTGGCTGTATAAAAACACGGAACATGGCTTGCATAGTTTCTAAATTTTTTGGCAGCAGGGAAAATCGTTTCCCAGGGACGAAAAGTACTGTTTTCATCCCTCTGATCAGGTAACTTCAAGCGTACTTTCCAAGTATGAGAAATGAAAAAATCTTTACTATATGTCGCATTAAGAGGGTTTTAGCCGTGATATAGTTATATCCCTAGTGATATGTCCTAGTGGCATGAGGAACAGGGTGTAAAGTTCAGTCATCCTCCATAAAAAAGGGAGGATCCTCCGACCAGACGGGTGTTGTGTCTGGTGGGCTACTGCCCGACGGTTGATGTCTGGACGTTGTATATATGCTAGTCGCGCGGTAAACTCTGATTGCGCGTTGCAGGATTGCGTGACGTCAGTGTGACGCGTAGTTCGTATGTGGCGATGTAGATTCTGCCACATCACTCCCCTCCGGAGACCGGAGGTCGATAGTGGGCTGAGTCGTGTATCTTGCGATGCTTGCCAGTGCCAGTTGTGGTTCCAGTGAGTCGAAACCGGGTGCCGTATAGTTCACGGTGAGTTGGAACTGTCTGCAGTGATACCCCAGTGATTCGGGGTAGCGCTACGTTAGAGTCGGAGTGTATAGCGCTGGGTTGAGGTTGAGGCTGAAGGTAATGACCAGGAATGCGCGTCCGCTGCATGCTGGTGGTCAGGATATCCGCTGAAGCCGTGGATGCTGGCGGGCTGTGTGACTCGCCGCTCGAAATCTTGAGGAATTGGTGCTGATAACGTCACGCTGAAGGAGTTGCACGAAGGCTGCGCTGATGTTCATGCTCGGGGTCACCAGTTTAGAGGCATGAGGAACAGGGTGTAAAGTTCACTCATCCTCTATTGAAAAGGGAGGATCCTCCGACCAGACGGGTGTTGTGTCTGGTGGGCTACTGCCCGACGGTTGATGTCGGGACGTTGTACATATGCTAGTCGCGCGGTAAAGTCTGATTGCGCGATGCAGGATTGCGTGACGTCAGTGTGACGCGTAGTTCGTATGTGGCGATGTAGATTCCGCCACAGCTATATACCGTAATATATTACGAAAACTGTTGGAGTGCCCTAATACTTATATTATATTACTAGATCATGCTCGTATCATAGTTATATTCCTAGTAAGATAGTTATGAACCACTTTTATATAACTACTAGCTTACGCCTGCAGCTTCGCCCGCGTGGTATGTCCACAAAAAGTAGCTTATATCCTTGTCCACGTCATGTTCTATCAGTGTACCAAATTTCATCCAAATTCGCTCAGCCATTTTAGCGTTACAAACAAACCAACAAACTCACTTTCGCATTTATAATATTAGTTAGGATATTAATACAAGCTATATCCCTAGGGATATAACTACATATCCCAGCTACAACCATCTTACTGCAACATATACACTGCCTGATGCTAATGTATATCGTACAAGAGGATGCTCTTGCTCACCCACTTGACATAGTCCTGTAGTCTCTTTTATGTAATCCATACATAGAACTCTCACAGCATAATAAGTTATGTTTATATGCAGCGGCTACAGTAATTTAATATAATAAAAAACTAGAACACTCCACTATCTCACACGTGTCCTGACTTCATAAGAGACAGACACGTGTTAAAACTTCATCTTATCTCGAAAGCTGAAGCTCTTTCAAACTTTTTGATGACACATTTTATCTGTGTCATTTGGTCTGTTATCAACAATATCGGTATTATATCATTGTAGGAGAGATTAGTAAAAGCCAATACGTCCTGCTCAAACTTCAATTGGCCTCCCAAAATGTCTGACCAGCCATACATTTTTTACTGCTGGTTGAATGAAATAATTTGGTTCGTTTCCAGGTTTTCGCCGGCATTGCTGACGTTTGCTGCGGTGGTGACCGGGACCATAATGGTGGTTGGGTTGTTCGGTAACCTGCTCACGGTGGTCGCGCTGCTGAAGTGCCCCAAAGTGAGGAATGTGGCTGCTGCTTTTATTATCAGGTAAGTTTTTATTTTGTATATTTAAGTATTCATTTATTCAGTAATTAATTTATTTATCTTTTGCCAGCGGCTTTGCCCGCGTGTATGTCGCAAATTATCCCACGGGAACCGTACATTTTTCCGGGATAAAAAGTCTATGCCTATTTGTGACTAGCCTATGTGCTATTTCAGAATATAATCTATCTTTGTGCCAAATTTCATCCAGATCCGTTCAGCCATTCTGGCGTGATTGAGTAACAAACATTCGCATTTTGTACTATACTATTAAATGCGCAACATTTGTATATACCTATATAATGTTTGTTTGTAATTTTAGAATAAAATAAAACCTATTCAATACTTTTTTTATAACTTTTAATTTTCATTGGTATAAAAAAGCTAAAAAAAATTGTGTAAGTATTTAAGCAAAAGACCAATAGTCGACAAAGAGTTTTTAATACTGTTTTAAACAATGCAAAATTAGTATGACATGGATCTGATATGATGATGAAGCTGCATGGAAGGTGGCCGTGGGAACTCAGTAATAAAACGACGCAACCCTGTCGAATTTGGGCTCGTTTGATTCGTCTTGACAAGGACTCTGGTCCTAGAAGATAGCCAGAATAATAAAAACCTTGTTTAAAAAAATACAATTGTTTTATTACTGCTTTCTTCTTTTAATTTCATTAAATTGTTGAGTATTAAACACCTGATGATTAATCAAGAGTAAACGTTGATTTTGTTCTAGAACATTTCAAACCGCTTTGCAGTCAGATAAGCCGGAAAAATCTAGTTTCGTAGTGCCACTCGAAGTAAAATTATTCAGTCGAATAGAAACCTAACCGCTTTAAGCAAACATAATTAAAGCTCCTAAACAAACATTAAAACGTACTTTAATCCCCCATAATCAAAGTTTTACAATAACAGTTTTCTAAAACCCACCACAAAATGTTTAACTATTCCTCAGGAAACCAGTATAATCCACCAATTTGTGAGGTGGAAAGTTAGAAACTAATTTTATCTATAACTTTTACTAACACAGGAAACTTTGTGATCGTTTAGCTGCCGTAAAAATATCTTTCACGGAGTTTCCCAGTTCTTGTTCTTCAATATTTTTGTTCAGTGCCTCTTTACAAATTGTTATACCTTTTCTAAAGATCATTTTCCTATACAAATAGTTAGATATTTGCTTTGGTAGATACCTATTCGTACTTTGCCAATAATCGAAAAATTTACTAATATAATAATATTCTTCATATTCATCAAGGTAGGTAATGTTTTACATCTACAATCCAAAGGACCACATAATTTTATAATGACACTAGCTGCGCCCCGCGGTTTCACCCGCGGGGTGTCAGCAACCTCCATACCAAATTTTATCAAAATTGGTCCAGCCGTTTGAGCGTGAAGAAATAACAAACATACAAACACACACGCTCACAAACTTTCGCCTTTATAATATTAGTGTGATAGGTATTTTATATGTAAATAAACACGCAACAGCCTAGGTACCTACTTAGTAAGCTATACATTTCCAGTATAAGCTGAAATCGCATTATATAGGATTTCCTTACAATGAGAGGTCAGCTTATACTGGAAATTTATAGCTTGATATGTAGCCGTTACAGGGCAATATGAATATCAACGTAACTGGTAGGTAGTTACTTTGATAATTATATAAAACTAATTAACATAATTAGATCACTTTGTCAATGAGAATGACGTCATCATAACTTAATGCATAATTCAGTGCCAATAATTACATTGCATATTCACGCGGCTACGTAACAAGCTATACATTTCCAGTATAAGTTGACCTCTCATTGTACGAAAATTCTATACAATGCGAGATCAGCTTATACTGGAAAATTATAGCTTGATACTTGTATGTAGCCCTGTGTACAAATTCCAAAACAACCACATGATTTTCCATATAAAACAAACATACATTTTATATGGATTGTAAACGACGCAACGGCTATAAAACCAGCGGTGGATAGATACAATGAAATATCCATTTATTCCTAAAAATGGGTAGTCATTTACCCCATGATCCCCTAAAGGCCTCTTTTATAAAAACCCTTCAATTGGTTGCCCTATCTTGATTGATGTTGCTGCCCCTAAGGTTATCGATACAAAATAACCTTTTAGGAGCTCATATATCACCATCGTATTCCTTATTTCCGACTTAAAGTGACAGCCTCCGAACCATTGCTTTGTCTGCTATGTATTAGTTCAATCTGTCATGATAACTATCTATAAGTATTAATTTACAAATGTCCTTTAACTCACAAATACAGGGCTATTTTTAAATAAATTGCTAATCAATTTTTACTGGGTGTTCTACCTATGAATATGAACAACTTTTACTATGGGTCCAACTCTGAAATTACGAAAAAAAGTCAGCTGTTTCATACAAAATTTCCTACTCGACGAAAATGTATGAAACAGCTGATTTTTTTCGTAATTCCAGAGTTGGTCCCATAGTGAAAGTTGTTCATATTCATGGGTAGAACACACTGTAAAAATTTAGCTATTATCATCTGCTTAGCCTTTTCCCAACTATGTTGGGGTCAGCTTCCAGTCCAACCGGATGCAGCTGAATACCAGTATTTTACATGGAGCGACTGCCTATCTGACCTCCACAACCCAGTTACTGGGTAATACGATACCCCTTTACTATACTTTGCCGAGGGTGCTTGCTCTGTTCGTCAATTTGTCACTTTCGCATAGTTACTTACCTGAGGAGCTCATGTGTACACTGGTTGTTCCTATAATAAAAAACAAAACAGGTGATCCGTCGGACCTGTCGAACTACAGGCCTATCTCACTAGCCACCATAATTGCTAAGGTTTTGGACAGTCTGCTTGATAAACAGCTGGGGAAAAATATACATTTACACGACGCACAGTTCGGCTTTAGACCAAACTTATCAACTGAAAGTGCTATTTACTGTCTCAGGCAGACTGTTCACTACTACACAGCAAGGAACACACCTGTGTACGCATGTTATTTAGATCTCTCCAAGGCATTTGACCTTGTAAATTATAATGTTTTATGGAGCAAACTTCACAATGTGGAGGGGCTCCCTTCTGAATTAATTTGGTTGCTTAAATATTGGTACAGTAATCAAGAGATACTTTCGGGCTTCTGACGACCCGTAACGACTGTCAAAGATCCACGAATGACAGCCGGGACCAACGGCTTAACGTGCTTTCCGAGGCACGGAGGAGTCTCGGTATGTAAAGAATGGTCACCCATCCACTGACCAACCCCGGCAAGCTTAGCTTAACCTGATGGATCGACCCGTGTGGCTGTTATTACTTAGCTACGAGCTCCTAGTAAAAATTTAGCTATTAGTGATTTGAAAATTGCCCTGTGCAACTGTTTTCACGTTATGTTGAAACCTAAAGTTCGCTTTTATAATTTCTAACATGACGGTATTATCATGGACGTCCAATGCACGTCACGGCATCACGACAACACAGGGAAGTAAAATGGAAATATAATATGAAGAAGCTTTTTTTCCATCCACGATAACGTTATAAAGAACGTGCACGTATTCCATACATTTTATGGACGTGAACGTCCACGATAATATCGTCACATTAGAAATTAAAACAACGAACGTTGTATCTACAGTAAGATTTAACCATGAAACCTTGCAATTAATGACCTTCTCCAATCCAATAACATCCAAATAGGCAACTCAGTATGGTCGCATGTCCCAGAAACGTTTCCGCTTTATTCAGGGCCCTCAATACGAATTGACAATACGCTTTGTATAACCAACGGCATGAATCAAAACTTGCTAGATATAGATATAGTGTAATCCGCGTAAGCATGCCAATTTAACTGCCCTGCAATCATCATCGCATAAAATTAACAACGTCATTAATTTGCACATTTTGTCATGTGGTTTTGAACTTAAATGGTATGGTTTTGCAGTCATCATTGTGCATTTTTATTTTTTATTTGTACCTATTTATGCCTGTGTAACTGGAAAGTCCATGTTCAGCGATTGACGCTCGGGTCGGTCAGTGACATATTAGGCGATGCTCAATTGTTTCCGTCCCGGAATGGAGTAGCTATCCCTATACTGACATACCTCGTATATAAACTGTTTAGAGTAGACGATGCAACTTTTACGATTGCTTAAACTCATGCATTGCCGTTGCATTTGACTGCAATCTTAGGATCTTACTGTATTAACCATATTTAGAATAAATAAGGAGTTATGCTCAACAGTTGAAAATGTATCGAAACCCAGTGTCTCCACTTTGTTCCTACCACTTGCCACAACTACACCTGTTCAGCAAAAGCAATAAATACGAAATCGCGCACACACGCGCAATTCATAAATCAGAACGTACTACACAATCAAATATAAACCTTATTCCATCAAACACAGCGAGCATTTACCATGCACCGTACAACTTACTCACACGAAAACATCGGTTGCTATCGTTGTGCTGTGCAGTTGCAATTTATTTTTCTTAAACCCTAGTGATTGACTAAGGGCTAATAACAAATCGCGATCGCGGTCGAAAGCGCACTAGTTCGCAGAAACGACCATTTGCCTGTGACATGAGCAGTGTGATTACGACGCGCGGACACTGACACGCCCCTTTGCCACTTCTCATGTTTTTTATATTTCTGTATAACCAGCACCAACGGTCTTTCACCAGACCCTACATTTTAAGCACAAATACCTGATTTTTATGGCTAAATTAATACTAATTATAATTCTGTTCCAGTCTCTGCATAGCCGACTTCCTGTTCTGCGCCATAGTGCTCCCTTTCGCCATATCAGGGTTTTGGACACGAACTTGGTCTCACGGGGGAGCTCTATGCAAGCTGGTCCCGTTCCTCAGGTACGGGAACGTTGGAGTTTCCCTCTTGAGCATCGCCCTCATAACCTTGAACAGGTAAGTCCTCGTGGGAGGTATTGTGTTTAACGAACTGAATGGGTAGGTATTCAGAACACGTAATAATTTGCTTAAGAATTTGTTGTTAGCGAAACTTTGTGAATGGAGCTTCGATTTTTCTTGGTGGAAAAAATTTTAAGATGTTTAGAGGATCGCATTATGGATAAATGTCACTTTGAAACTTACCTTCAGTAGGTAACGCTAGCGAAAAAAATAAATTAAAGTTTGATACTAGATTCTGATACAGTATTTTTATCTCACGAAGCAACGCGCACTTTACTTCTGGTTACCAAGTGCTGTGAATATGTGTGTAAGCGCAGGAGCTCTCGGTACCGTCCGAGACATGGGTGAAACTAGGAAGTGTGTGTTTGTGCGTGTGTGTGTAACGCGCTGACGCTACTCGTCTTCACACACACATTCATATCGTGTTTGTACACTTGGATATCACGAGTAAAGTGCGTGTCGCTTCGCGAGATAAAAATATTGTAAGTACCTACAGAAAACGGAACGCGAACCTGAATCGACATGTTAATAATATAATTTGTGTCATACTTTTCACTACTAAAAGGCTGAGTGAACTTCCTATCCAACGCAATCCATTTGAAAGCCAACAGCCTCCTAACTTTCAATGTTGATGCTTCAATCAACCTTGGCCTATAGAAAAGAAGGCTCCAATCTGCCTAGCCTTTTCCCAACTATATTGGGGTCCGCTTCCAGTCTAACCGGATGCAGCTAAATACCAGTATTTTACATGGAGCGACTGCCTATCTAATATCCAAAACCCAGTTACTGGGTAATACGATACCCCTTGGTAAGGGGGTTGTCAGACTTTCGGGCTTCTGACAACCCGTAACTACTGTCAAAGGTTCACGAATAACAGCTCGGACCAATGGCTTAACGTGCTATGCGAGGCACGGAGGAGTCTCGGTACGTGAAGATGGTCACCTATCCACGGACCAACCCCGGCAAGCGTAGCTTAACCTGATGAATCAACCCGTGCGGCTGTTATTACTTAGCCGTAAAGAAGGCTATCAAACAATTTTCCTTTTCATCACCAATATTTTCCTTCTCAAACAATCACGTAGTACGTACGTCACGTAGTTATTGATCAATTTTAGACATCTTTAAATTCGTGATGAAGCTTATCTGAATTCATCTCACGTTTGGCCTTGTGGGTACATTATCATAATAGACTAATCGCATTAACAACCCGTACTTGGTGGCTTGCCGAGTGAATTGATGTTAGTTATGGCAATAATGCCTTGAATGAATGCAGAGAAGGAAACGGTAAAGGGATAAAATGGAATTCTAGATTCAGAACTTGGTTAGTCGGTTATAATTTTTATTGCTTATGTATCAAGTTTCCAAGTACCTACTAACTTGGTTATTTATTGTTTTAGACCTTTTATTTATTCGCTACTAAATCAAGTACTTACATACTTAGTTCATTAATTCTTACCTACACAAACCCACACACCCGGAACACAGATCGATTAAATTATCCTCGCGACCTTCAGAAAAAAATAACATACCTAATTATAAGCCTTTTATATACTTGTCCCATGCTGGATTTAGATCCGCAACCCATAGAGCACAAAGGCAAGAACTTACTTATCCTCTATGACAATGACAATCGAGAAATCTCGAGATTTTTATGCACGTAAGCACAGATTTTACGAACACAAGACCAACACAACAACAAATTCCTCGTTTATTTTTTTTTTAACTGCAAAGTAGGCACAAATAGATTGCACATTTTATCCGGGCAGTTATTCTCAATGTACATTTTGACACGCTATTTGTCTGTAACCCATAGAGGTCGACAATAACATTGCGTGTGGTCCGGCCTTTTACTTAACAATGTTCAATAATCAAGACTATAAATAGTAGGGACAGCTGGTAAAGTTTAGGTAGGTATGTATAGGGGACTAAAGTAACTGTAAGTTTGGGAATTGTTGTCATATGTAATGTGATACTGACATGCCTTAATGCGATTAACTCCATTGACTGGGAGGCGCACGTGTCATTTCTCATGACTGTAGTCGTTGAAAGTATGACGATTTAATGGTTAAATTATTTGACTCCATGTTACCGCGGGTAAATGCAGAGCGATGCTATGCCATGCTGCATAAGTGCATAGCCACGGTTAACAATAGACGTCTATGGCTTCGTCCATATGGTCACTTGCTTTATTTTCTAGTCTACGAAAACGACAGGAAGGCTACATGAATAATTTGGGAAGGATCGTCTTTTCTTTGACTTTGTGCACAAACTAAACTTAATTTAGGCTATTGCTAACTTTTTCTCTCTATTATGACAAGAAAGGGACGGAAGTAAATTAGAGCTGTCAAATTAGTTAGAACTAATTTTTCCATAGACATTTAGACGACACGTAAAAACATGTCGACTAAAAAACACGGTGAAGCGCAAGGCGTGAACTAGTTTGACATCTCCAACTTAGTTCATAGCTATAGCCGTCCTTTTCTCGCGCTGCCTGTTAGTAAAAGATAGCGATTCTCTAATTTTAGTTTAGTGCGTTCACAAGAGAATCGGCACCACTGTCTTTTGGTTGCTTCTCAGTATACAGGGTGTTTGGTGCATCGTTAGCCAAATGAAAATGGTGGATAGGAGGGGTCATGTGCTTTATCCTCAGGCCCCAAAAAAATTATTAGCTTCACGGGATTTTTTATGTCAATTTTTTATTATTTTTGAAAAATCCCAAAATTCAGCCTTTGAACTTGAATAAAAAAGAAGTTGTAGGTATAACCACCTAATTTTTTTATTGGAATGTGTAATGTTGTACTGTTCTATCAAAATAAATTCTAAAAAATTTAATTATATAATTATAGGTAATTTGGTTCTAACAAATTCCTTGCAAGTAACATCTAGTTTTTTTTTATTGACTCACAAAGGTTTTTCAAGAAGTAAAAAAAAGTAAGTTTAAAAACTAAAACCCGACTACTGAAAACTCTTGACTTGTGCTGAATTTTGGAATTATTCAAAAATAATAATAAAAATTTACATAAGTCTCATGGGGTCAAGAATTTTTTTTTGGGGCCCCTATCCGCCATTTCCATTTGGCTAACGATGCACCAAACACTCTACCCTTCAAGATTATCTCGAGACCCCAAATAAATTGGGATAAGGGGACGAATGTGATGATTATTTTACCTTCTCCTTGACTTCGATTTTTCTCTAGATGGCACAAGTTATTACTTAACACATTCTTTTCATCCCTTAGGTACATAATGATAGCACACCATAGCTGGTACGCGCGCGTGTACCGCAAACACAACATAGCGATCATGATCGTGTTCTCGTGGATGTTCTCGTACGGAATGCAGATACCCACGCTTGTTGGAGTATGGGGTAAGTCTTCATAATCATCATCACATCTCATAATGTGGTAGTAGCTGTAGAGTACAGTACTTATCTTTAGTGACCGCTGATCAGGCAGGGTCAATATCCAAAAGGATTCTGTGGGATCTCAAAATTTATACCTAATTTACCTATTTTTGTTTCATCATTATCGTAATTCAGCCAAAAGATGTCCATTTTGGCTTTGTTGGATAGAGCATTGCCATATCGACCACAGAAAAGATAAAGAGATTATTAGAGCGCGAATATTGGCCGGTAAAACAAATTTCAGCTGACATATGTGTGTGTAGACACACATATGTCAGCTGAAATTTGTTAGAAGGGCCTTGTGGGTAGCCACAAGGCCCTTCTAACCGCTTTATCTGTTCTGTGATATCGACTGGTCCTTTGCTTCTCGCATCGAGCGGATTCCTACGACCATCATGGCATTTTTACTTTCTACATCAGGATACAGAATAGGAGGATGACTGTATGACGGTAATCATCCTTGCCATTTGCTAAAAGAAAAATCAGCCAAGATTATAAAAAAAAAGTCTTACCATTCTAAGCGCCTTTAAAGAATTTATTTAATTTAGCTGATCATATCTTTTTCCTAGGTAAATTCGACTACGATCCAGAGTTGGGAACTTGCTCAATAATGCCTGATGATAACGGGCGCTCAGCCAAGACTGCCCTCTTCGTCATCGCCTTCATTGTACCAGCTCTGCTCATCTTCATATGCTACGCCAGGATCTTCTGGGTGGTGCACAGGTAACATTCTTTTGTTCGTAATTTATTTATGTATTTAGGACACAAAGCCAAAGTAATTTATTTGCTTTAAATTCGGTAATAAAAAAGGTGGTAAATAAATATTCTTCTGCGATACCTAACATAGTTCGCCATATTTTAACATACAAATATTTATGATTATCTAAATCTAAGTAAAGTGCTAATTTTTTTTTTAAATATTATCTTAACCTATAAATTGAAGATATTTAAATGATAATTAAAAGAAACTTAAAGTATTTAAAGTACGTAAATCTTCAATTTACACAACATAATATATTATTATCAAGACACAACACGAACAATATCTACAATCACAGATTTTAATATAATTCTTCCTATACTCGTAACATGACGATAGGACTAGAAACTAACCTATTGAATAAAATAAGTGAAACAAACCAACACGCAGAATTTTCTCTAAAATCAGTTATAAAATTTAGAATTGAATTATAAGTAACTAGCGCCATAAACAAACAGTTTATTAGTTCCTTTTCTACGGGGAAATCCTCACGGATATCTTCCACTTGTGTGTTGTTATAGAGGACTTATACCATCTAAAATTCTACAGTTCCTCCAACTACAGTCTGCGTTGGAATTCCCCGGGCAGTTACTGCTCCCCAGCAAGCAGTGCGGTGTACCTAGAACTGAAAGTAATTCAAAGTCAAATCATTCAAATTGGCATATAAAAGGCACTTTTGAACGTCAAAATTTACAAAGAATAGAATTGGTTTTAATTATATAAATGAATTTTCAAAAGGCAGTTTCGTATGGAGAATAATGGGCAATACATGGGTATGAGAATATACCTATACGTCATCTTTATTATCAGCCAAGATAATTACTTTGGTAATAAAGTTCTTTACATCTCTAAAATCTCTAATACCTAATGTTTTGTTGACAACACGTACCTATTTAGATGATGAGTCCATTATCACGTTTCTGCTAATATGTAAATCATCTATACCTACCAACACCTAGGTAGCTACATTATGTCTATGTGAGAAACAATACTAAACACTCAATGATTGAACAAAACATTAAACGGCACGAACAGAGAAACACACCTATTATGAGTCTGTACGACTTTAAGCCACGTGCCGCAACTAAGTGTGATAATAAATAAATACACCTCCATACCAACTATGGAAGCCTAGTACTTTCCTGCACTTCTAAAACTGACTTTTTTATTAAAGATTTATTCTTGGGAGAAAAGTTAGGTTTAACGAATACTAGCAAAGAAATCCACTTCAGAAAGACTATATCTAAGCCACTGACGCAGCAACGAGAAATAGTGAACTAAAAGTTTTGAAGACAGGACGACACTTTTGCTCATCATAACTTAGCCTCAAGCGACAAATCCCATTTACACTTTGGTGTCATAACTTTCTTGTATGAATGTGATATGACATTACAGTCTTACGCACTAACCCTCATACATTCTAATAAAGGAGAACGAAAACCTGTTTTATAACAGACTATCAAGTTTTATTTGGATACTTCACTAGGTGTACGCTTCATTTAAAGGTCTTCAATCTGCCTAGCCTTCTCCCAACTATGTTGGGGTCGGCTTCCAGTCTAAACGGATGCAGCTGAATACCAGTATTTTATATGGAGCGGCTGCCAATCTGACCTCCACAACCCAATTACTGGGTAATACGATACCCCTTGGTAAGATCGGTTGTCAGACTTTCGGGCTTCTGATAACCCGTAACGACTGTCAAAGATGACAGCCGGAACCAACGTGCTTTCCGAGGTACGGAGGAGTCTCTATATGTAAATATGGTCATCTATCCACAAGCGTAGCTTAACCTGATGGATCGACCCGTACGGTTTTTATTACTTAGCCACGAGCTTCCTTTAAAGGTCCACCAAAGGCTGTTTTCCTTATATAACCCTGTGGTTATCTAAGGAAAATTAACCACCCTCTACCACTCCTACTGAAGAGAATAATATGGTTGCAACTAATTGGCTTTGGGCAGGGCCTAGGATTGAAAGATTGAAAAAGAAAGTGGCAGTCTTTGTCATGCAGTTAAACAATAGAGGCTCAACAAGAAAGCAGAATACATATTATTAACACAAAGATTTTATTTCCAGTTCAGAACAGCGAATGCGGGAGCACCAGCGGTCCCAGCACACAAGTCCTGGCACGCTCAACAACAGCGCAGACAAGAGGTCTACAATCAAGGACAATAGAGAGACGAAGGCGAGACGCAACGAGTGGAGGATCACAAAGATGGTGCTGGCGATCTTCCTGTCTTTCCTTGTCTGTTACCTGCCCATCACTATTGCGAAGGTGGCTGACAATCATGTGCATTACCCTGGTAAGTGGAAACTGGTTCTGATGTTGTCATATCATTGATTATTCAAAGCACCTTTGGCTAGATGTTAGCAAAAGGTGCTTACTTTGAAAATCGTTCGTCACTCTTTAATTATGTGTTATGTGCCCCCTGGGAAGTACTCTGTAGAATTCTGATAGTCCAAAATGGGCTTAGGCTTTTTTTATTCAATGTAATAGAGATCCCATCTTGGAACAGTACCAGCAGTGCCCAATGTTGACCAATAAACATGCTAACTATGATAGGCTATTCGCCAAAAGATGACCTGGTGCACCCGGGGTGCGCTCCAAATAATTTGAGATAGGGAGGAGGATGATATTGATAATATTCTTCACCAGCTACTTGTAGTCAATAGGTACCTAACATAATATTTTTGTTCTCCAGTATTTCACATCACGGGCTACCTTCTCCTGTACGCGAGCGCATGCGTAAACCCGATCATCTACGTGATAATGAACGCTCAGTACCGCGCGGCGTACGCGGCCGCCTTGTGCTGCCCCCTGGCAAGACTATCAGGCCTCACCAGCGGTGCGTATCAGTCCTCGCCGGTCGCATGCCAAGCCGTCAGAAAATCGGAACGCACGTCGGCTCTCGCCTCATATGTCAGACCGTGAAGGTATCATTCGATGCAACGCGCTATTGCCAATGGTGACGCTTCTGAGCTTTGGTGTTTTGGACATGTTTTATTGATCTTTTGTGAATCATTGAATGTTTTATGTAGAAAAGTTTTCTTGTTCAAACTATCATTACTTAGTGTTTAATGAAGAACGAGCTCTTGTAAATATTTTTTCAAGGTAGCGCTTTTTTTAATCTGTAAAACCAAAATTATAAGTCGATTCGGACACGTAAAAAAAAAAGACGACTTATTTAAAGCCGAACTTTTACCATGCAGCGCATTGTATCACACTCATAGTCTCATTAACTGCATGTTGAGTCAACTTATTTGTTAATGTGTGCACGTATCACAAAACATTTGCATCAGCTTCATCAAGATCACAATCACAGCATCCACCTTCATCAAAATTCACCTAAACTTACCTTAAGCCGATTCTTCTCAATCTCTCTCTCCTCGTAACCGGCGCGACACGTGACGCGAATCGCTCGTGACACAAAGGCACCGCTCGTCGCGCGACACGCGGTTCCTTTGTGTCGCGTGTGGTTCGCTTCACGTGTCGCGCCTGTTTGTAACCCTGCCCTGACTGTGCCTGAAAACTTGCCAAGCTTTGAGTTACCTTATTCAACAATTAACTAGTCCTTTATTCTTTTTAGAGAAATGGAACGAGCGTCACGGGTACAGCTACAACAACACGCAAACGGCGCTCAGCCAAGTGTCACTGGGGGAGTCGAGAGTCGACCCTCGGGGCACCCTGGCCCCTGCCGGCCCTGGCGGAAGATAAGTTCCAGGTCCCCCACTCACAGCGCTGGCCTCACTCAAGGCATCGGGCCAGCCACTGAGACCGTCAGCTTTGGGCCCAAAATTGGAAAACGACTTTCTGGACAAAAATTAGGATCGCAACATAGTATCGACGATAAATCTGAACATATTAGACCACAAGTGATGGGGTCGCAACACAGCATTGGTTCAAAATCTACTGGCCCCCCAATCAGACCACCAAGGATGGGATCCCAGCTGAGCCTAGGGCCCAAAGTCACTCGATTCCAGATTGACGATTTACGAAGTGATAGACAAACCAATGTATAGCGACTTGTCGCTCATTAATATGACGTACCAAAGATATTGCAAGACTTATACCAAATATTTTTTTTGCATTTTTTAAGAATTTTATTAAGTACCTAACACAGTATTCAATTATTGATCATAACGTAGGTGTATATTTTTCGCATAAATTGTTTAAGTTATTCAGATAATAATAATATGTTAATTAAGTCAACCACAATTGATAATTTTGATAGACAAACATTTTAAAGCATTGGTTGATAAGTTTACATTTTTTTATCCCGATTATTTTTTTTTTAAGCTGCAGGGAAAGATGCTCTCTCGTATTTTTTATTTCCTGAATTATTAAAATAATAAGTAATACTTAATATCACACAATATCCGTCCTATAATGAGCGACAAGTACCTACCTAAGCGATAGTCGACATAATATTATAATGTAAATAAGGTGACTTCTAGTTGTATGCACATATTTTATTAAAGTAGCTAGCTACATTTCTGTCTTCCAAAATACTCTTCTAAATTGATAGATGTAGTTGTTACAGTAATGATGCTGCAGTTGTTGAGAGGTTGTGTGTTATGGACATAATAATACAGCATGTCTAGTTATATATCTCAGAAGGCGCTAAAAGGGAAGTAGGTACTGAATTGTCCGAATTTGTAATAAATTGTAGAATGTAGACCTTTGTGCCTATGCTTGCGGCGCTACTGTGAATTGCAAAGATAATTTATTTGTACTGGGAATTCTGTATTTTTTAAATCCTACATTCCGTATTTTTTAAGTTTCTTATATTATAAATAATTGACAATTTTTTGCACGTTTTACACAAAAACTGCTAATTTTAAAATAATTTAGTGCTAGAGAACTACATTCCATGTAATTTCGCGGCCAAAGATATCTAAAGTTTTAAATAAAATAAACTTATTTTATTCCACGACCAAATCCCACATATGACTTCTATTTTTAAGAATAAACAGTATTTTGTATCAAATAAGTTATATGTACCTATGTAATTTACCAACTATTATGCCATATTATTTACGTAGGTACGGGATTTCTCAAAAATAAATTTTAAGTAAGTAATAAATTATTGTGTAAATAAGTAATTCTTTCATTCGTTATTTATTATTTTGTTATTATTAATTACCGTGTATATTATATGAATACAAAATATCAAAGGTTGTTGGAAAAATATAGGTCTTATACAATGATTTACATTTACTGGTTTGTTTGATTTTAACCTTTTACCTTTTTTCTCCATAGAGCCTGATTTACACGCTGCGATTTAATTGCCTGTGGCATACCATATCTTAAGTAACAATAATAGAATCATTTTGTTGTTTAAATTTTATTGTATGCCACAGTCAAGAAACTTGCATCGTGTAGGTAAATGGGGCATAAATTCGTGTAGGGTATTCGTGGGGGTGTACCTTACACCTAGTCCAATGTTGGACAGGAATAATCACCACACAGTCGGTGAGCCGGGGTTTCAAAGCGCCGAGTTAGATCACACGATGCTGCTCGATGCTGTGTTGTGCTCGCAGCTTACACTCAATTCGAGAGCCTAACTGCAACTAGATGCAATCAATCCTAAGTACAGTTTAACATCTAAAAAACTTTTTTACAAAAAAATACAACCGACTTCCAAAAACAACACTACAAAGTGAAAAATAACATTAATTTCGGAAGTCGGTGTCTAGTTAAATGTATTTTCGTTTTTTGCTACCGACTTCCGAAATTAATGTTATTTTTCACTTTGTAGTGTTGTTTTTGGAAGTCGGTTGTATTTTTTTTTTAAGTTTTTATTTTTCACTTTTTAGTTGTGGTACCTACCCCACACACATTCTAATACCACTACCTGCAAAACAAACTAGAACATCATCCATATAAAAGTGGGGAAAAAATACGTATTATTGAAGCTAACTCAAAAACTACCCAAGCAAAGTTAATCAATTTTATATGGGACCAACTGTGATGTATACCCCCTCGAATAAAACAAAAAAAAATCCAAATCGGTCTAGCCATCTTCGAGTAATCGAGGAAACGAATTGAGAACCTCCTCCTTTTTGAAGTCGGTTAAAAACGCCTGCACACGTCTTGTGAACACAATCACACTACTGTGCTTTTGGTTCATTTTAATAAGAAATAAGCACCCAGTGTGGTAAGTACGTATTAGGTACCTTTTTTTATCGTGGAGAAATGCTCATGCATACTGCTCTACCACGGAGTGCAGAAGTGGGACTCTAACCCACTAAAACTCCACGGTGTCCTCCTCTGCCACTTATAGCGGGATCACGGGCACGCGTTAGCACTCATCCGTGAACCCACCGCGGCTGTCCGTCACCGGACCCTCCTCTGTGGACTACTCGTACTCACCATTACCGGCGCACCAGAACACATTGCACGCCGTGACCACCCCAGGAACCAAACCAGCACATGGGCGCTAGACGACCCCGTGTCTGGGCACCCTTGGTCCCCCTGCGACGGGTCAGGTCATTGGCCACGCCCGCCTGCCATCTTTAGGCCTTAAAGGATAGGGAGAGCGGCCAACGTCATACCGACACTCCTCCCCTGCGGCCCCACGCATCTGCCCGTGGCGACCCCGTCAAGGCCGCGGAACGTAGGAAGAGTGGCGCTCCGCAAGGCGGCACTCCTCTCCCGCCGCAGCCTTCAACCCTCAGCCGTGATGCCTCCCATATGACATCGCGGCCCGCCTCAGTTGCGATGTCGCCCAAGCGGCACCGCAACCTACTTGTTGGCCGCTACGTCGTCGACTTACCGGGAAAAGCCCTGACGAGCGGCTCCTCCTCGGGTTCCTCTTCGCTTCACCGTGGGTGACCAAGCCACGGCTACTGAGCCCCCCGCCTTGACAATGCGAGAACCCACCGGGGGGGACTTATTAGGTACCAGTAATACTGATCCCGGCACCGCGACAAACAAACGTTCCCTAATACACGAACCATCCGCCGCCAGCTGCGTATACATTTAATACACACGAATCGAGAATAATATAATATTTTAGCTATCAGCGTACTTACTCTAAAACTACGGTTTACTAGACTGGATTATAAGAGCGGTGGCCGTGGCCGCATTTAACGGCTGCAGTGATTGATATGATAGCTGTCATGTTAATGATGACAGTGGCAAAAATTTAAATCGTTATATTCGCCCTACCGCGTCAAAAGTTAACAATAATAATAAAAATAATTTATTTGCAGAAAATACAGGTTCTACCAGATGTAAAAATTGGTGGTGTAAGCACAGTCCATATTTGCCTGTTTAGGGCATGCAAATTAGTTACTAAAATAGGTACCTACGTAGGTACTTATTTATTTTAGTAGGATTTATAATATTAATTTTAGTAGGTTTATCATATACCTACTAATAAAATTTAAAGTACACACACTACAAAACTCTAAAGTGGGTGCCTGCCGTTTTGCCGAAAAGATTTTGACAAAATTTCATTCATTACCCAAACAAATTTTAGCAACCTTTTTTTATACCATTGCAATATTTCGAATGATTTTAGTACGCATATTTTCATTTGGTCAAATTTTTACTTGGCAAAATATTAGGTACTAAGTATAATGTCATTATGGAATTTGGTCTTTAATCAAATGATTTATTACAGCAAACAATCTTCAGACAATAAACGTTTGGTGAAATGATTTGTTAAGACAAAAAATATTAAGGCAAAAATAAGATTTTTAGACATTTGACTTGCTGGTTAAATTTGATGTCTTTTGCGTACTTCTTTGTAAGTTTTTGTGCTTGAATTTGTCTGAAATAAGTCAAATTTATGGTTTCTTGATATTAGTTTATTTATGGAAGTAGTTAGAGTAGGTTAATTATTTTAAAAAAATGGTTAGGTTAGGTTAGGTTAAAACTGTGACCTCCTACGCACGAGCCGAGCGAGCGAAGCGAGCGGTTCCGCGGTAGCGGCCGGCGAGTGCCAGACACGACTTGTATTAATAGAAAAAAATATATTGTTTTTAGTAGGTTATCCGGAACTCAACAATTTAGATTAGGTTAATTTCTTCTTAAAAAAAAATGGGTAGATTAGGTTAGGTTAAAACTGTGACCTCCTACGCACGAGCCGAGCGAGCGAAGCGAGCGGTGCCGCGGCAGCGGCCGGCGAGTGCCAGAAACGACTTGCATTAGGTAATAGAAAAAAATATATCGTTTTTAGTAGGTTATCCGGAACTCAACAATTTAGATTAGATTAATTTCTTCTTTAAAAAAAATGGGTAGGTTAGGTTAGGTTAAAACTGTGACCTCCTACGCACGAGCCGAGCGAGCGAAGCGAGCGGTGACGCGGTAGCGGCCGGCGAGTGCCAGAAACGACTTGCATTAATAGAAAAAAGAGATTGTTTTAGTAGGTTACCCGGAACTGAATTATTTAGACTGTGCCAGGAACGACTACATTATATAGAAAAAAAGAGCACACATTGAGCGCCATTTATGATTTACCTCCTACCCACTTAGTAGTTCACATTTTTGTCATTGAAGTTTGACTGAATAGGAAAGGGTGAATTTAAAACTGACGAGACTAAATAAGTACTTATTTGGCTTATTTGATTTTGCATAAAAACTGTTATTCCAAATGAAATACACTTCTGGACACATCTATTGGCCCACCTTAGAGTTTAGGTTTCGATGGCCCCTACCGAAATATGATTGCTAGATTGAACAAAAACTGTTGATGCAGTTTTAAACCTGATACATTTTACCATCTTTTTCGATCGTATTGTTTTAAATTTGAATTCAGAATACCATACGACATGGAGCTACGCCTAACAAGTCGGATATGCGCCTTGTTAAAGGCAATTGATTTTTGAATAAAAAACATGTTTTATCAAATAAAGGTTTAATTTAATAACGCGTGTTGCCTCCATGGGCATCTACCACAGCTCTCATACGATTAGGCATAGAGTTTATCAACCGCTCTATGAAATTTTGAGGGATCATCTCCCATTCCTCTTCTATGGCAGTTTTCAACTCCTGCATCGTCTGGGCAACTGGCTGACGAGCCCTAACACGTCTTTTTAGCTCGTCCCACATGTGCTCAATGGGGTTCATGTCTGGGCTTCTGGCTGGCCAGTCCATAACTGTGATGTTCACATCCCGAAGATATTCCCTGACGATGCCGGCCGCATGGGCTCTTGCATTATCATGCATAAAAAGGAAATTTGGGCCCACATAGTCCGCGTATGGTATCACGTGAGGTTCTAAGCACTCACGAATGTACCTTTCAGCATTTAATGTTGGCAGCCGTGGTCCTGTAACAACCTCAAGTTGAGTTTTGCCGCTCGCGGATATACCGCCCCAGACAGTCCATGAGCCACCGCCATAAGCAACCCTCTCTTCAAAGCAGCATTGTGCGAAACGCTCTCCCTTACGTCGGTAGACCTTCTTCCTTCCATCATTGCCATGTAACACAATTTTAGACTCATCAGAAAAGAGTACACGGCTCCAATCTTGCTGTGTCCAATTTAAATGACTGCGTGCGAAATGAAGGCGCGCTGTTCGGTGGGCTCGCGTTAGTTTGGGGCCATTAGCTGGCTTGTGTGGTACCATATCGCGTTCTTTTAACCTTCTCCGAACAGTTCGAGCGCTCACAGATACTCCGTGGAAGTCGCGAAGTTGGTTTTGTATCTCAATGGAGGTAAGGTGACGATTTCTCAAGCTGGTCGTCACGATGAATCGATCCTGCCTTTCAGTTGTGACCCGAGATCGTGGCCTTCCTTGGCGACGAACAAAGCCGCCAGTCTCTAGGTACCTCCGATAAACATTTCGGACCGCAGATCGACTTAAATTAAGTTGAGCACTCACGTTTCTTTGGCTGTGTCCGGCCTGAATAAGTGCCACAGCTTGGGCGGCGACTTCAGGTGAAGTATCCATAGATTATTGATAGAACCTCACCTTAATGTTAAGAATAAGTAATGTTTGTTGCAAAACCAAAGATATCAATCACTTTTTCAAGAATTAAATCCAAGTAAAGCAATAAAACCAAGTTTTCTTAGTATTCGATTGTTTGATATCAACAAACAGGCTCCAAATTGTCTTTTGTTTCTTTAAATTCTGTGTTCGAAATTCAAAAAAAGACTATTGAATGAAATTGTGAATGTGCCAGGTTCAAAACTGCATAAAAACTTTTTGCTCGACCTAGTATAAAATTTTAGCTAGGACCAAATGAAACTGAAAATACAAGGTGGGCCAAAAGATGTGTCCAGAAGTGTATTTGACTGAATAAAAAATGTTAGAAGTACTAGTTGGTAAACAAGTTATAGTTTAAACGTTCATTTCCCAAACATTAGGTTTGCGTTACAACTTTTTGTGAATAGATTTTTTGCTAAGTAATAATTTGGCAAATGAAATTATGCGAAAAATTTTTTGGGAAGTGAAAATTTGTCAAATTCCTTTCGGTCAAACAAGGGAGACCCCTATAAAATATATCTAATCTATATAAATTACAAGGTAACCTAACAACCTTAATATAATCTAATAAAAACCTTAATATCTATTACACACAACCTTAATATTATGATCTAATATAAAATTACAAAACTACAACGACCTTAACTTAAAAAAAAAATATTTATTATTTATCTTAAAATAATGTTTTTTTTTCTCTATGCTGCAGAAATTCTTGCAGTGTATAAAAACCATTTTCAACTAACCATCTGCGCAATTTTATTCTAAAATATTTAAATGGGAGTTCTCTTAAATACTTTGGTAATTTGTTAAAAATGGTATACACACACACATGATACACACATGACACAAACACACATATGATATAAGATTTTTAGTTAGTGTTATATTGCAAAATGGAATTAAAATTTTTGTTGCATCCCTCGGTCTCCTTTTGGTATAATTGTCACCTTTGAATCTAAAGAATTCTCTATGCTTCCTTACAAAACCTGATACCTCGAATAAATACATGCCGGTCAAAGTCAATAATTTCAGCTTTTTGAATAAAGGCCTACAAGATTCAAGTGGACCGACACCGCATATAGCTCTTACACATTTCTTTTGTATAATAAATGTTTTATCATTATCTGTTGAATTTCCCCATATTATAAGTCCGTATCTTAATATTGATTCAACGTATCCAATATACGCTATGCGGGCTGTTTTTTCATCCGACACAATACGAAGTTTCCTTAGTCGCATTTCTGTTTCGTTTTGACACCTCTGACACAATGACGCAATGACTTGATTTAATTGTCAGCTTGTCACGGAAACGCTATAATGACATGTGTGAACGCACTCTTTTCAGGGACACTTGCGTGACTAAGTACCTACGGTGAGGGCAAATCTAGCAATTTACATCTTTGAGGGGCGGAGTTTGACATTAAATTAAATCCCGCTGCCAAAAGATTATAGTAACTCTGAAATAACGAAAAAGGAATCGGCTGTTTCGTACAAAAGTTCAATACCTAATTGTACTACTCGACCAAAATGTATGAAGCAGCCGATTTTTTTTCGTGATTTCAGAGTTGGTCCCCATAGTAAAAGTTGTTCATATTCATGGGTAGAACACCCTGTGAAAATTTGGGTAGTGATCAAAAAATTGCCCTGTACAGGGTCAAATTAAATTAGCTAGCGAAACTCCGCAAACGTGATGGGTGTTGATATCTAAACATAATATACTTAACAAAAAAGAAATTAATTTGATGATGTTTTTTTTTTGGGCTCATCAACCGCCGATAGTGTAGTCATTAATCATTTATCTATAAAAGAAATTTTGACGGACTGACTCACCAACACGCGCCCAGCCCTTGAACTTAGAAAGCTGAAATATTGCACAAAGGTTCCCTTTATAATGTAGACAAGGAATAAGGAAGGATTTGCCGGTAGCACGATCCCGTGGGATATTTTCCGACATCCACGCGGGCGAAGTCGCGCGGGAAGTGCTAGTTGAAAATATCAGTTTAAAAAATCGTGTTTAATACCCGTCACGTCTGCGGAGTTTTCAAATTGCAGAGGCTCGTCTCATGTTGGGCAATAATGGGTGATTAGAAAAAATCGATAATTAGGTGGGAATGTGCAAGGTGTTTTATATTACCTGCAACCAATGATGTTACTGAAACCATGATTCAGTAATATAATAAAGTGTTTTCAGTCCGTCTTTTTTGTAACTAAATATGAACAATACTAGGGTAATATTATAATAAATTTTAATTAAATAATTAAAATAAATAAATATAATAAAATTAAAATAATAAATAATATTATATTAGGTTGGGGAAAAAGTTTCTTCGCATTTTTAAGAAAATTCAAAACATTTTTTAATATACATTATTTACATTTATCTAAAGTATGTTGGTACCATTTTGTTCGATAACTTTTTGTCATCTTTTAAGTAGGGACATGATCCCATTCCTATAGAAATGTTGGGACTTCTGATCAAAATACCGCGACAAGTGGTTTTGGCAGTCCTCTCGTGATGTTAACCTGACACTGCCTAAAGAATTCTGAAGAGACCGAAACAGGTGGAAATCTGAAGGTGCAAGGTCAGGAGCCAGGACTATACGGTGGATGTATTAACACCTCCCAGCCAAACTCTTTTAATTTTTGCAGAGTGGCTAAAGATGTGTGAGGTCTAGCGTTATCATGATGAAAAACCACACCCCTTCTGTTATTATTTATTCTTCTTTTTTTTATTTTTTCTTTCTTTGTTCTGCTTTATTCTGTTGATTAATTCCGGCCGCTTTCTCTCAAATTCTTGCTTTAATCTCATCAGTTGTTCGCAGTAGAGTTCAGAATCGATGGTCCTGCCTGGTGGTAACAGCTCATAATGAATAATGCCCTTCCAATCCCACCACACACACACAGCATCACCTTGTTGCGAGTTAACCCGGGTTTCGCCACAGTCTGTGAAGCCTGACCGGCCTTTGACCACTACCTTTTTCGCACGTTCTTGTCGTACGTGATCCACTTTTCATCACCAGTTAAGTATCAGCTTCTTCAAAAATGGTTCGGTTTCATTACGTCGTAATAAAGAATCACAAATGAGTACACTGTTCATTAGGTTTCTTTCAGTGAGTTCGTGAGATACCCAAATATCGAGCTTTTTTGTGTACCTACCCAGTTTTTTTCAAATGCGCCAATCTGTTTTGTGGTCAATTCTCAGTTCTTCAACTACGTCGTCACTACTGATATGCCGATCTTGCTCCACTTTTTCAAAAATGGCATCAATTTTATCCGTAATAGGGCGACCAGAGCGACGTGCATCTTTGACATCAAAATTTCCGGATTGAAAACGCTTAAACCAAATTGGTGCTACTCTCACAGACACTGCACTGGGTCCATAAACATCGCAAATTTTTTTCGCGGCTTGCGTTGCATTTTTACCTTTTTTGTAGTAAAATTTTAAAATGTATCGAATTTCTTCATTAGCTTCACTCATCTTGACAGTACGAAAAACAAATGAAAATCACACATTTTCCTAATTTGAATTTGTAATTATGTTCTTTAAAATTTAAACTTTCAATGATACCAAAACATAGGTACTATAATGCGAAAAGACTTTTTCCCCAACCTAATACTCTGATATGGCAGAAAGTAAACGGAAGCATGGCGGTCAACATCTCCGCTATAAGGATGTGCTCAAAAGGCATCTTAACGCGTGTGCTATTGATCCTACAGGTTGGGAGAGGCTCGCTCTACACAGGTCGTCTTGGCGCTCTACTATTCACAAAAGTAACAAATCTTTCAAAGAAAAGCGACACGACGCTATTATTGAGAAGCCCCAAATACGCAAAGAGAGACCTAAGCCCTCCTACACGTATACATACAACACTTCAGGCCAGCTTTATTGTTTTAGTTGTGACCGGGTGTTCAAAACTAAATTCGGTCAAGCGAGCCATCTAAGGGCACACGCAAGGAAGTGATTTCGAAGGGTCGCCGTTATCGAAATCGATAAGGAGGACTATATATATAATGATAACGATGACATGTACATGATGACGACTAATAGAAAAAGTATAAAAAAGGACATGTTGCGCCGACCTTAATATAGGATAAGGGCAGGAGAATGATGACGACTATGTAAGGTATTACATAAACTGTAAACAAATCGTAAAACAGAACGCCTTCCAAAGGATTGTCAAACTAAATTGACATTGACAATTTGACAAACGTCAATTTTGAAAGTGT
Organism: Cosmia pyralina; assembly: GCA_946251885.1. NCBI lineage: Eukaryota > Metazoa > Arthropoda > Insecta > Lepidoptera > Noctuidae > Cosmia > Cosmia pyralina. The sequence goes on from OX276355.1 coordinate 17,414,392, forward strand.
CAAAAACGAAAAATTCATATTCAAGCGTGAATGCTGCAAAAGTGCAAAGAATTAATTATTTCTGCTTATTTAAATATAAATGAAGAATATAACATAATGTATCCATAATAAGTGTTATTTAACTTAAATAAATAGTCCTAGTGGTGTGCATTTGATTAATTTAGTGTAGTGTTACTGTAAAATACAAATAAAAATGGATGTCGTCGGCAGCGAAATTGGCCAAAAAATGCGGGTAAAGACCTGGAAATACATCGATATTTAACCTAAAATTAATATCTTGGAAAAGTGTTATTGTATCTGTTTTATATTCATACAATTTTGCATTTCAACAACCTAATAAAACGCGTAAATATTTGTGATACTTTCAGGAATGGGCTTGTTCCGTATTTGTTGACACGAATTTGTGACATTTAAGGATGAGTGTATTGATTATAAATATTTTACTTTCAGTCGGCCATCAAGGCCAAGCTAACAGAATTAGGATGCTACGTTGGTAAGTAAAACAACTTTCTATTTATAGCCAATCAGATACCTAGGTATGAACTCATGTCATTATAGCCGAATGATTATTATATTCACCTAATACACAACTAACCTTGCAACTGCATGGCAAGATATCTCGTCATATACATAAATATATTATGGCTTTCTCACAATAAAACCTGAGTGTAGGATCTTTGTGTGCAATCAATATCAGCATTGTAGATGAATCCAAATACATCATCATTTTCTCAAGTATTGGTCGGCTTCCAGTCGCTTCCAGTCTAACCTGATGCATATGAATCCAAATACATATACCTACAATGAGATAGTTTAGTTTGATTTTAGATTAGATTGTAGTGATAAGGTCAATCACTACAATGAAAAGCAAGAGATAAAAATACTCTCACGCTAACAGCAGATTTTTTTTTTTTTTTCATTAAACCTTGTTGCTTGTTTTATTCAGTTTCCTCTAAGCTATATTTGGAAAAAGCTGTGATCTTCTCAAGTTGTTTCCTAAGTTCGCTGACAAAGTTCTGTCTTCCTTATAAGATTTACCGAGAAAACACAGTTGGTGCTGCAATTCAAACTCAAGTGTGTTAACTAAGGTCCATACAGAATGTTTGTTGTCTAGTTTGATTGTCAATCTGTAAATCACTGTTTGAGTATAGAATCAATACTTGAGCATCATTCTTATTCCAGAACGGTAATCAATTTACATTACATCACATCACACATACACACATCACATCATATTAGGTCTTTACCTATGAAATTGCCGTTCTGCAGTACTGGCCATTTCAAATCAAAATAATTTTTGTTTGGCTAAGAATTCTAATTTCAAATTAATTTTATTTTAAAAACATGGATTTTTTTTCCAAAAGTAGTCATTTGTTTATTGATGAGTGTTACATTTTCATCGCATTTCAATCTTTTTCGTCATCATGGATACGTTAAAAATTCGAGTAATTATGGAATATGAGTACCGTCGTGGCAGCAACGCTGCACAAGCGGCACACAACATCAACGAGGTTTACGGAGCTAACACTACAAACCAACGCACCACTTGTTATTGGTTTGCTCGCTTCCGTTCTGGAAATTTCGACCTGAAAAATGAACCTCGCGGTCGTCCGAAGACTTTGGTCGACAATGACGAATTAAAGGCGATTGTGGAAGCTGATGATACACAATCTACGGCTGAATTAGCAGCAACTTTCGACGTTAGCGTCAAAACAATATTGGTCCATTTGCGTCAAATTGGCAAGGTAAAAAAGCTTGACAAATGGGTGCCCCACGAACTCAATGATCGCCAGCACGAAGTACGCGTCGAGACGTGCCTTGCACTGCTCTTCAGACACACAAATGAAGGAATTTTGAACCGCATTGTTACCTGCGATGAAAAATGGATTGTTTGATAACCGCAAGCGCTCAGTAAGTTGGTTGGATCCTGGTTCAGCACCTAAACAATGCCCTAAACGAAAACTTACCCCTAGAAAAGTGATGGTCACTGTTTGGTGGTCTAGTGCCGGTGTGATTCATCACAGCTTCTTACCAAACGGGGTGAGCATTACTTCAGATGTGTACTGTGAAGAACTGAACACAATGATGGAGAAGCTGGCACATCTCCAACCAGCATTGGTCAATCGCTCGTCTCCGCTGCTCCTGCACGACAACGCGCGACCTCATACTGTACAGCAGACGGTCTCCAAGTTGCAAGAACTGGGGTTGGAAGCTCTCCGTCATCCGCCCTACTCACCAGACCTTGCGCCTACAGACTACTACTTTTTCCAGAATTTGGATAACTTCTTGGCGGGAAAAAAATTCAATACCCGAGAGGCAGTACAAAATGCCTTTGAAGAATTTGTTGCCTCCCGTCCAGCTGATTTCTTTAAGAAGGGCATCAATAAACTGCCACTGCGTTGGCAAAGATGCAATGATTGCATGGGTGATTACTTTGATTAATACAAATAAAAAATGCATGAAAAAAATTCGTTTAAATTTTTTCATACAAAACGGCAATTTCATAGGTAAAGACCTATTATAATACATCATTTTGGTATTTTATTTTATTATTTTTTTTTTCTTTGCTTGGCTGAATCAACTCAAATCGAGCCTCAAGCAGAGATGTGTATTGTTTATGCATCAGCCTGTTTTCATTTACGATTTATTTAATTTAACTACTTTGTTTTGTTCTTCATGTGATAACAAATATTATATAAGTAAATTATATAATAAATAAAAAATAGTTATATAATAAATTATATAAGTATATTAAGTACCAGATTATTTACTAAATCAGCATTGTGTCAGTCACAAATAGTACAATCCCACATTTATTGAAATAAATCATCATACTCCTGCCCTTATCCATCTAATTTATTTGGGGTTGCCACATCTCTTTTTCTTCCATACTTCTCTTTTAGTCGTCATCTTGAGTCACCCCTCTCTAGCCATATCATCCCCATAGAGATCTATGTTTTGGAATTGGGCAACTAGCTTCAACTTTCTGACTACCTGACCGACTCTTTGACAATTCAAAAGTGCCTGTAATTGGTTTAATTGAAATAAATGATTTGAGTTTGAATTTATCCTTCCTTATTTTCATCCATCATTCCATGGTCTTCCGCTAATCTCATAGCCAATTCTACTCAAAACATTCCTCATTTCTCCGCATCACATCCCACACCATCGTCATCTACCTAGCTAGCCTATTCCCAACTATGTTGGGGTCGGCATCCAGTTCAAACCGACTGCCTATCTAACCTCCAGAACCCAGTTACTGGATAATACAATACCCCATGGTAAGACTGGTTGTCAGACTTTCGGGCTTCAAACAACCCGTAACTACTGTCAAAGATCCATGAATGACAGCCAGCACCAACGGCTTACTTTCCGAGGCACGGAGGGGTCTCTGTAGGTAAAGATGGTCACCCATCACATCACATCCCATACCATGACAACTGATTTCCACATAATTTTTCAGTCTCCGGTGCCACTTTCAGACTTCCTCTTATGTATTTGTTTCTTATTCTATCCGTTTGTGTAATACCACACATCCGTCTAAGCATTGTCAGCTCTCAGCTACATGCAGATTAACATTAAAACGGTTTTTTTTTTCATGACATCACAGTCAGAAACAAAAGTCGATTAACAGTTGAGTTTTCTAAATTTTAATTATTGAGAAAAATACTTCATTAAAATCGGAACAGATATAAATTTTAAAGAAAATTAACTCTTATCTAATAAATAAAAGGCTAAAAAGCAGGTTATCATATCATTTTGTGTTAATTTGGATAATGTCAAAAAGTAGCTGTGTTAACCAACTTCTGTTGCTGACCGTACCTAACTAAATGTTGTTCCTAACATGATCAAGTAATTGAATTACAATTTGAAATTGTTACTAAAATAACTTCTTACAGAAACATCAATAGTTAATTGAAACTTTTATAGCATTTCATCGTAACTATATTATTTGAGTATTTTCTCCATGACTTGTTAAACCATATTGATAATGTTTTATGGTTCATTTTATTACGTGTGTGCATGGTTTCTCTCTAAATACTTTGCAACTGCTAATAACAATGTATATAATGAATATGTAGAGATAAACTGGGATATTGTGAAGTATTGGAACATAATATTGGTAATCAATCATGGTCATGACTATGTTCTACTTCTTGCCAATTCCCAAGGTCATGCATCCAAGTTGTCTGGTCATCTTTATCGTGATTTTCCACAGCCGATGGCGCTGTTAATGCTTGCTGTTAATAATAGTAATACAAATAAAAATTATGTAAGCCCTGCTTATAATATTGTAGAAAAATTTAAAAAAAGTGTGTTTCACAGATGATGAACTGCCTGATTATGTGATGGTGATGGTAGCAAACAAGCGGACGCGGGCGCAGATGGAAGATGACCTGCAGCTGTTTCTTGGTGACAACACCGAGTTGTTCGTCAACTGGCTGCACCAAGTATTGAAGAAACTGCAGGAGGTGACGGTAGCTACTCCCTTAAGTATGTACTATTATATTGTTAACAATTATTTTTTAAAGATAGGTGCAGGTATCTACATCACAGGAACACTAAAATAACCATATTTTGTTCTTTTACAGAAACGGCAGAACGCGAAAAAAGCAAAGACAGATCTGATTCAAAGGAGAGAAAAACGAAAGAAAAGAAAACAAAAGAGAAACAGAAGAAGAGTGACCTTAAAAAGGCCAAGAAAAAAGACAAAGAAAAGCTTCTCCGCAAGAAAGACGATAAAAAAATACATAAACTTAAAAGGAAAAGTAAACACCACGACATGATTCGTCCGAACATACCTCCTTTACTCATGAATATGGAGAAGGAATCTGAACCTTCAATCACAGATGTTTTTGCTGGACAGATACTAAAGAATCATGGCATAACCCTGGAAGCAGCTCAGGAGGAAACAAGGCCTGAAAAGAAACCTGTCGTGGTAGAAATCAAAAGACCAATAATGCCTATTATTGACCCAGCAACCATTTTAACACAACCTGAGCCAGAGATAGACGTAGAAATAGAGGCTGAAGAACCTACAATAACTAGTGTATTATCCATGGTTGCCCCAAAAGAGGATCAGATAAAGGAAATGACCCAACTTGAAGCTAAAATACAGGGGTTAAAGCAGAAATTGGCGGAGCAATTAGATTCTATGTCAGATGATGAAGACTTTTTGAATATTAGGACTGAAGCTGAAGAATTGATGAATGATTTTGCTGAAGATGTGTTTCAGGTATATTTTATTTTCTCTACTTTAGCATACATTTTGTGTACTAGTAGGTACCTGGGCTTAAATAAATTACATACATTGAGGTATAAAGTTCGGCTTTGTTACAAAAACCTGTGTAACAGTCTATAAAAATTTATTTGTGCCATATTAAACCCGTATGTGTTCTGTACTCGGTGTGCTTTTGCAAAAAGATTTATGTTAAAACTTTTATCTCTTATTTTTCAGGAAATATCACAACAGGCGCCACAGGTTCCCGTAACCGTTACACCGCCAGTAGAGCGCGCAAAGTCCCCAACCCCACCTCCGCACCCTCCTAAGCCTATAGAAGTTCCTAAAGACCCCCCAAAAGATCCCATAGAAACCCTACCTCAAATAGAACTCAAACTCCCTAAAAGACCTGTAAGGGACCGGCTAGGAATCCGTGAGGAACCTAAAAAGGTTCCAGAAGTAAAAGAAAAGGAATCAAAAACGAGGACAGAGAGTCCCGAAAGGTTGTTAAATATAAAAATTTGAGGTAGTAAGAATAAATACGAGCTCAATTTAATTATGTTTATTTAGTTTATTTAAGTTGGCCGTGTTATTTGTATGGATAAAATAGATTTAGATTCAATACTTTCACTAAAATAATCTAGTTCTTCCTTTCTTCGTTTTTATTGATTTCAGAAAAGGTTCTCAGTTCATCTGTAATATTTTTTTTTTTCAAATATTTTTGATTTTGGCCAACATTAAACCTCCTTAGGGCTATTATTGACTCCTCTATTTTCAGGTTTACGCCTGAAAGAGAGCCAGACTTCTGGCCTCAAACTAAGTCAGCCAAGAGTCGGCTGGGAGGCCCCCCGGAACCTTCGAAGAGAAGTTCTGTATCCGATGATACTGTGTCTGACACATCAGAACCGGTTCCGAAAAAACTAACATCGAAGTAAGTAAAGCCATGTCTCATTGTCGAGTTTCCTCGGTTTTACAGGATTTTAAAAGACAAGTTTATTAGTATATTATTTTCATCGTATCTAGTAAGCTAAGCCTAATGTTAATGTACCATTGCGAACATTTGCGGTGAACCACTTTTCAACCAAATGTTCCACCAATTGTTTCAACAAGTCCAATGATGCAAACTTGTGAATCGCAACATACTATATTGGTATATTATTGCATATTGTAACACTCTCTTAACCGCTCACCCGAGCGCGCCTGCTTAAAAAAACTAGTCGATTGTACCACCCGCTGACGTCATTAGGCCCGGTGCGCGCGTTTGTTTACAAACTGCGATAGCGGCACAGTTTCTAGGAATTCTGTAGCTCGTGTTCATTTCTTGGAAAGCTTTTGTCTAGACCTCTATTATGGTGTGTGTTTCGTTAAGTAATTAAGTACTAATATCGAATTCTATGGAATTCGATATTAGTACTTAATAGTGATGGAACAACGTTAAGAATAAAAAAATATTTTCTTGGTATAGATCTCACACCACGTACAATATAAGGTAAAATGATTCCACGGACCCGATCCACACCACGCTCGCGTGAGCGGAACAATAAAGTTTTTTTTATTTTTTATTATTATTATCCTTTATTTCATTTATAAACATATAATTTACATTTTTAAATATTTTTATAAAAAAAAACCTTTAAAAATAAAAAAAAATGTAGGCCACCGGTATCGGGAACAGGGTCCAAGCTACCGGTGGTCAACGCTTCTAAGAGAGGAACCTCCTAACGATACGCACCGTGTCCAGAAGTACCGATTTATGGATCAAGCCCTTGATCCAGCTGCCTAAGGAGAGCCTCCTCATGTGTTGATCGAGGCTCTTATTGGCTATTATGCCATTGGCCGTCACGACTATCGGCACTGTTGTATCCACATCCCACATGTCGACAACTGCGCGAGCCAGGTCAAGATACTTAATCTGCTTTTTTCAGTTTTCACGAGGTTCTCGTCATGCGGGACCGCTATTTATTTATTTATTTATTTATTACAAAATCCACAGCTCTTTAACAATTTTTCTTAAATAGATAAAACCAATCTTACAGCCAATTATGGATTTACAATTTATAGCAACACTGATTACATGCATCAGAACAACAGGATGACATGCTACGAGTAGAACCATCTAAGCAAGCATTTCAAAGTGTGTGCGGGGATGTGTTGTGTGTGTGTGTGTGTGTGTGTGTGTGTGTGTGTGTGTGAAGTGTGTATGGATTCTTACATTTGAATGTAAGAATGGTAATAGAATATATCAATAATAATCATTGTGCGACGCTCTAATCGATCTATCACCACTATGTCTGGACTTTTGGCAACAATAGTCTTGTCAGTGATTATAGATCAATCCCAATACAACGTGATATTGCCATTTTCGAGAATTGGGTCGGGCACATACCTATAATACGGTACTTCTGATTCCACAAGTAGTCTCCGTTAGCCAGACGAGAACAGCCAGAAATAATGTGACGAATTGATGACCCAACCGTTGAAGGCACGCACCTTGTTTCCGCCTGATAAAAGACTTTCAGGTGGTCAAAGAAGCGCTCCCTTAGCGATTGTTTCACGTCAGCAGCGTTGATGCCTAACGCTTTTGACATACCCAAATACTTCCAAGTTTCGAGTGAGGAGAAGGATCTTATGTGTATGGTATCCGAGAGTTAGGTTCCCATGGATTCCACAATCCCCCCTTGTTTTACATGCATGACCGTATATTTGTCCACACCAAATTCCATCCTGATGGCGCTGCTTAAAGTTTATTATTATTATTTAAATTGTCTTTGACATATCTAGGGACCCTGGGGTCCCAGACCTTTGAACGGCGTACGAGGGGCCGAAGCCAACTCGCAGAGGCTCCTTACACAATTTTAAATGATGAGGAGGCACCAGCCGACAATTATTCCTGTATGCACTATGCAAGTACATCCAAGGACAACCCCCGGTTGGTGCAGGACTATTGCAGAGCATGGAAACAAAACATATTGGGCTATTGGTTTGGGTGGCTATAGTGGATTGGGTACCTTGAACTATAGAAGAACTATGTCTCCTGCCTGACCATCATCATTCTCCTGCCCTTATCATAATCTATTTGGGATCAGCGCAACATGTTCCTTTTTTCCATACTTCGCTATTAGTCGTCATCTCGGCAGTCACCCCCTTTCTAGCCATGTGGCTAGAATCATCTTCACACAGTCCATCCATCTTTTTTTTGGTCTTCCCCTACTCTTAAAGCCATCGACATTCATACTCAAAACTTTTCTCACGACATTTTCCACATTCCTCCGGATCACATGCCCATACCATGACAACCGATTTCCGCATAACTTTTCAGTCACCGGTGCCACTTTCAAAATTTCTCTTATGTACTAATTTCTTGTTCTAGCCATTCATGTACATCACACATCCCCTTAGCATTCTCATCTGACCAATGTTATATAATATACACAGATAAAATGGCGGGGTGTGACTTTCACACTCAATAATGGGCCTCCGGAAACGGTCTCTAGCATATAGTGACGTAGCGACAAGGGGGCAACATGTCCTGAGGTGCTTGAGGAGTGGAGAGGTAAACGACGGCTATCAGGATACCCGGAAGTTCGGAGCTCATCTTGACCGTACTTCCGGGCATACCCGGAAGTACGGTCAAGATGACTGACTGATGACTGTATATAGAATTGCCCTTGAACGATATAATTTTACATGGTCAAGATCCCTACCAGCATCTTAATGGAATACTTCCTTCCTTCGAGCACGTTTGCTCTTGCGAATCTCCACTGAAGCCAGCCAATAAAGGCAAGAAAGAGGTGGGAGCTCTGTTCCTCGTCATTGTTCACTCTGGCCAGTCAATAAAGGCAAGCCAGAGATGAGGAACAAGACTTCTCCCGGGAGGTAGGGTCCGTGGGGTCGCTGCTGCCCAACAGCTCGCCACACATGCTGCCCTGCGTGTTCATGTATGTCTTTTTCTGGCTCCTCACCTTAGACCAGTTTCGGAAAAGTAAACTCTACCGAGTTCAGGATTGCGCAAGTCCCACCACGACGTCAACGTATAGATGCGGCGGTGGGGTTATTATTATTTATAATTGTAGGTGAGAATCAGGGATGTTGCGGATAAACGCATCTGCATGTGCAATTGCGGAGCTTCCTTTTTTATTTAGACATCCGCATCCATATTAATCAATTCGGATCAAGCAGATGTGGGTGGAAAAGGATTAATATAAGTAAAATCATAATCAATAAAATGTAAATTATTATAATTTTAATCGTCCCGTTTTCACGAAATAGTCTTATATCCATCAAACATATAATTTCGAGAGATATATTTATTTGATTTACTTAATTTGATTTGTTTTTGAGTTATTTTGTTTTATGATTATAATTTAGTAAGTAATTATTGTATTATACACTTCTGGACACATCTTTTGGCCCACCTTGTATTTTCAGTTTCGTTTGGTCCTAGCTAAAATTTTATATTAGGTCGAGCAAAAAGTTTTTATGCAGTTTTGAACCTGGCACATTCACAATTTCATTCAATAGTCTTTTTTTGAATTTCGAACACAGAATTAAAAGAAACAAAAGACAATTTGGAGCCTGTTTGTTGATATCAAACAATCGAATACTAAGAAAACTTGGTTTTATTGGTTTACTTGGATTTAATTCTTGAAAAAGTGATTGATATCTTTGGTTTTGCAACAAACATTACTTATTCTTAACATTAAGGTGAGGTTCTATCAATAATCTATGGATACTTCACCTGAAGTCGCCGCCCAAGCTGTGGCACTTATTCAGGCCGGACACAGCCAAAGAAACGTGAGTGCTCAACTTAATTTAAGTCGATCTGCGGTCCGAAATGTTTATCGGAGGTACCTAGAGACTGGCGGCTTTGTTCGTCGCCAAGGAAGGCCACGATCTCGGGTCACAACTGAAAGGCAGGATCGATTCATCGTGACGACCAGCTTGAGAAATCGTCACCTTACCTCCATTGAGATACAAAACCAACTTCGCGACTTCCACGGAGTATCTGTGAGCGCTCGAACTATTCGGAGAAGGTTAAAAGAACGCGATATGGTACCACACAAGCCAGCTAATGGCCCCAAACTAACGCGAGCCCACCGAACAGCGCGCCTTCATTTCGCACGCAGCCATTTAAATTGGACACAGCAAGATTGGAGCCGTGTACTCTTTTCTGATGAGTCTAAAATTGTGTTACATGGCAATGATGGAAGGAAGAAGGTCTACCGACGTAAGGGAGAGCATTTCGCACAATCCTGCTTTGAAGAGAGGGTTGCTTATGGCGGTGGCTCATGGACTGTCTGGGGCGGTATATCCGCGAGCGGCAAAACTCAACTTGAGGTTGTTACAGGACCACGGCTGCCAACATTAAATGCTGAAAGGTACATTCGTGAGTGCTTAGAACCTCACGTGATACCATACGCGGACTATGTGGGCCCAAATTTCCTTTTTATGCATGATAATGCAAGAGCCCATGCGGCCGGCATCGTCAGAGAATATCTTCGGGATGTGAACATCACAGTTATGGACTGGCCAGCCAGAAGCCCAGACATGAACCCCATTGAGCACATGTGGGACCAGCTAAAAAGACGTGTTAGGGCTCGTCAGCCAGTTGCCCAGACGATGCAGGAGTTGAAAACTGCCATAGAAGAGGAATGGGAGATGATCCCTCAAAATTTCATAGAGCGGTTGATAAACTCTATGCCTAATCGTATGAGAGCTGTGGTAGATGCCCATGGAGGCAACACGCGTTATTAAATTAAACCTTTATTTGATAAAACATGTTTTTTATTCAAAAATCAATTGCCTTTAACAAGGCGCATATCCGACTTGTTAGGCATAGCTCCATGTCGTATGGTATTCTGAATTCAAATTTAAAACAATACGATCGAAAATGATGGTAAAATGTATCAGGTTTAAAACTGCATCAACAGTTTTTGTTCAATCTAGCAATCATATTTCGGTAGGGGCCATCGAAACCTAAACTCTAAGGTGGGCCAATAGATGTGTCCAGAAGTGTATTTGCCGCGAATGGAATTATGATCAACATTCAACGAAACAGCACTGCAATTTGCAAAAAACGTAGGAAATTTTGAATTTCTCGATGCCACCTTGACGGATAACGCCTTAAAAAAAACTTGAATTCCGCATCCTTGGATGTGAGCCACCAAAAATCCGCATTCGTGGATGTTAAAAAATTTGCATCCGTAACATCTCTGGTGAGAATGAATGACGACACATGCTTTCTGCGTCTCTACAAGTGGTCCCAAGATGCCATAACACAATTTGGCATATTGTAATCGTGGTTACGAGTTTTGCTTTTCAGATACGTATTTAGAAATACGTATACGTATTTAGAAATTTATATAGTTTCCAACCTCATGGGTAAAGTCAATGACAATGGTCCATTGATTCATTTTTCGAAAACGTTTACAACATAATTATGAACTGAACATCATTCTAGTGGTCAAGCTTGTGTTGTCAACGTAGGGTTTACAGTCGATACCAAACCCCCCTCTGCCTCCCCTCCACCTGTGTATTATAAAAGACATCTTGTATGAACAAGATGTCATTTAAAAATAATTGTGTTAAAGCTAACATCTAACCTCTAATTCCAGAGTATCAGTACTAGAGAATCGTCCCTGTCGTTCTACTTGCGCGAGTATAGTGCGCGTACGACCGAGGCCGCGCGTCGCCACGCCCGCTAACAGTCTGCTGCTTAGAGCCGTCGCTGATGCACACAAGAGCTTGCTCAATGTAAGGACTTCTGCCGTATTTTAATTTAATCATTATTATCATTCAGCCACAAGACGTCTTCTGCTGGACGCAGTATACTAGACTTTCCCCAAGAACAACCGGTCGCATAAAAATGAGATCACCCATTAAACAAGATCTGAAAAAAAGCTATAATCATTGCGGTCCTACCTACTCGAATTTGTGATTTAAGATTAGCGTATATGGAAGACTTTCCTCGCAGCCAGTGAGTGTTGCAAGATTTCCAAATGATTATCACTTACAACACCCACGATGAGTCCGAACAAACTGCAATGACTTATTTGTTCGTAGTACTTACATGCGTGGCTATCATCACTCTATCAATCGTGTTAATTGGACGGGTTATTTATTACCTACAAAGTCTTCAACAGAGGCCATTTTGCTGGATAATCTATATAATAAAAATGCAATACTGTTCGTTGGCAAGCGCATCACTTGAAAACGGCTGGACGGATTAGGCTATTTTTGTTTTAAAATGTTCGCAATACAGGGTCAAATTAAATTAGCTAGCGAAACTCCGCAGACGTAATTGTTATCGATATCTAAACACGACAAAATAAAAAAGTTTTGATGATTCTTTTTTTGGGTCTTCGACCTTCATTCGAATTCTCAATTCTTTATTGCATTCCATAATGTAAAACAGTTGGTAAGCTTAAAATTAATGACACAATTATGGACCCTGTCGGGCACAGCATAGTAGGAGAGAGGAGGAAGAGCGCTTCTTTTATTATTTAATTTAATATGTTTAGGCTTTATTTCTTAGCTAGTAAGATATAAATAATACCTGCTTAAGTAAGTAGGTCTTTTTAATGTTAGGTATACCTATATTGTTTAATTAGTTATTCCTTAAACACTGATTTTTAAAACTTATATTACAGCCCCCCCCCCCCCCCCCCCACCGCACAAAAAAAATTGCTTTAAGTATCATGTTTTGATATCGACCCATCACGTCTGCGGAGTTTCGCTAGCTAATTTAATTTGACCCTGTAGTCCGAATCAAATTTTTAGGAAAGGAAACTGAAAAGTTACCCGAATAATTTTCAAATTCAGGAAAAATTTTGTTTTTTTTTTTCATGCTATTTTTGTAGGAATTATTAAAAAACGTCGGTCGGGTCAGCTAATAATAAGTACATCTAACCGTCTCTTTCAGGCACCACCAAATAGATCCGAACCAGAGCCTCAAATCAAACGCGCGCTAGTACTACCAATGCGACGCTGCGTAGACGCGTCCAAGATCCTCATACAAGTACCTGCGGATAACTCGCATGAGTTGGATAGAGGGGATAGCATCAGTCTCGGGGATATGGATAGCGACGATGACAAGAGCTCGAAGTAAGTTGGTTTTAGAACTTATTGGATAAGATCATTTTGGAATTACGCTTCTGGGTCAGTTTTCACCACACGGAAAAATTCTGGCGGATGCTCGAACACTTTAAATTGCACTGAATAATTAACTATCAATATTGACTTGGTAGTATACAATTCGACGCTGACTTCACGCTTGATTTACGCTAGATGTCTGCGTCGAATTTTATTCTTAAAGTAAATATTTGCGAGGATTTTTCCGTTTGGTGGAAACTGACCCTAAGAGACTCTTATTAGTAGTTAATTAAATAGTATTAGAGGTCTTTGTGATGTCGGAGCCACACCAACGTCAATGTCATGTGTTTGTGTTTTGGCCCACCAAGATACAGGCTCTGCCTAGTTTGGGGCCCACGGCTATTTCTTATGGTGTATAACTTGTGTATGTGTAAATAAATAAATTAAATTATTCGAATTATTATTCATAGCCCATCGTCGCCATAAACATCGCGGTAATTATTCCGATAATTAGCGCGATAAATTGAGTGGCCAAACTTGAACGCCGCCACCCGAGTTATCGCCTCGTCAATCGGCAATGTGAATGCCGTTGTAAAATTATCGCGATAAGTTGTGGCTATACCTACATCCTACGTCCATCATCGCGATAATCAACGCATATCCCGTTGGTGTGGTCCTCCACACTAGCTCCGGACTAGCTCCTGCTAGTCCGGAAAAGTACTACCACCATATCAATTTATGCCGCCAAGCAGTTAGCTCAGTTAATCCAGGTTGCGGGCGTAAAAATATCGAGGCGAGATTTTATCGTGTACTTAATTTTCAACTCTGGGTATTGAGCTGAGCATTGAAAATCCAACAGAGCGCATTCCAGCGTGTCAAAGAAACCCATTGTTGGATTTTCAACTGTCGGCGCTAAGCAATGCGTTGAAAATCCAGTGTGCGAAAAAAAATCGCCACGGGAAAACATAGCCCGTGCGAACCTGGGCTTACCTAGTGGGATATGGGCGCCGCGGCGGAGTAATTACAAGCGCATGACTCATTGTCAACTTCATTTCTGGGATGTCGATGGCTCTGGTATGACAGACTGTCATAAGCGGCGGTGGTCGCTTATCATTACGTGGGGCACCAGCTTCTTTTGAAATAATATTTAAATATACTGGATGACTTTTTTACCATCTTGAAAAAAATAGGCTATAATAGGTGAATGGAGTAAGTAGCCTATGGCATACCTAGTTTTTTCTTTTTCTTCTTTTTTTTTTCTTTTGTTTTATTTGTCAGACTTCTATAAATATGATGTTATCGTAATATTTATTTCTAATAATACTATTATAACTTTCGCAAAACATATGCTTAATTATTAGGTAAGATGTTCGCAATTACTCTCGAAAAGCGGAAAGCACGTAGTCCCGGCTGTCATTCATGTAGTTACGGGTTGTCAGAAGTCCGAAAGTCTGACAACCAGTATTACCAAGGGGTATCGTATTACCCAATAACTGGGTTGTGAAGGCCAGATAGGAAGTCACTCCATGTAAAATACTGGAATTCAGCTGCATCCGCTTAAACTGGATGACGACCCCAACATAGTTGGGAAAAGGCTAGGCAGATGATGACGTTTTCGGTTACACTCACGTATTTCTTTTCTTTTCACCTGTTCAGAGTAGCAAGTGATATAGAAAGAGACGAGTATATTCCGGGGTCCATCACGAAGAAGATCATCAACAATGAATACACGCCTTCACGACGAAACGAGGGTAGAACGGCTAGCAGAAAAGATGACACGCTCATCATTGAGACCATGTAAGTTATTTGTGTCTATTAGCCTCCGCGAGTAGTGATATTTAAATGTAACTACTGTTAACTTAAATTTGGGGCCTTTTTAGGGTTCCATACATCAATACGAAAAACGGAACCCTTATAAGATCACTTCGTTGTCCGTCTGTCTGTCAAGACCCTTGCTCTGAGGAACTCATGGAGATATCAGTTAAAATGAATATCGAATACGTGGATCTACGGTCTCTTGGAGCTCTAAAAAAATCAAGGAATGTGCATAGGAAATTTCAAAATGTTCAAAATGGGGACGCTGACTGTTAGCAGCACTATACTCGCCTTAAGTTAGTTTTGGGAAAAAAATCATCCCAATTATGGAACCCTACATTGTGCGTGGTCCGACACGCACTTGGCCGGTTTTTTTTAATGTAGGTACTGGCGAAACTTCACAGACTCAATTGGTATCGGTATCTAACAGCAATAAAACAAAAAAAAAAAACTTATAATCATCAGTAAACAGCTAATACCAGGGTCTATGCTGTGTCGCGCAGATGATAAACATTATGATTTTGTAAAACTTTAATTTTTGTTTTTGACTTCCTGTGACATTTGTGAAGTTTCTACTATTTATTTATAAAAGGCCCTTTATTAAAATCATAAATGTCATTCATAATAGATTGATATATTCTATGGCAAGTTTACATAGTACATCAATCTGCTAAACATTACATTCCTCTCATTCCTCTGTCTATACTAACATAAAAGATTCATGTCAATTCTGTAACTATAATCAACGCAAATTAAGAAGTCCGTTTGGACGTTTCTCGTTATACATGGCGCGATAACTTTGTATGAACGTCTACGTAAGAAATTGAAAAATCAAATTCGTAATCCTAATTACTTACTATGTTATCCATTCAATATAACAATGTGTATCACTCGTAAGCACCAAGTTTCACTTTATATTGAAAAAATGCACTCAAAAACACGAATTAATCGATTATTAATATTCCGACAGAACGTCTTTAGGTTCGTTGCCATAGTGTTGTAACCGTTCTTAGCCGTTTTTTGACTAAATAAAATCAATGTTCTAAAAAATCGTTTATAAAAGTATCGATTTTTTATACGTTTCTCTCTTTTCTAAATTATTAGAAAATAACTGTATTATTAAAATTTCATAAACCCACGTTTCTATCGGTCTACCTCTGTTCCTTTTGTTTGCTAGTCCATGCGAGGTAGTTACTCTCTGTGTCTATTTTTCCTAGTCCATACGTGCAATATGACCCGCCAATTTCCAGTTTAGTTTTTGAGAAAGTTCCAAGGCATTTATTATTTTGGTTGTTTTTCTTATTTCTGTGTTTTTTTTTCTCTCTTTTCTTATTGTCTTACTCGTTACTTGTATTATTAAATATTAAACAAAATCTGATCAAATATATTTTTAGCTTTATTTTGATATTTAATAATTACTAGGTACGCCACTGGTGCATAATATACAATGTTTAGGGTAGTTTCTCTTGGTTTGGCTTTAAAACGCGCCCAAACTTAGTTGGGATTTATGTAATAACTGTTAAATATTACAAACTCGTACGTGTAATAAAACGATATGCCTCGAGAACCAGTTCTAGGCAATGTAGATCAATAAATAATTGTCGATTACAAACTCTAAGTATGATAAATCGAAATGTAAAAACTCAAGAGTCGGTTTTTAAAGCGACCGATTTTTTCCCCCATCACTTCGGACTTCTTAGATTGCGTTGATTATAACATTCTATAGCTAATTTGCTTTTTTCCAGCAACATCCACAACCCATCAGTAGACAAAGACAAGAACACCCAATTCATAGTGACAATGGACGGCTACCATCCCAATTCCTTCCTCGCCAAGAAACTCCTCACCGAAGGCCTCCTCACCGAAGAAGAAGAACTAAAAACATCAGAACTTGAAAAGCCAAAAACACCAGAAATAAAAGAACCACCTAAAGAAAAAGCGGTCGAAAAAGAAATTTTAATAGAACCTTCTCAAAAGAAACGCCTTAGTAACACGAGTGATGAAAGTGATACTCAAGTAATTATCAAAAAAGAGGAGGAAAAAGCGGAAAACAGAAAAAATACTGAAGTTTTAAAAGTAGATGTGCCTCTGGCGAAAAAGCGGAGGGCATCTCCTATAGTGTTTGATGTTGTTAAGAATAAAAAGAAAGAGGACAAGGAGCCTGAAAGAGTGAGAGAGAGAACAGAAAGTGCGAGCAGTGATCAGCATGTGACGGTTGCTACTGTCACTAACACGCATAAATATGATGCTGTGCCGCCTTGTGAGTATATCTTTATTTATTTTAATTTTTAAGGCAACTTTTTGACCATATAAATTATGTGAATCTTATTTACAACTTGTCCACTCTGAAAGGACGCGCCCCTCTACTTAAATGTTGTATACGTACACTACAGCAAATGCGGTAGTGGGGCGCGTCATTTCATAGTGGACAAGCTCAAGTCTAGTCCAACATGCAAGCGATCACCTATGATTTTTTTTTAAATTGTGACATAAAAGGGCCAAATGGACATTAAAAAGAAAAAATATCAAATACTTAAATAAAAAAATATGAACAAGTTCACTTAATTCCCCAGACATCTTCCTAACTATTGTTTTTTTTATTTTATTATTCTTTGTTTAATTAGGGACTTATAATCGCAATGCGTATGAGCTTACATTTGGGTAAATTATGTGATAAATGCGTTTTTTTTTTTTTGTTTCTTTGTTACGCTTTCACGCTAATAATTTGAATGAAATTTGACACTTGAGTAGACCAAGACCTGGATTAAGACATAGTTATCCCAGTATTACGTTCCCGTGGGATGAGGCGTCGTCCTAATATAAACAGATGGTCGCGCGAATACGCGATCGCGATCACTTTTTGTTCGGAAAACCGAAGGCGCCCTCCGTCGGCGCGGCCACGCGTTCCGCTTCACCGACCAAAAGTGATCGCGATCACGTATTCGCGCAACAATCGCTTTATATTACGTCGACGCCTGATCCCGACCTCCAAGTGGGCGAAGCCGCGGGTAAAAGCTAGTTTCCTATAATGGTAGAGTCCCAACATATTTTCAACTTTATTTCAAAAGCAGCAAAGTCGATAATGTTTACCGATAACCATTAACACTAGTTGTAACATCTCAGGGGCGCATTCTAAGACTAATGCGCTAGCAGAACTTGCTCTGCGTACCTTTGTCACAGTCTCTAAAGCTCCGTTTGCACGGTGCAGGTTTCTGAAACGTTCAAGAGCAATAATCAAATTCTATAAAGAACGTTCAATTTTATTGCCATTCAAGAATTGCATGCAAGTGTTTACACGCGTGTGATTCCATAAAATGGCATACAATAATTGAACGCAAGTTTTGTCATTCAATAAAATCGTATGCGACTTACACCTAAGACAATAAAATTGCAAGGCAGATATTGCATGCAAGTTTTTCCTCGTCTAAACCAGACTTGCACGCACGGTTACAGATCAAGCTGTACATTTCCAGTATAAGCTGATCTCGCATTTTATAGGATTTCCTTAAAATGAGAGGTCAGTGTAAACTGGAAACTTATAGCTTGATGTGTAGCCGTGTGTACAATTGATTCAAGTATTACCCGTATTTGTACTGCCAAATATTTAATTAATTATTTTGTTGAACGTCTTGTTTCGTTCGCTCATGTTTGAATGATAGAAATTTTCATGCCAGAATTGAATGTGATTTTATTGTACGTGCTGTTTAAACATATACCAGTTATGAACGGCAACTAACTTGCCCGTATCATGCAACAATATTGTACGTGTTGTTTAAACGGTGCCAGTTAATTGCCCTTCAATTTATGGTATGCCACAGGCAATAAACTTGCGCCATGTAAATGAAGCTTAAAGCTCTGATGTGTCTTATTTACGCCTAGATACTCGTACTATAATATCGCCTATTATTTCCAGTAAGTACAGCTGAACGCAAGCTAATATGGTGTCGTGCCTTCCCGCTATGTCGCTACGGCAACGCATGTGCGTTCGCGCATCCTCGCTGCAAGTTCGCGGCCTCCTGCACACGACGCAACTGCGTGTACTCGCACGCACCCAACGCCTTGGCCCCGCCTACTACTCCTACGTCGCCTGTTATTGGTGAGTTCATTTACTAGAGAATATGAATAATTTATTGGTCCATTGTTACAAAATAAATTTAAAAAATATTAATATTTTTGTTATTTGAACAGTGGCCCCAAACTAGGCTGGCCTGTGTATCTTGGGGGCCTGAGTTGCGTTATCTTAAATTTTTATTTGAGACATGTGTGCTGAACTTGAACTTTGTCTTGTCTGGGAAATTGATGAATGTAGCGGTTTTCAAATAAGCCAGTGCAGGCAACCATTTATACTCCATTTGAAATAAGATAAGACATTTAAATAAAACTGTTTACAGTCCGTTCAACCGATTTTGACTTCTATTCCGTAGGCATAAGGATGACATTAAAAGCAAAAACGTGTTTACAATACCGACTGTTTACTGCAGCTGCCATTTGTCATGACAACAACACATTAGAAATCAAAATCTCTTCTTCCCCCATGGGAATTAGACGTGAATTTATGTATGTTATCTCTGAATCAATGAAACGAGAACTTCCTGCACCCGTCAGGCAAACGTGATAATAATTGTGATCTTATAGCTATGTCAATTGCTTTTTTTAATAACATTTTGAAGGCCCATGTTCAGCGATTGGGCGTTTAAAGACTAATTTATAAATAGCATCACGTCAATTCCCCAAAGGGATAGGCAGACGTTTATACTTCGTCCAGTTATATTATAAGTTCTAGGTAGGGGCAAGCCTATTGCCATAGACCACGCACGAATCTAAACTCCAGGCTGTTACTGAGAATTACCTGAAGACCAATCTATTTAAATAAAAATTAAATGCTGTTCGCTGGTAAGCGCATCACTTGAGGACAGCTAGACCGATTTGGCTATTTTTTTAAAATGTTATTTAATATTCGGATAGTTTCCCGGAAAATCTTTAAATTCGGGAAAAAATTGAAAGTGCTTTTTTCTATGGGATTTTTGAATGAATCATTGGACAGGACAACTTCTGTCGGGTCAGCTAGTTATAATAATAACCATATGATTAATGATCTCATTTCTCCACAGCCTCCCACGTAGTTCCAGCCGCCAATTACAAGACAATATCAACAGTAGTCCCCAACATGTGCAAGTTCTACCCAAACTGCGTGAACCCCTTGTGCCACTATTACCACCCGAAGCCGTGCCGCTACGGCAAGAGTTGCGTCAACAAAATAGAGTGCAACTTCTACCACGCCGACGTGCCGGCCAAGTGGAGGTAGTTTGTCTCAAATATACAGATTAGTTCATATTGAGCTGGTGTTTTATTTTATTTTTAATTTACTTTCCTAAGTTACAAAGTCGCCCAACATTGTTACAGCAACATATTTAGGTGTTGCGGTAACATATTGCTGGCAACATAGAGGGTTACAGATTACAGTGTTGCTAGCAACATGTTAATGTATCGTATTCCCGACAAACAAAGGTTGCGCGCAACTGTGGCTTGTCGGATATGTTCTATCCGTGGAATAAAACTGACGACTGACAGTTTTTCTATGGAGAAACTGTCAAAAATTTAATGTTTATTCGAAGGGGAAGATTTGCTAAATGTTTGGTCGAATTTACCCTTAATCAGATGAACTTTATTTTATTTTTAAAACCTACTTACCTGTAAAACAGGTAAGTAGGTAATCAATTGGCTCGTTGGTAATCTGTGTCGTTGGTCTTGTTGCCAGCGCTACTGCTGAACGTTCTAGTTCGATTCCCAGGTCGGGCATGTTATTTTTAGGACTCGCTATGAAAAATCAAATAACACAGTCTGTTATGGTACAAATCCAGACTCCGGGCAAAAAAAAAAAGACAAAAAACAATTTTGCGAAAACACAATATAACTGGCCTGGGAATGGAACTAGGCTCATGCTAGGTCGTCGCGCCTGTAACCACTATACCAACGAGGAGATAACATTTAAAACTTTCTAAATATAAAGAGTTCCTGAAAGGACTTTGCCCAGCAGTGGGATAGAACCAGGCTCAGTAAATATATATATATACCTATATGAAGAAATTGATGTGTAGTGGACCACAAAAATCAGTTCCACTGGTGCCACTTGACTCCCAATAATGTACCTACATAATAGCCATAATAGGGTCACACAATAAGAAAATTGTCAACATACGTGTGGGCTCACATTCGGTCCAAGGTCGAGGCCAATTTGTTCCAATTGGGTAATAGAATTTAATGAAGTTATATCGAATACTTTATTTTCCTGGATGTATTTACCTAGATATTTATGTAGATACATCCAGTAGTAGTAGTATGTAGGTATATCTAAAAGTATATATAGGTAATTCCTGAATACAATAATTCGTAATAATTTCATACATCGTTTTTCTTTCAACCTGTGAGATCTGGTTTATTAAAATGCTCGGGGTAATCAAACCTTTTGGTTAGGTCAATTCATCATAGGCTTTATGCAGTCTGATGTTGAACAAAGACCTCTTAATCTACTCCCATCTTACATGGAGCGACTGCCTATCTGACCTCCACAATCCAGTTGTTGGGTAATACGATACCCGTTGGTAAAACTAGTTGTCAGACTTTCGGGCTTCCGACGACCCGTCCGTAACCACTGTCAAAAATCCACGAGTGGGACCAACGGCTAAACGTGCTTTCCGAGGCTACGAGAGTCTTGGTATGTAGATGGTCACCCATCCACGGACCAACCGCGGCAAGCGTAGGTTAACCTGATGGATCGAACCGTGCGGCTGTTATTATTTAGCCACAACCCCTTCACCCCCTTGCCAGTCTTATTGGACTAATTCAATTATGCAAGTAGGTACTTACTAAGGTTTCTGCTGACATAATGCTGAACTAAAAATATCTGCCTATGCAATAATTAATATGCACAATGTTTATGATTCATTTCATAGATACAGATTTATTCAGTACGGTCATCGACAAACATCTTATAAAATAATATCTAAAACCGAAACGTTTGCTGGACTCATAAAATATAGAGTTGAGCACATGACGTTGCTGATGCTCAAATACCTTGATCGTGACGACAGCAGGACAACTAATAAGTGTACCAGCCAAAACTTAATATGGGTAACCTGGTTCACCAGCCATTTGCATGATGGGAACGGCCATTCCTATAGGGACTTCAAATTCAAAATTATGAGGGTAGATGTTGCGCCCAGACACGTTTAAATTCGAATAATTTTCAAAGGTTATAATGAATAATGTTACAGTAGTTTATCTTTTCGTGTGATATGTCCAAACATATTTATTTATTTATTTTATCTTCATAGAAAACGGTCGAAACGACGCGCTTCGAAATATCAGTATATATATATACCTACCAGTAGACAACAGTTCGAGCGCGCGGTGTGACTGACACTGGCATGGCCACCCTTAGGGATTTTAATTTTGTTAACATAAAAAATTTGTCGTCAAATATCAAAATTTGCCAATCACTGGTTCATAAGGTGTAAGGATTCATAGGTCTGGAGAGCATCTCCCCAGCTTGGCTACAATTAATATCTCAAAAACTAGGCCACCTAGCGAAGATCTGTTTTCTCCCAAATTTAATCGCTAATTAGTCGCAAGACAAGAGTTTACGATAAAATCTTTGATCTAGTTCTTGTAGGTAGGTACTATACCTACTTAAAAATTGAACTCGTATCTTCTAAACTAAGACCCGAGTAAATCTGTGACTTAGTCGGGATTGTGGCGAAAAATTGCGACTGTAGCGACTAAATTTGGGAGAAACCAGATCTAGGTATCACGCTAGGTGGCCTAGTTTTTGAGGTATATATACTTAAATGTGGCCAAGCTGGGGAGATGCTCTCCATCAGATCGGCCACCTATGAACCCTTATAACTTTTGAACCAGTGACCGACAAATTCTGATATTTGGCGACAAATTTCGACTAATTAGCGAGTGATTTTTCGTGTTATGAAAATTAAAATCCCTGATGGTGGCCATGCCAGTTTCAGCCCCACGAGCGCGCAGCAGTTACGCACGGACGGATGCGTATTTATCTACCGAGCGGCCGTAAGTAATTAATTCAAGGTAAAAAACCGGATAAACTACTGTAGCTTTATTATTCTGTGTAGAACCTACCCACCTCTCTTGTGATTAGTTTTGCCATGCCAAGTTTTACCGATGTTTCTAGCGCGCACTGCGGTGCGGTGAAATGCGCAGCGTTATTATTCTTATTTCTGCCATACGGTATAAAAAACGCAGTCACGGGTCCGCGCACTGGTGGTGAAAAATCCATGTTTTAAAAAATAAATAAAAAATTATCCAAGCAGTTTTGGCTGCATCCCTTGACAGTCTAAGGCCTAATACTCGTAGGGTCTACTTTTCCGTAAGATAAATACGCGCACTTCTATGACATTCCCACGGACTAGACAAAAAGAAGGAATCCGCGCCACGCATATTGAAAGTGAAGCGTAGTAAGATGCCGGGGACCGTTTGTACAAATAACACACACATTTATGTCTTTGTCAAATCACGTACACGTAGATCGGTACGGTGCTTCACTTTCGATACGCGTGGCGCGGAGTCCTTTTTTTTTCTAGTCCGTAGACATTCCATAACTCACAGATTACCTATGCGGTAATAAACGCACGGTTCTTAGTGCACGTGCGCTAGCCTAAATCAAACAAGGTACAAAAAATAGTAGATAACGAAATCAAAACTGTAGTAGGTACCTCTTTTTGAATATTTTTGGAAGGTGTGGGAATGAGTCGGATGCCAAAATAAAGTTTTTAGAATTTTTGTCCGTTTTTCTTTTGGTCTGAATGTATGTTCCAGATTGGCGCAAAAACGGCTGAATAGATTTGGATGAAGTTTGGCACTCAGATAGTTAATAACCTGGATTAACACATAGAGTACTTTTAATCCCGGTAGTACGTTCCCGTGGGCAGATTTTCCGACATCCTCGTGGACGAAGCCGCGTACAAAAGCTAGTTTAGAAATAAAACTGCATAGAGAGGTAAATCCCTTAGTATCGCTACTTGTCAACTCATGAAAATATAGATATAGGTTGGTCTATGTTGTCAATATATCTACGAAAACATCATGTACGTAAGGAAAAATCTAAATCTTTTCGGTAAAAGAGGTGAAGGACACAATTATAGGACTAGAAATAGGGACCAATTAGTTCAACCAGGTTTCAGACTGGCTAAAGTAGACTCATCCTTCATGGGGTACTGTTTAAAATGTTATAATAAAATACCTCCCCACATACTCCAGCTGAATGAAAGGAAATTTAAATCTTGTATAAAACGCACACTATGCAGCCAGGCATATTATAAGTTGGGGGATTACATCGCTGACAAAAATGCTTGGCTGAATGCTTGTCCTGCTCCACAAGGACGCATTAATTAATTGATTAGCATTCGGATATATTGTTGGACCTGCTGAAGATTAAGATGAGAGAAAACTTTCTTTGCATTGTTTAGATTCAATCTCTTAGTATTATATAATTGCATAGCACGTGTGAGCACTATGTAGCTACTATTAAGCTACCTTTTACTGGGTACGTCTTTCACTGACTTGAGTGTGCCCTGGCGGTTGAGAGTATGTCATGCTCACTCAAATGTCTCGCTGATGGTGGCGTGTGTGTTGGATCATTAAGTTCCCTTCAAAATGGTTGAGCTAAATGGTGCTGATCCATGCGTCATGTTCGTGAACGGGCGCCGTCAGTTGGGACTGGTCGTCTCTTAGCTGCCATGGCTTATTTTTAATTTTAATATTTAATTTAGTTGTTTTAGTTATTATCTTTTTATTACGGACGCTTTTTAACGTGCACGTCTTTCTACATTGTTCTCACATGTATATTTTCAACTTGAACGATGTAACCAATATTTTGTAAAAATATTATGATTTAAAAGAGTG
The DNA here is from genome assembly GCA_946251885.1 of Cosmia pyralina. Lineage (NCBI taxonomy): Eukaryota > Metazoa > Arthropoda > Insecta > Lepidoptera > Noctuidae > Cosmia > Cosmia pyralina. Next base: position 17,439,449 of record OX276355.1, read on the forward strand.
TCCGTGGAGTTTCTTGCCCGTTCTTCTCCATAGGGATCTACTACGCTTTGGAATGGGCAACTAGCTTCATCTTTCTGACTGACCGACCCATTGACAATTCAAAAGTGCCTGTAATTGGTTTATTTGAAATAAATGCTTTGAGTTTGAGTTTGAGTTTGAGTATGGCTGCTTGTGAAATAAGACTTATTTTCAAATATTAACATAAGAAAATATTAATAAAAGTTCAGCGCCACTGGCAGAGAAACTTCGGCTGCGAGAACGAGTTACAAAAAGGTAAGGTGGAGAAAAGAATAAGATGGGACTCAGATCAACTTTTTTTGTTGTTTGAGGATGGGGGAGATGGTCGATAAAGATGCTGATAACAATAGGTACCTATTAATGTATGAAAATGTTTAATATTAACCTGTTTCAATACCTACACCTTGGACATCCAAAAATTGGCCATTAAAAATGAGACAAAAATATTTTCCATACAAATCACATTTCTCGATGAGTGTACATAGATATCCCTCAAGTAGGGACGTCACCTAATAAAATAGATAGCAGACTAGCATCCGGCGTACCCTATCATCCTGCAATCATTCGCACTCGGTCCCCAGTCCCCACTGTAGGTGGGATCGTAACCAGAATTCAGCCAGTTTCCATCTTTTGGGCAGGCAGTGATCAGGAAAGTTTGTGGTGCTGTCATCAGGGATTTCAAGGCGATTATGGAGGTAAGTCATGTATGATAGAATACTTATTATGATTAAATTTTATCTCATTGCTTCATGCATCATGCAAAATTGCAAACCCAGGCCAATCAACTGAAGAAAATAACAAAAAAAAAATCGCACTCGTGGTAACCAAGTCAACAAACACACATTCCGACTTCGCCAGTGTCTCGGACGGTACCGAGAGCTCCTGCGCCTACACACACATTCACAACGTGTTTGTGCACTTGTAACCACAAGTAAAGCGAACGTTGCTTCGTGAGATAAAAATACTGTAGGTACAGACGCCAGCACATCAAGCTAGGTACTACAATCTGTCAAATTTCTTTAATAGATTTTCATCTTTATCGCTTAAGCATTAGGTTGATTGGGAAAATTTGAGAGTTTCGGGTGGCTTGACCTGCTGGCGTCTGTTCCTACTTACAAATCACGTTTACAAATTTTCTGAAAATAAAAAAAAATACTTAGGTACCTTTTCCCAGACATATCTACTTAGGTAGGTACCTACATTATATGACTTCCCATTAATATAGCCACATATGCGATACCTAGATAGATTTAATAATTTGCTAACCTACCTCTATGCATAACCAGAATAAAAACCAACTGAAAAGAGTTACTTATGTATCTTGAAAAAAATTTGTTGAATACGCGTTATATTGAAGCCCTCAACACAATGACATGAACAATCAATCTGCCTAGCCTTTTCCCAACTATGTTGGGGTCGGCTTCCAGTCTAACCGGATGCAGCTGAATACCAGTATTTTACATGGAGCGACTGCCTATCTGACCTCCACAACCCGGTAACTGGGTAATACGATACCCCTTGGTAAGACTGGTTGTCAGACTTTCGGGCTTCTGACGACCCGTAACGACTGTCAAAGATCCAGGAATGACAGCCGGGACCAACGGCTTAACGTGCTTTCCGAGGCACGGAGGAGTCTCGGTATGTAAAGATGGTCACCCATCCACAGACCAACCCCGGTAAGCGTAGCTTAACTTGATAGATTGACCCGTGCGGCTGTTATTACCTAGCCACGATCTCCTCCATCCTCCTCCACATGAACACTGATGAATATTATTTCATGAAGTCTGGGAAAAGATCTTTACACGAAAATAATAATAAATGCGAACGAGAATATAGGTTCTGCTATGCTCTATCGGTCTTACAGACTTAAGTAAGACCGATAGCGCCTATAGGACAGGTCTACCTATCCTACCTACTTATAACCTAGGTACCGCTGTAAAAGTTACCTAAAATAATTCCTAGTTTCTAACAAAACAACAATGTTTATTCAATCATAACAATTCCGATGGCTTAGTTAGATACCTAGTTCATTAAAGGTCACATTTTATCAATGTTGTCTATTTTAATAAGTAGATGCCTGTTTCCTAGACTAAAACTAGACATACGGATACATAGGTAGGTCATAGCTAAGTCTGTAGTAGATAAATACAGACATAATAATATTGAGATAAAAAGCAATCAGTTTCAAATGGTGTTCAGTTTTTTTTTGTTATGCATTTTTTCACGTTTCTTCCGCATTAGGTATTAGTTTTTGTAATTATGTGTACAATTAACACGCCACGAAAGATGAGATTTGACCAAAGACTATTAAACCATCTTTGGATTTGACACACCACGTGGTTTGACTAGCGCAGTAGACGATTTTAGGTCTTTATATGTCTGTCAAAATCTAACCAAATACCTAAACAGATCAGAGAGCTCTACCGTTAAATTACTTTAAAATAAAAAATAAGAAATGGCTCTTTAATGTGTTCTACACTATAGGCTAACACTAAAATATATATATTATGTACAAGTATATAATAAAAAATAAAAAGAGGAAGAGCTCATAGGGCATCAAAAAATTCGTCCACATCGCTGTCATTGGGAAAAGTGCCCAAAAGGCTGGCAGCATTGCCACGTTGGATGGCAATGCTAATTCTTTGGGCTAAAAATAGGCCAGCCCTCTGGTCCCGTGTAGAGTCGACCAACCGCTTGGCGATGTCCCGAAAAACTCGATGAGCACTCGGACACCAAGGCCCTAGTGTTTCAACCCCAAACGGCTCAAACATATTATAGTTCCCAAAAAGGTTGTTATATTTGCGCCATTTGAATCACTCTATAGGTGCATGATTTCTTAATTATAAGCTAAGTACAAAATAATTAGGTAAGCTATCTTATCTAAGGTAGGTATTTAAATTCATCAATACCTACATATTATGATCTCACTAGGCATTCTCACTTATAATATAAATAACTTAAGTAACCTGCATGCAATGTACACCATGTTTAAATAAATAAAATTTTACTTACCTACTAACTTTTTTTAATATTTTTTGTTCACATGATCTCAGTACCTAGTAATAAGTGTTTTTGTTTAGGTATATGTTTTATTTTTAAGATGTTTTTTGCATGCTGAAAAAAGGAAAAGGAAGCAAAATATGTGGAACTATTTTATATTTAAGACCTTTTATGTACCTACTACCATATTTTTTGCAACTAGAGATATAAAGATATTCTTTATGCAAATAAAGATATTCTATTCTATTCTATTCATTAGCGGTAGGTATGAGGTCTGAGGCTCGTCATCGAAGCGGCGGAAAGAGCGCGGGAGGAAGTTTCATCTTTCGTGGCGCGTATTGTACGGGCATGTTTTATGGGAGTGTAAGTCGACGTACGGACGTAAAAATATCGCGGCGATTTTTTTTCGCGCGCTGGGTTTTCAACGCTCTGCTTAGCGCCGAGAGTTCAAAATCCAACAGTGTGTTTTTTCGACGCGCTAGAATGTAGGTACTCTATTATTGTTTAGTTGGATTCTCAACGCTCAGCTCAACAACGAGAGTTGAAAATCCAGTGCGCGATGAAATCCCGCCGCAATATTTTTACGTCCGTGCGAACGTCGGCTAACTATAAGTTACGTACGGTTTAGGGAATGAAAGCCAAAAGATTTTAGAGTAACTGCAAGCGCCTCAGAGGACGGCAATACACATGCCTGTAGCTTGTACTAAACTATGCAAGTAGCTTGCACGCCAATGTATATTAGCTACTGATTGGTACATATATTATGTCACAATGGCATGCACGTATGTACCAACGACTAACATAACGTAGGTATACGTTACGTCGCACGTACTATGGACAAAACATAAGCATGCTCACGTAAGAAAATATTCCTGTGTGAGCGCAGCTAGTGACAAACGAATATTTTGCGATCGAGTCGTGAGCCGTGCTATGCGATTATCGCCTTTGAGGTGATCATGCGGAACTTTGGCCAATAGTACCTACGTGTTACGTGGCGTATACTTACTTTATGTTATGGCAACTGGCGCGCGGTTCACATTGACGCTGGCATCTGGTTCTTGAGGGAGCTATCAACATCTATCTATAAAAATAAAAAGAGAAGTCCTGACTGACTAACTGACTGACGAATGACTGAGTGACTCATCAACGCCCAGCCCAAACCCTTGCACCTAGAAAGCTGAAATTTTGCACAGAGGTTCCCTTTATAATGTAAACAAGGAATAAGGAAGGATTTCCCAGTAGTATATTCCCGTGGGATATTTTCCGCTATCCACGCGGGCGAAGCCGCGGGCAAAAGCTAGTGGTAGAATAAATTACCTTTAAAATTAGATACATAAGTAGTTAGCTTCAGAGTATAATGTTACGCACATTATAGCCTACCCAAGCAGGTACCTACTCTGCTTCCTGTTATACAGGGTGTGTATCAAGAAGAAGAAGGTGTGGTCAAATTTAAGGGTGTGGTTCAGACCATCAAACTGAACAACTTTCTCCATGGGACCAACATCGTAATCGAGAAAAACAGATTATTAAGTCGATTTAGAAATATTATATCATACTGCTGAACAAAATCCTTCCAACAGCATAGCTGAAAAAAAATTGATGACGAATAGTTTTTATGAACTTTCCCTTCACAGCACGAAGCGTAGGAAAAATCCTAACATCCTTATCGAACAAATTATTTACGCCATGAGTTCAAGGTCCTACCACAAAAAAAACTTATTAAGTAGGTATCTATTTCAGTGTTCCTGTTGTCATTCTAAAAATTGTAAACAAAACAAAGTAAGTACCTATTCACTGCACATCGAATGTGTCCACAAAAACTAAATCATTGATCAAGGCATTCAAGGCCAAGAGTTTATTGAAGTTACCGACTTGTCGATACAACCGATTCGATAGCTTGATTAGGGAAGCGGATGAGTTGGGCGGAACGCTTAGGTACCAACACCACAGCAACACAGGTTCTGATTCTTCCAGTCAGGTACGAAACTTTTCGAAAAAAAAAACAAAAAAAAAAAAAAAAAGAAGCACAGAAAAGAAAGAAGCAAAATCATGCAGCTTCGAGCTTCCCAAATTATCAATACAGTAAGTGCGGGTTACTTTGACTCTAGGGCATAACTTTGGCCCAAATCGAGACAGATGTTTACTGTCATTAAATACACACAAGGTTCCGCAAGTACGCGTCTATATCACCATCTAATAGTTACCGAAGGACATACGACGTTCGGTTGTGTGGTCGTGACACTTCGGGCAGTTTGTTTGTTACAGTTGTCTCGATTTGGGCCAAAGTTATGCCCTAGAGTCAAAGTAACCCGCCCTTATGGTACCTGCATGCTCTGCACTGCGCTGGATATTTTTTTTTTTTGAATGAACTCCACCCCGTCGGTCTCGACGGGGTGGAGTTCATTCAAAAAATAAAATTAATTAATTAATTATTAATTAGTTTGTTAGTTGTTGGTGATGTCAAATTAGCAAGGACTGAAAAACGCATGGTGTTCCGTCGACTAGAATCTCAGGGACCCTGGGGCGCAACGGAATTCGTTCATTCATTATTTTTTATTTTTTTTTGTATTTAACCATTTATGTACACACAAATAAACAGACAAACAGAAATGAACAGAAAAATACTTACAAAGGTGATGCTTATTTCAAAAGAAATCTCTTCCAGCATACCTGCCATAGGACAGAGTATAAAATAAAAAGATATGTAGACAACGTGTGTAAGAGTACAAGAGAAAATAAAATACATAAAATCTAAAACAATTAACTCATAAAATAAAACATATAATATTATATATACTTATTATACATACTACTAATATAAATACCACTAAAATAACTAACAACTTTCTAAAATAACTAACAATTCATTCCACTGTTAGTTCGTCTATGGGGTTCCTAAGGGCTTGCCTGAACCATGGCACAGGAACCATGCACAGGTGCATGGTTGACATCACAGAAAAGATAAAGAGGATCTCTTTATCTGTTCTGTGGTTGACATGGTTCCTGTGCTTTGCCAGCGACGACGGAAAACTATCAAAGTTAATTAATTATTTTATGCTCCCATTTTGAACTTTTTCATTGTAATTAAGGTAATTATTCAATTATGTTTTCAATTTCGCATAGTTTTTTCAGATGATCTTCAGCATAGTTTTAGGCTCGTCACGTAGAAACTTAAGGACGCTGTTACAAATGGGTACTTAGTCAAATCATTACTTTTTTAAACAAAAGTATGTTTAATAAATAAAATACTTTGCATTCTTAAATTTTTTTTTGGTCAAATTGTTGATAGATGTGCATGGTACGATTCTGAACCATAAATATAATTTTAAATAGGTACATTTTCTCAATAAATGTACCGAAGTCAAAATTTTCACTCCGGTACATTTATTGAGAAACTGTCTTGAAACGGACTTGAAAAAAAAAAGAAGGACTCCGCGTCACGCATTTCACACAGTAAGTTGCTTCACTTTCGAAATGCGTGACGCGGAGTCCTTCTTTTTTTTTCAAGTCCGTGACAGTCAGATATATCAACAATCTATAAAGCTTTCTCCCGTAGGAACCATTGCGGACATTTGCAGTGAGCCACTTTTCCGACCTTATTCCTAAAGCAATAAGGTTGAAAAGTGGTTCACCGCATATGTCCACTATGGTACAGTCGACCGCACGTTTCACCTTGAGCTGGCCTGGCGTGAGTTTCAATAGAATGAAACCACCCGGAAGTTTCATAACCAGTCGACTTTCCTGGGGTATCTTGTTGTTGTTGGGTTGTGGTCTTGTGGAGGCCAGATATGCATCATGTAAAATGCTGAGGGTAATTCCCGTATTTTTAACAACATTCACAATCTCATCTCAGTCTCAATCTGTCAAAAATTGTATAACGTTTACCTACATTTTTGACATTTTGATTGTCGCTGGCTGGTTGAGATTGCGACAAGAATTTTAACGTTTTTACGTACAAGAATTGGCCTTCTGGTGTCCAGCTGCATCCAGTTAGACAGGAAGCTGACCCCAACTTGGGAAAAGGCTAGGCAGATGATGATCTTGTCGATACTAGAGTAGGTAAGTAGACTTTATAACACCGGTTGCTGCCTTCCGTCTTCGAGTCTAGTTAGGTAACCGATATGTGTCTTGATTGACTGACCTTACATTACCAAAAAATTCACTTAGTAAGTGACACGTGTAAGCTAGCATTATTCAATAGATAAAGATACGAAACATTTTCAAGGCTGACTGGATGAGACTAGCTACTTGTTATCCAATTGCTAAAAAAATAAATTGTATAATCTATATTAAAAAAAAAACCGGCAATGTGCGTGTCGGACCACGCACATGAAGGGTTCCGTATTTATTTTTGAATTTATCCCAAAAACAAAAACAACATTGTAGTTGAAACACATGTTCTACCATGCATTGATATAAGTATCTACCTAGTACCTACGTCACGGTCAATTCTCCAACTGAAAATTTAAGATTGTAATCACAAACACATTTTTTTTGTATGTGATAAAACTAGAAATTAACAATTTTCGGATTTTCTCCTTTACTTGTGCTATGAGACCTTGCTTCTTGCAAAATTTAATGATACTAGGTCAATAATTTGTAGTTTTATCACATAAAAAAAATGTTTTTGCGATTACTGACGTAGGTATATCAATGTATGGGAGAACATGATGTATTTCAATTACAATAGAATAGAATAGAATATAATACTCTTTATTATGCACACCATACAATACAATGTTAACTTTGTTTTTGAAATAAATTCATCCTAACCACGGAACCCTTCATTGTGCGTGGTCCGACACGCACTTTGCCGGTTTTTTATTTATAATAACCTGTAAAACTGATTCCGATATCCTATTTATAAATAAAACAATTTATTTTCATGGTTTCAGTGTCGATTCAGCGGCCCACCTTAAAAAATTGGATAGCAAGAAGCAAGTCATACCTAGCCTTGAAAATATTTCGTATCTTTATGTATTGAATAATGCGAAAGCTTACACGTGTCACTTTTTTTTGGTAATTTAAGGTCAGTCAGTCAAGACTTGTCGGTTACCTAACTAGGCTCGAAGACGGAAGGCAACAACCGGTGTTATAAAGTCTACCTACTCTAGTATCGACAAGATCATCATCTGCCTAGCCTTTTGCCAAGTTGGGGTCAGCTTCCTGTCTAACTGGATGCAATAGACACCAGAAGGCCAATCCTCGTAAAAACGTTCAAATTCTTGTCGCAATCTCAACCAGCCAGCGACAATCAAATGTCAAAAATGTTGGTAAACGCTAATACAATTTTTGACAGATGAGATTGTAAATGTTGTTAAAAATACGAACATCTGTTCGTATTTTCGTTCGTACTTCGTGGGACCGAACGAGAAACCGCGAATAAAAATTACTGCTTTCGTTTAACATGAAAAAATGTTGGGAGCAGCTGATGTTTTTTTTTTCACATTTCAGAGTTGATCCCATAGTATTAAAAGTTGTTCATAATTATGAGTACAATGAACCCTTAAAAGGTTTTCATTTACCTACACCTAATAAATAAAAAGTAAATGAACTAACTACTTAAATTACATAGTTCATTGCCGCACAAAAGAAACCTCTAATTAAATTCGTATAACTTCATTCGACATTTAATCAACTAGATTTTTTTTTATTGGCTTGTAGGAAACGCATTGTTGTGTATTGTATTTAAACAAGTTTTGCATCGCATTTATGTATAATTTAAATATGCACTATACGTATGTGAATTAGACTAACATTTTTAATTAGGGTCGGCTTCCATGAGGGGCTTGTGGCTAAGTAACAGCCACACGGGTCGATCGATCAGGTTAAGCTAGGCTTGCCGCGGTTGGTCTGTGGATGGGTGACCATCTTTACATACTAAGACCTCTCTGTGCCTCGGAAAGCACGTTAAGCCGTTAATCCGACTGTAATTCGTGGATTTTTGACAGTCTTTACGGGTTGTCAGAACCCCGAAAGTCTGACAACCAGTCTTATCAAGGGCTATCTTAGTTGCGAAAAGGCTAGGCAGATGACGTTGGGGTTGGCTTCTAGTCTAACTGGATGCAGCTGAATACCTGTATTTTACATAGAGTGACAGCCTATCTGACCTCTACAACCCATTAACTGGGTAATACGATACCCTTTCACTTGTTGTTAGAATTTCGGACTCCTGACGACCCTTAACGACTGTCAATTATCCACGAATGACAGCCGGGACCAACGGCTTAACGTGCTTTCCGAGGTACGGAGGGGTCTCGATATATAATGGATGTCACCCATCCGCGATCCAACTGCGGCAAGCGCAGCTTAACCTTGGATCGACTTAATGAACATGAACATTTCTCTAAATTTTCCTTTTTTTCGTAGGATGTTCAGCACAGACCCTTTTTTTTTGTGGATGGGAAATCATCAAATGACTTCTTTCGCTCTGGGCGGAGCGGGAGGGCGTGTCGAACTTTTACTGACTAAAACCCACCCGTGTTCCGTCAGTTGCCTGTGTCAGGGCCACGGTGTCCCTTTCGAACAACCCGCGACCGCGGCGGCTCAGCACAGACCCTGAATTTGTTTTGAACTTGAAACGTGTGTTATTTGTAGATCCATAGGAATTAACGGTCCTTCAGGCTTTTACAGTACGTAGGTACCTGATCTTCACATGTCAATGACCAACAAAATTGCTCGTACTATTGATGTAGAGTTTGACCAGTCAGCAGGGTGGCACCTCAAGGTGTAGCTTAAATAACTCACAACATCTTAGGGGGTCATTGTACTCATCGTTATGAACAACTTTTACTATGGGACCAAACCTGATATCGCGAAGAAAAATCAGCTGTTCCCTACATTTTGACGTGTTTTGCAAACATAAATGTAGGAAATAGCAGATTTATTTCGTCCTCAAATGTCAAGATTTCATGAAATAATCATTCAATGGCTTAGGATTAACAAACTAAAATTGATTAATTATACCAATATCGAACAAAATGACTAGACAAACTGATTAAAAAAAGTCCAACCTAATAAATCTAAAATAACTAGCGTAATCATTAAACTAATTGACTTCAATGACAAATTATATGAAGTGATTTGATTAAGTATAACCTCAAAAGATCACACCAGAAAACAAGTTTTAGTAATAAATTATTGTAAACTACCTTGTTGGTTCAGTAATCGCAAGCGTTTTGCTGCGCATGAGGTCCTGGGTTCGATTCCCAGGTAGGGCAGTGTTATTTTCTTTTTCTGGAATTTCTCACTAGCAGCCTTTTTTTTTTTTTTTTTTGTGGATGGGAAATCAACAAATGACCTCCCGCTCTGGGCGGAGCAGGAGGGCGTGTCAGACTTTTACTGACTAAAACCCACCCATGCTCCTTCAACTGCCCGCGCCAGGGCCACGGTATCTCTTTCGAACTACCCGCGACCCCGGCGGCATCGGCCCAATTGACCCCGTCACTGCTGACATCTCTTTGAGGCGCGCATGGAACACAACGCGCCGTCGACCCGGGCCTGTTCCTTACCGGACGGCGAGCTGCCCCTTACTCGTCGTCCGCAAGCCCGCGCCTACAGTGGCCGGGAATCGGCAATCGATTCCCACCCTCACTAGCAGCCTGGAGTCTGGATTTGTGCCGGATTGAAGGCAATGGGCTCGCATTCTATTACATGCTTCTTCCTTTCTTCCTTTCTTTTTTTTTTTCGCGTTCTTTTTATGAAATGGGCCTCTGGGTACTTAAACATAACTGGTGAAATGTGGGTGTACTATACAGGGTGTCCAGTAAATAGCACGACATACTGCAGGAGGTGATAGCTTGGGTCAATACCTATCAAAACAACACAATATATGTTCAGCAAAATCTTATGGATTTTTTTTCACCACTGTAGGTTAAAGTTATGCGAAAAGAAAATCGTTATGTGAAAATTTAAACAAAAAATACTATTTCTTGAAAACATTCTTGTTTTTGATAGAAAAAAGACTTATCAATGAGTAAAGTTATTATTAGTATTCACGAATAATTTGATGTAAAAAAAATAATAGAAAAGGAATTTTTCATTACGAGATGCTTAAAAATCTGTTTCAAGGTAGAGATTTTTCGATATTTCGGAAAATTTTGTAAAACTGTAAATCCGTAAGATTTTGCTGAACATATATTGTGTTGTTTTGGTAGGTATTGACCCAAGCTATCACCCCCTGCAGTATGTCGTGCTATTTACTGGACACCCTGTATGTACCTACACCGTACACCTCTGGCCAACCCTTCGGGGAAACCAGGCCTGATGTTAGGTTATTATTGTAAATAGTTTTTTTATTAGGTATTTCCGTAATACAGTTACTTAGCGTCCGTGAGTACATCCGTATGACAAAACGTTATGCATAATGAGACAAGGTGACTGAGACGACACATGTAGAAGGATTTTCTATGCTATAGACAAGGATCCGGTGACATTGACATACCTATTTGTACTGAACCGCCTGCGGGTTTTTGCATGTATTTTTTTTTTTTTTGTTTTCTGGAACGAAAAGAAAGTATCTGCTTTTATAAAAAAAATGGTTGGAACTAAGTTCCTTTTGATATATATTCCGTACAAAGCCATGTAGTATAATTTATTAACTTTTAAAAACTTATTCTAGACGTCACAAACATTTGACACTTAAAACTTGAGACTGCATCATCTTTTTATTATGTCAATCAGTCACCGTTTCTGGTTCTTAAGTATCATAATTTACTGCAAGAATGTAAACTTTATGAGAGCGGGGGGGGGGGGGTCTATACTGGGTTCGGAACCTGTATGGACAGATCTCCAGGCTCACACCCTCCTGAAATTCAATGGTTAATTGCACTTACATCCTATTTTAATCCTAACTAATATTATCAAAGCGAAAGTGAGTTTGTTTGTATGTATGTTACGCATCCACGCTAAAACGGCTAAACGGATTTGGATGTAATTTGGCTCATGGGTAGACCATGACCTGGATTACGACATAGGATACTTTTTAGCCCGGTAGTATTTCCCGTTGATATAATTTCCGACTTACACGCAGGCGAAGCCGCGGGCAAAAGCTAGTAGGTACTTACTTAATAAAAAAAAAAAACAGGACATGAAACTCTTTTTGTCTCTAGAGAGTGGAACTTCCTGCCGGAGTCTGTGTTTCCGGTTTAATCAATCATCGCCTCACCATTTGGTGCGATAATGGTCAGTGTCAGTCAGTGGTCAAAGTGGGTGGTGGTTGCCGAGAGAAGCTTAGAGGTCCAGAGCAGATTGGAGGTGTGGTGGAAAAGACTGGAGACCGTTGGCCTGAGAGTAAGTCGGACCAAAACGGACTTGGTTTGTGATTTTGGCGGTCTCTCCGGTCCTGTGCCTATATCTCTTGCCGGAACACCCTTACCGATCTGCTCCGACCTTCGATACCTCGGGTCGCTTGTCCAAGGGGATGGCGAAGTACAAATGCCGACAGGTTACAGGAACAACTTGCGATCCACGGATGCCCCTCAAGTTAAAGGGGAAAATTTACAAGTCCGTGATAAGGTCTGTTGTACTTTATGGATCGGAATGCTGGGCAATGAAGAAGAAGGATGAAAAAAGATTGCATCCAGCGGAGATGAGAATGTTGAGATGGATGTGTGGAGTGACGAGAATGGATAAAATAAGAAATGAGTAGGTATATAAAAGGAAATTTGAAAGTGGCGCCAGTGACAGAAAAGTTGAAAGAAAATCGTTTGGCTTGGTATGGGCGGGCATGTGATGAGGAGGGACGAAACGCATGTGACTAAAAGAGTGATGAATATACATGTTAATGGATGGAGAGGCAGAGGAAGTCCAAAGAAAAGATGGATGGATTGTGTGTGTGAGGAATGATATGAAAGAAAAGGGAGTGAATGATAGCATGACGGTTGACAGGGGAGAATGGAAAAAGAAAACGTGTTGCGTTGACCCCAAGTAACATGGGATAAGGGCAGGAAGATGATGTCAGTCAGTGGTCAAACACGAGCCTATCAAAGATAAAAAAAAGGCAAGGCACCACAGTGTGAACTGCCTCGGCTCTTCTTAACAACATTTAAATAACCTAGATTTAGATTAGAACCAAAAATCTAGCGGTAAACTATGCATAGATTTGAAAGCTAGGTTTTGATTTGTTATTTTGAAGGTTGAAAGTAATACAATAGAGTAGACATAATTCGTAAACTAATAAGTATGTAGATTATCAAATTACTTTCAGGTCGTTATAGAAATTCATGTTAGGTAATAATGTAATAAAAATAAAAATAAAATGTAATATGTTCATAGTGTTGTTTTGATTCTGAAAAGGCGAGCCCCGCAGGGCCATAGCACACCTCCGCCACGTAACCGTATGATGTTCCGATACTCAAATCGCGATTCATAATGCGAGTTTTGTTATTAAGGACGCTGTTACAATTGGGTAGTCAAAACATTACTTTTTTACACAAAAGTATGTTTATTAAATAAAATTCTTTACATTCTCAAAATGTTTTTTGGCCAAATTGTTGGTAGATATGCATGGTACGATTCTGAACTGTAATTATAATTTTAAATAGGTACATTTTCTCAATAGATGTACCGAAGAAAAAAAATTCAATCCGGTAAAGTCAGAATCGTACCATGCACATCTATCAACAATTTAGCCAAAAAACATTTTGAGAATGTAAAGAATTTTTTTTGTTTCGCTGCTATGATTTCGCGGCGGTGTGCTAAGACCCTAAAGGAGAATGTCGAAAGTTATACCTACACAGCATCCTTGTGTGATGGATGATATCTCCGCTACTAGGCTACTACCATCCTAACTAATCCTAAATAATATTATAAATGCGAAAGTGAGTTTGTTTGTTTTTTACGCTTTCACGCTAAAACAGCTGAACGGATTTGCATGAAATTTGGCACATGGGTAGACCATTGACCTGGAACTGGATATAGGATACTTCTTATCCCGGTAGTACGTTCCCGTGCATTGATATACCGCAGTAATATACAAGACAATGTTTCCGTGGGATAATTTCCGACATCCACGCGAGCGAAGCCGCGGGAAAAAGCTATTCTAAATAAAAGTTTTAGACGAATAACAAAGTAGGTGATACATAAATGCATGAGTAACGTTTTAAATTACTTTAGCATAATTATTTGATATATTTTTTAAAGAAAATAAATGAACAAGTGCAAACGGGTATTTCAAAAAAGAGAGAGGGAGGCCTTTGTCCAACAGCGGGACATTACGGGCTAAAAAATAGACTTGCTTGACTAGGTAGATAGATAGAGACTTATGAATATTTCAACTGTAAGCCCCCGTTCCCACGGGCGTAATAAAATCGCGGCGGGATTTATTTATTTATTTATTTATATATACTTTATTGTACACCACAAAAATACATAACAAAAAAAAAGACACAAACTACAAAATATACAATGGGCGGCCTTATCGCTTTCTGCAATCTCTTCCAGGCAACCATAGAATGGACAGTGATTTTGCACTCGCGGCGCTAAGCAGAGCGTTGAAAATCCAGTGCGCGAAAAAAATTCGCCGCGATATTATTACGTCCGAGTACGATTATACGAGCCGAATCTCACCCAATCTCACGCGGGTAGGTCTCGGCCAAATATCATGTATTTTTTTTTCTCAACAAACTCTGTAAAATTGTTATAAAAATATTATAAAAAATAAGTAGAAGTTCAGATTAACGTAGGAATTTATACTAAAAATATGCATTTGGACACATCTCACATGAGATTAGGGGGCTGGGAGGGGGTCGAGCTGTTTTTTATATTTGTATGCCTATAGAACCAAAAAATCGAAGACATGTGACCAACCCGCACTGGACCCGCGTGGAAGATTGCGGCCCACTACCTCTCACCGATAGGAGGCCTGAGTCCCAGTAGTGGGAACATTTTAGGCTGATTATGGTGAGACTGAGAATCAGCGCTTCTTAAACGTCGATTATACAAGACAGTCCTCAAAGTGCCCACACGGCAAGTAGCAACAAACTCCTCAGCAACACATCTGCCTGAGAAGAACTTGTTTGTGATACCCAAGTATACTCCATTTACCCTATCATTAGACATTTAAACAAACCTTTTTTACAGTCCGCTCAACCGATTTTGACTTCTATTGCGTTGGTAGCATGACAAACGGCAGCTGTAATAAACAGTTGGTATTGTAACCACTTTCTTTCCTTTAGTGCCATCCTTAAGCCTACGCAATAGAAGTCAAAATCGGTTGAACGGACTGTAAAAAGGTTTGTTTAAATGTCTAATTTATTGCAAATGGAGTACCTATATGGAGTCAAAACTGCCTCTCCTAAATACTTACGTTACAAATTACTTATAGCGACCTATCTAGCAGCCCTTCACCCAAAAATTCGTGTGTACCAGTGTGTTCTTTTAATCAATCAATCAATCAATTATTTTATCATCTAGCAACTGAAAGCCCATAGAAAAATACCCATAATAATATAAACAACAATTATAAACTAATACATATTACTATATAACTAAAACTATACACGTTATGTTGTCAGCGTCGTGTTTCGCTGCACGGAGTCGCGTAACCGTCCTCGGAAACGTCGAAACACGACACCTTTTTCACCCCACCATCACCTTCTCACTTTCCACCTTTTTCTTTAATAATACAGACATAAACTCATGCCTTCTTCCCATAGGGGTAGGCAGAAACTACAGAACGCCACCTGCTGCGATCCCTACATCTCCATTTGCTTCGTTTACATTCAATTTGGTCAATCTGGTCTTTTTCATTCCACCAGCTTTTATGACAAGTCTTTCACAGTTCAAGCAGTAGGTACGATTATGGAATGCCTTGCCTATGTCGATAAGGCGTGCTCACACTTTGTTCACTTTTAGAATTTTGGTAAAAAAACACTTCCTCTCTCTTGTCTTGTCTCTCGTTTCATGTTTATTATTGAATAAGTATATATTTAATCTTAAATATGTATTGAGTATTGTATATGTATATGGGTACACCACTGACTACCTACAGTATTGTCTCTCTTTCTCCCCTTAATCCATCCAAAGGTTGTCTGTAAAATATCGCTTTTAGCGATAAGACCGCCCATTGTGTCACCCTATATAAAATTTCAACATTTATATCTGTAATTTTTATGGTGTGCATAATAAAGAGTACTTATCTATATTTTAATAATATACACACATCAACACGGTCTAGGGATATCTCATACTCAATTAAATAACTCAAAAATACTGGCCGCATTGGAATTTTTTATACACCGATTTGTTTGTAATTTATCTCAGACTAATTCCCAAATTTTTGAAAATTCTTTTGTTTCGGTGGCATATAAATGTCTTGATGTGTAGGAGAGGGAATTTTCATTTGTGCGAAATTTAGAAAACAATACGAATTACGTTTAGTTACAGTTTTTTTTCATTTTTAAACGAAAGATAAAGTTAAAATTGAGGTATTGTAGCCATGCAACGCCGACATTTGACGAGGGCGGAGATGTTACGAGCTGTGGGAATGCTGGAAGCTGGGTCTGTTCAGCGTAATGTTGCTGAGGCCATAGGGACCCACCAAAATGTAATTTCAAGATTGTGGACACGCTATCGTGCCACAGGTGAAGTAGCGGCGAGGCACCGGGGGCCAAGTCGCATCACTACCCCCAGACAAGACCGATTTTTGCAAATTACTGCGCGAGCTCAACCAAATGCAACGGCGACTCAATTGGTCCAAAGGCTGCGAGTGGAACACCAAGTGCTTGTGAGTGATCAAACTGTAAGAAGGCGACTGCATGAAAGCAATCTACGCTCTCGTAGACCACTCCGGGTCCCACCTTTACGGAGAGGCAATCGTGGATTAGAATGGGTTCGGAACCACGTGGACTGGGGCCGTGAGCAATGGTCCAATGGTCCTGTTCACGGATGAATCCAGGTTCGGCTTTCATCCAGATTCACGAAGGACGAGTGTTTGGCGAGTTCCTGGACGATGGAGCCGTCTCCAGAACCCTCAGGAAGTTCACCCATACCAAGGAGGAACAATTATGGTTTGGGCAGGAATTCGTCTTGGAGGACGGACGGATCTCGTTTGGGTGCGGGGCAATATGACGGCAGAACGATACGTCCAACAGGTGCTGGGGTCCGTAATCTTGCCCCACAGAACATAAATGGGGCAAGATTTCCTGCTCATGCACGACAATGCCCGGGCACACACGGCGAGAACGGTAGCAGCTTGGTTACATACACACAATGTTAGGGCCTTAGACTGGCCTGCTCAATCGCCAGATCTAAATCCCATTGAGCATACGTGGGATATGCTGCAAAGAAGAGCTCTGAAGGAAGTTCCTGAAAATCTGGCTACAGAAGATCAACTTTTTGCGCACCTCAGAAGGACATGGGACAATATTCCGCAGCAAGACATTGACAACCTTGTTTTGAGCATGCCGAATCATTGCCGATGTGTTATGAACATCATGGGCGCTTTCTCAGACTACTAACTTCAAGTTTATAAACACAAATTAAATGATTTTTCTATTTTTTTCAGTTTTTACTCACAAATTAAAAGTTAATTCATATACGGTTTCCGTCTATGCTTAATTTTTTTCCATAAAATCCTGAAATTTTAATCTAAGTACCTTAACCATTATTAAAAAATGGTAGAATATTAAATAACGTATCTTTTAAATATATACATGTCATATAAATAATTAACACATTGATAGTAATTCGATTTTTTTAAAATATCCCTGGACCGTGTTGATGTGTGTATATTTTCTAATATGTATTAATTAGGTCTTAACCTATGAAATTGCCGTTCTGCAGTACTGGCCATTTCAAATCAAAATAATTTTTGTTTGGCTAAGAATTCTAATTTCAAATTAATTTTATTTTAAAAACATGGATTTTTTTTTCCAAAAGTAGTCATTTGTTTATTGATTAGTGTTACATTTTCATCGCATTTCAATCTTTTTCGTCATCATGGATACGTTAAAAATTCGAGTAATTATGGAATATGTGTACCGTCGTGGCAGCAACGCGGCACAAGCGGCACGCAACATCAACGACGTTTACGGAGCTAACACTACAAACCAACGCACCACTTGTTATTGGTTTGCTCGCTTCCGTTCTGGAAATTTCGACCTGAAAAATGAACCTCGCGGTCGTCCGAAGACTTTGGTCGACAATGACGAATTAAAGGCGATTGTGGAAGCTGTTGATATACAATCTACGGCTGAATTAGCAGCAGCTTTCGACGTTAGCGTCAAAACAACATTGGTCCATTTGCGTCAAATTGGCAAGGTAAAAAAGCTTGACAAATGGGTGCCCCACGAACTCAATGATCGCCAGCGCGAAGTACGCGTCGAGACGTGCCTTGCACTGCTCAACAGACACACAAATGAAGGAATTTTGAACCGCATTGTTACCTGCGATGAAAAATGGATTCTGTTTGATAACCGCAAGCGCTCAGCAAGTTGGTTGGATCCTGGTTCAGCACCTAAACAATGCCCTAAACGAAAACTTACCCCTAGAAAAGTGATGGTCACTGTTTGGTGGTCTAGCGCCGGTGTGATTCATCACAGCTTCTTACCAAACGGGGTGAGCATTACTTCAGATGTGTACTGTGAAGAACTGAACACAATGATGAAGAAGCTGGCACATCTCCAACCAGCATTGGTCAATCGCTCGTCTTCGCTGCTCCTGCACGACAACGCGCGACCTCATAGTGCACAGCAGACGGTCTCCAAGTTGCAAGAACTGGGGTTGGAAGCTCTCCGTCATCCGCCCTACTCACCAGACCTTGCGCCTACAGACTACTACTTTTTCCAGAATTTGGATAACTTCTTGGCGGGAAAAAAATTCAATACCCGAGAGGCAGTACAAAATGCCTTTGAAGAATTTGTTGCCTCCCGTCCAGATGATTTCTTTAAGAAGGGCATCAATAAACTGCCACTGCGTTGGCGAAGATGCATTGATTACATGGGTGATTACTTCGATTAATACAAATAAAAAATGCATGAAAAAAATTCGTTTAAATTTTTTCATACAAAACGGCAATTTCATAGGTAAAGACCTATTATTATTTTTTGTAGTACGCACGGCTACAGATCAAGCTATACAGTTCCAGTATAATACATGAGTACATAAGTACATGAGGATAAAAATGTAAACTTTTTAACGTCAATGGATTTATATAAATCTTGTATTCATTAAAACTAGCATAGACTACGATTATTTTAAGGACGCTGTTACAAATGGATAGTCAAATCATTACTTTTTTACACAAAAGTATGTTTATTAAATAAAATGCTTTACATTCTTAAAATGTTTTTTGGCCAAACTGTCGATAGATGTGCATGGTACGATTCTGAACTATAAATATAATTTTAGATAAGTACAGTTTCTCAATAATTGTACCGGACTGAAAATTTTTACTTCGGTACATTTATTGAGAAAATGTACCTATTTAAAATTATATTTACAATTCAGAATCGTACCATGCAAATCTATCAACAGCTTGTGCAAAAAACATTTTAAGAATGTAAAGCATTTTATTTAATAAACATACTTTTTTGTAAAAAAGTATTGATTTGACTAACCATTTGTAACAGCGTCTTTAAATAGTAATTAATTGTAAACAATTGACAGTGTACAAGTACTTACAACATACCAGCAATCATAGAACAATTACCGTAGCGATGACAGATTTATTTGCAAACTATTTAATATGGACGTGTAATTAATTAAAAATATTATCGTTATGTTATTGAATAATGTGTTAGCAATAATAAAATATGTTGATGCTCCTAACATTATAACTTGTAAGATCTAACGTCTAAGACATATCAGTGAAATCTTTTAATTACAGCTGAGTTCTAATTAGTCGCACTTTTTCTAGAAGTAGTGGTAGGGGGGTGCTCTTTTATCGAGAAGCTTGGAATTGGCAGCTTTTATAGCCACTAAAAAGTACTGTTCCAAGTATTAAAATTGCTCCATTGCGTAAACGATGATTAAACCAATCATTCACTCAGCCTGTCGCAGTCCACTGCTGGACATAGCCCTCTCCCAGGCTGCGCCACAACACCCTGCCCTCTGCCTTCCGCATCCAGTCTATCCCATACACCCCTATTATTATTTATTTATCCCATATATCCGTATATCCCTTTCGGTACATCTAGCTGGGGAGCGTCTCACAGTACGCTTGCCGATACGCGGTCTCACTCCAGCGATAAACGATGATACAACTTGACAAAGTTAAAGTCAAATCATTTATTTCAAATAGACACATGAAAGGAACTTTTGAACGTCAAAAAAAATTTGAATTGAGTCTAGTCGGCCCGTTCCAAATGGTAGTTTCGTATGGAGAAGAATGGGCAAAAAAACTCCACCGTTGCTGTTTTAAATTTTTTTTACAATGTTTTATCATTATATTATATGTTTTATTATTATATCATTAGCAAGTAAATAAAAGGAAATTCAAACCACAGGTTTCATCCTTGCATATTATGAAACAAAGTCCACCCGCCGCGTCTGTATGTCTGTCTGTCTGAACTCGATATATATTCAAAAACTAAGAACGGATTTTCATATGGTCAAATTTAAATTTCTTTGACATTCTAATTAATTAATAATATAATTCAATTACTTTATTTTATGCGGCTCCTGACATTTTTCAATTGCTTCATTTCTTTTATCTTAAACTTTATTAATTATGATAGTAAAAATAACCTGCTTACTAATTATTGGCCGAACATACAGATCAGCTAAAATGTATAAATAACACCTTTTTGTACTTATGTTCACAAATAAAGATTGATTTGATTTGATTTGATTTGATTTGATGGTTTTCACTAATGGATGGAGTGATTCATGAGGAAGATTTAAATGTATAATTCATTAAAGTTTTGTGTAAATTGGCTGAAATATGACGATGATTGTTGGTGTTTGAATTTTTTTTCCGGCCCCCTTTATCTGTAAGGGAGCCCCCCTTAAAAACATTTAAAAATATTTTTTGACAATTTGTATGGCTTTGGGTCAACAAGATGTCATATTGTAAAATTTGATAACTGTAGCTCTAACCGTTTGGCTGTAAAACCTGTGTGACAGACGACGGACAGACAGACACGTGAGTGACAGCAATAGGGCTCCGTTTGGACCCTTCGGGTATGGAACCCTAAAAAGGAGGGGGAAATAATAATAGGGCATCAAAAAATTAGCCCGCATCGCTGTCAACAGGAAAGGTGCCCAAAAGGCTGGCAGCATTGCCACGTTGTATGGCAATGCTAATTCTTTGGCCAAATATACCAGCCGATATATGTGTAGAGTCGACCAACCGCTTGGCGATGTCTCGAAAAACTAAGTGGGCACTCGGACCCCATGGCCCTAATGTTTTTCAACCCCAAACGGCTCGAACATAAGTAAAACTAAGAAACTAAACTTAAGTTCTATAGTGTGTTTTTTTTAACAAACCAGTACCGAAAATTTTGACTGCGTTGCTATTATTGGTCCACGTAATCAACATAAAGTCCGTTCCACACAAACCAAACGCTGTAGTCACATGTACATTCAGTTGAGTCATCGACTACCTGCGCGTTGCACGTGTTTTAGCGAGTGAACCAGACGATATTGTTTGTGCGTGAAACATGGCGGACATGTCTCCTGTAGAGTAAATTTTAGAAGTATTAAATATGAACGGGCCTTAACAATTTCAAAAGAAAACAAAGGCGTTGGCCCCACCCCGACCAATGACCCATCTCACTTTGTCAATATCGGAAATGTGCGAGAGACATAACTCAGTACTCGTTTGTTAAAAAAAACAGACTATAATTAACTACTCGAACAACTTTAAACTTTTATGTCAACCATACTGGCCTTATTGCCAGCCAGCCAGCCTGTACCTACCTACTTATACATCTACCTGTTGATAGCTTGATAGGTATCTAGTTGTTTACAATTAATCAGAACGTGACATAGTATCAATTACAAATGCATTATAGTAGTGTAGCTGTTGCTAATCATTATTATTGTAACTGTTCTCTGTAATACCTTGTTTATTGACAGAAGTATTATAGGTCATATCCATGAAATAGCCGTTTTACATAGACAAAAACAAAAAATATTTTTAAAAGAAAAGTTTATATTATATTAATCGAAGTATTACCTAATTGGCCATTTTTAACGATGCACTTTTGTCATTTTAACGGTAGTTCGGAATAGAGAAGACGGGAATCGATGAACTCTTTGAAGGCATTTTTCACCGCCTCGTTGGATTAGATTTTTTTTCATTGTAAGATGTTATCCAAATTCCGAAAAAAATGGAAATCAGTTAGAGCAAAGTCTGGTGAGTATGCTGGGTGACGGAAAGGTTCCAGTCGTAAGTCCTGTGGTTTTGAGACGGTCCGTTGTGCGGTGGACGAGCGTTGTCGTGAAGGAGTGGACTGGAGCAATTGACAAGTCTCGGTTGTTTGACAGCGAGTTTGTTCATCATCATTTGCAATTCTTCACAGTAATTCTTGTGCCAGGTCTCAAGAAACTGTAATGACCAATGCTGGTACAGGTTCACCATATACTCACAGGCTTGACATTTTGACTCAATTTTCGTTTGGGACATTGGTTCGGCTGCCTCCCCTGTGTCCAACCAGTGCGACGGACATTTTTGACTATCATACAGGATCCACTTTTAATCACAAGGGACAATCCGATTCAGAATCCCCTTATTTATTAAGACAAGTTAAGATAAGCTTCGACGCGATATTGTTATTGTAGTTCTGAGAGTTCATACGGTACCCATTTTTCGATCTTATTTATCTTTCCAATTTGACGTAAATGAATCAGTATCGATTTATCACTTACGTTGAAAGCTGCTGCAAGTTCCGACGTGGTTTGTGATGAATCTGCTTCCACTATGGCTTTCAATTCATCGTTAGGTATCGACATTCGTCTCCGATCGGCCACGGGGCTCATTGCCCCGAAGCGATCAAACCAAAAAGGCATCGCGCGTTGACTTGCGGTACCTTGTACATACGTGCTGCATTGGTGCCACGATGGAACTCGAATTCGAAAATAACGCGCAATTTGGTTTTTTTTCATGGCATGGTTACAGAAACAGCGATATCAAAGAAAAATCGAACGGCGGGGAAACAAATACTTAAACAACTGATTTGGCAAAAAAAAAGAATGTCATGCTATATTATAAAATTAATTTTAATTTGGAATTCGCCACTAATATAAGGGTCAAATTAAATTAGCTAGCGAAACTCCGCAGACGTGAAGAGTCGATACCCTTCACGTACCCTTTATTTTGTCGTGTTTAGATATCGATATATCTAAACACGACAAAATAAAAATAAAATAGATTTGATGATTTTTTTTGGCTTCAAAGAACGCTGGTGTGTTGTTACTCGAAGTGTGGGTAGGTGTATGTGGCTGGTGTGAATAGGTATCTGTTTAATCGATACCAAAAACGTCTGAGAAGTTTACACAAAAAAAAAACTGGTGACGCCAAAAAAAAACATCATTAAATTAATTTCTTTTTTGTTCTATCATGTTTAGATATGGATTCCCATCACGTCTGCGGAGTTTTGCTAGCTAATTTAATTTGACCCTGCATAACAAAGGTACAGAAACAGAGGTACAGAATTAAAGGGATCACAAGACAGTATGATTTTAAATTATGGAGATCCATAATCTCACCAATTTGATACACCATTTCCGAGACGGTAAATATGCAAAACCAAGCAGTTTAGTTGCATAAAATGTTGGTACCTACCTATAGGTTGCTACAGATATCTTATTGCAGGATGCATTCCGCCATAGTATACAATAGCGTGCAAATTATTTAATTTATACGTGAATTACATCATAAAATAGAACAGTAAGCCGACGTTCGCGCGGACGTAAAAACATCGCGGCGGGATTTTATCGCGCACTGGATTTTCAACTCTCGTTGTTGATCCGAGCGTTGAGAAGAGTGTATTCTAGCGCGTCGAAAAAACATACTGTTGGATTTTCAACTCTCGGCCCTAAGCAGAGCGTTGAAAATCCAGTGCGCGAAATAAAATCGCCGCGATATTTTTACGTCTGTGCGAACGCCGACTAAAAGTCTAGCTCGCGTAATGGATATCTTTTTTTGCAATAATACCTACCCAAATAAACAGTAGGTAGGTACCTACCATATTATTTTTTTTTTTGAAGTGAAAACCTCTATGCGCGTTAAGCGGTTTTTGGGGAGGAGGAAATCTTCGGGTTCGCGTCAGCGCTTCACCGCGACACCTCGACACCGCGACATGCTATATGCATAGTTTTACGTTTAATTTTTCTTCGGCAGTCCCCTTTACCGACATTTTTTTTTTTTTGTTATTTTTATTACGGAAGGGAAGGGAAGAGCTCGTGGCTAAATAATAACAGCTGCACGGGTCGATCCACCAGGTTAAGCTACGCTTGCCGAGGTTGGTCAGTGGATGGGTTACATACCGAGACTCCTCAGTGCCTCGATAAGCACGTTAAGCCATTGCTCCCGGCTGTCATTCGTGGATCTTCGACAGTCGTTCCGTGTCGTCAGAAGCCCGAAAGTCTGACAACCAGTCTTACCAAGGGGTATCGTGTTACGCAATCACTGGGTTATGGAGGTCAGACAGGCAGTCGTTCCATGTAAAATAATGGTATTGAGCTGCATCCGGTTAGATTGGAAGCCGACCCCAACATAGTTGGGAAAAGGCTAGGCAGATTGATTTTTATTACGAGAAGACACTGGCTCCGGCAATACAGTTATAACAAGCGCAGGAGTCGGAGAATTCAATAATGTGTTGTACCGTTATAGGTCAATAAATAAATAATGTCTGTGAAAGCCCGCAAAGATTACGATAACCATCGAAGGTTGCTTCCTGACAATGTCTAGACATTCGACAGGTCATTGCCAATCTAGCCACGAAGGAGCTCCGGAGCACCTAGCTCATTAGTACTCGCACAGCACGTGGCCCAATTTTCTCAAGGTCTTTTAGTAAGTAACACTGTTTGCATGATATCCTTTCTGGTAGTATAGTCACGTGGATCTAAATTCAAGTTTGCTAGTTGGTTACTGTGTTATAAACTTAGTATATCTATTACCTAGACGATGTGTTGTTCTAATGTCCGTAGTCTCATATCAATAACTAACCGTTCCGTCCGTCCGTACGTCAATAGCTATTTGAATCGGATTTTTTTCACAATTTCAAGGGATTTAATTGTTTTGCGCGGAATCTTTACTTTTTTCAAAAATAAAAGCCTAAGTTACTCCTTATAAAATCAGCTATCTGCCAGTGAAAGTTCCGTCCAAATCGGTTCAGCCGTTTCGGAGATTAGTCGGAACAAACAGACAGACAAAAGTTTTTAAAATTGTTTTTTCTTAGTACCGTATATACTTTCATATGCATTTAGTAAAAAACTGTTATTTTGACATTACAAATAGACATTTAATTTTATTTGTATGTATAGATAAACACATACGTGTAGTTAGGTCGGATAACGTTTTGGAAAGAGTTTATCATGTTCATGTTTATTTATACAAAATCAATCTGCCTAGCCTTTTCCCAACTATGTTGGGGTAGGCTTCCAGTCTAACCGGATGCAGCTGAATACCAGTATTTTACATAGAGCGACTGCCTATCTGACCTCCACAACCCAGTAACTGGGTAATACGATACCCCTTGGTAAGACTGTTTGTCACTTACGGGCTTCTGACGACCAGTAACGACTGTCAAAGATACATGAATGACAGCCGGGACCAAAGGCTTAACGTGCTTTCGAGGCACGGAGGGGTCTTGGTATATAAAGATGGTCACCCATCCACGGACCAACCGCGGCAAGCGTAGCTTAACCTGATTGATCGAGACAAACATTATCCTTTCTTCTATAGTTAAAAGTACTTGACATTTCGGCTTTTGGTATGAAATATAAACTTGTTAGCATTGCCATAACTTCATTACAGCGACAAAAACTGAAATAAATATTATATGAATTATTTATTTATTCAAATTATACTTAAACTTGTACTCAAATGCAGTTTGGATTTAGCAAATTGCAATGTTAACAAGCCTAATTAGTGCACACGAGTATTTATTTAATGCCATGGGCATTAAGCTACCGGTGAGAGACAACACAAATGATAGGTGCATTATCATAATCATTTTAGTCAGCGCTTTTTAAACATCAAGACTTTTAAAAGCGTAGAGCCCAACAGGATATAGGAATAATCTAAAATATTACACCTTTTAACAAAAGGCAGTTTAATTAGTCTCTTATTCCAAAAACTAATTACCTTTCTTGTATATCAAAGAGACTCTAGCCCTATGCTAAATAGCAAAGCAATCTGGAGAACTCT
Organism: Cosmia pyralina; assembly: GCA_946251885.1. Lineage (NCBI taxonomy): Eukaryota > Metazoa > Arthropoda > Insecta > Lepidoptera > Noctuidae > Cosmia > Cosmia pyralina. The sequence goes on from OX276355.1 coordinate 17,465,784, forward strand.
GATGTCTAAACCTTTAATTTAAACAAACTGTAAAACTAGTTATAAGACTGCTAGTAAAGGCTATTTTAAATGACTCATTTATGACGCAGTCTAAGATTGGTATCACCGGTAATACTTAAGTAATACTGCACGTATAACTGCGTTACCGGTTGGCAACAGCCAAACAAACAAATACATACTTGCCTACTTACTACTGTAGGTCTATTATTAGGCATATATTTTCTATTTATAGATGCTTACAATTTATTTATTCTATCTGATTGGGCCCACTGCTTCGTTAATTGATTTCGAAGGTGAAACTTTATAAAAAGTTATAGATATGGTTTAATATTAAACCATTGCCTGGCATTATTATTTATTACTTATATTAAATTTTACTAATGTTATTTCTGGACGGATTGCTCTCTGGGTTGGGGGTCCCTTCAAAGACAGTATACCTACCTTTCATCAATTAATCGATCGCTATCGGGAGATCCAGCATCCACTGCTGAAATAAGAAATCTCCCAAGTTAATTAAGCCACAACCAGGGCCGTATTTCCATTGGCCACTCTGCCCAGGGCCCCGCGATCTATGAGTTCCTGCCAGCGCCGTAGCTAGAGGCTGTCAAAAAAAAATCTAAGTAGGTAAATCTCAGACGGGGTGCTAACATTTTCGAACCTGCTTCTCTCGCTCATAGGAGTACATCCTGCATTTTCTTAGTTCACAAACTTTTCTGCATAAGTCGAAAAAGTAACTACTATTTCTGTATGAACGATCAAAATACGTCCTAACCTAACCAGGGCGGCGAACTCATAAATAAACTTCGGGCTTGCTCTTGAATCCTGCATTCTCCATATCCTAAAGTACCCAGGGCCTCCAATAGGTTAAAGACGGCCCTGGCCACAATATCCGGTTTTGCGCCTGACACATCCAGTAGTATGCCACCAACATTCATGAAAGCAAAGTACTAAAACAAAATAAACTTTATTATCGATAAATTAACGCAATAAATGTACAAAATGTCTTAATTATGCTCCAACAGTCTCAAATTATACGTAATAGTGATTCTATAAGTATAAAAGTGCTTACAGTTTCTGATTTGCTTGGCATCTTGACTTTAAAATCCCCTTTCTCGAACCTTGTTACCAATCCTCAGTGATCCCTCTTCAAGAATTCAGCCATGTACCATAGCGAACATTTACGGTGATCCAATTTTGAACTTTATTACCATAGCAATAATATCGAAAAGAGGTTCACCGCCAAAGTCTGCGATGGTAACTATGTAGTTTTTCATAGCAGTGGCTGCGTTACGTTAAGAACTATGGCGTATCTTATCTTTGTCTAAGTATAGTATCAGATCAGGGACCTGCGAAGTTTAACCAAAATCGGTAGGTAATCTAGATCCCCAGTGGTTACCAAGCTAGGCTTATAATACCGGTATTACCAATCCTACGCACCTGAGACCTTGCTAGCCCTATTTCAACAACAAACGATCGTAATTATAACTGTTGACACGGCTTGATAAAATACATGCATAGACCTATTAAATATCTACTAAAGCATTGTACGTACCCCGTTTAAATTAATTACTAAATCATACCTCTGGACTGGTCTCAATAGCTATTGGAATAATTATATTATGTAGTTGGAGAACATGCCTAGTTTAAGCTAAGACCCATGTAACCGTGACGTATCCTCGTATCCTTGTTCGTCCAGTTGTAAAAAGTGCGACTCCTGAGCTTCCTGGCTACGGTCCTTGGTCCAACCCCTAGTGGTCTAAATTTTGCTAATGGAAAGACCACTAGGGTCTTTCCATTAGCAAAATTTGGGTTTAACCATAAGCAGCGCTACCAGCTACCTGACTAGCTCACAAGCAGCGCTACTAGCTACTGATCAGCTCATAAGCAGCGCTACCAGCTACCTGACTAGATCATAAGCAGCGCTACCAGCTACCTGATTGGCTCACAAGTAGCGCTACCAGCTACCTGACTAGATCATAAGCAGCGCTACCAGCTACCTGATTGGCTCACAAGTAGCGCTACCAGCTACCTGACTAGATCATAAGCAGCGCTACCAGCTACCTGATTGGCTCACAAGCAGCGCTACAAGCTACTGACCAGCTCATAAACAGCGCTACCAGCTACCTGACTAGCTCTCAAGCAGCGCTACCAGCTACTGACCAGCTCATAAGCAGCGATACCAGCTACCTGACTAGCTCACAAGCAGCGCTACCAGCTACTGACCAGCTCATAAGCAGCGCTACCAGCTGCCTGTATAGCTCATAAGCAGCGCTACCAGCTACTGATCAGCTCTTAAGCAGCGATACCAGCTACCTGACTAGCTCACAAGCAGCGCTACCAGCTACTGACCAGCTCATAAGCAGCGCTACCAGCTACCTGACTCGATCATAAGCAGCGCTACCAGCTACCTGACTGGCTCACAAGCAGCGCTACCAGCTACTGACCAGCTCATAAGCAGCGCTACCAGCTACTGACCAGCTCATAAGCAGCGCTACCAGCTACCTGAATAGCTCAGAAGCAGCGCTACCAGCTACTGATCAGCTCATAAGCAGCGCTACCAGCTACCTGAATAGCTCACAAGCAGCGCTACCAGCTACTGATCAGCTCATAAGCAGCGCTACCAGCTACCTGACTCGATCATAAGCAGCGCTACCAGCTACCTGACTGGCTCACAAGCAGCGCTACCAGCTACTGACCAGCTCATAAGCAGCGCTACCAGCTACTGACCAGCTCATAAGCAGCGCTACCAGCTACCTGAATAGCTCACAAGCAGCGCTACCAGCTACTGATCAGCTCATAAGCAGCGCTACCAGCTACCTGAATAGCTCACAAGCAGCGCTACCAGCTACTGATCAGCTCATAAGCAGCGATACCAGCTACCTGACTAGCTCACAAGCAGCGCTACCAGCTACTGACCAGCTCATAAGCAGCGCTACCAGCTACCTGACTCGATCATAAGCAGCGCTACCAGCTACCTGACTGGCTCACAAGCAGCGCTACCAACTACTGACCAGCTCATAAGCAGCGCTACCAGCTACTGACCAGCTCATAAGCAGCGCTACCAGCTACCTGAATAGCTTACAAGCAGCGCTACCAGCTACTGATCAGCTCATAAGCAGCGCTACCAGCTACCTGACTAGCTCATATTTTTACCACGCCATGAGCTAGAGAGAGATTGTTTTGTTTTGTCAAAAAAAACCTGCCTAGCCTTTTCCAAACTGTGTTAGGGTCGGCTTCCAGTCTTACTGGATGTACCTGAATACCAGTATTTTACATGGAGGAACTGCCTAACTAACCTCAATAACCCAGTTACTAGGTATCACGATACCGTGCCCGCACGCACCGTACCGTGCGCGTGCACGGTACCGTGGGTACGGTATCGTGTTACAAAAATCTTAAGACTTGTTGTCAGACTTTTGGGCTTCTGACTACTCCTAATAACTGTCAAAGATCTACGGATGACAGCCGGGACCCACGGCTTATGGTGCTTTCCGAGGCACGGAACCGACTGCGGCAAGCGTGCCGACTGTTATCATCTAGCCATAAGCCCCTTGTTAAAAAGACAACCAAATGGTAGGTTAGGGCAACCATCAGTGTACACTGTACAAAAGCATGATTCATTTTCGACTATACGTAGGTACAATCTACAATAATTATGACATCTCAATGTCAAATATTTAAGTCTCTTTGTAGTCTAGGCTATGCCTTTCCTACGTTGCTAGACAATATGAATGTGTAAAGTAAGGGGCATTGTTTATCAAAATGACCACTCAAATATTGTTCGTTCCTACATTCAAATCACAACGAACTTCTTTAACAGTTGTATGAAATGTAACAACAACAACAATATGACGTAGTGTGTTAATTTGATAAATTATTTATTACCCCGACTGAAAGAAAGAAGAAAGAAAGAAAAAAAACCCGCACAAACAAGAGGCACATTACAAAAAAAAATACCGGTCAAGAGCGAGTCGGACTCGCGCACCGAGGGATCCGTACCAACATTTATATGTAATTTTTGTTGATGATTTCTGAAAAACTGTGCCATTTAGAGACATCGTTTTATTTTTCCTGTAATCTATATTGTAGGTATAAACTTCTATCACTTATAATAATTTCAGATTTTTGTCTATGCAAACTTTGGAGATAAGGGGGGGGGGGGGGGGAACGGTATTTTTTTAACATAATTCATCAAAAGTCGAAAACTATGCGGCCTAAAAAAAAAATGTTTGAGAATGTGCAAACAGCGCTCTTTTACGAATATATGATACCACACATGCCTTAGTAGCCCCACTTCGAATTTTTAAGACCCCCTTTCAGTCCCTGTTGCAAAAAATATTTTTATTTCTTTCTTATTTGCAGACAGACAGACAGACTGAGTCACACCATAAGGGTTCCTTTTTACCATTTTGGTACGGAAACTTAAAAATAGGTAAAATACACACTAATACAAAGTACCCAAAAGCATCTTATTCAAAACCTTAAAAGTTAAAAGTTTGACAATGTTGTCCATTGCTTTTGCATAATTACATAAGTATGCGTAATCGTATTACTAATAACTGTTCCTAGGTCTGGGATAGTATTTATGGCGCGGTAGCTCAATATTCACAAAAATTGGTTTCTTGGATTGTCGAGTATGACGTAACGCAATGAAACTACCCGTCGCAAAAAATTCAGTGGACAGAGAAGGGTTTAAAAAAAATTAACCGAATACAATAGTAAAAAATTGTTTGATATTCCCAAAAAAATTTTTTAAGTTGCTAAACAAAAATAAACTTTGGCGTCGAATATCTCTGTATTTTCAGCGATAACGACATACTTTTTTTTAAAGAATTTAATAGAATTAGCATTTTTAGGGTTCCGTAGGTACCTCAAAAGGAAAAAAAATGAACCCTTCTAAGATCACTCGTGTGGCTGTCTGTCTGTCTGTCCATCTGCCACAGCCAATTTGCTCCGAATCCAATGGACCGATTAAGTTGAAATTTGGTACATATATGAATTTCTGTAACCCAAACACGGACGGGTAAAGTAAATAAATGAATTTTGAATATGGGGTCACTTTTGGGGGGCAAAGTAGAAAATTAAAAAAAAAAAAAGTTTTGCAAACTATAAGATAGATATCTCCGAAACTACAGACTAAAATTTAAAAAAAAAAAATACAGAAAATAGACCTTTACCATTACATGAAAACCTATCAGAAGTCTGTGGTCTTAAAATAACATGATAAATCTCTCAATATTGTGAGTACAAACTTACATTTTCAGTTGGAATGTATGGGTGAACATGTTTTTCAACTACAATGTTAAGTTTGTACTTGGGATAAATTCATCCCAACTACGGAACCCTTCATTGTGCGTAGTCCGACACGCACTTGACCGGTTTTTTAAACTTTAACCAGACAATTGTTTAATTTATTGTGTATATTCTGAATAATCTAAAGAAAACCCGGAAAATGAATGCACATTCGCAGCTTGGTCACATCTCGGCAACACAAATATTATTTTCAACCTTATTTCAAGCCAGCTAATGGTGACAATAGATTACGCGGTTGTGTGCCGTTTAAAATCGCAGTCAGTCCGCACCTTAATAAACGCAGCATTTGGCCTTAATGCAATATTGCACTGTAAATTATCAACAAATAATTAATCAAACGTATTCTAGGCTAGCACATAGATCCTATAATCTTATAACGGAATCAAATGTCGCTTTGTCCTTACATAAATAAATACTTCATCTAGATTGTATTAATATAGTAAATAGATAAAATATCGATCTATTTATCTAGCGTTAGAATTTATTTTTGTTTGATTCAATAATTAATGTCTCCAATTAAATTCAGTGTGGCGTTTCCAGATAGAATAAATTTATCATTCATATATACCGCCTTAAAGACAGTCACATAGTCCTGTGCTTCTCGCATCCAGTCTATCTTCTCCATTCAGTATTTTAATAGGAAACCCAGCCCTTTATATTATGCCATGAAATAGATGATCGTTTCAGAATGGTTTACGTCCACAATTTATTTATGGTCAGATATTTATTTTATTTATTTATTTTAAGGAGAACCAACAGCTATAGCAGATAGATAACAATTGAATATAAAACATAGAGCCAATTACAGGTTCTCACGGGTAAAAACAGAAAAAGTAGTAGAAATCTTAGGATCACCAACAAGCACGATAGAGGGGAAAAAAATACAATATTGTATACATACATAATATAAAAAAGGTACAAAAACACTATGCACTTTTGAAGAAGTCAGCGTTCAGCCGACTGCGTGCAGTATAGGTTTTGGAGGCAAATGGATCAAATGACAACTCTTTACAAATAACATTAAAATCCTTACTCGCTCGCACCATATATGAGTTTTGCCTGCTAATGTAGCAGCTATAAAGTCGCGTATCCTAACCGTAATTCAAAATTGCAGTTTAAATGTTTAGGCCTATTTCGTCTTAATTTGTATATAATTAAAAACAACGGATGTTAATCACATTTTTTCATAGTCATGCTATGGAAATCTAATTCCCAAGAATAGACCGCAGACAGAGTTGCAAGTTAATTAATTCTGAAGATTATTCATGACATATGTATCCAATTGAAGTTAATGAATGACGTGACGGTACACATAATACCCATGACGTCATTTACGTTCCAGAAGTGTCATCAGATACCAGGCTTGCAGAATTAGAAGACAACAAAACAATTAGGGGCTTTATCACTTGCAGCGTATTTTCTACGCAGTGATATCTATCATTTATTATCGTCATATGAGAGCAGAATGGTCATCAGTAGTTCTGGTCCATCCACTGCTGTTTTCTATGCATGATTCTCATCACCGATCATTAGCCGCTATCTGGGAATGTCAGATTCCCCTTTATCGCTTTTACTTTTTTATCTTCCATATTAAACGTAGGCCTCCAATAACATAGAACATTGAAAACTTTATCGGAGATTTACAGACGTAGCCAGCTATTATTCGGCTAACGAATTTAAGATGGAGACACCTTTTAGAAGTAGCCGTTACCCTGAAGAGGAGATTTACAATCGTATTAGTCTTTACCTCACCCAGGTGTATAGCACCGGTAGTGCCGCCCAGCGCTGCTCCACCTTTGCACATCTCAGGAGCTAACCAGCAAAGCAAAGCCAACCAATGGGTTTGCACAAATCAAATCATATACTCTATATAGCTCATCAGCTCAAATCGTATACTCTAACTGATATGGCTGGAAATCTGCATTTTATCTATCTGCCATCTAAACCGTTATCAACTTATCTGTAATTATGAAATCCAATTCAACTCTTGCCGGATACAAAAGCGCTACGCATTCCAAGGTCAATGTCACTAGAAATACCACACAGACATGTCAGTCTTGAAGCTCCTCAAAGTGATAAGAAGTCATTTATTTGTATTAGATAATCGTGCAACGTTCCGACACAGTTAAAAATAGACTTCCTCGTGTGATTAAGAGATTGCAATGATAACCGCTATCAATTACCATAGGTCGAGGTTACAGTCGTTCTAACTGTTGTGTTACCACCTAAGGTGTGTCACTCACAGCAAGTGCTCGTGATGTAATTTTGAATGCAAATTACTAAGCTCGATACATCGTGAGCGCACAATGCTCTCTCCAAGAGTATTCTAAGACCGGAAGTGAAGGCTGACAACAAGTAGCGCAATATCTATCTGAGGTGTCATTCCAGACTTCTCAGGGCCAAGTGCCGACACGGCACGATATGAGATAGCTAATGGCGTAGCAAAATACTTACTAGCCAACTAACAAGGTGATAGTGAGGCAGTGGCCAGATTGCCGCTTCTGGATCATATCGAAAGCAAATTGTCGTGAAATGCCACGGCACGAGCCTACTTCGTAGAAGCAAAAGCTTCTTTCTTCTGAAAAAAATTGCTTCTGGTATGCTATGCACGTTTCCACCAACCCTAAGTGACACTTAAATATATCCCTAAATATTATTGCACTGTTGGGTTTTCAACACTCGGCGCTGTTAATCCTAGCGTTGAAAATCTAACAGTGCCTTATTTAGGGATTCATTTAAGTGTCACTTTAGAGTTGCTGGAAACGGTCACGAAAAATTCGAATTATTCCCACAACTTTTCTCAAACTCATCTTGAATTTGGAGAAATTGAGTTATCAACCGCTTTGGCACATGTGTACTTAAGCCAAATATTATGGATGTACCCACTGTGTTGCCTCATTCGACGTTGAGGAAGAGCTGACCAATCATGAGAACTTGAAACACAATGAAGGAGTTTATGCTTGTAACCTTTGTAAAAGCAACACCCATCTAAACAGTGACATCTTTAGCTTAAATCTACCTAATATACTATAAAAAGGGTTGTTCCCAAAGATCCACGATTCTATTGTTTTCAAAAATAAACAGTTCGTACCTACTTTGATTACCAACGGGTCCATGACAATTTAAAATAAAATAAAATTCTTTCCTGACGGGTCCAGTTAGAAACGATAAATATCTATGGCTGTTACTAATTTGTAGAGGAGCTCGTGGCTAAGTAATAAAAGCCGCTCGGGTCGATCCATCAGGTTAAGCTACACTTGGTGTAAATCTGTGAATGGGCGACCATGGTTAACAACGGTAAAACTCGTATTCGCCCCATCACCATGCGATACACATAGCACAAGCTCTATTGTATTGTTTTTACTGTCTGTAATTTGGATAAATCTCGTGGACCCGTTGGGAATTCATATATGGAGATTTAAAAACATATTTTACTTCCTCATGGGTTGGGAAAAAAAGAACAATAGAAACGTGGACCTCTGGGAACAACCCTAAAAAAATATGTAAGTGAATGTTGTGGTTTAATAATAAAAACGTCAACTGAGCTCACTCCTCAGTGTTGCATGATACAACGAGAGCGCTTTCATCGCCCTTCTGCATGTTCATTATCCCGTAAAAATATATAAACTACAGCAGTATGCAAGGTTCCGTATAATAGGAGCAAGATTGTTGTACAACGAAGTTAAGATGTTAAGAGATTCATTAAGGGTAGGGCCTTAACGAATCTCTTAACATAAACTAAACTAACTAAATAACTTGAAAATAAATAGTAGTGTGATGGACGTGGCTTATTTTCCCCACACGCGGGGAATGGCAGTTCCATCTTCCGTGGTCGGTCGGTCGCCGCCACAAACTTATCTGAACCAGTGCTCAAAACTGGAACTAACGATATCACTGACCAGAATTTAAAAACGTAAATTAAATTAAAGCTTACAAAGCTGCTTTCCGCGGAAAATATCTCTTTAGAATTGAACAAAAAGTTTCTCATCACAATATTCACCTTCACATCTGTATCATAATTTCATTTCATCTTCATTTTGATCTTTCCGTTCACTGATGTAGGTACACAAATACGGCTGTGGGTTAATTGGCTTTTGTTTTATTTCTTGTATTGTTACGAGTATCGAACGAGATTACGAGGAGTAGATACTGTGAGGACTCGAACCTCGCAGGGGGGATAGCTATACTATAAATTAAAGAGGTAAAGGGAGGTTAAGAGAGCCGAGGGCTTTATATTTTAAAATAACTCAGTTTCAACTTTAAATATATCACACTCCGATCGTTAGCTATAATTTGTCTTTACCCTTAAACAAAAGCTAGTTCTGCTTTTCTTCGAAAGTAATTCGATGTTTGAATGCTAGAATGTCAGCCTGAATGCAACAAACCTCTACAGTACCTACCCATTTTTATCGCAAGGCGGCTTGGCCCAAAATGCTTGGCCAACTTCAAACTGTGTCCAGTTACGAACATAAAGTATAATGATATAAAAACACTAAATAGTGTCGAAACAAACAACAAGCAGCTACCCTAGGGAACTCTAACGTTATGCAAGCGGCACAGGGGGAAGTTTTCACTGCGCTCGGCGATGCGAGCCACGTGAAACACGGAATGTAAATGAGAAACATACTGAGATCTACGAATTTTTCATGTTGTACGATATATTTTTATAGTTTGTATGTTTCGGTCTTACCAAGGGGTACCATTTACCCAGTTATGTCGGGGCCCAACGGTTACCAACGGGATATGCAGTTGATTATCGCGGTGTACGTAGGCTGTAGGTGTAGCCACAACTTATAGCGATAGTTTGACAATGACATTCACATTGCTGATTGACGTGGCGATAACTTGGGAACGCCCCGCCAGGGCGTTCAAGTGTGGCCACTCAATTTATCGGAATAATTACCGCGATGTTTAAGGCGATGATGGGCATTGACGTTGACGTTGGTAAGGCCCCGGCATTACTGGGTTGTGGAGGTCAAATAAGCAGTCACTCGATGTAAAATGCTGGTATTCAGCTGCATCCGGTTAGACTTTAAGCCGACTCCAACAAAGTTGGGCAAAGGTTAGGACATTGATTTTGTATCATAATTTTGGCACAAACTATGTATATTTTATAAGCATCTTCTTGCACTTGACTCATGTAACTTAAAGAGAATAAGTCCATGCAGTAGTCAAAATACACTCGAGAGTAATGAATTAGGGTCACATAAAGATACCTGAAAGTGTCGGAAACTAAGAATGCTAGCTTAATGAAATAAATTGTTTTTTATGGCATCCTAGGGAAGGACATAGGCTACTTTTTTTTTCTCAAAAATAATCCTACAGCGAGTGATATAGGGGATGAAAGTTTGTATGGGAAACCCAGCATTTCCTAAATTAGGGCATATGAAAATTAAAATTTATGCTTTTAGTAGGAAATAAAGAAATATGCGGTTCAGCGTTTTTGAAAATACGAAAAAAAAAATTGAAAATTTTAATATAATATTTTAAAATGTTTATGTGTATAATTGTCTAATAAACACAATTTATTTCATTTTAGTTTCCGAGACTTTCAGGTGCGTATGCTTTGAGGTGGTGTGTATGTGACCCTAATTCATTGCTCTCGAGTGTACGGGCCAGTCAGAAAATTGGTAGGGGCTGACTTCCCATCATAAAACTAACACTTTCCTGATCGTGACGTGATAATAAAAAACCGGCTAATTGCGAGTCGGACTTTTACACGAAGGGTTCCGTACCACCGTACAATATTTAATAGGATACATCGGGAGCTCGTGGCTAAGACGAGGAGCTCGTGGCTAAGTAATAACAGCCGCACGGGTCGATTTATCAGGTTAAGCTACGCTTGCCGGGGTTGTTCTGTGGATGGGTGACCATCTTTACAAACCGAGACTCCTCCGTGCCTCGGAAAGCACGTTAAGCCGTTAGTCCTGGCTGTCATTCGTGGATCTTTGACAGTCGTTACGGGTCGTCAGATGCCCGAAAGTCTGACAACCAGTCTTACCAAGGGGTATCGTACTACCCAGTTACCGGGTTGTAGAGGTTAGATAGGCAGTCGCTCCATGCAAAATACTGGTATTCAGCTGCATCCAGTTAGACTGGAAGCCGACCCCAACATAGTTGGGAAAAGGATAGGCAGATTGATTGATTGACATCGATAATTTTGTGTTTTTAAAATTCCTATAAAACCAAATGATATAATACATTTGGTCATCATTTAGATTTTCCATAATTATGTGTTAATTGACAATATTGTCTACTGTTGTACTAAAACTGAAACATGATTACTTGAAACTTTTTCGATAGAAAAAAATTCCAAAGTAGCACCGTCGATTTTCTGATTTATACGATTATATGTAAACAGTTCCTTATTGCGCACAAAAAAATATTTTAAACAGAATGTATTTAATATGTTAAGAACTTACTAAGCTAAAAATTGATTTAAGTAGGTATAGCATTTTGTCATAAATCTACATATTTAAACGAAGCGCGTTTAGTTCCGATGCTCGTGAGAGTCTTCTATTTGTCTCGCATCAAAATAGACAGCCATAAAGCCATTTCACTTACACACCGAGCTAAACCACTCTTCGATGTATCCTCTTAACACTACATATAAAATACAAAAAAATACTTCAGTTTAGAAAAACACGTTTCTTGTATTTAATTTTGAACTTTATTTTATTACTATTATTTTTTGTTATAGTGGTAATACACCACTAATTTTTAATTAGTACAAATACTTAAAGGGCTTATTAGAGAAGGTCTTGTTATTATATATGTAAAGTCTCAATAAATAATATTCATAAACAGCAAAGTTTATAGTTTAAGTTTATAGTTTAAAGTTTAAGCAAGCGTTTGTTTACACCCCAAAATGTCACTCAGTTTATGGAAATATTGTACAGGTTACATAGTAGTATTCATTAATCGTGGAAAAGCACTGCGCGTAGTATTTTCTAGTAGCAATTGTTATGAATGATTGATTCAATTATGAATTTACCAATTATGACAAATTTTCGTGGTCAATTTTGGGATTTCATTTTTTTAACTTTTGACTACACAAATATGATCAGTAACGGGTACGGATACTGCCCCATTTTTTTTGTACTAACAAAAAAATAGTAGTGTAGAAATACACAATCTGTGAAAATTTCAATTGTCTCCCTATTACGGTTCATGAGATACAGTCCGCTGACAGAAGGACGGACAGCAGATGCTTAGTAATTATGGAGAAACACGTAGGCACTCTTTAATTACATTTGAAGAACATAAAATACATAATAAACATAGTAAACTCGTCTATAAACAAGTTATTAGCCGATAAAAACCTTGTAAGATTATATTATAATCAACAATAGTTAATGACACATGATAGATTTCCTATTAATTCTTGGACCACGGAAGTTCATTATAGCATGCACTGACAAAGGTGGAAACAGGTAACCGTTATGAAAGACAAATGATTAAAGCTATCTTTAAAAGGCTCAGTCATGCTGCTCATAAATGCCTGAGATTAGAAAAGGCATGAATCTTAAATTGACGGTTAAGTTTTTCCGCCTTCCGGAACTGCAATACCTGAGTTACATGATATGTCACCAAGGTGTTCCACGAAGTATGAAAAAAAAACCGGCCAACTGCGTGTCGGACCGCGCACAATGAAGTGTTCCGTAGTTGAAAAGAATTAATTCCACAAACAAACTTAACATTGTAGTTGAAAAACGGTCAATTCTCCAAGTCCAAATTTAAGTTTGCAATCCCAAAAAAAATTTTTTTTGGTGATATAATTATAAATTAATGATTTTCGGACTTTTTCTTTTACTTATACCTTGCTTCTTACCAAATTCTATGATTTTAGGTCAACAGGAAGTACGATATAGGTTTTGATTTACTTGTGAGTGTCAAAATATGTCGCATAAATGCCCGTATTTTTTTATTGCGTTGACTAGTAGGTACCTTGATTTTTTTTAGAGCTCCAAGGGACCATAGACACATGCGTTCCTGAAAAAAAGAGTCTTGATAGACTGACAGGTAGACAGACAGACAGACAGACGGACATTGAAGTGCTCCTATAAGGGTTCCGTTTTTTCTTTTTGAGGTACGGAACCCTAAAAATATCTATTTCATTATTGTCGTGATGATAGCTTAGACAAAAATTGGCGAGGTTGAACGCATGAAGTTCAAACTCAAACTCAAACTCATAGCATTTATTTCAAATAAACCAATTACAGGCACTTTTGAATTGTCAATGGGTCGGTCAGTCAGAAAGATGAAGCTAGTTGCCCATTCCAAAGCGTAGTAGATCCTTGTGTGTGAAGTGTGTCTTGTGTATTTAAGTATCGTGGCGTGGGCGCTCTTTTTATGAAGCCAATGCATAAATAAGTCACCTACAAAAGTGCAGAGAGAAAATATTGTTCCGTTAGTGAACCGAACTGAACAGTTTACCTACAGCTGGACGTAGGCCTTTGCAAAAAACAATCAATCTGTCTAAGCCTTTTCCCAACTATGTTAGGGTCGGCGTGCAGTCTAACATGATACAGCTGAATACCAGTATTTTACATCTGATCTCCACAACCCAGTTATTGGGTAATATAAGTTGGTAGCACTGGTTGTCAGACTTTCGGGCTTCCAACAACCCGTAACGACTATCAAAGATCCACGAATGACAGCCGTGACCAACGTCTTGGTTGGTAAAGATGGTCACTTATCCTGACCAACCCCGGCAAGCGTAGCTTAACCTGATGGATCAACTCGTGCAGTGTTATTACCTAGCCACGAGCTCCTCTAGCCACCCATAAAAATATAGTCATAGACCGATAATTTTCGCAAGTTAACAGCTGGATGAGAACAACCAAGGATTATGTCTAGAGGAGCTCGTGGCTAAGTAATAACACTGCACGAGTTGATCCATAACAGACAGCGTTTCTGCCTTACCTGCTCCATTTTAAATTCATACATTTCGTACCTCTGCAACTCGGGATAGGAGTGAGGTGAAAGGGGAGGTCGGGCCCGCTTCAACGTGATGAAAGAGCTTTCAGATAGAGATACATAGTTGCACAAACATAACAGGTAGAAACGAGTAATCAACGGATGCTGCAGCGGATGAGGTGCTACATGTAGTTGTGAAAGAGAAATAAATTGCTTTTCTGTGTTTCATGTACTTAAATATTTAAAACACATGCTCGTGGCTAAGTAATAAAAGTCGCATGGGTCGATCTATTAGTTGAAGCTACGCTTGCCGCGGTTGGTCCGTGATGGATGGATCTTAGCATACCGAGATCCCTCCGTGCCTCTTTGGTTCCGGCTGTCATTCGTGGATTTTTGACAGTCGTTACAGGTCGTCAACTAATCAGAATCCTGAAAGTCTGACAACCAGTCTTACCAAGGTGTATCGTATTACTCAGTAACTCGGTTGTGGAGGTCAGATAGGAAGCCGATCCATGTAAAATACTAGTTTATTCAGCTGCATCTGGTTAGACTGGAAGCAGACCCCTACATAGTTGGGAAAAGACTAGGCAGATGATGAACGAGTAAATACCAATTGTATTAGATTTCTATGTAGTCTGTTACTTTAGGGAGTAAACTAAAGCTCTCTAGGATGCTAATGACTCAGCAGTTAACGTTCATGACATGCCTTAAGGGGGATGCGCCGAAAATTTGAATTTCGCGGGTAGCCCGCGAAATTCAAATTTTCTTACGTTTTTTGCAATTTGCAGGTAAGTATCAAGTTGTATGTTGATTAACATATGAGACGCGGCCGTAGCTAATATGGTGTTACAGAATTATAATCATTAGAATCAGCAATACAACTCCATAAGTTAGAATTAACCTCAAACCTCATGATTTCATGAAATCGCTAGATTTGAGGTCAATTCTAACTTATGGAGTTGTATTGCTGATTCTAATGATTATAATTCTGTAACACCATATTAGCTACGGCCGCGTCTCATATGTTAATCAACATACAACTTGATACTTACCTGCAAATTGCAAAAAACGTAAGAAAATTTGAATTTCGCGGGCTATCTTAGCGCATCCTCCTTAAGGTACTTACTGCCTTAAAACAGCACCCCAATTGCGTAACACATTATCAATCGGAGTTGGTTTCATTTTGACAGTTCAACAACATTCATTGCGTTATTTACGTTGTCGAGCAGACACATTTTTCGAACATATGAAGCAATGGATTAGCAATTTGTTTCAAAATGAAACAACTCCGATCGATAATGTGTTACGCAATTAGGGTACAGACTCTAATATGACAACCTAATATTAGTATCCTAAACACAGTCTTGCAGTCAATACTGTAGTATGCTGTCTTCGAATAGCTAAAACTGGAGTCACGAGTGAGCCACAATACTGTTTACAGAACCCAGTGTTCCAAAAAAAAGTGTAAACGACTGTAAAAAGTCCATTGACGTCAACTAGTAACTTGGCAGTGTTAAGCCAAAATCATTTAAAACATTATTTCAAACAAAAGTTTCAATAATTACTGACAGACTATGGTAAAAGACTAACATGACGGTCCAATATCTGTCCATTACTTTTAATATTTGACGCACAGACGGTTTTATAAGACAATGCATACACTTCTTTATTATTTAAAACGAGCTCATTTTAACCACTTCACAAACAGATGCAAATATTTTTCGTTCTACTCTTAAAATTAGTCGTTTTTGTTGGTCCATGATGGTGGCCAATCGATTCGATCACTTTTGTGACTTTGCAAAAATAATAATTGAATCCGATTAGACTGATTCTAGTTGGTTCTATCTCAAATAGTGTAGTAAGTATGTTGCCATGGCAATGTTGGGGCCTCCGTCTCAAATAAAACTAGACGAAAAATTCTGAGTCTGGGTTTTTACCCGGATGTTGCCAATAGGCTCGCCCCCTATTATACGGGACTTAAACATAATGAACCCCGGTATACGCGTGTTTCCTCGACTTATCCAGGGCCTTTGACCTGGTTGTGTATGATATTCTTTGGGAGAAATTGAACAGTATTGGCCTGCCACGTGAACTTGTGACTATTTTCAAGTACTGGTATACGCATCAGGTCAACAGTGTCAGATGGGCGGGGGCAATGTCGGAACCGTATCAGCTTGAGTGTGGGGTGAGGCAAGGTGGATTGACCTCCCCAATCCTTTTCAACATCTACATGGATGCGCTGATCGTCGCGCTCAGCAGTCGGCATGTCGGTTGCCACGTTGATGGTGTATGCGTCAACAATCTTAGTTATGCTGACGACATGGTGCTGCTGAGCGCGTCGGTCTGTGGACTGAGGAGGCTGGTACAGGTCTGTGAGGAGTACGCAGGGAGACATGGGCTAAAATATAATGTTAGCAAGAGTCAATGTTGGTCTTTGGAGCCAGCGGTGCAAAATGCCAAGAAAATGTACCACCAGTTTGTCTTAATGGTGTTCCCCTAGACAGAGTGGACCATTTTAAATATTTAGGACATATAGACATATACACATATATTGACGACACGGTTGGCGCAGTGGTTGAGCGATTGACTGCTGCGCAGCATGTCGCGGGTTCGATTCCCGCACGGAACAAATATTTGTACGACCTACAAGTATTTGTTCCGAGTCTGGGTGTTTTTCTATCTATAATATGTATGTATTTACAAAAAAAAAAAATGTATATAAGTAGTTTATCAGCCATCTCGTTACCATAACACAAGCATTAGGTTGCTTAGCTTGGGGCTAGATGGCGTTGTGTGATATGTCCAAACATATTTATTATTATTATTATTATTATTATTATATAGTCATGGCTGACCTCAGGGATCATGCTGACATCGATCGGGAGCGGAGGGCTTTGTCTAAAAGAGCGAATATGCTGGCCCGCAGGTTTGCGCGTTGTTCCAACCGCGTTAAGATCACCCTTTTTAAGGCATATTGCACCTCGCTATACACGTGCAGCCTGTGGGCTCGCTACACACAAGCGAGCTATAACGCCCTCCGCGTCCAATATAACAACGCATTCAGGGCGGTGTTGGGGCTGCCCCGCTTCTGCAGCGCCTCGGGCATGTTTGCGGAAGCGCGCACCGACTGTTTTCACGCCACCATGCGCAAGCGGTGCGCGTCCTTAGTGCGCAGGGTGCGGGCCAGCTCCAATACTGTCCTGGTGATGATAGCAGAGCGATATGACTGCCCCTATATTAGACAATGCTGTGACAGACATCTGTAGCCAGGGGGCGCCTACATTTTATTGACCTTGACATATATTTTTATAATGACGTGTTTTGTTGACATTTAATGACGTTTTAATGTAAAATTTAAATTTTTAATTGTGTGACTGATAATTTTGTAATTTTGTATTATTGTTTTGTTGACATCTTTGTTTATTTGAATTGCATTGACATTTTATTTTATTTTATTCTCTGACCCTTTTCAATTTGTATTCGTCCATTCATTTAATTTATTCCGATGTGTTATGGGGCAGTATTGTGAAATTTTATTTTATCATGTAACAGTTATGGATTTTTGCCTGAATTAAATGAATTTAATTTTTTAATTTTTTTTTATAATAATTGGCGAAAATGTGGGTGTAAAGGTTTTGGGGAGACACCTTTACACTCCCCAGAGATGTGCCCTAACAGGCGTTGCACAAAGGGGGTTTCGGATCGGTCATTTGAGAGAACGGTGCCTCTTTCCATGTGCAGATGGTGAATACCGGGGTGGTTTTAATGAGGTAAAAATCCCACACTCCGCGCTGGGTTCTTGCAGGGCTATAATAATGATCAAAAAATCAATCTGCCTAGCCTTTTCCCAACTATGTTGGGGTCGGCTTCCAGTCTAACCAGATGCAGCTGAATACCATTATTTTACATGGAGCGATTGCCTATCTGAACTCCACAACCCATTAACTGGGTAATACGATACCCCTTGGTAAGACTGATTGTCAGACTTTCGGGCTTCTGACGACCCGTAACGACTGTCAAAGATCCACGAAAGACAGCCGGGACCAACGGCTTAGCATGCTTTCCGAGGTACGGAGGAGTCTCGGTATGTAAAGATGGTCACCCATCCACGGAGCAACCCCGGCAAGCGTAGCTTAACCTGATGAATCGACCCGTGCGGCTGTTATTTAGCCACGAACTCTATAATAATGATACCTAATAGTAATTTATTTCAGACTTTGTCCATAAAGTTAGTAAGAATGTTCTTAGCCTAGTGTTAGTAAAAGTAACAAGCAAAAGTAGTCATGCGCTAGCCTTCTCTTGACAGCCTATCCAGTGCGCCATCAGTACCGAGTCCCATAGGCCTGCGCACGCGGCCAGGAGGGCGCTCCCGCTGTGCCATGTTCTTTTGATATCGTTTACTTTATCTGTTCTATGGTTTACCCCAACAACCTCAGGAAATAACGAACTGACACACGATATTTCAATTTAGTAATTATCTGACTACTTTAGTTCAGTTTTTTATGCAGTTGTACTATTCCAGTATATAAATAGCTTCAGAATCGTTGGTAATTTTATAGTATGGTAGTAAGAATTCTTGGGTAAGGAAAATTTATGTGCGGTGAACCGCAGATTATCGTAGAACTAATCAAAAGCTGCAGACAACGAACAATAAAAACAATGCACAATTAATTTTAGTCATTAATTAGTAATTCCAGATGCAGAGGTGATTAAATGAACAATATTTATATTGGGTGACCGGTAATTAGTGATTGTACTCATGTTAACAAACAACTTTTACTATGGGAACAAACCTGAAATCGCAAAAAAAATCAGCTGTTCCCGACATTTATGTTCGCATAGCTCGTCAAAATGTAGGGAGCAGCTAACTTTTTTTTCGCGATTATTACAGATTTGGTTCGATAGTAAAAGTTGTTTGTTATAATTTTTTTTTTCACGGTGGAATTTTTTATTTTTGTGGTTTATAAACATTATACAAGTTAACACTATTTACACTAGGTACTAAAGTAAATTACTAACTAACTAACTATACAAATAAATACAAAACAAAAGGACACTTAGGCGACGAAGTACTCGTCCGCATCGATGTCATCCGGAAACGTGCCCAGAAGACTGGCAGCATTGCCACGTTGAATGGCAATGCTAATTCTTTCACCAAAGAACGAGCCAGCCCTCTGGTCACGTGAAGACTCGACCAGTCGGCGAGAAATTTCCTTAAAAACTAGACGCGCACTCGGGCCCCATGACCCGAGCGTTTCGACCCCAAACGGCTCAAAATTGTAGTTACCTATAAGGTTACAGTATTTGCGCCGCTTGAGGGTCTCAGCAGCCGCAGCAGCGGCGCCAGCACAGCACGTCGTGCTTGGAACATGAGATGGCGCAAGGGTGTCGACACAGGTTGCGTCCCACACAAGAGGCCTACCCATCTTCCAAGGCAACAAGGTCATGCCATCTGGTCTCTTCCCATCGTCACGTACCAAGCCGTTTGGTTCTAATACCGCTGGTACGCCGGCGGTGACAAGAGCTCGACGAATAATGTCGTTGATGCTGGCGTGCCGTGCTATGCGACCTGCGCTCCTGTAGCAGGACAGGCCATGGTGCCCGAGACTGTCGACAGCTTCACCACAGTGACACCGATGTGGAGCAACACAAGGTGCGCCCAAGCGGAGACACGTAGCGAGCCGAAACGATGAGTCATCCATCATAGTACCTATGGAGGATGACGGGAGCGCCTGAAGCCACAAGCCTGACTCCCATTCTCCCACAGCCAGCAGACGGGCACGCTCAACAGTATTATATGACGTGTTTAATAGGGTATTCCGTATAATACTGCAGAGCGGCACGTCCCACAGTTTCTGGGAGGACGGGTTGTCGGGCAAATCCGTATTGGGACAAGCCATTTTCCAAGCGTTCAACGCATCGGTCAAAAACGGTACCTCAAAATCGACCAGTGAGGAAGATAAAATTTTCCTGGTTAATTTATCGGTACTGTGGACCGAGGAGAGGAAGGCCGGTAAACTAATACTTGAAATTTTGCGGACGCCGAGACCACCCAGGCGGACGGGAAGAGTAGCTTGCTGCCACGCTCGGTCGTCCAGGGCCACATTTAGGATAGAAGTTAGTGTGTTTCTAATAATTTGGTCTACTTTTTCTAAAAGTTGTGGATGCTTCCAAAGATGAGAGGAGCGAAGGCTATATGTGAATTTTGGTCCAAAGCAACAGTATCAAATGAGTGTGAAGGCCGAATGAATATTAATTTTGTAAAGTCGTTCCGAGACATCATGAAAATTTTGTATTTTCTCCTCAATAAACGTTGGAAAGGATTCGTCAAAAATTGGGGATCCCAGGAGTTGAAGAGAGTTTCTTTCCATAATTTTGATATTTGGTGCTATTGTATTAAATTTTGATATGGTAGTCTGTCTGTCAGTGGTTTGGGGAAGATAATTTAATTTTGTTATAATGAGTATAATCATGTGGTCACTGCAGTGACCAACACTTAAACTCACCAGACCACCAGCCAGCTGGTAATGCCAGCGATGGGAACCATCGCTCGCCTGGCAGCAGCTCGCACATCACTCGCACCGTTCGAACTCTTTCGGCAGTAGCTCGCCAGTCAGTCGCAAGAGGATCTTGTATAATCTTTCCACCCGATTATAATCTTTCTAACCATACAGCTCGCAAGAGCAGGCAGCTATTCTCATACCTAATGAAAACAGCCAAAGCAAGCCGAACTACTGACATGCGAGTACACAGAGCGAGCAACTCTTGTCTACTGTCTAGTCAGCAGCTCGCACTGTGTAAACCAGCCACAAGTAGGTTTTTATTTCAATCGAAGTTATTCCATTAAACATGGAAATTACCGCTTCCCCGGAATTGATGCTGAATAGGTACTAAACGAAATTACAATAAACAAAAGGTTATTTTTACTTTAATTAGTAACGCTATCCATTATCTAGATAAGATAGTGTAATAGTTATATTAACAGCCCCGCATAGGATTCCGTACTGTACTTACATAGTACAGGTTTCTACCACAAAATATACAATCTAATGTAACATCGCGGAAATTTGCGGTGAACCACTTTTCGACCTTCTTGCTAAGGTAATAAGGTTGAAAAGTAGTTCACTGCAAATGGATAACAAAAAAAAAAAAATATTTGTTAACCTTAAACGTACAACAAATTTGAGATTGGAGCCTCCTTTTAAACAAAATATGCCTGTATTAGGAGACTCCGCTCTTTCAAAAACAAGAAGTGTAAACTATACAATACGAGTACATTAACAAAAACAAGGTGATTTGTGTGAATGAGGGTGGGTGTGTGTAAGTGGGGGTGTGTGTGTGTGTGTGTGAGGATCTGTATGTTTGTGTGGAGAATTGTGTTAGTATTGTGTTAGTGTATCTGTTGTAAAAGTGATTCAGTCTCATTATAGGTTAGCTTTCTTATCCATTCCGTTAGTATTTTTTTTGCATTCATAACAATTCTTAGGCCCTACCGGCCGTAGGGGATGGTACAGACCTAGTGGAAAAATCGATTTTTCAAGTGCTACGGAGGTTAGAACTGTCATTATAGCAACAGATCCGCGGAAATCCAGAAATAATCGCGAATCATTTGCCTTTGTTAATTGAGTACTAGAAATAGGCAGATAACACCAGCGAAACTAAAACAATAATTTTGCTAGTAGCCCAAGTCCCACTGCAAGTCGGTTCAGTAGTTTAGGCAAGCAAAGGTAACAGACACATAGACAAAGGTATTATTGGCCAGCCGCTTCGCCCACGTGGATGTTGGAAATTATCACACGGGAACCGTACATTTTCCCGGGATAAAAAGTAGCCTACTATTCCAGACAATAATCTAACTGTGCTAAATTTCATCCAGATCCGTTTAGCCGTTCTGGCGTGATTGAGTAACAAACATCCATCCATCCATCCATCCAAACTTTAGCATTTATAATAGTAGTAAGGTTAAGTAGTAATGGAAATAATTAAAGACATTAAAGATACTAAAGAGAGGCTATCAGAAGAAATGTCATAGAAAAACTGTGATCCCATTTGTCAGTGACTTTTGATAGACACGAATTGTCATCACACATGCGATATGACATATTATGTAGGCGTAGACTTTTGACCGCTAGGACATAAGTATCGGATTACGATTTTGTTCGTTATGTCCCGTCTATTGTTAAGTAATATTTAATTTCTTTGGAAATAATGGACATGGATGTATGTACGTGGTGCAGTACAAAAGATTTAAATAGTAAGTACAGTCCTACCAACTTATCTGTGAACTGAAAGAGGACGGCACCGTCGATGCGTCGACACAATCGAATGACATGCGTCTGCACAATCGAATGACATTTCAACATGACGGCCGTAGTTCCAATTTTCGCCATTTCACAGATAAGTTGGTAGGAGTGTATCTATTGATTTGCAAACTCTGAATTTTAATTTACTAGACCAAAATGACAGCTGCGATCGACCTTTTTTGTCATTTTGACATTTAAGGACAAATTGTTCAATAGTCAGATAACTTTTATCTGAAGAATAAATATGACAGTTTGACATTATTTTCTATACAAAAGCTGTCAAACCGCCATATTTATTTCACAAATAAGTTATCTGACGATTGAAAAATTTGCCCGAAGCCGACGTTTGCACGGACATAAAAATATGGCGGCGATTTTTTTTCGCGCGCTGTATTTTCAACGCTCTGCTTAGCGTCGAGACTTGAAAATCCAACAGTGTGTTTTTGCGGCGCGCTGGGATGCACTCTGTTCGATTCTCGAAGCTCGGCTCGACACCGAGAGTTGAAAATCCAGTGCGCGATACCTATTATCCCGCCGCGATATTTTTACGTCCGTGTGAACGTCGGCTTAGTCATATGTTACTTTATATCATTTTAGCCCAGCATATTAAAAATCAGAGTATAGTTATTTAAATTCTTTTGTCTACTGTCAAGGAAGTCGGGGTCGGGTACTTGATTAACCCACTTATTTAACTTTTTTGTTGGTAGGTACTGTGGTTACTGGTTTTTACATTCTTGAAGCAATTCCCTTCGATAATTATGTCGCATTATGCCAAAAGTTTGTTCTTTATTTAGTTAAGAGTTTAGGTAACCATAAGTTCTAGTGCGAATATTATTTCGTTTATTCATTTTGTTTCTTATTTGCTTACATTTTTAAATATATCTTAATTAAAAAAGATATATTAAAACATTTATAAATATATAAAAAAATAGGGGTCCGTCGGTGTCGGGAGCAGGGTCCAAGCTTTAATTTAGTTTGTAAAGTTAAAAGGAAAACTATCACAGCTAAGTAGGCTTTTCAAGTTTACGAGTAATAGTCAAATATTCATGGAACAACAAAAAGCTCTCTTCTTAGTCCGCATTATTGTGCAACTACGGAACCCTATTACGCACGTGGCCCGACACGCACTTGGCCGGTTTTTTACTTATAACTTGACTTTTTTGCTGTCGGGTTTTTTTAATTTTTTTAATTATTTATTTTTATTTATATAAATAGATTAATGTGTAGTGTAGTACTAACGTGACGTGCTGATGTCGTGCTTTGTAACTAGATAATTACATTGATTCATCTCATTATAAGTATATTTATTATTTAGAACGAGCCCAGAGAGCCGTTATCAAAGTCATTCTAAAAAGACCCTTTAGATTCCCCACGCGGCAACTTTACAGGGACTTTACAACACTAACGGTTCGACAACTATACATACTACGCGCAGTCATGCGAAAACACATGACTCTTCCATACAGCGTAAATAACAACCCGACAGTAAGAAGAAGACCCAAACCGGCTTGTCCCACAACACATACAAAAACTACATTTGCCAGACGCCATTACCCCTACCTAAGTGCCCTTATATACAATAAAATACATCATAAACTTAACATACATTATACACTAAACACACACAAATGTAAAACAATAACTAAAGAATTCCTCCTCACCCTAGATTATGATGAAACAGAAGCACTGATGAAACCCTTATACAAATAAATCATTAATAGTATCACTAACACTTACAGACCCCAAACCACCTTCCCTCTCTACACACACACGACACACATCACATTCTTATACACACATCACACATTACACACTCATACACACATCACATATCGCACACTCACACACTTCCCCCACTACACCACATCTCACGCGCTTACTCACACACTATCGCTGCTGTTACACGTCTTAAACTCCCGAATTTTGTAAAATAATGTTAACGGACGAATGGATGGCCCCTATAACACAGGATTTTCCTAGCATAGGGGTCATTATTCACAAAAAGTGAGCACAAATGTACTTCCATAATAATGTAACATGCAATGTATTTCTTCTTTTTGCTAAATAAAATTATTATTTTCGATTTATAATCATGAAAGTTTTTTTTTTATAATAGTTTAAGTGCACTTTACTACGACTAATACTTAAGTATAAATAGGTTCTGCGCATAATGCTGACAAATGCGTGCAATGACTGGACAAATCCACTCAGTCTGTGTGGATCTTTCCTCAAAAGTCCAATTCATACACCAATCTAGGTACATGGTCTTCACATGATCTAATCAAGATTATGTTTGGACTTTAAAAGATACTGTGACCTCTGAATTTGTTTCGGCCTTTCTTCTCTCAGTAGTCAGATAGAAAACGCCGACCTCATCCGGTTTTTATAAATACTATGATTGACGTGTAAAGGTAAGTCCGAGATGGGCTGCAGCCTGCAACCGCAGACGACACTGCGGCTAGCGGCTGCGGTTGAACGCAGTGCTGCCTGCGGTCGCAATTGCTTCTAAACCAAGCGCGGCGGCATGCCGCGGCTGCACAATGCATATGAACATGCCTCAGTTACTCCAGTACCTTCGTGCGAGACAGAATGTCGGCCAAATTATTGCCGAAATTTGAATCGGATGTATCGTAAAAGACTGGATGGCCAGCAACAAAGTTAATTAATTTTTCTTTATCATCTTCCGAAAAAGTCGTCATTTTTGTACGTGTGAACTCTCTGCGGTTCGCGACACCACTGGCGCTGCAGTCTGTGGTCGCTGCGCGCCGCGGCTACAGGCCGCAGTGTTGCCGCGCTCGGAATCAATTTCATAGAGATTCATAGAAACAAGTGATGTCGCTTGTAGTTTGCGGTCTGCAGCCCATCTCGGAAAGGTACCTTTAAAGTGTTTATACGAACCTACCAAATGGACGGACCGTGAGTGACCAGCTTTACTGGCGAAATGTGGGTGTACACCTTTGCCTAACCCTTCGGGGAAACTAAGCGTGATGTTATGAGTATTTTCAATTTTAAAATCGTTCGAATTTACATTACGTTTTCGAAGCGCGTTCGTGCTAGGCCCACAGTGCTCTTACAGACGAGCGGCACAGCAGTAGCCTAGTGACGGAACTGTTTCATAATTATATCATGCTTATAAGATGATTGTCACATATACAACGACAAAAAAAAAACTAAAATTGTCGCATTTTTATCAAGACCGTGAAGCAAAAACTAGGCTGTAAGTAGTATCTACTAATTAGCATAGTTATAAGTTGTAACATTATGCAAGGATATCACACTTTACACTAATATTATAGAGGCGTGTTGTTACTTCTTCACGCTCAAACAGCAGGACCAATTTTGATAAAATTTGGTATGGAGGTAGCTGACACCCTTATTATTATTTTGTTGTGGATGGCAAATCATCAAATGACTTCTCCCGCTCTGGGCGGAGCGGGAGGGCGTGTCAGACTTTGACTGACTAAACCCACCCGTGTTCCTTCAGTTGCCTGTGCCAGGGCGGCGTGGCTGACACCCTAGATTTACACATAGGCTACTTTTTATCCCGGGCTACACGGGTGAAACCGCGGGGCGCAGCTAGTAAAACATAATTATACTTGTATTCTCATAGCGCTGTATTACAATAAAATAAGTTACATAAATAAACGATGCAAATTGTTAAAATAGGTAATTATTGACTTTCATGGTTTATTTTCCTTGTTCAACCATGTAGGTATCTTGATTCTAGCGTTTTCTGGTTTCTTACTTCCAACATCTAGTTATTCAGGTTCATACTTTATAGGGAGAAACTGTTTCTATAATTAATTACTCGTAACTAGTTGTATTCAATTCAATTTAATTCAGGAACAATTTACATTGTGTTTGAAATCATAAATAAATAAATAAAAAAAAAAAAACATTCATTAAAATTATAAAACTAACACATACTTAAATATATAAAATATATATATAATATATATATATATATATATAAAAATATTCCTTGTGAATGCTGCTACGTACGCCGTACTACGTGGCCTACGCTACGCTACGCACGCTACGGGAGCCAACGCTACGCGGGACTACGCTTGGCTCCGGAGACTACGCTAGCTGTCGGCATAACTCGGCATTTTTCGGTACTTCGTCGTTTATCAACTTTTTTAATTCACGTTTATCTTATAACCTACGACGTGAAGTCAATTTAGCGACTAATCTTTAGAAATCTACTGAAATGGAATCAGCTGCAAGATGAATACCGTCATAATTTTACAGTGATTCGGTTGATATTACAATGTAAGGTATACAGGGTCAAGTTAAATTAGCTAGCGAAAATCCGCAGACATGTTAGATGTTGTATCGAAACATGATAAAGCAAAAAACAAATTAATTTGAGGATATTTTTTTGGGGTCATCAACCGCCCGCCGATAGTGTAGTCACTTAAAATATCAGTTTAAAAATCAGTTTTTTTTGTGTAAACTTCACAGACGTGATTGCTATCGATATCAATAAAATATAACACGATAAAACTGATTGTATCAACTTACACTTTAACTCTTAAAATGTCGATTGCACACCATGTGTACAGATAACAATAGAATTTCAATTGTGTCTGCTAATTAGCGCGCGACGGGTTAAGCCATATTTTTATTTTGTCGTGTTCAGATATCGAAACTCATCACGTCTGCAGAGTTTCGCTAGCTAATTTAATTTGACCCAGTATATGTACATAATATACCTAATAACATAATTAGTATGATGCTGCCTTCAGTATACCTTTGTCTTTTCCGTGTACTATTTGCTCGTCATTCATAAGCATAACAAAACAAACTAAGAATGCCTTCGCGTGCCCATTAGCAGTGTTAGCGATTTGTTAGCCATTAGATAATGCATGATGCAAACACGTAGGTATTGATACTCTAGTACCTAGGCGACCGAGCTCTGCTCGGCTGAAAATAGAGAAAATGCATTTTTCCAGATAGAGACCTAGCTAGATCGATTTTTCGCCCCCGTTAGAGCCGTTTTCGAGAACCTGATTACAAAATATATAGGGTGACTGGTAGTTAGTGACCGATACTTAAACACATGATTGTACTCATAATAAAAAACAACTTTTACTATGGCACCAAATCTGAAATCGCGAAAAAAAAATCAACTAATCCCTACATTTTGACGAGTTATACGAACATAAATGTAGGGAGCAGCTGATTTTTTTTTTTCGCGATTTCAGGTTTGGTCCCCTATTAAAAGTTGTTTGTTATCATGATCACAATCATGTGTAGTATCGGTCACTAATTACCAGGCACCCTATATACATGGTTATTGGTTATTCACCAATATCCTCTTAAGGGGTGGGGGGAGGGGGTTAAGTCATCATTATGAACAACTTTTACTATGGGACCAAACCTGAAATCGCGAATTCGTACATTTATCTACATCAAACTCGTCAAAATATAGGTAGCAGCTGATTTTTTTTTCGCGATTTCAGGTTTGGTCCCATAGTAAAATTTGTTCGTAACGATGAGTCCTTCACCGTTTTGAGAGCAGTGGTGATGAAATAATTTACACAAAGTAAAGCGCCTGTCGGGGTCCGAACCTGCGACCTACAACTCGTAAGTCGCTGCCGTTACCTCTGGGCCTACCTACCACCTACTACTACTACTAGGGGTACTAGGGGGGGGGGGGGGTAGGGGGGGGTACTAGGTACCTACCTAGAGCAGTGGTGGCCCAGTGGTACCTACCTAGGTACGGTCAGCAACAGAAGCCGGTTAACACTGCTACTTTTTGACAAATGACTGACTGACTAAATTAACACAAAATGATTCGATAATCTGTTTTTTTTCGTTTAACTGTTAAGTGATAATGTTCTTAAAATTTTAAGTATGTTCCATATTCCGATGTGAATTAAATATTTCGCTTAATAATTAAGATTAAAGAACTGTAAGTGTTAATCATAGAAATACAAAAAACAGGAGAAGTGGCATGGGGGCGTGTTTGTGTCCACGCGTTATGCGCACGCTGTGCCTTTACTCGCCAAATGGCCGTCTCCGCGAACTAGTACGCTTTCGACCGTGGTCACGATAAATTATAAAAATGCCGTGTTCTTCAGTGGTTTCCTGCAAAAACCGAAGTGATATTAAAAACTTCGTATCTCACGGAATCACTTACCATATGTAATTAAAAGTATTTTACTGTATTTATCTTTAAAATCATAAAAAACAACAAATCGTAAAATATTTCTTGCTTTTACTACGTTATTTTTGTTTTCAAATATCGCAGCGGCTGTACTATTTTTGCAGCAAATACATTGCTCCTTAACCACTACCTTAAGTATGTCGCTAAGCGACTGGACAAGCAATGTAAAAATAACAAAACGATACTTTATTT
Organism: Cosmia pyralina; assembly: GCA_946251885.1. Classification (NCBI taxonomy): domain Eukaryota; kingdom Metazoa; phylum Arthropoda; class Insecta; order Lepidoptera; family Noctuidae; genus Cosmia; species Cosmia pyralina. The sequence continues at coordinate 17,494,683 of OX276355.1, forward strand.
ACGCGGAGCGTCGCATAGTACAGCCGCTGTGTCTTGCGGCGAGATAGTGATGAGGTTAAGATCCACTAAAGTAGGCTATCGATAATAATGTCGATTGCCCAGCGAATATTATATTGCTATTATAGTTTATATTTCAATTTGTCAACCGTTTTAGCCCGGTTGGAACACTTGAAAAGATGACGTTTAAGTACGGTTGGAAAACCTTTGAGAATGTAAAATAATCTTTTTTACTGTTTTTGATTATTTTACCTAGTTGAGAAATGCATAACCAACGGTCGTAAAGTAAGTTTATTAATGTTTAGGTGGAGTGTTTTAGGGTTTAAATTATCGCATCTTCGTGCTATTTCCTTACTTTTTTTTGGTTTTGGTATTTTACTTCCGCTAAAGTCTTTAACTATGCACCACAAGATTCGAATGCGTTGTAGTAATCGGTATGGTTCAGATAAAATATTAGTGATTTTTGCTTAAAATAAGTCAACATATTCATGCTATTTATTTGTTATGCATGAGTATGGCATGTGTTTGTTTTCATATATTCAATTCCATATGCTCAATTCACTTTAAGGCAGAAATGTTCCAACCTCTAAAGAAAACTCGCAGGCTTTTTGAATGGGCAATCCCAAAATTAAGAGTACGTCAAGTACTGAACAAATACCTCCACTTTACAGGTCAGTGAGTAAACACATCATAACAGGGTTCAACAATTCCTATGGTTTCACAGCCTAAACCAACTTAACCGGATTGTTTTAATTTATTGATTCGTGTTTTTTTTTTAATATACATTTTTTTTTAATTTAAAATATAATACTTTCTGGACATATCATTTTTTATTTTATTTTCAGGACCCCAAATTTTTCTTGTACAGTAATAAATGGAAGTATCGATAACTTTCCGATTTAGTCAATCACTAGCGTATATGTAAAATAAATTGCTTTTTGCACAACACAATAATAGCGCCAGATGTTTTTGTGTGAGTAAGTTGTACGGTGCATGGTAAATGCACGCTGTGTGTGACGAGTTAAGGTTTATAATTGATTGTGTAGTATGTTCTGATTTATGAATTGCAAGTGTGTGCGCGACTTTGTATCTATTGCTTTTATTGAACTACATGTGTAGTAGTGGCGCGGTGGTGGGGCCAACCTAGCGACATCGGGTTCTGATACATTTTCAACTACCGGGCATATCTCCTTCTTTCATATATCTATGGTGTTAATCAACTTTTGTTGCTGACTGTACCTAAAAAACTAACATAAAAATAAATGTCCTATATAAAGTCGTGGAGCGGTATGTCGAGTTTACTTGTTATGCTAAGCAGTAGCCTTTTTGGTGTGGGATGCAACGTGTGTTGACACCCTTGCACCATCCCATCTTCCTAGCACGGCGGGCTGTTTTGGGGCGGCTGCTGCGGGTGCGGACAACCTCAAACGGCGCAAATACTCTAATCTTTTTGGGACTTATATGTTTGAGTCGTCTGGGGTTGAAACACTAGGGCCATGGGGTCCGAATGCCCTTTTAGTTTTCCGGGACATCGTCATGCGGTTGGTCGATTCTACACGTGACCAAAGGGCTGGCCTATATTTTGCCCAAAGAATTAGCATTGCCATACAACGTGGCAATGCTGCCAGCCTTTTGGGCACTTTTCCTGTCGACAGCGATGCGGACGAAATTTTTGATGCCCAATGATTATTTCCCCTCCTTTTTTATATACTTACTTGTACATGTTTTTTTTATTAAGATTGTTAGATTTTAAATTATGTAAATATTCATGGATAATAAACACATTTAGTAGCCTTTTTCAGTAGGTAATGAACCAGTTTTTTTTTTCTTCAGTTTATGTTTTTTAGTTCAGCTAATGAAAAACACCGTTTAAACTTTCTTTCTTTTCTGAAAATAATATTTCAAGTAAGTAAGTAACTACTTACCGTTTTTTCAGTAGGTAAGGCTGCCTTGGTGGCTGCTCCGTTGATGTTGATGGAAGTATAGATGGACGCCTAAACTTTTGACGAGAATATCAGGACTTGTCTATGCCTCGCTCGTGTATCTATGGTAGTGTATGCGCTGTACGATTTGTAGTAATTTTCTATTTATAAAATAAACTAGCTGCGCTCAGCGGTTTCACCCGCGTAGACCGGGATAAAAAGTAGCCTATGTGTTAATCCAGCTATCTACATACTCGATTTCATCCAAATTTGTCCAGCCGTTTAAGCGTGAAGAAGTAACATACATCCAAACACACACACACACACACTCAAACTTTCGCCTTTATAATATTAGCACATTGTGATTAAACACACATACGTCACACTCACAATTAAAAGATAAAGCAACTATTATTATTATTAAAAAAACTCGTAATAAATTCAATTAAGTTTAAAAAATTAAATAAACAAATTATTTGCGTGTAGCGCTGCATTAAATCACGTTCTATGCAACTTTGTAATTAATCCCGCTTTGAAAAATAATCAGTTTTTGAATAATTCAGTGATGCTTCATACGTCAACAGAATATTTTTTTATATTGCTTAATAAATACCCTGACAGAATAATTATTTAAAATCAGTTATTTAGGTCCTAAGGGATCCTTGATCTGTCAAGTTGAGTAATGCTTTGTTTCTAAACACATTGTCTATGACTAATTAATTTATTGAGTTACCTACGGACTTGCTTAGATTCATTTTTATTACCCCGGATACCGTTTTCGAGTGAAACTACCTTTTTACGAATTTATTTATTGGATAACATACATAGGTAAATTTATAGGGGAAATGCTTATTGTGGTATTGTATTTTTGTAAAAAACAGTAGATATTTAAAAAAAAAAACATTTTTTTTAATAAAAATTGTTTACATTCATGACTAGCATGGCAATAATGACGTATTATTATAGTTATCAATTATTTCGATGATTAAATATACTCTGTATTTTATTTGCACCAAGATGACGGAACCACGTAGTACGAAAACAAACAAATAACATAGGTTCATGACATGACATAAAATAAATAGATGCACTTAAAATAATTAAAGACCAGCTCTTAATAACATCTCATTAATCCAAAGTCTCACATTTCAGTACATCCAGACATATCCTGTGCCTGCTGGGTTTGTTTAGATAAAACAATTACTAAAGTAGGACAAGACACAAGAGTACATTCGTTTGCATAGTCTGAATAGCGAATGAAAGGGACAAGAGCGCGGGGGCGCACATGTCTAGCTAGAACGATACGTACTACAGCTTTTATATAAAAGAAGCGCCGAGTTTCGCAACCATTCGAATTTGGAATCTCGGCGCGAGGAACACTGGGACACGGAACGCACCCGTTTTTTGCGCGCGAAAAGTGACAGATCTTATTGTTTTTCTTATTACCATAAACATTATTTAATTTGTCAATATGGCTGTTACAAGTGCTAGGAATATTGTGAATTTGAAAGAAACTGGGCATTTTGAACGAGAAAATGCAAGGGTCGATAAATATACGGTAAGTGTTATAGAAAAATAATTAAAATTATTTGATAACACAACACTTTACTCAACATGAAAAGTCTGTGTCTTCATAAGGAAACCATCTACCTACTAATTAAGTAGAACGTTCCGAAATTATTATTTAGGTAATTTAACGATTAAAAATGTGTAAATAACCAGATTATATCAACTACTAAGTATTATAGAAAAAAAATATGCTTATTACAAAGATTTTACCCTTCAAGCAAAGTGAGAATAAAATTAGATCTACCGTCTGTTTTTAATTACGACTTGAAGGATTAAAATATTTAATTTCAAGGGTCAACAAATCCCTAACACTTATTATATTCTACTACAATATACTTTAATTAAATTACCAAACTAATAATTTACTGCTAGGGAGTTTGTTGCGCCACTTCTTCTTCCCAGTTATAGCACTATGAAGTGGGGAAGGGTTAGTGTTTCGGGGGACTGTCTTATGTAATTTTGACGTTGTGTTGATTTTCAGCCAAGTTTGAATAAATGACTGTTGATTTTTAATATTTTGCAAAATAAAATAGGTTCTCACATTGGCTTACAAGCAACAATTTCCCTCTGTCATTAGGTACAGATGTTTCACCTTGATGGCCACTGTTAGTCTCTGTTAGTCTCAAGATCTAATATGTACCTATCAATAAAATAATAATTCATATCTAGGTCAGTGTTTTAACTGTGCTGAAGGCATTATTCTTACAATAATTAAATTAATTTATTTTAATACTTTAAAATTGGACTCGTGAGGGGGAACCTCGCGAGTCTTTTCCCAATATTTTTTTTTTTTTAAGGAACGCGTTACCATAAATGAATAGTTCTGTGCTTAGTTATTATTACATATTCTATATCAATTCATAATTATAAATTAATGTCGCTTTTAGTGTCTGTCTGTGTGACCGCGTTGTTCTTCTAAACTGCGCAATGAATACTGATGCGGTTTTCACCATCATTTAGAGAATTTATTGTCCCAGATCTGAGACCTAGCTAGATCGATTTTTCGACCCCGTAAATCCCCATATTGCAAGTTTCATCGAAATCGTTAGAATCGTTTTCGAGAACGTGATTACAAATATATTGTATATAGGTATATAATATACAATATGTCCCAGAATTGACGGCACAACCGCTTAAGGGGTCATTGTGCTCATCATTATGAACAACTTTTACTAAGGGAACAAACCTGAAATCGCGAAAAATAATCAGCTGCTACATTTTGACGAGTTTGATGTAAGTAATAAATGTAAATAGCAGATTTTTTAATACAAATATTGCTCATTTAATAGTATAGGATTATACTACACTGAAAAATAAACCTTAACGTTTTGTCAAGCAAAAAAATAAAAAAAAAGCAATAAATTAAGCAAAGAGAAAGCAAAGGAATAAAATCATTCATCCTAAAAATAACTGCAGATACAATTCAGTTCAGCACATATTCTAAATATAAACTGCACTATTTGACATTCGTGTCGTTTCGTTCCGCTGTAAGCAATAGGTATTGGAGTCATCATGTTTTATTTTAAGATAAAACTAAACATCAAGTCTTTCCTAGATTTTAATTTAGAAATGAAAAAAAAACGCATTCCTCGTCCAATATTTCACGTACCTAATAAACTTTTTAGAATCAGCTTTTCCTGATCAAATTGGTTTCACTGACTTTTTAAGTAAACATTACATTGACATTTTAATAACTACGCTTTTGTTTTGCCTATTTCTTTTACCCAATTTCTGTATTGTGGTTGGACAAAAGTGATCCTAAACGTTTGCTACGAATTAAAGCTCCGACAGACAGGCGCGACGCGACTCCGGTAGAACAATTTCCATGAAGTTTTCATAGAAAATTTTTCAAAAGAGTCGCGTTGCGCCGTGGCGTCGCGCATGTCTGAGGGAGCCTTTACTTGAGAAACAAACAGCTAAGTTCTTCGTTTAATTGTAGACAAGTTGTACATCATCTGCCTAGCCTTTTCCCAACTATGTTGGGGTTGGCTACCAGTCTAACCGAATGCAACTGAATACCAGTATTTTACATGGAACAACTGCCTATCTGACCTCCACAACCCTGTTACTGTAATACTTGGTAAGACTGGTTGTCAGACTTTCGGGCTTCTGACGATCCTTTACGAATGTCAAAGATCAAGAGATGTGGACAAGTTGTACAATTGTCCTTATTATGTAAGTAAGTTATCCTTTTCTATCATACATACAGGGGATTAGTTTAGTTTACTATTGTGATTTATTTATTTTATTTACTAGCTGACCCGACAGATGTTGCCCTGTCCAAATTTCATGCATGAAAAAAAGAATTTTCTTCATATTTTTTTTTATGAATTTTTCCTATGTTTTAATAGTTATTATGCTATTCGGGGCAGAGACAAATCCAATCAAAGATCGCAAAAATTGATCCCGCTATCTTGATATAAAAATGCTGTAATTAACCCGACTTTGTTTTATATAAGTATTGATTATTAGGCTCTTCAAAACAATGAGTACTATATTTCTTTATGATTTGTACTTACATTGCAAACTTAAGTCTAAGCGCCTCACAACTTATAGCAAAGCACAGCATGCAACTACATTACGAGCAGTTAGATAATAACAAAATAATCCATCGCATTTCTCGTGATACAACGATTTTATTTATGCGACATCAGTAGTATTGTGTAAATAGTCGTAATTCAAGGCCCCTTTTAAAACTGTCTAGGCTTACCTATTCACTTACATTTGAATATATTGAAGGCCTAGAAAAAGGATAAGTATCTCTAAACGTACACAAACAAATTCAATTCTTCGCACGTTATCTTAAAATTAGTTCGCAGAAACACTCAATATTCGGAAAATTCCTAAGCCTTCTTAATGGTTTTCACCTTCAACGTTGGTTTTTCTGTTTCACAATCTGATTATTACCGACTAGCTTTTGCCGCCCGCGTGGATGTCGGAAAATATCCCATGGGAACGTACTACCGAGAATTCCTTCCTTATTCCTTGTCTACATTATAAAACAAAAACAAAAAAAAAAAAAAAAACAAAAAAAAAATAAAAAAAAAAAAATTTGCAAAATTTCAGCTTTCTAGGTCCAAGGGCAGGGCATTGATGAGTCAGTCAGTCAGTCAGTTAGTCGGTCAGGACTTCTCTTTTTATTTCTAGGTATAGATAGGTAGTGTATCAATTTCTGCGCTACTAATGGTATTTTTAAACTATACACGCTTACGAGTATTATCCCGCAAAAATGAAATACTTAATGTGTTCAGCAATGGCTTTAGGTAATATTGGCAAAGCCAGACGCTTTTGAATACAGTAAGCATGATATTAATTTTTCTCTCATCTCGCTCGATTGTTAATGTTATTTTGTCGTATCTGTTACTAGCTGTCTGCGATCCAGGATGAAAAGCAGCCTAAGTACATTTCCAGGTTATGGTCTACCCATGTGCCATATTTCATCCAAATCCGTTCAGCCGTTTTAGCGTGAAAGCGTAACAAACAAACTTAACTCACTTTCGCATTTATAATATTCGTTTGGATTAGGCTAGCTCCAACATATATTTTTGATTTCAACATTCTTGTATTTGTATTTGTATTTGGAGTTCTGTAGACTAAACACAGGGTAACCATCATGAAAAAAAAAACGGGATTATCACAAAAAAAATTCAAATCCCAGCGAATACTACATAGTTTTCCAACGCATCGCTAAAAAACTGCACCCTTCACTACAGAACATAACAATTCTAATATGTAGTTCCCATACAAATTACATAATCTTGTGAATAAATTGACAACAATTGTTATACCTATCTGACATCACGGTATAAACAATAACATTGGCGTATATCTTCAGCCATCCTGAACTGGCCTTGTGATGCAGATAATCAAGTTCGTGACATGGACTAACAATTCACAAATTATAAATTGATAGCATGACTATAGTATGACGGCGGCTAATAAAAACGTAGTTCTTAGTACTTTGATGTAAATAATCCGGGCGAATTGATAATCAGTTCCGGAATCCGGATACAATAAAAAGTGTAACCGCGAATTTCTCAGTAGCAGCCCGGAGTCTGGACACAATAACAGGACAGTCAAACAACTGGACAGTAAGCCCCCGTTCCCACGGGCGTAATAAAATCGCGGCGGGATTTTATCGCGCACTGGATTTTCAACTCTCGTTGTTGAGCCGAGCGTTGAGAATCCAACTTAACAATAACAGAGTACACAGTGTGTTTTTGACGCGCTAGAATTAGCGTGTCGAAAAAACACACTGTCGGATTTTGCACTCTCGGGGCTAAGCAGAGCGTTGAAAATCCAGTGTGCGAAAAAGAAATCGCCGCGATATTTTTACGTCCGTGCGAACGTCGACTAAGGAAACTACGTACAAACGGTCGAAACGGCACACTCACACAGACGTAAGCACCGACGAGGCCCCAAGCGATAGTCGCGATGCTCTCAGTATATTTTCCTTTACTGTCCATATTTATATTGTGGTATGGATATGAGTCCGGTTGATGGCAACAGCACAGTCGTCCGACGAGAGCCCGAGCTGCTTAGTTCTGCTGGAGTTCGCCGAACTTCGTATGCAGCTCGGGCTTCGTCGGACATTCGTCGGACGACTGTATGATGTACTCGTATAGACTGTGGCAATAGGCTCGCTCACAGAGTACATATAATAATATACTGTAATATACTGAAAGGCTCGCTTGAAATGTGTATTGATACTCCTCTCACTCACCTTCCCGAACGGGCTTGATATTATTATGTTTGGTACAATTCTCCATTCATTTGGTTTTCGCAACTACATAAATTATAGTGTCGATGTCGTAGCTGCGAAATCTTCAAGTGTAGATCGCCAAGTGCATCCATGCATAATTCATGCGAATTTGCAGTACCTATAGCTGTACATAATACAATGTGTATTACGATAAAATAGTGATGAATGATTGTCATGGTCACGCCTACTTTTTGAGAGGCATGATTTTGCTACTAGTAAAAACTTAAATAGTCTCAATTAACAACAAAATGCAGAAATTTGAAAAAAAAAAAACAAAACCTTTGGTGAAAATTGGAAAGGAAAAGAAAATTCTTAGTTTTGCACATTTTCTTTCAATTTTCAACCTGGAAAAGATTAGGTTTTTTTTAAAACATTTAAACCGGGTTTAACGTTGGTATAGTTCGATTCAAACTTAATGCCGGCTCGAAAGTTAGCTGCGAGTGTAGTTAAAGCACGATTCAAACTTAAAAGAGCTAAATCTTAAACAAAACTTAATTCTTAAATGAAAAAAAAATAATCGAGCTTAAATAAATGGAGCTAAAATTATTGTCGACATGACTGTACACACGGCTACATATTTCCAGTTTATACTGACCTCTCATTGTAAGGAAATCCTATACAATCCGAGATCAGCACCCTAATTGCGTAACACATTATCAATCGGAGTTGGTTTAATTTTGACAGTTCAACAACATTCATTGCGTTATTTACGTTGTCGAGCAGACAAATTTTTCGAATATATGAAGCAATGAATTAGCAATTTGTATCAAAATGAAACCAACTCCGAGCGATGTGTGCAATTAGGGTGCAGCTTATACTGGAAATTTATAGCTTGATCTGTACCTGCACGGGCTCTCGCAGCTAACTTCCGAACCGCCATTAAGTTTGAATCGAACTGTACCTCCAATTTTTATTTAGGTACCTACTCCTGTAGGTTGATAACCTATTTAATTACCTCTTCACGTACAAGAAAACTATTTCAGATAAGTACCTATATGAACATTAAAATGCACGCAATTTCCATTTTATTACCTCCACCACATTAGATATGAGGCGGCAGCTGCAGAAAACCATAGACACAGAATAATGCCATAGATAATAAACGCATTCCACTTTATTTACTGTCACGGTCAAGGCTTACAGCGCTAAACAACAATAAAATTGTAAGTAATTACGTTGCGAAGTAAACAAGTAAACTAAGTATTTACCTAAGACTAGAGTTTTTCCTGATAATCTTAGGCTCATTCATGATAAATACTACCGGCATGTCCTCGGACCAAAAATTCGAAGACATGAGACATCTACCAACCCGAACTTTTTTTTTTAGGCCCGAGTGGTCTATTCCAGCCCTCTCCCTCTCGAGGATAGGAGGCTTGTGTCCCAGCAGTGGGAACATTATAGACTGATTATGCTTCGATTTTGGAATATCATGCGGAACTAGTATTTCAGCAGAGGTCACGTTTAAGTGAAGCCTAATTAATCAAATACTAGCGTTTTATTACATAAATGTTTATTTATGAATAATTTTATTACTATCTACATTAAATCTTGTTTTAATTTACATTAATGAACGCAAAGGCATATGTATGGTTTTGCTTAATTGAAACGAAAAAGGTCATGCTGCGAATTTTTTCATTTCTTTTTCATCTGGAGAAAGCATTTTTTGCGATGCAAACTAAAAACACTCCTCACGTTTTTTCTCTAAAACATTCCCTATTTATTCTCTGAAAATATCTATGAGTTATACAATATATAACATTAGCATAATCAGCCTATAATGTTCCCACTGCTGGGACACAGGCCTCTTCTCTTCGAGAGGGAGTGGGCTGTAATCCCACTTGACCACCACTGCTCTTTACACTAATATACAACGTGTCGTTTTGCAACCTCGTCACATTTAAGGATGTGGTATAGACCATCAAACTGAACAACTTTTTCCATGGCACCAACATCGTAATCGCGAAAAAATATTCAGCCATCCCATACATTTGCTTCGAGATGTATTGAAGTTTTCTATGAGACAGTTGAAAATTTTTTCGCAATTACGATGTTGGTCCCTTGGAGAAAGTTGTTCGGATTGATGTTCTGTATCACACACCCTGACATTTGATGAGGATACAAAACGACACGTTGTATATTACACATTATGTAACGATAAAGGTTTTGCAACAAAATTTTAATACTTAATCAATTCTCCACAAAATAGTCAGTAATTTTTTTTCAATTTCATGACAAAAAATGTCATACAATGGGCGTTTGATTATTATGTAATGATAATAAGAACACTTCGTAAATGCGTTAATAATTGCGTGAAACAATTTCCTCGCTGCGCAGGCGCAGGTCAGTGAGTAGACCTTGTTCACGTTCAATACCAAGGTCCAGAGTTCGATGATCGCCTTTCGATGTCATAACAATTAGATGTCTACAGATTTGTGTACCGTGTTGTTACATTTTTCTTTGTCATGTCATAGTGTCTGATTCAAGGCAAAGGATACGTAGGTTCATCCAGGGGCCTATTTAATGAAACGGACAGGCGACACCCCGGTGACAGCCCAGGCGTCATTCCGACAATTCGACGACTGTACAAGTTTTTTTCATTAAGCAAATTTTGTATTTTTTTTTTTAATATGTGGCATTATTATTAATGGGCCCATGGTGGCCTTTATAAATGGCATAGCTACCAAGCTACTAGCATTTGCTTCGGCAAGAGATTAGGGGTACGTGTACCCACAGGAAATACAGAACCTTACATGGGTGGTGATTCTGTAGATATCATCCCTTCCCCTTATTATGTAAAAAAAAGCATTTTATAATTGCTTTCTGAAATCACGACTGTTAAATTTTTCGTCCGCTATTTTAGGGGTGTCATGTTCGTTAAAAAACTTGATATGAATTGCACACTTGCATTCTAATAAAAAATCTGAATGTCAAGTTCACTGTGAGTTTTTTAACGATCGGTGCAAGGTCGCCAGTTTTAGCTTTGATTGGAAGATTAATTCGCTTTTATCTTTTGATTGATATTGGCAAAATTATTAATTGCTCTGTTCTAAGTTGTTCTAGAAATCATAGATTGAAGAAGCGTTAATTTCTTTATCAAGTGTCAACCATATTATATACCAACCACCACCATAACCAACCATTACTGTCTTTTTTGGTGGTGTTTTTTTTTAATGGAATCAGAAGATGCAGCGTGAATATATTCCAAAATAAGTGCAATTCATAAAATGCAAAATATGATCAAGGCTTTGACAGTCAGTCCCCATTAGTCTGAACCATCACGTTTTTGCTGTAAAAAATAATAACATAGAACTCGGCAAAAAATAGAAGTAAGTATTAGTTAGTAGTTATTAGTTAGTAGTTTCTATTTATAGGTAGGTATGCAAACACAGTGCCTACTGGTCTAATTTTTTTTAACACTGAGTACACTGAAATAGTCATTAAGAGCGTAAAATTAACGCACCGGCCGGCCTGCCTTGTTGTCATGTTTTTTTTTTGCATAGTTACTAGCGTTCAGTGCGGAAATAGGATCTTTATTAGTGTATATTGAAACATTAAAAGAGTGTTAAGTCTAGGCAGGTTTTTTGCATAGATATCTGAGACGACTTGTAAGGATTACGGAAGTTGCGGCGCGTTCACACTTCAGTGGTCCGTTAGTTGTTCGAATCATTCTTAACATAACACAATGTCAATTATGTCATAATAATAAGCATGTATTGTCATCGAGTTATTTCCGACATTTTTCTGACAGCACTGTGCTCAGTAAACAAGAGTTTCTGGTCACTCTTGGTTTGAATTACCTATTAATGTTCAAGACATTAAGTACCTATCTGACATAATTTTATTCAGGTATTTGAAAGAAAAAAACCGGCCAAGTGCGTGTCGGACCACGCACAATGAAGGGTTCCGTAGTTGGGATGAATTTATCTTAAGAACAAACTTAACATTGTAGTTGAAAAACACGTTCTCCCATACATTTCAACTGTAAATGTAAGTTTGTACTCACAATATTGATAGATTGACCATGTTATTTTAAGACCACAGACTTCTTATAGGTTTTCCTGTAATCTACAGGTAATGATCTACTTTCTGTATTTTTTTCAAAATTTTAGGCTTAGTAGTTTCGGAGATAAGGGGGGGGGGGGAATAGTCAATTTTCGTCTATTTTCTTAAATAACTTTAAAACCATTTATTTTAAAATTATAAAAAATATATATTTGAGACCCTCATAGTAAGCCCTTTCATTTGACATGCCACTTGGTGTAGTTTGCAAAACTTTGTTTTTTTATTTTCTTATTTGTCCACCAAAAGTGACCTCTATTATATTCAAACTTTATTTATTTACTTTACCCGTCCGTGTTTGGGGCACAGAAATTCATAAGTGTACCAAATTTCAATTTAATCGGTCCATTAGATTCGGAGCAAATTGGCTGTGACAGACGGACAGACAGACAGACGGACAGACAGACACACGAGTGATCCTATAAGGGTTCCGTTTTTTCCTTTTGAGGTACGGAACCCTAAAAATCGTGAAAGTAAATACTATTTAGATACCAAGGCGAGCATGAACAATTTCCTCAGTCACAGCCAGATATTGTGTAGTTTGCAGCTAGTATCTAAACAGATTCAGCACTACACTACATTGCACTACTGTACTTTTACAGCTATCATCGTTTTACTTGTTGTACTTAGGGCCTATTTCAATAAATTAAAAAATGAAACAGAATTTGCATGAAATTATCTGCCAAGTAAGTAATTATTAGGAACTTAATCGTAGGTGAAACAGGCCCTTGGTCTTGTGGTATTGTTCCGAAATAAACTTTTTATTATTTTATTCTTTATTTCACTTTCAAACATATCATTTACATTTTTAAATATTTTTTATAAAAACATAAAATAAAAAAACATTTAAAGATAGCTCACCGGTATCGGGAACGGTCCAAGCTATCGATGGTCAGGGCTCTAGAGAGAGGAACCTCCTCTCTATGCATGTCGTGTCCAGACATTATTTATTATTGTTATTATTTATTTTTTCCGAATGTGAAAAATTTCATCAGTTTCAACAAAATTCCCAATTTTTATTTAATTATGTCCCGTTCACGCGGAAATGCATAAAACTAAATCAAGTCGTTTTAATTACATTTTGAGTTCGCAAGGATTTTATTTTAATATGCACAAAATTAAAAATTCATATCTAGAAACTTATCTATTTTCAAGTGCAGTCCACAATTGAATACTTTCCCGTTTCCCACGGCTTGAAAATAAACGGTTGGAAACAATGATTTAACTAACTTAGATGATTAAACTTAATTTAGGTAAAAAATTATGATTGTTTTAGTCTTGGCTGAACAGCTATTTCGCGTTTAACACCTAAAATTCCAACATAAATATTATTTTTTTAGTTTAAGTTTCGAGAAACCAGTCTCTTTAATAGCAAAACAGTGCGATAATCGAATAATAATGACTCAATCATTCAAATGATAAATAATGATTATTATGTCACAGGAACTGAAACCTGTTTCATATATCTTGAAGAATAAAATAGAATTATAATTTATTCACTTGTTCTAATTTTAGCCATAGTCGATTATTTATATCTACAGCATCCATCTTGCTTATTTTTTAATGTGACGTTTAAAAGTGATTTCGATATCCTATTTACAGAATAAACAATTTAATTTCACATAATTATAAATTACAGTCGCTTTCCGTGTCTACTTGTGTGACCGCGTTGCACTTCTAAACTACACAACAGATTTTGATGTCGTATTCACCATTATTTGAAGAATTTATTCTGAAAGGTTAAACTTACATGTAATAAAGAAATCAGGGTGTTTTGTCAAGCCATAAAAACCGTGCGAAGCGGGGGCAGGTCACTAGTTTAATTATAGAATCACTCTGTATTACAAACATTAACTAAAAACAATAATCTCAACTTTACAAAAAAAAAAAAATGTCACGATAATGTCAAAAAGTTTACCACCCCTGCCGTAAATGCAAAATTAAGGCATTTCCATACTTACGAGCCGACAAAGCGTGCGCGTACTGTCGCGTACAGTCGAGTAAAACCTTGACATAGAATTGCTATGGCATGGCAATGACCGCTTCTTATTAGATGTTCCACTTTGTTACCGAAATAATCGTCTATCGGATGTCGGAGCGTGTTACAAATTGCGTTTATGCACTTGCTTTATTAGAGCAGATATTGTGGCTCAGTTTATTGATCTTATAACATGAACGTTGTTTATTTGACAGGGTTCCCCTTGTATAGTTTCTAAGTCCGTACGCAAAATAAATGGACGTGTTGCAGACACCAGCCCGTTATGCAATACAATACAATAAAGTAATTAAGTAAGTAAGTGTTTGGGATTATCTCGAAAACGGCTAGACCAATTTTTTTGTTTATTTTACTGGCCTCTTACCTTAGCAACTTTTGTAACGAATTTGAAGAATAATCGCATCCTCCTTTTTGATGACGGTCCAAAACAATTATGATTAACTCGCTTTCGAACGCGGCTTCTCCCGCGTGGATGTCGGAAAATATCCCACGGGAACGTACTACCGGGAAATGCTTCCTAATTCCTTGTCTATATTATAAAGGGAATCTCTGTTGCAAAATTTCAGCTTTCTAGGTTTAAGAGTTTGGGCTGGGCGTTGTTGAGTCAGTCAGGACTTCTCTTTTTATCAGAATATTTTTTTAAGCAGTGCGCAAATTTTCACAAGGGTGTTCTAACCATGAATATGAACAACTTTCATTAAGGGACTAACTTTGAAATCGCGAAAAATAATCAGCTGTTCAGTACTTACATTTTTCTACACTAAACTCGTCAAAATGTAGAGAGCAGCAGATTTTTTTTTGCGATTTCAGGTTTGGTTCCATAGTAAATGTTGTTCATATTCAGGTATAGAACGCCCTGTGAAAATTTGCGCACTGCTTAAAAACTTATCCTGTATTTATATAAATTAATTTAAATTATGGGAGTTTGTCCTTTTGTCCTAATTCCTCACGTAAATTACAATATTATTATGATTAATTTATGCAATTATTATGCCTATTAGAATAAAATAGAATAGAATATCTTTATTTTGCATAAAATATGATACATAAAAGATCTTAAATATAAATAGATCCACATATTTTGCTTACTTCTTTCAGCGTGCAGGAACACCTTAAAATTAAATTATTTGAAGTTAATTTTAAACAATGAAGAATACAGACTACCTATTAACTTTTTAAGACAATCCTAGTTGTATTACTTCCGTGTGTGTGCTAAATATAATTAAATAATATAATATACATTTTATTATCCAGGTTGTGTCCAAATAAGAACAAAATGTTCAATGCACAAAACTAATTTAATTAAAAACATGAATAATAATAACTTAAAATTAAACATTCAAGTTTAACTAACTAGATAAGTATTAATAAATTCATTTATTCAATACGTTTACGTTTATTACTTTAAATGATGTAGGTAATTATATTTGCTTAGTTCATAACTTCTTTATTGAATAAATATTGTAAATTCCCGCCTATTCTATATTATTTGTTTTTACTTTTTTAATTAAGAAAAGAAAACCTCCCTAAACAGTGGTACTCCATTTTTTTTATTGATTTATTTATCCACTTAGGAAACATTATAAAAACTTTTTTTACAAAAAAATACAACCGACTTCCAAAAACAACTACAAAGTGAAAAATAACTTTAATTTCGGAAGTCGGTGTCTAGTTAAATGTATTTTCGTTTTTTGCCACCGACTTCCGAAATTAAAGTTATTTTTCACTTTGTAGTTGTTTTTGGAAGTCGGTTGTATTTTTTTGTAAAAAAAGTTTTTATTTTTCACTTTTTAGTTGTGGAACCTACCCCACACAAATTCTAATACCACTACCTGCAAAACAACCTAGAACATCATCCATATAAAAGTGGGGAAAAAATACGTATTATTGAAGCTAACTCAAAAACTACCAAAGCAAAGTTAATCAATTTTATATGGGACCAACTGTGATGTATACCCTCTCGAATAAAACAAAAACAATCCAAATCAGTCCAGCCATCTTCGAGTAATCGGGGAACATACATAAAAAAAAATTAAAAAAAAAAAAAAGGTTCCGACGAATTGATAACCTCCTCCTTTTTGAAGTCGGTTAAAAAAATATATATTTTTAGTCTCAGTCAGGATAGCTGCAAAAAAATAGGCGTTGCTCCTGATATTATGTTATTACCAAGCCTCTTACTCGTACAATGTCTAATACAGGGACAAAAGGAATGATGCCTACACGCAAGGTACACGCTCTAACTAGAATAAAAACCTCGAAAACATGTGACATCTATCAACCCGCACTGGCCTGCCTGCCTGGGTGGATTACGGCCCACTCCCTCTCACTGAGAGGAGGCCTGTGTCAAAGCAGTGGGAATATTATAGGCTGATTATGATTATGCTTATGCCTATTCTAGATTTTTATAACACTGCATTTTAAAAATACTGCACGTTCTTTAATGACAAGCCAATCTTTAATGCAATTAAACAACTTCGTAGTATTCGTTTTTTATCACACTCACACACAAACAGCTAAAGATTTTCCTGATTGTTTTATGCGATACGGAAGTGGCGATCTATTATACATTGTTATTATATGCAGCTAACATTATAACCAGTCTATACTTAGTACGGAGTTTGTATAGAAGTTGTGCACTGGTTTCCGGTACATATTACTGCCGCATGTCTGGTAGGTCGTGACCATTGGTCTAACTAAGCAAAAACTTCCGCGACACAGCAAAGGAGTTGATATGTATACGGCATGTATCAGATAGATGTGGTCATGTTTAAGGGTGTGGTACAGACCATCAAACTGAACAACTTTCTCCATGGGACCAACATCGTAATCAAAAAATAGTCAGCCGTCCCATACATTTGGGTCGACTAAGTATTTTAAGTTTTGTATGGGACAGCTGATATTTTTTTCGTGATGCATGATGTAGCTGATCCTATAAAAATATCTAAAAAGGAACTTAAATGATAATCCATAAAATCGCAATTAAAATACTTTATTGATTAAGCATTTACAATTCATTAATGTCGAAACTGATTTGTTAGCGATAAAATATGAGTTGTTCGCATGCACAATAATGCGATAGGTCGAGACTTGTAATAGAAGCATTTTAAAGTTGAGGTAATTATAATTATTTAGTTAATTCTAATGCAAAGTGTGAAAAAAATGTTGTCGAACACAAAGTGTGTATGACGGTGAATTATTGATAGACTTTGAAAACTTTGACATTTTGTTATTGTCCAAGGTTCGTAGCAAATGATAATCCGCTGTGATGTCATAATCATCGAGCTGAAAAATTTATTGGAAATAGGATTAAGTTAGCATTTCGTCATAAAACCTACTTCACGACCCTTCTCTTGGTCATTCCTTTTTCCGACAACATTTTACCCATGTGTATTTTAAGAAACAACTATGTAGCTGACCTGTCAAACGTTGTCCTGTCAAAATTTCAACTTCGGTTTTTCGGCTGTTCCTTTGAACGGTGGATAACGGTGATTAAAATTATTACACTATGTTTAAAGATATCGATTATATTATCGAAGGGGTAGGTAGATATTCTCTTGTACAGCCGACAACAAAACTCAATTAACACCGTTACTTTACAAATAATTTAAATCGACTCAAAATATATAAAGTTCTTCATTCTTTACTGCTTACAGCATTTCATGTCTCATTGTGTTAATTTGTTTTTACATAAAAAAAATGAAATGTTTGCCTTCTACTACCTAGCTTTTGCCAGCGGCTTCGCCCGAGTGGATGTCGGAAATTATCCCATAAGAACGTAATACCGGGATATAAAGTATCCTATGTGATAATCCTCGTTATAAACTATCTGTATGCCAAATTTCATCTAAATCCATTCAGGCCGTTTTTGCGTGATTAAGTAACAATCATCCAAACATACATACTTTCACTTTTATAGTATTACTAGCTGTTGCCCGCGACTTCGTCTACGATCCAGGATAAAAGTAGCCTATGTCCTTCTTCAGGTCATGGCCTACCCATGTGTAAAATTTCCTCATAATACGTTCAGCCGTTTTAGCATGAAAGCATAACAAACAAACAAACTTACTTTCGCATTCATATTAGTAGTTAGATTAGATTAGAGGGGCTTGTGGCTAAGTACTATCAGCCGCACGGGTCGATCGATCAGGTTAAGCTGCGCTTGCCGCGGTTAGTCCGTGGATAGGTGACCATCTTTACGTACCAAGACCCCTCCGTGCCTCGAAAAGCATGTTAAGCCGTTGGTCCCGGCTGTCATTCTTGGATCTTTGACAGTCGTTACGGGTCGTCAGGAGCCCGAAACTCTGACAACCAGTCTTACCAAGGGCTATCGTATTACCCAGTACTGAGTTGTGGAGGTCAGATACTACTGCCTATCTGATCTTCATGTAAAATACTGGTATTCAGCTGCATCTGGTTAGACTGGAAGTCGACCCCAACGTAGTTGGGAAAAGGCTAGGCAGATGAGTTAGATTAGATTAGATAGATAATATGTGACAGTCTACACGCAAAGAACCTTATAACCGGTATGGAGTTCTGCACATTCTCATATCCATTATAAAAAAATATTACTTAACCTCCTAACATGTGTAGTTACGGAGATATTAATTTTTAAAAATATTAATCTAAATTTTGCACTTACCTACCTTTACATAAATTTTCTACTAAACTTTAAGACTACGTTTTGGGCTTCCAAGCTTCTACGGAACAAAAAATAAAAATGTAGGTACAAACAAACAAACAAACAAACGTTCTAGTATATGAAAAAGGAAAAAAAAAACAAATTTTTGCACGTTTTCACAAAACATTAAAATATCTTCGAAACAAAAACGGCCATAAGGTACCTTTTGTCGTAGACTGTCACATATATATAAATTAATATTATTTAGTAGGATTATTAAAATAGTTGATAGCTGTACTAAGTAGTAAGTACTACGACTAGTTTATTAGGCAGACTAGGCACAGTTTACCTTAAATAACCATTAATAAACTGCTCCAGTTTTATTAACAACTATTAAGCTACAAATTGTTACTAAGTGCAACCAGTAATTACCTACTACGAAGCTCTAATTATAGTTATTTCATTCTATTGTCCTACATACTACCGGTTAAACGGAAAATAACTATGATTTCTAGCTATTATTATGCTGTAAGTTATCTGCATAAAATAAATATTATTTATCTATAAAACCGCACCTAACCCTGTTGATTATGTAGTTCTTTGTTCATATTATAACAGGTAGGTCTAGCTAGGAATACTCTTTATATCAAGATGTTTGGTTTATTCCCGTTGTCCCCGTATGCCATATCCCCTTCACGGGGACAGCGGGACGTGATTAAATGTATTTCCCGCTGTCCCCATAACGTACATTCGGCTAACGGGGACAACGGGAAGCAAACTTTTCACGAGTCGTTGTCCTCTAACTAACTAGTTCGGTTCTTGATAGCCTGTTAAAAATAATCTCTTTTTTTTCCACATTTTTTTTTTCTGTAAAATCTAGTCGTTTCTGGCACTCGCCGGCCGCTGCCGCGGAACCGCTCGCTTCGCTCGCTCGGCTCGTGCGTAAAAGGTCACAGTTTTAACCTAACCTAACCTATATATTTTTTGTCATAACAAATCATTTGACCAAAAAGACCAAATGTTTATTGTCTAAAGATTGTTTGCTGTAATAAATCATTTGATTAAATATCAGATAAAAAACTTTGTGTGATAGGTAAAAGATGCCGATCACACATAATAAATACTACACAAAAAAGAAAAAAACGGGGACTGTGGGCAATAATTTTTACTTATTTTAATAATAATAATAAATTTTTATTAACAAATGTGGGTACAACTCATCTATCCTAAACAAAAACACAATGTGCAGTTTTATTATTTTATTCAACTATATTAACGGGGACAGTGTACGGGGACAACGGGAAGTATTTTAAAATATTTAATTGAAGTACCGCTGTCTCCGTAGGACGGGGACACTGCGTACGGGGACAACGGGAACTACCGAGATTTTTTCCGTGTCTCATCCGTGATCTTCATGGGTGCATGGGTCCTCACAAAACGTTTTAATGTATAAAATTTCGGGCCAAAGCCCGAATCTAGAATCTACAGTGACGACTCCTGTAACTTTACAGGAGTTGCAAAGGTTAGAAATAGTACACACGGCTACAGATCAAGCTATTCATTTCCAGTATACGCTGATCTCGCATTGTATAGTATTTCCTTACAATGACAGGTCAGTGTAAACTGGAAATTTATAGCTTGATGTGTGTACGTCGGGTATGTTTTCACGGAAAATTACACTTTTTCCATGCTTTCTCTCCATTTAGGGGGCACAGGACATTTCAGTCCATCTAGGTACACAGTCGCATCCAAAACATGTTCGTGGTTCGTTAGGGTTTATATTTTTGTCTGCCATAGCACAATATAATCTGCTTTGCCGACTAAACATTATTTATTGCGCGTGCGCGTATTGCCAATACCGCAGAATGACATTCAGCCATCTTCTTTACATGTCAGACGGAGTTAAAAATATGACGCTGACAACACTTGACTGACAATTTAATTTTAAAAAGGGTTTTACATTTTATAAAATGGCCAGGCAATTAAAAATGTTTTAGGTTGATGTCAACTCAACATTGGTCCAAGGTCTGGCAGTGACGGAAAGGGTTTAGGTATTACGAGTCCCGACTTGATAAAGGAAAGAATGTGAAAACTGACGAAGATATAAAAGACTTGACTGTACACACGGGTACATATGAAGCAAAATATGTCCAGTATAAACTGATCTCACATTGTATAAGATTTCCGTACAATGAGAGGTCAGCTTTTACTGGAAATGTATAGCTAGACCTGACCAATCAGGCAAGTAGCAGCCCTATCGGTAAGTATATTACCAAGTATATGAAGTATATGACTGGTAGGGGAGCGGCACATGCAAAACTGAAATCAATCAATCAATTATTGAGTTATTAGTTATTACCCTACATTGATCTTGTTTCATGATCGGATACATCTGTCTGCGCGACGAACGGCATCCGCTCACGAAATGTTAATTGCTCATAATACTTTAATTACGCACTACCTACAAGGGCGTTCAAGATAGATTTTGGTTTTCTAGTTTTTGTTTTGAATATAGTTTTTGACCCCTGAGTAATTTGTTTCGCCATTTCTTCTCAGGAGTCGTCAGATAGGAAATGTCGACTCCATCTAGCTCAGGGATTCCCAAAGTGGTCGATATCGACCCCTCGGGGTCGATATCGGTTTCCTAGGGGTCGACATAAACGAAAACTGATTGTGGGGGTCGAGGAGGTCTAAAAATCGACCCCTATTAAATTAACACATGTTCTTATTTAAAACTTTCAAGATAGGTAGGTAGGTACTGTATTGTTTTCTAGCTCATCATTTTTTTTTAAATGACTTGTAAAAGTGATTCCGATATCCTACATATTCTTTTTTTTAGTTATCCGTCTGTCTGTCTGTCGGTCAGTCTGTCAAGATCCTTTTTCTCAGGAACGCGTGGAGGTATCAAGTTGAAATTAATATCAAATGTAGGTCTATGGTCCGTTGGAGCTCTAAAAAAATCAAGCTTCTAAGTCAACGTAATAAAAATATACGGCCATTTATGCGACATATTTTGATAATCGTAAATAAATCAAAACCTAATGAGGGTACTTTCCTTTGACCTAGAATCATGAAATTTGACAAGAAGCAAGGTCTCACAGCGCAAGTAAAGGAAAAACTATACACATATATATATTTTAGGTAGGTACATTTTCTCTAACATAAATGTACCGAAGTAAAAATTTTCACTCCGGTACATTTATTGAGAAACTGTACCTATCTAAAATTATATTTATAGTTCAGAATCATGCCGTGCACATCTATCAACAATTCGGCCAAAAACATTTTACTTTTGTGTAAAAAAAATAGGTAATGATTTGACTACCCATTTGTAACAGTTAAACGATGTCCGAATCACCGAATAAATTCAAAAATGGAACAGAATTGGTTTAATATTGGTGCCGATTCTGTTGTGCACAAACTAAACTTAATTTAGGCTATTGCTAACTTTTTCTCTCTATTATGACAAGAAAGGGACGGAAGTAAATTAGAGCTGTCAAATTAGTTAGAACTAATTTTGCCATAGACATTTAGACGACACGTAAACACATGTCGACTAAAAAACACGGTGAAGCGTAAGGCGTGAACTAGTTTGACATCTCCAACTTAGTTCATAGCTATAGCCGTCCTTTTCTCGCGCTGCCTGTTAGTAAAAGATAGCGATTCTCTAATTTTAGTTTAGTGCGTTCACAAGAGAATCGGCACCAATATCTGCCAAATAAGTTAATAGAAACTTAATCCTACGATTGATTGTGAATAGTTATTATATTATTACTCATTAATTAGCGTTGGCCTCGCAAATGTAAATAGTGCAGGTGTTATTGCACAGCGAGCACGGCAAGAAGTGAGGCATCGTTTGATGTGGCTTCATTCGCACAAATATTCTAAGAGTTCCATAAATGCATTTCAAAGTTACACCATTTATGTTAAAATGTACTTTATGTAGTTACATTAATAACACGTAACAATGCGTCTAGAGTCACTAATCGTGACAGCGGTCGGTATTACCCATTAATTCACATTCAATTGCATTTAAATCAATCCGGTACCGGTTGTAAGTACTTATGTAGATACACAGTTTGCTAATAGTACACGCTAATGGTGTAGAGGTGTACACACACAATTAAATCCATTGGAAAAAACATTTAGGTACCATTAACACTTATTTTTAGTCCATCAAAGTAAGATTAAACTTATTAAGCTCAATTCAGCTTTTGTATGTGTATAGCAAGAAACAGTTTTGTATGGAGATGCATACGCAGCCGTTCAGATGTGGAAAGCTGAAGTGTATAGTTAGTCCCTAACTCTGCTAGCAAATTAACGTTATAACTACTGACTGCATAGTCCTGGCATGTCACTGCCCCCACAACAAAATAGGCCCTCCTCCATAATAATATCATCATCATAATCTGCCCAGCTACAAATATGTTGAGGTCAATTTCCAGTCTAACCGGGTGCAGCTGAAATACCAGTATTTTTCCGTCCCCATTATTATGAACTAGCTTCTGCTCGCGAATACGTCCGCCTGAAATATCTACCCACCTCGTCACATCGCATCGCCTGCCCACACTATTACTAACTTCGTTTATGCCTGACTTTTTTTCCTTTTTTCTCGGCTCCTAAAGGTCCTAGCGTGATGTTGAATAGCCTAAAGCCTTCCTCAAAAATTGAGATCAATCTGCCTAGCCTTTTCCCAACTATGTTGGGGTCGGCTTCCAGTCTAACCGGATGCAGCTGAATACCAGTATTTTACATGGAGCGACTGCCTATCTGACCTCCACAACCCATTAACTGGGTAATACGATACCCCTTGGTAAGACTGATTGTCAGACTTTCGGGCTTCTGACGACCCGTAACGACTGTCAAAGATCCACGAATGACAGCCGGGACCAACGGCTTAACGTGCTTTCCGAGGCACGGAGGAGCCTCGATATGTAAAGATGGTCACCCATCCACGGACCAACCCCGGCAAGCGTAGCTTAACCTGATGGATCGACCCGTGCGGCTGTTATTACTTAGCCACGAGCTCCTTCCTCAAAAATTGAGATATCAAATACAAAAATATTTTTTCAAAACCGACTGGTACTTCCAGAGATTAGCACGTTCAAACATACAAACAAAAAAACAAATCTTCAACTTTAATTATAGTATATTATATAGATTTCTGAAACTTTCACACAAATCTTTTTGATCTAGAATATGGTGTAATTATTTTTTGTTTTGTCGTCGCGATTAAAGACTTTGAAATAAATTACAATAAAATTATGACATCATCATAATCAGCAACAAACCATAATGAAAAGGCTAAGCGCTACGAGCTCGTAGCACAACACACTTACGGTCCGGCCACGACATTGCGCGAATTGCGGCGCGGCAAGCGTTTTATCTGTTTATTGCGCGGTCGAGACGCGCAACGCACTGTGGCTAGTTCGGATCACACGCAATGAATTAGGAAAACCGCTGCTGCTGCCCCCGCCGCGCAATGTCGTGGCCGGGCCGTTAGTGTGGAAAAGTAGTTGGAAAAGCGTAGCGTAGCGAATGTAGGTACGCACGGCTACAGATCAAGCTATACATTTCCAGTAAAAGCTGATCTCGCATTGTATAGGATTTCCTTCCAATGAGAGGTCAGTGTAAACTGGAAAAGTATAGCTTGATATGTAGCCTTGTGTACCATCGACAAACGCCAGGCCTTTCCAATTTCAAAACAATTTTGCTTGCAAGCTGCAACAAAAATGACCGTACAGGATAGGGCGGTATAGGGGCAGGTCGAATCAGTGTATATGTTACCGGCCAAACCCGATTTCAGACCGAACTAGATTGTCCTAGACCAACAAGTTTGTCTACGCGTGATAAGTCGCAGCCAACTAGCTTAATTAGCGGTTTAGTAAACAGCCTAGCCTTTGGAAGTAGCGCTCGCTCGGCTCGCTAACCTTTTTTTTTTTTTTTTTGACGCTGAGAAATGCTTTATGCATCCCCGCTCGTGGGGGACGAGACGGGGTATGTGGGACTCCTGTCGGAATGACAGTATACCCACTAAAACTCAGCAGTGTTCCCACATCGCCGTGATGGGAGGGCCATGGGAAACCGGCACAGCCTTTACGTCCACAACCCTCCCGGCGCATGCCCGCCTGGCTGGCGGGCCCCGCGTGCCCCCCCGGATGGGGGGCTACGGGAATGACCGGGAACACCTGGCCATTCCCGTCCGACACTGGTGGGGGCCTGTGCAATACAGGCAAGGATGCCCCCATACCCGTTGCCTGCTGGCCCCCACCTGGGAGGAGTCGTCTGCTCCGACCCCTCCTCCGCCTTCGGAGCGGCGCCGCGTGAGGGTTGTCCTCCCGCGCGCGCTCCGCCGCCATTTCGGCCGCAGAGGATAGGGAGAGCGGCCGACGTCATACCGACACTCCTCTTCCCCTGCGGCCCCACCGCGTCCGCCATCAAACGGTGGCGGCCCCGTCAAGGCCGCGGAAGGTAGGGAGAGCGGCGCACCGCAATACCGGCACTCCTCTCCCGCCGCGGCCTCCAATCCTCAGCCGCGATGCCTCCCATAAGACACCGCGGCCCGCCTCAGTTGCGGTGTCGCCCATACGGCCACCGCAACCTACCCGCTGGCCGCTACGTCGTCGGCTTATCGGCAAAAGCCCTGACGAGCGGCCCCCGCTCGGGTTCCTCTTCGCTTCACCGTGGGTGACCAAGCCACGGCTACTGAGCCCCCCCGCCTCGACAATGCGGGAACCCTTCGGGGGGGACAGAATAGACCGGCCTAACCTAACCTTTTTTTTTTTTTTAACTTTGGCCCATAGTACATACAAATATAACATAACATAACATCACGTCTACGCCTGAATTCTCCAACGGGTTAGGCAGAGGTGCACCTATATACCCTTATTTTAACCCAATGTATCGCCGTAATCTTTTGATTACGTGAAAAAGAAATAAATACGTGTCCAATATTTTTTTTAATAAACAAAATGAAGAACAAAAAAAAATTTATAGTCATCTTCTCTATTGTTGTGACGGCCTTTGTGGCCGAAGCTTAGTTCAGCTGCACAAAGGTTTAACATAATTTTATTGCATTTAACCAAGCCGACAAAGCCGGATACGACACAGTATGCAAAGGGCTGCAGTAATACCTAATGCCCAAATACACTTGCTCAACATTATACAGGATGAAATTGAATTCATGGGCATCCTCTTAAGGGATTATACTCATCATTATGAGCTCGTGGCTAAGTAATAAAAGCCACACGGTTCGATCCATCAGGTTAAGCTACGCTTGCCGGGGTTGGTCAGTGGATGGGTGACCATCTTTACATACCGAGACTCCTCCGTGCCTCGGAAAGCACGTTAAGCCGTTGGTCCCAGCTGTCATTCGTGGATCTTATAGACAGTCGTTACGATCGTCAGAAGCCCGAAAGTCTGACAACTAGTCTTACCAAGGGGTATTGTATTATCCAGTTACTGGGTTGTGGAGGTCAGATAGGCAGTCGCTCCATGTAAAATACTGGTATTCAGCTGCATCCGGTTAGACTGGAAGCCGACCCCAACATAGTTGAGAAAAGAAAACAATTTTTGCTATGGGACCAAACCTGAAATCGCGTAAAAAAATTAGCAGTTCCCTACATTTATGTTCGCATAACTCGTCAAAATGTAGGGAACAGCAGATTTTTTTTTCGCGATTTCTGGTTTGGTCCCATAGTAAAAGTGGTTTTTAATGTTGAGTACTTACTGCCGTGAATTCAATTTTACCCTGTACAGCATTGTAATAGGCGCGCCCTATTACATAGGACGAGGGTTGAAGGCTCCCGCAGAGAGGCGTAATGTGACTTTAGTAGAACAATTTTTGTATTCATAGTTATTATCATGAAATAATTGTAAACCTTGAATAAATTAAATTGAATTTCTGTGAAAATTTCATGGAAATGGTTCTACCAGAATCGCGTCATGCCTGTCTGTGGGAGCCTTTACTTATCTGACCAAACGTGGGTGTAAATGTTTCAGATTTTCCAAACTGGTCCATCTCAATGAGTTATATAATGTTTATTTTATAGTTATCCTGTAAACAAATAGACATTGATTGTCGCCTACTCTGGAGCCGCACGCAAGTTTAAAACGCATAAAGTTTAATGGTTAAATTTACTGCGTTACACCATGCACTCAATTAAATTGTAATTTTTCTTGCAAAACATGATATAACTAAGTATGCCTTTGCGTTGCTGATGCAGTTTAAATGATTATACGGAATGACTTCTTTTACCGTCTTGAAAAAAATAGGGCCTATAATAGGGCCTGTGGCATACCTAGTTTTTTTTTTGGTTTTTTAATAGCCTAGACAGAAATTTATCTAAGTATCAATAAATACTACAAATTCAAAGTAAACTTTTCATACTAGAACAATGAAAACAGAAATTTTGAAAAAAATAATGAATCGTTAAAAAATATCGAAATTCAAATCATATGCACCCTGCATATGATTTGAATTTCGATATTTTTTTAATTTATTGAAAAAAAAAACTAGGTATGCCATAGACTTCTACCTATTCTTCTTCTTCTTATTCTTCTTTTCTGTCTATTTTTTTGAAAACGGTAAAAAAGTCATTCAGTATATACTCGTATATCTCATATGCGCTCTCAGATATAAAATCTTATGTGATATCTATCTATTAGATAACCGCAGCTCTTAGTCGACGTTCGCACGGACGTAAAAATATCGCGGCGATTTTATTTCGCGCACCGGATTTTCAACGCTCTGCTTAGCGCCGAGAGTTGAAAATCCAACAGTGTGTTTTTCCGACGCGCTAGAATGCGCTCTGTTGTTATTAAATTGGATTCTTAACGCTCGGCTCAACAACGAGAGTGGAAAATCCATTGCGCGATAAAATCCTGCCGCGATATTTTTACGTCCGTGCGAACGTCGCCTTAGGAAGAATGCAAAACACATGCTCTTTGTTTTGAGGTATCCCATTTCATTCAACTTCAATCCCCTTCAAAGTTTGCCGAAATTTTGACGTTCTTCGTGAGAAGTAAAGAGATCATCTTAATTATGCAAATACAGGGTTAAATCAAATTAGCTAGCGAAACTCCGCAGACGTGATGGGTACCGAATTATCGATATTTATACAAGGTGAAATGAAAAAGAAGTTAATATGATGACTTTTTTTTGGGTCATCAACCGCAGGAAGTGTAGTCACTTGAAATATTAGCTTAAAAAAATAGTTTTTTGTGTATTCTTATAACTAAACAAAAAAAAGGATATTTTTAACTTAAAAAAATCATTAAATCCTTTTTACTTTTATTTTGTCGTGTTTATACTCGTACACATCACGTCTGTGGAATTTTTCCATCTTATTCAATTTGACCCTGTCTATTCCAGTTCGAAATATTTATAATATCTCCATCATCTTAAAAAGTGTATCCAGTTGATGATGAGATAAAATCCAACGTTTTAGAAGCCTGAGACTCTTGGAATTCCCTCAAATAATGGAATATAGGTACGGGCTATTCTATTAACCCCGCTTCCCTGTGGTAGCATTACATCGCAGACTTAGTACAGTTTTGGTCTCCTAGAAAAGCGAATCCGTCATATTATAACGACCGTCATAAAATCTATCATTTTCCCGGTGTATTCCCGTTCGTCCCACTGCCGCGTCGTCCCACTGAGATGGAACGAACGGGAATTTAAAAAGTAATATTCAATTATTCACGAGTAGTGTTAGATTTGGAGAATAAATAACTATGTTAAATTAGATAACTTTCTTAATAACTTAACACGTGAACATTTTAAATTATGTTTTATTACATAGTGTAATTAATTTGTAAAGTTATGTCTAACGCGGATACAAAACTGAAAATTACGCGAAAACTATCAAGCGTATTTTAAAGATAATTTTATTATTTACCTTGATATAATAACTTTTTTGTTTTATGTATATTAGTAATGCGTCTATTGTATATGTTCCATCTCAGTGGGACGACGGGCAGGACGAACGGGAATACACCATTTTCCTCAGTGTATTTGACATTAAGATCTCAAATAATGCTTTGTATTCGGACAGCCTTTATCATGTGACCGTTCACCGTTCACCGCTTTCGTAGGAAACAAAAGCTTATTTACAGGTAGTATAGAATTAGGTCAATCTAATGGAATTTAGTATCTGATCAGGCAATTAAACCCTACACAGTTATCTTGGGCTAATAATAATAAAAAGTAATTTTAAAAACTAATACCCGACTACTGAAAAATCACGCTCACCGCGGCCGGTCTGTAACCCATTAATTTAATATTATTTACCTCCACTTTTACATATTTTTAACAATTTAAACATATTTATTTACTTATACAATATGACAATTATACATATTTGTAATGTGCTCGTCAAGACCTTCCTTTTGATACTAAACATGTCATTATTATCTCAATTTATTTTTTTTCATGGTTAGAAATTTACGTATAAAGTCCGCCATTTTAAATTTAAAATGAAATATTATTACGAATCTATTGATATCTCATTCATTAAAATCGGTTAAGTAATTTAGGCGCTACGGTGGAACACACGTAAATACATACTAATATAAATACATACTTACATACATTTAATCATTACCATTTCTTTTGGCTTTGCCATAGTCTGGTAAAAAGGACTTCAAACAACACAATAACAAGACATTATTTACAAACAAGCAAACAAAGCAATGAATTTGTAGATCGTAATAAATAATTACTTACTTATATCAACCAGTACAACTACAACGTGGTTGTCGCATGGCAAGGCTATCGCAACAAAACGACATTTATGCGATTTATCCATTTAGATCTAGACTCCACACCTTGACATTCCTTGGTGTGCCTCCAGCTTTATAACACAATATTATAAA
This sequence comes from Cosmia pyralina, assembly GCA_946251885.1. NCBI lineage: Eukaryota > Metazoa > Arthropoda > Insecta > Lepidoptera > Noctuidae > Cosmia > Cosmia pyralina. The sequence goes on from OX276355.1 coordinate 17,524,481, forward strand.
CAATGCAATTGTTATTTAGGAATGTTAAATTCAATATCTTTAACGAAAAGGTGTCCATACAGGCTTGATTAGTCACTAAAAATCTGTCGAGCCTTTTCCCAACTATGTTGGGGTCGGCTTGCAATCTAACCGGATGCAGCTGAATACCAGTATTTTACATGGAGCGACTATCTGACCTCAACAATCCAGTTACTGCGTAATGCGATATCCCTTGGTAAAACTGGTTGTCAGACTTTCGGGCTTCTGACGACCCGTAACGACTGTCAAAGATCCACGAATGACAGCCGGGACCAACGGCTTCGTTAAGCCGTTGGCCGTTGGTCGTTAAGCTTTCCGAGGCACGGAAGAGTCTCGGTATGTAAAGATGGTCACCGATCCAAAAAGGTGTTAAAGATGGTTTGTGGGCAATTCAGTTTTTCATTCAGTAGGATCAGACATGTTTTTTAGATCAGAGAGTGCAGACTTTTATCTCGAAAAATACACGATTCCTATGGGATCGACCACGAAAGTGAAGCCGCGGGTAGAAGCTAAGTTGTTATAATTTAACTTTTTTGTACTACTGATTCAGTAGTACCTATACAACGTGTCGTTTTGCATCCTCGTCAAATTTCAGGGTGTGGTACAGAACATCAAACCGAATAACTTTCTCCATGGGACCAACATTGAATTCGCGAAAAAAATTTTCAACTGTTCCATAGAAATACTCGACGCAAATGACGGCTGATTATTTTTTCGCGATTACGATGTTGGTGCCACGGAGAAAGTTGTTCGGTTTGATGGTCTATACCACACCCTTAAATTTGACGAGGATGCAAAACGACACGTTGTATAGAAACTCATAAACATAACATCACGCCTTGTTTCCCCAAAGGGTTGGGCAGATGTGTACCTATAGTAGGAGGTGTGTAGAAATTATAAATAGCTTGGTATCATACCAATATCATCCCCCACTTTATTTATAAACTAGCGACCCGGCCCTGCCTCGCACGTTTTTTACGACTTGATAAAACATTAAGGTTTCTATGTTATATAGCTCGTGGCTAAGTAATAACAGCCGCACGGGTCGATCCTTCAGGTTAAGCTACGCTTGCCGAGGTCGGTCCGTGGATGGGTGACCATCTTTACATACCGAGACTCCTCCGTGCCTCGGAAAGCACGTTAAGCTGTTGGTCCCGGCTGTCATTCGCGGTTCTTTGACAGTCATTACGGGTCGTCCAAAAGCCCGAAAGTCTGACAACCAGTCTTACCAAGGGGTATCGTATTACCCAGTTACCGGGTTGTGGAGGTCAGATAGGCAATCGCTCCATGCAAAATACAGGTATTCAGCTGCATCCGCTTAGACTAGAAGCCGACCCCAACGCAAAAAAGGCTAGGCAGATTGATATAAGTAAGTTAAATATTAATGTACGAGTATTATACATTTAAACCTTCTAGAATAAACTCTCTAAATAAACACAAGAAGAATAACGCGACCACACAGACAGACACTAAAAGCGACTTTATTTTATAATAAGAATAAAAGTTGCTTTAAGTTATGAGGCGATTAAACGTCTAAAAACGTATTTAAGCAGTCGCTAATCATTACTTATTTTTAAGCAACGTTTCTAAGTAAGGGGGCTTTTTGTTCTCTGCAATCAACAATACACAAAGACAAAGCAGACTCCTCCCTTATTTTCAATCTATATTTATCGTTTTCTCTTCTCAGCTCGCCGACAAGCTACCGGAGCAGGTGGCAGCGCTCGACATCAACAAGAAGATACAACCTGCGTACCACATCAAAACAATCACCTCCAAGGACAAGGAACGTACCCTCGACTTCCTTAGGAGGTAAGTACTAAGAAGTTAATGGTGCTTTCCTTAAACTCTTGTAGCAGGCCAATATTGGATGAAAAGTGAAGTATCATGGGTAGGGGTACATGCACCCAACAATAGGGTTGGTGACAATTTTTTTTTCCGTGATGTAGATTATTAAAAAAATGTCGTGAGGAAAGCTTTGAGTATGAATGTCGATGGCTATAAGAGTAGGGGAAGACCAAAGAAACGATGGATGGATTGTGTGAAAGATGACTGACATGGCTAGAAAGGGGGTGACTACCGAGATGACGAATAATAGAGAAGTATGGAAAAAAAGGACATGTTGCGCCGACCACAAATAGACTGGGTTATGGGCAGGAGAATGATGATGATGTAGATTATTAAAAAATATTGTTTGATGTATTTTTCTTTTTTTACGTATTCAAAACATTACAGCGATACATTGAGTTAAAATGTGACACGACGTCACACCTTGCTAGACTTTATGGTTAGTACTTGTGACGTAGCGAGCCCCCATTCCCCAAGTTTAATGCATTCTAACAAAGCAAAAAATACGTGTCTAATATATTTTTTTTATTATCTGACTGACGGGCTAAACAGAAATTCTTTTTTTTACGCAGGCATAATCCCTATTGTAAACTTTAACCTTCCCCTCCACATCGCCACCCAGACGAGGTCAGGTCCACTTGGCTCAAGTACAGTTTCAAGGCCTAAAACCAGTAGAACAAGTAAATCATTTAGGCTGTCGTAAGCTTGGATGTTTTTGAGGGATTTCGACGAAGACGTCTTCCAAGTTGCGTAAACAACATATTCAGTCAGTAAACAACCTATTGATTTTGAAGCTGCAAAAGTTAGAGGCGTACAGTGTGAATTGCTCGTAACGCCTTTCTGCACTGCACGCCATGCTATTTTGAATTTGCAGCCAAGAAACGTAACGATGACATAATAACATATTTATCTATTACGTATAGAATCCGCCTCCTCGAACTGGACTTTGTCCAATCTAAATTCAGTACCATTGCTATTTACAGCATCCGTACACGTAATAATTAATGTCTCTTCTCATTAAAATGACGTTAGATTAAACTATGGACTATTCTTAATTAGTGCGGAATGTTATATTGTAAATAATGTTCGGTCAGGTGAGGGAAGATCAGCACTGGGGTAAAGTGCAGCACCATTCTTACTATTTTTCTGATCAAGCAGATATAGGCATCCAATGACACACATCTTGTGCAGTCAGCGTCAATAATATCGGGACGAACAGACTGTTCAAAATGATCTAAACAACTATGAAAATGAAATATTAACTCAATGACACAAGGAATGTTTCAGAATGAAGACAGTACACGACAACTGTCATTCTGACAAGAACTTTATCCAACTGAGATAAAGTTTAATTTTCTTAGTTGTTGAGATCATTTTGAACAGTCTGTTCGTCCCGATATTTTTGACAGTGACTGTAATTTAGAAAAAAAATAACATTTTTACATTGATGAACATTGAATGTTAAAACGTTATTTTTATTTATTTTCTAATTATTGCACACCCTAGAGGAGAGAGACACTATACTAGGAGAAATACTTTTTTTTAAATTTTTACCAACTTTATTTGATAACCACCTACAGCAACAATAAACAATATTCTATTCTATTCTAAAATGACATACCAAACTAATCATATCTTCAACCTACGCACTTCACTCAGTACAAATCTTCCCTGGCCATAATTCAAATTGCTTCCTACAAGGCTTTCTGAGAATATTTACGAATTATCTTCAAATGATTATAAATTAAAATATTTACTATCCAGGTTCTTCTTCCGCGACGAGCCTATGAACCTGGCAGTAAATCTACTGGAGACTCCATCTAGTCGGTGTCTCGAGCTTGAGGAGTATGCAGCCAGTTCCATAGACGGAGGAGTATCGTTGGCAGCTGTTGATGATAACGGAGAATTTGTGGGAATCGTCATCAATTCAATTATATGCAGGAATGTGAGTATATCATAACTTTCTAACAATATTGAAATCACGTCTGTGTGGAGTTTAAGGTACATTTTGAATAAGTGCAGGTCTTATAAATAAAACTGCTTTAATTCTAGTCCTCTAAAAAAAAAAAAACAAATCAGCCGGTAGAGACAAAATGCTTGCTGAAGAGTTTAAGTACCTAGGGGACCTAGGGGTGAAGGCAATCAAGTCTGAAAAAAAGGCAGATAGCGCACTGACTGGAATTCCTCTGCACAAGAAAGGTTCAACAAGAATGTGCAGGAACTACCGGACAGTCGCACTTATATCTCATGTTACTGCTAGCAAGATAATGCTTTACGGAATCAACGGATGACTACAATCGTAACTTCAGTGGGATCGTAACTTCCAGGGACAGGCGGGTTTCGTGAAAGGTCGAGTCACAAAAGAACAGATTGTGAATGTGAGGCAAATAATTAAGAAAAGCCGAGAGTTCAACACGCCGATACTAATGTGCTTCATCGATTACTCAAAGGCTTTTGATTGAGTCAGGTGGGACTGCAGTCCCATAGACATGTCTGTAGACCAAATATGGTCTACATATGGTGAGAGATGGGCGTACCTCAACACCTCGTCTCGTTGATCGCTAATAAAGACGGGGTTTGCATGGTAAGGGTTAATTACATCATCTCAAGCCCTTTCAAGGCAGAAAAAGGGGTTGGGCAGGGGTGTATTCTTTCTCCTATTTTATTTAATACTACGAATAATGGTGAATACATACATACATAATGAGAAAAGCCTTAGAAGAATGAGAGGGAGACGTCTCTATCGGGAGAACAAACTACGGATAAGAAATAGACTATCTATCTATCTATCTAGACTATCATGAAAGGATTCTCGGTTACTTTGGTAATATTGCCCGATGGGCACCAGATAACCTAGAAAATTTGATGGTGATGGGTTAGGTAGATAGGAAAAGTTCTCGCGGCCGCCGGTCACCTAACCACTGGTCAAACCAAGTAACCACCCCCACTGGACTCTCTGTTACGATCGCCCTGAGAGAAGCCGAGAACCAAACGAAGTGGAAGAACATCAGACATAAAGCCACGAAGGCCTTTCCGGGACACGACCTTCAGTAATGAAGTACGCGACTAAGAAGAAAAAAAAAATAACCATACAAAGGTGGACTTGTCTTGCATTTTCTACCCATCTCCTTAAGAGTGATGCAGAGATAATAAGTGCAATTCCCTGTTAATTTCCCTGTCTATTAGTTAAAAATTGTAACATTAAAATATTAGCATTTTTTTTTCTACCAAAAGACATCAACGCCAAAAACGGCACAGTAGGTACTTAGAATAAATTAATATTTCTTCACGACTGACAGTGGTCCAATTTTCTTGGTGGAATACTACCTAACAATATGGCGTAGTGAACGTATACAGGATAACAATGGCAGTGAACTTCCGTGCAGGTGTTGATTACCTATCGCGGAACAATCTGATTTTAATTAAATGTGTATTAGCAATCACTTCGACACATTAATGTTCTATAAGAGTCCTATACGAGTAATATGATTAATCCTAACTAATATTATAAATGCCTATTATAAGTGCCTTTTTGGCACAGCCGTGAGGCAGACTTTCCTGCATTGTATTTTTTATTTTATTTTTTGTTGTTGTTGCATCGCAAATGTAGATTTTTAAATTTTATTATTATTTTTTACTTTTTGTTTTGCCTCTTTAATTTAGTCTGTGCTAAATAAATGTGTTTTCTTTCTTTCTTTCAAATGCGACAGTGAGTTTGTTTGTTACGCTTTCATGCTAAAACGGCTGAATAGATTTGGGTGAAATTTGGCACATGGGAAGACCTGGAAAAGGATATACTTTTCATCCTGGATCGCAGACAAAGTCGCGGGCAACACCTAGTTGTTGATAATTATAATTTAATAGAAAATTAGATAGGAAATGCTAAGGTACCTATATGTATATGTTGATGTTACTATGTAGGGACTCTATAGCCGCACTATCAGCAAACAAGTGTTTGGATTAGGGAGCGGGAGGCCTTTGCGGGACAATATATACAAAATTACACTGTACAGCTATTGAGGAGACATTTCTAAAGTTTAAAACAACAAGCTATGCAAATACTTGTAATCAACATCAAATGTCATTTATCCAAACTAGGCTGAAAATCAGCACTTTTCGATCGTCAAAATTACACAAGACAGTCCCCACAAAACGCCCGCCCTTCACCACTTCCTAGTGCTTTAGCTGGGAAGAAGTGGCGCAACAAACTTCACAGCAACACAATTGTCTGTTCACTGTTCAAAAACTTGATTCTATGCAATAGTGTGCAAAATAATTTACCTTACGTAACACAAAATATTGAATTAAATTATTTGCACTAATGTCAGATAGATAACACACGAAAAAACAATCAACAAAAACATCGAAAAACAGAAAAAATGAAAAAATAAAACCGGTCAAGAGCGAGTCGGGCTCGCGCAACGAGGGTTCTTAAAAAGGACTCCAAAATGGGAATTATTTGAGGTTTACAAAAAGAGGCGCGGTCATCATATTATACTGTTCAATAATATTTTAACATGCCAAAAACTAAAATAGTCGACATTTTTAATCACCATGTCATTTTAAAACACTTGGACTTTATTCCTTTTTAAACCATTCAAAGAACCATTTTACATAATAAAGATGTTACGCTATTTAACTATTTGGTAAACAGGAAAATACTTCCAAGAAAACCCTTCTATCCTTTCTATTATCGTTCCCATGGTAATAAATCTTCATGGACCAAGGACAGCTTTAGATGGCCTCAATTTCCATCTTAATGTCAACACAATATTAAAACCAGCTCAAGGGCGAATAGGAAAGGGTTCTGCTTGACGGGCCGATGTGCTCTAATGGTCGGATCATTTGAATTCAACTTTAATAATCTTAGTGATATTGTCATCACTGCAAAATGCGGAAACTGTTCTTTCACTCTGCCAATAACTTGACAAGAATTTTGAGGAGGATATTTACAATTGATTTTATTAAATAAAAATAGCTCTGAATTCTAATAGATAAGCGGTATTTATTTGCATGATACCCTGTGTTGTACAGTCAGCAACTAAAGTCGATTAACACTTGCAGTTTTTTAATCTTAATTATTGAGCGAAATATATAATTCAAATCGGAACAGAAGTAGGTACTTGAAATTTTAAGAACATTGACTTTTAACAGTTAACCGAAAAAAAAGCAGTGTATCGAAGCATTTTGTGTTAATTTAGATGATGTCAAAAAGTAGCAGTGTTAACCGACTTCTGTTGCTGACCGTACGTACAAAAAAGCTGAATGTACTCTGTTACCGCAATGCCAGCATTCACTGTGCTGGCCAGTTGGAGGATTATACAACTTGTTTAAGAAACGAGACATCAGATATTTAAAATTTGTTGTCATAAGTATTACAACAACATACAAACATCAACAACAACAACAACATTTTTTATCTTCCTAGTATGTGCAAATAGATAACATTATAACCGAAATCTATCTGTTTAGCCTGTATTGTCTCAACGCAGGGCAAATGCGTCCCTCATGCAGCCTTTCCCACGACCTGCTATACGGGTCGTTCCTTGGAAAGAGGTCAAGCTCGTCCAACCATCTTTGTGTTTTCTTCGAAATAGAAAACACTTATTCTTTTCATTCCTTTTTCCACAGGATGTTGAAGAATCAGACAACACAGAAGAATGCTCTCATCACAAGTTCAGACGTATCCTCCGGGTGCTGACACACTTAAGCAACGAGGCTCGGATTTGGGAGAAGGTGCCAGCCAGTGAAAATGTCATGATGGACCTCAAAATCGCGTCCACACACCCCGACTGGAGAGGACGACGGATCATGAAGGTGCTGGCTGAAGAATCAGAGTGAGTACCTATTTTATGTCACTGGGCGATATATGGATCTGGCCCATTCGCTGCCTATGAGCATCTGTAATTACAGAGGCATCATCGGTGCCTTGCCAACCTAAAAATAGGGACAAAGCTGAAATTTTCCACTTGTCAACAATTCCGAAGTTACTCAACGTTTGCAAGTGTTACTGGGCAACAACGGATAACAAAAATTTATAGCAAAAACCGCAAAAGATAATAGAGAAAGTTACTTAATGTTATCATGTTGCAAAATGTTGCTCAACAAAAAGTAACTGCGGTGTGGATGCACCTTAATATTTTCGTTTTCTCGGGTAAAGAAACAAAATATCCGGGAGGTGTAGTGGATTGAAATAGAATAATTAAATAAAACCATGTACACGTTAAACATTACATTGCCGGTAGTGGTAGAGCATTTTAGATTCATCTTCAACGACAGTGATAGCCTTTTTTTTTTTTTTTTTGTGGATGGGAAATCATCAAATGACTTCTCCCGCTCTGGGCAGAGCGGGAGGGCGTGTCAGACTTTTACTGACTAAAACCCACCCATGTTCCTTCAGTTGCCCGTGCCAGGGCCACGGTATCTCTTTCGAACTACCCGCGACCCCGGCGGCATCGGCCCAATTGACCCCGTCACTGCTGACATCTCTTTGAGGCGCGCGTGGAACACAACGCGCCGTCGACCCGGGCCTGGTCCTAACCGGACGGCGAGCTGCCCATTACTCGTCGTCCGCAAGCCCGCGCCTACGGTGGCCGGGAATCGGCAATCGATTCCCGCCGCCCAGGGCGTGTCCTACGGCGGCTAGGGGCGCGAGGGCGCGGCTGTTGCCTCTCCCTCACGCGTTCCGCTTCCTCCTTCGCGAGCATTACTGCTTCGCAAAAGGAGGTGACGGCTTCCCATGCACTCTCGCTCCGCACATTTTTACATGGAGCGACTGCATATCTGACCTCCACAACCCATTAACTCTTAAAATGTCGATTGCACACCATGTGTACAGATAACAATAGAATTTCAATTGTGTCTGCTAATTAGCGCGCGACGGGTTAACTGGGTAATACGAAACCCCTTGGTAAGACTGGTTGTCAGACTTTCGGGCTTCTGACGACCCGTAACGACTGTCAAAGATCCACGAATGACATCCGGGACCAACGGCTTAACGTGCTTTCCGAGGCACGGAGGAGGCTCGGTATGTAAAGACGGTCACCCATCCACGGACCGACCCCGGCAAGCGTAGTTTAACCTGATGGTTCGGCCCGCCGATTCCGGTTGCTGTATATTATGTATTAATACAGAGCCATCTAGCGTGGTCTCAAGTTTTAAGACACTTGAAACTGGCGACATAACGTTTTTTCCGCCACAATTTCTGCCAGTTTACAAAAGAACTTCTTCCCAAAAATCATTTCATTATTTCAGTTTTAGATAGTAAGTGCATACGTTCGCTGAAGGAATTCACTTGGATTTTCTTTAATATGAGTGTTATTTTCATCTTATTCAAGTTTTAGAACAATGACGCCTACGTATTTGCTGCTCTTATGAATTCTAAAAGTAACATTTCAAAGGAAAAAGTTCATTAAGTTAAACTTTTTTTATGACTTCACAATTCTTTGTATTTCTTTTCTTTGAAATCTTTTTTCGTATATTTGTGCTGTTTTGTATTTTTATCTTAGTATACTCTCTGCCTGTTAGGATTCTGGCAATGAACTTCAAGCCAAGACTGGCACTTTGGCTTTGCTGAATGCTCCACTCATTTTATCTCCAACCAACTGAATGACACTAATCCCATCTGTACGAGACAGCTTTTCAAAACAAAACACTGTTGAGATGAAAACGTGTCACTGAAATGTTAGCTTCAGGATCGTCTTAAGGCGACGATAACCGACTTTTAATGATTTTAAACTGAAAATCACATCTAAACGAGTAATGTTAATGATTTGGAAAAAATATATGTTAAATTAGAGCTTTTTTTGAATAATTTTACAAATTAATAAAATTACACTAAACATAATCTAAAATATTCACATAAAAGAAAATTTTAGATTATTAGGTCTTTACCTATGAAATTGCCGTTCTGCAGTACTGGCCATTTCAAATCAAAATAATTTTTGTTTGGCTAAGAATTCTAATTTCAAATTAATTTTATTTTAAAAACATGGATTTTTTTTTCCAAAAGTAGTCATTTGTTTATTGATTAGTGTTACATTTTCATCGCATTTCAATCTTTTTCGTCATCATGGATACGTTAAAAATTCGAGTAATTATGGAATATGAGTACCGTCGTAGCAGCAACGCGGCACAAGCGGCACGCAACATCAACGACGTTTACGGAGCTAACACTACAAACCAACGCACCACTTGTTTTTGGTTTGCTCGCTTCCGTTCTGGAAATTTCGACCTGAAAAATGAACCTCGCGGTCGTCCGAAGACCTTGGTCGACAATGACCAATTAAAGGCGATTGTGGAAGCTGATGATACACAATCTGCGGCTGAATTAGCAGCAGCTTTCGAAGTTAGCGTCAAAACAATATTGGTCCATTTGCGTCAAATTGGCAAGGTAAAAAAGCTTGACAAATGGGTGCCCCACGAACTCAATGATCGCCAGCGCAAAGTACGCGTCGAGACGTGCCTTGCACTGCTCAACAGACACACAAATGAAGGAATTTTGAACCGCATTGTTACCTGCGATGAAAAATGAATTCTGTTTGATAACCGCAAGCGCTCAGCAAGTTAGTTGGATCCTGGTTCAGCACCTAAACAATGCCCTAAACGAAAACTTACCCCTAGAAAAGTGATGGTCACTGTTTGGTGGTCTAGCGCCGGTGTGATTCATCACAGCTTCTTACCAAACGGGGTGAGCATTACTTCAGATGTGTACTGTGAAGAACTGAACACAATGATGGAGAAGCTGGCACATCTCCAACCAGCATTGGTCAATCGCTCATCTCCGCTGCTCCTGCACGACAACGCGCGACCTCATACTGCACAGCAGACGGTCTCCAAGTTGCAAGAACTGGGGTTGGAAGCTCTCCGTCATCCGCCCTACTCAGCAGACCTTGCGCCTACAGACTACTACTTTTTCCAGAATTTGGATAACTTCTTGGCGGGAAAAAAAATCAATACCCGAGAGGTACTACAAAATGCCTTTGAAGAATTTGTTGCCTCCCGTCCAGCTGATTTCTTAAGAAGGGCATCAATAAAATGCCACTGCGTTGGCAAAGATGCATTGATTGCATGGGTGATTACTTCGACTAATACAAATAAAAAATGCATGAAAAAAATTCGTTTAAATTTTTTCATACAAAACGGCAATTTCATAGGTAAAGACCGAAGATATTTACTGCAATTAATTTATAATATTATATCTAACGCGGATAAAAACTGAGAATCACGCAAAAACTATCAAATGTATTTTAATAAAAACTTCACTATTTTAAAGATAATTTAATAATTTATGTTTTATTATACGTGTTTTATTATAATAGTTTTTGTTGTATGCATAATAAACTAATAATGCGTTTAATTTGGGACAGCGCTTCTTGATGGGCGAGTCCTACTGGCTGGACGTACGACGCGTTGCGTGAGCTCATGACAGAATACGCAAGCTAACCACTCAAGGACATTGGCATATATCTGCGTCTTAAAAGCTTTCTCGCTAGAACTTTGAAAGTAGGTTAACAAGTGTTGAAACTTTGTGCTTGTTAAGTAAGAGAGCTTTTAATTAGTTTAAACTATAAAGTTACCGCGTCTAAAGTGTTTTCTTATCATTTCAAACCAACCGACATGCATAAACTAGTCATAATCACATATATTTGGTGAAAAAAACTTACCAAAAAATCAACGGACATTTTAAATTAAGCCAAAGAATAAATAGTACATTTGTAAAAAGCATGCGGTTCAAAAAAATCTATAAAAAATCATAAAACATAATGTACAAGAATGAAGAATCCTTTATTATGATGTGTCATTCATTATGGTTTGTAAGGTATTTAGTACAATGATTAATGTTACCTACTAGGTACTACGATTATGATAAAAGGCTTTTTTATCATCACTGTTAGTTAAGCGATATAAGTCCATATGCCCCTAATAGTTTTATACAGGGTGGCAGGGACATCGACGCGCAACCTGTTACCATGGATTCAGTACATGATTCTGAACCCCTCTCTCTGCCTTGAAATTAGCTGTTCCATACATTTAACCGCCTAGATATTGCACTTTTGCAGGAAACGGCTGTTTTTAGGGTCCCGTACCCAAAGGGTAAAACGGGACCCTATTACTAAGACTCCGCTGTCCGTCCGTCCGTCTGTCACCAGGCTGTATCTCATGAACCGTGACAGTTAGACAGTTGAAATTTTCACAGATGATGTATTTCTGTTGCCGCTAAAAAACAAATATTTAAGGGGGCTCCCATACAACAGACATGATTTTTTTGCCGTTTTTATAGATAATGGTACGGAATCCTTCGCGCGCGAGTCCGACTCGCACTTGGCCGGTTTTTTTATAATAACTGACTGACGAAAAATTTCAACGGGGGAGGGGAGTCCAGAACCGTGTAGGTACTGAATCCCAATGGTATCAGGTTGTGCGTCGATATGCGTCGATGTCCCTGCTACCCATTGTAACATCAAGGTTAGACCGAGACTCATTGTTTTTGGTACTGAAGAACGATTAAGTATAAACAAAACTTTAGTTATGTAAAGTGGAGATGAAATCAAGAGACTTTTTAGAAGTCTACGTTCTTCTCAGAAAGGGTGTTGTTTGAACACTTCAAGTTCGCAGCGAAGTATGTTCTATCGGCTAAGGCTAGTCCATTCCTAGGCAACCGTCAGAAGGGCTAGAAGGTTTGCTCCTTTTGGGAAGGTTCTCCGTAACTGTCCCTTCTTCTTTCGTAATAATACTTAAACATTAATACCTAGGTTATGTTTTCTAAGAAGGTTTTGACTTGCACCCAAAAAAATTAATACTAATATCTGTTGCGAACCCCCACAAAGTTACGATTTACTAAAACCAGGTATAATACGAGTATCATCCATCGCTCCTACGATACGACAATTTAGTCTCACGCCTTCGAAGAATTGTTCTTTTTATTTTGGAACAAATAAAAGAAAAACCAAAAACTGAACAAAAACGTGTCCGCATCGTGGCATGCATTTACATAGCAACTATTTATTCTAAGAACTGTCTTGTTTAACATACAATAATAATCCCAAACTACTAAGATCTTAGAATGACGTTATTATAGTAATAACCTGCACGATTTGGTCTAGACTATCTTGTTAAATTGAGTGTAGGTATTAAACAAAAAATACGTTTAGTTATATCTTACTAACATCTAGAGGAATTCATGTTTCAGTTCGAGACATGACTGAACTCAAGGTCTTCTAGTCAAAAATGGATTTTTCATTGTTTGTAATTATTAAGGATTAAAGCTGGCAGGTAAAGTTATATAGGGTGGCAGGGGCTTGTGGCTAAGTACCTAATAACCGCCGCACGGGTCGTTCGATCAGGTTAAGCAACGCTTGCCGCGGTTGGTCCGTGGATGGGTGATCTTTACATACTAAGACCCCTTCGTGCCTCGAATAGCACGTTAAAACGTTGGTCCCGGCTGTCATTCGTGGATATTTGACAGTCGTTACGGGTCGCTGCAGCTGAATACCAGTACATGGAGCGACTGCAACTCGGTTACTGGGTAATACGATACCCCTTGGTAAGACTGGGTCCTCAGACTTTCGAGCTTCTGACGAACCGTAACGACTATCAAAGATCGACTAATGACAGCTGGGACCGACTTCTCGTATTATCTAGAAGTAATTGAACTATTCAAACTCAAAGCATTTATTTCAATTAACCAATTACAGGCACTTTGATTGGTTGATTATGAACTAAAACTCGCACTAAATTTAGATTTAAGTACCTACTTAAATCTAAATTTAGTGCGAGTTTTAGTTCATAATCAACCAATCATTTATTAATTTCATCCATAAGTACCTACTTATGGATGAAATTAATAAATGATTAATCTATTTACCTACTAGGTAACAAAGTGTATTTTAGAAAGCGTCCAATACAGTCAGTGTATGGGACATTGACTTTTTCAATTACCTAAGTTCTTTAAAGTTATCGATGCTTTCGAAAGTTCTTTATATGACAAAAGTGACTACTAAGGAAGAATTTTTGAAAATTCATCCCCTAAAAAAAATAGGAGATGAAAGTTTGTATGGATTATAGTCATTTTTGTCGAGAGGAAATCCCATCAGGCATGTCTTGTTAATAGGTAGGTACCTAATAAAAATTTTGGTAATGAAGCAAAAACCGTACCTACTTACATTTAATAATAGTACGGTAAGTAGGTACAGATAGATGATTTATTTATTTATAGTTAATTAAAACGGTTATACACCAATTACAATAATTAACCTAGAAACACAATACTAATATTGTAATATCTACTACATACTTAATAAATAACAGTGGAAATTCTCTCATACTTTCTCTCGCAAAACTTCAGACACACTCGCATTATCTCTCTCCATTCATCGGCAAACAAATCACAATCAGGATTGACTGCCAGGAGGGCATTGAGGGCTTCCAGAGTCCGACACACCGGCGACTCTGCTCTAGCGACCGTACGACATGCTGGCCGAGCAAACAATTTGTGCCTCTTACTGTGGCGGTGACCTATATAGTTGCCAGGCACATATAATTGACAAAATAGGTTATGTAGCTCAGGACAGTCGATAAGCCCTCTGAGGGTTTTGCAGGCTACCGTAATCTGATTCAAACCTCGTCTAACTTCCATGATGATGTTGATGATGCTAGTCATTGATTTATATAGCCTACTGACCTATTTCTAGACGAAGACCAAACCGGCATAATTACCCTTGTTATAAAACTTCACTTTTTATGCAAACGATGATATAATAAATGAACGATTTGATCCCAGAAATAAAAGTCTCAAGGACCATGTAGCTATTCGCAATAATTATTATAATTTGATTAATTGGTCAATCAGAATCGACGAGTATGCAACAATAGTTGTAATATAGAGACAAGAAATTGAACAAATGCCAGGTTTTTATATTATTACCTTTAGCCTTCTTCTACCCGTTGCTGCACTGTTGAATATGCCTATTCATTTTTGTGCCATGTTTTCCTGCTCTATGCAGGTCTCAACCAGCTCCTACCCATGGTCTATTGTAGGACAGCCTCAGTATTGTTCATCTCCAGATGAAATTACCAGTACTCTCTCACTAATCCGCCGCTCGTCTATCCGACAACTAGTCCAAGTGTTTACTGTGTCCAAATAAACGTTTTCCTTTCTTTCTTTAATACGCCGTTTTTTTCGAGTCGAGACTGGTCTGATCATACTTTGTAATCCACCGTGATTGTAAGTCTTCAGCTCCACAGACAATCCGCCGTCTACCATCTCTTTCATGTGTATGACCGTACACAGTTCTACCTATACTTCACTGCACGGTCGTAAGTAACAACTTTTTAGTCCGTAATTTGCTGTCCATAAACACTATGATCCGCCGTTCTCAGTAATCCGCCGATGTTTGGGACTTTAGAAGCCGCGTGCGCATTGGATTTTCCATCGGAAAAATGACGTACTACCATTCAAATTTTCATCCCCTATTACCTCTTAAGAGATGAATTTTGAAAAATCTTTCCTTAGTCACTTTTGTTACATAAGAAACTGTTGTTCAAAATTTCATGCTTCTAGATCCAGCGGCTGTGGTTTGTCTGTCAGTGAATGAATGATTTTAAGATAAGTAGTAAGTAATTCTATAGGATGATTAAGGATTTAGCATGTAAGGTCACTCTATCGCATTGGATCGCAGATCTGTAATGGTAGATGTAGGTAAGATTTGCATAAATAAATAAAAAAGATTTTATTAACCCAAGCTTGAAATTACACCTGGTATGTACCGCTGCATTCACGGCTCACTTTGTTGCGTAGAGTAAACCTTCCATTTGTTCCGATTCAGTGGCATCCTGCTGGATAATTGTTATTGTTGATATTTCAATATAACGAGCAGGGAAATCATTCGAATGCGCTTCAATGAAATGCTATTGATTCGCTTCTGACAAAAGAACTGTGATGATATTTGTATAATAAGTGTTACTACTGTAACAACATAACATCACACTTGTATTTCACGAAGGGTTAGCCAAATGTTTAATGTGCCTATTGTACACCCACATCTCGCCCGTCGGTGGCAAGCATATTGCCATCAACCGGGCACAAATCCAGACTCCGGGATATACAGTTGGACATTAAGAATTTCCCCGTTAATGGCAATACCGTCACTGCGAACTATCTTTACACTTACACACCTAGCTACTTACCTTCTGGAAATCTATCACCTAGGCCTAGGCCTAGGCCTTGGCTATACCTAAGTTCGATGACCGTTGCAAGAAAAACCAAGTTAGTTATTATTGCCGATTCCAACCTGGAGTGCAAATGTGGTGCTTTTTCGCAAACGATGGGTCACCTAAGGATTCGGACCAATGTTGACCTGCGCGTTGGAGAATTTTATGGACGCTAATAATAATAAAAAACTCGTAGCTAAGTCCTGGGCTAACACAGTTTGGATTGCTTCGGTCTATACAAAAAGTCTTTGTCTTTGAAAGGCAAGATTATATAAATATCAAATATACTAGCTTTTGCCCGCGGCTTCGTCCGCGTGGATGTCGATATCCCACGAGAACAAAAATCCTTCCTTATTCCTTATCTACATTATAAAGGGAATCTCTGTGCAAAATTTCAGCTTTCTATTTTCAAGGGTTTGGGCTGGGCGTTGATGTATCAGTCAGTCGGAACTTTTCATTTTATTTATTATAGCTACCGACAACAAAATATTCCTCAAGCAAAATCCTGCTTGTTATAGCAAAAAAATGCGCCACAAAGACCAAGATAATAACGAAATAATTACGATTACAAGGAATCTATCTGTCACAGCGACATCACCTGAGTAATGGGATTGTTATTGTACGCGTATGTGAAGACGTTACATAATAGGACTGACTCTAATTGCTTAATTTGAGTAAATAATTGGATACTATTACGTAATTGAACTCATCTCTGACGCGGTAATGTCCGCAGAATTAAAATCTATTTTATATTATTCCAGGGATTTCCATCCTAATGTATGCTCTAATAGTAAAATCTACTGATTATGTCTTACCTATAAAAGTTCAACAAACAATCCTTCACTAAAAAATATAAGGCTTCCTCATTATGCTAATACATCTAGCTGAAACTCTGGTTAATCCTGATTTTTTTAAATACTAGAACACATTGCGCATGAGTGGAGTTTTAAAAAATAAATTACCTACTAACTTTATGACTTTACAATAAACACTAATTAAAACAGTCCGATAGAGAAATGCATTTAAAAACTAATTCCTTCCGGCATTAACCCATGCAGCATTAAAAGGTTATTCATCATGATATAATATCGCTAAGCACGTGCCCATGAATTTATAAACTTTATTTATCAATGCAAATCTTCATTAAAAACGTGTTGTTCATAAAATGTACCAATACCCATTTGCTTATACGTTTATATATAAGTGTTTCTCAAAAGAAATATATTTTTTGAATAAGAGAGGTTGATCTTATCCTTTATTGATGACTAACTTCTGCTCGCGACTTCGTTCGCGTGGAAGTAGTAAGACACCACAAAATACTAAAAGAACTGCCACATTTAAAAAAAAAATATATAGGTATCTCAATCATTATAACAAGGCCTTTCATTTGATAAATGTCACACGGTACAATTTGAAAAACTTTTTTTTTTAATTTTCTAAGATTTCCCCCAAAAGTGAACCCCATATTCAAAATTCATTTATTTACGTTACACGTTCGTAAATTCATAAATTTAAATTTCATCGGTCCAGTTGATTCGGAGTAAATCGACTGTGACAGACGAACAGACAGACAGACAGACACGAGGATATACTCTATAGGTTCCCTTTTTTCATTCGGATTTTAACCAAATAATGGAACCACCTCATTATAAACCGGCTTTAAACCTGGGGTAAATTGCTCGAATTCATTATAACACCAATACTATTTTTAACCGACTACGCGACAGAAAAGACAGGGTTGTCTTTGTAACTTGGCTTATAAATAACTGAAGGATAGATCCTCTGTTACTCTACCAATATTACTAGTAGGTACCTACTGGGTTTAAATATTAGATATTCCTGTTTTTGGTGACTCAGTCTTACAGTACCTACTTGGTTTAAATATTAGATATTCCTGTTTTTGGTGACTCAGCTTTTTTTATTAATTAAGAAACAACACAAAATATAAACAGAAACATCACAAAAACCTCATTAAATAGGGTCTTTCATAATATCCCATATACATAGGCTATCAATAGTAGACAAATACAAATCAGATAGTTCGACCCCGAGGCACTAATTAATAATAGTGTTACTAACTTAGCTTATTTATAATGTGATTAAGACATATATGTATTCATTTTACATACTTGCCTAAAATCCAATTAAATAATTACCTACTTGCATTTGCATAATTAAATTTAAATTTTGCCATACATTATAATGACAGGTCAATTCAAATTCACATACCTACTGACCACCATACTACCATAAAGTATTAATTTGTGGTTTAAGACTAGGAACTGCATGCGGAACCTACCAATTTTTTTTTAATGTGGATTTATGAAGCGGTTCCGTCATATTATAACGGCCGACATGAATATCTGTCATTTTCACAAGTATTTGATGGTGGTCAAAAAACGCTCACAGAATAAGCATGCTGAAGTGGCAAGGGGCCGGCCATATTAGTAATAGAACCGATGACCGTTGCGGTATGAGACCGCGATTCGGCAAACGTAAGGTAGGACGCCCTCAGCCTAGGTGAGACGGCGATCTTCGCAGGATGGCCTGTAGCAGCTGAATGAGAGTTGCCCAAAATAGAGTTGAATGGACTGCAAAAGGAAAGCTCTAAGTCCAGCAGTGGACCGCTATAGGCTGATGGTGATGATGAAAAACGCTCTGTTTTTTGTTTTTTGAAAAAGTGGATTTATGTGTTTCATTATCTTAAATAGAGCAAGAAGGTAAACATTGGGTTTTCTATGAAAGCGGGTCCTTCGTATATAAAATACGATACCTGAAGAAAAAATTTAAATATTTATTCTTCAGGCAAGAGCTAACTAACCATTGAAAAGTTACCATAGAGCTAATTTTTCAATAGTCAGATAACTCTAATCTGAAGAATAAATAGGTATTTCAATTTGACAGCTTTTATATAGAAAATAAATAAAACTGTCATATTTATTCTTCAGTTAAAGAGTTATTGAAAAATCAGCCCTTAGAAGAATAATTACCTAAATTTTGGCCTTAATAATTTCAATCAATCTGCCTAGTCTTTTCCCAACTATGTTGGGGTCGGCTTCCAGTCTAACCGGATGCAGCTGAATACCAGTATTTTACATGGAGCGACTGCCTATCTGACCTCCACAACCCAGTAACTGGGTAATACGATACCCCTTGGTAAGACTGGTTGTCAGACTTTCGGGCTTCTGACGACCCGTAACGACTGTCAAAGATCCACGAATGACAGCCAGGACCAACGGCTTAACGTGCTTTCCGAGGCACGGGGGAGTCTCGGTAAGTAAAGATGGTCACCCATCCACGGACAACCCCGGCAAGCGTAGCTTAACCTGATGGATCGACCCGTGCGGTTGTTATTACTTAGCCACAAATAATTTATCTCTTACAAATAAGTACAAAAGTAGTTATCGACGCAGCCAAGTATCTTGGGGTCGGCTGCCAGTCTAATCAGATGCAGCTGAATACCAGTACCTAATTTGCATGGAGCGACTGCCTATATGACCTCCGACCCACAACCCAACCCACTTACTGGGTAACACAATACCCTTAGATTATCAAGGGGTAACGTGAGCAGAAAGCTTTTCACCAGTAACGACTGTCAAAGATACAATCAACCCGTGTGGCTGTTATTAGAACGACATATTAGTAACTAATTATACCTAGTCTCGTGACTAGAGCGTCCTTGCGATGCTGTAACAATTGAACGATACACGCGCAGTCGCGTACCTACTGACATTGTTATCACAAGATTGTGTTGTTACTGTTTCCGCTACATACCGAGACGCCTCCGCGCCTACGGCTGTCATTCGTGGATGTTTGACAGTCGTTACGGGTCGTCAGAAGCCCGAAACTCTGACAACCAGTCATATCAAGGGGTATCATATTACCTAGTAACTGGGTTGTGGAAGCAGTCGCTTCATGTAAAATACTGGTATTCAGCTGCAACTGGCAGCCGACCCCAATATGGTTGGGAAAAGGCAAGGCAGATGATGATTTCGTTCTGATCCACTATTATTTCTTTAGGTCGAAGAGAAATATTACATATAGATAAATACATTCAACGTTTCGGGCAGATAATCTCATAATATTTAGTTTCCATTTTCTGATTAATTTAGTAGTATTCATTGCCTATCCGAATATTTTGAGACAGCCCTTAGAACGATTGTATTTATGTGCTGAAATGGTAACTATACATAAACTTCACTATAACATTACAAAAAACAACGTCATGAAGTACTTACGTCATGACAAGAATTACAATAATTAATGCAACCATGCATGTTTGTTGACGAACCAATTGAAATAAATAGGACATTTATGACTAAGTATGATTGCGATGTGATTAATCTTACTTAATATTTATAAACACAGAGCTATATATAAGAACCTGTAGTGCTATTCTGTAAACATCTCACCGTGATAACTCAGGTGAAGTGAGCGTGAAGTGAGCCTTCATTCCACCTGACGCTAGGGGTTGACACTATTGACAGCTCACTTTAAGATCACTTCACTCATGTTTTCACGGTGAGATATTTACAGAATAGCACTACTGCTTCTTCACATAGAGAGAACGTACTAGCATTGATTGATTTATATTTTCTGAAAAAAAAAAAACAGCAACCGAAAAATAAAAATTAAAGCAGTAAATACCATTCTGTAGGTACTGAATGGTTGAACAGAAAATATTCTGAGCAGGATAAAGCTGATAAATAAATAAATAATAGTCAAAGATAATAATAATAATAATGGTAATGATGAAGACGGTACACCTACACACACACCTACGCTCACATGCACATCTTACACGCTGAGAGCTGCTAAATTAATGTTTTACTTTCTTTTTTTTTTCTAGTAACTTATTAGCCTTATAATTAGGTTACCACTTAGGGAACAGTGAGACAGCTCCGACACAAGTACTATTGTAACTTACTGGGGCTGCCTCTATTTATGTACAACACAATGTTTAGTTAAAAATAAATGTTTTTGTATTTTTTTTGTATTTTGTAGGTAATTGGGCAAAAGGGACGTTCATTGTAAAGGTCAAATCGCTAGTCAGTGCCTACTTAGATATAAATACCTACAAGTAAGATTGCTTCCTTGACAGTTCAAGTATTCTGTGATTAAAAAATATTATGTCGTATTCGCTTCTAACAGGAAGACACACGGCTATTACATATGTCACGTATTTAAGTAAATTACAGCATCATGTCCTCTTGTGTCAACTATTGTATAAACTTAGATACTTTACATACTTAGTTTAGATGAATGAATCATAAATCCTGACAAGTCATACTTATCTGCAACAAAACTCAGCAAAGTAAGTGTTCTAAGTAATCTGTAAAAATCTCACCGCTGAAAACGAAGGTGAAGTGAGCTGAAGTGATTGCCATTCAGGCGGAATGACAGCTTACTTCTCCGAATTTTTCACGGTGACAGATACTTGCTGGTCTAATGCTGAATTGAACAAGTGAATCCTAACTAATACACTTCTGGACACATCTTTTGGCCCACCTTGTATTTTCAGTTTCGTTTGGTCCTAGCTAAAATTTTATATTAGGTCGAGCAAAAAGTTTTTATGCAGTTTTGAACCTGGCACATTCACAATTTCATTCAATAGTCTTTTTTTGAATTTCGAACACAGAATTTAAAGAAACAAAAGACAATTTGGAGCCTGTTTGTTGATATCAAACAATCGAATACTAAGAAAACTTGGTTTTATTGGTTTACTTGGATTTAATTCTTGAAAAAGTGATTGATATCTTTGGTTTTGCAACAAACATTACTTATTCTTAACATTAAGGTGAGGTTCTATCAATAATCTATGGATACTTCACCTGAAGTCGCCGCCCAAGCTGTGGCACTTATTCAGGCCGGACACAGCCAAAGAAACGTGAGTGCTCAACTTAATTTAAGTCGATCTGCGGTCCGAAATGTTTATCGGAGGTACCTAGAGACTGGCGGCTTTGTTCGTCGCCAAGGAAGGCCACGATCTCGGGTCACAACTGAAAGACAGGATCGATTCATCGTGACGACCAGCTTGAGAAATCGTCACCTTACCTCCATTGAGATACAAAACCAACTTCGCGACTTCCACGGAGTATCTGTGAGCGCTCGAACTGTTCGGAGAAGGTTGAAAGAACGCGATATAGTACCACACAAGCCAGCTAATGGCCCCAAACTAACGCGAGCCCACCGAACAGCGCGCCTTCATTTCGCACGCAGTCATTTAAATTGGACACAGCAAGATTGGAGCCGTGTACTCTTTTTTGATGAGTCTAAAATTGTGTTACATGGCAATGATGGAAGGAAGAAGGTCTACCGACGTAAGGGAGAGCGTTTCGCACAATGCTGCTTTGAAGAGAGGGTTGCTTATGGCGGTGGCTCATGGACTGTCTGGGGCGGTATATCCGCGAGCGGCAAAACTCAACTTGAGGTTGTTACAGGACCACGGCTGCCAACATTAAATGCTGAAAGGTACATTCGTGAGTGCTTAGAACCTCACGTGATACCATACGCGGACTATGTGGGCCCAAATTTCCTTTTTATGCATGATAATGCAAGAGCCCATGCGGCCGGCATCGTCAGGGAATATCTTCGGGATGTGAACATCACAGTTATGGACTGGCCAGCCAGAAGCCCAGACATGAACCCCATTGAGCACATGTGGGACGAGCTAAAAAGACGTGTTAGGGCTCGTCAGCCAGTTGCCCAGACGATGCAGGAGTTGAAAACTGCCATAGAAGAGGAATGGGAGATGATCCCTCAAAATTTCATAGAGCGGTTGATAAACTCTATGCCTAATCGTATGAGAGCTGTGGTAGATGCCCATGGAGGCAACACGCGTTATTAAATTAAACCTTTATTTGATAAAACATGTTTTTTATTCAAAAATCAATTGCCTTTAACAAGGCGCATATCCGACTTGTTAGGCGTAGCTCCATGTCGTATGGTATTCTAAATTCAAATTTAAAACAATACGATCGAAAAAATGGTAAAATGTATCAGGTTTAAAACTGCATCAACAGTTTTTGTTCAATCTAGCAATCATATTTCGGTAGGGGCCATCGAAACCTAAACTCTGAGGTGGGCCAATAGATGTGTCCAGAAGTGTATTATAAATGAGCTTGTTTGTTTGTTACGCTTTTACGCTAAAACTTCATAACGGATTTCAATAAAATTTGGCTCATGGGTAGACCCATGACCTCGATTAGGACATAGGATACTTTTTTAACCGACAAAAAAAAAATGAGGAGGTTCTCAATTCGACACGTTTTTTTTAATTTTTTTTTTTATGTATGTACGCATAACTTTTTGCAGAGTCGTCCGATTTGAAAAATTTTTGTTTTATTCGAGAGGGTATATATCAATGTTGGTCCCATGTAAAATTGATTAACTTTGCTTCGGTAGTTTTTGTGTTAGCTTCAATAATACGTATTTTTTCCCCACTTTTATATGGATGATGTTCTAGTTTGTTTTGCAGGTAGTGGTATTAGAATTTGTGTGGGGTCACAACTAAAAAGTGAAAAATAAAAACTTTTTTACAAAAAAATACAACCGACTTCCAAAACCAACACTACAAAGTGAAAAATAACTTTAATTTCGGAAGTCGGTGTCAAGAACGAAAATACATTTAACCAGACACCGACTTCCAAAATTAAAGTTATTTTTCACTTTGTAGTGTTGATTTCGGAAGTCGGTTGTATTTTTTTGTAAAAAAGTTTTTATACCGGTAGTACGTTCCCGTAGGATAATAAATTTCTGAACTCCACGCGGGTGAAGCCCCAAGTTCCACAGATAAATTACTAGTTTCAACTCACACTCGAAAACCTAGCATTATTACAAGGATTGCCTGTTCTTATTATTGTTTTTAATGTTTCAGACGCATCGCGAAATCACACGGCGCGTGCGCCATTCGTATGGATGCGACTTCGGCTTTCTCCGCTCGCGCAGCCGAGCGCCTCGGCTACAGCAAAGTCTACTCCATTAAGTACGCTGATATCCCGGACAGTCCACAGCCGGAGCCACCCCACTTTGAGGCTTGCGTTTATCTCAAGAAGTTTTAGGTAAGCTCTAAACTATACGGACTATCTTTAATGTAGGAATTCACCTGTACCTGATTGGGATTCTTTTAATTTAGTCTACTAACTCTGGTGCTTGGAATGAATTGGTCGCCCCGACTTCAACCGCGTCATTAAAAAACGAGATGCGAACCATTTAATGTTGTTGCACCTATTTTAATTACGAGTATGACAATTTATATTTTAAGGTGAAAGCGCCAGGGTAGCCCGTGAGATTTAAATTTTCTGCCTTGCAAAAAAGCAAGGTTGTACGTTGAACTGAATATGATTCGCGACCGTAACAATTAGGTATTTATCATCAATGCAACTCTCTAAATTCATATTACCCTATTGAATGACTATTTAATGATATCTTGACATTTGAGGACTATACTAACATGGAGTTGTAGGTATACCTACGTACCGATCCCAATGGATTATAATTCTGTACCTAAATACATAGGTATTTGTTACGGTTGTAGATCATACTTAATTTTCGCGGATTCTCGCTAACGCTTCCCCTTAACCGGTTCCATGTACGTACAGTTAACAAAAGATATATCTAGGCAGGATATAATGACATATTTGTATGTGCATTGCTTCACCTGCTCCTACATTGTAACACACCAACACAAAATTGTATAATGTCACAAAATTGAACATGAAGCAATTCAGATACAAATATGTTAGTATACCCTGCCTAGATATCTCTTTTGTTGACTGTACCTAAATCCACGTTTTGCAAACGGTGAAAAATAAGTTTTTTTTTATTCTTTTTCAGAATCTGCACAACACGCACAAATAAAATTAATTACTCTGAGGTTTGTTGATCAAAACTCATCCATATTAGATAACTACTAGCTGTACTACACACATTACTTCTAGTTTTGACTCAAACCTAGGATTGCAGCAATTTACTGTAGCAATGTAGCGAAACACCTACTTATAATTCAGTCCTATATAATCAAATCCGGCTAACTGAAGTTTTTGGTAAAAACGAACTGTGATTATGGCAACATTCAAAATTTTAAATACTTAACGAATTTTAATGTCCATATCAGAGATGGCTATCTTTCGTAGAAAATCCACTCAAAAGTCACAGTTTAGTAACAAATCCGGCTTTCTGAAAAGATTCAAAATCAAACATGAATCGTTTTTCTTTCATTGCCACTATTTAGTCAAAATGCAGATATCCGCTTTTGATTCTATAGGACTCAATTAAAAAGTTATAAAACTGTGTTATGATATTACTATGTAAAATTAATTGTACCTGGCAACTTATAGGGTATATTGGAGACGCACTTAAGCTGGACTCACACTCAGTCAACTCCCAAGCGTGAAGGGACGCGTCATACAGGATGTATCAATGTAAAGTCTGTTTTTTAATCTCGGAGACTAATATTTGACAGGTGCAAATCTGACATTTGTACCTGTCAAATATAATGAATGTGATATGAAAAAATTATGCATGGAACATTTGAAATGTCAAATTAGTCTCATAATCAGCCTATAATGTTCCCACTCACTGCTGGGACACAGGCCTCCTCTCGGTGAGACGGAGTGGGCCGTAATCCACAGTGCGGGTTGGTAGATGTCACATGTCATCGAATTTTTGGTTCTAGGACATGCCGGTTTCCTCACGATGTTTTCCTTCACCGTTTTGTGAGCAGTGGTTATGAAATTATTTACACGAAGTAAAGCGCCTGTCTGGGTTCGAACGCATGACCTACAACTTGTAAGTCGCGGCCGTTACCACTGAGCGACCACTGCTCTAATTAGTCTCCATGATTAAAAAACAGACTAGGTACCTAATATGATGCGTCTCACGTCCCGCACGTGTGTTTGTAGCTTTATAGACAAATGACGGATTTTTGTTCTCTGTTTTGGTAACTTGTGAATTTACCATTTATTACTTCTTGAGCGTTTGACGATACACCATTGGTTCATAAGAAAAAGCTCTCGAAGTTCTTAGATATATAATTTATTTATATAAACGTAAAATACCATCATCCAATGGCGACCGCAGGCTTACAGTATGTAGTTGTGAACCTATGCGGTTCGGTTAACATTTGAGCACATATTGACATGAATTTTTGCGGAAGGCGGATGCTCAAGAGGGGTTCCAAAAAAAAAAATAAGAGACAAAGTAGAATTAGATTTCTCATAAAAATACTTTTTTTTTTTTAATTACAAATTTAAGAATATTAACCATACTTAATTGTTTGTCTTCAAAAATTATAATTATGCTTATTAAATATTTTAAAAGGCATCGCAGTATTCTTCATTCCATAACATAGAAAAATAGATTTAATTTAGCGGTGCCTAGTAAAATATAATAGCAACACACTTTATCAGAACATTGCTATACTAAACAAAATGTTCAAGCTTTTCTTCTTAGCATGTTTATTCAATCAGCCTAGCTATTTGTAGTTCCTTAAAAATGTAGTATTAATTAATGTATTCTAACTTATTAATGAAACACAGTGACTATTTTTTTAATTGTGAGACCTGATCAAGTCGTGGTGGCCCGGGTGGCCATTTACAAGCAGGACCTATGGGTAACACAAGAAGATCAGCGCAATTAAAGCACTTCGGAAAGTAGGGGCACGTTATGTAGAATATGCAGATTTCTAGCGCTGAAAATAATACAATATAATATAACTATGTATTTTACTTAGGGCTGATTTTTCAATAAGCAGATAACTTTTACCTGAAGAATAAATGTGACAGTTTGACATATTATTAATTTTAATACAAAAGCTGTCAAACCGCCACATATATTCCTCAAATAAAAATTAACTGACTATTGAACATTCAGCCCCTACTTAAATAAATAAATATGTAATACGTATTACGTCTCTTAAATAAATAAAAAGTCAACTCTTTCTGTTGAATTTAAACTTCGAAACAAAGCGCCAATCATTTGCAGCGCTAGCGTTTTCGCAGAAAATATAGAATCTCTCCTACTCCTACCGCAGATCTGACGAACCCAGTCAAAATAAATGTGATTGTAATATCTATAAAATTGTGATTTAGTCTGTAAATATTGTAATTATATCTCAATAAATGAACCTATAGTTAAAAATATTCCACTTGTTTTGATTTTGCCACCGATTTACATCCTACTGACAGTTACAGGCGCCATCACCTTTGTCATCATTCATCATTAGTTCAATAGCATTGGTCATCGGGTGCCTTATTCCATCCACTGTGTACAGACCTACTTCGTGTTGTGCCATGCTTCCCTCAGCTCCTCTAGACCCACGGTCCTTTTTCCGCCACCCATTATTTTTCGTCCCCATGATTATTTTTCACACGTCGATTCACACGTCTTGCCGAGTCCAATCCACATAGAAGGGTCGCTTCTTGATGTTGTGAAGCAGTATGTCTACTTAGGGCAAGTCATCCAGCTCGGTAGACACAACTTATAGCAAGAAGCCGACAAAAGGATCCAGTTGGGTTGGGCAGCGTTTGGAAAACTTCGTCAAGTCTTCGTCATGTATCCAGCAATGTTTGAAAACTAAGGTTTTCAACCAGTGCATCCTGGGCTGGTCCACAAATTCAGGGTCGTTCAGCGTGCTATGGAGCGGGCTATGCTCGTAGTTTCTTTAAAGGATAAAATCAGGAATGAAGTTATCCAGAAAAGAACCGGAGTAACCGACATAGCTTGCAGAGTAAGCAAACTGAAATGGCAGTGGGCTGGCCATGTTTGTCGAAGGACCATCGGTCCACCGGCCATCGGGCCGGTGGAGCAGACGAGTCCTGGAGTGGAGACCGCGTACCGGTAAGCGTAGTGTGAGGCGCCCCCCAGCTAGATGGACCAACGCCTGAAGAAAGTGGCTGGGACAGACTAGATGTGGAAGGCGGAGGACAGGGTGTATTGTGGCGCAGCCTGGGAGAGGCCTATGTATAGCAGTGGACTGCGATGTGCTGAGTTATTTGATTGATTATTTTTAAATAGTGACCCGCCCCTGCTTGGCACGGTTATTACGACTTGACAAAATAGTTTCTTTATTACAGTAGTCCCCAATCTTTTTGGTTGGGTTGAATGTAGGCGCGTGCCGATGCGCAGAATGCAAAAATAAGGTGATGGTAGGCGCGAGCCGATGCGCAGAATGCGGTAGATGGCGGTCGCGCTCACTTCAGCCCAGCCAAAAATATTGGGGACTGTACCTAAATGTGTGTAAGTTTAATATTAATGTAGATATTATACACAAAAACCTTCCAGAATAATGCAATAAAAGAAATGATGTTGACAATGGAAGTCTTGAAGAAATTGGCTATCGAAAAATCGGTTGCTTTCGCCCCGATATGGCCATTTCTACGATCGGACCACCACAGATACTGGCGCACAGTACTGACGTATCATTAAACGTTGACGTTTAAACGATATGGTAATTTTAACTGGCCATTTCATGAAACACAGCCATGCCATGAAATGACCGAACACTTCATGAAATGATCAATTCAAATATCTGGCCACGACATCTACGTTCAGATATAAGTCTAATAACAAATAGGTAACAAGCATGTTGACGGCACTGATACCTGCATGTCATAGACTGCGTCCTATTTAAAACGATAATCGCGCGAATACGCGATCGTCTAGCGAATGTGATCGCGTATTGGCACGATGTCAAAATGTTGTGTCCTAATAATATTATAAGCGATCGTCGAGGATGGATGGTCGTATCTCGTATTCGCGTCATTAAGTCTCATTTCACAATGGCGACAGAAAAGCGCAGTTTTTGTTATCGGGCAATATAATTTACCTTGCTAAGCATTTGAATATTTTGACATCTAGCGAATTTAAAGCGTTTGTCGATGCAGCTTTAGTTTCAACATCGGCGATCACGATTTTGTTGCTTTTCGGAAGCTCAATATAGCGATTCTGAAGATTTTTATCACAAACTCTGCAGTTTTAGACTTTGACAAACCTATTTATATAGGTACTGACAACGCTTGATTATGGTTAATTAACGTTACAGTCAATTAAAATGGTACCGACACACGACAGTAGGTGGCCAAGGATAAAGGTACATATTATTAAATTAATTTTTATATTTTTTTGCTTCGTAATGGCTTCATACTTCAAATTCGGTTCGTGTCTCCATCCATATCCCCTTATGGGTGGTAGTCTCACGAAATGGATACCTAAATAAGATCCTATAGGACTTGGGTACCTATCTCAAACACTACGCAATAGTCTAGGGGTTAATTAATTGCACTGTAATCGTGATGTATTTCGTACGTCTACCGTCGTATCTCTTCTCGTCTATACATGAGGTCATATATCCAATTTCATGAGGAGCAATACGTGCAACTTGGATCCCTAGGCAGGTAGTATCTATGTAAGTACCTAAGTACCTACCTACTTTATTGTCAAGATGGAGCTTCTAGCGGAATGGCGACCAGATGTCGTATAAAAAAAATTGTAAGTATCACTTAACAGCATATGGCACAGTATATGGCAACACCAGCCCCTTAACCCTGCAGTATTAGCAAAGACCTGACCTAATTATGTTTATACAATCTAAAAATTACCGAGTTCTGCCCAAAAATATTTATCAATTCACTTCTTATGTGGGTGATTCAACTGCAAAATGTAAGCATACCATAAGATCTTACAATGCAACAAAGAAGTCCATGGACAGAAGAAGAAGCTTACAGGTTTCATAATGAAGCTTTGTAAAGCGTCTGAAGAGAACTGGCTGGAAAAATATCAACCGGGGAAACGTGGCAATGAATATAGGCACCTGAGTTTTGGAAGAGGCCAATGTCCAGCAGTGAACTACAATGAGAAAAGGATAAGTAAGACACAGAAGATCCTATAGATATGGGAACCTACTAGAGTTAGAGGAAGAAGTTGATGCTCAGCAATGAACTGCAAAAGACAGTTGATGAGGAATACCTATAATTCGAACAGGATTACAAGTCTGTTCAGTAATGAGTTGTTAATAGTCACAAATCCATTGGGACCATTAACAACTCAACCTCCCGCAAAGCAGACCTTGACTCATCTGATTCATCAGACAAAGGAACATGCTTATCAAACTCTTCACAACCTGTTTAACTTTTTATTGTCAAAACAGACGTTCTTAAGTCATTGACATTAGAGACGAAGAACAGCGATCACAATGTTTTCAAATCTCGTCGAGCACAAGATGATTAGTAAATACTAGCTGCGCCCCGCGGTTTCATCCGCGTAGATCGGGATAAAAAGTAGCCTATGTGTTAATCCAGGGTATAAGCTATCTACATACCAAATTTCATCCAAATCGGCCCAGCCGTTTGAGCGTGAAGAAGTAACAAACATACACACGCACGCACACACACACACACTCACAAACTTTAGCCTTTATAATATTAGTGTGATACCGGCACCGAATGCCAGCTTCGGTCATCGCAACCGATCCCCACTCCTCGGTGGAACTTAAGGCTCCTACACCTACAAATTGTCTATATTTTTTTTTTTTTTTTGTAGTTTCTAGTGCGTACGTGCGCAGATTCTCCGCAAGATGGACCGATAACCTGGTGAAAGTCACGGGAATCCGTCGAATGTTGGCAGAATATGTCGTTAATGTTGCTCTCAGCTGAAAGGTGATGATAAATATCTTCGCAATAGATTCGAGCGGAGATGGCGGGATGAGCAGCACCAAAATTGCGTAACAATTATCAATCGGAATCTGAATCATTTTGAAGCAAATTGCTAATCCACTGCTTCATATGTTCGAATAATTTGTCTGCTAACAACGTAAATAACGCAATGAATGTTGTTGAACTGTCAAAATGCAACCGATTCCGTGTTACGCAACTGTCTCGCTAGCTTAGTAGCTCTAGATAAAGAGGTGGAAAGAAAGTAAGGAGGCCTGCAGTCATTATAATTCCAATATTTTTGGAATCCATTTTATTGAGTAAAATTTTGTGATGTATGTATAATTAAAATAGCAAAAAAAATAGAGAGTCGTAAATAGAGACCTTTTTTTTTTTTTTTGTGGATGGGAAATCATCAAATGACTTCTCCCGCTCTGGGCAGAGCGGGAGGGCGAACTACCCGCGACCCCGGCGGCAAAATTAAGGAGACCTATGCAAGCAAATACAATAATAAAAATTCCTGGCACGCTACTGCGTATTATGTAGGTAGGTATTCAGCAAGTTTGGTAAATAGAATAGAATAGAATAGTTTATTTCCATCACTAAATGTTACAAATGTCTCTTAGTCTAAGGACAAAAAATGCGAACAAAAATGAAATGGAATGGAAGGAAATGCGGACAATCCAGGATGTCATAGTTATAGCACTTGCTAACTAGCCAATACTAGTTACAGGTCAGCGCGCTTTAGGCGGCGGCTGAACTAGCGACACGCGGGGTTGCGACAATCGTAGAGAGGATCCGGCAGTTGGGACTCGAGGTGGCCCTGCACAAGTCCGAGGTCATGTGTTTTCATGGTCCTCGGAACGCGCCACCGTCGGGTTCCCAAATAACGGTAGGAGGGGTTCACATCGGGGTTCAGTCGACGATGAAGTACCTGGGACTCGTCCTCGACAGCCGGTGGAACTTCGTGGAGCACTTCCGACGTTTGGCTCCCAGACTGGAGCGGGCCGGGGCTGCCTTGAAGCGGCTCCTGCCCAATCTGGGGGGTCCAAACGCCTCCTGCCGGAGGCTTTACGCGGGGGTCGTGCGGTCCATGGCTCTTTACGGGGCACCGGTGTGGGCGCGTTCCCTGAGGCTGCGACCAGCCCGCCGGTTGAACGCGTCCCAGAGGGTCATGGCCATCCGGCTAGTCCGGGGATACCGCACGGTCTCCTGTGAGGCGGCGGGCCTCCTTGCCGGATTACCGCCATGGGATCTGGAGGCAAAAGTCCTCGCGCACGTGTGGGAGTGGCGCGAGGAGGTGAAACGCCGGGGCGTAACTCCGCTGCCACGAGAAATCACGGTACAGCGGACAGAGCTCCGGCGGGATCTCATGGCGACATGGAGAGTGCGATTGTCGCAACCCAGCGCTGGGCACGCCACAATTGCGGCGATGAGTCCCCTCTTTGAGGAGTGGTTGGAGAGGCGCCACGGCGTCCTCACCTTCCGCCTGACGCAGGTCCTCACCGGACACGGTTGTTTCGGGAGGTTCCTGTTTCGGATAAGGCGGGAGGAAACGCCCAGGTGTCACCATTGTGTGGATCGTCCGGAGGACACGGTGGAACATACAGTGGAGGTCTGCCCGGCTTGGGCGGAGCACCGCCGTGTTCTCACGGAGGCGATCGGCGGCGGCGATCTCTCGCGTCCAAACCTGGTCCAGGCCATGGTGCGGAGCGAGAGTGCATGGGAAGCCGTCACCTCCTTCTGCGAAGCAGTAATGCTCGCGAAGGAGGAAGCGGAACGCGTGAGGGAGAGGCAACAGCCGCGCCCTCGCGCCCCTAGCCGCCGTAGGAGACGCCCTGGGCAGCGGGAATCGATTGCCGATTCCCGGCCACCGTAGGCGCGGGCTTGCGGACGACGAGTAATGGGAAGCTCGCCGTCCGGTAAGGACCAGGCCCGGGTCGACGGCGCGTTGTGTTCCACGCGCGCCTCAAAGAGATGTCAGCAGTGACGGGGTCAATTGGGCCGATGCCGCCAGGGTCGCGGGTAGTTCGAAAGAGATACCGTGACCCTGGCACGGGCAGCTGAAGGAACATGGGTGGGTTTTAGTCAGTAAAAGTCTGACACGCCCTCCCGCCCAGAGCGGAAGAAGTCATTTGATGATTTCCCATCCACAAAAAAAAAAAAAAAAAAAAAAAGGTCAGCGCGCTTTGATAATCAAGATAAAGGTGATATATGTATAATATTATTGTATATTATATCTGTGCTATGAGGAGCGCGTGGCTAAGTAATAACAGCCGCACGGGTCAATCCATCAGGTTAAGCTACGCTTGCCGGGGTTGGTCCGTGGATGGGTGACCATCTTTACATACCGAGACTCCTCCGTGCTTTGGAAAGCACGTTAAGCCGTTGGTCCCGGCTGTTATTCGTGGATCTTTGACAGTCGTTACGGGTGGACAGAAGCCCGAAAGTCTGACAATCAGTCTTACCAAGGGGTATCGTATTACCCAGTTAATGGGTTGTGGAGGTCAGATAGGCATGTGGCTCCATGTAAAATATTGGTATTCAGCTGTATCCGGTTAGACTGGAAGCCGACCCCAACATAGTTGGGAAAAGGCTAGGCAGATTGATATTATATCTGTGCTATAACTGAAATAAGTACCTTCCTATCGCTGCTTGTGATAAGCCCTCTTAGCATAAGAACATAATTTCAATTAATTGCAGCATTTAATGTTCATTATGGAACACCTTTGCCAGTTCGTTAACTAACAGTGTATAATAAAGAACAAGCACCCATTTTGATAAAGCCAGTTAGTACTAAGTCTGATTCATGTAAGTTTACAGTCAACAAATTTTTCGATAATTTTAGGTAGGTATCATAAAAACATAAATTCATATCCCCAAATATTTATCAAGTAAGTGCTACCATGAATGTATTCAGTATTACGCAATAAACGATAAGATAAACAAACATACTTACCACCGTATTCGCCTTAAATATAGTATTTTTATCTTTCACCGTTATATGTAAATGCGTACGCGCAACGTTCAAAACATTGTCTAGTAGCGCGTTAGCCGTACACTACAGCGATTTGTTTTGTTATTAAATTGCGTACTTACAATAATTTAATTTACTAAGTTTTGTTAGTGTTGTTGAAGTCAGTATCGTTTTGTTTGAATGTGAATGTGGGACTGTTTGTGTTACTTATTTATTATTTGCTCGGACAAATAAATGTGTTGTGTATTTACCTAAGTAATAACGTCATAACTTAGTGTTATTTACAAGTGTAGGTGTAAATAGGCTGTAACAGTCAGGTACTATAGGTAAGCTACTAGGTACATTAATTACCTACAATATAGACTCAGTTTTAATAGCAATATGAATTAAAGATTTATATGTTTTACTTAGGGCCTGTTTTACCACCTACGATTAAGTTCCTATTAACTTACTTGGCAGATAATTTCATACAAAATTTGTTCCATTTTTAAATTTATTCAGTAATTATTGGCTACTCGGACATCGTGAAGTAGGGCCTTAAACCCCCGTTCGCACGGGCGTAATAAAATCGCGGCGGGATTTTATAGCGCACTGGATTTTCAACGCTCTGTTTAGCGCCGAGAGTGCAAAATCCAACAGTGTGTTTTTTCGACGCGCTAGAATGTACTCTGTTATTGTTAAGTTGGATTCTCAACGCTCGGCTCAACAACGAGAGTTGAAAATCCAGTGCGCTATAAAATCCCGCCGCGATTTTATTATGCCCGTGCGAACGGGGGTTCAGGGCCGATTTTTCAATCGTAAGATAACATTTTAGGGTCCCGTATTTATTTGAGGAATAAATATGGCGCTTTAACATATTTTCTTTATAAAAGCTGTCAAAACGTCAAACATATTCCCCAGATAAAAGTTAACTGACGCTTGAAAAATAGACCCAGAATTATAACATATACTTACTTAAAATTAAATAATCAGCTGCACGAGTCTATCGAAGGTTAGTCTACACTAGTCACCGTCGGTTCGTGGATGGGTGACCATCCATTACATATCGAGACCCCTCCGCGCCTCGGAACGCACGTTATTCCGTTGGTCCCGGCTGTCATTCGTATATAATATCTTTGACAGTCGTTACGTATAGTCTGAAGCCCAAAAGTCTGACAACTAGTCTTCCCAAGGGGTATCGTGTTACCCAGTAACTGGGTTGTGGAGGTAAGACATAGGCAGTCGCTCCATGTAAAAACCTGGTCTCCAGCTGCATTCGGTTAGACTGGAAGCCGACCCTAACATATATAGAAAAGGGTCAGTAGGTCGTAGGTAGATTAATTGAATAGAATTATTATTATGTTGAAGTTCGCTATTTGCGAATAATCTGTATAGTTACAGATTAGGTCTTACGCGTGCCCACCGTAAGTGACAGAGGAGGACACCGTGGAGTATTAGTGGGTTAGAAACCCACATAACTGCAATATCTCCCCGTAGTAGTGCAGTAGGTATGCATGAGCATTTCTCTACGATAAAAAAGGCAGTACAAGTAGGTACGAGTACATACTTAGGTATGCTCATCCTTATCAACCTTAGATCCATACTTAGGTATGGATCTAAGGTTCAATTTAAGGTAGGTACTTGCAATAAATGTAAATAAGTTTAAGTCTTGAACATTTTTTTTTTTCTACATAAGTACTTGGATTTTCGCATTATTTCATATACCTAGCTAACCGAACACACCACGTTCCTTTCGATTCTACGTGATTAGAATTCTCATAATCTAGGTAGGTAGGTAAGTACACTTCACGATAACATAATCTGCTTATGCACGTCAATTTCCTTTATCTTTATGCTTTGCATCTCAGTAGGTAGTTGTCCAATGGTCTTCTGTCTGCTGTAGGTCCCACCGAGTGGCCTCCTCCCTAATTATTATTATACTCTTTGGTGGCCTCTCTCCATCCAGGAACAAAACATTCCAGGGCAGACCCAGTTCCCATCATCATAAACATCTGCCTATAGCCTCTTCTCAAATATGTTGAGGTCAGCTTCCAGTCTAACCGGATGCAGCTGAATTCCAATTTTACATGGAGCGACTGCCTATCTAACCTCCACAAAGCAGTTACTGGCCAAGTTACAGGAACGCTGCGGGCTATACCGATTCAGAAAAATATTACCATCGAGTTCGAAGACAATGCTGAGACCTGAATATGCAGATCTCCTCGACAAAGTGGACCGTCATCTCATAACTGTATTCGATTCGTTTTCAATTTGCGTAAATTAGATCATTGTCTCTGCGCATCGGTCGATTTCTAAAGTAGTTGCCCATACGCCAGCGCAGAGAGCAAAGGCCGCTGACCACATTGTTTTCATTTCTTGACTCTTCCTCTTCCCCTGCTAGTAGGTATTTCAGTACATTTGCCCCACTTTCAGTACATTTGCGGCAATTACAATAGAAATCTACGTTCATCTCATAATCTTCTTCTTCAATGCCCCACTCACCGCACAGACTTCTTCAATCTTCCTTCTTCATTTAGTCTATCTCTCTGTGGAATGCGCTCCCCCAGGATATCAGGATAGCAACCAACCGATTATCCTTTAAAGCTTGTGAGCACATTTGCTTGTGCTTATATTTATATATAACTAGCCATTGCCCGCGGCTTCGCTCGCGTGGATGTCGGAAATTATCCCACGGGAACCTACTACCGGGATTAAAAGTATCCTATGTGTTAATCCAGGTTATAAACTATCTGTGTGCCAAATTTCATCCAAATCCGTTCAGCCGTTTTTGCGTGATTGAGTAACAAACATCCAAACATCTTCACAAACTTTCACATTTATATTATTATAAGTAGAATTTGTGTATACTTAAATTATATTTATAGTTTTTAATACTTATGTTTATCTTTATATTTAAATAAAATAATATTTATTCCTCAATTCTCGCTATTGCAACTAGCACTGTTCTCTGCATCACCCAAAGGTTAACTGGTAGGAAATGCCTATGGCATTAAGTCCGCCTCTGTACATTTGTGTGCATAAAGTGTTACCTATAGTATAAATAAACTAGCAGAACCGACAGACGTTGTCCTGTCTGAACGATCCTAGAACCCGACTGCAGCGCCACCTACCGAGTCCAATTGTGTTTTCAAACCATCCAGGAACCCATTGAAATATACACACAAAATTTCATCTAAATCGGTCCATCCGTTTAGGAGTTAGGTGACAAACACACGTACAGAAGAGTTGTATACAGGGTTACTGGTAACTCGACGTATTCCTTGCAGGACGTCATAGTAGGGTTAAAATGCAGCAAATTAGGCCACCAAATGTTCTACCGAAATTCAGTAGTTTTTGAGTTAATTCGATTTTTAGCTTTTCTATGAAAAATCCCAGATTAAATCATTTGGAGCCAATTTAAAAATGATTTACGGCGCGACTGTACTGAAATTTAAGTTAACATCATAGCTGACGCCGTAGCAGATCCTTGTTAATAATTCAAAGTTCAAAAATGCCAAAAACTTTGGCAAATATCACTAAAGAAACATTTAGTTTTTTTGTGAATTTTGCTATTACTTCATACAAAATGTTGTCTAGTGAAAAAAAAAATTACTACGTCTGATGTACAAATTACTAGGAAAATATCCTTGTCTTATCAGCTATTCAGAAAGGTATGATTGTCAATACTTTTGCATGTGTGACAGGGAAAGAATGAGTTTTATGAGGAGCTGGTAAAATTGCGATACGGTCAACCTATTGTTTCATATTCGTATTATTCGTAGTTTTTACCTGCGCTTGAACCCCAAACACTCGGCAAGCTTTGTGA
Source organism: Cosmia pyralina (assembly GCA_946251885.1). NCBI lineage: Eukaryota > Metazoa > Arthropoda > Insecta > Lepidoptera > Noctuidae > Cosmia > Cosmia pyralina. The sequence goes on from OX276355.1 coordinate 17,561,985, forward strand.
TTGGTCACTATTGTTCTCCCGGCATGACACGGGGTGCGACTTTACAAAATCTGGTCGTCAGAGTCAGTTAGTTTCAACTCTACGTCGCGCAAGCTCGTGTTTTGTTATCTGGCTATTTCCTTAACTGATACTGCGTATCTTGCTCTTGTGCTGTGCTGTGCCTTCATAAGTGCTGACTATGGCTGCATATTCTAACCTTGAATACGCTGACATAATGTACTGTTACGGACTTAGTGACGGTAACGCTGCTCAGGCGCGGAGAGAATATCAACTTCGTTTTCCCAACCGCCGACTCCCACACGTCCTGCAACGCCGACGTCCTGCAAGGAATACGTCGAGTTACCAGTAACCCTGTATAATTAAGATCCCCTTGGGAAGACTAGTTATCAGACTTTCGGGTTTCCGAGTACCTACCAGTAGATAAAGACTGTCAAAGAATGACAGCCAGGACCACCGGCTTCTAACGTGCTTTCCGAGACACGGAGAGGTCACGATATATAAAGATGGTCGCTCATCTAGTTGGTTGTTTTTTAACAAGAGCAGTCATGAAAATATTACTGAACATTTGCACGAAGCGCTATCTATAAAAGTTTCCGGCTCTTGTTCTCAGGGTTCGTGCATACAATGACAAGTTATAAAATAAAGCCAGTTGAAGCAGGAGATACGGAAGTTATCATGGACTTACTGCGACGGTAAGTTGGATGAATGAAATGTTAGAATCAAGTGAATGATTTCAATGAAAATTCCATAGAAGTTATGTTACACTTAGTAAAAACAAAACAGAGGTTCAGGGAAATATCTATAGCTGACTGCAATGCAATGTTGGTAAGTATTCTGGAAGACCCATTATCTAAATATCAAAAAATATACGTTCCGATAAGTTGGGCAAATAAGCGCACTAGCACAATGATTAATCCAACACCAGGTCCAGTGTCCGGATTCGAACCTCACTTTCCATCATAATTAGGTTCTTACATGACATTCATGAGTCACGAGTTCACGACGATGTTCAAGTGCAAGCCATCATAGATGATCGAAACAGATGACGGTAAAATATTCACGATAAAGAGATTCCTAGAAGACAACCCTCATAAGAAATACAGGAGTATCCTTCAAACAACCAAGACCTCTAGTTTTCAAATTCAAAACCAATACAACGTTATTGCCTATCTAGGTACTTTTCTCGATTTCGTCCAATTCCAAAACTGTCCCGACTACATTGACATATTATATATCAATGCACGACTATTTACAATTTCCAGAACATTTTTCATCGATGAGCCAATGAACAAAGCTGTCGGGCTTTGCAGTGATGGAACATGCAGTGAGCTTGAAGAATACTGCAGACAGTACCTTCCAGGTGACGGCTGGTCTTTCAAGGCTGTAGACCAAGAAGGGAATATCGTCGGAGTCATGGTCAGCGGAATGAGTTCTTTGAAAGAGGTAGGTGGAACAGTGTCTTGTTAAATTCCGTGGATATAGGTAAATGGATGTAACATGGGACTAGGCAGGCCACACCTAAGTACCTACAGGATGCATCAGGACTGATGGGCCAGGGTCGTCACGCAGTGGGTGCCTGAAGACGGGCGTCTCGTCACCGAAGCAGGCCTAAGACACGTTGGCGCGACGACCTAGACTCGTTATTGACTGATTCGCCAGTAAAGGCATCAGATACCCAAGGACGAATGGAAAAGTACGGAGGAGACTTCTGCCCAGCAGTGGGACAGTAGGTATAGGTTAAAAAAAATAGGTAGATATAAAATAGGTAGGTAAAAATAGGTAGGTAAATAGATTTTTCAATACACTTCCTCGAAAACTGGTTCATATCGCACTACGATTAGTTTCACAATGCAATATATCGCACACACGTGCGATTTTTCATTTTCCAACACGTGTGCGGGAATAAAAATTGCCACAGATAACTTATACCTATACTTAGTCCAAATTGGTTCAATGCCTCTATTCACACCGTCTCTATTCGGAGGTAAATGTTTTTTTTTTAATCTCGGCAAAAAGATGTGCGTCTTTACGGCGTTAATATTTTTTGAATATTTAAATAATGTTTATAAATAGAATATCATCAAAAAACATTGAATTTTCTATTTTTCATATTAGGCTGTTTAACGGTTTATACCTTTGCTTTTCAACCTGGCGAAATCAAAGCGCGGATTCATGACAAAAATATTTTTCGTTATTTTATTTTATTTCCTCAAAAGTGTATTGAAAAACGTCGTTTAATACACGTGGACATTTGTTATTGCAGTTCTGGGCTCAAAAACAACGCCTACGGCTCGGGTGTTAATTCCGCCTCGAATGCAATAACAAAAATTCTCCACTTGTATCAAAATGTACTTACTATTGTTTTCGTTAACAAAAAATATCGTAAGTATTGAGGTTTTATCGACTTTTCGATAATGCGATAGCATTGTGTTAGGTGCTTATTATTTTGGTAATACCTACCTCTTTTCCAACGTTTTTGAGTTTGGGTTAGATTTTCCGAGACCGAAAATCTATTAGGTCAGAACTCTACATAAAACCAAGTTTGGTATAATTTCGTATCAGAGGCAAACCACATTTTATTAATTTATAAGGAACCTACATAAACAGTTTGATAACATTGTTGATATCTATAAAAACCACAATTTGATATCTGTCACCACTACACAACAATACTTTTAGATATCTTGTGGTCGTTCGGGTCTCTATCACCATTGACCAACGCAAAACACAAGCTCGAGATATCCTTGTGTTCTGTGGTTCCACTCGTTCCAGTAACCAAAAGACAGTTCCACAGGACAGCATGTAGTCAAGCTAGTGCAAAGTGAACTGCTATTAACAGTCTTAAGCCTTATTAATTTATTAAAACAAGTTTTTGAGTAGTTTTCTATGGGCCTGTGTCGCCTGAAATAACTGATAGATATAATTATTATTTTTTAAGTCCACCAGTCATTATCTGTTCCACGACTGGACTCAGATTCACTTCTCTCACTCCTTTGACATAAAACTCTAAAAACTCTTCCATTTTAAACAATGAAATTAAATAATCTCCTAACTTTAAAAGGAACCAGTTGAAGTCCTGCACCTGGCACAATCAGTACTACTGGACACCTATTTGGTGCATCCATGGACACAAAATAGATAACAAAGCTACAAGAAACAAACCTTCTTTTCTTACATTTTCAGCCGGAAGAAGGCAGCGACTACTTAAGCCTGGCACAGAAATGTAAAAATCCAAAGTTTGCGAAGATTCTATACGTGTTGGCGAATCGAGAGGAAGGTGCCAGGCTCTGGGAGAAGTTCCCTGGTGAACACGAAGTTCTGGATGTGAAGATTGCGGCCACAGACCACAAATGGATGAAAAAAGGCATCATGAATACTTTATTATTCGAGACTGAGTAAGTAGACTGTTGAAGAACGAACAAGATAAGCAGGAGTAAGCTCCTTAGATCAGAACCGTAGACTGGTCAATAAGTAGTTTATACTTTACCTCAGTCTGTATGGTAATGGATTGACGTCACGAGATCCCTCGGCATTCAAAATGAATAAGACACGACAGATATAGGCAACCGTAAAAAATCGCAATTGTTTTGCAATGTCTCGGAACTTGGCTGTTCCATTTGCATAAAAATAAGTAGCTACAAAACGGTCTGCCATCTCCTCATGTAAGTTACGATGTTCTGTAACGCATTGTGTCCGCCTTTTCAAACATCTTGTGTTTCGAGAACAATCTGTAGAAAACCATTAAAATGGACTCTTTCCACCTGTAATAACATTTGCTGCGAGTGGAAAGCTTTGTAAGCAAGGTACACTGACAATAGGCTCACCTCCTATTACATGGGACTTAAACATTTTGAGTGTAGCGTATATAATGTTCTAGGTGTGTCGTGTGTGTGTACGGAGAGAAATTAAACGTTGAAGTAAATTTGGATATTTCTTTTAAACATTAGAGGTACTTATATGGATTTTTAGCGAGTCTATACTATAGCGGGCGGTGGTTACGGGCGAACTAAAATCGTCGATCGCTGCACATACGAAATGAATACAAGATGAATGTGTCAGCGTTCCTACAAACATATGGTGAAATGTAGGTGTACTATGCACACCTCTGCCTAACCACCGGGGAAAATAGGCGTAATTTTATGATGTGTAGACTGAACTGTTGCTGTTGTGCTGCACATAACAATAACCCCATCTTCTCTCGCATTTCAGAAATCTGGCAAAGAAACGTTGTGTCAGAGTTCTCCGCATGGACACCTCAAGTGCCTATTCAGCCATGTCTGCAGAGAAGCTGGGCTTCTCCTGCATGTACTCAGCACCTTACAGCGAGATCAAGTTGGATGGACGTCCCCTGATAGTGCCTGAACCACCACATGTTGACGACAGAGTGTATACCAAGATTCTGTTTGAGAAAAACGGCTAGCTTTAACCATTTGTATGATGACAGTTCCACCTCCAATTTCGCTTTATCCTTTTATTTGCGATTTTTTTGTATCGAGCCAAATTGTGTCAATCGTGTTTTGGACCTCATAATTCACTAAAGAAAATCTTAAAATTTTATAATCATGAAAAAGATTAAGGCATTGTTGTAGTTTTTGAGGACAAAAATTGATTTTGCGTGCAGCCGAAATGCGTCAAAATATCTTCTTTGGGACCCATTTCGCCAACAGGGGGCGCTGTTGGTAAAACATTTGTGCAAAATAGGTACCTACCTATACTACCTAATACTGTTTTGTGAAATGTATTGAAAAAGCGGCAAAGTGCGTGTCGGACTACGCACAATGATGGGTTCCGTAGTTGGGATTAATTTATCCCAAGAACAAACTTATCATTTTATTTTTAAAAAGTTCCCCCGTACATTCCAACTACAAATGTAAGTTTGTACGCACAATATTGAGTGATTTACCATGCTATTTTAAGATCATAGACTTATTATAAATTTTCCTGTAATCTTTAAGTATAGGTATAAGTACCTACTGTAGTAAGTAGTACTGTCTGTAATTTTTTTTTCAAATTTTTAGGCTCAGCAGTTTTTTTTTTTAATAACAAATTCTAAAAACATATAATTATATATTTGAAATCCTCATAGTAAGCCCTTTCATTTGATATACAGTCACACGGTACAGTTAGCAAAACTTTTTTTTTAAATTTTTCTAATTTTTCCCCCAAAAGTGAACCCCATATTCAAAATTCATTTATTTAGGTAAGTACGTTATACGTTCGTGTTTGGGTCACAGAAACTCATATGTGTACCAAATCCAGTAGATTCGGAGCAACAGAACGGACAGACAGAAAGACAGACAAACATACAGACAGACACACGAGTGATCGTATATAGGTTTGGTTTTTTCATTCGGATCGTACAAAACCCTAAAAACAAGATGGCGGCGCTAGTTTCGCTTTTACGCGCCAATATCCTTGTACAAATGTTGCCTATGAGCATGCTACATTGACGTCGCGTGATATCTGTTTCCGCCATAATGTTGGCTACTACAAGTACCTACTACACTACGGCCGAAATATCTTGGCGAGTCCGAACTTTGCGCAGAAGGCTGTAAAGATAAAGATTATTTATTTGTCCAAAACATGAGTATACACACATGGCATGCAAGATTTTAAATAAAAAATTTTCAGTCATGTTTTGCCTCATCGGCGTACAAATATAAATAGGTACCTAGGTTATTTATTACACATATCTACATCAAATAATTATTAATACATTATTCAAATAATTAACATTCCAAACGATAATTTAAAAGTGAAAATGTCCTACAAAACAGTGCCATCAACTCATAATAGAATATAATAAAATTAGTCAATTCAATGTCAAAGTAATTATTAGATACCTACACAAATTAGATTAATTTATCATTCACAAATTCGTCGATGCTATAATAGGCTTTTTCTAAAAGAAGGCTTTTGCAGTAACATTTTTTTAGGAACCAAATGGTGACATGAGGCGAGTGTGCTATTAAGCTACCTTTTACTGGGTACGTCTTTCACTGACTTGAGTGTGCCCTGGCGGTTGAGAGTATGTCATGCTCACTCAAATGTCTCGCTGGTGGTGGCGTGTGTGTTGGATCATTAAGTTCCCTTCAAAATGGTTGAGCTAATTGGTGCTGATCCATGCGTCATGTTCGTGAACGGGCGCCGTCAGTTGGGACTGGTCGTCTCTTAGCTGCCATGGCTTATTTTTAATTTTAATATTTAATTTAAGTAGTTGTTTTAGTTTTTATCTTTTTATTACGGACGCTTTTTAACGTGCACGTCTTTCTACATTGTTCTCACATGTATATTTTCAACATGAACGAAGCAACCAATATTTTGTAAAAATATTATGATTTAAAAGAGTGTCCGTGGAGTTTCTTGCCCGTTCTTCTCCATAGGGATCTACTACGCTTTGGAATGGGCAACTAGCTTCATCTTTCTGACTGACCGACCCATTGACAATTCAAAAGTGCCTGTAATTGGTTTATTTGAAATAAATGCTTTGAGTTTGAGTTTGTGAGAGAACATGCGCAAAAGATGCGCAAAAGTTCGTAGTGCCTATGTTCAGACGCGCCAAGATATTTCGGCCGTAGTGTGCTAGGCTGACTATGCAAGCATTCGATATACCGTCTATTTTACCAATAAAATAACAAATTCTGTAAATATTCACTTTACGTAACATTAATCCAAAATTACATATTTACGAGTACAGCACAAATTTTTAACCTTATATATATTTTTTTATTTTACCAAAACACTACATTTTATTTTATTGCCAATACATTTTATTTACCAATTTTCATTTTCATTGCATTCTCGAAAAGAGTTAGTTCATTCGTGTTAATCGCGTGGCACGTGTCAATTTGATTGAAAAAAGCTACCTACTCGTCCTCCAATAAAATAGACGCAACTTTTCCTATGAAGCTTTGTAGGGTCGCCTGTGATTCCGTTTTGGCTGATATAGACCAATCTTCTGTCGGTCTTGGCACTTCTAGTACTCCGAACTCCGTGACGATTGTTATCGGCGAACTTCTGTAACGTTATTATTGTTTTAGATTAATGAAAACATGAGCAGGTAAAGGTGAGCATATACTAGAGCATTCACTTATAACAAAATATCACGCCGCTCTAATTGTCACCCTTTTACGAAACGAAATCGAACGAAAAACAAAGGACCTACGGTCTTTAAAACAAACAAATGACCTACGGTCCTTTGTTTTCGTCTCTCGTCGTCGTCGTCGTTGGACAGGACGGGAGATTCCAACTTTGTTGTTTGTATTCACAGAACAGATAAATATATTGTATTGTTATTGTCGGTCCTTTGTTTTCGTCCCTCATCGCTTACGTCTCGTCGTTTTCGTTTTTGTCCCTCGTTGTTCGTCGAAATGGTGCGGTACGGTCCTTTGTTTTCGTTAGGTGACTTTCTCTTGTTGGACAAAAATTTAGGTGTTAAACTAAACTATTATAGAGGTGCGGCTTCAGTGACTATTCACTAAAAATGAGGTTCGCTGTTCGCGCTGCAGTCGCGCAGGTGTGCACGTAAAAGTATCGCGTTGTAGGTGCTCCCGGTTCGCGTCCCGTGTTCCGCTACTTAACGCTCAGGTCTGGGCGTAGCGTTATGACATGGAAATGCTCGAGAAAATGCTCTAGTTTATAGTTTAGTCACCCTAAGGAATAGGATACACTGTATGCAGGTTACAAGCAAATACAATAACCATTATCATTATCCGATGGGTGTCCTAAAAGATGAATTTTTTACTTAGTAAATAAGCCAAATTACTAAGTAATATACCTACGTGTAGGTATATTACTTAGTAACTTGGCTTATTTCCTAAGTAACAAATTCTTGAGATTTATCTGTTCAAAACTGCGAGAAGTAAGATGCAGGCGCATACTTTTTTGTATGCAGGGTCAAATTAAATTTAAAAACTTATTATATCTTTCTTATATCACAGTATAATAATGTTACAATAGTTTATCTTCATAGAAAACGGCCAAAACGACGCGCTTCGCGCTTGAAAGCTCAGTATATACCAGTAGGCAACAGTTCGAGTGCGCGGCAGTTACGCACGTACGCGTATTTATCTACCGAGTGACCTTGAATTAACTACCTACGGCCAGGCAATTCATTCAAGGTCACTGCTCAGATAGACTACTGTAGCTTTATCATTCTGTGCTTATATTTATCAATACAATTTACAGTCCGGCCGTCGACAGAATGCGTTCTTGACACATATCGGTTTCATACTAACGAATATGTGTTTAGCAAATTTGATCCTTATTACTGCTAGAAATTGTCCAACTGACAGGTGTCAGGAACGCTGGAACGCGTTCTCTCGACGCCCGGACTCTAGCTGGCAAAACTTCACAGACATGATGGGTAGGTATCAAACTCTAATGATCGTAAACTGTAATGACGATAAACAAAAAAAAATGGTACATTGTTCACCAAGGGGAGAAAGTGATCGATTACTAACGAGGGTGTTGAGTCTCGGGCCATGACTGCTTAAATGTCGACGCACACATGGGGTGCATAAGGAGAAACCAAAAAGTACCCTTTATATGCCGCCGGAGTTGCGGGTCGTTCGAAAGAGATACCGTGGCCCTGGCACAGGCAACTGAAGGAACACGGGTAGGTTTTAGTCAGTCTAACACGCCCTCCTGCTCCGCTCAGAGCGGGAGAAGTCATTTGATGACTTCCCATCCACAAAAAAAAAAGGGTATATACTATCGCCATACCAAACTTTATCCAAATGGCTCCAGCCGTTGAGCGTGAAGGAATAACACATACAAACACAGACACACTCACAAACTTTCGCCTTTATAAAATTAGTGTGATGTAATATATGTGTACCTATATAAACAAAAAATACCACCATCCGATGGCGACCGCGGGCTACAGAAGTTGTGAACATATGGGGTTCGGCTGACATTCGAGCACACATTGACATGAACCTAAGGGGTTCATAAGGTTATACATTGCTACATGTGACGGGTTCGAATTGGAATCGCACTTTCTTCCAAGTGATACCTACATAATTTTTAAGTGAAGAATATATTAATATTATTATAGTTATTAAAACTCAATGTTATACTTTTACCAGGGAGATTAATATTGGTTTGAGACGATTGACTCAATGTAGAAGAGATCACTTGCTGTGCCATGTGCATAACGCCAGCTTCCTCATAGGTGATAGAATAATTTTACCTATGCCAATATTTAAAGCATAGCTGCAATCAAAGTACCCAGTCTTAATTTAGCTGCCACAAAAACTTCGTCAATATGAGTCGTTTAGTGTGTGTTAGCTGGAGTGACGTCACCCCAGCTTCCTCATTCAGGACAGGCAAACCAGTTAGGTTAGAGTTTTGGACTAAAGTTAGAAAAATAAAGCATAATAGCTGCACAAGGAAGGAAAGAATCGAATGATAATACTTAAAAAGTGTTGAAACTACGATCAAAAAACGTGTGTAAGCTGGAGTGACGCCACCTCAAGGGTGGTGACGGAATTTCGTGACGGAAAAATCTTAAAATTAAATAATTGAGTTGAGGTCTGGCGATTGAGCAGGCCACGGCAGAACATTGATGCAAGCATCGGCAAGAGTGCGTATTACGACTCTAGCCGTGTATTTTCGTGCATTAGTCGAAACGAATTACCCAACCGGCTTCGCAAAGGGATGATCACGTCTGAAACAATCCTCTCCGCATAAATCTCAGCATTGAGGTTGCCCCTGATCTAAATGAGATCGTTTCTTCCACCGATGCAAAGACCGACCCAAATCATTTTTATGGAGGGGAATAAACTTCCTAACAAAATTTCAAACTTTCTTGACGTCCAGAGGTCCTCCAAACTCGAGTACATCTTTTATCCAGCCTCATACCGAAACGAGATTCATCGGAAAACTAAACACAACGCCAGTCTTCTTCCTCCCGATTTCTGTGTTCGCGAGCCCATTGTAATCGGGCCCTACGATTGCGGGGTGCTATCGGTGGAACTCTCAGCGGCCTTCGGTAACTCAGACCCACTTCGCGTAAACTATTTCGGATGGTTTGGTCGCTTATCAGCAAGCCTGAAGAGCTGTGGAGCCTCGTAGCCAACATCATGGCGGTCATGGTACGATTCCGTCGAGCAGTATTTTGTCCTGTCTGCGAGTGGTGATGCCAGATCGTCCTCCATGTCACTCGGCCACGCTGCCCGTGAAATGATAGCGTGTCCAGAGGCGGCTTATGACGCTCTGTGTAGTGCCAAGAGCGACAACCACAGTACGGTGCCTGGAACCAGCTCGCAATATTCCGACGGCTCTCATCTCTTCTCATGTCAAATGATGTCGTCGGATATCGTCGCTGCATATCGATGCAATGTTTTTCAGTTCCGATGCAGAAATCGTAATGGTTTTGTTAAAACGCTGTTACACACTTTTTAAAGAATCCTGATTGACAGTTGATTTTCTATTTTTAATCAAAATTTAAAGAAAATTCTTTATTCAAAAAGTGAAATTCACTAAAAAGAATCAATAACTCAACCATTAACAAGCGCGGCATCGCCAGTGGCACCTCGGGAACCTGTTGCCCCTTTGGCACCACAGCCTTCCCCTAGCGCAGTGCATAGCAAGTGATCTCTTCTGCATTGTAACATTACATTGAGTTTTAATAATATTTTTATAATATTGATTATGTACCAATCCTAATCCTAACTAATATTAAAACTGCGAAAGTAAGTTTGTTTGTTTGTTTGTTACCTTTTCACGTCTAAACCACTGAACCGATCATCCTGAAATGTTGCGTAATATACAATGACAGGTGTACAGAAACGGACATAGGGTACCATTCATCCGGAAAAAAGTACTGTTCCCGAAGGAAACAACAATAACGTTCTTATGATAATAGATGGCGCCACGTGTCTTAGGAATCATGATTGAATTATATTATTACAAGCAGAGTACAACCCGAATTGATTATCAAATTCTAAATTAACGCGAGCGAAGCCGCGGGCAATAGCTAGTTTTAATATAAACTTCACTTAATAAAAATCGTCTTTTATTTTTCTCATAGGTATAGTATAAAGCATTATGTCACTCGGAAGAAAGTGCGATTCCAAACTCGTGTATTAAGGCCTTTAGTAATCGGTCACTTTCTCCTCTCGGTGAACAATGTACTATTATTGACTTGTGCAAAAAAGTTAAAGCCTATTTTCCTTACGCATGAGAACCTTGATGTAGACTAATTAGGTTCGGTCAACCGCACGTCAGTAGTAATACTTTAACTAAATACGAAAACCGCCCTTAATGTTACGAAATCGAGAACGTAATCAGGCTAGATCGAGGTTAAGTCAATTTCAAATTGTTGCCATAGACGTGCGATCGACTGGACTATAGTCGCAGCGCAGCGCTACGACTAAGTCATCGGGTCATAAATCATTGTTATTAGTCTGTCTCACTCGCACTTATGGAGCTTAGGGAGTGCCATAATGATGTGCGTAATAGAAGGGTGGCATTGCACATTCTTATTGCTACTGACATTTATGACCTGACGACTCAGTTCATAATGCGAGTACTATAATAAGACTGCTTACCACAAACAAGACAGCGTTTACGAGTCAGAGATGCAAGTTCCACCGTAGATAACCCTGGAGCGGCGACTGATCACTTGGACGGGCGTGTGCGGCTGTGCGCCAGCGCCGCCTCGCCGATCGTCGCCGTTAAACTTTTTGCTGTTACGAGAAAACTTCAATACAATTTTCCATACGATTTTTAGATAAATGTACTCGTTTGATGCCTCGCTGTCTTGTAAACGCAGCCTATATTGCAGTAAGCGCATGCCCAGGCGGCATAAAGTAGGACATTCACGATCGACGTAAAACCATTAGTAAGTCTTTGCAAAGTAACTCTTATCTCGGTACAGTAAGGTGTAGATTAGAATGGTTTCCGAGAGTTTTATAAACCTCATGGCTATCATTCGAACTTTGACTTTATAACAATGAAATGAGAGTTATATTCCAATTACTTACCAAGGATTATACGCCATCAAATTTGACCGTGAATGTTTTACATTAGGGAGTTGGTATTGGCTATCAATTAACAAAAATTGTTGCAGAGTAGAACATAGATAGGTAGTGCAGTTGACAAAAAAAAAGGATAAAAAAATAAAAATATAAATAAATTGATTCATTTTTATGCCAGGCCCGAATAAATTGTCACACATAGAATATCATTATAAAATTACTTCATTGTCTCAATCGCAATAATATAGTTTAAAATAGATATGATTTTGTTGTAAGTACGCAAATCAAACTCACAAATCTACAACTGGTCTATAACACCTAAAGAATGTGATTTGTCATAATTGCGTTGTAAATAAAACAATTTATTTGGCATGAAGTTTTCGTCCATTTTATAATATTAGGGATACGAATTTAAACTACATTATACTGTCTTTACATAAAAAAATATATTAAGTACAATGTACACTATTCAAAATCAACAATTCTTATGTACTACATCAGAGATTTTTTACAGAGGTAGTTAAAACAACATCAATGTACAGAGGCACTGATAAAAAGTGAAAAGATTTACAAAACATACATGTATAACAACTTTGACTATATATTTACATAATGTACACTGTTTTTAAACTAAATAAATAATGTACTAATTGAGGAGAATTTATTCTACATTGATCTACTTATGTACTTATTTAAATAGTTTCTGATAATTCTCTTTCGTTTTTCAATATATAAAAGTAACTTCCTTCATTACGTTTCAAAAATGGTATAAATGCGAAAATATAAATTATTATTGCCAACTATTACAGTTCAAATTCAAGTATCTACAGATTCTACAGTATAGGGCCTTATACCACAAAACTGTAAAATTACAATTTACAAAGGGGTTTGGGTAATTTTGTATGAACCAGTGGCATGTTTTTTTTTTTGAGCGGCCACTTATTTTATTGTTGCTAACGTATAGTGATATATATAATAATAATGACTCATAAAATAACTTTGCCCTAAGTAATATCGGAGATGAAATATATGATATCGAAGTAGGAAGAATTTCAACATCATGTCGTCTAAATAAAGACGTAACCACGTTTATGTATTGTGAAAAAATACAGCACGCATGGCATAATACATACATTCATAAACTTACGCATGTTATTGGAGGAGTATGTACGGCATTATTATACGACAATTAAATAAAAAACATGAGTACTATAAAATCACTATATTTTTACACAAACCTCAATTACTTAAATATACAGGGTGTGTCGTAAATAGTGGTCCAGAGTAAAGGAGTCGATACACTGTATTTATATGTATCACATACCGAAATTTTAACCATTTTCAGTTAAGGGTCTCCGAAAAAACAAAAAAAGTTATTTTTTTTTTAATTTCTGTGCCGTGCTTCACGAATTTGGATGTAATTTCAATAAATATCAATATTTTTTAATTTTTTTTTTTTTATTATTACTCTTGAATATGTGTACTATCATATCCAAACCCTTTTTTCTATTTTTAAGTCAAAGGTACTTAAAGAATTTAATTTGTTTCCAATTTCAACACTCATCTCCAGCAAATCATATGACTTTAGGGGCATATTGTATAAAAAAAATGTACTGCACTGTTAGTGCCCATTAGTTTTAAAAATACTTCATTAAATGCCGATTACAAAATGGTAAAATATTAAGTGGTAAGACTTCAGAAAAAAAAGTTATTAGCATTCAAAACGAAAGACAGCTAAATTAGCTAAAAACATTTTTTCGGTTAAGTAAATTACAAGTATTGCAAACTGTTAAGGATTAAACCAATAAGTTTTTTATTGTAAGTTGTTTATTGGCTTTTTAAAATAAAACATTTTTTTAATCAAATTAACCATTTATTAAAATAATCAATACTCAATCGTTTTATGCAATCATTGTACAAAAGTTGTTAACAGTACAGGTACAGCATTGAACCCAGATAGGGCGCAGCAATTTGAATACTAAAACAATACTACTTGAAACGAAACAGAATACGAAAAAATAAACCCTAAAACAGTATTTATGCCTTTAAGTATTGGTATTTTTAACTCAAACTTAACATTAAGTCGAACAATGAATTATTCATTACAATGTTTTTTACAGAACAAATTAATGTATTTACAGAACAATTAATGTTTTTACAGAAAAAAAATGGCTTTACAGAACAAAACAAAAAACACTAATTATCACAACTATTTTTAATAAGTTTTTTCCCTGTTATTACACAAAATGTTCAAAGTGGCGACCACCAGCGGCGATGCATGCTCTGCACCGCCGAATAAAAGATCGTTTTAACCTGCGTGCAAACCCACTTGTATTTATCTGTTCAGCCGCTGTCTGGATTCTTTGTCGTAATTGTTCAACTGAAGTGATTTGGACTTTATAAACTTTTTCTTTCAGACACCCCCAGTAGAAAAAATCAAGGGGGTTCAGGTCTGGCGAACGTGGTGGCCATAAAATTGAGCCTTGCCGCCCAATCCATCTTTGGGGATAAGTATGGTTTAAATATTCACGCACAATAACTGCGTAGTGAGCGGGACAGCCATCATTTTGCAGCCACATAGCTTCTCTTAATTCTGGATCGACATCTCTCAATAACTCTGGAAGGTCGTTTTGCAAAAAGTTTAAGTATCTTTCCCCATTCAACATTTCGGGTAGCTCGAACGGGCCAATTATTTGCCCACCTATGATCCCCGTCCACAAATTTATTTTAAATTGATACTGGGATCGATCCTGTCTGATTAAGTTGGGATTTTCTAGCTGCCAGCTGTGTAAGTTGTGCATATTGAAATAACCATCTTTTTTACATGATGATTCGTCACTCCACATTATCTTGTTATAAAATTGTGGGTCCGCTCGAATTCTACGCAGCATTTCTCTGCAAAATTGTACTCTCATTGGCCCATCCCTTGGCAACAAAGTTTGTACCCTTTGAAAATGGTAAGGGTACAGCTGATGCCTTTCAAGAACACGCTGAACGGTCCTCGTAGAAATGCCCGTCCTCCGTGCTATGACACGAATAGATGTAGTTGGGTCTTCATGGACTAAATCCAGTATCTCTTCGTCGTCGTACACTCTCGGCCGTCCTTCACGGGCGCCACCGACGCCTGTGCCGGGTAATCGACCTTCGGAATAGGCAGAATGTACTCTACTGAATACACGGTGATCAGGGTGTCGACGATCGGGATATCTTTCTCGATACAGTCGAGCTGCTACTCTACCGACACAGCCACATTCGCCGTAAATAAGATGCATTTCGGCATATTCTCTCGGTGTGTACTGAGCCATCTCTAATTCGCCACTTCACTGCACGTGTTTCCAAATCGTCAAGAGTTTCAAAGTCCAAATAACGTAGCCAGAGTCGTAGGGTTCACCAATACAACAAGTCCAAATCAGAAGCAAATCAAAGTCCACAAAAACAGAAATTTAACGGCAGAAATAACACACAAAGAGACGAGAGGCGCATGCGACGTACGGAATCACACTGGCTAGCTAGAGGGTATTTATTAATGGTTCTTGTTGCTACTTAGTCTGTCTCGCTCATTCTTCAAAATAATAGTAACAACGAAACCACATTCCTTCTTTATCACTCCCCGTAACTCACACCCCGAGCCCTTTTGAATGCTTTTTATTATCTGCATGGCTTGTTATCAATTCCAGGAATACAATCGACCTTTTTTACCTGAGGTACGTTAACAAAAATCACAATACTAGTAACTTAACAAAAAAAATGTTTTTCGCTAATTTAGCTGTCTTTCGTTTTGAATGCTAATAACTTTTTTTTCTGAAGTCTTACCACTTAATATTTTACTATTTTGTAATCTGCATTTAATGAAGTATTTTTAAAACTAATGGGCACTAACAGTGCAGTACATTTTTTTTATACAATATGCCCCTAAAGTCATATGATTTGCTGGAGATGAGTATTGAAATTGGAAACAAATTAATTTCTTTAAGTACCTTTGACTTAAAAATAGAAAAAAGGGTTTGGATATGATAGTACACATATTCAAGAGTAATAATAAAAAAAAAAATTAAAAAATATTGATATTTATTGAAATTACATCCAAATTCGTGAAGCACGGCACAGAAATTAAAAAAAAAAACAACTTTTTTTGTTTTTTCGGAGACCCTTAACTGAAAATGGTTAAAATTTCGGTATGTGATA
Organism: Cosmia pyralina; assembly: GCA_946251885.1. Lineage (NCBI taxonomy): Eukaryota > Metazoa > Arthropoda > Insecta > Lepidoptera > Noctuidae > Cosmia > Cosmia pyralina. The sequence goes on from OX276355.1 coordinate 17,578,154, forward strand.
CATATAAATACAGTGTATCGACTCCTTTACTCTGGACCACTATTTACGACACACCCTGTATATAAAACTACTTTTCGGGTGTTTTATGGTTCTTCTTCTATATCATGCCTGATTATTAGGTCGAGGAACTGCGCTGGAGGAGACAGATTTTCTTGATATCTCCCCCACCCTAAATACCATATGATAGCCATAATGTGGGAACAACAACCTAGTGTGCGTTTCCCTACAATACACGAACAATAATGTCCTATTATGGCATTTATTCCCTGGCACCCTCGTTGTATCAAAATATACACATAGTATATTCTGCTAGATACATGACGGGACTGTATCCTTCCCCGCAGCAGCCATGGGTCCTGATACTCAGGATTCCGTCTTCTAAACTCGTTTATATGGGGCTCCTTATATATTTCTATTAAATACGTTCCGTTTTTGATATGCTCACCATAATAGCTGCGAGCTTGATGAATTTGGTAAGTACCCAAAGCATATATGATGAGGTCATCCGCACTCAATACTGGAAATTCATCGCCATCAGGGATTACAGCATTTATAGGCTGAAAATGAGCTCGTCTTCGATTAAGATTATTATCTAAGACATATTCACCTAGCCGATTTTGATCGTAATTATTTTCTGTTAGTCTACTTATTATTTCATTGACTAGTCTGTGATCGGTCAAAGGCGCACCGAAAGCATTTAGTAGTGCTCCTGCAATTTTAATTTCATCAAATAAGTGCGACGCAGCGACATTAAAGTTTTGAGATCGTAGTTGACGAAATTGATTTTTTAATCTACCGTTTACTGTTTCTACGACCCAGCGACACATTGTAACTTTCCTAGACTCATTAGCCTGCTGTACAGTAAGCTGGTGTTCTGCTTCATCTTTTGTGGCTGGCATATGTGTTCGGTACCCACGGGACTCCACTGTTTCTATGCAGTCTCTGAAGCCTCTGTCCAAGATTAGCACATCGTCTGTGTGGAAGTACCAATGAAACGGATCAGTGTGATTGTTCATAATCTCCGACAGAATGATAGCGTCAGACTTAGTTGCTTCGTATAATCCATAGATATCAATTATATGACCATCGGGGCAAACTAACAGAAATGGTTTCAGTAGGTGACGGAATTTATGAAGGCTATAAGATTTTCTTTGAAAATAATAGTTACTGCTTTTTTGCAAGTAAACGTATGTACCGTCTAGTATAATAATGGCTCTACGATCACCTATAGGGACATCTGGATTTCCAAATAGAGCATTTGGAATGGATAGACATCGGGATATAACCTCTTCACGGGTCATATGGTTAAAACCCAAGTTCTGTGGCACTGTTGTATATGTGTAGCTACTTACATACGGTGGCTGCGCCCACCGTCATTAGTGAATAAACGTCAGTGCGTAATCAACCGCTAAGTGTTTCACTTGTTCCCTGTGTCACATACTTAACAGTGGCGACGAAGTACCCTCGCGATAAAAAAAAAAAAAAGGAAAAAGTGCAGTATTATGGCTCTTTTTGGGTTATTAACCAGTTTTAACCATGAATCACAAGCGTGGCAAGAGTACAAGGGACGATTGACTCAATGGTTCATCGCCAACGACATCAGCGGGGCCAACGATACCGCTGGCGTCAAGCGGCGGGCGGTCTTGTTGAGCGCACTCAGCGAGCATACATACAAGCTTGCAGCGGATCTAGCGCTGCCTAAGGATCTCCAGGCGGTACCATTTGAAGACATACTGCAACTGTTGGATAACCATTTCACGCCACAAAAATGTGGGTTTGCCGAAAGGTATAAATTTTATACAGCGGGGCAAGTTGAAGGTGAAAGCTACCCTCAATGGGCAGCGAGGTTGCGCGGGTTGACTGCTCATTGCGGATTCCTAAACGTGGAGGAAGCATTAAGAGACCGTTTTGTAATGGGAATGCTGCCGGGAGCGGAGCGAGAGAAATTATTCGCTCAGGACCTGAAGACTTTAACGCTGGCAAAGGCCGTGGAACGGGCAGAGGGGGTGCGGTGTGCGCGCCTGGCGGCAGCAGCTACGACGGCGGCTGTGGCGGCACCCGCGCCCACCGATCAGCTCTTCAAGATCGCGTCGAAAAACGGTGGCGGTGATAAAGTGTCGTGCTCAGTTTGTGGTTTCAAAAATCATACTTCAGTGCAGTGTCGGTTTGCAAATTATAAATGCAAGAAATGTAATACAAAGGGCCATTTGCGGCGTATGTGTAAAAAAATAAACTTTGTAGCAAATGAGGGTGTTGATGATAACGGCGATGACGGTGAGTTTTACAGAGTAGAGGCAATATAGAGTTCATAGTTATTTTACTGTTTTAAATTGTTGTCTTTGGTCTGAGATCGTAGACAACTTGGATACGAGGCTTTTGCTTACTTTGCATAACGTGTGTACTTTATTTTTAGTTTTTAATGTGCGTTTTATTTGTGCAAAATAAACGATTTTTCTTTCTTTTTTCTTTCTTTTCTTTACAATATTTGTTCAAATGACGGAGAACCAATGACCGAAATAGTAAATGTCCGAGGAGTGCAAATGAAGTTTCAGATCGATAGTGGTTCAGCTGTTACTGCGATTTCCGAAAAAACCTATTTAAAACTTTTTAAGGATGTACCATTGTCCAAGACTAATAAACGTTTATTTACATATACTGGAAATAAGATCGAGTGCATAGGAGTCGTACGGTTGCCATTCACTTACACAGGCAATATACATACATTAGATGTATACATAATTCGCGACGGTGGACCTCCACTCTTAGGTAGGGATTTTATATCGAAATATAAATTAACAATGCTGCCAGTAAATTATTGTGATTATTCAACAAATATTAGTAAACAGTTACAAAGTAAGTATCCCAGTGTTTTTTCGGATGAGCTTGGGGCATTCAACAAATGTAAAATTAAATTACATTTGATGAAAGATGCCAAACCAATTTTTTTCAAACCACGGCCGATAGCATTTGCCTTACGTGATAAAATAGATACGGAGATAGACCGTTTGGTAAGCGCCGGTGTATTAAAACCGGTTGCGTACTCAGAGTATGCGTCACCCGTAGTGCCGGTGTTAAAGCGCGACGGCTCGATTCGCTTGTGTGCTGATTACTCGGTTACAATAAATAAACAGCTGTTAGTTGATCAATATCCTTTGCCGACTGCGCACGAATTGTTTACAAAGTTGCACGGGGGACAACATTTCAGCAAGCTGGACTTGTCTCAAGCATATGCCCAGTGTATTTTGGATGAAGAGTCACAAAAAATAACTTGCATTAACACTCATAAAGGTTTGTTTATGTACACTCGTTTGGTGTTCGGCCTCGCTTGCGCACCAGCTATATTTCAGCGAATTATGGAAGGCGTGTTGTCGGGCATGGATGGAGTGTTGTGCATGTTGGATGATGTGTTAGTTACGGGAGAGACCAGAGAGGTACACATAAATAGATTACACGAAGTATTGCGACGGTTGCAGGACGCTGGCCTTACACTACAGAAATCCAAGTGTGTTTTTTTTAAGGAGGAAGTAGAATATTTAGGATATATTATAAATAAACACGGGTTGAAAAAGTCGCCGCAAAAAGTTTCAGCCATTTCAAAGGCCCCAGTTCCGAAAAATGTTGGCAACTTGCAATCTTTTCTGGGTCTAGTCAATTATTATCGAAATTTTGTGCCTAACGCGTCATCAATTCTTAGCCCTTTTTATAGTTTGCTGCAAAAAAATTGTAAATGGCATTGGGATTCGAAACACGAAAACGCATTTAATACAATTAAAAAGATTCTTGTATCGGATCAGGTACTGGCGCATTTTGATACTACCAGGGAAGTTATCTTGACAGTTGACGCGTCTCCGAGCGGACTCGGCGCTGTGTTGTCGCAGGTAGATGTTAACGGAGCGGAGCGCCCGGTGTCATACGCTTCACGTACGTTAAACGCGGCTGAACGCGGGTATTCCCAGATACAAAAGGAGGCAACAGCTATCATATTCGGTGTACGCCGATTTCACCAATATCTGTACGGTAGATCTGTTCCATTTATACTCCGAACTGATCACAAACCGCTCATTACTATCTTTGGGCCCCATCGCGGTATACCTGAGGTGTCCGCTAATAGGCTGCAGCGGTATGCAATATTTTTAAGTGGTTATAACTTCAGAATAGAATACATCCGTAGTGTTGATAATTGTGCCGATTACTTATCTCGCGCCAGTTTAAGCGATGACACAGAGGGCCGCACTGTGAGCGGATTATCAGAAATGGAAGATAGGGCTACTTATGTCAATTTTGTAGTCGACGCTAGTTTGCCTATTACACGAAATACGTTACTTGAAGAAACTCAAAAGGATATAAAGTTGGCTAAAGTGGCAAAATATATTTTAAATGGTTGGCCTAGGAAAATTAACGATCATAGTATTTCCCCTTATTTTTTATGTAAAACTCAGCTATCCGTAGAGAATGGTATAGTCATGCGTGGCCACAAAGTGGTCATTCCAGAAGTTCTGCAGAGTAGAATATTGTCTGAACTTCATCAGTCACATTTAGGCATAGTAAAATGTAAAGCAGACGCGCGAGGTAGGGTATGGTTTCCGGGAATTGATAAAGCGATCGAAACAATGATCGCGAGCTGTAATGTTTGCGTACAGCTCAGGCCATCTCCAGCGCGCGCGCCGCTTGCTGTGTGGCCGCACCCTCAGCAGCCCTTTTGGCGAGTACACATAGACTTCCTCGGCCCAATCAAAGGTCAAACATATTTAGTGATAGTGGATGCATATTCCAAGTGGCCCGAGGTTTATAAAGTCAACAACACATCATCTGCTGTAGTCATAGCAATGCTATATGATTTTATGTCCAGGTTTGGTCTTTTTCACACGCTGGTCAGTGACAATGCTACATCGTTTGTATCGGATGAATTTAAAAAATTTTGCAAGTCAAATGGAATATCGCATGTGACATCTCCCGCTTATCACCCAGCCAGCAACGGCTAGGCGGAGAGCTATGTAAAAGTAGTGAAGAAGGGTATAAAGTCTTGTTTACTGATGAGTAATAACTCGAACGATAATAAAAATTTAGTAAAATATTTATTTGATTATAGAAATTCGGTTCACGCTACAACGGGCTCTTCGCCTGCGCAATTAGTGTTTGGACGAAAACTTCGTTCGCGCTTGGATTTCTTAAATACAAACACGCCACCGCCGTCATCATCGGACACTCTCTCTAATGTTGTGAAACACAATCAGTGTTTGCAGCGTAAAGCTTACGGAGGCACAAATAAACAAAGCTTTAAGCCAGGTGATAAAATTATGTTTAAAAAGTTTTATGTTAATAAAAAGTTCACTTGGAATAGGGGTGTCGTTATAAAACGCATAAGGAAAACAGTTTATTTAGTTAAAGACAGCGAGACATTAGGTCAGCTGAAAAAGCATACAAATCAGCTTATACCCTACAAAGGAACGGACCACGGTGCTAACAATCAGCCTCGAGCTAGCTCGGCGAACAGACCCGATCCAGCACTGGAATATGACTTGACGACAGGTGACGACGAGTCAGCCGTTGAGATACAGGTCAGTGAAGCGCAAAATCAGGAGGGGGAGGGAGCGTGCGAACAAGTTCTGTTACCGTCAGAATCACCAAGCCCTGAACCCGACTCAGCAGAAGAAGAGGAATTCCACGACGCTTCTACCACTAGTGGAAGGGGACCAACTTCTGAGCCGGAGCACGAGCACGCTCATTACAGATCGGATCTGTCAGGCAAAGCGTTACGCCCGATTCCTAGGGTTAATTATAAGCCTTTCTTTTGTATAGATTTATAAGGGAATCATACTCGTATATTGTTAACTAAAGGTGGGAAAATGTTGTATATGTGTAGCTACTTACATACGGTGGCTGCGCCCACCGTCATTAGTGAATAAACGTCAGTGCGTAATCAACCGCTAAGTGTTTCACTTGTTCCCTGTGTCACATACTTAACAGGCACGAATTCTGCGATTAAATCTTGTCTAACCAGTCGCATTGTCTTCTCAAACGTCTTTCTGGTCATATTAAATACCTTAGACAGTCTTTCATTTGAGTCCCCAGTGTGAAGTTTAGCAAGGACTGTCGCAAGGGCTGTTCTCGGTTTTTTTCTGTACCGCTGTGTGATACTTGGTGTTCTATGAATGATTTGTTCAAAATGTTCTTTTGAAAATCCTATGTAATAGTGAAATACGCCATTATTTATTGATGATAGTTTTTCAAAGTCTAAAAAAACCTTACGTTTCCTCAAAATATCCATCATGTCTTTAACTTGTGCAGCCGAGAAAGTACTAAATACTCGGCGTGTACTCGTTTCAATATTTTGCCACAACTCTGAGTGCTCGTCACATACACGTATCCCACGTGGTAAATAGAAACATTTTTCTTGAAGGATTGTAGCCCTTAAATCAACGTGAATTCTCTGAAGATTTCTGTTGGCACAGTCAGCAAAAACACATAATTGCGAATTAAATGGTGCTCGCGTGTACCCAGATATTTCTATCATCTGCGGTCTACTTACTTGCACTTCTTGATCACGCATATTTTCATTTATGAGAAGATTAGGTGGTTCTGGTACGGGATTGTCGCCAATTACAACTTCTCGCATCGATACATCTTGGATCTCTTGAGCAGGTTGACCTGACGTATTTTCTTCTGGTTGGTCCAGTATGTATCGTGGAGATGGATTACTTTCAGCATAACGCTGAGCTCGTTGAAAACATGGACGACATATTCGATCATTTTGATCAAACTGGAAAATATAAGTTATACTATAATTTATTATACATCAGCAACAACACAATTATTCGCGTTATCGACGTCGTTATGTTTCTAGTAGTAAACATTAGACAATTAACACATTTGATTATTATAAAATTGTAAGTATTTATTATGTAAAACATGTAAGCAATTGTTAGTTGATTAAAAATAAATAAATAAATTCTTATCGCTCTATCGCAGGAATATCTGAGGGGTACGAGTTTCTTTTACACTAAGCCGATTGCCGATGGCGAGAACGTTCGGCGTTGCGATTAGCCCGCTTTGGCTCACTCTGAGCTCTTCACCAATGGCAACACCGAACGCTCTCGCCATCGGCGATCGGGTTATTGTAAAAGAAACTCGTAATAGACCCTCAGATACATAGTTAAAAGTCTTTTCTAACACAAGTCTGGAACATTCTTACTCACGTAATAGACTCTCAGGGCCCTTAATGTTATAAATATTTCGATAAGAGTATTTCGAAACAAAATAAGATAATACGCGGATCATAATACTGTGCAAATATTTCAACACAAACGTATTTTTGTTATGAAATAAATAACTTGAACTTAATTACATCAATAATATTCTTACCTGATGTATGTTGATGACTTCTAAACAGTACGACATTAAAAATGGGTGGTTTTGTATAAGCTCTGCTGTTAAGATCATCGATCGCCTGCGAACCCCACCAATACGGTTTAAACTTCGTCGGCAACAGACACATATTGTACTTGTAATATCCATGTTCTTAATGCCAAATCACAAAGTAAGAAAATAACAAAGTCCAGTAAGTAAGCCAAGTCGTTGTGATTTAAAACGGATACAAATAAACACACTCGCACTCAACACTATCGCCAAACGGGGAGTGAGGGTCGGTGCGCCGCCGCGCGCGCCGGAGCGTGACTCGGAGACTCAGGTAAACGAATCCTGTGCTATGATTGGGCGAGGAGATTGGTGCTTTTAGTGGGCTCATGGACGGCTTTTGTGCTGTTGTTTATCGCTAGTTACGAGTTATAAAGAGAAATACAAGTAACACTACAATGTATAAACACAATTTATAGCAAATGGCAATTTGATTTTATAGATTATTTACTTTAAATATCTCGGCTTCGATGAACGTAGGAAAGTAACGTTCATAGAAAAAAATTAACGACTTAATGTGTTCTTTTGAACAAAACACTTTTCATTAGTGGCCGCGTATTTAAAAAAACATGCCACTTTTACCCAAACCCCTTTGTAAATTTTACAAATCCGTGTACCACAAAACTTTAAGCCACACAATTATAACGGAAAAGCTTACAAATGTAAATTGTAATGACAAGTCTACAATTTATACAGCCCTCATGCTTTGCGGTACACTTTTAAAAATGCGAAAGAATTGTAGATTGTAAATCATACAAGGACCATTTCTAAAAGCAAATGGTCCTAATAGCAAAACGACCCATAATCAAAACGATATTTTAACAAAATGTCTTATTAGCAAATCGTCCTACGAGCAAATAGCCCTAAAAACAAAAGAATGGAAACGGTACAGACATACACACAGAAATATGTAATTACAAAAGGAATAATTTTATTTACCTTCTGCTCGAGACATAAACTTTAAAAAAAATACCTAAAATGTTTATGTACTACAAAGTGAAGTCTTGGCCAGAGTTAACACAATTCGTGATCTAGGAATACTGCTCGATGACAAACTGCACCTAGACGCACATGTTGATAAAATCATGAGTCAGGCTTATCGTATGTATGGATTCGTAATAAGATCAGCCACGGAATTCGTCCACCCGAGCACATATTTACACCTGTATCGATCATTGATCCGGTCTCAACTGGAATATGCGGTGCCGGTGTGGAGTCCCTATTATAATAAATATACTGACTGTATCGAGCGTCTACAACGTAAGTTCTTAAAAACGATGCATTACCTCTGTTCTAGAAGTCGTATTTACTTTCCCTATAGCTATTTACTGAAAAAATACAATTTGCTCTCTTTGAAGTCTAGACGTACCTTTCTAGAAACTATGTTTCTATACGATCTGTGTAAAAATTCATATGATTGTATGGATACTTGTAACAAGCTATGCTATGTTGTCCCTAGAACCATTCAGGGACGTGGGGTGCGCACACGACCTGTTTTCGCCGTCTCTCCTAGTCGTACAAATGCAGGCTTGCGGGCACCTCTACGTCGCATTACAGGCAATTTTAATAAGTTTTTCTCTAACTTGGATCTATTTGCTTTATCCGTTGGAAAATTTAAAAAGATCTTGCTTGACACAATCAAAAATGTATTGTAAATTTCTCTAGTGTTCCTTGCTGCTGTAATTTATGTCTATCTTTTCTATTCTGTCCGACTTTTACTTTATCAATATTGTCTTTGTCTTTTTGTGTATCTGTGGAGAACGTTGTTGGTTGCACATCTGTATAACTCCTTATTTTCTATTTATTTGTAATATATAATGTGTAATTGTTTGTTCTTCCGAATAAATCAAATAAAAATAAAATAAAAAAACGACCTAAACAAATGTTTTCTTTTGCGTTATTCAGTTCAGAAAAAAAGGTACGATACTTACATGCACACACAATAATTATGTTTGTAAGGCTACAGCAGCAATCGTTGCTGATTTGCTGCCACACATTCTTCCATTCTCTATGTTCGAAGACTTTATTAAGGAAGACCTGGCCTCTAAGCATTTGAAACAACCCTTCTAATTTGGGAGCCACGTGTATTAGCTGTTCTCGAGGGTTGTCACGAACCGACTCTCCAGGAGATTTGAGGAGTTCCAGCTGCCAGAGCACGCCGGTTTTCGAAAAGGCTTTAGTACCGCAGACCACATCCAAACTGTTCGGCAAATTATATAGAAGACCGAAGAGTACAACCAGCCGATTATCTGTACGCCATCACCTTTTTTTTTTAAATCAAATAAAGGTTCGCTAAAATTTGTTTTTATACATGGTGTAAACACCGTTAACCTTTTAAAGGGTCATTGTACTCATCATTATGAACAACTTTTACTATGGAAACAAACCTCAAATCGCGAAAAAACCATCAGCTATTCCCTAATGTAGGGAACATTAATTTATGTTCGCATAACTCGTCAAAATGTAGGGAACAGCTGATTTTTTTCTCGCGATTTCAAGTTTGATCCCATAGTAAAAGTTGTTCATAATGATGAGTACATTAACCCCTTAAAAGAACACCAGTGTTTTCACTTACACCCTGTATGAAAAAACACAACGTGGAAAGAGCCTGGTGTCATGGCATGCTTGTTGGATTCTTGCAGAAGCAACAATAATAGATAATTATATAAATGAAACAAATATTAAATAAAACATAAAGTACTCTTTCAAACAAAAAACCGATAATTCGAATCAGTGCATATTTGTAAAGTTATGGTACCTAAACAAACGAATTAAAAAACTATTGTTTTTGAAATAGGTTAAAAAAAAGTCTTTTTTTGTCATTTCAATGGTACCTTTCAAATAAATGCTCTATCAAACCATGACGATAAAAACCGATAGTGATTTTTCAGCATTTCTGTACTTTACAAATAGGACGTTCTGCTAATAGGACAAACTGCTAGTAGGACGATTTGCTAATACGACAGTTTTCTAAAGTGTCGTTTTGACTTTAAGTCGTTTTGCTATTAGGACCATTTACTTCTAGGACTTTTTGATACGGAGGGATTTTTTCTACAATTTAACAATTTTGTAGAATTGTAGACTTGTAAAGTTTTGTGGTATATGGCCCAGAACAGTTCAAGAAAATTGGATGTCTTCCACAAAATTAAAATACAACAGGAATCATTACAACTAACCAAATGTTAATAAACTCACAATAAATTATCAAACAAACTACTTTAAAATTTGCATCATCAAGGATTTATCGACTCCTCAAGTGTCGTCTAAAATGTACTAAAGTTCTCTTCAAATCTATGGTCTAATGTTCTACCTCAGAGAACTAACATAGAGAGTATTCTGAACTTATGTCAATCGGTAGCCACATTGACATTGGTAACCAGCTCGGTACTGAGGTCTTTAAATAAGACAACTTTCTCGCTTGCCTGGTGGGTGACCAGTGTTTACGGCTTACAAGAAAGTTATACTATAAGCTACTCTTTCTAACTCGCAGCCTGCTTCGTAAGGCAGAAAGAGACGACACTCTATCGACTCTTAGGATTCCCTCTATGTTAGTTATTCCTCTGAGTTTTCTACATAAAAAGTGAAAGAGGGTCACTTCTTTTCGCCCGCCAGTGCTTGTCCTAGAGACGCTGTAGCGACGTTTGTGTTCGCCGCTGCCACGATCTTGTCAAGCAAAATTCTGGTTTGCAACTGAAAATAATAAAACGAGGTTTTTTTTTATTTTTCGTGACACTATCAGTCAGAGTCGGTAGTGAGTCAATGGTAGTGGTATCTGGATGCGATAATAATATGCCCATTTAGTCTTTTGAGACTTACATAGTGAGACATAATTATTTATCTACTGTTCTTGGCTCTCTTGAGTCGGAGGGATCGACAGATTCAGAAAGAGGACCGACCACACAAACAGGAGACGACAAGTTTATTAAAATTAATAAAAATAAAAATTCGTTTAGTTCTAATTCAAATTCAAAATTTTATTGGTCAACACAGTACATAATCATACATTTCTAGATGTCAAGTGATTGCGCAATCCACTGTGTTGCACCAATACAGTGCAACAGCACAGTGCAATTATCTATCATAAAATTATACCCACCTCACACACTGTTTTATTTATTTATTTATCCTTTATTTCAGGCAACTAAGGCCCATGAAACACAATACATAATTATATAAGTATAAAAACAATAATTATAAACTACTAAAACATTTTTAAAAACTACTGCACACGAAGTGGCGGCGTTTTTAGACTAAGTAATGTAGATGTCGCAGCCAACTGGTTTAATTAGCCGTTTAGTTACACGCCTAGACTTTTCACTAAATGGCACCGTTCAACTAGCGGCCAGAATGAAATTCAGCTATTCAATCAAACAGCTAGACAAAAAACTTGTATCGATAACACTACTTGGCTAGCCCAGACATTTAAATTTAATTTTAGTTCCATTTTCTGCCACCTGGCGCTGAAATCCACACTGTCGAACGGTCAATATGGCGTCGACTAGCCACAATATTTCTGGTATTTCTCACAGTATAGATGCGTTTACGCAAAACCGAATCGGGGCACCCCGACTCCACGTACTCTTTGCAATACGAATATACGAAATAGTATTGTGGTTACATAAAAATAAATGAATTAAATATTACCTCATTCCCATTTGTAAGAGCGGCAGCCCGCACTCTATCCAATTCTTCTGCAAGACGTTTGGTTTTCTCTTGAGCTTCCCGACGTTGAGCTACATACAAATTCCTGAAAATGAATCTATGATAAACAGGGTGGATTTTTGAGATGGGGCGTAAGGACAGGTACCTTAACCATTGTTGCTGCAGGAAAACAGTCTTAAGAAGCTATTCGTAACTCTTTAAGACATTTCTTTCTGCATAATGCAGCACAGATTTTGAAAAAAGTAAGTACTCCAAACCGGCAAGAAAATGTGTAATATACCGTGTTCCGGAACGAAAAACGAGGATTGTCCAAGTGCACCAAAGTCACCCGGATCGAACGGTGACAGCGCGCGCTTTCCGGCTCTTACTTGTTTTTTTTTTGTAATTTTGTGTGCGGACCCACCCCTTGCGTTCTAGGTTCTATGGAAAGGTGGTTATGTGTAGTATATTTTTGCCAAAAGCCGTGAGGTTGCATTACGAACAAAGTTAGTCTGTGGTTGAAAAAAGTATGCAGCGCGGGAGGCGCGCGCGGGGGGTCATTTTTAGGGTTCCGTACCTCAAAAGGAAAAAACGGAACCCTTATAGGATCACTCGTGTGTATGTATGTCCGTCTGTCCATATACATATGAATTTCAGTGACCCAAACACGGACGGGTAAAGTAAATAAATGAAATTTGAATATAGAGGTCACTTTTGGGGGACAAATAAGAAAATTAAAAAAAAGTTTTGCAAACTACACCATGTGGCATATCAAATGAAAGAGCTTAAAATAAATTGTTTTAAAGTTATTTAAGAAAATAGACGAAAATTGACCATTCCCCCCCCCCTTATCTCTGAAACTACTGAGCCTAAAATTTTGAAAAAAATACAGAAAATAAGTCTTTACGTGTAGATTACAGGAAAACCTATAAGAAGTCTGTGGTCTTAAAATAACTTGGTAAATCTATCAATATTGTGAGTACAAACTTACATTTACAGTTGGAATGTATGGGAGAACATGTTTTTCAACTACAATGTTAAGTTTGTTCCTAAGATAAATTCCTACGGAACCCTTCATTGTGCGTGGTCCGACACGCACTTGGCCGGTTTTTTTTTACAGAGATTATTGTTCGTATTTCAAAACTTTGGAAGAACAAAGGTAAATATTATGATGTCATTAGATTATTTGACACCTACGCAATATTATGCGCAAAAAAAATAGGGTTATCGCGTTAAATTTTGAAATAATTTACTAATTATTTTTTATTGGCGGTAATATAAAAAATTTTTTTTTTTTTTGGGTTTTGAAAAAAACAATTGTTCTAAAACAAAATTCGTAATCTAGCCTAGTCTCTCCACTTTAAGAAACAGTCATTAGTTGACTGTCCGTGCATAGAAATATTTTGTGTACACGGCGTGTATAAGTGGTTAAGCGCCCCGTCGCGCGCCGCAAAAAGTCTCAAGGACAATCCTAATGACGTCACGCAGAGGAGCCGGGCGCGGGAGTGAATACACAAAAAAAATGATGCCAGTCAATTCTGTTTCTTGTAAGGATCAAAAAACTATTCAATTAACTGAGAATTGAGTATGTACACAGATTAATACAGATGGGACACTTCGCAGTTTAGGTATGAAGCTACAAGTACGCGGCGGGCTCATCTTACTGGGTCAATTCAGTGTGGGCTGCCGCGCACCGGCCGGCTCGCACGTTAGTTAGATACTCACTCACGCGCCGCGTCGTAAAAGAAGTCAACCCTAACAAGTCAGAAGGTTACGCGGAAGAGTTACGCGGTAAAAAGTGAGGCAACTTATAGGTGAATATAACTGTAGGTCATGAAGCGTTGTGCGACCTGAATTGCACTTTATTGTGTCGTAGCAAAAGTCGCTTTTTATGTATGTACTTAAAAAGTCAGAAATCGCATAAAACCTTTCCCATACGTTTAGTAGGAAATGAGACTAACTTACTTTTTTTATTATGGATGGTCTTTGTACTAGCTAGACAATGATTATGTTTTATTATTTATCATCATGATAAAGAATACGTCATAAATATAGCAAAATAATCTTACCTAATAACAAACACTTGCATTATAATACCAAACAATGCTACACCAGTACACATTGCTATGATCATGTAGTTGGGAATCTTCCTCCTGGACACATTTTCACCCGTTCTTGTTGCCTTGGGAGGTTGGGTTTCATAGTTGTAATTGTACTGAGGGTTGTTACGTAAGCTGCAGAATGAAAAAATAATTATGCAATTATTATTAAGGGGGATGTGCTAAGGTAGCCCGCGAAATTCAAATTTTCTTGTTTTTATGCAATTTGCAGGTCTGTGTCAGGTTGTATGTTGATTAAAATAAGATTAACTATATAGCTTTACATAATTATAATAATTAGAATCAGCAATACAACTCCATAACTTAGAATTGACCTCAAATCTCATGATTTCATGAAATTATTAACATTAGAGAGCTTCGTTAGATTTCGTTCATTAGACGAATCTGCACGAATTCTAACTTAGAAAGATGTATTGATGATTTTTATGGTTAAAATTATGTAAATGCATATGTTTTATTCCCGCGTATCATATTTTGATCAAGATACAACCTGACACGGACCTGCAAATTGCAAAAAACCCAAAAAAAATTGTAATTTGCGGGCTACCACAGCCCATCCTCCTTAAGAGCCCATACTACCTCGGCTTTTTACCTCGCTCGCACGATACTGCATGCGGACTGAGTGCAGTGCTGGGCACTGATAATTTAGGTAATTGCTTTTTACGGTGAAAATAATGGTAATTTTAAAAAAATAATAACATTACACCTGCTTTACAGTTAGTTCAGTTAGTATGCAAAGTTTCATGATCTAATTTGAAGTATTTTTTTAATAACAGCAGTTTATTGTTCGGTTTGAAGGTAACTTTGGATTTTTTTTTCTATCAAGAAAATTTTATGGAATCGTATTTTCGTCAAAAATAGCATATAAATATATGGTAAAGTTGAGGATTAATGTTAAGTAACATTAATCCTCAACTTTACTATATATATGTATTTCAAAATTAATGCTGCAGTATTTTCGACATAACGGAGGATCATGCTAAGCCATTTGAGATAGTAGGCTCTTAAGGATGAATAATTGATGGGCTGAGCTGGGTGTTGGCATCAGTCTAATTTAACAGAAACACAAAATTTTATGGTGCTTTCCAAGATGAGAAAATAGGTAATCTACAGTGGTCTATTTATCCATAATAAGATGACCTGATAAGAAAGTCTTGCCGGAAACTTACTAGAGATAACCTTGAGTTTACTACTAAACTACTTACTTGTATGGCACATGTGATCTGTACATGTATGAGGATCCAGAAGCAGTATGACTGTTAGTTGCAATCTCTGTCATGCTGTCATATCGTGCACGGCTACTGGCCTTGCCCAGAACATTGTACGCCTCCACAATGCGCACAAAGCTCTCCTGTGCCTTTGAATCTTTATTTTTGTCAGGATGATACTGGAAAATATAAAAGTTACGTAAGTACGTTAATCTAGAACCTGGTTGCAACCACATATTGGGGATGACCTGATCAACTGATCTCACAAAACCAGTATTATTACGTTTTGTCAGATTGTTTCCACAATTAGGCTAGGCTGACAATGCAGCGTGAAATATATAATAAACAGAAGGAAGAATTACCCAATATTTAAATACTTATAAAAACTGCACCAATTTTTAATAGAAAGAAATTACTCACCTCTTTGCTCATTTGTATGAACGCTTCCTTGATTTCTTTATCAGAACAATTTTTTCGTAGATTGAGGACTTCATAGTGATTTTTTCTGCCTAAACTGAAAACAAATTACGCTTGAGTTATTACGTTGTTCCTAGACACAAAATTACTTTTCATTAGTTAGGTATACATGTTTTACCTGTAACACCTCAGCAATGCCCTTATAGCTCTTGCTTCAAAATTTCGAATTAAAAAAAACATAACGATTTACTCGATGTAAATAGAAGTAATATTTTGAAAGTTGTTCATGTTATTATTTTGCAATTTCCATTTTTGTTCCCATAATCAATGTGTCAAAACTGACAATTGGTAAAAAGTCAATGCATTGGCATTGCCACAAAGAAAAAGTAAAGGAAAACAAAGCGAAGTGTGTTTCCATGATACAACTTTGTACCTTACAATTATTACTTTTACACGTTAGTAAACAATTTGCCAAATAATTTAGTTTGGTAATTAAAAAAACTAAGATTTTGTTGCACAGATATAGATTATGATGAGTGGTCTTTAAAGCTGGTAGGTGGTAACATCAAATATGAATGGCGGGTAAATTCTAATCTTGTCTGTCGAAAACACGTCTAAAACAAACAAAATTTTATGAACTTAAATAGTACAGTACAGTGTTTAGACACTGTACTGTACTATTTAAAAATTTTAAGTGTGTAGGTAAACTAAAAGTTTGCTATTTAGATAGCAAACTTTTAGTTTACCTACACACTTAAAATTTTTAAACCTAATGTGTAGGTACTCCGTGACGACATTATGTAGGTAAATCAATATTTGTATAAAGTGTAAGAAACGTCAATGTTCAAGCAATGATTGTACCTACTTCCAATTTGGTAAGTTGACTTTATTTCATTCTATTAGCCAGCTTTCCTGGCATCATCAATTTGTGTGAACCCTTTCCAATTATTCGTAGCTTATGCATCGAAAGTCCTAAGTCTGCCTGTATTCATAGTTTTGCTGCATTTTTGCTGAATAATTTACTTACCTTGAAGTCTTTTTTTCTTGAAATACCTATTATTTATTATTTACCAACATTGCTAATTCTTATTTTACGATACTTATCCAAGAATAAAGAATTGAATTGTATGGATATGCTATCCTAATCCCAAGCATTACTGCCAAACCGTAATTTTGTCTGTGCGACCGACGCGCGACGGGACGGACGTAAGTCGTACGCCACTGCTGCTGCCGTACGGAATCAACGGACGGGACGGCTGCGAGGGAGGTGGCGCGGCGCGGCGGCGGGCGTGAAGCGTCAAGCGGTAAGCGGTCGGCGCGTGCTCGTTCGTTTCGTTCAGTTCACTTCAGTGTACGCGCGGCAAACAACGCGAGTGGTTGTACGGTCATGCGAGAAGCGGCTGGCAGAATGGCCGAGCTCGAGTTCGAAGCGCCTCTCGCGCAAATCGAGGAGGCGGATGACTGTCTCTCCACTGCTGACTACCCGCAAAAAACCATAAATGGCAACGACATACGTCTTAACAACATTAAAAATATCAAAAGTGAAATGGTCAAAATGAAAACTGACTCCAACAAAATAAACGATAACGAGGAACCTAAACCGGTGAAGTGCAAACAGGACAATATGCCAAACGTCGAAGGAGACAATTTCACGGAGACTTTCTCCGGCTCGCTCGAAGATTTGGTGAACACTTTTGATGAGAAGATCACCAAGTGTTTCGGGAACTACGAGGAGAGCGTGGAGAAGTTGGCTCCAGTGCAGGTTCGCAGCCAGGAGGAGATCATGAACGAATGCCAGTGAGTACCAATTAGCACTTAATAAAATAATTAGAGCGTGTAATTAGGTATTATGATATCATTTATGAAGTCATCTGCTTCAAATATTTTTCAAACATCGAGAATGTTTTTGAATTTAATCAGTATTCACGTTGTATAAGACTTATTACCTACTTACACGATTACAAAATAATGTAATTATAAGATGAGAATAAAAGAAAATATAAACAAAAAGGGCGGGCTTTGCGCATGGCATTTGTGGCGAAGAGTTCGATCAATGTTTTGGGGCGAGGGTGCGCAGGGGGTGCGTGCTGGAGTGGTTGTGATGACGCATCGCACCCCCACCTCACTCCCTGCCCTCTTTGTTTCCAACCCAAACTTATGGGAGACGATACGACACGCGACCGTAACAAGATTGAATTTGTGCTAAATAGAAACCTAATTACATTACTGATTCTAATTAGTGCCTTTATTGCTAAGCAAGTTTACATTAAACAATACACAGTATGTATGGTTTGTGTAGATATACGAGTAGGTTCCTACAGTACCTATAGTTTGTCGCCCTATCAAGTTACAGCATTTTTATCTACCTCATATTCTCTTCGCTGTATATCTCTCAGACATCAATCATACACAAAGATGTTTCCCGAGCATCTACATCTATTCTCATGACTCGAGTCGGAAGATAATAGTAAAAGTCTCTCACAAGCCTATTGTTTTAAAGGGAAAATGAAACAGCTTTTTGCTGTCATCTGCTGTATTCCCGTTGAGCATTATGAGAAACTGATGAGATTCAATTATGCATTACATTGTTCTGTTTTTTCACATTTTGTTTCAATCTTTTCTTATATTGATACCTACTATCGTGTATATATGGAGGATTACATAGGATGCTGCTGGTATGTTTTTGAAACCTTCCGCTGCAAGTTATAAATCAAAAGATGAATTTTCGAAATAAATCAACCAGTTTATCATAACAATTCTACCGATGTATGTGAGACCTACAAAGTCATTTTGTAAACATAACTTTTTCTCATATGTCAAGCTAAATCTTTTGGAGTCGATCCAGGTGACCCAAATGTCAGAAGGCCGGGAAACACGTAAAATTATTAAAATGAGAACAATTCGCGAACAGATCAGATCTTAAGAGGTGTGCCCAATTGTTAATCTATACTTTATGGCCTCTTAGTTCTGTGGGAATCACCTAATTAATATTATGTAAAGGAATTTACAGAATTTGTAAAATCGCTGCATCATCATCATTCTGCTGCCCTTGTCCGAATTTATTTGAGGTCTTTCTTCCATACTTCTATAATAATCGTCATCTCGGTAGTCACTCCCTTTCTAGCTATATCATCTTTCACACAGTCCATCCATCGATTCTTTAGCCTAGCTTATAGCCATCGACATTCATAGGTACTCAAAAATTTCCTAACGACATTTTCCTGATTCCTGCACATCACATGCCCATACCATGATGAGCGATTTCCGCACAACTTTTCAGTTACCGGTGCCACATTCAGACTTCCTCTTATGTACGTACGCATTTATTATTATATCCATTCGTGTAACACCACACATCCCTTTAGCATTCTCATGTCAGCTGCTGTCATTCATCCCTTTTTGGCCCATCATTGTTCCCCTTAAGTTTAAGGGGGATGTGGGAGTCGCAGATTGTTCCCGTGACCTGCCGCCTTTTCATCCACCTAATCTACTTCGCCATCGCTTTACACGAGTGAACCGAGATACCGAAAGTTGGAGCAGACTGGGAGAAGCGCGCCATCAAGCAATGGCTCCAGAACTGGAGAGACCGCCGAAATCGCAGAAATGTTGTTCAGAACAAACACAACAACACATACAACAACATGTACATGCAGTTTCGGTTCTGCTGATTTTCAAGCCAGCATTCACCAGCTTCTGTCGCCATTTCTTCAATCTAAAATTAAAAATAAAGTAAAATCACTGCATACCTACCTAAAATCGGTCGTTACAACTTACATGAAAGACTTCTCGCCATACAAAAAATTAAAGATAAACTGTATTAACTGTAGTTGTATATTCCAGCTGTTTCTCTATCCCACGCATGTTTCAAAAATAATCATAAGAAAATCGGTTATTGAGATTTTATGTTTCTAGTCTCAAACCGATGCATGCTGATACTCATATTCGTCATCCCATAAAATAATATATTGCATAAATAATAATTACATCATAATTGCCATATGCTATATTAACGCACCTGCCATGAAAACCGAATCTTCAAAAAAACCTTTGCGGCCGCAAGACAGGTGTTAGCATTGATTCTACCGTGATTCGACCGCAAGTGGACGCAGATGTTTACCCCACCTTGCGTTTAGGACATGTAAAAGAACACCTTGTTCAATACTCTTTTACAACATACAACTAATGGCGTGCTTATTCAAATTAGGTCTTACTTCCTTTTGGCAACAATTTATATAAACCTACGCCTTTTCACTTGAAAGCTCTCAATGCTGTTTTCCTTAGTATGCAGTAACAATGAACCGAAAAAGCGGTCTGTGTATATTGGCTACAAAATTACTATCGTAATTGTTTGACTCTATTTTCAAGATTCTCTCGTACCCATCCACACACCTTCGGGTAGTTCCGAAATATCACACTTCTATGTTATCCCAATTCTATGTTCTAGAAATGTTCTGTAGTCTGTGCTCAAACAGGTAAGAGGCCCCATTGTAAGCTGAACCACTAGCTCGAACCTTTAGAGAATAGCGGTCAAAATTTTGGACTAATAGCTCTTCAAAATATTATGATTTATGACGGTCTTCATTGTCATTCATTGCTATGCTTGTGAGTTCCGTTCCACTGGCAGTATCAAGCCCCGAAAATAATGGTGTCTCAATCGATTATATCGTTTAAAATTAATTTAGTTGCGCTGCTAGTTAGAAGTAACTGCTAGTGAATGTTCGATGGCATATTTTTTTGCCATATTTAGTTTTTTAGTAAACCTTCTATTATTCGTCATATAACTTAGGAATATTATAGGTACCCTACCTAAATTTCTCGAGACGATGGACATAACAAGGGGACTATCTTCTTTGATTTGTCTAACACATTAAACAGAATGGAATCTGCATGCTGAATGGAAATTAGTCGTTTAGGGCTTTATTTATAACCGTTTCACTTTTCTTATTCGCTGTAAACTCTCACGCGCATATTAATGCATCCAATATTATTGAAACCATTTAAAATTCTGTCATACTTGTTATTCACGACGAATCTTTCACATTCACATCGACAGTGGCACACGACACACGTCCGTCTCGATAACCCATCGTAGTCGTTTTGAATACTAATATTGAACAAGCTATTTCATATGTAGATTAGACCCCTTTTATCTCCTTTATTCCTCGAACATTGCGAAAATATCATGAAAACTTTTACATGTTTTTATCAGCTATGTTATAGCCGAAAGTTTACTGCCTTCGGTTGGTTGTATAATTGTATCCTTATTACATGATTTACGCATTACAACTGTTACTGCATTGCGTGAGTAACCTGTGACCTTACGCATTGTATTTGCGTGCACGAAAATGGTTTCATAACCACAACCTATACGTTGCACCCTGTCTCAGTTTCCATTTGGTTCGCGTGTCTATCTTAATCGTAAGCGTAGTTAATTGTTGTGGCCTTCCCGAAGCAGGCTTTCTAAAAAATAACAGCATTTTATCAGCTAATATGCATTGAAAATAAGATCTAATCATGTGTGTACATTATAAGTAAATTCATGCTGTTACATAAAATGGCGCCTAGTTTCATTATATCAACAGTAGCTAGGTACCTACCCACCTACTTACATGAGTAATTAAAAACAGAAATAAATTCATACTCCAGATGCTTGAAACTTAGCTTATGCATAATATTAAACGAAAAAGAAGCAAAATTAAACTCGTGAATATTTGCTAAATCGTCGCCATTTGCACTTTATCTACTCTTCTTCAGAGGAAATGTGGCCTAGATCAGGCGATGGAAACACTGAATTAGCATACTGTCTGTTTACTGCAAACCGCTTGTTATTTGCATATGCGACACACTCTGGCGCAAGTTAGCTAATAAACTGTCTCCAAGTTTCTTTCCTCGGTGCTACCCATACGTAACTTGGTATCATTTTAATTACCTATCTAGCATAAAACTAAAACAATTTCCAATTAGGAAATTAAGCATTTAAACTGGACGACGTGAAGAGTGCTGTTTTTGTTATTAATTTTTAACTAACCAAGGACCTTAAACCAGTTTCAATATACCTAGAATGTATGATTGCAACTAGGTATAATTTATGTGGTTAAAAATATCGATTTGCAACATCTAAATCAATAAAAATTAAAGAAGCCTATAAAAAATAAGCCTAGTTTCTCATGGCACCCACACATGTGGGCATGGGGCCAACGACCTTCAATTCGCAACTACCCACATAATACTAGCGCACTTTCCTTGGATAATTGCAGCTAGAAGAGGGTCCATAGACAGTTGACGTTGAACTGTAATTTCTTTGTTCTATAGCGTAAGATCAAAATCCTTAATGTATGTAATCTTATTTAATATTCTTAATAGAAAGTCAGCTTCAATTATTAACACTTGGTAATCCAGGCGTTCCCACATGTTGCTCAATAACCCGAGAACACCATAAAATGTAAGCATTATTTGGGCCGGTGTATTCTTTGAACATTATTTTTAATTGGTACACAGTTTATTGTCAACCAGTTCTTTATGTGGTTTTTATAGCTTTAAGAGAAGTAAGATACATTTAAAAGCCACGTCTGGCGCCATATTCCGTGTCCACCACTGTGTTAGGAAATTATCTTTTTGAACGTCATCTTGGAATGAATTCATAACTTCTAAGTCGTATTCATTCATTAATCTACCCGTATAAAGCTCACGTGGAGCACCATTAATCACCATGTTCAACAAACAAGCTGAGAATTCCATATGTCGATCTATCAAGACAAAATCTTCGTAAGAGTGGACATTAGCGTTGAATATTAATTATTTCTAAAAGCCTTTGAAGGTGGTTCAATTTGGATGCAACGTTATCCTATTATTCGAAAATTCAGTTCTCTCACAAATTTATCGATCCAATCCCAAATGATTAATAAACTCCGGCCATTTTGTCGTTTGTATAAGACGTACCGATTTATGAATACAATCTACTTTTCTAATGAAGTTTTAACTTTCGACAATCGCACCGCGATGTCTTTTTATGGGTTTTAGAAATTTTATGTTAAGTACTTACTACTTGATTGGAAATATACGTGGGTGAACAACAAAGTTCTTGCATCTTTGAGAATATGGCATGGGTGAGTAACTCGATTAAATGCTTTAGAAATCTGCCTTCAAAGCTACTAGCAAGTTGCAGTTATCTTGGTATCTAGCAATTTTATTAAATAATGACGTTATGTAATTAAAACAATGCTCTTGCTGCTCATGTGTGGTTTACGTCATCGTTTCATGATATGACGTCAAGAAGTGTTGTCTTTAAAGCATATGTGCCCAGTGTGGTTTACAAAACTTGCATCGTTATTCGACACAGATTCTAAAACAGATTTTTATAACGAGCTCTTTAATCGGATCAATCATCTGTTGAAGCAATGACAGCGAAAAAACAAAACAGCCGGTCGATTCTGTAAAAATCTCACCGTGAAAACTTGCGTGGAGTGAGCTGTCAGTGTCATCCCACGGATGCTAGGGATTGACCAAATTACATTTACAATCATAATCGAGATTTTAATTATATTTATGCTAATTTTATTACATAATCATTTTATGTAACGCGTCACGTACCTACGTATAAGAACATGAAAATGTGATACCAGCTTAACTAGTCGTAGCCAATAATAAAAGAATATTCATCAAATCATCGTCATAGGTACTATTACAAATGACCAAATTCAACAGTTCGACTAACAATTACTCACCCAACTGCGCGCGCACTGGCCACCAGGCACGGCGGGCACATATCCCCTTCGTGCTCACATCACGCCACGCATGCGCGCTATACAATCACTAACAAGTTCTTTTTTATTTACTTACTAGTTACTTATTTAATTGGTAACGCGTCACGTTATCACGTATGCATTACGTAGGTACATATTAAGAAAATGCAATTCCCACCACCTACTTAACTAGTCGTTGCCATTAACAAGAGTCAAATTATTACTAAATTCCACCACACCGATCACCGTGATGTTTCTATGGTTACCAGAATCGCGTGGAGTGGTCACTTCGCGCAAGCGCGTTAGGCATCAACTCCGCTCACCGTGATGTTTCTATGGTTACCAGAATCGCGTGGAGTGGTCACTCAGCGCAAGCGCGTTAGGCATCAACTCCGCTCACCGTGATGTTTCCATGGTTACCAGAATCGCGTGGAGTGGTCACTTGGCCACCCCACGCAAGCGCGTTAGACATCAACACCGATCCCCGTGATGTTTCTATGGTTACCACACTCCGCGCAAGCGCGTTAAACATTATTTTTTTTTTTAATTTTCCGTTATTGACGGCCATGTCCATATGCCTTTATGCCTATTCATATTCGGGTTCAGAGATAGGTACTTAGCTACCTATTTATTTCAATGCTTTTATAGATATTTCAATGTGCATTTCATTCATTCATTCTAAATACAACCGTTTTTGTGCATTTAAAGTCAGTTTAGTGCTTTGTATTTACATTTTGTTTTCTGTAACTACACAGTTTTTATTATTAACTAGGTACCTACTTACCTACTACTTAATTAGCCTGTAACGTGTCACGCATGCGCACTAAGAACATTAAGTGAATGCAACACCTACCAATAGTAATTAAGTAGGTACCTACCTATAGTATCTTTATTTTTCTCTCTTCACACACACACATACTTTTATACAACGTAGAGACAAGAATTATAACGTTTTTACTAAAATCCATAAAATATGATACTTTGTGAGAGACTGGGCCTGGCGTCCATACTAGGATATCCTGGTGTGCGTGTGACAGATCACCAGGCTCTCACCCCGAATTTATTTTACAATGGTAATTTTTTTTATTACTATGTAACATTAGGTAGGTAGGTACAATGTCCACTAAGTAGGTACCTACCTACAGCTACTACAACAAATAATCATCTCGTAGTCTGCGCATAATAATATGTTGGTATACCTACTTAGGTAGGTACTTCAGTTTGTTATTAAGTAGGTGTGAACCTATTGTCAGCTGACGACTGGGCAACTGGGTCGGTCACTGGCCGCTACGGCCACTGAGATCAAATTGAATTGTAGATAAACACCAGTGTGTCGCACGCCAAGTTTGCGCGCGATGATCGCAACCGCGGCGGCTGCGTAACCGCACAAACAACCGGTCTCGTGAGTTTACAAATAAACTAGCTGGCCGCGGATGAAAATCGTTCAGCGAGTTCTTAGCCCGAGTGTTAATATCTTCGCGGACGAAGAACAGACACGTATCTTCCAGCGTGCTCTTCGATGCTCCAGGGGAAACTGCGCTGCGATGCTCCAACGTCCATCAGTAGGTATTATGTTAGAATTAGCTAAAAGGAGAACGTACCTGTGCAACCTAGTCTGTGTGTGCCTACTTCGTTCTGTCTCCTCAAAAAAGTAGGTAAGTACATATAAAATGTAAGTAATAAATAAATTAAAAGCGCCTAATATTTTATTGTAGATACATACCTACTTCACTATTCGTTGCCAATACTAAAAGAACATTCATCAAACCTATTACAAAATTCATTCAACAGTTGAACCATTGAGTTATAATACCTAATAATTATACTATCACCGTGACGTTGCCATGGCAACGAGAATACGCATACGCGTGTCCGCGATAAGCGAATGCTGTCATGTCATTGGTATCTTAGTGAGAATTTTTTTTTAAACGTTCTACTCCCTAAGCCATGTCTTTAAGCATTGACGTATTTGAGAGTTTAGAGACAATAAGAACTAGGTATTTATTTCAATCTCACCTCATGTAAGATTGAGAAACATCATAAAACTGTTCTGTGCAAGTAAGTATTCAGTGATTGGTGTATTGTTGTTTTGTACCTAAGCACATATCTAGTAATATCCCACCACCTAGATCCTAGATAAACCACAGTACAAGATACAAACATAATATAGGCACATCAGTAATCTATATAGGGGCGGGTGCTGTTAAGATCTACTACTAGAACTATACACAAATCGCTCCTCTCTTGCTAACAAGAAATTAATAAATTCATATATGTTTAGGTTGCTCTAGTCTAGTGTAGTGTAGTGTAGTCTAGTGTAGTGTTTAAGTTTTACACTGGTCTACATCTGTCATCCAACTCTCCTGTCGCAGGTCTGCTGGAAGAAATTTCTTATTATATACTTAAGCTTTACTTTATTATGTAGTGTTTAGTGTGTACATACGAAAATTAATAAAATTTATTCATCAAGTATCACATCAAATAACATTGCTAATACATATTTTCTACTGCACGGTGAGCCTGCTGCCTCCCACCGATGTTCAACTTCTTTATGCCCGGCGAGAACGCATGGCGTCTGTCGAATGTGTGTGCGGACTGCACAGCACCGCCACCGCTGGAAATGACGGTAAGCATTTATTACTATTGGTTTTATATCATTCCTACACTCATCGAGAGTATATTTTTTTATAATCAATATTGAACCACTTATAGTAAAATTATCATTCTTATTATCATCAGTGTAGTATGTGCAGCTAAACTTTCAACAATTATAGCAGTATGATTTATTTATTAAAAAATTAAATATTAGCGTCTGAATCAATTAAAATCAATCATAATAAAGTGAAATAAAATGTAAAAAAAATAGAAATAAACAATATCATCAATATCATGTTTTAAATACCTATACCTATGCTTCATTTTGTGTTCTCAGGATTTTCCTAATAATCTGAATACATCTCTGTCTTTCATTCATTTATTTATAATACAATATTAGTTGAAAATGATTAATTTAAATTGTAAATGAAAAATAAATGAAATGAAATTTCTTTGAGTGTTTCACAAGAAGGTCAAATGAGTACCTAGTTAGGCATAATTTGTTTTTTTTATTATTTAGGAAACATTAAAAACACAACTATAGAAAATTCTGAAGGGTTAAAATCAAATTTATTATGAAGGCACTATTGTCTCCCTACTTTAATATCCACAAAATAGTATACAGGGTGTCCCGTAAATAATGGATAACCTCTTAAAGAGTCATTGTACTCATCATTATGAACAACTTTTACTATGGGACCAAACCTGAAATCACGAAAAAAAAATCAGTTGTTCCCTACATTTATGTTCGCGTAACTCGTCTAAATGTAGGGAACCGCAGATTTTTTTCGCGATTTCAGGTTTGTCCTAAAGTAAAAGTTGTTTATAATGATGAGTACAACAACCCCTTAAAAGGTTATCCTTTATTTACGGGACACCCTGTATATCTTTTAATTTTTGTATGGTTTCTTGCCAAAAACGCTGATGTTGTGAATCTGATGTCAGGATGTCCCTTCTACTATTTAAACTAGCACCATTCATTGATTCGAACAGATACTGAAAAAATTATATTGTTTTAGCAGTGTTTTTGTTGAGTGCGGAGCTCACTCATCTCCCATCAGCATGTTGAGCTGAAACAATGATTTGACTTTGTTAAAGACTTAGAGTTTGAGTTTCAGAAAATAATATTTCAGAAATTGATGAGATTAATAATTGGTATAAATAAATAAAAACTGCTTGATTTATTATAATTATTATGACTGATCAAAATGCTAGTAAATGACAACATTATCATTTCTATTTTTAGTGAACAGGGAATTATGTAAAAAATACCAATTATTACACTACTAATATCACATGATCATCTGCCTAGCCTTTTCCCAACTATGTTTGGGTCGGCTTCCAATCTAACTGGATGCAGCTGAATATCAGTATTTTACATGGAGCAACTGCCTACCTGACCTCCACAACCCAGTTACTGGGTAATATGATAGGTACGCCTTGGTAAGACTGTCTGGCAGACTTTTGGGCTTCTGACTACCCGTAACAACTGTCAAAGATCCAAGCATGACTTATAACACACAAATACTTACATAACTGAGATGTAAAAGTTGAGAGTGGCTGCAGTTTTTTTTTTTTTCTGTAAACTCGAGCATAATTTTCTAATATCAAAGGCACTGCAAGTGAGCTAGGTATCTGAAAAACAAGTATAAAAAAAAATGTGTTAATTATAATGACCATGTATGGTAAATTCAACAAAAATTTGTACTTTAATTTTATAATAATAATCAACAGGTCATTCAATGAATATTTAAAAATCTTAAATAGTTAATTAAAATAACAGTCTCACCAGGGCATACTAAGGTCATCATGTTTCATTTTCTGGGAATAATTCTGATAAAATTACGTCTGAAAAAAGAAATGTATACTTACATTAGTTTTCTATAAAATATGTTGAAAGGCTCCTTTTACATAAATGTTTATGGGGTGATAAAGTGGTGATCAATAATGTTTGCCATTAATTTTGTAAGTTGCAGTCAGCCTAATTAAATTTGCCAATAATTCATACATAAAGTTGGACTGCCTGTCAGAATCTCAAATAAAAAGCAATCCTGGCGAGAAAACTTGAGTTGGTGTTGGAATTAAACAAAAGTAATTCAAAATCAAAATTCCTCGGTCGAAAACAATGGCAAGACAAAATTTTCAGTATACTTCTGATTGATGTACCTTTTTCTAGGTGATTCTGGCACGTGCACATAGTTTGTGAAGATCTTGAGCCACTTTTTGAGTCACTAACAGGAAACGTACATTTTCATCCTTTCAATAAATAATACACTCTAAAATCACTGAGAAGATAAGATCGGAATAAACAACGCAAACTTTACAGATCAGAAAACTGGAAAAGTCGATTTGACACAGTACAGTAAAATTCATCAATATTGTCTATGGTTTTCCCAACCCTAGAGTACACGTTTGAAATTATTTAGTAAATAATCACTAAAGCTGAGCACTCACGGTCAGGTCAGTCCATTTGGATTACAACAAATGGATGGGCGCCGTCAAAATATTAAAATACTTGCTTAGGAAATTGATTCGAGTCAGCTTGTAAGTAAGGAGCATAATCGTATGCCACGTATCGTGTTCGTGATGCCACCACGCCGTGGCCCACGGTTTTCGCACTCACGGACAAAAGGCGAGACGCCAAACGGTGTGAGGCTATGGATTACGATGCGCACGGAAGACGTGGATTCACGTCGCGCCAGCATAAGGAATGAATAATTGGCTGTTGTCACGATCAAATTTTGGATGCACATACAATACGCGCCACTAAAGGTGAGACTTGACACACCACGTGGTTTGACTTGCGCAGTAGATGATTTTAGGTTTCTTTAGCAGTATGAAGTCTGAGCGCGGGATGGGACCGGGCGTCATCGACGCTGCGCCGCAAAGCCCCTTAAACAATTTTACATGACGAGAAGGCAGCAGCCGACGATTATCCCTGTATGCACTATGCAAATGCACCCAAGGACAAATGTCGGTTGGTGCAGGACTATTACAGAACATGGAACACTGGCTATAGTGGATTGGATACCTTGAACTATGGAAGAACTATGTCCCCTGCCTGACCAATGTTATATAATATACACAGATAGATTGGCAGGGGGTGACTTGCACACTCAATAATGGGCCCCTGAAAACGGTCGCTAGCACATAGTGACATAGCGACAAGGGGCAACATGTCCTGAGGTGCTTGAGGAGTGGAGAGGTATTCCACAGCTCTCAGAACAATCCCAAAGCCCGGAAGATGATCAAGATCCCTACAATCACTACTTCCTTCATCCGAGCACGTTTGCTCTTGCGAATCTCCACTCAAGGCGGCCAATAAAAGCAAGAATGAGGTGGAAGCTCTGTTCCCGTCAGTGTTCACTCCAGCCGGCCAATAAACGCAAGCCAGAGGTGAAGAACAAGACTTCTCCCGGGAGATAGGGTCCCTGGGGTCGGTACTGCCCAACAGCTCGCCACATGCTGCCCTGCGGGGTCATGTATCTCTCTTGGTTTGGCTCCTCACCCTAGAACTGTTTCGGCAAAGGAAACTCCAGCGGCACAGACCCAGAGTTCGGAGCACGCAAGCCCCACCACGACGTCAACGTAGAGATACGGTGGTGGGGTTATTATTATTGTTATTATAATATCGTGTGTGGGCAGTTTTACTCTGTGGCCTGACGGATATTCTTGTCAACTAACTGATTCAAAAACATAAATATCGTTTGGAAACTTGAAAAAAAAAAATTACGTAAAAATTACGTTTCGAAAATGTCATAAGTACCGCGCGGATTCTGTATTTGACCAACAACGACATGTCAAGTTAAAAAGCTTCACCGGCCATGGTGCTGATTCTCTTGTCACAAATGCCTCTAAACTAGACTAAAAATCACTAAAATTTAGTTTATTCCTGTCAAACGACGTTTTCCCATTCTGAAATTGACTAAAGTGACACAACTATATTTTAGTTTGACAGCACTAATATTGTACCGAGTTAATAATTTAGTGAAAATGGCAATTTTGCTATTCTGAATTTTACTGTTTTCACATATAATTTTAATTGTGAAACTAAATCAGAATAGATTTAATCGCGATTAAAAAGGTGTAGAATAAAATTAGTTATCATGAACTAGAATTCACACCAACACCTTGACTTTAAGTGCAAAAACAGTACTGTATTTTTTCTTCTTTTGCTTATATCTCGAAAACGGTGTGTCCCTATTGCAAAAATAATGAAAATTTGGCCCCCCTTTATGAAGCCCTTAAACCCCTAAACCTCAACATGTAGGTACCAAAAAAAAACCCATAAAAACACGTTGAAGCTACCCCGTCCCTGCACGGTGAACAAAATATGACAAGCCTTGTCACTTTTAAAAGTGATTTCGTTAGTTCCAATTAAAGCCACCGGGTCATATTATACTACGGGCACTATACCACGCGGAGTCACGATTGACAAACTCGATTTTAGTTGTGTCAAAATTGTTTTGTAATTTAGAGATTTTTTTTGCATAATAGCTCTAAGATTCTCTCTCATAGCCAAAAGTAAGGAATTTTGGTGATAGTTTAGTTAGTTTAGTTCGGTGTACAAGAGAATCGGCACCGTCAACGGAATTTTAACTGCATTACACTGCTTGCGCTGGAAATAAACAAATGAATTTTTGAATTTAGTAACTACATTTAATTCGTTTGTCAGTGATATTTTTAGTAAAATAATGATTAAATTACAATTTACAATCTATCCATAGACAAATATTACTAAACTTCATCATCTGTGGTAGAAAGCTAGGAGTGCGTGACTGCGTGCATAAATCTATGGCACAATTATTGACAATCAACAAAATATTTTCCAAAATATAATTAGCTACAATGCACTGTAGGTAATTAAACAAATGAATGTTAGTGTTTGTCAGTGACAGAATTATAAGTGTGCTACAATCGTGAATGTGATAGTAATTAGGTAAGACCGTAAGACCGATTAATGTCAGCGATTTTGCTCGGTTCGGACTTCGGTCGGCTCAATCTGAATCTCGCGCGGGACCAGCGTGTGATTTAAAATGACGATAATTATATTTTAAGATATATATTGGAGCTGAACGTAATATTAAGACATGTCGTTGTGAAATGGTCGTGACGTCACGACATTTCTGCTTCTGGGTGTCTTGACAAACTCAAAAGCATTTATTTCAAACAAAGAAACCAATTACAGGCACTTTTGAACTATCGTTGGGTCGGTCAGTCAGAAAGAAGAAGCTAGTCGCCCATTCCAAAGCATAGTAGGTACTTAAGGAGAAGAACGGGCAAGAAACTCTACGGACACTCTTTTAAAATCAAAATATGGTTACATCATCATCATGTGTCACATGTGAGAACGGTGCAGAATGTTACAAGCGTCCGTAAAAAAACCTATAAATGAATAAGCCGAGGGGGAGTGAATTTTATTAATCTGATATAATTCTATCTGTCAGCAGATGAACCTATTTGACGCTGCAAGACTGTAAAGGAGCATCTGTCAATTGTGGCTGTCCGAGGTCAGTACTCATTATTTCGCACACTATATTAATTTGATAAACATATTTTGGAGAAAATAAATTAGGACATGGAATGAACAGGCATGAAATGAAGTACCTAATGTTGCAACTCATTTGTACTTAAAATATAGGAATTGGCCCATGTGATTGATTTTAATTGATTCAGACGCTAATATTTAATTTTTTAATAAATAAATCATACTGCTATACTTGTTGAAAGTTTTGCTGCACATACTACACTGATTATATATATATATATATATATATATATATTTTTTTAACTTGATTTTCAGATACCTAGCTCACTTGCAGTGCCTTTGATATCAGAAAATTATGCTCGAGTTTACAGAAAAAAAAAAACTACAGCCACTCTCAACTTGTACATCTCAGTTATGTAAGTATTTGTGTGTTATAAGTCATGCTTGGATCTTTGACAGTTGTTACGGGTAGTCAGAAGCCCAAAAGTCTGCCAGACAGTCTTACCAAGGCGTACCTATCATATTACCCAGTAACTGGGTTGTGGAGGTCGGATAGGCAGTTGCTCCATGTAAAATAATAAATAATTCAGCTGCATCCAGTTAGATTGGAAGCCGACCCAAACATAGTTCGGAAAAGGCTAGGCAGATGATCTTGTGATATAAGTTAGTGTAATAATTGGTATTTTCTACATAATTCCCTGTTCACTAAAAATAGAAATGAAGTAATGTTGCAACTCATTTGCACTTAACATATAGGAATTAGCCCATGTGATTGATTTTAATTGATTCAGATGCTGATATTTAATTTTTTAATAAATAAATATGTATTTTTAACGTGTACCTATTGCAATCCTTTGTTTTCAGTAAATAAATAAATAAATAAAATCATGCTGCTATACTTGTTGAAAGTTTTGCTGCACATACTACACTGATGATAATAAGAATGATAATTTTACTATAAGTGGTTCAATATTGATTATAAAAAAATATACTCTCGATGAGTGTAGGAATTATATAAAACCAATAGTAATAAATGCTTACCGTTATTTCCAGCGTTGGCGGTGCTGTGCAGTCCACACACACACATTCGACAGACGCCATTCCGTTCTCGCCGGGCATAAAGAAGTTGAACATTGGCGGGAGGCAGCAGGCTCACCGTGCAGTAGAAAATATGTATTAGCAATGTTATTTGATGTGATACTTGAGGAATAAATTTTATCAATTTTTGTATGTACACACTAAACACAAGATAATAAAGTAAAGCTTAAGTATATAATAAGAAATTTCTTCCAGCAGACCTGCGACAGGAGAGTTGGATGACAGATGTAGACCAGTGTGTAAAACAGTATATAGTAAAACTTAAATTAGACTAGAGCAACCTAAACATACATGAATTTATGTAATTTCTTGTTAGCAAGAGAGGAGCGATTTGTGTATAGTTCTAGTAGATCTTAACAGCAACCGCCCCTATATAGATTATTGATGTGTCAATATTATGTTTATATCTTGTACTGTGGTTTATCTAGGATCTAGGTGGTGGGATATTACTAGATATGTGCTTAGATAAACAAACAATACACCAATCACTGAATACTTACTTGCACAGAACAGTTTTATGAAGTTTCTCAATCTTATATGAGGTGAGATTGAAATAAATACCTAGTTCTTATTGTCTCTAAACTCTCAAATACGTCAATGCTTAAAGACATGGCTTAGGGAGTAGAACGTTTAAAAAAAATTCTCACTAAGATACCAATGACATGACAGCATTCGCTTATCGCGGTCACGCGCATGCGTATTCTCGTTGCCATGGCAACGTCACGGTGATAGTATAATTAGGTATTATAACTCAATGGTTCAACTGTTGAATGAATTTTGTAATAGGTTTGATGAATGTTCTTTTAGTATTGGCAACGAATAGTGAAGTAGGTATGTATCTACAATAAAATATTAGGCGCTTTTAATTTATTTATTACTTACATTTTATATGTACTTACCTACTTTTTTGAGGAGACAGAACGAAGTAGGCACACACAGACTAGGTTGCACAGGTACGTTCTCCTTTTAGCTAATTCTAACATAATACCTACTGATGGACGTTGGAGCATCGCAGCGCAGTTTCCCCTGGAGCATCGAAGAGCACGCTGGAAGATACGTGTCTGTTCTTCGTCCGCGAAGATATTAACACTCGGGCTAAGAACTCGCTGAACGATTTTCATCCGCGGCCAGCTAGTTTATTTGTAAACTCACGAGACCGGTTGTTTGTGCGGTTACGCAGCCGCCGCGGTTGCGATCATCGCGCGCAAACTTGGCGTGCGACACACTGGTGTTTATCTACAATTCAATTTGATCTCAGTGGCCGTAGCGGCCAGTGACCGACCCAGTTGCCCAGTCGTCAGCTGACAATAGGTTCACACCTACTTAATAACAAACTGAAGTACCTACCTAAGTAGGTATACCAACATATTATTATGCGCAGACTACGAGATGATTATTTGTTGTAGTAGCTGTAGGTAGGTACCTACTTAGTGGACATTGTACCTACCTACCTAATGTTACATAGTAATAAAAAAAATTACCATTGTAAAATAAATTCGGGGTGAGAGCCTGGTGATCTGTCACACGCACACCAGGATATCCTAGTATGGACGCCAGGCCCAGTCTCTCACAAAGTATCATATTTTATGGATTTTAGTAAAAACGTTATAATTCTTGTCTCTACGTTGTATAAAAGTATGTGTGTGTGTGAAGAGAGAAAAATAAAGATTACTATAGGTAGGTACCTACTTAATTACTATTGGTAGGTGTTGCATTCACTTAATGTTCTTGCATGCGTGACACGTTACAGGCTAATTAAGTAGTAGGTAAGTACCTAGTTAATAATAAAAACTGTGTAGTTACAGAAAACAAAATGTAAATACAAAGCACTAAACTGACTTTAAATGCACAAAAACGGTTGTATTTAGAATGAATGAATGAAATGCACATTGAAATATCTATAAAAGCATTGAAATAAATAGGTAGCTGAGTACCTATCTCTGAACCCGAATATGAATAGGCATAAAGGCATATGGACATGGCCGTCAATAACGGAAAATTAAAAAAAAAAATAATGTTTAACGCGCTTGCGCGGAGTGTGGTAACCATAGAAACATCACGGGGATCGGTGTTGATGTCTAACGCGCTTGCGTGGGGTGGCCAAGTGACCACTCCACGCGATTCTGGTAACCATGGAAACATCACGGTGATCGGTGTTGAGGTCTAACGCGCTTGCGCTGAGTGACCCCTTCACGCGATTCTGGTAACCATAGAAACATCACGGTGAGCGGAGTTGATGCCTAACGCGCATGCGCGAAGTGACCACTCCACGCGATTCTGGTAACCATAGAAACATCACGGTGATCGGTGTGGTGGAATTTAGTAATAATTTGACTCTTGTTAATGGCAACGACTAGTTAAGTAGGTGGTGGGCATTGCATTTTCTTAATATGTACCTACGTAATGCATACGTGATAACGTGACGCGTTACCAATTAAATAAGTAACTAGTAAGTAAGTAAAAAAGAACTTGTTAGTGATTGTATAGCGCGCATGCGTGGCGTGATGTGAGCACGAAGGGGATTTATGTGCCCGCCGTGCCTGGTGGCCAGTGTGCGCGCAGTTGGGTGAGTAATTGTTAGTCGAACTGTTGAATTTGGTCATTTGTAATAGTATGACGATGATTTGATGAATATTCTTTTATTATTGGCTACGACTAGTTAAGCTGGTATCACATTTTCATGTTCTTAGTGCGCATATGTAGGTACGTGACGCGTTACAAGTTAAGTACTTGTGTAGGTAAGTAAAAAAATTACTCAATGTGGTAGGTAATGAGAGTGCTTAGCGTGATCTTATCACTTCACCCAAATTCAAGTGTGCATACCTATAAGTACATAATTATGATTTTTTATTATTGGCAACGCGTACCTACCTAGATAGGTGTACCTAGGTACCTACATATCTACAATGAAATATTAGGTAAGTAAGTAGGTACTTATAATCCGTACGTCTTTTTTTCGTGGGGTTAAAATCTGTTGCCCATCAGCCAGGCTCACTTTTAGCACTCGATCACTTGACACACTCGGTGTTATATTATATTGAATAGATTTCGGTATCTTGAACAACGTCTCACAGTCTTTACTTGACTCAATCTACTATCGCTTCTTCAAAACACATCGCGACACAGGAAATCCTATACTTACAATGTGAGATCAGCTTATAAATACTGGAAATGTGTAGCTTGATCTGTAGCCGTGCGTACCTAGCTAGCTTAAACATGTAGTAGGTACGCACGGCTACAGATCTAGCTATGCTTTCCAGTATAAGTTGATCTCGCATTGTATAGGATTTCCATACAATGAGAGGTCAGTCTAAACTGGAAATGCCACCAGACCAGTCCGAAAGGGCGAGGGTTCGGATCCCACCGCTGTCACCATGTAGTAAATGAAAGACGGGTTGACCAAGACTGACATTTATTACTTACCCACAACCTTACTATTATTACATGACAAGCCACTTATAACCTACCTACATAATATACGACAGGTAGCTTGATGTGTAGCCGTGTGTACTTGGGCGACCGAGCTCTGCTCGGGTGAAAATAGAGAAAACGAATTTTCCCAGATATGAGACCTAGCTAGATCAATTTTGCGCCGCCGCCGCCGCGCCGTAAACCTCCCGTTGCAACTTTCATGGAAATTGTCACAGCCGTTTTCGAGAACGTGATTGCTAATTTATTATTAAAGGATGTTTTATTTTATTTATTGTTCGTGCGTGACGCGCGCGTCTTGGAAAAAAAAACGAAATTGAGTTATTGACTGAATTTCTGTTTTGCAATTTCATTTAAAAACCCCCTAAATAGTAATGTTTAGACACTTAAATACTAGCTTTAAATAATATAAAATGGTCACTAGAATAGCGTAAAAAATATTATTAAAATCTCGATTATGATTGTAAAAATGTGCTTGGTCCATCCCTAGCATCAGGTGGAATGACACTGACAGCTCACTCCACGCTCACTTCACATAAGTTTTCACGGTGAGATGGTTACAGAATTGCACTGCAGGATATAGTTTAAATGCTTCTCATATCTGAGTACCCATCGATATCCCTGACAATGGCTTCATTAGCAACTTAGAGTATATAATTACAGTGGTATTATATACTCTAAGATTAGCAAGTAATACAGCCACAAAAACACTGGCAGGCGTAGGCCGTACCAATTACATGCTCGAGTAAACCAGGTGCAACGACCATGGGCTGCTTTCAGTGTAGTGATTTTGAATACAATTCCCTAGTTAGCCACTTGTTAATGGATGGGCTTGTGGTAACAATGCAAATACTATCGATTCATATGTCACAAGTTCAGTAAATTGATGAGTTTACTACCTTAACCTGTGACGACCATTAATTTTTGTGATACCTCCTACTATTTACCTACACAATAATAAGTTCCTAATGCTTGTAGGTTTAAGGAAATAATAAAAAAAAACGTTGCTTCAAAAAGAAAAAAAAAAACAGTGGATGTGTGTCAAATACAATCATCAACAGACTGATTAATATTAATAGCAGATGCTAGTTTGTCATTGTTTGGCGAGAATTTTAATTCTCGCCAAACAATGACAAACTAGCATCTATATTAAAATAAAAACAAATATTTTATAAAAATCAAATGACTCGTCACATCAAGCAACAGGTCACTTAATAATAAGAAATTCGATATAGTATTATATTCCATCAATCAATTTTTATTGACAACGTTAATTCCTTTAGGTTGCAAAGGAATCAAGTTTTTTGTCGTCATCATTTCAGTTAGTAATAAATAGCCTATTATAAGTGTATAGTGCAGATATTTACGTAACAACGAAAATTACCAAACTCTTGCTAATTACCGTCTGAAAATAGATTTTAATGAGCAAATTAATAAATACATCACATCTCTTAATTTTTCCGTATATTGCGTATTCAATAACTGTATCCTCGATTCCTGGCGGAGTAGGTACCTATACGTTTTATTACATTTGTTATGTGAGATATGACGTAACGTCTCCCAGTCATTTGCACAGATACGTAGGTACTACACAGTATATACACAGATACACAGTATATATTATGTATGCTGTATTGTATTATTATCAGGCACACACAGCAGTTTCGCTGTGTGACGCATCCCAGGCAGGCCATATGTCGCCGTTTCCTTGAATTCGCCAACGCTATACTGTTGCAAGGTGTTCCTTGCAAAATGGCTGTTTCGTGCAGATTTGATTGGTGCACGGCTATTTATAAAATCGATACAAGTGCATAAGCTGTGGGAGGTTGTATAAATATGGACTTGTTGATGAGCTTTACTGGCTTTAATTCCAGGGAGTCTAATTTTATTTCTCAAAGTTGATAACGCCTCTGAACCATAGGAATGATGAATGGAAGCGATAAATTCTCCTATTCCTTAAGCTGTGGTGTAAAGCTGTAGAGATCTTTTATTCGTCTGTTCTCTATTACTTTATTTTCAACTGTCAGAAAGCCTTTCTTGATAAATTATCACAATATTTTAGGCGTCAGCGCCGTGTCCGCTGCAACTCGTCCCTAAATATTAACACAATGTGCACATCGTAGGTACCGGTGTTCATTTCAATACGCTGACCTTCCATCAATTTAAAATAGATTATACTACTGTCTGCACACATTCACACGGCCCACGTTGTTGTTTTGAGGTGATCTCACGTAGTATTAGAGTAAGAATATTTGCTTAACCGCAATTTATCTCTGTAAAAACTTTCAGAGAATCTTGTTGACCAACAAAAATATAGTCTGTACCAGGTAATGGTGATACATGTAGGTAGACTTTAAATGTATGAACATCCTATGTACCGTATTTCTGACAAGTAAATTACTGTAACTTTAAATTTTTGTTTCGTGCAGAGCAGTGTGATTGCTAAAATTTTAATCACTGTTGTATTTTATATTGTAATTGGGAATTATGTTTACACTACTTTTCTTTGTGGTCTCCCCACACGGTGAGATTTTACAGTAAAGTTTCCAGCAAACTTATTGATGATAATTACGAAGATACAACCCACATACGCGTTAGTTTTTGCACAATTCCTATTAGATCTCTACCGGTCCCGATCAACCGTTACAATATGGCACATGGCACAAGTACTTTTACGAAGCAAAACAAGAAGCTGTTTTGCTTTACCACAATCGCGACAACTTTATCCACCAAATATTTAAGTAGTTGAAACAGAAATAAAAAGAAATCTCATAATGAAACAATTTTAGAAAAGTCACTTTGTACCTACAAATTGTCAAGGTGCTTTCAATAACATTCATCCTCGCCTGCGTGAAGAAATAACCATAAAAATTGTTTATTCAAGAAACCCAACTGTGTTTTTAAAATCCCTTCAATTCGGAATGGTTCTTTTCCAATGCGATGGATTACTTTCACACCATTGAACGGTGTTTATAAATACAGCCCTCGCCTTAAGATTATTTTCGCGAGATTCACGTCATCCGGCCCGGGATTGTTTGTATGACTCCGTGTATGACTAAAACTGTAACTCATTACCCGTCATACCAGTGAGTAATCATTTTGGAGAATTAATAGCTGCGTAATGAAACCTGCAGTATTCTGGATGTAGACTGAAGGAGCAAATCAAGGGCGCAAATACTTAAATATAGCAGTCATAAAAATATATGCCTTTTGTTGCAAAGAGAAGCCAAATAAAGAAGATTAGATATAAGCTATACACGTTTATACAATATGCCAGACACACGCAACCTTGCCAAAATAAACTCTTTCAAGGACGGGCTCTGTCGTCGCTCCATCCGGACCTCTCGACTCCCCCTCCTCGATTCCATCCGTTCTCCTTGAGACCCGCGTTATACGCATGCTCCTAACCGAACATAAAACTATAGGTTACAGACACACACAAAGACGTCAATATAATCTTCAAAGAAAGATGATTTATAGCTGTTCAGCTGTTAAACTCCCGAGTGTAGCTTATTCCATATATGACTAAAGGTACGATTGTAGACACCTATCGATTTATGTATCGCGACAGCCCGCTTCATCCTCGGTTCGTAAGAACGGTCACGCATAGATGTCCATCCCTTTTACTCTCGCAACTCAAACTACTTGAGAGTTCATATCCTCATATGACTTGTAAAGATAAAGGTGCTTTTGAAACAGCAGGGTAGTGTCACCCGATTCTGTCGCACGCTTGGCTTTGAGGTAGTTGAGGATAAATCAGTGTCACGCGATGTATGTACTACAAGGTACTTATTATGGTTACGCTTAGGTATGTGTAAAATAAAACCACATTTGGACATAGCAGCAAGCTCGCCGCACTAAAACTGGCCACGCTAATCACGCCTTCCCTGAAATAGTCTGGAATTTCCTTGCGGCGCGATCAATACCAATGTCAGTACACGCTACCTATTTTTAATTGACGTGCAGAGCATTTAATCATGTCATAACTTATGAAAGGAAAAATATGATATTGATGCAGTATTCAATGTACGAAAATGAAGAAGTATTAGACATTGTGCTATTTCTACTAATGTAAGTACTTTTTGACACAGAAAACTAGGTTTTTTTTTTTAAATTATAATTGTTTAACCTTCGTTATTATGTACCTAAATGATCTCAATGTAAAGAAACTAATAATATTCTAGCTAGACGATGAATAGAATATTCAAATCACTGAGTCAGTAAAACAACCTGTTTAACGGTCAATACAAAATATAAAACTGAATTCTTAAAGAACCTGAAGATGACGTAAAACCAACCGAAACGGCAACTGCCCTAAATCCTTTAATGCTCCTGAACACGAAGAATCAATTTTGAATTCAAATCCGTAGTAACGAACTCCCTACGCCGACGAACGTTGAGACTATTATATCCATCGAAGTTCCTTTGGATACATAATTTGAATACCTTACGACTACAGGGGATATTTTCGTGCTTCCAACGTGTTAGCGGTTGATGTTCCCGACAAATTGAACATTTATGGCGTTCAAAAAGGTTAAGATTTAAAGTTAGCTGTATTAGGAGCTAAAGAAAGTCAGGTCAAGTCGCTCGAACTGGATTGTAGTACATTCTCCGACGGCGGACGACGCGGCGACGACCGGTTTGACCGGCGCGAATCCTGGCGCTAACACTACCCGTATACCGACCATAACATACAAGAAATCAAGATAAAACAGTTAGTGTAACTTAACTACATACTGTTAACCACCTATATAACATTGCAACACTTGCAATATTGTTGGAAACAGTGCACAATATTTATGTAACTTCGTCGATAAGGTCAGGAACGGTTTATTTATATAACACGTGTTAACAACGCAATTCATATTTTCGAAAAAAGCAAATGGCGTAATCTTAGTAACCTGAAAGACAAATTGTGGAGCGTGTGTTGTAATTTCCTCCTGTCATATCTACATCCACGCAAATAATGTGAAGGAAATAAAGTAATGGGATTTATATAAAAAAGAAACATGATCATTTCTTTACGTAAGCGAAGATTTCTGGTTTGAAATGAACGTTTAATATAGTGGAGCGGTGGAGCAACTCATCGTACGTCTTCACTAATGACTCTTTTATAATGGTAATAGTAGTTTGATTGACGATGATATTCTTTCGTAAGAGGTCCATCACTTTTCTCTGTTCATTGTAATAGTTAAATTTGATGCGCGTTTAGGGATCAAAAATGTAGGACAGCATTTTCTACGCTGACGTAATACATTAATAATAAATCCCATTGAGTAGTAGCATATTGTAGTCCAATGAAACACTGCAGCTAAACCTGCGAGTGATCACGTGCGTCGGAGAAGACTCTGAAGTGCTCTAGTCTGCCGTCATACGCACTGATTGGAACTCACACGACTTCGTATTACATTTACTATAGTGCTTTTACGATCGCATTCTAGAATGTGGATTGATTTACGAAGGAATGCTGATAATGGACCGTGATGAAAATAAAACAAAACCTAGAAGAAGTCACTCAAGCAGAATTTAGCTAAGTGTATTTTTTACCTTAATATTCAATGAAGACTAAAGATGGATTGGAAATGGAAAGTTACAGTTCAATGGAAACGATAATGCAGAGGAAAGCCAAGCGGAAATTGTTGATCTTCATATCCAGGAATCAAATTGCAAGAATCAAATATACAATCTGCAATTTCTGAAGATCAAACGTAGGAAAATAATCAGTATTCCGGATATTCGCCTTTACGCTGTTCATTTAAGTTTGTTACCAATGAAGTAGTTAACATATCGGTAAATAACACGATGATGTTTATAGTTTTTATACGGATGCCTACCACAGTTGCGAGAATCGCTAGTAGCTTGCGCTAAGTCAAGAAGAATTGTGTAATACTTGTAGCAGATTACTTTAGAATTCTTTTTTTAACGGTTTCTTTAGGCGACCCTTCAGGCGAGATCTTGGTTTTAGAGACAATACGTGCTCCAGCGTATCTATTGTCTTTTATTTTTTGTCCTAGCTCAGTCTGCGAGATAGAAATAAAAAGGCAGATTTCAATCTACCAACTAAGCAACTACTAAGCCTCTGACATAATTTTTGCTGAAAAGCAATTTCACTTGGTATCTTTTGAAGTCTAGACCTGCGTGATATTGAACGGTGCAGTTGTCACATCAAACGTTGTTTATATCAATTAAAGAACTTTCTTTTTAGTCAATAAATTTGCTTCAGTGTGGCAGGTACACTTTTTGATTCATGTCAACACTTGGTTGAATTAGACAATAGAGAAAGTAAAACAAAGATTGTTTTTTGCCTGAGTATTTATTATATTATTTCCTGTTAATTTTAAATGAAAAACAATTACGGTAATGCAATCAGTGCGGAACAGCGTTTTGTTCTAAAATACCTAGAAAGGTGAAAAATATTTTTATACGATTTTTCCTTAAATCAACCTGTTACTATATATAAAGAGATTTGATTACACAACCGATTCGAAAAGTGTGCATTTCTAGACGAGACAAACTTATCATAAATTCTCTGAAATGTCAGCGGATATTAATATCATCCGCTGAAAGTTGAGAGCGCTTATTCATTACGCTTTCAAGATTTTACGAAAACATAAAAGATAAATAAATATATTTCCATACTATATTTTGTTATTTGTCATTAAATTAAAATGCCACTAACTATTAATAGGGTAGACGTGGCGCTATGTAGCAAAAAATATGTGTAGGTAATAGGTATGTAGTCTGATTACGTAACCAGCAAAATCAATTCCACGCGCACGCGCATCTTTTTACTTATTTCATCTTATAAACTGTCGCAATTATCTACATATTACTTATGCCTAATCACACTTCACACTAATATTATAAAGGCGAAAGTTTGTAAGTGTTTGTGTGTGTTTGTTTGTTACTTCTTCACGGTCAAACGGCTGGACCGATTTGGATGAAATTTGGTATGTAGATAGCTTATACCCTGGATTAACATATAGGCTACTTCTTATCCCGGTCTACCCGGGAGAAACCGCGGGGCGCTGCTAGTAATGTGATAAAAGACATTGACGAGGTCGTTGCTCCCATCACCTCTCCGATAAAAGCCTGTAGGTATTTCTAGTTACATTTCCTTTGTTCGCTTAGCGATAACGATAATATTTATTGCTAAAACAGCCAAATTTTAATGAATACTGCAATTTTAAAGCAAATAAACAATTCTTTTTGAAATATTTCGCTTAATAATTAAGATTAAAAAACTGCAAGTGTTAATCAACTTTTGTTGCTGACTGTACCAGCAGAACGAAAATCAGGATTTTTGTTTGTATTAGATACAGTTTTTATGTATCTAAGGATCCTAAGGTATGAAAAACACGAACCAAAAGAAGGTACTGCAGGAGAGTTTATCTTATAAACAAGTAATTTGTTAGTGAATGTTTATAGATAAGATTTCAAAATGTTCTAATGAATAACAAATACGAGGCGCGCCAAGGGCGGTACTCCTACACACTCGATATCGTCCATACCGCAGATAAAAGAAACGATGCGCACACGCACGCATATTTAAATGCACGATCGATGTTCAACTGACTCGACTCAACGCAACTATGAATGTCAATCAATAGTGCATTGATACATTGCAACTTCATTATAAATAAAGCCACACAAGTTATTTTGTTTATTTGGTTCTCATCAATTCTATTCGATTGAACCTCGTGATTGTGCTTCATCATAATTGAAGATGGTAGAAGAGAATGGTCTCGTGTTTTCTCAGAAATATTTAATGATCATTGAAGCTATAGGCTCCAATGGACTATCGGGATTCTTATGGTAGAATGTAGTTGTACTTTATGAATTATGAGGTAACCAAAGCATTAAATGACGGCGTTGTGTTGATCCAAAGAATTGACATTGCGTTTGGAATTGCAAAAAAATATGACTATGCGATCACTACCAAAGTATTTATAATAACTAAATGACTTTGCTACCGTACAATCAGCTTTTGAAGAGGATGACTGTGTCTTCGACTTCATTTTGTAGTTTACGATTGTATATTTTAATGTTTTGGAAACTTTGTGGCAACAAAGAGGTCGGCAGTTAAGTAGTAAAGCTATTGACAATCAAACTTTCAGTGCCGCATTTACGAGCGCTTTAAGCCATGTGTAGGTACTGGGCTGTCCTTCAGACGTATCGACCCAATTTTATTACCTTTATGTTCCTTGCTTTTAATAAAACTAATTCATACTTTGTTAAACAATTATTTCAGGTTTTATTATCAAACTGTATTGAAGTGCCTTGAAGTTAACGATAATGCCATTATCTAAGATAAGTCTACGTGCAAATACGAAGTAGAAACGCTACGGATGCATATTTTGTAATACAGAAACACATGCAAGTGCTGTGAATAGTTCTCGTTTTCATGGCTTAGGAAATGAAAGC
Source organism: Cosmia pyralina (assembly GCA_946251885.1). NCBI lineage: Eukaryota > Metazoa > Arthropoda > Insecta > Lepidoptera > Noctuidae > Cosmia > Cosmia pyralina. The sequence goes on from OX276355.1 coordinate 17,622,729, forward strand.
GATATTGACGAATTTATTGTAGCTTTTGTTACAACAGCTGAAAGGTACATTATGGAATAACACAAAACAGTCTTAACAGTGTAATACTTGGCAAATGGTCTGCATGCGATTACCATAATAGCGACAATTTCCCTCAGTTGACTCAACCGCATGAACGATACGGCAATGAAAACCCTGGTGTGTACTGAAATAAGTAAAAAATAACATAATGCAGAAACACTAAATCAAAAAATCTGGACCATTCTTTATGATGGTAGAGATATCCTTACAGCCACAGCCTATTTGGGCCCAATAAATATGACGATGCAGCAGCAATTGCACTTAATGGCAATCTTCCACACATTAACCATCCGTATTGCGCCGGCGTTGTTTCGGCGACCTACATTAATATCCAAATCAGGCCACTTACGTAACTAGGGTTTGTCCTTCGACACAGATAGTAAAAACAATAACTGCGTTTTAACATGACGAGGAAAAAGGAGGTACGAGTAGTATTGACAAGGTGTAGCTAAAACCTAATGCGTAGGTGCGTCTAGACGAGGGCGGAAAAGGGGGTTAATTACACTAAGTATCCTCATTTTGCGTGTGTAGGTACTAAGTGGGCTGGGCTATTGACTTTTTTGGGGCTGGAATAACCACTGAAATCCCAATGGATAAATATTATTACAGGCTAGTCGTGTCCGTTATTCTCTCGTATTGACTTTCCTTATTAATTTGCTCTTAGCGAGTCTGTGTCTACTTAAGTTTTGTTTTTTACTTTTAGTTATCGATGTCGAGTGTACTTATTTATACGAATGATTAGTCACAGGCAATATTACCTAACAGATATTAAATAATGAAATCATAATAAATATTTGTACAACATCCGTTCATAACATTCAATAATCGTTTGACCTACAGCTGAGTCGTCAAGTATAAATCTAACATAGATTTGTGTACAAAGCTCCGACCTTGCGTAGGAGTTGAAGTGTGATATATAATATTTGATTTTCCATGTTTAAGTACTACCTACTTAGAGCCATTAAAATAAATTCTCAGGTCTTGTGCTGACTCCCCATAGTCTGCACGTAGGTTTTCGAAACACCTTCGTCGCTCCTTTTGCATAAGCAAGAGGTCAATCAATGCAGTTAGAAATTCTTCAGTGTTGTTTACACTGACATTCCAACTTTGCCTTGGTTAATTTTGGGCTGAGACGTAAAGGGATCGTCAGGGTGTTTGTACTTCCATTTATCAAACACTTGTGTCAGTTGAATGGACATTCTTACAGCTATTTGTTTAGACATCAATGATCAATTCTTCTTCTCTGTTGAGTATTTAATCGATCATATTTAAAATATAAATGAGTATAGTGTAAAATGAGAAAAAAAGTCTCGAAAATAGACAATCCACATTGGATTATAAGAAAGCCTAAGACAATAGAAGAAGCAACGAAAGTTTGCTTAAGATTACTTGTATTTACATGACTTACAAAACCTACTAACTAGAATCTGATTTCTTATCTTTAGAAGATGCCGCTAAAAACAAAAAGGTTTTAGATTTAGAAACTTCAACGTTATCTATATCCTCTTGAGTTGAATGAAAGTCAGTTGCTGTTGAAATGTGCTCTTATACATTTGTCATGCTACATATGGAAAGCTACCGTTATTCCTTCAACTTGGATATTACTCAACGTAAGTAAACTTGATGGCGGCATATCGATATCGTGCTGGTCGATTTGTAAGCCACCAAAGGCCATATGCTAATGCATTGCTCTTGTCTCTTTAAGTGGACAAGTTGCTGTGCCCACGTTAACTGCTCCCAACTTACGGACACTGTCACTTTCCATTTGTGCGTACAAGCATACTAATTAGACAGTGGCTAGACAATCCAATCATATACCTTTAGTATAATATAATAGATGGTTACGGGAACTTTGCCAGATACTTAATCAAAGGGAGATTTATAATAATGTTTGTAAGGATTGGGAGTTCTCCTAAATCAAATCTTATTAAGGAAGAGAAGATCTGGTAAGCTCACACCTTCACTCGCTTGATTTACGGGAAGATTAGATAACTTTCTACTGAATAAAAAATATATTAAGCCATGACTCCCCATATCGATGAATCTCTAGTGTTTGTTAAGTAGATATTTTCACTGCATCATCCAATTAAATCAGCTTTATACTCTCATCCAACTTCTTAAAATAAATCCAAAGAACGCTTGATCATTAATCAAGATAAGACGTCTATTCAACTACCCAACTTAACGCTTCCTTACAAATTAATATCACACTAACAAAAAAAAAAAACTCAAAGCTTCTCTAGGAAAATGTTTGTTAATATGCTTTTTAGTTAAATGTTTGATGCCGTTCTTACATTACTCTTCTAAAATTAAAAACCGATACCATATTTTTCGTCCGTGACTTTAACACCTAGCCATTAAGGTTACGCCTCCGTTGTATTTTTAAACTTTTTATGTAGGAAGTGGGCAATAAGGTTAGTCTGGCCACTACCTGCTCCCTCTGGATCCACAGTACCTCGCACCTGCTCTCCACAAAAAAAAATGTAAACATTGCCCTCTATTTTGGGAACCAATACACTGTCTTTACCAGCTAGTGAACCGTAAATTATTACTTCGAAGTCTTGCTTTCTAGCACAAGGTACGTTTTTACGGCGTTCAAAATGACGTTTACAGAGACGCACGTTCCGAATTTTATTGCTAAAACAACCAGACTAGCGCAATTCGAAGAAGTCTATTCGCTACTTCGCAAGATCGTTTAAAAAGAAATTCTGGAATTTTTATATCATCTGCGGATACAAATATTGCATACCACCAGGGAGCTTCTATTCGCGTCGGCCCCATTCACTCTTCTCGGTTAGTGACATCGCCAAGCAAAATTAAAAAAAAATACTTGAGTGGACTCGTGGCGGTACTGATATAAAGTTCTATATTTAAATCTCGTCGTTCCCGAGACGCCATTATGCCACTCGGTTTTTTATTGCGTTGACACCAATTTTACGATGAAAAGTTACAAAAGTGCATAACTGCTTCCCAATTAGTATCATAAAGTACTGTGACTTTTAGAATTATTTTTAAGAGTCATGATAAAAACGTGGAGATTAGATAAGTATCTCTCGCTGTTGATTGCCGATGGTGTGTTATTATTAAGATTATCTCGATTTAATCTGTGGACCGGATCGCGACTTGGCTGCACACAGTTATACGATTAATTCACTAATGTTACTTAAACTTCGTCACTTATAACTGTGTCGTCCTCTTATAATTTAAAACATAATTGTTCTGAGACTAATCTCGGGAAAAAACATTATAATAACCTTCACTGGCAGAAGGCGTACGGATTTCTTACCTTACAGGGGATATACTTGACCCAAAATAAAAACAATATAAAACCTGAGATCTCATTCCGACTGTAGTCGTAAAACATGGCGGGTCTTCATCAAAATTCACTGTTCTTGTGCCGTAGAAGGTGCTTTAGTCTGTTGTATTATCTTTTGATTTATTTTTTTCGAGTTCATGGAATTGTACGTCGATAGTCGATACAAGTTGCCCTACTTCGCCATTCCCTGCAGTCGTTTTTTATCCCGTATTGATCTTATTTGCTGGGTTTCAAATTGGACAAAGAAACTAAAAAAATTGCTGTTCCTTGTGAAATCGTAGCTAATAAGATAGTAAGGACCTGGTAATTTTTTATTTCAAACAAAAATTTTGGGTGTCCTTTGGTCCTCCTATTTTTATTTTCATAGTCTTTTGGGGTACTTATAATGAGCGTAGTGATCATCACAAAAATCATTTTGAGTTGTAACATAACAGGTCATTAAATATATTCTATAATTTCTAATATATCATGACGACTTTTAGATACGATTTCAGCCCACCCCTAGAGCTGCAGCTCCAGAAATTTAGACATTCCATATTTTGTCACACATCCGCCACAAATATTTATATATATCCGCACTTTTTCAAAACCACCTCTAACCTATCGGTATAGCCAACCCGGGCTACTTATAAATTTCACCACTCCACGGGAACGGTGAAAATCGAGTTTCAAGTGTTCCTACTAACGTCAGCATAATGGCCGGGCCACGGCTTCTGTATTATGAAGTCCTATTTTGCCGTGACATTTTTCGTTCAACACTAAACGATTGGATTTTTGAAACAAAAGACATTAAATACCTACATTTAGCTGATACCAAACCTAATTACAAGTACAATGGAACCAGTGACCTAACTAAAACTGCAGCAACGATTTATCACAAATGGCAACCCTGTTCGGCGCCTATCCGTCGGGGTTAGTGGGGTGAACGGGCTGCGGTCGCTGGGACACGGATCGATAACGCATCGTACCTATTCCATATTCGGTGTGTAGCCTTCGCCGTGCAACTCTAAAATAGGCTTTCGCGGTTTTTGCTTTTGCCTATTTATGTTGGATTTCTGCGCTGTGATTTGAAAATGGAACGAGTAGAGAGAGATTGTGTTTATATTTAGAGACTGGTCTTGTTTTTGTACTTTGTAGTGAGTGACTATCATTTTTGCATAAAGCAGTGGGTTTTCCAGTACAGATGCTGCAGGTTCGTCTACGGAAAGAAACGGTTACAATGCTTTACCATTTACTTACCAGTTTTCTTTGTGTGTGAACCAGGGCTCGGTTACCCGCACCGATCGATATCGATTTGCCTTTACCGGGTCTAACCCTCGTCTTTACGTAAGCAACCTCATCCACGTAAGATTACCTGAGTAACGGTGGGTAAGGTTACCTACAGCTTCTTCCGACAAAATATCTTCTTTTATTATACTGGCCGTTGCATTACTGTTATTAGCACCTCGGTTGGTACGGTAGGTATCTTCCTAAAATAATTCCATAGTCACCTTTTATGACACCAATGGTCAGGTTGGTCTTAAAGTAACCGAGGGTCGAGCCCATACCGCAGGTTTATTAGCACTAAAACTTGTAAACGCGCTAAAGGGAACACCTAACATGTTCCTATTGTTCTTTTGTTAAGACTAGAAATACAGAACTGCCATTATTGTTCTGACTCATGTCATCTCATAGGGATTTTGTTTATTAGTCGCCCTGGAAAATCTATAGGAAAGAAAGGATTTAAAAGAAAAACTTCCTCGTTTTCTTAAGAATTTCTTGGAAACTGAGTAGGTTGGTAGCTGAGGATTTGATAAAGTTGTTTACAGCTTCCTGGCGAAATCTTGTATCCAGATAACGAGAAAGTTCTGTAACGCCCCTTCAATTAGGAGCTAAACGCAATAAGATTAACGCTCTTCCATTGACACTTAATTGTATAAATTGAAGAGTAGGGTCGTCGTCGGCACCGACGGCTACAACCAGCACCTAATTACAGTCATTTCTCATAAAGTCTTTACAGATCGCTGTATAAACCTTACACAGTGCAGTGGTATCAGTCGACGTTCGCACGGACGTAAAAATATCGCGGCGATTTTTTTTCGCGCACTGGATTTTCAACGCCTCTGCTTAGCGCCGAGAGTCGAAAATCCAAGTGTGTTTTTTCGACGCGCTAGAATGTTGTTAGGTTGGATTCTCAATGCTGGGCTCAACAACGAGAGTTGAAAATCGAGTGCGCGATAAAATCCCGCCGCGAATTTTTTACGTCCGTGCGAACGTCGGCTAATTGTAATGCGAGGCTTCGCGAGGTGGTCTAAAAAGAGTACCCGCGATGTCATGGACTTTTCTTTTGTTTCTGAACTTTAAATAGAAGTACCTACCTACTTGCCTACGAACCAGATGTTAGAAACGGTACCAGCCTGAATTCTTTTGTAGAATTTGTTTTTGTAACGTGATACTTGAAGTGGTAACTAATACGTTGGCCTGGAAGTGTCATTCGGATCACAATCGGAGCAGCAATTTCTGAGAATAGTTCGAGATACAAACATACATACTTGTGGCCATTGCTTGTGGCCAAAAATATTGTTTGCCGTGTAGGAATAGGAACGGAATATAAGTAGATGTACCTACTTACCTAACAAAGAAATAATTTATCATACCGAACACATAAAATACCATTCATTTTCGTAAAATAATTAGAAAAAGTTAAAGGTTACGGCATTAAAAGGTCAGTAAGGTATTTAACAATGAAATATCGCCGCTATGGGAGGCTCCTGTTGACAATGGGTTATTTATTACCTACTCCATAATGTCAACACTGCTATTGTAAAAAAACCGCTATTGCTAGTCAAATAAGATGTAAATTGGTTTGAGAGTTTTATAACCACGTGGGAGTATAAAAAATGTCAACTGAGCTATTCGATTCTCAGTTGTTTATTGTTGATTGTTCGATAAGTATGTTTACTAACAATTTATCTAATGACGATTGAAGGAAGTTTCTATACCGTAATGATGAGTCTTTCGTCTTACGATCACTATTCGATACATCACAATTATTGGAAGCTTGTTGGCCTTTAGAGCAACGATTAAGTTGCCCTCAATGTCACTCAGTCATGTCCAATCAGAAACTTCGAATAATTTTCTATGGAATCTAACTGTGTATTCACACGAGCTTGAATAGGTACAAAATTGTATCAGTTGATTTCTTTCTTTTCAACCACTATTTTGAAAATAATGTCGAGACATTTTACAGTTTGATGACTTTGATACACGGACTTGGTCATTTTTATATAATATGATTCCATAAAAAAAACATTTTGTCTTGGTAACGGCTAACAAACGGTAGGGCATAGGTTGGAACCACAGAAATCGAAATAATAAGGATTTAGATTTCTGTGGTTCGAACCAAGACAAGCGCTTTACTTAGTGTAACTTATTTCATTACCACTGCTCTCAAAATGTTGAAGGAAGACATCGTGAGGAAACCGGCATTTCCTAGAACCAAAAATTCGAAGACATGTGACATCCAACAACCCGCACGTTCGAACCAAGACAAGCGTTTTACTTAGTGTAAATTATTTCATTACCACTGCTCTCAAAATGTTGAAGGAAGACATCGTGAGGAAACCGGCATGTCCTAGAACCAAAAATTCGAAGACATGTGACATCTAACAACCCGCACATATATACAGGGTGTTTGGCGCATGGACCGACACAATTTTTTGGGGGGTTGGCAGGGTCATTTGCGAGGTTTCACCTAAAGACCCCATGTTCTTAGTCTCATGGTTATTAAGGTATGATTTTTTAGATTTTTTCCCAAAATTACCCGAAATCTCGCCATTAAATCGTCATTACTTTATTGCTTATGGTTGTAATTGCACGAAATTGTTTTTATTGTATTTTGCAATGTATTCTCATTCTAAATAAATCATTAGTTGATGCAATTGATCTGCAAAAAAGTACTTATGTGCTTCCAAAGTCAATTTTGTTTTTAAATGTGTGAAAAATTACAACTTCTACATTCAGTATAAAAAAAAACTAACAGCCATTTTGAACTTCGTTTTATTTTAAAACGTTCTTTAGCTTATACCCTTTCTAAGGGTATGCTACATGTCATAGTAAACAAGTCATTATGAAACATAATTCATGATATCAACCAAAGAAACGCATTGTGGACAGAATTAAAGAAGAATCCAAATAACATCACCCTGGAAACAGAATTTTTAACAAAAATAAAACATGTTTGCAAACACATGCAAGAGACAAAGAATACTTTCTACTATAAAAAGTTTAGCGATTGTATTAATAAACCTAAGACGATGTGGAATTTGGTAAACATCCTAGCAAATAATAAGATTAAACAAAATTGTGCTCCTTCAAAACTATTGATTGATTCAAAACCCATTACAAATCCAATCGATATTTGCCAGATTTTCAATGAGTACTTGCCACGATAGGACCCCTTTTAGCGAATGAAATACCTAGATCATTTTATGATGATCATACTCATGCTTTACCAAATTCTCCTCTCGAAAATACTCCAGTGTTATCAACTCTTGATCCAAGTTCTGCAACTGAAATTACCAAAATTATATCAAGTCTCCGACCCTAACTGTAGCACTGGATTAGATGGAATTAGTACCAAAGCAATTAAAAGCATAAACAATATAATAGCGAAAAACCTCAGCAAATGCTTCAACAAACTGCTAGCTGACGGTAATTTTCCCGATACCCTGAAAATGGCGAAGGTAACTCCCATTCACAAATCAGGTACAAAAATGGACCCAAGTAACTACCGACCAATTTCGGTGTTGCCTGTATTGTCGAAAATACTAGAAAAAATTCTACACAACTGATTAGATAAACATTTAACTTCTATTAACTTTCATTCAGACAGACAATACGGGTTTAGACCAAAAAGCAGCACACTAACAGCTACAGTTGATCTCGTTACTAAAATTAAGCAAAATACAGATGGAGAAAACATAGTCCTTGGTATCTTTATTGACCTCAAAAAAGCGTTCGACTCCGTTAGTCATGAATTGCTAATTAAAAAGCTAGAAACCATCAAAGTCACCGGCAGTGCCTTAAAAATGTTTGATTCCTATCTAAAAAACAGGTGTCAGTTAGTAAGAACGGATAACAATTATCAAAGTGGCGCATTACCTGTTACGTGTGTTACCCAGGGATAAATTTTAGGGCCCCTGCTCTTTTTAATTTACATAAACAATATTCAGGAAATTAAACTACATGGCCATCTTACTCTATACGCAGATGACACTTGCTTGTTTTATTTCGGATCTTCCATTCATGAGTTAGTTTCCCAGGCTCAAGATGATTTAAACACCCTCTTTTCATGGTTTCAATATAATTTGTTAACAATAAATATTTCTAAAACATGGTATATCTTGTTTAAAGCAAAAAATAAAATAATACCTCCACATAATTCATTAGTTATCAACAATGTGCCCTTGCAGCAAAAGTCTTGTGAAAAATATCTTGGCTTAAGAATGGATAGCTCTCTATCGTGGACAGTAGTGCTATTCTGTAAACATCTCACCGTGAAAACATGAGTGAAGTGATCATAAAGTGAGCTGTCAATAGTGTCAACCCCTAGCATCAGGTGGAATGACGGCTCACTTCACGCTCACTTCACCTGAATTATCACGGTGAGATGTTTACAGAATAGCACTACTGTTCACTTGGATCATATAAAAGCAAAGCTTACGTCACTACTTGGATCCCTTCGAAACATAGTTTGATGTATTCCACATAAACTGCGTCACACCATCTATAACTCCTTAGTTAAACAAAAAAGTTAGTATTTGATTGAAATCTGGGGTAGTGCGGCCAAGACGAAGCTAGCAAGTCTCCAAATTGCACAAAACAAATGAATAAAAATTATTTTTAACTACCCATGTTTAACATCAACATGCAAAATATATGAAGAAACCAAAATAATGAACATTAGACAGTTATATATCTACAATATATGTATTTTCATTCGTAAGGCACTCAACAAAAGTATACAGACTAATTTATCGTTTACTAAAGTAAAACAAGTAACCCAACGTAGCAATCGCCGCTAGTTTTCTGATTTTGCCGAAGATGAGAACCAAGTTTGGCAAAAAGATGTTAACTTTTGAAGGAGCACAGTTATACAACAAAACACCCTCATGTATAAAAAGCTTACACTCATTCAAGTCATTCAAAACTCAATTAGCTGAATATTTAATCACAAACAACACCCTTTCTAAAAGCTGAATGCATTGGATGGGTAGGTATATCATAATGTTACCGTGACGTCTGTGACGAACTTTTTATTTATTATTTATTTTAAGCATTGTTCTCATGTAAGTGACTTGTGTCTTTTCTAAGTGTATGCTACATGTCATAGTAAACAAGTCATTAAGTAGTCAAAATACTAGTTAGAAGAGTCGGGGTTAAGAAAAGACTTATTATGATTATTATGTTTTTATTAACAAAAGTTACAAATCTTGTTCAAAATGACTTCCTACATTTCGTATGCATACGAAATGTAAGAAGTAATTTTGAACAAGATTTGTATTTCAAAATGACAGCTGTCCGGCACACTACCAACTGGCCGTGCGAGAGCATTTAGATAATGCCTTTCCAAACTCATGGATTGGTAGAGGCGGCCCTATTCCTTGGCCCGCACGGTACCCAGACGCCTCTGGATTTCTACGTTTGGGGACGTGCAAAAGAATTGGTTTACCAGACCGAGGTGCCGACTAGGGAAGTTCTTATTGAACGTATAACCGACGCGTTTGAAATAATGAGAGAAAAAATGTGACTACATACAACGACCGTTGAAATAAGAAACGGATGCCGAGCATGCATACGAAATGTAGGAAGTCATTTTGAACAAGATTTGTAACTTTTGTTAACAAAAACATAATAACCTTAATAAGTCTTTTCTTAACCCCGACTCTTCTAACTAGTATTTTAACTACGTAATGACTTGTTTACTATGACATGTAGCATAAACTTAGAAAGGGTATAAGCTAAAGAACGTTTTAAAATAAAACAAAGTTCAAAATGGCTGTTAGTTTTTTTATACTGAATTTAGAAGTTGTAATTTTTCACACATTTAAAAACAAAATTGACTTTGGAAGCACATAAGTACTTTTTTGCAGATCAATTGTATCAATTAATGATTTATTTAGAATGAGAATACATTGCAAAATACAATAAAAGCTGTTTCGTGCAATTACAACCATAAACAATAAAGTAATGACGATTTAAAGGCGAGATTTCGGGTAACTTTGGGAAAAAATCTAAAAAGTCATACCTTAATAACCATGAGACTTAGGACATGGGGTCTTTGGGTGAAACCTCGCAAATGACCCTGCCAACCCCCCAAAAAATTGTGTCGGTCCATGCGCCAAACACCCTGTATATATAGGCCCGCGTGGTGGATTACACGGGTTTACGGTAAGGCCTACTCCCTCTCACCGAGAGGAGGCCTGTGTCCTAGTCGTATTATACTATGCATGCTCTGCTTCTCAGAAATACCGACCATACTCATTTTTCAGTGCCTAATATAATAAGTGAAATCGAGCAGCACTTTAAAATCATTAAGATGATAATAATACAATAATATTAGATTAAGTTAGGTATGCTAAACTGACGCATTTTATTGTCAAAGGGCGATAAATAATCAAAATCTTAATATTTTTTTCCAATGATGAGTTCGACCTATGACTTGTTAGTGATAAAATAAAATACATGCGGTATGTGTATGTGGAATGGAGAAGTGAACTTAACCTCATTCTCTCTTATCTCCCCGGATGACTGCGAATGCCGCTGTAACACAGTCACAATGTTATTAATGTTGAACAATGAATAATGGTGCCGATTCTGTTGTACACCGAACTAAACTAACTAAACTATCACTAAAATTCCTTACTTTTGGCTATGAGAATCTTAGAGCTATTCTGCAAAAAAACACCTCTAAATTTAAAAATAATTTTGACACAACTAAAATCGAGTTTGACAATCGTGACTCCGCATGGTATAGTGCCCGTAGTAGTATATGACCCGGTGGCTTTAATTGGAACTAACGAAATCACTATGAAAAGTGACAAGGCTTGTCATATTTTGTTCACCGAGCAGGGAGAGGGTAGCTTCAACTTGTTTCTTATGGAATTTTTTTTTGGTAGGTACCTATTTTTAGAGGGTTACGGGCTTAAGGATTTCATAAAGAGGGGCCAAATTTTCATTATTTTTGCGATAGGACACACCGTTTTCGGATATAAGCAAAAGAAAAAAAAATACAGTATTGTTTTTGCACTTGAAGTCAAGGTTTTGGTGTGAATTTTAGTTCATGACAACTGATTTTATTCTACGCCTAAAAAGGCGTAATATTGATTCGTATTATTGATTCATTGGACATAATCGTGATTAAAAATAGTCTGATTTAGTTTCACAATTAAAATTTTAGATGAAAACAGTGAAATTCAGAATAGCAAAATTGGCATTTTCACTAAATTAATAACTCGGTACAATATTAGTCCTGTCAAACTGTTAAGTTGTGTCACTTTAGTCAATTTCAGAATGGGAAATCGTCGTTTGACAGGAATAAACTAAATTTTAGTGATTTTTAGTCTAGTTTAGAGGCATTTGTGACAAGAGAATCGGCACCATTGTCTACCTAGTAGATTAATGTAATATTTAAAAATATGATTTTCATAGGTAATTTGAAATCACAACAGGAATCTACCAGAGGGCCTAGCATAGCACGATAAACGAACGCGTGACGTAGGTTATCGAACGTAAATTCGAACGACTTTTGAATCGAAAATACAGTTCTATCTTTGGATAAAAAAAAAATTACTATAGAGATTTTTGCGTCAATGACAATATTACTATCACCCATAGTTATGAATAAAGACTAAAAAATAAGTAAATCTTATATTCGAAACGAGTATTTTAAATTTAAATAAAAAATATTCTAATTTATGTTTCTTGTACTCCGCGTGCTAGTCAAGGCAGGCCCACTGGACAAAATGTAGTTGTGAGTTGTGACGTAGATTTTATACATTTTCACTAAATACGTAATTTTCTATCGAAAACTTTACTACAACCGTTTTTTTTTATTCCAATTTTGAGTGCATACCTACATAGTCCGTTGTCCGTGGTCAAAAACCACATTCTCAAAAGCTAATAAAAGTAAGATTGCTTGTGTAAACACTTTGTGTTAGCCGCCTGCCCTTTCTTGGTCAGTAATGAATACGGGTGGACCAAAATCCAGTCGTGCAGGATTTCTTGGAACCAATGAAACCATCCTGCGAGCGATCAAACACAGGCTGGAATATTTTTTGCTTCATTAATTTCCTGTTTCATATATGCTCTGAATTTTAAAGTTAGGTTAGATAAAAAATCGTTTCTGCACAAAATTGCATGAGGATTATGGTAATTAGTCTTCTATATCTAAAAAAAAAAAGAAAAATTAAAGTCGCTTTTCGTGTCGTGTTTGTGTGTCCACGTTCTTCTTCTAAACTGCGCAACGGATATTGATGCAGTTTTCACCATCATTTAGGCAATTTATTCTGGAACTTATATTTTTCTATTTTCTATTCTGGAACGTATAAAACATTTACCTAACCTACATACTATAATAAAGAAATCTCCATGTTTTGCCAAGTCGTCAACCGTGAGAACTAGAAGCGGGTAGCTAGTCGCGAGAAATAAGTAAAGCGATGTAAAAAACCATTTTTTGAAATTTTTGTTTGTTTGTCGGTTTGTTTATTCGTTTGTGCCCCGCATAACGTAAAAGCCTCTTATTGAATTCATAATCGAATTACTGAAAGTTATGAAGCTTTATTGTGAGTAACATTTAGAGTTTATTTTATCAAAATCGACTTGCAGAACCAAAAGATATTATTTTTTTTAAAGTTTATAAACCTCATATTTTGTCATATTTTTTTTTCTATCCTGAATCAATCGTTGTGAAGTTAGACAGGTATGTAGCCTGGGACTCTGAGAAGGACTACGTCTTTTTTTATAAGCAAATATTATTTGCGGATGAAGTCGCGGGCAACAGCTAATTTTACAATAAAACCCATTAATTTATAAAAAAGGGATAAAACGATTAAACCATTTATTTTTATATAGACAGCAGACGTTTTCTTAAAACTGAAACCTTCTATAATTAGCCAACACTGAGGCTGCTAAATATACATGACATCAGCTGATGCATAAGTAGTCCACAACTAGTTATTATTGATTCATTGGACATAATCACCTTCACTACTTCGTTTATATATATATGCAAATGATATGGCAGACATACAATATTCATGCCTACCTAACTACCTATTATAGTGCAGGAGATAGACAAGAAGCCATTTTCTTTTATTTTCACGATCGGACCCAACCTTTAATCGACGTTCGCACGGAGGTAAAAATATCGCGGCGATTTTTTTCGCGCACTGGATTTTCAACGCTCTGCTTAGCATCGAGAGTGCAAAATCCAACAGTGAGTTTTTTCGACGCGCTAGAATGTACTCTGTTATTGTTAAGTTGGATTCTCAACGCTCGGCTCAACAACGACAGTTGAAAATCCAGTGCGCGATAAAATCCCGCCGCGATTTTATTACGCCCGTGGGAACGGGGGCTAAGTAAGTATTATCGTTGGATGTACCTGTACGAATTCTACACGTGATCCTCGTACGGAAGTGGAACAAATTCCAAAATATTTGCTGCTTTACGATGAATATGAACGGGTTGCATGACGCGAAACCAAATAACATTATTTTTTTAACGAAATAAGCAAATACTGAATAGTTGAACTCACGCTATGATTGAACTGGTTCACTAGCTGTTTTAAAGAAGGACAATAATTCTAAAATGGCCTTTTACTTACTGACAATCATACACTCGGTAACGTGCTCCAAGATTACTCTAATTTAGAAGAAGACTCTAATTGCGTAACACACCACCAATCGGAATCGGAATCATTTTGAAGAATCCATTGCTCCATATGTTCGAAAAATTCGTCTGCTCGACAACGTAAAGAATGCAATGAATGTTGTTGAACTGTCAAAATGAAACCGATTCTGATTGATATTGTGTTACGCAATTAGGGTGCTGTTCTACAAGTCGCTGAATTTCAGGCTCAACACAAACAAAACAAAAGATATATTCAAAGAGGCCGTTTTTAAACCTGTCAACATTAATTAATTCATGCTGCATGGCTATAAAATAATTTTAAACAAAATTCATTAATTTAAAGTACAGTTCAGCTTCACTGTCTCTCTTGGTATCTGGCATCGTCACCAGTGCGTATACGCAACACACCATAATCATCGATTCACGCTTGATCGGTCTGTAAAATAAGAAAGCCGATTCTGAGAAATCGATATTATATTGATACATCGATTAATCGGTTGCTTGGCATTGAAGGGCTGGATAATTATTGTGCCAACATTGTCTGTAAGATTGGCGTAAAATATTAATGATTGAAACTATAATTATTAATTTATTAAGGCTCTGCATTTTGTACTACAGTACCTAATTCAGTCAGCTAACCTCGTTGTAAGATCATAATTATATCATAATGTCTATGTGATACCTTATTAGGTACAGTTTTTCCTCAAAGGACGTAGTAGGTAATCAGGACTTTCTATGTGATACTATAAAACAAGGAAGGAGGAAACATTATTAATAAATAATCGCATTATACATACTGATTGATATACTGTATTTAAGGATACAAAACAAAAATACTTGGCTTGTGTTGTGTCATTATCCATATCTAAATACAAAAATTATGGTAATTCAAATTCACTAAGTATCGTGACGTGACCTATAATTATTTACACTGTTTGTCAACCGCACCGGGAACGGGACGTCAACGAGAACGAGATGACGGTGCTGAAGTAGCGACAGTACATTTTACTCATCATCTGCCTAGCCTTTTCCCAACTATGTTGGGGTCGGCTTCCAGTCTAACCGGATGCAGCTGAATACCAGTATTTTACATGGAGCGACTGCCTATCTGACCTCCACAACCCAGTAACTGCAGGGTAATACGATACCCCTTGGTAAGACTGGTTGTCAGACTTTCGGGCTTCTGACGACCCGTAACGATTGTCAAAGATCCACGAATGACAGCCGGGACCAACGGCTTAACGTGCTTTCCGAGGCACGGAGGAGTCTCGGTATGTAAAGATGGTCACCCATCCACGGACAAACCCCGGCAAGCGTAGCTTAACCTGGTCGATCGACCTGTGCGGCTGTTATTACTTAGCCACGAGTTCCTCATTATCCATATCTAAATACAAAAATTACGGTAATTCAAATTCACTAAGTAACGTGACGTGACCTATAATTAATTATTTACACTGTTTGTCAACCGCACCGAGAACGGGACGTCAACGAGAACGAGATGACGGTGCTGAAGTAGCGACAGTACATTTTACTATGGTTGAATAATCTCGTTTCTCGTTGAAGTCCCGTTCACGGGGCGGTAGACAAACAGTCTAGGGCAAAAGAATCAGCATTGCCATGCGACGCGCGACGTGGCAAGCTTCTAGCCTTTTGGGTACCTACTTGTCGCACTGATAGCGATGCGGACGAATTTGTTGATGTCCAATGAGCTAATCCTCTTTTATGTAACTAGCTTACCAGCGGCTTCGCCCACGTGGATTTCGAAAAATATCCCACGGGAACGTACTACCGGGAATTCCTTCCATAATCCTTGTCTACATTATAAAGTGAATCTCTGTGCAAAATTTCAGCTTTCTGGGTTTGTCTTGCTTTGTCCAAGGGCTTGGGCTGGGCGTTGATGAGTCAGTCAGTCAGCAGGAGTTCTCTTTTTATATATAGATATGTATACTTACACCTAACGCACAACCTCTTATGGGGTCATTGTGAAATCACAAAAAAAACAGCTGTTCCCTACATTTATGTTCGCATGAATAACTCGTCAAAATTTAGGGAACAGCAGAATTTTTTTCTTTACAAATGCTTTCCTGTGCACGATCATTCTCACATTGAGATCCGTTAGATGCTCATAATAAAACACTTCACACAGTCATTATAGCATTTCTATTACTTTAATCAACTAAATACAGTTGTATTTAACTTTACTGTTAACGTGCACATTAGCAGTCGCATCAGCAGTCGTTAGCCAAACTTTCAAAGTTTCAAATTCGTCTATTGTTGTTCTTATTTTTACGCCATTCTTTTTACTGCCTTACCTAGGCTAGCCTTTTATGGATTGTGAGGTCATGTTTGATTCAGCCTACGCTGTGATTACTAGCTTGATAAGCTTTTTAGTAATTAAATACTTGGTGTATAAGGACACATACCCTATTTGCGAAGTGTATGCTTCTTTCTGTTTAGGTGTTTGTTTTGAAATATATGGCGTCATAATACATATATAGCAAATTGTGTTTTCGTCGTGACACCATCAAAGTAATTTAATCTGGGAGTGTTTTTCATAAATGTACTCAAATAATCAATAGAGAGATATCTGATACACAACAGACAACGTTATCATCAGCCACAGCCGTCAATCATGTTTAATTTATCATACATAAAATTATGCAAATTAAGAGCCTCAATTTCCGATGACATATCATCAGTTTCTCCAATGCTACCAAAAGACTTCCAATGAGCTAAATGATGAACAATCGTACGCCGTATACTTCCATGACTAGGCTAGATTTTAGATTTGAACTGATGCAAATTAATAGACGTATTTTCAACAGGTCATTGAACAATTTTTTTATACCTTGTTATGAAACCAATTAAATTGAATTGAATCGTCCTTGTGGGAGTGACGTGTGAATCTAATGGCTATGAAGAATTTAATGGTAGGTGTAAAGCTTTATATAGCTAGCTTTATGATTCCTTAAACCATAACTGGCCATATTATGTGTTCGGTAATCTCATGTAATAGTACCGAAGTTCCTTCTAAGATTATAATTGAGATAAATCATCTTCATAAAAATAAGAACATCGGAGAAACAGTAAATGCTGGTGCAACAAGAAATTCCTATAGGTATTAAAATATCCGGAGGTGATAAAATTTCAACACAAAAAGTCTCATTTCAATTTACAATATACTTAGAAACACAGATACGTAATTTGTAACATAACACGTAAATCGTTGGTACTAACTACCAAGCAATCTTTTCCTTTTCATCACTATAAAAAAAAAAAAAATCTTATATTTCAGACAGAGTCCATTGATTGGTTAGTATACAAAATAAAACTTAGAACTAGTGTTAGTACTTATAGCTACCCGGAAAAAAAAACTACTATAAAATAAAGTGCAGATAATATCACAGTCAACAAAGCATGTAATGGCTACATGCAACAGCGAAGTCGTATTCAAATCATATTTGCTAATATGAAAAGTAAACATGGCTTAACGGTACACACCATATAAGAACGATGGTGAAACCGTTCAGGCCAGTGGACCGGCCATTTTTGATCACGTTTACCGACCTCACAAGCATGGTAGACTTTTTTGGCGGATTGTAAGACCTGAATTGTAATATGTGGCGTGCGTGTGCGCCTACACTAGCTAGAGCAAGCTGTGAGTCAGAATTGTCGGGCTTACCTAGGTATATTAATTTCATTGCGTCGCGCGTCGCAAGAAAGGAAAAATACTCAATGAATTGTTGTTAGTCATCCCAAACCGAAGATAACAGTAACGCATAATAAGATGTGGTTTTTAGTGTATTTCTTCAAGAAGTGTTGTTGTTTTCTATGGTTTTTGTCTTTTATGGTTTCTGGCATACAAAGAACTAGCTAGCCTAGCTTTGGTAGTAAACCAGAAAACCCTAAAATGGAAAAGCAGCAAGCAATTGAACTACAAATATCAACGCATTCGAGAAGGCGGTAACTGTAAGCTCACAGAAAAGAGATTTATTAAAATAAGACAGCCAAGCCAACAACACGATCTCTCAAATTTTATCAATAAACAAGAATAATCTGCAGTAATCGATTTTGAATTTGTAATTCCCACTGGCCATTTTAAAAGCATCTTAAAGTTAATAAATAAACAATAAGCTTCGAATAATCCCTTCACCATTGAGACAATAAAGACGAAAGACGAAACATTATCCCAAGCAACGATTGCACTTACAGACTAAATATTTACATTACGAATGTTTTGTCTTCACTCAAACATTGCTGTAATCTATTTGGATAACTGGAAATGTCATTCCAAAGTTAGCCAACGAATGTTTTGCTACACGTGTTAATATCGTGACAAACATGCAAAATCTACCACAATATGGGTCCCAGGAAACGTCTGGCGATATCGAGGCAGACCCAGAAGATGGAGGGACGAGCTTGAAGTCTACAGGATTAGTCCACACTAGTTCAAGAAAAAGAGTAGTGGAAAGGAGAAATTGGCATTTGCCCTGGAGTGGGAAAACATAGGCTAAATTTTTTTTTTAAACTTGGCATTCGTGGACTTTTGTTGGCACAGAAGTGAAAACTCGATAGCGCGATACGTCATACTCATAGCTACAGATATACACTCCTACCAACTTATCTGTGAAATGGCGAAAATTGGAACTACGGCCGTCTTGTTGAAATTCCATTCGATTGTGCCGACGCATGTCATTCGATTGTGTCGACGCATCGACGGTGCCGCCTCTTTCAGTTCACAAATGTAATGTTGCATGTCATCGACGCGAACTGATAAGATGTTCCCCTTCCAAAAATCGCTCGACGCGCCTAAAGAAGTTTTCATTTCAAAAATAAATAATGCAAAATGTCAACGTTGGGTGTTGTGTCGTTTCAATCAGCGCAGATGGCCATATGGTCTGACAGACTGACGCAATGCTAACGACCGCAACAGACCTTATGCTATTGACATTATTTGGTAACTAGATACGCCTCCGCAAGAGAACAAAAAATGTTATCCCAACTGACGTAACTTATAATAGAAAGATATTGTGAAACTGAGAAACAAAAAGAAATGGTCCTATTACTTTTCTATGTACACATGTGCTGCTCAGACTTTTTGTACGAGACAAGAGTATAGATGAGATAAGATCAGTATCAAATTGATAAAATAAATCACACTTGCCCTCAGGAAGCTTTCGAACTAAAATGACGCGAATAAACTACACAATGTGCCGGTAGATGAACCCAGCAGTGCACCATGTCATGATGAGAGATTTAACAAATACTTGTCACATAACAGAAGTCAATCTATATGACCAAATACATCCTGAGGTAACACTATAAAAACAGTAGAAATCCACTCAGACATTGTCTAAGTCTTTCTAGCTTTATCTACCACACTGAACACAGATGCTGAAGCATTTGACTTGCTTGCATTTTTATTTTGTCGTTACTGAAGATCATACTTCTGATACTGCAGTGCTTCGTAATCTATGTTCCATGTTTGATTTTCTTTTCTATTAAGTTCTATTCAGTATACAGTCAGTACACAGTCTTTATTTATTTTTATGTTTTCATCAATTCTTTCAAACACTCAAGTAGGTACTTCATTCTAGGTCTAAAATAACTTCAAAGACCTCCTGTGTTTTCTAGGTCACATTTAGTGCTCTACTCGTAGCTACATCTGCTGTGAAGCCAAGAATAGCATCTACTTCTTTCTAGGCGGTTTTTATTAGATTTGCTCAGTAGGTGTTGAAAGACATTGTTTATTTCAAAATGGTACTTGTTTATGCGTTGTTAGATTCGAAAATTTTATTTTTGAAACTCATCTGGTATTTTGAAAGTGCATGGTTTTCTACTAACGTTTAGATTTGTGCTCAGGAAAATACTTCAAATGATTCATGACATCTTTCTACAATTTCTAGGACTATATTTTCTGTCCTGCAAAATGTAGATATGACTAGTGGTAGAACACAAAAGTTGACGTTCGGGAACATAAATGCCATTATTCACTGGAACGTCATGCAAACGTAGCAAGTCCTGATCAGATGCAGTACTTATACGTAATATGAAGTGACACATTCCTCAATTGAGCGGTGGCGTGCCGCAAGATCTCAAATTAGCGCCAATTTATGCCTCCGGCTGACTCACAGGCGCGGCTAGGTGAGCATACATGTATCATTCTCTATATTACATCTCCAAAATCGAACTAAACAAGGGTAAAGGCAATTACCTAGAACGTAGAGGTACTTAAGTGCTACTTGTAATAACATCATACAACTTGCCATTGGCTGTGAGAAATTTTATATTGTTTAACGTTGAGCCACTCTTATGGATCTCACTCTTAATGGATCTTTTCAATTGTTTACCGAAACGGAAACTGCGATGCGATTCAATTACTCCCAAAATAACCGATCGTATTCAAAATTTAAACCACAATCATTCGGACAAACAAACGTGCTGCTTTCAAGTCCCAAAAACTGTTTAATCATGAAAACGATCAAAGTGAATCGTGATTACAAATTGAGTTCTATCTAAAGAAATTGAACTATAAAACCAAAGCTGTAATTAATGATAATCTCGGCTCTGCGTGGTTACAACGACCTTGCTGGCGAATAATTGGAAAATGACGCAATTGCGCTCTTCCCAGCGTCGTCGTCGGGAAGTCAGGATGTCGGGGAATACAGGTCCACGAATTCAAGTTTGTGACCTTTAAATAGTAAATAAGGTACAAGGACCTTCCTTATCTTTATTTAAAGTGCAAAAGAGCATCGTGTCTACTTTGTTGACTGCTATTATTCAGATAAGACTGATATGTTAACCTATAAAATGTTTTAAGTTCAAATCTTCGAGTGTTGCGATTTTTGACATCTCATTAGCGAGAAATTCTTCACAAATTTGAACTCTTATGTAACTTGGCTATACGAGTACAAAGACAGTGAAACTTCACACGAGAATTCCATCCCATCTTACAGTAATGAAGCGTTGGCTATAAACGCTGTATCGTTTAATTGTAAGTACTACATGGTGTAATCTTGAATAGTTTATAAGCGTAACTAATTCCGGAGAAAATAAACCTTGGTATCCAGAGGCCTTTTAATCTCCCACCGAATGGCGCACGAGCACCCGACTATTTCATAAATCATGCTGGCTTTAGAAATTATCATCGTATTTGTAGTAACTTAAATGAAGTTCCAATAAACTGGTATATTCGACATCGAATGTTATCTATTCGACTCGGAGAAGGGATTTCATGATTTATTCGTTTGTATAATACCCAAAGGATATTCGAATTCCTATATATGAATGTTGCTATAATATTAAAGCAGGTAGGCCGTAGGCTACTTTCCATAGTGCTACTTATTTATGTTGTGTTTCTTTTTTCACAGAATGTGGTGGACGATCACAGGGAACTTCGGAAACATCCTCCCGATTGACTGGACCAAATCGTTCTCAAGGAAGATGCATATTCCTACCTTGAACCTTAATGAGAAAAAGGTAATAGTAAGTAGTTTTGGTATTATTTTTAGTGAATACTGAAGATCTTGTTTAGATGCTGAACTTTTAATGGAACAAGACGTAAGAGCTCTGATAGAAGTAGAACAGTTTTGAAATTGAATGTCTTTGGGATGCTCGACTCTACACTACATATTTATTCCCCTGCACAGTATCCGACGCTGAGAAGATTCTTTCTTACAGTCGGTTGGAAAGCATTTTTGTCATTTCTGTAAAGCTCACCATATAAATAATAAGTTAACCGCAAAAACTTCATAATCTTCACATATACTACGAGTATATCTCATCTTCATAATACATGATGGCCAACGACAAAAAACTGGTGAATAACGTTGACGTTGTGTGTTGTTTCGTGGGAAAATGAATTATTCTTCTGTGTCATTATAATGTAATGCTCATCAAAACTGCAATGCATGTTCCAGTTTTTGATGAGGCTTGAATCGCAGTTTGTGAAATTCAAACGCGTGTGATATTTCACACTGTATGCTTGGTGTGATACTAATCAAATTAATACTCGCCAGAAAATGGAATATAATTTATGCTCTTTTGTATTTTCAGCACAAATTCTGTTTTAATTATTTCAACATTGTTATTATTAAAGTCGTTGGTTACTTTTTGATAGTCGCGGAGAGTGAAGTTTTAAGAGTAGTCAAATTCCGTTGAACTGTATTATTCAACATCCAGTTTCACTTCAGCTTATTAAAGTACTTCAGGTACTCCTAATTAGTCAACAAGCTGCCCTGGAAGAAGTTTGGACAACACTTTTAGGGTTCCGTACCTCAAAAGGAAAAAACGGAACCCTTATAGGATCACTCGTGTGTCTGTCTGTCTGTCTGTCCGTCTGTCTGTCTGTCTGTCTGTCTGTCTGTCTGTCTGTCTGTCTGTCTGTCCGTCTGTCACAGCCAATTTGCTCCGAATCTAATGGACCGATTAAGTTGAAATTTGGTACACATATGAATTTCTGTGACCCAAATACGGACGGGTAAAGTAAATAAATGAATTTTGAATATAGACTTCACTTTTGGGGGCAAATAAGAAAATTAAAAAAAAAAGTTTTGAAAACTACACCATGTGGCATGTCAAATGAAAGAGCTTACTATGAGGGTCTCAAAAATATTTTTTTTTATAATTTTAAAATAAATCGTTTTAAAGTTATTTAAGAAAATAGACGAAAATTGACCATTCCCCTCCCTTATCTCCGTAACTACTGAGCCTAAAATTTTGAAAAAAATACAAAAAATAGATCTTTACCCGTAGATTACAGGAAAACCTATAAGAAGTATGTGGTCTTAAAATAACATGGTAAATCTATCAATATTGTGAGTACAAACTTACATTTACAGTTGAAATGTATGGGAGAACATGTTTTTCAACTACAATGTTAAGTTTGTTCTTAAGATAAATTCATTCCAACTACGGAACCCTTCATTGTGCGTGGTCCGACACGCACTTGGCCGGTTTTTAGTAGTTAACATCACATTTATCAACATTTTGCCAGGAAGGTAGAAGTTCCTTGCGCAATATTGTTCTTTGTGGTTTCTTTTAACTTCCAATGTTTCTAATTTGCAAATTTTCCGATGTCCAGAGTTCAATGACTCCTGACGACGAGATCCACAGCTCAGAGGACGAGGCCGTTGCTTCAGACCTGGACATGCACGCCCTCATCCTGGGAGGCCTGCATCAGGACCACGAGTGCCCCGTCAAGACTGCTGATGAGGTAAGGAATGCTTAACATAACATCACGTAAGCCCCGTTGCGAAAACCAGGTGAAACCAGATTAGGGTGGTAAGGCAATGTCAAGTATCATGTCGTGGTCGAGATTATTGCCTTTAACTAAGCACAAATCCAGACTTTGGACTGATACTAAGAATTTCGTAATGGAAAATTTAAACTCAATATCACTCCCGTAGTTGGCCTTGATCCCCAGCCCAATATCCATTGAACCAATAGCCACCTTGCTCAGCAGTCGCGCATAAAACCTAGAACAAGGAATTCTGAAGAGTAGCCTTATAGCCTTCTTTTATTTTTTCAACTATTAAGGACCTGCAAACATCTTAGGTATTTAGGTGTACCGTTGTTAAGACTCACTAACACAGTTTGTCCACCACACAACGTCGTCTCAACGAGACGTCAACTAGAAACGAGATTAGTGACGTCCCGGTGGTGGTGAGCGGTGGACAAGCGGCTATAGTAAATGTAAGTCATGTATCGCTACTTCGGCGCCGTCATCTCGTTCTCGTTGACGTAGTGGTGGGAAAATGATCTTAGAATACTGAATCATGCTAAAATTGTCGTTCCAACAACCTTACCAACAAATTCTTAAACGATTAACTCGTAATTACAATTCCACTTACGAAACCAGTCGACTAAACTAACGTTGTGAAATGGTTTCTTCGAATCCAGGTGATCCAAGAGATAGATGATATGATGCAAGACACTCCGTCATCAGAAGGGGACATCATTGAGTACAACGAAGCTCTGGAGAAAGGGAAGGAAGTACTCAGCGCGCCGCTGTATGAAGACAGTGAGTATACTTATATACCTTACGTCTTTATTAGTCCAAAGACAGCCACAGTTCCACTTACAGGAGATAGTAATTTCCAATGTTAAACGTATGAGCCGTACAATGGTATTTTGCCATAAGTTCATTGCTTGGAATACGGATCGGTGATCGCAACATAAGCATGCTGATGAAAATATGGGCATATCCCTTAGCTGTCTCAACCTTGTGTTCTCTTCCTGTCTTAAAAAATCCTATTCCTCATATAAAAGTTATGGTATTACCAAGACATAGTCAGTTTCTGTACCACTTGGACTATTTTAGACGTTCGCTAGCATGTAATTCATCTTTTTTTAAGCATTTACTAGCAAATAATATTAAAGTTATGATGACGTAACTGAAATTAATTAGGTACCTATTGCAATTTAAGAATTATCTTTTCACAATGTGACGCTATTTTCTCACGCTTTTTAATCAGATATGTCTGTGTTAGTCTTAGCACCAGTATGTACCAGGCCAAATGGTTTAAAACGTACGAAGGTCGCAAATATTGTTAATTGGACGTAAACATCCCGTGCATGAATCATGTATGTACGTCGATCTCTGGTAGGAGCATTAATGGAAGAGGATGTCATACATATAAATATAGATCTGTCAACTCCATCACTCCGGCTTAACATTAATTAAAAGTCCAAAAATAGTACTTCTCTTGAAATACATTTAATTTGATTGCAACACTTGCTAAGTAATAACAGCCGCACGGGTCGATCAGGTTAAGCTACGCTTGCCAGGGTTGGTCAGTAGATGGATGACCATCTTTACATACCGAGAACCTTCCGTGTCTCGGAAAGAACGTTAAGCCATTGGTCCTGGCTGTCATTCGTGGGTCTTTGACAGTCGTCTGAAGCTCGAAAGTCTGACAACCAATCTTACCAAGGAGTATCGTATTACCCAGTAACTGGATTGTGAAGGTCAGATAGGCAGTCACTTCATGTAAAATACTGGTATTCAGCTGCATCCAGTTAGACTGGAAGCCGACCTCAACATAGTTCGGAATAGATGATGATGACTTTCAACGATAGAACTTTGCGTGGCTTCTGAGTTCTCCAGGTAAACTCTCAATAGCTAGGTATTGATTCGACCATTCTTAACGCGTTTTTGCGTTTCTGAACACTTGAGGCGAATTTCACCAAGACGCGGTTTAGGTGTTCCGATCGCGTTTAGTTTCAAAATTAACGAGTTTTCAGAAACGCAATTTGTCAAGATAGCGGGCCTTAGCACTATCGCAGATAAACTTCGGTTGAAAGTAGACTAAAAAATAAAAAGAAAGCAAAAGTTTATAAAACAAACAATTGCTTTTTAATGCTCATCAACACACTTCGAACTAAAATATAAATAACCCCAGAAAGCTAATAAACGCTGCTAGAACTTTCAACACCAAACACTTAATATTTTTCTCAAAACAAAAAATACACAGGTCTAGAATTAAATAATTAACGTAGTCTGAGTACTCTCGCAAAGAATCTAGAATTCTAGAGTCTAGTTTATGAGAAACAATCCGGTTTGCCTTTTATTACCCTTAATGGAGACTAGCGTGCCATGTTTTTCTGCACCCAATGACATAATTGATTTCGTAGCAATTTGTATCTTTTTGTCACAGTAATTGTAATTGCTGAATAGGTAGAATATTCTGTTGAGCGAAGTTTGAAGCGTGAGAAATGTGGGAATCTTTTGACAAAGACAAAACTTATATAATTTACCTTGATGACATAATGTTTGGTGCAGTCTGCTGCACCAAACATTATATTATAGGTAGTTGGCAAATATTACATGATTTGTATATTATAGTGCTTGTGCATAAACAAAACATGTCATATACGAGTATTTGTCAACAGCCTTTGTGCTTTGGCGTTCTATTCTATGTGAGATAGAGTATAACAATAGACAAGACAAGTCAGTAAATAATAATAATATTGAGACAAGTACACACATTAGATCCAATATGAAGAGTAAACGAGACAGAAATATAATTTAGCTAGGATCTCGTTCGCGTATGCAAACTTTTTGTCTGACCCCAGTGATTAGCCAACAACTGGGGCCCAACAAATGGCTGTGACGGTACGATTTCTTTTCAAATTATTAGGTACCCGCCTACAAAATTATTATAGTACCAGTTTACAAGTGACTGACAAAGAGTCAAAGTATATCTTATATCTCATAATAAAGTATACGCTGACAGTTTATCTATCCAATACTTACCCTAGGTAGATATGTACGATTCTATGAAACGCCTAGATTTTTTCTAACAACGCTGATTGATGTCACTGACATCGAAATTCAGGTTCAAAAGAAACAATACCTACTTTGTTTATTTTGAACCTAAATTTCGACTACCTCTATATTTACATCCTAATAACGCGAGAGCAACAATTAGGCATGGCTTATTCCCAGGCGCTCCAAATCTATACACACAATCATCCCAAGAGCTCCATAATTTTATTAAATAAATAATAAAATACTTAAAATTGTTCCCAGCGGCTCCAAACCAAATTGCGTAAGGTCAACAAAACACAAATTGCTAACATTAATGTTACAATTTCGTGGTAAATAGTTTCAGTAACATAGGCAGTTACAAATCAATCTTATGCTAAGTATGTACTTATACCTATTGTAAAATTTACTAAAAAATAGTCTCACAATGCACTTTCTGTCATCATCACAAATTGAGTTTAGGTATGTCAATCAATCAATAATTTATAAATTGCGCAAGGTCGAGTATCCTATTTTGCTATTGTAGATGGACAGCGCGGTAAGGCGCGGGGGTGAGGACGGGTGGTTCGACTTTGGCGCATTACTCCGGTAATTTGTTTGTTGAATAATAAATTAATTTTATTATATTTTTTTGTGCAATTTGTACTTTAAAATTTTTGGAGCTCATGAGAAAGATTTTATTTATTATTATTATTTTACTTTTCGGAGCGTCTGGGGATAAGCCATATGCATGTCCGGTACGGCTCAAATAATCCTTCCTTATCTTAATGGCACGTCTTTACCATTACCGCGCCCCCTGGTCTACTCCTTGGCATTAAATGGCCTCTGTAACCCCATGAAACATGAGGTTCCAAGGACTAGTGTGGATCTTTGGGTTAATTCGAGCAATCGAGTCTACGCTGGAGTTGGTACATTTCATTAATTAATTCTAATAACGCGAGAGTAGCCGTTGTAAAAGAAAGTATAATAGATTATAACTCTCTCGATAGCAGCTGGATAGCTGCAATTATAATTTAAATATTCAAATAATAGATACAAATTCTTTCAACTTTCAGTAGCTTTTACGGTTTTGTCCGTAAACTAGTTTAAGTGTAAAATTCAGTGTGAAAGTAAATCATAAATTAATCAGTAAAGCTCGCAATTGTCGTCATTCGATATGGGCGTACCATCGAGTACAGTCAGCCTCCAAAATATATAAACGTGGACCAATTCATTTTAATGTCTTCAACCTTTGTTTCATAATATCAACTAGCTCTTGCCCGCGGCTTCGACGGATAAGTCGGATATTTATCGCACTACCGGGCGGGTAAAAGTATCCAATATCCATAGAAATATAAAAAAATCTATGCCAATATCCATACCCAGGTCATTGTCTACCTGTGTGCTATCGAAACCCATTCAGCCGTTAAGGCGTGAAAAGATAACAGGCGGACAGTTACTTTTACATTTTTAATATAAAAAAAAAAAAAAAAAAAAAATGTTTTTATTATCTTAAATCTAGATACAATTAATTTGCCGGGGCTTCCCAGAAAGTAATCCGAAGATACTTGTGATGGGATAAACCTCGCTCTTCCTCGATTAGTTCAATTGTTTCGTTGTGCTAATTAAAAGTATGGATATGTATGCAGTAAGATGTAGGTACAGCCACAAAACATATTACACATTGGGTACAATTTGTAGCTACACATTGTATACATAATAATTATGGAACAACGAATATAGACATTCAAATAAATTCATGTCGATAATAAATAAATAAATAAATAAATATGTTTGGACATATCACACAACGCCATCTAGCCCCAAGCTAAGCAACCTAATGCTTGTGTTATGGTAACGAGATGGCTGATAAACTACTTATATACATTTTTTTTTTTTTTTGTAAATACATACATATTATAGATAGAAAAACACCCAGACTCGGAACAAATACTTGTAGGTCGTACAAATATTTGTTCCGTGCGGGAATCGAACCCGCGACATGCTGCGCAGCAGTCAATCGCTCAATCACTGCGCCAACCGTGTCGTCGATGTGTAACATCTTTTTGAAGCTGACTGTATACTCTGCCGATGCCCCGACGGAGCGCAATGGCCGATTCTTTCGCTCGAGTGCGTTCACCCCTGCGCTTGCGATTAATTTGGCGCATCACTCTGTTTCCTCAATCTGACACGTACGCACGGCTACAGATCAAGCTATACATTTCCAGTAAAAGCTGATCTCGCATTGTATAGGATTTTCTTACAATGAGAAGTCAGTGTAAACTGGAAATGTATAGCTTGATGTGTACATATCCACTTAAAACCGTAAAACATTTATTTTTCGTACATTATTAATGGAATATTTAAACGCTAAAGTATTTTATAACCCAATTACAATCTATAAAATAAATCACGATCTAGAGATCAAGTAGGTTTTAAAAACATCCGATTAATTTATTTGTGTTGAAACTAGTGAGGTAGTAAACATTAGTATGTCTAGTAAATTTTATAGAAGAACAACAGACGTGAGCTATTCACGAACTTTATCTAAACCTAGTTTAAAAGTTTGTTCTAAAACACACACACCGACTATCAATTATTTTATAGTCGTA
This sequence comes from Cosmia pyralina, assembly GCA_946251885.1. NCBI lineage: Eukaryota > Metazoa > Arthropoda > Insecta > Lepidoptera > Noctuidae > Cosmia > Cosmia pyralina. The sequence goes on from OX276355.1 coordinate 17,651,854, forward strand.
ACATTTTAGAAAGGTAAAATTTGTTTGTTTGTATGGGGTATTCTCCGGAACTACTGATCCGATTCTGAAAATTATTTCACTAATGGGAAGCTACATTATCCCTGAGTGTCATATGAAGTTTTATATTAAAACAAGAAACTTCACGCGGACAAAGTCGCAGGCAGAAGCTAGTACTATAATAAAGCTGAAGAGTTTGTTTTTTTGAACGCGCTAATCTCTGGAACTGCCAGTCAGATTTGAAAATTTCTTTTTGCATTTGATAGCCCAATTATTGAGGAAGTTTATAGTCTAATTAACGTCGCGCTACGACCCTTAAGAGCCGATCAAAAAGTCAGAAAGAACGTTAAGTGAAAACGAAGTAATAGCGCGGGCAGGTGATGCGATGCGACACGGTGAGTCGGGGGCCGAAATTTCACGGGGATGAAACTCTTTACTTACGTGATAAGTACGCGACTTCTAATCATGAATTCTATACGAGTAGGAGACGGTCGTATCAAAGCCTGAAAGTTGTCTGAAATCCTATTGTCTACTGTCTCCCCAATGAAAAAGTAATCATGTTCTTAGACGTGTCTTTGAAACAGATAGTCTTGTTTACGTACCTTTTATGACCTAATTTATTTTCTAGTAGCATTCTTTTTTACCCCACTGAGCAACAGCAAAGACAGGATTATTAGGAAGAACCCTGAAAACATAATCCAGTCTTTGCTTTACAAGGTGTCATTTTGGGAAATGAGCGCTGATTGTCCTTAATACAGGCCACTATGTAACCTAGCTAGGACATCAGTGGCCTTAGTGCGAGTTTTTATACTTACTCGATCACGTCCACGTAAACTTCAATTTGTACTGAAACTGAATAAGCGCCGTCTGGTGACTATAATGGGAAACACAATTATTCTATACAAATTGACGTAAGGTAACGTTTACGTAAACGCGATCGAGTAAGTATAAAAACTCGCACTAAGGCCTGATCGTAAACTTATATTGTTACCTACTTATCTCACATGAATACCTACTAATCCTAATCCTAATTGTAATCATCGTTATCCCCTTAAGGGGTAATTATATAAGGTGTATCTATTCCAACACGAAATCTCTTAAGGGGTCATTGTACTCATCATTATGAACGACTTTCACTATGGGACCCACAGAAATCTAAATAATAAGGCACTTATTATTTAGATTTCTGTGATGGGACCAAACCTGAAATCGTGAAAAAAAAATCAACTGCTCCCTACATTTTGACGAGTTTGATAGATAAATGTACTGAACAGCTGATTATTTATTTAGCGATTTCAGGTTTGGTCCCATAGTGAAAGTTGTACATAATGATGAGCACAATGACCCCTTAAGAGATTTCGTGTATGAATGAAACACCTTATATAAAATATATATATATTTATTTGTAATCACGTTCTCGAAAACGGTTCTAACGATTTCGATGAAACTTGCAATATAGGGATTTTATCAATCTAGCTAGGTATCTTATCTGGGAAAATTAAAAAAAAAATCGTTTTCTTTATTTTCACCCGAGCAGAGCTCGGTCGACCAGGTACTTTGACTTGTAGTAACTATACGAGTATCATAGTGTCAATTTTGTTTTTGTATATTGGCACCTTGTTTTTATATAATATTCATGTAATTTGTTATCATTTAATTGTTTTTGTGTGTTGTGCTATGTCTTTTGTGTGCACGGAATAAATGTTTTATTATCTATCTACTCATAGGTATATTTTAATGTGGGATTTTTTATTACTCCTGGATGGATTTTCGTACATGATGAGGTGTCCATCAACTCGTCTCGATGTTGATGTATAACTAAGAAAATAAGATCTAAGATCAGGAGTTATTATATAACCATATACAATACATATAACTATATGTATTGTATATGGCTATATAATAACTCCTTTGTTAATTGGTTCAGCTTCAACTGATGCTGAACCAATTAACAATGCACAAGGCAAATCTTTGCAGTGCTATTCTTGCATTCAGGTCACTATTCACTCTTGTTTTCATTGCAATACTTAACTTGCGTCCCAGAAACGCCGGTTCCTGGGACGGTTTCCGGCAATTTGCTAACAAATTGACAAACGAGTGTCAACTGCTGTGATTGGTTAACTGAATATTATCAACAGCCTAACGGATCACTTGACATTAATTTTCGTCCCAGTAACTGGGTGTTACTACCCTACCTTTTCGACCACTACATATTATAGTTATTATAGATACAGTTAGGGAATTTAATTGTTTGGCAAATTCATAAACTACGTCAATTTGTCGTGTTATAGCTATTTCATGCAACCACAGATACAACTGTCAAAGAATGACAGTTGCGATTTAAATTCCTACGGACAAATTAAGTAGGTAGTCAATTTGCTTATCAATTTATTACTCTCTGACTTTACATCGATCTTTTCATAAATAAGGCATATTTAATCCTCCAATATTACTTTCCAGAACTGCGCACATACTCGCTTGCTCAACTGAACGAAATATTCATGGAATTAGAAGTCCTCATCCGTGAGTTTTCCGAGACTTTGATCGCCGAGTTGGCTCTCCGTGATGAGCTGGAATACGAGAAGGAGCTTAAGAATACGTTCATTTCTCTGCTATTGGCTGTTCAGAATAAGAGGCGTCAGTATCATATTGAGAAGAAGAAGAGGCCGCTGCCGCCTAGGTCACCTAATTTGGGTGGTGGCCATTCTGAGTCCAAGGTAAGGAAGATTGATTAGACATCTATTATTTTCTTTGATACATTTTGGATACAATGTTCTATGCTTCAGTTCCAACTGAAGCATTGAACATTGTGTCCAAAATTCCTCTCAGTGCCTTGGAGATCGATGTGGAGCTCGTGGCTATGTAATAACAACCACACGGGTCGATCCATCAGGTTAAGCTACGCTTGCCGGGTTTGATCCGTGGATGAGTTCCATTTTTACATACCGAGACTCCGTGCCTCGAAAAGCCCGTTAAGCCGTTGGTCCCGGCTGTCATTCGTGGATCTTTGACAGTCGCTGCGGCTCGTCAGAAGCCCGATAGTCTGACTACCAGTCTTACCAAGGGGTATCGTGTTACCCAGTTACTGGGTTGTGGAGGTCATACAGGCAGTCGCTCCATGTAAAATACTGGTATTCAGCTGCATCCAGTTAGTGTGGAAGCCGACCACAACTTAGTAGGGTAAAGGCTAGGCAGATTGATTTTGCCTTTGAGATCGATCTTGATTGTCAAATTCGGAAGCTTGAAAGTCTAATGACCAGAAGGATAGCTCAGGTTCAGAAGTCAGGTGCAGTTGTAAATTATTAGTAGGTATTCAGCTGCGTATTAATGATTGAACTTAAAGCCAACCCAAATAACGCTACGTAGGAGAAGGAAAATGCATTGGCAAGAATTAATGCTGAAAAGACACTTACGAGTTACTCTTCTTGCTGATTTTAATTTCACCACTGTAAAAAAACCTGTAACCTGTATGATTTTCGTTTTATTTACCTATTTTTCGAATTAGGTAAGTACCTACAACATTTAACTAGAACTTATGTAAAATACTGGTTGGTAGTTGCATCTGGTCACACTGGAATCCGACCATCCGACATGTTGGGAAAAGGCTAGCAAAATTATATTATCTAAAATTGTATAACTGCTTAGAAATCTCTACAAAAGTAGTTATAGTGACAAACAAACAGAGAAAGTCCCTTGTTACGGATAGTTGAGCCCACGAGTTGAGCCTGTGTGCCGTTGAGCATCGACTGTTCGTGATCAGCTAACAATCTGTAACTAATCAATTATCTGTGACCTTTGTTGAGTCAGAGAAATGATACTTTACCACATTTAGCTTTAAATAATAAATATTATTCATTCATATTTCTTGGAGAAGCTATTGGGCAATGTCTCAAACGGAGAATTATGGGCATGTGTATTCTCCCTATTCCCACATATGGTGCTCAAACCTGGTCTTTGACACTTCAGTAGAGGGCCAAGCTCGAGGTTTGCTAGCGAGCCATGGAGCGCACCAAAACCAAGATATTATAAAGTAGCATCTTTTTAACTAAATAATTAAGGCACACTACCCATAATTAAGCACCGCAGTGGTAGCGCATGAAACTCAAATATTCTTGCGTTTTTGGCAATTTGCAGGTCAGTGTCAGTTGTATCCGGGGTGAATGGTATTTTTTTTTTCATCAACAGTCGAAAACTGTGCGGCCTAAAAATAAGAAAAAAAATGCTTGATATGCAAACAGCGTTCTTTCATATTATACCCCACACGCCCTAGTAGCCCCACTTCGAATTTTTAAGACCCAAATGCGAGAAGAGTCGCACCATAAAGGTTCCTTTTTTAACAGACTTCAAAAAGGAGGAGGTTCTCAATTCGTCTCCCCGATTACTCGAAGATGGCTGGACCGATTTGGATTTTTTTTGTTTTGTTCGAGAGTGGTCCCATATAAAATTGATTAACTTTGCTTAGGTAGTTTTTGAGTTAGCTTCAATAATACGTATTTTTTTCCCACTTTTATATGGATGATGTTCTAGTTTGTTTTGCAGGTAGTGGTATTTGAATTTGTGTGGGGTAGGTACACAACTAAAAAGTGAAAAATAAAAAACTTTTTTACAAAAAAATACAACCGACTTCCAAAAACAACACTACAAAGTGAAAAATAACTTTAATTTCGGAAGTCGGTGGCAAAAAACGAATATACATTTAACTAGACACCGACTTCCGAAATTAAAGTTATTTTTCACTTTGTAGTGTTGTTTTTGGAAGTCGGTTGTATTTTTTTGTAAAAAAGTTTTTACCATTTTGAACCCTAAAATATTTGATCCGATCTTTAATTAAAATTATTTTACTCATAGAATTTTTATTTTTATTTTGAACCTGTTCAATTAATTGATGATGATGATTGATGTAAAATTGTAATATACCTAATGTTTTTAATGGTGATTTTTTTTAATATTTTGTTTGTCTAATTGTAATATTTTAATTAAATAATTCTTAATGTTATTTATTTTTAATTTCACATGTACATGGATAATATGGACTGGTTCCGAAATAAATGAATTTTAATGTAATTATATTAGCTATAAGTGTAATGTTTTACGTTTCAGTACTTAACTACAGTGATACCCTTCCACCTAGACAACGGACCCCCCGACAACCAGTCGCTCCAAGTGCTCATTAAGAGTAAGTTTCATTTAATAACTTATAAATAACAATGAGCAGTGATAGCCATACGAGTCGTCGTGAATCGTGGGTTCGAACCCAGGCATTACTGTGTGTTAATAATTTAATCACCCCTGCTCTCAAAACGGTGAAGGAAAACATCGTGAGGAAACCGGCATGTCCTAGACCAAAAAATTCGATGACATGTGCATCTACCAACCTGCACTGGGCCCGCGTCAGTAGGAACATTATAGGCTGAAGGAGAGTTAATGTAACACATCGAGATTTGAAAACAGACTGTTCATGAATGGGTGACAGACAAGGCGCTCTACAAGGCGAACTTTTTCTCCGCGAACTCGATGTATATTTAAAACAACTGGCTCTATACTTGCCAAATGTGTTGTATGTATAATAATAACCCCCCCCCCCCCCCCCCCCCACACGCACATGTCGTACTATTAGGTACTATACCTTCCACCAGATAACCATGCAATAAAAGTCGTTGATGCCTTCTACCAATGTATTCCAATATTTCAAAACGATACGAAAAAATGTTACGGCAGTGTCGCTAACACTGTCAAAACAAACGTATCGCAGTAAGAGGCTTCCTTGACGCGTGCACGTGGCATGAATTTTTTTGTTCGCATGTTTCGAGACCTTTTTTACCCGACTACGGCAAAGCCAAAAGGAAGGGTTATGATTTTAGCAGTCTATGTATGTATGTAAGTATGTATTTACGTGTGTTCCACCGTAGCACCTAAATTACTGAACCGATTTTAATGAATGAGGTATCAATAGATTCGTAATAATGGTACGGGTAATATAGGCTATATAAATTCTCCCTAAATTTAATAAGATGGACTTTACACGTAAATTTCTGACCTCGAAAAAAATTTTATTGAGATAATCATGACATGTTTGGTATCAAAAGAAAGGTCTTGACAAGCACATTACAAATATGTATATATGTCATAAATAATTATGTTTAAATTGTTAAAAATAAGTAAAAATAAATAAGATTAATTTAATAACTTATAGACCGACCGCGGCGGCTGTAGTCGAGTTTTAGTTTTTCAACTTACTTTTTATTTTCAAGTGGGATTTGCACCCTTATCTGGCGTAAGATATAGCAACCCGCCCCGGCTTCGCACAGCTAGCAGACCAATTACTTACATACATAATAACTAGGAATGTTTTTTTGCGTTGCCAAGGGAATCTGCACCTTAATTGCGTAACACACTATCAATCGGAATTGGTATAATTTTGACAGTTCAACAACATTTATTGCGTTATTTATGTTGTCGAGCAGACAAATTTTTCGATCATATGAAGCAGTGGATTAGCAATTTGCTTCAAAATGATTCAGGTTCCGGTTGATAGTGTGTTACGCAATTAGGGTGCAGATTATTAAATGATGCAAGTAGGTACTATCGACAAAACGGACGCCTTTACACCTTTGCTTTTTGTATAAACTGATACACCCTGCCCCTATGGTCCTTTGTTTGTCCTACAATTGCAGCTTGCATGCAAAATTGTTTCAAAATTAGACGTTTGTCGATAGTACATAGTTCCGATTGTATTCATTCATCGTTTGCTGATAGTTTATTATTTTTCTGTTTCAGTTCTAAAGGCGATCAACGAGGACAGCCCGACCGTACCAACACTATTAACAGACTACATCCTCAAGGTTTTGTGTCCAACATAAACACAACACGACTCTAGCCAATTGAATCTGAAACAATTGAACACATTCAACATTTCAACATTCGCACTATACACGTATAACAGGTTCTAGGCCATATCATTGTCTACACAGATACTTTTGTCACGGAATAGAAAAGTACAGAAGGTAAGCTCCATTCAACGAATGAAGGCGCACGCACACGATCGACGTAAAATAATTAGTAAGTCATTGCAATGTAACTCTTATATCGGTAAGTTAACGTATAAATTAGAATGATTGCCGAGAATTTTATCAAACTCACGGCAAAAATTCTGATTTATACTTAATCACAATGAGATCTTCTTAGCGTGCCGATGGTAAAAGTAACTCGAAAAAATATATAAGTATAGTTTTTTAAATTCGTTTGGCCCAAAATTCAGCAACGCGAACACGTTCACTGACGCAGCCATTGGGTCAAGCCATTGTCTGTGGAGAGACGCCGCATACACACCGGAGATCTGAGCCGTCCATGAACCCCCACTTCTGGAGGTTGTCTTTGCTTCGGTCTACTTGTGTACGAAGTCTATTTTTAAGGTTTTCCACGTTAAAGGTACTTAGTAGTAGTTAGTAGGCCAGGATAACTTGTGCCCGGATGGGAGGCACAATGAGATGAGTTACATTACAATGACTTACTAATAGCTTACGTCATTCAAATTTCAAAGTAACAAACCAGAAAATTAAATGCAAAAATTCGCTCAAATTATCTCAAACGAATGCCAGTTGGGAGTGCGCTTGCACCATAGGAAACGACAAATTGGAACCATGCGCCTAGCTTGTAACGTTTCACAATAACTGTGGTTTATGTGAAGTAAAATGTTTTGAATTTGTAAACGCGTGTCTGTGTGTGCCTAACACACACACAATCACATTTATTATATAGTACATACTAATTCCATGCATTTGTGTGAAATTCATAGTTGAAAAAAAAAACAAGATGGCGGCGGTAGTTCCGACTTTTGACACGCGCCAAAAAGTCCTTGTACAGTTGTTTCTATGTCAGATGGTCCTTCCATGTTGGATGCGAGTTTTGTAACTAGTAAAAATACCTACCTTAGGTTACCCGTAGACGGACCAGTCATGATGGCCATGAGTGTCTATGTGTGCCTGCGTTTTCCTTCGTTGTATAGAGCAGGCCTTCTGTGCCTATTTATATTGTGCTTTTGTTCACTTAGAATAAATTTATTAAATAGGTGTTTTCGGTGGCACTCAAGATAGAACGACTAAAGGTGCAGCCACACTATCGTTAATCGATATTATTAAAATCGCGTGACTGTAAAATCTAAAATGTAAGCATAAACTGATAAATTGATATTAAATTGACACTGATATTTATATCATAGATATCGAATCTTAACTATTATTGTTGCTCATTCCAATTGATATTGACTAAAGCACCTTTATCGAACTGTCTATAAAACTCACATTTCAAATAGAGTAAATTATTCAATAAATAAAAATATTAATATTAAAAATAATTATTCATCTTGTATATGTATTACTTAATAGAAAACACATTTAACAAGACAATTGATAACCAATTATTTTTATTTGCAATGTTATGTTGAATTAATAATAAACCCTGATGCAAACTTTATGGCGGCTCGGAACACGAGGCGGGTGGCTGCGCGGTAACAAATTCATGTATGAGCGGAGCTGAGGGGTGCGGTACTGCGCAGCGAGTAGCGCACTTCAAAGCCGTCATAAAGTTTGACGCGTACAGCAATAATATGTATTAAACAAAAATGTTGTTGTTCTGTTGAAATGTTCAAGTCTTTGCCATAACAACAATTCTTTTGGTGATTAATTCCAAGTGTAAAATATTATATTCAACTGCATATTATATATTATGTCTTTATTTGCATAAATGAACTGTGATATCATTAAGATAGTTTAATTAACGCTTCCTTTTAAGATTTACGTAACTGTTTGTTATTTTAATTATCTCTCGAACATTAAAATTATATATTTATTTTAGAGTATAATATTGTCATATTTCATCAATTGTCACCGGCAGAATGTGAATTCAAGTGTAAATATTTTAAAAATATATATGTAAAATTGAAAAGTGGAATTGTCCTCTCATATTAAACGTTTAGCTAATATAAATTAAGGTATGTAGGTACTCAGAAGAGGCTTGTAAATAGTGTTTAAATATAAGCTTCTAGGATCCGTAGCTTAACTTTTATTTTAACTATTTGTCTTTAACTCGTAATCGTATCATAAGAACATCGAATTTTGTTTTTTATATTATTTTACAGGCTAATGTCAAAGATTTAAATCGTTAGATTCGCCCTATCGCATCAAAATATTGTCTATTCTATTCTATTTTTTATTATGGCAAGAATAGCCGATGTCGACCATTCTGCCAATGTTAAAAGTGAATATTGAAAAAGCAACTGGCGTTTAAGTTTCGTTTTGACTCATCTGACACACAATGACGCAGTGACTTGATTTGATTTTCATGTCAGTATAACAACTTTGACTTTTTTTAACAGTGAGGTTAAATCTAGCGATTTAAATCTTAGGCTAGTGTTTAGCTTCCTAGTTATAGTGTGCCCGAAATAAACCAGCTAATTATCATTTATAGTAATTCCATTAATCATGAAATTTTAAGTAGTCGTTTAACAATGTTAGGGTTAAGTTGTATCTCTAGTCTCAACATGTAATAGTCATACATTTTGTTATTACCTTTAAACACGACGGCAGGGAGCTTGAATGTTCCTTGAAATGTAATAAATAATCGCATGATATTATGTATGTAAAATAACTATTGTTGTAAATTCAAATACATTTTAGTGTATGTATTGAATGGGTTTGCAAAATTATTTATGGCGAATGCTTCTGTCGCACATTTTAATTACGAATAGTTAAATCACTGACTTGTTGTGCATAATAAAATGTTGAATGAATGGACTGGACAAGGTATCCAATGGGATATAGCTCTGAAAAAAAAAGATTAATTTACACTTGATTTTAAATCTAAAGACGACTTTATTTATGGAAATAATGCCAGTTCTAAAAATAAATTACAAAATAACTAAATATTTTTTATGTCTGTAACATAATTATGTCTAAAAGATAATCTACATTTTGATTTCGACTGTAATGTGGCATTACCTTTAGCAATAGTAAAAATCTAATGTCATGTATGAGTGTTGTATTTAAAGCAAGATCGTAATAAATGTCGCCTATCATTGTATGTCTGTATGTCTGGCTTGAGAGAGGATATAGTTTTCGTGAACACATTGTAAGTACCTGGTCGAAATAAAGGAGCTTGAATGATACGCATCTCGTTTTAATTGATCCCTGATTATAGTTATCGGACAAGTAATAAATCTGTAAATTAATCATGAAAGTCAAGACTTGCCTTAACCATCTCTGATTGACCTGCTAATAAATGACAGAAGCAATGGAAAAAGTGGTCTGAGGTGGATTTTACCTGTGGTTTTTACAATCATGTCATTTTGCCGTGGCTGGCCGCAAACACGTAAACGATGGCGGCCTCCCACTAAAACTATATATATAAAAATGAATCCCTATTTCCCTTGGTCATTGCATCACGCGTGAACGGATGGAACAATTTCGCTAATTATTTTTTTGTTGTGTTTATGATTGTCAGGAGAAGGTTCTTATGAAAAAAAAATTAAGAAAATTTCGCAGAAAGTTGGAAAATTTCGCAGAAAGTTGGATAATTTCGCAGAAAGTTGGAAAATTTCAGAAAAAACATTTTAACTTCACGCGTATACATTAGAATATTCATAGCCAAGATAGGACAACGTCTGTCGGGTCAGCTAGTAAATAATAAAAAAACTGGATATCATTTATCGCTGACCATTAATGGCTGTGTGGCACAGGTGTAAAATGAGTTTTTGGAAGAATTCATTTGTTTATTTATTTATGCAAATCTTACTTACATCTACCATTACAGATCTGCGATCCAATGCGATAGAGTGGCCTTACATGCTAAATCCTATAAAATGATATACTACTTATATCCTAAATCTTAACCTACATCTAAATAACATATTAGGTACTTAAAATGCAGCTTTTGCGAATTCACTCAAGTTGCACCACAATACATCAACCCTCTCGTGAACCTCGTTCACCACACGCATGGCTCTAGTGAGAGGAGTCCTCGCCAGTAAGTTGGTTCTGGCTGCAGGCAAAGCAAGCAGTGGTGGGCGTCGCCGCTTCCACACGTACCGGTCCGTAGCGCAAAGTTCCAGGTGCCGCAGCACTCCCAGGTTATGCGCCCCGCCACGCAGTAGCTTCACTACATATGCTTTAACGCGTTGTACCCTACCATACCCAGTACAAATAGTGTAGGGTATACCAATGGGTAAAAAGGATATACCCCATACAGCCTGAAATACAAGTGTCTAGTGAACTTATTTTGGACACGTTCCAACATGACACTAAAATATAGTGACTAGTAAAAAAAAAAAAAAAAAAAAAAAAGTGTGTGTGTGTGTGTGTGTGTGTAGTGTGTCTATAGTGTGTAGTGTATAGTGTGTGTGTGTATAGTGTATAGTGTGTGTAGTCTGCGTGGGGCTGTTTGTGTTGTAGGCGAAATACGCCTCGTGTGGAGCCCATATACTGCACTATGTTCAAGGTGACTTCTGACTAGCGTGTCATACAACACCTTGAGTGTCGTGATGTTAGTAAACCCGAGCCTGCCTGAGTACGAAACCTAGGTTTCGGAATGCCTTGTTACATATCTTATTGATATGCTCACGGAAGGTTAGATCCTGGGTGAAGATTACCCCTAAGTCTCGTACCTGCGACACTCGTTGCATCGGCGCATTCTCTACCTTGTATTGTATAATACAAAGGAGTCCGGGTGCGAGTGAAAGACATCACCGAGCATTTGGCTACATTAAAATGAAGTTTGTTGCCGATTCTTCACTCGACCTCTCGATTGATGACGTCCTGCAGGCGTTCACAATCCGAGTGATCCCTAACCTCGAGCAACAATTTCAGGTCATCTGGAAACAATAAACAAGTCCCATGTCTGACGACCTCCGATAAGTTATTTATCATTATAATAAACTTGAGAGACCCTACATTGCTACCCTGGCTCACGCCGGACCTAGTGTAATACGGGAGAGATTCACAGCCATTGTAATCTACATATTGCTGACAATCCTTCATGAAGGATTGTCAGCAATATGTACCTAGCAGTTCTTCGCTAGTTTCATATAGCTGCAGCAGAGGCAGCGTACATCCAATTTTCGCAAGACATTATCAACCGTATCGAAGGCCTTTTTATAATCGAAGTACGCAGCATCTACCTGTATTGAGTGTACTGACGGTACCACCTGCACCATAAAGTTGAGCAGGTTAGTAGCAGTGCTGCATCTTGGCCGGAACCTATGTTGCGCATTATAAAAAAATCTGTTAAAGTGGTATAGAAACGGAGTTTGGAGCATTGGTATGGCCAAACGGAGCATATAATAAAAAAATATTTCTTTTTAAAATTAGAAAGGTATGCTCTGTTACAATAAAATAAACCCATAATCCCCACAAGTCTCTAGTGGTGAACGTGTACATGAAACTTTATTGAAATTGCTTTAATTCCAATCGAATAAAACAGTTCGTTCTCATAAATTAAAATTTGAGGAAACTGCGATTTTTTTGTATCGAGCCAAATTGTGTCAATTGTGTTTTGGCCCTTATAATAATTTAATAAAGACGATCTTCCATTTTTATAATCATGAAAAAGAATAAGCTTGTAATTTTTGAGATTAACTTTGCGTGTAGCCGAAATGCGTCAAAATATCTTCTTTGGGATTATTTGATTATTGCTGATTATGTCATACATTCCTGCAGTAGCTGCAACTCTTTTGCACGTGCTATGCAATAAGCTGAGACGATTGATTGATTGATCACCAGATCAAGTTATTAACATTATTATCATTAATGGAATTACGTAGTTTACAAACGATTTGTCAAAAAAAATGACAACATGTCGCAAGATTGAATTAAAGATAACTTCTAAGTTGCAGAAAATAGAAGAATTAAGACAAGAAAATAAATCAATTATGATTGGCGGGTTTGATTAAATTAATCGTATCTTTGGATAAAGACAAAGCAATAAATGATACGATGGGTTAGTGTGCACTTAAGTTAATTTACTTTAGGTAAGTAGGTAGCCTACCTAGAAATTAGAAACTGGGTAGTTTGTAAATGTACAGCTTGTGAAGACCTCCTATATACAAATGTACTCTGTGGTGAAGACAAGGTGACGAAAAATAAATATTACAAAAGGAACTAACAAAAGAAAAAGAAAACTGTGTTTTTTTTAATTTAAATGTAATGTATTTATGGTCAGTCTCTTTGTATTTACAAGTATTGATTGATGAAATTGTTGAAGCTGGTGACGCGGGCGAAGGCCGAGGGGAAGCCGAGCTGGCAACCGGCAGCAGCGACGAAGGAGCTGATACCGATCTGAAAACATTAAACAAAAACGTCAAGTTTAGTGGCCACAGTAAGCAAAAAAAAGAGAAAAATAATAAAGTGTGCAGTAAGGATTTGTTACATTGAAAAAGTCGCCGTTAAAATGGACAATGAGAAAAAACACGTGGAGTGTAGATCACTAGGACAGTTGAGCATCCTTTGTGAACTCAAGACAAAGTGTATGAACTCACTACTACCTCTCGCCGACAATCCGACTTTCCATCCGTTGTACCTATACACTTACCAAAGTGGGTATTCCATTTTGGTTCACAAGCAGGGGACCGCCGGAGTCTCCACCGCACACACCGACGCCGCCAGCGCCGTTGGTGCAGAGCGTGCTCGAGACCACAAAGTTGTTTCCGAAGACCATTTGGCACTGAAGCAGACCGATCACTTGCAAGCTAACGTGGCTCACGATCGTCGACGCACCCGCTTGCTCTGCAGAATAGAACATAACATAACTTCACGCCTCTATTCCCCGAAGGGTTGGGCAGAGGTGCAACCGCATTTCGCCAGTTATGTTTTAGTCCCATGTAATAGGGGGCGAGCCTATTGCCGTCAGCCAGGCACAAGTCCAGACTCTGGCCTGCTACTGATAAATTCCAGATGGAAAAATCCAATAACACTTTGCCCGACCCGGGAATAGAGCTCAGCAGTAGCGCTTGCGGTCACTAGACATAAGGCAGAATAGAAAAAATTTAAGGCGAGTAGTGTTAGAAAAAAATCACAAGTCTGGAGATATGGAACATTTTGAAATTTCCTATGCTCACATTTTTAGTCAGATGAGGTAATTTTTTGTATCAAAAAAATCAACACTAAACCTCCTTGGTTCGAAGCCTTAGCCTGCTAAGGCTTCAAACGTTCCATATCTTTTTTTCTCAATGGTGGCGCTAGTATATTATAATATAGCATTACTCGCCTTAAGTAAATAATGATAAAATACTGATTGTCACATGTTAGAAATGTCTTAAGACACTTCGATTTTATGATATGCTTGCAAATAGAAAATTATTAATTTTAAGATAAAGAAGATAACATAAATAACAGAACACATGATAAGAACTTACGGTCGCTAGTTCTGCCAAAGCCAGCGGCAACTGCCCAGCTTCCAACGAATTGATTCCACAGATCTGAACCGGAGGGAAGGGCTATTGGCTGGATACTATCTGAAATTTTTAAAATTTGCTCAGTTCATCAGAACACTAGAACTTCTCCTATTTCGTGGATCCACTATCCAAACTGTAGGCCCATTTTCCGTTGTAAAATCTGGATTATGTGTAGGTATATTTTATATATTTGATCCATGGTCATATCCCAAAATTAATCATCTCATTTTGATGACAATAACAAAATACTACCAAATCGAGCTATCTTCTAACCGATTAAATTATGTAGATTCCGATTACTCACTGCTGAATTGAACGTTTGTAGGCAGCGAGATCATGGCAACATCATTATTAAGGTTGTGTGACGTGTACTGAGGGTGCATCACTACGTTACTGGTAGCGATACGGGTGCCGCCAGTGAACAGAAGGTTGGAGCCGAGGATGACGGTGAACTGCCACGCCTGCAGGCGACCGTCGGTCCAGCAGTGAGCGGCCGTCACCAGCCGGTTGGCACTCAAGAGTGAAGAGCCGCATACTGAGTTACCAGTAATACCGACCAGACTGATCAGCAAGCCAGCCTAAGTAAAAAAAACATAAAAATTAATAGGTACAAATTGTGTGAACAATTACTTCACGGGCAGTGATGTAATAAATCTCTCTCTAATACTATTATCAATGATTTTTTAAGTAAATTTTGTTCTTAAGTTAATTTTTAATCTTATTCTCAAAACAATAGATACCTATTTTTTTAATATGTCTCAAACCTGATTGCCAATTTTAATTGGCATGAGAACATAGATATGTCTGCAGCTATCACAGACCCGTGCACTCGTGACCACCACCACTTGTCAGCGGTAGCCACCATCAGTGGTCAGCGCAGACACTTTCCAAATATTTAACTGACGAACTGGCGAATTGGTTTCCACCACCGACACCGGTATAGCTGCCTCTCGCTGAATTAATAACTGGTGCTGTTTCTGACGACTGGTGGCAGTCGTGATAGGTCTACTCTTTTACCTACAATTTTCCATTAATTGTATCCCATAATTGAGAAAATCGAATCATTTCGCAATAATAATGTTAAATAAGTATATACAGTCCGCGAGGCCTAAGCTGAGCTTTGCATTTGTGTGAGTGATCACCAAAATGAACAAATGAAGAGGAGTTGTGTCGCGCGAGGGACGTACCGGCCTCAGGCCGATTGCCAAAAAGCAATCTAAACCGGGTTTTAAACCAAGCAAAGGACGCGTCGCGCTCTAGACCGGACGTCACACCTACACTATCTATGTGCACTCACACAAATGCAAAGCTCAGCTTAGGTTTCGCGGACTGTACCTTTATTTAATTTTTATTTGAATTAACAAATTAATGTACCGATGGCCGGTCAAAATGAATTAAGTAATTATAGTGACTTACAAAGTAAGGATGTGCGTTGGCGGGAGCGACAGCGCCACCAACCACCCTGTCGTCTAGCGCTGCCTCAGCCAAGATCTTCTCCTCAGCTACCCTGATCTTCTCAGCGGTAGGAATACCGACTTCCTGATGGTATCCAGCCCCAACTTCCACCAGCGCCGTCGCTGAAGCCACCAGCGCCAGACCAACCAAGAATAGAGCACGCATTATGTGAAAATTATTTTTCTAATTATGACGAATGAAAATTTTTTCCACTTTATATACCTTCTGCTCATTAAATCTGATCTAATCATTCGTAATTGATGATTGGTAAGTTTACATTAATTCAATTATAAACAAAAGCCGATTAGTGTTATCAAGACAGGTAAACCCGTTGAATATCCTTATCTCCATACGGATTAAAGGTAGGTCAAAAATATTACGGGTGTTCGTCCCACAACCATCCTAGCTCAAACTATCTGTTATCTATGATTTGAAGAGATCATAGATAACCTTTATGCCAAAGTGCATCAAATTTTGTCTCGGGGTTCTTAAGACACAAGCATTATAGAACGTAGGTTTTCTTGGCACACTTTTCTTTGTCTTTTACATGACAGCCTTGCCAGGTATAAACCAAAATCTTTTAAATTTCAAAGTCGTAGGCAAATTTGTACGTAAAAGATAACTTTGCCTAGAAGGTTAGCAATTATGAGGATGTTTTATTACATAAGCAAGTTATATAGTGGAACCACTTGCTTATGTAATTATAAATTCAATGATAAGCAATCCAAGGAAGTTTCATTGAAATCACAATTAAATAGAGATGTCATCCGATCCTTGACCTATTATCGTAAACAGTGCAATCATCCAACGAAATTATCAAATAGGTATTATCAAATGATATTATGTACCTAAGTGCTTTGTTGAGTAGACTAGAATATTCAGTCTTAATGACAATGAAAAGTTGAATAAGTTAATATTGACAAGCTCGATGCTATCACATTCCACACTAATATTATAAAGGCGAAAGTTTGTGAGTGTGTACGTTTTTGTGTTTTTTACTTCTTCACGCTCAAACGGCTGAACGGATTTGGAAAAAAATTGGCACACGGGTAGGACCATGACCTGGAAAAGCGCATAGGCTACTTTCTATCGATATACCACGCGGATGAAGCCGCGGGCAGAAGCTAATTTTGTATAAAAATCACACCGCGAAAACTTAGGTGAAATGAGTTTTAAGTGAGTTGCCAATACCTAGCGCCCGAGGTGGAAATGACAGTTCACTTCAAGCTCACTTTCACTTTTCACGGTGAGATTTTACAGAACAGGTCTGCTGCTTTTTTTCACGTCAAATACTCACTTTCCTGCACAAGCAGACAGAACAGTTTATTTAGTTCTGTCGTTAGTTTAGTCTTTCAATAACAGATAGAACAAGATTTATTTTATCATTAATTATTAAACGCCCGTGATGTCCCACTGCAGGGCAAAGGGCTCCCTCTCTCTTTTCTCTCTGTATATAGCTGCTAAGTACCAGTTCTTGTTGAAGGAGTCCAGCTCATCTCCGTCTGGGTCTGCTGCGATGTCGCTTGCCATTAGAAGGGACCCATTGGGTCTAAGTTTGGCCCATTGGTCGTCTGATAAGATGTTTCATGATGTGATGCAACTAACTCATCATTATCTTCGTCGTCAGCCTTTCGAAGTCAACTGCTGGACAAAAATGATTCTTCAATAGCATGCCATTTTATACGACCCTCGCCTCGGCTACTCTGTTACCTTGCGAATATTAATAAATAATAAATATCTTTATTTCCCAATACATACAGATAATTGTGATTGTAGTTTACAACTTTGAAGATATGTGATTTACATAATAACATCTAAACGCTGCAAAATCTGTACACAAAAGATTAAACTCTGTCTCTTAAACTAGGGTATCCTGTATCTTAAGAGACAGTGTCTCACAATGAGGTTCCAATTAATATAGTTATGTGTGAGTGGACTGTGTCGGTATTTCATCAGAAGGGAAAAAAAAAAAGAAAAATGTTTTAATTTACATTTGCTATTAAATTATGTATGAGTATGAAAGAGTACAAAAGGAGAGGGTGAAAGAATGTGATTGTTGGTGTGTATAGGTGTTTATGTGTGAGTATGTATGAGTAGGTGATGAGGTGTTTGGAGTGTAAGTGAGTAGGGGAGTTGTATTATATTCAAGTGTGTTTGGTTGCGAGGAAAGAGTATTCATGCACGCATGCATAAAGTTGGGTGAGTACTTATTAGGCGATGTAGGTAAGTAAAGTCTCCGTTGCAGTATAGTCCTGTTTAAGAAGCCATTCCGTCACTTTTAATTTTAGGTTGTGTTTGTTGAGGTCTAAGATATTCAGTTTTTTATGAATCTTTTTGTAAATGTAAGCGCTAATTACGTAATACTGATGCTGTGCGAACGAGGTCCTGTGTTGGGTGCCGGAGGGAAGGTTTGTACGCTTGGTTGGGTTAGACGGGGGAAGGCTGCTATGTTTCCTAAGGACAGATTGAAGCACAAAGAGCTGACGAACTGTAAGAACTTTGCAGTCCGCGTACAGTTGAGTTGTTGGGTATCTATGGGGCTTCTTAGCCATTACTTTTAGTACTGCTCTTTGTGCTCTCTCTGCCCTCAGGATGCAACCTTTTGTTGCGGCACCCCAGACAGAGATGCAATATCCTATGACCGATTGGCATAATGCATAATACAGCATTTTCAGAATAGCGGCATTAGCAGAGTTTCGAAGGGATTTAAAAATATGTATAAGGCGCAATGTTCTAGTCGTGACAGCTCCAAGTTGTTTTTTCCATGTAAGTCCGTCGTCTATATGGACTCCTAAGTACTTTACGTTGTCACTTCTAGTTAGTGCTGGGCACCAGCATGGAGATGATCGGTTAAAGCATGAATGGGCAGTAATTGAAAAACTGTGTGACGGTGCGGTCTTTCGCCTAATTGCGAAAGGGATGTAGGAGGTTTTGTTTATGTTTAAGGTAAGAAGATTAAAATTGAGCCATTTCATTACTTCTGCTACAGCCGACTCTGCCATAAATTTTATACTATCCCAGGTAGAACCATGAACTAAGATCGCGGTGTCATCAGCGTAAGTATATATCTTAGTATTTGGGAGGTTCATTTTGCAAAGGTCGTTAACGTAAATTTGAAATAAGGTGGGACCCAGTATGCTGCCTTGAGGGACGCCGAAAGTAACAAACTCCTCATCACTGAGGTGGGTATCAATTTTTACTCTCTGGGTGCGATTCTTGAGATAATCTTTAAATATTTCAAGTGCCATGCCGCGTACACCTAAGTGTTCTAATTTTGAGATAAGGATGGGAACAGAAACTGTGTCAAATGCCTTGGAAAGGTCTAGAAATATACATATGCATTTTGTCTTCTTGTCCAGATTTTTAGCAACCTCTTGTGTCAATCCCAGCACAGCATCCTCTGTTGAAACACCAGCTCGGAAGCCATACTGGTTGTCTGCTATAATTTTATATTTTTTCAAAAAGGTCCTGAGACGATTGTTTAAGATCCTCTCAAGGATCTTAGAAAGTGTCGGCAAAACTGATATAGGCCTATAATTATCGACACAGATTCTGCTCCCTCCCTTGTGTATAGGATAAAGTAACGCCTTTTTAAGAGCATTCGGGAACACGCCCAATTGCAGACAGCGATTGTATATGAAGGTAAGTGGCGGTATCAGTGCATGGGGACAATTTTTCAATAAAAGAGGCGAAATACCATCCCATCCAATAGCACAGTCATTGCGTAACTGTAGGATAAGCGACTCTGTTTCAGATTCATCTATATCTAAGATCCCAAGAGAGTTTACAGGGGAGGGGGATATACTACTTAAAGTCATTAGTGTGAGGTGAAGGGTTGGGGTTTTGTGATATGATGTTGTCAGCCAGCTTTTTTCCTACATTACTAAAGAAATTGCATACCTCATTGACGGAAGATTTAGGATCATTGCGTATTTTTAATAGCTCAACGGGGCATACACATTGTTTCGTGGTGTTGGTTATTTCCTTTATTGTTTTCCATAAAATCTTTGGTTTATTACTTGCTTTCTCAAGCTCACTATTTTCATATGATATTCTTAGGTTTCGGAGTAGGTCATTACAAAAGTTTCGATAGCGATTATAAGTAATTTTAAGTATAAGGTTGTCTGATGCTTTCTTAGACTGTATATGTAGCATATCACGGTGTGTAATGCATTTTAGAAGACCAGGAGTTATCCAGGGTTTTAGAGTTCTTTTTTGTCTAGGGATTTTAACTTGAGTTGTGTGTTTGGATATGACCGTTGTTACAATGTAAATAAATTTGTTCATACAAATATTAGCATCCTCCTCTGTGTATATACTTGAGAAATCAGTATTTTCCAGTTCTAGCTTAATTGCTTCATGGTCAAGGCGGGTTGAAAGGTAACATGATCTGCGCGAAGGGTTTGCGTCTATGATATCGAGGAGAATCGGCTTGTGGTCAGTAATGTGGGACTCTAAAACCAGAGTAGTTGACAATAGTTTAGTCTTAAGAAGTATATGATCTAGGCTTTTTTCAAGACGAGTGGGGAATTCGTGAGTGGGCAATAACCCTTGAGAAGCACTTAAGATGAGGTAGTCAAGACATTTATTGTCATCATTACGTTTGATTAAATCGATGTTTAAATCGCCCACTAATACTATATTTGGGCAGGCGGCAATGGAATCATAGACATTAGTCAAGCTAGTCTTGAAACAATCAAAATCGTCGTTGGACTTGTATGACGGAGAGCGGTAGATTGCCACTACTGCTAACTTGTTGTCTATTTGACACATAAGGCAGTTACCACCCCTAAAACTGGGTTCCCATACATTAGTTTGCAGTCCCAATTTAGTAGGTATAGATAATAACTCCATCATTTTGATTGTGATTTATTTTAGTTGAATGAGACCGAAAACCTTCCAATATAGGTAAATTATTAGCTTTACTCAGCCAACATTCAGTGAGAACTATAATGTCAAAGTTAAGTTTAGTCAGGCGTAATAGTACTAGAAGTTGATCGAAGTTTTTATTTACACTACGAATATTTAAATGAAGTAATTTAATATCGCTACCAGTGACGTTGACATACTTTAGACAGTCTTCTGGGTTACATATAAAGGAGTTGCCTATGGTAAATTTGTCAAGGTCGTTACTAATATCAACCAAATCAGCCATTTTTAATTAAGAAATAAATATCAAAGCACGAGCCAGAAGTATGGCCAAGTAATATTTTGTACATAAAGTTAGAATGGCAAGCGCATCGCACATAATTATGTGTATTTTATGGTATTGAGAAGTATTGTTATGTATGTGTAGGTTATGTGAATATATTTGTGATTAGGGTTTTCTGTTCTATGTAATGCATGTGAGAGTGTGATTGTGTTAGTTAATGACTGGTAGTTTTGATAATATATGAAGATGACAATTCGATTAAAAAACGAAATAACTATTATAAATAAATTAAAATAAAAACGATTAACGGTACATTTTAGGCATAGTCATTTTTGTTTCCAAGATCTTGAAGATTTTTTTCGGTGCTGATTAAAATCTGTTTGTCGCCCTCTCGCTTCCGCAGGAAAATATTACCATTCGATATCCAGCAGTATGTATATTTATACTTTTTGGCGAACTCACGGGATTGATAAAATAACGTCTTGGTACTGGCCGGTAGCTGCTCAGCGACATACACTGGTTGATGTTTCCCTGGCAACCCAATCAGACTGCGGATAAGAGTGTCTGTTTAGTCTGCACTCTAGTAAATTCAGCAATTATAGGACGTGGGGTGTCAGAAGTGGTAGACTTCCCTGGTAGCCGATAGATGTCACGTAACTCAGTTTCGGGAATTAGCACTCCAACAGCTTCGCTTATACTGCATACTGTCTTTATGAGACTAGTGTGGGTTTCCGTATTTTCTTGTGGTACATTTCTCAGTTCGACACCAGACGAGCGGGACTTGCGCTGTAGATCTGTTATCTTTTACTCCAGACTTTCTATATACGTTTGCTGTTCTTGCCTTTCTTTCCTTAAGTCCTCAACTTATTTTCTCAAATCTTCGAAATTTTGATTCATAAACAACATCGATTTCTCGATCTCTTCATTTGACTTACGAATTTCCGTGAAGGTAGCCTGTATCTGGGTATTTTGTGTTTTGATTTGAGCTACCTCAGATAACAGTTTAGACATTAGGGTAGTCTGTTCCGTTAACGTTTTCGTTATGCTGTTGTCTTGTTGGTCTCCAGAATTTGAAACTAACCCGCCTTATATTGTTGCTCTACCTAGCCTGGGGCCATCGCATCCTACGCTACGTTTGCCGATCCGCGGTCTCCACTCAACAACACACCTACTCCAAAAGTTTTCGGTTCTACGTCTAACAGACCAGTTTATTGCCAAATCATCTTGCTTATTGATTTATTGAGAGAGCAGTGGTGTCTCGGTATGTAAAGATGGGTGACTATCTTTACATACCGAGACTCCTCCGTGCCTCGGAAAGCACGTTAAGCCGTTGGTCCCGGCTGTCATTCGTGGATCTTTGACAGTCGTTACGGGTCGTCAGAAGCCCTAAAGTCTGACAACCAGTCTTACCAAAGGGTATCGTATTACCCTTTTTTTTTTTTTTTTTTTTTTTTTGTGGATGGGAAATCATCAAATGACTTCTCCCGCTCCGGGCAGAGCGGGAGGGCGTGTCAGACTTTTACTGACTAAAACCCACCCGTGTTCCTTCAGTTGCCCGTGCCAGGGCCACGGTATCTCTTTCGAACTACCCGCGACCCCGGCGGCTTCGGCCCTATTGGACCCCGTCACTGCTGACATCTCTTTGAGGCGCGCGTGGAACACAACGCGCCGTCGACCCGGGCCTGGTCCTTACCGGACGGCGAGCTGCCCATTACTCGTCGTCCGCAAGCCCGCGCCTACGGTGGCCGGGAATCGGCAATCGATTCCCGCCGCCCAGGGCGTCTCCTACGGCGGCTAGGGGCGCGAGGGCGCGGCTGTTGCCTCTCCCTCTCGCGTTCCGCCTCCTCCTTTGCGAGCATTACTGCTTCGCAGAAGGAGGTGACGGCCTCCCATGCACTCTCGCTCCGCACCATGGCCTGGACCAGGTTTGGACGCGAGAGATCGCCGCCGCCGATCGCCTGCGTGAGAACACGGCGGTGCTCCGCCCAAGCCGGGCAGACCTCCACTGTATGCTCCACCGTGTCCTCCGGGCGATCTACACAATGGTGACACCCGGGCGTTTCCTCCCGCCTTATCCGAAACAGGAACCTCCCGAAACAACCGTGTCCGGTGAGGACCTGCGTTAGGCGGAAGGTGAGGACGCCGTGGCGCCTCTCCAACCACTCCTCAAAGAGGGGACTTATCGCCGCAATTGTGGCGTGCCCAGCGCTGGGTTGCGACAATCGCACTCTCCATGTCGCCATGAGATCCCGCCGGAGCTCTGTCCGCTGTACCGTGATTTCTCGCGGCAGCGGAGTTACGCCCCGGCGTTTCGCCTCCTCGCGCCACTCCCACACGTGCGCGAGAACTTTTGCCTCCAGATCCCATGGCGGTAATCCGGCAAGGAGGCTCGCCGCCTCACAGGAGACCGTGCGGTATCCCCGGACTAGCCGGATGGCCATGACCCTCTGGGACGCGTTCAACCGGCGGGCTGGTCGCAGCCTCAGGGAACGCGCCCACACCGGTGCCCCGTAAAGGGCCATGGACCGCACGACCCCCGCGTAAAGCCTCCGGCAGGAGGCGTTTGGACCCCCCAGATTGGGCAGGAGCCGCTTCAAGGCAGCCCCGGCCCGCTCCAGTCTGGGAGCCAAACGTCGGAAGTGCTCCACGAAGTTCCACCGGCTGTCGAGGACGAGTCCCAGGTACTTCATCGTCGACTCGACTCCGATGTGAACCCCTCCTACCGTTATTTGGGAACCCGACGGTGGCGCGTTCCGAGGACCATGAAAACACATGACCTCGGACTTGTGCAGGGCCACCTCGAGTCCCAACTGCCGGATTCTCTCTACGATTGTCGCAACCCCGCGTGTCGCTAGTTCAGCCGCCGCCTGGTGCGACCTCCCTTGCGCCAGGACCAGCGTGTCGTCAGCGTAACATACAACGCTGACGCCGCTAGGGAGGTCGGCGCGCAGCACCCAGTCGTACCCGATGTCCCACAGATGTGGCCCCAGGACAGATCCCTGTGGGACACCGCACGACATCTCTCGCCGGTTCCACTCTCCCTGATGACCGGGGTAGATGACGGCCCTGTCCGTCAAATAGGCCTCGACCACTCGACGGAGGTAGGTTGGCACCCGGTGATACCGGAGTGCCTCCCTGATGCAACTCCAGGGCAGGGTATTGAAGGCATTAGCGATGTCTAGAGACACCGCCAAGACGACCCCACCCCGGGCCACAGCATCCCCCGTTGTGAGGGCTTGCACGCGCATGATGGCGTCCACCGTAGAGCGCCCCCTGCGGAAACCAAACTGGCTCTCCGCCAAATCCGGCCCCTCCTGCACCAGCCACCCGACGAGGCGGTCTGCAATGACTCTTTCAAAGAGCTTGCTCACCTCGTCGAGCAGCACGATGGGCCGGTAAGCGGACGGAGAGTCCGCAGGGCGCCCCGGCTTCTTAATGAGGACCAGTTTCCCTGTCTTCCAACGAAGTGGGAACTGGCCCCTCTCCAAGCATGCGCTTAGGAGCCCCCCTAGTCGAGGCCCGAGAGCCCCAAAGGCCAGAACCCAGGCTCTTCCTGGCAAGCCGTCGGGTCCTGGGGCGGTATTTTTGGCACTCAGCCTACGTACCGCCGCTCTCAGCTCTACCTCGGTCACTTCCGGAGCATCGTCATCGTCGTCGGTGATGTAGTCCGCATCGGGCACCGCAGGAGGCGGAGCCATGGGCGGGGGAGTATGTTCCCCTCGCGAAGGAAACAGAGCGCTCACCACGTCCTCCACGAGCTGCGGCCGGAGACTCTGCGTCAGCGGGGGAGCCCATGGGCGGAGTTTATCCCGCACCATTTTGTAGGGGCGTCCCCACGGATCTCTGTTCAGAGTCCCCAGCGACTCCTCGCGAGCCAGGCCTCTGGCCCGCGAGATCTCCGCTCGGAGGGCAGTCTTCGCCGCTCTGTACCCCTCATACAGCTCCGCCTGAATGGCTTCCGTATCCGGAGGGCGGATACGGAGCCTGCGGTGCCTGGTGTACCGGTGCCGCGCAGCAACGCATGCCTCGCGCAGAGCCGTCAGCTCCGGCGACCACCAGTACACCTGGCGCCAGGCGCGTCCGGGCTGGACCCGGGGCATTGCCACGTCACATATTTCGGACATGGCCTCCCGGAACCACTCAGTCTCGTCATTGACGTCAGCAGGCCTGTCCGGTGGTGACACCCAGGCCTGCACGATTGAGGCCTCCAGGAGGAGCTCCCGGTCCAGCTGCTTCAGCGCCCACCGCGGACCACTCGGGGCCTGTCTGACCGGCGCGCTCGAGGTCTGGGCGGAGACATCAAACCGGATGTACCGGTGGTGTATCGTATTACCCTATCACTGGGTTGTGGAGGTCAGATAGGCAGTCGCTCCATATAAAATACTGGTATTCAGCTGCATCCGGTTAGACTGGAAGCCGACCCCAACATGGTTGGGAAAAGGCTATAGGCAGATTGATTGAGAGAGCAGTGGGTGCCCAGTGATAAGGCCCTTTGCGTTTTTCTTGCCGTGAAAAACTCGGTTAATTCGCCGTGTATAGTGGTCGTCAGTGTTGTAGGTATGGATCACTATGGAATTAAGCTTGTTGACAGACACATTTTTTCTACGGCGTGGTTTATTTATGCGCCGCCCTTACGGTCTCGACTTTCGTATCGTAGATCGTGGGTTTGATCCCAGACATCATTCTATCATTCATCTGCCTCTGCCTAGCCTTTTCCCAACTATGTTGTTTCCCAGCTGAATACCAGACTGCCTATCTGACCTCCACAACCCAGCTACTGGGTTATACGATACCCCTTGGTCCCCTTAGACTAGTTGTCAGATTTTTGGGCTTCTGACGACCTGTAACGACTGTCAAAGATCCACGAATGAACGAATGATAACTGGGACTAACGGCTTAACGTGCTTTCCAAGGCACGGAGGGGTCATAGTATGTAAAGATGGTCACCCATCCAGGGACCAACCGCGGCAAGTGTAGCTTGACCTGATCGATCGACCGTTATTACTTAGCCTCTTCATCATCAGATCATTACTTTGTGATTAATTTATTTCATCATCATTGCTCTGAAAATGGAAGGAAAACATGGTAAGAAAAAGTGGATGAAAGTGAGAGTACAGGCCTGTGCCTCCCCCGGGTTCAGCCCGGACGCGCTTGGCGCCAGGTGTACTGGTGGTCGCCGGAGCTGACGGCTCTGCGCAAGGCGTGCGTTGCTGCGCGGCACCGGTACACCAGGCACGGCAGGCTCCGTATCCGCCCACTGGATACGGAAGCCATTCAGGCGGAGCTGTACGAGGGGTACAGAGCGGCGAAGACTGCCCTCCGAGCGGAGATCTCGCGGGCCAGGGGTCTGGCTCGCGAGGAGTCGCTTGGGACTCTGAACAGAGACCCGTGGGGACGCCCCTACAAAATGGTGCGGGATAAACTCCGCCCATGGGCTCCCCCGCTGACGCAGAGTCTCCGGCTGCAGCTCGTGGAGGACGTGGTGAGCGCTCTGTTCCCTTCGCGAGGGGAACATACTCCCCCGCCCATGGCTCCGCCTCCTGCGGTGCCCGATGCGGACCACATCACCGACGACGACGACGATGCTCCGGAAGTGACCGAGGTAGAGCTGAGAGCGGCGGTACGTACGCTAAGTGCCAAAAATACCGCCCCAGGACCCGACGGCTTGCCAGGAAGAGCTTGGGTTCTGGCCTTTGGGGCTCTCGGGCCACGACTAGGGGGGCTCCTAAGCGCGTGCTTGGAGAGGGGCCAGTTCCCACTTCGTTGGAAGACAGGGAAACTGGTCCTCATTAAGAAGCCGGGGCACCCTGCGGACTCTCCGTCCGCTTACTTGCCCATCGTGCTGCTCGACGAGGTGGGCAAACTCTTTGAAAGAGTCATTGCAGACCGCCTCGTCGGGTGGCTGGTGCAGGAGGGGCCGGATTTGGCGGAGAGCCAGTTTGGTTTCCGCAGGGGGCGCTCTATGGTGGACGCCATCATGCGCGTGCGAGCCCTCACGACGGGGGATGCTGTGGCCCGGGGTGGGGTCGTCTTGGCGGTGTCTCTAGACATCGCCAACGCCTTCAATACCCTGCCCTGGAGTTGCATCAGGGAGGCACTCCGGTATCACCGGGTGCCAACCTACCTCCGTCGAGTGGTCGAGGCCTATTTGACGGACAGGGCCGTCATCTACCCCGGTCATCAGGGAGAGTGGAACTGGCGAGAGATGTCGTGCGGTGTCCCACAGGGATCGGTCCTGGGGCCACATCTGTGGGACATCGGGTACGACTGGGTGCTGCGCGCCGACCTCCCTAGCGGCGTCAGCGTTGTATGTTACGCTGACGACACGCTGGTCCTGGCGCAGGGGAAGTCGCACCAGGCGGCGGCCGAACTAGCGACACGCGGGGTTGCGACAATCGTAGAGAGGATCCGGCAGTTGGGACTCGAGGTGGCCCTGCACAAGTCCGAGGTCATGTGTTTTCATGGTCCTCGGAACGCGCCACCGTCGGGTTCCCAAATAACGGTAGGAGGGGTTCACATCGAGGTCGAGTCGACGATGAAGTACCTGGGACTCGTCCTCGACAGCCGATGGAACATCGTGGAGCACTTCCGATGTTTGGCTCCCAGACTGGAGCGGGCCGGGGCTGCCTTGAAGCGGCTCCTGCCCAATCTGGGGGGCCCAAACACCTCCTCCCGGAGGCTTTACGCGGGGGTCGTGCGGTCCATGGCCCTTTACGGGGCACCGGTGTGGGCGCGTTCCCTGAGGCTGCGACCAGCCCGCCGGTTGAACGCATCCCAGAGGGTCATGGCCATCCGGCTAGTCCGGGGATACCGCACGGTCTCCTGTGAGGCGGCGTGCCTCCTTGCCGGATAACCGCCATGGGATCTGGAGGCAAAAGTCCTCGCGCACGTGTGGGAGTGGCGCGAGGAGGCGAAACGCCGGGGCGTAACTCCGCTGCCGCGAGAAATCACGGTACAGCGGACAGAGCTCCGGCGGGATCTCATGGCGACATGGAGAGTGCGATTGTCGCAACCCAGCGCTGGGCACGCCACAATTGCGGCGATAAGTCCCCTCTTTGAGGAGTGGTTGGAGAGGCGCCACGGCGTCCTCACCTTCCGCCTGACGCAGGTCCTCACCGGACACGGTTGTTTCGGGAGGTTCCTGTTTCGGATAAGGCGGGAGGAAACGCCCAGGTGTCACCATTGTGTGGATCGCCCGGAGGAACGGTGGAGCATACAGTGGAGGTCTGCCCGGCTTGGGCGGAGCACCGCCGTGTTCGCACGGAGTCGATCGGCGGCGGCGATCTCTCGCGTCCAAACCTGGTCCAGGCCATGGTGCGGAGCGAAAGTGCATGGGAAGCCGTCACCTCCTTCTGCGAAGCAGTAATGCTCGCGAAGGAGGAAGCGGAACGCGTGAGGGAGAGGCAACAGCCGCGCCCTCGCGCCCCTAGCCGCCGTAGGAGACGCCCTGGGCGGCGGGAATCGATTGCCGATTCCCGGCTACCGTAGGCGCGGGCTTGCGGACGACGAGTAATGGGCAGCTCGCCGTCCGGTAAGGACCAGGCCCGGGTCGACGGCGCGTTGTATTCCACGCGCGCCTCAAAGATATGTCAGCAGTGACGGGGTAATTGACCCCGTCACTGCTGGCCCAATTGGGGCCGATGCCGCCGGGGTCGCGGGTAGTTCGAAAGAGATACCGTGGCCCTGGCACGGGCAACTGAAGGAACCTGGGTGGGTTTTAGTCAGTAAAAGTCTGAAACGCCCTCCCGTTTCGCCCAGAGCGGGAGAAGTCATTTAATGATTTCCCATCCACAAAAAAAAAAAAAAGTTGTGTTCTTTCACGAAGCGGCGCATGAGTGACTATTGAACTAAAGTGCGTGCCGGCCGGCACACTGAATTAGCTCGATAAGTCGAGCCCGCCGCGTACTTGTAGCTTCATACCTAAAATGCGGAGTGCGCCTGGCCTGATTTAGGTAGAAGTTCGGGAAGTAAGAAAACGTAGGAGCAAGCGTATCGAGCTCGAAAATTTTAGCTCTGCTCGACTAAAGTGGAACTGGGCTAGCCACATCTCTCACATGTGGGAGCAGCAATACGCAAAAACCACCACTCAGTAGATCTCAAATACCAGGAAACGATTACGCGGCAAGCCCAGAGAGAGATGGCGGGCTGAGCTGGACTTTTTCTTAAAGGATTGGCCCACAGTTGCAGTAGACCGGGAAAAGTAGAAAGAGGGAAGGGATGCCTTTGCCCTGCAGTGGGACAACACAGGCTTAATAATATGTGAAAAAGATGTATTTTTATTTGTTGTTGACTGTGCTAAGCCCAATTTGAAGCACTGACCATAGCATTGTCAAATATCAGCCCATTGCAGTAGCACATGTAATCCTTCAGTCTACTGTCGCTACTTCGGCGCCGTCATCTGTTTTCTCGTTGAAGTCCCGTTCCCGGTGCGGTGAAGAAACTGTGCATACTAACTGATTTTTCCGAATTACTTAGTAAACAGAGGTGGAACATAGTATACTTACCTACGAGTATAGCGCCTCTTTGCGAGAAAAACGTGCTATCTCGAAAAACACAATATCACAGAAAGCGATTTGTAAACTTTAAAAAAATAATGACAAGTAAATTAATGTGTAATAAACTTTTAAAAAATACACAAAAAGATTCTACAATCGAGTACCTATACAATTATCGAATCATAATAAAAACACATTTTCCGAAATGTCCCCTTTTTCTCGCAAAGAGGCGATAATATATCGTCAGTAATTAAAGTCCCATGTAATAGGTACGAATAATGAGCGAACTTAATGGTATAGAGTTCCCATCAACCGGACAAAAATCTAGACAGGCTGCTATTGAGCATTTTCTAATCGAGGAACCGAATAATACATAGCCCGACTCGGGCATTGAACCAGGTCCACAGCTTGCCACTTGTGACCACTAGACCAGTCAATTTAATATTTCACGATCCCTAAAAAGGATTAGATTCAAAATAATAAAAAAACAGCAGTTTTAAAATAAAATGTATTTGTATCAATCGTTAATAAGTACGTCAGTCTCATAGTATTTACAAGTATTGTTGGATGAAATTCATGAAGCTGGTGACGCGAGCGAAGGCCGATGGGTGGCCGAGTTGGCAACCGGCACCAGCGACGAAAGAGCTGACACCGATCTGATAACAAAATGGAATCGTTAATATAATGGTCACAATGAGGAGACAAATGAAAAGAATACAAGAAAATGCAGTATATTGACAAAGTCCAAAATAAAACCGAGCAATTAAAATACAATAATAAGGATTCCAAGGCCTTTCAGCCTATGTAGATTCACGACAACGTGTATCTTATCTTCACGACGAAAACTTTTTGTTACATATATCTACACGTACCTAAGTATACGTGACTAACAGCTACACGGGTCAATCGATCAGGTTAAGCTGCGCTTGCCTCGGTCAGTCCGTGGATGGGTGACCCCTCCGTGCCTCGGAAAGCACGTTAAGCCGTTGGTCCCGGCTGACATTCTTGGATCTTTGACAGTCGTTACGGGTCGTCAGAAGCCCGAAAGTCTGACCACCAGTCTACTAAGGGGTTTTGTGGTATCGAGTAACTGGGTTGTGAAGGTCAGATAGGCAGTCGCTCCATGTAAAATACTGGTATTCAGCTGCATCCAGTTAGACTGGAAGCCGACCCCAACTTAGTTGCGAAACGGCCACCTAGACAGTTTGATCTATAGATGTGGTATACAATACACTCACCAAAGTGGGTATTCCGTTTAGGTTCACAACGAGGGGACCGCCGGAGTCTCCGCCACACACGCCGACACCTCCAGCGCCGCTGGTGCAGATCGTGCTTGAGACCACAAAGTTCGTTCCGAAAGTCAATTGGCACTGAAGTAGACTGATCACTTGTAAGTTAACGTGGCTCACGATCGTCGAGGCACCCGCTTGTTCTGCAATATAGAGAAAGTTTTATCTTGTTAAGGGTAACTATCATATATACTAATAGTATTTTTGCTAAGCAAGATGCAACGTGGGGGTCGTTTCAGCTTTCGGTACTCCAGAACTTTTAGGCCTCATCAGCCATCCGCTCTGCAAGCAATGTGCTCTACACATGGACTATATTAGCTTTCGGAGGGATAGTTGTCCGGAGAATTTTCTAAATGCTGATGCAATCACTTCCCTTCCCCTTCTCTCTAAGTAAATTTGGGCCTGTTTTGTAACACATACTGGTCTTAAGACAATTCGATTTTATGATATGCCTGCAAATAGAAAATTATTAATTTTAAGATTAAGAACATAACATAACACATGATAAGAACTTACGGTCGCTAGTTCTGCCAAAGCCAGCGGCAACTGCCCAGTTTCCAACGAATTGATTCCACAGATCTGAACCAGAAGGGAGCGCTATTGGCTGGATACTGTCTGAAATTCAAATAAATTGCAAATATTAGGACTTTCTTATTTTGAGGGTGGTTTCCGAAACCGGAAATAACATACTGTAGACTTAACTATCCATAGATCCTTATCTGCCTACACCTACTTAAAATTTGATCCATGCGGGAATCTCAGGAAGCCATGAGGAAAGTCGGCCACCCAACAACAACAAATCATAAACTCCTGCTTCTTCTTCTGTTGCTGCATCATTGTGAATTTATGTTGGATATGAAGGTCGTACACTACCTACCTATTTTGTAGGCATATCTAATAATAATTGTAATGTCTAATTTTGGCGACAATAACAAAATAATCAAATCTGTCATGAAAGCTATCTTTTATCTGATCAAATATACACCAAGTTCTTATCTACAAAATTAAATGGATAACTTTAGATTACTCACTAGTGAACCAAATGCTTGTAGGCAGCATGATCATGGCAATATCGTTGTTAAGGTTGTGCGGTGTGTACTGAGGGTGCATCACGACGTTACTGGTAGCGATGCGGGTGCCGCCAGTGAACAGATGGTTGGAGCCGAGGATGACGAGAAACTGCCACGCCTGCATGCGACCGTCAGTCCAGCAGTGAGCGGCCGTCACCAGCCGGTTGGCAGTCACGAGCGAAGATCCGCATACTGAGTTACCAGATAAACCGACGAGACTGATCAGCAAGCCAGCCTGTACAAACATTAATTTTATCATTACAAATTGCGTCATCCATTTCAATTACGGATGATTATTTGAAAACAAGTATATTTTAATGCGATTAAGTATGTACCTACAAACTTTTATTCCCTAAATATTTTTTTAATACATGTTCCAAATCTGATCGCTGAAGTTACTCTAAACCACACGAACCTCTCGCGACCACCACCAGTGATATTAGTGTCATTTGTGTCAGTGTCAGTTCAGCGCCAGTCGGCACTGCCGCTAAATGTACGTAAAGTGGCTGTCACTGACCACTTGTGCCTAACGCTGACCACTCGTGACTATCGCTGACCACTAGTGGCGATCGCGAGTGTTCCGTCTGCAGATGTAGGTACTAACTTTCTCAAACACTAATTAATTACGTATTATCGCGTTGGAGATATTGAACAACGACGTTGCCAACAATTAGGATTATTGACAGTGTAGACTAGATACCTATTTTTTTATTGGTATATTTAATGTCTATATCAATGTTTCATGACTGATGGGCATTTTATGTAAAAGTAAAAAAAAAAAAAATGAGTGACTCACTAAGTAAGGATGTGCGTTGGCGGGAGCGATAGCACCACCCACAACTCTATCGTCTCGAACTGCCTCGGCCAAGAGCTTCTCCTCAGCTACCCTGATCTTCTCAGCGGTAGGAATACCGATTTCCTGATGATATCCAGCCCCAACTTCCACCAGCGCCGTCGCTGAAGCCACCAGTGCCAGACCAACCAAGAATAGAGCACGCATTATGTGAAAATTATATTCCTAATTATGAGGAGTGAAAAATTTGGTCGCTTTTATACCTTTTGCTCATTAAATCTGATCTAATCATTCGTAATTGATGATTGGACAATAATTAAAACGGAACCTGATTAGTTTTATCAAGACGGGCGGGACCACTGGATGTAATCTTATCTGGATACGGATTAAAGTATAGTGGGTAAGAATATATTTAGATGGGATTTGTTACCACAACCATAAGTCACATATCAGCACTAGGCCAACGAAGCTGTCAATCTAATATTCTAGGTCGATTTTAACTTGTCTTCCAAAAACCCAATAAAGGTATAATCTCCTCACTGTTCAAGAAGCTTTAAATAATTGAGAAATTTAATTTAATGCACAATGTGGATCACATTTTGCAAAAAATCTTTTCTAATCGTAGGTATGTCGAGCTTACGAACGAAAAAAAATCAAAACGAAGTCGGTTGTTATTACCTTGTTAAATTATTTCTAAGTTAGAGCAATGATTCTTTTTCAATTATTTTCATTATCTTCCAAAATACAAGTGATGAGAACCTAGTCAATTCAATCTGAGACACCGAGCTCCACGTCCTTTTCGGATCGTGTATGTTCAGCGGTTAAATAGTTTATAGCAGCTAGAGTATATAAATCAATTGCCGTGCATTTGTTTCGTAAAAACTCGAAAATGGCTCGACTGATTTTTTTTTTTTATTTGTTCGCGCCAATACCTAGGTACCTACTCAATACTCAATAATTTATTTGCATTCCACAATGTGTACATATGTGGTAACTTAAAAATTTTGACTTAACTTAAAACTTGAATCTAATGTTATTACTTATACTATCCTTTTTTACATATATATTTTACTGTACTTATTTTATATAATAATAATATATTTATTTAACAAGGCACCAAGTTCCAATAAATTAATCACAACTACATAAAATTCATTCAATTCATTCATCATTAAAATAAAATACATTAAAATTAAAAACAGTCACAAAAAATACAATACACTAAAACTAAATATTGATTAACATTAAATCTGACTAAATGATCACTAACACTATAACAAATAATAATTTTATATTTTTAAATGTTTTTATATTCTTTTAATTCTAATATTTAAAAATGTAACAAATATGTGTAAAGTGAAATAAAAGAAACAAAACAATAAAAGACAAAATAACACAAAATCTTTATCGTCGGATATGTTGGCAACTAATATACTCGTATTTTTATCGTTTAAATATTCGTGTCTTGGTGGTTTAGGAAAAAAGAAAATTAGAAAAAACCCAAAGGAATAGCCGAATAATGGAAATTAAAATGTTGACAGGACAACGTCTGACGGATCAACTAGTCGTTTTTATGTCATTATGAGAAGTCAGAAGTCCGAAAGTTCTGACAAACCAGTCTTACCAACCAAGAGGTATCGTGTTGGTAACTGGATTGTTGAGGTCAGATGTAAAATACTGATATTCAGGTGCAACCGGTTAGACTGGAAGTCGACCCCAACATAGTGTTGTGAAAAGGCTTTAAAGGCAGATGATGATAAGTAATTATAGTACATAGCTATCTATGTGCTCATACATAGAAGTATAGAAGTGCTCAATGTTATAATAGTCCATTTCTCAGTTGTTATTCGCAGCTGTTCTGATTTAGGTACCAATAACTCCCCTTTCACAGTGAGGAGGCCTGTGTCCCAGCAGTGGGAACATTATAGGCTGATGCATAAAACCCAAAAGGTGCATCAGGTCTGGTCAGTAGAGAAAGCTACGTATGTAAATAGGTACAAAATAAAAAGGCAACGATTGTATGTAATAAATAAAAAATGTCATGTATTTATGATCTTGTGATCATCAATCACATGGTATTTTATAGGTTCTGTAGGATGAAGTTGTTGAAGCTAGTGACACGCGCGTACGCAGATGGCAAACCAATCTGGCAACCAGCCGCAGAGACGAATGAAACCACACCAATCTGAAATGAAAAAAAAAGTAAGTTAATATTGATTAAATAACCGTGAGCCCGATGGGATTTCGCATTCGAAAAAATTACAAACCCCTTTAGGGGATGAATTTTCAAGAATTGTTCCTTGGTGCTCACCTTCGTTGTTTAAGTAACTCTTGTACAAAATTTCATGCTTCAGACCCAGCGGTTTAGGCAGTGCATTGTCTGTTAGTGAATCAATGAATTTAAGATTTTTATGAAAACCAACATAGAAGTCCCACTTTCCAAACCGATTGTGTTTTGTTAAACAGGGCCTTTTAAATTTAAGGCTAATTTACATTGATTCAGTATTTCAATCCAGTAGCGCTGCCTCAAAATAAGCGGCTGTTCTGTCCTAAACCATAGCTCTGGTTACAGGATGCTGGACTTTACATTGGTCCTAAACGATCCAGTGTCACTGGATGTCAGGTTGGAATCTGCATGAATATTGAATCAATGTAAATCAGTCTTTAGTGGCGAATCATACGTCTATTCTATGATGTTTCGCCACTAAAGACGATTTGATTAGATGAGTATTTCGACGATGACATAAATTTACTCACTAAAATGGGTGATCCACTTCGGTTCAGAATGAGGGGACCGCCGGAGTCTCCAACGCAAGCGCCAACTCCGCCACGACCGCTGGTACAGATCGTGCTGTGGGTAACAAACTGAGGACTGTAAATCGCTTGGCAATCAATTTCGTTGACCACTTGCACGTTGACGTGACTTATCACCGAAGAGGCACCCGTTTGCTCTGCAAATAAACATGATTTCAAATTAATATTGAGTTTATAGGTACTCGCTTTTTTCAAAGATTGTTTAGAAAATAAAAATATACTCTAAATAAAGTATGACACATTATGAAAAGTATTTTGAGCTTCTTCAAATATTGCGTCCAGATTTTAACAAGTTAACAAATTATTAGGCACAACATTTTCACTGAGCACACATCTTATCGCGCCGCACCGCACCACTCAATATTACAATGCGATGCATTGCGGATTTGCGGTGCGGGTCGCAATCGTGTGCACTTGCCTAAGTATTCAAATCAAATCAAATCAAATCAAATTTATTATTTGATTTGATTTGATTTTGATTCATAGAATACCACGACGAATTGTAATGAGGATGACGACTAAAAAATTTTTTCAATACATTTCCTCGAAAACTGGTTCATATCGCACTACAATTAGGTTCACAATGCGATATATTTCACTCGCGTGCGATTTTTCATGTTCCAATACGTGTGCGGGAATAAAGATTGCCACAGATAACTTAAACTATACTTAGTCCAAATTGGTTCAATGCCTCTATTCACACCGTCTCTATTCGGAGGTGAATTTTTTTTTTAAACCTCGGCAAAGAGATATGCGTCTTTACGGCGTTAATATTTTTTGAATATTTAAATAATGTTTATAAATAGAATATCATCAAAAACCATGATTATTACAGTAAAAAAAAACGTTTATGAACAAATTAACATTTATTTGTGTTCTAAACTCAAAATATAATTTCTATTTTTCATATTAGGCTGTGTATCGGCTTTATACCTTTGGTTCTACTTCAACTTGGCGAAAGCAAAGCGCGGAAAAAAAAGAAAATTTAAATCATAGTTTCCTAATAATTCATGACAAAAATATTTTTCGTTATTTTATTTTATTTCTTCAAAAGTGTTTTGAAAAACGTCGTTTGATACACGTGGACATTTTTTATTGCAGTTCTCGGCTCAAAAACAACCTCGCCTACGGCTCGGTTGTTAATTCCGCCTCGAATGCGATAAAAAAAAACTCCACTTGTATCAAAATGTACTATTCTGTCCATGTAGATTATTAAAAAATATTAGACACGTATTTTTTTTTACGTAATCAAAAGACTACGGCGTTACATTGAGTTAAAATATAGCATGACGTCACGCCTTGCTAGATTACGTAGAAATGACGTAGCGAGCCCGCGCTCGCCAACGTTAATGCGTGTTATAATTTTTTATTAATTTGATAAAGCAAAAAATACGTGTCTAATATATTTTTTATTATCTGACTGACGGACTAAATAATAATTTCGTTTTTGTTTACCAGGCATCATCCCTATTATTAGATAATTTTTAGAAATTTTATAAACTTACGGTCGCTAGTTCTGCCATAGCCAGCAACAACTGCCCAGCTTCCAGCGAATGTTTGCCACAGATCAAAACCAGTTGGAAGGGCGATTGGCCGAATGCTGTCTGAAATTTTGTTAAAAAAAAACGATGATTGCCGTGGGTAATTCACCCAAACTCGAAATAGTAAGTTGCAGATCCAACTAGTTAATGGGTACTACAGTCGGACTTTTAATTTGCTGGAGTAAAGTGACACTTTTTACTGTAAATATCGTTACTATGACAAATGACAGTAGAAATGTCATATTACTGCAGCTAATAAAAAGTCCGACTATAGTACCTACGTTACGGGAATAATAGAAACACAAGACAAAAATCAGCTACTACATTATGAATTGCTGAGCAAAGTTAACGTCATGTTCAATTAAAGTGACATTAGTTATTTAATCAACTAGGATATCAGATACTTTTATCAGACTAAAAATGTCTAAATTGTCTAATCTGCGATACTCACTGCTGAATTGAACGTTGGAAGGCAATCTGATGATGGCAATATCGTTGTTAATATTGGCGGCATTGTACTGAGGGTGCATCACGACGTTGGTGGTAGTGATGCGGGTGCCACCAGAGAACAGCTGGTTGGTGCCGAGAACGACGACGACCTGCCACCCCTGGTTGCGGCCGTCGTACCAGCAGTGAGCAGCTGTCACCAGCCGGTTGGCAGATAGGAGTGTAGAACCACACACTGAGTTACCAGAAGTAATGCCAACCAGACTTATGAGTAATCCAGCCTGCGAAGAGATTAATACATTTAGAATCGACAATTAATTCACGAAAACTGGTTTTGTTAAACCATGGACGCTTATTAATTGAAAATAAGTAATTGGATGGTAATTGGACTTTAATTTATTAAGATACTCACGAAGTAAGGATGTGCGTTAACGGGAGCGACAGAACCGCCCACAACCCTGTTTTGAGCTGCCTCGGCTAAGATCTTTTCCTCAGCTGCCTTGAGCTTCTGAGCGAGGGGAATACCGACTTCCTGATGGTATCCAGATCCCACTTCCGCAAACGCCGACGCCGAAGCCACCAGGGCCAGACCAACCAACAATAGACCACGCATTATGTCAAAATTATGACGAACGACCACTTTGTTGCATTTATATAGGTACCTTCTGCTAATTAAATCTGATCTAATCATTCGTATCTAAGTATTTGTACGCAATCAAATACCGATTAGTTTTATCAAGGATTGGTAAAACATGAAACCGTTGAATATCATATCTGGGTACGGATGAGATTTTTCTTGTTCACAAGTCAAGTCAAAGGACATTTTACATTTACTGGAAGAGTGTTTCTCGCCCGTCACGCGCCTAATTTTATCTCGTAGCCGAGATTCGCCAGGCGGATCGTTCGATATGCGCACGTGATAGTATACGCTCAAGCGAGAAACAAAAACACCCCTACAATTATGACATGAGACTTGATGAGACTCTCCAGCTGATTTTTATGAACTGCGATTGGTTGCGAAACTTGCGAATGACCCGGAAACTAGAAATCTATGATTTTTTAAATGATTTTTATGACCTTATAAATTTATATAATACATAAGACTCTTCAAATGCGTTATCAGGCAGATAACGGAAAATAGTAGGTACCGTATAAAATGAAAAGACAGCTTAAAAACAATTAAAAAATGTAATTAGGATAATCAGTCTCGTAGTGTTTACAGGTGATTTACAGATGCTGTAGAATGAAATTATTGAAGCTAGTGACACGTGCGTATGCCGCGGGCAAACCTGCCTGGCAACCAGCGCCAGACACGAAGGAGACAACGCCGATCTGAAAAATAAAGTTTTATAATGATTCGAGAAAAGAAATGCGCTGCATTGACATTCGACAAATTAGTCAAACAAAAATGCAGTCTGAGATAATAGCTAAATTTGGGATTTGCACAACACCAAGATTTCTGTTAGGTCGTACAGCTGAGCTCTAAATAAAAATTGAATGTAGGCAGTAGACACTCACCAAAACGGGTGTTCCAGCACGGTTGAAGACGAGGGGACCGCCAGAGTCCCCAATGCAGGGGCCCACGTGGCCCATACCGCTAGTGCATATGGTGCTGTGGATCACATAGTCAGGGCCGTAGATACCCGCACAGTCAATCTCGTTGACTACTTGCACGCTGACGTGACTCACAACCGTAGTCGCTCCTGTTTGCTCTGTCGAAAAAAACATTTAAGAAGTTTTTAATTCTAGGAGTCCCATAACGGATAATCAATCTATCTGCTTAGCCTTTTCCCAACTATGTTGGGGTCGGCTTCCAGTCTAACTGGATGCAGCTGAATACCAGTATTTTACATGGAGCGACTGCCTATATGACCTCCACAACCCAGTAACTGGGTAATATGATACTCCTTGGTAAGACTGGTTGTTTGACTTTCGGGCTTCTGACGACCCGTAACGACTGATAAAGATCCACGAATGACAGCCGGGACCAACGGCTTAACGTGCTTTCCGAGGTACGGAGGAGTCCCGGTATGTAAAGATGGTCACCCATCCACGGACCAACCCCGGCAAGCGTAGCGTTAACCTGATGGACCGACCAGTGCGGCTGTTATTACTTAGCCACGAGCTCTTCTCCTCTCTTAGTTAGTCCCTTAACGAATAATATTCACAAAATAAAATAGGCAGTATGCAGACAGTTTTGTTCGTTTTTTTTTTTACTCGAGTAATTTTTTTTTTTTTGTTTGCACGTTTTTCTGTGACAAATACTTATAAACGTATTTTTCTTTGTTTCTTTCAGGACAGCCTGACTGTCTGTGCCACAGACTGTCAGGCACTACGTGCGTATGGACTGACATGACCATGAGAAGAAACTAATTGTAAATAATCGTGATATGAGACATGAAAATTATTAACAAAAGATACTATGAGTTTCTGAGAACTTACGGTCGCTAGTCCTGCCATATCCGGCAACAACTGCCCAGCTTCCAGCGAATGTCAGGAACAGTTCAAAACCAGTGGGAAGAGCTATTGGCTGAATACTGTCTGAAATTTAAAAAGAAGTATTTTGATGATGATTCTCCTATTCTGTTAGAATATACTCAAACCCGAAATAACAATTAGATCCGTTGCGGGAAACGAGCGAACCCTCGAAGAAAGCCAACCACTCAATAACACTTCCAATTTACCTCCAAACAATAATGACTGTTGCTACATCTTTGTGAAACATTGTTTTTTACATCTTTGTGAAACATTGGTAATACGAAATATTTTTTGTTTAACTAGGTTTGTTTAATTTTGGTGAATTATTCAAAATCAAATGAAAGACTACTCACTGCTAAAGGCAACATGAGAAGGCAGCCTGATCATGGCAATATCGTTGATTGTGTTGGCCGTGTACTGAGGGTGCATCACGACGTCAGTGGTAGCGATGCGGGTGCCACCAGTGAAGAACTGCTTAGTGCCGAGGATCACGGTGAACCTCCATGCCTGCCTTCGACCGTCGTACCAGCAGTGAGCTGCAGTCACCAGCCGGTTGGCGGACAGGAGTGTAGACCCACACACTGAGTAACCAGTAGTTACACCGACGATTTCAATCATCAATCCAGCCTGCGCAGATAAAAAAAGTGAGCCATGAATTATTTCACTAATCGTTTTTTTTTATCTTAATTAATATATATCTAGGTCTACCAAATTAATTGTTTGTTTGAAAGATTGTAAGGATGATTAAGAACATTAAGTGAAGATATTGTACGATGATTTGCTATGGCTCCGAGTTGTGCCACTTCACAGAGACAAGCCAAGGTGTCTCCGTCGAAGATGGCGCACCGATGCCTCTGGTGTTTTTGTCTTCGAAACGCACTGCCGTGCCGTTTTGTGGAAATAAACTATAAACTACTATATTATTCAACTATAATGTATCAAGATACTCACGAAGTAAGGGTGTGAGTTGGGGGGAGCCACGACACCGCCCACAACCCTGCTATGAGCCGCCTCGGCCAAGATCTTTTCCTCAGCTACCCTGATCTTCTCAGCGAGTGGAATGCCGACTTCCTCATGGTATCCAGCACCAAGTTCCACTAGCGCCGACGCCGAAGCCACCAGAGCCAAACCAACCAACAATAGAGCACGCATTATGTCAAAATATTTTCCTATTATGTCGAACGACAACTGTTTTCCCACTTATATACTTTCTGCTCATTAAATATCTGATTAAACAATTTATCCGCAATTAACAAAGTCATGCCGATTAGTTTAATCAAGATGGGAAACCATTGGTTATCTTATCTGAAAATGGATTATATTTTCTATTTTTCATTACTCATACTAAGGATCATTTGCACGAGGAGTGCATTTTCTACCCGTCGAGAGTACGAGACGTGCTAAAATGTCTACGCGTATCTCGTAGTCGGGAATTCGAGTAAATCTCTCTCTTGATTGCAATGCGATATAATCCTGATTTCGTCGTGCATCTTGTTGTACTTACAAAAAAGGTCATAAAAATAATATCAGCAAAAGCTCGTCTAGTTTGTGGCATGTAAATCAAACCAGATCAACCGATCGCTCTCTACATATGCTTGCACGAGCCAACTTTTTATCTCATTCGATAATCCCTTTTAATGGATTGTGGTGATGTGAGTGTGGTGATGACGTTAAGTAATTACCCAACATTCTTAAACATATTCTAGCATTTTATAAAGTGAAAATCTTCTTAAATCACTTTCGTATTTTTTTTTTATAATAATAACTCCCCACCGCCGTATCTCTACGTCAACGTAAAGATACGTCAACATTTTGTTGGGGCTTGCGCGCTCCGAACGGTCTGTGCCGGTAGTTTACTTTGCTGGAACAGGTCTAGGA
The DNA here is from genome assembly GCA_946251885.1 of Cosmia pyralina. Taxonomy (NCBI): domain Eukaryota; kingdom Metazoa; phylum Arthropoda; class Insecta; order Lepidoptera; family Noctuidae; genus Cosmia; species Cosmia pyralina. The sequence continues at coordinate 17,693,703 of OX276355.1, forward strand.
TGAGGAGCCAGACCAAGAGATATACATGAACTCGCAGGGCAGCATGTGGCGAGCTATTGGGCAGTAGCGACCCCACGGACCCTATCTCCCGGGAGAAGTCTTGCTCTTCACCTCTGGCTTGCCTTTATTGGCTGGATGGAGAGGACAATGACGAGGAACAGTGCTCCCACCTCTTTCTTGCCTTTATTGGCTGGCTTGAGTGGAGATTCGCAAGAGCAGAAGTGCTCGGAGGAAGGAAGCATTCCAGTAAGATGCTGGTAGGGATCTTGATCGTACTTTCGGGATAATCCTGATAGCCGTGGAATGCCTCTCCCACTTCTCAAGCACCTCAAGCGTTGGCAAGCGTTGTAGGCAGCGAAGGAGCTGACACCGATCTGAAAAGATAAATAAGTTCATAGACCAAAACAAAACCCACGACAATGCAACTTAACATCAAGTTCTTCCAAACTGTGCTATAGAATCATCATCTGCCTGCCCTTATCCCTTGTTACTTAGGGTCTGTGCAACACGTTTTTTCTTCCTGTTTCCCCTGCCAGCCGTCACTCTATCATTCACTCCTTTCTCTTTCATATCATCCCTCACAAAATCCATCTGGAATTGATTCGTCAACCCTTTTACAAGTGATTTTCTCATTCCTTTTTATATAGTTCATACATGAACACAGGAACCTTTTAAAGTCAATTAACGACAGAATCCCTGGGCAAACGAGTGCATGCGGGTAGTTAGTCCCCAAGGATATGAATAGTTAATAAAATGAAGGTAGTAAGTAGCTCACCAAGAATGGCTGTCCATCGTTGCCATAGGCAGCAAGAGGGCCACCGGAGTCCCCGCCGCAAATGCCGACGCCTCCAGCACCACTGGTGCAGATAGTACTGAAGGTCACAAACCCAGCGGTGAAGACATTGCATTGAGCCTGGCTGATCACCTGCAGTGAAACGTGGCTCACCACTGTCGAAGCAGCTTGTTGCTCTGCAATGTAAAATGATAAAAAATGTATAAAGTTAATTTTCGTAAAAATAACCGCCTAAATTATTATATATAAAGAGTTTTAATAATAATCATCATCATTCAGCTGGCCATAGGCTATTAACTAGTTCTGCTATGAAAAATTTGGAATGGATTTTTAACACTCACATACAACCTCAATTTCGGTCATAAAAAAAAGAAAAAAAAAGTGAGGGTGTATGAATGTATAAAGGAAGGTCAAAGAATCAACATCAAACCCATGTGTGAAGTACTGCTCTCTGATCTGTCTGACCAGCTAGAATTAGCGCATGAGTCAATCGATACACTTCACGATAGAGACGTGGCTACATCGTCGCTGAGTTGCAACGTTAGTGGTGTTATCAATATCACTGATGCATTTCGGAGAGTGTGCGGAGGCATTGCACAGTTTAATTCCTCCAAGCCTTTCCGATCATCGAACGACCATCAGATGTACGACAATGCGAAACTGCAGCTACCAGATTGATATCCCACCATGTGTATTTAATCTAAGAGATCAACACTACTAAGTATACTCACGGTCTGTAGTATTTCCAAAGCCAGCAGCGACGGCTGAGTGTCCAATGAACTGGTTCCACAGCTCGGAACCATTGGGGAGTCTGATAGGTCTGACGTTACCTGCAAACATAGAATTGTACATTTGTGAGTACAAATGTAATAAAATATATTCATGTCAACGAGAAAACTTAATATGATAGCTCTGAAGTAAGTATAAACTAAGAAACCAGCAATAAAACTTCTCCGATACCGTCTAAGTCTACATCAATAATAAAACAAGAAGAATTTCTTACCACAAGCATCCTGCCTATCAGAATTATTTTGATAGGCTCATTTTAGCTAGACGACTATGCAGTAGATGATTAAGAACATTAAGTGAAGATATTGTACGATGATTTGCTATGGCTCCGAGTTGTGCCACTTCACAGAGACAAGCCAAGGTGTCTCCGTCGAAGATGGCGCACCGATGCCTCTGGTGTTTTTGTCTTCGAAACGCACTGCCGTGCCGTTTTGTGGAAATAAACTATAAACTACTATATTATTCAACTATAATGTATCAAGATACTCACGAAGTAAGGGTGTGAGTTGGGGGGAGCCACGACACCGCCCACAACCCTGCTATGAGCCGCCTCGGCCAAGATCTTTTCCTCAGCTACCCTGATCTTCTCAGCGAGTGGAATGCCGACTTCCTCATGGTATCCAGCACCAAGTTCCACTAGCGCCGACGCCGAAGCCACCAGAGCCAAACCAACCAACAATAGAGCACGCATTATGTCAAAATATTTTCCTATTATGTCGAACGACAACTGTTTTCCCACTTATATACTTTCTGCTCATTAAATATCTGATTAAACAATTTATCCGCAATTAACAAAGTCATGCCGATTAGTTTAATCAAGATGGGAAACCATTGGTTATCTTATCTGAAAATGGATTATATTTTCTATTTTTCATTACTCATACTAAGGATCATTTGCACGAGGAGTGCATTTTCTACCCGTCGAGAGTACGAGACGTGCTAAAATGTCTACGCGTATCTCGTAGTCGGGAATTCGAGTAAATCTCTCTCTTGATTGCAATGCGATATAATCCTGATTTCGTCGTGCATCTTGTTGTACTTACAAAAAAGGTCATAAAAATAATATCAGCAAAAGCTCGTCTAGTTTGTGGCATGTAAATCAAACCAGATCAACCGATCGCTCTCTACATATGCTTGCACGAGCCAACTTTTTATCTCATTCGATAATCCCTTTTAATGGATTGTGGTGATGTGAGTGTGGTGATGACGTTAAGTAATTACCCAACATTCTTAAACATATTCTAGCATTTTATAAAGTGAAAATCTTCTTAAATCACTTTCGTATTTTTTTTTTATAATAATAACTCCCCACCGCCGTATCTCTACGTCAACGTAAAGATACGTCAACATTTTGTTGGGGCTTGCGCGCTCCGAACGGTCTGTGCCGGTAGTTTACTTTGCTGGAACAGGTCTAGGATGAGGAGCCAGACCAAGAGATATACATGAACTCGCAGGGCAGCATGTGGCGAGCTATTGGGCAGTAGCGACCCCACGGACCCTATCTCCCGGGAGAAGTCTTGCTCTTCACCTCTGGCTTGCCTTTATTGGCTGGATGGAGAGGACAATGACGAGGAACAGTGCTCCCACCTCTTTCTTGCCTTTATTGGCTGGCTTGAGTGGAGATTCGCAAGAGCAGAAGTGCTCGGAGGAAGGAAGCATTCCAGTAAGATGCTGGTAGGGATCTTGATCGTACTTTCGGGATAATCCTGATAGCCGTGGAATGCCTCTCCCACTTCTCAAGCACCTCAAGACATGTTGCCCCCTATTCACTACGTCACTATGTGCTAGCGACCGTTTCTGGGGGCCCATTATTGAGTGTGCAAGTCACCCCCTGCCAATTTATCTGTGTATATTATATAACATTAGTCAGGCAGGGGACATAGTTCTTCCATAGTTCAAGGTACCCAATGTACTATAGACACCCAAACCCATAGCCCAATATGTTTTGTTTCCATGTTCTGCAATAGTCCTGCTTATTTCTGCACAAGCAGAAGCAGAAACAACCCACGACAGACCAAATAATACTATTACACGCATTATTGTTACAAAGTTCTGTATCATAGAGAAATCAAGTGTATGAAGCTTTTTATACGAACTGGACTATAAAATCTAAGTTAATCCTTTGTAATTGGCGAACTGATTAAAGTACCTTCGCGAGTAGGTATTCCTTACGAGTTTTTCCTTAAGAATATTTAATCTAATCTTAATTTTGTTTAAAGGCATAAGCAGACCAGCGGCAGAGGAGCGGTACAGTTGCACCGAAATTATATCTGTCATCGATTGCCTACATAAAATTAACGGGGAGTAGGTACTTAAGCATTGGAGCTCACACGTTTTTCTTCAGTCAGGATTCGAAGCATAGCAGAACTGTTTCGGCACGCTTGTGCACAAACCGTGGCCCATTCTACAGCTCAAGCCCGCCTTCCTTTCAGCCGCGCTCTGTCCGCACTGGCTTATTTCGCGGACCCTATCGCTAACCCTTGCGTCATTTTGGGTTAATAAACTTGAAATTTTGGCCTAAGTAAATATCATCATCATCATCTGCCTAGCCTTTTCCAAACAATGTTGGGGTCGGCTTCCAGTCTAACTGGATGCAGCTGAATACCAGTATTTTACGTTGAGCGACTGCTTATTTGACCTCCACATCCCAGTTACTGGGTAATATAATACCCCTTGGTAAGACTGGTTGTTAGACTTTCGGGCTTCTGACGATCCCTAACGACGACTATCAAAGATCCACGAATGACAGCCGGGACCGTGCTTTCCAAGGCACGGAGGGGTCTTGAAATGTAAAGACGGTCACCCATCCATAGACCAACCGTGGCAAGCGCAGCTGAACCTGATCGATCGACTCATGCGGCTGTTATTACTTAGCCACAGGCCCCTCTGCGTAAGTAAATAATAAAGTAATTATTCGTTTTTCAAAACTACCTCTCAAAGAAGTTTAAGGAGCGGTCAAGTTTGTATGGAAGAATTTTAATGCGCTGCCCGTTTAACTCGATATTCAGTATCAGAAAACAAAGAATAACGAGTTGAGGGCAAAAAGGAATAAGTAGGCTGTACAGTCCGCGAGGCTTAAGCTGAGCTTTGCATTTGAGTGAGTGATCACCAAAAGAAGCGGAGTTGCGTCGCACGAGGGACGCACCGCGCCTCAGGCCGATTGCCAAAAAGCATTATAAACTGGTTTTAAACCAAGCAAAGGACGCGTCGCGCTCTAGGCCGGACCACATCTACACTATCTACGTGCACTCATACAAATGCACAGCTCAGCTTAGGCCTCGCGGACTGTACCTGCCTACATATTTAAACTTTTAGGGGAGGATGTTACGTTGGTTTCAGTAATCTATAAGTCAAGTAAGTAATGGAAACGTCACAAAAGATGATTTTAAAAAAAATCAATTCCTGTGGGGGTTAAAAGAGGAACACAGTACTTTTTCTGAGACTCAAGTTCCTTATTTTAATATAAAATTTATTATGTAACACACAATGTACAGTGGGCTGCATCAATTGGGTACTCCAGTTGTATTAAAATTTTAATACAACTGGGGTAGCCCACTGTACAAACATTCTTGTGTTGTTTACATGTGTTGAGTGATGAAATTGTGGAAGCTGGTGACTCGGGCGAAGGCTGAAGGATGACCGCGTTGGCAAGCGTTGTAGGCAGCGAAGGAGCTGACACCGATCTGAAAAGATAAATAAGTTCATAGACCAAAACAAAACCCACGACAATGCAACTTAACATCAAGTTCTTCCAAACTGTGCTATAGAATCATCATCTGCCTGCCCTTATCCCTTGTTACTTAGGGTCTGTGCAACACGTTTTTTCTTCCTGTTTCCCCTGCCAGCCGTCACTCTATCATTCACTCCTTTCTCTTTCATATCATCCCTCACAAAATCCATCTGGAATTGATTCGTCAACCCTTTTACAAGTGATTTTCTCATTCCTTTTTATATAGTTCATACATGAACACAGGAACCTTTTAAAGTCAATTAACGACAGAATCCCTGGGCAAACGAGTGCATGCGGGTAGTTAGTCCCCAAGGATATGAATAGTTAATAAAATGAAGGTAGTAAGTAGCTCACCAAGAATGGCTGTCCATCGTTGCCATAGGCAGCAAGAGGGCCACCGGAGTCCCCGCCGCAAATGCCGACGCCTCCAGCACCACTGGTGCAGATAGTACTGAAGGTCACAAACCCAGCGGTGAAGACATTGCATTGAGCCTGGCTGATCACCTGCAGTGAAACGTGGCTCACCACTGTCGAAGCAGCTTGTTGCTCTGCAATGTAAAATGATAAAAAATGTATAAAGTTAATTTTCGTAAAAATAACCGCCTAAATTATTATATATAAAGAGTTTTAATAATAATCATCATCATTCAGCTGGCCATAGGCTATTAACTAGTTCTGCTATGAAAAATTTGGAATGGATTTTTAACACTCACATACAACCTCAATTTCGGTCATAAAAAAAAGAAAAAAAAAGTGAGGGTGTATGAATGTATAAAGGAAGGTCAAAGAATCAACATCAAACCCATGTGTGAAGTACTGCTCTCTGATCTGTCTGACCAGCTAGAATTAGCGCATGAGTCAATCGATACACTTCACGATAGAGACGTGGCTACATCGTCGCTGAGTTGCAACGTTAGTGGTGTTATCAATATCACTGATGCATTTCGGAGAGTGTGCGGAGGCATTGCACAGTTTAATTCCTCCAAGCCTTTCCGATCATCGAACGACCATCAGATGTACGACAATGCGAAACTGCAGCTACCAGATTGATATCCCACCATGTGTATTTAATCTAAGAGATCAACACTACTAAGTATACTCACGGTCTGTAGTATTTCCAAAGCCAGCAGCGACGGCTGAGTGTCCAATGAACTGGTTCCACAGCTCGGAACCATTGGGGAGTCTGATAGGTCTGACGTTACCTGCAAACATAGAATTGTACATTTGTGAGTACAAATGTAATAAAATATATTCATGTCAACGAGAAAACTTAATATGATAGCTCTGAAGTAAGTATAAACTAAGAAACCAGCAATAAAACTTCTCCGATACCGTCTAAGTCTACATCAATAATAAAACAAGAAGAATTTCTTACCACAAGCATCCTGCCTATCAGAATTATTTTGATAGGCTCATTTTAGCTAGACGACTATGCAGTAGATTGAAATCTAAACGTAGCAAAGCACAAAGCATCATCATTTCAAAAATTCACAAAATTTCAAAAAAATTACTTACAGTTATTGGTATTAGCGTTTCTGGGCAAGTATATCATAGCGATGTCATTGGTAAGTAACTGAGGGAAATACTGGGGGTGCATGATGATCTGACTAGTAGCGATACGTTCACCGCCGCTGTACAAGAAGTTGGAGCCAAGAATAACAAGGAACTGCCACGCCTGCCTCGAACCATCGAACCAGCAGTGAGCAGCCGTCACCAGCCGGTTGGGCGACAGAAGAGAGGCGCCGCATACTGACCGACTGCTTGTGCCCACCATATCAATCAACAACCCAGCCTGCACAATAAAAGTAAATTACACAAAGTTTTCTTTACTTTTATTAACCATAGAAAAAATGAATCAAATTATACTCACAAAGTAAGGGTGTGCGTTAGCGGGAGCTAATACGCCACCAACAATCCTGTTATCATTTGGCGCAAGATCATTCTCCGCTAAAATCTCATTTTCGAGGGCCCTTAGCCTCTCCGCTTCAGGAATTCCAACGCTTTTATGATAGTTAGTCTATATTTCTACCCAGGCAGAAGCAGAAACAATCAACGAAAGACCAAATAATACTAAAGCACGCATTGTTATTGTATGGAGAATTCGAGTGTGTCCAGCTGTTTATATACCTTTTTTCTTTAAATCTAAGTTAATCCTATAAAATTTGCGAACTGATTAGTACTATCGCGTATTCCTCACCATTGTTATAATCTAATCTTAATAAAGCTTAAAGGCATTAGCAGACCAGCGAGGTGGAAGTAGTTTATTGTGGAACACAGCGCCTTCTTCTGTGGGGAAATCATCTTTGATACCTTCCATCTTCAGAGAATTGAGGATTATTTGGGCCTCCTACCGATTAAATCCCCTTCGTTCCTCCTACCATCATCGTACCACATTCCGCACATCCGACATGTTTCGGACTGTAATGAATATTAGCGGATATTCTCCTAGAAGAGCGTGCGTCTAAGAAGAAATGAGAGAAATGCCTCCTCGCAAAAAGACGCGACGAAATCCCAAATATTCTCGCCAACGATTATGCATCAAATCACAGCCAGAAGCGAGCGAAGTCATCCACACAGGAGGCTGCGACGAGTTCACTGCTGGGCCCAAGCCGAGCACTCGTCTACCTAGAGTAATGCTGCGTTCCCTGGGACAGTCCACACAATGATGGCTTTCGGAAAGATCGGTCGTTGTTTCACAATTCATGGTGCCTACTGGCCTTCAGCTGTCGGCGGCATTCCGCCGTAGTGTAAAAATCCGAAAATCTTCGTCCGAAATATCTTGGCAAGTCTGAACATAGGCACTAAAAACTTTCCATGTTCTCTCACTCACACTCGCCTCATGTCACCGTTTGATTCCTAAAAAATGTTACTGCGTAGCCTTCTGCGCGAAGTTCGCACTTTCCAAGATAAATCGGCCGTACTGTACAAGTATTATGTCGCTTGTCTGTTCCTTCCTTTATATTTTAGTTTATTAAATTTGTAATTGAGAAAACCCAGTTAATTAACATTAATGATATTTATAACAACAAACATTTACGACAATAGTACGTTAAATATGACACAAGTGGCCAAAGTTTGTCATTACTCTCCAGGCCGGCTTGCAGCCTAACCCTAAGGCGAGGGCGTATTGGAGCCGAAATGCTCACGTGTTCAAGAAATAAATACAATGTCAAAACATAATATTTAGTAACAAAAATAATTACAACACAACAACAACACAACAACATCACACACACACACACATCACATCACATCACACACAACACAACACAACAACAACAACATAACACATCAACATCACAACACATCCAACAAACAACACAACACAACAACAACAACAACAAACAACAACAACATCTGTGGTCTTCATCATCAGTTCCACTTCACCAAATGGTGCTTTCCGAGAGCAAATGCGTGATAGTTACTATAAAAAATATCCAAATCGCTATAGGTGTGCCTACAAAATTTGAGGGTTTCCCTCGATTTCCATGGGTTTCTCTCATCAGAATCTCAGTTGGTGACAATGACACCACCTTGAGAGCATGTACCCTTCCAAACAAAAAAAAAGAATTTTCAGAATCGGTCTGCAATTGACGGAGAAATCGCGTAACAAACAAAAAAAAAACGGTCAAGAGCGAGTCGGACTCGCGCCTGAAGGGTTCCGTTCCAATTTCTGAAAAAGCGTGCTATTTAGAGACATCGTTTTATTTTTCCTGTAATCTATACATAAACTTCTATCACATAATTAATAATTATATATTACATAATTTTTAGATATGAGCAAAGCATTTGATTTTGTTCCACATAATCGTCTACTTTGCAAAATGGAGAAATACGGCATAAGAGGCAAGGCGCATGACTGGCTTAAAAGTTATCTATCGAGTCGCCAGCAAAGGACAGTAGTATCAAAAATGGACAATAACACAAAAAAAACCTATTGTTCGGAGTTAAAAATAAATAGTTGTGGTGTTCCTCAGGGAAGCGTATTAGGGCCTCCATTATTTATAATATACATAAATGACCTATGCAAGAGCTTAAAACATAATTGTACACTATTTGCCGATGACACTACTCTCACAATAAAATGTTCAAATAGGAATGATCTTGAAACTGATACTAACAATGAAATACTAAAGGCAATGAAATGGCTGGAATCTAATAATTTACGTGTAAATATTGAAAAAACAAAGTTAGTACAATTTCAAACATACAATAATTCTTTGGTAAAACCACCTCAAATAAACTACAATCAATCAATTTTGAAACCCGCACCTTCAACCTTATTCTTGGGAATAGTTATTGACGAAAAATTAAATTGGAAAGAACATGTAAAAAAAGTCTGCACTCGACTCGACAAATTTGTGTTTGCTCTTCGAAAACTGAGACGAATAGCCAGTAAAGAAATAGCCCTCAATGCGTATCATGGCTATGTTGCATCAGTGCTGCGTTACGGCCTCGTGATTTGGGGAAATTCAGTAGACGTGAGCAGAGCATTCATTGCACAAAAAAAATGTGTCAGAGCTGTGTATGGAGCAGAATATTTAGAGCATTGTAAGCCATTATTTAAAGCACTGAAAATTCTTCCACTTCCTTGCCTATATATTTTTGAAATTTGCATGTTTGTAAAAAGGTATTCGCACATGTTTCCATTGTATGAACATATTTCTAAAAGAGTGAAAAGCAGAAGCCCAAATAAATAACTTGCACCTAGCCAGAGACTACATCTGTATAGCAGGAATTCCAATTGCATGGCCATCAAAATCTTTAACAATTTACCCTCACGCATCAGAGTGTTGCCCACAAATAAATTCAGAGGAACAATATTTGCCTGGCTTTTAGACAGCTGTTTCTATTCAGTTAATGAATTTTTAAATTATAAATTTTGACATTACTTACATTTATTAATACTTACTTTGTGTGTGTGTATGTATACTTCTCGACTAGTACTTACTGTTTTTTTTTTTCTTCTTTTTTTTTCTTCTTTTGTTTTTGACATTTTTTTTTTTTCATTCATAAATAATAAATATAATAAAGTTGTGCTTGTAAAACTTGACATTGTATAAAAATTAACAATTTTCATTTGAATGAATTATATTAATGGGGAATATATCTTCTTCTTAGCGTTTCGATGACAAACTAACTAGGTACTATGATTATTTTGTTGCGGCCTAGAACTTGGCCACTTTGACTATGTAAGTTATTTTTAATATTTCTACACCGGCAACGGTAGTGTATGTGAAACTGTTTAATATTAAGATCTTAATGTACCATATACTCAGAAATAAATAAATCTATCTATCTATCTATAAATAATTTCAGATTTTACTCTACGCAAACTTCGGAGGCAGGGGGGGGACGGTATTTTTTTACATTTTTCATCAAAAGTCGAAAACTATGCGGCCTAAAAAACGAAAAAACATGTTTGAGAATGTGCAAACAGCGTTCTTTCGTATAATACCCCACATGCCCTCTTAGCCCAACTTTGAATTTTTAAGACACTCTTTCAGTCCCTGTAGCAAAAAAAAAAAGAAATATTTCTTTCTTATTTGCAAAATAGTTGGGCAAACGTCATCTAAAACTGTTCCAAATTTCAAGTTGATAGCATTTTAGTAGTTCTTGAGATATCCAGCTGTGACAGACAGACAGACTGAGTCGCACCACAAGGGTTCCTTTTTACCATTTTGGTACCAAACCCTAAAAAACACAGTCGAATTGAGACCTCCTCCTTTTTTGAAGTCGGTTAAAAATAAAGATCCATCATAATGAGATATTTGTAGTAGGTACACGACGTGGAGCGGCGCGGCGCAGCGCGGCGGTAGGAGCAAGGATAATATCACAGAAAAGATAATATCTGTTATTCTGTTCTGTGGATAATACTCATAACCTCGGGTGTCGGTAATCTACTGTTGCGGTGAATATCAACATTTTCTGGAATAAAGAAAACTCCATTTAAAACATTTATAAGGAAAAATATTACTCACAACGATATGATTAGCGTTTTTAGGCATTGGTTCTTAGTCAGTGTGATAGAAAACAATAAAAACATAGTTATCGCAATACTGACATATTTTGTTAATCATCCTAGCAGTTTACAATACAGGTGACAAACCTGAAAGCTATAGAAATAATAGGATGTGAGAAGGTGATGGGTAATCCTTACTAACAAAAATCATACTGTGCAATATCTTAGCAAACCGTGCAGGGAAAAGCAAACCAGACGTCTAAAAATAAATAAACCATTCTGTGATTGTTATGTTGGGACGCACGCCTACAGATCAAGCTATAAATTTCCAGTATAAGCTGACCTCGCATTGTATAGTATTTCCTTACAATGAGAGGTCAGTGTAAACTGGAAATGTATAGCTTGATGTGTGTACGTGTGTACTAAGTAAGACCAATGGCCTTAAGTAGATATGTCATGATAGGGAGTTTGGGAGTGGATGATTCACACAATGCACGTGCTTTATTTTTAATGATACCTAGATTACTTTTGTAAAACATGTTTTATCATGTTTGAATTAGGTATCAATATTGATCAACAATATCGATACTGAAGACAGTTCAAAGCGTTAAGTTATCATTGGCCATCTGTATCATGTCCATGGCTATTATGTACTCCTAACGGAGATCATGTCCACCGGCATGAGACGAAAGAAAACAATTTTTCAAATGACAATATTGAAGCTGACATTAGCATAATCATCCTATAACGTTTCCACTGCTGGGACACAGGCCTCCTCTCAGTGAGAGGGAGTGGGCTGTAATGCACTAAGCGGACCGTGCGGGTTGGTAGATGTCACATGTCTTCGAATTTATTATTCTAGGACATGCCGATTTCCGCACGATGTTTTCCATCACCGTTTTGAGAGCAGTGGTGATGAAACAATTTACAGAAAGTGAAGCGCCTGTCGGGGTCCAAACAACCGAACCTACAACTCGTAAGTCGCGGCCGTTACCACTGGCCCACCACTGTCAGCGGGAAGCTGACATATTGAAGCTGCCTAGGACCTAGTGGGCTAGCTTATAGGTATATGAAGACCCAAGGTGGACAACGAGCATGAAAGTTGCGGGAATTGTAGAGCGATCGTTGGGGCTATGCCTATATCCAGCAGAGGACATCTTACAGCTGAATGATGATTGTGACGAAAAGTTCGTAAATGTCATTTATGCTTATACTAGCTTTTGCCCGCAGCTTCGCCCGCGTAGATGTTGTAAAATATCCTCTGGAACGTACTACCGGGATTAAAATGTACCCTATATGTTAATCTAGGTAAACGATGTCTTCTCGCACTGCTTATATAGTATCCGAGGAGCGGCGCGCGGGTTGATAGGTATACCTACTTATGATTGCTGCAGGATAAGAAATCCTAAAACCTAACAATAGTAACGGAATTTATAGCGGAACGGAAAATTACCAACTTTCATGCCTTTGAAGGCAACTTTAAAGCGAAAATATAAATCTTCTTTATTTCCTATCCCGTGAGAATTTGGAAAAAAATAGTTTCCTAAATAATTAGGTACAGGTACGGAACTTACATTTTTAACCCCCTAGGGCAGGGGATGATTTTCCAAAAACGCTGAAACACGTAGTTTTTATTTTTTAACCAGAATGCTAAGTACCAATTTTCATGGTTTATACTACAAAAATGACGATTTTCCATACAAAGTTTCATCCTCTATTTCCCCTTAGGGGTTGAATATCGAAAAATGCTACCTTATTTTATCATGAGTATTTAGTACCAAATGCTATTTTTCATTATTTTATTATCTTGGGCATTAACATTGGGTTCACAGTTTATTTTATTTATTTTATTTTATTTGGGAAAACAAACAATCGTACATTGTACAGTTTGTGCATTAGATAAGATAAAATCTACCAGAAACATTATCCATTTGTAAATAATTTATTTAGGTACCTATTTAATTGACCAACTTATACTTACTAACAGTAAAATTCTACACATATACCTAAGTTATGAACTAGGTATCTGCAAATAATAATATGTTAATATGTATCTAGGTATGATTAAGATAGCATGAGTGAGTACATAACTAAAAAAATTCAAAGATACATCTACCAACAAGATTGAGAAGATTATGTCTGGACTTTATAAAGGACTGTGACGTCCGAGTTTGTTTCGGCCTTTCTTATCAGAATCGAAAATGAAATCGAACTTGTCGCGAAACATATTTTATAGTAGTGTAGGTATACTTACGTCAGTTTTTTATATTTATATGGTGCGGACCCTCAACGACTAGTCTCGTGCTGATCCCAGTTGAAACTTATATATATACCTTATATGAATTTAGGCGGCCGAGCCAGGCATCGCCCGATACTCGAATGGGAGTTATGGTCGCAGTTTCTTTGAAGGCAAGTTCCGAAATGAAATTATCAGGAAAAGAACTGCAGTAGACTACATAGCTTGCATAGTTAGCAAACTGAAGTGGCAGCGGGCTGGTAAGCTGTGTTTGTGGGCGATAGAGCAAACAAGCCCTGCCGGTCGATTCTGTAAAAATCTCACCGTGAAAACTTAGGTGAAGTGAGTTTGTTTTTGCTAGGAATTGACACTATTGACCGCTCACTCCACGCTCACTTCACCTAAGTATTCACGGTGAGATGGTTATACAGAATCGCACTGGTGGAGTAGAGACCGCGTATCGGCAAGTGTAGCGTGGGACAACCCCAGCTAGATGGAACGACGACCTTAAAAAGGTGGCCAAGGCAGACTGTATGTGGAATTGCGGAAGGCGGAGGACAAGGTGTTGTGGCGCGGCTTGAGAGAGGCCTATGTCTGGACTGCGTTGATTGGTTGATCCCTCATAATTACATATAAAACCTGGACATAGGAATTACATCATGGTATATTGGTATCTTGGATATGATTGCAGCACAATCTTTTAATCCCTTTTCACAAACATAGATTAACACCTGTAATCAATGTCTTGCGACTTCTTTGTTAATCATAATTACTCTTACAGGAGTTGATAATAAAAACGTGGCTCGTGGATAAATAAACAGCTACGAGTATATTATATGCAGGGCCGTCTTGTAATCTGTTGGAAGCGCTGGGCATTTTACGATATGGAGAATGCAGGATGCAAGAGCGAGCTCGAAATTTATAGCAAACCGCCTCGGGTAGGCTATGATTTTGACCGTTCAGTGGTTCATACAGAAATACCTATTAGTTACTTTGTCGATTTAGGCACATAATATATAATAGTAAAAGTACAGAAGATAAACTCCGCAAAATCATTTAAATAAATAGCGACTCTTACATACAGTTATAGTCACCTATAAGTTGCCTCTCTTTGGAGTAACTCTTATACCTTCTGACTCGTTAGGGTTGTGTTCTTTCACGAAGCGGCGCGTGAGTGAGTATTGAACTAAAGTGCGTGCCGGCCGGCACACTGAATTAGCCCGACAAGTCGAGCCCGCCGCGTACTTGTAGCTTCACACCTAAAATGCGGAGTGCGCCTGGCCTGATTTAGGTAGAAGTTCGGGAAGTAAGAAAACGTAGGAGCGAACGAATCGAGCTCGAAAATTTTAGCACCCCGTCTGGGATTTACTTAGCTGTTGTTTTGACAGCCTCTAGTAGTCGTAGTAGTCCTCTCTACGACGCTGGCAGAAACTAGGGGGCCCCATGGATCGCAGGGCCCTGGGCACTTGACCAGAGTGGCAAATGGCAAAGACGGCCATGCGTTTAGTTCGTAGGTATATTACGAGGTATGCTGGTCGGGGGCTTAGTCAGTCGTAGGCAGGGACCATTTTGGTTACCCATTGAAAAGGTTTTCGACAGGGTTTTTCTAAGCAGTTATTCAAAAACCCATACGATGCAGGTAACCCTTTTGAATGGCTTTGAAGGACCAGTTTGATTATCCATTGAAAGGTAAAAATAGCTTTCGATAAGGTTTTTCTAAGCAGTTAAACAAAAACCTATACGATGTGAGTAACCCTTTAAGGGTTAAGCTTCAACTCTCTTTAAAACGATAACAGCCTAACATTCCGACTCGGAGCAATGTAATATGATTTCTCGATGATGGGCATACGTTGCAAATTGCTAATATGGTTACCCGTACAAAACCCTTACCTATGTTACTTATTTAGGTTACATATTTTAATGAAGGGGTAACCCTTTCAGTGGGTTTCAAGTATAGAACCCATTTAATGGGTTATCCATATTGAAGGGATAACCCTTTTACTGAATTTCAAGGCTTAAACCCATTCAAGGAGTTACACATGATAAAGGTAACCTCAAAAACGGCTTACCCCTTCGAAAGACTTAACTCTTAGCCGGAGTTGTACCTACGGACCCTGGTCGTAGGTATGGGTTACCATTTTTAAATCATCAAGAGCCATCTCTTTAGAAACGTCGAACCAATCCAAGTACCTACCTACTATCTATTGCTTGCTACTTCTTTGTTTGTTCTTTACCTTTTTGGACCTGTACGCGTAGCATGACGACGTTTTGTTGACGGAAGAACAGCCAAGAACTATGTCCCTATAAGTATTTTAATATGTTGAAGTATTTATATCATCATAACATTGGGTGCTTACAAAAAAGAAACAGGTTTCCGGTACGGGGCTGGTTGGTATCGATCGGTGCAGGTATTAAGTTCTGTGTTATCTTATGCGCTCCTTATAAAGAACTGGTTTAAACTTGTCGCACAGATTTGTCTGTATCGGAAACCTAGCTTCTTTATGTTTGCACCCCTTGCACCCATTGCCATTGCCATGTAGAATGACAAATATTTCTACTAACTGCCAGTTTGTCTATTCTTCCGTCGACCAAACTCGTTTCTATGGCGGTCATGCTAAGCAAGCATGCTGGATCGACTAGAACACCTGTGCTTTTTATGGCGTAGGAGCAGTCTTAATTTTGTCTTTTTCTCATAGTATTAAGTTTTAATGTTTTGGTGGGTACCTACTATCTTTTTTATTTATCAAAGGGATTAATTTATACGTAATACAAATCTGGGGAAATACGGCTTAAGTGATTTAGGTAATACGGTATAATACGGCTTAACGAGATTTGAAAAATCAAATAAAAAAAAAACAAAAGCTGATAAGTAGGATTAATTTATTTATAAAATATTTTTTTTTAAATAATTTCCACGCCAGTGACTTCGCTGATCCAGTCGAGGTATCGTTGCACCCTGGTAAATACCGAGGGTTGGTCGTCATTGCAGCCATCTGCACTGACGAATGATGCCACTCCCACCTAAGTAATACAAACAACCCTCCGTTAAAATACTACCCTTTGGTGACTTTCAGTACCTAGTTCATTGGCTCTACTTCAGATTAACTGTAAGACTGTAAGAGTGTTCTTGAATGTACAGGGTCAAATTAAATTAGCTAGTGAAACTCCACAAACATAATGGGTATCGATATAAAAACAAGACAAAAAGAAAAAGATATTTTCTTGGGGTCAACGACCGCTGGATGTTACTTGAAGTATGAGTTGAGAAAATCTTTTTTTTTTTGTTATATCGTGTTTAGATAACGATACCGATCACGTCTGTGCAATTTACACAGAGAAAACTGATAAGTATTTCAAGTGACTACACTACCTGAAAAAAAACTCACCAAATTAATTTATTTTGTTCAAGATCAAAAAACAAAAAATAATTAGGTGAGTTTAGATAATCCATACCCATCATGTCTGCGGAGTTTCGCTACCTAATTTAATTTGACCCAGTATATGAAGTTTGCTATATGCACTGATATAGCTGCATCCGATTAGACAGACTGGAAGCCGACCCCAAAATAGTTGGGAAAAGGCTAGGCAGATGATGATGATGATAACAAGGTTTGCTATGGGACCAACTGAATAGCGGGAGAAAGGGACTATTAATTCGATTAATTCTAAAATTTTCGCTAGGTAAGATGTTGCGTTTGTTTTTAAACGAATCAGCAGACATATATTATTTATTTTAAGTATTTTTTCAAGTATTTTTTCTGTTTATGCTCTCTTCTATCTGTGAAAACTTTTAATTGGCCTTATTTTTATTATTCTCAATCTTACAAAATGTTTAGCTGTAAGTTTTCCAAAAACTGTAAAATAAAATAAAATAAATAAATATTTTTCTGTATTTTAGAGTTGGTCCCGAAGTGAAAGGTAATCCAAAAGATCTGAAAGATTGCCCAAAAAACAACCTGTACCCCATTTGTTTCATTATGGTAACAACAGGAAAGAGATACCGATTCGTTAAAGTTTATTGAAACTATAATTTAATCACTATCGTAATCACTGTGTCATCAACATTACTTAGTAAAAATTAAGTAGGTATTGTTTGCCCACCACGCACCGCATTAAGGCGAGTAGTGCTGCCAACTAGCGCCACTATTGAGAAAATAACCAACCAAGTGCGTGTCGGACCACGCATAATGAAGGGTTTCGTAGTTGAAAAGAATTTATCCCAAAAACAAAGTTGTAAACTCAAAAAAGAATTTTTTTCTGTGATAAAATTACAAATTAACAATTTTCGGACTTTTTTCTGCCATATTTCATGATTCTAGATCAACGGGATCCCTATAGGTTTCGATTTACTTGCGAGTATCAAAATATGTCGCATAAATGGCCGTATTTTTTTATTGCGTTGAATTAGTAGCTTGATTTTTTTAGAACTGCAAGGGAACATATAGACATGTCATGTCATGTATTTGATGTTAATTTCAACTTGATACCTCCACGCGTTCCTGAGAAAAAGGGTCTTGACAGACTGACAGACAGACGGACAAGGAAGTGATCCTATAAGGGTTCCGTTTTTCCGTTTGAGGTACGGAACCCTAAAAAATAATAATATGAGCTAATCTAAAAATGTGAGCATAAGAAATTTAAAAATGTTCTATATCTCCAGACTTATTATTTTTTTGTCAATGGTGGCGCTAGTTGGCAGAACTACTCGCCTTAATATCTGTAGCGGAAAGAACATCCTAAATAGGATTTTACAAGCAGGCAGGCCTAGTGACGAATGAATTTTGAATGAGTTTTCAAGCTTACAGAGACAAAGGTGTTCATAGTTATTTTACCTCTGACAACTGACAGCAGCAACTTTATTGCAACGGGAATAAAGATCACTACATTACAGACGAATGTTCCCGGTGAATGTAAATACAAATTGTAAGTATCTTTACAGGTTGCGCACTGTAATGCTCGGTTGGTTCGCCTCACTCACTGATGTAATGCTCGAACTGATACGAGTACCGTACACGCGAATGCTCCCAGTGAGGGAGTGCCTTTACAATAATTAGCAGTTACAAAATTACTTGCCAAAATATCCTCTTCGGTTGCGTTGTAAAATATCGTCAAAGGACCACCGTTATCACCCTGAAAAAGATAAATTCATTTGTTTATCTACTTAGTGACGTCACAGACACAAGTACCAGCTCATGTTTGTGATGTCACTGAGTAGACATACCTACTTTGATAGCTATAAGACGATATAAATGATAATAGTTATATTTATCTATTACATTTTCAATACCACAAATTCGTATTTGCCGATAGATCCGAAACCACTGATCGTCTGGACTTTTAAACAGACTTTGACCCCTGAGTTTGTTTCGACATTTCTTCTCGAGGGAATTCAGATAGGACATATCAGACTTTTACTGACTAAAACCCACCCGTGTTCCTTCAGTTGCCCGTGCCAGGGCCACGGTATCTCTTTAGAACTACCCGCGACCCCGGCGGCAGGACATATCACCTGCATCAAGCTTATTAGATTTTTTTAAAATATGTCATGTAAAAGTGATTCTGATATCTAATAAGATATCAGAAAAAAAAATGAGAATGAAAAAAAAAATGAAAAATGAGAAAAAGAAAAAAAAATTAAAAGATGAGAGAGAGAGAGAGAGAGAGAGAGAGATGAGAGAGAGATGAGAGAGAGAGAGAGAGATGAGAGAGAAAGATTGAGATTGTTTATTCAGTACGAGTAATAACTCGTACTGAATAAACAATCTCATTTCATTTCAACCTTCTTAAGGCCATTAAGAATCGAACTCACGACATTTAGGTAGGTACAGTCAGCAACAAATAATAAATAAATAATAGACAAGACGGCTAGACGGCTTTTGTAGATCCAATGCTGGTGTGCGCTCACCACTGTACCGCTTAGTCGACACATACAATACGCATTTTGGTGCAATAGACATATTATTCCTAAGCAGATATAAATTTAAAACTGATATTGTTAAGATTCAAATTCAAATTCAAATTCAAAATAATTTATTTTCTCTTCACAAACAAATGAAATGATGAATAAATTAAAACATGCTTAAAAATTATATGACAAAGTTTGTGAGAGACTGGTGTCTGCACTAGGAATACCTGTATAGCAGATCACCAGGGTCCCACCACACGGAATGTTAACATAATTTTATATCGTAAGTGTGAACGAGTTGAGCACAATAATATAAATCATATACTTATAGATACTTAAAAGATAAAAACCAAATCAAAGTAAAATACAAAAAACAAAACAATAACGCGAAAAAGTTTGTGAAATTATTATTTGTGGGAATTAAAGAATCTCAAGGATCGGCTGTAGGCTCCATAGGCAATCATTATTAATAGGCTAGGGACCTGTATTGTATATCACGCATGAATTTATTTGTTTGTTACATCTTTTAGAACTACTTTTTCATTAAGGTAGCCCTGCTACAGTTAGCGTTTGCTAATAGCTTGTTTTTATTAATGTAGTAATCTGTGGAAAATGTTGTGGGTGGTTGTGTTGTGGGTTGTTGTGTGTGTGGTGTTGTGTGTTGTGGTTGGTTGTTGTGTTGTTGTGTTGTGTTGTTGTTGATATATTTGTAAAGTTTTAATTTTAAGACAACACTGTTTATGTTTAGTATACTACTGTTTGTTTTCCCAAATAAAATAATTAAATAAGTTTATTGTACAAGGAGATACACATTAACAAACAAAAGTCGATTAACACTTGCAGTTTTTTAATCTTAATTATTAAGCAAAATATTTAATTCAAATCCAAACAGAAGTACTTAAAATTTTAAGAACACAACAGTAAAACAAAAAACAGTTAAACGAAAAAAAGCAGTTTATCAAATCATTTTGTGTTAATTTAGATAATGTCAAAAAGTAGCAGTGTTAACCGACTTCTGTTGCTGACCGTACTAGCCCAGTTTCCAATCGCTCAGCCACTCGGCCATCCCTTGCCGTTAAGTTACCATTGTGCAACCATTGAATCCTAATACATAACTATGTACCTACAATCGATATGGCATTGATTATATGACACCATATGGTACTTATTGTGGTATTTATCTAGCTTTTGTTTGTTGTCGTTCTCTTTTTTTTCAGTCAGCAACGTGCAAGCAAGTCTCGAGTAATTTTGTGTCAACTTTGATATTGAAAGTCGCAGTGTCGGGTACCGTACATTTTCTCAATAAATGTACCGAAGTAAAAATTTTCACTCCGGTACATTTATTGAGAAACTGTACCTATCTAAAATTATATTTATAGTTCAGAATCGTACCATGCACATCTATCAACAATTTGGCCAAAAAACATTTTAAGAATGCAAAGCATTTTATATAATAGACATACTTTAGTGTAAAAAAGTAATGATTTGACTACCCATTTATAACAGCGTCCTTAAGAGGGCTATCGTATTTTGTCACCTCTCCCGCTCACACGGGAACAAATTTGGGAAATGTGTTTTAATAATTTGGTACCTATTAAATTATTTACTAGTCCTTTGATTAAGTACATTTTTCCGTGGATGGGTGACCATCTTTACATACCGAGACTCCTCCGTGCCTCGGAAAGCACGTTAAGCCGTTGGTCCCGGCTGTCATTTGTATATCTTTGACAGTCGTTACGGGTCGTCAGAAGCCCGAAAGTCTGACAACCAGTCTTACCAAGGGGTATCGTATTACCCAGTTACTGGGTTGTGGATGTCAGATAGGCAGTCGCTCCATGTAAAATACTGGTATTCAGCTGCATCCGGTTAGACTGGAAGCCGACCCCAACATAGTTGGGAAAAGGCTAGGCATATTGATTGATTAATCAATCAATCTGCCTAGCCTTTTCCCAACTATGAAAAATGCACTTAAGTGCATCTTTTCATTTAACAATCTTAAAAAATTGGTCCCGTATGAGCGAGAGAGGTGACAAAATGTGACAGCTGTCTTAAGAAGGGTGTACCTTGCAAGTGCCAGAATCTTGATGAAAGGTACACATGGTGTTCTGAGGGAGCTGGTTGAAGTAGTATACGTTGCACACTGGGTCCGTTATCACCGTCATCAGCTTCTGACGAAGTGTGGGTGATATGAACGTCACTCCTGTAAAATAGCAGATGAATTTTGATGGTTCGAAATTATTCGTCAGTTATTAAAAAATAAATTAGCCGTTCCATAGGAAAATTTAGACCGTAGATTTTTTTTTAATACTAATAACCGACGAAAAGTTTCTACGCAGGGGGTCCAGTATCATGTACTGAACCCATGGTAGCAGGTTGTACGTCGATGTCCCTGCTGCCCTGTGCCTAAGCCCAATTTCGTAGTGGTGTTTCAATTGTTATTTATTATTACTCGACGCGCGCCAATTAGCAGACACAATAGAAATTTTATTGTTATCCGCACACATGGTGTGCAATCGACATTTTAAGAGTTGCATGGCGTTTAAACAGGCTTATAGGTAGTGTTTGTTTTGATAATTATGTTAACTTTATTACCAACTAATAAAGCCATTAAGTATAGTATTATGATTACAAACCTTCAGCTGCAATGCCCCACCCGGATACGGTACCGCCTAACCCCGCGAAGTTGAATGACGATATGTTCCGGTACGGGAGGTGGATCGTATTGATCATGTCTGGAAAAAGTCACGTAAATAATAGGTAAGTATCCATTTCTGATATTTATAGGTAGTTTTAGAGAAGGAAGGAAAAAAGTGTAATGATTAACGACTCTGTCTTCAGTTCGGTAATCGTTACCTACACTTTTTTGATAACCACTAAACCGTAGACTAATACCTATTAAATGGCGAACAGTACCTAGGTACATTCTTCAAGATATCTACAAGGACTGACAGCCAGGCCCCATAATGAACTTGAATGCCAGTCAGGTATAGGTATTAGATACGCTGCTATACTTTTTATACCTAGGAATACCCCTGGATCCTGGCCTGGCCCCCAAGTGATCCTGTATTTCGAAACAAAACTAGGTTAAAATATCATAGGTGTTTACCAACATGACAATGAGAACTAGAGAAGTCTCGATTTGTAAACACCAGGATAATGGTACAGAAAAACAAACATTTTTAGGGTTCCGTGCCAAAATGGTAAAAAGGAACCCATAAGGGTTCCTTACACAGAGGGAGGAAGGGAGGGTTCTTCCTTCAGACAGACTCAGTCTGTTTGTCCGTCTGTCACAGCTGGATATCTCAATAACTACTAATGCTATCAACTTGAAATTTGGAACAGTTTTAGATGAAGTTTGCCCAACTATTTTGCAAATAAGAAAGATTTTTTTTTTTCAACAGGGGCTGAATGTGGGTTTTTTATAATTCGAAGTGGGGCTACATGGCATGTGGGGTATCATTATGAAAGAGCACTATTTGCACATTCTCATACATTTTTTTTAGGCCGCATTGTTTTCGACTTATGATGAAAAGTGTAAAAAAATACCGTTCCCCTTATCTCCGAAGTTTGCATAGAGAAAAATCTGAAATTATTCTACCTATGTGATAGAAGTTTGTGTAAAGATTACAGGAAAAATAAAATAATGTCTCTTTCAGGAATCATCGACAAAAATTACATACTTATGTGATAGTGCGGAACCCTCGGTGCACGAGTCCGACTCGCTCTTGACCGGTTTTTTTATCATCTGCCTAGTCCTTTCCCAACTGTTGGGGTCGGCTTCCAGTCTAACTTGATGCAGCTGAATACCAGTAGGTATATTACAATATGGAGTAATTACCAATCTGACGTCCTCAACCCAGTTATTGGGTAATAA
This sequence comes from Cosmia pyralina, assembly GCA_946251885.1. Lineage (NCBI taxonomy): Eukaryota > Metazoa > Arthropoda > Insecta > Lepidoptera > Noctuidae > Cosmia > Cosmia pyralina. The sequence goes on from OX276355.1 coordinate 17,716,992, forward strand.
CGAATAATACGAAACCCCTTGTCAGACTTTCGGGCTTCTGACGACCCGTAACAACTGTCAAAAATCTACCAATGACAGCCAGGACCCGGAGGACACGGAGGGGCCTCGATATGTAAAGATGATCACTCATCCACGGACCGGCCTCGCCAAGCATAGCTTAACCTGATCGACCGACCTGTGCGGCTGTCATTGACATTTTTTACAAGTGAAATCTTACAAACCTACCTGTAAGTTGTATAACATTGGCGAGCTTGACCAGTGCGATGTCACTACTGAAGGTGTCGGGATCGTACTCAGGATGGATGACCAGCTCAGCCACGTTCACCACTCGGCGGCCGTTCTCGTAGCGGTCGTACAGTGAATGAGCGCCGAGAATGGCCTGGAAACAGCAGTAGTTCCAAATAAATCGGTAGGTACCTATGTAGACTACAGGGTGTAAGTGTAAACAGTGGCAATATTTTAAGGGGTCATTGTACTCATCATTATGAACAACTTTTACTATGGGACCAAACCTGAAATCGCGAAAAAAAAATCTGCAGTTCAGTAAAAGAAAGAAAGAAAGAAAGAAAAATATTTTATTTGGGACACGCACAGGAAATACAGTTAAAAAAGAGCATATAAAAGTAACAAAATAAACATTAAAAAGCAAAAAAACAAAAAAAAGAAATCAGTTTAAAATAAAAGAGACCTGTGCGAGGCCAAAAAGGCTCCCATCTCAGCATAAAGCTGCGATATTTAAAAAATAAATACCGCAACGCTGGTATTCTGATAGGGCCTGTGTGATGCCACGGACATACCCACGGATATCAATTAAAAATAGCAAGGGGAATAAAATCAAATAAAATAAAATACAAATACTAGAATACTTGAAAAGAAAAAAACAAAAACCGTCAATAAGGTGTAAAGATCGACTCACGCTTGACGCCCGACGGTCCAACCTCACTTGTCTATGCTATAGACTATTGTCTATATTTATGACAAGCGATGAGACCATGCATGAGACGCGGGCGCAGGCGACTGGCTGTCAATGTGCATTAATGTAAAAAAACATTACAGTACATTTATGTTCGCATAATTCTTCAAAATGTAGGGAACAGCTGATTTTTTTTTCGAAATTCCAGGTTTGGTCCCATAGTAAAAGTTGTTCATAATGATGTACTCGTCATTATCCCAACCTCCCTCCCTCCACCCCCCCCCCCCTCCCTCCCTTCCCTCCCCCTGGGACCTGGGGGGTCCTCCCTTGACCCTTTAAAAGATTGCCACTGTTTACACTTACACCCTGTATAACACAGAATAAAAAAGCTACAGTAGTTTATCTGGGCAGTGACCTTGAATTAATTACCTACGTCCGCTGGTAGGTAAATACGTGTCCGTCCGTGCGTAACTGCCGCGCGCTCGTTGCGTAGTAGGTACTGGTACTGACTGAGATTTCGAAGCGCATCGTTTCGGCCGTTTTCGATGGAGTTAAACTACTGTATCATTATTATACTATGACTTTAGCCGCTTGCCCGACCTAATCACTAACACGAACCTAGCTTATCAGTATAGTCATGCCCTTGTGTCTATTTATTCGGCATTGGTGCAGTTTCATCTTTTTTGCGTACAAAAATATAAGTTCAAATTTAAAAATAAAACACCTGACACAAATTTACTGTCATCTCTTTTTGCTACTCCATCATCAGACCCTGATTAGCATCTATCTATAACCTATTCATTGAGACCATTCCAATGAGCCCAAACGCGATACCTGTGCTGTAAGTTGGTGAGGGAGTTGGGTATCCTACAAATTGAAAATTCCAGGTAATGCTGCAGCATCAGTTCAAGGTTACTAAGTTATTCTAATATCATTGAAGTAACAGAATACCAAATTTCAAAAACGGCTGAATAGATTTTCTTGAATCATAACTAAGAATACTCTCGATCAAATCACCTTTCAAACAAAACAAAAAAATCTAAATCGGTTCAGTAATTTGGGAGGTACGTATTTTGGGACGATACACACGTAAAACTTACAACAGCCTGTTTCAGTCGCGGACTCGGGGGTTAAAAGCTATCAGATTATAATAATATTTTCGGTCATCTCAGTATAAAGTTATCACCCTCACTCTAGCCTTTCTTTCCTTTTGAGTAGTCTACAGCGTAGGACATACGTGTCTGCAATCACCAGCCAGCACGATTCACGGCCACACTCATCCAACAGCTACCCTTCGAAAATCGGTGCTTCACCTTGACCGAGAGCCTCAATTCTTAAAACAATTCTTGAGCGAATTATCTATGTAAAATTTAGCCCAACGGTCATCAATTCTGCGGCTAATATGGCCGGCCCACTGCCACTTTAGCTTTCATGATAATCTGTAGGCTCTGTTGACCACTCTGGATCTCCTTCAGATCACCTATTTCCAGATTAGATCCCTCAAAGGGATTATTTTCTATTCTATACATAATTTTGTTGCTACATTCATTACCTGCACATGGTTGACCTCTTCTCCGTTGTGAAAGAGGCAGTGAGCTGCAGTGATTACCCACTCCTGGCTTAGGAGAGATCCGCCGCAGAAACCCAGCTCTCCAGTCGTGCCCACACGAGAATATAGGGCCACCTGAATGTTAAGTTTTAATAAAGAAGTATTTTTGGCTCAGGAATTTCAGAGAATTTTCTAGTACGGTAACACTGCTATATGAAGCCACTAGTGGGGCTTGCTGACCTGTAACACCGATTTTTCCTAAACTTACATAAGGCACCAGCTCTCACAATGTGAATTTATACAGGGTGTTAGGTTAAACGAGGAACAAACTTTAACGGAGTGTAGTACTCATGAAAACAACATTTATCATGGCTAACCCTGAAATATGAAAAAAAATCTGCTCAATCGTACATTTTGATCGCGTAGGTCTCTTTGTAGAGAACAGCCGATTTTCTTTTTCATATTTCAGGGTTAGTTCCATGATAAAAGTTATTCATTTTCATGAGTACTACACTCGTCCCTCGATTAACCTAACACCTTGTATAGTTCAAAACTGTTAAGTGCTACAAAACCATTGTGAGAAAAAATAGAAGCGTTTTACCTACCAATAAAACGCATATTAATTTACTTACCTTATTCGAAGCTTATTTAATTTGAGATAGGCACTACGTTTCCCGCCATCTATATCCGTCTCTTTCTTTCCGGTATCCTTCTCTTTCTAACCCCACCACCTGGCAGAGTGGAGGCGCACTGAGTGAGCCGCCATCTGTAAGCTTCATTGAGTCGAAAATCACCAGGCAGACTTTAAAAACATAAGCTTCGAATAAGGTAAGTAAATTAATATGCGTTTTATTGATAGGTAAAACGCTTCTATTAATTTGACTTGACCGTTATTCGAAGCTTATTTAATTTGAGACCTGTTTGTTATCGCCTGGTGGTGGTAATACAGACGCCAATGTGAATGACTTTTTTAGTAAAATAACATATTACCAACGAAGATATTACTGGTTATATTGACCATTTGAATGAAACAAATGCATCTTGATTTTTCCTTTTTATTAAGAAAAATGAAAAACTAATTGTTTCAACTTGATTAATCACAATGTTAGAATCAAAATTATATCGGCAACATCAATCAACAGGATTTTTCAACTTGATCACAATGTTAGAATCAACATTATAACGGCAACATCAATCAACAGGATTAAATAACATAGTTATAGAGGTACCTGAAGATGAGGGTAGAACTGTCCGCTTATAGTATTTACAAAAAGTATTTTGAGACTTCCAATTTCCTCTCGCCAGAATATCCTCTAGTGGGAAATTGTCTAGCCAGTTTTTTGAGGCAACAGCAGAGCGGAAACTCCCAGGCGTTGCAGTTATACACGCATCTTTAAGTAGTGTTTTAATCCACCCTGATATGATTGTCTTTGAAGCGGCTTTTGCTTCACCTCTTGTAGAAATAAACAGATTATGAATCTTAGCCGAATCTCTGCGAATTTTTAACAATTCAATTGTTCTATTAATCCAATAAACTGGATCCAAATTATTGCTATCTAGATTAGTAAACAATTTCCAACCCGATTGCCTGTGATCCGAAGAATCAGTCTTTGAACCAAAAACAGGCCACAAGGTGATAGAGTTATTACTTTGAATACAATGCTCAGAATCAGTTCTTAATAAAGTCAAATCGTGAATTCTTCGACCTGAGCATAAGAGTAATAATGTTGCAGTGTGTCTTTGCACTTGGAAAATATTGTCGTGTGTAAAATTATAACTATTTAGGTATGCAGCTAGGCTATCTATGTTCCAAATAGGTGGTTTAGATTTAACAGGTTTTTCTAACGCTATGGATTTTAAAACCTGTTTCACTAAAATATGAGAACTAATTTGGCCAGCAATGTCTGGATTGCAAAGAGTAGAAATTACAGATTTATGCAACAGAATCGTATTATATGATAAATTATTAATCAGATGAAGGTCCGACAGGAATTTGGCTACTTCTCTACCATTAGGATTATGAGGATTAATTTGGTGTTGCTCACACCAGTTTAGCCATTTTTTCCAAGCAACATCATAAGTCTTTAGCGTGGAAGGCCGCCAAGACTTCCTCAATAGTTTTATTTGGCTATCATTCCAATCTTTTAGGGTCTCGGCCCACCCCCACATTTCCATACCTCGAGAATCATGTTCTGTGTTCTCGGAGGTGGGAGTCCTGTCGACACGTCTATTAAGACTTGATCGAGATTCCGAAGTGTGAATGGGGCTGCCAACGCTCGGGCCTTCAGATCTGCCCGCCAATATACCCGATCCCAATGCGGGACTACTAGCAAGTATATCCCGTGAGCACTGTTCAAATGGGATAGCACTTTGGGAATCAAATACGGTGGCGGGAAAATCCACGCCAGTTGAAAATTCCATTGACGGGAGAACGCGTCGTGAAACAATGCTTGATGATCGTTCAGATCCAGGGAGGCATAATTCACTACGACATGTGCTCGACTGGAGGCAAAGAGGTCTATCTGGGGGATGCCCCATTTGGCAAACACTGTCTCTGTGGCTCTGGCCAAGAGATGCCACTCCGGATTGACTCGAAGTCTCGACAAATGGTCCGCATGACCGTTGTACATCCCGGGAATATGAAAAATATTCACGTGAATTTGGTATTCTCCCAGAATTTGAAAAACTTGGTATGTTAGATCCATCAGTGGTGTGGATCTCGTGCCCCCTTCGTGTCGGAGATATGCAATAACAGTTTTGTTGTCGCATTGAATTAGTACTGTACTCCGGCGCAGGAGCTGACAATGATCTTGTAAAACCTTTAGGATGGCGAGCATTTCTTTCTGGTTGCAGTGTAACTGTTTTTCGTGGTCTGTCCACAACCCTGTCAACGATAAATTGTCTAATCGAGCTCCCCATGCTATATCGGAGGCATCCGTTGTTAGGTAATGGGTTGGTGGAGGTACATGAATGGCTGAAGGGCGTTTGCAGTTCTGAAGCCACCATATTATGTTGTCCCTGGCTTCGATAGGAATTAAATGCCATTTCTGGTCTGATGTCAACATTTTGTTGAGGAGGTCCAATAAAGCCCGATAATTGAGTCGGCCTCTTGGGACCGTAAAACTCGCAAAATTCAGAAGTCCAACCAGACTCTGAACCTCCTTGAGCTTTGCATGTTCTTTGTCTAGCATTTGAGACAACTTGACAATCAGCGATGTCAGCTTCTCCTTGGGGAGTTGCTTCTGATTTGTCCAGGCGTTCCACTGTACGCCTAGATACGCCAATGTTTTTGACGGAGTCAACACAGATTTCTCGCAATTTATGACCCAGCCTAACGTCTCGAGAGTCTGAATGACAATATTTACGTGTTCCTTTAGGCTTTCCTCGTGTTGATGAGCAATCAGAAAGTCGTCCAAATACACCAGTATTCGTATTCCTCGCTTTCTGAGCATTTGGGCAACCCAATTCGTCACTGATGCGAAAGTCTTGGGTGCAGTACTTAGACCAAATGGTAAACATGTCATCTCCAATAGTTCCTTTCGATAGACTAGGCGTAGGAATCTTCTGTGGCTGCGAGCCACTCGAACGTGAAAGTACGCTTGTGAGAGATCTATTTTGCATAGCCAGTCTCTTTGCTGAAGGAAGTCTGGCACACGAAAAACATTCACTAATTTGAATTTTTTTGTTATTACGTATTGATTGAGGGCCCTCAGGTTGAAAATGGGCCGAGCAGAGCCGTCGCTCTTGAGAACTAAAAACATTGATGACAGGAAACTTGGAGACAGATGTGCTCGTTCGAGGACACCTTGATCCTTCATTTTGTCGATGACAGTGGTCATCTCTGCTGAGTAAGGAACTAACACACCCTTTTTTATGTTCCTTGGATGGATCATTGGAGGCCTTTGACGAAAGGGTATGCGATACCCCGATATCATCCTGAGAATGACATTTGGAGCTCCAAATTGTTCCCACCGAGTTAAAAAATTTGCTAGACGGCCTGCTTTGAACTGCATCATGTCAATATTTTCGACGTTTGACGTCTCTATTGTTGTTGGGCGGAGACGGTGCTCGTTTCTGCCCAGATTTGGACTGATTTCGATGCTTGGGTTGATTTCTCGATGAACCTCGTCCACGAAAAAACCCCCGATTATTCGGTGCGCCCGAATGAGAGCCATGCCCATGATAGTGCGAGTTATAACCACCCTGCGGGGGTGGTGCAGTTTGACAACCGCCTTGCACATAGCATGATCCATGTTGATAACCCTGCGAGGGTCTTTTTCGAGTTGCGTACTCCTGCGAGGAGACGCTAGTTTTTTGTGTCTCTACCTGCGAGATAGAGTTAGACTTCTTTAACGGCCAAAAACATTTTCGCACTCCACCTGCTTTTTCCAAAGCGGCTGAGAATTTTTCTGCATTAAACAAGTTTGTGTATGTAGGAGGAATCTTCTTAAGCGTAGATCTCACTAATGGCTCCTTTACCTGTTTGATTACACAGTCTCGGCGCATTTGCAATATCTCTGCGCGATGACCACACACAAGCTGTAGCAAATCTGAGGAGGTTGTTTGAAAATCACCGCAATTTATAAGTTCTGTTAACTTATTAATAATAACCTCATAATCTGGGGTTACTTCTTTAGACCACTGAGCAAACTCAAACAATACCTTCTGAAGCGACTCCTTCTGCTTTAAAATGCACATTGTTAAGGCAGCAAAGGCTTTATCAGCGTATATCAAATGGCGGGGAGACTGGAAGGCTGCAACTTCTTCATTTATCTCAATATCCGTAAAACCCGGTTTGTAGTTATACGCCTTTTGAGTTTCAGAATATCTGATTTCATTCCAATTACTAGTATCCCAATGTTGAAGATCACACAGCAGTTTCAAATGGAGTTCAGAACTCTTGGGCATAGACGGTTCTTTTAATTTTGTTTGAATATTAAAAATAACTTCATTGGGCGTGTCGGTAATCGACGCATTGTCACCTAATTCTTCGTAAAGGTTGCGACTAACACCAGAATTTATAGACATGGAATCGTTAAAGTAGTGATTACTAGATTGAACTTGACGCTCATTATCACGAGCATACAAAGATTTACGAAGATCACGTACCTCCTTTGATAATTTCCGATAATCCTGTTTCGAATGTCCCTTGTGTTTTCTTCCCCGCCTCCTTTTTTCATGACGACTCCGTCGACGCCTTGGGGAGCGTGATGAAGACGAAGATGAAGAACTGCTCTGGGAACTATTACTACTTGAACTTGAACTTCTAGACCGTAACTTACGCTGCATACCAGATGGTCCTGGTAATGCTTCAGTCATTTCATTTTGTACATAATTATTACCATTATCCATTCTGTAGTTTTGTGGGTATTTTTACCAGTAGGTTTCTTATCACCACACTAATAACACTGCTATGCACCACACGTAAAACTGAATTTCTAGAATATACTTGATAATTATTTTAAAATAAAATAAAAATGGATTGTGGTAACGTTATCGTTAACACAACCGTACGCGGCGGGAAACAAGACGCCAATGAAGCTTACAGATGGCGGCTCACTCAGTGCGCCTCCACTCTGCCAGGTGGTGGGGTTAGAAAGAGAAGGATACCGGAAAGAAAGAGACGGATATAGATGGCGGGAAACGTAGTGCCTATCTCAAATTAAATAAGCTTCGAATAACGGTCAAGTCAAATTAATAAATATGTAAACTAGTTTTGCTTCAGTGCTTCACTTCTTTATCCCAGTTCAAACTGTCTCAAACCGGAGAACTGGCATGTACTTTTGACTGTAAAAGGGCTTATTCTCAATCTAGTTTGCATAATTTTAGCAGAAGTCTTTCCGAATACGTAAATTACAAAATTGTTTTAAAATTGCTGTAGCTTTCCAACTGTTTTTTTTAATCAAACGATTAGTAAAAAAACATCTTTTGATAGGTACCTACCTTCCTACAAACAGGCACTATAGCAAAGAATTTGATTAAGATATGACGTTGAAACCAGAATTTAAAGTTCTTGTTACAGTTTACTTGCATTTTGGTCAAACACCTGCCTATCAATTTCTCTAGACTTACCTGAAATGGTCTCCCGTTCTGCTCGGACCTCTCTCCTCCCACAATCCTGGCTGAACGCCTGCTACATCCCTCACCTTCACACACATTTCCACTTGCACCCAGCACTAACAGAGGCCACAGAAATATTAGTTTAGCTAACATTTTACTATTAATTTACAAAAAACTAGTACGGTGTATTCATGAGAAGAACTTTTGTGAGAAAATGCTGTTTTATCTCTTGGTGTTACGAATTCTAAGTGTAAGTAATGTGATAGTTGATATCATATCCCGATATCATGATAACAGATAGTTGATAACAGGAAATACTTTTGACCTAGTCTCATCTTTCGGGGCAACTGTGACAAGTAGGTACTTATAATATTTCATTTATTCTATGAACGATTTAGCACCTCCGGATAAGTTCCGTCTCACTTATCTGGGAGATGGATTATTTTTAGTTCAATTTTTAATTTATCTGGTGGTATTGCGTATCTCGCTCTGTGAAAAGCGTTTATTATCAGTGGTCCCTGTCGTTGTCCACGGGGAATTTTATTACCTGTGGTCCCTCCGAGAAATACATGCTGAATGAATTAAAATGGTAGTCTCGAAAATATGATTCGCGACAATAACAATTAAGTACCCTATTTACATAATTATAACCATAAAAATCCTCTGATTTCGGAAATCAGACCAAACGATGTCAAATCTACATATTTGTTTATTTGATTTTGTCGCGAATCATATTTGCGAGACACCATTTTAATTCGGCAGCATTGTATTTCTCGGAGGGACCACGGGTAACAAAATTCCCCGTGGTCCCCAGCACGGGTAATAAACGGTAAAAAGACCCTCAATTTTGTTTTTTTTTTACTGTGGTAATTTAAATTTATATTGGCGGAAATAATAAAACACAGATTTATTTGAAAACATCATTTATTTTATATTCTCATCAATAAAGAAAGTTCTTTAAAATAAAATAAGTATAAACATAGGTTTACGAAACATGCAGTGATCAATGTGGCAGTAGTTCGGCGACATAAGGGATCCTATGCGCCTTGCGAACACCATCACACTCGCCAAATATACAATAACCATAACACGAATAGAACTAAAAATGTGTGTACGTAATATTATTAAATGTGAAATTTAGTTATATAATTATTATTATTTACTTATAAAAATTAACAATTTGTGAAATTGGCAGTAAAAATAATCATTACAAAATTAATGTTCATAATAGAAATACGTCATTTCGTAGAAGCACTTATGAGGCGATCAAGCATACTTACAAGTTGGATTACTTTGTACCGTCGGTCGCCGCGTCCGCTGCGCTACGATACCGACTACTATCATCTACTCGCCTTTCACTAACAACGAGAATCTAAGAAGAAATCTGATAATTATTATTTTAAATGCGGCATTATTAAGCGGACAGCGGCGACCGACGGTCGGAGAGAAGACACTTTATAATGAAAATTAAATCTAATACAATTTATGTACGTAGCTTACGTTATAATTTATCTCGCATTGCTCACACGTAGCAAAGCTGTCGATATAATTAGTAAAACGTCAATCCACTTGGAAATCGTCTATTGAATGTAAATGCGGTTACAATCCTCCGTCGTCTTAGCTAAGTTATACATTATCAAATGCGATAGTCAAATTCCGTCGATTGGTATTACATTGGTCGTTAATAGTTTAAAACTTTTTTTTTTTATTGTAATTTGAATCATTAGTAAATCGCACGACATACATTTCTAGTTCAACTGAATTTACATTACACTAGCTCCATTTTTTATATTATTAAATAAAATATATATATTCTCAATCTGAATTTAAACACTAAAATCATCTATGTATAAATAGCGACGCATTTAGAATTTTATAATAATAATAATATGTATTTCATTTAATCATAATCGTTTCATATCATAACAATTACACTTTCGAGGGGTGGGATCGTACATACCAGGATAAAATCTACTATAATATCTTCAATCTTCGATACGAATATCGAACAATAAATACGGTTTACGAGGGCGAACGATCGAACACTCAGATACCGAACAGTCTCAAATAACGTTTCGTACGCAACAAAAAAAATAATATTAATAATAATAACATTGAACCGTGTCGACGGTCGATAGTGCCGCGAGTCGACAATTTCGTCATTAGCAAAGCTTACAGCTGCAAGCGTCGTGAGAAATGCGCGGCGTCCGTCGAAGCCACGTGCGTGGCGTACGCGCACACGAGCGCGCGTGCGTGCGCTCGCGAGCACGCATGCGCGCACTGCACGCGGCGCGAGGATGCCGCGCGAGCGTAATGAGGAAACTTGCGCCCGCCTCCACACGCTCCTTAACTGTTTAGCTGTGGATATCAAAGTATACATTAGCTATATGAACACATATTTGAGGCGTTTAATTTCAAAACCAGCTAAAATTGATTTTCTGGAAACCGAGTTATTGATTAGTTTTAAATTCAATAAAATTTAATCGCACTCCTTGCAGCACAACACAATTATACAAGTCGGCATTGGTCCGCTATTCTATTCGTAATGTCACTTGGTGCAAAAGCAAGCGCTGTGATTGGTTGATTACGTTGTAGAGGAATTTGAATTTTACCCATGCCATTTATACTAGACTAGATTTTGCCCGCGGCTTCGCCCGGGACAAAAAGTATCCTATGTCCTAATCCAGGTCTACCCATGTGACAAATTTCATCCAAATCCGTTCAGCCGTATTAGCGTGAAAGCGTAACAAATTCACTTTCGCATTTATAGGATATTGTTGCCAAGCATAAAGTTGTAGTCTCAATTTAGTACTGTTAAAGAAGGATTTGCTCGGAAATGAGTTTGTCACTTACTTTAAAAAGAGAGAAAAAGGTCGATTTCAAGAAAGAATCATTTAGCGGGTTTTGAAATTAGTCGCCAATGAATTATGTATTACCTAATTGATCAAACAAAATATTAAAGAAACAGAAAGCGTTCAAGATTATCAAGCAGGGGTTAAACTGCCTAGATTAGGAAAGCAAATAGTAGCCGTAAAGGCACCAGGGTTAGTCAAATATAATAACAAAAATATGGTGTAAGGTGTAAGTATCGAAGTGTGGTGAAGCGAGTTAGCAAACCTCGATTGTGATGACTATCACAAATGATGACCCCACGAAACGTTTTCAAAAAGAAGTATGTATCTTAATGGATGTAAGTATTAACACTTAAAATGACGAACAAAGTTAATACGACATAGAATGATGAGCTTAGAAATAAGCTGGCACTGAAGACATAGAAAAGGACACCATTAAGTTGGAACGACTGGAAAATTACACGTAATGAAATGTAATGAATGGCACATTCAAACCCATGACAATATTGTCAAACAAAAAAAAAATAACATCATGGTACGGAAATACCCACGTGCCGCATACTAGAATTTTTCTATGGCGAACAAAGGAAGGAGATGAGAGTAACTGACTTCTCTTCAAGCGCCAAGGAGCGAAGCCTAATTAAGAAAGAAAAAAAAAAACGCCATCTTTAAAATGGTTATAAGGATGATTCAGCCAACTGGCGTATGAATGATAAAAGTATCTATGATGGATAATTCAGACGATTGGCTCATGAAGAAAGTTTCATAATTTTTTTAATGTCGGCTATGCTCACAGCCTTAAGATTTTGACAGCTCCAGTTAGAAAGAACCTTGATACCCTGCAGTGAAGAGAACTACGACACCATAATCGCTATATAGCAGAATCTTAAGCCTCGTTTACACGAGGAGAGTTTGTCGACCTTCGAGAGGTGATAATATCCCGCGCGAGTCCCCAGCAACCCGATTGCGTAACACACTTTCAACCATAATCCGACGGATTTTGAAAGAAATTCCTAATAGATTGCTTCATATATTTGAAAAATTCGTCTGCTCGAGTAGTGTTGATTTATCATAATGACAGTGCCATTGGAAGTGTGTTACGCAATTACCCCGCAGGAGTTTCGCTCACGTGTCACGTGTCATGCGCGGTCATTCTCGCCTCAACAGTCGAAAAACTATTCTCGTGTAAACCGTCACACTTGCCAAAGACCGTCAAAGTTCCAAAACGCCAAAGCCCCGTATCGCCTATAGTTTGTGGTACAAACATGGGTCATGCAGTGCTGGATGTGCCTACGGAGCTACGGAGCGTATAGCTGAGAGAGGAGGGTGACTGACTTTTTCTTGAGCGTGAAGAAGGAGCGTCGCTTGGGCTCGTTGTTGGCAGGCGCCGGCAGCGTGTGCGAGCGCGGCGCGGGCGCAGCGGCGCGCACCCGCAGTCCTTCCAGCCACCACGACATCTCTGCCTCGTCGTGCGCTTGGAGAAGGAATTCGGCGCCGCTGCTCAGTCTGTCAAACACAATGTTCATTTTTTATATATTCCATCATTATAACTCTGGAACATAGAAGATGGATGAGTGACTTGTGCACCCTATATAAAATTGTAAATTGTTCATTGGATGGCCACCTTATTGATTATTTAGATATAAAAATACCAACTCGATCAGTGCGTATTCCACAGCTGTTTAGTATTCCTCCAAGCAATAATAATGTATCTCAGAACAATTTTGCTCACAAGTGGACATTTTTCACGACAAATTTAGTTCTTTCAAATCTATCTTGCTGCATTATAAGTAATTATAACATTGCGTGACCTTTTTAGTCAATTTAAGTTTTATTAATATTTTATTAGTTGTTTATTTATGTTTTTTTTTTAATTTTTCTAAATTTTTCTAGTTAAAGGTATTTTTTTTTCTTCTCTATATATTTTGATTCTCTATTTGATTGTTTATACATTTAAAATTAAAACCTTTATTGAAAACGAAGCATTGTTTGGTCAAGTTGTGTACGGTTGTAATTACCCACACGCACATAATACATTCGCTCGTACCTACACATATTCACATTTTTAACCTATTATTCTAGTTTGTAATCTATCTCGTGTTTAGTATAAATTCTAGAACGCTATCGTCTTTTTCCTGAGGTGGGCGTTAATTCCTACGACACAGTATTTTACTAATGTAGGTATTATCGCACTAAATGTTTTTGTCATACTGTGTTTTCGTTCAATAAAGAATTTTATTATTATTTTATTATTAATTGGACTTCAGGTTCACTCACTGTTTATTGTTAAGGCTCATTCTTTGTTTTTTTATTAATCTGTTGTCTGTATCTGTACCTAATGAATAAAATAAAATAAAATAAAAATAATACTTAACATCTATTTGTAATCAGGCGTAAGCGCGCCGAGCTTTCATCGTGTCATTTCGGATAATATTGCTCTACGCTTGGTATGCGAGGTTGAATCTTACTACACTTCTGGACACATCTTTTGGCCCACCTTGTATTTTCAGTTTCGTTTGGTCCTAGCTAAAATTTTATATTAGGTCGAGCAAAAAGTTTTTATGCAGTTTTGAACCTGGCACATTCACAATTTCATTCAATAGTCTTTTTTTGAATTTCGAACACAGAATTTAAAGAAACAAAAGACAATTTGGAGCCTGTTTGTTGATATCAAACAATCGAATACTAAGAAAACTTGGTTTTATTGGTTTACTTGGATTTAATTCTTGAAAAAGTGATTGATATCTTTGGTTTTGCAACAAACATTACTTATTCTTAACATTAAGGTGAGGTTCTATCAATAATCTATGGATACTTCACCTGAAGTCGCCGCCCAAGCTGTGGCACTTATTCAGGCCGGACACAGCCAAAGAAACGTGAGTGCTCAACTTAATTTAAGTCGATCTGCGGTCCGAAATGTTTATCGGAGGTACCTAGAGACTGGCGGCTTTGTTCGTCGCCAAGGAAGGCCACGATCTCGGGTCACAACTGAAAGGCAGGATCGATTCATCGTGACGACCAGCTTGAGAAATCGTCACCTTACCTCCATTGAGATACAAAACCAACTTCGCGACTTCCACGGAGTATCTGTGAGCGCTTGAACTGTTCGGAGAAGGTTAAAAGAACGCGATATGGTACCACACAAGCCAGCTAATGGCCCCAAACTAACGCGAGCCCACCGAACAGCGCGCCTTGATTTTGCACGCAGTCATTTAAATTGGACACAGCAAGATTGGCGCCGTGTACTCTTTTCTGATGAGTCTAAAATTGTGTTACATGGCAATGATGGAAGGAAGAAGGTCTACCGACGTAAGGGAGAGCGTTTCGCACAATGCTGCTTTGAAGAGAGGGTTGCTTATGGCGGTGGCTGATGGACTGTCTGGGGCGGTATATTCGCTAGCGGCAAAACTCAACTTGAGGTTGTTACAGGACCACGGCTGCCAACATTAAATGCTGAAAGGTACATTCGTGAGTGCTTAGAACCTCACGTGATACCATACGCGGACTATGTGGGCCCAAATTTCCTTTTTATGCATGATAATGCAAGAGCCCATGCGGCCGGCATCGTCAGGGAATATCTTCGGGATGTGAACATCACAGTTATGGACTGGCCAGCCAGAAGCCCAGACATGAACCCCATTAAGCACATGTGGGACGAGCTAAAAAGACGTGTTAGGGCTCGTCAGCCAGTTGCCCAGACGATGCAGGAGTTGAAAACTGCCATAGAAGAGGAATGGGAGATGATCCCTCAAAATTTCATAGAGCGGTTGATAAACTCTATGCCTAATCGTATGAGAGCTGTGGTAGATGCCCATGGAGGCAACACGCGTTATTAAATTAAACCTTTATTTGATAAAACATGTTTTTTATTCAAAAATCAATTGCCTTTAACAAGGCGCATATCCGACTTGTTAGGCGTAGCTCCATGTCGTATGGTATTCCGAATTCAAATTTAAAACAATACGATCGAAAAAGATGGTAAAATGTATCAGGTTTAAAACTGCATCAACAGTTTTTGTTCAATCTAGCAATCATATTTCGGTAGGGGCCATCGAAACCTAAACTCTAAGGTGGGCCAATAGATGTGTCCAGAAGTGTATAAAACTTCAAAAGGATTCTACCTATCTCTGTGAAAATTTTTAAAGCATTATCATCACGCCATGTGGGTGTACTATAGGTACACACATCTGCCCAACTCTTCGAGGAATCAAGGCGTGGTGTTATGTTGTGTTATCACGCCTGTATTCCCGATAGGCTGGACAGAGGTGTACCTAGTACATCCACTATTCCACATTACGCCAGTTATGTTTCAGTCCCATGCAAGCCTATTGCCCAATTTTTATATTACATTTCGTTTATTAATTTTTCTTCTTATCAAATACATTTTTAAATATTTCTTAAAAAATATATAAAAAACATTTAAAAATATAAAAAATAGTATCCCACCGGTATCAGGAACAGGGTCCAAGCTACAGGACTCCAGGTAAGGTCAGGACTCCAGAGAGAGGAACCTCCTAACAATGCGGGCCGTGTCCAGAAGTACTGCTTTCTGAATCAAGCCCTTGATCCAGCCACCTAACGAGAGCCTCCTTAGGTGTTGGTTGAGGCTCTTGGCAATTAAACCATTGGCTGATACAACTATCGGCACAATGATTGCTGAGTCCACATCCCACATGTCGACAACCTCGCGAGCCAAGTCAAGATACTTGATTTGTTTATCTTTCTCGGCTTTCACGAGGTTCCCGTCATGTGGGACTATTATGTCAATAATCATTGCGCGCCGCTCTATTCGATCCACCACCACTATATATCAGGCTTATTGGCTACAATAGTCCTGTCAGTGATGATGGATCGATCCCAGTACAATGTGATATTTCCTTTTTCGAGAACTGGGTCGGGCACATACCTGTAGTACGGCACTTCCAATTCCAATATTACATTTATTATTACACAGGCTTCAGTCTGAATTCTCTAAAATATGCAGAACTAGCTTTTGCCAGCGGCTTCATTCGCGTGGATGTCGAAAAATATCCCAACCCTGTGCAAAATTTCAGCTTTCTAGGTTAGGATTTGGGCTGGGCGTTGATGAGCCAGTCAGACAGTCAGGACTTATTTATTTATTTATAGTATAGTATAGATTATAGTGTAGAATAATAGGGTACTGCCACTTTGGTGTAGTGGTCGCTAGCGCTACTTCTGAGCGTGAGGTCCTGGATTCGATTCCCGGGTCTGACAGTGTTATTGGGTTTTTTTTTATCTGGAATTTCTCAGTAGCAGCCCGGAATCTGGATTTGTGCCCGGTTGATGGCAATAGGCTCGCCCCCTATTAGATGAGACCTAAACATAACCGGCGAAATGTGAGTGTACTATAGTTACACGTCTGCTTAACCCTTACAATACAGGCGTGATGTTATGTATAGGTAGGTGTAGGTACAGCTGCAACCACGTCACCGTTTTGTGTGAAACCTACAAAATCCGTGACTAATCCATACCTGAGACGGAAGACATGCTTCTTCTTGGTGTAATTCGCGGCGACTTCCACGACGGCACCATTGAGGTCGAGCGGTGCCTCACCACGCCAGTGTGCCTCGGGCGACGACTTGTACGCCTTCTGGTCTTTGTAGAACGACATGCGACCGTCCTTAGCCACCACGTACACCTTGTCCCATGATCTGTGCAGATTTATTTTAATTATTAGTATTACGAGTCCAAATAACGCTACAGTTACGATAACAAAGTTACGTTTTCAAAGTAATGCAAAACCTCCGCCGGGGTCGCGGGTAGTTCGAAAGAGATACCGTGGCCCTGGCACGGGCAACTGAAGGAACAGGGGTGGGTTTTAGTCAGTAATAGTCTGACACGCCCTCCCGCTCCGGCCAGAGCGGGAGAAGTCATTTGATGATTTCCCATCCAACCTCGAGTTGCTTTCAGTCCATTCAAGCCTTATCTGCTGTGAATATAACATGACATGACACATGATTCACCAGCAGAATAACTGAATAGAAACTTGATTTAGCTTTCAGAAAACTGGAGTGTAGAAAGGCCGTTCATAGCAAAACTCTATCATTCTAGTTTGTTTATCAAATTCAATGGGTTTTGGCCTATTATAGAAAAGGGTGGGCAACTGCCCAACGGTTGATGCCGGGATGTTGTATATATGCTAGTCGCGCAGTTAACTTTGCTTGCGCGATACATGATTTTGCGTGACGTCAGTGAGATGCGTAGTTCGCTTGTGGAGATGTAGTTGCCACCAGAAGCCATTAGAATAGATTTTAACCGAGTGTACACTTGTCCACGGCCGGTGCAATTCGACCAAAACGATGGAGAAAAAAAGCCATTGCCTTTCATTGTAACTGTGAAATATAACCGAATATTAATGCGAATAAATTATGTGTATAAAGTTCTTAGCTCCTCACCTGTTGGAAGCTCGTTTGGCGGCGGACTCCCATTCGTGTTTTCGCACCAAGGTCCCCTCTACGCCCTCGTCCTCACTCGCGGGACTAGCGCCCTCTGTACACAACAATAACTTTCGTACACACTTCCTAACACAAAATATCATAGACGCGTCATCAGATTAAGTAGCTTTTGAAACTAAAAGAGACTCCTGAACGCAAATATACTAAATCTGATTTAACCAGTCAAATTCCGTAATTACAGACACAATTAATCAATTTAATTACCTAATTAATTAATTTGATCTCGCGTAGATCCACGTTCAAAGAATAGAGTATACGAAGAAATAATAATGAAAAATAGAGCAAAACAAATTATATTATAAGTCTGTCAAAAAAAAACAATAGACTGTGTGTTTAGTATTTGGCAACAGAAATTTCTCCTCATTTCAAAAGCCCTCTGATAACGCACGACTTATAAACTAACATCCAATATTGCTCCTATTAAATTATTTTTGTTCTAAAAGGTGATAGGTTTGATACGCAGGAGTCATGTCCGAACCTAACCATTTTGAATGAAAGCCACGCATATAAAGTTGCTTTATTGGCTAAACTATTAAAGTAAAACGTGCGTAACATTCACAGCAGCACAAACAAAGCTCGTCGCGTAAACACATCATTAGGCGTAAACAGCGGGTGGACGGTCGTGGATGGACAATTTGGACTTGACTTCTTCTTAAGACTACCTTGGACACCACCAATCCATAGAATGACAAAATCGTAGGCAATTAATTGGATTAAAAAAAAAATAAGTGCTTAATCGACACCATGTAGTGAGCAAACGCGTTGATCAATAGTCGAACCTTCTCTGTATCAGAAGCAGTCTTTAGCCTGCAGTGGGACATTATGCTAGTATTATTATTAAGGTGTATAAGAGCTATTCAGGTTTCCTTCAATAAAGACATAATATCTTGTCAAACATCAGCTTATCATCCAAACTAGGGTTTCTTTAAAGTTCAAAAAGTTTTTAAGTAAATGTTCTTTAGAAACCTGTGTGACATTACAGCCTGTTCATAATAGTATCAAGTTAGGTTAAGGTTTTTGTCGAAACCCTTAAAAGGGATAGCTTTGTCCATCCATCACCGTCCCCTACCACGGATACCTTCATCGTCGCTATGATGAGTTCCGGCCAGCAGTTTCTTCGCCGTTTTCCATCGGAAACTCCTGAACGGCGACTTGCTTCGAGACCGCGACTTCACCTTACCGGAACTAGACGGCGTAGCTGGTGTGGAACTTGTTCCGGGTGCTGTACGTGCCAGAATGGGAATAGGCAGGGTACCAAGGAATGTGCGACGTTACAACAAAAGGTCGTGTAAAGGAGATTTAAGGTAGGTGAAACGTTTTTTTTTTTATCAAAGGACAGGCCGCGTATTGAGGTGATTAGGACGAGGGAGAAAAAACAAAAAAACAAAAATAATTCAAAGCAACATAAAACAAAATTGCGTCGCAGCAAAAACAAAAGCGTTTTCATGCGATGATCAAAAAAAATTTTTCTTAAAACCTGATACTTAAAAGTAGTAGGTAAATAACAAAAACACAGATGTTATCATGCAGTTTAGGGTACACATACACTGTACATGTTAGGGTACCGTTTCGCCATTACTTGACAGGCAGCGGGTTAAGAGTTTAATTTACATTCATTAGTCCTGATTCAAATTTGAATTTAGTTTTGCCTCCATTTGAGCTCAGACAGCAATCTTAATAAATTAATAATTGATAATACTAACTGTTGACAACTTTACCAAACTGTACTAATGCCATAATAAAATACGCCACACAAACGTAAAATCCAACCAATGTGCCGATTGATTTCTTCTTCTGAATAATTTGTCATTGAGTAATAGACTGTTTCACCAGGCATATTATGTCAAATCGTTGAATTTCGTTGCTCATCAATCACAAAAGCACATTCAAATTTGAACCATAGCATAATCACTATAAGATCTACGTTACCACTACGATACTCACTGGACAGGCGTGCAGGTTTGGCGGGCGTCTGCTTTGAGGTCGAGGGTCGGGGCGGGGAGTCGGCCTCGGTGACGGCTTGCGGGGTGGCGGCGGGGGCGGGGGCGGCGGGGGTATCGGGACCGGGGGACTGCTCGCCCAGCTCTGCATGCGTACATTACATCTACGTGCTAGTTACGTCTACACTACGTGCTTACACATGCTTACATTACGTATTACTTCTACATGCTACGAACTGTGTACTCGGTTTTCTGATTTTATTGAATTACTTGCTCAACTTTAGTGGAACTTAGAAATAATGACTGTTTACCGTTAATATTTAAAGAAATATTTCGTATTTGCCAGACTAGTGCCGACCTCGAACGGAGATTATTATAATTAGCAAACGCTATGAAAGGTATCACAAAGTTGGGTACGACTATGTTAATATTTTTAATGATTAAAAAATATATATTGCAATAAAACTTTTAAACACGTGTACACAGCTGTAAATAAACATACATGCTACAGATACGAGTTACCTATTAACGCTACAGAAATTAAGTTTTCAAGTTATTTCATACTGATTAACAGAACATAGGACAGTCGGACATTCCAGTTAACATACCCTACCTAAATTCCCTGCATTTTCAATTTATTATTTAATCTGATTTTTTATGATGGAATAAAGCATGTTATATCCCTTTTTTAAGCAATCAAAATGGTAAACCATAGCCCCGTGGTAAAGTGATTAAAAGTGATGACTAGAATTTGTGCCCATTATTAAAATAATTTAATATACTTACTTTTTATATCGTATACTATAAATATATAAAGCTATAGACAAAGCTGATGCATAATATAGGAAGCAAAAGACAGTGAAGCTATAGTAAGTATACACAGTGTCATACCTACCTTGTTGGAGTCAGCTCCATTTTGTAAAAGAATACAGAAAGCATCGAACACGACTTAGAGATTATATAATAATAATAAAATTGCTGGAAATGAGTTTTCGAGCTAGCTTCCCCACTAGATAGTGTTAACGTGACCTGCCGGGATAACATTTACAGTACGATAAAATGTTGACGACACCTTATCTCACGTAAACATCAGTGCGTCAAAATGTTGACTACACCTTGTCTCACGTCAAAATCAGTGCGTCAAAATGTTGACGACGCATTATCTCACGTCAAAATGAGAAATGGCTGTTTACAACAAAACTTTGTCGCACTGCGCAAGTTAACCCTGGCCAGTCACATTCACTGTTCAATGTTCTAATCTTATTTATTGTTTTTCTTTTTTGTTTGAATATTTCTCTAAACACACTCGTATTATAAAAACTAAATATGCCTTTATAAAAACGTAATTGTCGAAATTTTTTTGGCTTTAGTGAAGAGCTTACGAGTGTGTTTAGATATCATACGTTCTGGAAGACACACAACCACCAAACTAGCAGGGATTCTAAATGAAATGACAACTCCACATAAATTAGTTAAATGAAACAGAGATAGTACAGACATGTGAGACAGAGTATCAAACCATCACCGTGATTAGCAGTATGACGTCACAATATAGTGTATATGAAATATATACGGTTATAATTAAAAAATAAGTAGTATATTCTAAAAATATGATGAAAGTAAGACATTAAAATATCGGGGTATAAAACAATATGACGATTTCCTTATGGTTAATTTCTTTTTCCTAATAAAAGCAAAAGGTTTTAAACCCCGACCGATGATTGAAATGAATCAATGAAAATAATATTTTGTATGATGATGAGTTGACAGAAAGAAAACCGTCACCTTACTAAAACGAGATTGTGTGTGAAGAATAAATTGAAATCGTGCAATAAAAGAAAACTGTGCTAGAACCCCAACTACGGTTTACGTAAAAATAACCTACAAAAATTAAACCTACACGAAAGAAAATTCCTTAATACGTTACAAATAAAAGCTTCAAGCTAATAATAAAAATTAATCACAGTTAATTAACTAACTCCCCAAGTGTTTCTAACTATTTCGAGCGCAGTGTAACCCGACAGAAATACAGAGTACACCCATTTTAAACTACCGTATAAGCTCATGCCAACAGCCGGGTATATTTTTACACCGGTAGGTTTATAATAAGCGCTCTTATTACCTGGCTGGGAATGCGGTCGCTCTTGGGCCTTCTCAGCCGCTTTAGTGGATGTTCTCCTTACGACTACGCGAGTGCATGTGTGGACAACACATTGGTAAGTAACGGTCCTTTCTCACACGCGATATTCCATCGACTAACCGAACCAGCACCCTAATTGCGTAACACGCTTTAACTCACGATATGAAAGATTTGCTAATCCATTGCGTTACATGTTTGAAATATTCGACTGCTCGACAATGTAAATAACGCAATGAATGTTGTTGAACTGTCAAAATGAAAGACACAGCGGGACTTGGGTATCCGTTCGATATTCGAACCGTTATTTAACTTTCATTAGGGACGGTTTTGTTAGTCGACTGAATAAGCAAATAAAAAGGGCATAAAGTAATTCACACGTAAAGCGGCAAGCATTGCCGTAAGCCTTCTTAGGCTGTAGTGCGAAATGTGCTTAATTTCTTTATACTTAAAGTTAATATTCCTAAACTTTCTTTCAAATAACAGTATACTTTATCAATATTTCTAATTGTAAGTGTTATTGCATATGCAAGCAGCATTCACCGTTATGGTGAAAGTTAGTGGAAGTTTCAAATATCGTTCTTTACTGAATAGTTGACATTTTGATTTGACAGTGCTAGAAGAAGATATTACACATGCGTGCTTACATTGCAATCCGTGAAACGAAGTGATGTTAATCTTTTAGAATGAAAATGTTTTTTTCTGTGTTTTTGACTAGATTATCATTATATTGATATCGCTATTACTACTTGGAAATAAAATCTAAAATAACGAACTTTTTGGAATCTTAAAGTTTATACCAATTGTCAAGTTAAAGTTCAAATCATAATTTTGGAAAATGTTGTTGCTTTTGAATAATAATGGTACTGAAAAAGCTCGATCAATGGCAAATGAAGGTCCACCAAAGACTATAATTTATTACATAATTTGAAAATTTTACATAACTCAAGTAGGTACTTAAAACTCTAGAAAAACTCGTAATTTTCCGCGATTGTGAGTAAAGCCTGATCTACAGTGTTATTTAATTGCCTGTGGCATACTATAACATGAAGCAACAATTAAAGTTGTTACCTTCTAAACAGTGTTTAGACGATGAAAGGAATTTGCTGCTTCAATTATGTGGTATGCCACAGGCAATAAACTTGCATCGTGTTAATGGGGCTTTATTTATTGATCCTGCTTTTACAGTACCAAACATAAAAATCAAATCATGTCTATATCACTTCGATAAGCCAATATTCAATTTATCAACACCTAACCTAATTCTCAGTTATTCATCTGTCCGTAAAGTTACAACAGAGACACATACCCTGCGGCTGCTGGTCTTGCGGCGTGTGCGCACGGTCCACGGCGTCCTGCGCGGCTGCCGCGGCGGCGGCAGCCTCGGCGGCCTCTCGCTCGCGTTGTTCGCGTTCGGCGGCCTCGGCGGCCTCTTGCCTTCGCTTCCTCTCTTTCACTTCGAACTGTAATGTTTGAATCAGTTAGTATGTGAAGCTGTTATACTACAGTGCGTGGCCATATATATGACATATTATTAAGGCCCACTTGCACCACAAATCATGTTGTTTAGCGCTAAGCATATTTAAAACATCATTCTGTCCGACTCTCATTGATAGAAACAGAACGATGTTTTAAATTGGTTTCGCGCCAATTGTACCTTCAATGATTTGTGATGCAAGCCGTTTTTTTTCTAACACTCGGGAGTTTTAGAGAAAAAATATTGGTTAAAAAAAAATAAGTCTTCTTCTAGAACTCGATGTGCAATATTATACGGCCGCGTACTGTAATGTTGGTATAGTTAGTTGGTTCTTGCGCGGCTTTAGTTTGTAGCGAGGATACAACAGCGCCTTTTTTCCTGTTTTTAACTTACCACATTTTGAAACCACAATATGCAACGTCTTTTTTAATTAACTTTTTAGAGATACTTCACAAATAAGTTAGGTAGGTATCAGCTTACAGCAGGACATAAATTCATGATTTTATGAAATCATTGTTTTTGTTATTAGATACCGATAACACCCGATATCAATCCCCATCACGTAAGTGAAGTTTCACAAATTAATTTAAAAAAACTCTGTACGATTCCTAGTAGTACAAAGTGAAAATAACACAATAATCCATTTCAGGATCACGCCTCCGATGCGAATTTGACACCCAGCTCAAGGAAAAGACAAGCAAAAAGGTTTCCAAGCATAAGTTTTTTTTCTGTGATCCATGCAACCAGCATTCAAGCGTAAGTACATGCAATACACCAAACACCACACTTACGCTATCCAAGTAGTTATAGTACCATGCACCTTCAGGGAACAAGAGGTTACGGGTCTGGGATAGTAGGACGAGGGACGAACTTAAAGGTATACTCTTTACTTCTTTACCAAGGTCGTTGATAGCCTTTGAACTACTACTACTCGTCAAACCAGGCAGGGATAAAACGGCAACTTCACCCTTAATATCAGTGTCTAAAGGCTTAACTTTCTTTGACCATTTCTTAATAAACCGTTTTAAACTAGATTTTGAGGAACTATTACTTTTATGCCTTAGTAACGATACGTTTGGGTACACGTTTTGATATGAAAGCCGTTCCCATAGTATTAAGTCTACGCAAGCTAAATATTCATTCGCTTTTTCAGCTTGATCGGGGAACTCAAAGAAAACTGAGCTGTATATTTCAGGTGACATCATCGGTGACGTTGGGGGAGAGCATGGCGCGGAACTTGTCTCTGATATCGTTGACAGACTATTGTGATTATTTGACATAGACACAGACCATAGATAGGAATCATTTTTCCTTTGATTATTAGCGTAGTTTATACTTAGAACGCGAGCTTTAATTTTCTCTGGTATTTGAAATTTGTTGCTGTCTGTTATGATTTCTTCGACTATCTGGCTGACGGGTCGTTCGTGTTTGTCTATGGTAACTGTAAGGGGGTCGTGGGATCGGGTGGTGGGAGGGGGTTCGTAGGTAAAGTCAGATTCGTCACATTTATCCCAAGGCTGTGCACTAGGCCACATTGAAGTCTCACGCTGTTCAAGCTAGTTGTGGGTAAGAAAAAATAAATTAGAAGAGTGAAACCAAACACCAAACAAAATCACAAAGCGAGCATTATTTGATCAATTCATTAGTTAAGAGTATTGTATGAGGTTTAATAGTCAGTAGCAGTTTTGTAGTAATCTATGAAGTATTTAATAGTCAGTCAGTTAGCTTGTTTTAAGTCAATCCTAATCATTCTTATCATGCAAATAAATAAGTGTAATTTAGTATTGTTGCTACTTTACCACTTATTCTAACTACTGGTGTCTTAAGCCTCGTATTCATCGAAACAAAGTTGAGCAACAGTTTATAAACTAAAAACCTAATGTACCTCCGGAACTATTGAATACGATCCCGCCACACAAAAACATGTTGCTAAAACAACATATTGCAACTTTGGTTCCCGAGGAATACGGGGCTTAATATTTACGTGCAATAATAATACGTATCTATCACTAAAGCTTTGGTGTCCTAGGAAAGCGGTTCCGTCATGTTATAACGGCCGCCATGAAAACCTGTCATACTTACCAGTATTTGACACTAAATCAAGCCAAGCTAACCAAATATTTAAATCGCTAGATTTGCCCTCACCATACTTAGTCACAAGTAAAAGTGTCCATACTAAGATCTCGGACATTAAATAGTGTTTCCATGACAATCAAGTGTATTCACTGCGTCATTGTGTCATAAATGTCAAAACGAATCAGAAATGCGACTATCTTTTGACGCGGTCGGGCGAATCTAACGATTTAAATATTTGCCACTGCCAACATTTTTATGACAGCCGTCACTGCGGCCGTTAGTGGCGCCCACCGCTCTTCTAGGAAACCGTAGCTTTACACCCGGACTCGAACAAGTTCCCAAAACCATTTCCACAAGAACTAAACAAGCTCCCAAAACTAAACTACAATAATGCAGTAACTAATACATAACACAACATCACGGCTGTACATCACGAAGAGAGAGAGAGAGAGAGAGAGAGAGAGAGAGAGAGAGCAGAGTTGTACCTATAGTAACACCCACATTTTGCCAGTCATGTTTAAGTTCCACGTAATAGGACGCGAGCCTATTGCCATCAACCAGTAACTAATACATACGGTAGTAAGCCTCTGCAGTGCTGAGAATCTGTCCTCCTGTGCGGCCGCCGACTTTTCGAACGCCTCGTGCTTCTTGATAAGCGACTCCACCTCGTCGATGGTGTGTCCCAGCTCTTGGGACATGAGGTACGGCTCCTGGGCTATCAGCCATGCTTCGGCAACGGCCGCGTCGCGGGCGAATTGGTATACTTCCAGGACTGTAAGAATATTTTGATATTAGAAAAATGTATGGTTTTAACTAACATAAAAGCCGTCTAGGCGCTACGGAGTACCGTCAACCGGGACGGTGAGGGTATACCTTGGTCGGTGAATCTTACTAATTGCGATTTCATTCATAAGTTACGATATGATACACTTACTAAGTTGGAGGTTCTCCCAGCGTTCTTCCCAGCGACGTAGCAACGCGTTGCGCTGATTGGTCAGCTGTAGCAGTTTCTCCTTGATGTCTGAGGATGCATAGTGCTGTCTCGCTAATAGTTCGCGTCCGAGCGAGATGCAAGCTGAGAAGTTGTCCTCGCGAGTGTCAATCTCTGCCTTTAGAGACTGGTGGTTGTTCATTAGGAGCTCTACGCCACTGACGTCACTGTGAAAGAGATTGACAGTTATAACAAACTTAATTTTAGAACGGGAGATTCTCTTCTGTTATTTTTTAGTTCCTAGGCTTCCGAGTATTTATGAAATAATCAGATATTAAAAAGAAACAAAATTGACGTTGATTGGGAATTGACTACAAAAGCTAAATAATGGTTTTGATTTTTTTTTTTATATAAGAAAGTTGTTTTTATGTATTTATAAGAATTCAGATTATTATATTTTTTCTATATTTCAGAACTTAAACACATGAGAAATGGCGGTAAATACTTTAAAAAAACCAAAATAACATACGTATGTGTCATGTCCACAATTTATTAGGATTGTTAAAGTATAAAGCTGGTATACATACCGCGGCTTCTCGCCGGTGTTCATCTGGCGGACCACGTCGTCCATCCACACAGTGAGCGTGCGCACTTGGTTGAGGAAGCGGTACAGATGGTCAGCGTCCTCCAGCTTGGCGGTGCGCGCGGCGCAGGCAGCGGACAGCGCGGCCCACGCATCCCTCACTTCAGCCTCGCGGCGGGTGATCTCTGCGGCCTTCTCGCCCGCGTACATAGCGCCTAAGCGGCCGCATTCACTGCGGATTGCTTCCACCTGACAAGTGAGAAAAAAATGTTTAGTCGCAGTAAACAAATAAGAATGGAAGGCTGCGTTCTATTTAAAAGTAGACGTCGCGCGCGAGATCGTCGTATGACCATATGTCACTTTTTGTTCGGTCGGCGTCGTCGCGCCGACAGAGGGCGCCTTTCGGTTTTCCGAACAAAGTGAAATAAGGACGCGACAATCCCTTTTAAATAGGACACTGGGTCATACTTTATGCCTTTTCCTAAATTCCAATCGAAATGTCACAACAACGTTTTCAGGTTGGTTTCCCATCAACTCGACCTGTCTTATTTTTTTTATTTAATATTCAACAAGATCACGACCACCAGAGGGCCTAGACAGAGCAGTTCTATTACTACAACCGCTATTAATAGCTTCAAAGTGACATTAATATGATTACGTGACATTTCCAACTTAGCTTATGTCAACCCCATAAATTTTTCGGCTTTTCTACTAGCGTCATCGCTAATCGAATGTTACTTTGCCTACGCCCTCTGATGACCTAAATACACAATTCAGTTACTTTATAACACACTATCACCTAGAAAGCCCAACGTCCTTAAAAAGGCGACTGGGATAGACTGGATGCGGAAAGCGAAGAAACGGGTGCTGAGGCGAAGCTTGAGGGAGGCCATGTCCAGCAGCGGACTGCGATAGGCTAAGTTTATTGGTTTGATTGAAACTATCGGGCTTTCACCTGATATTATCTATTACTAATAAAACTGAAGAGTTTATTTTTTGTTTGTTTTTTTTTTTTTTTTTTGTATGTTTGAACGCGCTAATCTCTGGAACTACCAGACGGATTTGAAAAAAAAAATTTACATTTGATAACCCAATTCTTGAGGAATGCTTTATGCTATTTAAAATCACGCTACGACACTAAGGAGCCGAGCAAATAGAAAATAAGTGAGAAAGAACGCTAAGCAAAAACGAAGTAATAGCGCGGGCTGGTGATGCGATGCGAGGGGGTGGGTTGGGGGGGAACAAGAAATTTCACGCGGACGAAGTCGCGGGCAGAAGCATAGATAAAATTTCAACAAAAAACAACACATACCTGTTGGTGCAGAGTGCTGAGGTCCTGCATGAAGTTGTGATGTTTCCTCTGCAGCGCGCCGACGCTGATGGCGTCGCGGCCGAGCTCGTCGCTGACGCCGCGCGCCTTCTCGTTGACGCGCTGTAGTGTGTCCTTGCAGTCGTGGAAGTATTTGTGGAGCTCGCGGGATGCCGCCAACATCTGAAGAGGGAAATAGCGTTAGTACGATTAAGAAATCACAACAGATAAAAATTATAGTGAAATAAAATGTAGCATATTTAGAGAACAATATAAATATTTGTTGTGAAACAATATAAAAACTCCAACACTCGCGATAGTTGCGGTCATAGAACATCAGAGTAGGACAGGGATAGTAACTTATACTATAGTTTGACCGATACCGCTGTACCGCGCTTTAGGAATGCGCTGCGAGGCGGGAGGCGGGACGCCGTGAACACTGACGACTATACGGCCTGCACTGCCCCACCCCCTTTTTGCCACACACGTACCTAAGGCACTGTACAGCGGTATCGGTCAAACTATAAGTATCGTCATCGTCACACTCCTACTTTTTATGACAGCGCCTGACATGAAATTTGGCGATTAGCAATTAGTATATAAATCGAATAGAATGTTTTTTTTTTTTATATTTTTGGTGCTAAGAACTATTTATTATCCTGAATCCAACTGACCTGTGTCCTGGTCTCAATGAGCTCCAGCAGGTCCTGCCAGGTCTCCTTGAGTCCCTCCTTCCACTGCGCGATGGTGGCGTTGTCCGAGTGTCCCATAGCGATCATCTGGTCTGCGATACGTTCTGCGGTCGCTACGCGTTCCGAGCCAACTGCTTGTGTCTCGCGGGCAAATTCCTTGAAGCGCTCCCATAGTAGCTGTGACAAAGGGATGTTGTTAGTTTACATGGTATATAGCGTGCTTATTTAGCGGGATAAATAGTCCTAGTTAAAGACATATATCTGCAGACAAGTGCATCTGATAAGGCTTGTTGACTGACAGTCTAATAAATTATCCGGTTAGCAATATTCTTAAGCCGCATTTCTACAACTAAAAGCTTCTACGAGAAAAGTGTGACAATCGCTTTGCAGTTACCACTTTGCAAGTTTCATTTGGACAGGCAATTTCTGACATGGTTTGGAAAGAACTTTTGTTGCATGTGCAAAGGCAACCTTACAATCATGATTCGAAAAGGCTTATAAAATAATCATGATTCTAAAAGGAAGACCTATTTTGTAACGGTCACTGACTGCTTTAGGGTATTTAGTTATACTCAACACACATCCTATTATTTTGTGTAAGAAGACAATTATTATTATCTTTCTTCCTAATTACAACCCAGATCTTTGATGACTTATTAAATACATACTCACAGTAACATGATCATAATCCTGTCCCAACTCCTGTGAACTAGCGACAAGTTCCCTCTCGGTGATCCATTGCTCAAGGTCATCGACCTCGCGCGACAGTTGGAACAAACGTAGCGCCTCGTCTAGCTTGGCGCGACGCTCGCCAGCCAAGTCCTTCAGACCAGCGTATAGCTTGTCCACTTGGGATTGTTTTACGGAGATTTGTTCGCTGTGTGAAGAAAAAAGAGATTTTACAATTAATCCTATAATCACATATCAATAACTAACAAGGATAATATTCCCATATAACTGTTTGATAGAGCAGTCTATAAAGAAGCACATGATCGCGTGAGAGCCACAGACACCACTTCTATTTTATCCTTTTTAGAAATATTTGTTCAATACCGTTTATCATCGACTTCGATGAAGAGGCACGTATTCAGCAAACAACAGCAGCATACTCTGTAAGGGCTGACTTTTCAATCGTCAATAAAGTTCTATCTGAGGAATAAATATGATGGTTTGACAGCTTTTTTATAAAAAATATGTCAAACCGCCATATAACTATATTCCTCAGATAAAAGTTATATGACCGTTGGAATATCGGCCCTTAGTATGATAAAACACATATTATTTTGCGATCATACGCAAAAGTATTTGAAATAAAGAATGATGACACAAGGGAATAATAAGTTACCTGAGTGGATGTTCATCAGCAGTAAGATGTCGAACAGTCTCTCCCAACTGCCTGATAGTGTGCGCGTAATCATCGACCGCCTGCTCCAGTATCTCATGCTTCTTCATCAGGTTCTGCGCAGAGATCTCATCCTTTCCTCTATCTTCTACCATCATGTACAGTTCCTGTTCACTCATCCAGGCCTCGGCTTCGTTCGCGTCGAATAGGTATTGTTGTGCCTTCTCCCATTGGGACAGTTTGCTCTTGCGTTCGTCGATGGCATCTGTGGAATAGGATTATTGTTTTAATGCCGATATTTGTTAATAGATTATCTAAATAATATGATGTGATTTAGTCGATCGGAAATATAACATGCAAAACAAACATTTCTTAGTTAATATTAGTGGAAAGTTGATTGCGAGTTTGTACCAAGTGGCACAGGATTTTTTTTATTTTTATTATGATGGCATTTGTACTGTTTTCCGCCTTCCACGCGGAAGTTGGCAAAACAGGAAACAGAACAATAAATAGCAAATTGTTGATTTTTAAATTACGTTAAATGTTTCTAAAGTAAATAAAAAAGCGTCAACTCACCCTTCAGTTCTCGCCACCTCGCGGTAAGTTCCTCAATGAGCTGCTTGAACTCGGGCGTATCGTCATGTCCCTCATCAATCAGCTTCTGTCCGTTAGAGATCACAGTCAGGATCCTTGGCTCATGGTTGTCGGTCTCCGTCTTTAGAGACTGATTCTTCTTTTGTAGCATTTGCACGTTGAACAGGGAGTTTCCGTAGTCAGTGCTGGTTGCTAACGGCATTTTCTCGTGAACCCATAGTTTTTCGTCTTCAACGTCACGACGGAATTGGAAGGCTTCCTTCTTCTTCGCCAAATGACGTTGACGATCTAATAATGGAGCCTTCAACTGTTCGAATCGTTGTTCCACAGACTTCTTCTTCTCCTTAATTTCATCCATCTTGTCAGGTACAGTCTTCTGCAAGTATTCAGCCTGAGTCTCCAGTTCGGTGACTTGCTTGGCTTTAACGGCCATCTGTGTCTCGATCATCTGTTGCTTCTGCATGAGAATGTTCACAGATGCCAGATCAGTGCCAGTGTCGGTGTTCTCGATTTGTTTCTCGAGTTCGTTCATCCACGAGTCAATATCGTCGCAGGTCTGGTGTAGAAGAACCTCTCGGTTGGCGTCGAATAGACGTTCGCCCTTATCCTTTGTTGTTGTTTGCAGGTTTTCGAACTGATCTTGGAGTTCGGTCATCTTCGGGGAGATGACTTCGACGAATTCCGGTTTCTGCTTCATCAATTCTTCAGCAGCGTTCTGTACAGCGAAGAGGCGTTCCTTGTTAGCCGCGATTTCGGCTTCGAATGCTTGATGGCGGGTCCACTTGGAGTGGATTGTTTTGGCGGAGCGGTATGTGTCATCTTGTGCGGTGACGTTCTTCTCTTGCACCCATTCTCCGAGTTCGTCGCAGTCTTGCAAGAACTGGTGCAGTTGTAGTTGGTCTTGCAGTTTCTCCATTTGTTGGAGTGCCTTTTCGCGGTTGGCGTTGCGTCGTGCGTCGATATTCTCCGCCTTGCGCTGTATTTTGTCGGCGTCGAAGTGCCTCTCCTCGACCAGTCTGTTGGCGAACTGTACGACGGAGTTGATCTTGTCGTCGTTCGCTTCCATGGTGGTTAGGAAGGCTTCGTGTTCCTTGATCATGTTCTCGGCTTGTTCCAAGTTGGTCGGTGGCTCGGTCTTGCCTATCCTGTGAATGATATTCCCGTATTAGTTTCACCAAGGATTGTACGTATTTATGATGTGGTTTTTTTTTTATTTTTTGTTCACAAAAAAATAATAATGCTATACCTGTGCTCCTGGTGCGACAGCAGTACTTCAGCCTGCCTGGCATCTCTCTGCAACAGCTGCAGCTCGAGGCTCTGTGTAAGCAGCTGTTGTCTGTTCTCCCACATCTGCTGAAGCTCGGCCCAGCCTTCGCGAAGAGCCTTTAGACGCTCGCGCAAGAACATGTACTGAGGATCGTCTTGTGTTGATGGCTCCTGTTCGAATGGTAAACGAAATATTAGTATTTAAATGTATGTCAATGGAAATAGTGTAGTGTAGTCAGAGTAACTTGAAGATCTTGCTCCCACTATACTAACACTTCTTGCCGTTTGGACAAGATTCTGATGACAAGCAAATGGTCGAATATATTGCAGCGAAAAGCAACCATACTGGTGTTAGAATTATAGCTTTGTCATCACCAATCGTCTAACCTATGTCCAACCCTTTCAGTGTTACCAGATACAAAAACGTAAAATACAGTAGCGTAGCTTGAAAATTACGTGTCCTCAATCACCAAAAATTTCCAAAAAATAGTGTTTGTATGAAAGCTCCGATGCCAAAATTACACTGTTTATATGAAATTATACAAAATTCAGTACAATAAATCTACTGTAATTACAGTGTATCTGGCAACACTGAACCCTTTCGTTGTAGAAACATTTATGTTCTTGACAATCCTGACTGCGATAGTTTAGGTCATATTATGGCGTGTCTTTCACAGCAAAATAATTATGGCTAAAACACTTCTTGTAATGACCTCTTGTTGGAATAACTGGGTATACGTACGGCAGTGATCTTCTCTCCGTACTCCATCATCTTGGCATACTCGTCCTTGTAGTTGTCGATCTCCTCCTTGATAGTCTGGTGCTGAGACAGCAGCTTTTCGGCTTCCGCCAAGTTTGAGGGCGTGTCTGTTATGGAAAGGAAACAGTTAATTGGTTAGCTATACAAGTATTGCTAACACCAAACATACTGCATTGTAGCAGTAGTCGTCACTAAAATTGTCCGTGAACTTAATATATTTAAGTGTCGTATACTCTAGAAGTTTTGTAAAAGCGAAGAATCGTTAATTCGTATTCGAGTAGAGGATTCATGCATAAAAATAGTTCTATAAAACGGGCATAAGTTTCCAAGGGGAACTTAAAGGTGTCTATAACAAAATTTTCCAACGATAAATTTTTTTATTGCCTCGTTGGTCTATTGATCGCAAGCATGATTCGATTGGATTCGATTACCGGGTCGGGCAGTGTTTTGGATTTTCCATCTGGAATTTTCTCAGTAGCAGCCCGGAGTCTGGATTTGTGCCCGGTAGATGGCAATAGGCTCGCCCCCTATTACATGAGACTTAAACATAACCGGCGAAATGTGAGTGTACTATAGGCACACCTCTGCCCAATCCTTCCGGGAATACAGGCTTTTTTTTAGATTTTTTAAATTCTCTTACAAAAATACATGGCAGTATTCTTCATTTGCTGACATGCTGTGGTTTTTGCATACATCAGACACAATGTTACTCACCTTCCGAAGCGACATCGGTCTGTGTCTTTGTGAGCCAGGCCTGGAAGTGGTCCACGGAACGCAGGAAGCGGTGCAAGTCGCCCGCCTCTTCCAGCTTCGCGTCGCGCTCTTTGAGCTAAGAGAAAAGTGTAAAATGAGTATGTTTTAATAACTGACTGAATAGCATGATAGCTTAGGTAGCTAAAATATGTGGTATGGTAACCAGCTACGAGCGACGACTCTTTTTAGGTGAAACATATTCTGTATATTGATCAAATCTCTTACGTTCGGGGATGTCTCTATGCCCTCGTGAGGGAAGCGCGGCTTGCGGTACCAGGGCACAGCCCCCCGTCCGCAGAGGGTTTGTGGTGGTCCGTTAATACTGACGGATACTCACGCGCGCCCATGCGCGCGTGAGTAACCGGACTACAGGAACTACAGAAACTACATAGCATTCACTCAAGTGGTTGAGTGAATGCTATGTAGTTTCTGCAGGCTCGCCACGACGCTGATATGTAGCGTCGCTTTCTTTACGACACCCGGTCAATCCCCGCCAGGTAAGACCCCGACCTGACCTGGGGGATGCCCAGCGGGAGACGACCAGCGACAGAGGTGCCGACTCGACACTCCTACAGATGGGGCGTGTACATCGTTTACATCGCAGCAAAACGAAATTCTCCCGCATGAGATCTTTCAGGATAGAGATTATTATGACAGCTCTGTAACTGTTGCTGTGAATATAAGCCGTTAGAAATTCACCTACATGTTTTCAAGCACATTTTCATTTTTTTAAGGATACCATAAAGTACGTTTTTTATTGAAAATGCTTTTGTTTTTAACAGTCAATAAGTTGTACTTATTATAATCTTTCCAATCATTTATTTTACTTTTGACATAAGCACGCCTATGAAGTTCGTTATTTATTGAAAGGCAACACAGACGAAAAAATGCAATACTTCATGGACGCTATTTTTCTTTACATTTTTCTTTAAAATAAAATATCGATTAAAACTTCTTCATAAATAAAGTCGATTGTTATAAAAATTCGAATCGGTAACGCATTAGGACATCACTAATTGATTAGTACTCGAACTGTCAAAAGTAAAATATCAAAAAAATCATTTGTTGGAAAGATTATAGATAAGAGTATGTCTTCAACATGATATGACGGTGTATAACTACATACCATCTGCGTAAGTTGTTCCCAGTTATCAGTGATCGTGGTGACGCGGTCCCTGATGAGCTGCGCCTCCTCAGGATGGTCTCCTTCGATGGCGGAGGCCTCGCTCTCCAGTGAAGAGATACGCGCTTGGATAGCTGCGAGGTCGCGCTCCATGCCTGATAGGCGACGCTGTAGGGTCATCACACCTGAGGAAGAGATGGGTAGCTATCAATAAATTACTAGAATTAAGGATGCATGAGCAATTACGAGTAACGATAAATAATAAATTGTTTCAAAATATTTTTTGTAACAAAGCTTTTTTATGGCATATACAAATGAAGAAAAGACGAAAATCAATAAAGTAACGCTCTCCAGTTCACTATTCCAAATACAGTGGAGAGTTCTAAAGCCAACACTTCACTTGGCGTATTTGTCAAAATATTCGCGTTAATTGGTTAATACAAAAATATACTATAAGCTGGTAGCGATAAAGTTGATTTTGTATTAGTGAAATAAGGCGAATATTTGCACAAATATACGTCTGCCGATCTTAGGTAGAAGTGAGCTGTCAATAGTGTCCATCCCTAGCATCAGGAAAGCAGTGGTGGCCTAGTGGTAACGGCAGCGACTTACGAGTTGTAGGTCGTAGGTTCGAACCCCGACTGGCGCTTTACTTTGTGGAAACTATTTCATCACCACTGCTCTCAAAACGGTGAAGGAAAACATAGTGAGAAAACCGGCATGTCCTAGAACCAAAAATTTCGAAGACATGTGGCATCTACCAACCCGCACTGGGCCCGCGTGGTGGCCCACTCCCTCTCACCGAGAGGAGACCTGTGTCTCAGCAGTGGGAACATTATAGGCTGATTATGCTTATCAGGTGAAATTACAGCTCTATCAAGCTCACTTCATTTAAGTTTTCACGGTGAAATTTTACAGAATAGACCGGCAGGTCAAGTCCCAGCATAAGA
The DNA here is from genome assembly GCA_946251885.1 of Cosmia pyralina. Lineage (NCBI taxonomy): Eukaryota > Metazoa > Arthropoda > Insecta > Lepidoptera > Noctuidae > Cosmia > Cosmia pyralina. The sequence goes on from OX276355.1 coordinate 17,752,775, forward strand.
ATCTTTGTTCCTGTCGGGGATCTCCTGACCCATCACATATTATGACTATTTTATACCTATAGACATCACTTCACTTTGAAACCAAATAAAGAAAATAATTATTGAAAAGCATCGTAAAACTATACAATAAAATAGACAAACAACCGCGAACTGCATTAATCTTCGTAAGAATGTAGATAATGTAGATACATTAGTTATTTTTATTGACTTTGTAACCGCATCATCTAGGAAACCAAAGACATCGCGTCCATTATGATCGTATTACATGTCCACTGTCGCGCGTTTTATAAGTACTATTACTTATGGAAACTTGTATAATATCGATACGATTAACTGTGGCTAAGTAATAACAGTCGCACGGGTCGATCCATCAGGTTAAGCTACGCTTGCCGGGGTTGTCCGTGGATGGGTGACCATCTTTACATACTAAGACTCCTCCGTGCCTCGGAAAGCACGTTACGCCGTTGATCCCGGCTGTCATTCGTGGATCTTTGACAGTCGTAACGGGTCGTCAGAAGCCCGAAAGACGGACAACCAGTCTTACCAAGGGGTATATTACCCAGTTACTGGATTGTGGAGGTCAGATTGGCAGTCGCTCCATGTAAAATACTGTTATCCAAGCTGAAGGCTAGGCAGATTGATTGATTGATTGTATAATTTCGATACGTATGCGACGGTCTGAAAAAATCATTGCATTAACAAATTACTTTTTTTTTTTACTTATTAATAAACTCATCTCATCTGCCTAGCCTTTTCCCAGATATGTTAGGGTCGGCTTCCAGTCTAACCGGATGCAGCTGAATACCAATATTTAAAATGGAGCGACTGTCTATCTGACCTCCATAACCCAGTTACCGGGTAACACGATACTCCTTGGTAAGACTGGTTGTCAAACTTTCGTCGACTGTCAGAGATCTACGAATGACATCCGGGACTAACGGCTTAACGCGCATTCCGAGGCACGGAGGGGTCTTGGTATGTAAAGATGGTCACCCATACACGGACTAACCGCGGCAAGCGTAGCTTAACCTGAACGATCGACGTGGCTGTTATTACTTAGCCACAAGCCCTCTATCTCAACAAAATATTTGAAATTATCATCTCTATTCATTTCACTCACAGGGTTATAGAGGTATGAGGAACAGGGTGTAAAGTGCCTAAGTTCCTCATTCTCTATAGAAAAGCGAGGATCCTCTAACGAGACAGGTGTCGTGTCTGGTGGGCTACTGCCCGACGGGCCGACGGTTGTACGGGATGTCGCTTCGCCCCTGTCAGAGGGCGTCGCTTGCAGTGCCAAGGCTTAGCCCCCCGGCCGCAGAGGATATACGGTGCCCCATTAATACGGGCCTATGTGTGTGCCTATGTCGGTTGATGGTAATTGGGCATACATACGCGTGTCCCTGTGAATGAATGCTATTTTGTTTCTGTAGCCGTGACGCCGATATGCAACGTCGCTTTCTTCACGACACCTTGGCGGTCAAGGCCGACGGTTGTTATCGGGTTTATCGGTCAGATAACTTTGCTTGCGCGATGCAGAATTTGCGTGAAGTCAGTTGGGAAGCGTAGTATGTATGTTGCGTTGGTGATTACACAGGACTACATTTTTCGCGTTTTGTTTTTTTTTCCTCTAAAACTAAAGGTACAAAATTCTTACCGTTGAGATCCATCTCCAAGTTGTCGGTCTGCTGTAAGATCCTCTTCTTGTCTTCGATCCAGGACACAGTCTCGCGGCACTCGATGTGGAATGTCTGCACTCCCTGGGCTGACTTCAGATCGTCCTTCTTTGACTCAGCCTGGATTGAATAATATGAAGGTTAGTTTTTATTCTTGCAATTAAAATACTAATTTTTGAGGACTTTAATATCTTTCATCTCAAAAACTAGAAAAAGTAAAACTGAAGTTCTATAATGTAATATACTATTTGTTTGCAGGCGCAAAAATGAACTACCCGCTTTGTAACGCTGTTGTGTAATTTTGTTCCACGACAAGTTGATACAATCTACCAAAGCAATTATTTTAAAACTGTTAGTTTCGAATATATACACCGAGTTTAGAAAAGTTAAGGTCAGGGAAACCGACATAAGCGGTGGGTCGAGAGTCACGCGGCAGCGACGAACGTGCACGACAATATTCGTGCATCTTCTCACCTCACATTGAAAACACCAGTCTAAAATTTTGACTACAAAAAAGGTAGTGCTTCACTATACCTTCTCCCTGAGCGAGCTCCAGGCTCCGTTGAGCGCGGCCTGGCGCTCCTGTATGCGCGCCGCCTGCGGGTGCTCCACGTGGATCAGCTGGCGCGCCAGCTGGTTCACCACAGCTACACGCGACGCGTTGGCGTTCATCTCCTTATCGAAACCGTCGTAACTGTGAATAAAAAAAAAAAATTATATTATTGACGTTTCATAATTATACAGGGTGTAAGGGACAGCCCTCCGCAGTCTGATGGGGTGAATTCAGTATATAATATTATGATGACCGGTACATTAAATTTTCTCAGGAACATTATCGGTATCCAATATACCTGATTTGTTTTATTACCTCACACGCAATGTATCGTTACCGTGGCAAAACGCACGTAGCAAACAGCATGGCGGCAGCGCAGCGCATCGTACGTATTTCAACATCCATTGCTGATTTTTTTATTTTAGCTGTTTTATTTACATAAATGGAGTGCTGCGTGCAGGGAATGAGCATTTTTTCGGTGAAATATGATGTGGTGATATAGGTAGCTGAATGCACCCTGTTAGTTTGCGGAGGGCTGTCCCTTACACCCTGTATACAATGCCTTGAAACACCCAGAGATTTTCAAAAAGCGGTACAAGACAGAATTAGATTGTTAGAGCTAGTCTACTCAGAAATGACACGCCCTACTACTTAGTTTTGTTTACGTACACTACGGTAAATGCAGTAGTGGGGCGCGTCATTTCAAAGTAGACAAGCTCTACACGCTATTGATATAACAAAGATTATGAACAGGCTTTACTTGTGTGTCGACATAAAATGAAGAAATTCTGAACCCCACAAAGTGTGACCTGTGAAGGTCGTAGCAATCCTCTACATGCCAGACTCATAGGAGCAATCGATGTAGCGATGCTTGTAAGAGGCGTATGTCCAAACGTGATGATGAAATGTCAAACTAACCGGTGCTTCATAATCTCCACATCATCGATATCCTTGGGCGGCAGCATGGTGTCTAACATCCTGTCCTTCTCCGCGATCCATTGGTCTGCGGCATCTGCTTCAGCCAGTAACTTGAACAGTGACAAGGCGTCCAACAGACGTTGTTTACGCAGACGCGCTAGTTCAGCGAGCTCGCCATGACGAGCGTCGATGGCGGCGAGGCGTTCGCGGACTTCAGCGCTATTTGCGTCCGAGGGGCTTAGTTCTTGAGCCTGTTGCGATAGAAGAAACAAATTTAAAAAAATTACAATATTTTATGATTGCACTGTATTTCGAGAGCAGTAGTGGCCCAGTGGTAACGGCCCCGACTTACCCGAGTTGTAGGTCGTGGGTGTAAATAATTTCATCACCACTGCTCTAAAACAGTGAAGGAAAATATCATGAGGAAACCGGCATGTCCGCCAAAAAATCGAAGACTTGTGACATCTACCAACCCACACTGGGCCCGCGTGTTAGATTACTGCTCTCTTCAAGAGGGTCCTCTTGAAGAGAGGAGGCGTGTACCAGAAATGGGATTATGCTTATGCTATGCCCTGTATTTGATACTCAGAGGAATTAGGTGTCAGTACTATGAGCAGTGGCTACTGTGGTCAGTGGACCAATGTGACTACGATTGATTCACATCAATCCCACCACATCATCAATCACCTCAGTGTTCACACACTGAGGTTTTTGCTAACACCAAAATATTTACAGGCCTCTTTATCAGGCCTATGAAAACTCAAGGATCTAGTTTCGGATGAAAAACAAGCAAGAAACTCAAAGATTCCTTTTCAACTAGAAGTAAAACTGTGACCCAAGCATGCTCTCCAAATGTATCACAGCACTCCAAAACGGCTGGAGCGATTTTGATGGAATTTTCAGGCAATATTCAAATTAGCGCAACGGATGATCCTGAGAATTATTTCCAAGCTAACCAGGGCGGGTAGCTAGTAATAAATTAATATAAAAACAATGCGTACCTGTTGTTTGAGCTGCTGGATGACATTAGCGTAGTTCTTAAGTTCGTCAGTGACGTCCTTGTGTTTCTTCAGCAGACTCTGGACTTGAGCCTCGTCCACGCCAGTATCTTCGGATGATACCAACCTAGACAATAGAACATGAAATTAATTTACTATTGAATATAATTATGAGTTGACGAGACTTATTACTGACGGACAAGACTTTAAAAACCAAGAGATATTATACATATTGACTAGATACCCAAGAGTCTGTGTGATAACTGCAAGTAATATGATCACCAACCCGCTCACTTCAATGAATATGGCCTTACAGGGTTACCAGATGGAAAATTTCAAAAGTCCTGACAAAAAACCTGATTTTCATAAAAAAAAAAGTCCTAAGGATTTGTCACAATCGTCGGAATGAAAGTATTGAGAATTAGTAATTACTTTAAAAAAATGTTGATTCTAGTCTAAAAATCAGAGAAAATTTAAAACAGTTAATTTGTGATTAGTATACAAACAAGAATTGTTTTTGTTTGAATTAATTGTAACTTTCTAATAACAAAAAAAAAACGGAACAATCTACTGTCGAAAAATACTGAGATTTTCTAAATCCGGCCGCAAAACTGAAGAGCCTAAAATCCTGATATCTCATGACAAATCCTGAAGTATGGAATATGGTAACCCCCAAAGAGTATGTAGTATAACTTATCATATACGAGACTGTTTGAGCATTCAGGACGGTGCTGAACGGTTGAAAGTATGCAAAAATTGGTGCAGTCGATAATGACAAGCCATTGACCGTTCTTGACTACCCGCTCAGTAGCACTTGGGAATTCGTGAAACCGAGAAAAAATTGCCGCTCCCCGCGCATGGTTACAGGAATTCCCGCGCTCCAATTTGGTCGGGTCGCCTCAAAACAATCCTTGTTGCTTCCACATTACGGGGTGCCTCCCGAATCGAATGATTTAGTCGATTCCACTATTAAATTCCGCTCATTTCTATGTATGGTAACCCTAGGAGCGACTCTCGTCTATGATTTAAAAAAATATTTTTTCTCTGTTAATTGTGTTGTTTAGTGCGGCGGTGTGCGTGGTCGAAACGGTTGGCGTATTTTTTGTCCGTTTTTGTGTTTCTTGTGGTTTTTACGGGAAAACCGGGTAAAAAAACTATTTGTGTGTGTTAACAAGAATATAGGCAATATGGATTAGTGCAGGATTCAAGTCTGTAAGTGATTTAATTAGTTATTTCAGTGTTTATCGTCAACCGGTACGGCACGGAAATGGTTTGTTATTGTTTTGAGTGACGCATCATTCCAATAAGAATCTTGATGGATTATTGGTTTGATCATTGAAATATTATTACATATATGAATAGTCTGATTATTGAGTAAAACATTAAAATCTATTTCAAAGTTTCTACGTATCAGATATAATTAGAAAAAAATATTTAGTCCGCGTGTAAAACTTGCCGCTTCAACAATGTTGTCTCAACAACTTCGGATGCTTCTAAATACTAAATATTATACTATGCAATGTGTTTTGTTATTTTTTTTATGTTAAGAATAATCACACCATGCATATTAAACCATAAAACATATAGGTCATCACTTGTTTTTTTTTACTACAGCCATTTATTTGTAATCTAAGATAAAAAAAATCGCTGTGTTTACGTTTACAAATTATTGTATAAATGGATGCAATCAACATTCAAACAAAAAAAACGCTATTTAAAAGCTCTGTTGTTTCCCATTACAAAAACATACACTTGAAAGGGCTCTTCGAAGAAACGACGTCGTAAATTAAGTTTGTTTATCAACATCTGGCCGGGCGGCCGGCGCTCGCGGAATGACGTAATCTGCCGAGCGGACAACGAGAAAGTGTTCGCGCGCAATGATAGTCTCAGCGGCTACTCTAATATGATAAATTCACTACTCGAATTACCCTTGTATTGATCTTGTACCTTTCTTTCACATCAGTCAGGCTATTTCTTATGGTGTAAACTAAAGATAAAAAATGATCATACCTAAGAGTATCTAACATCCAGTTATCGATGTCATCTGCATCAGCAAACAGTTGGTGGTAGCGCACGGCGGCGTCCAGGCGGTTCTTGCGCAGAGACACCATGTCCAACAGGTGATTCCATTGAGACAGGATGTCGCGGAGACGGTCCTGTACACGGAAATAAACATTTATTATGGTTCTCAAGTAATTTATATAGTGTATAATGTAAGTTAATGTAAAATGTTTTTTTGCATACTAGCTGTTGCGGTTTTATTATCTGTGCCCGCGGCTTTCCTCGCTTGGATGTCAATACTTCCCTATTTGTGTGTGTGTCTTGGAAGTAGTAATTCGCCAAAAAAATGCGCACTGAGGACTGTCGTCATGTAGATTCTTTTGGAAGGCCTAACGGTACTGAAAAGGTTTCATTTACAGGGCAGCCTAGATGAACAGGCTGCTACTATCTATAGCCACATTGGAACAATCAGTCATTTTTGAATTAAAGCTTTAGCTTTTGTTCGGAAGAAAAAGTCATTCGAAATATTGTAGGGATAGGACCATGTATATTTATGTATGGGGATGCGCTAAGGTAGCCCGCGAAATTCACATTTTTCCTACCTTTTTTGCAATTTGCAGGTGAGTGTCAGGTTGTATGTTGATTAAAATATGATTGGCGGCCGTAGCTAATATGGCTTTACAGAATTATAATCATTAGAATCAGCAATTCAACTCCATAAGTTAGAATTGACCTCAAATTTAGCGATTTCATGAAATCATGAGGAACTGATAATCGTTCAAATATAATATAATTAATAGCTCTAACATCTATTATTGTAGCTTAGTAACATCGCTATGTCACCACAGCACTGTACTGCTTACATTTCGCATCGACTTATCTGTGCTGGTGCGATAAAAGCATAGTACGCTGTATGGTTCAAAGCGTACTGAAATGATCATCGCGCATTCGTATTTCCGAAGACAGCCGATGATTGCCGAGGAAAGTTATGCACTTTAACCCTACATTGTATGTTACCTGTGAAAGATGATATGGCTAGAAAGGGAGTGACTACCGAGATGACTAATACAGAAGTATGGGAGAAAAAGAGATGCTGCGCCGACCTCAAATAAATTGGGATAAGTGCAGAAGAATGATGATGATGTATGTTACCTGAATCCTATCAGCTCCAAAGTGACCCTGCGAAATGAGCTCGTCTCCCACAGCGGCCACGCTCATCAGTTGCGGCTCGTGAGCTTGCACATCGGCTTCAAGCGCCTTGTGCTTGGATATCAGCAGATACACTTTGAACAAGAAATAAATTATTATGCTAGTGGTCTAACTTAATAATAATAATTTTATTTAGCAAAAAGAAGAAATACATTGCATGTTACATTATTATGGAAGTACATTTGTGCTCAATTTTTGTGAATAATGACCCCTATGCTAGGAAAATCCTGTGTTATAGGGGCCATCCATTCGTCCGTTAACATTATTTTACAAAATTCGGGAGTTTAAGACGTGAGAACTTGACTTGGAGTCATAATATTCGCGCAGTATTTGACCCCTACAACATTCAGGCGGCTTACTGTGAGCTCTTATAGCAGGGCAGAAGTTGAATGTTTCCAGTGAGAGAGAGAGACGGAGTTATATACGACCTAGACCGTCACCGTCTCTCTCTCTCTCTCTCTCTCTCACTGGAAACGTTCAACTTCTGCGCTGCAATAAGAGCTCATAGTAAGCCCCCTGAATGTAAGGGACAATTTTTATGGAACAGCAGATTATTTTTATCACCGACACAAAAATTTTAACGCTGGGGGTCTAGAATCACGTGCTGAATTCATGTAACAGTTTCCGCGTCGATGTCGTGTATACCGACCCTAATTCAGTACATATTGTAGTAGCTAGTATAACTACACAATATTAAAATGGTATTTGGCTCGCCTACGCACCACCATGTGCTTTCGTGCTGGCGGTTGTGCATAGAATGACTCCCACTCAGCCCACACCTTGTGATGTGTGCGCTCGAGACAAATCATAAATCTATACACACTACATAAATATTGTATTACATTATTATTCGAAACTAGTTGACACGACAGACGTTGTCCTGTCCAAATTTCAATAATTCATACAAAATTCCTATAGAAAAGGCACTTTTAGTTTTTCCGAATTTTCCAATTTTTCCAATTTTTGTCATCATAAGAGCCTTCCTCGGACTTCAAAGAATATTTGAAAAAAAAAAAAATTGCCGAGTTTGTCCAGCCGTTCTCGAGTTTTGCGCTTAGCAACATATTTAGCTATTAATTTTATTTATAGAGATTACAGCTTCTGCCCGTGACTTCGTTCGCGTTTAATTTCTTATTCCCCAGACCCGCCCCATCGTGTCGCTTTGCATTGCCTGCCAGCGCTAATATTACTTCGTTTTTGCTTAGCGTTCTTTCTGATTTCTTTTTTCTTTTTGCTCAGCTCCTAAGGGTCCTATCGTGATGATAAACAGCCTACCGCCTTCCTCAAGAATTGGGCTCTCAAATGCAAAAAGAATTTTTCAAATCCGACTGGTAGTTCCAGAGATTAGAGCATTCAAACAAGCAAAAAACAAACTCTTCAGCTGCTTTATTATTATTAGTACATACTTAGATAGATGCGAATTGATGTTGAATCAAAATTGAAACTGAGTCGGTTAAAGACAATTTCGCATTAGGGGTTTATCAAAACTGTTTGAAAGACAAACAACGAGAAACCGAGGCTGTGTCTACATACAAATGACGTAATATCGCACGCCGCGGCGACGAGAAGTCTGTATTTGATTTCCTCCCCTTCGGTTCAGCTTATTACAACGCGTCACGTTAGTCCAATAAAAACAGATCGGTATTTGCCCCGTTCCCATGATAATATTTATTTGTGTGAAATAAGATGAAATAAAAAAAAACACATCTTGCGACTTCTCCTAAACCTAGAAAAATCGTCAACAATTGCAATATTTTTAAATATGTGAACAACATATATTTATCTGTCATTTTTAATCATTTTTACCTATTGTAGTAAGTATAGTAATTTTATTCCGAGTACATCGTCGTCACGAATACAAATAATTTATACAAATATTTTAAAGAGGGTTTGTTTGTTTGTAAGTTTGTATGTAGGGGATAATCTCTATAACTACCAGTTGGATTTGAAAAATTATTTTTCATTTGATAGCCCAATTCTTGAGGAAGGTTATAGACTATTTAACATCACGCTACGACCATTGGCAGTCGAGCAAAATGAAAAAAAAAAAGTCAGAAAAACGTTAAGCGAAAACGAAGTAATAGTGCAGGCGGGCAATGCGATGCGATGCGACGGGTGAGACGGGGGGCAACAAGAAATATCACGCGGACGAAGCCGCGCGCAAAAGCTAGTTACTTTAATGAATACAAAATACTATGGATTTTCTTGCCCATTCTTCTCCATACGAAATTAACTTTTGAAAAGGTTACCTAAAATTCTATTTTCTTGTAAATGACGTTAAAAAGGGCCATCTAATGGCCTACTTGATATAATATGTTGCATTTAGTCTGAAAATTATGTAATCTTCTTGAAAAACTACAACATATTTGAATAAGTAATAATAGTTACCGGTAGTAAGATCATGTCCGATATCATCAACGGAGACAATCTGTTCCTTCTCCTTGATCCAGTTCTCCTCGTCAGACATGTCCCAGTAGAACTGCCACAGTTTGCGGCTGTCCTCCAGACGCTTTCTGTTTCGAGAGAAAATGTGGCGTGAATAAATTATTCAGACTATTTTATGAGTAAATATTTTTAATCTTTAGCAATAAGAAATTGACTGGAACATAGTGTTATTTAATGTTATGTCAGTGGTAGACATTATTTTTCTCGCTTAGCTTGTGCCAATTAATGTCACAAAAGTATTTAGATAGAGAAATCCATGCCTTTTCCCAACTAAGTAGGGGTCGGCTTCCAGTGAAACCATATATGGAGTGACTGCCTATTTATCCTTCACAACCCAGTAATGGGTAATACAATACCCCTTGATAAGATTGGTGGTCAGACTTTCGGGTTTCTGATGACCCATAACGACTGTCAAAGATCCACGAATGACAGCCGGGACCAACGGCTTAACATGCTTTCCGAGGCACTGAAGAGTCTCGGTAAGTAAAGATGGTCTGTCACTAAAATTAAAAGTATATTCCATCCAACAGGCATGGAACTCTCTCTATGATTAGAGATCTTTCTGATGAAAGTAATTATTACATCATACTACGATCAACCACTACTCTCACAGTGTCAGTGTGCAGTGGGAACATTATAGGCTGATTTATAGCACCAAGATTATGGTCTAACCAAGGCAGATGTAAGTGGAAACGAAGGGAGCCCTAAGAATATAGTGACCCCATTGGTGATGTTCATCAGAAAGGTCAGGTGCGTAATACTCGTAGCCGGCTTGCGTGTATTACCTACACCCTAATTGCGTAACACATTATCCATCATTACATATTATTATATTGAAACAAATTGCCAATCCATTGCTTCATATGTTCGAAAAATTTGTCTGCTCGACAACGTAAATAACGCAATGAATGTTGTTGAACTGTCAAAATGAAAGCAACTCCGATTGATAATGTGTTACGCAATTAGGGTGCAGATGTATGAACGTAAACGAAGTAAAAGGAGTATGTAAGGATCTTAGCAGGTTTCGTTCTGTAGTTTATGCCTACCCCCGTGGGAAGAAGGCTTGAGTTTATTTATGTAAGTATTATGGTCTTAGACTTTAGCAGTTTAGCCTATCTAATGAAATAGAAAGCTCCCTTTAGTATATTTATAAATGTATGTTACCTGCGTTCAACTGCAAGGTGCACAAGTTCAGCATACGCATTCTCCAGCTGTTGAATACGCTCCACAGTGATGGCGGGGTCGCACGGGCGGTAGCCGCCTTCTTCTTGTTCCAGGAAGCGCTGCGATTGGCCTACTACCACCTGTAAGATAAAAGATTTATTTTAGGATTGCTCGGTTTATAATTACTTGGTTGTTTCAGTCAATACCCGCTGCAGCTAAATTCAATTTCATATATCAAGCGTACAGACAGAGTTAGAAACACCACCCGGCGCTCCATGACTCAAGTAGCGAATTTTGGAGAAAAAACAGTCATGCTGAAGTGAGAGTGGGTTGACCACGTCGCACGAATGGCACCCGAGAGATGGGCAAAGATCGTCACTCACTGGACGCCTTAGGGAGGCCATCGCCGCCGAGGCAAACCACGGCGAAGGTGGTGCGACGATCTGATCTGGTGGGCCAACATGGCCAGAGATCGCACAAGACAGGAAGGTTTGGAAGAAAAAGGGGAGGCCGTTGCCCACCAATGGGTTACAATGCTTTCAACTTATTTTGCCTTTTCTTGTGAAACATGCATGGAGCGCCATAGCGCATGGAATAAATGCGCCAGCAAAACTAGTTAACTCTTAAAATGTCGATTGTACACCATGTGTACAGATAACAATAGAATTTCAATTGTGTCTGCTAATTGGCGCGCGACGGGTTAAACGACAGCGCACGCCTAGAGCAGACGTCTGCTTTATGAAAACAGGTTTTTTTACCTTAGAAAAATCGGTCAGTTTTCATGTCCAAATGCATGGTACACACGGCACGGCTACAGATCAAGCTATACTTATATGTATGTATGTATGTATAGGATTTCCTTACAATGAGAAGTCTGTGTAAACTGGAAATGTATAGCTTGATGTGTAGCCGTGTGTACATTCAAACTATATGGCGGCTCGGAACACGAGGCGAGTGGCTGCGCAGTAACACATTCACGTGTCAGCGAGGGTGAGGAGTGCGGTACTGCGCAGCGAGTAGCGCACTTCAGAGCCGTCATAAAGTTAAACGCGTAACTTAATTAGCAACACTAACCTTGACCCTTTCTCCGAGCACGTTGATATCGGCCTCGACCAGCGCGTGCTTCTGCAGCAGATCCTCGACGCCCATCAGATGTTTGCCATAGTCGTCCGTCAGCAGACGCATCTTGATCTCTTCCATGGAATCCAGGATGTATAGCATCTCCTGTGTGTGGGAATTATTGAGTTAATATTTAAAAAGATATGGTGACCCGACTTAAAAGGACATAATATGAAGATTTTTTTTGCATTCAAATCTTGCAAACCTTCTCAACAGAATGTGGTAACAGTCAGAGTGCCGTTTCTTCGAAACTACACAAATTGCCTTTTTCAGTCCAATAATGTTAATATTACATGGAGTCAGCGCAACATGTATTTCCCTTTTTCTATTCTTCCTTGACAGTCGTCACCTAATCATTCATACCCTTTTTAACGAAAATTCACTCCCTCTCTCAAACCGAAAACTCCTTCATAGAGGGAGGCCTAATATCCTAAAAATGTCGATTATATTAGACCGCCGCCGCGTCGATGATAATCCCAAAATAAATTATGATCAGGGCAGAAGGATGATGTTAATCAAATATACCTGGAAGTTCTGCTGCAACTGCAGAGACAGCTCGAGCCTGGCGCGACGAGCTCGCAGCAGCTCCAACAAGTACGCCCACAGGCGCAACACGTTGTCGCGACGCGCGCACACACGCTCCATGTCGTGATATCTGTGAAGGTTCATTGGTTACAATCGGGGAAGAAAACAGATGAAATTTTAAGGGTTCATTAGACTACCTATAACAATCGATTTGTTCAAATTCTGCAGAACGGAAATTAAATAAAGCTAAAGTAGTGTTTTACAAAGTTAAAAAAGATTTGCTGCTGTATAATCTGGGTCATACAATTTTATTACAATGAATAAGAGTAGCCTGGTGAGAAAAGACTTGATTTGATTTTCGGGAAGTGTCACCGATTTTAAGATAAATAAAAATAAAAAATAAATAAATAATACAGCTCTCTGACAAATACCGATACGAATGTTTTACAAAAATCCTACTATAATTAACATATCACTCTCTGTACCTCTCAGCCTGCAACTCGGAGCAAACAGCTACAACGGCCTGCACGCGCTCCTCATAAGCAAAGATGTCGGTCTCGATGGCTTCATGTTTCTTGGCGGCCGCCTCCACAGCCGCGAGGTCGAAACCGAAGTTATCCTGGCTGACCAGACGCTGGTTCTCAGACAGCCATGTCTCACGCATCTGTGCCTTGCGATTGAATCTGGAAGGATGGAAAACATTAGTAAATGTATGAGTGTAATGTTCAGTTATAGTCGAAGTTCACCAAAATTGATATTGTTTTGTTTTGCCTAAGTATCTCTTTTCAAAAAATGTTACAGTAAAAAAAATATTCCATGAATATTGTTCTGAATTAATTTTTCTGTAACAGCTTTGTAGCGAAACATGAAACTTGTACCTTCAGAATATAATATAGTTATTTTCTTGCAGCGTACGAAATGTCTTGACGACAATAGACAGCGCATTGCGGCGTAAAATCATGAAAAGTGTTATTTTTCGTTTGCGGACCTGCTAGAATAGGTTGAGGTCGTTTCGGCCCCAATGCCTCTCAATCATTCGCTTTACCAGATGAGACTGTTCAAATCGACAGCAGGTGAATTTGTAATACTTTTGAGAAATAGGTTTAGGTTTAAAGATTTATTCTCAAGAAAGACACAAAGCCACTTATATGAGAACAATGCTAAACATAAATAATAAATGTAAAGTTCTTCACAGACGTCACGGTATTATGATATACCCATCAAATGCATTCAGCTTTTAGGAATGCTAACTAGAAATAAATATCTTTAACCGTACCTGGCAGCAAGTTGTTCAAGTTTCTCCTGTCTGATCAGCTCCTCTCTCAGAGCCAATTCCCTCTCGTGTTCCGACTTCTCAAGCCTCTCCCAAGCGCGGTTGATGTCATGGATCATCTTGCCTTCGCGCGGCGTGTACGGCTTCTGATTGGCCGCCCGCATGCGGGATTGTAAGGTGAATAGAAGAACTTCCAAGTTGCCCTTTTCGACGAATCTGTGGAACAAATTGAAATTTTAGGAATTTTAAGTGTTTTTACATTTTCAAATACCGTACAAAATAATAAAGTAGTCAGCCATTAATTTGACACATCCAATATTTACTGAACAAGATTGTCACACACTGCCGCGTACTGTACATTATATGGAATCAATTATAGGCCTTATAAAACGTGATAAGTGGGTACAATTGATCTGTTTTTGTTGTTATTCTAAAACTGTACATAAGGGAGTGGTTCAGTGTGCATAAATCTATCAAATAATAAAACCATAACAATGCGCCTGCAACTTTGTGTAAGCTCCTACAGGCATTGTTTACTTTCTCGGAAATGAATGAATAATGTAAGCAGAACGTAAAATTAGAGTTGTTTATTTTTACTCCAACTTCATACGTCATGCTAATCTGACCAGAAATTCTCAATGAAAACTCTTCTAAATTGAACTTGTTAAAAATTTACTTACTTGGGTGGTTTTTCCACAGTGCGATAGTTAGCGAACTGAATAAGTTGCTGACGAACGCCTTCGAGTGAGTTCGCAAATGTTCGGTCGCCGAGCGCTTCGATAGTACGCTCGATCCATTGCAGGAGATCGCTGAAACACAAACATAATATTAGTCATTAAGAAAGAAAGAGCAGTGGTGGCCCAGTGGTAACGGCCGAGACTTACGGGCCGTGGGTTCGAACCCTGAGAGGCACTTTACTTTGTGTAAATTATTTCATCACTACGCTCTCAAAAAAGTGAAGGAAAACATCGTGAGAAAACCGGCATGTCCTAGAACCAAAAAATCGAAGACATGTGGCATCTACCAACCCGCACTGGGCCCGCGTGGTGGCTTACGGCCCACTCCCTCTCACAGAGAGGAGGCCTGTGTCCCAGCAGTGGGAAAATTATAGGCTGATTATAATGACCTGTGTACATTTGTTGGGCAATATCACGTGTACAGTTGTGTACCACCTGTGCTGGGCAGTTGGCGGCCAAAAATTCATCTTTATCAGCTACTCTTTTCTTAAGCCACCTTAAAACAGCCTTATTTCCATCTCTTTCTGATAAAGCTGTCGTTATACAGACCTGGTAAGAGTCTCATACTCCTGCATCATCTTCTCATTCTCCATGGCGATGCCAACCACCTTGCCGATCCTCTTGCCCTGAACGGTCTCCTGCTTCATCTTGCTGAAGTAGTGGTAGTACGTGACTACGTATGTGATGATTGACTTCTCGTCGGGGTGGTCGACAGCGATATCTGGGGAGGAAGTTGTTATTATAAAGGGTGTAATACAAAATAGTAATAGTGAAGTAACAGCCCGGAGTCTGGATTTGTGCCCGGTTGATGGCAATAGGCTCGCCCTCTATTACATGGGCCTCAAACATAACTGGCGAAATGTGGGTGTACTATAGATACACCTCTTCTTAACCCTTCGGGAATTGCAGGCGTGATGTTATGTAAGTTTTCTAGTGAGCTAAAGCTTCTAACTAAATTGTACCCCCAAAGTCATGTGTACAAAACAGAGAGCACTAGTGGCGAGGACAGACATGCGATCTTCAGCAGGCCTCAAAATGTGATTGTCACTGCGCCAGGCGGCTTCGATGAAGTTTTACAAGGTCAAAGGTTTTACTGCAGTATAACAATAAGTTCAATCTGCCTAGCCTTTTCCCAACCATGTAAGGTTCGGCTTCCAGTCTAACGGGATGCAGCTGAATACCAGTATTTTACATGGAGCGAATGCCTATCTGACCTCCACAACCCAGTAACTGGGTAATACGATACCCCTTGGTAAGACTGGTTGTCAGACGTTCGGGCTTCTGACGACCCGTAACGACTGTCAAAGATCCACGAATGACAGCCGGTACCAACGCTTTAACGTGCTTTCCGAGGCACGGAGAAGTCTTGGTATGCAAAGATGGTTATCCATCCACGGACCGACCCCGGCAAGCGTAGCTTCACCTGATGGATCGACCCGTGCGGCTGTTATTACTTAGCCACGAGCTCCTCCAGTATAACAATAAGTATTTGGCCTTTAAAAAAGACTCTTACATCTGAGTTTGTTTTGGTCTTTCTTCTCAGTAGTTGGATAGGAAATACCAAACTCATCTAGTTTTAAAACATAATTTATTGGCGATGCATTAAGACTTATTATATTATACGTCACCAATAAATTGACAAAAAAAAAAACATATATTATAAATACAGTAATAAATAACATAGGTCCCATCCACATAAAACAATAGCTAATCTACATCTTTATGGTAAAAATGAAGCTTCCATTATTGAAGTGAAAACTTCTTTAGACGCATCAAGTGATTTTTGGTAGGGGGAAATCTTATGAGTTCGCGTCACGTCACGCGACATGCTAATGTGACGTGTTGCGCTGTCAAGTTTTCACTTCTGTCGGCAGTCCTCATGACGGTTTTTTTTCCAATTTTATGGTGGTTGCGTAGCTTACCTTCAGCATCCAACAACTTCGTAAGTCCAAGCTTATCCTCAGCAACATTGAAGGCATTATTCAGGTTATGCATAGGATTGCTTCTATGCAGCTTGTCAAACTGAATGAGGTCAGGCCTGTGCTTGTGAATGATGGCATTGAACGCGAGCCCATCGCGCCATGAGGTCGTGAAGTTACGCACGTTTACGTTGTTGTAGCCAGCTGTCTTCATTTGACACCATAGGAGTAAGGCGTCCTTGGCGGATTTAGTCTCTTTGTTGTCGGTTTCTTCGATTGTGATGTCTTGGATCTGTTAAAAGGAATTCATATTTTAGGGCAAGAACCAATATACAGCGTGTCATTTTGCATCCTCGCCAAATTTAACCCTTTAAACGTCGCATGTACACCTGGGTGTTCGTAAGTCCCAAGCGCAAAACGTCAACAGAACACCTGGGTGTACATAACGCTCGGTTCCCATTGGACGATGGTATTTTACGTTTATTTGCATTTGCAACACGATTTGGCTCTATCATTCGACTAATCGGTTCATACATGACCGGTTTTAATAACATTTTAAAGGCAACACCACTAAAATGTCAAAAAAAAAAGTAAAACAAAATGTATCTGTGGTTATTTAAGGGTGTGGTATAGACCATCAAACCGAACACCTTTTCTTTTTCCATGGCACGAACATCGTAATCGCGAAAAAATAATCAGCCGTCCCATACATTTCCGTCAAGTAGGTGTTGAAATTTTCTATGGGACAGGACGATTACGATGTTGGTCCCATGGAGAAAGTTGTTCGGTTTGATGTTCTGTATCACACACCCTGAAATTTGATGAGGATGCAAAACGACACGTTGTAGAACTAAATAACTTACATTCTATGGATTGTGAATAAAATAGCAAAAATACTTGAAAGTAATGACTAACAGTTAAAAGCTAACAAAATTAAAAAATCCTTGGAGTACATCATAAACAGGGTTGATTATTAAAAAAAAAATACTGTCAAAATTTAAAAAAATATTCAGAGGTGCCCGTCAATTGTTTGATAAAGCTGGCAAACATGGAAATCACAATTACTAAATTAACGAAAACCTAAACTAACGCCTTGTAACACTTTTCTATTGAAGGTTTTACTGTAACTACAAACTTCTGCACTCGATATCGTTACTGATATCGCCCCTAATTCTTAGTGACAGATCTAAGATATGTACTTGGAAACAGGGTACAGTGGCGGGCGTTTCCCAAAAAAACTTCTATAGAGGTGTTGTGATAAATGAGCAATACTAATAATTATAACATCGTTCTGTTTCTGCCAATCGTTTGAAGATGAGAGAGACAGAATGATGTTTTAAATATGTTGAGCGCTAATAGATTAATTGATTTGTGGTGTAAGTGTGTCTAAGATAATTATAATAAAGACTTGTCTGTCAACTAATCTCAACAAAAAATTTAATACTTTGCAGGGTTCATTTTTGAGTAACAATTGAGTTGTGCTAAATGAGATAAATCAATGCAAGTACTACATTCATGTAGCTCAATTATGTTAGAATTTCCTTCCCTATACGTACGAGCATCTGTATAAATTATTTGAAACAGTAATTTATCTGTTTTGACTGCGCTGTTGTATTGAATAGGGATAATAGGCCAGTAAAATGTTTTATAGTAAAATGCCACATTCCACAGAACCATTCCAATGTGAATTTAAGAGAGTTGAAAATAAACCAACAATATTGTGTAAATGAACACAAGAATATAAGTAAACTATTTCCTCAGATGCTTATAAGATCAACTCATTATCTGCCTAGCCTTTTCCCAACTATATTGGGGTCGGCTTCCAGTCTTACCGGATGCAGCTGAATACTAGTATTTTACATGGAGCGACTGCCTATCTGACCTCCACAACCCAGTTACTGGGTAATATGATACCCCTTGGTAAGACTGGTTGTCAGACTTTCAGGCTTCTAATGACCCGTAACGATTGTCAAAGATCCACGAATGACAGCTGGGACCAACAACTTAACGTACTTTCCGAGGCACGGAGGGGTCTTGGTATGTAAAGATGGTCACCCATCCAAGGGGTATCGTATGGTATTACCCAGTAACTGGGTTGTGGAGGCCAGATAGGCAGTCGCTCCATATAAAATACTGGTATTTAGCTGCATCCGGTTAGACTGGAAGCCGACCCCAAGATAGTTGGGAAAACGCTAGGCAGGAGATCTTATCTAGATAATGTTTTAACTAGTACATAATTATAAAATTTATCAACAGAAATAAATAATGTCTAGCTTCACTGCACTTGCTGTTGGACCATGTCAGTCAGTGGCTGCAGCAAGATAATTAACCGAGTTTTTGTTGCTAGTCAAAGAATGTCAAGCCACGGATAGGCAATAGTTTCACGTGAAGGAAAATCAGCTTAGTGACGATAGTTGCCCGTATTGTGCGTCATGGAATGTTGTAGGTACTTTAGTTAGTACCGGGTAGTTGATATGGCACTAATGGCACATCTTTGTATCACCTCATGTATTACCCATATTCAAAAAAATAAATTATTTGATTTGACTTTTAGAAAAAAGTTCGACTATGTAGTGCTTCGTCTCTCACACATAAACCTCCGTGACTTTCAATTTTACTCTAGTCTATGTAACTATATAAATAAAAAGAGAAGCCCTGAACTGACTGACTCATCAACGCCCAGCCCAAACCCTTGGATCTAGAAAGCTGAAATTTCGTACGGAGGTTCCCTTTATAATGCAGACAAGGACTAAGGGAGGAATTCTCGGTAGTACGTTCCCGTAGGATATTTTGCGACATCCACGCGGGCGAAGCCGCTGGCAAAAGCTAGTGGGTCATATTAACGCCAAGGTAGGTATAGTCGACCGCACGTCAGGGGTAACACTTTGACTTTGAGCCAGCCTTGCGTTATACGAAGTCTAAATAGAACTAGAATAGGAGGCAAGCTTTACACCTACTGGTTTTGTAACTACTGAGGTGAGGTAGCTGTACCGTTGGTAGTGTTTATTACCTGGAAGCGCAAGATGATGGTCCATATAAGACCAAGACTGAGCCTGGGGTTGCCGTCGACGATGTCGTGGGAGCCCATGTTTTCTAAGTGCACGCGTTGTTCACGCAAGAACTGCAGGGCCTTATCCACGTTCTCCAAACAGTGGATACGCATCTTGCCTTTCGTTGGACGAGGCTGCAAGCAAAAAAAAAATTTAAAAATCATATCCCAAGTACATAGCATTTTCAGCTAAATCTAACATTCTATGTGTTAGAAGTCGTTTCTAACCGTCTGGTAGACCAATAGCTAGATGTTCTGGTGCTACAGCGAAGTTTGTAGCATGTCTTAGCAGCAATTGATTGGCTCAGGAGCGGCCAAGGTGTTGTAAAGCAGAGAAGGCCTATTCTCAGCAGTGTGAATGCAGGCTAAATAGATAGATGGATAGCTTTTGAATGAATGAATGAAATGCACCGACCCCAGCGTGGTTTGACCAGACTCAAGGCGTGATAATGGTAGGGAAGAAGTGTCCTTAGCATATGGAAGGATTATTAGATAGTAAAACATTTTAACTACTTCTTACCACAAACAAACATTTTTATTAAGTTAGGACCTACATATATAACTCTATAGTCAGATATTAGCCGTAAGTTGATTCTTCAATTTATTTGTGTGTGTGCTTAGATTATAGAATGGGAAACCACTATTGTATTGGGGTTACCCTGTAATGATAGTGTGTTTATGTTGAAATAAATAAATAATATTTAACTACAAAACATGGGCTTAGCACAAGGCGCAGGGAGTACCTACGTGGTTCCATACACGTGCATAAATCCGATGTGCTTACACAGTTATCTAAAGAAAAGCAAGCCCGATAATAATATCAGCCATTATAGGGGTAAACAAAAATTAATTTAATCAATATTTTTTATTCTCATGCAAGCCAAGAAGGTACAATTTAACAGACTACTATTTATAATACATAATAATTTCTCTTGTAACTTTGTTAGATAAATATGTAGTTATGGGGCCAAGACCTTTATGGGAGAGTGCATGACTTCAAGCGATGTTAACTATCTGGACAGAGTAAACGTTAGGTATAAAGTCGCATTAAATGATGAAAGTTGACAGGCGCGTGATGTGTGTCACGACGGCTTCAATCCAATACCATTAATAACAAGGCAAGACATAACTTTGCTCTGTGGCACAGAACAAATTATCTGTTCTATGCTCTGTGGCATGGAGTTTCGTTTTATTCGTGCATCGACGGTTGGAGTTTAGGTCTATTGGACTTTGATTACAGTGAGTGGAAAGAGCACTGATATTCAAATGACATGACCGTGATCGTGCACCTAGCTTCTGACGTTTCATAAGTGTGGTTTATTGTGAAAAGAAATATTTTGATTTTTTGAAGTCTCCAACATGTAAAACTTAAAAAAAGTTGGTGAATTTTAAACGTAGAGAGAACAATATTTTATTAACGGAAAAAGAGACATATTTAGCTTCAAAACATGTCTCCGAGACCTGCAGTGTCCGTAGAGTGGGACGTCTGCATAGGTCGTAAATAACAGAACAGAGGACGATAAATAATGCAGTTTATGCTACACAACGCAAGAAGCAAGTACGTACAGTCAAGAGTAAAAATGTATAGATACTCGTACCTATTTATTAAGCAAAATTCAAAAGATTTTCTCGTAGGTGAGTATCGGTTCAAAGTTCAAATATTAAAAGGTGATACAACTGACAAAGTTTTTGAGATGATGGACATCTACGTATACCTACATTATGTATGTATATGTTATGCACAACACCTCATAATAATTTTAATCAAGTAAAATGGGGTTACTGTGATACTACGGGTCTCCTTTAATAACAACATTCGACTTATGAAAAACTTAATTTTATTTGGTGTGTGAACGCATTTAAAAGCATTTTATTTTTTGGTTGGCACGGCTGTTAGGTTCTTTTTAATTTTAAAACTATAAATTTTTGGAGGCATCAAAAGTTTTCTTACCTTAAAAATGCCTAGTAACCGGTACACCAACAAAACCTTTTTATATTATAGAAAACACGGGCACACACCGAATATCTACAACACCGTATTAAAATAAAACTATCAGTGGTGCCAACCAAAATCACCAAAAAATTAAATCCTTTTGGATGCGTTCACACACCAAATAAAATTAAGTTTTTCCTTAAGTCGAAAGTTGTTATCGAAGTTGTTACCATTTTACTGTACTTTAGGAGGACATCGTTGTTAAATTCACTAAGTAAGTGTTTCCGTATCAAATAATTTTGTCCTTGACTGTACAAGATTATTCTAAATACATTTCGGCTTGGCCGCGTCGCCAAAGCCTGGATGAAGTCCGGTTCTACAGGTCGAAGCTGGCCATTGTTTGCTTTTTATACAACACACTTCTATGTATAAGAACATGAATTTGAAACTTGAACACAATGATAGGAACTCAATGACTTAGGCTGTTTTGTTTACGGGTGATCGCTTGTAGATGTAGGTAGGTACTTACTTAATTTGTTCAAAAGCCTTGGAACAAAATAACCAGCAGGATTCAAGTCACACATAATGAAATAAATTTCACGGCTAAATGCCGCTTTGCTTTAAATGGCGTTATGACAGTCTAGTTTGACGCGAGAGAGATAGAGAAGACTCTCACGCACACCGGAATTTATGACAAAATGCTATATTTAGCTTAGTAAGTTCTTAAAATATTCAAATACATAATAAGGAACTGTTTACGTATAATCGCATAAAACAGAAAATAGACGGTGCTACTTTGGATTTTTTTCTATAGAAAAAATTATGTTTCGGTTTTAGTACAACAGTAGATAATATAGTCAAATAACCATACGGAAAATCCATATGATTTAAACATGTACATTTGGTTTTAAAGGACTTTTAAAAACACAACTTTGTCTATATGTAGAGGCTTGTTATTAGCTATTTTTTTTTATATTACATTCTCTGTATTATTGGTTTGTTAGTCTGTAAGCCTTCTTTAAAATAAATAAATAAATAAACAAAATTATCGTTGTTAAAAACAAAGTAATGGAAATGCAACACATTACCAGAAGTAGTTTAATGTCCCTGTATTAGTTTTCTATTTTTAACCGACTTCAAAAAGGAGGAGGTTATCAATTCGTCGGAATCTTTTTTTTTTTTTTTTTATTTTTTTTTTTATTTTTTTTTTTTTTTATGTATGTTCCCCGATTACTCGCAGATGGCTGGACCGATTTGGATTATTTTTTTTTTGTTTGAAAGGGTATACTTCCCAGGTGGTCCCATGATCATCAAGTCAGGATCTGATGATGGGATCCTGGAGAAATAGAGAGAACTCTTCCAATTTTATAGGCACACTTGAAGCGATTTGGATAGTTTTTGGAAGAGTACTTTCTTGGAGTGGTTCCATTTCAATTTGGTGAAGATCTGATGAAGAACTTCTGAGATAGGCAACGGAACTCCTCAATAAATGATAGCAAATGGACTGGGATTGCTGAAATCTCATGTCTGTTTGTTGTTCACACCAGTTCATAACATAACATCACGCCAGTAAGCTGTGAAGGGGTAAGCACATGTGAACCACTAAAAAGTGAAAAATAAAAACTTTTTTACAAAAAAATACAACCGACTTCCAAAAACAACACTACAAAGTGCAAAATAACTTTAATTTCGGAAGTCGGTGGCAAAAACGAAAATACATTTAATCAGACACCGACTTCCAAAATTAAAGTTATTTTGCACTTTGTAGTGTTGTTTTTGGAAGTCGGTTGTATTTTTTTGTAAAAAAGTTTTTATCTTTATAGGTTTTCACACAGCCTATACGATGAGATTAATGCGGACATGAAAATGTTGTAAATAGGGCTTGCCAGCTTATCGTAATTTTTATTTGCAGTTTCATAAAAAGCGCTCATGAAGTTAATGATTAAAAATCGCGTGGAAAGCAATGGCATTATATATTATACCCTCCTTTTTGGGCTTCGCCGCAGTCGGGTAGAAAGAGGCAGTATGTTTCGAGCGCGTGTCGTGAGGACCCGAAAATCGAAATCTAAGGGAACATTTGAATTTCGCGGGCTACCTTATCCCATTTTGTCATCTCTCTCGCTCACACAGGAACAAATTTTTAAGAATGTTAAACGAAAAGATGCTTTTTTTGAAAAATGTAATCAATTAAAGGACTAGTAAATAATGTTAATTTAATAGGCAACTATTAAAAACACATTTTTATTGTGGCATTTATTTAACTAATCTCAAAAACAGAATACTTTTTGAACTGAGTTTATTAGATACCACAATAGAAATTTGTTTTAATAATTAGGTACCTATTATGATTCTTGGATTTTTATTTGGTTTTTTGTAATTTGAAGAAAACCTTTTATTTAGTTTTATTACCGAATATGTTTTAAATATGAATGTTTTATGGTAAACTCTCCATATTGGTGCCCAAAATACAGGCTTGCCTAGTTTGGGGCCAATGTAAAATCTTTGTTACCTATTTTAGCAATAAAGTTATTTTATTTTTTTATTATTGTTTAATATTTTATTAAATTAACATTATTTACTAGTCCTTTAATTGATTACATTTTTCAAAAAAACATCTTTTCATTTACCAATCTTAATTTGGTCCCGTTTGAGCGAGAGAGGTGACAAAATCCGACAGCCCTCATAACGTCGGTTACTAAGAACGTAACATCTCTTGTGTATAATATCATTGGTGGAAAGCAATATTGAATTCGTGTTTGGTCATGAGTTTTAGTTATTTGGTGCGGTATGCATTGTTGAAGTTGCATAATGAGTCGCTAGGTCTAATTCCGTATAACGGTACTATTCATAGCACTCTTATCGGAATATAAACAATCCCATTGTTTTTATTGCCCGGGTAAACAAAACAAAATACAGTATGGGAAATTACTTGTCTATCAAATTGACACAACGTCAATTTGCCGTGTATACAACGTATCGTTTTGCATCTTCGTCAAATTTAAGGGGGTGTGACCATCAAACCGAACAACTTTCTCCATGGCACCAACATCGTAATCGCGAAAAAATAATCAGCCGTCCCATACATTTGCGTCGCGTAGGTATTGAAGTTTTCTATGGGACAGTTGAAAATTTTTTCGCGAATACGATGTTGGTACCATGAAGAAAGTTATTCGGTTTGATGTTCTGTACCACACCCTAAAATTTGACGAGGATGCAAAACGACACGTTGTAGAATGACACTAATTGCGATTTGAATATTCGGACAATTTAAGTATTAGGTACCTATTCAATTTGCTAAACAATTAATTTACCTGACTTTACACAAGTTTTGTATTTAACCTTTGCGATTTTTTTGAATTCAGTGCCTAACTTAATTGAAAGTAGGTACCTATAGTTCCAGAATTCATAACAGTGCTCAAACGAATTTTACTTGCGCACTAGAAACTCTTTGCATTATTAATTTTGTAATCTGGAATGTAAAAAGTACAAAACATGCTTTGTACATTTATACCATAGCAGTAGGTACTGTACTTAGCCCACAGAAAATACATTAGGCAATAACTATTTTAACACGTTTGATTTGAACAGTACTTGATGTAAAAGATTTTTAGGCTCCATAGTGGGCTGTGGGAGTAATAACATCAATTTAAGACTCGTTAATGATTTAGTGAGTGGGTTTGTAACTACTACCTCTATAAATTACGCGAGGGAGGAACCTAAGTCGTAATATCACAGAACTTTAAACTAGAAAAGTTAAGAGGATAGTGCTGTTTTATTGTTGTTCCTCTCAAAATTATCATAATTACATCATCAAAGAAAAGGAAGAATTAAAAAAAAAATACAGAGGGTAACTAAAAATAGATCACATTTTTTCAAATTTACACGTAAAGACGCAAACAGGCGGGAGGCCTGATGAGACGGTGCGACGCCATTCTAGACATTGTAGTGCAACAAATTCCATGAAATTTTCATAGAAATTGCTCTATCATAGAGTCGCGTCTCGCGCCCGTCTGCGGGG
This sequence comes from Cosmia pyralina, assembly GCA_946251885.1. Lineage (NCBI taxonomy): Eukaryota > Metazoa > Arthropoda > Insecta > Lepidoptera > Noctuidae > Cosmia > Cosmia pyralina. Next base: position 17,778,309 of record OX276355.1, read on the forward strand.
CCTTTAAGATATCGAAACCATTACCTACTGTTTATTGGTACTTGGTACAATCGCGAGCATGAATAAATATACAGCAACTTTTAAAAGTGCTTTTCTTCTACTGTAGTGCTATTCTGTAAATATCTCACCGTGAAAACATGAGTGAAGTGATGTTAAAGTGAGCTGTCAATAGTGTCAACCCCTAGCATCAGCTGGAATGGCGGCTCACTGCACGCTCACTTCACCTGAGTTATCACGGTGAGATGTTTACAGAATAGCACTACCGTATTGATTATAATTTTATGTTGTTAGTATGGGGTTCCTAAATACTATGAATTTTTAGTATTATGAAATAGGTCTAAATAAAAAGTTGCAATTATTCCACGACGAAATAGCTTTTGAATTTTGCTAAGAGTACACATATATACGTGCTCCTGATTGTACTGCGATAGTACAATCAGGGGGCCAACCATCACTTCTTAAAGTAGTATTATTTTAATGTTACTTCAGTGTGAGAAAGAGATGGAGCTATACAGGACGTCTAGCTCCATCTCTTTCCCACACTCATGTAAGATTAAAATAATACTGCTTTAAGAGGTGGTGGTCTAGCTCCAGGAGTTAGTTACAGTTACCATCCGCGTCCGACTAGACGTGCTAAACATGACTGGAAGTGACGCTAACGCAATTAGAACTGGTAGGTAGATACTGATTGGAATACAAAAGGAAACTGTAGATGGTAATGTTGGTCAGGGAAAGAGTAACTGCGATTTTACTGGTAATACGCTAATAAGACCTACCATTCACATACCGCAGATATCAGAAACAATTAAAGTCTAGCTCGATATCGCGACCTCAGGACGCGAGGGGATACTGTCAATAATCGACTAAATATGTTTACAATAGTGTACCTGTCGTAATGAGTGAAGGCTTACAGGGGTTTGAAAGTACCTTCCTTAGCAATTCATGTAAAGTACCCACCAATCTCTCTCCAGAGAGCACTTCGAGCAACTTGATGAGTTGCTTGCCGTCCCGCATGTCGACGTACAGGTCGCCGATACGGCACCCGACGCGCACCAAGTGAGAGTTCACCCATTTTTGAAAAGTTTTCTTCTGCACGCTTTCTCGTTCGTCTGTCAATGAAGAACATTTGTTAGTTCTACATACATGATTAATAAATACAGACCACAATTTTAGTAAAAGATAAGCATACGATTAGATGTGGACCCAGAATCGTCCCTTGGGGTACTCCCCAAGAAGACTTACAAATGAAGTTAAAAACGGGACTGAAATATCATTATTTTGAGACATGACAGAGAAAAGTCCCTTTTGATACACGACTCGAAAAAATACTCAAAGGATAGCAACTTTTGTAAGTAAAATTCTCTAACAAACGGACCTGAAAGCCAAAAGTAATGCACATAATAAACACTCATACAAATTAGAAGAAAAACGATAAAAACAAAGTAGGGAATGTTAACACATTAACCGCCAGTGGGGACGACCGCGCCACGGCGACCAGATAGCTGACTTCGAGGACCGAGTCTTCAGGAGTGGAGGATCCAGCCCGTCCGGGACAGCCGACGACATCGTAATAACTCACACGACAATACTCCAATAAGGTGTTGGGTTCGGAATATAATATTTGTAATTCGAGATATGGATCAGATTGCTATTCGCACGCTTCAGAGCGTAAAGTACAGTCCTAGATGTGCAGGGTGTTGCAGTACAGTATCAACAGTTTTTTTTACAAGAATCTACAGCTGGTCAGTGGTCACTCCCTAAAAATGAGGTAATCCCCTCAGTTAGTTCATCGGACAAAACAGTTTAATGATTGGCATGGAAACGACAAAATCGACAATTACCTCACAAAAAATCATCTTTTTTAGCACATTTTAAGGAATTTCATCAAATAAATCCCTAGTTAAAATGATTTTACGTGAAACAATTGCTGAAGCTAATGAAACAAATATAGATTCATAAGGAAAATGAAGTAGGAATATCAGAATTTTACTACATAATAATGATGTTATTTTCAGAAACAGAAACAAGTATACAAAAAAACTTCAATTTCAGAGAAATTATAAATGCACCACCACCACTTATCTGTCATCCGATGAAGGAGAAAACAAAATCCAAAATGGTGCAATCCAAAAGGGGCACAACACTGAGGAACACTGATAACACAACACTACAAACCTCTGAGTTCAATCACGACCTTGTCATAATACACTTCTAAACCGGGCACTTCAATATCTACTCCTTTTTTTATTAGCTCATATCCCTCGGTGGATGTCATGTCGCCAGCGACTAGTGGCGACTGAACCAACGTACCAGGCAAAAGACGAGAAGAATTAGAGCGACAAAATTCAACTACCACTGGACAAGGATATTCGATACCGCTGAGCCAGATGTCGACAACTCGGGGCAGGTTTTAATTTATTATAGCATATTCGTTACCACTATTGATAGTTTTGCTACACATTTGTGTTAACAACTGAAACTGTATGACACAATCATTTTTTTTAACAAATATTGCCCAGGCAACGGCAAAAACGGTAAATTGTGATTGGTTCAACAAGAAGATTCGGTTGAAGTAACAGATAACACTTTTCATCAATCGATAAGCGTGAGGTATCGAAGACTATCTGATAGTTCACTGAATGTTATTTGGACATGTGTAAATTTATTTCACGCATTTGACAAATTCTGACCAATAGTTTGATACCCCGTTATTTTATACGGAAAAACGGATGCTGCGGTTTGCGATGTCCGATAAGCTGCCGCATGGTGTTATAGAATATAGGTACTACAAACAATGGATAATACAGCTTAAATAATAAAATATTAATAATGTGTCAAGGTTCCGACCTCGGAGGTGTTATCTAAAACTATAATAATCCTACAAAGATCCTACATTTATAGATAAGTCTATTTGCATCCGTGGGTCGTCGAACCTTTGGTTACAATTTGATTGAAGTAACACTGTGTTCTTATGGCATAGTTTTGTTTTATTCACCTCATATTTTAGATATCGTTACATTAGCCCTAGTTTCTGTAACCATTATCCATCCATTATCATAGCAATCAGCTCAAATCTTATCGATAAGTGTACACTTACTGACACATATTCCAATAAGAACGTCTTGCTTGATACTTATAATTAATTTCCTACTACTAACTAGATAAATAATTATCAACATCACTTAGGATATTCATAGAAAATGTCATCATTATTCAACAACTTATCCAAGTCCACCTCAGAACCAAAGCCGTGCTTGGAACAGACGATAATTATACCTACTCTTCAATAGAGCTATTGTTGAAAACTTAAAGAGTTGCCATTTTTTCTTTCACATGTAACGGTAAGAGAAGAGAGCCATAATGGCTTGCTAAAAGCTGTGTAGACAAAAGGCTTCCCGTGTCATGCCAGCCGGAAGATTTCTACTGTTGAGTTCAACACCTACGCAAAGCGATGGGGTGGATGAAAGGCCACCCTTGCTATTCATAGACGGGTACCACACAAAAAGGTTTTGTTTTAGGGTAGTATTTCATTGGTAGCAGGGTAGACGTATTCGGTGAAGGTACTATTGGAAATGTTTGATAAAGGTCTCACAATATAGGATGTAGAGGACTAAGACAGACGTCAATGCAACTTTAGCCCAATGAGACAGTTACCGAAAATCCTTCTTTTGACTTAATACAAAAAGATTTGCCCAAAAATCTTTCCACCGACAAAGACTTTAAATGAGGATAAATTCGGCAAGTCAAGAAACTAGTAAGATGCTCACAACCAACAAAATTTACGAAAATTGACATAAGGGCAGTGCAGTTTTTAGGGACATAGATCTTTTATACGAGTATATTGACTTTAGGGTTATTAAAATATTCGCAATCGCAATATCTCACCTGCTAACGCCTTAATGCGCGATCGTTCGAATAGCCTCGACGACGAATTGCCGCCATCGTACTCGAACTCATCTATGATCTCCTGGCCGTGGCCTATAGACGGGTCCCAGCGGGACACCGATATGTCGGTCGTCATCACGACCAACCTCTACCTCGCCGCCACGCTCAACTATCTGGAAAGATGAGAGGACATTTGTTAGCGACTTAATAACCACAGATAAGTATATGCATCATTTTGTTGAGACGACAGGCAACTCTGCTTCAGTCAATTAAGCCGAACGGCGTTCCACGTTATTTTTGCGAATTCAAAGACTCAAGTCAAGCATCATCTGGATGCTGAAATGGCCGTTAATTTACGAGCCAAACTGGTTTTTGATAAAGTTGTAAGAAAGACTGGTAATATTATAGATACGAGTATTATGAAATAACTACCTTTGCAGGATTATTGTGTCGAACCACCCTAAGCCAGTGACAGGTGACAATGTCAGCGTTGCGAGTAGGTTGGTTTTCCGGTCACCAACCCGCTTACCTAGCATTAACATTGACTTATATCCTTTTTGGCTCTGATCCAACCATATCAAATAACGATTTATAAGCTATCACACTAATATTAAGGCAAAAGTTTGTGCACTCACAAACTTTTGCCTTGTGTTTGTATGTTTGTTACTTCTTCAAACTCAAATGGCTGGACCAATTTTGATAATACTTGTTATGAAAGTAGCTGGATTTACACATAGGCTACATTTTATCCCGGTTATACGTTCCCGTGGAATAATTTCCGACTTCCACGCGGACGAAGCCGCGGGCAAAAGCTAGTAAGTTAATACGCGAATAGAAAATAATGAATCAGTAATTGAGTGAGATCATTATTTATGTTTTTATTCCCCCTGTATTAAATGGCCTTATACATACATGTATAGATCGCTGTAGGCTAGTAAATAAATCAGTCAGTCAATCGTTGTTAATCGATAAATAATAATATTATGTGGTTCTGTTAATTTATAATATTATAAACGCGAACGTTTGTGAGGATGGATGGATTGAAGTTTGTTAGTCTTTCACGCAAAAACTACTGAACGGATTATGATGAAATTTGGCACACAGATATTTTATAATCTGGATTAACACATAAGATACTTTTTATCCCGATATTACTACGGGTTCGGGACTTACGCGGGTGAAACCGCGGGGCGCTTCCAGTTTATAATATGCAGATAGGCAACTATAGGGACATAGTTTTGTACCGCAGACACAAATGATGATCTTGATAATGACAACGTATACCAAATATAGACTAATGGACCTTGAATTATGAGTCAGTCAGTATATATTTAAATAATAGATGACCGTTTCAAGTTTGTTGCATAATGTTTATTCAATTGCAACCAACTTAACTTACTACAATGCGTTTTATTCAATTAATTAACTGTTGAAATAGGGATTAAAATTTGGGACGGTACAGTTCTTTATTACAGTCCTTGTAACTATGGTTTTCTGTTTTCTCTGTCAAAGCGAAAAAAATAAGTTTTGAAACAACTAATTAACTCTTTTAAGTTACCTTGAATTTTCCGAATAATAACCGTAAAGTATCCACCAATAGGGACGCGATTTCACCAAAAACACCGGTAAGTATACAAATTGCATAGGTACACAATACAAAGACACGGAGTGTTCTATAATATTTTTGTTATTCCAAATGACATCACGCTGCCGGCCGGTGATAAGATTAGATAACCGGTTTCAAGACTAATAGCCACACCTAAGTAGCAGAACCAAGTCGATGTGCCGTTTTAGTTGAATTAGATCAAATAAACAATCAGGTATATCAAGACGACAAGTTTAGAAGACTACCTACCTTAGATAAGAAGCAGTATTAAGTCCTAAAGAGAAGATGCGTTACTTAGACACACATCAATAATTATGACATAGTGCAGCTAATGTCCTCAGAAGTTACCTCTCTTAGCACATACAAGTGTGAGAAATTTGCAACTGAACAAGTTTCGAAATTAAAGCGTTTACGTTATACAACAGGATCAATAATGTGAGGTTACGTAACTTGTGACTCATTTACACTCCAACACGGAATCCGCAACAATTCGGATTTCTTGTTTATGATTATGAATAGCTTGCTCATACACCAACATTGTACATGGATGATATTACTCACTAAGGTTACAAATTATGTTAACCTTGGCAAATTGAAGATAATTTGAGCGCTTCTCCTTTTTATTCGTCATAATTGTTGATAGCGGAGTCCGAATAACGTAAATGTACTACGGCTGTGATACAGTGTTCAATGATAGCTATAAAAAGGCGACTGATCTTGCTATTAAAAGTTTACGAGTGTTATTCGTGAAGCTGGCAAATTATTTGTTCACGTTATTTGGTAATATGGGTATAATTCAGTCGGGCAGTGAGGTTGACCTTCTCGCATAATGGCCCGGTTAACGAAGGTTCGTCGAGCTGACAACCACAATAGAAATCTATTTCGTTGCCACAGTGTCCACACGTATACACGCTCAGACCTCTCTTGTTATCATGAGGGCATCCTTATCTTTCAAGAGAGTATTATGATCAAGGATAATATTAATGCAAAATAAAATGGCGGTCTATGTCGATCATTTGAGACTGAGCATCACGAAGACTTTTATGAATCAATGAATAAGTAAGTACCTACTCATCATTCATCAGGAATACGCTTCTAAAGCTCACTCATATTCATTTCAGTCCCTGATCTCAAAAATATAAACAAAATTGTATGAATCTCTGGTTTGTAAATGAATAGACCTGAGCCAGCATGCTCCCCTAAACAGCATGTTGACTTTCTACAACAGAGCCTGTTCAGTTGACAGCAATGTCGATATTTTCTTTGATAGTCTGCCAATATTTAAAACTAAAATTATTAAAATTGACCTGTAGCTGCCTAATTATACTTCTTCTAATTTAATAATAATGTAATTTTAATTTAATTGTATTGAATATTTTTAATGTTATAGAATTTAATAACAATAATTTAATTCAAATTTAGTTTAGTTAAACTTAGGATAATTGTTATTCTTGTTTTTTATCTTTTAACTTTTATTACGTCATTTAAATACTTACCATTATTTTATTCTATTCCATACTTAGTTTAGTAATCTGATATTTTATTGTGATTTTGTACGGAATTGCTCCCATGCAATGTGACAAAGTGTATATTTTTTTATGTTATTTTATCTTAAAATCTAATTTTATTTGTGTTTTATCAAATATTGTATCAAATAAGTTTGTATCAAATATTTATTGTTAACATTGAAATGATTTAAAAATTAATTGAATAGTTGCTCACCTTAAAATTATGATGAATGTTATGCATGCCTATAAGTGATTTATTTACACAGTACTGAAGACTGAATTATCTATTGTTATTACCATTGTAAATATGTCGTTGGTGTGCCTTGCTCAATAAATAAAAAAAATAAAAAATAGGTACAATGTCTCTTTACATCATCTCATATTCCCAACCCAATGATCACAGCATATGAGACAGACGTCGCTAAGTGGCTTCGATAAAACAAAGCTAACAATTCACACAAGTTTTTGTTATAAACGCAACTGTGAATAAACAATGGTAAGTACACAGACATAATCTCATGTGAAATCAGTCCAGATTCTGGGACACGAACGAAAATACTAAAGTAAATACCTACCTACGCGAAACTCTTATCACAATCATATAATCAGTCTAAATTAGGCAGACGGTACTGAACTATACCGAAGTAAAATTCAGAACGTGTCTTTGAATGCTACAAAAAATATCAACAGTTGAGATATCATTCACGATAAAGTTGTTTGCGTAGCTATAAAAAGTTAAGTTTTAAAATGCTAGTTTCCAAAACTATAGTTTAACTAAGGGCCGATTTTTCAATGGTCAGATAACTTTTATCTGGGGAATACGTTTGACGTTTTGTCAGCTTTTGTATAGAAAATATGTCAAACCGCCATATTTATTCCTTACTAGCTGCGCCCCGCGGTTCCACCCGCGTATACCGGGATAAAAAGTAGCCATGTGTTAATCCAGGGTAAAAGCTACCAACCTACCAACTTTCATCCAAATCGGTCCAGCCGTTTGAGGGTGAAGAAGTAGCAAACATACATACAAACACACACACAGACTCACAAACTTTCGCCTTTATAATATTAGCTGTGTTATTAGTGTGATATAGTTATCTGACCTTTGAAAAATCATCCCTAAATCGTTGATTTAAAATTGCAATTACTAAGCATAATACAACATAGCATGCCAATCAAATTACAATAGCACGTCTACAAGATTTCTGAGAAAAAGCTAAACAGTTGTTTCACTGGGTATCAATAACAATATACCATTACAACATAACTGCTTGGGGTTTCGCACTTTCCATCACGTAGAGGATCCGTCACGAAGTCTTATTTACATAATTAGCATTCTATTTATAATTAACACCCATTCTCATGACGCCATTTACCTACATACAGTCAATAGGGACGATTAGATGCTAAGCATTTACATCAAGGAGAATCGAAAAGATGAGGATAATGATATTCATGGAAAAGCGATGGCTGGAGTGAACATCAAAGTTCAGCAGCTGTTTTAAAATTCATAAAAATGTTCACCACTCTTTATGTTTTTTCATCAACTTTAACTTTGGATCTCCTAAAGGCTTGATGAATATGTTTTTCGTCGTGGAAGTAGCATTTGTAATTTCAATGCCATACCATTGAAGATAAAAACGTTGAAATCGTACTGCTCAACCGTTACCGGTTTTGTCAATATATATTGATGTATTATCAATGGCGGTTAACTGCATTTTAATGATCTTACCGGCAGGAACATCTTATAATGTCGCAGCCACATTACCGGGATATGCCGTTGATTATCGCGATGAAGGACGTTGGCCGTAGGTGTAGCCACCACTTACCGCGATAAAATCAATGTGCCTAGCCTTTTCCCAACTATGTTGAGGTCGGCTTCCAGGCTAACCGGATGCAGCCGGAAGAATACCAGTATTTTACATGGAGCGACTGCCTATCTGACCTCCACAACCCATTAACTGGGTAATACATACCCCTTGGTAAGACTGGTTGTCAGACTCGGGCTTCTGACGACCCGTAACGACTGTCAAAAGAACCACGAATGACAGCCGGGACCAACGGCTTAACGTGCTTTCCGAGGCACGGAGGAGTCTCGGTATATAAAGATGGTCACCCATCCACGGACCGACCCCGGCAAGCGTAGCTTAACCTAATGGATCGACCCGTGCGGCTGTTATTACTTAGCCACTAATTTGACCGAATTTAACTACCGCGATGTCTATGGCGATAATGGGCATTGACGTTGACGTTAGTGTAGCCCGGGCATCATTAAGATTTAGTCCCATCTCGACTCGTTCCAATTTCCCAGCTCGGCACCCATTAATTTATTGAGAATTTTTTGTGGTCATGATAAATAAATTCATGGGTGCCAAGATGCTTATACCATCATAAATGACTTGCTGTTCAAGATGGCGGGCTGAGTGATCTTTCTTCGTCATATGTCAGTCAGAATACAATCATCACTGTATTTCGGCTTTTATTGGACATAACGATTTTATGGGATTTATTAAAGCAATAGTCAACCCACTGTTCAAAAGCAAGGACTGGTGATTGGCATGCATTTGTTTCCTGCCACACATTGTAGATATCTCTTCACCAACAAAATATCTCGTAGTCGCATTCTGTAGAACCAACTTAAATAAAGGTCAGAGCTTATTTTTCCAACACTCAAATACAATTGAATACATCTTTATTTTGAAATAAAATTTGCTTTAGTGTCATCCCTGATACGCTTTCGCCTCGTTCGATAAACATGTATGTAGGATGCAATTTATCCATTGAATAATTCTATACCATACCAGCGGCAGACTAGTGTCACGCATGATTGACAAACAGTTATGATTGAATTCCAACGATCACTGCGGAGGCTGGAACTCAATAACGAGAATCGCTGAATATATTTTTGTCTGGCAACTTGTTGTAAACATGGTTTTAAATAGAAGAAGAATAACGGGTGGAGGGCATGCACCGAACCCTATAAGTAATTGTATAAATTGAGGAGTTAATAAAAGAGAATATAAAACTAATTCAAATCCTACCAATAGTTTTATCTATCTATAGATACGACACAGTGTCGGTATCATTACATAAACTTGGATAAAGCGCTAGCACGAATCAAAGAAGCAACAAAAGTCGAACAAAGCAAGTATATCGAATAGGCAAGTCGGCGCGGTCGATGACCTCGGCAAGCAGACATGGCGTCGTCGATACACCATAGCATACAGCACACCATAGCATGCCATTACAGTCATGGAACAACGTAAATTGCGGCTAATAAGTCACAAAGAAAATTATTTGATATTTGCTTGATACTAATGTCTTACAGATTCAACTTAATAATGCTATGAAACTCCAGAAAAAATACCAAAAAGGCTGTCAAAAGTTAAAATAAACCATTCAGTACCAAACAACATTAAATACAAAACATCAATCACGGGCTTCAACGAATATATTGAGCTATATATTATGTTAACCTTTGATATTCCGACGTTCCTCGATCGTTCGTTCGTCGATTTAGGGCGTTGTCTACCCTTGAACTCGTCTGCACACCTAAACTATAGCGCGCTTAGAACCCAGCCTTAAAGGTGGGAATCGTAGCACGTTACAGCAAATTACTTAGGAATAGAGTCAACAGAAGACTTAAGTAATATTGCTTTAGATTGGATTGCAGCATAGAAAGGGATTGGTCGTCTTACCAAATGAACTTCTTCAAAGGGAAATGATACCAGAAACAAATTAATGTTCGAAGAGGTTTCACCAAAATCATAACCTCACACGTTACTGCTGATTGACTAAAGCCCAGGCTTAATTTTTCCTGAAACATGCGTTCCTCCACCTTCCGCAACAAATTTTGCAATAATTTTCATTAACTCAAGTATTCTGTCGCCTTTCTTATCTTGAGTCATAAAGAGCGTGGTGAAATGGCGAGACGCTGAGACAGTAACAAATAGCCCAGGTACTGGCATCGACCCTCCCCTAATGTTTACCGCGTCTGGTAAATGACTAGACGACACGCAATCTGCACTGCGAGGGGACACGCAGTGCCGTCATACATTCATAAGTGGACGAACCGCTTTGGGCGGCGGATATCCTAATTCCTGTGTCAGTTTGGAATAGCATGCTGAAAGACTTCCATTAAATTGCAAGGCGAGCTGTTGTAGATAGCTATGATCCGGAAGTTTCAAGTTGAATAGTATGAAAAGCAAAGACTGCTAGTTGCAATATTTAAAAAGATGGAACAGATGCTTAATGATAAAATGTGAATTTCTGAATCAAAAGATTATTTTAATAATTGGCAAGCAAATATTTGTGAACATCTTTTAGATGTCTACAACATTTTAAATTTATTTGGGTACTAGCCTTACTAGCTGACCCGCCAGACGTTGTCCTGTCAAAATTTCAATTTCTTCTTTTTTTTTCTTTTAAACCACCCTATGACCCCAGTAAAGAGGAGATTAAAACAAAAAAGAAATCAAATCGGTCAAGCCGTTTTTGAGTTTTAGCGAAACTAGCGGAAAGCAATTGATTTTTATATATAAGCAGAAGAAGAAAATTTCATAATCTACGGCAGTAACGTTAAGTAGAGTTTACGACAAAATCTCAAGCGGTATTCAGTCAGGGTTTTAATCATTGTCATTCCAAACAGTAGTCTTCCTCACATTATTTGAGCATTTGAAGTAACCACAACGGCGGTCTAATAAAATATGTACTACGGTAAAATTCAAAGCCGTCAGTTTACTACTGTAAAACTGTCTTCAGAAACAAGTATTAACGACAACATCTAATAAATTAGCTGTAACATCTCAGAAGTTACGACTTCCTCAAGAACTAACATACAAAGTAAAAAGTACTGAAATGGCACGCAATTTACAAGTATGTAATTACGTACTGCTCGCGTTATGCGGTTTCACGTTTACTCTTATATTATGTAAAGCGTTGTTGTAACAGCAAAAACCGTTAGTGAACTAGAAACAACTGGCTCAGACAGTGTCTCTAGGCAATAGAATGAATACAAGATCATCGAGATAAATGTTTGGGATAAAAAATCAAGTGATTAAGGTAAATGATTTTCAAACAATTTTTTTTTTATAGTATAAGTAAATAAATTAATTGACGGCTACAAAAACAAAACTTAATGATACTTTCTATAAACACCTACGGAAAAATGGCAATAGGTCAACAGTTTAAGATAGGAAGCCTCTTGGTACAAGATGCGAAAATCTAAATAATAGATTATTTTACTTGAAAAATAGAAGATGATGAAGTACCAAAGGTACTACCCAATCCGAGTGAACCAAGTATGAGCAATATCTCCATCAAAATACACACACAGATTCATTCATGATTATGTGCATTCATTTTCATTTCCCATTCTACAACCGCAGGAAGCGTTGCGATTTCTATCATTTCCATCCCGTTAAAATTAACATGTAACGTGGTTTTTATTTTGAAGACAATAAAGTCTATTTTCAATCAGCTTGAAATAACTGTTCATTTTTATGTACGGATGTATTTACGGTCCGTCACAGTCACAGTAGGACGGTTGCGGATCGCGTACAACCTGCCATTTGCGCTGCATTTCTAACCGCAGTCGACTCTTTTGTTTGTTTTTTTAATCAACCTTCAGTTTTATTACAAAGTTACATTAGTCTGTTTTTAGTTTGCTACTAGGTTGAGAAGGTGCTGACTGTTATTTCAATTATGACAGTCTCTACTAACAACGATTTGACGTAGGATGCTATAATGCTTGTAATAACATAAATACAATAGGTATTAAAATTTCTTAGATCAACAGTTTCATAGCGATAAATTATCAAGGTAAACAAGTTATGAAATAAAATCTGCAGTGACACATTTTCCAGCTTCGGATGTGTGCTGACATCACGACTGCCTCTAAATTTAGAACCATTAACTCAACAAAAGTGGTCTCGAGAATCGAGATGAACTCAACTATTCGCCGAAACAAAAACACGTATGCCTAAGCGGCACTAGGAAATGCTCTGAAGACACACATGTGTTTGTCTGCAAGACTGCGGAAGGGGTAGATCTCATGAAAAATAACGACTAAGTACGAGTAAATTCAGAACCTAGAACGGAATCTTCGGAAATCAGACGAAAGAGCCAGGTAGGCATTTCAAAATTTAGGCGTGTTTGCAATTTTCCTCAAAGGTAAAGTAGGACTTGATCATGCGGCCTGGAACCGGTAAAACGGACGGACCAGCTAACAGGCACTTCCCATGCTGGTGGCGGTGCGCGGACGAATCCATTAACCCAAATATAGAACCGCGCCCGAAGCCGAGTCGCGTGAGTTATACTCACAACTCTGCTAACTAATGAATTATAAAAATATATACAAATATACTTATTATTTTTGCATTTATATATTTTGTCCCTAAACTAAAGTAGCAGTCTTCTGAGTTGTCATATTTCTTGGTTCCAGATTGCACACACAGTGCGCGTTCAGTACCTGGTAATTTGCCATACAAGTAAAGTTGTTTGCAACCTGTACTGCTTTTTAGGTAACGTCATGTTTGCAATGCGACGATATCCATAAGGTGTTCTTAGTACTGAGCTCAGCGGTATCAAAGTTTTGATTTATTCTATAAAGAGTTAATTTTGAATGAATATATATAATATATTTAAAGCATAAGCAACGCTAGTAACGCTACGCCTGGCTTGGCCGTTCACGACCTCACGGCTAATTAGGTGTCGTAATCAAAACGCTCCCTCATGTGAAAACGTTCCCCCTCCTACGCGAGCCACAACCGCATGTTCTAAATAATAAACAAAACCATCACTGACACGAAACATGAATACGCAGCAGAAACAAAAGGATATCCGGTTCACATCATCATAGTACCTGATTCCAGTAGAGAAATTTTTAATTGTTCATGAATCAGATTGCTAATTTGAGTGATGAAATCGGAATCACGAGTCTAAAAATAATGAACAAAACATTTCGACTGTTGAAAAACATCCAAAGTTGATGTTGAAGGGAAATAAGTCCAATCATAGTAATGCGTAAACACATCGAAGGCCGAGTAAATAGAACACTAAGTATAGACCATCGCGTTAGGTGCAAAAATCGATCCCTCGGGAGCTCTGGACTGGAATGGCACAAGCAGGGGTGGCAAGCGGCGTAGCAATTCTCCCAAACGTCACTGACCAGACATTGGAAAGCACGTATCTGTAGATAGATCGGCTATACGAAATTGCTGCTTATTTTTAGACTTCGCGTGTTTAGAAACTTTGGAATGGGTCGAATCGAGGGATCGGGGCCAATGATTTCAGAGCTTTATGTTTCGGTCATCAAGTTTATAATGTTCAAAAAAAATAATATTATGGCTCGGACAACGCACAGATTTCACGTCAGTTATATTATATCCAATTGATTTTAAAACTTCATAACCAGGCTAGCATTTACTTTATTAAGAGTCCAATCTTACAATTTACTATGACAAAGTTTTGTCACTATTATGGTTGCACCATCACCTCTGGTAAAATAGAAGTCAATGAGTATAATGCGTGGGAGTCGCCACTGAACTTTGTAGAGTAGGATGCGGCTCATTTGTTAGTTGTCAACCACGAATGTATTCTGTAATACCAACGTCATTTGGATTACAGGTCTCACTCTCAGGGGCATTATAAACTTTTCGTTTTTTATTTTGTAGCTGGTAAAAAAGCCATGTGTCCACTCGAGTACCTGAAAGGCTTCATTAAAAACCTCTTATATTACCTGTCAAATAATTTTAACCCAATGATGACTTACAATGTTCTTAGTATCAAGTGATAAGCTAAGATGCATTACTATAGTCTGACCAGCCTATTATGATCACATGATCAAGAATATTGATCAATGATCAATAGAATGTCAATCATGCCACTAACATCAATGAAATGTGCTGTACCTATACAGACCTCATTCGTGACGTAAGCCATTCGGTATTACTAACGCATCCGACGAGAATCACAGATATTGCTTACCCATTGTTCTAAATAAACCTTTTGGCTTCAGAAGTATACAGTCATGCAGAACGAATCATCTTTAAATCGATAAGAATGTTTGACGGTCGAAATTATCTTTATTTCTGACGTGGGTAAGTATTATTGGCAATGAAGCAGTCCTTCTTGATAGAATGTTTCGCATAGATACATGTTAAGTTTTGCAGGTCAATTTGGCTACCGCATACAATCATAGTCGGTAATGGTATGACATAAGCGTGGTGACGTCACCCCGGGCGTCGGCAACTGTGGCGAAGGCCGGCTCTGTTGTTTGTGCGCGACAGACCGGTTTTATAGCAACACATGCACTGCACGCCACCATCTAAACCACCACTACGAATATTATAACACGCGATACGTCTACAGCACAATACGTCAAAGCACTGTGAGAAAAGAAGCGGTTATGCAGTGAGTTTAAAAACATACTACGTTCAAAGCTTGCTTAATTATGAACTCTATCATAATATTCTGAAGTTCTTTATTATTTTTCATCTTTCTTTTACCAGGCGGCGCAATGTGCAGTCGCCACGCCTACATGCAAGAGGTTAGCCTCGGTGGTGCGATGACGCTATCGCCTATTTAGGTCAATATAACTCGCAGCGGCCATAAAAATTATACACAGGCGGCAGAATCAGCAACTTTGAATCTTGGGCTATATTCGTTAATTTTACGAGACAAAATGCTGCTGTCAAGTTTAAGCGGTAGATCGACACCGTCCACTGTTGTTTAAAAATGGTGAATTTATAAGCCAGACACTGTCTCTTAAAATACAGGTTAGCCTAGTTTAAGAGGCAGGGTTACTATAATTATGTTCAGAAATTTTTGCAACACACTAATAAAAAAAAAAAAAAAAAAAAAAAAAAAAAAAAAATGGACATCACTCGAAATAAGGAACAATTGTGATGGAAATGTTGTTTTATCCCAGGAACACATCATCCGAAGAGAAAAAGGATAAGGTAATTTATACAACGAATAAGTATAAACGATAATCGTTGAAAATGCCTGAAATCCCATATCTTGATACGTTGCCAAAACCCATATTGTATTGTCTTTTTTTAAATATATATATAGTAACAGGCTCTTCATTCCTCTTAAATTTGCTTACTTTTCAATCTTTCAAACTCCATAATTACACTACGGCTGACGTATCTTGGCGAATCTGAACTGAACATAGGCGCTCTGAACTTTGCGCATGTCCTCTCACTCACACTCGTCTCATGTCATGTCACCATTTGGTTCCTAAAAAATGTTGCTGCGCAGCCTTCTGCGCGAAGACCGGACTCGCCAAGATACGGCGTCCGTATTGTACCTAATAATGCTCTCTTTATATTGTCCGTTCTCATCTCAGTTGCATTACTTGCATTAAATTCAATATTGTGCGTGGTCCAATCAATGTAACGAAAATTAGTCCAAATTAATCCACTGTTTAGATTATTTAGCACGCATTGCAAACAGTCGCATCATTGGAATCAACGGCACTTATATCCATTCTGAGAAAAGAAAATAGGTAACCAGTGTATGGTAGCCGTTTGTTCGTGTTAATAATGCACTATGAATTATTCACAAGCCATGACTGCAATGAAATTCTTTGTGCAAATGCACGTGAACAAACTTTCCATAATATTCATATAGTACCGGTAGAGAAATCTGTAGTCAATACACAACATCGTCTATACAAACGTTCAAAGGAATTGCTTAATCTTGGCACACAGCGTCCAAAAATATGTTGTGGCGAGAAATACTTGAGGATATGACAGTAATAAAAATGATTTTATCTTTTGGTTGTCGAAAGTATTAGTGAAGTGTAAGCCGTAGTACCGTTACACTCTGTTATTAAGATCTCTTGATGACCCCATTGTAGATGGCAACTCTTGTTTTATTGTCTTTGCATTAAATCCTTTCACTGCAACTTGCAACATCTACAATTTATGAAACTTGACCTAATTATTAAATCGCGCTTTAAGGACTCCATGCTCTTCTAGATTCTTTATGCCGTTCGTTCTGCAGCTAAGCTCTTCAATATTATAAAAAATATGATAAAACAATTTAAAGCAGATAATATCAATGTCGGCCAAGCTCGTTTCGACGCTTGCAATTCCGAGAAGGAAGTTGAAAGCTGGGAGTAATGAGTACTTCCATTGTCTCAGCAAAATAAAGCCTGCGTTCATAACTGCTACTTATCATCTATGTAAAACACTAGCCTCGGTGAAATATTTAAAATGGTGATGATGAGTGATGCAACGTAGAATAATTAAACGTTGAAACAACACAATGCACCCATAAAACATTTTAAACGCATGGAGAATTTACTGACTTCAGTTTCAGTGCATGCCTAATATAATATTACCTTGTCTAACCTTGACTTTGTGAATAAACAACACCAACCTACGTCAATAATTCACGTTGCTAAAAGGCTTAAGCATTTATGAATTTTATATTTCCTCCTGGAGTTTTTCTAATATTTAAGTGGTTTAAATTGCGTTTAGATAGTGTTTTCACAAATCAAAATCTGTTACATCACAGTCCATTCATGACTATGTTATAATGTATTATGTATCTGAAGAGTAGGACTTGGTTAACAATCCGAATTGATTGCTTCAAATTGATGTTCAACAACCGGCAGATTGTACCGGTGAATCAAGTACCTACTCCATTCAAATTCATGACATTTCGATGATTTTTATGCGTCGTACATAAATAGTTACACTTATAGCAGTTATATTATCTAACCAGCACCCTAATTGCGTAACACACTGTCAATCGGAATCTGAATCATTTTGAAGCAAATTACCAATCCATTGCTTCATAATGTTCGTGAAATTTGTCTGCTCGACAACGTAAATAACAATAATTGTTGAATTGTCAAAATGAAACTGATTCCGATCGATAGTGTGTTACGCAATTGCCCCGCAGGTATGCGTAACGCTGTTAGCGATTTTAAAATTAATTTGAACAAATTATAAACTACAACTAATTAACCCAGGAACTTACAAGACCTACCTTACCTACCTGGTAAGAAGCAAAGAAAACGTTCATAGTTGGAAGCAATGGACACTTTCCGCTCTCACTGCAAGGGACCTACATGACGATGTACAGATAACGGTATTACCGATAAAGATACTAGTTACTGCCGCAGAAATATAGGCGTAATCATGGGACAACGTTATTATTTGCAGTAATAATGAACTGAAATTAGAAACCTACCAAGTTAATATACAGAACAGATTGGCAAGCCATCAACTGCGTATACTTTAACCGGTTTTGCCGGTAAAATTTGAAGTAGGTACCCATATCTGATTTTGATCGCCAACAACTGCAAAATAACATTTCTATGAGGTTTTCCTTCCGTACTGTCACTAGCTAGACTAACTTTTACATTTAGATGTCTACTGTGGTTTAATGAGCATTGATTTATTGAGCTAGACAAGCGCAAAATCGATTGCGATTGTATGTAAATCTGCAGTTCAGTCTTAAATGAATGATTAGACAAGAACAGATAACCTGATTGCAGAACAAAGACAAAATTATTGAAATAAACTTGTCGGTAGGTAAGTTTACGCAGCTCTTTGGGTAGCACATGCAACACATACGTATTCTAGCGTTATGTGTACGTATGTTCAGAAAGCGGTTGTTACGTGAGTCGGCGAGTGCAAGACATGGACTGGATTCGAGGTCGACGACCCCGGTAGAGCGGGACTCAGGACTCTACTGCCGGAATATTAAACACGATTTTCAATTGATTCTTACTTTGAACATAAAAGGATGAAGGTCTTTATTAAAATCAGTTAAATGAGAAATTAATTAATGATTAGCATACTTACTTAAAATTTAAACAAGCAAAACGAGGTACATCTTTAAGATTTGGCAAAAACAGATGCAAATATTGAGCCACAAATGACGAACAGGACAGAAATGTAGGTAAACATTAGAATTAACACGTCGAAATTCTTCGGTAGTAAATAACTTCAAACCGAGGCGAATAAAATAATAGACAAAGAAGCAAGCACAATGAGCACTGTTGACAGAAAGAGTAGAAAGCTGGTGGTAGCGTGCCCCTTTTGTTAGTAGCATTAACGCCTTTTGGTACTCAAGCGTGAAAGGGCCTCGGACTTCGAACGTTTGTAATTTCGGTTGAGATGCAATCAAATGTGAAGGGAAGGGAATTATTTTTAACAATTTTGCTGTCACAGGCCTGAGGCACGTTTCGGAAACTTAGTTTAGGTCGGTAACAGAATTTGGTAACCTGAGAGACAAATATAATAACTATGGGAATATAGCACTTCAGATTTGGTAAGTGCTGCAATTAGCTTACGATCAATTACTGAGCTGATAAATAATATAATTTACTAGTTTTAAACAATTAGCTTGTGGCAGTAAGTATTAAATACCACATTTTCCTTGATATTGATTACTAAGTCTATGGTTGTAGTACTAAAATCGAAGGGGAAATACCGGATAGTATAAACTAATGCACTCCTTGAAAATGATTCAAGCGTAGTAACTATAGATTCTAGACTTTCAAATTTTCTTTATCGGACCTTCACCAGAAAAATATGATTTGCTCATCGATTGTAAAGTATTTTTAAAGTGTTTGCGGATTAACGGATACCTTTGTCCAGTAGTTCACGGCTCGATGCTGTGCGTACTGGCCATAACTCTCTAAATATAGATTTCTATAAAAAGTGCTGTTGGATTCCTCAGAAGCCGTAGCTTTGTGTTCGGGAAACGTTCTTAAGGTATAACTCTTATATCGTGATCATAACTCTGATCGATGATGTCTTCGCATTTACTGACTGACATTGATAATGACTCACAATATTTCTGTCACGTTCAAGATTTATGAAGTCATCAGAAGCAGAGCCTTAGCTCTAAACAAAAAATGCTACTTAGCTTAGAATAGCTACTCGTAACTAGTGTTGTAATTTAAGTTTATTTAATTAATTAGTGGTCTTTACTCGCTCCCTGGTGTATGCTGTTCGCCGATGACATTGTGCTGGTTACCGAGAGCGGCCTAGAGATCCAGAACAGATTGAACGTGTGGTGGGAAAGACTGGAGACCGTTGGCCTGAGATTAAGTCGGACCAAAACAGACTATTTGTTTTGTGATTTTGCGGTCTCTCCAGTCCTGTGCCCATATCTCTCGCCGGAACGCTCTTACCGTTACCGATCTGCACCGACTATCAGTACCTCGAGTCGCTTGTCCTAGTAGATGATGAAGTAGACCGAGACGTAACGCACCGGAATAAAACTGGATGGATAAAATGGTGACAGGTCACAGGAACAACTTGCGACCCACGGAAGCCCCTCAAGTTAAAGAGGTAAATTTACAAGTCCGTGATAAGGCCTGTCGTACTGTATGGATCGGAATGCTGGGCCGTGAAGAAGACGGATGAAAAAAGATTGCATGGAGCGGAGGTCAGAATGTTAAGATTGATGTGTGGAGTGACGAAAATGGATAAAATAAGAAATGAGTACCTATAGGGGGAAGTTTGAAAGTGGCGCCAGTGACAGAAAAGTTGAAAGGATATCGTTTGGCTTGATATGGGCATGTAATGAGGAGGGAGGAAACGCATGTGACTAAAAGAGTGATGGATATAAATGGATGGAGAGGGAGAGGAAAGCCAAAGAAAAGATGGATGGATTGTGTGAGGAATGATATAAAAGAGAAGGGAGTGAATGATAGCGTGTCGGTTGACAGAGGAGAATGGAAGAAAACGTGTTGCGCCGACCCCAAGTAACATAGGATAAGGGCAGGAAGATGATGGCCTTCACTTTTGGCTATGTGTAGACTGTTGTAGACTTGAATGCTCGGTTCAAATTCAATATGGTAGCAAAAGTAGCAGTTCTTAGATCACCCAAGAGTGAGGTTATTAACTTTTTAGTATTCAACGATACCTATAATGTCATCGATCAATTGTGAAGCTATTAATAACATGTCCAAATAATTTGTTCACTCATTATGTCACAAAGAGGGTACGCTTTTGGGTCAATTGTAAGGTCATATAACAGACTGGGGGAGATAACTGTATGCGCCACTTGAAGTGATAAAACAAACGAAATAAAAGTTCACACCAACTTCTTATCCTTGGAAACCGGTAAAGCACTCTTGCGCAATTTAACTGCCTAAAAGGTCAAATAAGAATTGAACCGTAAACTGCAAATCCGATAAAAAAAAAATTCAGAATTTTGCAGATAAGTCGATATAAACGTCGTCAGCAATTTATCATTTTACCGTACTTATGCTATCATAGTGTACGTAAAATTTGCTTTTTATAAAGTGTGTGAAGTAAACTACATTTTGCGGCGAAGTGACCGATCATCGTGCAAATTTAGATGTCCGCCGCCCACAGGTTGGACCAAACATCAATAAACTATGACGAAAAATTCGGAGTAAAAAGTGAACATAAAAATATGGATGGTCACTGAATTTGAGCAGGTCGACTATGACCTCACCTATGATTCTTTTGTCATTAGCAGATGTAACGTAGGTAGTCAACTGCACTCATTTCTGTATTATCATGGCAAGCATTCCTCGTCTACCGAGTCATTGCGTTGCGGGGTCTCTAGAAAACTAAGTATGTTTTTGTGTCGCTTCACAACAAAAGGGCGTGGCATTAGATATCTCAAGTATTTTTATCATATTCTTTGTAAAGTTCTTAAAATACATCTCCAGAAATGTTCACCCAAACGTTTGAGCTAGCAATGACATCATAACAAACACGATAAATTAATGTTCTCATGTATGATATCAAACGATGTAACATTGTGTTTTACCGCTTTAAAGTGCTAGCTTTTATCTTTTTAGGCTTATTTAGGTTTATTTTTTGGCTTTTTTTTATTCAAGGACCATGAAGAATATTTTGAAATGTGACATGCGATTCGAGAATTCCGCTGAAGATTCGACACACCTTTGCAAAACACAGGGAATAACGTCACGGCGCAATGCGTTTAAATTATTGCCAATCTAATACTTAATTAATATGAGCTTAATCAGACAGGTGAACGATCAAAAAATTATTTTGGGTTTGGTATACAGTGCGGAGATAGATTATATTCCTAACATTAACCAGTATCGGACAGTTGATTCAGTACGTCTGCGCGAGTGACCTCGATGACGGCAGGGGGCGGGGCGCAATGGCTCTGCAAATAACGACAGATTTCTGAACGCACCCGGTGAATTCCGTCTGGAATCTCCGTCTAGATAAAACGACGATCAACATCTCAAATGTATGCTTCAAATAACAGGTCAAGAGGTTTAACGACTAATTAACAGACTGTGGGAGACACTTATTGCAGCTGTCAGCTACTTGGGGTCCCTAGACGGACTGGGAAACTAAATAGGTCAAGACATTTTATGCTAGGATGTAAGCAATCTTGTCTAGTGGTTTAAGCCTGGAATAAAGCACAATTCCTATTTCTGCCTTTACTGGCAACAACAGCACAACTATTAAGTACTGATAGTTTTGCCAAGTTGTGAAGTATTTATAATAGCTAGCCCTGTTCCGGCTATGTAAGACTTGATCAACTTTCCTAAAGTAAAATAAATGTTCGTAATCAAACTTTTATTTCCTTGCAGAAGAAAACGTAATCGGTTATCGATATCTTTTCGGGTTACCGATAAAAAACAAATAGAGCGATTGTGGTGCAAAATGTCTGTATCAAATATCAGAACAAAGTGGTGCAAAACATTTTAATCAATATCCTTAGAACACACGTAAAAGTGACATCACCACATAAACCTCACTATTGATCTTCTAACAAGTAAAACAGACACGAAACACCGGAAACCTGTAACCCTAAATGGAACAGGCCTCGTTCATGAAAATTTGCTAATACACATACCAATAGCTAGCGAGGACTATCTCATCTCCGTACGTTTATCCAAACGTACAAATCCACCACAACACTGAGGTTCTATAAAATTCTAAAGGGACGAACACACGAGCACGGAACTTGGGGAACGGCACAGCACACAAGCGCGTCGCTACTCCAACTCGACAGAGTGAGCTGTGGACGGAATATCGATCCAACTCCTGGCGCCGGCGGGCCGCATATCCCTAGTGCACGCACGCCCCTCCCCGCCAGCTTACCACCCCTGTGTAATACACCCTTTATAACGGGGAATTAAATAAACTTTTATTTGGTAAAAAAGATTCTAACAATCTTGATCTACAAAGAACATTGGCTTAGTCAAAACAATCCTAACAAAATCAAATCTGCTGATGTTTTTGGACTATTGGACGACCTGAAATTCTCAAAATATTTTGACACTCAGTTCCAATTTTTTATTGTTGTTAAGGCAATTTTTTGGGCAAATCTGTGTCAAGGAGTTGGGAACACTGGCTCCCCCTCCCACTCGCAGAGTGGCAGACCGACCTTGTGGGACGCGCCACGCAAACCCCGTTACCCCCCTGAAGTTGCCGACACAGGAAATTTCTTATGAAATTAAGGGATGGATTTGCCACCGAGGACCATGGTGATTAATTGGGTGGAATAAGAAATCCTTGTACTTGAATCGTCATGTTTTGACTCATTCCGATTTTCGAACTTGGGGACATTGACATGCCACATATTTTTTCGGTCGGGGCTTGTCGATGTGTCAAGATAATATTTTGGTAGGCACACTTTTTTTCGTCTGGGAAATCGTGGGAGTCTTTCATTTAAACACTTCTCATGAAACAATGTTTTTGATCATAAAAATTAGTGTAAGATGTTACACTCACCGGATTTGCAACCATGTTTAGGGGTTCAAATAATGCTAACTGTATGGTCACTTCACTATATCATTTATTTAGGATCTCATGCAACAGTATTTTAATTTGATTTTTTTACTTACTATGATTAATGAGGTTTAAACTCGATTCGATATAGGTCAGTCATTACTTTGAGAAACAAGTAAGCAGGTAGTTATGTCAATGAAAACAGCGATACAAGTATCTCACATCTACCTAAACGATGCGAATGGCATTGTAATATTTGTGATACAATATTACAATGTTGATGCTGATGTAACTGAAAACTGTGGGAGGCACGTTTTGTATGAAAACATAGATAAGTAGGTATCTGAAACTGGCTAAGGTGTTGGTGTCGACGAAATAAGATCTATCTTCGATATTTTCGTCCCTCGTCAGTTCTGACTGTGTTTCTGGGCCATTCCTGGCTTTGTCAGAATCGGACTAATGGCTTGGGAAGTTTTAACGTATAACCATTAAGATCTGACTTTATAAATATTTCCGCAAGGTATAATAATCTTGGTAAGATTAGTTTTAAAACTTAGGCTATTAACTACTCATTACGACTGTCAAAGATGTACGAATGACAGCCGAAACCGATGGATTTACTAGCTTTCCGAAGCACTGTGAAGTTACGGTATTAAATGGTTGGCTAACCCGTTCACGGACCGACTGCGGCAAGCGCAGCCTAACCTGGATTGATAGACTCGTGTGGTTGTTAATTAGCCTCAAGACCCTGGTAAAAAAAGAAGAGAAGAAAAAAGAAGAAGAAAGAGAAAGAAAAAAAAGAAGAAGAAGAAGAAAGAGAAAGAAGAACAGATCGCAAAAGCGATAAGGCCGCCCATTGTATATTTTGTGGTGTTCAATTTATTTTTTGTTATGGATAAGGGCAGGAGAATGTTGATTTTCTGGTGTACAATAAAGTAAATATTTTTTTTTTAAATGTAGGTATGTAGTGGTCTTTCGAAAGATGTATCTTCGACCAGGGACTCCAATGCAAATTGCAAAGAATGGTTCATTTCACTTTAAGACAAGAATTTAAAAAACAATCAAGAACCAAAACAGGGTTTAGATTGGATTGATAAAGAGTTAAAAGACACTTCTGTGTTCTACATTTGAATCATCATGAGTATTCAGAAAATTCCACTCAGCACATAAATGTGTTTTACACTAAGCATATGGCGGCAAGGACAGACATTTCACAACAGATCTACCTACAAGCAAGACTATCAGTTGATTGTTTATCAAAGATGTACATTCCATATTATTCCACTTTGAATGAATTACCAACATAATTATTTCACAGAGTTTGGAAATAAATTGCTGAATTTGTGGCATTGGTATTATTATATCAAAACAGACACAGATGTTGGTGACTTGGTGTATATTACAATAACACCAACAAACACCAAAACAAAATTTTGGGATGCACTATCAGTTAGACATGCAGCCTGACACTGAATAAAAGTTGCTAGTATACAGCTGGCTTTGAAGATCAAAGTTCTGTTGAATCACACACAGCTGGAGGCATTTTGCTCCCTCCACAGAACACATCACTCTTCATTCCTGTGTTCTTATACAAAACTTGCTACTAAAAATGCTGTTTGATCCTTTTTCAGATGATGAGCAATGCATCACATGATAATGTTTACTTAGTAAACATCTATAATTGCTCTTTACAATCGACCTTCAAGAATTACAATGGTTGCTAAAGTAATTTTGCTTACCAATTTACAATCTATGAGCAAATGCTGACAGTTAATTATGGTTTTTTATAGACTTTTTGTGTACCTACAGTAGGAAAAAATTACACAGTACAAGAACTTATTGTAAAAACAGTTTTGCAAAATTTATACTTGCAAATATTATTCACAATAATTAATTTGGCATGTTAAAGTTTTACAAAATGCCTTTGAATGTTCACACAACTACGGCAAAGCTGTAACGTGTTATCATTTTATTTAATCTCTCTTTACGGTTAGTGTAGTTCCTAATTATTTTAATACAAGTATGTAATTAATTTTAATCACTATATTATTATAGAATTATTGATCCATATTGTTATTATTAATAGTAACCTAACCCAAACGCATAATCAAGGGAGCAGTAACCAATAGTAAATGTTTCAATGCTTAGTAACACAAACAGTCACGCCCCACTTGCATTGCCTCACTGATAACATAATGGCTGAGCAAGATAAATAATTACTTGTACACTTCACCTGTTTACTACCTATAGCCTTTATAAGTATAAATACACGATTATGTAACAAGAAAAATCTTATTTATTTAAGCAATTTTAAGCAACTTATTTGTAATAAGTAACTTATAAAAATTACTTAACTTAAATCCTCCAGCCTGTTCACATACAGGCGGAAGGATTTAAGTTTAAATAGGAAAAGAGTACTTAAATGAAATAATTTAAGGAGGATGCGCTGTGGTAGCCCGCAAACTTAATTTTTTTTTGGGTTTTTTGCAATTTGCAGGTCCATGTCAGGTTGTAACTTGATCAAAATATAATACGAAGGAATAAAACATATGCATTTACATAGTTTTAACCATAAAAATCATCAATACATCTTTCTAAGTTAGAATTTGTGCAGCTTCGTTAGATTTCGTTCGTTTGATGAAGCTGCACGAATTCTAACTTAGAAAGATGTATTGATGATTTTTATGGTTAAAATTATGTAAATGCATATGTTTTATTCCTGCGTATTATATTTTGATCAAGATACAACCTGACACGGACCTGCAAAATGCATAAAACGCAAGAAAATTTTAATTTCGTGGGCTGGCACAGCACATCCCCCTTAAGGGAAGCATTTGCCCAGAATTCAAAAGAGAGATAGCACAAGCTAGTAAAATGCCTATAACAAGAACTGGCTAGACTCAGCAAACTATGAGGTATGGTGTGAGTGTGACCAGCAACGGGTCAAATAATAGGCTTGCACTTGTACTCAATCATGAGCATAGTAAGGTAAGTTTTCAGGCTCTCATGTTCAGTAAAACTTATTAAAAACCAAAAATTTTAATTGGTAATTTTAGCCAATAATTAGGCCTTGGCCACCAAGATCTAACTGCTTAATTTTGAGTGGAAATCCGACAAGTATGGTGTTTGAACATTTTTACTAATAAATTGTTGGTAAAAAATTTAGTTGAATAGCTAGGTTTATGAATCAGTGTGTGACTTATTAAATTAATAATAAAATATGTTATGTGGAGTTTTAAAGAAAGCGTGCTTTAAAAAGACCATGAGCAGTATTTTATATAAAATTCTTCTCCTTCTTCTCCACCTTCATGATTTTGTCAAACTTTTGTTGCTTTCTATCTACATTTTAGGAACATCAGTGCAAAAAATACAAAATGCAGCTATCTACTGATTCTATAGACTTAATGATAAGATATTTAGGCACTTTTAGAACATTTAATTCTTTGAGATAAAATGTTGATAATTTTCTTTATCTCCATTAAACTTATGAAAAGAAAATTCATGAATATTCTGTCTTGAATAAAAAGAAGAAATAAAGTGATTGGATTGTGCCAAGTGATATTCAACTTCAATTACCTGACCTGTCTTATCAAATAACTTGGTCAGAGGGTTGTCTTCTTTTTCTTGGTTTTGTAATAGAACATAGTTTGTATACATGTACCCTAAAGAATTTAAGAAAAACCAAATACCTTAGATATTTAGAAAATACCATTTAACTAATTATTATTTAGGACATATTATGCACATTACTTGAGACAGCCTTAATATTTGAATAGTCTTCCAAGTACCTTGGCAGCTTTGGCGGGTACAAGCGGCGATTCATTCAAGGCGTTACCCAAATGAAACGAGATACCGGGACCAAATACGACTACTTAAGCCAATTGAAAGCAATTAGAGAAAGAAACCAAGCCCCGAATTTTCAAATTAAGAGCATTTACTACACTAATTAGCAATAAATAGTCTACGTAAATAGCTCGGTACAGGAGATACTAAGATACCAAAAGAAAGAGCAAAGTGCAGAGACCAATCCTAAAATTCGGGGTCGTGATGACATCGACCCACTACTTACTTTCAAAACATAATAATCAGCTTTATGAATTAACTCTTCTACATACCTTCTTTTATAGGTCCAGGAATGCTTTTTCAGCCCGGTTATACACATAAATTGTCGGCACACACAAAATATCACTTTGGATGCGGGACCGTAGCCAATCGTACCCAATTCAAACCCACAGCACATACACTCGATAAACAGTCTTCAAACCGACTTGCGATTTAATTAACATAACACTTGTGATTTAGATTTTATAAACAATCGCTATTCATGTAGAATTTGTTGGAATATCATCCGTGACTGCGAGTACGAACACGGCATCGAAGGCGAAGCGAAAGACCGACCGCGAAAGCATCCACCTTCGCGCCGCTCATCTCATAGAACAAGTAAAACAGATGCGACAACGATGAACGATCAACAAGTTAATTCCAAATAAAGAAAAAATATTTAATTTTAGTTCAGTTGTTAAATCACGCTTTAAAAGATTTTAACTTATTTTATACCGCTGGGTCCCATAAATTATACAAAATCAAATCCCATCAATTATTATTTATATATATAAAAAAAAAATTATAACAAGGTTTTTTTTGTAAATTTGTAACACACAGGCGCGGTTGCAGCGAATAATTTCGAGAGCACCACTCACCACCTCACCTTGGGTGTGGCCTTAGGCAACGTTAAGTTTACTTTCAGGGAAGGAGATGCATCTTTAGCTCCAAATTAATATACTATGCTATTCAGGGACGTAGCTATACCTAGCTTGTTATAGCTTTAACATTGCGGAGGGGAGGCTAAAAAATTTAAGCAATACGTTTTGTATGTTCGTGCAGGAATAAGAATTGTTCTGTCGATTTAGGCTGCAAAACTGTAGTACCTACATATTACTAAATTTTATGATGTAAAGCGAGATGCAAAGCGAGCTCGAAAATTTTTGCAACCGTCGGATAGCCTAGGTTGATTTTCTTTTGATCATTCAAGCAGAAGTAAGAATTATTTTATCGATTTACGCAGAAAAGATAAAGAATTTTGAGTATTTAAAATATTTAATGATACCTGTGCCATAATGGGACCGCACCGGTACAAACTGGTACATACACACGGCTACACATCAAGCTATAAATTTCCAGTTTACACTGACCTCTCATTGTAAGGAAATCCTATACAATGAGCGATCAGCTTTTACTGTAAATGTATAGCTTGACTTGTAGCCGTGCGTACAAAAAAAAAATTTCACTAGTACCTACGTTATTAGTATATTGCGAAATGTGCCGAACTACCGATAAGTAGCCGGTTTTACATAAAATTAACTTTACATTCGAATTCCTTTTTTTTGTATTATATCCAAGACAATCTGCTTTACAAACAGGATACAAAAATGATCAAATTATTAATTGTGTACCAGATTGTATAATCAATTATACAATCTGGTATGATTATGACCTTCCCTC
This sequence comes from Cosmia pyralina, assembly GCA_946251885.1. Lineage (NCBI taxonomy): Eukaryota > Metazoa > Arthropoda > Insecta > Lepidoptera > Noctuidae > Cosmia > Cosmia pyralina. The sequence continues at coordinate 17,807,531 of OX276355.1, forward strand.
GATATTCATGCTTGCTTGTTTTTCTCTACACTTTTTTAAGTTTATTTTTATTTTTTTTATTTAAATAATAATATACGATTGCTTGTCAACAAGCTTGTCTTTAGTGTTTAGGCATTTTACGGGAAAGTTAGTTGGTCTTGTCTTGTCTGCTTGCGCTTCGAATTTTTTACTACTCTTTGACTCGTATGACATCATCTACAAGTTTATCAAGTGACGTCCATCATTAACTTTTGTCTATGGTTGCAAACATTGCTAAAGGATGATTTTGAGAGAAAAACAACCAGTATTAAAACCTTTTTATTTCGTCATGTTCATTTTGGTTAATTATTTAGTTATTTCATGAAAAAAGTCATTCACCATTGAGCGCATCACTAAAACCATAGACAATATAAATTTTTGGGTGTGGCTAGTATGGCAAGTTTATTATAATCTAAAGATTTTAGAAAAAAAAGGCGGGAAAACGTGATAGGGTTAAGGCGCGCTTTTTTGATTTCAAAATATTTTATTTGTAATTATTTATTAATAGTTAGTGTTAAGTGTTAGTTTTTAATTAGAATGGTTAAGAAGAGAAAAAGGAAGGAGGGGGAACCGCCTCCGGATCCCCAGCAGGTAGTAGCCACCGATTCTGACTCAGCGGAATCGGCGGTAACTTGCTTATCCTACAAGGAATCTATTGCTGACAAGGACCCGAAGGACAAATATAAAATTTTTAATGTAAAGGGCTACACTCGCTACTACCCAGAAGATACTAGTCAAAAAGAGTTGGTTGTATTCTTGAACCACTTGGAAGAAAACAAACCATTTAGCGATAGAGATCGTATGGCTTTATCTAAAGGAATACGTGAGCATGGAGTCTCAGGTGTCATGCATTTGCGCTCCATCAATAAATACAAAGTCGGCATCACATTTGACTTGCCGAATAATGCAAATATGTTTATAAAAAATAAAAAATTATTGGAACAGTTAACATTAAGAGCATCCATCCCTGCCGCAGACACAGAGGTAACTGGGGTACTCACTTCAGTCCCTGTCGACATGGGCAATAAGGAAATTTTTTCATTGATTGGTAGCTCGAAAAATGTAATACAGGTCAGGCGCTTCATGCGCAGGGTAAAGGGTTTTGGCGGCGTTGAATTTATTCCAACGCAGGCAGTTGCTGTTACCTTCGCTTCCACCATTCTTCCTCCTTATGTTTATCTAGACTCATGGCGCCACGAGGTAAGCAAATATGTCCCACCGGTAAAGCAATGTTTAAAGTGCCTTCGGTATGGACATATTGCCAAATTTTGTCGCAATAGCGAGGTTTGTTCAATTTGTACATTAAATCATAGTTTTAAGAATTGTCTAGTCAACCCAAAAGATGCTAAGTGTGTAAATTGCAAGGGCGATCACATAGCTATCTCCTCATCTTGTCCTATAAAAAAACAAAAAATTGAAGAAAATAAAATAAAGTCAAAAAGTGCCACATACTCTGATCTTTTTAATATTAATACTTTTCCAGCTTTAACAGCAAAAAATGTAGATGTACAAATTAATAACTTAATGAAATCTGATAAATTTATAAATATATTAGTAGAGACAATAACCAAAATAGTTAGTAATAAAGATGTCCCTATAAACACATCATCAATTAAAGAGGTTTTAAAAAAAACTTTAAGTAATAAAATTCCTTCACCTCCATAATGGGTATATCAAATTTAAACATAATGCAATGGAATGCACAAAGTCTTAATAGCAACAAACATTTATTTACCAATTTCCTCTACACACACAATATTCACATTGCAATAATTAGTGAAACATGGTTTAAATCGTATCAAAATTTTAAAATAAAAAATTACAATATTGAAAGGAATGATTGTGGTAACAAACACAACGGAGTTGCCCTAATAATTCATAAAAGTATTATTTATAATAAAATTAACACTTATTACGACAATTCTTTACAAAATATTTGTGTAAAAATCACAGTTAATAATAAGGAGATGAGTATAGTCAGTTTCTATAGTCCCTTAAATTCTAATCCAGCTTTCAGTAAGGATAAATTTGATTCATTGGTGAAGTCTATTCCTGGTCCTTTTATATTTGCTGGGGACTTTAATGCTCATCACACATCTTGGGGTTGTGGTTCTGACTCTCCACGTGGTCGAAATGTCTTAGAAGTCATTGACGAAAATAATTTAATTTTGCTTAATAATGGTCAGGCAACAACTGTTGGCTCTCTAACATGGCGTCCTAATGCACTGGATTTGTCTTTGGTTTCTTCATCATTGGCACTTAATTGTGAATGGCAAGTACATGATAGTCCTCTTGGTAGTAGTTATCACATCCCTGTAATTATAAAAGTAGTGATTAGTAATAGTCAAAATAATGATTCCTGTGGAGATTGTTCAAGTACTGAACATTTGCCGACCTATCCAAATTACAAAATGGTAGATTGGCAAATGTATAGTAATAATGTGGATGAATTATTACTTGATTTCAAAACAGTTAATGTGTGTCCTCTCGATTCATATCATCATTTTTGTACAATTTTACATACAGCTGCTGCTAATTCCATTCCAAATTGTAAGGTCCATAAAAATACCAGCAATCACTCATGTCCTACAAAAAGGATTAGTAGAACTGCCCTTCCTTGGTGGAATCAAAAGTGTACAGAGGCCGTGTCAAATTTCAAAACGGCTTACATAAATTTTAAAAATAATCCATCAGAAGAAACTTATATTCAATTTAAAAGACTACGAGCACTTAAAAAATTAATTATAAAAACAGAACGTCAAAAAAGTTGGATGTCTCTATGCGAAACTTTCAACAGATGCACGCCAATATCTATCATATGGAAATTCATGCGCAAATATAACAAAACATATAATTTTAACAATCATGAAAATGACACATGGATTTTTGATTTTTTGAAGAAATACACTCCAGATTTCGTGTCACATACCCCAAGTTCTTCGTTTGATGACAGTACTAACTCCAGTCATAGTTTTTTACTTAATCCTTTTACAATCAGTGAATTAATATCTGCCATCTCCTCCCGAAGAGACACTACTTATGGTCTTGATGGAATGCCATACATATTATTTAAGAAACTTAGCACTTCTGGTGTAAAAATATTCTTAGAAGTCCTGAATATTTTATGGGAACATAATATTATACCTCAAGAGTGGAAAGTGGATTGTCTTGTACCAATTTTAAAACCAGAAAAACCCAAATTATGTCCCGATTCTTACCGCCCCATAGCACTTACTTCTTGTGTTGGTAAATTATTTGAGCAACTGTTGAAGCAGCGGTTAGAGTTTTATGTTGAAAAAAATCATATTCTACCTTCTAATCAATTTGGTTTTCGTAGAAATCGGTCTGCTAGGGAAAGTGTCTGTCAATTGCAGCTGGATATACATAACTCTTTAGTGGCCAATAATAATTTGGTTGGAGTATTCTTCGATGTGGCTGGGGCTTTTAATAGTGTAAATATAGACATTTTATGCCATGAACTACAAATAGGGATTCCTGGAAAAATTATAATATGGATCAGAAATTTTCTGAGCAACAGAAAAGTATTTGTTAAATTTAATAGACATCTTTATGGTCCTAGACTTGCTTCGAAGGGAGTTTGTCAAGGAGGTATACTATCTCCTTTATTATTTATATTGTATATACGTAGATTAAATTTAATTTTAGGGTCTCAAGTTAAAAATTTACAATTTGCAGATGATTTAGTTGTTTATGCTTCTGGAACCAATTTATCACAGGTTGTTCATATAGTCAATGATGCCTTGTCAAATCTGTGTAAATATTTCTCTTACCTTGATCTCAATGTCAATCCGTCAAAGTCCAAAGTGGTTGTGTTTGGTAAACAGTGTCATAATATGCCTCCCGTACAATATAACAATTGTGCATTGCCCAATTCACATGAAGTCAAATTTTTAGGGGTCCTTTTTTCATATAATTTAACCTGGAATAATTATACCAAACATATAATTAATAAAGCAAATAAAGGTTTTAATATATTGAAATCATTATCTGGTACATACTGGGGTGCAGACCCAAAAAGTTTGCTATTGTTGTACAAATCTTTAGTTCGTAGTCACTTTGAATATGGTTTTTACTGTTTTGCTGTAGATACCAAAATTGTATATAGTTTAGATGTCCTGCAAAATAAATGCTTGCGTGTTATCACTGGGGCATTCAGAAGTACTCCTATAAATGCAATGCAGATTGAATGTAATGTTCCACCATTAAGAATCCGATTTGATTATTTAAAAGAAAGATTTATACTAAAACTTTTTAGTGTAACTAATAATAGTCTCTTGGACAATTTGTTGCATCCCAATTCTAGATTAGGTGTAAAGCCATTTTATATGTTACAGGATATTCATAGTTTCATAAATTTCATTAAAAATATAAACATTTATCAATCATCTTGTATTCTGCCTTGTTATCAAGGAGCTTATAATGCAAAATTTCCAGACATAAATATAATTATGAAAAATAAAAAGGACCTGTCCTCAATAGAGGAAGTTAATGCAATGTTGTCAGAGTGGTCAGATCATAAATTTGTGTATAGTGATGGTTCCAAAAATGATAGTGCAGTGTCTTTCGCTATTTTTGAGCCAACCTCAAATATAGGTCTTGGTCGAAAAATTGATAAAAATGCCAGTATTTTTACAGCTGAAGCTGTTGCTATTTTGAGTGCTTTGAAACATATAAAAAATTGCAATTCAGGTCATAGCAAGTGGGTTGTAGTAAGTGACAGCATGAGTGTTCTGAAAAATCTAGCGAATAATAAATTACATGCTAACACTAACTACTTAATCTATCTAATAAAAGAACTATGGATCGAACTGTCTCAATTCAATATTGAAGTTAGTTTTGTTTGGGTGCCTTCACACATTGGCGTTGCAGGAAATGAAAAGGCTGATTATCTGGCCAAAAAGATTGTTGATCTAGGTGAACTAATTCCAAATGCTGATGCTGATATGAATGTTTCCATACCGCATACAGACGCTGTTAGTCTTTTAAGACAGCGTATGTGTCAATCGTGGGGGAGACATTCATACCAGTCCACACAGATTGAAAATAAAGGCACTTGGTATGCATCTCTAGATAAACAAATAAACTCCACACCTTGGTTTTGCAGAAATAGCAGTTTTATAAATAGAAAGTTTTATTCATTTATTTGTCGTATGCGTTTTGGTCACTGTCGTTTAAATTATCATCTTCATCGTCTTAAAATGGTTAACTCTCCATATTGTGAGTATTGTCAATCACAAAAAGTTCAATCTTTGCATCACATCTTCTTTGAGTGTTCGTCTTTCAACATTCAGCGCCTTGTGTTGTCTGATGAGCTTCTAAAAATTTATAAAAAACCTGATAGGGTCCCGCAATGCATTCAGGAGCTACTTATGAATGCCTCAACTTATATATATTTGTACAAATTTTTAACAGAGACTGTAAATGATATTTAGGTTACATTTCGTGTTTTTTAATGTATATTAATTGTATAATACATTTAATTTAAATTTAACCTTTATTAAAATTGTTGTTCATAGTATTTTGTAGGTTATGTTTTTGAGGAGAAGCTAGTTTCAATTTGACATTTAGGTTAGGATGTATTTTATGTTCGTTTGACTTGACATAGAAATCTAAAATGACGTTTAGTTACCTTGGATTTGACAAAAATGGATATGACGAATTTTTCATGGACTTACTATAAACAGATTATGAAAACTAAATAAATAAATATGAAAAATACGAAAGACATTATTGTTAAAACTTATCACGAAAGAAAATACTTGGACGTAAGACTAGGCAATATGGTCGAAAGACTATAGCCTTCCCTTCGGGGTAAATTTAAAAAAAAAAAAAAAAAAACTAAAGATTTTAGAGATTTTCAATCAGCTCATTAACTAAACAAAATATATTCACGATAGATCGCATCACCGATGCATAATATTTAGTGGAAGAAAGCAAGCACATGTTAGTCAAAATACATCTCGAAAAAATCATAATGCCATTTGGGGATACCCATACACTAATTATTAATTTACTGACAGTCGCAGTGAGTGACAACTGACATGACAGATTGGTAGATTGGGTGGATGCATGGCGGGATTTGTAAACAGCTCAGTTCGTAAACAGTTTTTTTTGTTCAAATTGTTGCATGCGGATTATAAGTAGTTTGTGTCTTATTTGTTAAAACTAGGTAATAGATACTAGTTTCATTACCTAATCACACCAAGACCCTAAGTACTTAGACCAGTTTTCTATTGTGTTTAAAACGTTAATTCCACAATGTTAGGTGATAGATTATCAGCTTGTCATTCAATTTATCAGGCCATAAACTGATATTGCTACTTCGTAGTTCGTACACCACAATAAAGGCGGGACCATATTATCTACCCTGTGCCACGTCGATCGACGCGATGTTTGAAATGCTAGTTACTAAATTCAGTTAACTACCTACTCAGAAAAGTCGGAGTCGAATGGTGACTTGTCCTGTGGCTAGTTTTCTATCTATGCATAAAATCATCATCATTTCAGCCGAAAGACGTCCACTGCCCTGCGGCCTTCACAAGGTCTTCGGTCCACCTTGTGAAGGCCTTCCAACGGTACGTCTTCCAATTCGCGGTCGCGACTCCAGAACCTTTTGGCCTCATCGGTCATCTGTTCTGCAAGCAATGTGCCCTGGCCAGCCCACTGCCACTAAGTTTGGCAATTTTTCGGGCTATTTCGGTTACCTTGGTTCTCCTGCAGATCACTTCATTCATGCATAACATTCCGAAATGAAAACACGAAAAAGTTTAATTTATTGTTTTAATACAAAATGTATAAACATATAAAATTTCCATCCAAAGGTTCATGATAAACATAATAATTATTATCATCACATCACAATTACACATTCATTATTTTGAATGTTCTTAAAATAGAAGATTACCTACAACTAGTTTCTATATTTCGAGGAAGTGCTAATGAATTTGTATCATGAACATCTTTGAAAGCAGGTATGCATAGAGTCATAGGTATAATTTTATTAATGTGTGGACTAATTACAATCATCATTTTCTTTTGTGACATAACAAAACAATCAACTATAAAAAATATTAGGTATTATTGAAGAATTCACCTTTTTCTGTGATAAATGAGGAAACATTATCATACCATATTACTTCAGAAGCACCGCCTCAAACGACAAAAAAGTCGATAATATAACTAAATAAAAAATAAATAGGTCCTTACCAACTATGAAGCTAGAAATAGACAAGCTTTGGGAGGTACATTGAAGCACAGTCTTCAATCAATTGAATAGAGTAGGTACTAAAATTATTTTCACAGATAGGACAGTTTCTGTTCCCCAATTGCAACTAGAAAAAACCCTTTTTCTTCAGAAACTCAAGGACCTGACCGAGTGCCCAGACTGAGGTACAGGGCAATAATAGTAGTTAATAACTGTACCTACTATTTAATTTAACAGCTGCATATTTTTTTTGCATTTATATAATGACCTACTAAATACAATTTATTGCTGTAGGTACTTACCAAGAATAAAGTTTGGTGAATGGCCACATTGAAAATTTGCAACAATAATTTCGATTATATGGCCTTTTGATTACAACCTAAAACCTGTACAACAATTCTGTTTGCTCTTTAAAGGTTTAAAAATTCATGTTTTGTTGTTTTATGTTGCTTGAGATTGCAAAAAAAAAAGACTGATTGATACACTTTTGTATCTGTCAAAATCTTCACAACCCTTCAGAGAACACCAAATTGTTCTAGAAAACTACCTACTGTACTTAATAAAACTTTTGGACTATGAAAGTCCAGGGGCAGGGGCCAGTCTAGGAAGTTACGTATCCGTAATTAAAATTAATTTTCTGTTCCAAAGGGTGCACAATCACAGATATAATGCCAAAACTGACTTTATGTAGGTAAACAGTTTTAAGCAAGCCCCATTGATTTTAAAATCGCCTTATTGGCGAGACTACCTCGCCTCCCTAAAATTCGCGTAGACTTACGTCTCGCCTACGAGCTTCTTGTCAGAAAGCCCTTGAATATGGCCAGTTATTGCTAGAAGATGAGTGGTGGTCTAAATATGGGCTATCAGTTAGAAGGAGCTTGCTACCGCTAAGACCAGAGCTGGAACTCTCGCTTGATGAGAACATGCTCTTGCTTCCTGTGTAGAAAGAGAGAGACGTATGTAAGGGCTCTCTTCCTAGACGGCGTCTTGCTCGCACTAAAGAGATGAAAGCCACGGCGATTGCACACAGGAATATGATTCCTAGGACGCAAAATGCAAGGGCCATTTTCCCAGGTGACAAGCAGATGGTCTTGTCTCCCGGTGAGAAGCCTCGCACGAATTCGTCTTCTTCCGATTCTATTCTTCTTGACCCTGCAAATGAGTAGATTTAAATAGGTACTGGTCAGTATCAAATCGAGAATTTATTAATATTTAATGCGGTGACGATTTTGATATTGATGGTCTTTTAAAAATCTTACCTCTTATCGAAGCTTCGTCTTCTAATTCTATGTTAGGTGCATGCACCTCTATACTGTTATACACCTCCAGTCTATCAATGACTATGCCTTTAGCATCTTTATCTAGTCGAGCCTTTCTTAGTAATCCGTCTCGAGTTTTCTGTGGTTTCTGCAAAGCTTTGCAGTCCACCGGCGGGCATCGACCTTTGCACAACTCTATCCCACAAGTTAGATGTAACTTAGCTCTATCAGGGAATTTGAATGCAGCAAAAGTGGTGATAGCATGTTGATAGATCATAATATTCTTGAACATGTTGTCAGGGTCAGATTTTTCCAGTTTGATATTTATTTTCTCGTCAATGTTTCTCTGCAGGTCAACAGGTTCTAAGTCAGAGAAGTCAATTTCAGCGCTTTTGTGCTTGTGATGATGGATTGATGGTTTGTTGAAGATCGTTTCATCGATAGGACAGCCGGCCTCGTCCAGTAATTTCTGCGAGGCTTCTCCCAAGCCGTCGTGGGCGACGCAGTTGGTTACTCGGAGTCCAACGCCCACTGGAATATAAAGATGGACATTGAGTAATACGTTAAGTCATCATACAATTGTTCAATTGAATTATGAGGAACTGTCAAGATCTATTACGCAATAGCTAAGGATGCTGAGGAGATGAATCATTGACTTATATTCCTAGTAAGTAAGTAGGTATAGCTTGGCCAGTCTGAAGTGACGCGCCCCACTACCGCATTTTACGTACACGACGCTGCGGCTTCTACGTAAAATGCAAGAGTGGGGCGCGTCACTTCAGACTAGACGCAAGCTATACCTAATCTAGAGTAGATATTGTTTCCTAGTAGTAATTTCATCTTGCCTATGTTTTATCTAGCTTAAATACACAGGTCATCATTTCCAACCATAAGTTCCTTCCGTAATTTAAGTTCTTCAAGAGAGATAGAATACTGTTTATTATGCACACCATAAAAATTGCAGATATAAATGTTGAAATTTTACATAATTATGGTGACACAATGGGCGGTCTTATCGCTAAGAACGACCTTTTACAGATAACCTTTCGTCATCTTTGGATGAATTAAGGCGAGAAGGAGAGACAATACTATAGGTAGTCAAGAGAGAGAGAACTTTTAAAACAGGTTCAGCTCCAATACCCGCTTTTTCACCTATTACAGCAATTCCACCTTATTTCCCTGCCTTTCTGGCATCAGCTTTAGGCTTGTCTCAGCTCAGCCACTAGCAATAGACTTAACAACCATCCAAAATGTATTTTGAAGCCCCCTATCAAATTGAGCATTGAGTCACACTGACATGTATTGCTTGTTCCGTAGGCAAGGCGTTAGAAAATTACCCTTGCTAGAATACGTTTTCAAGCATTACCGGTACCTAATCATCGTCTGCCTAGCCTGTTCCCAACTGTGTTGGGGTCGGGTTCCAGTCCAACGGGATGCAGTTGAATACCTGTATTTTACATGGAGCTCTTTCTATCTGCCCTCCACAACTCAGTCACTGGGTAACACAATACCACTGGTTGTCAGATTTTCTGACTGACTGTCAAAGATCTACAAATGACAGCCGACACTTACCCGGTAATGTGCACTGTATGAGTAGTCTAGTAGGCTGTCCCACTTCGACGGTGGCGGGCTCTGCTGCAGACACTGCGGGTGCCAGTTCCATCCAGGCACGTGCTGCTGCCATTAGCCATTCCCTTTGCTCTATTTCTGCCGCGTTCGCGAACCCTTGACGATTGCGGCCAGTCCTGTTGACAGATCATGAAGTTACAATTCTAGTAAGTCAAAGCAATTTATTAAGAACAGATAAAAAAATAGTACTTGTGCTCAAATTGCAAAAGAGAAAGAAAATCGAAAGACGGAAGGGAGGCCTTAGCCCTGCCGAGGGACCATTTACTCTCGCGGTTGCCAACATAATAGGTAGGTATATTATGCTACCTATATATTATTACATATTTAACTTTACCTCGTTTTCTTCGCCTCCCGTGTAGTCATTTCGCGTAATTTATTGTTGATCACCGTGTCTAAAGCCGAGCTGTCGATGCGAACCGCGCGAGATTGCAATTTACATCTGAAATTCAAAACATGAACGGTTTAGATAAGCAACTTTGACAAGTAGATCTTGATCTGTACCTATTACCGTTAATTATAAATGGAAATTAAGTTGGTTTAAATAAGTACCTATGTATAAAGCAGAATCCTAAAATGGAATAGGGATGATGAAATTCTATTTGGTCTGTCAGTCAGATGATAAAAAAATATTAGACACGTATTTTCTGCTTCATCGTATCTTCTTAATATATAAAAAGAAGAGTCCTAACTTTCCCTTTGTATTATTCGATAGTTCATATCTGGATTTCAAATCAAACAAATACTCAAATGCGTTTACTCCCTAGCATAAGCATATTTAGACTTAACCGAGAAAAGAGGCTAAAATGCAAGAAAAATAATTTCTAGAACATATTATTGTAAATTTTTCTCACATGAAAGCAACCGGGCTCTCCAATAGACATTAAATGAGGTAACATGAAACCCAGGAGACCTTATCAGGACTCGCAATAATTATTATCTACCCAGCACTTGACGCATTCCACGTGGAACTAGATTTTTTAATGTCCTTGCACTGCACCTTGCATGTCAACTTCCACTTCTTCGTTGAATCTGGTTACGTAAGGTTTTTTTCTAATACTTTATCTATTACATGATCCTTGTTCGGACTTAGGATATTTTTTTCCATAGATATCAAGTTTGACGACTCCACTCTATGTTTGTGAATGATATTAGAAAATCTAGAGATTCAACAAGGGCTTTATAAATAACGCATGAGGTTATGTAGGTGTTTGTACTCAATACATAATTAGATAACTTTGATTTTAGTGTTGGAAATTAACAAATTATACCTAGTATTTTAATTATGCTGCTGTCTTGTATGGATCAGAATGTTGGGCCACAAAAGGGATGAATGAAAAGCAATTGCATGCAGCTGAGATGAGAATGCTAAGAGGGATGTGTGGTGTTACACGAATGGATATAATAAGAAAGTGTACATAAGAGGAAGTTTGAAAGTGGCACCGGTGCGGTGACTGAAAAGTTGTGCGGAAATCGGTTGTCATGGTATGGGCATGTGATGCGGAGGAGTGAGGAAAATGTCGTGAGGAAAGTTTTGAGTATGAATGTCGATGGCTATAAGAGTAGGGGAAGACCAAAGAAATGATGGATGGATTGTGTGAAAGATGACATGGCTAGAAAGGGGGTGACTATCGAGATGACGACTAATAGAGAAGTATGGAAAAAAAGGACATGTTGCGCCGACCCCAAATATATTGGGATAAGGGCAAGAGAATGATGACTTATTATTTTAATTATTAGTGCTTTAATCTAAGGTTGGAGTTTCTTTCACATTCTTCTCCGTACGAAAAAAGTTTTTGGAAGGGGAAACTAGAGTCAATTCTATTTCCTATGTTGACGTTCAAAAGTGAATTTTATGTGCATAATAATTTAAATATATGATTTGACTAAGGCGTTGTTTATTAATATTTCGCTTGTTGTAGGCTAAAACATCATGAGAATTCAGCACCGTTTATTTTGACACTTGGCGCTTTTATAGATCAATGATTGATGATAGTACAATAGGTCGATCGGTCGTCATAAATGCATTCATTTATTTTGTAGTCATTCTTCCCTACCTGACTAACAGTTCCTGATCGGAAGACTGCTGCAGCTTTCTGTCCATCTGCACGACCAGCTCGACGTTGTAGTACAGGTCCTCTTCATCATCAGGCTCCTCAACTGTAGTGTTCATGGTTGACGTCCTTACGCCGCATGCGTTCGATGGCAGATGTAGAGTTATCTTGTTTTGAAGGTTTCCTGGAATATTTAACATTTACATTAAAATTCTGGAATAGGAACATTTGAAGATCTTTTTATTAAGATGCAAACGCAACTACATGAACTACATACTTATAAATAAACTGTAAACTTTTATCAGAGGATGTATTCGATTTTGTACAGAAGAAGAAATGATCAAGCACTAGCTTCTGCCCTCGACTTCGTCCACGTGAAATTTCTTGCCTCCCCGACCCAGCCCGTCGCGCTCGCGTCGCATCATATGCCCGCGCTATTAATTCGTTTTCGCTTAGCATTTTTTCCGACTTTTTAGGGTTCCGTAACCAAATGGCAAAAAACGGAACCCTTATGGATTCGTCATGTCTGTCTGTCTGTCCATCCGTATGTCACAGCCACTTTTTTCCGAAACTATAAGAACTATACAAACAAAAATAGAAAAAATAAACAATAAATTTTGGGGGTTCCCCATACTTAGAACTGAAACTCGAAATTTTTTTTTCATCAAACCCATACGTGTGGGGTATATAAGGATAGGTCTTCAAAAATGATATTGAGGTTTCTAATATAATTTTTTTCTAAACTGAATAGTTTGCGCGAGAGACACTTCCAAAGTGGTTAAAAGTGTGTAGTTCTAAAATAAGAGAATGATAAAACTAAAAAAAATATATGATGTACAGTCAACAAAAGATATATCTAGGCAGGGCACATCAACACATTTGTATGTGAATTGCTTCATGTTCAATTTTATAAATATTACTTTGTTTTTGCAATACTCAATACAATACATTGTAACACACCAACACAAAATTGTATATTTTCACGAAATTGAACATGAAGCAATTCATACACAAATATGTTAGTACACCCTGCCCAGATATAATAGGTTGGGGAAAAAGTTTCTTCGCATTTTTTAAGAAAATTCAAAATATTTTTTAATATACATTATTAACATTTATCTAAAGTATGTAGGTACCGTTTTGTTCGATAACTTTTTGCCATCTTTTAGGTACGGACATGATCCCATTGCTATAGAAATTTTGGGACTTCTGATCAAAATACCGCGACAAGTGGTTTTGGCAGTCCTCTCGTGATGTTAACCTGACACTGCCTAAAGAATTCTGAAGAGACCGAAACAGGTGGAAATCTGAAGGTGCAAGGTCAGGACTATACGGCGGATGCCTTAACACCTCCCAGCCAAACTCTCTTAATTTTTGCTGAGTGGCTAAAAATGTATGAGGTCTAGCGTTATCATGATGAAAAACCACACCCCTTCTGTTGATTAATTCCGGCCGCTTTCTCTCAACTTCTTGCTTTAATCTCATCAGTTGTTCGCAGTAGAGTTCAGAATCAATGGTCCTGCCTGGTGGAAGCTCATAATGAATAATGCCCTTCTAATCCCACCACACACACAGCATCACCTTGTTGCGAGTTAACCCGGGTTTCGCTACAGTCTGTGAAGCCTGACCGGCCTTTGACCACGACCTTTTTAGCACGTTCTTGTCGTACGTGATCCACTTTTCATCACCAGTTATCAGCTTCTTCAAAAATGGTTCGGTTTCATTACGTTGTAATAAAGAATTAGAAATGAGTACACGGTTCATAAGGTTTCTTTCAGTGAGCTCGTGAGGTACCCAAATATCGAGCTTTTTTGTGTACCCAGTTTTTTTCAAATGCGCCAAAACTGTTTTGTGGTCAATTCCCAGTTCTTCAGCTACGTCGTAACTACTGATATGCCGATCTTGCTCCACTTTTTCAAAAATGGCATCCATTTTATCCGTAATAGGGAGACCAGAGCGACGTGCATCTTTGACATCAAAATTTCAGGATTGAAAACACTTAAACCAAATTTGTGCTACTCTCACAGACATTGCACTGGGTCCATAAATATCGCAAATTTTTTTCGCGGCTTGCGTTGCATTTTTACCTTTTTTGTAGTAAAATTTTAAAATGTATCGAATTTCTTTATTAGATTCACTCATCTTGACAGTACGAAAAACAAATGAAAATCACACATTTTCCTAATTTGAATTTGGAATTTTGTTCTTTAAAATTTAAACTTTCAATGACACCAAAACCAGCCAGATACAAATAGTATAGCCAAAGAGATTTTATTTTAAGTTCATACATACTATAATACGAAAAGACTTTTTCCCCAACCTAATATTATCTCTTTTGTTGACTGTACATTACCATGTAAACTTCCACCGAAAATTGGTTTGAACGAGGTATAGTTTTTTAATACGTCATAAATCTTAAACCGCAATTTACGAGTACCTTTCATTCAATCAACTCAATTATTAAAACATCGATAAAAGTTACAACGAACTACAAGAACTTTTATATTATGTTACTTGCTGCTACGGAACCCTTCATGGGCGAGTCCGACTCGCACTTGGCCGGTTTTTTCTTTTTACTCGGCTCCTAAGGATCCTAGCGTGATGTTAAATAAGTAGCCTTCCTCAAGAATTGGGCTATCAAATACAAAAATATTTATTTAAATCGGTTAAGTACATATTTTTTGAGATTATCCATTAGGTACACACAAACATACTAAAAATCTAATTTTTAATAAACAGATTCTGTTTACCTTGAACTCGACATTCCCTCGAGAAGTCCTTACTGAAGACAAGTCCTTTAAATGGCTGTGCCATCTCTAAGTGCACGGTCATGGACGCCTTGTCACAGACCGTGGATACGCTGGAAACCCTATTTGGCAGGACCTGCTGGCCAAGGGTTGGTGATGCCAGCCACATTAGCAGTATCGCACGCCACATTTTGGCGCACCCTGAAAAGACAGAAAAAAAATATGGCTTGAGGCAAACAGAAAGGTACAACCAATGCTCTCCTCTTCCAATACTCTTTCATAGTCATTCGTGGAAATGGTATATTAATCTTTAACATAATTTAACGCATATAGTCCGCGAAGGGTCAGGAATAGGTGTACCGATAGTACACCCACATTTCGCCAATTATGTCTAAGTCCTATGCAACAGGGGGAGAGTCTTTTGCCATCACAGGGCACAAATCCAGACTCCGGGCTGCTACTGGTAAATTCTAGAAGGAAAAACCCAATAACACTGCCCGACCCGGGAATCTGGACGACTAGGCCAACGAGGCAGTTTCACTAGTCTAGCTAGACCTACGAGGCAGACTTATCTTTATTGGAACAAAACACCTATGAAAGTAGAATTTTCCTAAGGGCTGGAAAGGTTGGATAATCACATCGTGATAAGCGTAAAAATAACTTCTGGACATACAGGGTGTCCAGTAAATAGCACGACATACTGCAGGGGGTGATAGCTTGGGTCAATACCTACCAAAACAACACAATATAATCGAGCCTGTTATGGAAGAACATCGTAAACGACAAAATATAGGTATTTCACTTTTTTATCGTAACGTCTAGTTAAAATTATTTAGACTCTAATGCAAAGACCCCAAGACTCATATTTGCATAAACGTCAAAATTATAACAGGAAATAAATAGTATCGCAAACGACAAAAGTTAAAGTTTCCAATAGTAGAACAATCAGAATTATCGTAACCAACTTATCGTAAGTAACGCTTGTCACTTACGATAAAACATAGATAGATGATCTGCCCGAAATCTGTATTGCGTTTAATTATCATATTAAGCATTTTGTTTATTTGCAGGAAGTAGGTACTCTAATCTAACTGTTTGACTGCATATTTATTTGAATGAAGTAATATTTCATTTAGATTTTTTATTTTTTATAATATTGAAATGTTATTAATCTTGAAAAATAAAATGAATGTAAAAAAATATTGTAGGTAATAATTGTTGCTGAGCAATAACTAAACACTGATTGTTAGAAAGGTTCAAGTTCAAACTTGTCCGAAATAACGATTTACAGCGTCTTGCGTATAAGTTTTGTTGTTGTTTAGTAATTAAAAGTGAAGAATTACTGTCAAACGTGTAATTACGAGGCTCAGTGTTGCAAAATTAATAAATATTTAGTGCAGGGCATTCGTGTAAGTACAATCAATATTATTTTTATTATTAAAGAGATGGTATAGGTTGGTGGTATGTTATTTTGGTGTGAATTGGGTGTCGGCGGCATGTTCTTTTTATGATTTATGTTTCATTAACCGAATTGCGTGTACCTACTTACTGCTATCGGCTTAAAAATAAATAAATACATAAAAATTGTATGATGTATGACGATGAAGTTGTAGGTACTCAGATACTTAACTATTTACGTATGTATGGCTAGCACTCACCTATCATAAGCTTCAGTGCAGTGGCATGATATAATAATTTTCTTTTCAGCATTCCGAAAATCATCATGAATAATGAAGAACAGGAGAATCTTGTGAAAAACCAACCGGTCTTAGTTCCGTACCTAAATTCTGATTCGACGTATTGTAGTTCAGAAATAGATTTTAGAGGAATTGATTCTGATGAATCTTGGGTAATGCCAATGAGCAAAAAAGTAAAGCGGCTTTTTGAATCTCCTCATCATACCGATTCAGCGTCTACATCTACAGCTTCTTCTACGGTTTTGCGTACATTCTTCGAAACTTACAGCAGTTCTACTGAAACAGAATGTAACGATGGGATAGTTGATGATGATGAAATAGTAGGCGAAAAAGGATTTAGAAAGAAACGTCCTCTACCAAAGCGATTACAAGCCAAGTCAGAAAGATGTTCCGGTAAAGGTAAAAAAGTTCAACCAAACCCTTGTGCAGGGAAAAAGTGTGGTAATAAATGTGAGTTGAACTTTAGTGATGAAGATAGAATGAATATACACGAACTTTATTGGGGTTTAGGGAGTTCTGTAAGACAACGAGACTGGATACTGGCATTAGTCGAGGAGACAAATGTTCGCCGGCGAAGAGTAGAATGTAGTAGGCGATCAGTCTCCTATCGTTATTACTTTCCTTGTGGAGAGGGTGGCAGAAAGAAAGTGTGCCAGCAGTTTTTATTAAAAACGTTAGGAATATCACAGATGACGTTAAGATATACTCTTAAAAATATAACTGCTATAAATGTATCTAAGCCAGATGAAAGAGGTAAATCAACACCTTCTAAAAAATATAGTGAGTCGGTTATTCAAGCAGTAAAGCAATTTATCCAAAAACTTCCAGCTGTTAAATCTCACTATTGCCGTAATAAAGGAAATAAATTGTATTTGCCTTCCGAGTTCAGAAATTTGTCATTCCTGTATAATAAGGTTTATCTTCAAGATGAGACTGTAAAAGAAATAGGTTCCGTGCAGAAACAAACTTTCAAAAATATTTTTAGAAATGATTATAATATAGGATTCCATGTACCGAAAAAAGATAAGTGTGCAATGTGTGAGCGCATCAAAAATTTAGATATAACAACTCAAAATGATGCCATAAATTCAGATGAATATAAAATACACGTAAAGGAAAAGGATGCCGCAAAAAGTAAATTTTTGGATGATCAGGTTCGCAGCAAAAACTCAAGTGACTTTTTGTGTGCGAGTTTTGATCTCGAAAAAGTCCTAACTACCCCGCACGGAGACAGTATAAATTTATATTATTCAAGAAAATTGGCCTATTTTAATGAAACTATTTACGAGACTGGAACCAAGAATGGATATTGTTACTTATGGCATGAGTCTGAAGCCAAAAGAGGCTGTAATGAAGTTTGTACGGTGGTTTTTAAGTACCTCAAAATGATTGATGAGAAGGGCGAGCATTCATCTTTAGCTTTGTACTGTGATAGTTGTTGCGGACAAAATAAAAATAGAGCGATGCTTTCGATGTTGTCGTACTTCATAAGTAATGTTGCAATGTTCATTGAGAACATAACTATAAACTTTTTGATTCCTGGGCATACAATGATGCCGGTAGATTCGGTACATGCAACCATCGAAACCTTCATAAAAGGAAGGACAGTTTGGGCACCATCCCAATGGCCCACGCTAATTTGTAATGCCAGGACAAATCCAAAGAATTATGAAATTAAAATGTTAGAAAATGCCGAAGTCCTGGATTGGAAAAAATTTGCAGATCTATATTTACCTAAATCAATTAAAATTCCAGTTACAAAGCTAAGATCTGCTTGCGTTAAAAGAGAGAAGCCAAAAATAATTGAACTTAATTACGGATTTAGTACTGATTGCGAAAACCAATGCGTGGATCTGAGCTTTTTAATTAGATCTCGCCAAAGTCAACAGCGTCTCCAGGCACCCACGGCGGCATACTTGGCAAAAATACCTATTGCTAAACCAAAGTACATGGATCTGAAAAAAATGTGTGACAAGGGTATAATTCCTGCACAATATGCGCAGGAATACCTTGCCTTGCCTTATGATGACAATACAAGAGACTTACTACCGGAAGAAAGTGACGACGAATGATTGATTCTATTGATTTATTTGATGTTAATGAAAATTGTTTAAGTACCAATTATTAATATAAACTGATTTATTATGTTTTCGTTTTATTGTGAAAAAACTTGATATTGATATACCTGATATTATAAGGAAAAATGATAGCGTAAATGACGATTTTTGAAAAACAAGATGAAATTATGACCTTCAATTTTATCTTAAGCGACAAAAGTACTCATTATTTAAATCTTTCTGCAATGATTTGATTGATTATACGTAGATCCTAACGTGTTTTGCACATAATACAAAAACCGGACATGTCTGATTAACCAGTAAAAAATAACCAGTAAAATACCTCTCCTGTAAAATTGTATGTTTGTCGCTTACGATGTTCTTCCATAACAGGCTCGATATGTTCAGCAAAATCTTACGGATTTACAGTTTTACAAAATTTTCCGAAATATCGAAAAATCTCTACCTTGAAACAGATTTTTAAGCATCTCGTAATGAAAAATTCCTTTTCTATTATTTTTTTTACATCAAATTATTCGTGAATAGTTACTTTACTCATTGATAAGTCTTTTTTCTATCAAAAACAAGAATGTTTTCAAGAAATAGTATTTTTTGTTTAAATTTTCACATAACGATTTTCTTTTCGCATAACTTTAACCTACAGTGGTGAAAAAAAATCCATAAGATTTTGCTGAATATATCTTGTGTTGTTTTGATAGGTATTGACCCAAGCTATCACCTCCTGCAGTATGTCGTGCTATTTACTGGACACCCTGTATAAATTAAACCTATCTGCGGTCAGTACTAGACCCATACTTCTGTATAATCAAATTAATTCCGGTTTAGCTTGTACGTGAAGTTATTTTTATAGGGTCCTTAAACGTGCATCATAAAGTTATAAAGTTATATCATACTGGTATTTTCATTACGCAATAAAGTAAGGTTCATAGAACTTGTATCTAATGTTCAGCGTTCTAATAATAAAGGTGTTTGCGAGGGCTAGACGCGCTAGATCTGTGCGGTGCCAGGAGTGTATCTAGCCGAGTTGATCGACAATTTGCGTCAATACCGCGGTTGTGGCGGCGGATATGAAAGCAATCTGAGACAATCCACAATTTACGAAATTGAAGTTTTAGATTTGTTACTATTGAATAATACGCAGAATATGCATCTAATCTACACACCCACAAACAAGGTTCCTTAAAAGGATAAGAAGGATAAGTTCTGGTTTTAATAGCACGGTATATAAATAAGCTTTAGAATAATAGACAGGGTCTCAGTTTTAATCCGAACATATTTATTTAACCCCTGACACTAATAACTAACCGGACATGTCAGAAAAGGCTCGCATCTTTGAGGGCGTTGAACGAGCCAAGACTAGCATAGGTAATCTTGGACAGTAACATATTGAAAGGGGCGCGAAAGTATATTTGAAAAAGCGATCCATTGTGCTTTGCCATCGAGGCGTTTACCTTTAGATTTATAGTTAATTCTTCCTATTAATCTGCAAAATCTTAAGTTGTTGGAAAATATACGGTTATATTTCCGCTCTCTGTCAGCGATCTCCGATGGTACAATTAGATAGAAAACGTTTGGAAGACAATTTAATTGTTTATACGAGGGAATTGAATTGGGTCTCTATGATCTATGTCGAGCGATTACGGCTGAGATAAAGAAGTCTTTCTTTCGTCTGTCGTGTGGACTGTTAAATTAATTACTGTTTGAAGTGCTTTTCTTTCACTTTTTGCATGCAACGAATAGGTAATTGTAAAAATAATAGTTGTAAGTGTGAGGTGACGATTATCGATGACTTGGTTTTTTTTTAAGCCGGCTACAATTATTTCAATGGCATAAAAACTTAATCATGCAAGCTCGTATTCACAAGCCGTTTTCGTTTCTCAGACTGGTCGCCATCCTTAGATGGATTTGAATCTAATCTCAGTACCTAACTTTTAAACTAATCTTTCACTATAAACCATGACTCTGGGATTGTTTTAACAATATGACGCTGCAGTCTATTTCAGAGTTTTATCTACCTACTTTAAAGATCATCAAACCACCAGCTGTGCGTGATGATTGCCATTAGCTTTAAGATCATTGCCTTGCCGTGTCCGTCTCTAAAGCTTCAGAGGAACATATTTAGCCATGGTAATTGCAGATAATGCACCAGTAAAGAATGTAATGACAACAAGAAATGATTACTCTATTCTAGTCCTGTTGAAATTGTCATGGTTTCGCTAATGCTACATTACGCAGGATGGGATGAATAAAATTATAGAGCAAAGACGGGGTTTACAATGAACGGAATAAGTACCTACTTAGTTCTAGTTTCAATAATATACGGTTTTCACTCATAAGAACTTGCATCTTCTCACGCGAACCGATTCGAAGTTCGAACAAATCTTTGTAGGGTAAAAAAGAAATGTTGCTAAGTATAGAAATTCTATGATAATGGATTGATTGTTTTTACGCAACGGTAGAGGTCGTTATTACACAAAGTGACAGAAGTGAGTCTTTGACGTGCGCTTGCGCTTCTGTTTACAGTTATCCAACTCTCAGGGTTTATCACAAACAAAAACAATTACATAAACAGCTATGTGGTGTTGCGTAATTGACAATTAGTAGGCAATTACAACTGTATAAGAATGTGGGACCGCGGTCGGTGGGATCTCGACCTGCTCTTCATCGTCGCACGTGTGAAAATAAGGGTCATTACACGAATTAAAGAATACCCAATGTCTGCTGACGTAATTTTTGGTGTAGAGGTGGAAAGAGGTGGCTGAGACTGGAAATTATTTGGTGGTATGCTTGATTTGTGTCTTTTCAAAGATAAAACTTTTATGGAGAGAAGGTACTCTTTCTAAAATTATAACTTATCTTTAGCCTTCTACTAACTAATCAATTTGATAAAAAAAAAAAAATTGTCTTAAAGGTATAAAAACGTAAGTAAGTAATATAAATTGACTGAAGAGCAGGTCACAAACATCAAAAGCCGTAAAATCGCTCTGCAGACACAACACACGACTGCAGATGGAATAGATAAAATTATCAATTGAAGTGAAAGCAATTTTTATTGAGCGTGAGATCTGGTTTGGTGCACGGATAATTTTATCAGATTCGCCTTTCCAAAGCCGAATAATGTTGCCAAATATGTAATGGACGTTTTGTCGAATTTACCACATTGTCTTCTTTTGTTTTTACTATGTTTTGTAATCCTATAAAAAAACATGAACATTGAACTTTGTTTTGTTCTTTCACAGCAGAAAGCACTGTTCGGTCATAAGAAAGAACGAACTTTTTTACGCAACAACAGCGTAAACCTACTTAAGTACATATTTCGCAAATAATAATAAAAGACATGAGATAGGTACAAACTTTACACACATACCTACACGTAAGTAAATATAGGTACTCACGCCTTCGCCCCAAGGGGTTTGGTAGGCAGAAATTACAGAACGCCACCTGCTACGAGTACGAACCTTACATTCTCCTTTTGCTTCGTTTACGTTCATATATTCATACACGCACGTCGCCGATGGCGAGTACCTACTTGGTACTAGATAGGTACGCATATGACCTTTCTGAAAAATACCAATTAGGTACCTAAAACAGCTAAAATTACTTTCTGGACGACAATGTCGTAACAGGCCAAGGTGATGTAAAATCTTTTTGTGCTGAAGACAAACAAATAGATAATAATGAAAATAGAGAGACATTAGCTAGACACGCGATGATTCAATATTACATTCAAAGCGAATAGCAGAACTTTGTCTGCCATATCTATTCTCTTCTAGGTATTGTTCTAACGTAACCTAGCTTTGAAGGAGCCGGAGATACGAAATATCTCCGTTTGAAAAGGGGGATTTTCAACGGAGAGATTTCGTATCTCCGGCTCCTTCAGCCAGTTCTTTCAGCCCAAAAATATCCTATTTCAGGTGTCTCTGACTAATGCCCGATTTCTGAAGAATTCTTAAACGGAGCTTAAACTCTCAATAGCTATTGTCCTATTGATTCAACAAAATTATCTATTTAAGCGAATTCCTTCCTTATGCCCGGTTTTTGAAGTCCTCAGATAAATAGTAATTCACTCGACTTTTAAGATAAATTCTTCCCTAACGAAGTGTTCAGAAACAGTATTGTACCAATAATCACTATCAAATGGATAAACTCCGTTTAAAAACCTCAGAAACCGGGCATTAGCATTCCACTTAGCATAAAAATCCAAAATTTTGAAAATAAAATATCTCTTAAAATAAAGACCATACAATACAAGTGGATACATAGCATCAATGCAATTATTTAAATTTGAATTCTCAAGAAAAGTTCAAATCTTGGTCTAACCAACATATCATGGGCTAATATGCAGTTATGGTCACGCTCTGTCATTCCCTGTATATCATGAGAACTTAGAAGTAACGGGACACACAAATTGTAATAATCTATTTCTTAGTCGCTACGCCTATTTCATTCCCATCTTCCGACACATTCAAAGATGGCCGCGGTAGGTGCGAACACTATTGTTATATTATGAATTTAACATAACGTTAAGACGAAATGTAATAACTTGTCAGGAGATAATGGTGTTCATAATTTGCTCCTATCATTATTTGTAGGAGTTCGTCGACATCGCCATCCAATTTTTTACGGCATAATGATCAATTTTCTGTGATGAGATCCCGGACTGGTACATAATCGGTTATAAGTTTCAATTACCTTTGTACTATGATATCAGCTTTTAGTTATTGTGATACTTAGATAAAATACCGACTTATTAGTCTTTTTGTTCCTACAAGCTAAAATTGTAGCAAGCAATAGCATATTCTTCCAAATAAAGAAACAAAGCCAAGTCAATATTGATTACTAGGTAAGACAATTACTATTACTAAGAAATAAACATTATAATTCAGAGATTAGAAAATTTTCAACGATTTGCAGCAGTTAGGCCTGTGCTGCAGAAAGCTTAGTTTAGTTATATTTCTTTGACTTTTCAAGACGAAACGAATACCTTATTGAAACTTTTAAGGGCTTCTAGATAAAACAACTAACAGCGATATATTTTCACAGTCCATAATTATTATAACTCGAAGATACATAATATGATATAATTATGAAGTAAGAGGAAAAATTACGTGATGATGACCAAATTAAATTCTTGCTGCGAATTGATTTCCCGCAGTGAACCGTGTTTGATATCACGACCATTCACGACCTTTTTTCGGAAGCCAACCCGTTATGCCATTGTCGTTATAGAACGAATTAAACAACGATCTGTATGGATATTAGACAAATATCCCGTAATACCTGCTAGGTCGAGACGTCGAGATCACTGTTCTTCTATGGGACCGTTATTAAATATTTACCTTTCTGATATAGTTATATATCATCAACTTGATGAACTTTAACTAAAGAAGCATTCAAGTCGTCACATCACTCAGCTAAATTACGCATTTCTTGGAGGTGAATATTAGCTATGTTACCAGAAACATTATATTGATTAAATCCAGACAATTGGCAGGAACTTTACAGACCCTTGTCTGAATTAAATTCAACCCCTAATCTCAATAAAATGAAGTACGTAAGTAATCAAATATTTAATTAATACAAACGAGTACATTTAAATCTACTAGGTAACACAGTCAATAAAAATACTGTTCATCAAACCCAAATGAAGCTGATTGCTTCTGAAGATATTAATTGCATCGAAAGTAAATGGACTTCACCTATAAACCGAATTGTTAAAACAGTTACGATTAAGGTTAGCACCGCTATAGACAAGTTCTCATTCAAAGTGTATTTATTACTTTCTTTTATTTCAGTGTAGGTAAAATGTCACGAACGGTCACCTTTAAACCATTAATCTCATTTAGACAGGAAAAAGCAATGTGCAACACAAAAATGTACTGAATAGTGACAAAAAATAAGATAAACGGTTCACATTATGTCGACTGTGTCATTAGCCAAAATGGTCGAAATGTAATGTGCCGTTATAAAAAACTGTTCCTGTCTTTTGACTTGACTTGAATACAACTTTTTATTATCATTGTGAATGAACAGATGAAAGTAAAGCTGTGGCGACATATTGAGTTATCTAAAATTTGATCTATGTGAAGCATTCTACACAGATGATCAAAATCCTATGGAGTTTATTGTTAAAACAACACAAACTGGATTTATTTATTTGTTATCAATTATTTATCTGCTGCCTCACATCTTATCTACTCATTGATTGACAATAATTTATAGGTCACTGCCTTTTTTGATGTTCACTTTTTGGAATTCCTCAGGGCTCTATTATCGGACCATGAAATAAGAACAAGTTTAAAGTATTTTCGGCTTTTGCTTGAAAATATAAGATTATTATTTTAATTTACAATTAAATTATAACAAATGTTCTCAAATGTAGACTGCACCTAATAAAAGAGAATCATAGGTATGTAAAAGGCGGTTATTTGGCCGAAACGTGATTGAGAATAAAAGCAAAAATAAAAACTGTTCTAATACACTTTATCAAGTTAACCTCATTAGTTTTCTTTTGTACATTCTCGGTAAGATTTGTTCCCATTAATTTCTCCGCAAATTCGTCAAGTCAATGCACTGTTTAGATGTAGAAATGAGAGCACAATAAATGTATAATACCTAAATCTATAAGCATGCGATGTAGTTACCTAAATGGTACTGTTCTGTACCTAATCTAAAATTCTCCCAATATCTTTTTTGAGTTAGCAAAACTCTAAATGGTTGGTACACGAGGTTCGCATCGCGTGCGCCACGTTCTGCAATAAAGTGCTGGGCTTAAGGGCCGTAATGGTCTATAGTGACAGGTTACTAAGTTCCTCGCCCACAGGCCTCATTCAATCGACCATTCCGAACTGCTAAGGCTCGAGGACAACGACCAGATAGCATAAAATATAGTACTGTTTAGTGTAATAAGTTTGTTGTTGTTTACTGCTTTCTAAATACGTGACTAAGGGTTACTATTTTGCAGGCAGTACCTAGTAAAAAAAAAATATTTATTATATTTTATTTTATTTATTTATTTATAGTTAATTAAAACGGTTATACACCAATTACAATAATTAACCTAGAAACACAATACTTATATTGTAATATCTACTACATACTTAATAAATAACAGTGGAAATTCTCTCATACTTTCTCCCGCAAAACTTCAGACACACTCGCATTATGTCTCTCCATTCATCGGCAAACAGATCACAATCAGGATTGACTGCCAGGAGGGCATTGAGGGCTTCCAGAGTCCGACACACCGGCGACTCTGCTCTAGCGACCGTACGACATGCTGGCCGAGCAAACAATTTGTGCCTCTTACTGTGGCGGTGACCTATATAGTTGCCAGGCACATATAATTGACAAAATAGGTTATGTAGCTCAGGACAGTCGATAAGCCCTCTGAGGGTTTTGCAGGCTACCGCAATCTGATTCAAACTTCCAAGGAATTGTAACCCAACATCCCAAAAAGGTAATTCGTTGGGTACATGTACGGAAAATACTTGTGCACTTTTTTAAACAAGAACCTAAGGAAGGTTTTTTGGACCTTCTCCAGCATCAACGTTTGAGTTGCAGTGTAGGGATTCCACACACATGGACCTGCTTCTAATTTAGATCGAACTAGAGTATTATAAAGCAGTTTGATAACATGTGGGCTGTCAAAGTCACGGGCATTGCGCAGGACGAACCCTGAACGCCTGAAGGATTCCTTTGCAAGGGCGGAAATATGGTCTCTGAAAGTCAGGCCTTTATCGAAGGTTTTGGAAGGAGGAATTTGTTGACCGTCTAATGTGTAGCCATGACAGATTTGAAGCAACCGTCAAGAGTATGACATGACGTAACACTTATCAGTATTGAAATAGAGCTTGTTCTTAATGCTCCAATGGTGGATAGAGTCAATGTCGCTCTGCAGGCGTCTACAATCATCGTCCGTCTTCACTTCCATTATTAATTTCAAGTCATCTGCATATAAAAGATATTTTGCGAAATAGATTTCCTTTGCTAGATCGTTGATCATGATCAGAAACAGAAGTGGACCCAATACTGAACCCTGGCTGACACCTGAACGCGTATTATAAGTCTCCGACTCGAAACAGCCGTGTCTGACAAATTGTTTGCGGTCGCGCAGGTAATCGGCGAAGAAGTTAAGAAAGCCTGGGGATAAACCAATGGCACATAGTTTAGTCAAAAGCACATCATTGTCGACCCGATCGAAAGCCTTGCGAAAATCGAAATAGGCGACGTCAACTTGTTTACCGGAATCTAACCCTTTGGAGATGAGGTCCTCATGGATCATTAGGTTAGTATCGACAGAGCGTCCGGGTCGAAAGCCGTGCTGAGCATCTGAAAGATACACATTTATCTGTTTGAGAATAATGGAATGAAGACTGTGCTCAAAAACTTTGGCAATTGTAGGAAGAACTGCAACGGGCCTACGATTTTCTACTGAAGCTTTGTCACTAGATTTGGGTATAGGAGTAACACGTGATACTTTAAGTTGCTTAGGGTAAACTAATATAACTAATTATAGTTTAAAAAACTTAAAAACACGCTTTAATACCATTAAACTGAACTAAAAAGTAAAAAATAAAATTTTAAATGTAAGAATAAAGTGATTAACGAGAAAATTGATATCATTGTAAAAAAAGCGTGGGGTGCTTTGTACGACATTCTTACACTAACTCTGTAATTCGAAAGCACCCCACGCTTTTTTTTACAATGATATCAATTTTCTCGTTAATCACTTTATTCTTACATTTAAAATTTTATTTTTTACTTTTTAGTTCAGTTTAATGGTACTTATTAAAGCTTGTTTTTTAGTTTTTTTAAACTATAATATATATTTTTAATGTTTTAGTTCGATACTATAAAAGCGTTTTTTTTTTTTTTTGTTTTAAAGTACCTATCATGAACATGTAGAAAAGTACATGTAGAAACTAGCTGTTATTTAAACCAGCTTTTGGAAACCGAAACTTGGATATGGTAGCCGTTTCTCAAGCTCTCTCTCCCGGAAGGAAAGAAATCCGTTAGGAAATCGTTAATCCTGATGATCCTTATCAGGATAATGAGACAAAATTATTGTATTGTCATCGGGCCCTGATAAGTGTACAAAATTTCGAACTAATCGGACCGTTTAAAGTGGGTAAAAATCGAGTTCAAAAATTCCTTTACATACAAACATACATACAGGTGAAGCTAATAAAAAGCGTGTTAAAAAAACGAGCGAGCCTTACAGTAGTCGCATGATGCGATGTGTAACATCTGACATCTCACCTTGGTAAAAGTACTTTCTGGTTCCATCCATCCATGGCAACATTTCAATCCGTCACTCAAAACTTAGAAAAATATTTTCACTTCCTGTTACACACTTCGGTCCCTTTTCACAAAGCGAGAGGAAAGATGTTATACGTCAAAAATCCAAATTAGCATACCTTCTTTAAACTGGAAAATTTAATTCCAATTTCCTTTAATTTTTCCACTGTGCCACTAAAGAACAACAAAAGGAAATTAGGTTATTAACATAGACATGTTCATGCCATAGGATGGTCTGGTATACAGACGTATACCAGACCATCTTATTTAGTATAGAACACATTTAATTTAAATCCCTTTGACTGTTATTTTAAAGAACACTCTATGAATTGCTAAGGTCATTCACTATAAATACGAGTATCATCGCTCTTTATACATAATTTGAACGTTATAACCGACATAATAAATATTTATGAAAAGCTTGGAAGTTAATTATTCAAATTTAAACCGCCATAATACGGAGATGAAAACATAAAACTTAAATAAAATGCCTTAATTTAGAAAGCAGAGAATAAAGTAATTATTTGATAAGAACAGTTTGAAAGAGACATTTTATTATGATGTTCTTTCATTACATTTGTTTTGATCGTATATCAAAGCATGTGTGATGTTCCCACAGCCATTGTATCTGCCAGGTTTCCTCTAGTGGAAATTAATCGATGAGTTTCACCTTATTGTTTCGACTCGAGGTATGGTTTACTTAGCTCCATAGGTGTACAGGAGACGCTAATTGTAATCTGTTACGTTTCCGAGGAAGTAACATTAAAGGTACAATTATGATGTTAACACGCAAAGGCTCTTATCTTTCTGCTTAGTTTAACTGATATAAAATCAAATCAGTGGGTATAGTTATTATGCAAGTGCAGTTTTACCGGTAGCACAATGACTTGCATAGGACCTACTTACAACATTTTGATTCTGGTAAAATAAAGTATCATGAATCTTGGGATTTCCATCAAATGAATTGTATAATATTTAATTAACCCGTTGTATATTATGAGTTTTATTTGCAATCTCGTTGAAATATATTTTACTTTTCCTTGCCTTTTTCTAATTAATCACGTAAGCTAATTTTGTAGTCATCAAGCGGTAACATTTTAACAAAACAAGTTTTTTTTTTTTTTTTAATTTTATTTATGACAGCCGCAAGTCATCATAACAGTAGGTAAACCAAATATTTTGGCAACATAGTAAAATTGTTATTTATTACAGTGAACCTATTAACATAGCAAGTGGTACGCAAAGAGCGTCGTGGAACGTGGAACGCTACAGTTACTGGCGTTCCGTTATATGCCAGTAACACAACGATACGACGATGTAAAAGATGCCAACCGGGAATGCGGATGAACGGAATGTGTACAAAGGCTGTATCGCTGCAACTCCTAGTCATTCGTTTTAAGCTAAATAGAGTTAAGGAGGCTGCAGACAAAACATTTAGCTACCTACCATATGAAATAATCTCCTCTGTTTCACTTCACCTAAGTTTTTGATTACTTACATGGGTTCATAAAAAAATAAGCTTCAATCACAACACAGTTTGATACAGCTAGGCTGTCTCAAAACTACACCGTAGTTTTTGATCTGAAGCTCCAGTATTCATGTCTTTCCAGCTGCATTGCTACTTTTTTTTTGTTAATGGACTCCTTGCTCGATTAACACACATACTAAATTACCAATAGACTGAGCTGAATTCGCGACTACGCGACCTCATCAAAGTATAAATCTTACGAAAATTATAATTTTAACAGACGAGACATTTAAATCTACTTTATGACTGAACGACGCTGTCATAATTTATTAACAGCAATATTAGTTTATCTAGCCTTTTATATTATATATAAAACAAAATCAATATGAAATGTTGTATTTCATTTTATAGATTCTAATTTAAACCAACGTTTAAATTACCGTTAATGGCGACTCCTAATAAATAATGCTATTATTATAATGTAATGTAATGCGTCGAATGTTAACGTACGTATTCCCACATGAAATCAACTCGGCATAACTGCATAGCCAGCGGTACTAGCTATAAACTTACTTGCACATTAGGGTACTTGACACATTGTGGCTACTACCTCACGGTAGTCAATGCGTTTTTATTCCATCAGTCATCACATCATACTCATCATCACTTTGTGTTACGGGATCGAAATCGTCGATGACCAGCACCCTAATTGCGTAACACTATCGATCGGAATCTGAATCATTTTTGTAGAATAGGTAGGTATTGCTAATCCATTGCTTCATATGTTCGAAAGATTTGTCTTCTCAACACCGTAAATAACGCAATCAATGTTGTTGAACTGTCAAAATGAAACCGATACCGATTGATAATGTTACGCAATTAGGGTGCAGGTCGGTCGATTCAAAGCAGAGACACCGGAGAAATATCGGCAATTTTTATTAATGGCTCTCAATACTTCTGTCTCTTAAAAGTGAATGTGAGCCATCAACTCTACCGGATAATTGCAAATTAATAACGGCATCCGTTACTTACATAACCGCTTCCAATTTTCAGTTGCAATATGATGTAAAAAACCAAAACTTTAGGAAGAAGAGTTGAACGCACTTCATTTTTTGCAGTCACTGCATTTCATTTGAGTTTCGATTGAACATGCTAACAGTTTCGACGAAATAATACTTATTGGGCAATTTAGAGATGACACTGCAAATAGAGGCCACGTAAAGAATAAGCAATCCATGGACCATGATAGGCAACTAGGATCGCACGGAGAAATCTATAATCAGAAATTGGTTAATGGCGAAAATTAGCAGTGCGAGCAGTGTTTTGGTACAAATCTTATTTTCGGCTACGTGTTTGAAAGTTTACTAATAGTAAATAATGGTGTACAGAGGCTCATATTAGTACCATCACAGAGTACCATTGAAGATTGACGGATCAGCCAAAGCAGATGATTTTTGAAAGCTATAAATGCTGCTTCTCTTCTAAATGTTTTTTGTCAAAAAATATTTAGAAGGCTAGGCAGATTGATCTGTAACGCAGATCGCAGAATTGTTACAATCCCAGAGTCAAGTGAAATGCTTCCTGTGCCTGTGGTTACAAAGCTACTTCTTGGCGGAAAATTGGTATGGTGATTAGACCTACTAAGGTACTTACCTAGTATTACATACTTCTCTGGACCAGCTCCTTCACGAAGCTCTACGGCTCACGGTTACCTCTTATCTAGTTACTGTTTATGTATGTGAAGGTGAGCAGTAACATTGACGTAACTAGCGTCTGAGCGAGACAGATCACATGTGAATCCGGCGGAACGCTTTCACTCTCGCGGCTCCGATTCTTATCACAAGCACTGAAGCACTGAAGGCTGGAAAATGTCACCCACACTTCATTAAGGCTGTATTGTTGTTTAAATTTTGAGTCTAGTCATTGATGTTATGTCATGTGTGTGAGAAGAAGTCTATATATACTTAGTACTTAGTTTTGATCAGGGACCATTTTGGTTACCCATTGAAAGGATTTTAGATAGGGTTTTCTAAGCAGTTAATAAAAAACCCATATATGGGTTTTTTAAGCCGTTCGAAGTGAAACTAGAGTCGGAATGTTACGCTGTTACCATTTGATAACAGCGTAACATTCCGACTCGGAGCAATATAATATGATCTCTCGCTGATGGGCATACGCTGCAAATAGCTAGTATGGTAACTCGAACGAAACCCTTATATTATACAGGGTTACTGGTAACTCGACCACTTCCTTGCAGGATGTCATTGTAGGGTTAAAATGCAACAAATTAAGCCACCAAATGTTCTACCGAAATTCAATACTTTTTGAGTTACTTAGATTTTTAGTTTTTATATGAAAGATCCAATTTAAAATTATTTACGGCGCGACTATTATGGAATTTAAGTTAGTAATATAGCTGATGCAGTAGCAGACCTTTGCGCTAATAATTAAAAGTTCAAAAATGCCTAAAATTTGGCAAAGATAACTAATTAAACATTTTATTTTTCGTAAATTTTGTCTGAAAAAATTAAATTTACGAAAAAAAAACTGAATTTCGGTAGAACATTTGGTGGCTTAATTTGTTGCATTTGAACCCTACTATGACGTCCTGCAAGGAAGTGGTCGAGTTACCAGTAACCCTGTATAAGGTTATCTTAATGAAGGGGTAACCCTTTCAGTGGGTTTCAAGTATAAAACCAATTCAATGGGTTATCCATATTGAAGGGGTAACACTTTTAATGGGTTTCAAACCTAAAACCCATTCAAGGCGTAATAATATACATGATATAGGTAACGTCATAAACGGCTTACCCCTTCGAAAGACTTAACTATTAACCGGGGTTGTACGGTCCCTGGTTTTGATATTAGCATTTATTTCGTCGGCTATTCAGGATTAAGGAAGTATTTGTCAGTGATTTTGGAAGATGATTGATATTGAGATGATTTTGGAGTTTGGAAGTATTTGTCAGTGAGTCAGTGATTTTGTCTTCTTCTCATTTGTCTGTTTCCCCGAAAGGGTTAGGCGGGGTTGTACCTGTAGTACACCCACATGAACGATCCTGACTCCTTGAGTTGGAAGGAGTTTGGACCTTGGCTATAGTTCAACAACCTTCTGAAAAAAGTTAAAAAGTTTGTGAAAGAAAAGTTGCGTAGTCTTTTACGAAAAAATAAACAATACAATGATTTCACTGATTTAACATTTAAACGAGTTTATTAAGCACTTTTATCCTCTGTGATGAGATGAGTGATAAATGCACTAGCTATTGTGTTTCATGCCATCAACGCTATACAATCACTTGGTCACGCGAGGCGGACATATTAGTCCAATCGAGTTTGCAGCAATGTCAATGGCATACAATTACCAGTGACCTTCAATTAAAGCAGACGAAATACAAGACAGGTGGCCTAAATTAAGAATGGTTACGTACACAGATCATATAAACACTATGGTTATGTACCTACATAGGTATACCATGGTCGACAAGGGTCTTTTCTATCGATAGAGCAACGATAGTGGTTCTGAAAATCTGCCTGGGCGCATGGGCATTTCATCCCACTCTCGTCCATGCTGGATTTAGTGATAATGCCTGGAGGGGCTTGTAGCTAAGTAATAATAGCCGCACTGGTCGATCTATCAGGTTAACCTACGCTTGCCGCGGTTGGTCCGTGAATGGGTGATCATTATATGTTCTGTGATCGTTACATACCAAGACCCCTCCGTGCTTCGCAATTAGTCCCGGCTGTTATTCGTTGATCTTTGACAGTCGTTACGAGTTGTCAGAAGCCCGAAAGTCTGACAACCGGTCTTAATGGGTATCGTATTACTCAGTAACTGGGTTGTGGGAAGCAGTCGCTCCATGTAAAATACTGGTATCCAGCTGCATCCGTTAGACTTAAAGCCGACCCCAACATCGTTGGGAAAAGGCTAGGCTGATGATGCCTGGTAACTATCCACCAACCCGCAACTGGCCCGCTTGGTAGATATAAACGGCCCACTTCCTCTCACAGAGAGAAGGGCTGTCCCCCAGCAGTGGGAACATTATAGGCTGATCTGATTACGCTATGCTTTATGCCTGGTAACTTGAGCAGCGTCTATAAATATGCAATTATTGTAATGTCATCCAAGTATGCGAAGGTTCTCTCAATGAGAACCAGGATTTACGTCATTCTGAAGCCATAAAATTGCAGTGGTCAGATGGTTTATCGATGCGTTATTAGAGGAACGTTCAGTGAAAGGATATAATAAAATTACCTTGTTCCGGCTTTTGACGAAATCTGCCGAATGGTTATGTAAAACGGAAACTTTTTATTTTGTTATTGACAGTAGATTTTTTGTAGTTACAGCGTCTGCTTGCATCTTAGCTTAAGAACGTTGTCTTTCACGGACCATAATCAATATCTAATCTACAGTAACCAGTTTTGGGGACATAGGTGGAAGGTATTTCACCTGTCTCCTCTTACGCCTAGTGGAGGTGACACTTGGATCGAAGAGTGGTAGGAAACTCCAACTTGCAGTTAATATTATTAATACATTTACTCTAATCAATTTCAGGATTTTAACCGTACCAATAACCCTGCCTTTCGTGAGACTTGTCTATTTAACGATTAGGCATATTTTTCTTCCGTTTCATTAAAGTTGTACCTATGCATTGGCTTCTAGCAATCCTTCTACCTATTTCTTCTTTTATGTTATAGGTACTAGATTTATCTATCCTAATTTTGGCTTTCACATTCTCCCTGATAAGGTCCCCAAACTAGGCAGCACCTGTATCTTGGGGACCTGAGTTCGAGTTATTTAAAATTTTAATTCGAGACATGTTTGCGTTAACAATTTAATTTCAGGATCTTTGAACATGGACATAATAAAAACAGCACCTATAACTCTACCTTTCGTGAGACTCGTCTGTTTAACGATTAGGTAAGTATATTTTTCTTCTGTTTCTAGTTG
Organism: Cosmia pyralina; assembly: GCA_946251885.1. NCBI lineage: Eukaryota > Metazoa > Arthropoda > Insecta > Lepidoptera > Noctuidae > Cosmia > Cosmia pyralina. The sequence goes on from OX276355.1 coordinate 17,841,951, forward strand.
CATGCATTGGCTTCCAGCAATCCTTCTACCTATTTCTTCTTTTATGTTCTAGGTGCTAGATTTATTTATCCTAATTTTGGCTTTCACATTCTCCCTGCTAAAGCTGTCGGGTACACCGCAGCGCCTGAGTCGGTCGACGCCAATCGTGACTAGGTATCTACTCCATTTCCTTGCTTTGTTAAAATAGCTATGTATATTCCGAGGTTGCCACGAACTGTGCTCGTTTTGTACGTATAACCCGATCCTATCTGGGCAGTACCTAGTGTAGTGATGGTGACCGTTCCTTTGGAGTTATATTTTGGGTCATAGCTGTTGTTGTCATGCTTTGTGATTCCTTTAAAAACATGTTTCGGACTCGTTGTGTTGTTTAGGTGCTTAAATAATTCATGATTGAGCGTCTTTTAATGATAGATAGGTTCCGAATTTATTTCCTCTGCTGACTCACAACGGAAATCGTTTTTTTGCATATCTTTATATTCATTTAACTCCTATGACCAACAAAGTTGTCCGTCGAATTATAAAGGTTCATAAATCGTCGAATAAAAAATGTGTCATGTGTGTGTAGGGTTGTCAAATATTACTTACTTACCTATGTTAAAGTTTTAATTCGTATTGACGAAAAAATACTTAAGTAAGTTTAAGGTTTTGCATAAATAATAATATCAGCTTGCCTGATTAACCTTCCCACGGATTAAATACATTTTTATGACCTTTAACGTTTTACCTATCTTATAATTTCAGACCGTGGTGGTAAGTTTCTAAAATATCAAAGAAATATAAAAACAGCAGAAGTGGCAAGGGGGCGTGTCGGTGTCTGCGCAACAGGATCCTGTTTTTATTTCTATGATCACACTACTCATGTCACAGGCAAATGTTACTAATCTGTGGTTTCAGCGAACTAGTACGCTTTTGACCGATATTGTGACGTGTTGTTCAGTAGTTTCCGTAAAAACCGAAGCCAAACCAAAAACTTTATGAATCATGGAATCACATATATCAGTCTTATAAATATTATTCGTCTTTAAAATCATGAAAAACGAAATTTTAAAATATTTCTTGCTTTTACTAGGTACGTTATTTTTGTTTTCATGTCACACAGCGATTTCTTCTTCATATATCTATGTAAAATATCAATAAAGTAAAACGATTTACACAGTAAAAAGATATATGTATGCCTGCCTGTCAACTAGGGAAAAAAAATCTGTAGTAATACGATTATTACTACTTACAGAGTTTTAACCGACTTCAAAAAGGAGGAGGTTCTCAATTCGTCGGAACTTTTTTTTTTTTTTTTTTTTATGTATGTTCCCCGATTAATCGAAGATGCCTGGACCGATTTGGATATTTTTTTGTTTTATTCGAGAGGGTATACATCACAGTTGGTCCCATATAAAATTGATTAACTTTGCTTCTGTAGTTTTTGAGTTACCTTCAATAATAATACGTATTTTTTCCCCACTTTTATATGGATGATGTTCTAGTTTGTTTTGCAGGTAGTGGTATTAGAATTTGTGTTTGGGGTAGGTACACAACTAAAAAGTGAAAAATAAAAACTTTTTTACAAAAAAATACAACCGACTTCCAAAAACAACACTACAAAGTGAAAAATAACTTTAATTTCGGAAGTCGGTGGCAAAAAACGAAAATACATTTAACTAGACACCGACTTCCGAAATTAAAGTTATTTTTCACTTTGTAGTGTTGTTTTTGGAAGTCGGTTGTATTTTTTTGTAAAAAAGTTTTTATTTGTGTTCGCTAGACCAACTGCTGGACTTGGTATTAAGTGGTTCGTTCATAAAACATATAGGAGACTATTTTATGGGTTAATTGGCAGTAAGTAACAACATAATGGGATAAAATAAACTAAGACCAAAGGTCAGAACGAAGACAAAAAAAATATCAATCTTTTTACCCAGTTGAGAAAGGACACTTCTAAAATACCTACTATGAGATTGATTGATTGTGAATTTTTTGACCTACTCGTATTTTATACTAGATACTTATTCATTGACTTACATCAATTTACTTATTACCTAAATTAAAAAGTGTCAAGTTATTACCAACCCTGTTGATTTAATAAGTGTCCCGCTAACTTACTTCACTCGTCATTCTTATCACGTATCAATGCGGCACATCTACATCAATTCATGGCTTGCATTTTAATCGGAACTCTTACTGCACCGGCATAAAGTTTAAGTTGCTTTGTCAAGGTGCTTAGATATACTGTATCGATTGATATGGCTACCGCATACCCGACCTGCGCCTGTGACCTACAGAACCTTGACTTTTGAGTTTGGTGAAAGTCGGGAAATGTAGGAAGTAACATCGTAAACTCTGGATCAAGTATTTGGGAATGTTAGAAAGTGTAGGTTCCTTATCAGAAGTGATTTATCTATCAGTGAGTGAGTGTGAGTGGTAATGCTTCACACTCACATAGGTAGGTATCTACACAGGATACTCTGATGGAGTTGATTAATTAAAACTGTCATATTGAGAGTGCTAGAAAGTACAGACTGTTCTAATCGGATCGTTGGAAGTTTTAATCCAGACTATATCTAACCTGCTTGTATGCTACACACAAATTAAATGTGGGAAGTAGAGTACCTAAGTAAGTACTTGAGTTTTATGTTGGAATAATATTGCGCCATAAGGAGGGTTAGGTACCTATCTGTCATCCAGGATATTGCTGGCACTTAGAAATACCATATTAGTCAAACCACAGAACAGATAAAGAGATTACCTCTTTATCTTTTCTGTGAGTCGAACCAATTTAGTACAAGATTCATTTTAACAATATCTACCTACATTAAACAGGTACCTACCTAGATATTTACTTGTGCTGCATAATGAACCTAGTAAGTATTAGCATAACCATTAAAAGCTATGTACTACTGCAATAAAGTTAGCTAATAAAACACGCAATAAAATTAGTCAATGTTAATGTGTAGACTTACTTAAATAATTACGAATAAGTAGGTAGGTACCTATGCGGAGAATATTCTTCAGTGCGTAAATATTATCAAGAATACCGAAAGATTTCGAAAAGATGAAAGAATGCTAGAATTAAGGAGCAAGGTATTTCAAATTAGTACAAGTAGGTACATACTTACTTTCGGCTAATAATTATATTGATGAGGCTATGGCATTGCAATTTTTATTTATTTATAAGTAAGTAGTATAAACTTTATACGGTCAGCAGCTGAAGTCGGTTAACGCTGCTACTTTTGACATCATCTAAAATAATCTAAATTAACACAAAATTATACGCTAACCTGCTTTTTAACATCTCATTTATTAGATATGAGTTAATTTTCTTTAAAATTTACATCTGCAGGCCTAGCCAAGTTACTAACGTTTCATATCTAATCTCTTTCTACAAACGTTAACGCCTCAGCGTAAGCGATTTTAGAAAACGATAAGTTGGTAGCCAAGTTGACACGACTGAGTCGATCGCTCATTCTTCAACGTCTTTAGAAAAAACCTATACTTTAGTCTATGGTGAGCGTTCATATAAACGTCAAACTAACGTCAAAGTTGTAAAGGCGCGGGCAAATAATTGTTTTTTAAGTGTTTTCAAAGGAAGCGAAATAAGGTAAAGCTCTTCTTATAATTGGTTTATCACAGTGTGGAATGTAATTTTAGACATTACTGTGTCTCGAAATGTGATATGATTCTGTATATTAATGAAAGGTACCATAAATGAAGTGATAACTTTTATAGGATGGAATCTAGATCTCGAGCAAGCCCAGAACAGTCCGCAGCATTATTGGAATTCATGGAAAGGTACCTAAATTAATAGTTATTTCGTAAATATCTTCCTTTGTTATTTGAAAATCTATCAAACTCGGGCACTTGAGTGTGAAACATAAACAATGATGTGATACGCGACATGAACTAATACGTAAGAAAAACAAAATAAACTGTGTTTGACTCTACGTAACCCTAAGACGACCCACTGACCAACTATAGTAACAACCCTTTGTTTCTGTTTTTAGTCATGGCGATTTAACAAGGCCCCAGCAAGGTCCCCAAGGCCGAATAAAAGCTGACCGACTGTGGCAGGAACTGGGAGAGTTACTTAACTCCCTTGGTGGAGGAGTAATAAAGCTATTGGACAAATGGAATAAAGTAAGATTCTCACACAAACCACTGTAAAATATTTTTTGGTTTCCTATTATTAACATTTAGTACTTATTTTAAAAGATGAAGTACATATAACAATCAGCTTGCTTCATAGACTAGAAAATGATTGATGAAACCATGCATGACAAAAATTAACAGACAAATATGTTTAGGTGTGGGCAGACTGGAAAACAAAAACAAAGAAAAAAGCATTGGGAATATGTTGAGGCTTCTGGTACTGGTGGTGGTCCAAGCAGCAGACAAACTCTCACTGCTTCAGAAAAGAGAGTGTTGGGCATTTTGGGTTTGACTGCTGTCATTGGTCAAGCTGGAATTCAGGAGAGAGGCTTTGATGTTAGTTTTTTTGCTTGTGGTTTTTGCTTATTACTATATTTTCTTTTATAAACAAGTGTAATTTTTCTAATTTAAATTCTTCATATTTTCCAGGCCCCACCATCATCAGAGCAAAACTCTCTACCACCACCAACCAGAGATTCTGTGCATATTGTCTGTCCATCCCAACCGTCCCAAATTTCTGCTGCAGATGAAATTATGTTGGATTTTATTCCTTCTGATATACAAGGTAGCTTTTATTTTATTTTTTTAAAGGTACAATATTTTGGCTAAATAATAATTCATTTGAGCACATTTTTATGTATGACTGTAATTATTTATTCTCAGCAACACCAGCATCTACCACCCGTTCTTTATTGCCACCTACTACTCCCTCTGGAGAACTTCCATGCCATCCTCCACCACCAGTGCCCGGCACTGCGTCCGCGCCAGTGCCGTCAGCGACGTCGCCTACCACGTCCACGTCCCGGGGGGCTCCGCAGCGGCGTCGGCATCGGGCTAGCCTGTCGCCGGCGGCGTCGCGAAATATAACTTGGAGAGATGTATTTATGATTTTCATGGTTTCAAATTGCAAAAATCCCAAAAAAAATTGAATTTCGCAGGCTACCACAGCGCATCCCCCTTAATAGTATGATGATTGATCTTTTTGTAGTATTAAAACAACCTATTTTAATTTAGACTTGAAATGTAAGAATGAAATCAATATTTATGTACTTACAGTTACTGTAGGTAATTGGTTTTTATGTAAAGTAACAAATAATACCTAAAATGTAGGTATTAGAGTGAATTGTAATCCACTCAATACCTACATTTTAGGTATTATTTGTTTATTCATAGATAGCTTGAAAAATCCTTCCTTCTTACCAACTTCCCAAATTATTATGAATGTCAGTGTTTTAATAAAAACAATAATAAACTTATTTGTAATACTATTATAGCCTTTTATTGTTACACACTATTGTTAAAATTTGAACCCGATGACCCTATCACCCTCCTCCAGGAAAGTAGTAGGGAAACTAGCACCGTCCATAAACACAAACACAAATCTACATTCCGGCCTCGCCGCCGAGGCCCACCGCGTTTAAGACCATCTAACGTAAATGTAAAGGCATTTCGCGTATTGTCTCCATGCACTGACGATCTAAGTCTCTTTTTTGGCGCCTAAGCCACACTTCTTCATTATGAGCGCACCACAACATATTTAAAGTATGCATTTTAAATGTTAAATGGTAACTAACAGTCCAAAATTATGGTAAATAAACAAAACACTTCACAGCTGTATCATAATAGACGCCATTTTTTTAATGTTTACTCTTGGGTCTCGTTGATCGCTTAGCTATCGTTCAAAAACTTCGACATCGTTTCGTTAGCGCTTGTCAAAACTGTAACTTGGCTACCATTTCTATGGGATGTAGCGATCAACGTTGTAGAAACGATTACATTTCATTCTATCATTTTGAACGATCGGTTAAGTTGTAAACTTGGCTACGAATTTTCTATTCGTTTGTTCTGACCACGTGACAAAACGTTGAGATGATGTCATTCCTATACATTTGATTAGTTTTCTATTAGCGTTATTGATTGTAGATTGTCAACATGGCTAAGCCGCCTGTTCCGATTTCAATGAAGTATTTTTCTCAATAATTAAGATTTAGAAAACACAAGTTTTTATCGACTTTTGTTGCTGACAGTACACCACAAAAAAAATACATGACATGACATAACAAAAAGAAAACAAACACTACACAGGGCGGCCTTATCGCTAATAATAAATTAAGTAATTTAATATATATTTTTTTTATTATTAATTTAATATACTTAAATAAACATTTAAGTATCTACAGTTTAATTTAGGTGTTAACTTTGCCACCTCAACCAAGATTATGAAGTCTGTTGCTTCGCCCGTAAGATCATGAACTCAAACTTTATAGAATTTTTGAAGTGTGATTGATAGAGCTAGTCACAGCATAGGTACATAATAGTACAAGTACCAGTACGACACCGTTCAAAGGTTCCATCTTTTATCTTCGAAAAACCGAAATATAGCGAACTAGCTTTTGCCCGCGGCTTCGCCCGCGTGAATTCGGAAATTATCCCACGGGATCGTAAGTACTATAGGGATAAAAATGATTAGATCATGGTCTACCCATGTGCCAAATCTCATCCAAATCCGCTTAGCCGTTTTAGCGTTAAAGCGTAACAAACGAACTTACTTTCGCATATAAAATACTTATTAGCTAGGATAAAATGTGACTCGACCAATAGAAATTGAATTATATTCCCACCTACATTATTATAGATTGACGTAATAATTCCGTCACTTCTTTATTAGACCAGCCACATTTAATTCGGCAATGTTCGGTTTTTCCGAAAATAATTTAACATTCGAGCAATGAGGGTTTTCATGAAAATTCACGCCACCAGTTGGCACCACTTTGATAAGAGGTCTTCCATTTCGACAACAGAAAATATATTATGGCATTCATCATTCGTTTTATTCATTTGTTCCTCATTCAGTCATGAAATCTAGTCAGTCACTAAAGAAAATATATTACGCGGTTTGACACTTTTGACCTGACGTCCCAGTGCTGCCAAAAAACCCTCATTGCCTTGTGAAATATCACTTGAAATGTATTATAAAACAAGATGGCGGCGTTAATTTCAATTTTCGCCACGCGTCAAAAAAACCTTGTATCGCTGTAATCTTTACTCTAGAGCAGAAAACAAATGACAACCACATTTCAACTCACAGTAAACAAAAAAAAAACATTATACTAACACAAAATTAACAGCGTGAAGTAAAGCTCTTGGACCTTATGTAGGGCAGTCCGTTATATGGCCGTGACCGTGGTGCCACTCTGCCACTGGCAGTCCGATGACTTGTTGTTTTATCATTCGGTTACCGCAGTTATCTTTGAGGTACAATATTGACCTTTACGACACGTTAACTCAGTTCAGTAACGTGTTGGGTTATGTAATTGGTTATGGTGTTGACGAACGATCCGGTTTTGTTCTTCTGCTCTCGTATGGGTCGAACTTTATGAGATCAGCTCATACCGGGGAACAAAAATATAAACCAGCCTGTAAGTTGGTACCTAGGCTGATTGGTCAGGTCAGGATGCGTTGGAAGAACTGTTTCTCCACGCCCAAAGGCTAATTCTAATGCACTCAAACTCTCCAAACCCCGGATTTTATGTGAAGACAGAATTTCTATTCTGTTTTTTATTTAGTATCTGACTAAAGTCATAAGTATAAGTCTTCGTCTTTTTAAGAAAAACTCTAAATCCAAATAATTTATTATTTTGTCTGAGTTCCTTGCATCTCAGTCTGACTGAAAAGCATATTCGGCTTTCTAGGAGGCTCTCTGGTTCTCGTCTCGAAGTTAATCCAAAATTGCCTTTTGTGTTAGGTACCGTAAATGAAATGGCAAGAGGAAGTGCGTTTAAAATATCTCAATTCAAGTTACCTGTCTGTTAACTTTTAAACCTATAAGCACTCGCCTAACTAAATAACTAAAATCAATTTGCCTAGCCTTTTCCCAACTATGTTGGGGTCGACTCCCAGTCTAACCGGATGCAGCTGAATACCAGTATTACATGAAGCGACTGCCTATCTGACCTCCACAACCCAGTAGGTAACTGGGTAATACGATACCCCTTGGTAAGACTGGTTGTCAGGCTTTCGGGATTCTGACGACCCGTAACGACTGTCAAAGATCCACGAATGACAGCCGGGACCAACGGCTTAACGTGCTTTCCGAGGCACGGAGGAGTCTCGGCATGTAAAGATGGTCACCCATCCATGGACCGACCCCGGTAAACGTAGCTTAACGTGATGGATCGACCCGTGCGGCTGACTAAATAACTAATTATGTTAGCACTATGGCTATACCTATGCCTATATATTGGAGTAGCTGATTTCAGCTTTATAAAATTAATTACTTACCACGTTTATGAACGGCGCCAATATATACCTAAATGAACAGTTACCATTATTGAAAGCATATCAACAAAACATTAATATCAGTTTAATATGTTTTCCTATTATATGTAATAGCTTTTTCAATACACTTCCTCGAAAACTGGTTCATATCGCACTACGATTACGTTCACAATGATATTTCACACCCGTGCGATTTTTCATTTTCCAACACGTGTGCGGGAATAAAAATTGCCACAGATAACATAAACCTATACTTAGTCCAAATTGGTTCAATGCCTCTATTCACGCCGTCTCTATTCGGAGGTGAATGTTTTTTTTAAATCTCAGCAAAGAGTTAATCGTCTTTACGGCGTTAATATTTTTTGAATATTTAAATAATGTTTATAAATAGAATATCATCAAAAACCATGATTATTACAATAAAAAAAAAACGTTTATGAACAAATTAACATTTATTTGTGTTCTAAACTCAAAATTTTTTGAATTTTATATTTTTCATATTAGGCTCTTTATCGGCTTTATACCTTTGCTTCTCCTTCAACCTGGCGAAAGCATGCGCGGAAAAAAAGAAAATTTAAATCATAGTTTCCTAATAATTCATGACAAAAATATTTTCCGTTATTTCATTTTATTTCTTCAAAATAGTATTGAAAAACGTCGTTTGATACACGTGGACATTTGTTATTGCAGTTCTCGGCTCAAAAACAACCTCGCCTACGGTTCCGGTGTTCCGCCTCGAATGCAATAACAAAAATTCTCCACTTGTATCAAAATGTACTATTCCGAATTCCCCTTGTAACTGACGGAGGCTGGTAATTTGAATCATTAATTCAATAGAGTAAGTTCCTTCTAGATAGCATATTTAATTTAGATTAATTAAGTATTATCATATTACAATAAACGTGTAGTACCTATTAGCCACCTGTCCCACCGCCCGGCGATTAACGAGAGGCGAATAGAGCTAGCTAAATAAACTAGCAACTAAAGACGAGTTGGCGAGCAACGAGTGCGCAACGAACGGCGACTGGCTGGTAAGTGGTAAGCGTATATTATGTACCAAGCGACAAGCTTGATTCTCTCAGCGAGTGTACTGCCCGCCCAGCGAGGGTCGACGCTAAGCAAGTACTGTCTTTGATAGCTCTTGCCGCTGCTGCGACAAACGAGTAGGTAGTCGCCGGCGCTACGGCGGCGGCAGCGCGGGCGCGGGCGGTCGATCACTCTTTTACATCACGGGATTTAAAATCTTTTTTATTATTATTAGCATCTAAGTACTAAGTACCACGAATCGGCAAACGTAAGGTAGGACGCCCTCACTCCCTCAGGCTAGTTGGAGCGACCATCTTCGCAGGGTGGCTATAGTAGCAGCTGAATGAGAGTTGCCGAGAATCGAGATTAATGGCGTGCAATTGGAGAGGCCTATGTCCAGCAGTGGACTGCTATACGCTGCTGATGATGGCTAGATGACGATAATAGCTACCCTTACCAATAATAGATTTATGTTATTAACTTTTTATGCGAATGTATTTATTCAGTTTTCATGTACCTATAATTTTATTTTAATTTAAGTTTCTACGATTTAGATTTAGCTATCGATGTCAATCAATCTGCCTAGCCTTTTCCCAACTATGTTGGGATCAGCTTCCAGTCTAACCGGATGCAGCTGAATACCAGTATTTTATATGGAGCGACTGCCTATCTGACCTCCACAACCCATTAACTGGGTAATACGATACCCCTTGGTAAGACTGGTTGTCAGACTTTCGGGCTTCTGACTACCCGTAACGACTGTCAAAGATCCACGAATGACAGCCGGGACCAACGGCTTAACGTGTTTTCCGAGGCACGGAGGAGTCTCGGTATGTAAAGATGGTCACCCATCCACGGACCGATTCCGGCAAGCGTTGCTTAACCTGATGGATCGACCCGTTCGGCTGTTATTACTTAGCCACGAGCTTCTCTTCTTTATTTAGCTATCTATGTATCAAACAATAATGTTTGCTGTGCCCTGACAGGGTCTAGGGTCTACAAAGGCTCTTAGCTCTACTTAAGCCTTTTGTTAACATCTTATTTTACATTGCAAATGAATATGAATATGATGATGTAATGGACTACGTTGCGTAGTAGCCCAGATTGTACTGAGAAGTAAGATCACTCGAAAAGATAATGGCAATGTCTCCTCAAGATCGCCGTCGCGGTCTGTTATGTACAAACAAAGCACACAAGTTAACAGTGCAACCCAAATATTTACTAAACCTTTCACATAGAAGGGAAACTTGAATAATAGGCACACAATTTCCGAACGAAGACAGGAATTCCTAAACGAGTTTTGCATGTTATGCAACCAGCAATTTCCTAGTTTGAACAACTTCAAACAAACAAGAGGAATACAAGCGTTTATGTTAATCCTCAAGCGTCTATGCCGTTAGCACTTCGTGTCGAAGGTACTGCAAGTACTGAATCAGTTATTCGTGAGGCTGCAGTAGAAAAGTAGAATCGTTAATTCTGGGAAACGAAAAAAAAAAGTACTCAATTTGGGTAGTCTTAGCGAGCTCACGATGCGACAAAGACAACGATCAACGAATCATCGTGACTATGGAAATGCATTGCTGCGGTACCTAAGTAAAATTGCGAGCACGTGATTTAGTTTCTTTGGAAAACATTATCTAACGGTTCTTAATTTAAACTGGCGTCACGGCTTCCTGCTCTTCCCTCAGAGACGTGAAAAGCTAGCACGGAATGATGTCAGGAGGATAGACAACCTCCGCACCAATAATTAAGCTGGTGGGAGGCCTGCGTTCAGGCAGTGGTTAACGGTTTGAGGTTGCTTTTAAATCGGTCCATTAAGATAGTTAACGATCTCTGTAACAAACTCATTGTTTTAATAGTTATAACGGTCTGTTCCCGGATAGGCGAGATTTACCAGATTAATCAATACTAATATTATAAATGCGAAATTAACTCTGTCTGTTTGTCACCTTTTAACGCCTAAAACATTGAACCGATCGTTAAGGACAGATAGGTAGCCTGAGACCCGAGAAAGGATATCTAGGCTATTTTTCGTTCTAGATGTTTGTATTAAAAAAATAATAAATTATAAATATACGCAGAATAGGTCGCGGGCAAGAGCTCTATATAAAAAAAAAAAACCCTAACGCAAAAAAGAAAAGCGAACAATTAAAAACTCAAAAATAATACCTATCGTTGAGCCAAGGGTCAAGGGTCGCCATTTCAATGAGCAACCCCTCTTTTTGCGTCGGGGGTTAAAAATAAACGGAATTTGTATAAAAATACCTACAACTGTGTTTTCCACGATTTTGTATACTGATTTACGATGCAAGAGTCGGAATTTCAAGTTAAACGGAACATTTCCAGAGGTGGAAAAGCAGGCCAGAAATATTATCAATTTAAATAATTCTCTAGAGAATACAGCGTCCTTCCCACCCATAATTTTCCACCTACATAGTGTGAAATGAAGTGAACATGCATCTAGCTAGTTAACAGTTCCTCTGTAAACAGAACTAGCCGTCCGCGTCGTGACCCTTGAGGAATTTAACTGTAAGTACTTCCTTTATTTACCTATTGAACTAACAATTCTAATTTGAAACGGGTCTACGTAAACCACAGCCGCAAAGGAATTCAGGCGTTGACGTTCTTGGCTCCGCGAAATACTAACAAATGTCTAATTTATTTTTGATCGACTTGCGTTTGACCAGCATTTTAAGTACCAACTGATGATAAGAAATGATGCAAACGATGATGGAGATGCTTGAAACTTATTCACTCTAGATTCAAGTCTTCCTGCTGAAAAATACTTATAGATTGCTGAGGCTAGGAGTTCCACTCCTTAGCAGTACTTATACGCAAAGGAATGGCATAACGATTTCCATGTACACAGATATTATATTACTACGTACGCCATGTAGGTACCTACTTATCTAAAAAAACATCGTGTTTCTTATCAATGAGCATTTAATATCAATGATCAATCAGATAAAAAAAAATCCAAGATAGGCGAGTTAGATAAGATATAGAAATTTGAATATCGTACATTCTAGAAAACAAAAAACTTTTTACAAAAAAATACAACCGACTTCCAAAAACAACACTACAAAGTGAAAAATAACTTTAATTTCGGAAGTCGGTGTCGGTGTTAAAGTATTTTCGTTTTTTGCCACCGACTTCCGAAATTAAAGTTATTTTTCACTTTGTAGTCTTGTTTTTGGAAGTCGGTTGTATTTTTTTGTAAAAAAGTTTTGATTTTTCTCATTTTAGTTGTGTACCTACCCCACACAAATTCTAATAATACCACTATCTGCAAAACAAACTAGAACATCATCCATATAAAAGTGGGGAAAAAATACGTATTATTGAAGCTAACTCAAAAACTACCGAAGCAAAATTAATCAATTTTATATGGGACCAACTGTGATGTATACCCTCTCGAATAAAACAAAAAAAATCCAAATCGGTTCAGCCATCTTCAAGTAATCGGGGAACATACATAAAAAAAAAAGGTTCCGACGAATTGAGAACCTCCTCCTTTTTGAAGTCGGTTAAAAAGAATGAGGATTTAAAGAGAGCAAACAGTCTCTTTAGAAACCTAAAAGAATAGTCTGAAACATGCTTAATCGAATAACAGACAACCACCACCTACGCAAGTAAACAGACTTGGATAAAACAACACACCGCGGCACCGTTGCAATATTAACAACACGGCCCAAGCCCCAAGATATGCATGAACTATGATTTTTCGCCAAGCTAAATGTCAGCATGTACCAAGGTCTGAAGGGCGGCAAGTCCCGTTAGTCCGGCCTCACGGAAGATCACGCTCCGAGTTAATTTGAAACCGGCACTAGACCGGTCTCGATGTAATATTGTACCGGTAAAATAGTTAATAAATATTAGGTATATCTGCAAAGGAAATAAGGTGTACGTAATCTTATGTAACTGACGTTTTAATTACCTGCAGGCCCGGTAGTAGCTTCTCAGTGTGTTGTACTTGGGTGTAAGTTGTAACCGTGGATGTTACTAATTGGCCTATCCTTCTACGTGCGTAGTATCGTAGTGTCATAAATATACCTATCCTGCACCTTAGGGTGATTCAACTGATTGATAGTGTGTTAGCCGACGTTCGCACGGACGTAACAATATCGCGGCGGGATTTTATCGCGCACTGGATTTTCAACTCTCGTTGTTGAGCCGAGCGTTGAGAATCCAACTTAACAATAACAGAGTACATTCTAGCGCGTCGAAAAAACACTGTTGGATTTTGAACTCTCGACGCTAAGCAGAGCGTTGAAAATTCAGTGCGTGAAAAAAAATCGCCGCGATATTTTTACGCTCGTGCGAACATCGACTTACGCGTTATTTTATTAGTTGCGTAACACAAGAATCTGAATCATTTTGAAGCTTATTGCCAATCCATCGCTTCATATGTTCGAAAGTCTGCTGAACAACGTAAATAACGCAATGAATGTTTTTGAACTGACAAAATGAAACCGATTCCTACTGTGTGTTACGCAATTGCCCTGCTGGAATAGACGGATGGTCAAGTCAGATACCAACTTGAAGTCAAGCATCACTTGTGCAGTCGTCTTTAACTTACACTTAGGTACTCGAATTGCGTTTGGACCAAGTAGGTAGTATTACCTACTTACCTACATTGCATGCAGCCATAAATTCCGGGAGGACATTACTTTTACTCCGTTTCGTTCGTCAGACTTTCTGTATGACGACAGATGGTGAGTTGACCGATGAAAAGAAATGGATTAAAAACCATTCAGTCTCTATTCGTCTTATTACAAAACAAGGTTCATCTTCAAACCCAGGTTTAAACCATGGACCCTTTTCTGAATTTCGAACTTTATTCCGATACATTAAGTGGTCAGTTTTACAAAACTGACAACTTAGTACCGGACTAAGTTGTCAGTTTTATATAAAGAACTGTATTTCTATCAGAGCTAGGTTCTTTTTACAAAAACTGGCTCGATGGTTTAAACCATGACAGAAGAAAAACCTTGTTTTGTAATAACACCGTTTAGGTTTGACTCAAATCTAGCTATAAAGTGCAGTCTCGCAATATTACTACAAACAGACCTTAATTCGAGCTTAGACAAACCGCTATACATATGTAGGTACCTACTATGGACAAAACTTAAGCATGCTCACTTAAGAAAATATTCCTATGAGAGCGCAGCTAGTGACAAACGAACATTGTGCGATCGAGCCGTGAGCCGTGCATGCGATTATCGCCTTTGAGGTGATCATGCGGAACTTTGGCCCATAGTACTTACGTGAGGATAAGGCAAACATACAATGAACATTTTGATATTGAAGTATTGATTGCGTCAGCGTTACAACAAAGACAACCTACTGCAGTCTCCACTGGACGAAAAGAAACCAGGACAATGAGGTCGAATGGTTGCTGACCACTGTCTACTGGTTCACTCTCTAAGCACGAAGACCATAGTTTCAGCTGAAGTTACGGACGTTTCCTTCTCCGTATCACTTACAGATATGAGATAGAGAACAGATACAGTGTCCAGAGTTCCAGACTAGATCGCTGCCCGAGCTGGTGGTGCTCTACAACCCGGTACCTTACCACTAACCATTGTGGTTAGTGATGATTATTAGCCTGAAAACAAGTACCTAGCCTACCAAATAAACCAACACAAACTTAATAAGAAAATAATTTCATTCAACAGAATCTCCCCTTTTCCACATTGACATTATCTGTTACTTACCTATAAGATTACAATAAAGCTACAAAAGCGTACCTATTCGAAAGTTTACTGCCCAACATCAGAAAGGAGGAAATTGGGACAGTAACTGTAGGTACTGTCTTCATTAACACAAGCAGAAGACTTTAAGTTAATTAGTCCATGGAACGGATGTGTAGTGTAGTAATTAACGTAGGTATTATACGAGTACCTAACCATAAAACATATTGGAGAGTAGGTAAACTTACAAAGTTGTGTTTCATAACATAATTTATAGTTTAAGCTTTAAATATTAAGTAGGTAATTCATTAAAAATAATGTTAAAATAATAATCCTCTACATACATAGAAAGCCATTGAATCTATAATTAATGAATTACCCTCGAAAAAAAATCTGCCTAGCCTTTTCCCAACTATGTTGGGGTCGGCTTCCAGTCGAACCGGATGCAGCTGAATACCAGTATTTTACATGGAGCGACTGCCTATCTGACCTCCACAACCCAGTTATTGGGTGATACGATACCCCTTGGTAAGACTGGTTGTCCGACTTTCGGGCTTCTGACGACCCGTAACGACTGTCTAAGATCCACGAATGACAGCCGGGACCAACGGCTTACGTGCTTTCCGAGGTACGGAGGAGTCTCAGTATGTAAATATGCTCACTCATCCACGGATCAACCCCGGAAAGCGTAGCTTAACCTGATGGATCGACCCGTGCGGCTGTTATTACTAAGCCACGAGCTCCTCTATTAATTACCCTATTATTTGTAATTAACCTTCGCTATTAGCTATAATTAGGTATCCTCGAAAACAATTAAAAAATAAATAAACTGCTTGCTAAATAAAGTCCTAAAAAAACCTTTTTTACAAAAAAATACAACCGACTAGCGACTTCCAAAAACAACACTACAAAGTGAAAAATAACTTTAATTTCGGAAGTCGGTGTCGGTGTTAAATGTATTTTCGTTTTTTGCCACCGACTTCCGAAATTAAAGTTATTTTTCACTTTGTAGTGTTGTTTTTGGAAGTCGGTTGTATTTTTTTGTAAAAAAGTTTTTATTTTTCACTTTTTAGTTGTGTAACCTACCCCACACAAATTCTAATACCACTACCTGCAAAACAAACTAGAACACCCATATAAAAGTGGGGAAAAAATACGTATTATTGAAGCTAACTCAAAAACTACCGAAGCAAAGTTAATCAATTTTATACGGGACCAACTGTGATGTATACCCTCTCGAATAAAACAAAAAAAATCCAAATCGGTCCAGCCATCTTCGAGTAATCGGGGAACATACATAAAAAAAAAAATAAAAAAAAAAGGTTCCGACGAATTGAGAACCTCCTCCTTTTTGAAGTCGGTTAAAAACTATTACACAATAATATTACTATTTTAATAGAAAATAACGTCTATATAGTACCAATATCTATCGTAGAAATCTCTCTGTTCACGCAAAATCTATTCACTTGGTTTTCAATAAAGGCCATTAAACTCTTTCTTATGTGATCGCATGCACATGATACAACAAGCGGAAGAACAGTCTCGGTGTAGCGAACTTGCAAACCCTATTCATAGTCAGGTGCAATCAACCTTAAACTCATTGTTCTAAGTGTTCCACCACTGTACATAGAGCCCCTCCAGCGCCTCCAGGCTTAGCCACAAAGGCGGGATAAGGGGAGGTAGTGGATTCTCGGAGGTCCAGCTGTATTTGTCGATTGTCGGTGGATGCACGAAGCAAGATAGTAAATAAATCGGAACGAAAGCTTTACGTTCGCGTTATAATAATGGGTTATTGAATAGATCGTGCGATAAACACTTGTTTGCGATTTTGCGCGACTTTTTTCATCAAAATGTTTTGGTATCAGATTACTTAGTAGGTAGCGAATTAGCGAGAATGAAAGCGGTTTTGTTTAAATTTTTTTGATTAAGTATTTTTTAAATATAAAACTTATGGGCTGAAACATGATTCAAGATTTTTTTTTAATTAAGGCGGCTTATTAAATCTAAGACATTAGGGTAGGGTCATTAAGTATCTCCTACAGCCTCAGCTGCAACCAGTTTCAGTCACAATACCTACTTACGAGGCTTTGGCAGGATATTCCTAAGCCATTGTTTCATAGGTTTGAAAAATTCGTCAGCTCAACAACATAAATCAATGAACTGTCAAAATGAAAGTTATTGCGATCGATTGCCATTTCATGTGTTTTTTCCCTAAGTAATTGTTGAGGAGTTCTCCTAGTAAGAACCAGGAGAACTGGAGCTGATAGTGAAGTCACCATCAGCTCCACTTCACCATATGCATTGTGTTGTGACGAGCATGAATAACTTAGCATCTATATAAAAGTAATCGAATCGCATCCCGTGAAATACTTCTTTAGGTATACCTACTTGAGTAGTTCCCATGGCCATCTGTGGTCTTCATTATCATTTCCACTTCACCAAATGGTGCTTTCCGAGAGCAAATGCACGAGTTACTATAAAAATACCCAAATCGCTATAGGTGTGCCTATGAAATTTGAGGACTTCCCTCAATTTCCATGAGATCCCCTCATCAGATTCTGATTTAGTGACAATGGGACCACCTCGAGAGCATATCCTTCCAAACAAAAAAAATATTTTCAAAATCGGCCCAGAGTATTGACGGAGAAATCGCTGAACATACATAAAAAAACATACCTACATAAAGTAATAGTAGTAGTACTTTAATAACCTCCTCCTTTTAGTAAGTCGGTTAAAAAAAAATAAACCGTGAAAGCATGCCTACAACAAGAAGATCCTTGTTCAAGCACCTAGAACTTGCCCGGAATGCAACGGTGACGCACAGAATAGGTAAAAACCACGGACTAGAAAAAAAACTTTTTTTTTCTAGTCCGTGGTAAAAACAACTATTTTAATGGACACTACTGTAGAGTGAAGTATCTATGAAAACACAAAAATAAATACATAAGTACAGACGAACATAGAATCTCCTCTTTTTCTGAAGTCTGTTAAAAACTCAAAGATTGAAACTAATCCTGAAATGTTTCAAGAATTCTTAAATTAGGCGGCGTAACAAGATTAAGACGGGTCATTATCTTCTAAGTAAACAGCCACAGCTAGAGTCCATCAGGGTATCGTGTTGCTTTAATAAAAACTACTAAAAGCACTTCCAACTTAAAATAACAGCACCGCTCACGCCACGGTACATAAAAAAGAGATTCAAATTATTCAACAACCGTAAAAGCATGCCTACAACAAGAAGATCCTTGTTCAAGCACCTGGAGCTTGCCCGGATTGCGACGGTGATGCACAGCACACAATAGGAAAAAACACGACTATTTTAATGGGAGCTTACTGTAGGTAGGGTATCGGCAAAAAGCCCAGTACCCCGGTACTAGCGGCTGTCGCATGCCATGTTGTGCCGCGACATACCGCAGCTCGCAGGCTCCGGCCGGCACCTAATGGGATCACCGTTACGCCAAGCGGGAGCGAGCGATGCATTTCGATTCGCTTCTAGGAAATGTTGATGCTTCACTGGCTGTGATTTTTTGTGGATTCACAGCATTCGACTGAGAAAATTATGTTGTTTGTGCCGTAAATGTCGGTAAAGTTGTAGTGGGCATTATAAATATTAATAAGTGTCTTTAAACACACCCAGATTCTGTCTGACGATTATGGAATAATCTAATTTTACTACCGACGTAATCAAATCAATCTTTCTAATATTTCTTCCATTTAAATCTAAATACTTAATTATATCCGTGCTTGGGTTTGTCATAATCGGATGTAATAATTATGCTTGAAACAGTCGTGCCGAGTGGCCGATTACACAATTTATGGGTAAACTATCTACCTTTGCTTTTTTTTTTGATATTATGGACGTCATACTTTGTGTAACACCTTTACAACAATATTCTAACAAATAAATAAATTATTATTATTATTTTGGATTAACATATTTGGTCAATTAATTCGATATTACTTTTATCGCGTGTTACACGGAAATGTAGCTTTATCAGATTTCTTATTGATATCGATTTAAATTCAAAGTAGGTACTTATTTACCAGAGGGGCTGAAAAGTTCTGAGCCTTACCTTCACTTCATCATTGTTCACGTGTCATTATTGTCTCGCGCTGCATATTACTAATTTGCGAACATCCTCTTTAGTATAAATACAGAGTTTTTTGTCATTAGAATACTATCGTCGTGATCCAGCCTGCCCCTTCTGGCTATTCTCCCCCCAGCGACGCCCTATGTCAAGGTCCCCTTGGCATATTAGTTTGTAAGCCCTGGCCGGAGGCTTTAAGTTCGCTTAAAGCACCCACAGGATAGATAGTCTGGTTAAGCAGTCTCGACCTCCAATGGTCAACTACGAGATGCCATTCAAAAAAAAAAAAACATTGGCATCATTACGCTTTCACATCATGACTGTGTCCATCCCTAGGCTCAAAGCCTCTCTGGGGGGCTGAAAAGTTTTCGATGATGTTTAGGTACGGATTAATTACTAAAAGCGTAATGATGCTAATGACATGAAACTCTGTATTTATACTAAAGAGGATATTCGCAAATTATTATTATGCAGCGCCCCGGCGAGACTATAATGACACGTGAATTAGGCCCAAAATTTTTCAGCCCCGCCCCTGGTACTGCGTAGACTAGATCCGAGACCATCAAAGCGATGCGAGGGCGGACTAGAGGGCAGTATTTAATATTGACTGAAGATCATTAGCGCAAAACCGCGCTGTTACGAAATGTTAATCGATCAAATCAGAAGAATGTTACGAACCGGTTGGAATTGCTTGGAAATATGGAATAGAATTTACGAGAGCCGAATGCAACTGCGGAAAGAATCGGCACTCTACTATATAAAGACAGCTAGCTTGTAGCTACCACTGTTTGATTGTTCTGTTATTTTAGATGTTGAACTAAAAACGGCAACTCTCTCTTGAGTCTTCAGTTCTGTCAATAAGTACCTACTTATCGGGTAAGGACGCAACGATGACACATCTCAGAAATACCTACTATACCTACTTAGGTCCCTAGGTACTATTGAAAGTAGGTAGGCACCTACTACGCCAACTAAGTAGGTACCTGAGTATTACCAATTATCAATATTAGATAACATTGCGTGTGCATTACCGGTTATAATTTTAACTTTGGCATCACAGTAAATCACAATTTAGGTCCCTCCCTACCAAATCTAATTAATATAATCAATCAATTAAAACGAAAAAAGTCTGTCCAAACCTGCTGTCCTCTTTCCTTCCGACCTTGTCTCATAAGCAACACGCAACGAATGCAGCGTGCACTTCTTGCCTTGCAATGTAATATAAACTCTATTTGTATGTTAATAAGGGTTATGCAATAGGTATCGTAGTGTTGTACGTCTTGTTGCGCAACACGCGAAAGTGCGCATCCGACCGAAGCCGAATGTTGAGCGCATAACACATCTCTATTTCAATGGCATTACGTACCAGTAGGTGGTTATCTTGCTTGAGTTGATACAGCGTTTTTAATGAATGAATGAAATGCACCGACCACAGCGTGGTTTGATCAGACTCGATTACTCGAATGAACCCAAAGATTTGCACTAGCCCCTGGTGCCTTATGTTTCATGGGGCTTCAGTGAACATTGCATATCAAGGAGTAGAGCGGGGAGCGCGATAATAGGGAGAAGACGTGTCCTTAGTATATGGAAGGTTTAATAGAGCAGTACCGGATATGCATCCCAAAGTTAGGCAATGGAATTGTGGAGAGACGGGTGATAAGAAAATCAAGTAGGTATTGTGTTATTAGTTTAAAACCACTATAATCGAGGGTCCTGCCTGGATTTGTGTTATTAGTTTAAAACCACCATAATCGAGGATCCTGTCTGGATTTGTGTTATTAGTTTAAAACCACCATAATCGAGGGTCCTGCCTGGATTTGTGTTATTAGTTTAAAACCACCATAATCGAGGGTCCTGCCTGGTTTTGTGTTATTAGTTTAAAACCACCATAATCGAGGGTCCTGCCTGGTTTTGTGTTATTAGTTTAAAACCACCATAATCGAGGGTCCTGCCTGGATTTGTTTTATTAGTTTAAAACCACCATAATCGAGGGTCCTGCCTGGATTTATGCTATTAGTTTAAAACCACCATAATCGAGGGTCCTGCCTGGATTTTTGTTATTAGTTTAAAACCACCATAATCGAGGGTCCTGCCTGGATTTGTGTTATTAGTTTAAAACCACCATAATCGAGGGTCCTGCCTGGATTTGTGTTATTAGTTTAAAACCACCATAATCGAGGGTCCTGCCTGGATTTGTGTTATTAGTTTAAAACCACCATAATCGAGGGTCCTGCCTGGATTTGTTTTATTAGTTTAAAACCACCATAATCGAGGGTCCTGCCTGGATTTATGCTATTAGTTTAAAACCACCATAATCGAGGGTCCTGCCTGGATTTTTGTTATTAGTTTAAAACCACCATAATCGAGGGTCCTGCCTGGATTTGTGTTATTAGTTTAAAACCACCATAATCGAGGGTCCTGTCTGGATTTGATTCCCAAGTTTGATAGAATATGTTTGGATGTTTCTAATAAGATTGCAGTTGTGTAGAAATACTAAGACCAGTACCACATCATTATAAATATGGTCAAACACACGAGGATCCGCAGCGATGAAGATAATGTGGATAATGAGCAGATTATGAACCAATAATTTGGTATTTGACCATAGAAATATAACTTATATCCATGACCAACCCTGTATGGTTCATTAGGTGCAAAAGCTACGTTTATGCATTATCCTTTTACAAAGTTAAAATGGGATCTGAAGGATTAATTCATTGATATCATAAATGGAAGTCAAAAAGATCGTTTACTAGATGTAGGACGAAACTGATGAAATCTCATAATGGAAAAAGCACTAGCAAAATAACTGCGGAGTTTATGAATAGATAATTACTATGATCAATTGTGGGAAGAAACGGTGCTAAAATAAAAATCTTGAGAACAGCTACAGGGGGAAACATAGATGACTTGTCTGTGAGAAGCAATGACTCATCTGCGCATAGGTAAAATCGTAAGTTGGTTCTGGATTATCCCAGGCAGGATAATTGGATCATGAAAGTTGTATAGCTGGCAGAATCGAATAAGGTTCATAAAAGTTGTACAGCTGGCAGAACCGAATGAGGTTCATAAATACTGTAATGCAGCTGCATAAAAAGAGGTGGTAACTGGTAACATAGTAGGGGTTCCTTATAAAAAACTCAACCTAACTAGAAAAAAGCTGATAATCTTCAAACGGTTGAATAGATTTTCTTGAATCATAGCTAAGAACAATCTCGATCAAATCACCTTTCAAACAAAACAGAAAAAAATCTAAATCGGTTTAGTCGTTTGAGAGCTACGATGCCACAGAAACACACGTTAAACTTATAACACCCCTCTGTTTCCGTCGGGGGTTAAAAATAGGATACGAGTGTCGAGTAGGTACTAAGTAATAATATACTTTCAATATCAAGAATCTAGTATAAATCCACATATAATGTATTGCAAAAATATGGGCGAAAGATGATAGGTATTCTGCTTATAATAGGTAATGGAGTTAGCTTAGCCTAGCTAGATGGAGAGAGGCCTGAACACATCCTTATTCAAATACTGATTTACAAGGAAAATATCTAATAACAAATACTATGATAAAGCAATCGAGTACAAGCAAACTCGAGGCTCGGTCAAGTATCTGCATACAACTTGAAGCGATTGACACCGTGACATTTTACTGGTGGAGAGTGGCTACTGGCTACCAATACTAAATTGAACAGTAGTGGATATTTCAATCACATTTCGATAGGTACGGTAGCAGAATGACATTTTATTATGCGACGAAGTCTTGACTCTTTAGTAGTCTTGAGTCAGTTTCGTCCTACATTTTGATCGTTGTCAAACTACCCTAAGTATTTATTTTTCATCCTCGAGATCGAGAAACTAATTTTGTACTTTTACTTAGCTCTCCCTTGGAACAGTCATCGTCACTTGTAACTATAAAGTCGATCGAGGCTATCACACGTAGAAAATTAATCACCTAACTACAGGGCACTAGTCTGTTCTGTCGAAGACTTTTTGGTTAGATTTTTACACCTACGGTCCTTCCTACGAAAATATTTTGACGAAATGGAAGACACCAGTTGTTTCGTAACCCTACACTGTAGATGATGACTACTGTAAAATAATGCATTTAGATTGTGATCGACAGGAAAGTGCAAGCATAACAACATTGTATGCGGAACGAGAAGATATCTCACGTAACGTAAGATTTAAATTCAGCAGGCAGTCTAGAAAGTAGGTATTCTTTCTTTATATATTTCTTTGTGCGGTTAAATAAATCGTTCACGTAACTGTGTTTTACTGAAATATACAAACAAGTTGAGCATTACAAAATGCTAGACAAGTGCTTACTTTTTTGTCGAATACACTTGAGGGTAGAAAATTTTTTGCACATTATGTAAGTCGTTATGGCACACATGCTTACCTAAATGCATAATCTGTAAATATTAACACGACTTTTAAGAAAGTTGAATCAAAATAGTGTTAAAGTAAGCTTATCATTATGTATTGGTAATAATAATGTAAGTACATATAATATTTACAGCTTGCTGATCTCTCAACCATGGTGAAGAGTATAATAGCAGCATTTTATTTGAGTAATAGTTATGTATCTACCTACTAGGTACAATGCACTTATGATAAGTCACGCAAATGCGGATAATAACATGCAATTACAGCTTGGCATCTATAATTAAACCCTTCTTTCTATAATTTTAGTCCATTTATTGTAGCAGGCACGAAGTAAGCGGCAAAAGAAGCATGCGCAAACGTGGTTAGCAAATTTTTGTAATAGCACATTACATTTCTTTTTCTATGCTAATGTCCATTACTGATCTCCAATTATGTAAACAGTGTATGTCGAATTTGCAAAACTAATCGCTACCGTGCAGATTGACGTCCCTGAACTCGTTTCAGCTTTTGTGCTGAATTCGACGCGCGCGCACCGAAAAAAGGTAGACAACACATCTTCCTAATTAACATAAACATTGCATTTGCAGACGGCCTTACATGTTATTAACTACAGTTTGTCTTCACTTTCGATGCATTGTTGTATTACTCAATCATTCTTACCGAAACATTGTGCAGGTTCTATGGTAGGTACTCAGTTTCTTGCCCTACTCGGGTCATTCTTTAAACTTTTGTTTGGTTTCGAAGGCATAGGCCTATATATCACTGCCTGCTTAGCCGATTTTGTAATACAAACAATGAACATATGGTACAATAGTGGTAGGTACGTTAGTTAGGATGATGGTACAATGGCTGAAGGTGGTCGAGTCGCAGGATCTTTTGCAAGGCATTATCGGTTCGTGCTCCATCGTTTGACCTGATTACTTAACGATAGCCTAATTCTGGCTGTTAATGAAGCAGTTAATCTTAAAGCTGTATCGAAGATACTCCTAATCAGGAGAATTATTCGGAATTACGGATCGTTAGATGGACATCAAAGTAGTCTTGAAGAGCTTGAAGGAGATTGCAAAAAACGTGATGGAACGAAGGCCTCCGGATTCATTGTCAGTAGGTAGGTAATGAGAATATGAATAAAAAAGAAACTGTAGTTATCAGACTGAACAATGAACATTGGTGACAGGAAACCTATTTTTCGGGATTCTTCATCATGCATGGGCAATGGGAAAACTCAGTCTATTAGGCTTGAGACTTCATATTATCTGAATGATAATTCGAAGTTTATTAGACAGGGTTCCACAATAGCCCATGATAAACATTTTTAATTTATGACATTCTACAGGTTTGACAGACAGATATTTTTAGCACGAATGGACGTTGTGTATGGAGCAAAGAACAATGTGAAATTAAATGCAAGCACTCAAGCAGATTTACGATCAATAAAATTGATTGCAGAGACTGCAGCAAGCAAAATGAAAACTAATAAAAACATACAACCACATCAATGATTTTGTGTAAAGTCGTGTAAATAAATGAAAGGACAATAATTTCATAGTTACTTATTTAGGAAAGCATAAACAACTAACTTTATTTTTTTCAGAGCTCTCTCCTTCCTTTTGGTGAGAGGTGACCTCTCATATTACAAGCTTCACATAAAAGAAACCTTAAAAGAATTTACAGATTATCACAGGAATAATGGTAATACATACGTAGATAAAGTGGCCGATAACGCGGGTAGTGGCAAGGCTCGGGGATAAATATAAGAGGCTTACACGAAGTGGTGAGCGGATAAGAACTATCGGGCTGGGATAGAAATAACTTTCTTGTCCTACAATGTTACCATCTACTACGGTGGGCGATGGGCTAAAAACGTAACATTCTCGTTAGTGTTTCTACGCGGTTTTTTGTAGGATATATTTTGTTTCGTAGGATTTATTCCAGTGGATATATTTCGCCTTTTGGCCAGCTTCCATATTATCCCGGCATTTTGTGGGTACAATATCTAAGTGCTTGAGGCTATCTTGAACGTCTTCCTAAGGCTACTTTTCCACCAGAGATGTGCTATGCTACGTTGCTATGGATACGTTTAAAATCCACCAATCATATTCGTTGGTCCACATAGCATAGCACTGGTGGAAACGGGTTCAACTAAGCTATGTTTCTTATATGGAAGGATGCGTGCTATGGATGCGTATGCGTGCTAGGGATGCGCGAGTGGTGTAGCTGCCGCTCCCCGTGCCTGTACTGACGATGCATCGCATAGCTCGAGCTGCGAATCTTCCTCGCACAGCTACCTCGCGGCGGCGCATCTTCATGGCACATCTTACTCGCTCCGCTACACAGCTAGTGGAAACGGTCACATAGTTTCATAGCTTAGCTTTCACATCCTCACAGCATAGCTGCATAGCTCATCTCTGATGGAGAAGCAGCCTAATAGATGTGTTAATTTACTTATTTTAAACAATATGGTACGTAAAACAATAGTAGGTATAAGAAGGAAGCTGCAAAGATACTCGTAAATGAGTATTTCCCATCCTATTGTTTAGTAGATCTAATGTAATTTCGCAATCGGCTACCGACCAATTACAAGGCATTACTAAACATTTATTATTCATACAGTTCAAGAATTTAAAAAAATAATTGAATACGGAAATAGCGTCCGCCACCATTCGACGGCCAGGTCCAATTGAAATTTTGATTCAGTTTTAGTACGGCACGTGCGTAACTTTATGTCCACCTTAATTTTACGTATATAGAGGACAGAGTAAAAACGATCATTAGTATGATTCCTATGTTTCCTTTTCCTGTATCTGGCGGTGGTGTGGTGCATAATAAACGGTGAACCATTACCCTAGCTGGCGGAACGGAACGAAACTTGCAGCTGGCTACTTGGTTGCCATTACGTACCTATCACAGATTTACCGGTGTCAGTAATGTCTACCGCTGACCGGGTCCGGTCAAGCTTCTTCAATCGTGTTATTTTAATGCTGCTGCCCAGGAAGGCAGGAAATGCCATAAAAACTGTGGAACTAAGTAAGGTAATTAATGCTATGAACAGTCTAGCGTTAAATGTATTCATGATAATTGTATCTAGTTGTAACAAAGCATTTTGTAACTTGGAAAACGCGGGTTGTATAATCTTTTGTTCTCTTAACAGGTACATTTTTAGTACTTAATACAATTAGGACCTTTTGTTTCTTATTTAATTTACCTACGCTTTGAATCTCTTGTCCCCCATTTAAAAATTGAGCGGCAGACAGCTGCCCAAAGATTTCGAACTTCACACTCAAACAGACCTCTTCAAGTTCAAATATTTGCAAACAAATCTCTACCAGCCCCAGGTGTTATTAACACTCATTACTCTATCGGCTATCACCATCAGTAATCTGAGACCGTTTCAAATAAACCAGAGGGATTCAGCGGATTTCCGTGAAATGTAGGCAGGTACGTGCGATAAAAAGCTTGAGATTTGAATCAACAGCCGCTGCGTTCGCTGCGCATGCGCATAGCAGAAGCAGACCATTAGCCGTGGCCGATTGCCAGTGTTCGAGCTTCATTTAAATGCATCCGTGATGATTTCATTAAGGAATGTTATGCATTTTTAAGTGAGGTAATATCCGTTAATAAAATAAAAGTATTATCTATTGAATCTCCATTGCTTTAAAATACAGACTGAGGTAGAAGGAGGGTAGACAGAGAATACCAAACTACAAAATATGCCAAACAAAGCGAGAAAGATTATGAACCCGAAAGGCGAAAAGCAAATACTGACCGGCGGGGTTACCTAAAAGAAAAAAAAACATAAGATCACACTTGATGTTATAAATGCGAAAGTTTGTGAGTGTGTGTTTGTGTTTGTTACTTCTTCACGCTCAAACGGCTGGACCGATTTGGATGAAATTTGGTATGTAGATAGCTTATACCCTGGATTAACACATAGGCTACTTTTACCTCGGTCTACAGTAAATGATAATTTATAGCATAAATAGACCATGATTTGAGGCGTTTCGAAAAAACAGGAGATTATCATTTTCTAAATGCTAACGCTTCTTTATTAAATAGATACGTTATTTGATTAATTACTCGAAGCTTTGTTTACACGAGTTCAATCCATTCAAGCTGAGTAAGATACAGTTATGTTTGAATTAACAAAATAATGCTACGAGATTAATGATCGTGATCTTATGATTGGGTTCAAGGCCCTATCATTAATTCACAGCTGTTCTAAATCATTGCTTAATTTACAAGTAGCCGTTAGTAGGTACTGATGTCTACTATTTACTATCCATACATAAACTTAATATCTATACTAATATTATAAAGCTGAAGAGTTTGTTTGTTTTTTTGAACGCGCTAATCTCAGGAACTACTGGTTCGAATTGAAGAGTTCATCAGTGATAAATATTGTAAAAACAGGGAAAATTTATTCCTTTTGACGAGTGCTCCCGTTGTGTGCCCTGCGTAAACGGTTACCTATAGTTACGCATCAATCATGTTTGACAGAATTGTTCCTCTTAAAAAGTTTAAAAAAAAAGTCCGCGATAGCATATAAAATATCTATGTCTATCTTGTCTTGTTGGCTCACTACAACTTTTTTATTGGTAATTAAATCTATACTAATAATAAATCTGAAGAGTTTGTATGTTTGTTTCAACGCGCTAATCTCTGGAATTACCAGACAGATTTGAAAAAATATTTTTGCATTTGATAGCCTAGTTCGTAAGGAAGGCTATAGGCTATTTAAAACCACGCTATGACCATTAGGAGCCACGAAAAAGAAAAAGAGTCAGAAAGAACAAACGAGGTAATAGCTCGGGCAGGCGATGCGATGCGACGGGGTGGGTCGGGGGACAAGAAATTTCACGCGGACAGAAGCCAGATATAAAATATTGCGAAAGTAGACCTGGGTTAGGATAGGTATAGGATACTTTTTATCTCAGTAAAACGTTCCCGTAGGTTAATCTCCGACTCCCACGCGGGCAAAAGTTTAAAAAAAATATTATATTGAAACCTCATTTTATAGCGAAATTATTATAAGTTGTCTTACAATTTGTTATTGCGTAATAAAGGAGGGAACATCAAAGATGATGAAGCAATTTGCAACCAGGAAACTATAAAACGCATTTCATATTTAGCCTATGAAAGATTTTAGCTTAGGACACAGTACCTATATAATACTTACGGTACCTTAGGATATTTAGTGCATAAGTGCTAAATATTCAAACTACACTTAAAAGCTTAAGATGTAATTGCAATTAGCACTTAAAATTCTAATTAAGCCATTAAAACGGTTTTAAAGGCGCGTTGTTCAGCTTTGAGTCTGGTGCATTCAAACTGCAGGGAGGGGGGGGCTGGACAAGGGGAACTAGGAGCTCGTGGCTAATAAATAATAACAGCCGCACGGGTCGATCCATCAGGTTAAGCTACGCTTGCCGGGGTTGGTCCGTGGATGGGTGACCATCTTTACATACTGAGACATCTCCGTGCCTTGGAAAGCACATTAAGCCATTGGTCCCAGCTGACATTCGTGGATCTTTGACAGTCGTTACGGGTCGTCAGAAGCCCGAAAGTCTGACTACCAGCCTTACCAAGGGGTATCGTATTACTCAGTTACTGGGTTGTGGAGGTCAGATAGGCAGTCGCTCCATGTAAAATACTGGTATTCAGCTGCATCCGGTTAGACTGGAAGCCGACCCCAACATAGTTGGGAAAAGGCTAGGCAGATTGAGGGACCTAGGAACCTTTACCGCGACACGCGCGCTTACAGTATCGGGATTATCCACAGAAATCTTAATAATAAGGCAATTATTAAGATTTCTGTGGGTAAAGGATGCTACTTCTTTCCCAATCTATTACTATACACTCTATACTCTTTTTTTTTTTTTTTTTTTTTTTTGCGGATGGGAAATCATCAAATGACTTCTCCCGCTCCGGGCAGAGCGGGAGGGTGTGTCAGACTTTTACTGACTAAAACCCACCCGTGTTCCTTCAGTTGCCCGTGCCAGGGCCACGGTATCTCTTTCGAACTACCCGCGACCCCGGCGGCTTCGGCCCTATTGGACCCCGTCACTGCTGACATCTCTTTGAGGCGCGCGTGGAACACAACGCGCCGTCGACCCGGGCCTGGTCCTTACCGGACGGCGAGCTGCCCATTACTCGTCGTCCGCAAGCCCGCGCCTACGGTGGCCGGGAATCGGCGATAGATTCCCGCCGCCCAGGGCGTCTCCTGCGGCGGCTAGGGGCGCGAGGGCGCGGCTGTTGCCTCTCCCTCTCGCGTCCCGCCTCCTCCTTTGCGAGCATTACTGCTTCGCAGAAGGAGGTGACGGCCTCCCATGCACTCTCGCTCCGAACCATGGCCTGGACCAAGTTTGGACGCGAGAGATCGCCGCCGCCGATCGCCTCCGTGAGAACACGGCGGTGCTCCGCCCAAGCCGGGCAGACCTCCACTGTATGCTCCACCGTGTCCTCCGGGCGATCTACACAATGGTGACACCCGGGCGTTTCCTCCCGCCTTATCCGAAACAGGAACCTCCCGAAACAACCGTGTCCGGTGAGGACCTGCGTCAGGCGGAAGGTGAGGACGCCGTGGCGCCTCTCCAACCACTCCTCAAAGAGGGGACTTATCGCCGCAATTGTGGCGTGCCCAGCGCTGGGTTGCGACAATCGCACTCTCCATGTCGCCATGAGATCCCGCCGGAGCTCTGTCCGCTGTACCGTGATTTCTCGCGGCAGCGGAGTTACGCCCCGGCGTTTTGCCTCCTCGCGCCACTCCCACACGTGCGCGAGGACTTTTGCCTCCAGATCCCATGGCGGTAATCCGGCAAGGAGGCTCGCCGCCTCACAGGAGACCGTGCGGTATCCCCGGACTAGCCGGATGGCCATGACCCTCTGGGACGCGTTCAACCGGCGGGCTGGTCGCAGCCTCAGGGAACGCGCCCACACCGGTGCCCCGTAAAGGGCCATGGACCGCACGACCCCCGCGTAAAGCCTCCGGCAGGAGGCGTTTGGACCCCCCAGATTGGGCAGGAGCCGCTTCAAGGCAGCCCCAGCCCGCTCCAGTCTGGGAGCCAAACGTCGGAAGTGCTCCACGAAGTTCCACCGGCTGTCGAGGAGGAGTCCCAGGTACTTCATCGTCGACTCGACTGCGATGTGAACCCCTCCTACCGTTATTTGGGAACCCGACGGTGGCGCGTTCCGAGGACCATGAAAACACATGACCTCGGACTTGTGCAGGGCCACCTCGAGTCCCAACTGCCGGATCCTCTCTACGATTGTCGCAACCCCGCGTGTCGCTAGTTCGGCCGCCGCCTGGTGCGACCTCCCTTGCGCCAGGACCAGCGTGTCGTCAGCGTAACATACAACGCTGACGCCGCTAGGGAGGTCGGCGCGCAGCACCCAGTCGTACCCGATGTCCCACAGATGTGGCCCCAGGACAGATCCCTGTGGGACACCGCACGACATCTCTCGCCGGTTCCACTCTCCCTGATGACCGGGGTAGATGACGGTCCTGTCCGTCAAATAGGCCTCGACCACTCGACGGAGGTAGGTTGGCACCCGGTGATACCGGAGTGCCTCCCTGATGCAACTCCAGGGCAGGGTATTGAAGGCATTGGCGATGTCTAGAGACACCGCCAAGACGACCCCACCCCGGGCCACAGCATCCCCCGTCGTGAGGGCTTGCACGCGCATGATGGCGTCCACCGTAGAGCGCCCCCTGCGGAAACCAAACTGGCTCTCCGCCAAATCCGGCCCCTCCTGCGCCAGCCACCCGACGAGGCGGTCTGCAATGACTCTTTCAAAGAGCTTGCCCACCTCGTCGAGCAGCACGATGGGTCGGTAAGCGGACGGAGAGTCCGCAGGGCGCCCCGGCTTCTTAATGAGGACCAGTTTCCCTGTCTTCCAACGAAGTGGGAACTGGCCCCTCTCCAAGCATGCGCTTAGGAGCCCCCCTAGTCGAGGCCCGAGAGCCCCAAAGGCCAGAACCCAGGCTCTTCCTGGCAAGCCGTCGGGTCCTGGGGCGGTATTTTTGGCACTCAGCCTACGTACCGCCACTCTCAGCTCTACCTCGGTCACTTCCGGAGCATCGTCGTCGTCGTCGGTGATGTGGTCTGCATCGGGCACCGCAGGAGGCGGAGCCATGGGCGGGGGAGTATGTTCCCCTCGCGAAGGGAACAGAGCGCTCACCACGTCCTCCACGAGCTGCGGCCGGAGACTCTGCGTCAGCGGGGGAGCCCATGGGCGGAGTTTATCCCGCACCATTTTGTAGGGGCGTCCCCACGGATCTCTGTTCAGAGTCCCCAGCGACTCCTCGCGAGCCAGGCCTCTGGCCCGCGAGATCTCCGCTCGGAGGGCAGTTTTCGCCGCTCTGTACCCCTCATACAGCTCCGCCTGAATGGCTTCCGTATCCGGAGGGCGAATACGGAGCCTGCGGTGCCTGGTGTACCGGTGCCGCGCAGCAACGCATGCCTCGCGCAGAGCCGTCAGCTCCGGCGACCACCAGTACACCTGGCGCCAGGCGCGTCCGGGCTGGACCCGGGGCATTGCCACGTCACATATTTCGGACATGGCCTCCCGGAACCACTCCGTCTCGTCATTGACGTCAGCAGGCCTGTCCGGTGGTGACACCCAGGCCTGCACGATTGAGGCTTCCAGGAAGAGCTCCCGGTCCAGCTGCTTCAGCGCCCACCGCGGACCACTCGGGGCCTGTCGGACCGGCGCACTCGAGGTCTGGGCGGAGACATCAAACCGGATGTACCGGTGGTCGGAATAGGTCTCCACCCCCTCCATGACGCGCCAGTCAAGAACATGCGGCAACAGAGCGGGGCTGGCGAACGAAATGTCCACCACTGATTCGCCCCGCATCCGCACACACGTGGGGACAGAACCCCGATTTAGGACGACCAGGCCTGTCTCTAGAGCCCAGTCCTCCACCATCCTACCCCGTGTGTCCGTATACCGGGAACCCCAAGCCACATTCTTGGCGTTGAAGTCCCCGAGGACGAGCACGGGAAGGGAACGGAACCCGACGACGACGGTTTTCAATTCCGCAAGGGAGTTGTGGAACTCGGCGAGAGGTCGGCTCGGGGAGAAGTATACTCCTACCACGACAAACTCCCCGAACCGTGCTGCAACGCAACCCTGCCCTCTCTTCACAGCTTCGAGGGACAGGGTACCGGCGGCGGCCGACGAAATGAGGGTCACTGTGCCGCTCAGGTCCTCCACCCAGTAATCACTGGGCGGGACAAGATACGGCTCAGCGACCACGGCGATGTTAATCGACCACTGCGCCATGCTCTGGAGCAACAGATCCTGAGCTGGGGCGCAGTGGTTGATGTTCGCCTGGAGGAGGCGTAATGGAGCCATTACTGACATTCCATTTCACCTCCTCCCTGAGCCCCCTGAGTGGGCCCTGCCGCAGTGGGTACGGCGACGACGGCAGTGGAGGCGGCAACGGCGACGGCTGTGGCGGCGGCTGCGGCAGTGACGGCGGTGGCAGAAAGCTTGCCCCTGCTCCGGGCTTTAGTGGATGGACCACAGCCCTTGCTTCCAGCCCGGTGATCGGCCGGCTTGCCAGCTGCCGCACATAAATAGCAGTGCGGCGTGGCATTGCACGAGCCGGCCTTGTGACCGGGCTGACCACAACGGAAGCAATGACTGCTGCGGTCCACCTCCGAGGTGCATTTCACTCCGACGTGGTTGCCCACTTGGCAACGGAAGCACCTCAGAGGTCTGGGTTCCAGCAATTTTACCCGCGTGGAATCCCAGCCCACCCGGAACCTTCGGCCCTCCCCAACTATCTTTTGGGCCGCCGACACGGGGCAGCTCACCGTAACGGCTCGCATCCCCGTGGAGTCAGGACGGATGGTGCCTACCCTCACCTGTTCGAAGGCGCACCCCCCGGTCTTGACCACGGCGGCCACCACCTCTCCGTCCGTCACTGAGTCGTCCAGACCCAGGATGCGCATGTCCGCGCACTTGGCGGGTCTGGACACTCGGGCCATGTCCGCATCTAAGGACGCCCTAAGCCTTTCGGCTAGAGCGTCAGCGGTCGGGCCACTGGCCGCACCGGGAATCTCCAGCATCCGAGCCCCGGTCGCAGTGACCTTTACTCGAATGCCATCGACTACCCCGAGCTCCTCCAGGTTCACCGCCGCCCTCGCCTTGGTGAGCACGTCGCGGTAGGACACGCCCTTCTTCTCCGCTTCCGGCTGTAGTGTGATCACTACAGCTGCGGACTTTGGGGCATGTAACCTCGCCGCGACGCTTCGCTCTTTTCGCCGCCGCCGCCTCTCTTTTCGTTTGGCCGCCCTTGCTGCCTTACCCGCCTTCCTCTTCTCCCCGGCTACTTGCCATTCGGCGTCAGCCGGAGGAGATTTAGGAGGCGGAGGCAGCCGCGTCGCCGCCACGGCCACGGCTGGGGCATTCGCAGGTGCCTTTTCGGGCACACTTCCACTCTTCGCTGGCCCCGCCGATCCTGGTTTGGCCGTGGCAGCCATGGCGGCATACGAAGCCGCCTTTGGCTGGCTCGAGGCTGGCCGGCTCGCCGCTAGCGGGGGCCGCAAGACAATGCCCTCCAGGACGGAGAACCGCCTGTTGAGGGCAGCCAGCTCCTTCCGCACCAGGGCCAGCACCCGGTCCTCAGTAGGCTCGGGCCCACCCTGCCCCTGCTGCGGCCCGCCCTGTGAACCTTCCCGGGGGCCGGCTCCTCGGAGCCCGGCCAGGTCCGCTCGGAGCTCCTCGTTCTCCTTTCGGAGAAGCTCCATGGCGGCTGTCAAGCGGGTGACCTCCGCCCGCATCTCGGACATGCCGTCCGTCGGAGGCCCCTGTAGCAAAGCCTCCGCTGCCGCCATGATGGAAGCCTTGGCTGCGGGTATGGCTTTGTCTTTAGAGGACTGAGTCCTCTTCAAGGCCACACCCTCGATTGCCGCCACCACGACCTCCTCGAACCTGGCCGCTCGCATTATATTGGAGCCGCCCTCGGCGTCCGACTCACCGCCAGACGACTCCATGGCGACCCTCTCGGCCGGCTCGGCTGAGCTGGCTCTGCTCAGCTCGCTGTCCTCCTGCGTGGGGACTACCCGACCCTTGCCCCCTTTTTTCCGGGTCCAGCCTTGGCCCCGGCGAGCAATTTTCCTGCGGGCCGAGCTCACCCCGCCGTCCGAGGAAGACCCCTGGCCATCCCCCGGATTTTTGTTCCGCTTCAGGAAGGACTCTTCGTTCCTCCCCCCAGCAGACCTCACCACTATGCCCTCCGGGCTCTTAAATGAGCCCTTCGTGCCCTTCGCGCCAGATGCGGCATCGGACTCCGACGCCGCATCACTCCCCTCCTCTTTACGTCCTTTATTTTTTATTTGTTCCATAGTTGTTCCCACGAGTCACTCTATACTCTAAGTTTTACATCATGGCGCGCTCTGTCAGCTGTTCAAGCTGATCCTTTATTCCTTTCTATCCTTCTAAATATGAAATTACGTATTAGATACCTACGTTTACGTAGGTATAATACCTGACATGCCATCAACTTAGAAAATATTCGTGGAGATTGCTTGTCAATCAAAGCCATAACCAATGCTACTTCTTTTACATCATGGCGCGCTCTGTCAGCTGTTCAAGCTGATCCTCTATTCCTTTCTATCCTTCTAAATACGTAATTACGTATTAGGTATGTTTAAGCACCTCACATGACATCAACTTATAAAATACCTACTAGAAAGAACAGATAAACCTCTTTATCTTTTCTGTGAGCTGACCCGCCAGACGTCCTGTCAAAATTTCATTTTTTTTTCCTTATTTTTCTTTTAAAGCACATCAGTAAAAAAGAGGTGATTGAAACAAAACAAAAAATACTCATATCGGTCAAGCCGTTCTCAAGATATGGCGTGACCAAGGGAAGGGTAGACTAGCTGCGCCCCGCGGTTTCACCCGCGTAGATCGGGATAAAAAGTAGCCTATATGTGTTAATCCAGGGTATAAGCTATCTACATGCCAAATTTCATTCAAATAGGTCCAGCCGTTTGAGCGTGAAGTAGTATCAAACACACGCACACACACAAACTTTCGCCTTTATAATATTAGTGTGATGTGATAGATTCGTGGAGATTGGTTGTCAAAGCCAACCGGGCAAAACCTCTAGGTGGAATACATACCCACAGTAGTTACCTACGTCACTAATTATCATGAGAACTCAAGAGCTAAAACCGATGCAATGCCCAAGTTTATAGCGTTATTAAAAGGGATAGGGGCAATTGCCGCCATACTGCTGCCAACTTAAATGACGACTCCGTTTATAACCAAACTGCCCATCTAATTCTTTGCATAACTTTAGAAGTACCTAGGGTAAGTGCTCCAGTGAATGAACACCTAAGCGATCTTCGAACTTTAAAAAAATATTACAGTATGTTGCCTCTAAGGGATACGGTCCAAAGCTATATTTTGGTAATAAGATTATATTCAAAAATAATTTTTAAGTTGATTTTACGACATAGCCTGTATACTTACTTAGATATTTAGCTATAAATTGAAAAAACCCTAAAACACCAGTGAATGAACGAAATTTTCCAGTAAATGAACTAAATAAAACTAGTAAATGAACACAATCTTTGTTTAATTAGTAATACAGAAAAATCTTTATTTTTATAATAAATGCAGTCCAATAATCAACTTAACAAAACGTGCATAAATTCTCTGCCTGTAAATCTGTTACAAACATTAAAAATATATTTTTTACAAAGAAAAGCCTTCAAACTCTTACCTAAACAATATAAACCTTTATAGGCCTAGTAGGCACATTAATATCTTTTAATTCAAATATAATGTAAAATAATGAGGTATCAAAATATAAACAAAAAACAGTCACTAATTAACTAGGTAACATAATTGTAAACTTAGACGTAATGTTAAAACAAACTTTACTTAAACTTTGATCAATAGGTAACTAACATAACTAAAATCACAATAATCAGTCTCAATACAGTAATTTTTATTATTCGGCATTAATAATGTTTATTCTACATCTCTAAATGTCACATTGTGAAAAGAGATCAAGCCACGTCTGGAATATTCAGGTTCACATAACACACGTTCTATGTCCTTAAAATCAACTTCTGTCACATCCGGTACGTGTGGTTTTACAAAGCTGACAATATTATCACATACAGATTTTTTTCTAAGAAAATCTATCTTATATTTCTGTTCTTCATCGTTTACCATAAGAACTTTACCTACATAATGACGTACTCTTTTTTCTGTCTTGAATCTTGCCATAACATACTTCCCGTATAAATCCTTTGATGCTGATACAGACTCATCGATTTCAATTTTATCGTTCGGCTTAGCTTTTTTTACCTGACTTTTGTTGTTAAGATTGTTTTGAGAGCTTTCTTCGTGCTCCTTATTGTTACGCTTACGCGAAAGCTTTTCTTCTTCTTTCTTTTTCTTTTCTTTGTCTTCCTGTTTTCTTCTTTTCTCATTTTCTTTCGCTTCTGCTTTCCTTTTCTTTTCATTTTTTTTCTCTTCTTCTTTTATTCTCTTTTCCTCTTCTATCATTTCAATATGTTCTTTATACCGTTGACCGATTAATCCAAATGGCATAGGATTAGATTTCTTTGCGTGTGTTTTCTTCATTGAAGTGATTGTTGGGTAGCTCAAAAAACATTCGATTTTATTGGTATCCATTCCCGGTTATATTTCTTCCTCATTGATCGTACACCCGTCGATAGCAGGAACATTATTTTCAATTTCCGGATGCCTTTCAGTAAAAACCTCAGGTGCAAATGAACATGTAGCAAGCGCATCACTTACACATAATTCCGGATTTGTAGTTGTTGTTTTATTAATACCAGTGCTCTCTGACATTGTGCTAGCTAATGGAGTATCGTACCATGGAAGAGGAATCACGGTTGGCAGGTTTAATTCACTATTAATTATTAGGTCCACTATATCAGTCGTCTCATTGAAATTCCATGTGCACTCTCTAAAATATTCAGAAAAATTTGTAATATTATTAAAATCAGTCAAATCAGTCACAGTAGGAACAGTTAAATTACTATCTTGAGTGTTATCTACTACATCATTGTTTTGATTATCTGCAATCTCGATAACTATTTCGGAATTACATTCGGGTTCAATACTTTCTTGAGGCAGCTCTGCGTTTGTGTCAGTTAAGGACTGTCTAAAAGAACTAGATGTGTTAGATAAATCAAGAGGGACATCATGTGAGGTATTAGTTGCTATAGTCACATCTCTAGTACCATCTATTATTTTTCTACATTTAACCCATAAGGGAAAATATGTATGCTGATGCGTTTGCTTCGATAAATAAGTCTGAACGAATTCATTTCTTAAAGTTTGTCCGATTTCTGTTTCAATGACTTTAATTGTACTTCTCATATCATCTCTTCTTTCCTCCAAAATTTGGTTTTGTTGATTTCTTAACTTTGTTCATTTATTTCCTCTCTTCTAGTACTTATACATTTTGAATAGTTTACAGCATCTGCATTCAAAGGAAATAATCCGCATGCTCTAAAAGCATTCTTTATAGTTTCAACTTTTAAACCAGCGGTATAATCTTCTTGAAACTTTTTAGCGAAATTTTGTTTGGTTATGGAGGTTGTAGAAGATTGCTTATTTTTTCGTACCACTTTCCTCCAACTCTTCTTTATAGGTCCAAATATAGCCACGTCACAAGGTTGCAAGATGTGCGTGGCATTAGGATATAAACAATATATAATGATTCGCTTTTCTCGACAAAATTCGAACATTTCCTGATTTATGTGTGATTTATGCCCATCAAGAAAGAGTATTACCGGTAGTTGAATCTCATTTTGTACAAGCCAATCGTAGAATAATTTAATATATGAAAAAAATGTGCCCGATACCATCCATCCGCTATCCGATCGACCAATATACCAG
The DNA here is from genome assembly GCA_946251885.1 of Cosmia pyralina. Taxonomy (NCBI): domain Eukaryota; kingdom Metazoa; phylum Arthropoda; class Insecta; order Lepidoptera; family Noctuidae; genus Cosmia; species Cosmia pyralina. Next base: position 17,880,466 of record OX276355.1, read on the forward strand.
GAATCCGGAAAACTTTGAACCACGGCCGGTGGCATTCGCTTATACGGATATACTACAAATGGAGGAACATCCTTTCCATCGGCAGCAAAAGTACAAAGAACTGTAATAGATTCTTTTTCTTTACCACTGGCGATTTCGTAGGTATTTCTATATTTCTTAGGTCCCAATATGATTCCGGTTTTGGGGCAGGTCATAACCCCTGTTTCGTCAGTGTTAAATATCCGACTAGGATTGTTTTTAATATCTAATGCATGTTCTTCGGTCAAAAACTGTTCTAGTTCCTTAAACCAAGCCCTGATAGATGTTTCAGTAACTGCGGCTCTGCCTCTAGAAATTACTTCCGCATTTCTTTTAGTAATCTCAGGATGCCTGTTTAGAAATAACTTGAGCCACTTTTTGCTGGCCTATTCCCTGTAAACTTGCTTGTTCTATTGTTGGTATTTAAAAGCAATTCAACAGTATCAAAAACTTCCTCTGGGTGCATTGGAAAACCTAATTTGGCTTTATTTATTATCCACTCAGCAATCTTAGCCTCTTCACCCACAGTGAGTTCGGATGGAGGACCCATTTTTCTTTGCAAGGGAACTTTATTAGTGAATTTATTATGTAGGGTGGATTTTGGTATCTTAAAAACATTACTTGCTTTATTTATAGTTAGTTCTCCATTAGCAATGGACCTAAGAGCTCTTTCCAATGTTTCTTGGGTATATCGAAACCGTTCGTATTTAGTTTTATTGGAATCCATGGTAATCTAAAGGGACAATAATAGAAAAAAATAAAAATTAATATAATAATAAAATCTAGGTTTTAAAAGGATGAAATCTAGGTCAAAATGTTGTGTTCATTTATTGGTTACATCTTCATGACAAAAGCTAATATTTGAACATTATGAAAAATGTTAGTTCATTCACTAGATTTTATGAACCAATTAATGAACATACCTGTCCCAATACTGGCCTAAAGATCAGAAATCTATTTTTAAAACTACTCCCAAAACATGAATCGGCATGAAAATAAATAACACACCTATTTTAATAAAAATATGAAATTGACGTTTGTCCAGTGAATGAACGGTTGTTTATTCACCGGATCTCAAACGATTTTTAGTTCCAATGCTGGGACACCTAATAATTTACTTAAAACTGGCTAAAATGGCAATTAAATCGATTTGAGATACATTGTATAACTATCCTTTAATAGAATTAATAAATAACTTATAGTACATAGTTCAGTTACGGCTACAATGTGATATCAAAAATGTTGCGTCTTACCCGAGTCCTAAATTTTTGCCCGAACAAATACACAGTTCCACAAACACTGCCAACTTTAAACGTTCGCCATTTTAAAACAAATAGTGACATAAGAAATGACTGTTGCCACTATAATAGAAAAAAGAGTTGCAATTACGAAAAAAAATACTGCGTTGGGTAGAAATATTTTAATTTCTTATTTTTTGCAAAAAACTCCGTTTTGTTCATTCACTGGGGGGTGTTCATTCACTGGAGCACCTACCCTATATGATTCAACTCCGACATAATAGAATAAGTACCTAAAATATCTACTTTTACGCACCGGTTTGGTTGGAATCAATTTCACAGAAGTGATAATTGTTATTTTCCCATATTTTTAATTCCCGTTCGTAACTTTACGAGTTACAATTAATCGTTTCGGACCCTAAAGGGTCCCCCCCCTTTAGAGTCCCCGAAACCACAGAACAGATAAAGAGACCTCTTTATCTTTTCTGTGCCCGAAACGATCAATTGTAACTGTCAATTTTTGCGTGATCAAATTGATCGTCTACCAAGTGCAGTTGACAATATTAGGTACTATTACTACTAAGTTATTACGGGTAGATGGATGGACGTGGTTAGCTTTATTCTTCAATAAGTTGTTGCTGGAAGAAGCCATACCTGACGAATGGTGCAACAGTTCGCTGGTGCCCATCTTTAAAAACAAAGGTGATGTGCTGGAGTGCAACAACTATAGAGGAATAAAGCTAATGTCACATAGTATGAAGGCTTGGGAGAAAGTTATTGAAAGGCGACTAAGAGAAGAGAGTGAAATTTCGCAAAACCAATTCGGTTTTATGCCTGGTCGAGGAACAGCAGATGCCATCTTTGCTATCCGCCAGCTGTGCGAGAAATACAGAGGTGCGCATAAAAACTTGCACATGGTATTTGTTGACCTCGAAAAGGCATACGACCGAGTGCCTCGTGAAGTTTTGTGGTGGGCACTTAAGGAAAAATGTGTACCAGGGAAGTATGTGCAGTTGATTCGCGCGATGTACAGTCGATGCAGTACCCAAGTCCGGTCTACAGTGGGCACTACTGACAGCTTCGATGTGGCTGTCGGCTTGCACCAGGGGTCTGCACTCAGCCCTTACCTCTTTGTGCTGATAATGGATGCTCTTTCTTCGGATATCCAGGAAGAGGCTCCCTGGTGTATGCTGTTCGCCGATGACATTGTGCTGGTTGCCGAGAGTGGCTTAGAGGTCCAGAGCAGATTGGAGGTGTGGTGGAAAAGACTGGAGACCGTTGGCCTGAGAGTAAGTCGGACCAAGACAGAGTATTTGTTTTGTGATTTTGGCGGACTCTCCGGTCCTGTGCCCATATCTCTTGCCGGAACGCCCTTACCGATCTGCTCCGACTTTCGGTACCTCGGGTCGCTTGTCCAAGGGGATGGCGAAGTAGACCGAGACATAACGCACCGGATCAACGCAGGATGGATGAAATGGCGACAGGTTACAGGAACAACTTGCGACCCACGGATGCCCCTCAAGTTGAAGGGGAAAATTTACAAGTCCGTGATAAGGCCTGTCGTACTTTATGGATCGGAATGCTGGACAGTGAAGAAGACGGATGAAAAAAAATTGCATGCAGCGGAGATGAGAATGTTGAGATGGATGTGTGGAGTGACAAGAATGGATAAAGTGAGAAATGAGTATATAAGAGGAAGTTTGAAAGTGGCGCCAGTGACAGAAAAGTTGAAAGGAAATCGTTTGTCTTGGTATGGGCATGTAATGAGGAGAGACGAAACGCATGTGACTAAAAGAGTGATGAATATAGAGGTTGATGGATGGAGAGGCAGAGGAAGGCCAAAGAAAAGATGGATGGATTGTGTGAGGAATGATATGAAAGAGAAGGGAGTGAATGATAGCGTGACGGTTGACAGGGGAGAATGGAAGAAGAAAACGTGTTGCGCCGACCCCAAGTAATATGGGATAAGGGCAGGAAGATGATGATTACTACAATAGAAATTGACGGCAATCGATAAATAGGGATGATGCCTGGGTAAAAAAAAAGAAATTCTATTTAGTCCATCGTCAGTCAGATAATAAAAAATAGTAGACACGTATTTTTTGCTTTATCATATTAATAAAAAAATACTTAGATAACACGCATTAAAGTTGGGAAGTGGGGGCTCGCTACGTCACTTCTACGTATAAAATCTAGCTTGACGTGACGTCATGGCATATTTTAACTCAATGTATCGCCGTAGTTTTGATTGCGTAAAAAAAGAAAAAATACGTGTCCAACATTTTTTAATAATCTATGACGGACAAAAAAAAATTTTAGTCATCATCCCTAAAATAATCCCTATTGCGATTGATCGTTTCGGACTTACGAACGCCAATTTAAAAACACTCCTAATTTCTTGATCGATAAAATGACTTGAAAACAAAGACAAAAGACAATCTCATTAATCATTTTAGTTGTTTTTTTACTAAAGCACAATCACCCCGGCCATGCTTGGTTGGTTTTGGTTTCACACCTTTTGTGCAATATTGTAGTCTAGGAACTGAATATACTCATCATGCCCGTGGCAGGTGGCTCTCAACGACGCTTAAGGCGAGCATAGCGGCTAACAGCGCCACCATTGAGAAAAAAATTAATAAGTCAGGAGATATGAAACATTTTGAAATTTTCTAGCACACATTTTTAACCGACTTCAAAAAAAGGAGGTTACTCAATTCGACCGTATATAATTTATTTTTTGTTATGTGTGTTCGCGGATAACTTCATCGGTTATCGAAATCGAGGGGAACCTTCAAATTTTATAGGCACACCTATAGCGATTTGGGTATTTTTTATAGTAACTCGTGCATTTGCTCCCGGAAAGCACCATTTAGTGAAGTGGACGGATGAGGAAGACCAGAGGTGGCCATCGGAACTACTCAATAATACTTACGTATTTCACAGGTTGCGATTCTATTATTGCTAAGCAATTTATGCTCGTCACAATACATATGTTGAAATGGAGCTTATGGTGACTTCACCATCAGTTCCAGTTCTCCTGGTTCCTTACTGGGAGAACTCTTCAACAATTAACGTACTTGTATCGGGAAAAGCAATATTTTGTAAAAGGTGATGAGCAGTTGACATTAGGCTATTGTAACTTAGATGAATTACAGACTGACCCACTAAAAAGTGAAAAATAAAAAACTTTTTTACAAAAAAATACCTACTACTAAGTGAAAAATAACTTTAATTTCGGAAGTCGGTGGCAAAAAGCTAAAATACAGATCCAAAGACACCGACTTCCGAAATTAAAGTTATTTTGCACTTTGTAGTATTTTTTTGGAAGTCGGTTGTTTTTTTTTTGTTAAAAAGTTTTTTAGTCAGATGTTGTAGAAATTTTTGTGTAAAAAAAATCAACACTAAACCTCCTAGCTTCGAAGTTATAGCAGTTAACGCCAAAAACGACTGACTAAAAATGTGTGCTAGGAAATTTCAAAATGTTCCTTATCTTCTGACTTATTATTATTTTTCTGAAGGGTGGCGCTATTAGCGGTTATACTCGCTTTAACAAGGCCCTTTACAAACCAGTGATTAGCTGATTTATTGTGGAACAGCTAAGGTTATAGGACCCAGCAGCATACTATGTATCTTTGAAGCCATTTATCGCGTCAGCTTGGTTTTCCTACGGGAAAAGCGTGATTGGAGTTTCCTGTGAGTTGCAGTCACTAGTACCTAGGTACGTCTATAGGTATTCCCGTTTTACCCCTCGCAGCTAAATATGCAGTGGATTCACGTTTGACGAACAGTCCAACTGGTATTGATCGAACTGCACCCTAATTGCGTAACAAATTATCCATCGGAATTTGAATTATTTTAAAACAAATAGCTAATCCATTGCTTCATATGTTCGAAAAATTTGTCTGCTCGACAACGTAAATAATGCAATGAATGTTGTTGAACTGTCAAAATGAAAGCAACTCCGATTGATAATGTGTTACGCAATTAGGGTGCTGGTCTTGAGTTCGACCATCACCAGTTGGACTATTCGCTCCACAGTGCTCGCTGTTACCGTTGGGCTATTAGCGTTTAAAATGATACTCAGTAAATTGATGTAGCTGTTAGTAGGTTCATAGGTAGGTACTCGTACCTAGTCTTCTCTAAACAATTACACTTTCGAAATTGAAAAAAAAAAAACATACGCGCGTTCTCTCACTTTCATGGTCAATTTTTTTTCTACTCACGAAAGATCAGTGTCGCGTAACAAAGTTAAATTGAAAAGCTTAGATAGGTTTTTATTATAATAAAGACGCAAAAAAAACAACAATTCAATACTACGTAACTTTCGCTATGATATCATTTCTTTTAAATACAAACAATCCCTTGAAATTTTTTCAGATGATTGAAAGTAAAGTTTTTATTTCATAAGCATACAATAAACTATATAAATTGAGTTGTGTCTAGAAGTACTAAAAGCTATTCTCGTTGGCGAGTTAAGTAGTAAAACCGTAAAACCAGTGCTGCCCACTTTGCTTTAGTTTTTATTTTTAAACTAATAGCATGGCACGTCAAAATAAGTGGACTAGACTATAGTAGTCGTACCACATCTGCTTTAGCCTTTATTTTCCCTGCAATCTGCGGCTGTAAACCATCGGGAGATCGAGAGAAGATACTCAATCCTCATAATATAACGTTATTTAATAATTCACTAATTGGAAATTACTCTGCCAACGCTAATTAAACCTACGAGTTACTACTTCCATAAAGATTTATTACAAAAATCGTGTTCTGTTAACTCAAGTTCACGTCAAGAGAACCCCATGGATAAATTGCCAATTACCGAATGAAAATTAATTATGTGCCATCTATTGATTAAAACCAATGGATAATGACTTTATCCCACACAACAATCAATATTGATGGGGTGTTTCATGCATAATGTATAAATTACTGATAACATTCTTAAAAGTTTTAGGAATGTCTGAGAACAAGCTACTGTCTATGGATGTAGTAAGTATTATAATTGGTAATCAGAACCAGAACATCAAGTACAACAATAAAAATATAGTATAGACAAAAACTTGATGCTTTTCTTTAGGTTCAAGGCAGAGGACATTAACCCGCTCCACATTTAAATGGGACGCTTCATTCAAATTCAGAATACCTAGCTCAGAAGCTGGAACTTATTGACTAGGAATTTTAATAAAAGCAATATATTTTTTGTAATTTTATAGAAGCTGGTGTTCCATAGATATAAATAAATATAGGTACAGATTTGTAAGTACTTAAATAATTATATAGAGACGATAATTATGTAGCTCCAGAGTCCACAGGGTTAAAATACTAAACATGTTCTTCGGACATATAAGGTGTAAAGTTAGTAATAAGTATAGCAATCCTGTTTCACTTACCACTACTTAAGTTAATACAGCAGAATCCCTTGCTTCCACATCGACGTTTGTTCCAGCACAGCACAAATTTACTTTGAAATAATAATTTATCTCTGTGATAATTTCATTAGTGACCGGGGTTTAGTTTTTATTGTCGATCATTTTACGCGCGCGCGTTTTTTTAAGTGTTCGCGGCAAGGCAACGGTCTGCGTTGCTACGGCTAGCGCTCCGCGCGCACCTCTATGAACTGAATGTTTTCTTTCAAATTCGAACTCCCCCCATCTTAGCGGCAAAGGCAACGCTTCGACCACAGCTTATAAGTTATAAGCTCGGCCACCTGACAAGCAATCGGAACAAATTCCACACGGGATCGAGGACTTTATTTATAATAATATACAGCCTTTTTATAAAACCGTTTATTTATTTCTTATCTACGGTTGACAATAATCATTTTAATAGCATAGACACCGTTACAAGTATAACTTATTGAAACACTAAGAAGTTATCTTACCTATTCATTAAATTAACTGTTTTAATAAATATAACGATAACATAATATTTTTACCCAATTAATTTAACATTATATTGGTATTAGAATTACAATAATTTCTTTATGTTATGTAAGAAGGTATAACTATTCTAATTAAGCACTTACGTTAATTCAAATCGCGCAATTATTTAACTACCCTACATTTTAAGAAATGTGTTAATTATATTTTTAATACATTACTGGTATTTTTATTGTTTATAATATAATATTTGAAGAATATTAATATTATTTAGTAGGTAAACTAACGTAAGTAACCGTAACAGAATACGAAAATATAAACAGAAGGAGATACTTACAGACAGTTTTATCAAAAAATTAAGTATGAAAAATGAAAACAGTTACGGTTTCTTGAAAGACCCAGCAATGTATAGTAGGTTTTTAAATAGCAATAAACAAAAATATTATTATTATTAAAGGTAAAAAGAAAAATATCACTATCGTAAATTTATTTCGACAAAATTATATTCGTGTATCTCTCATAAATTAAAATTAACAGAAAAAGTCAATAAATACGTAGAAAATTTCAGTCAAACTTTGGCCTAAATTCGAAATTGTTTTTATAATTCAGTCAATAAAGGTCACTAGGTATCACAAAAGAATATGAACGTTATTATAGGTAATATTATATCTAAGTGGTTTTGTTGGTTTTAATTAAAATTAAAACAATAAAAATTATAGCAAATAATTTTGTGACCAAAAAAAAATTACCCGAAAATATAAGTTGTTAAGAATCCAAGCTATACTTACCAATAATAATTTTGATATGTCCTAATCCTAATATTAAAATCTAAGTAGGTAGAAAATAAAATTAGAAATTTTACTGAAAATAAATCCATTTATATTCAGACCAATGTCTGTGCGTCCAAATTAGCCGGCTGAGGCCTGTCTTATAACTCCATACGTTACAATTTTGGTTTGAGACAAATAGAGAGAGTAGGTGATTTTTTTCGGATAAGTACCCAAGTAATAATTTAGATTTTAAATTATACTATCAAACATACACATCATTTAATTTTTATGAGATTAGGCAGTAGTGTCGTAAAATTTGTCCTATAGGGCCAACCTGGACCAGTCCTTTTTATACTGTCCATGTAGTTTCACCTTCTTCGAGATGGGCTGGTAGTCCGTCTTGTTGTATCAGGTTTTCACTGACAAAAAGTAAAAACTCAACCATAGATTTTATTCCAATGATACATACGTGTGCTATTTAATTATAAATATTACTTCATTATTATATATTTACAGCAATTTAAAACCCAAGCTTCGCCCATTTGTGACCGTGATAATCCTAAAGCTCCAATTTTGATAATTCGCCAATAAACCAACAATACCACTTAGACTTAGGGCCTGTTTCACAATGTCCAAATAGCCATTAGGTGACCTACTCACCAAACAAATTCAAAAATGGAACAGTGGCTTTATTAGTGCGAATTTTTTCTTTTATACTTACTCGATCTCGTTTACGTTAACGTTAACTTACGTCAATTTGTATGGAATAATTGATTCAGTTTCAGTACAAATTGTAGTTTACGTTAACTAAAAACTCGCACTAAGGCCATAGGGGAAGGCAAAAGATGACAGTTAGCAGGTGGTGAGCACATGGTAAAAAAACGTCTTTTTTAAGTGTATGGTAACCCCCAGAAAATGTATGAATCTGTCAATTATTTGACGGGACTTAATTTGGAGGTGGTGAAACAGGCCCTGTAGCAATTTGCTAACAAACAATGAAATAATTACGTCTCCTCAATGTTAGGGTTTTCGGAGAAGAGCTGATGGTCGTTGTAGGTCCTCAGGTACTTCTTGGTGACGAGATACAACACGAAACCCCATTTCATCATCATGAACGACCAGACGAGGCGGATGACGATGCTGGTCTGTATTGGCATCACATCTATAAATAAAAAACAAGGGTTATTTTAAGGGTTCCGTACCTCAAAAGGAAAAAACGGAACCCCTATAGGATCACTTCGTTGTCCGTCTTCAGTATGCCAAGACCCTTTTTATCAGCGCCGCGTGGAGGTATCAAGTTGAAATTAATATCAAATACGTAGGTCTGTGGTCCCTTGGAGTTCTAAAAATATCAAGCTTCTAAGTCCATGCAATAAAAAAATATGGCCAATTATGCGACACATTTTGATACTGGCAAGTAAATCAAAACCTATAGGGTACTTCCCGCTGACCTAGAATCATGAAATTTAGCAAGAAGAAAGCTCTCACAGCACAAGTAAAGGAAAAAGTCCGAAAATTGTTAATTTATAATTTTATCACATAATTTTCGGGATTACAATGTTCAGTTTGTTTTTGGGATAAACTCTTTTCAACTACGGAACCCTTCATTGTGCGTGGTCCGACACGCACTTGGTCGGTTTTTTTTGTAGATGTGTAAGAATAACAGCCGCACGGGTCAATCGATCAGATTAAGCTAATACGCTTGCCACGGTTGGTCCGTGGATTGGTGACCTTCCTTACATACCAAGACCTCTCCGTGGCTCGGAAAGCACGTTATGCCGTTGGTCCCGGCTGTCATTCGCGGATCTTTGGACAGTCATTAGGGGTCGTCGGAAGCCCGAAAGTCTGACAACCAGTCTTACCAAGGGGTATCGTATTAACCAGTACCTGGGTTGTGGAGGTAAGATAGGCAGTTGCTCCATGTAAAATACTAATATTCAGATGCATCCGGTTAGGCTGGAAGCCGACCCCAACATAGTTGATGGTGATAGACTAGCCAGATGATGATGTGTAAGGAATTAAACACACTATGCGTACCTGCCCCGTTCTCTGCCGTCGAGTAAGTCGCCAGTAATTCTTGCCAGTTTTATTAAATACTGAGTAGGCAATGATTATATTTTTTTTTTTTTAATCTAATATTTAGAGGCTTCAGTGCACTCTAGGTGACTATGCCAGCCTCATGGGATCATTCCTATAGTAGCATAATAGGGGTAGTATTTACAAGTACTTAAAACGGTGTATGAAAGAGAGAAAGGATAGAGAGGGGCAGGGTCAGGAACTATATTTGAAGATGTGAGTGAGGGATAGAGTAGGGTAATGGGTAGCTTGCAGTCTGCTATCGCAGCATGCAATGATTATAATGATAAATAGGTCTGTTTTCACATAAGCTGCAGAAGAATGGCCGAAAGTACCTAAATTATGCAATAAAAATCAGAAGCTTTTTTTTTTCGACCATGGTGGAGGACTTTTTCAACGTCAAGTCGGTCAAGCTGTTATCAGAAGTACCTACCTAACGCCTTCAAATATAGTGTAAATCTCTGGTTTTAGACATTTAATGACGTTATCACTTCTAAGTGAAAAGTCCGTTATTCCGTTTTTATCTGTGGTTATTCCTTAACATCGAAAGTTATTTTTAGGGTTCCGTACCCGAATTGTGCGAAACGGAACCCTATTACTAAGCCTCCACCGTCCGTCCGTCTGTTTGTCAGCAGGCTGTAGGTATCTCATGAACCGTAATAGGTAGACAGTTTATTCCTATTGCCGCAAATTCTGTTATATATCAACAAATGATAAAAATAAAATAAAGTTAAAAATGAAAAGGTAAAAAAGAAACATTAAACGTGTTTTTTTTAATTGAAGTATTTTTAGGGTCCCGTACCTCAAAAGGAAAAAACGGAACCCTTATAGGATCACTCGTGTGAACGGAACCCTTACAGAATCACTGGGTATATTTGGGATTAATTGATTAACCAGCCATTTTTCGTAGTTATCGTTATTTATTTCATTGTGATAGTCACAAATAGTGTCCGTGGATTTATACGTTAAAAAGGCACCGGGTACAAAGCCTTTAACTTGCTTTTTTTTGCCTCGTAACATGTTTTTTATTTTATTTTACCCGAACCTAAAGCCATCATTTATAGAAAAATTGGTGTATTTTATACAAAGAATAAAAAAAATTATCAAAAGAAGCAAATCACAATTGTTTTAACAGCTCCTAATAGATACCGGACTGTTTGTAATTCATGCGACAGAGATAACGCTCTACGAAGCCGAAATTAGCCGATTGTCTCTTTCCAAAGGTCGATGTGCAATATTTATCGCCGGGGACTGTACAGAGGTATTTATTTCCGACTTGCTAGACAAAAATTGTGATAGCTCGTGCTAATATGCATGATATAAAAATAATTTAGAAAAAAAAATTGAATTGGATCATTAGTTTGGGAGATACTACCTACATACAAACGAAAAAAATTTGAATTGGAACATTAGTTCCGGAGATACTCCCTACAAACAAAAAAAAAAAATAGTAAACAAATCATCATCATCATCTGCCTAGCCTTTTCCAACTTTGTTGGGGTCGGCTTCCAGTCTAACCGGATGCAGCTGAATACCAGTATTTTACACGGAACAACTGCCTACTTGACCTCTACAACCCAGTAACGGGTAATACAATACCCCTTGGTAAGACTGGTTGTCAGACTTTCGGGCTTCTGACGACCAGTAACAACTGTAAATAGTAAATAAATATTTAATGCAAATTAAAAAATCCATTACCAAACTGGTGATCTTATCGCTTCTTGTTTTTTTATGCAAACTTTTACATGTTTTATTTTATCAAAACTCATAACAGTTTGGCATAGCTCTCTCCCTAAAATATTATCTAGGCATTCAAAAATGGTCTGACAACTGCCTAATGTTCTATCTATGTTCTATGTTAATGGATTTGGTTTCCACACTTAGTCCTTCATGTCGACCATTGTGCGTGGAACTGCCTAATATTTTCTGTATTGAATTCATATCCACATGCACTTGCCAATGGTAAACATGTTATGTATAGTCATTTTATCAAAACAGAGTAAGCAACTGTACAAACATTTGATAAACTGTAATTAAGAATTTATAGTAATAATCAAAATCTATGTTATAGGTAAATGTTATTTATATAGTAATGGACAGTGATAAGAAGATGAGTAATGAATAATCAAAGTGCAGTTCACCTTATCATGTGACAAACATTTCACAATTTTATTAAATATTTCAATTTTATTTTTAACAGAAAATGATTGGTTACGTTTAGGTAACTTCTTCAAAGTAACCATTGGGTGACAATTAGGTACTTACAATACCTACAGTCCTACCAACTTATCTGCGAACTGAAAGAGGACGCCACCGTCGATGCGTCGACACAATCTAATGACATGCGTCGGCGCAATCGAAGACATTTCAACATGACGGCCGTAGTTCCAATTTTCGCGATTTCACAGATAAGTCGGTAGGAGTGTACTTTGATTTGTTATCCAAAAATGCTAACATTAAATGTCAAAAAGTTATCAGAACTACTTTTATAAACCTTTTTTAATATTATCAACACAACCGAAAATAGAATGGTGGTCTTTTTTAATTATTTTATACATACCAGCTTTATAATAAATCTCCAGGAACAGATAGAAGAGTGTCAGTGCAGCTCCTGAGACGAAGCCAATAATGCCGATGTCACCGATGTACTGCAATGCTTTTCTTGAGAAGTTTACGTGTAGCGACTCTTTGAGGTAGTGGCAATGCAACATCAACGCCAATGAAGCATGTATGCCTGCAATAGAGAGATACATAGTTATTTATACATATAGAATTTGTTATAAGATAAACACAGGATATGAATGACATGGGATTCTTTTTAAAACATGTGCTAGCATTTTATTTATCCTACGTTTCTTTTGAATGGTTTGGATTTCTATATTTTATTCTAATTACTTTAGGTTTAGCTTTAAAATAATAATTATGAGGAAATCGGCAAAGGAAATGAAATGTATGGACAGGAACTATTAGAACATTCTAATAAGGAAAAATAGTAGCAAAATCAGAGTTAAATTAAGATTATGATGAGTCAATTTTGTCATTGTAGCAACAGCAGGGTTAATTTAAGGCTTTCTAAACATAATGAAGCAAGTTTCAGGCCTTTAATAATAATTAATATAAGCCTGAAACTTGTTAACTTGTTGTGAATACGTTGATTACCACATCCTCTGCCGTGATATTACTATGAATGCTCTTTGCTTGTATGCCAGGTCATATTTCGCCTCACTTACCAGATAAAAGCGCCCACATTCCGGCTTCAATGTTTGCATAAACAATGCAGAAACATATAAACGCAGACAATCCTAAAAAGGCCCCTATAGCACTTAGAGCTATATGAATTTTAACACGCAGCATACTGATCACAATCTTTAATCAACTGCTAACAACAAAATTAATTTCCTAATGTCGAAAACAAAGAAAGAGATATCGCAATTTTCGTTACATTTATTTACGAGCACAGAGCACAGCTGTCATCTATAAGTCAGATATTAAAAAAAAACAACTAACTAAATAGTGATGTGAAGTATCGTGAAATTTAATACAATTACGACTTCCACTTTCTGTTAGTACGATTCACAAGTTTGAGAAGTAGGAGATTTACGTAATCCAACATTTTTGAAGCACTTAATTGGAAAGAAAAGCTTTTGCAAAATGGTTTTCTGAAATAATGTTATACTCTGATGTCGGTGGATGATTGAAGGTGAAAGCAACAACTAATACCCGGTTTCGAATTCTTAAACGGAGTTTAAACTCTCAATAGCTATTGATTCGACAAAATAGATAATTTTGTTTGCTAAATAGATAATTTAAGCGAATTCCTTACTTATGCTTGGTTTTTGAGGTCGTCACAGATTCTCCTCGATAGTAATATAGTCGAATTTTAAGCTAATTTCATCCTTAGCGTATATTTCAGAAGCACGTTATTGAACCAATAATCACTATCGAATGGATACACTCCATTTAAATACCTCAGAAACCGGACACACGAAAGCCAGCAGAAGTAACGCCACATAAATTGATCGTGAACAACCCTTGCTATACTTATCCTATATACAAAAATGTACTCTGTAGGTCTTACTGCAATCAGTGGATCGGCTCAGACAAGGAAAGAAATAATTCGTTACACAATTTGAGCTTGAATATTATAGTCGAATTCGAATCGAAAAACGAACGACGACACTATAATTGACACTACAGAAAATCTGTCAAACTGATGAATGTTTCTTACCTGGTTTCTTAGCGTTCCATTACACAAAAAATAAATAATCTCTAGCTTTTTATGAAACCTATCTTTTTTACTCGCATAGATTAGGTCTGCACCCGTCTCATTTCGTTTTGAAATCTTTTCTGATTCCATGTAATTCGAAATTTCGAATATTAAAATACAAATCAAAATATTTTTGTGTTAAGTTGATGATAATGATAAAAATAAGCCGACTACAGTGGGTTATTTTAAAGTGTAGAACCTAAATTTATAAGTTCTATAAACACAGCCGATCTTTTGTAATTTTATTACCTACTTAATAAAAAATCTTATTATTTTGTAAACATGAGTCGTGTAAGTCAAGCTCAGATGAAGAAATTACTGGACCTGCTTAGCGAAGATGGTGTACTGGTCGATGGCAGAGTAATGTACACCAATACGAATAAACAAAATTTTTGGAGGAATATCGCTTATCAACTTAACGCCGTCGAAGGAGGTGTCTATAAAAATACTTGGAAATGGTGTAAAGTAAGCCCTTTATATGATAATATACAGAATAGTCTTCTTTCGCGATTAATAATAACTTGTTTTCTCTACGGTTAGTTCCTAATTAGCCATTATAAGCAAAGAAGTTAATTATACTTAGGTACTTGATTTTGAGAATGAGTGGACCATACCATGCAAATTAAAAGCCAATCTTCTTAAATATCTTCCTAAATAGATCAACCTTTCATTATCTCGCTTGAAAGGAAATGTGTTTATTTACTTAAAATAAGTACCTTATATTATTATATTAATTACTAGCTATTGCCTTCGACTTCGTCTGCGACCCTGGATGAAAAGTAGCCTATGTCCTTTGGTTATGGTCATGGTCTACCCATGAGCCAAATATCGTCCAAATCCATTCAGACGTTTTAGTGTGAAATTGTAACAAAAAAACAAACTAACTTTCGCATTATAATATTAGTTAGGATTTAGACTTAGATATATAAGTACTTAATTTAAAACTTGTCCCTTTCTAGGTCATGGTCTACCCATGAGCCAAATTTCGTCCAAATCCGTTCAGACATTTTAGTGTGAAATTGTAACAAAAAAACAAACTAAACTTTCTCATTATAATATTAGTTAGGATTTAGACTTTTAGATATATAAGTACTAGATTAATACTTATTATAAATTTTTGTACAACTCCTATAAACATGCGTAGTTTACCTGTAAGTTATTGTTGCACTATTGCATTATACATCTTTGTTACCTTTAGCATAAAACCAGTGTAAACAATTGTTGGTGAACCAATAAAATCAATAAATAAATACACCTCTGCCCACCCCTTCAGCCTTCAGGGCGTACAGGCGTGATGTTATCTTATAGGTACCATCTCTGTCTATTATAGGACACTGGCAGTGAAGCACTTTTCAACCTTATAACCCTAATAATTTGGTTGAAAAGTGGTTCATCTCAAAATGTTGCGGTTGTACATAAATATTATTACTACTTTACTTTTATTCTATAAATGTTAGTACTGCCTTTTAGTGAGATTATAAATGCTTTTCAGATCTGGAGAGGTAGAAAATCTTCATCATCATCATTTCATCCACTGTTGGATATAGGATAGGCCTCCCCTTTTTTGTGCCATACCTGGGCAGAAAATCTTTGAAAAAAAAAACTTACATTTCAAATATTATAAATTTCAGATGTGGGCTGATTGGAAGAACAAAACAAAGAAAAAAGCCAACATATTGCTGAGCAGAAGGAGCTACTCCATTGAACAACCAACACCTAAACTAACAAATTTGGAACTTAGACTTCTGAAATTAGTAAACTACCCTATTGATGATAAGGAGGATGCCTTGACTTTGGAAATGGTAATAACAACAAATAATGTGTCTGTTCAAGCCTCACTGATCTGCTGACAACAGTGCAGTGCCACAGTATAATAAAGTAAGCAGTAATATATGTTCAAAGAAAACGGTCGAAACGACGCGCTTCGAAATCTCAGTCAGTACCTACCAGTATAGTTCGAGTGCGCGGCAGTTACGCACGGACGGACACGTATTTATCTACCGAGCGGCCATAGGTAATTAATTCAAGGTCACTGCCGAGATAAACTACTGTAGCTTTATTATTCTGTGACAGTACTTTGTCTCTCAAGCGCTAACTTTATTATAGTGTATAGCTATACATAAAAATAAAACCATATTCATTAAAATCTATTTAGCTGCTGTATCAGATAGAAAATGCTGTAAAGTACTGGTATTCAGCTGCGTCCGGTTAGACTGGAAGCTGACCCCAACATAGTTGGGAAAAGGCTAGACAGATGATCATCAGATAGAAGATGCTGGTCAGCGTTTTGGAGTGATTTCTGCCTCACTATTGTTTAAAATTAAGTTTTGATAAGTCAATGCTGCCATGGATCAATTGATAGGTTTCATCGGTTTTTAATGTGTTCTAAAGAAGAGATAATAATAATACCACAAAATTAGTTTCTATTTTCATGGTGCACAAAACATTTTTCAATTTACAGGTAGTAAGTAAAGAGGAGGTACCAGAGGCAACAGATGACTTCCATGTGGAATTCTTAAATACTGAATATGGTGATGGAGACGTGCACTCTTCAGATAAAACACCTTCTGATGTAGAAGAAGTAGAGGAACACAAGTCAATAGACTGCTATGACAGAGTTGATAGTAAATTTTGTGATGTTGAAGATATTTTACAAGGTATACAGTAAGGGCCGGCGCAGACCTGGCAAAGCACAGTTTACACTGCCAAACAAAATATCAATCTAGCGACTCTTGAATTAAAGTTGAAAATAGGTACAGGAAAATTATAACCTTTACCTTGCTATTTATTTGCTGCGCTGCGCTTCGCCTGCTCTATGTTGGAACTAATTCTTGATTTTTCATATAATCTGTTTGTGGGAATACAACATGTATCAAAACCTAATAAATAAAACTCTTTATTACAGTTGATAAATTAGAAGAAGAAGAAGAACCAGATGTAGAATCATCAGATTATGGCCAAAAAGTTCAATCAAGAGGTAAAGCATTTAACCTCCTGCTCTTTCTGGGTACATTGTTCACACAATCTCTATTTTTTCAATAAATATAATATAAATGTAACCTGAGATATTGTAAAAAAAAAATGGCGTTAATGTTACGTGAGTGATACTTTGGAATTAGCGACTAGCTTCCACTTTCTGATTGATTCAACAGTACCTAAGTACTTGTAAATGGTTTATTCGAAATCTATATAAATAAAAAAAGAAGTCCTGACTGACTGATTGACTAACTAATCAACGCCCAGCCCAAGCCCTTGAACCTAGAAAGCTGAAATTTTGCACAGAGGTTCCCTTTATAATGTAGCCAAGGAATAAGGAAGGAATTCGCGGTAGTACGTTCCCGTGGAATATTTTCCGACATCCATGCGAGCGAAGCCGCTGGCAAAAGCTAGTAAAGGCTAAAACCTAAATGCACTGGCGGATTAAGGGGGTGGAGGCAGAAGGGGCGGTCTGCCGCGGGCCCCTAGTACTGGGGGGTCCCCAAAACTCGAAAAATACTTTTTAATCAAATCCCAAACAAGACCAAAATATACTAGGAAGTAAAAGGCAGTTTGTAGTTGGGGGGCCCTCCTACACATGCTAAATTTAAACGTAGGGTAGGGTGCTATAAAATTTTCGCTCTTGTATCCTACATTTTAAAACTTCTGTATAGGCTGACAAAGTAATTCCAGTTTCTGTATAAATTTGAACTAATTTCAGGATGGGACGGACCCATTTAGTTTTGCCGCCCCAGGCTCCGACAGGCTTAGTCTGCCACTGCCTAAATGCTTTAACTTTGTAACTGAACCATCTCTGAAGCACAACCAACCAGTAAATTAACTAAAATTATTAAATTAATTTAAAAAAAAAAAACTATTCCAAAATATTGCTCAGGACTGGTCCATGCCAGTGAAAGAGGCCACAAACAATGGTATTGTTTGAGCATGCTTCAAATAGCTAAACAATCAGCTTTGTAACAGGTTCAGAAAAAGTATTCAAGAAAAGAAAGGTTTCACTAGAAGAATATAAAGTGACAACAACATTAAAAATAGAAAAAGAAAGAGTTCAGCAGAAGACTGAAGAGTTAAGACTGAGAGCGCTGGAGTTGAAGCTGAAAGGAGAAGAATTAAGACTGAAAGAAATGGAGATGAACAAAATTAATTATTTGACGAGTATTGAAGAAGAGAAACTGAAGTACTTCAAAGAGATATCGTCATCTTTGAAAGAGTAAGTCGACACACAACACACAATCCGACAACACCGACACATAATCCGTAAATAACACTTGGACACAATCCGTAAATTACTGATGTAATTAATCCATATTCAATCCATACTTCATCATCATCATCATCATCATCATCATCATTTCAGCCGAAAGACGTCCACTGCTGGACGTAGGCCTCCCCCAAGCATCGCCACTTTGTGCTTCCCAACCCATACTTATCACACTAATATTATAAAGGCGAAAGTTTGTGAGTGTGTGTGTGTTTGTATGTTTGTTACTTCTTCACGCTCAAACGGCTAGACCGATTTGGATGAAATTTGGTATGTAGATAGCTTATACCCTGGATTAACACATTGCTACTTTTTATCCCGGTCTACGCGGGTGAAACCGCAGGGTGCAGCTAGTAATATCATAAATGCGAAAGTGAGTTTGTTTGTTTGTTACGCTTTCACGCTAATACGACTGAACGGATTTGGATGAAATTTGGCACATGGTTAGACCATAACCTGCATTAGGATATAGAATACTTTTTATCCCGTTTGTACCTACGTTCCCGTGTGATAATTTCCGAAGTCCACGTGGGCGAAGCCGCGGGAAAAAGCTAGTATCAAATAATTAATTCTACTTTAACAAATATTTTCTTTCTCTTCAGGTTAACAGATAGAACTAGAAGTGGTGCCCTACGATATCACAATGTCCTTTAACTGTTGTTAACACAAAAATATTTGATTTGTGTTTTTTTATAAAAAGAAAACTAAATAAGTATTGTAATATGAATAATATTTTCAAAAAAATCAAAACAGACTTTTCTTTCTTATTATTCTCTAAAATTTAACAGAAAACAACCCATTGCAGTTATTGTATAAAAATATTTTTTAAAGTATTCAAACATTATTAAAGGTTTCAAAACCCTTTTAAATAATGCTAACAACTTGTAAATAATATTGTGCATCTGTTTTAAAGTTATATCTTGATATAATTATAAAATAGACTATAAATCAACTTAGGTGCAACATTAATTAGGTGTTAACAAATTTAATATTAATAAACTATTTTAAAACTAATTAGGCACATTCTAGAACAAGAAATATTTTTAAATAACCATGTTTATATTAAAATTTAGTAGCACCCTCACACTGGCACATAATCTAAAACCATTACAATTTTTTTTTAAAAGAGATTATAACAACTAACTTATTGAATAAATAACGACTTAACAGCTGCATTCACTACGGCTACTGATCAATGCGATCAAGACGAAGACTTCTCATGTTCACAAGTTAACTCTATTCTTTGGGCAATAAAGTTCAAACTCCTTGCATACCTACAGCTAACGGAGAGTCGTCACATTATTAAAGTTTTAGGCTCTGTGATTATGACCACGTTGTCACCAAGCCCACTAAGCATTCCATTAACATTCAAAAAATTTAAAAATGTTGCCATAGAAAGAGAGCTGGTATTGCAGTAAGGATACCGAGTAACAACCACGTTTAGATAGCACGGAGAAATTCGGGTCAAATAAAGGCTATCACAGATTCGGGCGAGCCGCAACACAACGCATCGAAAAAATCCTCCTTTATCACTTTCGTATATTTTCTATTTTGAAGCGGAATTTTGTTGCTGCTGTAATGTGCGCTTGGCTTAATCGCGCTTATAACTCTTGAATCAAATTCACATAGTGTAGAATATTACAGAGTGAAATACTAAACAAACAATCTGATTAGCTTGGCCTTTGTCTGTCTCACCGCTCAAATACCTCAGGCGGTGGCTACAACTTGCGTGCGCCTATAGAAACAGATTGTTTAGTTTAGTATTATTCTACACTAGGTGAATTTGATTCTAGAGTTATAGCGCGATTAAGCCAAGCGCACATTACGGCCGCAACAAAATTCCGCTTTAAAATAGAAAATATACCTCATATGGTGACTACAACTTGCGCGCGCACTGTAATAACAATTTTAAACAAAAAAAAAAAAAATTGATATGGTCCAGCGAAATATCAAATTCATAATATCAACTAATATTCACTTTTCATGTCAACAGACATCATATTCCCTTTGGATCAGACAGTAAAATAAGCTCTGATAAAAATTGACAAAATGGACTCAATAGTCTTCATTCCAGAAACTCCATCACTTAAATAATATACAGGGTGTAAGGAACAGCCCTCCGCAGACTGATGGGGTGAATTCAGTGGGTGCCTGCCGTTTTGCCAAAAAGATTTTGGCAAAATTTCATTACCCAAACAAATTTTAGCAACCTTTTTTGATACCATTGCAATGTTTCGAATGATTTTAGTACGCATATTTTCATTTGGTCAAATTTTTACTTGGCAAAATATTACTAAGTATAATGTCATTATGGAATTTGGTCTTTAATCAAATGATTTATTACAGCAAACAATCTTCAGACAATAAACGTTTGGTGAAATGATTTGTTAAGACAAAAAATATTAAGGCAAAAATAAGATTTTTAGACATTTGACTTGCTGGTTAAATTTGATCTCTTTTGCGTACTTCTTTGTAAGTTTTTGTGCTTGAATTTGTCTGAAACAAGTCAAATTTATGGTTACTTGATATTAGTTTATTTATGGAAGTAGTTAGAGTAGGTTAATTATTTAAAAAAAAATGGTTAGGTTAGGTTAGGTTAAAACTGTGACCTCCTACGCACGAGCCGAGCGAGCGAAGCGAGCGGTGCCGCGGCAGCGGCCGGCGAGTGCCAGACACGACTTGCATTAATAGAAAAAAATATATTGTTTTGAGTAGGTTATCCGGAACTCCACAATTTAGATTTGGTTAATTTCTTCTTTAAAAAAAATGGGTAGGTTAGGTTAGGTTAAAACTGTGACCTCCTACGCACGAGCCGAGCGAGCGAAGCGAGCGGTGCCGCGGCAGCGGCCGGCGAGTGCCAGAAACGACTTGCATTAATAGAAAAAAGAGATTACCCGGAACTGAATTATTTAGATCAGGTTAATTACTCAGGTGAATTGAAAACTAACGATACTAAATAAGTATTTGGCTTATGTGATTTTGCATAAAAACTGTTATTCCAAATGAAATATTTGACTAAATAAAAAATGTTAGAAGTACTAGTTGGTAAACAAGTTATAGTTTAAACGTTCATTTGCCAAACATTAGGTTTGCGTTACAACTTTTTGTGAATAGATTTTTTGCTAAGTAATAATTTGGCAAATTAAATTATGCGAAAAATTTTTTGGGAAGTGAAAATTTGTCAAATTCCTTTTGGTCAAACAAGGGAGACCCGAATTCAGTATATTATACTAAGATGACCGGTACATGAAATTTTTTCCGGAATGTTATGGGAATCCAATAAACCTTATTTGTTTTATTACCTCACACGCAATGTATCGTTACCGTGGCAAAACGCACGTAGCGAACGGCATGGCGGCAGCGCAGCGCATCGTACGTATTTCAACATTCATTGCTGATTTTTTTTTATTTTAGCTATTTTATTTACATAAATGGAGTGCTGCGTGCAGGGAATGTAATTTTACTTTGAAATAAATAAGTAACTGAAAAAAAAAAACGATAAAAAAATTAAAATTCTCCTGAGACTTTTTTCGGTGGAATATGATTCAAAATAGGGAGCTGAACGCACTCTGTTAGTTTGCGGAGGGCTGTCCCTTACACCCTGAATATACAAATAATATCTTTGACATAACAACCTGAGAACACTAGTTGTATTAAGATTAAAATAGTTTCTATCTCACACTTTCAGTAATTTCAGGTAATTCGGTCTTATTTTGCTCAATGTGATGGCATCAAGTTCAGATATCCTGTGGATGCGGAGGTGACTCTTCATGTTACCTCTTTGGGCATACCCTCGCCCACAAATGGGACATTTGAATGGTGTCTCCCCTGTATGCAACCGCATGTGTTCCTTTAGGTAATCCTCGTGATAGAAACTTGTGTTGCAGACAGAACACTCTGCTGGCCTTAGACCTGAAATTGAGCAATCCATACATAATTATTAAATACAACATCTCACTGTCTTTCCGTTAGTACATTTAAACTTTTATTAGAATTTTATTTTTTCTTTTACTCGTACTTTTATCTTTAAAAACGTATATAATTTTATCTGTTTTCCAAAATAAATAATGTTCTTTGACTGACTGAGGGTTTTGATAAGTCAATGGGGTTTCGGTTTGTTTTTGGTTTACAGAAACAAAGCAGGTGGCATAATAGCTAATTACTGTGTCTTGATAATGTCTTTAATCATGATTTGAAATGTCCGACTTCTTTTATTTTACTTATACTTTTATTTTATTAGGTACTAGCTGTTGCCCGCGACTTCGTCCGCTTTTTTAAATACAAATATTGAGGTTGAAAAGTAGCCTACGTCTTTATCAAGGTCACAGGGCTACATAACTGTCATCATTCTCCTGCCCTTATCCCAATCTATTTGGGGTCGGCGCAACATGTCCTTTTTTTCCATACTTCTCTATTATTCGTCATCTCGGTAGTCACCCCCTTTCTAGCCATGTCATCGTTCACACAATCCATCCATCGTTTCTTTGGTCTTCCCCTACTCTTATAGCCATCGATATTCATACTCAAAACACCACCAGCCACCAGGCTACATAACTGTATAATTTCAAAAAGATTGGTTCAAATAAAAAAAAATGTAAACATTTAAAAAATGTTTTGTTAATGTTTTGGGTCTGTTGGTCGATTTTGATGAAATTTAAACGCTAAATGTTACTCACAATCAAGCTTCTTGTCTTTCAGTAATTCGATTTTGAATCCAATGAGTGGCTTTTACGTGATGTGGGCCAAACAAACAGACAAAAATTTCAAAAATTGATTTTCTTACTTATTTCTTGTGTCTTCCAGTACTTTTTTTTGCAAAAATCTTTAATGTAGGTAGACACACACACAGTAGGTTTACGATTTTAGTATATGTAGGTAGGTATAGATAAGTTTTTGTTATTGATAAAATTAAACAAGACACTTTACCTGTATGAACAGATCTCTCATGAATAATAACAGATTTTGTACATTTGTATGTTTTATCACAGAATTTGCATGAAAAGACCTTCTTAGGACGTGTTAGTTTGTCATGTACGTTTCTGAAGTGACTCGTCAGCTCTCCTTTGAACGCAAAGCCTTGGCCACATGATGAGCAAATGAATTCTCTGTGAACTTCATGTTTTCTCTTTATATGTCTTTTTAAATAATAATCTGAGACGCAAATTCGTGGACATTTTGGGCATTTTACAGGATTCTTAAAATGTACATTTTTCTTGTGAATTTTAAGCTTGTCATTACTTTGAAACACATCTCCACAAAGGTCACATAGTTTCTCTGTAGTAGTTTGCTTAACATTTGGAACTTTGATTTTCATCTGTGGTCTTGGTTTCGGTTCTTTTGTATCATTGCCAACTACTTTTCTTAAAGTTGTTTGCCCAATTTTCATGCTAAAATGAAATAAATAATATTTGTAGTATAGCTAGAGTTCAAAATAATTTTTGGACTGTTAAACTTAGAAGAATCTTTTAAAACTCAATAGTCATTGTGGGGACTATAGGTAGCAGTAATACTAGCGGTGCAAAATGCAATGATCCCCGCGCGTTAAGTTTAGCGGCCACTCGTTTTCACAGCGCCATGGCAATAACTTGTGTAACTTGGAAGAAGCGTCATAGTGCTTAAAATTCATGGTCATCTGAATAGACTTTATCTTGTACACTGGAATTTCATTTATCTCCTTCCCCAACCACAATACTCATAAGGTCCCAACATTTTTGCACCACTAGCATTACTGCTACCTGTAGTCCCCACAGTCATGACTATGAGACAACAAATAACTTCTTATTCAGGATGCACCAGAAAAGTGTGGTCAAATTTAAGGGTGTGGTACAGACCATCAGTCTGAACAACTTTCTCCATGGGACCAACATCGTAATTGCGAAAAATTTATCAACTATCCCATACAAAACTTCAACACCTACTTGACCCAAATGTATGCGATGGCAGAATTTCTTTTTCACAATTTATGATGTTGATCCCATGGAGAAAATTGTTCAGTTTGATGGTCTGTACCCACAGAACAGATAAAGAGGTTAGTCATTTAAACTCGTGAATAACTATCAAAGAGAGCAACAAAAGTAGTTATGAATTAATAATATTACCACCATCTGTCTCCATTCCATGCAAAGTTTCCTTCTAATATAGAAGATGCTATCTTATTTGTTCTGGTGCCAGGTCGGGATTTGGCTTTTTGAGATCTCTGTTCCTTCTTAATGGGTTTGAGATGTTTCGGTTCCTTTTTGACTTTCTGTTCCTTGTTAATTTTTAATGGTAACAAGTCTTCATAATCATCGAAGCCATCATCAGAGTGGACATTTGTTTCTGCCTTTATTGTTTTTATATCTATTTCTACTTCAGTCATAAGGTCATTCTTAACATAACTGTAATCCTCTTTTTTCACAATTAACAAACCGTTTTCTAATATTTTACAAGACTCCCTAAACTTATTAATAAAATTGCATAAAGTTTCTAACGTATTATTGCACATTGTACATATATGACGTGGTAATCCAGTGATGTCTTCTATCTGCAATTCATAATAAGCGCCTATTATTAAGATATTATTTCTGGATTACAAATAAATCAGTCAAATACAAACTTTTTCACATTGTAAACAGGAAGTTAGTTTTGAATGTATATTGTCTCCTATTTCTGGCTTCTCAAATATTGGAAGTGTGGCCCCATCCTGCAGACATATCCTACACAAACTTGTCGAGCTTGTGTCGTCCATTGTAATACGTTTTAAAGGATTCTAATAAGAATTCCGCAGGAATTACGACGCACTTTGAGTTTGGTATTGTGAGAAATTGGAATGTTCAATGTGTTCATGACAAATACACGTAAACTTGCATAATTATAAACTAAAATTAAAATTCCCAGCGCCTGATGACATTTTCTGGTTTTCAATGTTTTGTTTTTGAGTTTTTGACACAGGTGAGGTGACAGGTTTTTGACGTATGTTTTTTTTTGACAGTTTATGCTTTCTTGGGTGATTGGGTGTCCAGTTGTTAGTCTACTGGGTGTTGCAATACTACTTGGTCTGTGGGTGTCGCATTGTAATGCATTGTTCAGACAGGTGGTATTGTTGAAATATTTTCAACATTTCAGGTGTAAGCAGGAGAGGTTCGGTGATTTCTATCGAATATTTTCCGTAAAGCGTCAAGCAAGGACTGAGATGAGGAGACCCGCTTGAGTGGCTATGTCTAACGTAACGCGGCGCCTCTAAACAATTGGCGATCATAAACTTTCATTATTTTTATCAGCCCCTTTAGGACTAATTTTGAGACAAAGAGTAGCTTATGTGCTTCCCCAGGATGCCATCTATCTCCGTGCCAAATTTTATCGAAATCCGTTCAGTGGGTTTTTCAGGTAATCGTTAATATAATAATTTATCAATAAATACTGAGCGTGAAAGAAACTATATCATATTTACTTCGAGGTTTCTATTGTAATAGAAATAACGATTGTTGTTAGTTATTTTATTCTATTTTACATACTTACATTTAAAATACTTTTACCTTTATATGAAAAAAATAATAATAAATCGATTAAAATGTTTATTGTAGTTAGATATAAAATTTAATCGACTGAATTTGTCATTTTCATTGAGCGAGATCACAAGACCTTTCATAGACAATATTTTATCACTTGTCGTCTGTCATCAGGTGATTTAGGTTTGGGAGTAAAAAAGTCCTGAAAAAGGGATAAAACGCTAAATAGATTCCTAAATCAAGATGTCTGGAAAAGATAGATTAGCGATTTTCCCTTCTCGGGGGTAAGCTATGTTTATAATAATGTTGTTTATTTAATTTATAATTGTTTTAACTTTTGCGTTCCATTTACGCCTGGCTCACGATGTAATTTGCCCTGGTTTTAGTGCTCAGATGTTGGTAAAGGCACGTCTGGCTGGTGCACAGAAAGGCCATGGTCTCCTGAAGAAGAAGGCTGACGCTCTCCAAATGAGGTTCCGTATGATTCTGAGCAAAATTATTGAGGTGAGTGAATTTACAATTTTTTTGCTGACTACTTTAGTGATTAATCTTCAAAACAAGAATCAGTATTGATAATCTATTTATATGAAATAACAAGCCCCTAAGACGACCCACCGACCCAATTATTTATAAAATAATAAAAATTAAAGTTCTAGGTTTGGCTTCAGAAAGAAACGAAACATTTTTAATTTTATACCATTTACAGACAAAAACCCTTATGGGTGAGGTGATGAAAGAAGCAGCTTTCTCATTGGCCGAGGCCAAGTTCACAACTGGAGACTTCAATCAGGTGGTTCTGCAAAACGTTACCAAGGCTCAAATCAAGATCCGCTCAAAGAAAGACAATGTTGCTGGTGGGTAAAAGAATCATGTTTGAATTTGGAAACCAGCCAGTACTGCATGTTTCTTTTTTCTCTTGACCTAAATAAAAAAAGGCCTTTTTGCAGAGGTTCCAAGCTACAGTTGAGAATTTATGAAACAAGTTTTTCTGAACTGTGATATAATAATGGTGAACAACTGATTGATTTTTACTGTATAAAGAGTACCAATCACTGTATTTATTATTATTAGTTTTGTTTTTCCAAGTTACAATATAGTTTATGTAACATACTCAATTTAATGTAATTTGATGTAGCAAAGTGAAATGAAGCTATGGTTATCAAAAATTAACCATTGAGTTTTATTCTCAAATAGAATCCGTTTATGTATTTGTTTGTATTTCATCATTATTTATTGTCTTCTACTCATCTTAATATCATCAAATCAATCTCACTTTCCACTGCAAAATTATGATCTTCTGTGCCACTATCTTACCACAATGTTTTCAATTAGATTGTCCCTCAAGAAATTTCTTGAGGGACAATCTAATTAAAAACAAAAGATGAACTTGTGTCAAATGAAAAAATAATACCTATATAATTATGTATTTATTATTTTTTTCATTTGACACAAGTTCATTTTTTTTAAGCACGAAACAATAATTAATCTGTAGAAAAGTCAATTCACCATTATTTTACAGTGAACATGTTATTCTCTGATTCAAGGTGTGACACTCCCAATCTTCGAGTCTTACACGGACGGTACCGACACATACGAGCTGGCTGGTCTGGCCAGAGGAGGTCAGCAGCTGACGAAGCTCAAGAAGAACTTCCAGAGTGCTGTCAAACTGCTGGTTGAGTTGGCCTCCCTGCAGACTTCGTTTGTGACCCTTGACGAGGTCATCAAGATTACCAACAGGCGTGTCAATGCTATTGAGCATGGTGAGTTGGATATGATTGTTTTCTTGTGTATTTTTACAGACATCAAATACAGTATGAAGTAAGAAAATGTTGTTTTTGGAGGATTGAGAAAAGAATGGATTGGAATGCAAAGAATCTTAAATGGGGTTAGTAATAAGTCAGTTAAAGTAAACATAATGCAATAACTCACACCTTTTTGCCACGGGGAGTTGGAAGAAATGATAGAAATTTGAGTGCCACTTGCTAAGATCTTTACATAATAGGTTGTCCACATTCATACATCTGGCATTTTATTTTGATTGAGTTGCTTTTTATTCCAGCACGCGTAGCATGACGACATTTTGTCGACAGAAGAATAGACAACATTACACATTGCCATGCTTAGACGCGTAGAATGCGTAGAAATATTTCTACAATCTGCCATTTTGTCTATTCTTCCGTCGACAAAACCTGTTTCTATGGCGGTCATGCTAAGCGTGCTGAGCTCTATACCATAAAACTTTACAAGTCTACAATTCCACAATATTGTTAAGTTGTAGAACAAATTGCATAACACAGAACTTGTCACTATAATTTACATATTTGTAAGGTTTTTTCATTATATTTGTGTGGCTTAGAGTTTTGTGGTACACACACAAGTAGCATGTCACAAGTGCATGTAACTTGCAAATTGTAATTATAAAGTTTTGTGGCATAGCACCCTGGTTTTCTAAATTATATTGGGGCTACTTACTTTAATATTGATTGAGCTTATTGATTTTTAATTTGTGTGAAAATGCAAATGTTACTGATAAGAAAATATTATGTGGGTTCTTAAACTATACAGATAACTCTGATAAGATATCTTATAGCAAAAGTTGATTTGATGGAAATGATGAAAGATGATCAACTTTGGAAACATTGCTTATTTTACAAGAATATAAGGTTATAATCGTAAAGTTACTGCATGTTACCTAAAGCTCGGTTCCTATAAACAAAAACGAATTGTTTTGCTTACCAATGGTAACATTTTTTATTGCCAAACTGGGCATATAAACAGATTCGTAAGCTAATTTTACCTGTGATAGCTACTTCCATATGGGAGGGTCTACTGTGCAAAGCTACGAGGTCTTTGCTTCATTATTGGTAAAGATACAAGAGTCTTAATTTTAACCAATAATGGTCTGTAAATTATAGGAATCCGTAATTAGGCTACATAATACATACAGAATGAATAACAATTCAATTTCTTGAAAATAAGCATTACCTTTACCAGTATGAATGAGAGTTCATTATTATCTTAAAAAGTACAATTAGTGGTCTTAGTAATTAATTATCTTCATTATTGCTTATACAGTACTTTTTTTTTACTGTATTTATGACTAGATTTATAAGTAAGTATGAGAAATTATATTAAAAATCATAAATAATTGAATCCCGTTTTTCCTCAGATCTGAGGCTTCGATATTAATAAAATCGCGATTTATAAAGGATAGCCTAGATTAAGTCCCGTATTACAGAACGTCGCTCAATACTCAAGCATTACTTAAAGCAAGTTTCAACCAATGAAATGGCTTGAATCTAGTTATAAGTAATGCTTCAGTATTGAGCGACGCTCTGTAATACGGACCTAAGTGTGTGCGCAAGTGCATAGTCACCGCCTGAGGTATGTGAGCGGTGAGACGGGGGAGGGCACGATTGACAAGATTGGCAGACTGAGTTAGTTTGACATTTGTCTAATCCCCCGTCTCACCGCTCACATACCTCAGGCGGTGACTAGCACTTGCGCGCACACTATAGTGAAATAGCATTATGCATGACCTTCATGAAAATCTGCCACAGCAAATGCAGATCTGTGGATTGCCCCTATGTTCACTTTATGATGTAGTATGATTATTCCTTTACATTTATCTTTATTGATGAAGAAATTAATTATAAGTACGTATATATTATTTATTTAGTAAACTTATGCAGAAAAATAATAACTGAAAATATATTGCAGTAATCATCCCTCGATTGGAGCGTACTCTGGCGTACATCATCTCAGAGTTGGACGAGCTGGAGCGTGAGGAGTTCTATCGGCTGAAGAAGATCCAAGACAAGAAGAAGATCATCAAGGACAAAGCTGCAGCGGTGAGTTTGTCATTTTTTTGACATTTCTTTTGAACTTCTTTCAATTAGTTTCATCTCCAATAAGGTACCAATTTGACTAGATTTTATAATTTAATTTTTCAAGACCTAGAATAAAACTTACCTTCAGTAAAAAAAACAAATATTTAAAAAAGGCGGGCGTTTTATAGTCAATGCTACTCGTAGAAAGCACTGCTAGAGTGCTAGCATCTGAAGTCACAGCATTGGAATGCCATAGAAACTTCGCACCATTCAGTACAATGCATGCTGCTTTTTGCATGACAAGTATAGAAGAATAATTTCAAAAGCATGTAACTTCTCCATGTTTTGCAGCTATTTTATATTTTTTTTACACAAATAGTTTTTTTTAGTAAGACCTGTAAAATAAGTACAAATTCATATACATATATTTTTGATAGTAGTCCTACCAGTACTTGGAGAAACTTTTGCATTTTTGCATTGGTCGAATTCACCAAAAAATGCGTCCAAACTGCGGCAGGCCGATGTTATTAGCTGTTTAAACAGAAGTGACAATGGTGCCGATTCTCTTGTGATCGCACTAAACTAAAATTAGAGAATCGCTATCTTTTACTAACAGGCAGCACGAGAAAAGGACGGCTATAGCTATGAACTAAGTTGGAGATGTCAAACTAGTTCACGCCTTGCGCTTCACCGTGTTTTTTAGTCGACATGTTTTTACGTGTCGTCTAAATGTCTATGGAAAAATTAGTTCTAACTAATTTGACAGCTCTAATTTACTTCCGTCCCTTTCTTGTCATAATAGAGAGAAAAAGTTAGCAATAGCCTAAATTAAGTTTAGTTTGTGCACAACAGAATCGGCACAATTATCAGTAAGAATTTAACACTATTTTGGGCTTGGCTAAATGCTAGTATCAATCAACTCAGCCTACCGCAGTCCACTGCTGGACGTAGGCCTCTCCCAGGCTGCGCCACAACACCCTGTCCTCCGCTTTCCGCATCCAGTACCTGGATTCTACGTCTCAAGGATTGTTGGCTGTCATTTGTAGATCTTTGACAGTTGTTACGAGTAGTTAGAAGCCCAAAAGTTTGATAACCGGTCTTACCAAAGGGTATCATGTTACCCAGTAACTGGGTTGTGGAGGTCAGATAGGCAGTCGTTCCATGTAATATACTGGTATTCAGCTGCATCCGGTTAGATTGGAAGCCGACCCCAACATGTTCGGAAAAGGCTAGGCATGCTAATAATTAAGCAGTAATGAAATAAGCTGATAATAAATAATGTTTAGTCATGCAGACGGTAATTGATCTGATATTGAGGTTCATACCACCGGCAGACCGGCTATGGCTAATAGGCGGCCGAGTGTGCCCATCGTAGACTTGATCAATTCAATTTATACGAACCGGCCTTATTAGTTCCATGAGACCACAATTATGACAACTCCTTGATAAGTAAACATGCTTTTATGCCAAATCTTTTTATGGGATATGTGGCAACAGATGTGTAATTGTCTTCCAAGATTGTTTCACAGCTTGTGACATAAAATAAATTTACTTTAAAAAAAGTAAAAACCGACTTCATAACCAAAAACGAATAAAATAACTTTCATAAAACACTTAACAGCTTCTGAAGTCGGTGTCAAACTAAAGTGCATTGAAGAATTGAAGACACCGACTTCAGAAGCTGTTAAGTGTTTTATGAAAGTTATTTGTTGATATACAATTACGAGACGAACAAAAAGAAGAATCATCAAAAAAAAACGCCTTAGAAATGTCGGAGATCAGGACGTTTATGGGTATAACTTCGTACATAAGAATAATTACATAATGTATTATATACTAAAACCTTCCTGAAAGTATGTAGATCACGATAGTGGAAGAATCATCAAAATTGGTTCATTAGTTTTTGAGAAAATCGCAGACAAACAAACATACATACATACATACGGGTCGAATACAGAACCTCCTTTTTTGAAGTCGGTTAAAAAGATTATCTGTAAAGGTAGAGGTTTAGGGCCTTAGAACACCTCCGCCGCGAAACCGCATAATTTTCCGCTACATCATGCGAGTTAGTTGAATTGAACTACTGCGGTTTCTCTGCTATGGTTTCGCGGCGGAGGTGTGCTAAGGCTCTTATAATAATGTATCGCATTTCGCCAGCTATGTTAATGAGATGATAAAGTAGTAATAATAACCGTAATATTGTTGTTCACAGCGTAAACAGGCGCTGTTGCTTGCCGGTCAGGATCTGGCCGACTCCGCGAACTTGCTGGATGAAGGCGACGAAGACCTGCTGTTCTAAGGCATTGCCGGCTGTAGTAGACACTCATATATCTAGCCAGTTGTTAGTAGTGACGTGCAGTCAGGTCAGCCCCCAACCTTGCAGCCAACATCTGAGCCCAACACAAATGTTTGAGCAATTGTTTGCCCAATTTTTTTGATGCCATTAATTTGGTACTCTTTTCAGTAAGCTGTTTGCACTTGACTGCATGAATTATAAGTAAAAATGATATTACAGTGTTCATTACCTACGTTGTAAATACAGTATTGTTGTATCACTGTTAAATATTTACTATGTGCTGTTAAAAATCTACTATTTCACCTCGTGTTACGGTTTAAAACGGCTTTAAATGATTAATTTAAGATTGGCTGTTTGCTTAGGTGTTGTCGTGTATGTAAGCATTCCACCATTTTCGATTTTGTTTTTATTTTTCAAAGCTTTTTTAAACGCTGTATGTAGCATACAATCAGTATAAGTACACCTATTAAGTATTTATGGTTTTTGAATTGTTGTTTGGTAACATAACTAAATATATTTTAAGTAAGCAATCAATCAATCATGTAAATACAAGTTTGTGAAGCGAAATATATTATTATTATTATTGAATTTGTGAATTTAATTTTGCTGTAGGTATCGTACTATCTATACTAATATATAAAGCTGAAGAGTTTGTTTTTAGGGTTCCGTACCTCAAAAAGAAAAAAACGGAACCCTTATAGGATCACTTCGTTGTCCGTCTGTCTGTCTGTCAGACAGTTTGTCAATACTATTTTTCGCTGGAACGCGTGGAGGTATCAAGTTGAAATTAATATCAAATAGTAGGCCCGTCCCGTTCCGCCAGGGATGCGGGTTGTTCGAAAGAGATACCGTGGCCCTGGCACAGGCAACTAATTCTTCCGGCGATTCGTCCGATTCCGCGCGGATTAGTGTGCGAGGTTTCGATTTCATACAAGTAATTTTAAAATTCGATTCTTTCGGCTGCTTCGCTTCCTTCGGCTCTGATAAGTGAGCGTTTATCTTTAAAAATCTATCTTATGACTCCGTTCATATTGCCCTGTTAGGTATATAACGCTTGGGTCGCGGGTTGTTCGAAAGAGATACCGTGGCCCTGGCATAGGCAACTGAAGGAACACGGGTGGGTTTTAGTCAGTAAAAGTCTGAAACGCCCTCCCTCTCCGCCCAGAGCGGGCGAAGTCATTTGATGATTTCCCATCCACAAAAAAAAAGGCCCACCCCGTTGCGTTGACCTACAATCATGAAATTTGGCATAAAGCAAGGTCTCACAGCACAAGTAAAGGAAAAAGTCCGAGAATTGTTAATGTGTAGTTTTATCACATTTTTGCGATTACAAACTTACATTTGCAGTTGGAGAATTGACCGTGACGTATATCGATGTACGGGAGAGCATGTTTGGCAACTACAAAGTTAGTTTGTTTTTGGGATAAATTTATCTGAACTACGGAATCCATTGTGCGTGGTCCGACACGCACTTGGCCAGTTTTTATTGTTTGAACGCATTAATCTTCGGAACAACCTGTCGGCTTTGAAAAATTCTTTTTGCCTTTGATAGCCCAATTCTCGAGGAAGGTTATAGGCTATATAACATCACGCTACGACCTTTAGGTGCCGAGCAGAAAGAAAAAAAAAGCCAGTAAGAACGCAAAGCGAAAACGAAGCAATAGCGCGGGCGGGCGATGCGTCGAAATATACAGGGTGTTTGGTAGATGGGTGCAAAGCCTGAAGGTGGTGATATCTTAGACCATTTAGAACTTATTAAGCTAAACTTGTCTTAGACGAAGTCTGTTCCTGGTTTTTTTTTTTTAAATTCTAAGGTTTTTAACAATAATACCCATTTTTTTTCAATTAATCGTTAATAGTGTCCAGTAAAAACTGTTATGTTATTATTTTTTATTTATTTTTTATTTATGTAATGTGTGATTACTCAAACAAAATTATTCCCAAGCATCTGTGTCATCAGAGAAACATTCTACGTAATATTCAAGTTTAAGAAACTTTTAAAAATCAAGAAAATGTTTTGTTTACGGCATAATAAAAAAATTAAAAAAATAGCCTCAGTTGTTCAAACCTTTTTGAAAACATGCTTGGTTAGTGCCCTTTCTTTTGAGGTACTATTTACGCAGATGTCTCATCAACTCTTGGAATTAGGATGTACAAAGCAAATTGAGTATGAAAATTGTTATTTTCGAACAGATCAATAAAACAACATTTTTGTTAAAATAATTTATTGTTCATGTTCAAAATGTTGACCGCGGTTTCTTATACAAGCACGTGCCCGTCTTCTCACTTCTGTAGTCGTGATTTTTAATTTCATCTCCTGCTTCATGACTTGAAAAGCCGTTTGGATTCTTTCTATTAATTCTTCTCTAGTTGAAATTTCAACGTGCGTGTAGACGAGCTCCTTGGCCCGTCCCCAAACGAAAAAATCCACAGGAGTTAAATCGGGTGATCGAGGTGGCCAAGGGATGGGCCCGTCTCTGCCAATCCAGCTCTCTGGAAAACAATTATTTAAATGTTCTCTCACGTTTAGGGTCCAATGTGCTGGACAACCATCTTGTTGAAAAATCAGTGGTCTTCTCATTGCCAATATTGGTATTTCGGTCTCGTCCAGAAGCTCTGGGAGATAGTTTTGGAGGAATTCCAGGTAATTTTCTCCATTTAAATTATCTGGTAGGAAGTGGGGACCAATCAACGTTCGGCCGATTACTCCTGCCCACACGTTAACTGAAAATTTCCTTTGGAACGACACTTGCTTCTTCCAGTGTGGATTGCTCTCCTTGTCGGTCCATCGATGAAGATTATGAAAATTGGTAATTCCTTCTTTCGAAAATTTTGACTCATCGGTCCACAATATGGATTTTAAAAACCATGCATCTTCAATGTCACTATTTAACAAAAAGCGACAGAACTGAATCCTTCGTGGGGGATCTTCATTTTCCAAACCTTGTACACCCGTGCCGTGGAAAGGATATTTGTTTTCTCGATGCATCGTATTCCACACCTTCCATACCGAAATGTTGAGGTTTCGAGCTACTACTCTGACGCTCGTAGTAGGATCTACATCAAAAGCTGCAATAATGTCTTCCTCGATACTTGCGTGATGTCTTCCCGGGTTGAGTCCAGATTCCGCGTGATGGATTCCAACATCAGAAAGCCGACGAAATGTGTTGTAAAACACTCTGACATTAGGTAATCTGCGATTCGGATATCTCTCTTGGTACATCCGTCGCGCCAAAGATCCATTACCGTCAGCTCTGCCATACATGAAGACGATATCCGCATATTCTTCATTCGAAAAAGTAGCCATAGTCGATTGATCACACAAATAAAAGTCCAAAATCAGTGAAGGAGCTCACAGCTAGGGCTAGGCTCAATACCTTAAACACCTCCAAAATCAACACGTGAAGGAGCGCACAACTTCATGCGGTGAATTGTGTAAACACGAATTTGCAATTAAAATGTCTAGTCACAAGGGCAGTCGTTACTTGACTAACTGATGGTCCGAAGATGTGACGAGTCCACCCGACTATTCGGGTACTAGTATTAGTGTAAATAAATAACGACTTTACATCCTCAGCAACTAAGCTGATTTTTCTATTGAATAATAGCAGTTCAGTAGACGCTAACCGAGAGTCGAAAGAAGGGCATGTTTGCTATCGTCGCGCGGCGGCTTTTGTTATGCGAGTTCCCAGAAGTTGTGCGTGCACCATAATTCTAAGAATGAATCAGTTATCAGTTCTAACAAAAAACAATAGTGCATTAGCAAAAATGTTGCATTATTTTGGTCTGTTTAAAAATTAAATATTCGACCTCAATTTGCTTTGTACATCCTAATTCAAAGAGTTGATGAGACATCTGCGTAAATAGTACCTCAAAAGAAAAGGCAATAACCAAGCATGTTTTTAAAAAGATTTGAACAACTCAGGATATTTTTTTTATTTTTTTATTATGCCGTAAACAAAACATTTTCTTGATTTTTAAACGTTTCTTAAACTTGAATATTACGTAGAATGTTTCTCTGATGACACAGATGCTTGGGAATAATTTTGTTTGAGTAATCACACATTACATAAATAAAAAATAATAACATAACAGCTTTAACTGGACACTATTAACCATTTATTGAAAAAAAATGGGTATTATTGTTAAAAACCTTAGAGTTTCAAAAAAAAATACAAGGAACAGACTTCGTCTAAGACAAGTTTAGCTTAATAAGTTCTAAATGGTCTAAGATATCACCCCCTTCAGGCTTTGCACCCATCTACCAAACACCCTGTATAATTGATATTCAATTTCATTTTACGCTAAAAACGCCCGTTTTTGGCGTTAACGCTAAGGCTTCGTACCTAGGAGGTTTAGTGCTGATTTTTTTGATCTCACCTGACCTACCTCATCAAAAAATGTGAAGATAGGAAACATAATGTTCCATATCTCCAGACTTATGATTTTTTTTCTCAATGGTGGCGCTAGTTGGCATTACTACTTTGTCAAAAATCAACATTTAAATGAAGCTCGTTTGGTTCCGGTAAGATTACGAGTATGATCATAATTTTTCATTTTTTATGGGTGGAAGGAGTGTTGGAATTTGTAGGAGAAAATACGAAATTCATGCGAACGAAGTCGCGGGGTAGGTGCTAGTGTGTAACTGACACTCGCATGGCTACCATCAGGGATTTTAATTTTGATAACACAAAAAAATAGTCGAAATTTGCCGCCAAATATTAGAATTTGTCGGTCACTGGTTCAAAAGTTATATTATAGGTCTGGAGATCTGGAGATCTCCCCAGCTTGGCCCAATTTGAATCTCAAAAGTTAGGGCACATAATGAAGGTCTGTTTTCTCCAAAATTTAATCGCTAATTAGTCGCAATTTTTTGCCAAGGCACAGATTTACTCGGGTCTTAGTTTAGAAGATATAATGAGTTAAATTTTAAAGTATAGTCCAAGAGGTAAATCAAAGATTTTATCGTAAACTCTTCGATCTAGCTTTTGGACTATACTTGAAAATTTAATTCATTATATCTTCTTACACTCGACTAAATCTATGACTTGGCGAAAAATTGCGACTAATTACTGAGTAAATTTGGGAAAAAACAGATCTTCGCTAGGTGGCTACTTTTTAGATATAAATGTGGCCAAGCTGAGGAGATGCTCACCAGATCGGCCACCTACTATGAACCCTTATAACTTTTGAACCAGTGACCGACAAATTCGCATATTTGGCGGCAAATTTCGACTAATTAGCGAAAATTTTCTCTTGTTATCAAAATTAAAATCCCTGATTGACACACGGTGCTAGTATATCCTAACTATCATTATTGTTACGTAGACGCTACCGCCATCTGCTATCGAGCTTAGCAGAACTACACGATACGTCGATTTGTGACAGATTTTTCTAGAACATTCTATACCCTTCCAGAATTTGCCAGATGATTCAGTGTCGTGTTGCAGCATTCTAAATCATTCTCGTAAATACTAGAATGTTCCTCGTACTTTCTAGAAGGCTTATTACACTCGTCATATAAATAGAGAATTGCCAGCGCTGGGGGTAGTATCTACAGTTTTGTATGCGAATCAGTGAATTACCTACCAGTGAAGAACTACAAGTGATTCTGACTAAAGTTTCGGATTACCTACTGTATTTGTGACTATTTAAATATACTTAGTGTGTTTTAGGTGTAAATTGGTATAGATTTATTTATCCCGAACCCCAGCACAAACTCATTTTCGCATTTTACCGTAATACAGTTTTTAGTACGGGGAACAGTGAATCAGTTCCGTTCTTACAACCATATTGTGTACCGAAACATACTAAACAAAAAATTACATAACTTTACTGCTTACTTATTTGTAACTAAATTGAATTGTGCAAGATTGTATGATAAATAAAGTTTTTTTTTTCTGATTTTATGACATTATTTAAATGCCAAAGTGAGTTTGTTTGTTTTGTAACGCTTTCACGCTAAAACCACTGAATAAATTTGGATGAAATTTGGCACAGGGGCAGACTATGACCTGGAAAAGGACATAGGCTACCTACTTCTTATTGACATACCACGCGGGCGAAGCCGCGGGCGGAACCTAGTAACATTATAAATGTGAAAGTTTGTTTGTTACTCAATCATGCAAAAACAGCTGGATGGATTTGGATGAAATTTGGCATATAAAGATATGGATAGGTACCTACTTTTAATCCTGGTAGTACTTTCCCGTGGGACATTTACCAACATCCCGCGGACGAAACCGCGGGAAAAGGCTAGTATTTAATCATTAAAAGCTGTAGATAAGTACATGCTTTTCAAAATCATATGATGACAGAGAACCTACGAAAAATAAGAACAAGAAATAAATATTTTGTAGGCTTTAGCTAGCTTACCTACTTAAAATGTGGGGATTTTTTTCGAGATTTCAGGTTTGGTCCCATAGTAAAAGTTGTTCATAATGATGAGTAGGTACCTATAATGATAGGTGATTGTGAGAAAATTCCAGGGTTCGTAAAATGAAAAGAAAAGGAAAACCCTTTGACATAGAAACATTATGTATTACATTGTACACTACTATAGCGTTACAATCATAGTTAAAAATATTTCTATGGTTACAATCATTTTTCGAAAGCAAGGAAATATTTCTGGCCGCGTTTCTTCAACAAGCCAAAGTCAACAGCGCACCTCATCATGCTTCCGATGGACTTGCCAGTGCTCTTCGGGTCATTCAACACTTTGTAATATTTCTTCAGGAACCCGATCACTCTTCTGGAAGTCAAGCCATTATGTGAAGGGAGATTGTGGAACGCCCACAGCACTATCGCAGCTGGATTTGCCTTTTTTAGTCCTGATTTGATTCTGTTGTAAGCAGTACTTGCGTTAACTCTTTTAAGCCCTGGTCTTCTGCTGCCAGCATGGGTCACAGAGCATGGGTAACTCGCCACTGTGGTAGTCTCGCTGCCAGACAAACATTGTGAGCACACAGAGCCCCGCGACATTTTTGCATACTTCATTGTTGATTGCGATAATTCTTAATACGAAGTGATTTCATAACTTTCCTGTACTTATTTTTTTTTTGGCTTTTTTTTTGGAATCCTTGAGCCCGGTATTTTTTTTATACGTCCATGAGCACCTGTTTGAAAAATGTTTATTTGACTTTGACATACGTCTGTCATGAAAGAGAAAAACAAACTGACAACATTATTGTTTTATAAACACACCGAAGGAGATCGTAACTTTGATGGTAGTGGTCATGTTTTAACATTGGAAATGTTTCTTTCGATCGCTCTGGTATGGTATGGGCCCTATTTTCAAGAAAAGTGCGACATGCCGATATTTCCGTTATTTCTAAGCTAATTCAATATAGTTAATTGAGGTGTCAAAATGTTTTTATTGACGTGGTCTACAATGTACAAAAAAGTAAAATTGAATCAGTCAAATATTTCACAAAAAAAAAAAAAACTGGCCAAGTGCGAGTCGGACTCACACACGAAGGGTTCCGTACCATATATGTTTAACAGTCGCAAAGATATCTTTGTATTTCATAAAGATACTGTGAATAACAAGGTTATTTTTTGTAGTAGCAGAAAATTGCCCATATTTAAACAAAATACCTTATGAATCGCCTTTTTAGTATTTGTTGATTAAATACAGTCTTATGGTACATGATAAACAGAAGTTTCAAATTCCTAATTTGTTGAATTGTTGCGATAGAGCTCGTACAAAAATGGTCTAAAATTGACAACAACGATAAAAAAAAAATGTTTGTGCCTACTCTATACTCGATGAGTTCTAGAGAATGATGAATGATGATGAATGGTGAGTGATGAATGATGTTCTAGGTTAAAAAAAAAAAAACAAAATGAAACGTTTATTGTAGGTATGGGGACCGCCCCCTTTAATTTTTAACTTTACTTTATTTTTATTATTTGTTGTTATAGCCGTAATAGAAATTTTTAACTGTCTACCTATTACGGTTCATGAGATACAGCGCTGTGACAGACGGACGGATGGATGGACGGACTGCGGAGGCTTAGTACGTTTGTACGCACAGTATTGAGATACTACCTAGACTGCCCGCGGCTTCGCCCGCGTGGACGTCTGATTTCATGGGTTTTAATTTTCTTGCGCGGAACCCTACTTATTTTTCTAAAATAAAAATAGCCTAAGTTACTCCTTATAACATCAGTTATCTGCCGTCAAAATCTGTGAAAATTCGTTTGGAAGTTTCCATAACTTGACTCAAAGATTTTACCATTTTTTGAGTTAATCAAGCCACGCAGTAAAATCCTCCCCTTAAACATTTAACTATCCCTTTTTGGTCCTTCAGGAATCGACTTTCGAAAAACCCTAAAACTCATTATTGTTTATTTTATATCAAAAGCATAAATAAATTTCGGACTGCGCTTTAAAATTCTTCCATACAATCTTTAAATCCCTAAACCCCCTTTGAGGGGTAGTTTTGAAAAACTAATAATGACAAACTTTATTACTTACTTAAGCAAGTATTTGTGCTAAGTTTCAAGTTCATTAACCAAATTAATAAGATTTTTCACATAAACTGTACCTATCCCTGTTTTCAAGCCCACAGGGGTAGAATTTCAAAAATTGTCGGGGATGTTTCCATAACTTGATTCAATGATTCTTTACACCAATTTTCGAGTTAATGAAGCCCCCCAGTAAAATCCTCCGCTGTAAAATTGACTACCCCTTTTCACCCCTTAGGGGTAGATTTTTGGAAAACCCTGATACACGTTAGTCTTCATTTTTGGTCTCGAGTATAAAAACTGAGTTTTCAGTTAATCGGACCGCGCGTTAAAATTCCTCCATACAAACTTTGACACCCCCCAATCCCTCCTTAGGGGGTAGTTTAGGAAAACTAAAAATGATAAACTTTATAATTTACTTAGATGAATATTCGTGCTAAGTTTCATGTCTATTAACTCGAAGGGATAAGATTTTTCATACAAACTTTCATCCCCTATTTTAGCCCCTTAGGGATGAATATATCCAAAAATCCTTCGTTAGAGGATGTTTACACTGTATAAGGTATCTATGTGCAAAACGCACCGATCCCAGAGTGGATTAACCAGACTCGATTACTCGAATGAACCCAAATATTCACACTATCCCCTGTTGCCTCATGTTACATGGTGCAACAGAGACCATTGCATATCAAGGAGTAGACCGGGGGGCGCGATAATGGTAGGGAAGACATGCCCTCATGCCCTTAGGATATGGAGGGGATAAAGAGCCATACCCAGTATGCACCGTATAGTAGGCATTGGAATAGTGGAGAGTCGGGTGATATAATATAGATGGGCTTTTTTACGACGTTGCTGTCATGTTGCTTCAAGTCCAGCTTCCCCGGTGAATCTTTTGGCGGTTAAACTGCGTTTTTGAATCTTTTTATGTCGCTGCTATGCTGTATTACGGGTAATCTGCCTTCTCGACTCTTTTCTTCTTCGTTCTGATGAGTTGTCAGCAGCAGAATGTCAGGACGCGGTCGGACCGCTCCTCGTTGTTTGTTTCCAGCTCAGACTTCAAATAATTAAAACATTTTTTTTTTTTTATAATCTAATAACTACAAAACCTGGTGCGGGCTCAATATCACCTTGTATTTATGTGAAAATCCCAAATAAAAACGGCAACCAAAAACAACAAACTCACAATGATTGTAAGACCCCAATACACAAACTCGACACGAACATAAACCTATGAACACGTGCGAAACACGAGGTTGTATACTTCGTATAAATCTAACATGCAAACGGCCTAAGTTAGATTACCGAATGAAATGATCCTTGTTTAGAATAGTGACGCTGTCTATAGTATAGTTAAAATCTCGCTGCAGACTCGGTCATAAATCATTCGAGTGTTTCGCTCTCTTTCCCACTCACGGGCCTTATGGGCAGGCCACGCCCACACGTAGTCCTGTGCATTACTGCAGTCGATGAGTGATATCGATAGTTTTATATATTTATAAATGGGTGATAGAAATAAATACACATTTTTTTTAATTTTATTACCAAATTTACTACAAAGCATATTAAATATATTATAGAACTTTTGTTGGGACGTGATGTAGGTTCTATAGTGAGAAATTAAATGTCCATTCAGATTTACACTATGAATTTAATAATGTATTCACTACAACTAAACACGGTACAATTATTATGATGATTAGTATGAAATGATAATATATGATGATTGACGCGAGTAGCCGTTAGTAAACGACTATGTAATATGTGTTGTCGTGACAACGCGTGACTTCGAACTTAAGATGACGGTGAACGTCTTAGATACTTATAAGCTCGCAAGTGGCGTGCATGTGTGGGTAAACATACCACTACATGTCCTCCCCCCTTTGATAAAGATAATTTAATAAAAGGGTAAACAAATAATTATCAAAAAACAATGAGCAAAGTGTAAACATAATAACATTGCAAATACCTAATAAAATGGTTTGGTGTAAAAGTGTATAACTTATACCTAACTCTTAATTAATAAACAATAAGACTCTACGCTAACATGAGGCATATAAAAACAACATTAGACAAATGGATACTTAAACTTAAGTCATTTTGTAAAAAAAATTAAAATACATTGGTCATAATGTAACTACTTGATACAAAAGGTTCTTAAACAAAAAAGGTTTTAAACTTAAGATTTAACTAAGTGGTAACGATAACACAAAAATAAATATGTTACAAGTTGATATAATTAGTATGAGAACGCCACAGAATTGTTTGTTTTGTTGGTCTATTTTAAAACACAACACTTCACCGCACTTCTCACTTGATATGTTTATGACTTTGGGACTGGCGACAAAAAATGTTTTAGATGGCAAATCTCACGGTCTTTTTCACGACGCGACCCGATCTTGTAGTGACAGATGGTTCAGTTTTCTCAAGTGAGGTCGATTTGGTTCCAACCGGTGCTAACGCTGTTGTTTTGGGCGAAACAAAAACGTCATGTGGCGACTGAATTGCAGGGCTATTAATTATAACATAAGCAGGTTTGAGACGATCGAGAGAAATAGTGACTTTTCGAGAACCTACTTGTACGTCGTAATGTTTTTTGCTTCGTTTTAGGATTTTATACGGACCTTCGTACGGCGGTGTTAACGAACGTTTGACTTCGTTTTTAATGAACACGTAGTCAGATTTAGTCAAATCTTTGTGCACGAAAATGTTTCTGTTATCAGTTGGTATTCTTGTGGTCGGTTTAATGCTCGCTAATGTTTCCATGAGTTTGCAGGTATAATCTGTGTTGTTGATGTCTGCTTCGGTGGGAACAAAAAAATCTCCGGGTAGACGCATAGATTTACCGTAGGTCATCTGAGCAGGGCTGTATCCTGAGTCTTCTTTAACGGTATTGCGCATTCCTAATAACACTATAGGTAATTGTTGTGACCATTGATTGCTGTTATCGCAACGTGTCATGATGGAAGCTTTTAGCGTTCGGTGCATCCTTTCGACATGTCCATTTGCCTTTGGGTTGTATGCTGTTGTCCTAATCTTTTCTATTCCAAGTAGTTTGGTCAGCTGTTTGAAAAGATTGGATTCGAATTGACGACCTTGATCCGAAGTTATTTTTGCAGGGCAACCAAAACGTGCTATCCAATGCTCGAGTAGAGCTTTCGCGACGGTTTCAGCGCTTATGTCCTTTACAGGAACGACTTCGGGCCATTTTGTATGACGATCAATCATTGTGACACAGTATGTGTATCCATCGGAAGGTGGTAATGGTCCAATTAAATCTATATGAACGTGCTCGAAACGGTCTGATTTTTCGAACTCTCCTAGAGGTGTGATTGTATGTCTTTGTACTTTACATTTCTGGCATTGTATGCAACTTTTTACAAAGTTTGCAACGTCAGAGTTCATGTTAGGCCAAAAATAGCGCTGGGCGATAAGGCGACGCGTAGCGGCTACTCCAGGGTGGTTAAGTGCGTGGACACTTGAAATCGCTTTTTCTCGAAACTCCGACGGTAAATAAAGTCGCGCTGATGACGTTGATGTTTCGAACGTAAGCTCATGGTTTGCATATGGCATGCGGAACAATTTAAATTCCAAGTTAGGTTTTTGCTTTAGTAATGATAATCCTGTATCTTCGACTTGGCTTTTGTATAATTGTTCATAATCGAAAATATCATGTAAATGAATCTCTTCTATTCTTGAAAGAGCGTCGGCGGCGTTATTGAGCTCGCCTTTAACGTACTCAATTTTGCTGCAAAACTGCGAAATAAAATCTAATTGACGAAGACGTCTTGGTGGATCGGATTTAGATTCTTTCTTCGATAAAGCAAATGTTAACGGCTTGTGATCGGTTAACACTGTGAGATCACGCCCTTCAATCATATACCGAAAGTGTTTTATTGCCATGTACATAGCTAATAATTCCCTGTCGTAGGTACTGTATTTTGTCTGGGCGCTACTTAGTTTTTTCGAATAAAATCCTAGTGGCTCTAACCGTTTGTTGACTAGTTGATGAAGTGCTGCGCCAACGCAGGTATTCGCTGCGTCGGTCATTAAAATAAGTTTGGATGATGAGTCTGGATGCGTGAGAGTGACAGCTTCACTTATGTGATGTTTGCATTGATTAAATGCGTTGACTGCTTCTTCGGTCCAAGCGATTTTAGTCTTGTCTTTTTTCTTAGCATTGTGTAAGTAATTGTCTAAAATA
Source organism: Cosmia pyralina (assembly GCA_946251885.1). Lineage (NCBI taxonomy): Eukaryota > Metazoa > Arthropoda > Insecta > Lepidoptera > Noctuidae > Cosmia > Cosmia pyralina. The sequence goes on from OX276355.1 coordinate 17,925,252, forward strand.
GTTTGAGTGTCGGCGGCTTTAGGAATGCTCATTCGGTAAAAATTTATAAGACCGAGGAAGCGCCTCAGTTCTTCGATGGTTTCGGGTTGCGGATAGTCATTGATAGCTTTGACCTTTTCTTCGTCCGGCCGTATGCCATCACAGCTAACGCGATAACCGAGAAATGTAAGTTCGGATTTCCCAAATTCGCATTTAGACGTGTTGATTGTGACGCCAAATTCACTAAGTCGCTTGAACACCTCTTTGAGATCACGAATGTGACATTCTTCTGATTCTGAAGCAATAAGTATATCGTCCAGGTAACAAAACGTATTGTGAGTATTTTTCAAAACTTCATTGATAAATCTTTGAAACGTCTGTGCAGCATTTCTCAGACCGAAGCTCATTTTCGTAAACTCGAACAGACCAAATGGAGTTATTATTGCGGTTTTCGGTATGTCCGCGGGTGCGACGCTTATATTATGGTAAGCACGTCGAATATCAATTTTAGATAAAACTTTTTTATTTTTGAGGATGTATGTAAAATCCGTTAAACGAGGAATCGGGTAGCGGTCGGGCTCGGTGATTGCGTTTAAACGACGGTAATCACCGCACGGGCGTAATTCATCGTTTTTCTTTTGAACGACGTGTAAAGCATTTGCCCATGGGCTGGATGACGGCCTGCATATTCCTAAATCTACCATTCGCTGGAATTCGTCCTTTGCCGCTTTGTATTTTGCAGCGTTAAGTGGACGTGCTTTTTCGTAAACAGGTGGGCCATGAGTACATATATGATGCGTTACGTTGTGTTTGGGTGGGTCCTTGAAACACTCGCTCTTAGTGAGGTCTGGGAACTCTGTTAAAATACAGTGATATTTATTATCCGAGTCGATGACCTTTATTGTAGGTATATTTGAGGCATCTTCTACGTTAGTGTTCCTAGAGAGTAGAGTGACTTTGTCAATTAACTTTTTTGCGTGAAGATCAACAAGCAATTGATGTTTGGCTAGGAAATCTGCCCCAATAATGCACCGCTGTACATCAGCCAAGACAAATTCCCAGGTAAAAGCTCGGCGTAAGCCAAGGTCCAAAGTCATTTTCTGAGTCCCATATGTTTTGATTGTGGTCCCATTAGCAGCAAATAATGTAAAATCGGCGGGCTGACGATTCACGTTTTTATAGGTAATAACTGAAATATCAGCGCCGGTGTCAATAAGAAAATGTGTACCACTTTTCCAGTCGGTGACGCTCAAGCGATATGTTCCTTCGACACCTACACTCGCCAAGGCAGGTGTCGGCTTTAGTTTAACGCATTTTTGATGCATTGATCGTCGCCGCATTTTTTGGCGTTATCCCCATAAATATAGTGATAGAAGCACTTGTAATCTTTGTCTCCCGGTTGCGCTGTTTGACGCCTGTATCTATTTTGATTGTCAAGATACCGAGAGCGTGATCGTGACCGTGATCGCGACTGATAAATGCCACGACTCCTATTTTCCTCCTCTGACACTCTGACACTCCTCTGGCGCGTGTTTTGTAGATCGCTAATTTTTGTATTTAACGCGGCAATTTCTTTAATTAAATTATTAAATTGTTGATCTGTTGATTGTGTAGGGATAGCGACCGGATTTAGAGAGCAGATTTCAGATGGCCGTGAAGTTTCCATGATCTTATCAGCAATTGCTGCGACGTTGTCCAACGTAACATCGCAGACTGTGACTACTGCGCGGACTGTTTGAGGCAGGCGATCTAACCACAAAATTTTGATCGTGTCCTCGGGAATTTTGTTTCTTCCGAGTTCTCGCATTTTACGAAGGAGTTGAGTGGGTCGTTGATCCCCTAGCTCGACTTTCGTAAGCAATGTGTGTAATTGCTTGGATTCGGATTCTTCATATGCCGAAATTAACCTATCCTTTAGTGCTTGATATTTACCATTTGCGGGTGGGCTCTCGAGAATGTCACTAATTTGACCCAATTCGTCTCGACCTAACTTAGCTATAACTAATTGGTATTTATGTAAGTCACCTGCTTTTTGTGCACCGATTATGGCCTCAAACTGATGGAACCACAGTCGTGGACGCGCTGCCCAGAAGTCGGCGATGCGGGAGTTGATGGTGATCGCCCCCGTCTCTAGCGGCTGGTGCTGGTCTATGGTATAACACGGACCAGCTTGCTGAGGTGCGTTGACACTACCAGGTGTGGCAGCAGCCGTGGCGGCTGTGTGCTCAGGATCGATGGTAACTTTATAGTCAGCGGCAGCAGCAGTGTTAGGGTTGACCATTTTGAAGGTTTGTAAAATAGTTCACAGTAACAATACAAACAAAATCTACGTCTGTATTGAACGCAATTGCACTCGCGGATCGAAGTATGAAACCGTATTATTTCATTCACGTCGGGGTCACCAATATAGAACTTTTGTTGGGACGTGATGTAGGTTCTATAGTGAGAAATTAAATGTCCATTCAGATTTACACTATGAATTTAATAATGTATTTACTACAACTAAACACGGTACAATTATTATGATGATTAGTATGAAATGATAATATATGATGATTGACGCGAGTAGCCGTTAGTAAACGACTATGTAATATGTGTTGTCGTGACAACGCGTGACTTCGAACTTAAGATGACGGTGAACGTCTTAGATACTTATAAGCTCGCAAGTGGCGTGCATGTGTGGGTAAACATACCACTACAATATAAACAAAAGAACGTATATCGATACTGGAAATATGAAATAACGTAAGGGACATTTTGTCGAAAATGAGTTATATATATCGTTGGATTCGGAATTTTTTGCTCTATCGATTGGTATATTTAAAATCTCGATATCTTAAAAAAAATGTCCTTTACATCACATATTTTCCGTAGGCTTAGACCATTTTATTTCTAGAAACTGGCTGTATATGACATTTAAATTAATATTTTTATAAAAACTAATGTAAGTCTCTTTACTCACAGTATTTGGTATTTACATTAAATCAAAATCGAGTACATTTTACAGCAGGTCACATAAGTTATTCCATAATTTGAGATGTTTTATTATTGTCTTATACATTAGTGTTCCCTGAGAAGGTACAAATACCATGTCCCTTACATTAAATTGTGACTCAAATTATCATAATTATATTGACACTTACGTTAATTTGTCAGCATCGAAAATAAATTGATCTGTCCTTTACATCACACTGGACTGCGTGATCCGTACAATTCCTCAAAATTTATCTGAATGATTATTATTATGCGTCTCTGTCACACACGCAAAACGGTGCAACTTGTCTGAACTAGATAGCAATATGGATTTTGTGTGTGATTTTGCTTTTGAATATGTACATTTCAAAAATCGAACTTAAAGATAGTGGAAGTAAAATATACGATGTTAGAGGATGGCACAACTCACAAAACAGAACTCTGCAAAGAAATGCAAACTGGAAGATGGACAGTGAAGGGTAAAGGGAAGGGCAAGAGTCTTGCAAAGAATGATCAATCCGAATAAGAAAGTACCAGAAATCTAGCTGTGCCCAGTAGCATAGACAGCTTACCATTTCTGTATAAGGAAAGACTGCCAATTTCAGTTCCAAAGTTTAAAGATCTCAAAAAATTATGTGACAATGGTATAATTCCAAATAGGTTTCACAATGAATATTTGAATCTTCATAATAAGAGTATAATTAAAGATAGGCTCAATGACACCGACGATGATGAGACTGATAAAGATAATGACTAATTTTTGAGAGTTTTTCAATTTAACTGTAGGCTTTCTATTAAGGAAGAAGTTAATTTTTTTTTTTTTTATGTTTAATGATTACTATTAGGTCTTTACCTACCTATGAAATTGCCGTTCTGCAGTACTGGCCATTTCAAATCAAAATAATTTTTGTTTGGCTAAGAATTCTAATTTCAAATTAATTTTATTTTAAAAACATGGATTTTGTTTCCAAAAGTAGTCATTTGTTTATTGATTAGTGTCACATTTTCATCGCATTTCAATCTTTTTCGTCATCATGGATACGTTAAAAATTCGAGTAATTATGGAATATGAGTACCGTCGTGGCAGCAACGCGGCACACGTTTACGGAGCTAACACTACAAACCAACGCACCACTTGTTATTGGTTTGCTCGCTTCCGTTCTGGAAATTTCGACCTGAAAAATGAACCTCGCGGTCGTCCGAAGACTTTGGTCGACAATGACGAATTAAAGGCGATTGTGGAAGCTGATGATACACAATCTACGGCTGAATTAGCAGCAGCTTTCGACGTTAGCGTCAAAACAATATTGGTCCATTTGCGTCAAATTGGCAAGGTAAAAAAGCTTGACAAATGGGTGCCCCACGAACTCAATGATCGCCAGCGCGAAGTACGCGTCGAGACGTGCCTTGAACTGCTCAACAGACACACAAATAAACGAATTTTGAACCGCATTGTTACCTGCGATAAAAAATGGGTTGTTTGATAACCGCAAGCGCTCAGGAAGTTGGTTGGATCCTGGTTCAGCACCTAAACAATGCCCTAAACGAAAACTTACCCCTAGAAAAGTGATGGTCACTGTTTGGTGGTCTAGCGCCGGTGTGATTCATCACAGCTTCTTACCAAACGGGGTGAGCATTACTTCAGATGTGTACTGTGAAGAATTGAACACAATGATGGTGAAGCTGGCACATCTCCAACCAGCATTGGTCAATCGCTCGTCTCCGCTGCTCCTGCACGACAACGCGCGACCTCATACTGCACAGCAGGCGGTCTCCAAGTTGCAAGAACTGGGGTTGGAAGCTCTCCGTCATCCGCCCTACTCACCAGACTTTGCGCCTACAGACTACTAATTTTTCCAGAATTTGGATAACTTCTTGGCGGGAAAAAAATTCAATACCCGAGAGGCAGTACAAAATGCCTTTGAAGAATTTGTTGCCTCCCGTCCAGCTGATTTCTTTAAGAAGGGCATCAATAAACTGCCACTGCATCTAATTCTGTTTTTTAAAAACGGCAAACAAACGGCAACGGCAAACGGCAATTTCATAGGTAAAGACCATAGGTCTTTACCTATGAAATTGCCGTTTTGTATGAAAAAATTTAAACGAATTTTTTTCATGCATTTTTTATTTGTATAAATCGAAGTAATCACCCATGCAATCAATGCATCTTTGCCAACGCAGTGAATTTTTTTCCCGCCAAGAAGTTATCCAAATTCTGGAAAAAGTAGTAGTCCGTAGGCGCAAGGTCTAGTGAGTAGGGCGGATGACGGAGAGCTTCCAACCCCAGTTCTTGCAACTTGGAGACCGTCTGCTGTGCAGTATGAGGTCGCGCGTTGTCGTGCAGGAGCAGCGAAGACGAGCGATTGACCAATGCTGGTTGGAGATGTGCCAGCTTCTCCATCATTGTGTTCAGTTCTTCACAGTACACATCTGAAGTAATGCTCACCCCGTTTGGTAAGAAGCTGTGATGAATCACACCGGCGCTAGACCACCAAACAGTGACCATCACTTTTCTAGGGGTAAGTTTTCGTTTAGGGCATTGTTTAGGTGCTGAACCAGGATCCAACCAACTTGCTGAGCGCTTGCGGTTATCAAACAGAATCCATTTTTCGTCGCAGGTAACAATGCGGTTCAAAATTCCTTCATTTGTGTGTCTGTTGAGTAGTGCAAGGCACGTCTCGACGCGTTCTTCGCGCTGGCGATCATTGAGTTCGTGGGGCACCCATTTGTCAAGCTTATTTACCTTGCCAATTTGACGCAAATGGACCAATATTGTTTTGACGCTAATGTCGAAAGCTGCTGCTAATTCAGCCGTAGATTGTGTATCATCAGCTTCCACAATCGCCTTTAATTCGTCATTGTCGACCAAAATCTTCGGACGACCGCGAGGTTCATTTTTCAGGTCGAAATTTCCAGAACGGAAGCGAGCAAACCAATAACAGTGCGTTGGTTTGTAGTGTTAGCTCCGTAAACGTCGTTGATGTTGCGTGCCGCTTGTGCCGCGTTGCTGCCACGACGGTACTCATATTCCATAATTACTAGAATTTTTAACGTATCCATGATGACGAAAAAGATTGAAATGTGATGAAAATGTAACACTAATCAATAAACAAATGACTACTTTTGGAAAAAAAAATCCAAGTTTTTAAAATAAAATTAATTTGAAATTAGAATTCTTAGCCAAACAAAAATTATTTTGATTTGAAATGGCCAGTACTGCAGAACGGCAATTTCATAGGTAAATACCTAATAAAAGAGGATTAGTGAGCACAAATAAAAGTTTTGATCTTTTTTTTTTCGTTTATTTTTATCCCAATGAGTCAGCAAGTAGTTTTAAACTGTATGGCATAGGCATAGTAGGTCACTTTTTTATATTTGTTAACAGCACTAACAATATAGAGTGTACCATTAAGAGACCTTTACTTTGAAAAATTCTAAATGTTTATTTCCTTAAGTGTCCCATACATCAATGCCGTTTATTTACATCAAAAATTTTGTAAACGTATATCACTCGTATTCATTATTATTTACCGTAAGGGACATGCTATCTTTGAATCTGTAGGATTTATTGATTTTTTACTATATTAGCTGCAAAGAATGAAGAAATCTAAGAAACTTTGTCCTAGACACTTTTTACATAAAATATATAGTTAAAAAATTATAGCCAGTTTTGTAAGAAAAATATCTTATTTTTGCTCTCCTGAAAACCTTAGTTTTGTCCCTTACGTTATTTCATATTTCCAGTATCGATATATAAAACTAAAAATAGAAAATTAAAATTCTTCGTCTGAGTCATCGTCATCGATGTTATCGATAATGGCCTTGAGCGCGCGCAACTAGCGCACATCCCTACTCCGATTATGATTTATGACCAAGTCTGCAGAGAGATTTTAACTATACTATAGTGACATTATAAAAGGAATAGTAAGGAGATCTGCTAGCAGAAGTTGTTCTACTATTGAGTGAAAAATGCTGAAAAAAAGTCCTTTATTATCAAGTGTGTACTTACTTAGATTTTAGGGAATAGGGATAATAAACATGAGAATGTATTTCAATAGGTAACTTAAAATACGATTATAAACTGGAAGTAGGATGTTAGGTCAGGCAGGAAAAACCACAGGTAGACCAGCACCCTAATTGCGTAACACATTAACAATCGGAATTTGAATCAATTTGAAATAAATTGCTAATCCATTGCTTCATATATTCGAAAAATTTGTCTGCTCGACAACGTAATTATCGCAATGAATGTTGTTGAACTGTCAAAATGAAACCAACTCCGATTTACAATGTGTTACGCAATAAGGGTGCTAATCATTATGATCTGAGGGAAAAACATTGCGATGAACATAGCAAAAAATAAAAATAATGGCCGTAAGACAAGCTAGTAGGTATCTAAATACTACACAATTTCACTAAATTATTTCAAATATCCAAGAACGAACAAAACTTTTAACATTCACTGCAATAAAAATGACTATCACACTTACAAAGCCCACCGAGTAATTAACGATTAGCTAAGCATCTAAATTATCTAATTCCCTACGGAGAGAAGTCCTTGCTTAGTCGATCGACCAGTCAGCCAACTGATCAGCCGACAAGTCGGAACGCCGCAGTCGGTCCACGAAAGGCACATATCCGGTAACCGGGGGTGAATTATTGCAACTTCATTTACTATGACGCTCTGTCGTATTTTGTGAGATGAATGTAGAACAGGCGTTTGTGCTATACATGGATACGTTAAGGTATACAGTGACGTCATTATGTTGTATTTGGGTGTAGATAATAGTTACCTATGTCATAAGCTTGAAGAAAGATGTTACCTTAATAATATTGTGTTTATTCACTTTCATAATGCGGGTAGATAAGTAAAGTACCAAAACTAGGTCTGTAAAGTTGCAATATGTGGAGGACTCTTTGTGCCACTTCCTTTGTTTCGTAAGATCTTTGTTTGTCCAGACTCCGCACGCATGCATAGTGTTCCTACTTACTTACTTACCTATGCACATGCAATTAACCCCCGTACGCACGGGCGTAATAAAATCGCGGCGGGATTTTATAGCGCACTGGATTTTCAACTCTCGTTGTTGAGAATCCAACTTAACAATAACAGAGTACATTCTAGCGCGTCGAAAAAACACTGTTGGATTTTACACTCTCGGCGCTAAGCAGAGCGTTGAAAATCCAGTACGCTATAAAATCGCGCCGCTATTTTATTACGCCCGTGCGAACGGGGGTTTAGACTTTAGAGGATGTTTTTCTCTTAGCAGTACAGATATAGGTGGGATGTTATTAAAATTACTTAAATAACGCACAACCTCATTGTGAACAACTTTTATTGTGGGACCAAACCTGAAATCGTGAAAAAAAAATCATTCCCTACATTTATTTTAGCATACCTAATTCGTCAAAATGTAGGGGGAACAGCAGATTTTTTTTCGTGATTTCAGGTCAGAATTCTTGTTCATAATGATTAGTAGGTACAATGACCCCTTAAGATGTTGTACTTTATCTATGTTAGGTATACCTTGTACCTATTGATCTTGATGGAGACACCTACTTACTTTTTAACCGACTTCAAAAAGGAGGAGGTTCTCAATTTTTTTTTTTTATGTATGTTCCCCGATTAGGTAGGTACTCGAAGATGGCTGGACCGATTTGGATTTTTTTTTTGTTTTATTCGAGAGGGTGGGTATACATCACAGTTGGTCCCATATAAAATTGATTGCTTTGGTAGTTTTTGAGACTTTTAAGACTGACTTTTTTACAAAAAAATACAACCGACTTCCAAAAACAACACTACAAAGTGAAAAATAACTTTAATTTCGGATGTGGGTGAAGAAAACGAAAATACATTTAACTAGACACCGACTTCCGAAATTAAAGTTATTTTTCACTTTGTAGTGTTGTTTTTGGAAGTCGGTTGTATTTTTTTGTAAAAAAGTTTTTAGGTTTACGGTAGTACCTCAACAATGCAAAGTAGGTAACTAAGAAATATTTAATTAAAGATGGAGAAACAGATTTTCCTTTCAAGCATACTTGCTTGAAAATCTCTTTCTCCATCTAGAATTAAATATTTCTACCGAATACCGAATTAAATTGGATCTCTTAAATATTTGTGAAATAACTGAAGGTGGCTAGAATGAAACACATTTACGCAATGCCTCGGAGTTGATCAAACGACTTTGTTTCTAGGCGTTGATAGAGAAGTGACAAAGTGATTAAATTCAACGAATGTTTTGTCGTATTACCTACAGCGAGGGATGCTTGACTGCTCACTTTACGGGTTGACTCATCGGATTGACTCATGATATTTTTCATGACATTTAAAGATAAAACTGACTGTGAATGTAAATAGTACCATGCAGGCTTCTTTGTAACTGTCTGGCGGTTGTGAGTATTTTGTATCAGGCCTACGCAAAATAAATGTCCTGCAGATCTGGTAGCGTCGTGTGACGGGTCGTTGAGCTCCCTAAAATAGGGTTGAGCTACACGATGCATGCATGCCGTCTGTTAGGACAGGTCAAATGAAAGCTGCTATCGCGCAGAAGGCTGCGCAGTAACATTTTTTAGGAACCAAATGGTGATGTGAAGAGAATGTGAGTGAGAGAACATGCACGAAAGTTCTTAGTGCCTATGTTCAGATTTGCCGAGATATTTCGGCCGTAGTATAACTGAACTATGAAATAAAAGTTGACGCAACAGGAAGTTTTATGCAAAGTTTCAGAAAGAAAACCGATACAGTTCTAACCATTGAATACATTTTGATCGTAATGTACCAAAGGTAAGTGAATTACAAGAATCCCGGATAAGAAGCTTGGATATGAAAGTTTAATACACAATAAAGTAGGTTAGGGGGGTAGTATTTGCACTGGCAGAGTACGGTACAGGTTCAAGATGGTCATATATAAATGTGTCATATATAAATTGGAATTCCTTGTATTTGTACAGGGAAATTTTTAAGTTGGTAAGGAAGTAATTTGTTTAACGGAAACATATACTCAGAAAGGGGTAACTTAAAAGCTTCGATTGTGTTCAATGAGGGTTTTCTGAAATAACGTTCACCTGTTCTTTAGTCGTGACTGAATGATGAACGAATGCATGAAACGAATGAACAACGTCATCATATATGTTATTTTTTCAAAGTGGTGCCGGCTGGTGGCGTTCATGAAAACCCTCATTATCGCTATTTCTTTTGTTTTTTTGGCAAGTCATCATCATCCTTATCCCTTATCGCGATTGATTTGGGCTCTCTATAGCCGCTGCATCTCTATCAACCTTCTTTTGTTTGATTCTTTCCGTGCCTATCACCCTTCAAACAATCTATCCATCTTTTCTTTGGTCTGACTCTGCCCTTAATTGAGTAATACACTTTCAATCGGAATCGGTTTCATTTTGACAGTTCAACAACATTCAATTGCATTGCGTTATTTACGTTGTCGAGCAGACAAATTTTTCCAACATATGAAGCAATGGATTAGCAATTTGCTTCAAAATGATTCAGATTCCGATTGATAGTGTGTTACGCAATTAGGGTGCTGGTAGGTATATAATTTACTTCGTAAATAAAAACCACGAACATATGAAGAGGGGCTACCTATGCGCAAAATTGGAATGTTATCATGTCGCTTCAAAATTAGAAAGCTATCGAGGTGGAAATTTGTTAGAAAACTCGGTAACTGGGTAATACGATATTCCTTGGTAAGACTGGTTGTCAGACTTTCAGGCTTCTAACAACCCGTAACGACCGTCAAAGATTCACGAATGACAGCCGGGACCAACAGCGAGGCACGGAGGGGTCTTTCATGATATTTTGGTATATCATGTAACGATGGTCACTCATCCACGGCCCAACCGCGGCAAGCGTAGCTTAACCTGATCGGTCGACACGTGTGGATGTTATCCTATTTTTAATATTTATCCACATTCATACATGCATGATACAATAATATTTACTTACACTAATTTACAGTAAGTATTAAGCGTAATTTTGTGTTTTATGCGTTACCAATACTTATAAGAAATGAAAGCTTATCTATCACCCAACCCTAAAAATTTAAACTTCAAAAATATTCAGTACGAATTCGGTAAAATTGTTTCTTATATCGAAGCATGCAGCGTCGATACCAAACGAAATAACAAGTCGAAAACAGACCAATTCCTGAAAATTCACAGTGTGCTTTAAATTTCAATCAGCTGAATTTGAACGAAATTTTTGCGTCGCGTCGTAGTTTTTTGGTTCACTCGAACATGTCAGTTTTAACGAACTCTAAGAAGAATATGGTTTTCGTCCTCTTTGTCGTATTAATATATGCGGTTCCATATATTTCAGCTAGTTATAATAAGAACTCCATCGTAATTTTCGCTCATAGAATTAGCAATAATGGAGGTGTGTGAGAAAGGTGTGGTCAAAATTAAGGGTGTGGTACAAACCATCAAACTGAACAACTTTCTCTATGGGACCAACATCGTAATCGCGAAAAAATAATCAGTCGTCCCATACATTTGGGTCGAGTAGGTATTGAAGTTTTGTACGGGACGACTGATAATTTTTTCGCGATTACGATGTTGGTCACATGGAGAAAGTTGTTCAGTTTGATGGTCTGTACCACACACCTTTCTAATACACCCTGTATATTCTACGAGCTGTGTTAGTTAGTATATTATATCTATACCTACCCCATGTAGATATTTTTCCCATACAAAATAGCATATTTAAATAATTAATAATGAATGGGATCAATTAGATTTAATGTCATAGTCATCACTCATCGGAAACCGCAGCAAATAAAGAGGCGAGCTACGATAAACAGTCACAATACTTTAATATGCAAACGACCCTCGCTCCCCTGAAATTAGCCCCATTTCAACGTACATCGCTCGACTAGCTTGAATGAGTTTCATCAACGGACGTATAAATCTTACAATATGTACGTCGAAGTAGAAAAATCATCTACTGCCTAGCCTCTTCCTAACTATTTTGGGGTCGGCTTCCAGTCTAACAGGATGCAGCTTGATACCAGTATTTTACACGGAGCGACTGCCTATCTGACCTCCTTAATCCAGTTACTGGGTAATACGATAACTTCACTGTCACTAGACATTCGCTGTATTTATTAACAAGATACCAAGAAGGTTCTACACGCAAAGCAATACATAGAATAATTTAGTCATAGGCACGACCTCGCCAGCCTGCAATAATTCCCGATGCTCTAGATTCATATGAAAACTCACTATCCCATAGAAAGGTTCCACACTAAAAGGGTTCCCATATTATACGAATGGCGTAAAACTAGTCGTAAACGGTAAACACTCGGAACTACGAGTAATGGTGAGGTCATAGCGAAAATTTCTCGTGAACGAAATTTTTCGTGGTAAAGGAATATTTCCAGTAGAGAGTGAAGGGTGAGGGAGGGGAGTGCAGGGGCCGGTGCGGGGGGGGACGCCGAGGGTGGATGTTTGGAGTGTTGTTCCCTGTAAACGTCAAGAACGATCACCGTCGGAATGAAACTGAAGATAGATTTAAGGTAAAGCCGGTGTAAAAACCAGAAATAATCGGTAATAACCAGTTTTTGTTGACTCGCTTCTGACTTAGTTAAATCTTTTTATACCTAACGAAAGTGTTGATTTTATTTTATAAGTACCTAGATTTTGTCTTAGCCAAACTAAATCTTTTTAAATATTTCCTGAAACATACATACCTAATTACATACAGTTAAGTCCCATATAAATATTCGGGAGCACGTTATGTAAACTCCATGCACCGTGACACACCGTCCGCATAAAGATGTTTATGTAATGCTCGATTTATTTTATTTCGAAGTTAAGTTTAGTATGATGTACGAATAAGTTAGGTAAGTTACTACCCTCCTATGGGAAAATTGTATACAAGAATTTCTCTCCCATCATTCGTATGATCTCTATTATAAATGAAAAATTGCAAGTTGGTTGATTCTTCAAGGGCGCTTCTTTCTTAGATTCAATTTCGATGAAAGGATGGAAATGTGTTAATCTATTTTAGGTAACGTACAATCAGAGCTCGTAATAAGAAGCACTTAGCACTTATTCATTAATTTAGACAAGCGCTTCTTATTACGAACTCGACTCTATTTTTAGAACTATTTCCTAAAAATTGAGTTTCTTTCGGATACATTTAAATTCTAAAGCAATTGAATCGAACAAATAACGACACTATAACGTCCCCCCCCTACTTCGCACGGTTTAAATACTTATAGGTAAGACTTTGAAAACATCGAGATTTGTTTATCATAATTATATAAGTTTAACAAAAGTAAGTATTATACACTTATACCTTACAGTTTAGAAGAACAACGCGGTCACACAAACATACATTAAAAGCGACTTTATATTAAGTAGGTACCTATAGAAGAAGAATTATTTAACATAACCTCTACTCGATTACTATACGCAAGTACGCAACCATATCTAAATTCCTAATTCAAATTTCGTTTCGCTACACAGTTTTTTTTAACAATATGGCGTCTTAAAAATGAATATACGTCGTAATTTAGAAAGTTGGGAGCTTTAATCCCGTGACTCCTGATCAAAAATTAATCTGATGCGGTTGCTGTATGCGACCTGTCTGCTTTATTATCACTTTGATTAGAATTTAGTCTGAATTATAGAGTGAAACATGGATCTATGTGCATCACAACTAAATGGTTCGTGTTGACGTGTTTGCACCCGACTGCGGTGCCCAAGAGGAGGGATTTAACTTTCCTTTGCTTCATTTATGGAGAGAAAAGGAAAATGTTTGATGAAAAAATATAACATAACATAACATCACGTCTGCAATCCCCGAAGCCGTAGGCAGAGGTGTACATAGGCGAAATGTGGGTAAACTTTATAACTTAGTACCTACCTACAGCCAAATTTCGCCCGTTATGTGCCATATAATATTAGGTCTTTACCTATGAAATTGCCGTTCTGCAGTACTGGCCATTTCAAATCAAAATAATTTTAGTTTGGCTAAGAATTCTAATTTCAAATTAATTTTATTTTAAAAACATGGATTTTTCTCCAAAAGTAGTCATTTGTTTTAGTGTTACATTTTCATCGCATTTCAATCTTTTTCGTCATCATGGATACGTTAAAAATTCGAGTAATTATGGAATATGAGTACCGTCGTGGCAGCAACGCGGCACAAGCGGCACGCAACATCAACGACGTTTACGGAGCTAACACTACATACCAACGCACCACTTGTTATTGGTTTGATCGCTTCCGTTCTAGAAATTCCGACCTGAAAAATGAACCTCGCGGTCGTCCGAAGACTTTGGTCGACAATGACGAATTAAAGGCGATTGTGGAAGCTGATGATACACAATCTACGGCTGAATTAGCAGCAGCTTTCGACGCTAGCGTCAAAACAATATTGGTCCATTTGCGTCAAATTGGCAAGGTAAAAAAGCTTGACAAATGGGTGCCCCACGAACTCAATGATCGCCAGCGCGAAGTACGCGTCGAGACGTGCCTTGCACTGCTCAACAGACACACAAATGAAGGAATTTTGAACCGCATTGTTACCTGCGATGAAAAATGGATTCTGTTTGATAACCGCAAGCGCTCAGCAAGTTGGTTGGATCCTGGTTCAGCACCTAAACAATGCCCTAAACGAAAACTTACCCCTAGAAAAGTGATGGTCACTGTTTGGTGGTCTAGCGCCGGTGTGATTCATCACAGCTTCTTACCAAACGGGGTGAGCATTACTTCAGATGTGTACTGTGAAGAACTGAACACAATGATAGAGAAGCTGGCACATCTCCAACCAGCATTGGTCAATCGCTCGTCTCCGCTGCTCCTGCACGACAACGCGCGACCTCATACTGCACAGCAGACGGTCTCCAAGTTGCAAGAACTGGGGTTGGAAGCTCTCCGTCATCCGCCCTACTCACCAGACTTTGCGCCTACAGACTACTACTTTTTCCAGAATTTGGATAACTTCTTGGCGGGAAAAAAATTCAATACCCGAGAGGCAGTACAAAATGCCTTTGAAGAATTTGTTGCCTCCCGTCCAGCTGATTTCTTTAAGAAGAGCATCAATAAACTGCCACTGCGTTGGCAAAGATGCATTGATTGCATGGGTGATTACTTCGATTAATACAAATAAAAAATGCATGAAAAAAATTCGTTTAAATTTTTTCATACAAAACGGCAATTTCATAGGTAAAGACCTATTATATAATAGGGGGGCGAACCTATTGCCACCAAACAAAAAAAAAGGTCCATAGACAAAAAAAAAAAACTTGGCCTAGACCGACCAGTCACAGCAGCCATGAGTTATGGTGTGACGGAGTACTTAGTTTTAACATTGACCATAAAGGTCAACTTGCATAAAATAGGTAAATTATTTTTAGGCTTTTATGCTAGGAAAGCAAGTTTTGTAATTTAACTGGCCAAAAAGTATTTTAACATAGGTACCTATCATAAGTTTAAAATATTATTGTATGAAACTGTTGCATAATGAGGGGTATTAAAACACGACAGTGTGTTTAATTATAATAATTATTCTTCTTTAAAAATGTAAAGTGATACTTTATCACGAAATTATAACCCTAAAATAATTTAAATAAAAATAAACTAAAACCCGACTACTGTAAAATCACGCTCAAAAAGTAGGTACCTATGAAACAAGAAAATATTCTCATTTGAAATTAGAAAAAGACAGACAAATTAAAAATCAGGAGTCCCACGTCATGTTAGGACATAAATCAAAGAGATTAAGTGACTCCGGATTTTTAATTTGTCTGTCTTTTTCTAATTTCAGATGAGAATATTTTTTACAAGCTTTTATTTAAGATAGTTTCACCTGTCCCGGTGTCTGTCTGTCTGTCTGTAATCTAATCTTGCAAGTTAAATTGTCACTTTCCTGTTTCCGATAAAGCTGTAATTTTACATGCATATGTAAATCGGATGACAATGCAACATTATTATGACATGGAGATGATCTGATGATGAAGCCGGAAGGTGGCCATGGGAACTCGGTAAAAAAACGACGCAACCCTATTGAGTTTAGGCTCGTTTGATTCATCTTGACAATAAAAGCTTGTTTTAAAAAATAAAAATAAATAATACGCTATAGTGTTCATTTAAGATACAACTAAATCTATCCGTTATTTTACACACTAATTGATCATTTTGTAAACATCGATAGGTGCCAAGAGTTTTTCAATAGACTGCTTTTCACAAAAGTAAGTACTTACGCAAATTATTTAAATCAATTTCAAACTAATTAGCCAAATAGCATTCTCTAAATACGCTACGTGCTCTAAAAAGCTTTTTCATCCGACAGAAAGAGAATAACAAAAGTCTTGGCGCATTCCGTTGTCTGTTTATATGTGCGTTCATCTTCCAAATACCAATTAACTGAGTTCGTTGCGGTTATAATAAGAGAATGTATGTGTATGAATGTGTAACGTAAATGTTTTCCTAAATTAAGTTAATTTCAATGTAAACAACGACATTTGTGTTTGAAAATAATTCTTAGCTAAGAGATTGTTGAGACTGACGGTTTTATTTATAGACCTGCTTATATTTATGTAATACTTGGAAGTAGGAAGAATGCCTTTGTATGGTTAGCGTCAGTATAATTTATAATTTTTTTCGTAACTAGCGAACCTGCCCTGCTTCGCACGGTTTTTAGGATTTTACAAAACATGAAGGTTTCTATATTCTATATAAGTTAAATATTAATGTATTTATACATGTAAACCTTCCAGAATAAATTCTATAAATGGCAGTGAAAACCGCATTAAAATCCGTTGCGTAGTTTAGAAGAACAACGCGGCCACACAGACAGACACGATAAGCAACTTTATTTTGTAATAAGTAGTATTTTAGAAGATTATAAATAATTATAAATGATAACATGCGATGTTATTGATTCGATATTCAATTTTTGAATTACTCATGTCACATGACATAGGTATAATTCAAAAATTTAAAATCGAATCAATACGATGCACGATTGATGTCTTTTTTAGAAATATTTATAACTGAGTGCAAAACTTTTAAGTTTTGGAATGTTGCATGCCGAAATGCCGATTATAAACGGATACTTACTTCCCATTTAGAACTTATGAACAGTTCTACCAAGTTTATCTCGCTTTGACCGGATTTTATCCGAATGAAAAAGAATAGGTGCCTAGCTGAAAATAATTCTCCGATTATCCGGCTGAAATAAATAAGTTAGCGCTCACATGACGAGGGTAGCCGAAAAATTCTGTTTTCTCTTGTTTTCTGTTTTTTCTGTTTTTCTGTTTTCTGTTTTTTTTTTTGTTTTAATTTTGTTTTTTTTTTTGTTTTTGTTTTGTTTTTTTTTTTGTCTGGCACGTCCCTATTAAGGGTGTTGCCTGCGAGTGTATGAGTGTGTATGAAACAAATTTACTTTTAACGTAAATATATTGTTACGGTTAAATAATAATAATATATAATATTATTTTTATATTTATAAATATTTTTATTTTATTTTATGTTTTTATAAAAATATTTAATAATGTAAATGATATGTAAGTTTATAAATGAAATAAAGGAAAATAATAATAATAATAATTTTATTATCAGGCAACTGAGGCCCTTACCCCTTAGGTAAAATACACAAAATTATGTTAAACAAAAATTAAATAATGCATAGATATTAATAAACCTACGAATGAACCAATGACCTGAAAAAGGTAGCCTCGGAATAGACTATAGAGTGTTATGAGCTAAGACCTATTTTGGGAGATGGATTGAATTAAATTAACCAGGATCCATTGACAACAAACAAAGCGTCTGTGTCTGACAGTTACCCCGTCAAGCAAAGTCGGTTTTTCTGTTAGGAAGCGTAGTCCGGGATAGTATTGTTCGAGGTGTTCAATAAATAGCGATAGGCCGCCCCCTACACAATGGGGCTCAGTACTATCCCTAAGTAGAGACGATGTATATCTACGTCGTTTACATCTCTGTCAGACGTTTTCTCGGGTTTGGCGGTAATTTAACATTCTTTTAAATGTAAAGAAACAAAAGAAAAACAACTTTTCTTTCCTGTGTTCGAGACGATGTCTAGACAACGGCTCATTTTTTGAATTGCTCGACTAAAAGCGGTTACTTGGGAACTGAAATTCGCGAGGCTTCGGAGGTAGAGTTGAAACGTTTTTTTTTTGTTTTAGAATCAATGCACTAGAAAATAGATTGTCAGTGGTTTTTGGTTGGTTTGGTTTTTGGTTTTTGGTTTGGTTGGTTTGTTTTTGGTTGGTGGGTTTTTGGTTAGTATACTTATGTATATTATTATCCTTCAATGATTGGAGTGCGGAGATCAGTTGGCAGTTGCTACGTGCTACCTTAAGGATGATATTCTGCCGCATCGGTTTGGATTTGAAGCTGATCCCAATGGAATGCCTAAGCTGATGATTTTCGGTAATTATTGCATGACCAGATAATTTAACGACTGTTGTTTGTTGAAATAGGGAAAAAAAAAGGTAAGGGTAAAGGTATAGGCCTGGGTAAAAAAAAGAAATTTATTTAGTCCATCAGTCAGATAATAAATAAAAACTTTTTTGCAAAAAAATACAACCGACTTCCAAAAACAACACTAAAAAGTGAAAAATAACTTTAATTTCGGAAGTCGGTGTCTAGTTAAATGTATTTTCGTTTTTGCTACCGACTTCCGAAATTAAAGTTATTTTTCACTTTTTAGTGTTGTTTTTGGAAGTCGGTTGTATTTTTTTGTAAAAAAGTTTTTATTTCACGCTTTTTAGTGGGTCTGTTTATAATTTGTATAAGTTACAATTAGTCTAATGTCAATTGCTCATCACATGTTACAAAATATTGCTTTTCCCGATGCTGGGTCGTTAACTGTTGAGGAGTTCTGCTGGTAAGAACCAGGAGAACTCCTCAACAACCACTCACCACACGCATTGTGTTACGAGCGGAAATTGCTTAGCAACCAAACTAAAGCAATCGAATCGCAACCCGTGAAATATTTATCATTGAGTAGTTCCGGTAGCCATCTGTGTTATTCATCATCAGTTCCACTACACCAAGTGGTGCTTTCCGAGAGCAAATGCACGAGCTACTATAAAAAATATCCAAATCGCTATAGGTGTGCCTATAATATTTGAAGATTTCTCCAGGATCCCATCATCAGAACTGGATTTTGACAAAAATGGGACCATTTGGGAAGTATACCCCTTCCAACAAAAAAATATTTTTTTATATCGGTTGGCAAGCGACGGAGTTATGCGCGAACAAACATAAAAAAAATAAAAAAAACAATACAAACATCCGAATTGAGAACCTCCTCCTTTTTTAGAAGTCGGTTAAAAAATCTTAGACACGTATTTTTTGCTTTATCATATTAATAAAAAATTACTTAGATCTCACTCATTAAAGTTGGGGAGTGGGGGCTTGCTACGTCACTTCTACGTATAAAATCTAGCTAGGCGTGGCGGTATGTTATTATTAGTATTTAAGTCAATGTATCGCCGTAATCTTTTGATTACGTAAAAAAAGAGAAAATACGTGTATTTTAATTTAAATGACGGAGAAAAAAAAAATTTTAGAACAAGAGAAGAGAAACAGTGTTGGGGGGGGAGGGGGGGTTCAGAAGAGAGGAGGAGTTTAGCTTAACATAGCTCTTCCTAACATTTTAAAATATGTTTTTCAATCTACGTTTGCAGTTAGCTAGTTTAGAAATAAAAATATTATGATTTGCTATTAGGTACGGATCGATCAGTTAATTTATAAAATCTAATGTTTCTCGCGTTTTTAACGGACTGATTTTTTAACCCTCAAATTCCAAGCATTTCCGAGTATTGGATATAAATTCATAACTCACTCAGCCGTCGTCTGTGGAGTTTCCCTTATTTACGAACTAAATTGAATTATTGTTAGGGGACTACAGGACCTAACCGCAAATTTTATAATGCCCACTGAAGTAAACAAAATTAGAAAAATATATGATATTCTTCAGGATATTATGCTAGTTAGATAGTGTGTTGAAAACATACTTAATGCAACGAATTTGATACTGCAGAAAAAAAAATCACGAAGCTACCTCTAAAAATTTCTTTTAACGATTGAAAACCATCTAATATGCAATCATTTTGATTTTTTGTCAGATTATTGTACAAGCAACATATTAACGTAATAGTGTTTTAATTTTTTAGTCCAATCAATAGATTTTTTGGAAATATATAGGTAATTGCTTGATCTTTTGCAATATTATTACCAGCGTTAGTCATCGCGGTTCTCTTTATTTTTTTCTGTGCAGACCTACAGTGACCGCGCTTAAGGAAAATAGTGACATAAATAGGGCTATAGTATAGTTAAAATCTCGCTGCAGACTCGGTCATAAATCATTCGAGTGTTTCGCTCTCTTTCCCACTCACGACCTTATGGGCAGGCCACGCCCACACGTAGTCCTGTGCATTACTGCAGTCGATGAGTGATATCGATAGTTTTATATATATATAAATGGGTGATAGAAATAAATACTTACACATTTTTTTTTTATTTTATTACCAAATTTACTTAAATATATAAACAAAAGAACGTATATATAAGACTAAAAAGAGAAAATTAAAATTCTTCGTCTGAGTCATCGTATATGATTCTGTTATCGATAATGGCCTTTAGCGCGCGCAACTATCGCTTACTCCGATTATGATTTATGGCCAAGTCTGCAGCGAGATTTTAACTATACTATAACTCACGACTCTCACGAGAAACATTTTCAGCTAGAGAACCTTAGGATTATAATACTTTCAGAGTTTACCTTGGAGCAATTGACATACTGTAACGAACATCGTGAGAAAGCCTAGGGCTTGGAAATAATATAAAAGTCTAAAATTGCCAACATTGATTAAGCGCGCTGATCAATACTACTTTCATTGGTAAGCAGTGTTATACTTTACCTATAATTACTTATCTACCTTTATACAATACTTATGTTTTTAACCCCCGACGGAAACAGGGGTGTTGTAAGCTTAACGTGTGAATCTGTGTATCTGTCTGTGGCATCGTAGCCCCCAAACGACTGAACCGATTTAGATTTTTTTTTTTTGTTTGAAATGTGTTTTTAGCTATGATTGAAGAAAATCTGCTCTTTTCTAGTTGATGAATGGATGTGAGCATCTTCCAGAGGTCTGATCGAGTCGAAATTTGGTATTCTGTTAGTTTTCAATGATATTAGAATAACATAGTAACCTTGAGCTGATTTTGATGTAATGCTGCAGCATTACCTGGAGTTTGCAGGACAGGTACTCGCTAGAGTATCCTCACCAACTTACAGCAGAGGTAATGTGTTTGGGCTCGCTGGAATGGTCTCAATGAATAGGTTATAGATAGATGGCAATCGTCGAATCCGACTCGGCTGGGCAACGTTCGGGAAGCTTCGCAATATCTTTTCGTCTCACATACCGCAATGTCTCAAGACGAAACTCTGACCAGTGCGTGTTGCCAGTGATGACCTACGGCACTGAAATGTGGTCGGTACAATGGGCCTTATTTGAAGGCTAAAAGTCACCCAAAGGGCAATGGAGAGGCCTATGCTTGGAGTTTCCCTACGTGATCGAATCAGAAATGAAGAGATCCGCAGGAGAACCAACGTAACCGGCATAACCCGAAGTATTTCCAAACTTTAGTGGTAGTAGACAGGGCACATTGCTCGTAGAACAGATGGCCGATGGGGCCGAAAGGTTCTGGAGTGGCGGTCGCGTACCGGAAGACGATAACCTTTTGTAAAGGCCGCAGGAATCCGCTGGATGCGGGCAGCACAGAACCGGTGTAGTGTGGCAGGCCTATATCCAGCAGTGGACGTCTTTCGGCTGATATGATGATGAAGATGAGATGGCATTCAGGGTCTGATGATGGAGTGGGTAGCAAAAATAATGAGGGTTTTGTATCTGGGGTTTTTAGAATTTAAAATACGGCATTCAAATACGAGCTAAGCCAATATAATATGTAGATTGATTAAAACACTGAAATGCGGAACTTTTCCGTTTTCATCGAGTTTATTGAATTGCTGCAGTTTGGCGCAGAATCTCAGAAATTTATAATTCATGTCTTTCCCCTATTTTTGGCTTGGAGGGACGACTGACAGAGGGAATCCAGTTTTTTATTTTATTGGGTGGATTGACTTTAGCCATGAGAGAACATAATTTTGACTGTCCAAAGTTTTGGTATAGGTTGCATCTTATGTGTGTCCACTAACTGAGGTCCTATTGTACCTGAGCTTTATAGTTAGCTTATGATATTAGGTACATACCTATTGCTACGTTTGATCTATTATTTTAAGTCTTAAAATTTAAGACTTTACCAATAGGCTTCCTAAGATGTCAATGATGATGCTACAATGTGAGAGTGGTTTTCTTCTGTTTAAAGCAAAGTAGTTTTTTTTTTACTAGCCTATATTAGTGTGTATTTGTGTTTTTATTGTTGTACTCATGTGTGTTTAAGTGTTACTACTAACATAGTTTTTTAAGTTTGTAATGATTACTAACACGCTATGGGCCGTCGACGCCAGAAAATAAACGATTTTTATTTTTTTATTTTATAATATGCTGCCCCACTCCTGGGCAAAGGCTCTCTCCACTCCTTCCATTTTCCGCGACCACGCGCATTCACTTTTCAATTTTGACGTAACCTGTCCAGCTCGTCGCGCCATCTCCTACGTGGTCTGCCGCGACCCCACCTCACTATCTCAAGGCACCAGTTCTGTGTTATTTCAGTTATGTCCTGCCCAGTAGTACTAAAGTAGTTAATTCGGTTTATTGATAACTAGCTGCGCCCCGCGGTTTCACACGCGTAGACCGGGATAAAAAATAGCATATGTGTTAATACAGGGTGTCAGCTACCTCCATACCAAATTTTATCAAAATTGCTCCAGCCATTTGGGCGTGAAGAAGTAACAAACATACAAACACTTACATACACACACTCACCATCTTTCACCTTTATAATATCAGTGTGATTATGTCGATTAGATATAGTATAAGTAGGTATTACCTACTCCTACAGCATAATCAGCCAACATGTTCCCTCTGCTGGGACACAGGCCTCCTCTCTGTGAGAGGGAGTGGGCTGTAATCTACCACGCGGGCCCAGTGCGGGTTGGTAGATGTCAAATGTCTTCGAATTTTCGGTTCTAGGACATGCCGATTTCTTCACGATGTTTTCCTTGATGAAAATAATTTACTCGTAAGTCGCGGCCGTTACCACTGGGCCACCATCGCTCATTGTCATTAGTCATTAATACCTAATGAAGATTTTATGACTGCATCAGTGAGCGGAGTTAGCGCAGATGAATTTTGGGCCTAAAATGTTTGAACTTTTTGCCATCGTTACGCTAAGAAGGCTAAAATGACTAATGCTCAGTACAATAAGTCTAACAGTCTCTACAAGCGAAAATGAGCACAGAAAATAAAGTTATTGCTATAAAAGAGCATCACAGTCCTTTAATAAAAAACCACAACGATTCTCTTTACCTTAAAGAGCATTCAAAGCAAATTCACAAAGATTACAGATAATTTAGCGTAAATCTTCTCTGCCGTCATAAAAAAGCAACACGTTTTCGTCCAATGACAATACATTTTGTACCGTGTTCACAGGCGATGTTCAACACACGTCTCTTGTTGAGAAAATGAAGCTGCGACTTGTTGGCCGATCGGTCGTCTGACTTGTCCGGACCGCAGTACGGCTTCGGGGAAATATCTTGTAAGGGTTTTAGGTTAACTAATTTGCTTGAATATGTGAGTTTCTGTTTCATTTTGGATTTCTGATGTTGTGAGAGGTGTCTTGGTAAAGTAAGAGTCACTGCTTTTAAATGAATCCTGAAAAATAATCTTCTCTTAATCAATATAGTTTATATAATAGTTTTACTAAGAGGGGCTCGTGGCTAAGTAATAAAAGCCGCACGGGTCGATCGATCAGGTTAAGCTACGCTTGCCGCGTTTGGCCCGTGGATGGGTGACCATCTTTACATATCGAGACCGCCGTTCGTCCCGGCTGGCATTCCTGGATCTTTGACAGTCGTTACGGGTCGTCAGAAGCCCGAAAGTCTGACAACCAGTCCTACCAGGAGTATCGTATTTCCCAGTAACTGGGTTGTGCAGGTCAGATAGGCAGTCGCTCCATGTGAAATACTGCTATTTATTCAGCTGCATCCGGTTAGACTGGAAGCCGACCCTAACATAGTTGGGAAAAGGCTAGGCAAATGATGATATAATAGTTTTAATAACTTTTAATATTTTGTTATCGTTCAAGAAAATCCCATACCTAGCTGTTATGATGTACTTACCTCCTGTAACATAACGTTATCTGCCTACGTTTTTATCAGTGATGGCGATTTATCTTATTATTTATCTAGGATATATTGCTTACCTATAGGTACAATTCAAATTTGCCCGTAGACCCGTGTCTTTAAATCAGCAACCATTTAAAACAGTACCTAGGTAATATCAGTTCAAATAGATACAAATAAACATCATGCGCCAAGCTGTTAAAAGCTTCCGCCATCTGTTACTAGATGGCGCTAGGTTACAAACGAGGCGACGCCTCCATGTAATTTATTATTATCGTGTCTTTTGATATTGTGTAGGCAACTGCGTAGGTTTATAAGTTAGGTCACACTTTATTTTCCCTTCGTTGTAAACTTTCATATTAATATTATTGCGCATTTTGAAGAGCAAAGTTGAATACAATGCCTGAATGCCTTCAAAACTTTCTATAGTATGGATAGGTTGTGTTTCCCTTAGCTACGCCAAACAATATTAGTGAACTTTGACATCGGCATTATCCATGTTTCGCCACTTTTTATAGTCCCAATGTGTATGGATCGGGTTATTTTCATCGGTAGGTACGGGTAGCAAATTACTCTCCGGGGCACTCACACTTTCCAAAATAAAATGTTTGATCACATGAGTCCGTTGGAAAAAGTGGAAAAGTTTTTTATGTACCTATTTCTAGGTTTGTAATCTGGTTTTGTTTTTAATAAAGAGCTTATTATACTGTTCAGTCTGGCAACCAGTCTTACCAAGAGGTATCGTGTACCTACCCAGTAACTGGGTTGTGGAGGTCACATGTAAAATACTGGTATTCAGCTGCATTCGGTTAGACTGGAAGCCAAGCTGAGCCCAGTGTTGTTGTGTTGTGGTTGTTGTTGTGTGTTGTTGGTACTTAATAAAAATATAACTAAAAAGTTAAAAACTCGATAGGGTTGCGTGTTCCCATGGCCACCTTCCGGTTTCATCATCAGATTAGCTCCATGTCATAAGTAATAATATTGCATTGTCATCCGATTTACATAGTACTATGGACAAAACTTAAGCACGCTCACTTAAGAAAATATTCCTGTGAGAGCGCAGCTAGTGACAAACGAACATTGTGCGATCGAGTCGTGAGCCGTGCATGCGATTATCGCCTTTGAGGTGATCATGCGGAACTTTGGCCCATAGTACCTACATGTAAAATTTCAGCTCAATCGAAAACCGGGAAGTTGGTCAAATTCAACTTGCAAGATTAGATTACAGACAGACAGACAGAGGGACAGCCGACAGGTGAAACTAAATAAAAGCTAGTAATGGATCGTAGTTTAAAAGATAGCCTTTACCAAAAGCTTCCGTAAGTATTGGTTACCTAACATGTAACTATGTAAGTAGGTAAATACACCTAGATAGGTAGATACATATGTTTCATACGCTCAATCTTATTGACTAGTAAGCTGCATTAGTAAGTAAAATGTTGCATTATTAGAACAAGATAACTCGATTCGATTCTCGATTTATAATTTTATTTCTGTAAGAAAATAAAAACACTTTTACTCGTAAAGAAGAAAGGCAGAAGCAAACTCAGAGGCCTCAGTGTCCAGACATAATCTTGATCAATTAATACAGTGTCTCTTTTTATCTATCAACTTTCGATATAACGTAAAACTTCATAAAACGTAGAAACAATTTGGTTTGATACACTCTTCCAAGTAGCGCAACAGTCGAAGAAATCACACTAATATTAGAAAGGCGAAAGTTTGTGTGTGTGTTTGTATGTTTGTTACTTCTTCACGCTCAAACGGCTGGACCGATTTAGATGAAATTTGGTAGGTAGATAGCTTATACCCTGGATTAACACATAGAATACTTTTTATCCCGGTCTACGCGGGTAAATCCGCGAGGGTCATATTTAGACGTCAGTAAATATTTATCAGCATCTTTTTATGTTACCAGTTTACAAAAGGCTCCGATTAAATCTTTGAGATGCCGAAATATAGAAAAACACCTGAGGTCCTAGATAGCCGCCTTGCTTTTTAACCGACTTCAAAAAGGAGGAGGTTATGTTATTATGCGTATCACTACTCCTTGCGGGGGCTGCGGTAAACGATAAATACCATAGATATTAGATATATACCCACGGCGCTCAGGTTATGCTCGCCTTAATTGCCTAGAACACGTGTGACATTACTCTTGAATTGCATTGTCTCTAAGAATGTTGGTCTCAGATACTAAACACTCTAGGCACCTCTCGTACTAACAGTTGTAAACCAATCCTACCAATATTATAAATGTGAAAGTTTGTGAAGATGTTTGGATGTTTGTTACACAATCACGCAAAAACGGCCGAACGGATTTGGATGAAATTTGGCACACAGATAGTTTATAACCTGGATTAACACATAGGATACTTATTATCCCGGTAGTAGGTTCCCGTGGGATAATATCCGACATCCACGCGGGCGATACCGCGGGCAACGGCTGATAAAAAAATATTAAAAAGTATTGTGATTAGTACCTCTATTTGGTTGTTTCTCTTCCTTCAATGCACATAACGAAAAATCACTGTAAAGAGTTTACAATGTAATTATGATAAATTACAAATAAAGGGCTGGCAGGCGAAGCTAAATCAGAACAAGTTTACACTAGTAAACAAAGATATTCTAAATAAAAAGACGTAGTAAAGTTAAAAAGACGTTTTTGAACATCGAATGTTGGGTAGAGTATACCCAACATTCGATGTTCAAAAACGTGGAAATAGGACGGCCATGTCGTAATTATCGGGAGCGAAAAAGAGACAAGACGACGAAAATGTGGCTAATTAGCCAGATTTTGAAGTGCCACTTGCGGAGCGTACTAAATATATAAAGTAATATTTGTCCTGTGGTACCTCTTTTCACATAATATCACTGCTAGTAAATATGAAAAAAAAAAACACCATCTAATCGACGATGATGCTAAATTAGTTAGCACTACGCCATTAAGCAATCGTAATTACTGTTACTCTCTGCAATGAAAGGGAATTTTGTGTCAAGCGTTAATCTCTTCCTGTAAGTTGTAAAAGTCTTAAGAAAACTCTGCAGAAAGGCTTATTGTGTGCGGTTTAGAAATCTGTTTCGAATACTGCAGTATTACAATATCTAATATCTTATTAGCTATAGCGAGCGAACTGCTCAAGCGGCTGAATCCCTGGTAATCCTATCACGGAAATTGGTAACCGATGGATAGAAGGATATCATTATGTCGTGAGTGTTTTTGTTGGGATATCGTTTAAATATTGAAAGGTGTATTAGTGAAGAAAGGGGTAACATTTCATTTAGGTAGCAACTAATGTGGTTTTCTAAAGTGTTTGATCTACAAGGTTTTTCCTCATTGTTCCAAATCTGCAGATCTTGTAAATACCAAACAATTATGTAGGGAATTTACTGGGTCCAGCGACTTACCCGCTTCAACCTTTCCGCAGCCACAATCCGAGGGTCCTGGCTTGGTAGAACGTCGGGGCTTGTCGGCAGAGCACACCACAGAGAATCTCCAGTCAATAATCCCAAACATATAGGTCCATAGGTCACGTAATACACTGTCTTCCAGGAAGATGAAAGGGGAACTTAGATTTTCGAACGTAATCAAACGGGAAACCGAATCACTGCATATAGCGGCGGCTTTTTTTTACCTTTATCTTGACAACAGCCATAAGTATCTATCCTTATTAGTATATGGGCCTGTTTCACCACCTATGATTGTTCCTAATAACTTAATAGGTACTTGGCAGATAATTTCATACTAATTCTGTTCCATTTTTGAATTTATTCGGTGAGTAGTGGCTATTCGGACATCGTGAAATAGGCACTTACTTAGAGCCTATTAATTCTATGGGCACTTAATTGAATGATAGAACTGTTAGTTGTGTGCTGTTAGCGCAAAACAAATGACGACGAAGAATCATATTGATTTTTGCAAAGGAAACGTGCGGCAACAAAATGGTAGAAAATGTTACAAACAAAATCCGCCCTATATTGGGCATATTTCCACATACATCGCGTTACAGAAGTCTGTCAGTAATTATGAAGCCCTCAGTGGACATAACATAGTGGCCCATATCCGCTATTGTGTACACGCCAGACATAATTTTATTATCTCCCACCTTATCGCCAGTGACGTCACTCGCCATACTTCACAGAATTTGTACCAAAACTGAGAAAAATTGACATGTCACGGTATAGACCGCACAGCGTTTAAGTATTTAAAGTGAACTTATGTAATTAAAATGAGGTCAACGTACAATGTGCTTTATATTATAGAAGATAAAGTCCAATATTTATTATAGGGTCTCCTGTGTCCCTTTCCAGTCAGGTAATAATAAAATAAGAGATTACATCTTTGCGTAAGCAACAATAGGGCTCCCTGTTATTTTACTAGGGTGGTTACATCAAATGAAATTTAACCTTGCGTGGTTAGTATAAGGTATAATTTCATGTGTAGACAAATAAATTTGATTATAACAAAGTTGGATTACTGTGATAGGTTATCGGTTGTTTTAAAAGCGTTTAACCAGCGCCGGCCACCTGTTAACTATGTCTGTTGCACTTCACATGTTAATGCCTATAATTAGAATTCGTGAAAATGACTGGCTTACACAGTGCGAGCTGCTGACTAGACAGGTAGACAGCTGCTCTTACTGTGTACTCGCATGTCAGTAGCTCGGTTTGCCTTGGCTGTTTACACAGTGCGAGCTGCTGATTAGACAGTAGACAGCTGCTCGTACTGTGTACTCGCATGTCAGTAGCTCGGCTTGCCTTGGCTGTTTACACAGTGCGAGCTGCTGATTAGACAGTAGACAGCTGCTCGTACTGTGTACTCGCATGTCAGTAGCTCGGCTTGCCTTGGCTATTTAAAAAATGCGAGCTGCTCTGCAGCAACTCAGTAAATAGGCCGACTCGCACGCTAGCTCGCACGAAAACAAAAAATGTTGAAGTTACTCGACTGCGAGCTACTGTCAACTCGCAAGTGCGAGTAACTCGTATGATACGTCCACACAGTGTTAATTGCAGTACTGCAGCTACTCACTCAGAAGGCGACTCGCACACTAGCTCGCATTGTGTAAACTAGCCACTTGTAAAATACATTGTTTGTATGCAAGTAGGTTTGATTAGCAGTATTATCAGAATTGAAGTGGAGTTCCATCCGTGAGTCATCTTCAAGTGTTCTTTTTTTTTTGTTTTAATTCTGGTCACATTTTAATTTCAGAGGTTTCATTTCTAGGGTTCCAAACCGAAAGGGTACCAAACGGAACGCTATTACTAAGCCTCCGCCGTCCGTCCGACCGTCTGTCTGTCACAGGGCTGTATCTCATGAACCGTAATAGGTAAACAGTTGAAATTTTCACAGATTGTGCATTTCTATTATTTATTTATTTATTTATTTATTTAATACTTCAAGCACACAAATGTACAGAGGCGGACTTAATGCCATGGGCATTTTCTACCAGTCAACCTTTACCTTTTTTTTACCTTTTTTTAACCTTTTTTTTTTTTTTTTTTTTTTTATTACGGCTATAAAAACAAATAATAAAAACAAAAAAAGTAAAAAATTAAAGGGGGTCCCCCGTACAATAAACATTTTATTAGAAAAAAAAAATCTTGCCCTAGCATGTGGGGTGTCATTGTTTAGAACTCATCCAGTACGGTACAAATATATTTTTTATATTTTTTTATCTCCAAAAATGAAGAAATAGGGGGCAGTAAAAGTTGTCAATATTAGACCATTTTTGTACGAGCTCTATCGCAAACGCAACAATTAAGCAAGTTAGGAATTTGAAACTTCTGTAATCATGTACCATAATATACTGTATTTAATCAACACGTACAAAAAACGCAGATTCATAAGGTATTTTGTTTAAATATGGGCGATTTTCTGCAACTGCAAAAAATAACCTTGTAATTCACAGTATCACTATGAAATACAAAGTTATCTTTGCGATTGTCAAACACAAACTGACCAAATGCGGGTTCGACTCGCACACGGAAGGGTTTCGTCCGTACCATATGTCATATGCTCGGTTTTTTCAGGTCTTATAGCTATTATTAAAATAAAATTACCTAGGTAGCAATACTTAGTTTTTTTGTGCTTACCTACAAATTAATTAATGAATGATGCATTTTGTATCTTGCGGTTGTTGAATCTTAGTGACACCATAGTAACCCTACATGAATCCCTTGGGAAGAGATAAGCTGTTCCTGCAATTTCGCTAATTACTTCAGGGAGTATAACCAGGAAGATCGAAATCGTCAAATTTATCCAATAATATTCGAAACAATATTTTCTTCTTGCATTTCTACATCTTCTACATCTGTATGTCGGATCCGGTCATTAGTACGGACACGAAACGAATCGCAAGCGCGCCACTGGTGACATCACGTGATCTACCCACACCTACAGCGCGCTTCTGTACGCGCTTCTGTACTGAGTCGTGGCGAGGAGGACATTCCAGGTTTGATCGCATCGGAGTTAATACGTCGCGGAACTGTACTCGATTCGTTGTGCTCAATGATTGTGATAATTTTAATTTAGTGATTGTGTTAGATTATGATTTTAATAAACACCGTGTATCGTACCCAGTATGTTTTTATTGCACGAAACCCATCTTCTGCCCACATGATATCTGAATCTAACTGAGTAAATCCTGACGATCCGACATATACATATTATAAACTAGCTTCAGCCCGTGACTTCATCCGCGTGAAATTTATTGTTTCTCTAACCAACCCCGTCGCATCGCATCGCCTGCCTGCGCTAGGTATTACTTCGTTTTTGCTTAGCGTTTATTCAGTTTTTTTTTATAATGTTACATAGCTTATTAGCCTTCCTCAAGAATTGGGCTATCGAAAGCAAAAATAATTTTTCAAATCCTACGGGTCGTTCCAGAGATTAGCGCGCTCAAACAACACAAACAACAAACAAACAAAAAAACAAATTCTTCAGCTTTATTATCAGTACTTACATTATACACAGGATGTATCAGAAAAGTGTAGTCAAACTTCAACATCAAACTGAACAACTTTCTCCATGGGACCAACATCGTAATCGAGAAAAAAATATCAGCCGTCCCATACATTTGGGTCGAGTAGGTATTGAAGTTTTGTACGAGACAGCTGATACTTTTTCTCGATTACGATGTTGGTCCCATGGAGAAAGTTGTTCAGTTTGATATTCAATAGATTGTGGTTGATTGATTTGTTCTACCTTCATGTAATGATGACGTCACATTCGATTTCATCTGAGCACAGATATACTTAGATAAACCTGAACTATAGAGATAGTTGACAGATAGTCTCATATCTGTGCATGTGAGGTTAGTTCGGTTTCGATGCATCACATCGTAAGGTAATCTGCGGTCATCACAGTCAGTAGAGCGCTTATGGTTGTCCTTGTCGTACGTGTTAGTATGACAGATGTTGGCCAAACCACGTAAGTACTTATTACCTAGTATCCTAATTAACTGCCTCGTAAGTGCCTCGTTGGTAAAGTGACATAGTCGCAAGGCTACTGCTGAGCAGGAGGTCATGTGTTCGATTCTTGGGTCGGGCCAAGTGAAATTGGGTTTTGTCATCTGGCATTTCTGGTTGGGCCACAACACCAACGGTCAACGTCAATGCCCATCAACGCCATAAACAACGCGGTAATTGTTCCGATAATTATCGCGATAAATTGAGTGGTCTCTCTTAAGCGGTCTACGTCAATGCTCCTTCAATTTGGCGAACGACAATCGTCAATAATGTAACGCGATAAGTTTGTGGCTACACCTTCGGCCTACGTCAATCATTGCGAAACCTAATCAACGGCGTTTCCCGTTGGTGTAGCCCCAGCATAATGTCGGGGCCACACCAACGGGATATGACGTTGATTATCGCGACGTAGACCGTAGGTGTAGCCATAAGATATCGCGATAATTTTACAACGGCATTCACATTGTCGATAGACGTGGCGATAACATGGTGGCGGCGTTCAAGTGTGGTCACTCTATTTATCGCGATAGTTATCGGAATAATTACCGCGATGTTTATGGCGATGATGGAAATTGACGTTGGTGTGGCCCCGACATGAGTAGAGCTCGTTGAAGGTGAAACGACGCGCCCCACTATCGCATTTACGCACACATGCACAGTAATTGTTTGCTTGCAATGTTTGCCGAGTTGCTGCCCATTTATTTCATTCAGTTGCCGGTTAGACTCCGACATAGGAGCACGCTTCGTTCGATCGCAAAAGTACCGTCAGCATGTCGACCAAAAACTCCAAAAAGCATCTTCAGGGTCAGGTAAATAAAATATTACTTACAATTATATAAGATTTGAAAAAAATACTAATTATAACACCTGTTTTCTGTATTTTTTAATTTTTTTTCCAGTCAAAAGAAATTATTGCGAAAGTGTACCACCGAATGAAATATGAAGCGGAAAATGGAGTTGAAAAACTAACTGATGCTAGATGGCGAACTGCCCAAGCCACTGGGGTTAGTGAATCTACGATAACGCGAATTTTGAGAGAAGAAAGACAAGCTAGTACAAGTACATCAAGGGATACGTCACAGAATATTTTAAAATCGCCAACAGATCCTGAGTTGGAAACCAGTGAAAGTGGTATCACCATTAAAAAAGAAGTTATCTAAAGGTATGCGGGTCATAATAATTATTTTGTCACAAGTCTACTAATATAAGTACATTTATGGAGGACGAGGAGGAGCTCGTGGCTAAGTAATAACAGCCGCATGGGTCGATCGACCAGGTTAAGCTAGGTACGCTTGCCGAGGTTGGTCCGTGGATGGGTGACCATCTTTACATACCGAGACTCCTCCGTGCCTCGGAAAGCACGTTAAGCTGTTGGTCCCGGCTGTCATTCGTGGATCTTTGACAGTCGTTACGGGTCGTCAGAAGCCCGAAAGTCTGACAATCAGTCTTACCAAGGGGTAAGAAGAGGGTAGGGGTATCGAACTACCCAGTTAATGGGTTGTGGAGGTCAGATAAGCAGTCGCTCCATGTAAAATACTGGTATTCAGCTGCATCCGGTTAGACTGGAAGCCGACCCCAACATAGTTGGGAAAAGGCTAGGCAGATTGATTATGGAGGACGAGGAAAACTGTTCCACTGTAATACAAACTGTATTACGGTGGAACAGTTTTACTAGTTATACTAGTACACTAGTACGGGGAACAGAGTGAATCAGTTCCGTTCTTACAACCATTGCAGCAGGTCAAGTTACTACGAACTGTCAAATTTTTAATCATTCGATTTTGAACTTAACCATCAACATTTTAAGGTTAAAAATCATTTACTTAGAGTTTGACAGTTGACCTGATGTGCTTTTGTCTGTACCGAAACATACTAAATAAAAAAATTACATAACTTTACTGCTTATTTGTAACATAATTGAATTGTGCAAAGTTGTTTGTTATATTTTAGTTTATTTTATTTGGCAATTATAGATCTTTTTTTTTGTAATTTATTGTACACGCGCGCCGTGCCGCGCTGCGTCGCCGTCGCCGCCGCGCCGGTGGATGTGAAGGATTTGTTCGCGGAGATTATCATGACAACATGTCTTCAATTTTGAAAATTATAAAAAGTGGCTCACGACACAATTAGCCGACGTTCGCACGGACGTAAAAACATCGCGGCGATTTTTTTCCGCGCATTGGATTTTCAACGCTCTGCTTAGCGCCGAGAGTTGAAAATCCAACAGTGTTTTTTCGACGCGCTGGGATGTACTCTGTTGTTGTTAGGTTGGATTCTCGAAGCTCGGCTCAACACCGAGGGTTGAAAATCCAGTGCGTGATAAAATCCCGCCGCGATATTTTTCGTCCGTGCGTACTCGGCTTAGTCACCTGGAAATACGATGTCGTCGTTATGGATACATGGCATGCTGAAAAAAATATTTATTTATTTATATTTATTTATATATACTTTATTGTACACCACAAAAATACATAACAAAAAAAAAGACACAAACTACAAAATATACAATGGGCGGCCTTATCGCTTTCTGCAATCTCTTCCAGGCAACCATAGAATGGACAGTGATTTGCCTGGATATGAAATGGGGCTGTCTTTGGTGCAAATAATAAGTGCCTACTTACAATATTATACTAAAATAGATACATACATAACCTAAATAATAGATACATAAATACATACATACTAAATATAAGCAACGAAAACAAATGAAGACTAAAGATATTTACAGTTACGTGAACACGATCACAACGATATTCCGTTTGTCGAAACAATGAAAAAGATTTAACTGTATAATAAAAAAAAAAAGATTAGATTCAAAAGGTTCATTATCGACGAACTGATTCGATCAAAAGGTTTTGAAATTCTACGACTACCCCCTTACTACCCGGAACTAAATCCCAATGGAAAGATTATATATAGGGGATATTAACTACGTGGCTAATAAAAACGATTCACAAAATTTAACATCCATTAAGGCACAAATTCAAAACCTAAAGCATTTTAAATAGAAATATACCGTTAATACAATAATTCACTTCAATTTCCTTGTAGACCGTACTTGCTAAGAAGCGGTTGTTTTCGGATTTGTTTTCCAACTAGTCATAATTGTCTTGAACGCGCGAGAGAGCGGACATCTTGTTCCATACAATGAGCCATCGCTACTGATCCATACAGAGAGCGTTGTCGGACTTATCACGCGACTAGTCGACCGCAATGTTCGCATACAGATCGAGTGTTCACGGAACAGTCGACGCTCCCACACAGGATGAAGAGTGTCGTTATCTATAGTAATAATAAAGCTGAAGAATTTGTTTTTTTTGTTTCTTTGAACGCGCTAATCTCTGGAACCATCAGTCTTATTTGAAAAATTCTTTTTGCATTTGATAGCCCAGTTCTTGAGGAAGGCTACAGGCTATTTAACATACAAACTACGCTCAAAATTCTGTCATTAGTAGGATATTAAGAAACTTTAATAAGAAATTTTCTCATCTTGATATATTTAACACCAAAAAAGGTACATTCAGGAAACTAATGGTAGCTTCTGTATGCGACGATTTGAATAATATTTCTAAATAGAGTCAACTCTATTACCATTCTTACATTCAAATGTAAGAATCCATACACTACTATAACAATTCACACACACACACACACACGCACACACACGCACACACACACACACACACACATCCCCGCACACACACACACACACACACACACACACATCCCCGCACACACTTTGAAATGCTTGCTTAGATGGTTCTACTCGTAGCATGTCATCCTGTTGTTCTGATGCATGTAATCAGTGTTGCTATAAATTGTAAATCCATAATTGGCTGTAAGATTGGTTTTATGTATTTAAGTAAAATTGTTAAAGAGCTGTGGATTTTGTAATAAATAAATAAATAAATAAATAAATAAATAAACATCACGCTAGGACCATTAAAGACGAGCAAAAGTAAAAAAAAGGTCGGAAAGAACGCTAAGCGAAAGCGAAGTAATAGTGTGTGTAATGTGGGCAGGCGATGCGATGCGACGGGATGGGTCGAAGGAACAAGAAATTTCACGCGGACGAAGTCGCAAGCAGAAGCTAGTTAAATTTGCACTCGTATATCAATCAACTAGTAATAATAAAATAATAGTTATGTAAACTCTGATTTTTAATTTACTAGACCAAAATGCCAGCTGTGATCGACCTTTTTTTACTCGACTGCGCCAGAAGGAGGGTTATGTTTTTACCCGACTGCGCCATAAGGAGGGTTACGTTTTTCGAGAGTATATTATGTATGTATGTATAATTGTTTGGCACGCTCTGCGGCCTGAACGGCTCGATGGATTTTAGCTTGAGAGGTGTCGTTAGATTCGTATTTACTGTGAAAGTGACACTGGGTATATCAAAATAAAATAAAAAAACATAATGGCCGATTTTTGGCGCCAAATTCTGTCTTAATTTTTTTTTTCTCAAAACCTGTCGAGTGGGGTATCCAAATAAAGGGTTTTAAAAGGTGATTACAAAGATGACAACTTATATGGTTAAAAGTAATTCGAAGTGACAAATCGTAAAAAAACACGTACCAAGAACTAAATCCCCTGCGAAATCTTTAGTTCACATTTGTAAACTAAAAAATAAAAAAGTAGTTATTAAAAAAATTAAAAACCCGACTGCGGTAAAAACTTAAGTTAAAAAAACTGAAAAGCTAAAAACAAGCCCATTTTAAATTAAATAAATGTTGGAAGCAGGCGGGACCTATTTAAAAATATAATAAAAATGGTATGGGTCCCTCCTGCTTCCAACATTTATTTAATTTAAAATGGGCTTGTTTTTAGCTTTCAGTTTTTTTTTACCGCAGTCGGTTTTTTTAATTTTTTTAATTACTAAATTTTTTTTTATTATGACTGAAATGTCAAAATGACAAAAAAAAAATAATTTTTTTTTTTTGTCATTTTGACATTTTAGTCATGTTATGTTATGTCATTTTAGTCTAGCAAATTTAAAATCAGAGTATAGGTGGCGCGTCATTTTAGATTAGATATACTTTATTTATTTATTTATTTATCCTCCAAGTGGAACGCCATACAGCAATTACACCAACGGAGCAAAAAATTACTTCATGTGCTGCTTTCCATCCATCCTGTACGCGGTGGACATCGAACGGGCGGCCATGGGTCACCCACGCTTACGCTGTCACGCAGCGTCAAGACACTTCTCCATAATTCCATAACTCCATCCATATTGCGCACATTCATTGCGATATTATTGAGACTCAATCAATTTTTCAAATTAAATACATTTAAATTCAAAAGAAACGAAAAATTTTGATGTGTCATCCTGCCTGACAGATGTGGAAAAGTATTTTAAAAGTACTTTAACAGCCCGGAGCGCGGAGTCTTTATTTTTGTGCCCGGTTGACGGCACGATGCCGATGACTCGCCCCCTACTACATAACTACACCAGTGACCTCTGCCTAACCCATTTGCTATGACTGGATACCTTGTACAGTTCGCGTCACAAGTTTGCCGCTCTGAAGTAGGCTACAAATGACTGCGCAGTAGTCAATATCTATACAAAACTTTTTAACAAAAAAATACAACCGACTTCCAAAAACAAAACTACAAAGTGAAAAATAACTTTAATTTCGGAAGTCGGTGTCTGATTAAATGTATTTTCGTTTTTTGCCACCGACTTCCGAAGTTAAAGTTATTTTTCACTTTGTAGTGTTGTTTTTGGAAGTCGGTTGTATTTTTTTGTAAAAAAGCTTTTTATTTTTCACTTTTTAGTGGGTCAGTTTATAATTTATTTAAGTTACAATAGCCTCCTAATGTCAACTGCTCATCACCTTTTACAAAATATTGCTTTTCCCGATACAGGCACGTTAATTGTTGAGGAGTTCTCCTAGTAAGAAATCAGGAGAACTTTAATTGACGGTGAATTCACCATCAGCTCCACTACACCACGCATTGTGACGAGCATAAATTGCTTAGCAACCTTATTAATGTAATCGAATCGCAACCCGTGAAATACGTATTATTGAGTACCTAGTTCCGATGGCCATCTGTGGTCTTCCTCATCAGTTCCACTTTACCAAATGGTGCTTTCCGGGAGCAAATGCACGAGTTACTATAAAAAATACCCAAATCGCTATAGGTGTGCCTATAAAATTTGAGGGTTTCCCTCGATTTCCATGGGATCCTCTCCTCAGATCCTGACTTGGTTCCAATGGGACCACCTCGGAAGTGCACTCTTTCGAATAAAAAAGAATTTTGAAAATCGGTCCACAATTGACGGAGAAATCGGTGAACATACATAAAAAAACAGTCGAACATAGAACCTCCTCCTTTTTTTTTGAAGTCAGTTAAAAACAGCTGCGCGGCATGCCATACGCATCGGAAACTGGTTTCAGAGCGGCAAACTTACGTGACGCGAAATAAACTTGTAACGTAGTAGGTTTTTGTGTTATTGCCATTGCACTGTTGCCTGAGATGAGTTTACTTAGACCCAATTCCACCTGACCAAAATATTATTTTCCTACAGATGACCAATCAACTCTACTTATCGCAGTCTGCAGCTGGACTAGGCCTCTCTCGATGCACAACACCTGGAGCCGTCGCATTTCATCCAGCTGGAGCCGTCGCAGGTTACGGTTGTCCTCACACAATTACTCGTCTGGTCAAACAGCTGTCCTATGGACACTACACTTGACTAGTGCTCGTCTAAGCTGAAATGACGCGCCCCACTGCTAAGGGCCTTAGCACACCGCCCGCCGCTGCAAAACCGCGAAACCGCATGATGTTCCGCTACGTGATTAGCAGAACATCATGCGTTTTCGCTCTTAGCCCCCGTTCCCACGGGCGTAATAAAATCGCGGCGGGATTTTTTCGTGCACTGGATTTTCAACTCTCGTTGTTGAGCCGAGCGTTGAGAATCTAACTTAACAATAACAAAGTACATTCTAGCGTGTCGAAAAAACACTGTTGGATTTTGCACTCTCGGCGTTAAGCAGAGCGTTGAAAATTCAGTGCGCGAAAAAAAATCGCCGAGATATTTTTACGTCCGTGCGAACGTCGACTTAGGGTTAAATGTGTATGTACACTACGGCAAATGCGGTAGTGGGGCGCGTCATTTCAGAGTGGACAAGCTCTAATGCCTCTAAAATTATAAAGAGTTCATCAGAAGCCCTGTTTGTTTAGTATTAATCATACCTTTTATTGATAATTAACGTAAATTTAGACTGTTATTATTTCTTAAGTTGTATTGTATAATACAATAATGAGGACGGACTAAAGCGAACAGAAAATTTAAAATAATTTATTTACATGTCTCACAAGTCTGGAATACAAAACTGTGTTAAGATCTTAGCAGGCCTTCATTTTGTAAGCCCTAGATTGTCTTGTTAAGATAATATTGTGATGAATAAAAACTTCTTTGTGTTATTTATTTGGACATTAAATTTAGTTTAAGTTGTTAATTTAGTTATGCTTTGCTTTTTACGATTAAAAATATCTTATTCTGTAGGTACAGAGGTCAGCACATCAAGCTAACAAAATCTGTCAAATTTCTTTGATGGATTTTCAACTTTACCACAAAGAAATAGGGTTCATATTCAATTGGGAAAATTTTACAGATTCGGGTAGCTTGATGTGCTGGCGTCTGTACCTACGACTTGCCCCCTGTATCTGAAACCTTGAACACAATTTGTTGTCAAATACTTATCAAGTCAAGCGATTTGAGTGTTGTGATCAATCACAGCAGTTAAAATTACAAAACATGGATTTGATAGCGTACCTATTAGTTATTTTTATGTTGGAAACCGTGAATTAAATAAATTATATATATATATGTATAGGTACCTACTTACAGTACGACAACCTTCAATCAAAGGTTCGATCGTTTATCTTCGGAAAAACCGAACTTTGCCGAATTAAATGTGACTGGTCCACTACGGGAGTGACGGAATTAGTGCGTCCTCTATAATAATTTAGGTGGGAATATAAATCAATGGTACCGATTCTGTTGTACAGACAACAGCACATGAGGATACCAAACTGTTAAATTTCTCCAAATGATTTTAAATCTTAAATTTGTCATTCGTTTTTGATCTTGACCGTTAGTCAAGATCAAAAACGAATGACAAAATTTGACAGTTTGTAGTAACTTGACTTGACCTGCTGCTGAGTGTACACCGAATTAAACTTACTCTAAAATCGAGTTTGACAGTCGCGACTCCGCGTGGTACTTGTTTGCCCTATTCCGAGAATGTTTTTTTAGAGCCGAAGGCGTGCAGGAAGGACAGCCTTTTTTTTTTTTTTTTTTTTGTGGATGGGAAATCATCAAATGACCTCCCACTCTGGGCAGAACGGGAGGGCGTATCAGACTTTTACTGACTAAAACCCACCCGTGTTCCTTCAGTTGCCCGTGCCAGGGCCACGGTATATCTTTCGAACTACCCGCGACCCCGGCGGCATCGGCCCTATTGGACCCCGTCACTGCTGACATCTCTTTGAGGCGCGCATGGAACCCAACGCGCCGTCGACCCGGGCCTGGTCCTTACCGGACGGCGAGCTGCCCATTACTCGTCGTCCGCAAGCTCGCGCCTACGGTGGCCGGGAATCAACGATAGATTCCCGCCGCCCAGGGCGTCTCCTGCGGCGGTTAGGGGCGCGAGGACGCGGCTGTTGCCTCTCCCTCACGCGTTCCGCCTCCTCCTTCGCGAAGGAAGGGCAGCCTCAACGTGTTTAACTTTTTGTATGGAAAATATGGAAAATTAAATACCTAGGTATATGTTGAGTTTTAGGGGTTTATGCCTTTAAGTATGTGTCTTATAAATGGGGGCAACATTTTCATTATTTTTAGAAAAAGGAAAAGAAATGACAAAAAAGATACAGTGCCTACTGTTTTTGCACCTGACGTCGAGGGTGTTGGTGGAGTTCATGACAACAAATTTTATTCCACACCTTTTTAATCGCAATTCAAAATAGTCTGATTTAGTTTTACAACCAACATTTTAGAAAACGTCAAATTCAGAATAGCAAAATTGCCATTTTCACTGAATTAATATCTCAGTGCCATCTTAGTGCTGTCAAACTAAAATATAGTTAAGTTGTGTCACTTTAGTCAATTTCAGAATGGGAAATCGTCGTTTGACAGGAATAAACTAAATTTTGGTGATTTTTAGTCCAGTTTAGACAAGGCACTTGTGACATGAGAATCAGCACCATTGTCTATTGGTCAATAGTCATATTCGCTAGTAGTAATAGTTTATATTCGCTATATTTTGGTTTTTCCGAAGATTAACGATGAAACCTTTGAAGTTGTCGTACTGTAGCTTTCGTAAACTTTCGAATTAGGTTACCTACCTACTCCTTTCAGAAACCGGGTGGTAGTTTTGCATTTCAAACTTTGTTAATAGCCATTAGCTGTCTATTCTGATTTGACTCTAATTCTTGCATGCAAGATGGAACTAGACCTTGCTTGTATTTGAACGACTGTCTATGTTGGACTCCTCAACAATCAAAAACAAAAGTCATTTATTCAAATTAGGCTGAGAATCAATACTTTTCGAACGTCAAAATTACATAAGACAGAGTCCTCCAAACCACCCGTCCTTCACCACTTCCTAGTGCTTTAGCTGGGAAGAAGTGGCGCAACATAAACTCCCCAGCAGCACAGCCATAGATATATGAAAGAAGGAGATATGCCCGGTAGTTGAAAATGTATCAGAACCCGATGTCGCTAGGTTGGCCCCACCACCGCGCCACTACTACACATGTAGTTCAATAAAAGCAATAGATACAAAGTCGCGCACACACTTGCAATTCATAAATCAGAACATACTACACAATCAATTATAAACCTTAACTCGTCACACACAGCGTGCATTTACCATGCACCGTACAACTTACTCACACAAAAACATCTGTCGCTATTATTGTGTTGTGCAAAAAGCAATTTATTTTACATATACGCTAGTGATTGACTAAAACG
The DNA here is from genome assembly GCA_946251885.1 of Cosmia pyralina. NCBI lineage: Eukaryota > Metazoa > Arthropoda > Insecta > Lepidoptera > Noctuidae > Cosmia > Cosmia pyralina. The sequence continues at coordinate 17,966,951 of OX276355.1, forward strand.
GAAAGTTATCGATACTTCCATTTATGTACAAGAAAAATTTGGGGTCCTGAAAATAAAATAAAAAATGATATGTCCAGAAAGTATTCATTTTAAATTAAAAAAAAATGTATATTAAAAAAAAAAACACGAATCAATAAATTAAAACAATCCGGTTAAGTTGGTTTAGGCTGTGAAACCATAGGAATTGTTGAACCCTGTTATGATGTGTTTACTCACTGACCTGTAAAGTGGAGGTATTTGTTCAGTACTTGACGTACTCTTAATTTTGGGATGGGAAGGTAGTGGTCAAAAAGCCTGCGAGTTTTCTTTAGAGGCTGGAACATTTCTGCCTTAAAGTGAATTGAGCATTATGGTGCTATATTTTGTTGGGAACCAGTTAGGTGGCCTTACTGTGGCATCAATCCATTCTTATTTTGTATTTGTATCTTTTGGGAAGCTAAAAAGGTACTATAAGAACTTATTTATCATTTACATAATAAGTATCTTAAGCTATAGTCTATAGTCTAGGAACTAGTTGGCCGCTGAGACAGGGGTGAGGCGGCGGTTCGCATCGCACATACTGAGTAATGCGCCCCTGCTCCTCCATCCCACCGCTCACATACCTAAGGCGTGGTCTATACTTCTTAACCTCACGATGAGTAAGCAGGGAGCAGGCAACAGGCGAATAGGCTTTTGTTGTTAAAAAAAACCCTTAGTTAAGAAATAGTTAAATATATGAAAACAAACACATACCATACTCATGCATAACAAATAAATAGCATAAAAAAAAAAAAAAAAAAAATTAAAAATTATTTATTTCGTAACCATAATAAATAAAAAAACACAATTAGTGATTGGAGCCTCCTTGTAAGCAAACAATGCCTGTATTAGGAGACTCCGCTCTTTCACAACAAGGTACAAAATAAAATACAAAATAAAATAAAAGACTAACTAATTAAATGTGTGTGTGTGTGTGTGTGTGTGCGTGTGTGTGTGTGTGTGAGTGTGTGTGTGTGTGTGTGTGCGTATGTATGTATGTAAATGTTTAAGTGGAAATTCAATAAAAGTAATCATATGTAAATGGGGATGAGGGTGGGTTAGCGTGTGTTTTGTGAGTGAGTGTGTTGATAAACCGAGTGATTTATGTGTTGCAAAGTTTCAATAGTGCCTCAGTATCTTCATAAGAAAATGGTTTAATCCAATCTATTAGAATCTTTTTACACGTATGTGCTTGTTTAGTGTATATGTATATATCCTTGTTTACTCTATTATATAGTTGAGCAGATCGTATGCTGTATTGTATAGCAGCAAATTTTGTTTTAGTTTGAGGGATTTGAGCAATCATGTCTTTCCGTCTTTTAGATATAATGCTTGAATCGTAAGGAAGTGTCTTATGTTTTTTTAGGACCGTGCATGTAATGTATAGTTTTCTAACAGAAAGCAGTCCACTAATCTGGTATAGACTGTCAGTAGGGAATCTTTTCTTTTTGAAATACATAATTTTTATTAGTGCTCGTTGTCCCCTTTCAACGTCTATTAATCTCGATTTTGCCGCACCGCCCCATATGGGGATACAGTAAACTAACACTGATTGCACGAGTGCCACATAAACTTCATTAAGGAGATTTCTATGAGGGCCTATTTTTTTATTTATGTTAGTAGGGAGGACATGTCGTAGTGTTTTAAATATCCAGCCCAGTTTCCTAACCCTTCCCGCTACGTGGTCAAGGTGAGCATACCAAGATAGGTTTTGATCAATCAGGACACCTAAATACTTAGTCTGAGAGACCTTACCAATTGCAGGACAACTACAGTTATTTTTTAAAACTGGATCACATGTGTGTATTTGGACGCTAAAAGCTTCATTTGGTTGTGAACGATTCAATATGGTAAAGCAAATGTAGTTGGTCTTAGCTGTGTTTAGTGTGAGAAGGTTGTCATTGAGCCAGTTGGTTATTTGGACCATGCCCAATTCAGCTTTGAGCTTGACATCAGACCAGTCATTCCCGGAAAAGACAACAGCGGTGTCATCGGCGTAAGAAAAAATTTTTGCACCATTGACTTTTAAGTTGCAAAGATCGTTAATGTACGTTAGAAATAACGTGGGGCCCAGCACGCTCCCCTGGGGCACGCCGTACGAGACGTCAGCATCATCACTAATATATGCTCCTATCTTAACCCTCTGCTTTCTATTAGACAGGTAATCTTTGAAAAAATTGAGAGGGGCTCCTCTTATACCGGCTCTTTCCAGCTTGGTCACAAGGGTTGGAACAGAAACGGTGTCAAAAGCCTTTTTTAGATCCAGAAATACCGTCAGGCATTTCTTCCCTGCATCGAGATGCTCGGTAACCAATGAGCTGAGGGCAGCAACTGCATCTTCAGTGGATACTCCCTGTCTAAAACCAAATTGTGTTGATGATATTATTTTAAATTTATTTAGGTAGTTTATAAGTCTCGTATTAGTTAGTTTTTCTATAATCTTAGACAGGGCTGGTAGGACCGAGATAGGTCTGTAGTTATTGACATCATTTCTGTTACCTCCCTTGTGTACCGGTGTAATAATAGATTTTTTCAGTTGGTCAGGGAAAATGCCATTTTTGAAGCAAAGGTTAGCCAGGTGGGCAATGATAGGAACTACATCTCTACAAACATATTTTAAGAAACTAGTAGAGATATTGTCCCATCCTGGGGCACTGGATGATTTCAAGCTCATCAAAATTCCTTCGACTTCCATTGGGTCTGTGTCCAATAGCACAAAGGAATTAGTTTGCGGAGGGGAAATGTTAGGTCGATCAGAGGGCATTTTGTTAGTTCTAGGTTGAATTTGCTCAGCTAATTCTTTTCCAATTTTTACAAAGTAATCGTTTACATAGTTAACTGATTCAGTTGGAGACTGTCTGATACTTAGCAATGCTGCACTTTGGCTGTTTATTTTATTTAAGTAGGTGATTGATTTTATGTTTTTCCAGAGTAACTTTGAGTTTGTGACTGATTTAGTGATTAATTCTCTTTCATATTTTCTTTTTATTTTTTTGATGAGATTATTGCAAAAATTTCTGTATCGACAGTATGTGATTTTTAAAATTGCATTATACGGATCTGACCGAGAGATTTTTTGCATTTTATTGCAATTTTTGATACAGCGTAGTAATCCTGGGGTGATCCAAGGTTTAATTATACGGTTACTGTTAGGAATGCTTGTTATTGTAGTATTATTTTTAATTGTATCAGTTAGTTTCTGTATGAGTAGGTCAGTTACTAGGTTAGGATCATCACAAAACAACAACTCAGCAAGATTTTTTCCCTGTAAATATTGTAATGCTTGTTCGAAATTGATAGTAGTTGTAGTTTTATTTGTAACCACTTTGCTTTTTATTTTAGAAAGAGATAAGAATGTAGTGTAGTGGTCGGTAATTGTAGTTTGTAAGATAGCAACTGACGCCGAAGTCTTTTTTTTATGAATACGCAGCATGAAGTGGTCCAGGCAGTTCAGCTCTCTGGTGGGTAAGGTATGACCAGGTAATATACCATAGGCCGACAACATGTTAAGATAGCTATTTCGGTTTTTTCGTTCATGAGGCAATTCAGCATCTTTGGGCCTAATGTTAATATTAATATCCCCCGCAATTACCACACTTTTCTGCGAGACTAATGAATCTAAATGTAAACTAAGTGACTCCAAAAAAATATCAGGATTTGTGTTTGATGGGGAACGATAAATACACAAGATAGTATTATTTAATATGTCCAATTGGAGACAAGACGCCTCAGATAGTTTTATTTCTTGAACATGTGATTTTAACGCGTTTTTTATATAAACCACTACCCCATCATTCTGGTTCAGGTGCCGTGTTGTTACGTAAGAGTGATAATTACTAAGTTGTGGAATGGGTTTATTAGTATTTAATCTGCATTCCGTTAGTATTATCACATCGGTTTCGAACTTAAAAGTAGATAACATAACAACAAAAGCATCAAAATTGCAATATATGCTCCTTATATTTTGTGAGAAAATAGTCAAATCATTTTTCCTTACGTAAATATGTTCAGTAAGGTTAGAACAATCGCATTCAATTGAGCTCGCAATTTCAAGTTTGTCTATCTCATTAACCGTTTGTAATGTGTCAGTCATAAGAGTTAATTACTAATAGAATGATAATCACTGCAAGGCACGTGTAAATAACTCTGCAAAGTCTACTGAGGTTGTAGTATGTAAGAGGACAGCGGTATGGTATTATTTTTTGTACCAGCATGCATGATAGCTTAAAACTTATTATTTTTAAATGTTTGGATGTGAGTATTTGTGTTGTATTTGTGTAAAAGCTGTGTGAATAGCGTAAATAAAAGATTGTTTTTATGTAAAGTGCGGACGTCTTTTGAAAGGTGTATGAATGTTTATTTATGCGTATCTGTGTAATAATTGTGAAGGTGTGGGACGTGTGTGATGAATGTATATATTGGTTAATATTCATAGTCGGCAAGTGTGGTTTGTAAAGACTGAGTGTATGTTGATTTATAGCGATATTGATCTGTGTTAATAGGTCAGTGTGGATATTGTGTGTGTGAGCGTATGAGAAAATCTTCAAGTATACAATATAAACAAAAAGGTATCTTGTTACTATATCCATGGTATTATAATTACACGGCGTCAGACACAGCCGCATAAAAACAAAAAACAGAGGGTATAACACTAACAACAACACTATGATTAACAATAGGAATGACGTTATCACGGATACGAGTATACACATACCTTGTTGGCAAAAAGAAAGACCGATAAAGAGTCACATTTTCACTATTAGTTGATGAATTTGTTCTTCGGTTCTAATAGTTATGGTTGGCGCAAGGTCATCCTTCTTTACATAGACTTTTCCATACGCAGTCCAGCAGTATTTATATGCACCCGACTTTGTTAATTCACGGGCAAGGAAGTGTAGGCGAGATCCCTTTGGGGTCTGATGTTCAGATAAGAAGATGGGTGAATCTTCTTCTTTTTTAAATCCGAGCATGAATATGTTGACTTATTTTAAGCTAAAATCACTAATATTTTATCTGAACCATACCGATTACTACAACGCATTTGAATCTTGTGGTGCATAGTTAAAGACTTTAGCGGAAGTAAAATACCAAAACCAAAAAAACGTAAGGAAATAGCACGAAGATGCGATAATTTAAACCCAAAAACACTCCACCTAAACATTAATAAACTTACTTTACGACCGTTGGTTATGCATTTCTCTACTAGGTACGCTGTAAAATAATCAAAAACAGTAAAAAAGATTATTTTACATTCTCAAAGGTTTCCCAACCGTACTTAAACGTCATCTTTTCAAGTGTTCCAACCGGGCTAAAACGGTTGACAAATTGAAAAATAAACTATAATAGCAATATAATATTCGTTGGGCAATCGACATTATTATCGATAGCCTACTTTAGTGGATCTTAACCTCATCACTATCTCGCCGCAAGACACAGCGGCTGTACTATGCGACGCTCCGCGTAAATAAAGTATCGTTTTGTTATTTTTACATTGCTTGTCCAGTCGCTTAGCGACATACTTAAGGTAGTGGTTAAGGAGCAATGTATTTGCTGCAAAAATAGTACAGCCGCTGCGATATTTGAAAACAAAAATAACGTAGTAAAAGCAAGAAATATTTTACGATTTGTTGTTTTTTATGATTTTAAAGATAAATACAGTAAAATACTTTTACTTACATATGGTAAGTGATCCCGTGAGATACGAAGTTTTTAATATCACTTCGGTTTTTGCAGGAAACCACTGAACAACACGGCATTTTTATAATTTATCGTGACCACGGTCGAAAGCGTACTAGTTCGCGGAGACGGCCATTTGGCGAGTAAAGGCACAGCGTGCGCATAACGCGTGGACACAGGCGCGCCCCCATGCCACTTCTCCTGTTTTTTATATTTCTATGAGCACAGCTGTCTGTTCAGTTAGAAGAACTTAGTCTCATCAATCAATCTGCAAAAACCTTCGTCTACATAAAAAAGTCATCATCTGCCTGCCTACTTTTCCCAAATATGTTCGGGTCGGCTTCCAGTCTAACCGGATGCAGCTGAATACCAGTATTTTACATGGAGCGACTGCCTATCTGACCTCTAAAACCCAATCAGGTACTGGTTAATACGATACCCCTTGGTAGACTTTCAGGCTTCTGACGACCCCCAACGACTGTCAAAGATCCACGAATGAAAGCCGACGGAACCAACGGCTTAACGTGCTTTCCGAAGCACGGAGGTGTCTTGGTATGTAAAGATGGACACCCATCCATGGACCAACCGGGTAATGCGTAGCTTAACCTGACCGACCGAACGTGCGGCTGTTATTACCTACTTAGCCACAAGCCGCTGTCTACTCAACTACAGTATTTTTAAACTAGTAAGTTAACGCTTTGAAGGACCACGGCTACGCAGCAGGATACGGGCATAGCAGTCATACCACAGAATAATAAAGCTACAGTAGTTTATCTGGGCAGTGACCTTGAATTAATTACCTACGTCCGCTGGTAGGTAAATACGTGTCCGTCCGTGCGTAACTGCTGCGCGCTCGTTACGTAGTAGGTACTGGTACTGACTGAGATTTCGAAGCGCGTCGTTTCGGCCGTTTTGTATGAAGATAAACTACTGTATAATTATTATACTGTGGTAATAACAATAAAACTTCTATTGTGTATCGTTAGTGTCCATCAAAGCGTTAATAACTGTGTCGGTCAAAGTATTTATTAGTTAATTAAGTAATTTAAATTCAAATAAATAGGTTGGGTACATAATAAGTTTACCTGTTTTAATCATAACAAGACTTAATCGATAATTAGCACCGAATCTCAGATCTTGTTAACATTTTATTTTACTTAATTTATTTTAATTAGTTTTGTAGTTACATACAATTTACCTTGTTTAGTTTATTTTATAAATATTCATTTATATAATTGATATGAATATTTTTTGGAGCCTTAGGGCTCCTTGAAACAGGTGCGACACGTGACGCGAATCGCGCGCGACTCAAAGGCATTACACTACAGGTGAATACCTACCAAAGGGTGTGGTGTAGGACCTACACAGAAATTTGACAAAATCCATTCTCATCTTTTTTATTATTTACTAAATAAAAAAAAAAGCGAGCGAGGTGATTGCATATCACACAATCACAATGGGAATCAGTTTCATTTTGACAGTTCAACAACATTCATTGCGTTATTTACGTTGTTGAGCAGACAAATTCGAACATACGAGTATGAAGCAATGGATTAGCTTCAAAATGATTCAGATTCTGATTGATAGTGCAATTACGCAATTAGGGTGGAAGTTTTTTTAATAATTAATTACAACCCGTCACATGTATCAATGTATAACCTTATGAACACCATAGGTTCATGTCAATGTGTGCTCGAATGTCAACCGAACCCCATAGGTTCACAACTATTGTAAGCCCGCAGATGATGGTATTTCACGTTTCTCCTTATGCACCCCATGTGTGCGTCTGACATTTATTTAAAAAAAAAAAATAAAAAAAAAAATTTACTATTTATTACTTTACTTATTATTTTTTTATTTTTTACTTTTTTTTACTTATTATTTATTTATTATTTTATTTTTTTTATTTTTTTTTAGTATTTTTTAAATTATTATTTTTAATTATTTTTATTTTATTTAAAAAAAAAAAATTACTGTAATAAAACAGTTGGTACACCAGATATGGAATTCTCTGACTCCTGCACTAGTTAAAACTATGTTGCAGGAGTAATATGGATTAATATGGATTTATGGAGTTAAGACTCATAGGCAATTTTAATCTAACTTAATTTTTACGTGATGCTTAGTTATTCTGAAACTTAGAATAGTGTTGATTGTATTAACACAATTCCGTTCCACTTTTTAATAATCTGATATAATAATAATCCATACTCTTAGCAGGTATTAAAAATAACGAAAGTAACTCTATCTGTCTGTGGGCTCTATGGACCTCTAAATCTTTTTAGGGCTGAACCAATTTATTGTTATGAAAATTGACATTTATACGAATTTATGTAGCTTGGTATATAGGTTACTTTTCAGCTTGTAAACTTTTCATTCACGAGCATTCATTCTCTAACTGCAAATTGCTGCTGCGTGATTGGCTATTAAGTCTTTCATATAGTGATACTGAATGTCTTCTTGTACAACCGACCTAGTTCTACAGTGAAATCTGTACACACATACGCAATCACATACACACACTCACTACATCAACTCACTCACACCACACGCCACACTCACACAATACACCTACACAACACACACACCTACAGTTACTTTAGTTTAAATTCTAACTTCTAAATTGTATCCTTTAATACTTATTAGCATTTTCCAACAAACATCAGCTTAAATACATTATCAATACGCTGTCTCATTTTTAACCGACTTCAAAAAGGAGGAGGTTCACAATTCGTTATGTTCCCCGATTACTCGAAGATGGCTGGACCGATTTGGATTTTTTTTGTTTTGTTCGAGAGTGTTGGTCATCACAGTTGGTCCCATATAAAATTGATTAACTTTGCTTCGGTAGTTTTTGAGTTAGCTTCAATATTACGTATTTTTTCCCCACTTTTATATGGATGATGTTCTAGTTTGTTTTGCAGGTAGTGGTATATGAATTTGTGTGGGGTAGGTTACACAACTAAAAAGTGAAAAATAAAAACTTTTTTACAAAAAAAACACACCCGACTTCCAAAAACAACACTACAAACAAAGTGAAAAATAACTTTAATTTCGGAAGTCGGTGGCAAAAAACGAAAATACATTTAACTAGACACCGACTTCCGAAATTAAAGTTATTTTTCACTTTGTAGTGTTGTTTTTGGAAGTCGGTTGTATTTTTTTGTAAAAAAGTTTTTTATACGGAAGGCCCTGTCTCCTGTGATACAGTTTATTTTAACTAGTACAGGATACAGGTGACCTTTTCCACTAATGTTAAGTACTGTATTGTATTACATAGTTTCTGCTTTTCAGTAACCGGTGGAAAAGCAATCTGTTACACTATTTTTGGAACAATACATCATTATTATTATTACTAAAAAAATAGCTTCTGCCCGCGACTTCGTCCGCGTATAATTTCTTGTCCCCCGACCCACCCCGTCGCATCGCATCGCTTGCCCGCGCTATTACTTCGATTTTGCTTAGCGTTGTAGGTACTGACTTTTTTTTCTTTTTACTCGGCTCCTAAGGATCCCAGCGTGATGTTAAGTACCTTCCTCTTTAATTGGGCTATAAAAAGCAAAAATAATTTCTCAAATCTAGTAGTTTCAGAGATTAGCTGGTTCAAACATAAAAACAAACAAACAAACTTAGAAACAAAAAAAAAAAACTTCAGCTTTACTATTTGATATAGATTATGAAATACAGGGTTTAATTCAATTAGCTACCTAGCGAAACTTCGCAAACGTGATGGGTACCGATATTTAAAGACGACAAAAAGAAAAAAAAAAGAATTCTCAAGTCACACACAGTACCAGCGTTTGTTGACCCAAAAAAAAATCATTAAACCTTTATTTTATTTAGAAAGTTAAGCTAACGATACTCATCACGTCGTAGTTTTGCTAGCTAATTTAAGAATAAGAATAATATTTATTACACACACAAGATTCACGATAGGTACACAAGAGCAGATGAGTACAAAACACGGATATCTACATAAGTCTACACAGATCATGTAACCCTGTCTCCTAAACTAGAGACTACTGTATCTTAGGAGACAGAAAAAAATATTTTTAACCCTGTATATAATTGGTAAACGCGGCAAGACCTATTTCGTAGAGTATTTTATAAATCAGAAATGGATTCCGAAGAGTATAATATCATACTTTTATTCCTACAAAAAAAAACTTAGGCATCGATCTACTATACTTGTAACAAACCATAGCTTTTGCTATCTAACACCATAACCCATGTATAGGGTGACTGGTAATTAGTGGCCGATACTTAAACACATGATGTGCTCATGATAACAAACAACTTTTACTATGGGACCAGAAATCGTGAAAAAAAAAATCAGTTGCTCCCTACATTTTGCCGAGTTATGCGAACATGAATGTATGGGGCAGCTGATTTTTTTTTCGCGATTTCAGATTTGGTCCCATAGTAAAAGTTGTTTGTTATCATGAGCACAATCATGTGTTCAAGTACTAATTACCAGCCACCCTATATAGACCCGTACGTGTCAAAACGCCTCCTAACTTATCAAAGCTTCACGTTACAAACACCCAAGAAAACCATAAAGATACGTCATTTATGATGACCTATTAAACACGTCTACACAAGTATAAACGGTAACCAAATAAAAAATAACTTAGAAACGGATACGTCCCAACTCCCAAGAATGCACTGCGATAGTGATGTGAGTCATCCCAGTGACCACCGCGAAGTTCTGACAGGACCCTCTCAATTAGACACGAAAACAAACGAAAATCACTCTTATTGCTAAGTCATAAAGATCTCTCCAAATGTCAAACTTCCCAAGTCAGTGTTTAGGCAAATACAATGTTACATTTGCGGCCGCGAAACTCAATTTGGAGCGAGCTCAAAGTATTATAAACGCTATGTGAAAGACGTAGAGGTGGTTTAAATAAATTCGTTCAAAAAATGGCTGTAAATATAAATTGGTACCATAACATAAGTTTAGACTACATTCCGACCGTAATGGTAAGCAGTGGCGTATTGTTCACAATGTGGCTTTTGTAAGCGTTTATAAATTAACAATTAGGCTTACTACAATTCGTAATAATAAGACAGTAATAACAGCCGCACGGGTTGATCCATCAGGTTAAGCTACGCTTGCCGCGGTTGGTCCGTGGATGGGTGACCATCTTTACATATCGAGACGCCTACGCCTTCTTGCCTCGGAAAGCACGTTAAGCCGTTGGTCCCGGCAGTCATTCGTGGATCTTTGACAGTCGTTACGGATCGTCAGAAGCCCGAAATTCTGACAACCAGTCTTACCAAGGGGTATCGTATTACGTATTATATTATCTGTGGTATTTATTACCCAGTAACTGGGTTGTGGAGGTCAATAGACGGCATGGTATTCAGCTGCATTCGGTTAGACTGGAAGCCGACCCCAACATAGTAAAAGGCTAGGCATAAATACCGTAATATTAAAAGAAAAAAATAAAACAAATAAGTACCTAAGTAATTCTAACAATGTCGGGAATGTCAAATAATTGAGTAAGTTTGTTTGTTTGTTACCTTTTCACGCTTATGCCACTAAACCGATCAACCTGAAATTTTTCATATACGTTGTCAGGTAAAACGGACATAGGGTAAGTACCCTTTCATCCCGAAAAAAAGTACTGTTCCCGAGGAAAACAATAATAACGTTCTAATGATAATAGATGGCGCCACGTGTCTTTCGAATCATGATTGAATTATATTATTACTCGTATTGGTTGTCAAATTCAAAATTAACGTGAGCGAAGCCGCGGGCAAAAGCTAGTTAACAATAATTAATAATGTTTTACATCTTTGTCAAACCAAACGTAAACGTGTTATCATATTCACACGTTAGTTGTTCACTATCTAGCCACTAGCACAGATAATTATAATACTAGAGAACATAACATGAAATAAAAACCGAGCAAGTACCTATTGTTTGGCGTATCCGAATGCCTGTGTGAGTCCTGTGGGGGAAAAGGGACCCCTTTGTCGTCCCCTATTGCTATCGGAACTCTTGTACGGCCTACAAATACATAATTGTTTCGATTCTCAGGGTGTGAAGATATCGATAGTTTACTTGTATTTTTTTACCCGACTACGGTGAAGCAAAAAGGAAGGTTATTCTATTTTAGAAGAACTTTATAAAGCAGGTAATTCTTAGTTAAGACACTTCGAACAAGTACTTACCTGTAGTTTTTTAGAGTTCCGTACATCAAAAGGAAAAACGGAACCCATATAGGATCACTTCGTTGTCAGCCTGTCTGTCTGTCTGTTTGGCTGTCTGTCAGTCTGTCAGTCTGTCAAGACCCTTTTTCACAGGCACGCGTAGAGGTATCAAGTTGAAATTAATATCAAACTCGCAAGTCTATGGTCCCTTAGAGCTCTAAATAGTCAAGCTTTTAGAAGCTTAGCTTAGCTTAGCTTTTAGTATTTTTTTATTGCGTTGACTTAGGTCAACGCATTAAAAAAATACGGCCATTTATGCGACATATTTCGATACTGGCAAGTAAATCAAAACCTATTACTTCCCGTTGACCTAGAATCATGAAATTTGTCAAGAAGCAAGGTCTGACAGCACAAGTAAAGGAGAAAGTCCAAACATTGTTGATTTGTAATTTTATCATAAATTCACATCAAAAAAAATTTTTTTGGGATGTTAAGTTTGTTTTTGGGATAAATTCTTTTCAACTACGGAACTCTTAATTGTGCGTGGTCCGACACGCATTTGGCCGGTTTTTTTTGTTTGCATTTAAGTTTCGAGACTTTTTAGTACAAGTGGGGTTAATGATTTATTGCACCCTTATCTGGCGTAAGGTATAGAGGCCACTTTCCCGGACAAAGACGGAGTATCCTTGGTGATTTCGACATGAGAAAACAAGGTGTTTTGTAAGAAGAAAATACCTAGACGTAGTGGAGGTGGAAATAGTTGTATTTATGCTCCATAAATGGGCTAGGCCTTAGGACGCCTACAGTTTTCATATCATTTAGAACCTTCGCCCATGAAGGATCGATATCTGCATATCAACAATACAGATTCCAACATAATATTTCCATTATGTGCGCACTTACATAATTCGTAGTACAAATTGTTGTCCAGCCCCGGATTAAGGGCAGCTCACGTTCATCTAATATGAGCACGGAGCGTTAGCTTTGCCCTAATTCCGTGTAATACCAAACACCGGCCAGTTAATTGATTGGCAAGACTTATTCGAATTTAGAACTCGATTAAAAAACGCGCGATTTGAAATTAACGGTGCGTGGGTCGTGTTCGATTTATGAAAGAACCAATAGTGGTTGAGGTTTTATTGTGTGTGCCGTATACGAGTACAATCTGCCTAGCCTTTTACCAACTATGTTGGGGTCGGCTTCCAGTCTAACCGGATGCAGCTGAATACCAGTATTTTACATGGAGCGACCGCTTATCCGACCTCCACAACCCAGTAACTAGGTAATACCCTTGGTAAGACTGGTTGTCAGACTATCGGGCTTCTGACGACCCGTAACGACTGTCAAAGATCCACGAATGACAACTGGGACCAATGGCTTAACGTGCTTTCCGTCTCAGTATGTAAATATGGTCACCCATCCACGAACTAACCCTGGTAAGCGTAGCTTAATCTGACGGATCGACCAGTGCGGCTGTTATTACTTAGCCACGAGCTCCTCATTGTGTTTGCCGTATAAGGTTCTATAAAAGCTGGCACTGTAATTTATGGCTGAGTTGAATTTTACGATTTTCGACGGGTTCCTATATTAATACCATTGATTTATTTATTTATTTAAGTCAAGAACACAAACAGTTACACACAGGTACCTAGTGGAAAAAAAAACCGGCCAAGTGCGTGTCGGACCACGCACAGTGAAGGGTTCCGAAAAGAATTTATCCCAAAACAAACTTAACATTGTAGTTGAAAAACATATTCTATTATCATACATGACATACATAATTATATACACGGTCCAACAGCAAATTTAAGTTTGTAATCAAGATTTTTTTTTTATGTGATAAAATTACACATAACAGTTTTTAGACTTTTTCCTTTACTTGTGCTGTGATACCTTGCTTCTTGCCAAATTTCATAATTCTAGGTCAACGGGAAGTATCCTTTAGGTTTTGATTTACTTGCTATTATCAAAATATGTCGCTTAGATTTATATATTGCGTTGACTTAGAAGCTTAATTTTTTTAGAGCTCCAAGGGACCGTAGACCTACATATTTAATATTAATTTCAACTTGATACCTCCACGCGTTCCTGAGAAAAAGGGTCTTGACAGACTGACAGACAGACAGACAGACAAAAAGGTTCCGTTTTTTCCTTTTGAGGTACGGAACCCTAAAAAAGAGATTACATATGCGTAGCTCACGACATTATCCACATCTTAAATACTACATAATTCGTTATTAGTAGCTATTACGTTTCTGTATAAAACACAGAAATCTTAATAATAAGGCAATTATTATTAAGATTTCTGTGGTATAAAATAAGCTGTGAAAGCTCACCATAATTGTATTGCGGTAAGTAAGCATACTATATATTGAAGGACGAGAGAATATTACGCCACACTTTGTAGATTACGCCATCAAAATCAAACAAGTTGCCCGAGTCTTCACAGAATAATCAATAGAGCAAAACACAAGTTTTGTTCCTACTTTTAACAAATTGGAATATTTATTGCAACTGAGTAATTTGAACGTAGTCGAAACAATTATAAACTTTAAAAAAAAAAGCCGCGAACATGGCTATTGAGGATCAACTAATTTTATAAATGTGAATGTTTGTCAAGATGTTTTGGATGTTTGTTACTCAATCACGCAAAAACGGCTGAACGGATTTGGATGAAATTTGGCACACAGATAGTTTATAACCTGGATTAACACATAGGTTACTTTTTATCCCGGTAGTAGGTTCCCGTAGGATAATTTCCGACATCCACGCGGGCAAAGCCGCTAGCAATGGCTACAAGAGTAATAAATAAAATAGTCAAGAATGATAGATAAAAAACAAGAAGCTACAAATAATGCTGACAGTTGTATGTATTTCTCATATTGTTATATCAAAGCAATTTCGACGAATAAGGCGTTTATCGATTTGGCAAGTGCCCTTGAAGAGCTATTTTATCTTCTTTGATCGCGTTGAAGATTTATTCGTCGATTGAACAACAAGAGTCATGTTTCTATGTAGCTGTTATTGGCTTAGAGTGCCGGTTTGCACATTAACACACCATAATACGAGAGCTTGAGCTATTCCGAGCTATTCTCAACTACTTTTGTGCAGCTTTTACAATGTAAGCGCATCTTGTTTGCTGTGTTATGCGGACTAATAATTTTAGCGTCCTATTTGGTGCTCGTAACAACTTGACAAGAGTTATAAATAACTCTTCCTTTGGATTTAGTAATTGAATGACGAACTTATTCATAAATGAATTCGTTTAAAAAAAAAAGTTCGAGTCGGACTGTGTGCTATTTAGAGACATCGTTTTATTTTTCTAGTAATTTTTACATAAACTTCTATCACATAGGATAATTTCAGATGTTTCTACTTGCAAACTTCGGAGATAAGGGGGGAACGGTATATTTTTTTTACATTTTTCATCGAATGTCGAAAACTATGCGGCCAAAAAAAAGAAAAAAAAATGTTTGAGAATGTGTAAATAGCGCTTTTTCATATGATACCCCACATGCCCTAGTAGCCCCACTTCGATCGTTCCCTTTCAGTCCCTGTTGCAAAAAAAAAAATCTTTCTTATTTGCAAATAGTTGGCAAACGTCATCTAAAACTGTTAGTTAGTTGATTTTTTATTGATTGTTTTTTATTTGTTGAGATTTTGTTTTTTATTTTCTTGAGATGTCCAGCTGTGGCAGACGGACAGAGAGACAGACAGACAGACAGATAGACTGAGTCGGACCATAAGGGTTCTTTTTTAATATTTTGGTACGGAACCCTAAAAACGAAGCGTTTTTTTTAAAGGATGAAATGAAGCTTTATTTGCGAAACGCTACGAGCCGTGGAACGTGACTATTGGAAGTAATCTACTTTTTTTTTTATAAATCTTGTTACAGATCTACATTTAAATAATATGCATGGTTATTAGTAACATGTAAACTGTTAGGTATTCAATAGTTTCAGTTGCGAGCCATACAGCGTTTGCGTCAAAACTATTCACGAACAAAAGAGACAGAGAGACAGAGTTTACAAACAATATTTTCTTTTATTTTTTAAATTATTTATTATAGTAATAAGATATCCGAAAACTCAGTTATTCTACATCTATATAATATCTACAATAATATTATAAATTAAATAAAATATTAATTAAAATATTCTTCTAAATTATGCAACGAATTTTGATGCGGTTTTCACCTTCATTTAGAGAATTTAATTTTCAATGTAAACCTAGCTATTAATGTAGATTGTAAGGAATTGTAAAGCCATTGATATAACGCAGTAATATACAGAGTGTCCCGTAATTAATAGATAACCTCTTAAGGAGTCATTGTACTCATTATGAACATCTTTTACTATAGTACCTAACATGAAATAGCGAAAAAAAAAATCAACTGTTACCTACATTTATTTTCGCATAACTCGTCAAAATGTAGGGAACTGCTGATTTTTTTTTCGTGATTTCAGGTTTGGTCCCATAGTAAAAGTTGTTCATAATGATGAGTACAATGACCCCGTAAGAGGTTATCCATTAATTACGGGACACCCTGTATAAGCCAATGTGTAAAGCACAGTTTTGGCAAAAATAAACATATTATAATAAAAAAAAAAAGACTTAAGACCTTTGGAAGTCCCGACCACAAAAATTCTTTCACTCATAAAAAGCTACACTGTTGCTGAGTCTCATGTGATATATTTTATGTTTTAAAATGCGGACGAACTCGCAGAAGCCCTGACTCCCTGACTGACTCATCAACGCCCTTCAGCCTAAACCCTTGAACCTAGAAAGCTGAAATTTTGCATAGAGGTTTCCTTTTTAGTGTAGACAAGGAATAAGGAAGGATTTCCCTGTAGTACGTTTCCGTGGGATATTTTCCGCCATCCGTGCGAGCGAAGCTGCGGGCTAAAGCTAGTATATACAGGGTTACTGATAATTCAACGTATATCCGTCAGGGGCTGATAAGGGGGCCAAAATGCAACAAATTGAACCCCCCATATGTATGGCCGAAATTCAATAGTTTTCGAGATATTTGAATTTTAAGAGTTTTTCGATATTTACCCAAAATTTGATATTTAATTCCAAATAAAAAAAAAATACATATTTGAATGGGTACCATTAAAAATAATGTTGTAGCTGGCACTTCAATTAAGCTATGGAAATAATTAAAAGTACTTAATTTAACAAAATAATTAAAATAATGGGCGATTTAAGAATAATATCTTATTAATATTTTCATTTTACGCTTCAAAAATGTTGTCGCATCACAAAACTTACTATGACATTAATCGTACAAATAACTAAAACAACTTGCCTATTCTGTAAGCTTTCCAAAAAGGTATAAAAGTCAATTTTAAAATACATAATTCGTGGCATGGCATGTGTTTGAACCGGCGCGGCGATGCGCGGTGCGGGGAGAGAAATCATCTGTGTTTTTAGTTTATGATCCTCGCTAAAACAACCGATTTTACTGGCGAAATTCTTCGTGATGGGGCGGGGTGTGCGGGCGGGGGAGTACACGGCGTCTGCTGCGCTCGCGTCGCCTTCCTTAGTAAGTTTCGACTCTACGCCGCGCAAGCACGTGTGTTGTTATCTTGCTATTAGCCAATCTATCATCGCGTTAATTTGTTATCGATCATTATTGTTAATTCTTGTTTCTCTTGTTATTAGTTCTTTTTGTTATCATTGTAATTTCGGATAACATGGCTTCGTATTCTAATAACGAATACGCAGACACAATGTTTTGTTATGGTTTTGCCGATGGAAACGCGGCTGCGGCTCGGCGAGAATACCAACGCCGCTTTCCCGATCGTCGACTTCCCCACGTTACTGTTTTCGGGAGCACCTATCGACGATTGTCTGAAACTGGCAGTGTTCAGAGAGCACAAGTCAACGCTGGCAGACCTCGACGGTACACGGCTGACGAAGAGGACACCATTCTTCAGTGTTTTATTGATGACCCAACCATCTCAACGAACACTGTTGCAAGACAGCTCGGTATGTCCCAGTGGAAAGTGTGGTCGGTAACTCGGTAGTACATCTATCAGGTAGACACCCATACCATTATCAACCTGTCCAAACATTGCACGAGGGAGATCCTGCCAGGCGACTCGAATTTTCTCGGTTTATGTTAAACGCTGACGCTGACCAGGAACATTTCCTAAGAAATATTTTGTGGACTGACGAGTCAAAGTTTGACCGGGATGGTATAACGAATTACCATAACTTACATTTTTGGGCACCTAAAGTAGGCAGGAAAACAAAAAAACTAAAAGAAACTGCGTCGCAAATGAGATTTTCCCTGAACGTATGGATGGGTGTCCTTGATAATTATTTGCTGAGCCCTCATTTCTTGCCCCAAAATTTGAACGGCAAAAATTACGAGGAGTTTTTAAGAAACAACCTAGACTATTTGTTGGCGGATGTTCCCGAAGAAATAAAAAACAACCTCATGTTTCAACATGATGGTTGCATGGGCATGGGCCCAT
Source organism: Cosmia pyralina (assembly GCA_946251885.1). NCBI lineage: Eukaryota > Metazoa > Arthropoda > Insecta > Lepidoptera > Noctuidae > Cosmia > Cosmia pyralina. The sequence goes on from OX276355.1 coordinate 17,985,289, forward strand.
GATGGTGGCTAGACGAGTGATATCCAAACCGATGGATTGGGAGGGGAGGGCCAATTCCGTGGCCAGCACGAAGCCCTGATATCACACCACTTGATTTTTACGTTTGGGGTCATCTGAAGGAATTAGTTTATGTGACCCCAATAAATTCAGTCGAAGAACTTCGACAGCGAATAATAAACGCGGCGCAACAGATGAGAACAACGTTCACAACAAGAGTGACGAAAACCGAAGTTAGGAAGAGAATTCGAACCTGCATTCGTAATCGAGGGGCACATTTTGAACAAGATGTGTAAAATTTTTTATAAAATTTGACGTAAATTTAGTAATGCATTTTATTTCATACAAATACAAATGACCCTTTCTCTCCCCGCGCCGATTCAAACACATGCCATGCCACGAATGATGTATTTTAAAATTGACTTTTATACCTTTTTGGAAAGCTTACAGAATAGGCAAGTTGTTTTAGTTATTTGTACGATTATTGTCATAGAAATTTTTGTGACGAGACAACATTTTTGAAGCGTAAAATGAAAATATTGGTAAGATTATTCTTATATCGCTCATTATTTTAATTATTCTGTTAACTTAAGTAGTTTTAATTATGTCCATAGTTTAATTGAAGTGCCAGCTACAACATCATTTTTAATGGTACCCATTAAAATATGTACTTTTTTTTTATTTGGAATTAAATGTCAAATTTTGGGTAAATATCGAAAAACTTTTATAATTCAAATATCTCGAAAACTATTGAATTTCGGCCATACATATGGGGGGTTCAATTTGTTGCATTTTGGCCCCCTTATCAGCCCCTGACGGATATACGTCGAATTACCAGTAACCCTGAAAAATGAATGCTATAAAAATGAATTGCTGTCCGTTATAACGGCTTGACCGATTTGATTTTTTTGTTGTTTTATTTTCCTCTTTACTGGGGTGGTTTAAAAGAAAGAAAATAGGAAAAAAAAGAAGTTGAAATTTTGACAGGACAACATCAGGCAGGTCAACTAGTTAAAAATAAAGACAATTAAAGAAAAGAAAGAAAAAAATATTATTTGGGACACGCACAAGAAATACACTTAAGAAGGAGCATAAATAAAAGTAAAAAAATAAACATTTAGAAACAAAAAAAAAAAAAAATATTAAAATTAAGTAACAATTAAGTAACTTATAAATAGCTGTCGTACCTAGTAGAAGCTTTGAGTTAGGCAAGTAAATGGTGCCATCTATGGAGATATAAGAATATATGTCTAATAACTTAGAGACGTGGACGTAATCATGAAGGATCACAACTTTCCTACGACTGTTTTTTACACTCTGCTATTTATCTTTCAAAGTTTACAGTGAGGGTAAAAATTCTTTTATCTACTCCAATGTTCACTTGGATGAGTTTTAAGGGCTATGTGGAGTGTGGACTAATCTTTGGAGTTCCGTTGTTTTAGATAGTCAAAGGGCCTATTTCACGATGTCCGAATAGCCACTACTTATCGAATAAATTCAAAAATGGAACAGGTATGCAATTATGTGCCAAGGAACTTGAGGACGCTGTTACAAATGGGTAGTCAAATCATTACTTTTTTACACAAAAGTATGTTTATTAAATAAAATGCTTTACATTCATAAAATGGTTTTTGGCCAAATTGTTGATAGATGTGCATGGTATGATTCTGCACTATAAATATAATTTGATATAGGTACAGTTTGGTAGTTAGTTTATGTAAAGTTTACAGAAAAAAATACGATGTCTCTAAATAGTACACTTTTTCAGAAATCATCAAAAAAATTAAATACGGAATCCTCGGTGCGCGAGTCTGACTCGCTCTTGACCGGTTTTTTTTACAGTTCTCAGTACCTACCTACATTTATATAGTTTTATTACGTAATTCCAGCTAACTTGTCTTTTATATGCACGTATGTTTGTGCAAATCAACATTTTTCTTTCTTCTTTCAGTAACGATAACATTAAAAAGATTACTAGGATATTAGCAAAAACTCTGATTTCGCTATACTAGAAAAACCTCCAAAACTTTTCTTTTTCGTAGTAACTTAGTGAAAGAAATAGGAAATTCACAACATTTTTACGTATGTGGTATTGGACTTTATGCCAGCAGTCTGCTGAAAGGATTACTTGGACCTTTCACTAGGAGACCTAAGATTAGTGAGGTTGTGGAAAGGGAAGAAAAAATGATGTAGGTCATTGACCTCGAACCGAGATAAATTAAGGTTCTTCACTCACTTCTGGACACATCTATTGGCCCACCTTAGAGTTTAGGTTTCGATGGCCCCTACCGAAATATGATTGCTAGATTGAACAAAAACTGTTGATGCAGTTTTAAACCTGATACATTTTACCATCTTTTTCGATCGTATTGTTTTAAATTTGAATTCAGAATACCATACGACATGGAGCTACGCCTAACAAGTCGGATATGCGCCTTGTTAAAGGCAATTGATTTTTGAATAAAAAACATGTTTTATCAAATAAAGGTTTAATTTAATAACGCGTGTTGCCTCCATGGGCATCTACCACAGCTCTCATACGATTAGGCATAGAGTTTATCAACCGCTCTATGAAATTTTGAGGTATCATCTCCCATTCCTCTTCTATGGCAGTTTTCAACTCCTGCATCGTCTGGGCAACTGGCTGACGAGCCCTAACACGTCTTTTTAGCTCGTCCCACATGTTCTCAATGGGGTTCATGTCTGGGCTTCTGGCTGGCCAGTCCATAACTGTGATGTTCACATCCCAAAGATATTCCCTGACGATGCCGGCCGCATGGGCTCTTGCATTATCATGCATAAAAAGGAAATTTGGGCCCACATAGTCCGCGTATGGTATCACGTGAGGTTCTAAGCACTCACGAATGTACCTTTCAGCATTTAATGTTGGCAGCCGTGGTCCTGTAACAACCTCAAGTTGAGTTTTGCCGCTCGCGGATATACCGCCCCAGACAGTCCATGAGCCACCGCCATAAGCAACCCTCTCTTCAAAGCAGCATTGTGCGAAACGCTCTCCCTTACGTCGGTAGACCTTCTTCCTTCCATCATTGCCATGTAACACAATTTTAGACTCATCAGAATAGAGTACACGGCTCCAATCTTGCTGTGTCCAATTTAAATGACTGCGTGCGAAATGAAGGCGCGCTGTTCGGTGGGCTCGCGTTAGTTTGGGGCCATTAGCTGGCTTGTGTGGTACCATATCGCGTTCTTTTAACCTTCTCCGAACAGTTCGAGCGCTCACAGATACTCCGTGGAAGTCGCGAAGTTGGTTTTGTATCTCAATGGAGGTAAGGTGACGATTTCTCAAGCTGGTCGTCACGATGAATCGATCCTGCCTTTCAGTTGTGACCCGAGATCGTGGCCTTCCTTGGCGACGAACAAAGCCGCCAGTCTCTAGGTACCTCCGATAAACATTTCGGACCGCAGATCGACTTAAATTAAGTTGAGCACTCACGTTTCTTTGGCTGTGTCCGGCCTGAATAAGTGCCACAGCTTGGGCGGCGACTTCAGGTGAAGTATCCATAGATTATTGATAGAACCTCATCTTAATGTTAAGAATAAGTAATGTTTGTTGCAAAACCAAAGATATCAATTACTTTTTCAAGAATTAAATCCAAGTAAACCAATAAAACCAAGTTTTCTTAGTATTCGATTGTTTGATATCAACAAACAGGCTCCAAATTGTCTTTTGTTTCTTTAAATTCTGTGTTCGAAATTCAAAAAAAGACTATTGAATGAAATTGTGAATGTGCCAGGTTCAAAACTGCATAAAAACTTTTTGCTCGACCTAATATAAAATTTTAGCTAGGACCAAACGAAACTGAAAATACAAGGTGGGCCAAAAGATGTGTCCAGAAGTGTATTATGGTATGTAATTAGTACATATTTATCTTGGTTTGCATCGATAAATCGAAGTACCTGGGTGACCGAGCTCTGCTCGGGTGGAATTTTTTTTTTCCAGAAATGTGTCCTAGCTAGATCGATTTTTCGCCCCCGTAAACCTCTATATTGCAACTTTCATCGAAATCGTTGGAACCGTTTTCGAGAACGTGATTACAAAAAAAAAAAGGTTCCGACGAATTGAGAACCTCCTCCTTTTTGAAGTCGGTTAATTAAACAAATATTGCTCATTTAATAATGTAGTTTAAGAATATAAATGATCGGAAGGTATAAAATTCAGGTACAGATTATTATACAGGTTAATTTTTTTCAAGCCATTTGAGTAGGTCAACGCTGTTAGAATTAAGTAACATACTTAATTATTCTGCCTACCCTCACCTGACTGCAGGCGTTATGTGTGTCACGACAAAACGCAAAACAACAAACCTAAGTACTTGTAGTCAACACAATAAAATAAATAGTTGCAATACAATATTTATTCTACGATCGTTTGCCTATTCTTATGCTAATCGTTGGTTTGTGCATATCTAGCAATGTAAAGAATACTAATACTTACTGCAATTAATTTGCATATACCACACCGCGAGTTTCGCCGTTAAGTTGTTCGTTCGCGCCATTTCTGAATGAAAGGAGGATTTTCGATCTCGATTTTTGATTTCGATTTGTATTCTTTTTTTTTCATTAAATTATTTTTGTTTGATCTCTCTCTGAAAATATATGATATGGTGCCTAGGTTTAAACTAGCTTTTTGGTGCTTTCATGTGCAGATACGCCACTTTAGAATTTTTGGAATTAATACTTAATATTATACTTTACCTATGTTTTTGGCTGAGATAAGCTTGTAGGATTTTTTAATTAAAAATAAACGTTGCTATTAATTCAATAGCCTTTTTTTTTTTTTTGTGGATGGGAAATCATCAAATGACTTCTCCCGCTCTGGGCAGAGGCGGGAGGGCGTGTCAGACTTTTACTGACTAAAACCCACCCATGTTCCTTCAGCTGCCCGTGCCAGGGCCACGGTATCTCTTTCGAACTACCCGCGACCCCGGAGCCTGGTGTTTATTTATGAAGAAATAATACAATAGCTAAGTCTATGGAAGGTCTGAACTTAAACCTTAAACTAACAGAATACACTAATGTCAGACTTACTATCTATATACTTCTATATCTGTACTCTATACTTATTATAAAATAAAGTCGCTTTTCGTGTGACCGCGTTGTTCTTCTAAACTGAGCAACGGATTTGGATGCGGTTTTCACCATCATTTAGAGAATTTATTCCAGAAGGTTTATGCGTAAAATACATTATTGTTAAACTTACATATTATAAAGGAATCTGCATGTTTTGTCAAGTCGTAAATACTTTGCGAAGCAGGGGTGGGTTGCTAGTTTTATAATAATTTTACATTAGCAATTAGACAATCTTTGTCCACTTCTACATTGTTGGCCAAATCAATGACATAATATTTTGTTTGTGGACATAGGTACGCTATTCTTGTCATCGGTTCCGGTTGCATCAAACAGTTACGTCCATGTTGGCGGTGGCAGAGATGCCTGGAAAGCAAAAGTAATTATTAGAATTCGGGCAGTTTGAAAATAAAATACGTATACAGGATAATTTTCGAAGCAGTGTGCAAATTTTCACAGGGTGACCTATGTTTATGAAAAACTTTTACTATGGGACCAAACCTAAAATCGCGAAAAATAAATCTGCTGCTCCCTACATTTTGACGTACCTAGATAAAATGTACTGAACAGCAGATTTTTTTTCGCGATTTCAGACTTGGTCCCATGGTGAAAGTTGTTCATATTCATGGATAGAACACCGTGTGAAAATTTGCGCACTGCTTAAAAAAATATTCTAATACTTACTATGTAAGTAAGTATTATATTAATTATAATGAGTCATATAATGTTAAGGCCAGTAGAGGTACTAACCAGCAGCAGCATCATTGAAAAATTAATAAGTCTGGAGATATGGAACATTTTGAAATTTCTTATGCTCACATTTTTGGTCAGATGAGGTAGAATTTTTTAAATAAAAAAAATCAACACTAAACCTCATAAGTTCGAAGTTATAGCAGTTAATGCCAAAAATGGGTGCTTTTCAAAAAATTCTACCTCATCTGACTAAAAATGTGAGCATAGAAAATTTAAAAATGTTCTATATCTTCAGACTTATTATTTTTTCAATGGTGTCGCCGTGGGTGGCGCTGCTCTAGTAGCTCTACTCACCTTAACGATATCTGTGGAACGTATTGTAGACAACCTTGTAACGAAATGGTTCTGTAAGGGCAAAGATCTGACTTGGAAAGTCTGTCAGTCGTCTGTTCATTGCTCCGAAAGTACAATAAGGGTTCACGATGTCTGAATAGCCACTACTTACTCACCGAATAAATTAAAAAAATGATGATGGTATTTTACGTTTATACAATTATATTTTTTGTTAATGTTCCTTTAGTATACATAATTATGTAAAGTTTTTCCTTAAGATCCAATGGTGTACGTGTATCATGCGACACTCAACGGGATATAAAGTTTGATACTCGTAATTGTAAGCAATCATTCTCTCTCGTCAAACTCAAACTAAAAGCATTTATTTCAAATAAACCAATTACAGGCACTTTTGAATTGTCAATGGGTCGGTCAGTCAGAAAGATGAAGCTAGTTGCCCATTTCAAAGCGTAGTAGATCCCTACGGAGAAGAACGGGCAAGAAACTCCACGAACACTCTTTTAAATCATAATATTTTTACAAAATATTGGTTACGTGGTTGGTTGGTTCGTTCATGTTGAAAATATACATGTGAGAACAATTTAGAAAGACGTGCACGTTAAAAAGCGTCCGTAATAAAAAGATAAAAACTAAAACAACTAAATTAAATATTAAAATTAAAAATAAGCCATGGCAGCTAAGAGACGACCAGTCCCAACTGACGGCGCCCGTTCACGAACATGACACATGGATCAGCACCAATTAGCTCAACCATTTTGAAGGGAACTTAATGATCCAACACACACGCCACCACCAGCGAGACATTTGAGTGAGCATGACATACTCTCAACCGCCAGGGCAGGGCAGGGCGTCTAATATAGAGTTAAGAAAAACTACGTTCAAAATAATATTCTCGAGAGTCTTCGATTTTTGCATACAGTGACTGATTGGCTCATCGAATGGTGGTGTACTTACCGAATGTTAGGAAACTGAGTAACAACTGACGAAATTGAAAAAGAAAGAATGTTAATGAAAAAAAAAAAAAATGAATGAATGCTATTATTCAACAGAAAAGGATTAAAAAATCCTTTTCTGTTGAATAAAAGAAAGTGTCCGGAGCAGAGTCGAAGCATATTTTGTTGATAGTTGAGTATATTTTTCCGATTGTTCGAAATGTACGAGAAATAATGATCCCACCAAAAATATTTCGATTTAAAAGAAGAAAAACATAGGAAAAAAATTAAATTTAAATTTTGACAGGACAACGTCTGGCCGGTCAGCTAGTTGAAAATATAAGATTAATAAAAAAAGAAATTAAAAAAACTAAAAAACCCGACTGCGGTAAAAAACTGAAAAGCTAAAAACAAGCCCATTTAAAATTAAATAAAGGTTGGAAGCAGGCGGGACCCATTTGAGTTAGAAAATATAAAAATGGAATGTGTCCCGCCTGCTTCCAACCTTTATTTAATTTTAAATGGGCTTGTTTTTAGCTTTTCAGTTTTTTACCGCAGTCGGGTTTTTTAGTTTTTTTAATTTCTTTTTTTATTTCCAGCTTTTTAGTTTACAAATGTGAAAGATTTCGCAGACGATTTAGTTCTTGCAAGGAGTTTTGGTCGTTAGAGTAATTTTTTTGGATCAAGTGCACAAAAATAGCCAAGCTCTTTTTTACGTGTTTTTTACGATTTGTCACTTTGAATTAGGTACTTTTAACCATATAAGTTGCATATATTTTTGTAATCACCAATTAAACCCCTTCATTTTGATATCGCCCTCGATGGTATTAGAAGAAAAAAAATATCGATTTCCACAATATGACACCCCAAATCCGCTATTTTACTTTCTTTTTTTGATTTTAATGTAGCCAGTGCAAGGTCACTTACTGGCTATACACCACTGTTATCAGACCAATCATCACATATGGCTCACTAGTCTGGTGGCCCAGGACAGACTTGAGCACAGCCCGTAGAGATCTCGAAAAGCTGCAGCGGTTCGCATGCGTAGCGATCACTAGTTGCATAAGAACGGCACCCACGGCCGCACTACAGGTAATGCTGGGTTTGCCGCCACTGCACCTTATCGTGCGGGAGGAGGCAGCCCTGGCTGCCTTTAGGCTCCATATAGCAGGAACCTTGAGTAATGATTCTAGAATCAAGCATACACGCATAAAGGAGGACGCGATCAAACGACAACCAATGATGGCGTCACCATGCGATAGAGCACCGAAACAACACTACTTTCAAAAGAACTATAACATAATACTCACAGAAGAACGGTGTGACTACTCAGGCCCGCAAGAGCTGAGAGTATACACCGACGGATCTAAGACCGACTCCGGAACCGGAGTCGGAGTCTTCTCATACGACCTTAACATTAACATATCCAGCTCGCTGGGAATGTTCAACACTGTCTACCAGGCAGAGTGTGTGGGTATTATTCAAGCGGCTTACGCCATAGAGGCAAGGAGAGTTACGGATACTCGTATACGTATACTCTCCGACAGTGCCTCCGTACTGTCACATTGCACTGGAGCGTATAGCGGTATCTAACCGCAATACTGTGACACTGCAATGGATAAAAGGACACAGCGGATCACTGGGTAACGACGCAGCTGACGATTTAGCTAGGAGAGCATCTAGCACGTCAGTCTGTGGACCTGAACCAATTGTACCCATCCCCTTCAACCAGTTACGCAGGTGGCTACAGGAGTCCACTCATACACAGGCGGAGAGTTGGTGGTCGTCGACACCAGGATGCAGGCAGTCTAGGGAGGCCATGCCATCTATAGATGGCAAGCTAACCAGACGTCTGTTACGCCTGGACAGGCATAGTTTGCGCCTGGTGACGGGAACTATCACAGGACACTGCTCACTAAACAAACACTTCCACACAATGGGAATAACGGACAGTCCTCTGTGCAGGGCCTGCCTGGAGGCTGAGGAAACCGTAACGCATGTGCTTTTTGATTGCACAGGCGTCACCCAGATTAGAACTAAAACTCTTGGAACACCCAGATCTTTCGCAGATGTTTTGAACAGACTTGGAGACTTGATCGACTTCTGGAATGAGGTGGGTTGGTTGGAATAACCCCCCACTCCCCCCCGAAGGCCGCTATGGCCCACGCACAATGGTCCACATGAAGGACTAAGTGCGGAAACCATACCTTCTAACTAGGAACTAGGAATGTAGCCAGTGACACTTGCGCTACCAAGACAAATCTAAAGACGTATAATTTATCCAAATCCGTTCATTCGTTTAAGAGTTACGAGGGAACAAAGAAACGGACATACATACATACTTACAGGTCAAACATAACCCTCCTTTTGGGCTTCACCGCAGTCGGGTAATAACAAGCCCTGGAAGTTAAGAAGTGACCAGTCTCAACTGACGGCGCCCGTTCACGTCCAGCTCAACCATTTTAGAGGTAACCGAATGATCCACACACGCGCCACCATTAGCGAGACATTTAATTAAGTGAGCATGAACCCTAAGCATGAACCATTTTGTTGCTGAACCTGATATTCAATCTTTTAGTAGTTCGCGTTGCCAGGTACGAAAAAAACCAGTCAAGAGCGAGTCGGACTCGCGCACCGAGAGGGTTCCGTTCCGATTCCTGAAAAAGTGTGCTATTTAGAGACATCGTTTTATTTTTCCTGTAATTTTTATATAAACTTCTATCACATAGAATAATTTCAGATTTTTCTCTATGCAAACTTCGAAGATAAGGGGAACGGTATTTTTTTTTTACATTTTTCATCAAAAGTCGAAAACTATGCGGCCAAAAAAAAGAAAAAAATATTTGAGAATGTATAAACAGCGCTCTTTCATATGATACCCCATAGTAGCCACACCTCGAATTTTTAAGATCTTTTTTAAAGAAATAAAAATATTTTTTTTTTGTAACAGGGACTTGTTGCAAAAAAAAATATTTTTATTTCTTTCTTATTTGCAAAATAGTTGGGCAAACGTCATCTAAAACTGTTCCAAATTTCAAGTTGATAGCATTAGTACTTCTTGAGGTAATTATCCAACTGTGACAGACAGACAGACTGAGTCGCACCATAAGGGTTCCTCTTTACCATTTTGCTATGGAACCCTAATTAGTGTTGCTCTTGCTAGACACAACATAAAAAAATGTGGCATAGCACTAAAAATCTCGATGTTACTTAATCCGTTACGTTTGAGTCTTCGCTCGAGGCTAAACGATTACGTGCTTAGACAATATATCTTTAGAAAAACCTGGACAGAAGATTTACTAACACATAAATATGAACCTTTTCGAATAGAATGACGGAACCAACACCAATACGTATATTGGCTAATAGGACAATGTTCCACCAACAAGCCAACAAACAAATGTTTGCCATGTCATTCCCACACACTGAGTATTCGTACTTGTTACCTACTGATTATAGATACTCGTCGCGAGGCGGCAAAGTGATCGGGAGTTGGGACCAACTTCCCCTCGGGTATTGGGGTACTGGTATTATATGGCTCTTATAAAACGCAAGCTCCTGACACTTGTGATGAGATCAATATATGAATAACGAGGACGTTTACAAGCCGTGTGACGAAGCAATTTAATGAATGCAATAAGTATGTGTCTATGTAAGCTTTTGATTTAAAAAAATGGGAAATTCAATAGATTGTGTTGTTTAAGGCGAGGAGAGCTTCCTAACTAAATATGGAACATTTTGAAATTTCCTATGCTCACATTTTTAGTCAGTTAAGGTAGAATTTTTTGTATCACAAAAATCGACACTAAACCTCCTACGTTCGAAGTTATAGGAATTATTTATTTGTTCTTATTATTTTTTCACAATGGTGGCGTTAGTTAGCAGTTCTACTCGCCTTAAGCTAAAATTGCGCATTAAGGCTCTCGCAAACATGCGATATGCGCGACGCGACTCTGGTGGAATAATTCTATGACAACTTCTAGCGGAGTCGCGCCGCGCCCTTTTGGGAGCTTTTCGTCATTTTATAGTACGTAATATTTGTATTGACATAGTCGGTAACAAAGCAATTAAATCACTGTCTATTAAAGAAAGTGGTTTAAATACTTAAACTATAACCACGACAAAAAGGCGTAAAATATACTGGGTGAAATTTAAATGGTTGCTTTTCTCTTAAAGGGTCATTGTGCTCATCATTATGAACAACTTTTACTATGGGAACAAACCTGAGATTTCAGGTGTGGTCTCATAGTAAAAGTTGTTTATAATGATGAGTACAATGACCCTTTAAAAGAAAAACAACTATTAAAATTTCACACAGTAAAAAAGATTATGAAGTATGAAAAATCAATAAGGGGATAACGAACAGTTACAATAAGGTAGAGTTCGGTCTAAACAAAAATTGCGTGCCACTCTACAAAGTTATAATTTTTCACTACCTATGTGAAATTTTTCACAAGTACCAATACATCAATACATTTTGTGTGTACATATGTACCTATTATGATTATGAATTATGATACACACAAATGTATATTTTTTTTTTATTTTTTTTTTTTGTAATGTATTTTTTTATTTTTTTGTATGTATATTTTTTTGGCCGCCCATTGTATATTTTGTAGTGTTTGTGTCTTTTTTTTTGTTATGTATTTATGTGGTGTACAATAAAGTATATATAAATAAATAAATAAAAGTATCATTAGACCCTTATTCACCGGCTAGATATGAACATGGAAAATCGTGAAATCAGAGAAATTAATAGTTAAAGCTTGTCCACTCTAAATGACGCGCCCCACTACCGCCTTCACCGTAGTGTATGTATACAAATTTAAGTAGTGGGGCGCGTCATTTCTGAGTGTCTACTCATTACTGTCTACTAATGTGTCTACTAATTTAGTGAAATCAAGTAGAGCTTGTCTGATCTACTTGATTTTACTAAATTAAAAATTATAACTTTGTAGACTAGCACGCATTCGTTTAGACGAACTCTACCTTATTTTAAATGTAGTGCTACTCGTATATCCCTTAATTGATTTTTCATTTTCACGACAAAATAAAAATAATTTTAAGATTTTTTTTGGGGTCAATGACCGCTCGTAGTGTTGTTTGAAGTTGGAGTTGATAAAATCTGTTTTATCGTGTTGCGATATCGATACCTATCACGTATGTCAACAAAAAACTGATTTTTAAACACGCTTGATGATGACCCCAAAAAGAACATCATCAAATTAATTTCTTCTTTGTTTTATCATGTTTAGTTATTGTTCGTTACCCATCGCAACTGCGGAGTTTAGCTAGACAATTTAAAATAAAACTGTATTTTCACGACTTCTTTTTATTGTGGTAAACCATTCATACCTACTTCTTTAATGGACAGTGATTTTATTGCTTTCTTTCACGTTGTACCTACATAATTATATTCTTCTTCGTCTCCCCCTTTATAGCCTAATACAGAACCATTTGTCACTAAGAGCTGGGGTAAGTATATTGATTAATTTGTCTTTTATCAAGCCTCGTGTATTTGCAGACAATTTAGTTTTGAAGTGGAATTTCTGTTACCACGTTATGAAATGAAGTAACAGGATCGCAGTACTGTGATGTTTTGTTAAAGAAAACCTTCTCGATGGTTGGCGCTTAGGGAAATGGGGAATACTGTAAACCAGTTGAACAGATATCGACCGAGCTGATATTATGAACGCGAAAGTGAGACTGGGTTTGTCTGGTTGTTTCATACTTCTGAACAGTTTTGAAATAACACAAGTACGAAGAGTAAACTAAAAATAATTAAGTAGGTATTTCTTCTAGAAAAAAGTTTATTTTATTTTTATTCATTTAACAATTCGCATTGTGTTTGAAATAGTACATTAATTAATTTATTACAGCTAAAAATAGTAAAATATGAATTTCAAACAGTAAATTTCGCTAAAAAAAAATCAATAACTTACGATAAATATTATGTATAAAGATTGTAAATAGTTTGTAAATATTATTATGTCAAATTATTATAAATGTTTAATAGTGTGTTGAATATATTTTTAATGTCATAATAAGTAAATGGCAGGTTCAAGAAGGTAAAGTACTAAATATAACAACTATTCACCATCATCTGTCACAATTCAGATATGGAATATAAACATTTCTTTAAAAGGAAAGCTTTAAGTTTAGCTTTGAAAAGTGTACCTCTGTAAATCAATGATCTTAAATCAGTAGGCAACCTATTAAATAATTCTACTGCTTGATATTTAGAGCAATGTTTCGCAATATTAAGTTTAGGTGCAATTTTATTTTTTATAACTTTTCTTCTAAGTAGTGTTCTCTCTAAGTTCGCGTTCTTCTTGTGATTCGTGCTCGTGTATGTATTTTGCAAGTACTCATTTAATTCAGTGATTTAGCGTAGTAGGACCACAGTATAATGAAGTAAACAGTATTACCTACATCTTCATAGAAAACGGCCGAAACGACGCGGTTCGAAATCTCAGTATAGTTATATACCAGTATGCAAAAATTCGAGCGCGCGGCAGTTACACACAGACGAACGCGTATTTATCTACTAATTAATTCAAGGTCACTGCCCAGATAAACTACTGTAGCTTTATTAAACTGTGTTATATGTTAATTAATGTCAGTCATGGTATTGATTTTGTAGAACGAGAAAATCTCCGATAGGTTTTCAGTGTGACGCTAAGCCAATAGAAGCTGAAGCTAAGCCAATGAAAGGTGGAACTTGTGAAAAATACATGTTTGTGTAAATTACAAAAATACGTAATGCGGGATTCTACACTCGCCCGTGAACCGCGACCGTGAATCACGGCCGCGGTTCGCGCTTGAGCACGGCGCGAAAAATATAGCCCTCTACACTCGCAACCTTTCGCATTTACGTTCGCGCATTTGACTAAAATAGACGTGTAGAATCGACGACAACGGATAGAGTCCTTAACTTTTTTTTCTGTATTTTCTGTAGCTGGACAATAGGGAGTCCCTTTTCTTCTTTAGATCTGGCACAGGAATTTCCATAATTGTACTAATTCTCATGCGTCATGTATTTTATTTTTATTTTTATGACCTTCACGTTGGGCTTGTCAAAGCACGGGTTCTGCTTGATAACACCCAAGGAACACTAGTTCGCAATCGTTAGGTACTCCACTCGATGCTCATATTTTGATACGTCAGTTTGTCACTGCGTCTCGAACACAACTGCGAATATACCGCGAGTGTGGATGCGTTCGCGTTCACGCTTCGTAAACCCTTTGACGCGGACCAAAAAACTGCCACCGGACGGGGAACGCCCCGAAACCATCCACACTCGCGGTTCGCGGCCTTCGCGGGCTTTCGCGGCGCGAGTGTAGATCCCGCATAATGGTATCACGTGAAATATATTATGTATTTTGTTTCCAATGGTTACACCACCACCGTGTATAATACTTATGTTGGTGGGACCAGATCATTAATATTAATAAAGCCAATTTTAAAATGAAATAAAGGTACTTTTTACAATCCCTTCATATTTTGATAATAATTTTCATAATATTTGTTCTTTCTTTCAGATTTGCAAGGGTTTAACAAGCTTTTTTCTAACATTCGGTAAAATAAATTGTGTGGAAATATGAAACTCATTTCCGAACCTGAAACAAACATACATACTTACAGTACGATAATGTTCAAAGGTTCCATCGTTCATCTTCGGAAAAACCGAAATATAGCGAATATAAAATATGACCATCGACCAATACGCACTAATTCCGCCACTCCCATATTGGACCAAGGACCAGTCACATTTAATTCGGCAAAGTTCGTTTTTTTCCGAAAATAAACGACTTTGAATGTTGTCGTACTGTATTTACTTTTAATTATGTAATACATTATTAAGACATTTTTATATTTATTATTCAAGAAACACTTAAATGATAATAACTTTAATGATAATATAAACATAACCTAAAAATAACAAAATTTATTTATTTATTTATCAAAATTATATCCTAACATAACTAAAACTATTAAAAAACTAAAATATGGCATATTAAGTAAGTACACAAAGTAAAGAGCTTAGCTCATTTTGTAAACGTTCATTATGATCTTTTCTATACTTTTCCTTTTCTTTCAAAACATAACGTTTGTTACCATTTGGCAATATTTCATTTCTGTAGGCATATCTCCAAGGCCTTGCGATCGGACTAACACTAAGCGATCATGTCATTAGCCTATTGGCTAGCTATTGTCACAATCTATCAATGGTCTTGTGTGTAGCTGATGTAGAACTAATAATTGCATGATCAGTCCTGCACCCAGTCACAGTCAGTCAGTCGTTCACTCTGTCTCAAATAATTATATGATGGCGTTTGCTTTTTATTTGTTCTTTTCATTTTTATGTTTTGATTGAGATGGACAATTTGTATTTAGCTTTTTGATAAAATAAAGATTATTATTATTTTTGTTGAGTGTTTTTTCTTCTCAGCTCTTTGGCTGGTTTTGCAACATTTACGGACCGAAGCCAAGTAAATGCAGCGTGTGGTGTGTTATGATGAGGACCTATTTCTTATTATTATTATTACCCTAATTGCGTAACACACTCAATCTGCCTAGCCTTTTCCCAACTATGTTGGGGTCGGCTTCCCGTCTAACCGGATGCAGCTGAATACCAGTATTTTACATGGAGCGACTGCCTATCTGACCTCCACAACTCATTAACTGGGTAATACGATACCCCTTGGTAAGACCGGTTGTCAGACGTTCGGGCTTCTGACGACCCGTAACGACTGTCAAAGATCCACGAATGACAGCCGGGACCAACGGCTTAATGTGCTTTCCGAGGCACGGAAGACACTCGTTATGTAAAGATGGTCACCCATCCACTGATAAACCCCGGCAAGCGTAGCTTAACCTGATGGATCAACCCGTGCGGCTGTTAATACTTAGCCACGAGCTCCTCCTAATTGCGTAACACACTATCGATCGAAATCTGAATCATTTTGAAGCAAACTGCTAATCTATTGGTTCTTATGTTCGAAAAACGCAACAAATAGTGTGTTACGCAATTATAGTGCAGATTGTATAGTGGATAAACTTCGATAATAATATCATTGACGGATTGTAGAAATATACAAGTTGTAACTTAAATACCGCACAACCTCTTAAGGTGTCATTGTACTCATTATTATGAACAACTTTTACTATAGGGCCAAACCTGAAATCACGGAAAAAATATCAGCTGTTTTCTATATTTTGACGAGTTATGCGAACATAAATGTAGGGAAGAGCTTTTTTTTTTCGCGATTTCAGGTTTGTATCCGTAGTAAAAGTTGTTCTTATTGATGAGTACCTACTTTATAATGAAGATAGAAAAAGAGGTTGTGCGTTATTTAAGTTACACCTTGTATAGTAGTGAAATAGTGATATTGGCTTTTAACTTAGGACATTGGGACTACTTGGGTAGTTTTTTTTTTTTGTTTTTTTTTGCGATTCAAATACATCTAGTAAAGTAGCAATGCGTAATAATTTTATTGTTCTTGTTGAATTAGCTACAAAAGCGATTAAATGAGCTAGATCTGCTTATTAATATTTTTCAATGTTATCTCTCTAGATAAGCCAGCCAGGACAGCAGCCTACGTTCTAAAATATTTAAACTCGGCTACTAAAACGTAACGAACTGTGATTAGGCCCGACTCTGACCTTTGTCTAAAGAACTTCACAACAACAATATCTCTGCGAAAACTTTGCAATAATGAACATTGTAAATAAATCTTATGGCGGCTGCCCGCGAAACGATACTAATCAAGAATAAAGAAAAGTACTTGGCAGAATACCGCGGTGCTGTAGCCGCGCGGGGGTCGAGAAACGAGTTCTTTTTTTAAAGTGAGGGTGCTTATTTTATTTAATCTGTGGATTATGAATGCAGGGCAAAAGTGTTTTGTCAATGGCGCTAGTGTGATTAAATTATGGGTGATCTTGTTTTTTAACATTGAAATGTTTGCTGAAAAGCACTTTAGTTGAAGTAAGATTCAAGAGGCACAAGGGACTGAAACTGCGGAATTTCGGTTGATCGTGTAATTTTAAATCTTGTTGTTGTTTTAGGGTTCCGTACCCAAAGGGTAAAACGGGACCTTATTACTAAAACTCCGCTGTCCGTCCGTCTGTCTGTCTGTCTGTCAGCAGGCTGTATCTCATGAACCGTGATAGTTATGACAGTTGAAATTTTCACAGATGATGTATTTTTGTTGCCGCTCTAATAACATATACGGCTCCCATACAACAAACGTGATATTTTTGCTCTTTTTTGCTCGATATTGATAACGGCAACAGGTAGACGATTGATATTTTCACAGAATATTTAGTTATATATGCACTTTAAAAATAAATAATTAAATTAAAATAAAACAAATATTTAAGGGGGGCTCCCATACAACAAACCTGATTTGTTTGCCGTTTTTATAGATAATGGTACGGACCCCTTCGTGCGCGAGTCCGACTCGCACTTGGCTGGTTTTTCTTTCTTATAAGTTTTTATGTCAACTATTAAATGAACAATATATTTTGTAGGTACATTATTTGTAATCACGTTCTCGAAAACGTCTCTAACGATTTCTATGAAAGTTGCAATATAGGGGTATACGGGGGCCAAAAATTGATCAAGCTAGGTCTCATATCTGGGAAAATTCGTTTTCGCTATTTTAACCCGAGCAGAGCTCGGTCGACCAGGTATACTTCTTTCTTTTAAAGCTTTATGAAGTGACAGGAAGTATTTAAAATAAAGTAATTCAGTTTGAATAAGGAAATGTTTATTACTTCCAAACAATATTTAATCACATTTATTTCGTAATCGTAATCTCGTCTACTTTCTAACTTCCGTCCCTAATGTTCAAAAACACATCATCTCCTGACCCTGGATAAAATGTAATCTTCGGAGGATCAATATTGACGATTAGACACACGGCGCGGAATCATGGCCCCATTGCCCCCATGCTTGTGTCAGTGAACTCGTTGCATCTATGGTGCACCACAGACAACACTTAGATGTAGGGGACAATATCGAAGAGCTATTTAGGAACGTTTTTGTTATGAGGATCGGGTGCCCACAATTTAAGAGCTGCATGCTTCTAATCCGATTTAAATGAAGACATTTTGTGTGTTACCCCAGATTAAACTGTCACCTTCTTCTGCCCTTCTTGACAAATTAAGTACAAAACAAATGAAGCGTATTTTAATCATTAAATGTTGTTAACAACTTTTTTGTTGCGCGAATTTGTAAAATTATTTTGAATGATTAAATTAACATTTTAATTAATCATTCTAAGTCCGTCCTTATCTATGTTGTTTGGCATCAATTTAAAATCCTTTCAACCAATAATTTTTTAATACTTACGGACTACGGTGGAATGGATTCTCAGTATCTGAGTATCTTTAGAAGTGTTTATTTAATTTGAAACAATATCCTTTACTTAAAGTTAGGCAATGTTGAATTAATTAATCTTTCTTATAATAACATTTCGAGTTTGAAACTTTGTAAAAGGAAGCAATCCCGTATTGGAGAGCACTAACCTTATAACTAGACAAATTGAAATTATATGAAAATAATAAGTCGTTTCTTCTAGTACCTTTCAAACTTTGGATACAAAAGTACCTAAATGTTTAAAAATGGAAGGAGAAGACGGATGGTTCAAGAATTTCTTAAAAAATCGTCCAGTGCCGAATTTAGGTCCTTATAAATTCTCATGGTAATAATGGTGACGATATCCAATTCCCCACTTACGGCCAAAAAAGCTATAATCCATCCCGTATGTCCACCCTACTTATGGTTCTATGGGGGTATCGATTATTCCCCGCGCCCGCGCCCCCCGCGCCGCCGCCGCCCCTCCCTCCCCCTCGCAGATCTCACCTACGACTACTCGTCGGCATTCTCACTTATTTCCAAACTTACTTGCGTAAAAACTAGTGTAGATTTTTTTGTGGAGCAGAAACAGTTTTATAGTTTTCTAACAGTTTCGCTGCTGTTTTGTGTGACCAACTTTTCTTAATAAATGATAGGTATCGCGGTATTTAGGTTTTTATTAACTTTTGAATGCGGTATGCGGATACAGCAAAAAGTTAGTCAATTTAGGTTAGGTGTGCAACAATATTAGAATGTTATTAAGGATCGTTTTCCTTTTTTTGTACAAGCCTAGAGTAAATATTGATCGGGTTTCTAAGAAGTCGGGCGTCATAATTTGATTAAAATTAACTTTATGGCGCAGGTCAGATTATTAAGGCGAGTAGTGCTGACAACTAGCGCCACCATTGAGAAAAAAATCATAAGTCTGGAGATATGGAACATTTTGGAATTTCCTATGCTCACATTTTTATTCAGATGAGGTAGATTTTTTTATATATACCTATAAAAAAAAAACTGTTTTTGGCGTTACCTGCTAAAGAGAGAAGAGAGAGGTTTACTGTTGATTTTTTTGATACAAAAAATTCTACCTCATCTGATTAAAAATGTGAACTTAAAAAAAAAACTAAATGTTCCATATCTCCAGACTTATGATTTTTTTTTCTCAAAAGTGACGCTAATTAGCAGCACTACCTCGCCTTAAATTAAAAAGGATAAATATTAAAACGTAAGCCTCAGTAGACAACACAAACAGCAGCCCTTGAAAGATATATTCGGGTCGTCTATGATTCTCATAGATTAAAAAACAATTTGTATTCCTATTTTGAAATGGCCATAAATACAGGCGTGTCTATGACAAGGGTCGACACTCGTAGAGGCGTGCAGACAGAATGACATGCCACAGATAACAATTTTTTTGTTTGTGTAACTCGCTGAAGTTCAAATTCATGAAATAGATACTCGTAGATAAGTATATATGTATAGCTATTGTATGGTTGAACAATACGAGAAAGATGCTTCAGTAGGTGTTCGAACACGATGTTTTTTGTTATTTTTTACTCCTATCGTATCTACATTCAACGTTGTAGTAGGTGCTCGACTTTTACATTAAATTTTGGGTCATTTATAAAGGTATTGGTTAGTTATTGATTTAGTTTAATTTATAATAAAATGGGAGCTATGGGCGCATAGAACTATTATTACCTTTATCTCGGTGTATGGGCGTTGTTTCGCACGGTAGCCCTTATACGGAACCCATGCTATTCTATAGAGCCCCTTTTGCTTCAAGGTTTCAACCAACCTTTTTTTGTTGATACCCAGCGGGCGCGCATTTGAAAAGAGTGTTCCAAAAACAAAATGCGTTTAAAAAAAGCTGAATAAAAAGATGTCAACACATTGTTTTTTTTTTTGTTATATTTACGCATGGAGTGGTTACATAGGTTTTCAATAAGTGGGCTTTAAAATGGAACTGAATAAAATGTATGGTAGCTGTAGGTAGCACCCAACTGCATTAGCAACTTGTTCTGTTGTTCGTTCTAAGAGGAGCTCATGGCTAAGTAAAATCAGCCGCACGGGTCGATCCATCAGGCTATGCTACGCTTGCCGGGGTTGGTCAGTGGATGGGTGACCATCTTTACATATCGAGAGTCCTCCGTGCCTCGGAAAGCACGTTAAGCCGTTGGTCCCGGCTGTCATTTGTGGATCTTTGACAGTCGTTACAGGTCGTCAGAAGCCCGAAAGTCTGACAATCAGTCTTACCAAGGGGTATAGTATTATCCAGTTAATGGGTTGTGGAGGTCAGATAGTCAGTCGCTCCATGTAAAATACTGGTATTCAGCTGCATCCGGTTAGACTGGAAGCCGACCCTAACATAGTTGGGAAAAGGCTAGGCAGATTGATCTGATCTTCGTTCTAGGGTTTTTATATCTAGCTAGATCAATCAACTTGCTCGACAATTAGAGTCCGACCGAATTTAAGTTTTCGGTTTTCGGTAGTTTTCGGCTAAATATCCATTATCCGGTTAGACTGGAAGCCAACCCCAACATAGTTAGGAAAAGGCTAGGCAGTTTAATTGATCCATTATCGACAGTTCTCATTTTCGCTTGATTTTTTTTAATTATTTTCGGCCTTCGTCGTCGAAAAAAATATTTGCCGGAAAATCAATATTTTCGATTCATTTATTCAGAGAAAATCGTTAGTTTTTACAACAAACTGCCTAAATGCACATTGAATGTCAATACTTATGGGAGAACAACAGATTTTTTATTTATTGTTCATAAATATTTATTTGAGAAAAGTACTTACTTTTTATAGGTACTTATAGTTTCGTGTGATTTGAAGTTTAAATGGTTAAATTAATGATTAAAAAGATGTACGTTATATTTCTTTTACTTTTACCAAAGAAAATCCTACCGACAAAGAAACGAACACATTCAGATTCAGCGTATTTAATTGCCAAAAATTTCTTTCGTTTTCGGTATTCGGCCGAAAAGATTCTAGACACAATACCTAGGTACTCATAGGTACAGTCAGCAACAAAAGTCGATTTACAGTTGAGTTTTCTAAATCTTAATTATTGAGAAAAATATTTCATCAAAATTGGAACAGATGTAAAAAAAAAAGAAATAACTTATGTAATAAATGAAATGCTAAAAAGCAGGTTATCATATCATTTTGTGTTAATTTAGATGATGTTAAAAAGTAGCAGAGTTAACCGACTTCTGTTGCTGACCGTACACAAACTTCTTGAATAACTAACCTACCTTTTAAGTTAGATAGAAGGCACTGTCTAAGTGCATCAAGTAGCTAATGGTGTCTAGCTAGACCAATTAATTTCCGACGTTACGAAATAATTAGATATCTCTCGCTATTGTCCTGTGCTTTAATTAGTTGTAATTATGAAATGATGAGAATGGCCCCAAACTTTGTAGCCCGCGCTCGGACTGGGCCATCAAGTTGACATTGCAACAAAGCGGCCACAATGAAATAATAAATTATGGACGAAAATTTATTACAATGGGCACTTCAATTTAATATATGATCTAGGATTATGATACAGTAGCGATCCACCCCAGCTTTGGGCAGGTACAATGACGATTTGTCAAAAATCGAGATTACTGTGCTTTATCTTAGTTATCCGAATATAATGCGAATGTAATGATGGTGAAAACCCATATCAAAATCTGTGCAGTAATTTAGAAGATCTAAGCCCTCACACTGACAGGCACTAAAAGCGACTTGTTTGACAGGGTCAAATTAAATTAGCTAGCGAAACTCCGCAGACGTGAGGGGATATCTAAACACGACGAATTAAATAAAAAACCGGCCAAGTGCGTGTCGAACCACGCACAATGAAGGGTTCCGTAGTTAGAATGAATTTATCTTAAGAACAAACTTAACATTGTAGTTGAAAAACATGTTCTGCCATACATTCCAACTGTAAATGTAAGTTTGTACTCACAATATTGATAGATTTACCATGTTATTTTAAGACCACAGACTTCTTATAGGTTTTCCTATAATTTACAGGTAAAGATCTATTTTCTGTATTTTTTTCCAAATTTTAGGCTCAGTAGTTTCGGAGATAAGGGGGGAATGGTCAATTTTCGTCTATTTTCTTAAATAACTTCAAAACAATTTATTTTAAAATTATAAAAAAAAATATATTTGAGACCCTCATAGTAAGCCCTTTCATTTGACATGCCACATGGTGTAGTTTGCAAAACTTTTTTTTTAATTTTTTTATTTGCCCCCCAAAAGTGACCTCTATATTCAAAATTCGTTTATTTACTTTACCCATCCGTGTTTGGGTCACAGAAATTCATATGTGCACCAAATTTCAACTTAATCGCTCCATTAGATTCGGAGCAAATTGGCTGTGACAGACGGACAGACAGACAGACAGATAGACAGACAGACAGACAGACAGACAGAGAGACAGACAGACACACGAGTGATCCTATAAGGGTTCCGTTTTTTCCTTTTGAGGTACGGAACCCTAAAAAGATTTGATGATTTTTTTTTTTGGTGTCAAATTCAGTTTTTTTTGTTTTGTCGTGGTTTAGATATTTATACCAATCACGACTGGGGAGTTTCGCTAGGTAATTTAATTTGACCCTGTATACTATTATAATTTTATAATAGTCTGGCACTGCCACTGCACCTATTGCGAAACATAATCATAGTAGCAATAACTTTTACTGAGTTGGAAAGAGTAAGAGTTTTAACTTTTTGAACAATATTGCAGTCATAGTACACGGGGGGGGGGGGGGGGGGGGGTACAGTACAAGGGGCCTAAAACGGCCACATTAAGCAAATCCTATAGAAGCGATTCATTTCTTGAATTCCCAGTTCCTATAATTTTCGTAAAATAGTGACACATACTCGTACTTAATAGCTGAAACATACTCAATTCACTGATCAATGCAATGCATATTGTTCAATTACCGAAAAGCTATTGTGATTACGAGAGGGATAAGTAATTATGGTGTAGCCGTGTAGGGTGCCAAATGTCGGGAGCTCTGAGTTTATTAGTTTAGTGAAAATATTTTAGAAGAAAGATTTAAAATCAAATCAAGATACATTTTTATTGGAGCTCTATACAGGGTTACTTACTTGTAATTCGACGTATTCCTTGCAGGACGTCATAGTAGGGTTAAAATGCAACAAATTAAGCCACCGAATGTTCTACCTAAGTTCAATAGTTTTTCAATTAGTCAGATTATTAGTTTTTTTATGAAAATACAATTCAAAAATGACTTACTGCGAGACTTTACTGCAATTTAAGTTATTATCATCATAGCTGATGTCGTAGCAGAACTTTGTTAAAAATTAAAAGTTGAAAAATGCCTAGATAAAACTTTGGCAAAAATCACTAATTCAACGTTTTATTTTTCGTAATTTATATTTTTCTTAGACAAAAATTACAAAAAAAAAAATACTGAATTTCGGTAGAACAATTGATGGTTTAATTTGTTGCATTTTTACCCTACTATGACGTCCTGCATGGAACACGTCGAATTACAAGTAACCCTGTATACTGTGGATCTGATCATCATTACGCGTCTACCAGGAGTAGTAAATTATAAGTAGTCATTTTTACAAGTAATAATCAGATGTGAGTGGAAACGCCGGGGGGGGGGGGGGGGCTAGGAAAACATAATACCTTATCTGTTCTTCAGAAAGGTCAGGTGCGTAGTACTCGCAACCGGCGTGCGTGTATGACCCAGATGTATGAACGTAAACGAGGCATAAGGAGTATGTAAGGATCGTAGCGCGTGGCGTTCTGTAGTTTCTGCCTACCCCATGGGAAGAAGGCGTGAATTTATGTATGTGTATGTAGTCACTAGCGGTCTTATTACAAAACGAGGTTAACCATTGAGCCAGTTTTTGTAATAAGAACCTAGCTGTGATAGAAATACAAGTTCTTTATACAAAACTGACAACTTAGTCCGGTACTAATTGTTAGTTTTGTAAAACTGACATCTTAATCTGTCGAAATAAAGATCGAAATTCAAAAAAGGTCCATGGTTTTGAAGATGAACCTTGTTTTGTAATAAGACGGTAGAGACTGGGGACGCGGACGCCCATCTTTCTACTGTAATCCTTTTGCCCCATCTACCTACATTTATGTAAGTCTATATGTCCCAAATATATTTTCTTCACCTAACTACTTCTATCAACACCATCATCGCACGAGTAGGCATACCATTCGAATCCCACAAAACAGACACATATGTATGTACTTACATAATATCGACATCATCTGTGTGACAATCCACGCAGTACTTACATCCGTATGCAAAACGTGTTCATGTCAAAGGTATATTTTTATTGGATTCGGGTGTAATATAAAAACATCAAGGGCGAACTTAATAACGTTGAGGTTGAAAGTGTGGCATATAATGTAACCTACTTGGTGTACATTTATGTAGGTATGTATATTGTATGTATTAAGTAGTAGTGTGTTCTAGTATTTTTTTTGTTTGAATGACGTTGCGCTGTTGGTAAACATTTGTGAAAATTGTTTTGTGAAGTGTCACTTGAAATGTATTCAAAAAACAAGATGGCGGCTTTAGTTCCGATTTCGGCTACGCGCCAAAATAACTTGTAGCGCTATATGTAGGTAGTATGACGTAGTTGCGCAGTAGGTAGAAATGGGCTTCAGTAAGCTTGACTGTCTAACTAAAACCTTGTATTTTTAAAATTCCTATAAAAAAAATGTAAGCATAATATGGTGGAATCATTTGGATTTTCCATATGTGTTATTTGACTATATTGTCTACTGCTGTAGGTACTAAAACCGAAAAATTATTAAATACTTGAAATTTTTTCTACTTATAGAAAAAAATTACAAAGTAGCACCGTCTATTTATTGTTTTATACGAAAAACGTAAACAGTTCCTTATTGTACAATAAAATAAACTTTAAATCGAAGGTACTTAATTAAATTATAAACTACTTACTAATAATTGATATTGTCATAAATCTACAAACACGAAGCGCGTTTAAATTCCGGTGCGCGTGAGTCTTCTATCTCGCGCGTCACACACACTAGACAGCCATAACGCCATTTCACTTACACACCGAGCTAAACCACGCTTCGAATTTTAGGTGTGTCGACTTTCATATATCTATGTGTGTCGACACAAGTTGGTTGTCGATTTTGGTGTCTTAATTTGAACAATTAAATTTTTCGAAACAGTTTTAGAGATGCGTAGCTATTATAATGACTATTGATAACTTAATCATTTATTTTTCTACATAGTCTCCGAGTCTCTCTACACACCGAGTCCAGCGCTTTTCCAAGACTTCAATCCCTTTAAAAAAAAAAGTTTTGTCTTGGTCCTGCAAAAAGCTCTCCACGGCATCCATCACCTCGTTATCGTCTTCGTACCTGTTTCCCCTTAAGTATTCTTTCAATTTGGTGAACAGATAAAAATCGCTAGGCGCCAGATCTGGTGATGGGGGGTGGTCAACCAATTCGAAGCCAGCTTGCTGAATGGCAGCCATCGCAACTGCCGACCTGTGCGCGGGTGCGTTGTCGTGATGAAACAGCACGCCCCTTCGAAGTTTCCCGCTCCTTTTCTCTTTGATGGCATTCCTCAACTTAGGAATTAAAGCTGCATAATATTGGCCTGAAATAGTGGTTCCACGCTCCAGGTAATCAATCCACAATATCCCTTCTGAGTCCCAAAATATTGAGGCCATAACCTTGCCAGCCGATGCCACGGCACGAAACTTCTTCGGGGTCGGTGATGATGGCCGTTTCCATTGCGAAGATTGCTGTTTTGTCTCGGGATCAAAATTATGGACCCATGTTTCGTCCATTGTTACGAAACGAGACAAAAAGTTTTCAGAATCTTCTTGAAACTTGTCCAACAATATTTTCGAAATGTCAAGTCGATTTTGTTTCTGACTGTCGGTTAACACTCTCGGCACCCATCTTGCGGAGACTTTTCTCATATTCAAAGACTGTTTCAATATGGATTGAATACTTCCATATGAAATGCCAGTTTTTTGAATTAAGTATCGGATGGTAACTCTTCGATCGCTCAATACAATTTTCTCGACTTTCGCAACATTTTCTTGGGTGACTGACGTCGATGGACGGCCGCAACGATGTTCGTCTTCCGTGCTCGTTCTCCCTACTCGAAATTGAGAAGCCCACCTTGCGACAGTGGAATAAGGCGCAGCAAACTCTCCTAATGTTGCCTCTAAATCGCAATGAATCTCTTGCGTCGTTAATTTTTTTAAACAGAGGTTCTTTTCTTTATTAATATTACAAATATGTATCTGAGCTATGCCTGCCAGTATTTATTTTTTTTCTTACCAAGGAGTATGTCGTTCTCACTACTTTTTGATCCCCCCTCGTAAATAAATGGTAAAATAAATAAATAAATAAGGGCCAACCGAACACACTACAAATTAAATGCAAAACTTTATAGGAACGCTACGGAACGCTCTGCTATGTCTAACTACGAAAGTTCTTTGTTCGTATTTCGTAGACGAATCGTGTTAAAATCCCGTATCAAACATTTCCATTATCTAGGCAAGAATTTAACACATTAACAAACAAAACGAACGTAAGTTGTTAGATAGGCCTCCATTAAAAATGTTGTTCTCATAATTCTTTTGTACTAATTACAAAGGCGTAAAGCAAGTTAACGACACCCATTAAAGAGCGGCACCTAAAAGTGTGGTTTATCAATTATGTACAAAAAATATCACTATGAGAAAATTCTTATTAAAAAGCGGAGCGAGGCAACATATTTTATTTCGTGCGAAACGCTCGGGAGTACTCGTTCTCGCAAAATGTTCGACTTGTCAGCTCGTCGGTCGGTCAACCAGTCTCCTTACCCTACACCCCGCTAGTTCTACATCCCCCAACTTAAAACGACCTTCCCTACCCCTCGTAACTTAGATACAACGTCGCAAAATGGGGTAACGGTAACCAAATTCGGGGGTCTATTTAAGCTGGCCGTGGAAACAACCCACCGTAAGATTTTACGAAAATTAACTTTAAGGGGCACTTCAATCTAAACCTTTAGAAGATTAGGGTTTTCACATAAGCGTATACATTACGCGCTTTTTGGTCATTCGTGTGGTTTCATCAGCCTTTGTTACAGTAGCCACGAGT
Organism: Cosmia pyralina; assembly: GCA_946251885.1. Lineage (NCBI taxonomy): Eukaryota > Metazoa > Arthropoda > Insecta > Lepidoptera > Noctuidae > Cosmia > Cosmia pyralina. The sequence goes on from OX276355.1 coordinate 18,012,851, forward strand.
ATTCAATCAAATGAAATAGAGTAGGTATACCTATGTTTCAGCCGAATATGAAATCATGGCATTGTCGGATTTTGAAACCGTACTATTTTCAATTAAGTATTTCATTATGTTCCGACATTCTGTATGAAAGTGTTTTATTACACGTTTCAATGGAGAGATGAGTATGGTGGTAAATGTTAATTTGGTCGGTATTAATTTTGAAAAGATTTATTTTGATGGCTACTAATTAATAGGTCTTTACCTATGAAATTGCCGTTTTGTATGAAAAAATTTAAACGAATTTTTTTCATGCATTTTTTATTTGTATTAATCGAAGTAATCACCCATGCAATCAATGCATCTTTGCCAACGCAGTGGCAGTTTATTGATGCCATTCTTAAAGAAATCAGCTGGACGGGAGGCAACGAATTCTTCAAAGGCATTTTGTACTGCCTCTCGGGTATTGAATTTTTTTCCCGCCAAGAAGTTATCCAAATTCTGGAAAAAGTAGTAGTCTGTAGGCGCAAGGTCTGGTGAGTAGGGCGGATGACGGAGAGCTTCCAACCCCAGTTCTTGTAACTTGGAGACCGTCTGCTGTGCAGTATGAGGTCGCGCGTTGTCGTGCAGGAGCAGCGGAGACGAGCGATTGACCAATGCTGGTTGGAGATGTGCCAGCTTCTCCATCATTGTGTTCAGTTCTTCACAGTACACATCTGAAGTAATGCTCACCCCGTTTGGTAAGAAGCTGTGATGAATCACACCGGCGCTCGACCACCAAACAGTGACCATCACTTTTCTAGGGGTAAGTTTTCGTTTAGGGCATTGTTTAGGTGCTGAACCAGGATCCAACCAACTTGCTGAGCGCTTGCGGTTATCAAACAGAATCCATTTTTCATCGCAGGTGACAATGCGGTTCAAAATTCCTTCATTTGTGTGTCTGTTGAGCAGTGCAAGGCACGTCTCGACGCGTACTTCGCGCTGGCGATCATTGAGTTCGTGGGGCACCCATTTGTCAAGCTTTTTTACCTTGCCAATTTGACGCAAATGGACCAATATTGTTTTGACGCTAACGTCGAAAGCTGCTGCTAATTCAGCCGTAGATTGTGTATCATCAGCTTCCACAAGCGCCTTTAATTCGTCATTGTCGACCAAAGTCTTCGGACGACCGCGAGGTTCATTTTTTAGGTCGAAATTTCAATAACAAGTGGTGCGTTGGTTTGTAGTGTTAGCTCCGTAAACGTCGTTGATGTTGCGTACCGCTTGTGCCGCGTTGCTGCCACGACGGTACTTATATTCCATAATTACTCGAATTTTTAACGTATCCATGATGACGAAAAAGATTGAAATGCGATGAAAATGTAACACTAATCAATAAACAAATGACTACTTTTGGAAAAAAAAATCCATGTTTTTAAAATAAAATTAATTTGAAATTAGAATTCTTAGCCAAACAAAAATTATTTTGATTTGAAATGGCCAGTACTGCAGAACGGCAATTTCATAGGTAAAGACCTAATATAAGTAGGCTACTTAATAGTTTAAACATGTTATTTTTTATTTAAGGGGATACATCCAACCAAATATACATCATTTGAATTTTCTACATGTGTTATTTATGTATATTGTCTACTGCTGTACTAAAACCGAAAAATGATTACTTGATATTTTTTTCGATAGAAAAAAATTCCAAAGTAGTCTATTTTCTTTTTTATACAATTAACGTAAACAGTTCCTTATTATACAGTAAAATTTGCGTATTTAAATATGTTAAGAACGTACTAAGCTAAAAATGTATGTAAGTATAGCATTTTGTCATAAATCTACATTTAAACGAAGCGGGTTTAAATTCCGGTGCGCGTAGGAGTCTTCTATCTCTCGCGTCAAACTAGACAGCCTTAACGTACTAAACCAAGCTTCGATATATCCTCTTAATAATGGTGCATTTATCGATTCCCTCGATTCTTTGTAATCATGTAGGTACGATGTCGGTGAAACACAATTCTTGTTAAAAGTATTCTATTGTTGACTAGCGAGCCTGTCAAAAATCTTTATCCGACCGTTCCTGAGCTCGAACAAACAGACAAAGGAATTTAAGAACAGCTGTTTTCGTTTTACTTCCATATTGTTAAGTCAATAAGCAAGTGAACTTGGCCACTTTTGGGTATACAATACATTATGTTTTTATTCATAGGCTAGTAATTTTATTGTGTTTTCCAGTGACCATCCTTTCCATCCCATGCCAGATAAAAGGACATCTTTGATAGCGACAATTCTTTCAAATTAAAATTCTTTATTGCGACCTAAGTGTAGAATTTTGAAGATGTTTAGTTGCCTGTTAAAGCATTCCAGTTTAAATGTACACTCAATATACACTCAATATTACAGTTATACAGTTTACATTATATTATATTAATTATCATTATTCATACAGTTTATATTATATCATACTATTCTTATAAATTTAGATCACATTATATAAAGTATCGCAATCAATTTAATATTAATTATTACTTTTCTTCAAGGAATTCTTTCACAGAGTACTTAATATGCCTTTTAAATCAGGAAGTCTTGTAGCTTCCTTTTAAAAATATGTAACTCATTATATTTATATTTTTATGCGCATACAAAAAAGACTATTGCTGTTTAATGCAGTGTTTGATGTTTTATTGCATAATGTATGTTTAAGTCTACTGCTTGTTAATGTGTGTGTCATAATAATAGCTGCTATAAATCGTGTCGCTTTGCATCCTCGTCAAATTTAAGGATGTGGTTACACAAAAATAATCAGCCGTCCCATACATTTGCGTCGAGTAGGTAATGAAGTTTTCTATGTGACAGTTGAAAATTTTTTCGCTATTACGATATTGTTCCCATAGAGGTTCGAGGTTCGGTTTGATGTTTGTGTAGAGCAGGGAGGGTTATTATCTTGAGGTTTAGATGAATCTGTTTGGTGTATCTCACATATTGATCTAATACACTTTTTTTACATTCCATAGGTACTACATATTTCAAAATTCTGAGGCCGCTGTGAACTAAAACAAAAATATTTTTCATTTAATTTGCACTAAAAAAAATGCAGTCGCACATTTTATGAAAAATTTGCTTCGGAATTTTGGCTTTATATAAATACCTACATAAGAAAAACTACGAAAAGCGAGACCGCTACAAACTATACTACATTAAAGTTGTCGAAGTCTTTCAGTTTCTCAGAATAAAAACGCCAAAGTTGGCCATTTAACGCAAAAATGACGGGCGAAATGATATTTAGGCCTCATAAATTCCTCGTTCAAATTCAAATTAATTTATTTGTGAAGATCACAAATAGCTTATTCTACGTTAGAAACGGGCAAAAAATACCTGACTAGCTACTTTATAAATAAATAATGCTGTCGAAATTATGACACGTTTTGGATCACACAAAGTCACTTTGTTAACTAATGAATAAAAAAATAAAAAATAAAAAATCGGCCAAGTGCGAGTCAGATTCGCAAACGAAGGGTTCCGTACCACAACAATATTTAACACTAAATTAAAAAAAAAATACTTCTATTTCAAAACACACGTTTCTTATAAGGGGACCCTTGAATTTTTAACTTTATTTTATTTTTATGAAAATACTAGGTAAACGAATAATAAGGCTACTTTAAGAATTTTTTTTTCAAAGTGAAATGTTTATTGTATAGGGCCCCCTTTAATTTTAAACATTATTTTATTATTTGTTGTTATAGCCGTAACAGAAATGCACAATCTGTGAAAATTTCAATTGTCTACCTATTACGGTTGATGAGATACAGCCCGCTAACAAGCAGACGGACAGCGGAGACTTAGTAATAGGGTTCTGTTTGGCACCCTCCGAATACGGAACCCTAAAAAGGTAAGCATAATTGTTTATCCACCCCGCATGCCATAAAAGTAGAAAGGGGAAGGGTTATTGTCGTACTAAACGTTGCCTTCGTCGCAACTCATCACTAGGACATCGTGACTTTGCCCACTTTTCGTTTGCCTTAAATTAATCGATGGATTGAAATATTTGCCTACAATCAAGCTTGCGCATTTACTGTGGATTTAACTAATTGAGGTGATATGTAAGAAGTGAACTGGGCGGGAACAAGAAAGTGACAGAGTCAATTACTTCCACATGCGTAAAAAAGAGAGCGCAACAATGCGCTGGAACCAAAATAAAAGCGCCAAATCAAATAAAAATTGTTTAAAAGTAAATTAGGCTATCTATCAAAAATATTTTCAGCCAGAGTTTTCATTACCTAATACGCACATTTTGAATGCAATTTTGCAATGAAATTACTTAGGATTTTAGAATTATAGAAAAAAACATTTTAACCTAATTGTGTTTTCCTTCAGTCAATGTATTAATCAAATGGTCAATAAACATATATCCAAAAATTAAATCCATACAAGCTGCAATTGAAATAAATAGTTACGAAAAATCCCCCAATTTATTTTGGTATCGCCTTAAAGAAAGTATTTAGATGTTCACGCTGCTAATACTATTGTTTTCGTCTTCATCATCAGCCTACAGCAGTCAGCACTGCTGGACATAGGCCTCTCCAAATACAGGCCATTCAGCTCGATTCTGCTTGAGCAGTGGTGCCAGCAGTGGTAACGGCCGCGATTTACGAGTTGTAGGTCGTAGGCGCTTATTTTGTGTTATGTCATCACCACTGCTCTCAAAACGGTGAAGGAAAACACAGCGAGGAAACCGGCATATCCTAAAACCAAAAATTCGAAGACATTTGTGGCATCTACCAACCCGCATTGGGCCCGCGTGGTGGATTACGGCCCACTCTCTCTCACAGAGAGGAGGCCTGTGTCCCAGCAGTGGGAACATTATAGGCTATGCTTATGCAGCTCGATTGTCGGCAACTCTCATCCAGCTGCTACCAGTCACCCTGCGAAGATCGTCGCTCCAACTTGCCTGTGAACGATTTTGTTTTCATTGATGTAAGGAATTTCACGGTCGGTCACGTCATCCTTGATTTCGCTGCAAGATTTTTTCAAAAAATATGGTTGCAGAATTCTCTAACCTCGAATTATACCGGATGACTTTTTTTATCGTTTTGAAAAAAATAGGGTATTAGGTGAACGGAGTAGAAGCGTATGGCATACCTAGTTTCTTTTTTTTTAATAACTTAGTCAGAAAAAAATATCTAAGTATCAAATTCGTTGTAAACTTTTCATTTTAGAACAATAAAAACATAAATTTTGAAGATAAATAATAAATCCTTTAAAAATACCGAAATTCAAATCATATGCAACCTGCATTATGATTTGAATTTTGATTTTTTTTAATTAAAAAAAAAAAAAAAAACTAGATACCTATGCCATAGGCTTCTCCTCCGTTCACCGAATATACCCTATTTTTTTCGAGACGGTAAAAAAAGTCATCCAGTATTTAAACAGCTTCACCAATAATGGCCAGACTTCTTTATATTTCACCGAAAAATAAGGGTGAGTTAAGGTAGTTGTTTAGTATGGAGTAGAATTGATCGTTTAAGGCCGAAACCGGAGTAATCCCGGCGACCTATACATAAATGGTCGGCAAAAAAATGCGGGCTTATTTTCATTCTCAACAGCTAACCATTACTTTTTGTAATACGAGTATAGGTATAGGTATACATTGTTTTTAGGGTTCCGTATCTCAATAGGAAAAACGGCACCCTTATAGGATCACTCGTGTGTCTGTCTGTCCGTCTGTCACAGCCAATTTGCTCCAAATCTAATGGACCGATTAAGTTGAAATTTGGTACACATATGAATTTCTGTGTCCTCAATACGGACGGGTAAAGTAAATAAATGAATTTTGAATATGAGGGTCACTTTTGGAGGGCAAATAAGAAAATTCAAAAAAAAAGAAATTGTAAACCGTGTGACATATCACATGAAAGGGCTTAGTATGAGGGTCTCAAATATATTTTTTTTATAGTTTTAAAATAAATTGTTTTCAAGTTATTTAAGAAAATAGACGAAAATCTCTGAAACTACTGAGCCTAAAATTTTGAAAAAAATACAGAAAATAGATCTTTACCCTGTAGATTACAGGAACAATTACAAGAAAGAAAGAAGATTACAAGGATTACAAGTATGTGGTCTTAAAATAACATAGTACGAGTAAATCTCTCAATATTGTGAATACAAACTAATATTTACAGTTGGAATGTATGGGAGAACATGTTTTTCAACTACAATGTTAAGTTTGTTCTTGGGATAAATTCATTCCAACTACGGAACCCTTTTTTTATGGTCGGTTTTTTAAGGTGTGTTGTATAGTGGTGGTTAGAGCATGTAAGTTGCAGTCGACGTAATCCGTAGAAGTTGAAGCAGGTAGAGTTGAACGATGTTGGTTCCTCTAGGAAATCGTGTTATGGGTTTTGGATAAGTTTTTAATATAGAAAACTGGCTGGCTGGCTACTGTAGTAGCCACGAAAAAAAACGTCTGGCTAGCTCAAAAGTTTCATCAGCCAGTGAAAAAATCGGATTGAGGATAAACCTTGTAGATGATGTGTTATAAAAAAAATGGAACATCACTAAAAATGTGTAAAAAGCGCTGCCATATTTTGATAAATTTGGCGTAAATAAGAAGTCACCTACCTAATAAATATAAAAACAACCAAGAACAACAAAGACAACAAAGAACAGTGAACCCACAGATTTTGTCTCTTTTCCTTAACAATTACTTCTGTTTTGCGTAAAAAGCTCTGAAAGTTTCTGAATTTTCGCCAGTCTCTAAGGAGATTTCGGGCGTGAAAAATTCAGAAAATTTCCGAATTTTTTACGCAAAACGGAAGTAATGTTATGGAAAACGATAAAAATAGGTGGTAAAACAGGAAATTAGGCAACTTCTTATTTATGCCAAAGTATCATTATACGGTAGAGCGTTTTGCACGTTTTTAGTGTTATATAGATTTTTTTTAACCACTATATTATAGAATCTACAAGGTTCTCAATCCGAGGTTTTTACTGACTGGTTAACCAGCTTGAGTTAGCCAGATGTTTTCTTTCGTGGCTACTACTTTAGTTTTCCATTGTATGAGCCCCGTATCACGATTGAGACTGAATTATAGAAATATAAAAAACAGGAGAAGTGGCATGGGGGCGTGTTTGTGTCCACGCGTTATGCGCACGCTGTGCCTTTACTCGCCAAATGGCCGTCTCCGCGAACTAGTACGCTTTCGACCGTGGTCACGATAAATTATAAAAATGCCGTGTTCTTCAGTGGTTTCCTGCAAAAACCGAAGGGATATTAAAAACTTCGTATCTCACGGAATCACTTACCATATGTAATTAAAAGTATTTTACTGTATTTATCTTTAAAATCTTAAAAAACAACAAATCGTAAAATATTTCTTGCTTTTACTACGTTATATTTGTTTTCAAATATCGCAGCGGCTGTACTATTTTTGCAGCAAATACATTGCTCCTTAACCACTACCTTAAGTATGCCGCTAAGCGACTGGACAAGCAATGTAAAAATAACAAAACGATACTTTATTTACGCGGAGCGTCGCATAGTACAGCCGCTGTGTCTTGCGGCGAGATAGTGATGAGGTTAAGATCCACTAAAGTAGGCTATCGATAATAATGTCGATTGCCCAGCGAATATTATATTGCTATTATAGTTTATTTTTCAATTTGTCAACCGTTTTAGCCCGGTTGGAACACTTGAAAAGATGACGTTTAAGTACGGTTGGAAAACCTTTGAGAATGTAAAATAATCTTTTTTACTGTTTTTGATTATTTTACCTAGTTGAGAAATGCATAACCAACGGTCGTAAAGTAAGTTTATTAATGTTTAGGTGGAGTGTTTTAGGGTTTAAATTATCGCATCTTCGTGCTATTTCCTTACTTTTTTTTGGTTTTGGTATTTTACTTCCGCTAAAGTCTTTAACTATGCACCACAAGATTCGAATGCGTTGTAGTAATCGGTATGGTTCAGATAAAATATTAGTGATTTTTGCTTAAAATAAGTCAACATATTCATGCTATTTATTTGTTATGCATGAGTATGGCATGTGTTTGTTTTCATATATTTAACTATTTCTTAACTAAGGGTTTTTTTTTTAATAACAAAAGCCTATTCGCCTGTTGCCTGCTACCTGCTTACTCATCGTGAGGTTAAGAAGTATAGACCGCGCGGAACTAGTTGATCGCGCCTTAGGTATGTGAGCGGTGGGATGGAGGAGCGGGGGCGCATTACTCAGTACGTGCGTTGCGAACCGCCGCCTCACCCCTGTCTCAGCGGCCAACTAGTTCCTATAGACTATAGACTATAGCTTAAGATACTTATTATGTAAATGATAAATAAGTTCATAAAGTACCTTTTTAGCTTCCCAAAAGATACAAATACAAAAAAATAATGGATTGATGCCACAGGAAGGCCACCTAACTGGTTCCCAACAAAATGTAGCACCATATGCTCAATTCACTTTAAGGCAGAAATGTTCCAGCCTCTAAAGAAAACTCGCAGGCTTTTTGAATGGGCAATCCCAAAATTAAGAGTACGTCAAGTACTGAACAAATACCTCCACTTTACAGGTCAGTGAGTAAACACATCATAACAGGGTTCAACAATTCCTATGGTTTTACAGCCTAAACCAACTTAACCGGATTGTTTTAATTTATTGATTCGTGTTTTTTTTTTTTAATATACATTTTTTTTTAATTTAAAATATATAATACTTTCTGGACATATCATTTTTTATTTTATTTTCAGGACCCCAAATTTTTCTTGTACAGTAATAAATGGAAGTATCGATAACTTTCCGATTTAGTCAATCACTAGCGTATATGTAAAATAAATTGCTTTTTGCACAACACAATAATAGCGCCAGATGTTTTTGTGTGAGTAAGTTGTACGGTGCATGGTAAATGCACGCTGTGTGTGACGAGTTAAGGTTTATAATTGATTGTGTAGTATGTTCTGATTTATGAATTGCAAGTGTGTGCGCGACTTTGTATCTATTGCTTTTAGTGAACTACATGTGTAGTAGTGGCGCGGTGGTGGGGCCAACCTAGCGACATCGGGTTCTGATACATTTTCAACTACCGGGCATATCTCCTTCTTTCATATATCTATGGACTGAATTTTGCAGGATTTGTGTTTTGTACCAAACAAAGATATTAAATATTACATAACAATAGACGGGATATAGCGAACAAAATCGTAATCCAATACATTTGTCCTAGTGGACAAAAGTCGCTCAGTCTTATGTGGTACGCCTGCATGTCAAGTCACATTCGTGTCCACCGAACGAAAATTATTTTCGAAGAAAATATGTCGAATTGTACATTGTGGTATTGCAAACCTCGTAGTGATAATATGACTCGATTCTACTATGGTTTATTTTCGTTACTATTTTAAAATTTATCGAGTATTATGATAAATTGAATAATTTTCATAGATATGTCAAACCATCTGACGGTTGCTAAATCAAAGGTTGGTGTCGGTAAAAGTGTATCGGGTATTCGTGTCAAACTTGGCTATTATGTAATTTTGCTATGTTATGCTAGATGGCGTCACTGAGACATGGGATGGTGGGATAGTTTTGGTATGACATTTCTTTTGTTAGCCTCTCTTTATTATTTTAAATCTCTTTGGTAGGTACCAAAGCTAGTAGTGTATAGTAGTGTAGTAGTGTATAAAACGCACACTATGCAGGCAGGCATATTATAAGTTTGGGGATTACATAACTGATAAAAATGCTTGGCTCAATGCTGCTCCTGCTCCACAACCACAACTAATTAATTAACATTTGAAGATACTGTTGGAGCTGCTGAAGATTGTAAGACTATCATTGCATTGTATAGACTCAATCTCCTTTGTATTATACAATTGCATACCACATGTGTGAGTACTATGTACATACTCTAAAGCTACCATTTACTGGGTGCGTCTTTGTTTGACTTGAATGTGCCCTGGCGGCTGAGAGTATGTGACGCTCACTCTAATGTCTCGCTGATGGTGGCGCGTGTTGGATCATTTAGCTAATCCATGCGTCAGGTTCGTGAACAAGCGCTGTCAGTGAAGGCTGGCATACCTTAGCGGCCACGGCTTATTTTAATTTAATTTAAATATTTGAATTGTTTTTTTTTTAAGGACGCTTTTAACGTTCTGCATCGTTCTCACATGTAAAATTTCAACATGAATGATGTAACCATTATTTTGTAACCATATCTTGATTTAAAAGAGTGTCCGTGGAGTTTCTTGCCCTTTCTTCTCCATAGGTACCTACTATGCTTTGGAATGGGCGCCTAGCTTCATCTTTCTGACTGACCGACCCCTTGACAATTCAAAAGTGCCTGTAATTGGTTTAATTGAAATAAATGCTTTGAGTTGAGTTGAGTTTGAGTGTAACTTTATAGAATTACTAACTTTTGCCAGCGGCTTCACCCGCGTGGATATCGGCTATTATCCCACGGGAACCGTACATTTTTCCAGGATAAAAAGTAGCCTATGTGCTATTCCAGATATAATCTATCTCTGTGCCAAATTTCATCCGATTCGTTCAGGCGTTCTGGCGTGATTGAGTAACAATCATCCATCCATCCAAACTTTCGCATTTAAAATAGTATGTAGTAAGATAAATGTAGGTCGTCTCATTAAAATCTGGCCTCAGTACGTTTAATTAAGGGTTACAAGTATCGGTTCGCTAAAATAATTCTTTTGAGGTCCAAACAATCCCTTTGTTTAAAGATAAGAACAGGAAAACGAGTTGATCTTTTTTTAACTTCCTGATAACGGTTTCAAGGTTAAATTTTTATCCGACTACGGCAAAGCGAAAAGGAAGGGTAATGATTTTAGCAGTCTATTTACGTATGTAAGTATGTATTTAAGTGTCTTCCACCGTAGCGCCTAAATTACTGAACCGATTTTAATGAATGAGGTATCAGTAGATGTGTAATAATGGTCCGAGTGACATAGACTATATAAATCCTCCCTAAATTCACTAAGGTGGACTTTACACGTAAATTTATGACCACGAAAAAAAATAAATTGAGATAATAATGACATGTTTGGTAGGTATCAAAAGAAAGGTCTTGACGAGCACATTACAAATATGTATACAGGGTTACTGGTAATTCGACGTATATCCGTCAAGGGCTGATAAGGGGGCCAAAATGCAACAAATTGAACCCCCCATATGTATGGCCGAAATTCAATAGTTTTCGAGATATTTGAATTTTAAGAGTTTTTCGATATTTACCCAAAATTTGACATTTAATTCCAAATAAAAAAAAAATACATATTGGAATGGGTACCATTAAAAATGATGTTGTAGCTGGCACTTCAATTAAGCTATGGACATAATTAAAACTACTTAATTTAACAAAATAATTAAAATAATGAGCGATATAAGAATAATATCTTACCAATATTTTCATTTTACGCTTCAAAAATGTTGTCTCGTCACAAAAATTTTTATGACATTAATCGTACAAATAACTAAAACAACTTGCCTATTCTGTAAGCTTTCCAAAAAGGTATAAAAGTCAATTTTAAAATACATAATTCGTGGCATGGCATGTGTTTGAATCGGCGCGGGGAGAGAAAGGGTCATTTGTATTTGTATGAAATGAAATGCATCAAAAAATTTACGTCAAATTTTATAAATTTACACATCTTGTTCAAAATGAGCCCCTCGATTAAAAATGCAGGTTCGAATTCTCTTCCTAACTTCGGTTTTCGTCACTCTTTTTGTGAACGTTGTTCTCATCTGTTGCGCCGCGTTTATTATTCGCTGTTGAAGTTCTTCGACTGAATTTATTGGGGTCACATAAACTAATTCCTTCAGATGAACCCAAACGTAAAAATCAAGTGGTGTGATATCAGGGCTTCGTGCTGGCCACGGAATTGGCCCTCCCCTCCCAATACATCGATTTGGATATATCTCGTCTAGCCACTGTCGGACAGTAATCCGGTAATGGGCTGGGCAACCATCATGTTGAAACATGAGGTTGTTTTTTATTTCTGCGGGAACATCCGCCAACAAATCGTCTAGGTTGTTTCTTAAAAACTCCTCGTGATTTTCGCCGTTCAAATTTTGGGGCAAGAAATGAGGGCCCAGCAAATAATTATCAAGGACACCCATCCATACGTTCAGGGAAAATCTCATTTGCGACGCAGTTTCTTTTAGTTTTTTTGGATTCCTGCCTACTTTAGGTGCCCAAAAATGCAAGTTATGGTAGTTCGTTATACCATCCCGGTCAAACTTTGACTCGTCAGTCCACAAAATATTTCTTAGGAAATGATCCTGGTCAGCGTCAGCGTTTAACATAAACCGAGAAAATTCGAGTCACCTGGCAGGATCTCCCTCGTGCAATGTTTGGACAGGTTGATAATGGTATAGGATAGATGTACTACCAACCACACTTTCCACTGGGAGATACCGAGCTGTCTTGCAACAATGTTCGTTGAGATGTTTAGGTCATCAATAAAACACTGAAGAATGGTGTCTTCTGTGTGACTTTTATACTTTTTGGAAAGCTTACAGAATAGGCAAGTTGTTTTAGTTATTTGTACGATTAATGTCATAGTAATTTTTGTGACGAGACAACATTTTTGAAGCGTAAAATGAAAATATTAATAAGATATTATTCTTAAATCGCTCATTATTTTAATTATTTTGTTAAATTAAGTAGTTTTAATTATGTCAATAGCTTAATTAAAGTGCCAGCTACAACATCATTTTTAATGGTACCCATTCAAATATGTATTTTTTTTTTATTTGGAATTAAATGTCAAATTTTGGGTAAATATCGAAAAACTCTTAAAATTCAAATATCTCGAAAACTATTGAATTTCGGCCATACATATGGGGGGTTCAATTTGTTGCATTTTGACCCCCTTATAAGCCTCTGACGGATATACGTCGAATTACCAGTGACCCTGTATATGTCATATTGTTTAAGTAAATAAATATGTTTAAATTGTTAAAAATTAGTAAAAGTGGAGGTAAATAATAATAGGTCTTTACCTATGAAAAAATTTCGTTTTGTATGAAAAAATTTAAACGAATTTTTTTCATGCATTTTTTATTTGTATTAATCGAAGTAATCACCCATGCAATCAATGCATCTTTGCCAACGCAGTGGCAGTTTATTGATGCCCTTCTTAAAGAAATCAGCTGGACGGGAGGCAACAAATTCTTCAAAGGCATTTTGTACTGCCTCTCGGGTATTGAATTTTTTTCCCGCCAAGACGTTATCCAAATTCTGGAAAAAGTAGTAGTCTGTAGGCGCAAGGTCTGGTGAGTAGGGCGGATGACGGAGAGCTTCCAACCCCAGTTCTTGCAACTTGGAGACCGTCTGCTGTGCAGTATGAGGTCGCGCGTTGTCGTGCAGGAGCAGCGGAGACGAGCGATTGGCCAATGCTGGTTGGAGATGTGCCAGCTTCTCCATCATTGTGTTCAGTTCTTCACAGTACACATCTGAAGTAATGCTCACCCCGTTTGGTAAGAAGCTGTGATGAATCACACCGGCGCTAGACCACCAAACAGTGACCATCACTTTTCTAGGGGTATGTTTTCGTTTAGGGCATTGTTTAGGTGCTGAACCAGGATCCAACCAACTTGCTGAGTGCTTGCGGTTATAAAACAGAATCCATTTTTCATCGCAGGTAACAATGCGGTTCAAAATTCCTTCATTTGTGTGTCTGTTGAGCAGTGCAAGGCACGTCTCGACGCGTACTTCGCGCTGGCGATCACTGAGTTCGTGGGGCACCCATTTTTCAAGCTTTTTTACCTTGCCAATTTGACGCAGATGGACCAATATTGTTTTGACGCTAACGTCGAAAGCTGCTGCTAATTCAGCCGTAGATTGTGTATCATCAGCTTCCACAATCGCCTTTAATTCGTCATTGTCGACCAAAGTCTTCGGACGACCGCGAGGTTCATTTTTCAGGTCGAAATTTCCAGAACGAAAGCGAGCAAACCAATAACAAGTGGTGCGTTGGTTTGTAGTGTTAGCTCCGTAAACGTCGTTGATGTTGCGTGCCGCTTGTGCCGCGTTGCTGCCACGACGGTACTCATATTCCATAATTACTCGAATCTTTAACGTATCCATGATGACGAAAAAGATTGAAATGCGATGAAAATGTAACACTAATCAATAAACAAATGACTACTTTTGGAAAAAAAAATCCATGTTTTTAAAATAAAATTAATTTGAAATTAGAATTCTTAGCCAAACAAAAATTATTTTGATTTGAAATAGCCAGTACTGCACAACGGCAATTTCATAGGTAAAGACCTAATATTAATTTAATTGGTTACAGATCGATTAGTTTTTGAACTTACTTTTTGTTACCGCAACAGTTAGATTTTGTATTCTTACTCAAACATATTCAAAGGTAAGTCTTCGATCCTAAAATATTGTTGCTACGGGGTGGTTACCATCATTCTGCCTAGCCTTTTACTAAAATGTTGGGCTCGGCTTCCAGTCTAACCAGATGCATCTGAATACTAGTATTTTACATGGAGCGACTGCCTATCTGACCTCCACAACCCAGTTATGGGTAATACGATACCTCTTGGTAAGACTGGTTGTCAGACTATCGGACTTCTGACGACCCTTAATGACTGCCAAAGGTCCAAGAATGACAACGGTCTTAGTATGTAAAATGGTCACCCATCCACGGACCGACCGCGGCAAGTGTAGCTTATCCTGATCGATGGACCCGTGCGGCTGTTATTACTTCCACGAGCTGGTTACCACAGGGGACGAAATAGCCGCGCCGCGACGGCAGCATCTAGCATTACTTTATGAAATTCGTGGTGTCAAAAGTGCGTTGAGCGCACAACTTCTGTCACAGACTGCCTTCAAAGCCGTCAAATTCCTATACGTCATTTGTGTCGTAGTGCGAATAAATAGTGACTGACAACTGACACGCTTGGTTTGTAAGGAAAGTGTCGCCGAGGCGTCTCCATGTTCTATGGTGGTTTCGAACAGCAAATAGCTAAGCATTTGAGTTTCGAACACTCTCGATAAAGAAGAAATGGGGGGAAAGTGCGAGCGCTGTACACAGCTACACAACTAGTATAATGCTTAGTACCGACTACCGATTGCAGGTTACGCGTACATACACCCGTATGTCGCGTTTTCACATCGTTGCGCAAATCTTGTTGGAAAGAGCGCGTCTAATGTTTGTCGTCTAAACTTACCCTGTGTGCTTGCGAGGGTTTTGCATTAGACGGACTTATTAGGCGGGTTCATTTTACATCTTACTTGTGATCTGTCGCGAAAAAATCAGCTTTTCCCTACATTTCGACTAGTTCAATCTGCGCAGCCTTTTCCCAACTATGTTGGGGTCGGCTTCCAGTCTAACCGGATGTAGGTGAATACCATTATTTTACATGGAGCGACTGCCTATCTGACCTCCACAACCCATTAACTGGGTAATACGATACCCCTGGTAAGACTGATTGTCAGACTTTCGGGCTTCTGACGACCCGTAACGACTGTCAAAGATCCACGAATGACAGCCGGGACCAACGGCTTAACGTGCTTTCCGAGGCACGGAGGAGTCTCGGTATGTAAAGATGGTCACCCATCCATGGACCAACCCCGGCAAGCGTAGCTTAACCTGATGGATCGACCCGTGTGGCTGTTATTACTTAGCCCACGAGCTCCTCCATTTCGACTAGTTATAATAATTTAAGAATAAGAATAATTTATTTTAAGAATAATTTAAGAATAATTTATTGTTTAAGAAATTAAGAAATTACATTCAATGTGTTGTTTCCTGGAACTCACACTAGGATTCCCTGTGTCGTGAGATCCAGGCTGCTTCGTTCCGTTAACATTTGTAGCTATACATGAAATAGGTTTAAATACGTTACAATAAATTTCTCAATTTAAAATAATTTACTCGTAATTAATATGAAAGGAAAATACAATAAAAACTAATTTACAAAAGAAAACTAATGATAAAACACAAAGAAAAACAGTAGATTTCCAAATATGTATGTATTATGTGTGTGTTGTGTGAGGGGGTGTGTTGGTGTGTATGTGTGATATATAAATAGTATGTTTGTGATATAGAATAGTAAATAAATATATGTATCAGTTAGGTTAAGAAGTTTTCAGTCATATCATAGTCCAAAGTAAGAAGCCATTTTGTAACCGCAATTTTGCATTTATTATGCGTAAGTTGCAGAATTTGGAGTCGGTTATTGAGTTTCGAGTAAATGTGCGGTCCCATAAAACCGTACGACCTTCTACCGATTGTTTTACGGCAGCGAACCTTTTCCCATTGAACCCTTCGACTTGACGGGATACAAGTGCACATGGAGGTTTTGTGAAATCTTAGAGTTACTGACAGGATGTAAAGCTGTCTGACTCTAAGAACTCCCACTTCGGTGTAGAGTGTGTTAGTGGGGTACCGGAATGGTCTTCCATAGGCAACCTTAAGCAGAGCTCGTTGAGCTCTTTCAACCTTTATTAAAGAGGTTTTACCAGCCGCACCCCATGCTATTATACAATAGTTAAGGACCGATTGACAGAGAGAGAAGTATATCATCTTTAGAACTGAGTCATCTGCAATTTTACCCAGCTGCTTAAAGATACGGAGCATCTTTCGAACCCTACCCCTTAAAGCACTCAGATGAGTGGACCATGACAAACGGTTATCTACAAAGACTCCCAAGTATTTAATCGAGTCGGTTTGTTCGATGTATGGGCAAGTACAATTTTCTGGGCTAGAACAGGAGTGCAGCTGTATACAAGTTACAGAGTTAGGGGCGGAACGTTTCGAGATGGCAAAGTTAATTGCCTTCGTTTTGTCAATATTTAGCGTCAAAAGGTTATGCTGCAGCCAGTTCGCAATAGCTTTAACCCCGCTTTCAACGGATAACTTAACGTCGTCCCAAGTTTTTCCATAAAATACGATTGCGGTGTCATCAGCATATGTAAAAATTTTAGCTTGAGGGATTTTCAAGGCGCATAGTCCATTTATATATATGATGAATAGGGTAGGCCCCAGCACGCTTCCCTGTGGCACACCAAATTGCACTGTGTTTAGGTCACTAGAATATTCCCCTAGCACTACTTTTTGCGTTCTATCGTTGAGATATGAAATAAACCAGTCCAGTGCAGTGCCACGAACTCCCAGAAGCGACATTTTCTTAATCAAGATTTTCCTAGATATTGTATCAAATGCCTTGGCGAGGTCCAGGAAGATGCCAGTACATGCCTGTCCTTGACCTAGATTGAGGGTTATAAAATCTGCTAAGTTGGCTACTGCATCCTCCGTGCACCTACCAGCCCGAAAACCGTACTGATTGTCCGACAATAATCTATTTTGTTCTAGGTATGCGAGTAGTCGTTTATTCACAACTTTCTCAAGAATTTTTGAGAGAGCTGTCAGCAGGGAAATCGGGCGATAATTTGAAGGGATTTTAGGATCTCCACTTTTAAATATCGGGCATATATTGGCAATCTTCATGCAATCAGGTACTGTACCAGTACTTAGGCTAAAGTTGCACAGAAAGGCAATCGGTCTGGCCAAAGTATGTGAATATTGTTTTAAAAAGGTGTTATTAATGCCATCATAACCTGTCGCTGACGCTGTTTTTAAATGGGAGATAATAGAAAATATTTCTTTTTCATCAGTTGGATTAAGGAAAAAAGAGTTTGGGCTATTGTTTACGGTACTGTATTGTACGTTGTTACGGGTCAAGTCAGTCTCAGTTAATTCTAATAGACTGAGTGTTTTTGCTGCAAGGTTCTGGCCAACAGTTGAAAAATAGTCATTCACTTTATTTAATGTGGGAACAGGGTTGTCGCTGTCGGTCACAAGCTCAGTTTTTCCGGTTTTTTTACTTTTAATGTTGCAAATTTTCTTGATTTCATACCATAGCTTTTTACAGTCGCCCTTTGTTTCCATTAGAATTTTACGATCATGATCTTGTTTTAGATTTGATAATATATTGTTACAGTAGTTTCGATACTTCCTATATTCCTGTTGGATGACAAGATTGTCGCGATTTTCTTGTTTCTTTGCATTAATGTGCATTAAGTCACGTCGTCTTATGCACTTCAGAAGGTTTCTAGTTATCCATGGCTTGATAATATCCTCTGTGCCACGACATACACGGATAGTAGTGTGTTGTTTAATTTTAACAGAAAGTATCTCGACAAATTTTTGGAATGCAATATTAACATTGGTCTGTTCAAGAAGCCAGCCCCAAGTCTCACTTTCAATGTCTTTTTTTAATTTTATATGGTTAGTTCGTGCGTGTCGTTTTTGAACCCTGGCCCTAGCTGATTCTTTTTGAATGCCCAGGATAACCGTCTCGTGATCTGTTATGCCCGTGTCACATACAATAACAGTAGCTGACTTCTGAGTTTTCAGCATAACATGATCCAAACAGTTGTCACCTCGCGTAGGCAAAGTGTGTCCTGGAAAATACCCATAGTGGCCGGTTAAGTCCAGGTATTCAGTGGCGCGTCTGTCAGTGCAATCTGGTTTGATGTCAATGTTCAGATCCCCTACAATAGCACATGTGGTAGCCTTACACGATTCCATCAGTTTTGTTAAAGATTCGCAGAAGTTGTTTATATTATAAAAAGAGGGAGACCTATATATGGCAATCAGTGATAGTTCGTCCCTTACATTGACAATCAGACAGTTCGAGTCTTTGCAGGATGGTTCCACGACAGAGGATTGCAGAGATGTTTTGGTATATATGACTATTCCATCGTTTTGGTTAAGGTAGTTTTTGGAGCAATGATAATCGTAGTTACTAATTTCGAAACAGGTATTCGTGTCGTCAAGCCAACATTCTGTCAAAATAATTATGTCAGGCAAAAAAAGCAACCGATTCAAAAGAACAGAGAAATTATCAAAATTCTTTTTAATACTGCGTATATTTTGGACAACAACCGAGTATTGACCTCCTATGTCGCCCAAGTGCAGCCTACAGTCATCTATAGAATGGAGTTTCAGGCTAGATGTAAAGGCCGTGTGATCAATGTCATCAATAACTTGTGCTACATTAGCCATTAGAAAAATTAGCTTGGTGTATTAGTAGATGACGCAATGAGCTGTGCAGGGGGCAATAAGTGGAGACTAGATGACTTCGGTACTGATATGGAATTATAATTATGATATAAGATGTAAATAATAATAATAAGTATATGTTTTTAATTGTGATTATTATGTATGATATGATGTGTGATGTGATGACGTATGTGTGTGATGTATGTGATGTGTGTGTGATGTAATAAGTGTGTAACAAAGTTTCTGTGATAGTATACATTGTGTACTGAGGTTCATTTAGTGTAAAAAGATGCGAGTGTAATTTAAGGTACATAGATGTGAGGTGAGTTGGTATAAAACATATGTTAGGGATGAGTACTTTGTTTAAAAACGTAACCAAAAGGTAATTAATTATACAGATTATAAAGAATTTTAAACACTTACGTTTAGATTGGTGAGTATTAATAACATTAAGACAATTATATAAGTGATTTGCGGATAAGTGGATTAGGCTATAATATAGTCATTGGTTTATATCCAATTGCAGATTGCGTAGTTTCCTCAGATCTGACAAGAACTTGTTTCACACCTTCAATTTTTCGCAAGAAAATGTTGCCATTCACCGACCAGCAAAACTTGTATTCATTTTGCTTCGCAAATTCTCTTGCCTCATAGAACAATTTTCTGGAGCTAGCGGGAAGATATTCGGCAACATATACTGGACGTCGATCTCCGGGTAAACCAATGCATTTAGTATTTAATCGACCCTCATTGGGGTGGATTTTATTAAAGTCACGCACACTTGTGATGAGTTTGTTTTTAACCTGAACATTTATAAACTCCGCAATAATAGGTCTGACGGTGCCAGGTTTCCCGGGTAAACGGTATACATCGCGTAGCTCGGTGTTACAGAGAGTAATGTCAACTGCTGCACCAACTTTGATGATAGTTATGCGAAGTTAAATGTAGGGAATCCATGCGTCAGGTTCGTGAACAAGCGCTGTCAGTGAAGGCTGGTCATACCTTAGCGGCCACGACTTATTTTAATTTAATTTAAATATTTGAATTGTTTTTTTTTTTTAAGGACGCTTTTAACGTTCTGCATCGTTCTCACATGTAAAATTTCAACATGAATGATGTAACCATTATTTTGTAACCATATCTTGATTTACAAGAGTGTCCGTGGAGTTTCTTGCCCGTTCTTCTCCATAGGTACCTACTATGCTTTGGAATGGGCGCCTAGCTTCATCTTTCTGACTGACCGACCCCTTGACAATTCAAAAGTGCCTGTAATTGGTTTAATTGAAATAAATGCTAAAAAAAAAAAAAAAAAGAACATCAGATTTTTTTTTGGCGATTTCTTGTTTGTTTCTTAATAAAAGTTGTTCATAATGAAGAGTACAATGACTCCTTAAGAGGTTGTGCGTTATTTAAATTACACCTTGAATATGAGGTGTTAAACGTCGATGTTACCGAATACAATATTATGTAAAATTGACATTATTTGATGATGCTCGCAGCTATTTTCACGAAAACATTTATAAATGACACGGGGTAATTCGTAAGGGTTTTCGTGAAAATTTCTCAGCATCATGAACAGAATTTAGTCAATAATCGTGCGGAGGTTATCATGTTAAGAGGGCTGTCGGGCTGTCTCTCGCTCACTCGGGGATGAAATTAATATTGATGCTTTTTTGAAAAATGTAATCAATTAGCGACCCAGTAAATAACATAAATTTAATAGGTACCTAATAATTAAAAACACATTTCTATTGTAATATCAATAAACTTAGCTCAAAAATTATTTTCTGTTTTTGAGATAGATAAATGCCACAATAATATTTTTTTTTAATAATCACCTATCGTCGCCACAAGTTATAATGTAGTACCAACGCACCTTTCATAGGTAACAAACATGGTAAATTAAATTATAGGTACTAGTTTCTAGTTTACAAATGCGTGTATGTTCATAATAAAAATAGGTACAATTGTAAAACAAGCTTAGTAAGTTGGATTAAAACACTTTCCTATGATAAAACGGAGGCTCTGTTACAACAGATTGAGTAATCAGCCATATCACACATTATTCATGCACCTCATTCTATATATTATCATGTCACATCAAATCACAAGCACCACATTCACATCACAACATACATCACATTCATATCACAACACACAATACTGTAACTTCACACACACCACTTCACGTCACAACACACACCTCACCTCACGCTACACATCACGCTTAATTTAGATAACTATACCATTGTTATGGAAGAGCGGAGCCTTCTAACACAGGCATTATCTGCCTAAAAGGAGACTTCGAATACAAATTTGTAACTATTTGCTGATTTATGACAATAAACAATTTTTTTTTTTTTTCTATAAAAGTATTTAGGTAAGCTAATCTGTTAAGAACTTGGTACTACTAAGAACTTGTAAGTTTTGTAAATGTATTACTTTGTAAAAAGGACGTAAATAAAATTATTTATTTATTATTTATTTATTAAATTAATATTATTTACTAGTCCGCGAATTGATTACATTAAAAAAAAAAGCATTTATCCATTTAACAATCTTAAAAATTTGGTCCCGGTGAGCCAGAGGTGATAAAAAGCGACAGCCCTCCGACTTATTTGAGAAGCTTACCTCACAGGAAAGTTATATTTTAATAATATTTTTTCAAACATGCTACCTACGGTGTGCAATATTCCTTACTTCAACGAACTCGCATTGAACAATAAGAACTCAGCCTTTACCAATAAAGCAGGATATTCGGTTATAATAAAGTACGCAACCTTATGGGGTATGTGCACCTGTCCTCATATCTAGGGTGGTGGGGCGAGTTATTGTCCCATCTGGCGCGATGGTGCCAGAGAATAACAAACACTATGGAGAATACCGCCATGGCGCACCGGAGGTACCCTTTGATATTGACGTATTTTTGGGGACCATGGGTTATTTGTTTTTGGATTGTCCGGAAATTGTAGATTCTGTGACTGCCGCGTTGGTTTAGTGGTCGAAAGCACTACTGCTGAGCTGAGGTTCTGGGCGCGATTCCCAAGTCACGTAATGTGTTATTTGGTTTTTACCCGAGTACGGCGATGCAAAAAGGAGGGTTATGATTTTGACGGGTATTTATTTATTTATTTAAACTTTTCGCACTAAAAAAAAGTACAAAGGCGGACTTAATGGGTATGTATGTATTTAGGTATGTATGTATGTTCATAACTTCTAAACTACTTATCATGATTTGACAAATGACGAATGAGTTGGGAGCGTCTTGGTTGTCCGCTGGTTATGGACTATGTGTCGTCACATTAAATTGAACATAGCGCCCTCTAGAGGACAAAAAGCCGTGAACTAAAAAAAAAAACTTTTAATGATACCGTGTGCCGTGCATCTAAAATTAGATAAAAACTTTTTTACAAAAAAATACAACCGACTTCCAAAAACAACACTACAAAGTGAAAAATAACTTTAATTTCGGAAGTCGGTGTCGGTGTCGGTGTTAAATGTATTTTCGTTTTTTGCCACCGACTTCCGAAATTAAAGTTATTTTTCACTTTATAGTGTTGTTTTTGGAAGTCGGTTGTATTTTTTTGTAAAAAAGTTTTTATTTTTCACTTTTTAGTTGTGTACCTACCCCACACAAATTCTAATACCACTACCTGCAAAACAAACTAGAACATCATCCATATAAAAGTGGGGAAAAAATACGTATTATTGAAGCTAACTCAAAAACTACCAGAGCAAAGTTAATCAATTTTATATGGGACCAACTGTGATGTATACCCTCTCGAATAAAACAAAAAAAATCCAAATCGGTCCAGCCATCTTCGAGTAATCGGTTCCCCGATTACTCGAAGATGGCTGGACATACATAAAAAAAAAAAAGCTTCCGACGAATTGAGAACCTCCTCCTTTTTGAAGTCGGTTAAAAAAGACAGAAAAATTGAAAATGAGTCACACGTCATGTTAGGGCATAAATCGAACAGTAGTTATTCAAGTAGCCTCCATGGCTGCTTTCATAAAGGGGGCCAAATTTTCATTATTTTTGCGATAGGATGTGTGTGGATGTGTGTTTTTTTTTCTTTTGCTTATATCTCGAAAACGGTGTGCCGTTTTCGAGATATAAGCAAAAGAAAAAAAAAATACAGTACTCTTTTTGCACTTGAAGTCAAGGGTTTGGTGTGAATTTTAGTTCATGACAACTGATTTTATTCTAAGCCTTTTTAATAGCGATTAAAAATAGTCTAATTTAGTTTCACAATTAAAATTTTAGATGAAAACAGTGAAATTCAGAATAGCAAAACTGCCATTTGCACTAAATTAATAACTCGGTACAATATTAGTCCTGTCAAACTAAAATATAGTTAAGTTGTGTCACTTTAGTCCATTTCAGAATGGGAAATCGTCGTTTGACAGGAATAAACTATATTATTTTGGTGATTTTTAGTCTAGTTTAGAGGCATTTGTGACAAGAGAATCGGCACCATTGACAATGTAGCAAAAAAATACTCATTAAAAAAATAAGGACATACTCAATTCATAAACATACAAGCCCTTATGTATGTTTATGAATTGAGTATGAGTGTATGTCCTTATTTTGTAAATGAGTATTTTTTGCTAAAAATAAAAGCACACAATGACAATGTAGGGTTACGAGTCGTCAGAAGCTCGAAAGTCTGACAACCAGTGGTAGTGTATTACCCAGTAATTGGGTTGTGGAGTTTAGTTAAGCAGTCGCTCCATGTAATACTGGTATTCAGCTGCATCAGGTAAGACTGGAAGCCGGCCCCCGGAAAAGACTACGCAGATGATGACTTACATATCTTTTCGTTATTTTTCTGATACTAGGTACTATCCAAAAATACTATATTCATGTTGAAAAATGTTGGCAACCCTAGGTCAGGGCCAAGTTTCTGTTACGAGTACACGTGTATTTTGAAAATATAATATGTAGGTGACAATTTAAGGAATAAGCGGAAGGCTGTGGTCGACACATCCTATACTTTAAATGAGCAATATTTTGTATATATTTTTGTAATCACGTTCTCGGAAACGGCTCTACCTATTTAGATGAAAGTTGCAATATAAGGGTTTACGGGGGCGAAAAATCGATCTAGCTCGGTCTTATAACTGGGAAAATTCGTTTTCTCTATTTTCACTCGAGCAAAGCTCGGTCGACCAGGTACGTAAATACGTAATAATAACATAATGTGAGCTTATATTAAATAAACTCTGGTAAGTACCAAGTATTATAATAATACTCAGTTTACTTTATAATGATTGAACACCATCCTTGTTTAGAGCTGTGTCATACATAACATAACTCATAAGATTTTATTTATTTATTTATTTCCCACCATACAATTATCTTTACAGGTTTAACACCTAATGCGATAATGTAGACAACTATTACACATATTTTCAAAATACCGCTACATAGTTACAAACTAATAATTTTGTAGGTACTTATGGCTACTATAAACACAATAATTATTATCTATATCACAATAGGACCATAACTTAATTCAAAGAGATAACAGTCATAATCATAAGCGTATACGTACCCAAGTTGAAAGTTGGTTATTCGATTGTTTACCTACCTCTTATTTGACTGTTTGATTGATTATGATATTTTTACAAGCTTTTTTTTAACTTGCAATATTTTTATGTAAGTGGTCCTCATCAAAATTTGCAAGTTAAATTTGACCCACTTCCCGGTTTTCAAATGAGCTGAAATTTGGCACACGTGTGTAAAATCGGTGACAATGCAATATTTTGGTAATATAGAGCTGATCTGATGATGGAGCCGGATGGTGACAGGAACTCAGTATTAAAACAATGCAATAACAACGAGTTTGGGCTCGTTTAATTTGTCTTGACGAGTACCTACTCTGATCGTAGATGATATCCACACTAATAAAAGCTTGTTTAAAAAAAATCACTTGTTTTATAATTGAAATTCGTCTCGATACCTTATTACTAAGTATTACTATACTAGAAAATAAAAGTCCTCTGAATCTAAATGTTATTATTCTGCACAAAACCAACATTTTCATACGAGACTATTCTTTAACCTTCATAAACCCCGACCACGGCCACGGCTCAAAGCGACAGTATCCCAAAGGTGCGCTTAAGTTAACATATATATCAAAACTATGGTAAAAAACAAAAAGCCTTAAAAAGTTCCCAGTACAAAGTACCGGCCGCAGCTGGCTCGTCGGCGCGCGCGCAGGCTACCATAGTGCAGACAAGTATAGAAGGTGCACTACTGTCTCATTTATGGTGCAGCTGTATGTCGTACAAATTGGTACCTAGGTGTCAAAAGATGATGGGTTGCGACAACTTTTGCATTGCACTTTAAGTAAAAAAAATAAAAACGTAAGTAATCTCGGGACTCGATTTTAATCTCGGTTAAAATAGAGCAAAATATTCTTGTAATATTTTCATTCTTGCTGTGTATCTTTTAAGAGGCTTATAAAATTTAGCGGACAGTCAAACATTATGGATGTAAGTTAGAAAAATTTTAATGACTAAAGTTTAATCAACTTTAGACAAATAAATAAAAAACAAATAAAAATTCGAACAATTAGTATTCCTATTAGGTTCTAGGGTTTCTGGTAAACCCTCTAACTCAATACATTATCTAGTCTAACATTTTTGCAAAAAAATCTGTTGACACTTTAAGTTAAGCCGGACCTATACTAATTCGGACTTCGAACTGCGCATAATAATGTAACAGCTGGTCCTTCTGTATTTGATTGCTTCATGGTTTTTCTCCAGATCGCGGGGCGGGGTGACTGACCGACGTCGGATGCGCCGGCGACCCCGCGTGCGACCGATTTCCGCCTAATTCCGCACTGTGTGTGCCCACCCTTAACGATCAGATACAACCACGTGTTAAGTTTGACAGTACATCTACGACGCCATCATGGATTTTGATTATTTTGATTGACATTTATAGCTCTAGAAGATTCTTTTGGCGCGTGATCAAAATCGGAACTGAGGGACTAACTACACTTATTCAGCTCAATTCAACTTTTGTCCATAAAAAAAAACAGTTTTGTATGGAGATGCGTACGCATCCGTTCAGCTTTTCGCGTCATTCCATACAAAATGGTTTTTTAAGCTGAATTGAGCTGACAAATGTAATTAGGCCCTACGCCGCCATCTTGTTTTTTCAAAACATAAATTCACAAAACAAATGTTTACCAACAACGCCCTCTGTTACCGTCATTTGAGCGCGAAAAGATCCTTGTAGCAACCTAATTGGTATTTCGTTTATGATTTTTATCACGTGTTGTAGGTTATTAATTAAGTTAATTTAACAGGGCACTGGTTGAGGTGTTGATTCATCAACACGGGGTCGTGCGTTCGAGTCTTTCATGTGGAACTATTTTGTGGTGAACCGGTAAGCCCACCTTCTTTAGCGTCAAGCTTGAATGACTTTGTTGTCCTGTTTCCTTTATTGTTTTCAGAGTTGAGGCACAGAATAAATAATAGTACTAACGTAGTAGGGGCTTATTGATTTCATTTAACTACGAAACTAGTCAATTATTACCTTATACATCGATAAATTTTGTGTTTTTAAATTCTTAAAAAACCAAATGTTAAATCATTTGGATTTTCCATATGTGTTATTTGACTATATTGTGTACTGCTGTACTAAAACCGAAACATGATTACTTTATATTTTTTCGATAGAAAAATATTCGAAAGTAGCACCGACTATTTTCTGTTTTATACGATTATAAGTTAACAGTTCCTTATTGTGCAGTAAAATTTACTTTAAATAGAAGGTATTTAAATATGTTAAGAACTTACTAAGCTATAAATTGATTGAAGTATAGCATTTTGGCATAAATCTACATTTAAACGAAGCGCGTTTAGTTCCGGTGCGCGTGAGAGTCTTCTATCTCGCGCGTCAAACTAGACAGCCATAACGCCATTTCACTTACACACCGAGCTAAACCACGCTTCGATGCTTTGCTTCTTGTAAAGGTAACAAACATAATTTTGCAAAATGTAAACGCCAAAGTTTAAACTCCTAAGTGTAACGAACAATGTCATAGTTAAAATGACGTAATCCTTCCCAAATGTGAGTCCACTTCCGTTTCGCGGGAAGGAGACAGAAGACGTTGCTAACAATGACACCGCTATCAAAATTCTTGTAAGGACTTGAATTGAAGAGCACTGACCTGTTTTTTTTAACAGAAATAAAAATACTTAGGTAGGTAAGGCGGCACTGGTAAACGAATCTTTTTAGACTTTGTTTTAGCACAGAAAATTAAATTAACAACTGGCCAAGTGCGTGTCGGACCACGCACAGGGAACGGTTCCATGGTCGGTAAAATTTACGTAATTGCATAGTAATGAATTTATCGACTGTAAAATAAGTTTGGATCGTTAAACTTTGAAAAATAAGTTATTTGTTAGGTTAGGTTAGGTTAGCTACAAGACGAATCCACGGACTAGAAAAAATATCGAAAGTGAAGCACACCGTACCGATCTGTGTGCCTGATTTTACAAAGACGCCGTCATGTCACGTAATGGCGGTGTCGGCGGCCGCCTGGCCGGTCGGCATAGGGGGAGGGGGGGCACATTGATTCACGGGACACATTGGTACAGTATCTATATCTCAAAACCGATAAACGCTACACAGTCCGGCACATCACTAGAATGCTCAAGGACATTCACAAGAATGACAGTTGTAAAACCGCTCGCCGCCAGTTTGCCGTTGGGCCTCAACGGTCACTAACGTGTTGGAAGTGGCGTGCGCCGCTGCCTACAAAAAAAATACGTGAAATGTAATTGTGTCTCAGGAGGATACTCTTAGTTGTTTTTGTTATTATTTGTTACTAAAGGTAAGTAAATATAGTTATTATTGTATTTTAAAATGTTTTTGATTGCAAGATTATTATATATTTGATAAAATTAATTGTTTGTGGAAAAAGTCCTTTGGGGCACTTTGATACGGTAATGTGCGGGGTACAATGATACGTATCAATCTGCCCCTTTATTGTATTAAAGTGCCCCGTCAAAAATAATAGTTTATTTTATTGTTTTTTTCTTTTTTTCAGAAAATGGTGCGCACTTACAAACCCAAAACTGATAGAAAAAATATCAATGAAGAAAACATTGAAAATGCAATACGTGAAGTATTGTCAAAGACTTTATCTATACGCAAAGCAGCCGACAAATATGGCATCAAAACTGCAACCCTACAACATCGCATAGAAAAAGCCAGAAAATCATTTGAAGCAACCAGAACATTATCTACAAATGAAGCATCCTCTTCATTACAAGCAGAATCTTCTTTATCACAAGCAGGTCCATCTTCACCACAAATAGCACCATCTATGGAGATAGCACAAATAGCATCATCTTCAGCACACACTACTACTGCAGCTTTATCATCACACACTGCTACAGCTTCATCAAACATCTATGGTTCCAAGTATACCGTTGCACAAGTTTTTTCAACCGAACAGGAAAAGGCATTGACTCAATATTTATTGAATTGCAGTAAAATGCACTACGGCCTTACATTGAAACAGCTTTTGACTTTGGCATACGAGTACGCAGAATCCTCAGGGTGTAATTATCCAAAATCCTGGAAAGAAAACAAATGCGCTGGAAAAGATTGGGCAGCTGACTTCAGGAAGAGAAACCCAGAATTGAGTCTACGAAAACCAGAAAACACAAGCGCAGCAAGAAGCTTTGCTTTCAATAAAACTGCTGTAGCTCAATTTCATGATAATTACGAACGCATAATGAGACAATACAATTTTACACCCGATCGAATAATAAACTTGGACGAAACAGGCATAAGCACAGTCCTTTCCACTCCTAAAGTTATTGCTGGAAGAAAACAAAGACAAGTGGGACAAATAGTTTCTGCAGAACGAGGAGAGTTAGTTACTTTCTGTGGTATTATTACTGCAACTGGTTCTTCTCTTCCTCCAGTTTATGTCTTTCCAAGAGTTCACTATAAAGATCACTTCCTAAATAGTGCTCCTGATGGAAGTCTAGGGTTGGCAAACAGAAGCGGCTGGATGACATCAGAATTGTTTATAAGAGTTTTGAAACACATTCAACGCCTTACTTCGAGCAATAAGGATAACCCAATTCTAATCATTTGTGACAACCACGAATCTCACATTTCAATAGAAGCTGTTAACTACTGTCGTGACAACGGTATTGTTTATTTGAGTCTTCCCCCACACACGTCACACAAATTGCAACCGCTTGATGTCAGTGTGTTCGGACCCTTCAAAGGCAAATTGAAGATAGCTTTCAACGACTGGCACATTCAAAATGTTGGAAAAACTTTGACCATATACAACATTGCTGAACTGTCAAAATTAGCATATTTGGAATCATTTACACCAAAGAATATCATAGGTGGTTTTTCCAAACCTGGAATATGGCCAATTAATAAACTGGTATTTGGCGACGACGACTTTGCACCGATAGACATTTTCAGCACAGGTTATCACGATTTGACAGATGAAAACACTCACAACACACAAGATTTACATTTTGTAGACTCAGAAACAAGTCAAAATAATGAGGTTGTTGATAGAGAACAAAATAGAACTCCTACTTTGGATGCCGACCCAGTTTCAGTGTCTGATGCTGACGATCCTCTACATGTTTCTTCATCAAAGGCTATTCTTACTCCTGAAGTAGTTAGACCTTATCCAAAAAAGGCGATTACTGACAGTGTCTTAAAAAGAAAAGGAAGAGAAAAGGGACAATCAAGAATATACACTGAAACACCAGAAAAAAATAGATTAGAAAGCTTACGTAATGAAAAGAACAGGAAAAGAGAATTACAAAAAGCAAAACAGCATGCAAAAGAATTGAAAACAGCGAAAAATCTGTTGGGATTAACTGAGCCAAAAAAGAAAAAGAGAGTGACTTCTTTGCCTGCAGAAATAGATTCCGATTCTAGTCAAGATGAAGTCGTGATGACGAGTGATAGTGAAGACATTGAAATGCCGTCGGAATCGGAAGAAGAGGTAATTAATGAAGAACCAGTTAATCCTGAACACATAAATATTGGAGATTTCCTGCTAATTAAGTTTGAGAAGAAGAAAACTGTGATTCACTACGTTGCCAAAGTTGTATTTAAGTATAATGTGACAGAATATGAAGTATTATATCTCAGAAAAAAAGCAGGGTCTTCTATGTTTGTATTTCCAATTGTGGAAGACAAAGCAAGTGTGGATGTTAGAGATGTAGTTTTGCAATTACCAAAACCAACTTTCTCCAAAGGCACATGTCGAACATTGTCGCTTTATTCATTTTCGGTAGGTTTAACTCGATATAATATCCAGTAGATTGTTTTGTAATTTATATGAGAGTTTTTATGATTATTTTTGTTACATTTTTGATGTTTGTTTAATTTTTTAAGAAAAACATTGTTCATTTTGATAGGAGATTCTAATATTATATTTTCATTAACAATATTCAATGTTAAAGTCTGATTACTTAGTAAGTATATAACTGATTATGTAATTAAGAAAATAACATGTTCTATGATGACAATATTGTTTTTTGTGATTATATTCCTTATGTAACTTAAGAGACTGATTATGGCTAATGTGCACTCTTAATAAAAAGTATTTTGCGATCTCAATCAATAAAATTGTTTTATTTCTTAATTTTAAGTAATAATACAGTTTATATTGGGTTTTAGTCAGTTTAAATTTGCATTTCATATGGATCTAAAATACGTATCAAACTGCACCACCCCATGTATCAAAGTGCCCCACTGGTGGGGTAGAATGATACAAAAATGTTTTTTTCTTAAAATCAGTTTATCTCTATACGTCGCCAGTTTTTGCGGTTTTTGCGTAGACAAAATATAAGCTGACATATCAGCCAATGCACACATCAAAATAAATATTTAAATATAATGCTTTATGGTCCTCAGAAAAGAGATTGAATTTTTGTGTATCAAAGTGCCCCCCCTCCCCCTACTATGATGTAAATGTGTGCGTGAGGCGCATGTTTGTACAAACGGTCCCGGCGTACTTACTGTGCTTCAATTTCGATATGCGTGGCGCGGAGTCCTTTTTTTTTAGTCCGTGGACGTATCAAAGAATTTTGTTGACAGTGTTTTTAAGTTCAATCAGTCTGCCTAGCATTTTTCAACTATGTTGGGGTCGGCTTCCAGTCGGATGCAGCTGAATACTATTTTATATGGAGCGACTGCCTATCTGACCTCCACAACCCATTTACTGGGTAATACGATGCCCGTTGGTAAGGCCGATTGTCAGACTTTCGGGCTTCTGACGACCCGTAATTGTCAAATATCGACGAATGCCAGCCGGGACCAACGGCTTAATGTGCTTTCCGAGGCACGTAGGGGTCTTGGTATATAAAGATGGTCATCCATCCACGGACCAACCGCGGCAAGCATAGCTTAACCTGATAACCTGATTGATCGGCCCGTGCGGCTGTTATTACTTAGCCACAAGCCCCTTAGTGACAGTGTTTTTAAGTTTTACCAACTTAATTTTTTTCAGAATTTTCCACCGTATAATATAAACGTTAAAGGGAAACAATTTACGCGACTTGAGAAATGCATATCTTACTAACTTTGACTTGACTAATATAAAAAAAAAATCTTAGAAAAAGCACAATCTTTATAAATATGGGATCCAACAGTACCCCGCACGCTTAAGTGCACAGAATTTTTTTTTCATGCTCAACCCTTGGTTACATGCAGGTATGCAGCAATACAAGACAATAACATATTATATCTGCACCAGTAAGTATGGTCAACAACAGAAGTCGGTTAACACACAATGATGCGATAAACTGCTTTTTTTTCGTGAGTTAACGTTCTTAAAATTTTAAGTACTTCTGTTCCGATTTGAATTAAATATTTCGCTTAATAATTAAGATCAAAAAACTGCAAGTGTTAATCGACTTTTGTTGCTGACTGTACCTACCTACAACACCTGTAGCTTAGTAAATAAAAAATGTAAAGCTTAGCCATAGCCAGACTTTACAAACAGTTTTATTTCCCGTTTGTAAAACACCTTTAACTGAGGGACAGTGAGATGTCCGGCTTTTGAATACTTTTTAGGGTTCCGTACCCGAAGCGTACCAAACGAAACCCTATTACTAAACCTCCGCTGTCCGTCCATCTGTCAGTCAACGGGCTGTATCTCATGAACCGTAATAATGTAGACATTTGAAATATTCACAGATTTTGAATTTCTATTACCGCTATCGCTATAACAACAAATAATAAAAATAAAATAAAGTAAAAAAATTAAGGTCCACATACAAAAAAGGTGTTTTTTTATGTACTGAAGTATTTTATAAAAATTTGTAGTGTTAAATATTGTACGGTACCCTTCATGGGCAAGTCCGACTCGCACTTGGCCGGTTTTTTATCTCTCACCTCTCACCCTTTTTTATTATTACTAATAATTTCGACTTTATTCATTGAAGGTCTTCCATACTGACCGACTACGTGACCAGATGGCTGGCGTATTTTCTGGCCAAAGAATCAGCATTGCCATACAACGTGGCAATGCTGCCAGCCTATTGGACACTTTTTCTGTTGACAGCGATGAGGACTAAGTAGTTGTACATATTATTTAATTTAAAGTGTTTTTAACATATCTCGGGACCCTGGGGTCCTGGACCTTTCTTTTCATGAAATGTGGCACCAACCTACTACTACTACTACTACTACTACTACTACTACTACAATTTAATTATTTATTTCTAAAGTGAATATATAACTAAATATTCTGTGAATATTTAGCCCCTATTTTTAGACCTTTTGCCGTTATCAATATCGAGCAAAAACGAGCAAAAAAATCACGTTTGTTGTATGGGAGCCCCCTTATATATTTATTTGATTCCGTTTTTAGTATTTGTTGTTATAACGGCAACAGAAATACATCATCTGTGAAAATGTCAACTGTCTAACTATCACGGTTCATGAGATACAGCCTGGTGACGGACGGACGGACAGCGGAGTTAGTAATAGGGTCCCGTTTTACCCTCTGGGTACGGAACCCTAAAAAGTAAAAAAAAAAGTAAGTATTAGTAGCAAGTAGTTATTAGCAGTAGTAATATAAATAAGTTAAGCAATATTAATAAGCAATTTAGTAATGTCTGAACTAATATTTCTCGACTCGTGTAAACTAGGTTATAGAAATACCTACCATCAAATACTCTAGAATTTCCAGACTAGACAAATAAGAAAATGTCTGAAAGCGTATTCTCTGTTAAAAGCATTGACTAACACTATTACATAACGGTTCGCATAATATATTATGTATTACGTCCTTGAAATATAAGTGAGTGTCTAATTACCTTAAATACTCATACTTATTATTTGATCTCTTTCACCCAGTTTCTGAATTGAGAATTTGAAGTTGAGAACGTCCTAATCTGTACTTAAGTATAACTTAAACATTTTTTCGTTTCTGAATTAAGTAAATGATCAGTTGATTATGGTTTGACGAAATTCGATTTTGACTTGTGAAACGCAAAAAACTTAAGCGCATACTTATGTATTTGAGAATAATCAGTTGAGATTTGCTACTTTTCTCAAATCAGAAACCGGGTGTTAGTCACTAGAGATAAAATAGTATGAGTATTTAAGACTGCGTGACAGCGTGTATCAGAAAGTGTGGTCAAAGGGTGTGGTACAGATCATAAAAATTAACAACTTTCTTCATGGGAACAACATCGTAATCGCGAAAAAAATATCAGCTGTCCGATACAAAACTTCAATACCTACTCGGACCCAAATGTTTGGTACAGCTGATTGTTTTTTTTATGTATTCAAGAATTATCGCAATTTCTACTTAGGTACGTATACGTACCTAATTATATTTTTCATGTTTATATACCTAAGTGATCATTTATCTACTTTTGTTGAAATACATAAGTAGGTACTCCACGACACATTCGAAAAAGGCGAGTAGTACTGCCAAGTGCCAACTAGCGCCACCATTGAGAAAAAAGTCATAAGTCTGGAGATTGGAACATTTTTGAAATTTCCTAAGCTCACATTTTTAGTCAGATGAGGTAGAATTTAATGAGAGAAAAAAATCAACACTAAACCACAACTAGGTTCGAAGCTTTAGCTGTTAACGCTTAGCTTTGATTTTTTGACCGTTATTTTGGTATATAATCTTAGAAAATAATTGACAATACTTATGTCATTTTCTAAGAGTAATATACCAAAATAACTGTCAAAAAATAGCATAGGTACGTACTTGTAAATACCAGTGATCTAAGAATTTGACAGAGAAAATTGTGCTTTGAAATAATCACGAAAAACCTTTACAAATGCGACGTTGCCAGCCCGCGCGATTTACGCTCTTAAAGAGAACAAGATGGTACCTAAACCTAAAGATAATTATAAATTCCTAATCTAAATAACCTTGCCTATCTGTATCTTATACCTAATTTTAATTCAAGTTTTAAGTAAGTACTTCAAAACATATTTTAACGTTTGCAAATACCCATCGATTGCTTTGATTTACGGTATTCCCCGTTCGTGAATTTACCGTACGGTACGCACCATTCGTTATAAAAAGAACTAGCTAGGTGCTTATCACCCAATTTAACCGTATGCGTAGGTAATCCAAAACTCTGAGAAACTGAATTAAAGAGTACTTACAGACCTACTACCTACTAAAGCATGAAGACTGCGCTAGAGTAATACGAAGATACACAAGACGAGCCTTAGTTTAAAAACCATTGAGAAAACTAAATAAAAAAGTAAATGAGCTTCCCCCATTATGAGTCCATTACCTCCCACAGATGTCGCTATACAGATAACAATAAAAATATTTCTAACAACGCGTTATCCAACTATCTTTCATACAAAAAACATATCGCGAACAAAAGTGGTTTGAAAATCAACACGATACAAAGCAAAGCGAGTAGTAACGACCTATATACAAATACCGTAAGTCCATTTAAGGCGATCCGTTGGTATCTTTCCGTGTATCATCCATTGATTGTTATAATAGCTGGGTAAAGTTAAGGTTTATTATGAAAACTGCAATGTATTTGACGCAGATGGGAGGTGACATTCTGATTTCGCATGCGCTACGGTCGTCTCGAGGGCATACGGTGTCTGTGTAGCAAAACGACATAAGTTCTGAAACTATTTTATTCAAATATCGACTGTACCTCGCACTGTTAAGTTCTAGAAAGGTGTAAACCCCCTCAGGATATAAGTCCTTTTTGAAAAATTAAGGCAGCACGTTCGACGCCGATCGGTCGCATTCGGGTGCCGTCGCCGCGCACGTGCACACGGCGGGAATGGGACACCATTAATATAGGGCTGCCCCTTTATCTCCGATATCGCAGCAATCGGCAATGTAGTCGGCACTCTCTAAGTTTTAAGAGTTTTCAGCTACTATTTACACATGAATATAATATGAAAATGTGTATACTTAGTATATACCTACTGATTTAGAAATTTCATTAATTTTCAGTAACTTTACTAATCCTTTTAGTAATGTTCCTGAAAATCAATCAGTTTGGGGCTTTAGTTACTAAAAGCAACACTCTTTTCCTGAATAACTTTTAATGATAAGCCGATTTTTTCTGAGCATTATTTTATTGATGTTTTCATTATGATTGTTATGAAGAATAGCTGTTGTTTTATTACAGACCGTGTAACCCTAGTAAATAATGCCAAAGAAATGTGTGCCAGAGTTTTTTTAACCGACTAAATCGACTGAATCCATCCATATGTTCGGCGACGCGTAGTTTACTCGTTCAAGTTTAAAAGTTCATTAACGTTCAATATCCAATGTCGGCCAATATAATTTAAATACACTCAATTTTCCGGCCAATCCGAGTTTACATTTACATATTATTATTGTTTGATTACTCTAAGACAATGTTTGTCCAACCTTTGTTCCAACATTATCTGATGAACACAAGGAGATTTAGTACATTTGGGCCAACAGTTGTGGTTTGGTGATGATTTCATTTGTTATTTTGTGAAAGGCGTTCTGTGCGTTATTATTATATCCGTACAACCTTGGTTGTTTGTGGGTAGCCGCTTCATTCAAGACGTCGAGAATCTTTCTTTTAAATAGATAAACAAACTATTTTGCGGAGCGGAGTTTGTGTTTTTCTTTTATTTTGTATCCAGTTTTATTATTTGCGTTACGAATGTTACGATGCATGGGACCACCACGCTTCTACAGGAATACGGAAATGTAATAGGTCTTGCTCTAGTTGTTAAGAATAAATTCTGCTATAATTGAGGGTCATTTTGTCGTGACGTTATGAATGAGGCTGAATCGACTTCTGGGTCAAGGCTTCAGATGGGAGAAGGTCGTGTTAAGAGCAGAGTTTTTATCGTCTTAATATTGCACAGGAAGATCATGAACTTGCCAATTTAACTACTTAGCTTAAAAAAGTAGTTTTATTAATGAAACCCTGCCAATAATAGAGTTAATAGCAAAGCGATAGGTTGTTTGAGAGCTAATAAAATTAACGTAGATATAATCCGCCATCCCTTTGGTAACCGAGAGATCATTGATTAAAAGATTACAGAAGTGAGCATAGACAAGTAGAGTTTACAACTGTCCCCAGCTTTATGGTGATGACTGAAACCGTAGAATAATTAAACGGACAATTACAGCAGCATAGACAAATGACTTTAATTATTTCCAATTTAGATAAAGTACTTATAGATAAAAACATAGTAGGCATCCTAGATATGATAATGAATGCCAGTCTGAGTAGGTACAGGCAATATTATAATTAACTTTTTGAGTAGGTAACCTAAAATCCTTAAAAAAATTGTTTTTTTTTATATGTAAATTATTGTTTTAAAACTAATTGGGTAAGTAATTAAAAAATAATGCAGTACAACGATGAATTATTATACCTGATGATTTTCAAAATTGTAATAATTATCAAAGTTATAACTTTATTCAAATCCTTTGTCTCTCAAGACGAGACAGTATGACTAATGGGAATGATGATAATATTAGGTATACTTAATCATTTCTCACTAAACGTATAAGTGGCATTGTCGGTACCTGCACGTAAAAACCAACTCAAGAAAATATTTCCACTGACTGTTTCGTAATCTGTAGTTGGTCCTTCGAGCCGGATATCGTCCACGTAGAAGTCCTGGAGAGTTTTATGGCTGGGTAATGGGTAGTTCGCATTTTCATCAATAGTGAGTTCTTGCAACGTCTCAATCGCTAAGTATGGGTCATATATTTCATATTTTTTGTTTAAGTTGGGTCAAATTTTCTCGCGTTTTTTGCAATTTGCCGTGTTTCGATCTGATTACGGAAATCAGATTGAAACACGGCAAATCTATCTTAGAGAGATATATTGATGATTCTTATGGTTATAATTATGTAAATACATATTTTTTGTTGTTGCGAATCATATTTTGATCAAGATACAACCTGACGCTCACCTGCAAATTGCAAAGAACGCAAAAAATAATAATTTCGCGGGCTACCATTTCGCATTCGCCGTAGTTCAAAATGTCGATCTGTCTTTTTTTTAACTATCTTTACATGAACAGTAATAGGAAAAACTCCTTTAACAATTCCAAAAACAAAATTCCGTTTTTTTTTCGTTTTTTTTATCCATATAATCTGAGGAAATCATAACAAGAAGGAGGTTTTCGGGATCTCAGTTAGGGGTCCTAAATAACAAGATGGCGACGCTTACCTACCTATCAGGAAGATCTCTACCTCTACTGAACAGTCTGAAACTGTAGAGGGAGGTTATTGCCCTGATGCAATGAACAGTGCATGTTATCATTACCACATTAAACCACTTAAATCATTAGTTTATGTTTGTACTTATTATATATATGTACTTTGATTTATGTAATTGGTTTCTGCCGTGTAAATCAAATAAATAAATAAAAAAAAATATCTAAGTACATTGATTTACATAACATTTTTCCTAATTCACAGATTTTTCGTGTCTCAAAGAAAATATGGTGTCAAATTCAACTCTTTTTTCCACCAACGTTCGCACGGACGTAAAAATATCGCGGCGGGATTATATCACGCACTGGATTTTTAACTCTCGTTGATGAGCCGAGCGTTGAGAATCCAACTTAACAACAACAGAGTGCATTCTAGCGCGTCGAAAAACCACACTGTTGGATTTTCAACTCTCGGCGTTAAGCAGAGCGTTGAAAATCCACTGCGCGAAACAAAATCGCCGTAATATTTTCAAGATGTCCGAATAGCCACTACTCACCGAATAAATTCAAAAATGGAACAGAATTTGTATGAAATTATCTGCCTAGTAAGTTAATAAGAACTTAATTGTAGGTGGTGTAACAGGTCCTTAATCTAAAGCTTGTAATCAACTAAATCATACATCTACTTAAATTATATTCCGTGCAAAAGATACATTTGTTCAGTTCAGGTTATTATTTATTTAGGCGTCGCGTCGGTGAAGCCGACTTTACGGATTGACTCTGTTCACGCTGTGAAAGGACGCTTAAACATTTAAGATTCCCATGTGTTATGCGTCTTATAATGAGTTTATAACACAATCAATTACTTAAGGACAAAACGAACTATAACATACATAATGAAACTCATTATTTACATGGCTTTAGTCAAGAGTTTTGGTGTTAGAAAGAATCCTTGCGTATGGCATTCTGTAGTTTCTCTTCCTGCCTACACTTAGAAAAAGGCGTGAATCGATCATTGTTTATGTTAAATATTTTTATACTACCTAGTAAACAGGTAAATAAAAAGAAATCAACCATTTTGTATCGTAACTTGATGAATTATTTTAGTTCGTCTCGCCTCTGATAGATGGCGGTAGTGTCACTATATTATTCTGTCATGGCGCGTTTGTCTTTGTATGCATGGCGGCTACATGTATTGCTTTCCTTGTTTGGCAATACCAGTGTTACCAGATACACGGTAATTACCGTAGATGCACGGTATTTTTGGCTAAAACACGGTCTACGGTAATGTTTCACTACCGTGTACTTTTCTACGGTATTTTTATTAAGAATTACCTTGACAGTCAACATGTAAATAATTATTCAGAAGTATTAATTTTATAAAAAGATACGTAGAACGAAACGAAAATCCAGCTCTATATGTCATGGCAACATCAAGTCGCCGCTATTTCGCTTCACTACTACCGGGGAAATCCCTAAATATTTGATTCATCACAATACGTTTATGAAAGAATATTTAGTCAAGTAAATGACGTTAAAACAAAAAAAAGAAATAAGTTGATAACAAACACCATAAAAGGAAATATTCTTGCTCAGCAATCCATACACCGGAGTGGAACGAGCTGTGTGGATTTTATGCCATCCAAGGCAATGATACAAAAAATGACTGCAGCAATATATGAAAAAGAAGTTGTTACTTTAGAATCTTTAGATGACTAAATTTTAAATAAAAAATATCGAAAAATCATTGCATTTTCTCTTTATTTTGCACGGTAATTTACATGGTATTTTTTAAATCTATGCACGGTAATTTGGAGCCGAAACACCGTAATTCTAACCTGTCAACACGGTAGTTTATAATTTTAATCTGGTAACACTGGGCAATACTCTATGTCGAAATTATTCTTAGCTAGTTTAGGGCTAATTTGACCAAAGTCGGATATCTTTTATCCGTGGAATACAATTGACGACCGACTGTTTTTGTATGGAGAAACTGTCAATAATTTAAAATTTATTCGTAGGGGAAGACTGGTAGAGTATAAAAGCTTCGTTGAATTCACCCATAAATGGAAATAAGTATATTGCAGGTATTCGTTTTTAATATAGATTATAAGAAAAGGTGATTAGTCCAATGACATTTTCAATGTCTAGGTCAATAGCACTGACCTTGGTATTTGGCGAAATCGTTCAGTTTTAATGACATTGTATACAATATACCTACTTAAGTAGTATTAAAAATGTATGTCTATTCATCTATCTAGCCTGGTCCTACTACAGGGCAAAGGCCTCTCTCCCGATTTGCCCTTTGCTAAAGTGGGCCAGTCCTTTTAGTATAAAATATGTCGAATTTTTTTTCATCTTT
This sequence comes from Cosmia pyralina, assembly GCA_946251885.1. Taxonomy (NCBI): domain Eukaryota; kingdom Metazoa; phylum Arthropoda; class Insecta; order Lepidoptera; family Noctuidae; genus Cosmia; species Cosmia pyralina. Next base: position 18,052,892 of record OX276355.1, read on the forward strand.
GAACTTTACGAACGACACTAAACTGTGTGTATAAAATCAGTCAATCACTACAAAGGAGTGCCAAACTTGGCTAGCTTCAATGTCTAAAATCTCTAGTTGCACATAAGAAATCTATTGTATTGAAGTAGCACTTGATCCATGCTGATACAATACAGCGTCATCGGAGCGGCCGTCAATTTGGCTCGGGAGTCGTCAAAGTCAAAGCGTTCTCGTCGGCCCTTCTACGAAAACAATATTTAGGTGAGCGGGGCTTCGGAGAGTGGGGTGGAGGGGAAGAGGGACGGGGACGAGAAGTAGGAAGATACAGAAGGTTTACTTGTCAACTGCGCCTTAAAATACGGTGGAAAAGGAGTAGATTTATTATATTCCAATCCAGCCTGTCGATGCCCTAAGCCGAGGCCCGTACCTCACAGGGGGAGCTGACCCTTAGCGAGTGGTCGCTTAGTTTATAAGTCCTTATGCCCTGGCTGGAGGCCTAGTTTATTTATTGAGGCACCGACAGAAAAGTTTGGTTAAGCAGCCTTCTAGGACCAGCGAGATGCCATTCACAAAAAAAAAAGTAGATTTATTTGATTTCAGGAAAAAGAAAACTATTTTTTTTTCAAGTTATGAAAGTTAATTTCCTCGACTCATTACCTACTTTTACTACAGTAACTTACATAGTTACACAGTTCTAAGGTATTGTATGTACTTAGGTATTGATTGTCTAATGTTTTTGAAGAGATCAAATAAAAACAATTAGATTCTTACACTTAGAATCATTAAGTGTCTTGTGTGTTTTTACTCGACTGGAGTGGCCTGCCAAAAATAATTAAAGTTGTTAATGCTACGAATATGACAACATAACTGACTTAATTACGAAAATTATTAAAAATCTTTTCTCTTTGAGAGCTTTTATATGAATAAATGCACTTCACCTTCTGATTCTAACGCATCACGACAAGCGAGATGACGCCGCGTTGACGGCGAACCGTAAGCACACACATGCGGTAACGATACGGTCCCGATAAGTGAACGTAATTTCCGTACTGATCCGATATTTATTATTTTTTATACTGTTTGTGAATGACAGAATAAATATGTTAAAATGTTACTGATTTTTGATATTGAGTGCTTTGTGACGAGTTTAGTAGTTGAATTATTTTTGTTTGGCTTACGCTAAGATTCTGCAACGCTTGCCATTCATGATTAGTAGGAAAATAAGCATAATTATGGTTTACTAGTGTTAGTAGAGCTGGTCCACTCTGAAATGACGCGCCCCACTACCGCATTTACCGTCGTGAATGTATAGTAATTTAAGTAGGTATACATACACTACGGCGCGTCATTTTTAACCGACTTTAAAAAGGAGGAGGTTCTCAATTCGTCGGAACCTTTTTTTTTATTTTTTTTTATGTATGTTCCCCGATTACTCGAAGATGGCTAGACCGATTTGGATTTTTTTGTTTTATTCGAGAAGGTATACATCACAGTTGGTCCCATATAAAATTGATTAACTTTGCTTGTGTAGTTTTTGAGTTAGCTTCAATAATACGTATTTTTTCCCCACTTTTATATGGATGATGTTCTAGTTTGTTTTGCTGTAGTGGTATTAGAATTTGTGTGGGGTTGGTACCACAGCTAAAAAGTGAAAAATAAAATCTTTTTTACAAAAAAATACAACCGACTTCCAAAAACAACACTACAAAGTGAAAAATAACTTTCATTTCGGTAGTCGGTGGCAAAATGACATAAATAGTGATATAATATATTAGTCACATGCAATTCTTGGTTAGTCACCATGGTGACAAGTTTATATTTTTTGACACCAACATTTTTGTTGATAAGCTAAGCTCGACTAGGGATACGGTGTATCTGCCCAGTAGTTTTAGACGTCAAATAGCTAGGCTATTAGCTTTTAATATTAACTCAGACATAATTAGTATGTCGAAGTCATCTATAATTAGCACCACAGTTAGTAATAGTACTAATGTTAAGGTAGTCAATAATTTAAACTAGTTTGTAAGACAACAGAAGGTACCACTAACAGTATAGTTACACTTAATAACAAAAAGGTATTTTCTAGCACTAAAATTGTTAACTGCAGAAAAGGGGCTAAGCAGAAATCCTTGAAATTATTTCATCAAAATATTCAAGGTTTTTCATCCAAACAATTGGAAATTGAATTGTTTTTAGAAAAAACAATGTTTGACATTATTTGTTTAACTGAGCATTGGTTAAAAGATTACGAAATGTTAATTAATTATGAGAATTATAGTGTGGCCAGTTGTTTTAATCGAACATCAATGATGCGAGGTGGTTCACTAATCTTAATTAAAAATTGTATTAAATCAAAAACTCGTACAGACATAGTTGAACTATCGGTTGAACATAGCATTGAACTTTCCTGTGTTGAGCTGGATAAGCATGTCATAGTGTGCGTTTACAGACCTCCAAATTATCAAAACTACTACATATTCGAGTCAGTAATGGAAGAAGTTTTGGCAAAACTTGCAGCTGGTAATAAGTCAGTAATTATCTGTGGTGACTTTAATATTAATATTTTAGAAAACAATTCAAATACCAGTAGATTGTTAAATTTGTTTAAATCATTCAATTTGTCAAATGTGTTTGTAGAACCAACCCGAATTACTACGACTACTGCTACATGTATTGATAATGTTTTTTGTTGCTGTGACTATTTAGATAAATCCATCGTTAATTATCTCCCTTCTGATCACAGCGGTCAAACTGTAACTTTTGAGTCCAACATACCAATACAAAAAGTGCAGATACAATCCAGACCAATAACATCTGCTAATTTTAAAAAATTTAATAGCACTTTAATTGGTAAGTTAAATGACCAAGAACTAACAATGAACAATGTTAATATTTTGTATGAAGAATTCTTTTCGGTAGTCCAAACAGAGTTCGATAAATCTTTTAAGAAGATCACAAAAACTATAAGCCCTAAGTTTTTATTTAGTGACTGGGCAACTAGAGGACTCAGGAAAAGTAGGGAAAGACTTTTCGAGCTGTATGGCCTTAAGCCTTATATTAACACGGAATCTTTTAATAAGTATGTTTCTACTTACTCTAGAATTTTTAAGAATACTTGTAAGGCAGCTAAAGCTTTATACATTAGCAACAAGGTTAAATCAGCAGAGAATAAAATTAAGACAGTTTGGAAAATTATCAATAATGAAACTAATAGGATCAAAAAGCATAATTTTGATTACACACTGGAGACGTCAAGTGGTCTCATTTGCGATAGCAAAGAAGTTGCTCAAGAATTTGTAAATTTCTTTACCAGTATCCCACTTAAAACTACTGAAATATTAAACTCCTCGCCCTCACTTTCTTTTAATTTAGTAAAGGCGAACGTTTCGGCCTGCCCGATTGAATTTAACTTTAAGCACATTAACCCCATAACAGTAATAAAAGCTTTTAAGCAAATTAAGATCAAACCGACCGAAGATCTTTGGGGAATGTCTATTAAAGTCTGTACCTCCATAATTGAGACTATAGCGCCTTACTTAGCCTTAATATTTAATTTGTGTGTGGATCAGGGAGTTTTCCCGGATTTAATGAAATACAGTAAGGTAATACCACTTTTTAAATCCGGGGACAGTAAGGACACAAATAATTATAGACCCGTATCCGTGTTGCCAGTTTTCAGCAAGGTTTTTGAAAAAGTAATGCTTAATCAAATGCTCAATCATTTTAACACGAATAAAATACTTCACGATCAACAGTTTGGTTTCACCAAAGGACGTTGTACGACCGACGCCGGTGTAACCTTATTAAAACACATTTTTAACGCGTGGGAAGAGGCCCAAGACGCCATAGGAATTTTTTGTGACCTCTCCAAGGCATTTGATTGCGTTGATCACGAAACCCTACTCTTGAAACTTGAGCATTACGGACTTGGAAAACTTGCGCTCAGTTTAGTAAAATCTTATTTAAATGATAGACAACAGCAAGTTCAAATAAATGGTATCACTTCACTTGGTTTAAATGTAAAAATGGGTGTTCCACAAGGCTCAATATTGGGTCCTTTCCTCTTTTTAGTGTATATTAATGATTTACTCCATTTATTAAAAAATCAACCACAAATGGTGTTATTTGCTGACGATACTTCCTTGATTTTTAAGGTAGGTAGACGTGATACAAATTTTGACGAAGTTAATAACGCCCTACTGCAGGTCCAAAATTGGTTCACTGCTAATAATTTAGTATTAAATGGGAAAAAAACTAAGTGCATTAGATTTTCTTTACCAAATGTAAAAAGTAGTGATTGTGAGATAGTATTGAATCAAGAGAAACTAGAATTCGTCGATAAAACCGTTTTCTTGGGGATCACGCTCGACTCTAGGCTACAATGGGGTCCTCATTTAACATCACTTGCAGGACGGCTAAGTTCAGCAGCATATGCTGTCAGAAAAATCCGTCAATTTACTGATGTAGATACTGCGCGGCTAGTCTATTTTAGTTACTTTCATAGTATCATGTCTTACGGTATTTTACTTTGGGGACGGGCTGCAGACATCGAGTCAATTTTTATTCTGCAGAAAAGAGCCATTAGAGCCATATATAATCTCCGCAAGCGCGATTCTCTAAGGGAACTGTTTAAGGAAATTAACATCATGACGGTACCTTGTCAATATATCTACGAAAATATCATGTACGTAAGGAAAAATTTACATCTTTTTAGTAAAAGAGGTGAAAGGCATAATTATAGTACTAGAAAAAGGGACCTATTAGCTCAACCAGGTTTCAGACTAGCTAAAGTAGACACGTCGTTCATGGGATACTGTTTAAAATGTTACAATAAAATACCTCCACACATACTTCAACTCAATGAGACTAAATTCAAAACTTGTATAAAACGCACACTATGCAGGCAGGCATATTATAAGTTTGGGGATTACATAACCGATAAAAATGCTTGGCTCAATGCTGGTCCTGCTCCACAACCACAACTAATTAATTAACATTTGAAGATACTGTTGGAGATGCTGAAGATTGTAAGACTATCATTGCATTGTATAGACTCAATCTCCTTTGTATTATATAATTGCATAGCACATGTGTGAGTACTATGTACATACTCTAAAGCTACCATTTACTGGGTACGTCTTTGTTTGACTTGAATGTGCCCTGGCGACTGAGAGTATGTGACGCTCACACTAATGTCTCGCTGATGGTGGCGCGTGTTGGATCATTTAGCCAATCCATGCGTCAGGTTCGAGAATAAGCGCTGTCAGTGAAGGCTGGGCATACCTTAGCGGTCAGGGCTTATTTTAATTTAATTTAAATATTTGAATTGTTTTTTTTAAGGACGCTTTTAACGTTCTGCATCGTTCTCACATATGAAATTTCAACATGAATGATGTAACCATTATTTTGTAACCATATCTTGATTTAAAAGAGTGTCCGTGGAGTTTCTTGCCCGTTCTTCTCCATAGGTACCTACTATGCTTTGGAATGGGCGCCTAGCTTCATCTTTCTGACTGACCGACCCCTTGACAATTCAAAAATGCCTGTAATTGGTTTAATTGAAATAAATGCTTTGAGTTGAGTTGAGTTAAAAAACGAAAATACATTTAACTAGACACCGACTTCCGAAATTAAAGTTATTTTTCACTTTGTAGTGTTGTTTTTGGAAGTCGGTTGTATTTTTTCGTAAAAAAGATTTTAGAGTAGACAAGCTTATAATAAGCCCTCGCCTCGTGTCTGTATTCGGCGTTGGTCTGAAGTGGACGTTTGTCAACCATGCACAGCGTAAACGCCGCGACTACGCCCGATTTTCGCACCGTTGTCACTTGTAGGCTAAGTTCTGTTTTATAAAAGCACTTCTCTGTACTAATAATAAAGATGAACAGTTTGTTTTTATGTTTGGACGCCCTAATGTCTGGAACAAGAACCACAATAAAAATAAAATCTCGGGCACGCGATGCGATGCGACAGGGTGAGTCGGGGTAACAAGAAATTTCACGCGGACGAAGTCGCGGGTAGAAGCTAGTTAGTTTAAAAAAAATGATGATTGCATTGTATTGAAACGATAGAGCAATCGTGCGGCTACGCGACGCTTAATCCCTGCTACGCGCGTCTGCGCGATGGGCTGGCGCTACAGTGTGATGCTACGCACGGCTACACGAACCTGCGCGTGGCTACGCGAGCCTACGCGCAGTTAGGTGCGGCTACGCGACGACTTCGCTACTACTTGGCGGCCAACAATGAACCAACGTCCAGTGCAGACACTTTAAAACTTTTAATACTAGAGCTCTAAAGCATGGTTGTTGTATTACTATGTTGTTTAGGATAAACTGCTGTTTTTCTCTTTTGTTTAAAGCTGATTGAATTTGATCCTGTACCTAAATCCAATCGATCACCAATCACCAATAATTTTGACACCTAGTTTACTGATCTTAATACCAGAATGCCCATTTCAGGCATTAATTAAAGTTAGTAATATATTTTATTGCAATTTGGCTAAATAGTTCAAGCTCCTAGAAACAAAAGGCCATCGTATCTAGTTAATCAAAGTAGTTATTAATTTAATCCGTCAATAGGTATTGAAAATTGACCAACGTGGATCTATATAGATTGTAGATATGGGGGCAGTGATCCGTACTTATCTATGATTTGAAAACGTTGAGCGTAAAAGCCGCTATAGGTACTTTTAGCAATATTGTATGTATTAATTCACTCTTACCTAAATGGTTCGAGTTTTATTTGTTGGATAATAATAATTAAGTCAGACTAGTTTTACCCTCAATAGCCTTAAATATTTAAGTTCAATAGGTTGAGTACCTAGCCTGCCTTTAATGTCAGTTTCTATATTAGTAATATTACGATATCTAGGTATTTTTAGAGTTCCGTACCTCAAAAGGAAAAAACGGAACCCTTATTAGGATCACTTCGTTGTCCGTCTGTCTGTCAGTCTGTCAAGACCCTTTTTCTCAGGGACGCGTGGAAGTATCAAGTTGAAACTAATATTAAATACCTACGTAGGACTATGTTCTCTTGGAGTTCTAAAAAATTCAAGGTTCTTAGTGAAAACAATAAAAAAATACGGCCATTTATGCGATATATTTTGATACTTACCGTTGACCTAGTATCATGAAATTTAGCAAGAAGCAAGGTCTCACAGCACAAGTAAAGGAAAAAGTCCAATAATTGTCAATTTGTAATTTTATCACATAAAAATTTGTTTTTGGGATAACAAACTTAAATTTGCAGTTGGAGAATTGACCGGGACGTATATCAATGTATGGGAGAACATGCCTTTCAACTACAATGTTAAGTTTGTTTTTGGGATAAATTCTTTTCAACTACGGAACCCGTCATTGTGCGTTCAAAAACCGGCCAAGTGCGTGTCGGAAGACACTGTAGTGTGTGTCCGAAAACTGTGTGTGTGTGTGTAGCGTGTGTGTGGTGTAAACTTGGCCGGTTTTTTAGTTTTAGCTTCAATGTTCTCTTTTTCTTTTCTGTGGGCAGTGCTGTATTTTTCACTGTTCTGTGAAGACTGAAGAAGAAAAGAGAAGAAGAGATGAAGAAGAAGAAAAGACGAGAAGACTGAAGTCTTTTATTTGGCTGACAGTTACTATTTTTATTTTGTTTGGTTTAGCTGTAAGTCTTCCAAAGAACTTAATTAAATAAATCCTAATTCTAACTAATAATATAAATGCCAAAGTGAGTTTGTTTGTTTGTTTGTTACGCTTTGACGCTAAAACGGCTTGAACGGATTTGGACGAAATTTAGCACATGGGTAGATCATGACCTCCCGATATTCCCATGCGATCGAGACTTATGCGGGTGAAACCGCATGGTGCAGCTAGTAATTGATAAATAAATGCCCTGCATGGTACATACAAATACATATCGTTATTTTTCTGCACATATCATCCCATTTATAACGCCTTTTCGTCCTAATTTCAAAGCGCAAGATAACGAAGTTTTCCTTGAATTTTCAGCATCACAGTAGTGTTAACTTCTTGAACATTTTCAGCTAAGTTTTTGAATTGCTTGAATTAAACACAAAGTCATTAGGAAACGCCAAATTCCCGCCTTTAACGCTCGCTGATTCTATTCAAATTGAGCTGCAATTAGAGAAGAAGACGTTTATTCAAAACATTTGTAATAAGATAACTATAGTTTATTAAGATTTAAATTAAAACTAGCGTTCCCCCCTACTGCGCACGGTTTTTACAACTTGACAAAACTTGAAGATTTCTTTATCATGCGTAAGTTTAATATTAATGTTATGAACATACACCTTCAGGAATAAATTTCCTAAATGATGGTGAAATCCGCATCAAAATCCGTTGCGTAGTTTAGAAGAACAACGCGGTCACACAGACAACACGAAAAGCGACTTTAATTTATAAAATTTAAAGATTTGTACTAAGTACTAAGGTTTACACACGGCTACACATCAAGCTATACATTTCCAGTTTACACTGACCTCTCATTGTGAGGAAATCCTATACAATGTGAGATCAGCTTATACTGGAAACGTATAGCTTGATCGTATAGATTATTAATATTAGATGGCTATTATTCACCATGAATTTTAACTAAGAAAACTTACTGTAACACACGTAATTTCCGGTGATTATGAATGATGAAAAGTTACGCGGATAAACTTACATAACCACTTCATTTAAAATGAATGAGATAAAATTTCTTTTTGGTAACTATTTACTACTTTTTGGTACTTTTTGGAGTTTTTGGCCCTGCTTCTGCCCTCGATTTCGCCTGGTCGTTTGTGAATTGTGACGCATGAGGTCTACAATGAAACTATTACATTAGCATCTATGACAATTACCTCCGGAAATCCTAATCTTATCTTACTACTATCATAAATGCGAAAGTTTGGAGTAGATGGATGGATGTTTGTTACTCAATCAAGCAAGAACGACTAAACGGATCTTACTGAAATTGGCACAGAGATAGATTAGTATGGAATAGCACATCAGCTACTTTTTATCCCGGAAAAATGTACGATTCCCGTGGGATAATTTCCGACTCCACGCTGACGAAGCCGCTATTATAAATGCAAAAGTTTGGATGGATGGATGTTTGTTACTCAATCACGCCAGAACGGCTGAACGGATCTGGATGAAATGTGGCACAGAGATAGATTATAGTTTGGACTAGGCCACTTTTTATCCCGGTAGTACGTTTCTGTGGGTTAATTTCAGTACTCCACGCGGGCGAAGCCGCTGGCAAAAGCTAGTACACTAATATGAATAAGTTACGATATTGTTTATAAGTAACATACTTACTTACTTCAATTTAACATACATAACATAATACTTGTATTCCCTGGAGCGGTAAGCAGAGATGTTCACACTCCACTCACATTTCGTCAGATACGTTCAAGTCCATGGAGGCGAGCCTATTCAATTCAAATATCAACAAAAAATTTTTTTTTCATAAAATCCGCCAAGTTTCGTAACCGATTATCAATAACAACATAAGACATACGCAGTTACAATTATTGATCGGGCGCGTGCGCATCGACCTCCGTATCCCACTGCCGAGGTGAATCAATCCGCTCAAGGTTCCGACAGTAAGAGGTCTGACCATTTTATATGCTAAGCACTGACAGCCAGCGGCGATGCTCGCGAATTCTGGCTGTTTCTAAAAAAGGATTGTTAAAAACAGTTTTGTTGATGTTTTTATTTATTTTATTTAAGGATTACCAACGAGATACATTACAAATTATCATTTACAGAAATTAAACTTGCGTAATAAATACATTATAAATAACATATACATTACAGATTTTTAGAAACGGAATCGCGATAATTCTGATTCTGAAGTTATTAACTTGGAATGCCCAGAGCACAATATTTCACATTATATATATTATATACAAGCACCTACATAAACTCACTCTTTTTTTTCAAGATTAAAATGAATGAAAAAAACACATAGTAGGTATGTATACCTATTTAAAAAAAGTTCTTGTAAAAAAGTAAATACTGACTTCAAAAGCCTAAATCGAATTTTGATGATACTTCGTTTCGTTTGTCTTGGGCTTATGTATATCCAACTAAAGATGGAATAATGTCTTCAATTCTTTAATAAGGTGCATTGTAGAATTGTAGACATATTTCCATTTTTAGTTGAATATACTCGTACATGAGGCCAAGACGAACGAAAAGAAGAATCATCAAAATCTTGCACCGACTTCAGAAGCTGTTAAGTTTTTCTTATTTTCGTTCGTCTTGGGCTTTGTATATTCAAGTAAAAATGGAAAAATGTCTTCAATTCTTTAAGCATCTTATTGAAGAATTGAAGACATTTTTCCATTTTTTATTAGCCCAAGACGAACGAAAAGAAGAATCATCAAAATCCACTTAGAAATGCCGGAGATACAGTACATTTATGCATATAACTTCGCACATAAGAATAATTACCAATTTATAGTAATTAAATATTTAATACTAAAAATAAAAAAAAAATAACAAAACCATCCAGAAAATAGGTATTAGATTACGTTGGTGAAAGAATCATCAAAATTAGTTCATTAGTTGTTGAGAAAATTGCAGACATAGGTACAGACAGGTTAAAAATAGGTTCCAATCATAATTTGATACAGTACGTATTTTAAAATGTAAAATTCAATAATATTGACATTATACAACTTTAAAAAATACAGATCAATCGAATTGTCTTCTTTTCACGGGTAGGTAGGTAGTACATTCCTCAAATGTCAGAAGAAACCGGATCTTTTGAAAAGCTTACGAAAGGGACAAGGGTCCAGCAGGCAGTCCCTTTACAGAATTTTAATTTAAAATGAATTGGGAAATAACAAAATGATTAAGTATTGAGTTATTTGTTAATGCGAAAATAATTATTTGTTAAATTGCGTAAATAAAGACAATTTGTTATACCTACTAACGTCCTACAGTTTTACCTTGGTAGGTTAGATTCATTCATGCGTTCTAAGTCGACGGTCGCACGGACGTGAAAATATCGCGGCGATTTTTTTTCGCGCACTGGATTTTCATTGCTCTGCTTAGCGCCGAGAGTTGAAAATCCAATAGTCTGTTTTTTCGACGCGCTAGAATGCACTCTATTGTTGTTAAGTTGGATTCTCAACGCTCGGTTCAACAACGAGAGTTGAAAATCCAGTGCGCGATAAAATCCCGCTGCGATATTTTTACGTCCGTGCGAACGTCGGCTAACTCTGATGAAATAAAAATAGAAACAATTGAAATTATTCACACTATGTGCTATTATGTTCACTATTAGCTTAGCTACCGATCGAAAAGTTCACATAACATTTACATCGGCGCGATTCATTTGTCGATGCGGCGCCACTCCCAAACACACTAATATTATAAAGGCGAAAGTTTGTGCGTATGTGAGTGTGTTTGTATGTTTGTTACTTCTTCACGCTCAAATGGCTGAACCGATATGAATGAAATTTGGTATGTAGATAGCTTAAACCCTGGATTAACATAGGCTACTTTTTATCCCGGTCTACGCTGGTGAAATCGCGGGGCGCAGCTATAGTGATTCTATAAAAGTATCATAACACTAGCTTTTGCCAGCGGCTTCGCCCGCGTGGATGTCGGAAAATATCCTACGGGAACGTACTACCGGGAATTCCTCCCTTCCTTGTCTACATTATAAAGGGAACCTTTGTGCAAAATTCAGCTTTCTAGGTTCAAGGGTTTGGGCTGGGCGTTGATGAGTCAGTCAGTCAGGAGGACTTCTCTCTTTATTTATATACATAACATGACGCCTTGTTTCCTAAGGGGTTAGGCTGAGGTGTACCTATTAGTAGAATAGAATAGAATACTCTTTATTATGCACACCATTTAAAATACAGGTATGAATGTTGAAATTTTACATAGGGTGACACAATGGGCGGTCTACACCCACATTTTGACATCAACCGGGCACAAATCCAGACTCCGGATTGCTACTAAAAAAATCCTATTGCAAAAACCTAATAACACTTTGCCTGACCTGGAAATCGAACCATGACGTCATGTTCATTCACTGACAACATAATATGTGAATCTTGGCTATAAACCTTATTCCAACCACATTTTTAATTGTCCACGCTACCACCAAAAATAACTTAAAATAATGAACAGTACCAGTCAAGGAATTCAGCAGATTTTTTAATTTTCTATGTCGGCAGCGGCACAATCTCGGCTGTCTGCTAGCTATCTGTGCCACAGGCCTGCTGTACAAAGGAGTATGAAAGCATTCACAGCTCAACTTATAGTGGTTGGAGTGATTCGTGTGTCTGCTGTGTAGTTTTATGATTACATGCGTGTAAGGCGATTACATACGGCTATTATCATACTGTTAGTGTTAGGAATATGTTAGATTGTAAGAATTGGTATGTTTATGGAAGGTAATACCTACATAAGTCTGGAGTCTGATATTTAAAGAGGATGCGCTAAGGTATCCCGCGAAATCCAAATTTTCTTACGTTATTTTCAATTTGCAGGTCAGTGTCAGGTTGTATGTTGATTAAAATATGAGACGCGGCCGTAGCTAATATGGCTTTACAGAATTATAATCATTAGAATCCGCAATACAACTTCATAAGTTAGAATTGACCTCAAATCTAGCGATTTCATGAAATCATGAGGCTTTTGTATTTAATTGGAACTAAGGAAATCGCTATGAAAAGTGACTAGGCTTGTCATATTTTGTTCACCGAGCAGGGAGCTTCAACGTGTTTTTTTATGGTTTTTTTTTTGGTATCTACATTTTGAGGTTTAGGGGTTTAAGATTTTAATAAAGGGGGCCAAATTTTCATTATTTTTGCGATAGGACACACCGTTTTCGAGATATAAGCAAAAGAAAAAAAAAAATACTGTACCTACTGTTTTTGCACTTGAAGTCAAGGTGTTTGTGAATTTTAGTACATGACAACTGATTTTATTGTAGGCCTTTTTAATCTCGATTAAAAATAGTCCGATTTAATTTGACAATTAAAATTTTAGTTGAAAACAGTGAAATTCGGAATAGCAAAATTGCCATTTTCACTAAATTAATAACTCGGTACAATCCATCTTAGTGCTGTCAAACTAAAATATAGTTAAGTTGTGTCACTTTAGTCCATTTCAGAATGGGAAATCGTCGTTTGACAGGAATTTAAATTTTGGTGATTTTTAGTCTAGTTTAGAGGCATTTGTGACAAGAGAATCGGCACCAGTGTGTACCTAACATAGATATAAGAAAGAAGTATTTTATATTTCTACTAGCTGCGCCCCGCGGTTTCACCCGTGTAGACCGGGATAAAAAGTAGCGGTATGAAAAATAGATGTTAGCCGATTCTCAGACCTACTCCATATGCTCACAAAATTTCATGAGAATCGGTCAAGCCGTTTCGGAGGAGTACGGGAACGAACATTGTGACACGAAAATTTTATATATAAGATATATATAATATATCTATGGCACCCTATGATGGCACCTAACTATTTATTACGGCTTACTAAAGCCAAGTACTTACAGGTAGGTACAAGTTACAACCACATTATAAAATCCTTTTCATTCAATAAATATTGTTCAATTATCTCCCATAACCCTTGGAATTCCTGATCAATTCAGAAGATCTGTAGAAACAAAAAAGTAATGTATGTAAGATGCGGAAAGATTGACAGGAACACTCAGGAATGACATCGGAGCGAGGCCTGCGCCTGCGGTTAGCTCGAATCAATCAGTCATACATTGTGCTTCCGGAAATCCGACGAAGAATTTCTGATGAGTTTCCGGGTGCAGTCGGCTTCACTTACTATTTCACTTGCTTCTGTATGACTGCTTACATTTTTAACCGACGATAAAAAAGGAGGAGGTTGTCAATTCGACATGATATTTTTTTTTTATGTATGATCATGATCACGCATAACTTTTTACAGAGTCCCAAAAAAAAAGCTAGTCCCACATTTTCTCCACTTTTATGTGGATGATCTTCTAATTTATTTACCACAACTAAAAAGTGAATAAATAAAAACTTTTTTACAAAAAAATACAACCGACTTCAACACTACAAAGTGAAAAATAACTTTGAAACTTTTAATTCTCAGTTTTCAAGTCTGCATTCGTTTATGGATGTGCCCTGGCGGCTGAGTCTATGTCATGCTAACTCTTATGTCTCGCTGATGGTGGCGCGTGTGTTGGTCATTTAGCTCCCATCAAAATGGTTGAGCTGAACGGTGCTAATCCATACTTCGTGAACGGGCGCTGTCAGCGGAGGCTGGTCATATCTAAGCTGCCACGACTTATTATTTTTTTTTTTTAATATTTTTATTACGGACGCTTTTAACGTTCTGTGTCGTTCTCACATGTATAATTTCAACATGAATGATGTAACCAATATTTTGTAACCATATTTTGATTTAAAAGAGTGTGTAAAACCTATCGAAAATATGAAGACGCTTTTAAATTTCCTACCATGATAACGTTATAATGTGCACGTATTTCCATACATTTTATGGACAAGGACGTGCACGTTCACGTGAATATCGTCACGTTAGGCATTATAAAAGCGCACATTAGTCTTGGATGGATAAAAGGTACTAGCCATGCCCGTATTTCCCAGATATCTGAAACTATCACCATCACGGTACGTATGTATGAAGATGCTGCTAAGTGCTTCTACATCCTTTTGAAAAGGATAAATGTCGAAGCGTGGTTTAGCTCGGTGTATAAGTGAAATGGCGTTATGGCTGTTTAGTTTGACGCGCGAGATAGGACACTCTTTCGTGCATCGGAATTTAAACGCGCTTCGTAATGTAGATTGATGACAAAATATCAATTTTTAGCTTAGTAATTTCCTAACACATTTAAATACCTTTGATTGAAAGCAAATTTTACTGCACAATAGAGAACTGTTTACGTATAATCGTATAAAACAGAAAATAGACTGTGATACTCTGGGATTTTTTTCTATCGAAAAAATTTCAGTAATCTTGTTTCGGTTTTAGCACAGAAATGTAGTCAAATTAGACATATGGAAAATCCAAATGATTTAACCATGTATACATCTGGTTTTATAGGAATTTTAAAAACACAAAATTGTCGATATATCACCCTTAATTGAAGATACTCTATCTGAACCCAAAAACATCAATCACTTCACTATGTTATTTTACGCATATAGCAAAAATGTTATTACAAATAATGTAGCCTACCACACGTTGGTGACCCCTGAAAGGTTATACAGAGGTGTACAATTGAACGCCCACAGTTTGCGCCCACGTTATTAGAGCCCCTATAACAGGGGAAGTAGGATTCACTACTTATCATCAAGTACAATTTCTGGTTAATAAATGATCATGTAATTTGTAAATATAGGTTTACTTTTATACTGTTTTTTACGTACCCGAAAATTGGATCTAAATCAATCTGCCTAGCCTTTTCCCAACTATGTTGGGGTCAGCTTCCAGTCTAACTGGATGTAGCTGAATACCAAAATTGTCGTGTAACGTGTCGCTCGGAAAATTATAAATCGCCACCATAGCCAGCATAGCACGAAGTCCTATTAGATATTGCAATTTAAACCTTAAGATTAACGTCATAAAGGCTTCAAGATAGGACTTCGTGAAATAGTTTAATTATATACCTACTTCTTCGGGGAATATAGGTGTTATGATGTTCAAAAATGCTCTTCATCCGAGGCCAAAATTTTGTAGCGAGAGCAGGACAGTCCGATAAACAATGCATCCCCAATCCGTCTGTCAAGCGTTATGATTAATATGAAGTCCCTATTGCCAAATTATTTTGCGTTATTTTCATTGATGAACCCTTATTTCTCAGTCAACAGTCACTGCCTGTTATGCTGAAGCAAAAATCCTCAACAACCAAATCTCTTAATAACTAAACAAGTCACAAAATCCACGTGTATTTAATCTTTTTAATCAACTTAAACTCACCCAATAAGTAACTTTTAAACACAATACGCTCGGAGTGTTTACTTGCTCGATATGTTTGACAAAACTTACCCTGAGGATCGGGCTGTGAGCGCGGTACACTCGCCGACAAATGCTTTGTCACACATCAAATCGTTTTTACGAACGAGGGAGTAATATTGTGAACGTTTGTGAGGACGTTTCAGGTACGCTTTTGAGTGATATCGGTTTCTAGATGTTGGGTTTTTAAATTACTTAGATTGTAGGAAGCTTTGATTGAAGACAATCAGAAAACTAAGTGACAAAGAGGACTCAAAAGTTCAAAGCCTTTAGACCATATTTTAAAAGTAGAACGTTACTTAGTAATAAAAAATAACTTTCTCTATGCAGGTTTTTAGCTACACGATATTTATTTAAAAATTGTTCCAATTTTCGGTGACCACCAAAAATCTGTTTGCGAATTGATTTTATTTTTTAGCTTACAACACCGTTATTGGCTTGCTGTTTATGCAATGTCCACATTATGAGCGATATCAGCATTCTACATTAAGTTAATTTAAAACATTATAGGCAAATTCGCGTCACTGGTGGAATATCAACATCGGAGTTAACAATACAACGAATTTAGCTGTAAGTAATATAGGTAGGGAGGTATATGGAGAAATAACGAAATTAGGTACCTACAGGTTCATCTTTCTGTTTCGATGAACGAGTTTTAGAGAAAGGTTTTTTGAAAAATGTTTAAGGATGAAAGAGGAACTCTGGCTAAGTAATAAGAGCCGCACGGCAAGACAAGTCTGACAACCAGTCTTACCAAGGTGTATAGTATTACCCAATTACTGGGTTGTGGAGGTCAGATAGGCAGTCGCTCCATGTAAAATACTGTATACAGCTGCATCCGGTTAGACTGGAAGCCGACCCCAAAATACACTTCTGGACACATCTTTTGGCCCACCTTGTATTTTCAGTTTCGTTTGGTCCTAGCTAAAATTTTATATTAGGTCGAGCAAAAAGTTTTTATGCAGTTTTGAACCTGGCACATTCACAATTTCATTCAATAGTCTTTTTTTGAATTTCGAACACAGAATTTAAAGAAACAAAAGACAATTTGGAGCCTGTTTGTTGATATCAAACAATCGAATACTAAGAAAACTTGGTTTTATTGGTTTACTTGGATTTAATTCTTGGAAAAGTGATTGATATCTTTGGTTTTGCAACAAACATTACTTATTCTTAACATTAAGGTGAGGTTCTATCAATAATCTATGGATACTTCACCTGAAGTCGCCGCCCAAGCTGTGGCACTTATTCAGGCCGGACACAGCCAAAGAAACGTGAGTGCTCAACTTAATTTAAGTCGATCTGCGGTCCGAAATGTTTATCGGAGGTACCTAGAGACTGGCGGCTTTGTTCGTCGCCAAGGAAGGCCACGATCTCGGGTCACAACTGAAAGGCAGGATCGATTCATCGTGACGACCAGCTTGAGCAATCGTCACCTTACCTCCATTGAGATACAAAACCAACTTCGCGACTTCCACGGAGTATCTGTGAGCGCTCGAACTGTTCGGAGAAGGTTAAAAGAACGCGATATGGTACCACACAAGCCAGCTAATGGCCCCAAACTAACGCGAGCCCACCGAACAGCGCGCCTTCATTTCGCACGCAGTCATTTAAATTGGACACAGCAGGATTGGAGCCGTGTACTCTTTTCTGATGAGTCTAAAATTGTGTTACATGGCAATGATGGAAGGAAGAAGGTCTACCGACGTAAGGGAGAGCGTTTCGCACAATGCTGCTTTGAAGAGACGGTTGCTTATGGCGGTGGCTCATGGACTGTCTGGGGCGGTATATCCGCGAGCGGCAAAACTCAACTTGAGGTTGTTACAGGACCACGGCTGCCAACATTAAATGCTGAAAGGTACATTCGTCAGTGCTTAGAACCTCACGTGATACCATACGCGGACTATGTGGGCCCAAATTTCCTTTTTATGCATGATAATGCAAGAGCCCATGCGGCCGGCATCGTCAGGGAATATCTTCGGGATGTGAACATCACAGTTATGGACTGGCCAGCCAGAAGCCCAGACATGAACCCCATTGAGCACATGTGGGACGAGCTAAAAAGACGTGTTAGGGCTCGTCAGCCAGTTGCCCAGACGATGCAGGAGTTGAAAACTGCCATAGAAGAGGAATGGGAGATGATCCCTCAAAATTTCATAGAGCGGTTGATAAACTCTATGCCTAATCGTATGAGAGCTGTGGTAGATGCCCATGGAGGAAACACGCGTTATTAAATTAAACCTTTATTTGATAAAACATGTTTTTTATTCAAAAATCAATTGCCTTTAACAAGGCGCATATCCGACTTGTTAGGCGTAGCTCCATGTCGTATGGTATTCTGAATTCAAATTTAAAACAATACGATCGAAAAAGATGGTAAAATGTATCAGGTTTAAAACTGCATCAACAGTTTTTGTTCAATCTAGCAATCATATTTCGGTAGGGGCCATCGAAACCTAAACTCTAAGGTGGGCCAATAGATGTGTCCAGAAGTGTAGGTGGGAAAAGGCTAGGCAGAGTTTAAACGATAAAAAATCTTTTGAGTACTAAAATTATTTTGGGATTACCAGTTAGCAAAATAGTATTTTAGGTAAGTAATTCAAATATCGAACAACAACTTATTTGAATTTGCACACAAAAGTTGTCTTATAATAGGTCTTTACCTATGAAATTGCCGTTTTGTATGAAAAAAATTAAACGAATTTTTTTCATGCATTTTTTATTTGTATTAATCGAAGTAATCACCCATGCAATCAATGCATCTTTGCCAACGCAGTGGCAGTTTATTGATGCCCTTCTTAAAGAAATCAGCTGGACGGGAGGCAACAAATTCTTCAAAGGCATTTTGTACTGCCTCTCGGGTATTGAATTTTTTTCCCGCCAAGAAGTTATCCAAATTCTGGAAAAAGTATTAGTCTGTAGGCGCAAGGTCTGGTGAGTAGGGCGGATGACGGAGAGCTTCCAACCCCAGTTCTTGCAACTTGGAGACCGTCTGCTGTGCAGTATGTGGTCGCGCGTTGTCGTGCAGGAGCAGCGGAGACGAGCGATTGACCAATGCTGGTTGGAGATGTGCCAGCTTCTCCATCATTGTGTTCAGTTCTTCACAGTACACATCTGAAGTAATGCTCACCCCGTTTGGTAAGAAGCTGTGATGAATCACACCGGCGCTAGACCACCAAACAGTGACCATCACTTTTCTAGGGGTAAGTTTTCGTTTAGGGCATTGTTTAGGTGCTGAACCAGGATCCAACCAACTTGCTGAGCGCTTGCGGTTATCAAACAGAATCCATTTTTCATCGCAGGTAACAATGCGGTTCAAAATTCCTTCATTTGTGAGTCTGTTGAGCAGTGCAAGGCACGTCTCGACGCGTACTTCGCGCTGGCGATCATTGAGTTCGTGGGGCACCCATTTGTCAAGCTTTTTTACCTTGCCAATTTGACGCAAATGGACCAATATTGTTTTGACGCTAACGTCGAAAGCTGCTGCTAATTCAGCCGTAGATTGTGTATCATCAGCTTCCACAATCGCCTTTAATTCGTCATTGTCGACCAAAGTCTTCGGACGACCGCGAGGTTCATTTTTCAGGTCGTTTCCAGAACGGAAGCGAGCAAACCAATAACAAGTGGTGCGTTGGTTTGTAGTGTTAGCTCCGTAAACGTCGTTGATGTTGCGTGCCGCTTGTGCCGCGTTGCTGCCACGACGGTACTCATATTCCATAATTACTCGAATTTTTAACGTATCCATGATGACGAAATAGATTGAAATGCGATGAAAATGTAACACTAATCAATAAACAAATGACTACTTTTGGAAAAATCTATGTTTTTAAAATAAAATAAATTTGAAATTAGAATTCTTAGCCAAACAAAAATTATTTTGATTTGAAATGGCCAGTACTGCAGAACGGAAATTTCATAGGTAAAGACCTAATATTATCATACTTACGGTATTTCTGAAAAATTATGGTTTTTCAGCACAGAAAAAACTTACCAATATATTTATAGGCTAGCTTTTAACTTACTTTAGGATGCATATCCGGTACGGCTCTAATAATCCTTTCATATCCTTTTTTTTTTTTTTGTGGATGGGAAATCATCAAATGACTTCTCCCGCTCTGGGCAGAGCGGGAGGGCGTGTCAGACTTTTACTGACTAAAACCCACCCATGTTCCTTCAGCTGCCCGTGCCAGGGCCACGGTATCTCTTTCGAACTACCCGCGACCCCGGCGGCATCGGCCCAATTGACCCCGTCACTGCTGACATCTCTTTGAGGCGCGCGTGGAACACAACGCGCCGTCGACCCGGGCCTGGTCCTTACCGGACGGCGAGCTGCCCATTACTCGTCGTCCGCAAGCCCGCGCCTACGGTGGCCGGGAATCGGCAATCGATTCCCGCCGCCCAGGATCCTTTCATATCCTAAGGGACACATCTTCCCTACCATTATCGCGCCCCCCGGTCTACTTGTTGATTTGCAATGGTCTCTGTTGCACCATGTAACTTGAGGCTGCAGGGGCTAGTGTGAACCATCAGGTTCATTCGAGTAATCGAGTTTAGTCAAACCACGCTAATGTCTGTGCATTTCATTCATTCATTCAATCATACTTCTATACTACATACATACGAGTACTACAGCTTTGTTATACGAACATACATATTTATTTTTATGTAAATTTTTAAAAACATTTATTTTAATTTATCATAGAAATAATTACTCACAGAGTTTTTAATACTACTTACACACTAACAGTTTTGTTACACGAACATGTATATATTTATTTTTTATGTAAATTTTTAAAAACATTTATTTTAATTTATCATAGAAATAATTACTCACAGAGTTTTAATACTACTTACACACTAACAGTTTTGTTACACGAACATGTATATATTTATTTTTATGTAAATTTTTAAAAACATTTATTTTAATTTATCATAGAAATATTTACTCACAGAGTTTTAATACTACTTACACACTAACAGTTTTGTTACACGAACATGTATATATTTATTTTTATGTAAATTTTTAAAAACATTTATTTTAATTTATCATGGAAATAATTACTCACAGAGTTTTAATACTACTTACACACTAACAGTTTTGTTACACGAACATGTATATATTTATTTTTATGTAAATTTTTAAAAACATTTATTTTAATTTATAATATAAATAATTACAGAGGTTTTAATACTACACACTAACAGCTTTGTTAAACGAACATGTATATTTATTTTTATGTAATTTTTTTATGTTCATTTCATTCATTCATTCATTATAGGCTGGCTTTTACCTTGGCCAGAGGCTAAACCCCCGTTCGCACGGGCGTAATAAATCGCGGCGGATTTTATAGCGCACTGGATTTTCATCTCTCGATGTTGAGCCGAGCGTTGAGAATCCAACTTAACAATAACAGAGTACGTCGAAAAAACACTGTTGGATTTTGCACTCTCGGCGCTAAGCAAAACGTTGACAATCCAATGCGCTATAAAATCCCGCCGCGATTTTATTACGCCCGTGCGTACGGGGGTTAAGTATTGCCATACAACGTGGCAATACCGCCAGTCTCTTGGGTACATAATAGTTTTAGTTATAATATTATATTTTTATTTTATTCATTAATTAGGTGTTTGTTGTTATTTATGTAAAGTTCATTTTAATTCGAGGTACAGTCGGTCCACGCGGCAATCTCACCCCTTAGTAACCTTTCGTTCGGTACAGTTGACTTCAACAAGATGTGAACATTACTCACTCGCATAATCTATCAATAAATACCTAATATGTAGTTCAAAGTTCAACCAAAACGGAGTAGTATAGGTTTATACGCCTATCATCATTATGTCTTAATAAAATTGAAATGTTAAAGAAAACATGTGTTCTTTGTTAAATTATAATCTCGCTTACTATAATAGTCGGATTGTATTGATACAGCTGTTTATAATAAAAGGAAGACCTAATTACTAATATATTTGTGGATTTTTTTTCGATTTTGCTACATTATGTTCGACAGTCAGTGTTTAACTACACACATCAAAAGTGTCTAGGGATCAAGCATTTTTATGCGGATTTCTTGAGATTGAGATGTGGCTTTGTAATAAATTTATGATTTTATAAATTTATATGGATCCTTTTTGGTGCATTTCATAATTTGAATCAGGAACTGTGAATCAAATTCGAGTAAAAGATGAAAATCAGCTGTCAATATTTTCCCTATAAAAACATACAACGCATTGAAGACATTATTAGTGCTACTGTTTCCCTACTACTGATTAAAACCAACGTTATTATGGAGCGGCGACGTCATTTAAGCAGGGAAGAAATGCTCAGAGCCGTGGGAATGATAGAAGCTGGTTCCCGGCAACGTACTGTGGCTTTAGCTCTGAATACAAGTCAGAGTGTTATCAGTCGACTTTGGACACGTTACCGAAGCACTGGTACCGTGGCTGAGCGCCATGGAGGACGGTATCGCTGCACCACACGGAGACAAGACCGATACATTCAAATCTTAACTCGAAGAGCTCCAACTATAACCGCCATGATGTTAGCCGTGAGGCTTCATCACTCTTCAGGGAACTTAATTAGCGACCAAACAGTCAGAAACCGCTTGCATGAAGTGAACCTTCATTCCCGAAGACCGCTACGGGTACCACCTATAGCAATGCACAATCGTAGGATTCGATATCAATGGGCTCTTGAACACAGAAATTGGGCAGAAGAACAATGGCGTTTCGTGTGCTTTTCTGATGAGTCTCGTTTTGGTATGAGACCGGATACAAGACGTATACGACACTGGAGAACCCCTGGACGCCAACAGCGATTAAAATCCTGCCAGGAAGTCCATCCTTATAGTGGTGGAACCATCATGGTATGGGCGGGTATTTGGATCGGCGGAAGAACTGAGTTGATTTGGATCAGAGGCAACCTCAACGCTCAAATTTATGCTGAGACGATTGTATCAGACGTCATCGTTCCTCTACAAGTGCAAATCTGTCCCTTATTTCAGTTAATGCATGATAATGCACGACCGCACACCGCAAGAGTTGTAAGACAGACTCTCGCCGCAGCTAACATCAATGTCCTGCCCTGGCCTGCTCAGTCGCCAGACTTGAACCCGATTGAGCATGCATGGGATATGCTACAGAGAAGAGCTCTGCCGAATATGGAGGGTACATCCAGTCGCAAGAAGACCTTTTTTTGTTGTTGCAACGAACATGGGCGGCCATTCCACAGCGTGATTTGGATGAACTCATTTTGAGTATGCCAAACCGATGTTCTTGTGTTGTTAGTGTTCGCGGTAGAAACACGGATTATTAATTGTTTAAGTTACCCAATAAAATTTTAAAGAAAACTGTTATTTCAGTCTTTTTTTCGAACTTTAATGTTAGTGGTTCAAATGTCAAAAATCCCTTTATTAGGAAAATGGCAAATTTCTTTATTAATGCAAAGGTGACTTGGTTTATCGTTACTGTGACAAACGAAAACACTTTATTTGATGAATCCTTAAAGAAAATTTTAATTAATATCAATCAGGAGAAAAGTTATTGCAAAAATATATGTTGATCCCTAGACACTTTTGATGTGTGTATTTACCTACTCGTACAAACATTTTCACAATAAAGTTGTAATCTCATTTGTATTAAAAAAAATGTTTATATTATTATATCAGACTAAGTAAACAAACAGAGAGAAGAGTAAGAGAGATGGGAGGAGAGGGGGGAGGGGGGAGGGGTGGGGGAGGGGGGAGGGTGGAGAGTGTGAGTCAGAGTAAGTGGAACGGACATTTGAAAAGACTTAAAAATCGACACTATTCTGAGTTTATAAAAAAAATTGTTATTAAATAATATGCTTATTAATTATGAAGCACCTGGTTCTTTTACGCCTGGTTTCTGAAGAATTCTTAAACGGAGTTTAAACTCTCAATAGCTATTAATTCGACAAAATTATCTATTTATGCGAATTCCTTCCTTATGCTCGGTTTCTGAGGTTCTCAGATAAACCCTCGATAAATAAATAAATAAATAATAAAAATATTTATTTCAAAATAGTAAGTTCTAAAAACGAAACCCGACTACTCAAAAACCACGTCCTAAAAAGTATGAAACAAGAAAATATTATTCTCATTTGAAATTTGAAAAGACACAAATTAAAAATCATAGTTAGTTAGTTTATTCTGTTTATATGTATGTATATATTATGTATTTATTTATTAGTATTTATTATTTTTCGAGTTATCTATCCCTTATGCTGCACCTGCCATGTTTTCTCTCTGCATCACCCTCAGGTTGACTGGTTTGTGCATAAAGTTTTAATAAATAATAAATAATACTAAATAAAAATCCGTAGTCACACGTAATCTGTTCGATTCATAACAACATGACGTGTGACTCCGGATTTTAAATTTGTCTGTCTTTTTCAAATTTAGCCCATTCATTAGATACCAACCACGGTAATCATTCAATACATTTTTTTAGTTCATGACTTTATGTCCGCTAGAGGGCGCCATATTCAATTTAATGTGACGTCACATAGCCAACAATTAAGACGCTTCCAACGATACCTCATTTGCCAAATTATGTCAAGCAGTTTAGAAGTTATGAGGGAACAGATGAGCATACTTACATACAGGTCAAAATCATAACCCTCCTTTTTGCTTAGCCGTAGTCGAGTATTAAACTAGTTCTAGCCTGTATTTCAAGATATAGTAATTCACTCGACTTTTAAGCTAAATTCTTCCTTAACGAAGCGTTCAGAAACATGATATCAAACTCCGTTTAAGTACCTCAGAAACCGGCCCAAAAAGGATTAATAAAAAAAACATAACTGGCGTAATGTGGGTGTAGGTACTATAGGTACTCTACACCTCTGCCTAACCCTTATGTGGAATACAGGCGTATGATTACTACTTATAATAAAAAAAAAAAAAACTAGAATACCAATACTATATTGTAAAGAAGTGTGCATAAAAATGTGGCTTATATAATACGTTAGCAGCACTTTGGAGTGCGTCAGTGAGAAGCCTATTTTAACTTTTTATCAAGGGTGGCTCACCTCGGACGACCGCCGTTAACCTCCGTTGAATATTTATATTAGCCGAGACCCCACTCCAAGCTCCCTTTGAGACGCTCTGCTCGCTCTATATAGTAATCTGTTTATTGTTAAAAATAAAGGACAAGTTTGAAGTATGTGTAGATGAGTTATTGACGACAAATGCTTTTTGGATGAATCAGAGCAATCAGAGCTGATTGTGAGCGTCTAAACGCTTATGGACCATATGGTTGAGATTTATCTGAATATTAGTAAGCGCCAGACTGAATAGCAAGTGTTATTTCCCTTATTTTAACCCTCTATAAACCTATTCTAGTTAGAAGTGGTTTGTCTCCTACTTTCAAACTCAAATCATAATTCGAAAGAAATTGACTTGAGAAAGAGATTGAATTGAGTTTTATGAGTAAGGGGGCTAGTTTAGTTGTAAAATAACTGTTTGAAATGACATCTATAATCTATTGCACAAACAAAAATACAAACACTAATACAAATCTAAGGTAAACTTTAGAAACTAAAGGTGATATGATTCTAGACTAGACCAAGAAGAAATATATATACTTATTACCTAATATCTAATATGTTAAGAGTGAAAACATACCCCAGAATGCTCGAGAAAATCTAAATACAGAAGAATGTGTTACTTATTCCCTTTAATGAGTGATTGCGTAAGAAGCTAACCTGCACCCTAATTACGTAACACACTGTCAGTCGGAATCGGTTTCATTTTGACAGTTCAACAACATTCATTGTGTTATTTACGTTGTCGAGCAGACAAATTTTTCGAACATATGAAGCAATGGATTAGCAATTTGTTTCAAAATGAAATCAATTCCGATCGATAATGTGTTACGCAATTAGGGTGCTGCACCCTAATTGCGTAACACACTGTCAATCGGAATCGGTTTCATTTTGACAGTTCAACATCATTCATTGTGTTATTTACGTTGTCGAGCAGACAAATTTTTCGAACATATGAAGCAATGGATTAGCAATCAATTTTGCTTCAAAATGACTCAGATTCCGATAGATAGTGTGTTACACAATTAGGGCGCTGGACAGAGTTTGTTTACAATTTTATCAGATACTTTTGGCACAAAATATAGGTAACTTAAGTTACACTTAAGAGGGCTGTCAGCTTTCACTTTTTGTCACCCCTCGCTCACACGGGACTAAATGTTAAATAAATGAAAAGATGCTTTTTTGAAAAATTTAATCAATTGGCGAAATAATAAAAGTAATATTAATTTAATAGGTAATTATTAAAAACTAATAACACATTTACATTGTTAAATATGAGTACACTCCTACCAACTTATCTGTGAAATGGCGAAAATTGGAACTACGGCCGTCATGTTGAAATGTCATTTGATTGTGCCGATGCATGTCATTCGATTGTGTCGACGTATCGACGGTGGCGTCCTCTTTCAGTTCACAGATAAGTTGGTAGGACTGTAGGTATCTATATATTTTTCCAAAGAGACATTTAAAAGGTGTATCTATTCATATACGAAACCTCTTAAGGGGTCATTGTACTCATCATTATGAACAACTTTTACTATGGAACCAAACCTGAAATCGCGAAAAAAAATTAACTGCTCCCCTATATATTTTGACGAGTTTAATGTAACTACACTTCTGGACACATCTTTTGGCCCACCTTGTATTTTCAGTTTCGTTTGGTCCTAGCTAAAATTTTATATTAGGTCGAGCAAAAAGTTTTTATGCAGTTTTGAACCTGGCACATTCACAATTTCATTCAATAGTCTTTTTTTGAATTTCGAACACAGAATTTAAAGAAACAAAAGACAATTTGGAGCCTGTTTGTTGATATCAAACAATCGAATACTAAGAAAATTTGGTTTTATTGGTTTACTTGGATTTAATTCTTGAAAAAGTGATTGATATCTTTGGTTTTGCAACAAACATTACTTATTCTTAACATTAAGGTGAGGTTCTATCAATAATCTATGGATACTTCACCTGAAGTCGCCGCCCAAGCTGTTGCACTTATTCAGGCCGGACACAGCCAAAGAAACGTGAGTGCTCAACTTAATTTAAGTCGATCTGCGGTCCGAAATGTTTATCGGAGGTACCTAGAGACTGGCGACTTTGTTCGTCTCCAAGGAAGGCCACGATCTCGGGTCACAACTGAAAGGCAGGATCGATTCATCGTGACGACCAACTTGAGAAATCGTCACCTTACCTCCATAGAGATACAAAACCAACTTCGCGACTTCCACGGAGTATCTGTGAGCGCTCGAACTGTTCGGAGAAGGTTAAAAGAACGCGATATGGTACCACACAAGCCAGCTAATGGCCCCAAACTAACGCGAGCCCACCGAACAGCGCGCCTTCATTTCGCACGCAGTCATTTAAATTGGACACAGCAAGATTGGAGCCGTGTACTCTTTTCTGATGAGTCTAAAATTGTGTTACATGGCAATGATGGAAGGAAGAAGGTCTACCGACGTAAGGGAGAGCGTTTCGCACAATGCTGCTTTGAAGAGAGGGTTGCTTATGGCGGTGGCTCATGGACTGTCTGGGGCGGTATATCCGCGAGCGGCAAAACTCAACTTGAGGTTGTTACAGGACCACGGCTGCCAACATTAAATGCTGAAAGGTACATTCGTGAGTGCTTAGAACCTCACGTGATACCATACGCGGACTATGTGGGCCCAAATTTCCTTTTTATGCATGATAATGCAAGAGCCCATGCGGCCGGCATCGTCAGGGAATATCTTCGGGATGTGAACATCACAGTTATGGACTGGCCAGCCAGAAGCCCAGACATGAACCCCATTGAGCACATGTGGGACGAGCTAAAAAGACGTGTTAGGGCTCGTCAGCCAGTTGCCCAGACGATGCAGGAGTTGAAAACTGCCATAGAAGAGGAATGGGAGATGATCCCTTAAAATTTCATAGAGCGGTTGATAAACTCTATGCCTAATCGTATGAGAGCTGTGGTAGATGCCCATGGAGGCAACACGCGTTATTAAATTAAACCTTTATTTGATAAAACATGTTTTTTATTCAAAAATCAATTGCCTTTAACAAGGCGCATATCCGACTTGTTAGGCGTAGCTCCATGTCGTATGGTATTCTGAATTCAAATTTAAAACAATACGATCGAAAAAGATGGTAAAATGTATTAGGTTCAAAACTGCATCAACAGTTTTTGTTCAATCTAGCAATCATATTTCGGTAGGGGCCATCGAAACCTAAACTCTAAGGTGGGCCAATAGATGTGTCCAGAAGTGTATTATGTACTGAACAGCTGATTTTATTTTAGCGATTTCAAGTTTGGTCCCCTATTACAAGTTGTTCATAATGATGAGTACAATGACCACTTAAGAGATTTCGTGTATGAAATTACTAAATAGTATTTTACTAATAAGTATTTGCTGCTTCCCTCTCATGTTTAAGGTTTAATCAATAAATGCCTCATGTTGTAACAAGTTTGTAGCTATTATTATTATGTACTTATAAAGATGCTCGCTAGCCTGTAAAAATGTTTTTGGAACGAAGTTCCTTATCGCGCGTTGTGAAAGGGGGCTAGACGGAGAAAATTCTCACGAAAAGTTGTAACGACACTTTTTGCTATAGTAAGCTATTGTAAGCTGTGCGACGTGCACATGTTTCTCTGTCTGTCTCTCTCTCTCTCTTATAGAAAGCAAGCCAGATAAAACAAAAAAAAAAAAAAAAAATTGCAATTCCTTCACTATCGAAAGGAACTTCGTTCCATCCGGGTGTCCCTTGACACCTCTCAACTTTTTTTATTAATATTAGTGTAAATGTAACCTTATTTTAAGTTCTACAGCTGTGTATATAATATTTTTATGATAATAAAGAATTTTCAAAACTTAAAACTAACTAACTAAATAGTAACTAACGTAGGTAACTGTTTTGTCAAGTCGTAAACCTTGCAAAGCAAGGGCCCTTCCCCTGCCTTTGCAAGGTTTACAACTTGACTAAACATCGAGATTTATGCATAACTAGCTGCGCGCCGCGGTTTCACCCGCGTAGACCGGGATAAAAAGTAATCTATATGTTAGTTCAGGGTATAAGCTATCTACATACCAAAATTCATCTAAATCGGTCCAGACGTTTGAGCGTGAAGAAGTAACAAACGTACAAACACACACACACGCACTCACAAATTTTCGCCTTTATAATATTAGTGTGATAATACGTAAGTTTAATATTAGGTCTTTACCTATGAAATTGCCGTTCTGCAGTACTGGCCATTTCAAATCAAAATAATTTTTGTTTGGCTAAGAATTCTAATTTCAAATTAATTTTATTTCAAAAACATGGATTTTTTTTCCAAAAGTAGTCATTTGTTTATTGATTAGTGTTACATTTTCATCGCATTTCAATCTTTTTCGTCATCATGGATACGTTAAAAATTCGAGTAATTATGGAATATGAGTACCGTCGCGCGTCGTGGCAGCAACGCGGCACAAGCGGCACGCAACATCAACGACGTTTACGGAGCTAACACTACAAACCAACGCACCACTTGTTATTGGTTTGCTCGCTTCCGTTCTGGAAATTTAGACCTGAAAAATGAACCTCGCGGTCGTCCGAAGACTTTGGTCGACAATGACGAATTAAAGGCGATTGTGGAAGCTGATGATACACAATCTACGGCTGAATTAACAGCAGCTTTTGACGTTAGCGTCAAAACAATATTGGTCCATTTGCGTCAAATTGGCAAGGTAAAAAAGCTTGACAAATGGGTGCCCCACGAACTCAATGATCGCCAGCGCGAAGTACGCGTCGAGACGTGCCTTGCACTGCTCAACAGACACACAAATGAAGGAATTTTGAACCGCATTGTTACCTGCGATGAAAAATGGATTCTGTTTGGTAACCGCAAGCGCTCAGCATGTTGGTTGGATCCTGGTTCAGCACGAAAACTTACCCCTAGAAAAGTGATGGTCACTGTTTGGTGGTCTAGCGCCGGTGTGATTCATCACAGCTTCTTACCAAACGGGGTGAGCATTACTTCAGATGTGTACTGTGAAGAACTGAACACAATGATGGAGAAGCTGGCACATCTCCAACCAGCATTGGTCAATCGCTCGTCTCCGCTGCTCCTGCACGACAACGCGCGACCTCATACTGCACAGCAGACGGTCTCCAAGTTGCAAGAACTGGGGTTGGAAGCTCTCCGTCATCCGCCCTACTCACCAGACCTTGCGCCTACAGACTACTACTTTTTCCAGAATTTGGATAACTTCTTGGCGGGAAAAAAATTCAATACCCGAGAGGCAGTACAAAATGCCTTTGAAGAATTTGTTGCCTCCCGTCCAGCTGATTTCTTTAAGAAGGGCATCAATAAACTGCCACTGCGTTGGCAAAGATGCATTGATTGCATGGGTGATTACTTCGATTAATACAAATAAAAAATGCATGAAAAAAATTCGTTTAAATTTTTTCATACAAAACGGCAATTTCATAGGTAAAGACCGATTATTAATATATTCTACACATTATACCTTCCGGAATAAATTCTCTAAATGACGGTGACGACCGCATCAAAATCCGTTGCGTAATTTAGAAGAACAACGTGATCACACAGGCAGACAAACAGCTGTTTTTTTTCGTGATTTCAAAGTTGGTTCCATAGTGAAAGTTGTTCATAATCATGGGTAGAACACCCTGTGAAAATTTGGCTGCTCATTGAAAAATAACCATGTATTATTATTTTATAGATACGTAAGTTACATCTACGTAGGGCCTAGGAAGATGCAAAAGTCCTGAATATCATTTTTATTGGCATTTGTAACGCCTACTTTCAGTTTTATAGCTCACGACGTTCGACGAATATTTTTATTCTGTATTTACCCCCGGGCTGGGTACCCCTGCCTTTCACCATTAGGGGTCCTCAATATAACTGTACACCGATATTGAATGAAGTGTAAACAATTTTATACGCTTTTTGGGAACAAATTATGAATGGGCCCGTATAATGACTTAAGATTTTTGTTGCGATAAAGTTTTATGCTCCGTTCTCGTGTTTTAGATTTATTTAATAATTTTGGTTTGTAAATAAACGATAATATATATTAGTTGAGACATTTTTTAGGGTTCCATACCTCAAAAGGACAAAACGGAACCCTTATAGGATCACTTCTTTGTCCGTCTGTATGTCTGTCAGTCTGTCAAGACCCTTTTTCTCAGGAACGCGTGGAGGTATCAAGTTGAAATTAATATCAAATACGTAGGTCTATGGTCCCTTAAAGTTCTAATAAAATCAAGCTTCTACCTTATCGAAATACAAAAATGCGGCCATTTATGCGACACATACTCGCAAGTAAACCTATATGATACTTCCCGTTGACCTAGAATCATAATATTTGGCAAGAAGCACAGTCTCACAGCACAAGTAAAGGAAAAAATCCAAAAATTGTTAATTTGTAATTTTATCACATAAAACATTGTTTTGGGATTACAGTGTGTTAAGTTTGTTTTTGGGATAAATTCTTTTCAATTACCCACGGAATCCTTCATTGTGCGTGGTCTATACGCACTTGGCCGATTTTTTTTGGAATATGGGCACAAAGTATGATACTTTGAGCCAATATACCGCGAAGCGAAGAAACAAGACGGAATCTTATTCGTATACACTCAAGGAAATCAATTGTCAAGCAAATTAACAATAACCTACGTCAATTTGCCACGTTATAGCCATTTCATACAATCAACTTTTCATACTGTCAAAGAATGACACTTTTGATTATTCAAATCAAAAGTGTCATTCTTTTCATTCTTCAAAATTGGGTATATTCAATACCCAATTTTAGTTAAACCACTTATGAACCTTATTACCATAGTAATACGGTCGAAAACTTGTTCACCAGAACTATCCGCGATGGCACCTCGATTTCAGCCAAAGAACCTGAAACAAAAAAATTAAGTTATCGTAAATTCGTGACTGACTGTACCGGAATGAAAACATGTTAATTACTTATCAAAATAGAATGTGCTCCTACTACGATCTTTTAAAATAACAATAGAACAGCACGACAATATAATAATAGTTTTACTTATCTCCAAAAAAACTGGGTTTAAGTAGTCTTATCATGTCGCCATGTCGCACACCTGCGAGGGTTGCGACGATAGTTATCACCGTGTGGTCGCACCACACCCTTACAAATTACACCCACTGGGTTAGCGCTGCCATATTTATGGGAACAAGTTATCCCTAGAACAATGACCAGGCTACGATGACCTTCGGAACTGGGAAGTCATGGCTTAAATTCGTGACTACGTTCATAATATTGTTACTACGTTAATAATACTCATATTTGAGCAGAACTAAATGTAGGTTATGTATATGTGCGCATCTTTTTGCAAACTTTTTCCAGTCTTAAAGATAATATCAGTCACATGATCAATCTGTGCTAAAAGTTGAATAAACTCTTCGATAAACGAATGCATCGTCGAAATGTCTACCTACGCCATTAAGTCGTTGACAGATAAGATAGATAGAATACAAATACAAGATGCACTAACATTAAATGACAAGCGAACAATTAATAACAGCCACGATTACAATAAAGTTATAATTCTAATGCTACCTACTATAAAACACATCATTGAAGGCGAATTGGAGCAAATTAACAAATGTTTGCTCCAATGTTGGCTGTGACGTAAAATGAACTAAGAGCTACAAGCTCACGGCAGGAAAACGAAACAGAATATGATTACCAACGCGACCGTACAGCTGGTCGCCGGGACTACGATAGCGATACTGTGTACTAACTTGGTGACAGATCCATTGCTGCATTCAAAACTGGAGCAGACAAAACAGCCGGTAACAAACCAGTAATGTACGCAACCCAAAGATGTACACCCGTAAGTACAAAATGGTTATAGTACAAGTCGTCAAACGCACACATTCCGTAATAAAATGACGCACACAAACAAATGCTTTCCACACAAAAAGAAGTTATTTCGACAAGGATCGTTTTGCTTATCGATGACGGCCATTTATTGTCTGTCGCATTATGACGTAGACACCAAAAAAGGATCGATAGGATCATATAAACAAATCTGGATAACAATCTATTCGACATACCTGCAGTAAATAAACATTCTCACTGTCTGGCAAAAGATAATGGTTTTTAGGTTACAGACTTAAAACATCCGGTAGTAGAACCTAAATATGTAGTGATATGGGACACGGTAAAGAGAGAAAGAAGATCATAAAATGGAGGAGTAAGACAAAGACAGCTGATCCTGACAATGATGTAGAATTAACAGAAGATACAGATAATAATATAGTAATCAGAGAACAAAAACAAAAGAAAATCACTACTAAATCGTTTTCATTTAGTAAACGATGTTCACGTGGGATTCCAAATATTTAAAAATAATATTAGAGTAATCATAATAGCATATTAATTAATATTTAATTACTCGACTCTAATATCTATTAGAATAAAACTATGTCATTGAAATTAGTAGTCAAGGCGAACAGATATTACGCTGAATTAATTAATTATTATTTAGTAGATACAAGAGGTAAATTAAACGATACATTATTTAATTATTGCAAAGTTGTCATCACATAAGAATGGAAAAATGTCGGTAATGAAGTTTTAGATAAAGTACCTACGCGAGCCAAATAAGACTTCACAGGTTATATTTTATGAAAACAAGGAACGCTATATAATTTTGAATCCTGATATTCCAACAGATTTTGAAGTAGTCTTATCTTGATAGCTCAGGTGGAGGTGTCATAGAAACATAGGACTATTAATTAATAATTGCTTTACTGCTAATTAGATCAGCTTATGATCATTAAAGAAAACAATAGCACTATAAATATGTCTTTCAAATAATTAATGATCACCCAGTCAATATGCTAGAAATTACATTAAGTGTTATTAATGTTAGATCTTTCACAAAGTAAAGTTGAACACAAACGTTGTCATCATTTTCTGTGTGGACACTTACCAAGGAAAATTATAATAATGTTCGTTCACAAAAAATCTGTCACCTTGGTAGCAATGTTATGAAAAGTAACTTGATCAATAGATTCATTTCAAGGGTGTTCATGAACCTGCTTCTCCGGCTAATAAGTTACATAAAATTAATACTGATATCACCAATCTCTCTACTAAGCATTGTAATCTTCTTCGTAGCGTGTCGATGGCAAAAATAATTCGAAAAAAATGTATTTGAAAAATTTGTTTGACCCAAAATTCAGCAAATAATCATAATCAACTAACCGTTCACTGTAGCATATATGTGAATCTGAAATTGTAAAACATTTTCCTCCTTAGTTACGAAAGCGTCTACTTACTACAATCTATTCAGCCCATCAATATATCCAGACGTATGGTGACAGCTGACCAGGACTGCAGGTGGCACAATACTAGGTACATGGTACAGCTAACAGGCATACAAGAGCAATCTATTGCGTTTGCACAACGCAAATGTGAACGCAGACAGTTTATTGGGCTATACCTTGTGAAATCTAGGTATACAATGTTTGTATTTTCTCTATTGAACTGTTACAATTTGCTTTTAATGTCAACTCAATTTGGCTGAAGTGGGATAGCTCCTCCCTCCTGCGCCTCCTGGCGCAGTCGGGTAAAAAAGGGTTTTTACCCGACTGCGCCAGGAGGGTTATGTTTTTCGAGACTATGTATGTATGTATAATTGTTTGGCACACTCTGCAGCCTGAACGGCTCGATCGATTTTAGCTTGAGAGGTGTCGTTAGATTCGTATTTACTGTGGAAGTGACACTGGGTATATCAAAATTAAAAAACAAAATGGCGGATTTTTGGCGCCAAATTCTGTCTTAATTTTCTTCTTTTTTTTTTCTCAAAACCTGTCGAGTGGGGTATCAACATAAAGGGTTTTAGAAGGTGATTACAAAAATATATATAACTTATATGGTTAGAAGTAATTCGAAGTGACAAATCGTAAAAAACACGTACCAAGAACTGATTCCCCAGCGAAATCTTTAATTCACATTTGTAAACTAAAAAGCTGGATTTTTACCCGACTGCGCCAGATATAATAATTAATATTAATATAAATAATAAAACTAAAAAATAAAAAAATGGATAAAAAAAATTAAAAAACCCGACTGTGGTAATAAAACTTAAGTTAAAAAAACTGAAAAGCTAAAAACAAGCCCATTTTAAATTAAATAAACGTTGGAAGCAGGCGGGACCCATACCATTTTTATTATATTTTTAAATGGGTCCCACCTGCTTCCAACATTTATTGAATTTAAAATGGTTTTATTACCGCAGTCGGGTTTTTAAATTTTTTTAATTACTTTTTTTTTATTGTTTTGGATGATCTTAAAATCATTTGTTTTTTCTTCTGATGTGATGTGGTCTGTCTTGCTAGAAGGTACTTGATGATATTTGTTTATTTCTGGAATACAAAAAAATGTAACCTGCCAATAATCTTAAACTATCTTCGACTGGAATATTCATTTGTTTCTTCTTATAAAAAGTGGTCTTTGTCTTGAAGTAGGTTAATTACAAGCAGATACATTTTTAATCTTGTTTATATGTGGCATATGCAAAAAAAAGTGCAACCTGTCAATTATGTTCGGCTGGAATATTTACGATTTTTTTAAAAGCAAAAACGACTGTTCTGTTTCATACTTTCATTCGTCGACTCTTATTTGAGAATGTTAGATTTATAAAGTAAGGGGACGACGGGTTGCAATGGCAGTCTGTCGCAACAAAGTGCAATTTTATCAACTTTTAACTCACTACATTTACCTACGCTTAAACGTGGATTTGAGTAATGCTTTGCGACTAATTGCAACTCTGCCTGTAGCCCTTAGTTTGCATTGTTTTATGTCTATTTGTTGTTTGAAGCTTTTGCATTATCATTGTTACTGTTCCAATTATGCTTAAGCTTTATTTTCACAAGCTTTACCTAGTAGTATTGTCGAACTTCTTAAAAATTCTTCTTATTTTCACTTTCACCAAGAGCGTTGTCTTTCGCTTTTTTCATATTGTTGCGAATAGATTAACAATTTGCTTTAAAAGCATTGCACTTTATAATATTGATCTTAAAGGTAGGTTCTTTCAACTATGTTATTATTATGTCACTATAGTTTATTTAACTATGTTAGTAATATCTTCTGTGCTAACACTCCCAGGCTTTTAAAAAGTCCTATTAACTTGACTTGAAGAAGGCCTAGTTTCGATGCTCATGCCTACACATCAAAGCATCCTAATAATACTCCCATTTCTAATAAAACATTATACATTTGGAAGGCAGGTAGGATGCCATCGCCATTACATTGGCACCACAAGGTCAGCGCATAAGAATAGGGTATTTATAAAACAGTTAGGCACAAGTCCGCGTTCACCTTTGTTTAGTTCAGGTAGGCTTCCGGCCGCCTGTGTATTGATAGCTGCTCGATGTTTAGCGACGATCACACAGATTTTTTGATAGTTAGGTAAGTAAATTAATGGCTCTATGTTAATTTCCTAAGCATTTCTATCGGGGATCTAAATAGTCTACTTTATAATTCATGAATATTTGGCGTCGATGTAGGTAAGGTTGTACGATAGTTGACGAATGTTAAATTCAAGAAGTATTCGGGCTGCGGCCATTGAATTATAAATAAGGTTTATTCAGGTTATTATTAAATTAATTGCGAAAACTCCGAAAAACCTAACTCGGAACAACTTGGATCTTATGTAACGTAATTTTCTTTACCCTAATACATATTTCCGCTTACTTCTAACCATTAACGATTATGTAACTGGCAGTATTTCATTATACACATCTAAACTCACCGTTTTGTCGCTTTTATCGTTGCTAACTTACTAAAGATAGAGGTTTTATGGTTTTATTGCTATGGTGTTTCATATAAACACAACTGCCCTCGTAGCGTGTGAAACAAACTTTATGGATCTAGATTTACGAGCGAGTCAATAGAGAGCTCTTAATGTAGACGCATTGAACAGAGTTCATCTTGTTTTGGGGCGCTAAGGAGTAGAGGCAACACGGACCGCCCACGAAGCTCATTCGACCCACACACAAACGTATCACTTTTAAATATCAAACGACAAGTTCATCAGCATTATGTAATTAATATCTTGTACGTTTTTTCTTGGCAAGTTTACGCAAAAAAGTATTTTCTAAAAATCTCCGTTCGTAATACGACCTAAAATACGCTTTATAACCCGCAATTAAAGCCCAAATTCCAGTATCGAATCGTAGAGGCCAATGCCACAAACACATGTTGGCGTTGCACGTCCAGGTAAGCTGAGCTCCCCTGCCTCCTTTATCCGTGCAAAAATGTTCAGTGATGGAGGTTTCGTTGGGTTGGGCTGTAGGTCTTTCAGGCTGGTTTGCGTTATAGGAGCAAAGGGGGCGCAGAAACGGAATCAATGAACTCCGTTCGAGCCGACCGACAAAGGACGTTTCGGGCCGGCAGGTAATTAACTTAATATCAATCCCTACTCTTTTATACATAGTACTAAACTATAGACAAACACTAAAGTACGTTCTGTGATTGGCAGCGACAGTTGTGATAAATATGACGTTGATGGAGCCACTTAGCGCTTTAATAGCTAGCTACTAATATTGAAGCTGGCATCCGTTCTGGATAAAATGTTTATTAACTTTTTTAGGCGTTCAGACTTGTGCGCAATAAAAACTGGGACTCTTCATAAATGCTCTGTAAGAACTCTGTAATTGGAGCGTTCTGTAAATCTGTTGCCGTCTCGCTTTATTGAAAAGAAAACGACAGTGACAGGTGAGACTTATCAAGGATTTATGGATGTCAAGTTTTGAGAAGAAGGGCGCGTGCCTATAGGTAGCCGTGTGTTGTGTAGAGAGCAGTCAGTTATGTTTTTCTTTAAAGCAGGGATTACTTAGTTATGTATGCCTTGAACTGGCGGTATGCAGCTACCTAGAGTGTGATCCCATTGGGGTCACACGAAGCGTTGACTCTTGACGAGATAAGACCCTAAAGACACAAGAATGATTTAGATACTTTTATTTTACTATTTGGTAATAAAGACTTGTAAGAAAATTATTAAATATTAATGAGAATGGTTTATAGTCTACGAGGTCGTGAACTTGACAAGATTCGTTCAAGAGCATTGATTGAGGGGGTTTTAGTAGTATAATTTAATCATAACGTTTTTATTGATTTTGACGACGCGTTATTTTGTAGTTTTGTCCTGATTGAAATTTTTACGTAATAATAACCTAGTATCTGGGCGACCGAGCTTTGCTCGAGTGAAAATAGAAAAATCGAATTTTTCCAGATATGACATCTAGCTAGATTGATTTTTCGACCCCGAAAACCCGTATATTTCAACTTTCATCGAAATCGTTAGAGCCGTTTTCGAGAACGCCAAATATTTAAGTATAAAAATATTGCTCATTTAAAAATTTTATGTAGGATTAGATTTCATAATATAATAATATTATTATTCATATTCATAATATTATAAATATTGATTTATCTACCGAAGATTTTTTACATGAGAATGTGAATGGCATAACTTTTGTGTAAAATGGCAGCTACACCCACATACTTAATTTGCCATTTATGTAACATTGATGATGTTTACGTTTTAGTTTCTGCTAATCATATTTTATGCTCCTTTTATGTTTCAGTAAAATGCATAAAGGGGTGAAAAGGTGTGTCAGGGACTCAGGGTCGTACCACGTGGTGTTCTGTAATTTCTGCCTATCCCCTTGAGAGAAATGCTTGAATTTATGTATGTGCGTAGGTTCAAACCTTCTGAACCCCTTCTTGTGTTTTTCATTATGCAAAGATTCAAAGAAGATTTGCTAAATACTGCGATGTTTTAAAGGTAGCTTGGTTGTAAAAATCAATAAAGGTAAGTATATACCTCGGTAAGGTCCAAGTACAAGTGCATTCGGATTGATTTGGACTTTCACGTGTTTAGGAGGATAAATAAATTAATCTTAAAATTATTTCTGTCCTGTATACGAGTAATGCCAGGAATAACTTTAGGATTATTTTTATAGCTCTGCATTAAAAAAAATGATAATCTTTACAGACGAGGCAAATACAGATGCAGTTACATTCTCTGATATACAGGACCTAAACCCAACTAAACGTAAGTTTTATAATGCCTAAAAGTGTATGATCTACTGCAGTTAAGGAAATCAGAAAAATATATGACATTCTTCAGGTTAATATGCTAGTTAGATAGTGTGTTGAAAACTAATTTGATACGATAGAAAAAATCACGAAGATAC
The DNA here is from genome assembly GCA_946251885.1 of Cosmia pyralina. Lineage (NCBI taxonomy): Eukaryota > Metazoa > Arthropoda > Insecta > Lepidoptera > Noctuidae > Cosmia > Cosmia pyralina. The sequence goes on from OX276355.1 coordinate 18,092,115, forward strand.
CTCTAAAAATTTATTTTAACGATTAAAAACCAGTACTAAATATACTCGTACATACAAAAATTCTGATTTTTTCCACAAGCAATATATTAACGTAATTTAGTGTTTTAATTTTTTAGCACAATGAATAATTTTTTTTTTGTAAATAAAAATATATTCCTTCATATTTTGCAATATATTTATTACCAGCGTGTGTCATCGCGCTTCTCTTTCTTTTCTATACAGTCGGACAGTGACCGCGCTTTAGATCGTGGATATACTGAAAATAAATTCGTTTAGCTTCGGTTCAAACTAGGAACTATGAACCGAAGTATGAAAAAAAGACGCGGTAGCTACTCGTACATGAGCGAAGCTAACCGAACATAGCTTCGTTTTACTTCGTTCTCAGTGTGGTCTGCGTTTTAATCTAGCATAGCAACCGGACTTAGCAGTTGTTACATAAGTATTGGCAATTTCCCACAGACTATATTTTTGACTGACTGACTAATCACAGCTAATCATCATAATTTCATATTCATATTCATTTATAGTCGAAAGACGTCCACTGTTGGACACAGGCACAAGCACCGCCACTAATATTTGCTTTAATACAAAGTGTATCAGAAAGGTATGGTCAAATTAAAGGGACCACCAAACACAAGGGACCGACAGACCATCAAACTGAACAACTTTCTCCATGGGACCAACATCGTATCGTAATAAGAGAAAAAAATATCAGCTTTCCCTTACAACACTTCAATACCAACTCGACCCAAATGTATGGGTCGGATGATTATTTTTTCTCGATTATGATGTTGGTCGCATGGACAAAGTTGTTCAGTTTGATGGTCTGTATCCGTAAATTTGACCACACCTTTCTGATACCCTGTATAAGCTAAAATGTAAAGCACTAAGCAGACTGTTTTAAAGACTTCAAGTCTTCAAAGAGATTTATTCCTGTTGTCACTAACATTAGGCGACACCTAAAGGTATGCTTATATAAAAGCACGCAGTTGGATTTTCAACTTTCGGCGATGAGCCCAGGGTTGAAAATCGAACAGCGCACTTTTAATCTTTGCGTAAAGGAAACTGCTCCAAAAAGAAACGCAAGTGAAACTTCTCATTATTTCTTCAATATCATGAAAAATAATTGAAACGTAACCAATGACATTAAAGCTCCAAGAATTAGTTTATATTGAGTATTTGAATATTAGCTCGGTTACATAAACGAGAGTCAATTTGAAGTGGATGGCGTCGAGTCGAATGTGAAGCGAACCCAACAACTTACAAGAAGTTTGCACTTAAACTTGACGTATATACCTACGACATAGCGACGGCGACGATACGTTCTTGATTCAAGTTATTCATAGATAATCGGATTAACATAATGTAGAAAAATAACATGTCGGTAGTTCGGCATATAGGTATCTTAAATGTAACGTTTTTCAACAAGGGAGAGTGGAAAGGGTTTTGATATGTTCTTGGAAAAAATATCGGTAAGCTGAATCCATCTTTTAAACCTCTGAAGGCCAAATTATTAAAAGCTAAGTAAATCTGGAGTTTAAACCGAGAAAACTATATTATAATATGGATTAGAGATGGTCTTCATTCAGCAGCACTAAAGATCTAATTATGTATAAAGCTCATTAGGACTTGCGAGTTCTGCGCTGAGGTCAAGCAACACGTCGTACGCACGACTACAGATCAAGCTATACATTTCCAGTATAAGCTGATCTCGCATTGTATAGGATTTCCTTACAATGAGAGGTCAGTGTAAACTGGAAAAATATAGCTTGATTTGTAGCCGTGTGTACGTCCAGCCAGTAATTGGACTCGCCCATCAAGGAGCTCTGTCCCAAATTAGACGCATAATTAATTTATTATAAATAAAAAAGGTATTTTAATAAAACACGTATACTAAAAGATAAATAATTAAATTATCTTTAAAATGGTGAAGGATTCATAAAAATTTGCTTGTCAGTTTTTGCGTGATTCTCAGTTTTTTATCCGCGTTAGACATAACTTTACAAATTAATTAGGTACACTATAAACATAATTTCAAATATTCACAGATTATGTTATTATAGAAATGCTCAAATCTAACATAATTATAATAATAAAAAATCTAAAAAAAAAAAACAATCAATAAATTAAATATATCTAATAATTTAATTGTACTTTTGTGTGTTGTGCTGTGACTATGTTTTATCTATCTATTTTTTCCGAATCATTAACACTACTCACACCACGTACAATATAAGGTAAAATGATTCCACGGACCCGATCCACACCACGCACGCGTGAGCGGACGTGGTCTTCAGTTTATAATCATTTTATAAGTCGCTTATCGTCACTTTAATATACGACCGATTTAGAATGAAGTAAATAATGAGGACAAGAAAAACACAATTCCAAAGAAACACGTTTAAAATTTTCAGATAAAGCGTCACAAATCACGCGGTGTCCTATAAAATGTTTATGAATGGAAGTTTTCTCCGAAGCCGGGTGGCTGGATGGCTGGACCACTTCGCTCGCTGCACTGCGCTAACAATAAGCTTAAATCTTCGAAGCCCTGTTACATTATTATTGGCTTACGACTTTTGTACCCATCTATCTACTTTATTAGAAATATGTATAGCTTTTCTTCATTCAATATTCAACGGTTAAGTATAGCGACGAATTACTAGTCTATTTAATAGAACAGACTATATAGTACCGACGACATTGATGCAACTTATTTATTTTCAATACACTTCCTCGAAAACTGGTTCATATCGCACTACGATTAGGTTCACAATGCAATATATTTCACACGCGTGCGATTTTTCATTTTCCAACACGTGAGCGGGAATAAAAATTGCCACAGATAACTTATACCTATACTTAGTCCAAATTGGTTCAATATGCCTTTATTGACACCGTCTCTATTCGGAGGTGAATGTTTTTTTTAATCTCGTCAGAGTTATGCGTCTTTACGGCGTAATTTTTTTTGAATATTTTAATAATGTTTATAAATATAATATCATCAAAAACCAAGATTATTACAATAAAAAAAACGTTTATGAACAAATTAACATTTATTTGTGTTCTAAAGTCAAAAATATTTGAATTTTGTATATTTCTTATTAGGCTGTTCATCGGCTTTATACCTTTGCTTCTCCTTCAACCTGGCGAAAGGAAAGCGCGGAAAAAAAAGAAAATTTAAGTCATAGTTTCCTAATCATTCATGACAAAAATATTTTTCGTTATTTTATTTTATTTCTTCAAAAGTTTATTGAAAAACGTCGTTTGATGCACGTGGACATTAAAATTTGTTATTGCAGTTCTCGGCTCAAAAACAACCTCGCCTACGGCTCGGGTGTTAATTCCGCCTCGAATGCAATAACAAAAATTCTCCACTTGTATCAAAATGTATTATGTATTATTTATTATTGACTTGTTCTAAATCGTCGACGTGGTCTATTTCACGCGTAAGAAATAAAGTACAATCTCAATAATATTATAACGGCAAAAATTTGTGAGTGTGTTTGTATGTTTGTTACTTCTTCACGTTCAAACAGCTTGACCGATTTGGATGAAATTTTGTATGTAGATAGCTTATACCCTGGATTAACACTTATGCTACTTTTTTATCCTTGTCTACGCGGGTGAAACCGCGGGACGCAGCTAGTGATAAAATAAAATAATCCAATGGTTCTAGTGTATTCATGCAAGCTAACTGTTTACATGCTAGTGTTATGGGTCAGGATAGGAAGTGAGCACGCAACTTTGCCACTGCCGGTCGGCCACACACCCGTATCGTTTGGAAAACCTCCGTCCCTGTTGCAAAAAAAATAAGCTCACAGCACAAGTAAAGGTATAAGTAGTCGTAAATCGTTAATTTGTAGTCATATCACTTACATTTTTTTTTGCGATTACAAACTTATACTTGCCGTTGGAGAACTAACCGTGACGTATATCGATGTATGGGAGAACAATTTTGCAATTACAATGTTAAGTTTGTTCTTGGGATAAATTCATCCCAACTACGGAACCCTCTATTGTGCGTGGTCCGACACGCACTTGGCCAGGTTTTTACATTAGAATAGAATAAAAAAAAAGTTTATTTGCATAATGTAGGTAAGTATTCTGGTAAGTTGTTACAAAATAAGCAAAATAAGTATTTTGAAGCGTATAAAGGGGCTCGTGGCTAAGTAATAACAGCCACACGGGTCGATCGATCAGATTAAGCTACGCTTGCCGCGGTTGGTCCGTGGATGGGTGACCATCTTTAATGCACGTTAAGCCGTTGATCCCAGCAGTCACTCGTGGATCTTTGACCGTCATTACGGGACGTCAGAAGCCTGAAAGTCTTACCAAGAGGTATCGTATTACGCAGCAACTGGGTTATGGAGGTCAGATAGGCAGTCGCTTCATATAAAATACTGGTATTCAGCTGCATCCAGTTAGACTGGAAGCCGACCCCAACATATTTGGGAAAAGGCTAGGCAGATGATGATGAAGTATTTTGAAGCCTTTGCCGCGGATACGTCCTTTTCACATAATCACATCCCACTAAAAGTAGGTTGATGACGAGTGTTCTCCCAAAATTAGCCGGTCTTGTACAGGATCTATTAATAGCATTCACAGTCGAAATGCAGAACAACAAGAGTCAAAATCCAATGTGAATGCTTAATCGATTGGGCCCACAGATAACAGTAAACGAAGCGAAACAGTGACAACAGTATATCGCGGAGTGGTATCGTAGGTAATTGTCGCGGTGGTATCCGCATTCGAGTCACAAACTACTTCTGTACTATGCAGATGCCACTTCCAACATTCATCGTCGACCACACACACACTGGTATAAACCTAAGTGATACGACCTTTAGCGGGGTACAAGTACGCTCGTACACACGGCTACATATAGCTATACATTTCCAATATAAGCTGATCTCGCGTAGTACATATAGTGTCGCTCGTAGGAGACTAGGTATAAGTTAATTTTGATTGATTATGAATTTGATATATATCCAATTTGTGTGTTAATGTTGTATTTATTCGTTTGTGTTTATTGTTGTGTGCATTGATTTTTGTATAATTTAAAGGTGTTGTATAATAAATAATAAATATGTTTTGGACATATCACACAACGCCATCTAGCCCCAAGCTAAGCAACCTAATGCTTGTGTTATGGTAACGAGATGGCTGATAAACTACTTATATACATTTTTTTTTTGTAAATACATACATATTATAGATAGAAAAACACCCAGACTCGGAACAAATACTTGTAGGTCGTACAAATATTTGTTCCGTGCGGGAATCGAACCCGCGACATGCTGCGCAGCAGTCAATCGCTCAACCACTGCGCAAACCGTGTCGTCAAATGATGTCGTATGATATTGGTTATGATGTTGGTGGCGCGTGTTGGATCATTTAGCTAATCCATGCGTCAGATTCGTGAACAAGCGCTGTCAGTGAAGGCTGGTCATACCTTAGCGGCCACGGCTTATTTTAATTTAATTTAAATATTTGAATTGTTTTTTTTTTTAAGGACGCTTTTAACGTTCTGCATCGTTCTCACATGTAAAATTTCAACATGAATGATGTAACCATTATTTTGTAACCATATCTTGATTTAAAAGAGTGTCCGTGGAATTTCTTGCCCGTTCTTCTCCATAGGTACCTACTATGCTTTGGAATGGGCGCCTAGCTTCATCTTTTTGACTGACCGACCCCTTGACAATTCAAAAGTGCCTGTAATTGGTTTAATTGAAATAAATGCTTTGAGATGGGTTCCTACCTGAAATAAATTTATTTTATTTATTTATTTATAAGATTTCCGTAAAATGAGAGAGCTTAAACTGGAAATGTACAGCTTGATATGTAGCCGTGTGTACACGGTATATTTTTTGTAGGTCCCACAATAGGTTAGATTTTTTTTAAATTACATAATAGGTATTTGTAGGACGTGTGCATTGATACATTTAGCTCCTAAAAAAAATCTTCTACCGATTTTATGCAGTCTGCGAACGTTCTAAACTTTATGCGACCTACCCAAATGACCTTTCTTTGGTATTATTCGTCGAGTTGTTGAGCTCCTTATGTCCTGAGTTGAGCTACACGATTATTGACATATGCTAGCACTGACTGGACTTCGAGTGTACCCTCTACTCAAAGTATGGTTAATTCCTCAAAATACCATTTCAGACAGGGATCTACGTGGTCGTCACATGATCTGACCAAGATTATGTCTGGACTATAAAAGAGACTGGAGCCCTGAGTTTGTTTCGCCAACTTTTCTCAGGGGTAGTCAGATAGGAAATTTCGACTCCATCGAGCTTATTTTTTAATATGACGTGTAAAAGTGATTAATTTCATTTAAGGACGCTATTACATATCGACCGTGATTTTTGCGTTAAATGGCCAACTTTGGCGTTCGTGTTCCGAAAAACTGAGACTTCGACAACTTTGACTTATTGAGTCGTGGAGAATACTTAGTCCATAGCGGCCTCGCTTTCCGCTATTTTGTCTTATCATATAAATAAAGCCAAAATTCCGAAGCAACTTTGTCATAAAATGCGCGGCGGCACTTTTTTACCTGACTACGGCAAAGTCAAAACGAAGGGTTATGATTTTTGAGCTCCTGGATTGAACTACTTACATAAGAAAATGAAATCAAAAATATATCTCGTAAATAGTGCTTTAGTCCACGACCTCGAATTTTGAAATATGTATAGAATATCTATTTAAAAAATCCCATTTAAAACCATAAAAGTACTAAAAACGCTGGGAATTAACAGTAAATTTCTCCTTACTGCATTAATATTATTACGTAAAATTTATATCAGAATAAAATTTTAGTTCATAAAAAATTAACCACTAAAAAAAAAATTACAAAACTTAATATAAGCGTAATTACAACTGCCAAATAGCTACAAAAAGCAATGCGTCGCCGTGCTTACAACGAATCTGTCAAAACGCAATTTTGTGATATAAGCCTCAAAATTTCATCTCATTCGCGAGTTCCAACTAAAATTCCGTGCAAATGACGTATAACTTTCTGAGTGCGTAGCCAAACAACGTGAATGTAGTAAGGTATTTGTATGGTGCGTAATCTGCGTTCATGGAAACGTAAGCTCCGCCTACTACGTTTTTGTTTTGGGTAAGTTTTCTCATTTTTCTCCAAGGCCTCCCGTACTCGGTCCGTTGAGAATTTTTACATATTTGTATCTTTTCCCTTTTGTTTTTTTGGTAAACGTTTATAGCGTATAATATTTCTTTTAGATAAGCGACGTACTTTAAAGTGTAGGGATGTGTAAAAATTCGTTTACTGAATCCCCTAAGAAGCTGGGGTAATACTCGTAGGTTGAGATTAAAGAACACAGCCCTAACTTACTTTGTTGTGGCAGTTTTCTGGCTCACTGGTTAAGTAGAAATTACAGTAAATAAACTAGTTCTTACACGCGATGTTGTACGGATTAAAAAAACTTTTAAACTCTTGCTTCTCTTTGTGCATTTAATAGAATGTATGACCAATGGCAATCTACCAAAAAATCTATAGATTGGTTAGAAGTTACAAAGTTACGTAACAAAAAATATTATGTAGACAATAATATCATACCTCAAACAAAGACTATGACGTCATAATTAAGAACACTTAAAGCCAAATGAGACGCTTCCACAGAAATATTGATTTACATTATTATAAAGTTCACAAAAGGGTCTTTGAACTCCCAACATTTTAACTCTTAGGTGGACACGAAAATTCAGTTTGAAAGCCTCCGTCTGCACACATTATAACATCGTCTGCTTGTAATAAATACTTTTTAGGGATCCGTTCCCAAAGGGTGCCAACGGGACGCTCCACTGTCCGTCCGTCCGTCCGTCTGGCACAGGGCTGTATCTTTTGAACTGTAATAGATTGACACTTGAAATTTTCACAGATTGTGTACTACTATGGCCGCTCTAACAACAAATTAATAATAAAAATATAATAAAGTTAAAAAGTTAAAGGGGGCGAGAAACGTTTTTCTGGCGTTTTTTTTACTAAAGTTTTTTTTTAAATAATATTGTTAAATATTTTACTGTGGTACAGAAACCTTCGTGTGCGAGTCCAACTCGCACTTGGCCGCTTTTTTAGTTTCATGTCAGTAACCTTTGCATAATTTAGTCGAAAAAGAAAAAAAGAATTAAGCCTCTTTGTTAGTTCGTAACTTCGCAATGACTAAATCAATTTCGATACAACTTTTACTAGTTATGTAAGAATAGACTGCAGTGACTGTTAGATACGTGTAGATTTAATAGGGCTATGACAATTTGGATACTAAGTTGATAGTGAAAGTTTCGAATTAATTGGATAAGGCTTTTTTTATAGCAACCTCTCGTACCTCCTCTCTTTAATACTCGTAGTTATTAAAACTAATCATAACACTCAATTCTAAACAGTGTTATTTTTCGTTTAAAGTAAGTACGGCAACAGCAGATTAATAACATTTATTGCTGCTTCTGTAACACAGAAAACATTAATACAATTTTATCTTATAACATAACAAGCACATAATAAGAAAAGCGCAAACGATCATACAAAAAAAGTTAACACGTTTTATCAAAGAGGCCGGTGTGCCCGGTGCGCCTCATTGGACATACGCCAGACCATAGACTTATCTAGACTTGTTCGACCAAAGACGCCATTACGCGGCTGATTATAATAAGTTGAGCCATTTGCCGCCAATAAAACACATTCTACGTGCGATTTTGGCCAAATTGTTCCCTATATCTTTATTTGAACACTTCGTAAATGACGGGAGTCTGTTTAATACTTTTGTTGAATGTCGAACATCTTATTTGCACCATTTGTTATTATTAGCTCAAAGGTTTTAGGTTCTTATTAAATAGCAGATGTAATCGCTCTGTTTCGGATATCGATTTTTGCCGCTTCTGGGTAGACCGGTTTGAAATCTTCCAAGTTGGACAGACATGGAGCCGATTGTATGATTAGAAAATAAGGTTTTCTAATAAAATATACATTTGCACAAGATTCCTTCTTGTAGAAATCTATTAATTGTTCAATTTAAAGCAAATGAGTTCTTTAAAATAAAAGAGAGAGAGAAGAGAGAAGACAGAGAAGAGAAGAGAGATGAGTTGTTTGTAATATCAAAAAAAATATATTTAAGTACCTACAAGTTATTTTTGAGCTATTGCGAAGTGCAATCGATTTTTGCATCAAACCGTAGCAAGATATACTTAGTCAGTTTTCTACAAGTAGCTAGGTACAAGCTATTACAATTTTGCAACTTAATGTTCATGTTAAATTTATAGTTCACTAGTTCCACTTTAGCTTCTCTTGTCAGTAACAGCGAAATGAATCGAAAGTGATTAATAATGTTACCGCTATTAGTTCGGAACTCAACGAATCTAATTATGAAACAAGTTCTTTCCTTTACAAACCTAGTATTTAGTCTATATACTACCTACATCATACTAGTTTTTTTGGATGTCTACAAAATCACAAAGTCATGCATAATATCCGGATCAACGCCAAAGGAATTTGACATTTTAACATTCATAACAAGATCAAATCCGTCTGTTGCTATAGGTAAAGTCCGCTTGTCAGTCGAGCTGATTCGGGTACTATTAGGTACTGCACTCATTAGGTTTTCAAGACTGATAATAGAAGCTGCTTATAGGAAGTTTGTTTCTGACTCCCAGATTAAAATTTGTCTAATATAACCGGTTTATATCTGTGCATCATGAAAGTCTTCAAACAATTTCAGTTCTAAAACTCCAGATCTACTATTAAAGTCCTTTAAACTGGAAACAGTAGACCGTAAACCCCGAAAACGTTGAATTGTCCTGGAATTTACAGCAAATTTAACGGAACCAAACACGGTCTGTCTCGGGTCGGGAGAGCGCGGCACATTGTTACTCAGTCGCTACCTAGATGGCGCTAGTCGTTATGGTATGGTATCTCGCCTGTTGAAATGGAATTCATCGGGCCTTCAGACGGTCATTATAATCGGGACCATTGTCACGTTCTTGTGGACCGGCCCCAAAAGTAAGTATCAAATAACAATAAGAAAAATTAAGGCGAATACCGACAGCTCGGCTGTTTTGTTTTATTTAAAAGTTGTTTTATTACTGGTACCAGTTTGTAGGGAGCTGAATTGTAAATTGTATGAGGTTAACAAAACTGGTTACTAATTAAATTATGGAAATGATGATAGTGAATTATGTAATGATCAATCAATGGAGTTTAAAGACCGTAAAATAAAAGCAGATATCGGAGATAATAGGTAACCCTTTCGCTGACACAATTTATAATTGCCATAAACCGGGTTCGGTAACTATCCCTTTGAGTTACTCAGGCGTGCCTTTCTATCAATCAAAGGCACAAGAATCAGGAGTAAAAGGTCTTCCGTTACAACAAAACATTTCTTTGTGTGCATGTTATTGATTTGGGTGTATGTTAGGAATTTTATTTCTGTGTATATCGATGTTTTCTTTTTGCATTAGCAGCTTACAGACCCTACTCGCACTCGTTCGTCGTTTTGAAAATTACTACCATGAACAATGCTATTTCTTTTTTAACCGACTTCAAAAAGGAGGAGGTTCTCAATTCGTCGGAACCTTTTTTTTTTTTTTTTTATGTATGTTCCCCGATTACTCGAAGATGGCTGGATCGATTTGGATTTTTTTTGTTTTATTCGAGAGGGTATACATCACAGTTGGTCCCATATAAAATTGATTAACTTTGCTTCAGTAGTTTTTGAGTTAGCTTAGTTAGTTAGCACTTTTATATGGATGATGTTCTAGTTTGTTTTACAGATAGTGGTATTAGAATTTGTGTGGGATAGGTACACAACTAAAAAGTAAAAAATAAAAACTTTTTTACAAAAAAATACAACCGACTTCCAAAAACAACACTACAAAGTGAAAAATAATTTCTAGTTAAATGTATTTTCGTTTTTTGCCACCGACTTCCGAAATTAAAGTTATTTTTCACTTTGTAGTGTTGTTTTTGGAAGTCGGTTGTATTTTTTTGTAAAAAAGTTTTTTGTTCTATTACTAGGTTCCGTCCGCGACTTCGTTCGCGTGAAATTTCTTGTTCCAACGTCCCACTCCGTCGCATCGTATCGCCTGCCCGCGCTATTAGTAGGTACTTGGTTTTCGCTTAGCGTTCTTTCTGACTTTTTTATTTTTGCTCGGCTCTTAAGTCTCGTAGTGTGATGTTATATAGCCTATAGCCTTCCTCAAGTATTAGGCTATCAAATGCAAAAAGATTTTTATAATCCGACTGGTAGTAGGTATCACAGATTAACGCGTTCAAACATACAAACAAACTCTTCAACTTTATTATTAGTATAGGTTAGTAGGTATAGATTTTCCTTCTTTTATCAAGCATCATCTAGATTGACCCCTACATTCGCAAAACAACCAAAACTATCAAATTAAGCCACATCACTAGTAACCAGGCTACCGTCGTTCGCCTTTGCCTACCAAATGACGAGATTGAATACATCGAATCGTTTAAGGCAAGCACTTGCCAAGTGAAAGCGTGACGTCATTCATACTGCATACATTCTATAAACGCACTTGAAATCGGACATTGCGCATTCGTAAGGACACCGGCTGTATCGGAATGTGATATGTGGCACTGATTTTGAGTTCACAGTCTTTTTTATACAGGGATCCTTGTTCCAGCAATGAATGATGGTAAGTAGAGTAATATTGCCAACATCGCGTATGGCTAATGATTTAGTTATCTCAGATTGCCAACATCACGTTTGGCTAACGATTTAGTTATCTCAGATTGCCAACATCGCGTATGGCTAATGATTTAGTTATCTCAGATTGCCAACATCACGTTTGGCTAACGATTTAGTTATCTCAGATTGCCAACATCAGGTTTGGCTAACGATTTAGTTATCTCAGATTGCCAACATCACGTTTGGCTAACGATTTAGTTATCTTAGATTGCCAACATCAGGTTTGGCTAACGATTTAGTTATCTCAGATTGCCAACATCACGTTTGGCTAACGATTTAGTTATCTCAGATTGCCAACATCACGTTTGGCTAACGATTTAGTTATCTCAGATTGCCAACATCACGTTTGGCTAACGATTTATTTATCTCAGATTGCCAACATCGCGTTTGGCTAACGATTTAGTTATATCAGATAACCAACATCGCGTTTGTTTATCTAAGTGGTTAAGCTACGCTTGCCGTGGTTGGTCCATGGATGGGTGACCATCTTTACATACCAACCCATCCGTGCCTCGGAAAACAAGAGCCGTTGGTCCCGGCTGTCATTCGTGACTCTTTGACAGTTGTTACGGGTCGTCAGCAGCCCGAATGTCTGACAAGCAGTCATACCAAAGGGGTATCATTTACCGGGTTGTGGAGGTCAGATTGGCAGTCACTCCATGTAAAATACTACTGCTGCATCCGGTTACACTGAAAGCCGAACCCAACATAGTTTTAGATGATGGTGGAGTAAAAGGTACCTAAAAATAGAAGGATTAACAGACGACTTAGCGAGTAGACTCATACTTAGTTATAAAAAAAACAAAGGGGTAGAACGAGATTTTAAAAAACTAAATCAAGATAACTTTAGACGAACTTAATCAACTATCTACGAAATTTCGGGATAGTAAAATAATTTTAGTCTCCTTTTAATGACCGATTTTATACTTTGACTTTGTAATTATCGTTTTAATTTGTAAATAAGAACCTAAGATGAGGTATTACACCCAAACGAAGCACACCCAGACGAAGCACACCTAAACTATTCCACTTAGCACACCCGTAGGTGGGCTTCAAATAAAATTTTAAAATAATTAATTTCCTATTCCACGAAGCACACCTACGAATATCACTCGCATAGTGCGGTGGCTAAGAAATAAAAATGTCGATAGAAGAAAATATTTTTTATTTAAAAGACTAACTTAAATTTCTAACATCATTCAGTTTCATTATAATAATGACACAATATTCGTCATTTTTGTAATCCTACTATATAAAATCACAGACTGGTTCATTTTATATTTCCAAAAAAATAATAATTTTTTAACTATTTTTCTATTATTTTCCTTTTTTGAGCTCTTAATAAAATCACAGATTGTTTCATAACTATGCAGTAAAAACTTGGACAAATATCAAAAACATTGTAAATATAGTTTTCCATAGAGTTGAAGTTCAATGTTGAAGTTTTTGTTGACCTTTTAACTAATAATAAAAATACTCTAGTTTTATGTAAAAATTTATGTAAATCACAGACTGTTTAAAATCACAAATCCACAATCTTTATGATTCTTAAATAATCTTGAAGAAATGGGCAATTTAGCCTTTTCCCAATTATGTTAGGGTCAGCTTCCAGTCTAATAGGATGCAGCTGAATACCAGTATTTTACATGGAGCGACTGCCTATCTGACCTACACAACCCAGTAACTGTGTAATACGATGCCTTGTTAAGACTGTTTGTCAGACTTTCGGGCTTCTGACGACCCGTAATGATTGTCAAAAATCCACACCACCCGGGACCAACGGCTTAACGCGCCTTCCGAGCCACGGAGGGGTCTTGGTATGTAATCATGGTCACCCATCCACGGACCAGCCGTGGAAAGTGTAGCTTAACCTGATCGATCGACCCGTACGGCTTTTATTACTTAGCCACAAAGACCCTCGTTCAGTGGGAGCAAAAGATTTTGATTAATTTAAGTAAGTACCCTAAACAATACAACAGCACCCTAATTGCGTAACACATTATCGGAGTTGGTTTCATTTTGAAACAAATTGCTAATCCATTGCTTCATATGTTCGAAAAATTTGTCTGCTCGACAACGTAAATAACGCAATGAATGTTGTTGAACTGTCAAAATGAAACCAACTCGGATTGATAATGTGTTACGAATTAGGGTGCCGTTTGCCCTATGGGGGACGACTTACAGTTGGAAGACATTATATATCTAATTGAAAATATTATAACGATCATCACAGGCACTCATATTCGATGCATACCTACTACATGCAGTGCATGGCTATGGTGTATTGTATTGTAATGAAAACATTTCCACAATCCACACTACCATAAACAATTACTGATGCATCAACATTTTTCCCACAAACAGTAAAACTATTTAATATTGTTTTGTTCATTAACTTTTCATGTTTCTTTGTAATATATTTCGATCCTTATGTTGCTCGAACAAGGATCGCCCCTTCTGCATCTTTTGTGCTACCCCTTCGGGTGCTATTTTTCCTGGACCATTAACCACCCCCTGTAATAATTCGTTGAAAGCATTTGTTGACAGGATCAAATTTTGCCATTTTGAATAGATAACAATTTAGCAGCAACTCTGCTATTCTCTTTAATTACGATTGATGGTAATTTCTTTTGAAACACACACACTAATTGATAACTGACACGTAAGAACGCACGCTATTATGGCTTTAGTAAGTACATTATAAAGTATTTTGATAATTTTTTACACCTCAACTTATCAAAATAATCTAAACACTAACAAAAAAAAAAATGCAATATAAAATAATGTACCTAAACAATTTCTACGGCCAGCTTAGTCTTTCTTTATATAGGATAATTTAGTTGATTGCTTCATAATCATAATATTTTTTTCTTTGCTTGCAAACATGGGTAGATTTAGATTGGTGCACACGGCTACATATCAAGCTATATAATTCCAATATAAGCTGGCCTCTCATTGTTCGGGAACCCTGTGCAATGCGAGATCAGCTTATACTGGAAATGTATAGCTTGATAAATGTAGCCGTGTGTAGTACATAGATGCTATCTTATAGTTAGTTCTCCATTTTTCCGTCACATGGACATGCAAATCATAAAGATAAAAATATATCATAAACTTAAATTCTGTAGTTTCTGTCTAGTCCTTTGGAAGAAAGCGTGAGTTTATATACCCCCATTCACACGGACGTAATAAAATCGCGGCGGGATTTTATAGCGCACTGGATTTTCAACGCTCTGCTTAGCGCCGAGAGTGCAAAATCCAACAGTGTGTTTTTTCGACGCGCTAGAATGTACTCTGTTATTGTTAAGTTGGATTCTCAACGCTCGGCTCAACAACCAGAGTTGAAAATCCAGTGCGCTATAAAATCCCGCCGCGATTTTATTACACCCGTCCGAACGGGGGTTTAGTCGACGTTCACACGGGCGTAAAAATATCGCGGCGATTTAATTTCGCGCACTAGATTTTCAAAGCTCTGCTTAAAGCTGAGAGTTGAAAATCCAACAGTATTTTTATGACGCGCTAGAATGTATTCTATTGTTGTTACGTTGGATTCTCAACGCTCGGCTCAACAACGAGAGTTGAAAATCCAGTGCGCGATAAAATCCCGCCGCGATATTTTTATGTCCGTGCCAACGTCGGCTAAGGCTTATTATTATTTTATTTATTTAATTAGACAACATTTGGTCCACAGGCTAGTATAAAAATAATTAAATAACACAAAAACTTATCAACTAAGGGTTAGTAAATTATTATTATTATTAATTATGCCAGCGGAACGTTTTTTAGAAGCGATTATCGAGAGATATTATTTGGTTTCATATTACTTTGTCAATCGAATCAGTTTTATCTGTCTATCTAAATAAAAGAGAAGTCCTGACTGACTGACTCATCAACGCCCAGCCCAAACCCTTGAACCTAGAAAGCTAAAATTTTTCAACAGTGGTTCCCTTTATAATGTAGACAAGGAATAAGGAAGGAATTCCCGGTAGCACATTCCCGTGGGATATTTTCCGACATCCACGCGGGCGAAAGCTAGTCGAATATAATTTTGTCTCGAATATATTTTTATATTATATATTTTTTTTAATATCTTCAAAGCCTTTATTATACATTCGTTGGATCAAAATTAATAGATAAGTAATTAATATTTTCCTCGAAACTACCGTATCCTCTTTCCTTTTCGTCCGGTTTGTCCCTAATCCCTATAATCTCAGAGCTAGCCGATTAATGAATCCTTATGAAACAATACTTGCTCTTAATCCTGTTATTTGTTCTATTAATATAATTTTCAGTTTTCTTATCAGCTTTGCTTATTTTTTTTCCGTTTCTGGTGTTGATAATAGTGTAAAATGTTATTGTTAATATTTGTTTATTTTTTAATTATAATAAAGGATTTTTTTACAATTCTCTTTATGCCTTTTTTCTGTAGCAGAACGTGTTAGAGCTGTATAAAAATTCCCTCTATAAGTTTCACTGTTTAAACTGATTTTCGTTGTTCTTTCTATACCTAGAGTATGAACAAAAAATTTAATAAGGTGCTATAAAAATATCTGCCACGGCTATAATGGGGGACAGTATTCTGTAAGATTACAATAATGAAGATAAATTATTGATCTTATGTCATCTTTTTTTTTTCTACGAAAAAATGTGCGTATGAATTTGAATTGAATTATTTGTATGAAACCGTCTCGTAGTAATTAGTGTTCATTCACAGAACAATTATATAGAGGTAGCAATTGTTTTCATTGACGAAGCGACACATCGCGCTTAGTTTGTGAACCACGTTATGCAGAATAAAGTAAATGTTTATTTTATTATTCTATTTCTTCAAATTGATTTAGGTAACTATTCCAGGGCACGAAATTTCTTCACTATTGTCAATACTATCTCCCATTGAAGCCGTGGCAGATATTTTTATAGCACCTTTATAAATAAATAATATAAGTATTATGTCGTTTATTTATTTTATTTCTTATCTATTTACATTTTTAAATATTTCTTAAAAAAAGGATATAAAAAAACATTTAAAAATAAAAAAAAATAGAGGTCCGCCGGTGTCGGGAGCAGGGTCCAAGCTACCGGTGGTTAGGGCTGCAGAGACAGGAACCTTCTCACAATGCGAGTCGTATCAAGGAGTACTGCCTTCTGAATCAGGCCCTTGATCCAACCACCTAATGATAGCCTCGAGTGATATTGGTCGAGGCTTTCGGCCATCAGGCCATTGGCCGTTACGTATTATAATTATTATTAATTAATTAATTTTATCAGTCTTAATATGTAATAATATGCTTTTTTTACTAAGTAACTGTATGTTATAGGATCTACATAGGCTTCCACACTCCGTCCACAATCTGGTGTGGTCATCAGTGAAACACGGAGCGTTGACTTCCTTCGTGTCCAGTCCAGGACATTGGTAAACTGTCTCGAAACACGCAACGATGTAAAAAAAGAAATACCGAGAAACGTTGGAAAAACATTCCAGATAAAGAACTGATTATATTATAGTAAGTTATATTAGGTCTTTACCTATGAAATTGCCGTTCTGCAGTACTGGCCATTTCAAATCAAAATAATTTTTGTTTGGCTAAGAATTCTAATTTCAAATTAATTTTATTTTAAAAACATGGATTTTTTTTTCTAAAAGTAGTCATTTGTTTATTGATTAGTGTTACATTTTCATCGCATTCCAATATTTTTCGAGTACCGTCGTGGCAGCAACGCGGCACAAGCGGCACGCAACATCAACGACGTTTACGGAGCTAACACTACAAACCAACGCACCACTTGTTATTGGTTTGCTCGCTTCCGTTCTGGAAATTTCGACCTGAAAAATGAACCTCGCGGTCGTCCGAAGACTTTGGTCGACAATGACGAATTAAAGGCGATTGTGGAAGCTGATGATACACAATCTACGGCTGAATTAGCAGCAGCTTTCGACGTTAACGTCAAAACAATATTGGTCCATTTGCGTCAAATTGGCAAGGTAAAAAAGCTTGACAAATGGGTGCCCCACGAACTCAATGATCGCCAGCGCGAAGTACGCGTCGAGACGTGCCTTGCACTGCTCAACAGACACACAAATGAAGGAATTTTGAACCGCATTGTTACCTTTTTTTTTTTTTTTTGTGGATGGGAAATCATCAAATGACTTCTCCCGCTCTGGGCAGAGCGGGAGGGCGTGTCAGACTTTTACTGACTAAAACCCACCCATGTTCCTTCAGCTGCCCGTGCCAGGGCCACGGTATCTCTTTCGAACTACCCGCGACCCCGGCGGCATCGGCCCAATTGACCCCGTCACTGCTGACATCTCTTTGAGGCGCGCGTGGAACACAACGCGCCGTCGACCCGGGCCTGGTCCTTACCGGACGGCGAGCTGCCCATTACTCGTCGTCCGCAAGCCCGCGCCTACGGTGGCCGGGAATCGGCAATCGATTCCCGCCGCCCAGGGCGTCTCCTACGGCGGCTAGGGGCGCGAGGGCGCGGCTGTTGCCTCTCCCTCACGCGTTCCGCTTCCTCCTTCGCGAGCATTACTGCTTCGCAGAAGGAGGTGACGGCTTCCCATGCACTCTCGCTCCGCACCATGGCCTGGACCAGGTTTGGACGCGAGAGATCGCCGCCGCCAATCGCCTCCGTGAGAACACGGCGGTGCTCCGCCCAAGCCGGGCAGACCTCCACTGTATGCTCCACCGTGACCGCATTGTTACCTGCGATGAAAAATGGATTCTGTTTGATAACCGCAAGCGCTCAGCAAGTTGGTTGGATCTTGGTTCAGCACCTAAACAATGCCCTAAACGAAACTTACCTTACCCCTAGAAAAGTGATGGTCACTGTTTGGTGGTCTAGCGCCGGTGTGATTCATCACAGCTTCTTACCAAATGGGGTGAGCATTACTTCAGATGTGTACTGTGAAGAACTGAACACAATGATGGAGAAGCTGGCACATCTCCAACCAGCATTGGTCAATCGCTCGTCTCCGCTGCTCCTGCACGACAACGCGCGACCTCATACTGCACAGCAGACGGTCTCCAAGTTGCAAGAACTGGGGTTGGAAGCTCTCCGTCATCCGCCCTACTCACCAGACACACCCCACGGCCTACAGACTACTACTTTTTCCAGAATTTGGATAACTTCTTGGCGGGAAAAAAATTCAATACCCGAGAGGCAGTACAAAATGCCTTTGAAGAATTTGTTGCCTCCCGTCCAGCTGATTTCTTTAAGAAGGGCATCAATAAACTGCCACTGGGTTGGCAAAGATGCATTGATTGCATGGGTGATTACTTCGATTAATACAAATAAAAAATGCATGAAAAAAATTCGTTTAATTTTTTTCATACAAAACGGCAATTTCATAGGTGAAGACCTATTATGTAAGTCCATTGTATGTTGCAGGAATAACTCAAACATTTTTATTTGAATTAAATCAATTATAGGGACTTTTGAATTGTCAGAGTCCAAACCGTAGTAGGTTCCTATGGAGAAGAACGGGCATGAAATTCCATGGACACTCTTTTAAGATACAGATAACTTGTGCCAGCAGCCTTGAGTGGCTAGCTTGCGTGTTCTGTGCTGAACTGCTGAGCTCACGCATCGCGTTGTACTTACGTCCAGCCAGTAATAGGACTCGCCATCAAGGAGCGCTGTCCCAAATTAGACACATTATTAATTTAATTCACATAAAACAAAAAGTATTATGTTAAAACACGTATACTAAAAGATATAGAATTAAATTATCTTTAAAATAGTAAAGGTTTTATAAAATACGCTTGATAGTTTTTGCGTGATTCTCAGTTTTTTAACCGAGTTATATATAAGTTTACAAATTAATTACACTATCTTCTTAATATATTTTATATAATTCTTCTGTACGTGTGTTTGTCACCTAATTCCTCCTAAACGGCTGGACCGATATGAACGAAATTTTGTGTGTATATTTCAATGGGTTCCTGGATGGTTTGAAAAGACAATTGGACCCGGTAGGTGGCGCTGCTGTCGGTCGGTCACCAAATTTGATTGGCTGAACAATTGACAACATTACATAATTTTGAGAGGTACTTTTTATTGCCTAGCTAGAAAGAATAGAAAATTATAAGTTACCGGTATTTTTTTATTTTCAAAAAAGACTCCATTTTCCGTACAATCATATTTAATGTGGCGCTGCTTTTCCGGGCAGGACGACGCGACGTCTGCCGGGTCCAATAGTGTAATAAAAACATAATCTAAAATATTTACATGTAAGTTATTAAGAAAATACTGTAATTTAACATATATTTTATCCAAGTCATTAATACTACTCGTATGACATGATTTCAGCTTATAATCATTAAATGTCTCGTAACGTCACCATAAATCAAAATATTGTTACTAAATATAGGTTACATTATTCATGTTTAAATTTTGTACGAATTAGAACATTTGATTTGAAAATTATTACGAGGCAGTACGAACCTAATATCGTCATTAGGAATGATTTCGATAGTGGATGAACTTATTTTAAACATTTTGTAAGTATTATTTTTTTAATATAACTTTTTCAAGACCTAGGCTAAATCTTGTTTACTGGTGTTGAGTTTAAACAAATCTTAAAACCTTTGCTAATTTCTATTACACACATTCAACTAATCTGCAAGTACGACTACGTTCAACAATTCCATCGCTTAGCTTCGGAAAAACCGATCTTTGCCGAATTAAATGAGACTGGTCCAATGAGTGACGGAATTAGTACGTCAATATAAGTATAATAATTTAGGTGGGACTAAAAATCAATTTCTATTGGTCGATACTTACATACTCGCTATATTTCGGTTTTTATGAAGAGAAATGGTGGAACCTATGAACTTTGTCGTACTATAGTTATAAAATCAGCGTTAGTGGTAAGTTTTTTTAAAAAATATTCATGACAAGTCTTTCAGTCAGATAAATAGATGGGTTTAGGTCGTAAGTACCTACCTAGTGTTGCTATCTGACATTACGGTGACATAAAGCTCTTTTAGCTTGCGTATTTTTTTTTATTTACGCTGTTAATGTAATTTATGCCGTTAAAAGCATTTTCTTTCTTTCTTTCTTAATTCTTCTGCTCGACGATTACGTAAACTTTTAACTCCAATCGTATTTTACTTTATTAGAAACCGTTTATCCAACGAGTCTGTTCTTAGACTTAAATGTTGTCTGTTTATCTGTCTAAGATGATAGAGGTGCGTACCTACTGCGTGGGTTGCCTGTAAATAATTCAGGTTTCTACAAACGGTATAATATTATATTAGGGACTTATGTGTATTCTCGAAGAGGCTACATAAATAATAGTTGTAAGTAGTGGCTTGAGAAAACAACAATTTAGTTTTTATTTTAGTAAGCATATTTCAATTTGTAGGAAACGATGTGACGCGTTTAAGAGTGGCTGGAAAAGGCAACACAGGGAAGAGTGGAAAGCTGTGGGGGACATCTTTGCCCAGCAATGGGACAATAAAGGAAGAAAAAAAAAAACATAAACTTAAAACTATGAGTAGCATGTCGGGGTGTCGCGGTGACGCGAACCCATAAGATTTCCCCCTACCAACAACGCGCCCAAAGAAGTTTTCACTTCAAAAACCTACTTACTTTCTTTTAAAATTTCGCCTGTGATTTTGTACTAGTGTTTTGGTAATTCAAACAATCTTCTTCGGCCATCCCTTTAATAAAATAAAAACAAAAAAGCATCAGATAATAGGGGCACTACAATGACCGATATATCGTACGGATCAGATCAGGTGCTCCATAATGCGTCTCACACCACACCTGAGACGTTTTTAATTATCGAAAGTAAACATCCCGGAATCTGTTACGGGACTTCATAAATGTAAATTGGAGGCGCGCATCCCGTTTAGCGGGGCTGCCCGCACCGCGCGCCACCCCGCGGCTCGCCCCCTCCACGCCCCGCGCGCCGACGGCCAAGGAAACGGGGCCGGGCGCCGACGAACCGAGGATTGCGGTGTACATCACTACGATATACTTATCGCTATCGTTGTATTAGTAAATTGCGGGAAGATTTTAGTTTTCCCGGAATTGTTGGCGTAGTGAGGTAGCTTGCATAGATTATGCCAAGATTACTACTTAGTTAACCTAAGCCACTAATCGGATGGCAGCAAATTAAAGGTGAAATTAATCAGTTTATACTTTTTAGCTGTTTAGTTTTTTAGTGTAAGTAGTGACAATATGAATCTCACTGGCCAATACGTACGTGCTATTGAATTCAGATCGATTTCAATTTAGTGTATAATAATTTCAAAATGGTTCATTTCATCATTAACCTATTACGACATAACTATAAAACAGATTTTATGGTTCAACATAATTCAATATTTGATACTCATTGAGACCACACAGGTGAAGCTGGATCAGAAGAATATAAACCTAACAGTCCTAATGATAAGGACGAAAATGGTTTGCAAAAAAATAAAACGAAATGAAATACATATCAAAGAAGTACGAACCGACTTTTGAAAATTTTACCAAAAATCTGTGCCGGTTGATTCGTAAGAGGCGTGAATATATTTTATAGAAAAAGACAATAGACAGTGAGGGGAAGGGTTCGAGTCGAGGCACAATGGCTGCGTCGGCGAGCCGGCCGGCAGGTAGAATAATTAATTGCCCCTCAGAGGCATACGTCCCAGATAGTGCTGTGGCAATTTTAAACAAATCTCGTAATTTTAGTCCTGTCAATAACTACTAAATAATGACGGCAACAGTTTTGTGGTTTAAGTTTGTACAAATTAAAGTAGAATTACCTAAATTTATGAAAATTGTAATTTGTAAGAAGTTTCTACTATGAATTTGTTCTTTAATAAGAAACTTAAACAAGTCTTCATCGTAGTGGAAAGTCCAGTCAATTGGAAAAGTAACGTACCTAGTGAAGAATTCAAATTTAAAGCAGATGTATCAGAATATGACGCAAACCTTCCTAAGTAAGTTTTAAGGTATAAAATGGATGAACTTGAAATAAGCCAAGATTAACTAAATGTAGCAAATATTAATCACGAAATACAAACAGTAAACTATGTATACATCGTTGAGAAGGGTAGACATTAGATATATTTTGATAGATAGTCGGCCATCACGATTTATTATATACTCGTTACGAAATAAAGACGATAATATTCAGATAATAGTCTGTTTAACTGACAGGTTAAACGAAAAATGCTTTCTGTTACATTCTTTTGTAACAAATGCGGAGAAAAAATAATTTTAAGATTGTGATATTGAGATCTGTGTTCTGTAGGTAAGTTACGTAATCCTGAGAGGAATCTCTTTAATAATAGCTAGTCTGCTGTTAATTGAAACGGCTCATTCTTGGTTTTGATAAAGTGATGTTTGTGGTAAGCATTATATTTTCTTCCATAGTTGGTATTGAGATAGGCAACATTTGTGTAAAGCTTTCTATCATCCATCAACCTTTACTCAGCAAGGTGTGGAAACAAAAAGGGTTGGTTTGGTGTATCGGTTAACAATTCGGGCACTAGTTCGAAAAATCCACTATCATAAAACCTCAAAAACTCTCGTTTGTCTCGAATTTTTCGTTTGTTTTTTATTTGTCGGAGCTTTTTTAACATATTGTGGATATGGGAGCCCCGATGCATTCACCGCACTGGCATTCAAACGATTCTTTTTTGCATTGAGCGTATTTCAGACCAGCCGCAGCCCTATGCCAATAACATTGCTAACCAGTTGAGTGGCCCTTTCAACTTCATTAAGTAACAATCTGTGAGTATTAAAGAGAAATCATTCAATCAAATCATTTGTATCAAATACCTTGGAATTATAATTTGAACTTAGTAAATTGCTATCTTAAATACTATTTAGTTCAATAACAAGAGGGTGATCTAAAAATGAAGTGTCTGTGCCACACGGCCACACCCATTACTTGAATATTAATGATAGTGAAATTGAATAAAGTAACATTAATAATTTATCTAGAAATGTATCAACAACAAATTAATAAATATTCAAACACAAATTAATTTAATATGCTTTCAGTATCTCTGCAGAAGTTTTTGATGCGTAAACGAATGCTTCCATGAAATGCTATTGGCTCACGATGAAAACTTTGCATTGGATAAAAAAAAAATAAACGAAATAAAAAAAAAAATTCAAGCCTATGGGCAACATGCTCATGAAAATTTAACAAGAGCTTGATAAGGATTAATAATTTGAACCAAGTTTGAATGAATTGAATGGTTTTGTGAAAATATTTCTGAATAACACCAGTAGGTATATATCTACATGATAACACTAAAGAGGAAAGATTGCAGAACTAATACCTTCAAAAGCAGGTCCTACCTACATGTTAAGTTTGGTTCACTTGATTATTTTCCTTTGTTGAAAACATTAAGGGAACTAATACACCTGATTGAGTTTATTGTCTTCAAATTGCACAAACCTTCGAGTTGCTTATTTAATTGCTTTTACGGTTTGCAGAGGGAGACGTAGTACGCATGTTTCTTTGTCATGTCATTCAGCATCGAAAACGGTTGTGCTAAACTTCATAACAACATGTTCAAGATTTGCTTCACTGTCTGTCATGAAATAAAGTTCTTTTAAACATTTGTTATTTTTCTCGGTTTGAACTCTGTTGTAATGTTGTTTACATTACAAAAGAGTTCAAACCGAGACAACTGTTTTAACCAAATTATTGCCTATTTCACAAATTATTGTTGTATTAAACTTTATATTTTCTTTACGATCTACTCATAAGTTATTTTATTATTAATTTATACATGGCTTCAATGGAGTTTTGTGTGGGAGATGATAATTTGGGAATTTTGGAGGAAGATAAGCTGCGCCTGACTTGATTCATGCTCATCATTGGGAAAAGTTAGAAAATCCGTCATGTCGTTTATGAGGATAAATTATCCTAATCACTGAGTCCAACGTGCAATGTAATACATATTTGTCCTATTTTCCTGGTAAAAAAGTTATGAAACCGTTGACATTGACTTAAGCACAATTTATAACGGTGAGCCTTTTTTTACTTGCGACTTTTCCGCATTTTAACATTCTTGATTCATGTTTCTTGAGAGAATTTGCGCTGTTGATCAGATTTGTGTTTTAGGCCGCAAATTCGGAGCAGCGTTTCTTGCAGCGTGCAGTGGAGCGTTTAAGGGTATACATCGATAAAATTTGTGTTTTTAAAATTCCTATAAAACCAAATTGATTTCCATATTCATTTGGTTTTATAGGAATTTTGATTGAACATTGATTTCCATATTCATTTGGTTTTATAGAAATTTTAAAAAACACAAAATTTATCGATGTATACCCTGAAACGCTCCGCTGCACGCTGCAAGAAACGCTGCTCCGAATTTGCGGCGTTAGAGTGTAAGAAGGACATGACATTGACATGGAGTAAAATCCCTTGCATGAGCTACTGTTAATTTCAATTACGTTTCCTAAGAATATCCAGTTCCCCTTCAATATTAAAAGTCATGAGAAAATTAGAAGATACGTGCACTCATGCAGTTCAAGGATAAAATGTTGCGTAACGATTATTTTAGTTTTTACGAGTGATGCAACTCTAAGGTTTAGCAAGTGGAGCATTACTAACAATAAATGAATCACAACAATGACATCATCATGGGAAATATCCAATAACTTGCCGACTACAATAAGCGCTTGTATTGTACTACGAAGTTTGATGTCCTAGCTATCTGTATTAGGTATTTGGGACATCAAAATCTGTGTACAATGACCTCGACGGTCGGTGTGTTCGCGCCAACCTTGCCCGGCCGTCGTCATGGCGGGAGCGCGGGCGGTCGCGGTCGAAATTTTAAATTTCGAACGACACGAGACACTCGGCACGTTCAGTCGAGTGATCCCGGAAAAAAGTCCGGTCAAGTGCACATCACTAATTTACGAGTTTATGGTTTTAGTGTTGCATATGAGCGGTTGTTTATTAATTTAATGTTTTACTTTTAGGGTTAGTTTGCATTTGTATGGAGGTTTATGAAGGTGCAACAAATTCCTGAGTAACCTTTATGATCTAATTTAATTTGCTTCATCATTGAGCGATGTTTAAAAATAAGTGTATCTAGCTGTTATTATAGCATAACTAACATAGTAATATGTAGGTGAAACTAATGATCAAAAGGAGGCAAAACAAATTATTTTCTTACCGTTTTCAGTGTAATATATATATAAGTATCTAAAAGAAGACGAAGTAGTAGGTGTTAATTATAGCAAATCTAAAAACCGTAGAGCAAACGGTTACATATCATTGGAAATTAGAAGCAAAGTTGTGAAAGTCCCGAAGTGCTTCATGCCAGCGATCACGTAAGATGCAGCAATCTAGCCAGCTACTGAGCCACTCAAATATTTCATAACGCCCATCTAGCGACGATGCTAGATTCAGAGAACGAATTCGTACCAGCTAAGAGAGAAGGAGAACTGAAAAAAATTAATAAATTCTAAATAAAGCTAGATTCTGAAACCTACTAGCTAGGAGATAAATAATATTGAAAAGATACTTCGGTCACACATTCCAAGAAGACCATAGTAAGCCATAATCTTAGTAGGTATTTGAATCAAAAGGCGTTAAAATTAGCCATTACCTCAATATAATATGAATAATTGAATACACTTTACCTACGTGAAGAGTTATAAACACTACATTAACGCTATTATAATTTTTTATACAGAAAATCTTCAAATATTTTGATTATATTACCAATTGTAAACACTAAACAGTGTGTATTTATGTATGAATTTGTTTTTCACAGCTGCTAACACAAGTAAAGCTAATTGTTAACTGCCAAAATTACTCTTACCGGTTGGCCTCTGCATATACTAGTTATTACACGTTGTAAGGAATTTGTTCACTGTTGCAAGGCTCACTCTTATTCTGCTAATTCATCTTGTATGTTATAGTTGTACATTTGGATATTTCCAAGACTTTTGCAATGCAAATCGGTGTTTGTACACGTTCGCCAATTTGACTGGCCGTTGGACTTGTACTAATAAGCATGTGGTTAGATTACAATGGCCATTAGCATCGTTTCGCACTCGGCAGATATCGTTGATGTTGGTCGTGGTGTTGTCTGTGGACACGATCTCATTGACCTAGCAACACCTTGAGGTGGCGGTGGCGATGGCGATTGATGCAGTAGCGACATTTGGTCGAGATAATGTGGCACATGAGTGTCGTTCACACGGGGTTCATGCGTCGCGCGGCGATGTGGCGGTAACGTCACGCCAATATCAGGGCAAGACGCTGCGCCGGCGGCTGGCGTGCGGGAAAGAGAGAGTGCGGCACACAGGTGTGCGCCGAGGCAGCCGGCCCATCAGCTGTTCGACGCGCTCGCTCGTGCCCGTTCTGCCGTTGCTCCGATGAATGCCGCGTGCATTGCGGGCAGCCACTGAACCCAGTGTTCGTCGATAGCCGCCCGCGGACAGACGCGCGAACCCGCCCGTTTGCCCGCCGAATCTAGCTCGCTTCCCGCATCGTAGCTCGGATGTGTCAGTGTGTGCATGTTTGTGTACTGTGTTGTCACTGACGCGGCGATCGCGAGCTCTTTGTCTAATTAGCAGGTAGGCAAATGCTTCACTAAACTTTTTTTACAGTCGCGTCGGCCGGACACAATCGACTTACTTTTATATGTTGGTTTATTTTTCTGTCGTAATTGAATTTTATGTAACTCTCATTGTTCTCACTTTTTATAGTTTATAAATGCTTACTCTTCGTACTATTATCAGAGTTGGTTTAATTATTATCAAGTAAAACAAGTAGTAAAGTAAAGAGAACAGCTATTTAGAAACAAAGGTTACGCTCAACGCGGCGATAAAAAGGGCCGAAACTGGTTTTCTGTGGAAAGGCATCTGGCACGCACTAATTGATATAGCATCAACTGACGTTTATAATTATGAGTGTCGAAGTGGAGCGGCGCACAGACTTACAATTTGTTATAATGCGATTGAGAAGAAAGTCCTCGTTAATGCGTTCTGATGTAATTGATTAGCTGCAATAAAAACGACGAATTATCATAAACGTTTACACATTTATTCTAAATACCTAGCCACTTTTAGTAAGAATCTTTCTACGGACCTTGGTTTTTAGAACTATAGGCGAGTACATACCTATGACTATGTACTAGCAAGGTCGTTGCGATTCAAACCTATTTGACCTCATTTAAGGATGACACACACTCGGTTGCCTTCAAAAACTAAAAAGTTACTACAACATTCAAATGCACTGTTTTCAGTGATTGATAAACTGCTTAGCAGTAGGGAGGGGGTGGGGGACTACGGCAAGGGTGAAGGGGGAGGGACAAGTGACGGCTATGACGTAACGAGTTGGTATGCGATCGAGTTGACGAGAAATTACCATTAACTATTAATACGTTTTCTAAACAAGCGGCATTAAAGTCATACACTAAAAGTACTAAAAGACTATTTATATACCTACATAACACGAGTAAGTACGTATTACCAGCACGCGATAGGATGCTATTGTCATATTATTGTCGTTGACGAATGGATCCCAGCTGCAACAAAGCAAGTGCAATATGCACTTGTTTTTTTAAGAAAAGTTTCAAAACGTATAATTTTTTGAAGTTTGACTTTAGAAATAATTCTACACACAAGTTACAACATAAAAACTTTTTCTAACTACATTGTTGTAGTAAAAAGTTTTGTTTCTTTGCAACCCGTTCTTTATTGTTGCCAGCCACAATAAATATTTAAATGACTGGTAATTAATGAACATCGGTAATGATGGTGTTTACTCGTATGGCTCACTACTGATTATTACTATTATTCAACAACTAAGATAATAGCTGCTTTATTGTTTTTCTTGTTTGTTTTTAAATAAAATTCACAGCATATTTTTGCGTCTTCTCGTAATACGTATCTCTATTTGTAAGTATGATGTCTGCATAAATAATTAAAACATGATTATTTATCATTCTACGAGATTCGAGACTGGTGTAAAATTTTATTTGTATTCATATATCATTTGGTGGCCTTTCAACATAAATAAATAAACATTCTACCTACTTAGCGTTCAGTGCTCACTACCTACACGATTGCAATGAAGGTTTTTGATAAAAAGGGAAAAATAACTTGAAGTAAACCTTGTATGAGAACAAACAAAGACACGAACTACATAATAACTTTGACTTTTGTATTAAAAACTGGGATTTATGTATCAGCCACAATTAACCCGTCGCGCGCTAATTAGCAGACACAATTGAAATTCTATTGTTATCTGTACACATGGTGTGCAATCGACATTTTAAGAGTTAATTGCTTTAAACACGTCACGTAATAATTTAATATCGTAGACTTTATCATCCAAAATTATTTCATTCAAAGGTTGTGCAAATACGTATTTAATTAGAGATGACACTACACTGAATTACAATTATTATCACTTAGGCCCATGTTGACCTGAATTGTAAAGCACCATAAATGGTTTACACAAAAAAAAAAACTAGATCTACCAAGGTTGGTTCAACTTAATGCCGCAGTCCAGCAAGTAAGTAGCTAAAGTACCAAACAAAGTAAAAATAATGATGTCATCAACATACACAAATCAATAAACAACAACGAAAAACATCTGATTGTATTTCCCCGAAGTCTCCACTCCGAACAAAGATTGCCATGAAGCCAGCCAAAGAACTATACTCGTCAGTGATGGACAGAGAAAGAATTTATTACCTCTTACCAGTATTTTTGCAAGTGGTAAAAGTCACCTAAATGGTAGGTTATTATGATTGCGAGCTAGTGTCGAACCAGTACAAAGCAATAACTTACATTTACGTCCAATATTTATGTTAAACTTGACTTTAGCGAGTCAAAAACCTGAGTCCTTTACGACACTGTTCAATATTTTTTATGAAGGATTATTAAGCTTGGGTTCATCCTTCATTTGGTAACATTAAACCTCTTTTAACATATATAGCACACCTTACAGTAATATATCACATATCACCATCTTGAATTCTTGATGCAGTAAAATTAGTATTCTACTAGATGAAGAATATAATTTCCTGTACATGGATGTATGTATTTATAACAAGTTTGATGAACCTCATGTAGACAAAAAGAGAGATGGCCGTCAAACGTCAAACTATTGACAGGTATAACATCGTTATGAGTAAAGAAAAAACAGGCCAAGTGCGAGTCGGACGAAAGTGAAGAAAGAAGAATGAAGTGTTCCGTACCCACTGTACAATATTTAAAAAAAAAACACGTTTCTTGTATGAGAACCCCCTTTAATTTTTAACTTTATTTTTGACATATCTCGGCAACCAGCACCCTAATTGCATAACACATTATCGATCGGAGTAGGTTTCATTTTGAAACAAATTGCTAATCCATTGCTTCATATGTTCGAAAAATTTGTCTGCTCGACAACGTAAATAGCACAATGAATCTCGTTGAACTGTCAAAATGAAACCAATTCCGATTGATAATGTGTTACGCAATTTGGGTGCTGGGGTCCCGGACCTTTGGAAAGCGTACGAGGGGCCAAGGCATCTCGCAGAGACCTCTTACACAGTTTTAAATGACGAGGAGGCACCAACTTTATTTTATTATTACCTATTGTTGTTACAGCGGCAATAGAAATACACAATTTGTGAAAATTACAACTGTCTACATAAATATTATGGTTCATGAGATACAGCCCGCTGACGGGCAGCGGAGGCTTAGTAATAGGGTTCCGTTTGGCACCCTTTGGGTACGAAACCCTAAAAAGCGAACATCATCCAAGTTCACAGCTGCTAATGAACAGCAATTGGTAACAAATACAAAGCCAACACATGAAGTAATTATACCTTATCTAGCTTATATATTTCTTTTCTGTAGCAAGAAATATTATTAATTGCACAAGCTTAGTGCGAGTACCTACATATGACACGTGTCGACTTTTTATGCCCCAGCGTAACTATAAACAATATTATGAGCTCGTTTCTCGTTAATTTATTGTGCTTAGTACTTCCTATTGCTTCATTAATGCAATAATTACTCGTATCGATTTATAAATTTGCTAAGTGTTTGTTAAAAAGTTTTAAAATGTTAGAATTTTAAATAGTTCTGCATATTATACAGAGTCAAGTTAAATTAGCTAGCGAAACTCCGCATGCGTGATATCTAAACACGAAAAAAATTTGGATATTTTTTTTTTGGATCAATGACCGCTGGTAGTTTTGTTACTTGAAGTGTGAGTTGATAAAATCTGTTTTATCGTGTTGATATATCGATAATTCGATACCCATCAAGTCTGTGAAGTTTACACAAAAAAAAACCTGTTTTTTAAACTGAAATTTTAAATGACTACTGACTACAGTACCGGCAATTATCGAGTTCTCTTACATACGCTACAAAAAAAAAAACCTAGATCTTCAAACTGGGAAACATGTCTGAATCGATTTTTAAAAATAGACGGTTTAAAAAATCAAATCGCAAGAGGTCTATCATTAAAATATTTGTTACGAATTTGTGACTTTGGCTTCGGTTTTTTGGTACACAAGTTACGTGAAAAGAGTTCACCAAGGTGAACAACCAGCTACTCATCTAAGGGTGACCCTGACTTACATAAAATTACCAATTAGGACAGCATACTAGTAATAAACTAAATCGTAGCTAATGTTCAGTAGAAACTGTTATCAGTAGTTAAACAAATGTTCCTAATATATCATAGAATATTTGTGTCAAGTTTGTTGTATTAGTACTTTATTATAAGGAAAGTTGAATTTTGGAATTCTGGTAATAAAATTGCGAATGAAGGCCACAAAGCAGATTTAAGGTTAAATAAATTCAATGGAACGTATTATCTTGAAGAGTCACAAAACATTGCAATAAATACACAATATAACCAGCAAACACAACCACAAGGTAATACTGGAAACCAAGTGTATTATTAAAAATGTTTTTTTTTTGTAAACTATCTTTTATTGCTCTGGATATCATCTAGGACCAGAATCCTTGTCAAGACGAATCATGTGAGCCCAAACTCCATAGGGTTGCGTCGTTTTATTACTGAGTTTTTGTGGCTACCTTCCGGCGCTATCATCAGATCAGCTAGATGATACCAAAATATTGCACTGTCACCATTTTATATAGGTGTGCCAAATTTCAGCTCAATGGAACACCGGGAAGTGGGTCAAAGTTAACTTGCAAATTTCGAAGACAATATTGCATAATAAATAAAAGCATGTAATTAAGACATTGATAGGACTACAAGTGACGTTTTAACTATACAAGAAACTTCTATTTTTGCTCTATTAAGACAAAAATATAAGTATATGACAATCAATATCATTGCCAAAATTCCAACCAAACCAATCATCTAAATATACAAAGACAAACTTATGAAAAAAAAAAACTGAACGAAGAAAAACTTGCTTAAATTGAAACCGACGGATATGTAGCATCGCAGGATGAATCCATATTCCCTAGTCTAGACAGAACCGACGTCGCTATCTGTATTCCGCCCGTTGCGACAAGACGTGTTAATCGTCACAATAGCACCAAGCTTTTTATTAAAAAAGTAACGGGTAGGCATTGAACCTTCGACCTTTGGACAAATACTACGGAGACAGAGAATTTCGCTTTTTTTTTTAACAATAAGGTTAAGTGTATTGGACTATTAAATATACAACGTGTCGTTTTGCATCCTCGTCAAATTTTAGAGTGTGATACAGAACATTAAACCGAACAACTTTCTCCATGGGACCAATATCGTAATCGCGAAAAAATTTTGACGGCTGATTATTTTTTCGCGATTACGATGTTGGTGCCATGGAAAAAGTTGTTCGGTTTGATGGTCTATACCACACCCTTAAATTTGACGCTGATGCAAAACGACACGTTGTATAAATTCATACTATATGCTTACCATTCTGTACAGTTTTGTATTAAATTCCAATTTTAGTTAAATAGGCAGAAAGGCAACGTTTATTTTCCTGAACAACACAAAATAGTTAAGTAGTAGCAGTTTCGTCTGTTTCGAACATAACATTTAATTTAATGCTGCACGTTTACAAATAATTATTTCGTAGAAATTATTACAATTTTAGCGAATCAAATTGGCTTTTGTTTGTGATATTCACATTTTGTGAAACTATATTTCCAAAGGAATATACGTTTCGATGTCAACAATATACCTATAGCCAGCTTTATACAAAGTTGTATTAAAAATACTGCGTTTAGCTGCATCACAGCTACTTCCGTCAACCATTCAATTGAACGACCGTAATCCCTGAACTCGATCCCATTAGTTTGTGTACGATGTCATTGATCAAATACCAACGTCTGTATTCTATATGATACCTATAATATGATGAATAGCTTCAACATACTATCACGTATATCGCTCTCGACGTAGGAGTTTGTCAAATACCATACAATTTCAAATCTAGTTGCTACAGATTTTTAGAACGTGTTTATGAAAAATACTCTACGAAACACATTTGATTTTTATAAAATTTAAAATCTAGCATTTAAATAAATCTATTGACACAACCATTTAGAAGAATTTGCATATTTATTTTGTGAACTGAAGGTCACTTGCTAGTCTCCGTAGTGGTTAAGTTATTATTTTATCTGTGTCTAGTCATAATAAGTCAGAATTTGAAGGCAACAATTTAAAAAATTCAAACTTTCAAATATAAGGGTTCAATTACAGGACTAATAGAAATTCAATTTCAAACTTGTCAAACGTTTCTAATTCTGATCCTGATTGTCAACTAACACCCAAGTACACCCACTTACAGAATTCACTTGGTTTCAATACCCAGGAAGACATAAAGCTCAATGATAGCCAGGTCTTTTGCCCCATTGGTCTAGCGAGGGGCGAATACGGTGAGAACCGCTAACGCTTCAGGCAAATCTGTAATTGGCTTTATCTATTTAAAAAAATCTCTGTTACAATCCGGAACGGAACTGTTTTTACGTGTATTGGGAATCCTTGTATACAATGAATCTTATAATAGGAAAGAAGCAATATTTGTATATGTCACGTTCTCGAAAACGGCTCTAACGATTTCGTTGAAAGTTGCAATATAGCGCTTTACGGGGCCGATAAATTGATCTAGCTAGGTCTCAAATTAGAAAAAATTGTTTTCTGTATTTTCAACCGAGCAGAGCTTGGTCGACCAGGTACTGAAAGTTAATCCATTAACAGCCTTCAATTCTATCACGATTTGGGCGAACATAAAATCAAAGATGATGATTGAACAAGATGAAAATTTCCCAAATTTAAACAAATCCGATCAAGTTTATAAACTACGTAGTGTTTATTAATTTCGCTAATGTCACACTAACAAAAATATGTTAGTTAAATTGCTCAAAATTCTCTGCACAAATAAACTCATTTGCGACGCTTCCAGTCGACGCCGACGCCGACAATGAAACGCTGCTAAACAATAACGCTCTGGAATATTCTGTGGAAACTGGAAAGTTAAACTTGAGAGTTCGGAAAGAACTTAATAAAAGTGGTAGTTCAAGTAAAAGATCCACATTCCCTCCGTTCTAAGGGTTCCTGTTTATCTTTAAGTCTGGGCTAAAGTGCATTTTGTGTAACATTATAGCATGAGACCATGGAATATGGACCATGGTTTACCAATGGTATTGTCGGAAGGGTTGAGCAATGTAGTGGAATGATGAAAGTTTTATTATTTCACTAGCTTCTGCCCGCGACTTCGTCCGCGTGACGTTTCTTGTTCCCCCGACCCACCACGTCGCATCGCATCGCCCGCCAATTACTCCGTATACCGCTTTTTTTCTTTTTGTTCGGCTCCTAACGTGACGTTAAATAGCCAACCTTCCTCAAGAATTGGCCTATCAAATGCAATAAGAATTTTTGAAATCCGACTTCCAGAGATTACGCCCTTACACACAAACTTACAAACAAACAAAAACATTTTACCTCTTTATAATATTTTTATAATTATAAATAGAATATTAATATAGAGTATCTTTCTAGTCTTTAATGCTTTCATACTTAGAAACAATTAAGTAATTTATTTTTGCTAGATCTTTGATTTGTAACGAGGATACTTAGTCGCTTTAAAAATAAATCAATTATTGTTTACCTTTCCAATCTATCCTTTCTAGAAACCAATATCCTCCAAATATCGTCCACTATTCGAGTTCAGTTAAAAAATAATAAAAATAATCGTTTCCATTGCTCTTTATAAACGTACCAAGCGAAGAATTTTATCGAAATTACTTTAGAAATGACGCAATGCATGGAAAACGAAACGCTAGCTCATGTTTCATACCTTGGAATCAGACGTAGGCTTTGTAATTTGCCTCGAGGTAATTTTTCTTCGGAACAGTAGATTTTGTTAGTCAGAAATGGGATTCTTGGAACAATTTGTAACTAGAGGAACCTTACGGACTGATGACTGGGGGGTCTGGGGCTATAAATCATTTTTATAACTACCTCCTTTTCGCTCATGGAGGCCTTATGAGGAATATGGTAGAGTACATACCTCCATTGAAATGCGTAATTGACGGAGCGAGCGAAGCGTCTCTGCTTCAAGTCTGGCAAAATTTGCTTTCGTTTTTCAGTTTGTTGCTACTCCTCTACAGGTCGTATTTTACAACCGATCTGGACGAAACTTGGTATAGATTTTTTTAGTCGTCAGGGTTTTTTTTTTAATGGAGGGAATTAAACCACGCTTCGATAATATCCTCTGCAGCCGTTCTGGCGTGATTGAGTAACAAACATCCATCCAAACTTTCGTATTTATAATATTATTAGTAGGAAGTAGGATAGTAAGATTGACGCACTATTTAGTCACTCCCTCATTGGACCTGACATAATTCGGAAAAGTTCGGTTTTTCCGAAAATAAACGAAGTAACCTTTGAACGAAGTCGTAGGCGGAGTTTGAATTTAATAAGAGGCCAGCTTAAATACTGTTTTTGTTACCACTGATGTGCAGACTACTGTACAAAATAGTATTGCTATCTCACTAAACAACCCTATTGACAAGATTTATGGAACTAGTAATCAGTTCGCACATTGCCAGTATATGTATTAGAACCTAATTATTTACCGGAGACAGCTGGCATTTGGTTCTAGGTTCATAACAACTTTGTCTGTCACGTGTAAGGGATTTACTGAAGGAGTTAGTGGAATGGAAACTAAAATAAAAGTTATTTTACATATGTATAATATCTATTACAAATAATCTATATAAATAAAAAGAGAATTCCTGACTGACTGATTGACTGACTCATCAATGCCCAGCCTAAACCCTTGGACATAGAAAGCTGAAATTTTGCAAAGAAGTTCCCTTTATAATGTAGACAAGGAATAAGGAAGGCATTCCCGGTAGTACGTTCCCGTGGGATATTTTCCGACATCCACGCCGGTGGCAAAAGCTAGTTACAAATAATTAGGTTTCGAGGTCTAGTGTAACAAACACGCCATCAAACTACTTCCAGGGCAGATCTCTTGCAGGAAGCTAACAAATATGTATCCAATATTATGAAATGTAAAGAAGTTGACAGTTTGACAGTTTCTTTTAATGTCTACATAATATTTTCTCAAGGAATACCTAAATACTGCCTTTTATTATGACTTACAAAAGACGTTTCCCAACCTTTTCGTAGTATGGATTATGCTCGATCTAATCTTCTTATTTCTGTTTTTAATATCTGTAATTTATATCCGCTCATACGGTTTCGGTGTGAATCGGGTCCGTGAGATTTTAAATATTTTTTTATTATTAACGTTGTTCCATCACTTTTTACTATTACTTAATAGTGATGGAACAACGTTAATAATAAAAAAATATTTTCCCGGTATAGAACCCATACCACGCACAATATTAGGCAAAATTACTCACGGATGAACCGTGTGAGGGGATATGCTGTGTATATAAAATCAATTTTTCTTTTCTAATCCTAAGGATTTGTTTGAGATATGGTTAATATTTTCACCTGCCTTCTCTGATATGCATTAATGGCCGGGCCACGCCAACGTCACAACGTCAATGCCCATCATCGCCATAAACATCGCGGTAGTTAAATTCGGTCAAGATTCGATCAAATTATCGCGATAAGTTGTGGCTACACCTACTGCCTAAGGTTTTCATCACGATAATCAACGGCATATCCCGTTGATGTCGCCCCGACATAAGTTATTACACAGATTTGCAAACCCTACTATGTATGCACGTGCTTACAAGCGTTGCCAAAGGACCGTGCTTTGGCTGGCATCATCTGGGATATCATTCATATGGCATATAATTATGTATAATATCTACGTACACAAAAGATGTTGCAGTACATGAGTTGTGACGTCATCAATCCGTGGCGAGAACATTACAAAATAAGCGTTTCGTGATTATCTTTTAATGTTTCGGGGTCAGACGTCGCCATCTAGCGGCAGTCAAGGTGAACATTTAGCTGTTATCAAGCGTTCTAGGAGTGCAGTAATCTCTTTTGTGTTCCACTAATTATCAGGTTCGTACTTCTTAGTGCTAATTTACCTAATTAATTATCACTTTTTGTACTGATTCAAAGAAGTACTTAAGATCTAATTTATACCTACTTAAGTTGGCAATACAAATCGAAATTGCCTCCCTCTAATTATAATACTTAGGTACATGTAATATGTCAATGAGTGAGAATTGTTGATTTTGAAGCCATTGTTCGAAGGTAATTAAAAAAAACATGATTAATATCCAAGCAAAAGAATTATGATTAGGTACTAAGTAAGTAATTATTTATTTATTATTATTTTATTTATTTTATTAAATAGGAACAATCCATTATGTAAAAACTTCATAATAATCTTGTATATTAGTGGGTAGGTACCTACTTAGCGTGAGAAGTAAGACCTTAGAATAGTAAATACACGTGATAAACCGGTCTCTATTAACAGGAAGATCATTTACTTATCCTTAAATCAATGTCACTGCGAAGAACGAAATATCCTCAATGGAGGAAATTAAAATGTAAACAGTTGAGAAACCTTCTAAGAAAATGACACATTTTTTTTATATACATACAGGGTGAGAAATAGTATGGTCACCAGAATTTTGAGAAAAAATTGGACAAGAAAAAAAGGAACATAGATTTTTTTCTGATTTTATTTTTTGTATTTATGTAGGTTTCTGTCTCCAATTACAAAACTAGAAAACAACGATACAGAACTATTTTTATTGAAGTAACTACTTAAGACGAAGATAAAATACTCAACTTACTTAAATATCTTATACAACGTATCGTCAGGAAAAGATTAAATGAAAAGCTTTGTCTTATATTCAATTATGGACAGATTTTAGGGCCTAGTCGTTCGGATCCAAGTTGATTCACCGCAACGTTTCTTTATTGCTGTGCAGTGTGTAACATTATAAACCGCGTCAATTATAATAATATAACTCATCGATATGAAACTGGTTATAAAAACCCATCAACAAAGCCCGGGCTAACGTTGCGTTGCCCGTTTCTCGAGCACTCGATCTCGCAAATCTCGCAGTAGCTCACAAGTTCTCGCCGTTTCCCGCGCCTGCTCGTCAGTAGCGTTCACCGCGCGACGTATTATTTTAGTCATTTCCAGAGCGAGTTGGACCAATCAGCCACAAATGAGATTAGGTAGGCATGTGTGTAACCTATATGTAACTTTATAATACGCCATGCTGCAGTCCTGCATAGCGTATTAGTGGCATTCGTTCCACATTTAACGCCGTTCACCGACTTGAAATTTTAAGTAGTTGTCGCAGCTCAAACAATGTATGTAAACTCGAGATCTACGAGTGTACGTTAGTTAAGTAATCAACAGTGATTGATACGGCTTCGACACTTGTTACATTTATCATTTCATTATCGTGTTGTAAATTAAAGATTTCGTAAGTTTCATTATAGTCTTGCACCACACTGTAGCTACATTAAACATGATAATGCAAATGTCGACTTTTGATGACGAATATCTGTCAAAATAATAAACCTTCACCGCTGCAAATTTTCCTTAAACTCATTTTCCGTTCCACGTCCACAAACAAACACTGTTTAAAAAGGTAGATTATAATTGCCTAATAAGTAGACGAATCACGTTTCATTGAGCGGCAGCGTTGCGTTTGTTGACAATCACCGCGGCTGTGATGACACTGCGCACAACCACACCGAAGCAAGCAGTATATCAACTGACAAAGGAAGAATTAAATCAAGTGCCAATATGGAAGCAGTACAATTTCTACACGGACCTCAAACAGAGAGTATGCTATTATTTGAGGGACAAAGCCGACTTTAGTCTCTACTTAACTTTCCGCTAAAACGAGCTCCATACAAAGCCAGGCTACATAATTAAATCGCATTTTGTACGGTTCGATCGTATTCTTCGCACAAACAAGTTACATTGCTGGCGCGACCGCTCGACAACGTGGCATCAAGTTATAAGCTTTCAATGAACACGGATCAAGTTTGTTCAGTCGCGTGGCGACCTTGTTCGGGCTGCGGGTAATAACAAAAACTTTGTTTTGCTTTGTGAATTGTTTGAATGTTACTGAAGTAGTTCGATACATTTTTTTATAAAGATGGTTAGTTCTTGTGGTTAATGAAGTACGAGCATTTTGCGTCGTTTAACAAGCAGAGCACGTTAAGCCATTGTTATTGCTTGATTGCGAGCATTTGGTTTCGTAAAGAGCCGTATGCCATGATCGTCATAATGTAATTTCGTTATTGTCATTAAAAATTCCGGAAGCGAGCAGAAAACGAATCGTCTCCGCTAAACGAACCGAAATCTCATCAATATTCATATGTGCTGTATCAATTAATGGATCGAGGAATGTGCTTCGATTCTTCATTGCATCGATGTGCCATATCCTACCTATTGGCAATGCAGAACTAGTGAGTGTATTATTATGATTTTATGAGGCTCGCCTCCAATCCTCCGCGGCCCCCGCCATTGTTTCTTCTTATAATAAATTCCTATTATCTATATTTATTTATAATATGATGGGGATTTTCTATCGTTTTGTGCACTAATTGCTCATTACACTGATACCTAACTTGAGTTTGTAAGAATTGAATTAGTTTTTTCTAAATAAAGTAAGTAACAGATTTATTTGCTTATAATTGAATTTAAATTGAGATTTTGTATTGTGGTGCACTGTTGGTATTATCTACCTGACTTTGGTAAACTAAGTAAGTAACTAGGTACGTCTGTAAGCAATAAGTACTTATTGAAAAACCGTATTTGCTAAGGTCAAAATTGCCAGGTGTTCAGTTATCTGTAATCTAAAGGACTGATAATAAATCCACCACCATGAAAATATTTTAAACCTTAATATACGTAAAGGAATTCACCTACGTTTAAATGTTTCATATTAGGTAAGGTAAGTATACTATTTTGATATAAGTATATTACCTAACTCGTGAATTTCGAATTTGGAATCGATCGTTGTTATAGCAAGCGATTTTGACATATTGTAGGAAGCGCGCGGCGACCTTAGTGACGTCACTTCGACGGAGGCCGCGCCGCTCTCTCCGCTCGCGTCAGGCCGTCAGTCACGGCAGGCGGCCCTACCGCGTGTTGCCGACCGAACTATATTGCTCATTATTTATTTATTGAATTTGGCATTGCCGTCGCTCCACTTTTTGGTTATTGTAGCTTTGAATGATGATAAAGTGGCGTAAGGGGACTAATTTATCACGCCTTTATAATATCAGTTGACTGTATTAATTATCTAAGGTAGAAAGGATGATTTTGAAATCGTATCTGACTAATTCTACTCCTATGTCAAAAACATTTTTTTTTAAAGTCAATATACTGGATGACTTTTTTTACCGTCTCGAAAAAAATAGGGTACCTATATTAGGTGAACGGAGTAGAAGCGTATGGCATATCAAGTTTTTTTTTTTTTTTAATAGCTTAGTCAGAAAAAAATATTGAAGTATCAATAAATACTACAAATTCGTTGTAAACTACATTTTAGAACAATAAATAAATAAATTTTGAAGAAAAATAATAAATCCTTTAAAAATATCGAAATTCAAATCATATGCAACCTGCATAATGATTTGAATCTTGATTTTTTTTTAATTAAAAAAAAAAAAAAAAACTAGATATGCCATAGGCTTCTACTCCGTTCACCGAATATACCCTATTTTTTTCGAGACGGTAAAAAAGTCATCTAGTATATAGAACGAGCGAAAAGTAAAGATAATGAAATATCAACTCAAAGTTTACCTATGGTAATTAAAACAGTTTAGGCATAAAATATTAGGCATTGGTTAAACAGTTACTAGCCCGATGTAATGTACTCGTAATCAAGAATTTCATACACGGTATAATTTTTTCGAAGGTTGCCTGGCGACCTTTAGAATGTCCTTCAATATTTAAAAACATAGGTATTTGTCGCTGAGCATGTGCAAAGCATCTAGGTCACAGCGGGCTGACGATCAAATTATTTAGTGAAAATTCAGTAGCACAATGTTATGCTATGTACCTACGTAATGTTTATTTGTTATTAATCACTTCATTGCGGTAATCTATCCGCTTACTGTCGAGCTTGTCGGTACAGTCTTGTACGTAAACGTACGTCTCGAATAACATTATTTATTCACGATAAGAACTCAGTACTTGTATGCTCGAAGTTCAGATTATGCTTACTTGTGTTTTAAATTTCAATAGTTAGGTAGTGGTACTTATCAAAAAGGTTTTTATTTGACCTTCTTATTTTCTGTTAACTATACCTGGTAGGTATATCTACCTTGGTTTTGTCGTGTTTTAGTCATTTAACGCTGTGTCTAAAGAGTTGATAGTTGGATGAATTAATAAAAATATCTATATATAATAATTATGTAAGTACCTAACTATATTAATACTTATTTAAACAATTCAACACAAAAATATATGGTATTAAAACATTTTAAACTAATTGTAGGAGTAAACTAGGGGGAATGAATAGGTACTTACACATTTGGTCTGAGGCTAAAATAAATAAAATAATCAAAATTCACTGCAATCATAAATGCTGCTCGCGCTTTTTGTCTATTCATATCCTGAAAAAAGTCCGAACGTGTTGTCACCCCAAAAATGTGCATAGTCGGTGAGTCAATGGCGTTTTCATGGTTTGTCCTATGTATAAGTGGTCAATTATCAAATTCATTCGTGACGAAATAAACGTATTGAAAAGACAGGCCGCGACAATAACGTGAACAAATTTGATATGGACTGAAAGCGTTGACCAACAGTTACCAAATACGGAATTGACTTTTCTACGGTCACTCGGACAGCTCTCTCTCGTATGAAAATTGTATCGAGTGATGTAGAAGATTATTAAAATACTTTTCGATAAGTAAGTAAAATCGAGGACCTAGAAGCCACGCTTTTGAGGGCTGTTGCATTTTGTCACCTCTCTCGCTCACATGGGACCAAATTTTCAAGAATGATAAATGATATTATGCTTTTTTGAAAAGCGTACCTAATTAATTAGCGAACTATACTCCATTAACAATAAGATTAGACATCTCAACAAACCTTTTTTACCGTCCGTTCAACCGATTTTGACTTCTATTGCGTTGGTGGCATGGCAAATGGCAGCTGCAGTAAACAGTTGGTATTGTAACTACTTTTTAGGGTTCCGTACCTCAAAAGGATAAAACGGAACCCTTATAGGATCACTCGTGTGTCTATCTGTCTGTCTGTCTGTCTGTCTGTCTGTCCGTCTGTCACAGCCAATTTGCTCCGAATTTAATGGACCGATGTTGAAATTTGGTACACATATGAATTTTTGTGACCCAAACACGGACGGGTAATAAAGTAAATAAATTAATTTTGAATGTAGAGTTCACTTTTGGGGGAAAAATTAAAAAAAAAGTTTTGCAAACTACACCATGTGGCATGTCAAATGAAAGGGTAACCTATGAGGGTCTCAAATATACATTTACAGTTGGAATGTATGGGAGAACATGTTTTTCAACTACAATGTTAAGTTTGTTCTTAAGTTAAATTCATCCCAACTACGGAACCCTACATTGTGCGTGGTCCGACACGCACTTGGCCGATTTTTTGCCTATAAGGCCTTCCATAAGCCTACGGAATAAAAGTCAAAATCGGTTGAACGGACTGTAAAAAGGTTTGTTTAAATGTCTAATCTTATTGTAAATGGAGTATGAGAAATAGTTTTAATTTAATAGGTAATTATTAAAAACACATTTTTATTGTGGCATTTATTTAACTCATCTCAAAAACAGATACTGCGAGCTGAGTTTATTAGATAACACAAAAAAAATGTGTTTTTTAAATAAAATTCGGTACGTACTCACCTATTAAATTAATATTATTTACTAGTTCGCGAATTGATTATATTTTTCAAAAAAGCATTTTTATCTTTTCAGTCTTAATTTGGCCCCGTGTGAGCGAGAGAGATGGTAAAATGCGACAGCCTTCTTAAATGTTTTCGCAAAATGCCTGATAATAACACAATTTGAAACAATTCAAATAAGAACAAACACCACACGTTTTGTGTTAACACAATACTAATACAATAAAAAGAAAGAAGAAAATAATTAAAGCATGACGCAAGCGCCAAACTGAACTGAAGGGAAGCAAACAAAGAAATAAATATTAATAGTCCTGTACAAAACGCTGTAAGTGACAAAAGAAACAAAAAATTCCATTATTTGGTACTTGCTTGGTACTGACTACGTAC
This sequence comes from Cosmia pyralina, assembly GCA_946251885.1. Lineage (NCBI taxonomy): Eukaryota > Metazoa > Arthropoda > Insecta > Lepidoptera > Noctuidae > Cosmia > Cosmia pyralina. The sequence continues at coordinate 18,135,479 of OX276355.1, forward strand.
TGTGTGTGGTAGACAGTGTGTGTTATCGCCTTCGCCTACAGTACAGGGCGGCCTTGCCTGCGTTTATCAGTAAAGTCAATTACAGAATGCAACTCTTATATAAGTACAAATGGAACAACATCGGTTCGTCCGAATTATGAATACGCTCGAGTTTGACATATTTTGAGGATAGTCCCGTTATTTTTTTATCAATGGATTTCATTACCTACATGATAGAATAGAATAGAATACTCTATATTATGCACACCATTTAAAATACCGGTACGAATGTTGAAATTTATTTATTATTATTATGTCGTTTATTTATTTTATTTCTTATCTATTTACATTTTTAAATATTTGTTAAAAAAAGGATATAAAAAAACATTTAAAAATATAAAAAAATAGAGGTCCGCCGGTGTCGGGAGCAGGGTCCAAGCTACCGGTGGTTAGGGCTGCAGAGACAGGAACCTTCTCACAATGCGAGCCGTATCGAGGAGTACTGCCTTCTGAATCAGGCCCTTCATCCAACCGCCTAATGATAGGCTCTAGAGATGTTGGTCGAGGCTTTCGGCCATCAGGCCGATTATTATTATTATTTTTTATTTTTTTTTAGTTTTTTGTTTTTTTTTCATGATTTTTATTTGTAGCGTGGTTTTTTATTGTAGGTATGTTCCCAGGTATATAGATAATGACTATAGATGGCAGATTTAGACGTTCTTTCTTTGGGAATTGGATTAATAATTATTTTGGAATCTATCTCTAAATAATAAAATTACTTTGTGCATTAATAATAAAATATTACATTGGTTATTTGTAAATAAAACGCGTCCAAGTGCGTGTTGGACCACGCACAGTGTAGTTGAAAAGAATTTATCCCAAAAACAAACTTAACATTGTAAGTAGTTCAAAAACATGTTCTCCCATACATTGATGGTCACGGTCACTACAAATTTAAGTTTGTAATCCCAAAAAACAATGTTATGTGATAAAATTTTCGGACTTTTTCTTTTACGTGTGCTGTGAGACCTTGCAACTTGCCAAATTCCATGATTCTAGGTCAACAGAAAGTACACAGGTCTTGATTTACTTGCGAGTATCAAAATATGTCGCATAAATGAGCGTATTTTTTTATTGCGTTGACTTGAAGCTTGATTTTTTTAGAGCTCTAAGGCACCTTAGACCTACGTACTTGACATTAATTTCAGCTTGATACCTCCACGCGTTCCTGAGAAAAAGTGACTTGACAGACTGACAGACCGTCAACGAGACGGACAACGAAGTGATCCTATAAGGGTTCCATTTTGTCCCTTTGAGGTACGGAACCCTAAAAACACAAAGTCATGAGTCTTGTATCACCACCCGCTCCTAAAAGTCATCATTCTGGCAACTATGAATACAGGTTGTATTCAAAGCAAACAAAAAAATTGTAGGCGCAGTTATACAAAACTAAAATATATAGGGGACTTAAAAATAACTGGTGAAATGTGGGTAGGTAAGTAAATAAATAATGCATCACCCATTTCCAGGAAACAGAATATTTCTTCATGTTGAATAGGTTTGCAATCAAAATGATATTCTGAATCTAATATGTTGTCCCAGGAATTATAATGTGAATAAGCTTAGTTACGGCTTATCTTACTTACAAATATTACTACTACTAATATTATTTATTAGTTATTACTTATTATTATCTTACTTATGTATAACTGCGAAAGTTTGGATGGATGGATGTTTGTTACTCAATCACGCCAGAACGGCTGAATGGAACTGGATGAAATTTGGCACAGAGATAGATTATAGTTCGTAATAGCACATAGGTTACTTTTTATCCCGAAAAAATGTACGGTTCCCGTGGGATAATTACCGACATCCACGCGGACGAAGCCGCTGGCAAAAGCTAATAATATATTATTGCACAGAAAATATGTCCGCTGTATTTATTCTTCAGATAAAAGTTTGAAAAACGGCCCTTAATTCATTTTAACAAAAAAATATTTAATTTTAACTACCAACTTTCCCTAAGTTTTACATACACTAATAAAAAACAATCAGAACAAGCTTTAACGACTTCTTCCACGTATTTGTTGTTATTATACGGTCCTGTGAAACGATAGCTTATCGTGCTAGGGATTTCACATAAATCTGATAAGCCTTTTTTGTGTTAACCCTTACCACATGTACAACATACAAACAATTCCGCCCCTTTTATTACTTGAATATGATGATTAGGAACTATTTCGACTAACGAAAATTAGTTTACAGAAAGTATACTCCGACAAAAGTTTACAAGAATTACACTTTTGAGGAAAGTTTACAAAAATTTCCCATTTGTCAAAAGTCTACAGAGAAAGTCGACACTGAATAAACATTCAAGAAAATAGTAGACACTACTACAATTTATGAAAAAAAGTGCACGACTTCGACTTGAAAGTAAAATTCTATCTCCAAAATAAAATTCTTTGTTCAAAAGTAGCTGTAAAGTGGTTAATGGAGACACATCTATATATAAAGTCTGTTCATTATGTGTATCACGTATGCACGTGATCGCTACTCTGCAGTGCTCGGCACATAAATATCGTAATAACATGCGAGTAGTTGAGTACTCGCCACAGTCCGAGTATCGGTTACATACCCTTCTAGCAATGTTGATGTTACGTTTTTTGCTTTTATTGGGACAGCATTGTAAATAGTACCTACCTATAAAAAGTTTTTACTACCATTCTGATCATTGTTCTTGATTTTTGCTTCGTTATCTTTAGGTTTAGCAGATTTTTGATCGTTCAGAAGTTGTCCTCTTTTTGGATTACTACGACTTTGTCTTTATTCTTAACAGTTTACTCCTTATTTTGGAGTGAAATCAAAATTTTAATAAAGTCGTTTTTTAAATGACCCGTTTTTACTTCACCTATATCGAAATCGTTCCTATACATACCTAGTTGTTGATGCTGAATGAACTAAATCATGCTTAATACTTTAATAGCTGATCATCGATGTGTGTCAGCAGCGAGTGGTATGGTACCGTAAGCTTATAATTCATGCGATGATATCATTTTCAAATTGGTCTCTTCATTGCAGTTTGTAACTTTTAACTAAAGCCTATTGATATTTGATAAGAAAGCCCAAAACAATAATTTGCCAAAAAGCAGAATTGGTATCTACAGTTTTGTTTATTGTAACTATCGGAATCTTCATAGCGAACGGAATTTGAATGATGACATCATTCCCTAATAGATTAGAATTTCTCTTCTCTGGCAGCTCTTGAAATTAAACAACATGCATTTATCAGTTAGAGTAGACGATTAAGCATCACCACCTTCAGAATTATTTAACATACCGCAGTTTAGAACATATTTAATTTCTCAATATCAACAATTAAAAATGTTAATGACACATTTCAAAAAGTTCCAACCTTGAATGCAACAGTACTTACGAAAAGCAATCACAAAATTTAACAACGACTCATACATGTACTACATTCGTTGCTGGTCCAATTACACTGTAATTTGGAGAAGAAAACGGCAAACGAGTATTGAATATCGTTTTAGTTGAAGTGTCGTATTGCGAAGGCTGGGGGAGTACTGCGTAAGTACGGTACGTTACCTTTTGTCACAGCACGTTTTCTTCTACAGTATTTTAAGTTCGTGCAGCCTTGACATATGCCCTGCGATTTACAATGGAAAAACATGGTGTGGATTCTGGGAAAAACAACAACACGCAATTGCATTAAAATGGGGGTAATTATATCCATTAAGACGATATCGAAATAATTACTGATAGATCTATAATCTGATAAATCTACCCCAACGGAAAAAAATAGTTTTTCTAAAATAGAAAGTCTCGTCTCCGTACCTATGTAAGTAAATACTTAGAAAAGTCTTATCTTGTGCTTCAAAGTTTGCAAGACAGCGAGGAAGCGGAGTAAGAAACTTCTATTTTTTCCACTAGTTAAGTAACCATTTATCTCATTGTTAAATTCGTATAGTGCAGTTGCCGAGTTTCTATAGTTAAAGATAGAATCTTTAAACCGAATAATACGTGGGTGTGAATGTCATTCGTAACTCTATTATAGGCACCACTACTACTGTACCCGGTTCCTATGATATACCAATCGTTATGGTTAAACTAGACGTATTTTCGTAATTAATATTTTTGGCACAAGGAGAGCGTTGATAGGCAAAACAATATATATATTTATAGACTCTTAAAAATTATTTTAGATATATTAGATACGGGGACTACATGAGTTACCAGAAAAGGGCATAGCAACTGACTAATTTAATAATCTATATTTTAAAAAATGCGTAGCAACAGTGCGTGAACCTGAACTACTGTATTTTGTTTACATGGCTGTTTCACGCCGGGGAAATGACCACGATAAACGACCTACAAAATGCTTACTTAAAAGTGGGTCGACCTCTAGCGACAATCGGCGTCGGCGTTCATCGTTAAATGAATTTTTTACCCGCGCAATAAGTAATCTACAATGTTCGAGAGTTATATTGTGATATCGGTATAGAACGAGTGAGGCCTACGCTTTAAATTAATGTGCTCGAGATACAAATACTATCGTATTACCATGTATTAGAGCGTATTTTGTATACTCCTCCAAAGTTCTGACGAAAATGTGAAATGTCAAACGCGTAATGATGACGTCACACAGTAGTGCCGTAACAAGCTGTTAGCGACCTTGTAGTCTACCTAACTTGCTTTCGGTTGTGGCTTTCAGTTCTTTGAAAGCTTAGAGCGCTTCAATTAGCTCCCCATTATGTGAATGAATGTGAATGATTTGCTTTGCCACCACCCACGCTGTTCAGACAGTTTCAACGTTGCAAATCGTGTTAGTTTCATGAAAAAAAAAAACAAATGCTCATTCACTTTCTTTCATTATTGGCGGTCATTATCTTGTTGACATTTGGTACCGTCTCACAAGACGAGTAGGCGAGGATTGTGCCGATATTACGCGGAATTAAGCAGGCTGCGAGAATGTTGCGGTATTTTGACGGGCAGCGGGTACCTAATGCACGGGCGGGCAAAGCGTCGCGTCGCGTCGGGCAGAGCAGTCGGACGGCGATCATGGTGCGCTCCTCCGTGCGGGGGGAGGGACTAGTGCAGTAACCAAAGAACCGGACGCGCTCGGACAGGTCCGGATTTCGGTCGTTTACTTACAGTTGATAATGCTTACTAGTTCACTGTATTTAACCACTTTTACTTACACTAAACTTGTTGTTGGCGATACTTACAATATAAACAAAGGCAAAATGTTACTGACGCGAGTAAAATTTTGAACAAAGTAAATCAAGTAGGTAGACAAGTCAAACATAACGTTGACGCATTCCGCATGAGTGCACTTACGTCAAAAATTGTTTCATAACAACACGTAAAATAATGCACAATAACATAAAATAACGCAAGTGCCATAATGTTTTGAGGTAGCAGTATAATCCTTACGGCCGCCGCAGTGAGTGAGGGGCAAAACATCGCGGGGGTAAAATTTCACACGAAAATGTTTGGTAAACCTACAGGGTGGGGTGGATCCACACCCCGCGTCCTCGGCCCACCAAATGAATAACAAAATCAAAAGCAAATAGGTGTTCCTTTCAAACTTATCTTAGGTGTTTTTCTTGCTGTATGTACGCCGTTGTAGTTGTTTTCAATTTGTTTACATTTTGTCAATTTGTACATTAATAAAGTGCAATTATTGTAAATAAAGTGTAATTCAAATTACCGTCTTCTAAGTGATACTATAAGTTGATTAGGAGTCTATGAACTATTCAAATTACAAAACTAGATTCTCTTGAGGCATCAACGGCGTACCTTTGTAAATAAAGTTAGATTAGATATTACCAGCAAATACAGCTTCAATTTACATTTTAATGAGCCAGCCTGAGTTTCTCTTATGCGCTCGTGTTACTGACATTATTTATGTTTTAATGTTTAAAAAATATTACGAGACAACAGTGCATTAACACAGAAACACGCGTTCTAGAGAATGTTCGAGTTCGTTCTACTACCAAGCTACTATAATAATGTAAAAAAAACTTGATTCGGTCCCGCGAATGGCTAGATACCGCTTTGCGCTGAATATTTTAAGCTCTTTCATGGCTAAAAATGGCTACAGTTACTGTATTCATTGTGCAGCCATTACTTTTAGCTATACGCAGCGAAGGATATACATCCAGGCCGACGCAAATTGGAGCTATTTGTTAGCAAATTAATTTGCTCTAGGTACATAATTATACGTGCTCATTTTAATATCACATGCTTTTGGTATCTTTGTGGGAGGTTAGTAAAAGACACAAAGGAAATTAATTCGTAAAATCAGCGTCCAGTATCAATCTCAATCCATAAACAAAATGATTCTGTTAAACGCCCCTATTGTGTAATTTCAACGCATTCGATTTCGGTAAGGGGTGAAAGATGTAATTAATCGAGCAACTTCTGTCACTAGATGGCGCCGTATTCCGTGGAAGGCAAACTTCCAAGTTACGCAGGGGCCAGTTAAATGTGCCCCTAATTTTGGCGCGAAATTACTTCCTCGTCCCGCAATAAAACTCTTTATTTATAACTTATTATGGTCCATATTGCCGTGCACCACTTGCGAGATACGAATAATGCAGAGGGTAGATTTTTCAAATAAATAATTGTAAGGGATTGAGGTTGTTAACCATCTACAATCGAATTATGGTGTATTGTATGTGTATTGATTTTACGCGGCACTGAATTTCAACTCTCGTAGTTAGCAGAACCCAAATTAGGCGCGGTAAACATACACATGATAGTAAATTAGTGATACACATGCGATTTGGACACGTGATTTGAGCCTTTATACCATAAACAAAGGCTAGAGGGCCGTTCAAAATTAAAAAAAAGAGTTTTTAAGATAGATACGTAACATTTTTTTTAAAGAAGTTCCCTTTTACCTTTTTTCTGGTGCGAAAGAACAATGCGCACATTAACGCCTGTTCTAATTACATTTTAAGTTAATTATGAAGATATATTATGTATAAATGCGTAACTTTATCGACTTACTTAATAATTACTACGGCGCGTGTTGCATGAATATTAAACGGTAGGGCTCTTACAACACGGATAAATTCTGAACTTAAACAAACATAAGGAAAGATAGCATTATTTACGTCCTCATCATTTTCACATTATGTGGGCTTTACCAGAATCTCAAAGGAAAAAAAACATGTAGTTTAATCCTTAAGGTTCATAATAAATTTCGAAAAATAAAAACTATGATATTTATGTTATATATTTACTTACTATATTTCGAGGAGCTCGTGGCTAAGTAATAACAACCGCACGGGTCGATCCATCAGGTTAAGCTACGCTTGCCGTACGCTTGGTCCGTGGATGGGTGATCATCATTACATACCGAAACTCATTCGTGGATCTTTGACAGTCGTTACTGGTCGTCAGTAGCCCGAAAATCTGACAACCAGTCTTACCAAGGGGTATCGTATTACCCAGTAATTGGGTTGTGAAGGTCAGATAGGCAATCGCTCCACGTAAAATACTGGTATTCAGCTGCATCCGGTTAGACTGGAAGCCGACCTTAACATAGTTGGGAAAAGGCTAGGCAGATTGATAGATTTACTTACTATATTTGTTATCAAAGGTGAAGGAAAGAGACGTGTTCAATGAAGCTTCAAGGAAAAGTTACAAAAGAAAGGTTAAGGAAATAATGAGAACATCGTTGACGGGTGTTTTTTCAACTATTTGACCCTAAGTAATTATTGAACTAACATAGGTTACCCTAATTAATAAAGTAAATTTCTTTCTACATCGCTTGTTAAAAAAGTATGTACTAACTTCACCTCCCACGCACAAATTCCAAGGCCGTCTGGGCCAACCTAGACCTTGATAGTACACCCAAGTATTATACATGTATATGAATATTCTGTACCTAAGTAATAAGATTCAACCCTTAGAAATTAAATAACTTAAGAGAAAGCTGTGATAAAAACATTGCTAGACGAAAATACTCGTCGTTTTGATTAATTACTCCGTCCCATTTCTTTGTGTCCCTCCTACGTATTAATACGTAGCTGGGGAACCGGCTTTGCTCGCGTGAACGCTGGCTCCGATTTAAAAAAAAAGACTGTAGTGGATTGTTGACACAACACAATCATTATTTATTATTTATTTGATTTCTGGATCTTGAATCTGATTAAATGATTAAGCGTTGTTTATGGTGGTCGAACTAACCTTTTAATAGTAAAACAGCCTCTTATGTATAAATTAGTATAAAATAATGTACTTAAATTAATTTTTCATTTCCAAATAACTATTTTCAGTATAATAATTAAATACTCCGCTTGCCCTATTTCTGTTGCAGATGAAAATTATCTCATTTCCGTTACGTCCGAAAATAAATGACTAATAAAACAAACAAAGTCATATTATCAAACGAAAACATTTAAAAATCTAATCAACACCGCAATCTTAAGAAAAGTGACACATGTAGGTACACTTTGTATTAAAGCAACAAGAAATTAAAATCTATGTAGGCTGGTATTTTCGTCTCGTCTGTCATGAAAGGATTTTTTTCATCTACTAATTTAGCGGATGCTTGGAAAACCACAAATGGAACTCATTTTTCGCTACCAGGTACATAAAATAATTTTATAACCATGTAATTACTAATTAGCTAGTTTACATTAATACTGTAAAAACTTTTTAAACTTTCGCGATTTGCACACATTATAAACAAAACTGAGAACGGGTCTTCGGGAATATCGCGAGAAGACCTGTTTTCAGTTTTTTTTATAATGTAATGTAAGTATAAATACTGTATAAATTTATATTTTGTAATAATATTCCGCGTCCTTGCGAGATAACCGAGTTAAATGTCACCGATATGTTTTTGCGGATTGGTAATATTGGTATCATAAAATTATCGACAGAAATATCACTGGTTTCAGCTGGTGAGAGAGAAATACGTTTGGACGGTCATCATAATACAAGTTTTTGTGGCATATTATCTAGTGTTACGATAAGATAACGGTCAGACAACGCTCTCCGGGCAGTTTAAACAACCCATACTATCAATAACGATCCGATTGTCTTGTCATATTTTAATTACTTTTTACGTAGAGTAGCTGCTTAACTGAATCCAACGTAAATAGGGTATAATAATGAAGTATTACTATCATTGGTCACAATGTTTCAAGGTTTTGTAATATTTACGAGTATAGCACGATAATAGTCGTCCAATCGTTTTGTTTACAGAAATTATACAAAGATATAAACGTACTTACACTTTTTGTAAAACTGTTCGTTGCGTCTTCGTTCGGATTCTTTTTTTAATTATTGGTCTTTAATCGATACAGAAAAATATTACTTACATATTATAGAATATGCTGTACAAATTGTATTTTGTATAAGTAATTTCAAGTAACAATGGACCGAAGGGAGTTTGAAGGTTACTTTATCAATGCCACATTCCTGATGTTGATCGTATTGATGATGTAAAGCTAACGGTAATGCAGTTATACAACCTTACGTTACATACCAAAAGTAGCCTTTTGGAATTAAAATTGCAAGAGTTATTGATATGAAATTATGAAAGTAAGATAACAAGCTTGATAGAGTTACATGCGAAACTAATATGTAAGTAAATTAACCATAACTGATTTCTGAGAAAAATAACTGTGTCAACGGAATGGTGGCGAACTTGATTGTGTAAAACGCTTTATCTTTGTTATTTTTTATTGTTATAAATATTGACGACTTGATATTTTACTCTTTAGCTGTATCAGCAACCAATACGCCTTTTAAAATTTCAGTATCTGGGCGACCGAGCTCTGCTCTGATGAAACTAGAAAACCCTTTTTTTCCCTTAGCTAAGAGACCTAGCTAGATCGATTTTTCGCCCCATAAACCCCTATATTGCAACTTTCATCGAAATCGTTTTCGAGAACATGATTACAAATCCTAATATCCTACTTCCTACTAATATTATAAACGCGAAAGTTTGTGAAGATGGATGAATGTTTGTTACTCTTTCTCACAAAAACTACTTAACGGATATTGATGAAATTTGCCACACAGGTAGTTTATAACCTGAATTAACACATAAGACACTTTTTATCCCAATATTCTTACGGGTTCGAGACTTACGCGGGTGAAACCGTGGGCCACTGCTAGTATATAGGTATATACAACAAATATTGCACATTTAATAGTATAGGATGTAAAAAAGTAGTCAGGATTCTGTTTTTAAAAAACGCCGCAAGAATAGCAGTGAAATTCTGTGGAACAAGATTCACGTTCGCGTTCAGCCGTGTACACACGGCTATACATCAAGCTATACCATCTTCATTTCCAGTTTAAACTGACCTCTCATTGTAAGGAAATTCTATACAAAACAAGATCAGCTTATACTGGAAATGTATAGCTTGATCTGTAGCCGCGCCTACGCACGAACGAACAAAAACATAGTGAACACGAACATCGAACACTTTAAATGTTCAACAGGGTCCTGAGTTTCTTCAGATGATCCGTGTTCGATGTTCGTGTTCACCATGTTCTGTTCGCTCGTGCGTACACGCCTTTATGCAGTCAGTCATTAAACTTGGTTCACAGTGGGAGTCAGTCACTAGTACTTTTATATAACTGACTCGGTACGGTCGGTACTCAGTAGATTATGTTCGCAACTTGGCATAACGGTCCGGGCATACGGCCCGCGGTCGCCTGCACCACAGCGCCACAGCCCACAGCGCTTCCCTCCACAAAACACTACCAATTTTTCGATGAACAATACAGTCTAGTTTAAAATACACACATTTATGAATGAAAAAAGTGCTGACTTCGCTTACATTCACACGTCACTCTACGTTACCCAACTGTCAGGGTTGATGCGTGAAAATATTTTGGTCTTAAATTAAATGGCTTCAATGTGGGAGTCGGGGACGTGATACGGCTCTTGTTTCTCTTGTATGAGACAGCTTATGTGAACTTTAAGGAATTTTGTTTTTTGACCTGACGCTAGGGATGGCTTTATTAAACTTTATTTTCGTGCTTGGACATGAATTTGTCTATAAGATATCGCTTTTAGCGACAGCCCACTGTGTTACCCTACGTAAAATTTCTACATTTATACAACGTGTCGTTTAGTACCCTCGTCAAATTTCAAGGTCTAATACAGAACCTCAAACCGAACAACTTTCTCGATGGAACCAACATCGTAATCGCGAAAAAATTTTCAACTGTCCCATAGAAAACTTCAATACAAAAAATTTTCAACTGTGAAACGATTTTTTATAAAATCCGATACCCTTTCTACAGAATACCATTCGACCTGTTTCGTATTACAGCAATCCGTTAGTCGATTGCAACTGATCACGCTATGCTCAATCATAGGCAAAGAATGAATCGGGTCACCCCTAGCAGCAGGCACTTTGTACTCAAGACTTATGAATACTATGTCTAAACAATGAGTGTACTATTAATGAGTCAGTCGACATGCGTTATGCAGTATCAAGTTGATTGACCACGCTGTCAATGACATTACGTGCTTAGGGCTTGTACCGTGTCACTTAGTGTTCCTGTAATCGGAACAGATTGTCACTGATTGTATTTGTAACAGCGCAACGTAAGTATTGGTAGTATAATATCAGTTCCAGAGTACCAGTCAGTTAGTTTTATCGTTTATTGTTTATCTGATAAAGTTATCTTTAGGTAAATGCGCTAAATTGTTTTGTATTATACTTCGATATTTTATTGTTTAGTCTGGAAATTATTCGTGTTTATTGTTATTTTTAGTTTCAAGTCTTAAAAATCTAAGTACTAAAAAAAGACAAAAGATAGAATCTTTAATTTTCATGGAAAATATTGATACAATTTTATTGAGAACGATGTAATTAAACCATTATTTACTCGGAATATGAATTCGCCAAGTTATTTAATCATTGTAAGTATTGTGTTTGAATATTGACGCCCCCAAGTGTGACGAAAACATACCCACTTGAATTTATTTATTTTGTACGAAACTAAAAGAGCCCGTAATTTTCTTTTTGTTTCACAAATTACGATACACAAGTGTTTTGTTTATTCGATTGATCGCTCCAACCTTTTTGATATCAGGAAACCCGAAGCAAACCACTTCCTTTGAACTAACAAGTTTTTTACCGTCTAAAGTAACTTCAGTGCTTGAAATATCCAAGTTATTTAAGTAAGTACTTGGCAGTTTTTATTGAGTCCATCTTTCACTTAGGAAAGTACGACTGTGAATTAAATTTTTTTGTTGAATCGGTCTGGGGTTTGCCAACATAGCAATTAATGGAAATTTCCTTAGTATTCACTGAGAATGAGTCAGTCGAAAAAAAAAACAACTTTTTTTCACTACAAAGTGAAAAATAACTTTAATTTCGGAAGTCGGTGTCATTAGTTTTGTATATTCGTTTTTTGCCACCGACTTCCAAAATTGAAGTTATTTTTCACTTTGTAGTGTTTTTTTTTTTTTGGAAGTCGGTTGTATTTTTTTTGTAAAAAAGTTTTAATTTTTCACTTTTTAGTTACCCCACACGAATATCACTACCTGCAAAAGAAATTAGAACATCATCAACATAAAAAGTGGGAAAGAATTACGTATTATTGCAGCTATATTATGAGCTAACTCAAAAACTACCCAAGCAAAGTAAATAAAGTTTACAAAGGACTTCAACTTCGACGAGAATACCCTCCCGAATAAAACAAGAATCTTTCAAATAGGACTACTCTGAAAGTTACGCATGGTCATCCAAAATAAAAAAAATATAGGTACGTGTCGAATTGAGAACCTCCTCCTTTTTTTCGTCAGTTAAAAAATCTATTAAGTAAATGAAATGTTTTATCGGAGATCTGTACCTTCACCGTCGATATTTCGTACTGCAATACATTCAATAGCACACTGGCAATTTGTAATTCATATAAAAAGACGATGAAGTAAGAAAACAATGGAGTTACAGTGTAGGCTGTAGGTAGCGATGATATTACCCACGCTTGAACGCACCGCGAGCCACGGAGAAAGCGTTTGGCTAGATATTACTACCTACAGGTACCGGTATACCTAGGTAGATCGATTCTAACTTATATGTGTGAAGGGTTCACCTCTAGAAGAATAACCAGCCATATTAAAAAAAAAACTGGCCAAGTGCGTGTCGGAGCACGAACAATGAAGGGTTCCGTAGTTGAATAGAATATGTCCCAAAAACAAAGTTATCATTGTAATCCCAAAAAAAATTTTGTATGAAAAATTACAAATTAATAAGGACTTTTTCCTTTACTTGTGCTGTGAAACCTTGCTTCTTGCCAAATTTCATGATTCTAGGTCAACTCGAAGTACCATATACCTACTTAGGTTTTGATTGAATTATGCGAGCACCTATCAAATTTATGTTGCATACATGGCCGTACTTTTTATAGCGTTGACTTAGAAGCTTGATATTTTTAAAGCTTCATTCAAGGGATACGGACCGGTTATGGGTTCCGTTTTTTCCGTTTGTGGTACGGAACCCTAAAAATGTACCTATTATGTTACAAAAGGAGATCTAATTTACCATAAACTAACATTTTGTTACCAAAGCTTACACAAATCTCACAACAAAGCGCGGTTCATGGTAAATCCCTTTGGCAATCCGCCATCTTTTTCGCATAACGCGGCAATATCGTTTAAATTAACATGATCATTGGTGTTTTAAAAGTGCGATCGTGAAACTCATTTAAATAAAAACCACTTCGTTTATATTTAAAATCAACCTATATTTTACTTGGCATAGCTTATTTCGACTTTGTGTAAGTGAAGATGTGTTGAATTAAAATGTATTTCACGGATTTTGGTGTTATTTAAACTGAGATTATTTAGAGAACATAAATGTTGTTTAAAATGCAGTTTAATTTTAGTTTTTAATAAATTACCTGAAATAAAGCGTTCCAAATATAAATAAGTGCGCAACTTATGACGTTCTGTAACCGCAAAGTCTCTAACTGTTCTCTAATTGAAAAAGCTATTATACAAATGTCCCACTTCGGTCACCGCATCGATTTTAAAAATAGAAGCTTGGTGCGTTTTCGATATAAGTACGCCCGTGCTACGATAAACTATACAAATACTGTTACCTACATCTTTATCACAAAGGAATAGAGTACATTATCGTGCGTGTTTTAATCCATATGATATTACATTATTTCGTCAGCGCCGCTCGGCTGAATGGAATTCGTACGATATGCTCTCCTACGTTGAAACTCGAGTTCAAACAAATAGAATGCTCGATTTACGCGATGAATATTGTGAATCGGATCCGACATTATTTTGTGAATCGATTTTGGCGTCTCGTTTTACATTGTATCCTAATTAATTAGCCTTCAAATTTTTATCCTTGAAACCTTTATTTGCATAACGTTTTGATTTATTCAATGGTAGGTATTCTTGAAAGTAGGTCTGTGCGTTTTTTGTCAAACCTAATTATGAAAATGCTACTGAATGAAAAACAAGAGCTTATATTTAGCATAAAGGATGAAATTGAACTCATGGACATCATTTAAGGGGTCATTGAGTGTACACATAATTATCAACAAATTTTTATAATGGGACCAAATCTGAAATCGCGAAAAAAAATCAGCTGTTCCCTACATACCTATGCATTCGCATAACATAACTCGTCAAAATGTAGAGAACAGCTGATTTTTATTTCACAATTTCACGTTTGGTCCCACAGTAAAAGTTTTTCATAATAATGAATACAATGACCCCTTATAATGATGCCCATGAATTAATTTTCATCCTGTATAAATACCTAGGTTATAAAGTTGTTTAGATGGAAGCGTCATGGCGTGGCATAGCGCAAGGTTGACTTAAAAATTAATAAGCCAGCTTGCCAACCTTACCTAATAACTATCCGGTACATTTATTGATTACTACCACTACTTACATCGAACTTTCACCTATTTATCAACTTACTTGGTGTTCACAAAGAAATTACAACATTTTTAAAACGGACTTACTAACCAATGATATGCTTCTTATGGAGAACACAAATCTATGTCTTGTTCTTTATTACAGTAATTAATAATCTAATTGATGAAACAAGAACATAGAATACGGTCTAAGTCGAGAGAAAATGTTTTGAGAGAAGGCTGTATTTTTTTTAACTGTTTAAATAATCTAAATCGGTAATTTAAATAATGTTAATTCTCCGCAAATTTAAAAACCAAATTGAATGTAATTAAACCCCAGTTCTCATTAATCGGGCACAGATTAAATAATTAATTCACAAAATCTCGAAGCTTGTAGCAAAATTATGTTCGTAAATAGTTTAGAGGGGGCGTATTCTATAAACCGGGTGAATTGTTGGCACTTTTTGATCGCTTGATTATTGGTTCCGACAGAGTCGTTACGCCGACCACAGATAACGTAGATATTGTCGGTACCTTGGTTTATGCTTTATGGATTGAATCCCTGAAAGCCGGTTAGTTTCAGGTGATGTGGAGGGTGGGTATGTACCTGTACGTAGTGTATACGGTTCAACACAACTCTGTTGTTGTAGTTTATGGTAAATGTAAGCCATATAGACCAAATTTAGGCCTGAGCAAACTATCTCGAATATTATCAAGACAATAAAACGTATATGGAAACTTGTTAGTAGGTCCGTTTCTGTTACCTTACTGTACTATGGACAAAACTTAAGCATGCTCACTTAAGAAAATATTCCTGTGAGAGCGCAGCTAGTGACAAACGAACATTGTGCGATCGAGTCGTGAGCCGTGCATGCGATTATCGCCTTTGAGGTCATCATGCGGAACTTTGGCCCATAGTACTACTGTTTGTTTGCTAGAATAAACCTATCCATACATAGGTAACTACATACATCTACATATTAAACAAAGTAAAAACCATTGAAATATGTATTCTTTTGTATAAGTATGTAGTATGAATTATACTGGGTGTAGTTTTAATCACCGTTATCCTCTTAAGGGGTCATTGTACTCATCACTATGAACAACTTTTTCTTTATGACCATACCTAAAATCGCGAATTAAAAAATCTGCTGTTCCCTACATTTATGTTCGCATAACTCGTCAAAATGTAGGGAACAGCTGATTTTTTTCCGCGATTTCCGGTTTAGTCCCACAGTAAAAGTTGTTCATAATGATGAGTACAATGACCCCTTAAGAGGATCAGTGATTAAAATTACACCCAGTATTAAAATTAACTCCTTTGCCAATGTTTGTAGATTGTTAGGCCCTGCCAGCCTTTACTGGTTCAAATACCGTAAAAAATCAAATCAATTAGCTCTATTATTTTACGCATAAAACCCTTTTTAATTTGCCTGCATAATCTTCATAGTCCTTCTAGGAGACAGTATCCCTACGGACTCGTTTTAATAAAGTTTCGAAAGCGGTTATCAAGTGCGGAGCTAAGCTACGTTTCGTTGTACCGCAGCGTGCCGTGCGTCATCCATCACTTGTGACGCTAACTGCGACCCACCACGTAACTCTGTCACTATGCTTTCTTTACTTACATGGCGCACTTTTTTCACAACCCATTGTTACTTAGATTAGCGGACGAAAAAGTATTAAAAACATCCTGTTATTCTTGAACAACTGCATAATGTCAAATAGTGAGGGTTTTGGACAGCTAAAAAGATTAGTTACATGCTAGAACAGAATAGAATACTCTTTACTCCAACTCTCTCTCTCTTTACTTTTTTTTGTTCTTTGTGTAAATATTGAATATGGTCGGTATATAATTTTAACCATGCATACTTTACTTAACTATACCCCATTACTAAAATGACACTTTAAAATAAAATAAAAACTAGAATTTTTTTATTAATCGCTGCGCCGCCCCAGGGGGCTTGTAATGTCGACCATGTTACCATACCTAACTAATTGCAGCGCAGGAAATAGAAAATAACATTCTTAACATTTTTTATTAAGTCGTCACATAATAATGAACGCCACATTAGTTCAAAGATGGCCGCTATTCTCAGCTGTAATGTCAACGTCAATAAATAAACAATAAGCAAAGGCAGCACGACATACAGCTTGCAGCGGCCGATGCGTTCCGATTCGCAGGTGCAGTTTACACGCGGAACGATCCGCATGCGATATTGATGTAATCGTGATGTTGTTACGTTCGAAAAAACTCACTAGAGCGGGGAAAGTGACGCGCCTCAAGATCGTGAAAGGTACTTAGTCGATCACCGGTTGGCGCGGACCCGCGACGTCCCTCTCGTCGCTGAGGGAAACGTGCGCAGCGGAGGACGCCGACTAATTTGCCGGGGCTCTTGTTGGCGTGGTCGCGTAAACTTACGACACCACCGAGCGTTCGGAATTCGAACTACTTTCGCGTAATCTGTCTGAATAGAATATGGCGCCCTAGTTAGTGAACATCGGTTTTTCGGTGAAATTGTATGAAAATAATTAAGAACTTGCATTGGAAATGAATTGATTCAAAATTGAAATCACAAACTAATTACCTAGGTAAGTCAAAGCTTTCTTGAAACTTCACCATCTACGAAAAAGAAATACTTACCCTCTACGATAGTAGGTAACTCTACAGTTAGCTCTGAGTAGATTTTCACCTAGTTCAGACAAATAATTCTACTAACTAAGTAATTTCAACAAATCATTTTTAGAGTATACGTATTAAAGATTAATTTTCCAATAATTGCTATGATAAAAAGTTTATCTTCACAACACTGTGCTTGTAAATCGGTGTTAGGAACGCCGATTTACAAAATAACATGGAATTTATCAAAGGCATCAGTTACGTGTACGGTACATATTTGAGTCTACGTTATTTCGCTTTATTACCTAGTTACGGCTTCATATTTCGCTTTGATATCACTGATAATAAATTCATTCATACAATATTATGTTAAATTTTAATTATATTACCCGCTAATTACCTACGTTCCACTGTACGCATGAAACGCATTATCAATTTTAAAATGGCGTAGGTATCTCAAACAAATAGAACTACATGTTGCGCATTTACAATATTTATTGTCGACAAACAAAAACATGTTGTTTCCGTCCGATTTCTTCTAATCGAGATCATAATAAAATGATTTAACGTTACGACACTGCGATGCAAATTAATTTCCGAATCCGATTTTCAGGGTCTCTATTCCGTGATAAAAATAAGTACGCATATGGCTCGGAGCTCGAGCTGGGACCCTGTAGGGTTGCCACAAGCATCTTTGGAGCCACACATAGCAGTTTTCATAAAGATTGTCGCCTGAACCGATTCACAGATGTCACTAGCGGGAGGCGCGACTTGTTCGTGGATCGCTCCGAGTGCTGCGTTCCGGACAAAGAAAACAGATTGTAATCGAGCGACTGGTCGCCCGACCACTCGACCGACTAATTCGAAATCAACAACGTTGCGCCACCGGTCGGCCGACTCGTCCGGTCTTCGTACCTACCTACCAGTTTAATTTACGGTGTTGAAGAGAAGATAATAGGTGCCGTTAAAGTGCCGCCTTTTTGACAATATTTCCCAGTGAGAATGATTAGTGAAGGAGTTAAATTTTAATGATTGTTCGTCAAGGTTGTTGAGTGTTAACACATTTTTCTTAGTACCATCAAAATACCAGTAACCAGATGATACAATTTTACGGCGTAGTTTCTAAATAAACACTTCAAATAACATCAAAAACGCATGTGGAAAATGTTTATGAAAATTCGAAACATCATAGGTACAAAATTCAAACTTATCAGCTAATTTGTTGAAAAGTTAAGAGTTAAACGGCATCTAATTAAGAGCGGGCATAAAAACATTGGAAGTCGAAAGTTTCTCGAGTCCAGACTGACGCAGTCCATCGAGTAGTGCACTGAACCCTGCCTGTGTGCGCCAACTGTCTGGCTGGGTCTAGATCACTCCCGTCCCACCCAGACTCTAGACATTTTACGCAAATTCGTTACATTATGTAGGTCCTGTGCATTTTTCGCATAAAAAGCTTCAGTTTTTTTTTTCCGTTCTATTAATATTTTCTTTAAATATCAATGCTTAGAATAGAAACATCGGCAATCCATCATTGCTTTTATTTCTTTTGGCGGAATTTGTAAATCAATTTTCTTTTAATTGTATTTTGTTTTTTTTTCCTATTTGAAATTCTAATTGCTATAAATAAATCTGAGTTACAATATTTACAGTAGTTAGGTACAATATTCGCCCCCACTGCAGCAATTGCAGCATTCAAAATCAGAACAAAACCCATGTGATTAATTTTATACACTAATTTGAAATAAATATTGACCGTGAATTATTATTAGCTGTTTTCTTTCAAGTGTGTTGCTAACTTGTTAAGTACAGTAAGAATATGCATAGTAATCGTTAAAACTTGACAAATAGTTGTGACCGTGTCAAAGAGAGTCACGCGGGGACTACACGGCCTTAAATAACACGAATATTGTACTTATGTCTAATTGACTTTTCAACAACCTGTGTTTTACCAAAAAACGTGAACCTTTGGGGAGGCAGGGAATTTTTATACGATGACGATTTTCGTAAACAAATAGAAACAATGAAGCATTAAATTCATTAGGTACACGCAAAGTTTCGCATTATTTACTTTAAGAGGATAAATAAATAATGATAAATTAGTTATCAAGTCAAATGATCATGAAGAGAGGTTCATTTGGGTGAGGTGGAGAATCGTCAACAAACGTAGGCGTTCTGTTTTCAAACATTTAAAAAAAATATACACGCTGTTTTTTTATAGGTCATTATTATTTTTCTATGCTATTGAATAAACCGCAGGAATAATAATGTGGTTTGTAGATAACATTAAAAACTAGAAGTTTCAATGACACGGCTACTGTACCTAAAACATTCGACATTTGGAACTAAGATTGATACCTATCTAGATCTAGCAACGGAATGTAGACGCGCTAACGAGATATAGTCCGAACCAAATCCAAAAATTACCATTGTAGTAGAAAAAAAAAATTTGGACTGCCAACAGAAGTGTAAATTTAAACGCGGTGTCGTAGTGTCACGGTGACGCGGTGACGCGAACTCGTAAGATTTCCGCCTACCAAAAATCGCTCAACGCGCTTATAGAAATTTTCACTTCAAAAATCCACAAAAATCATAATCTTACATCTTACTAGAGTTATAAATTCAAGTTTGGATGGATGGATAAATGTTTGTTACTCGATCACGCCAGAACGGCTGAACGAATCTGGATGAAATTTGACACAGACATAGATAATAGTCTGGAATAGCACATAGGCTACTTTTTATCCCGGAAAAATGTACCGTTCCCTGGGATAATTTCCGACATCCACACGGGCGAAGCCGCTGGCAAAAGCTAGTGCAACATAAGAAGTTTATTTGAATAGGGGTAATACGGGAATGTTTATTTACGTTAGTATTATGAATAATACGCAACAGAGTCACTGACACTTGGCAAATATCACTCAAGTGTGCTCAAAGTGACATTGATATCTAAAAATATCACTAATAATAATGTTTTCATGGCTGTGTATATCAGTCAGTTGTAAGGTTTTAACGTCACAAATAATTATTTTTATCTATGAACAAATCTATAATTTTCTTATGTTTGAGTTGAATGACCCTGTTCGCGATAGTGCGGTGCCTACCTACTGTCATCCGCATTGCCCATTACTCTATGGTGAATTGTGTCCTCTCATCAATTAAATACAGAGTATTGGCCTTTATATTACACGTGCAGCATTTTAAATTTGTGGCTTTAATTATTTTAGTACTTGACTAAATGTCACATGATAAAAGAATCACTAAAGTGTAGCAGAGATTTCTTTGCGGTTCCAAAGTCTGCTATACGGTTTAAGAGTTCTAGGTAACGGGGTTCAAATTAGCAAATCAAATCAATCTGCCTAGCCTTTTCCCAACTATGTTGGGGTCGGCTTCCAGTCTATCCGGATGCAGCTGAATACCAGTATTTTACATGGAGCGACTGCCTATCTGACCTCCACAACCCAGTAATTGGGTAATACGATACCCCTTGGTAAGACTGAGACTTTCGGGCTTCTGACGATCCGTAACGACTGTCAAAGATCCACGAATGACAGCCGAGACCAACGGCTTAATGTGCTTTCCGAGGCACGGAGGAGTCTCTGTATGTAAAGATGGTCACTCATCCACGGACCAACCCCGGCAAGCGTAGCTTAACCTGATGGATCGACCCGTGCGGCTGTTAATACTTAGCCTTAAACTAGCAAATAGGTACCTATATTTATAGAAACGTGAAATATGTGGCTAGGTCGCTCCACTTGTCTGCAATGAATTAGTGTAAGTTCCACTGCAAAAGGCTGCATGGTTTTATTTCAGCGCACATTCAAGTCCTCCACTCATCCCAACCATAGATAATTAACATGCCGCATAAATACTTCGTGTCTACGCCACCTCATTACTATTTGTCTATGGTTAATTGATAACTACTCTTGACAAAGTGTGAACGACCCGTCGTTGTGTAAAATCTATAATTTACTGATTACCTTTTTAGTGTTAATTTATTAGTGGACTATAAAAAATGATGAATTGTTATAAAGGACATGCTTTGAATACTTATATTGTTTCAGACGCGATGTAGCCTACGGAGAGTTTATTGCACTTGAGTAGCATATATTCAGCCTTTAGGTAATGTTGGGGCACAGGCCTCCTCTCTGTGAGGAGTGGGCCGTAATCAACCAGGCAGGCCCAGTGCGGGTTGGTAGATTGTCACGTCTTCGAATTTTTGGTTCCAGCAATGCCGGTTTCCTCACGATGTTATCCTTCACCATTTTGAGGACAGAGGCATTTGATTTTGATATGATTTAAAATAATGTAACACTTACTTAATTTAAATTGCATACACATAAAAATGCAATTGTGTACATAAAACCTTGCTTATTATATTATTCATAGTCCAGTCTGGAGTTTTATAAGGAAAATCTAATAATTGTTAAATATTCCTTGACGTCATTTGACCAAAAGTGATGTAGAATAGTGGTTTTTAGAACGTCACTGGCAATTGATAAGATCCTTTAATAATAATTGAGACTAGGATAGGTAAGTAAGTATAAGTTTTTCCTTACACCGGTTATTTGCGATGTTCTTATTCAATTTAGGGCTGATTTTTCAATAGTACTTTCTACACAAAAGCTGTCAAACCGCCATATTTGTTCCATAAATAAAAGTCATCTGACGATTGAAAAATTAGCCCTTAATTTTCTACGTTATCTTTACGTCATTCGTTGTCTATGGTGGAAACTACAAACAGTTGACACACCTCTGCTTAACCCTTTGGGGGTTAAGTTGTAATCCCCGAAAATAAATTAAATATGAGCCCATATCGTATTTAATTTTCTAGCGATCATGTGCGTCAAATACGAATTTTAAAAGTTTCTACAATTATTGTAGATGAAAATAAAAAAAAATGTTGACAGTTTTGTTATTTTTAAATGAAATTATTGACGTTTGAAGTTTGAGCAACGACGAATAACGAATAAAATTTAAAAAAATAAAATTTAAAAAAATCCGTATGGCCTGAGTGAGCCTAAACACGTAGCAGCAGGCTCCACGGAGCCGCCATTTTCGTATGTTCAACCGTTTGCCTAACACCCTGTATATTGTGTATCTCTAATTACTTATACCGGGTACCTGTATCAAGTCTGTATGAAAAGTGACATTTACCTTATTTATTACCTTATACACATACTCATTAAACTGACTGAAATTAACTCTCTACAATATAAAATAACGACCCAAAAAAAAAAACAAATTAAATAAAAAAAAAATTACATAGGTAACCTATGTGATACAAACTGACCATTTAACACACATACATACATAAATGATAAGAAATTAAGAATAGTTAAATATATTTTAAATTTACATATTTTGTTTATTACTATAGGTACATAATACGGTTGGAGTGGCTAGTGTTAGTCTGTCTTTCATGAATATGATGTTAATCTGTATATAAAAAAGCGGCTAAGTGCGAACCGGACTCGCACACGAAGGGTTTCGGACTATCCGTACCACCGCACAATAATTATACGCATTTTTGTTTAAATATAAAAAAAAACAAATGAGAATTGCCAAAAATATTTCGTGAATGGCAACCCCAATTTTTTAACTTTATTTTATTTGTCGTTATAGCGGCCGTAGTAGTACACACTGTGAATGTTTCAAGTGTCTACCTATTACCGTTCAATGTGACAGACGGACAGCTGAGCCTTATAGTAATACTAATAAATACTAGTATTCAGCTGCATACGGTTAGACTGGAAGCCGACCCCAACATAGTTGGGAAAAGGCTAGGCAGATTGATGATCAATCTGCATTTCCCAACTGATTGATGATCGTCTATGCTTAAAATCTAGCTTTCAGATGTTTTTCAGGCATAAAAACAATGTGCGAGTATGATATACAATGTAGTTCCTATTACCTAGGTATCTACAGTTCTACCGAATGGTGTCAATTTATAACAATATAAATCATCTATTTTATCTGACTGACACATTGTTTAAACTACAGTTGAGTCGTGTAATTTCATCGGTTTGTAATCCAAAACGGTTTTATTGGACATTTGAGGGAGCGATCCGATGGAACTAATTCCAGTTACTATTCACATTAGGATTACATATACGAGTATTACATGAATGGCTATGAAGTTTTTACAAATAAACCTTATGTATTAATGAAATCCAATTATTATGTGGTTAATCGTAAACATTCACTATCTTTAATTAAAACTATCCGTTATGCCCGGCGTCGCGTCGCCCGAGTGTTTTATACAAAAACACCAAACCCCACTTTTCCGATTGATTTTCCAAAAAAAATCTTTCATACAAACCTTGTCCGGAAAATAACGAACACAACTAAAAAACTGCCAAATCGGTCGAGCCATTCCATAGTGATGATCTTTTAGATGCGGCAATTGATTTTTATTTATTTATATAGATAGATATACCCCAAAAATATACGTAAAGGTTCTAAAACTACACTTTCAGTTACTTTAATATTGGTGGATGGATGTATGGATTTATTTGGCGACTACAAAAACCTATGTGATGAGAATGGTTGGTCATTGATGACCGTGCCGTAGTCATTACATTAATTTATGTACCTACACACTTTTTCGGTAATTATCTCCTATCTAGGTAAGTAGGTATTAATAATAATTTGGTTTGTAAACTTTTGCTCAATATTTTAACACAAATTACTACCGATAACCTTATGTAGGTGTGCAATACTGCAACCTGGCTAGTGACGTTATTTTGTAAAAGGTCAAATGGTGTTTTTCGTTTTGCACATTTTTACTGCATACCTATTAAAGGCTAAGTTATAGTTGGCATCTATATGAAAGTATGTGCTAAACATAATGCTGTAGCGGCTTTTGAATTAAAATAACACGAGACATAAACACAAAGAGTTAATGACCCGAATAAAACTAATCACATCGATAACCACACAACTGTCACTTGCTTTTTTAATAATCAAGGACTCGGGCGTCGACGTCACTCAGCCTCGTCGCGTATCGGTGCCACGAACGGTCGACTCGACTATTTTCGTGTACACTTCGGGTTTTATCGGCTGCGGTACCACGTAGCAAGTCTTTTTGTTCGACATCGAGAATCAAGCGTAATCACCGCACTATTAGTGAGAACGTTAACCAATACAATGCATTCTCGCAATCATTTAATTAGTTATAGTATAAAAGTAGGTTCATTTATACATACTACAGCACGCTATGTGCTGTTTTTATTAGTTACGTTATGTGTTAGATAATTATATACAAAAGTATGCTAAGTTATTACTTACTTCTAAACAGTCAACATGTGAGGTTCATATAAATAAAATATAAGTTCTTCTAACATTTGTAAATTACATAAACATTCAAATTACAACATTTTCTGTACTAAGAATAACACCCGCTGTAAGCAACTATTTTGATTCACCTCCGCCTCTCTAATGCCTAAAATTGGTAATTTGTTGGCTTTGAATATGTCAAATTACATTAAGATATACCTACACGATTATGTACAAGGTTCAATTAAAGAAGTCTGGCTAGCCATAGCCACAGAGTACAAATCAAAATGATTTATCAATTATTAAAATTACTAGGTCAGGAGGTTGATTGACTGACATCAGTATTTTGCGCGTTAAAACATCAGGTTTCCATTCAATGGTTGGCATTATACGAGCAATAAAAACAGTGAAAGTGTAACTTTAATACAAGAAATTTGTACTTTCTAACTAAAATTACAAAGAACTGTACATACACTATGAGTTAAATCGTGTCTAAGAAAATACAGCTTCTGCAACATTAATTTAGTGTATTCTTTATTTAGTTACAATATTTCTAGTGAAACAGAAAGTCGAACGATATCGATCACAGTGATTTGCGTCCGTTCGTGGTAGTGGTATTAATTAACTAGTGGCTCGCTCGAGACACAGCACCGCCTATGAAAACCATAACTAAGGTTGCCATAACTATGAACACTATTTTGAGCGATGAACACACCCATTTGGAATGGGAAGATTAAAAAGTCCCAAATGTAATAATTTGAAAGAACAGGAAGTTCATGCATTTTTACTGATTTCAATTCAATTAATATGAAACTCCAAAGATTTTAAATGGCGTGTAGTTTGTTGTGTTCGAGCAATTAATAATGTATTGGAGAAAGCTGCAAATACTTTATCAATCCGATAAGCCTTCAGTGTAGCTTAGTATCTTCTTAAAAACGTTCCAATTACGACCCAGATTACGGAATTTCATATCGGTTTTTCAGATTGTTCCCAATTAAGAGTTATATACACCGTATACTTACAATGTTGTTGATTTTTCTTCACAGTTTATGATAACGACCGATTAGATATAACTTACGTAAGCTCTAACTTTGTATAAACTATCTGCGTTTGTTATGCATCGTTATTACACGGAACGTCGATAGTAAAATGGTGGAGGTGATAGTTATTTCCGCATTTTAACCAGTTAATTGAATAATTAAGAAAGAATGACGTTTTTATTCAAATAAAAAGATAACATTAAATATTTTATATTAAAATTAGGATATTTTTAAGACACCATAATATCATCAATATAAACTGTGTGGTTGTAATCAATACCTGGAAGCTGGATTAAGATGTTTTTTTACTTATTTTTCTGGAATTTTATATCAAGAAAATACGAATTGAATACTCATTTCATGTCATTTTGGCGTTTAGAGCCACAAAGTTGTTTACTCTCAAAACCTCTTTAAAATGTGAACTTGCTGATACCTGATACAAGAATCAATACTTATAGTTGCTGTTAATTACTGAAGTTGTCAACAGCCTCGGACACCACGGCCTGTCTTGCAGCCGAAGTGCAGGTCGCTTTGCGCGGCACGCAAACATCAATGACATCATCCGACGAGCCTTTGTCACCGTCGGCGTTCCAGCTGTATTAGAACCCAATGGCTTGGCACGCGACGATGGCAAGAGACCGGACGGCATGTCTTTATTTCCATTGAAGGTGGGAAGGCCTTTAGTGTGGGACGCAACGTGCGTCGATACTCTTGCGCCATACCATCTTCCTGGCTCGGCGTGCTGTGCTGGCACTGCTGCTGCGGCTGCGGGAAACCTCAAGCGGCGAAAGTATAATAACCTTATCGGTAATTATATTTTCGAGCCGTTTGGGGTTGAAACCCTTGGGCCGTGGGGTCCGAGTGCTCATGATTTATTCAATGAAATCTCCAAGCGGCTGGTTGACACTTCCCATGACCCAAGGGCTGGCTTTTACCTTGGCCAGAGGCTTAGCATTGCCATACAACGTGGCAATGCCGCCAGTCTCTTGGGTACTTTACCACTCGACAACGATGTGGAGGAATTTTTCGATGCCATATTTTAGTTTTTTAATCGTTTTAGTTATGTTAGGATATAATTTTGTTATTTTTAGGTTATGTTTATATTACATTTAAATGGTTTTGTACGAATTATAATGATAATGAAATACATACTTATAAAGTTGTGACTAGGGCAACAGGATAATTATGTTAAACGGTTCAAATAGGTTTGCTTCCCATTCATTCAAAAGTCCAACATTTAGTGCTTTGGACATGGGCCTTGGAATTATTTTTTGCGAACTAATTCAACTACCTAATGACTTAATATTACTAATCTTTTTGTTTACTTCAAGTCTTTCTAACTGATATTTTCACCTGCTCAGTCACTACAATCATTTCCTATATATAGGTAATTCAAAAACTTTATTTCTCTCCCTATTTTCCAGAAATAGGAATCAGGTGTTATCTAATATTATCATCAAACCTTCCTCAACACGCATATTTCATTTTTCACCTGTCCATCTTATTCACACATTATTTTATGACCCGATTACTTTCTGCACGTCACTACATCTCGACGAACGCAACGGCTGATGTTGAAAAACATCGAGATCATACGTATTGTTTGTCTTGTGGAAATTTCCAAACAACACACCCGACCGTATACAACTAAGTTTGACGATTATAATAATGTTACTACTTTTCCACCATTACGTACGGTGCGCTATTTCTCAGAAGCATTAACACAATATGTACACAAATCTACTGTGATATCATCTGTAATAAATATCTTCACGTTAAAATTAAGTGCCTCAATCTTCAAGTTTCTTACTACAAAGGTAATTTTGTTCATTTCCTGTCGTTTTGTTTTCTTGCCAGCTCGTATTATTAGTAAAGGAAGTTCGATTGATCTTATATTTATTTGCATAATCTACGCAAGCGTTCGTTTTCAAACACTTTCAATCTCTGCTGGCAAAATAAAAATCATTATCGTAACTTTTAATAATTATCAAAACATATGTTCTTACGAGTATAATATTTGAGGAAGTATCAAAATGTTCTATCTGTATTGTCCAACAGCGCGGTGAGCGTTGTTTTTATCAATATTAATATGTA
Source organism: Cosmia pyralina (assembly GCA_946251885.1). Classification (NCBI taxonomy): domain Eukaryota; kingdom Metazoa; phylum Arthropoda; class Insecta; order Lepidoptera; family Noctuidae; genus Cosmia; species Cosmia pyralina. The sequence continues at coordinate 18,163,370 of OX276355.1, forward strand.
ATAACGTTATTCACACATAGCATTATCTCTGACGTCACACAATAGATTGGTGATAACGAAAATTTAAGGGTATCGTGTCCAACGCTGTTCCGTGACCTCGAAAATTTATCGGTCGTTGTCTTTGTATTTACGGAGGTTTTTGGCGAAGCCGTTGTATGAGGTGTTAAAGTTTACCCTCTGTTGATGTCATACATAATGCAAAACATATATTACAGACTTAGATGTTAAATTGTTTTCCCAGAACCCTCCATAGCACATCAAGGTTTCATACAGTGAAAGCTAAGCATGATTGACTTTTCTGGAATTAACACGACCTGACATTCTGTTTTTCCACCTGGATAAAAATACCCCGTTTTGAGTTTTATCTAAACGGCATCAATATTGTGGGAATGCGATATTCAAAATGTCAGGTTAACATTTTGCACGTGCCTGCGTTCCCGTTTATTTAAATATAATGGAGTCTTGAGCCATCATCTCTATTAAAAGCATCGATTTAACGAGCGGAATGAGATGGTACACTCAGCGTACCTACACTGTAAATATGGGTCGGGCGGGTGCGTCGGGCCGCGCGCGCCGGCCGCTCGCATGTAAACTCGCTCCGAGTAGCTCACACCCGCTAATGAAATAACAAAAGGTGTAACGCTACGCTTCGATAAACTGTTTTTGTGTTACCATAAACCACCTTAATAAAACTTGCTGCTCTCAGATTATCCCTGTGTAGAAATCGTCTACGGTCGTCTGCATTGCACTTAACTGTTATGAGCGCGCATAACACTGAACACTGGCACTGAAGCCGTTGTATGCCCTAAATATCGTTTCTTATCTGTCGAGTTTTCAACACTATCAATCGTTCCACTTTGCAAAAAAAAGCCGACTGTCATTTCCTTGAGAGTGTTACGTAACAGCGAGTGACTTCGTCCGACCGTTATTCTGGCTGTGTCGGCGAGTTGGGGCCGTTGCACTGGTACCGCTTTCCGAAATTCAGATTGCAAAAGCGCGAGACGTCGCGATCGCGAGCGGCCGGTGTCGCGGGCTGGCGGCCCGTGCCACGGGCTGCGGGCGGAAGTTACGGTGAACGGTGCCTCGGTGGCCTTGGAGCGCGGCCGCCACGCGCCGAAGGTGAAAGTCTTGACGGTCCGCAATTATTGAACCTCGACCTGCCATCCTCCAATATTCGGGTTACACCAACCCAGCGGTTACCAACGCTACCGATGCGTTCCGGCTCACTCCCGACTTCCGCATTCTTAAACCCGACCAAATATTTCCGACCCTAATTTTATTGGTCGGTTATAGATCCTCGTCGAAGAATAAATAACATTCGGATTTGGACCAAGTTCGCAAATAGATAAAACATCGGATGATAGCGATAAATCAGTGTTAGGACAATTATTTTTATACAGCTAGAAGCGTTGGGCTGCACCTTCGCGGTTGATTGAATATGGCAGTTTGAGGGTCAATCTGACATCTGCTTGTGTCACTGCTTGGCTCTCATTCAAATTTAAATGTATTCAATTATTCAACAGAAACGTATTATCGAGATGAAACTACTCTTACATTATCGTTACTACAAGAATATGCGAGTTCCATTGATATTCATGCGATTCTAGACAATGTTGTTATAGAGCGGGTGAATATCACCAACTAGAGGTTATGTAACTTATGTTTCAAGATAGTCACTTTAAAAATTCAATTTTGTCACTCAAGTTGTAAGGTAATGTGCGATGAGCTGGCAACATGTCTCCACATATCTGTGCCAAACGCTTTAAGTAGTGCTTTGACTCCAATTATAATCCTTGTAAATCCGTTAGGAATAGTAAGCACGATGAGAGATTTATTCTCATAGATAGCTTACAAGTGCACAGCACAGTTCTGCTTAGACTGGTAACTACATTAACTAGCTTTTTTATACGCATATTTATATACTCCATGGATATACGATAATTGTGAAAACAAAAATCTCATTAAAGTAACTCACAAAGTCACAACTGAATTCCTTGTAACATTGGATAAACAAAGAAATCAAGAAAGTTGGTTAAAAAATGTTAGAATGACAAATGGTCGGGAAGTTTATTAGTAAACTATGACAGAATATGGCTTGAGTTCTCGTCTGAGGCCAAGGGCAAGCCAGGCTCAGGTAGTAACTTTTTAACGACTGATTTTGATAACTTGCTTCGTTTTTTGTTTAGAATGGGAGTGATCAATGCATTAGCCTTGAACTTTGAAATATCTTAACCAGAAAAAAGGAGTACTTATATTTGAACAAGAAATCAGAAATTATGTAAATGCACTAGACACTCCTACGTCCAGTGCATCAATTGGCAAATTAAGAATTAATGAACATACTGTGAATTTAAATGCAGCAGTTTTAAGTAGAGATTATAATAAGAATCGTTTTAAATGAAATGCGAATAATGCAAATGCGAGGAGAGCCGTTGGCAATGTTTATAATATTGTGCGTGCTTACACATCGATGAAGGTCGGTGTGGTTCGATCTTTTTGTGCAGTTGGTTGTCTGATGTTGATGTTATTGCTCAAATCCTTAGTCACGGTGACGGACAATCCTAAAAACAAGTAAAAAAGATATGTTTAAACTTGGAACTAAAGCCGGAATCGAACTAATAACAAGACATTTTGATTCTATATCCCCTGTAGAACTGAACAAGACAATTTAAGGAAAAGAAATTTCCTGTGTTTGCCAGGAAAACACTAGTAATAACAATAAGAGGAGCACGTTTAACAGCTTCATTTTGTTTTCCTCTACTACGTACAGAGAAATGCGCTTATAAGTTAAATTGACGTTGAAATCTTAATATACTATTCCAAGTTGGAGTTTTATGTTCTAGCCTTTGTTTATTGTTATGAAGCGAATTATTTTTACATCCAAATGATCGCCTTCTTTATATTCCTCTTGGCATTTAACTGCGATATCTACAATGAGATCACCTAGACCCAAATACTTAACTGCTAATTACTAATGTATCATCAAAATATTTCACTGCAGCGGCGTTCCAAATGGTTTCAAACTTAATTGTCTACACCACATTAGTGAGATACAGTACAACAAATGTACAATCGTAGCTGTTTGTAGCCTTGAATATCAATTGAGCAATTTTTTTTTTTTTGTTGTGATCGTGCGTTATACAAATGGATTGGATTTTTGTTTTAACTTCAGTAAATTCAGATATGACCTTTGCAGATGGAAGCATGCAATTATCTCAGCGGCATTTAACTTTTTAAACTCAGATTTTATTAGTATTTTATTTAACATTCTTTATCTCAATAGAATTGAAGAACAAGTGGCGTTCACGTGATAAGCGTACAATCGCAACGAGATATTAAAAAAAGGGGTCACCACCAGTGACACCCTATAAATAAAAATTATCAAAAAGGCACACGGATTACAGTGAGGATAATGAGGTATCCTTCGCTAGGGGAGCATCCATGAGCCGCGCTCGCCCGCTCGCCCGCCTGCGCGCCCTCTGTAAATCACCACAACTTATGTACGGGAGAACAGACGCAGTTCGGCGCGCGGAGCCGTCACTCGCACACGTTCGCGACTCGCCTTCCGTTTAGTTATGTAGTAGCGCTCGCCGCTCGCCTGTTTGGACAAGTGCTAAGTTGATCGTTTTATGTGATACACCTCGTTGGCATTATGTTTAATTTAACCGTTCGATTTTTAAATTGTTTCGTGTCGTATCATTGTTTTTAATTTTAATTTTCTAATCAATCGAAGTGTTGCGCACTTTTTGGACTGTTGATTCTTGGATTGCTAAGGTATTTTATATTTAACTGATTTTAAATAGTTTTAAGAATTATAATATTATCTTTTATTGTTTTGGGTTTGCGAAACTTTCTCTGTTTAAAACATAGGAGTCGATAGTTTAATTGGCTATTTCTTACGTAATGTTAAGTTTGTGTGTACAAATTTTTTTGTGAGGACGTAATAATTTAATTGCTCGCTTAAATCTACCTGTCGTAGCTTAAATATTTTTAGTATCCAGGGAACTGTTTGAAAGTATTTTATTACTTAAGTCTGTATGTTTATGAATATTTAAAAGTTGTGACGCGAAAATTTATATATACTTACAAAGAAAATAGGAAATCAAAACTTGATAATTGGATGATGAAGATGCAATATATTTTCGAAATTAAAAGTTCTAGAATGAAAGAGATAGCTAGACAAAGGATAGTGGTTTTACAAAATGTATCTTTATCTAATGCCTAACAGTAAGTTAATGTACCGATGCGCTGCATTATGTATGCGTGCCGGACGGTGTAGTGGGTAAATAAAATAACAACACTTATCTATTCAATAAGGTGTTATCGACTTAATATTTAACGGCTTCGCTTTTAACATTTTATTGCACTAATTAAGGAAAAAGTAGTAAATTCTTTAAAGGCAGTGTTACTGGTTCATGTGATGTGAGTGGATTATTCTGGTTTAATTTATTTTATAAGGGTCCTATTGTTCGCCGATCGGATATAGCCATCTCTGTCGCACTGTAAGAGCGTGACAAACGGTATTCGAATTCGACTACCGAGATTTTCAGAATAGGGTTTCGTGACTCGATATTATTTGTGAAATTTTGATTTGGTATTGATGTTCCGTTTAAGTACTTAACGTTTCTTAATCGCTATTATTTTTTGGGTACCTAATGTATTGGGATTGCATTTCTTATTATTTGATTTAGATGTTAAAGGGAGAAATACTTGCCAATGCATTTTCCTTGTAAAATAGGTATATGAACTAAAATGTTTGCAAAATGCTAAGAAAATAAATTAATATGGGGTGCCTTAAAATTATCGGAAAATACAAAGCTTTTCTTTTTTTTACTCAACCGCAAAATAGGGTCAACATGAAAATAATTCCGTAGCACAGTGTATCACTACCGATACAGTAGCGCGCAGACGACATTCTATTAATAATATATTGTATAGATTTGGAATTCTGAAAAATATAAAATTAAAAGAAAACTTACAATACTATGCAGTTTCAGTACCTACTTGTAATGCTTATTAACCCGTTAATTACCGGATGTTACAATTATGGCGTCTAATCAAATCATTATCTACCTACTTGACAGTTGACCCCACCCAAGTTCGGCAACAAAGCGCCCGAAAGAAACTTTATAAATTGTATAAGTTCTGCGGAACTGTATGGTAACATTTTACTTATGGTCATTTTGCTAGATGTACCTATTATCTGTTCTAAATTCCTAGATTTTTAAAATTTCTTTCTAGAAATTTCTTCGAATTTTACGGTAGAAAATGCATTCATTTTGCTCAAATGATTTAATGGGATTATTCGTATTAATCGTACAGCTTTCAATAAGTCTAATCTGAATAAAATGAACTGTCGTATCAGCATTAGGCATTGTCTATGAGTCACTCCTTCAACAGACTGGAGATTAAACATTTCATTTATAAAGCAATTTTCACCAATTTTCCAATAAAAGTTATCTATGTCATCGTACTAGGAAATTCGTTTTCCCTCAGATTTTCCTGCAATACTTACTTCATGACGATCACTATCATTTGCAGGTGTTGCGCTAGAACGAGATAGCATGATATCGGTGTCTCTTTCACTGAATATTATAAACTTTACTGACGTGGGAAACGTGCCAAGAGCTGCTACTTTTGTTAGTAAAGTGGAAAAATAGAGCTTAAATAAAGTTACTGAAGTAGGTATTTATGTTTAGCTTGTGATTGTTTGTTAACAGCAAAAACTTTTTGTTTAGATCAGAATGATTATGAAAATTGAGACTTTTTAAGTCCGTTCGTTCAATCTCTATAGAGGATAATCTTGCTTCAAATAAAAATATCTGACTCATTGTTCCACTTAGCAACCAAAGACATAATTTCCGCTTACTCCTCTTTATGATCAACAACAAAGTACATATCTATAACAGAGTCAATAAGTTTAAAAAGCGCGTCAACTACGTAGCCATTATCCGTGATTTATACGCTGTGAGCCGCATCCATTGTCTGCTGTGGGCTATCAACGTTATATGGCGCTCGATTTAAACACGCAAACTATATTATATAGTGACTTTGATTACCCCACGTGCTAAATTACTTGGTATTAGGCTTTTACGGCTTCCATGGAACGACTCAAAATACTTCAACAGTATTTAAAAGGCAATTCAAAATTCTTTCACTGTTTGATTCTTTTCTGTTTACGTTCCAGTAGGTATCTTTGTTTCGATTCGTAGTTGTCAACTTGCATATTCGTATAGGGAAATTTTCGCAACAATTCTAATTAGTCTGACTTCACAGTAATGATCATGACGCATAGCACGTTACAAGTTCAAACAGTTCTTGTATTAGATGCCGTAAAAGGATAACTTCTCATAACTGGCATACTGAACTTTATTACTATCACCTTGGAGTACAGGACTTATAAGCTATAAGGTCATTATATTCTACAGCGTCAAAACTAATTTTCTCTTACTAAAATTTGCATAGCTAGAGTGAATAAACAAGATTTTGAAGAAGGAACTATAACTATGATACTTCTTTAAAAAATAAACAAGACTTTTAAGCTGATTGAAATACACCGAGTAATTTTCCGGGAAGCCAAGGATATTACCGAAACGATCTTGTTACAAGACAAAAGTACAGATGATACAAAGAAAAAATCTGACACAGAGGAAGTAAAGTTATGCTAGGTACTCACAGTAGAAACTGAATTAATTATTCGTAACTTGCGACCTAGAAAGGTACTGCCCATTGTGAGGTCATTACATAAGCACTGTCGGCTTTGTGCAAGCAATTGTTTAAAAAAATATGATTCACCCACTTCCATAGAAAAATTCTTTAATGCGCATCATTGATGAATGTAAGAGGTAACATGATAGGAAAGATGAAGTAATAAAATCAAGTCAGAGTACTAAACAAAGTAATGTTTACCGCAGAAATGGGGAATGACCAAAAGAAGATGAGGCATTACAAAAAGTAAAGAAAAAAGTAGAAAAAGTAGTAGAAAGTATTTGATATAGGACTAAGCTTTCATCAGGTCACAGTGCAAATTAATTTCATAGATATTCTTTATCGTGCATTTAATCATTTGTAACACACATGAAGTTATTGGTATTATTGAACAAAAGCAGTTTATGTAACTCCCACGGTACAGTAATTGATGATGCAACACACTGGGACGCAAAATTTCGGCCATAGAAGCCAATTACAACACATTTACTCGTGTACGTGCTTTTTTACAACTTTTCATACAAACAAAAAACTGTAGGATACGATTTATACAAGATTTTTTTTTATAAAATCCCATTCAGAGTATATTTAGACGACATACTCATACAAAGATAATATTGAACAGATAAACTGAAAGTGTAGATAATAATAAGTATAAATATAATGCAGCCACATTGTTTTCTACAGAAAATTACTTATTTTGTTCACTTAGATGCGGCTATAAAGCCAAAAGATCTGATGCAATTAAGGGCATGGTAGAGATTGACGTGAAAGTGTGCGATGCGGGAAATTAGAGAAAAATGTCGGAGATCGTTAAACTATTATATCGTATCGGTAATATGTCTCCACCTACATTCCATAATTCATCGTATCATACGTTCTCCATAAAAGGTGCTCTATCAAAACGCCTACGCGGTCATAGTGATTTAGCAATAAATATAATACTTTGAAGAAATATTTTTTATCTTCAAGGATTTCTATCCGAAGTGGATTGGAATTCGAGACGTCTGCAATGATTTCTAATGCAATCCCGTCTGTATTTTCTGCTATACCGTGAAGTGTCTCAAGTAGAAGTGAATGGGTAAATTAAGACGACAGTGGCCTTAGCAGAGCTTCTAACTTTAGTTTAGCAAGACTATCAATTACGAGCCTCTCGTAAAATCATTCCTGTTACAATAGTTAATATCACCGACTATTTATTATATTATGATGATGTAAACAAGCAGGAAAATAAGAAAGAGAACAATACATATATGTTATCAGTTTGAAACGAGCAATACATATTAACTCTGCAAGCAAATAAATCATCGTAAAATTTTGTGAAGGAAAAAGTTTTCACATTAAAAAGTTAACCATACGTTCTCGTTACTTGTGTCTTGACATGACTTATTCGACGAAAACGAAGAGAATTGATAACGAATACCTTATTCAAATGCTTCATTGTTTTGTTTAAACTGTCCTACATAAATTTCAAGAATTGTGTGGAGATTTACATTAAATGTTTGAAAAGACGAACTAGGATCAGACGCATCATCTACGATGTCAAATGTTACAAAAGTCCCCTATATTATGGTGGCATTCACATATCAGTGGATTCTTGCCCCCGGCTCGTGTGGGACAGAGAAAAGAAAGTGCAGGTAGGCAGTAGCGTCGGTCGAGTCGAGCGAGATTTATTAGATCGTAACTGGTGGGGTCGGCAACACCCGGTGCACTGTCGTCGCGCATTCGCCACACGAAAAAAATAAAACATGATAGCGTGTTGTGCACATTTATTAATGTTTGTTAGTAATTTTTAGTTTGATTTGAAACAATATTTTATCAATATGAAGACAGAAAAGTGAAAACACTTCTACAAAATAAGGCATAAAATACGGGCTAGTGTGGCCAATAAACATAATTTGATTAGCGTTTAATCCAGGAAACAGTTTTGTTTATTACGGCACAATTAAAACTAAGTGGCCGACATTGAAAAAATATCAAATTAAATTCGATTTCAAGTTCAGTCATTACTTACGTCGAATAGGAAAACACAGAAGTGAACTAAAACTACCAGAATATCAATACCACCCAGAAATCAACCTTGAATCTTGATTTGAACTCATTTTATTCAAAGTCCATCAATCGAATTGAATTGTCTATGGTGGAAAAAGTTTAAACGTCAAAAATAGCGTTGCTGTCAAAGCTTTTACTGCACATCATAATATATTAAAGTAATTGTGTATATAACAGTTAGCAACATCGATAATAGCTGTTTCAACTTTATATTACGTCACATTTAATACTGAAACTAATATTTCCCTCATTACGTTACTGGAGTAACGTGGATTTCAATGTTTTAGCAGGTTATGTACCATAGTTCATATTTAGCGATATATGTGTCTAGTGAATTGAGGTGCAAGTGGATCTATATATAGTTTCTAAGCTTTTTGTGTCTAGGATTTGAGTGCGATTGATACGATCAATAGTTGCCAAATCTTCTAGACTTAAAATGATTGCCTTGAGGTATAAAAAGGTAATACAGAACAAAAGAAAACAGTCGCATTATTACAGTCGCAGTCGTCGCAAATCTTTCTGTTCGCCAATTACCTTGAATAAACAACAGAACTAAACAACAGAATGCAACCAACACTGATATAACGCAGACAGACGGCTGTAATATTCAGAATGCAATGAGAGATACATATTATTATGAATCAGGTTTTAAAACAAAAGCTTTGGATTCAAAGGATTCTGGGAAAAGGGCAATTTTGGTGCAAAAACACGTAGCGTGTAACGTCTTTTCGATAATACGATTGTGAACGAACGTGTTTCACACTAGAACTAGTTCAGGTTTTATGAATCCTTGGCTGGTTTATACACTTTTCTTGTTTTGTGTTTATAGGTTTTCATTTAGTGAGCTTTCGAAATATTGGACGTCTTATCAACATGAAATGAACGTGATATTTTGCAATGCAAGAAGAGAAAGAGTTCATTTTCCTGATTGGCAAGGAGTTGGCTGAAATATTTGTTAGGCTTGCATACAATTTTCTAGGATTTTTTACATATACTTTGTTCCTTATGGTCAGTTATCTTCTTGTTACAAATACTATAGTAGTTTTAGATTCTCAAAAGCTTCGTTTGTAGGTCAAGTCTCTGTAATTTACATTTAGGTTTTACGTATTATTATATTCGTAGCTCGTAAAGTGATCTATTGCGAAGGTCGAAGGGTAACGTTGTTACCTCAAGTGTCCTCTGGACGATCTTGTTATTCCGGAGGATGGTTTCAGGCATTCACCTCGTTTCAGAAGACTTCCACTGTCAAACATTTAAAATACATTGCACCAAATTAGTTCATGTTGCATACTATACCATCCTGGTTATTCCATTGTTACAATATTATGTGGGTTTTTTCAATTACATTAGCATTCGTAGCCTATTCATTTTATCAAGATACAACTGTTTTATCGAACAGGAAAAAGTATTTTCCTTGTGTAACTGAATCTAATACTATTTCAGTTACATATTTTTCATAAATTGGGCACTAGATATTACTCTCATCTTTTGTCTCGAACACAAATTTATACGGCGAGTCATGACTAGTAAAGCTATAGCGTCTAAAATGACGGCTATGGTCTACGTCATCCGTTTCCTCTCCATACGTACGTAGCAGTACATGACGCAATTGGCTTTTTCAATGTCTTATCTACAGCGAGGTATGTTGTCATTCGCCGAGTGTTCGTCGAGCTGCGCGCACGCCGCTCACCACGCGATTTATTTTTGTTCCACTTGTGTCTTTTTGCTTTTTTATAGTCGTCGAGGACAAAGTGACGAATTGCGCGCCTGTATTGTGCCAGTGTTTTGAACTTTGTGACATTGTAGTTACCATTTTTACAGTGATCAGATCTCAGTGGATTTCCGATCATGTTTATGTCAGGGTTCCTCATCATTTCCCCTGATTTATTTAGGTAGGTGTTGACGAAATGCATTTCAAGGTGTTTTTTTATCTTCAAAACCTGTTCGCTAATATCTGTTGTAGTTTTGATGTGATTGCGAATGGAGAGCGGATTATAACGAGTTGTGAACCTGATTGGCCCGTTCGGACTTCGATGCATTGTTCTCCGATTGACCTAGTACTTGTTATTATGAAATAATTAGGGCTTCTCCTTGACTCGTTCACATTCCATCACTGTCTTATTATTAATAATGTCTTTGTGATTAATGGCTTACTGCGTAGCCTTTTAAAAATTTTAGGGGATCCTACTACCCAATTAATTAGTTTACCAGTTACTTTCCGGCTGTTCTAATTTCGTTCCCATTACTAAAATTTACGTATCGCTAATATGTGCTAATGTGTCCGCGTTTTTGTTACAGAATGACGCCGCAAGAGGAGCGCGAGAGCTCACGCGGCGCGGAGATCGCCGACGCCTTCGAGGACGACATGTTCGGGCCGCCGCGCACCGAGCCCGCCGCCAGACCCAAGCTCTCCATGATCTCGGCGCGAATCCGCGCTAACGAGGAACGAAAGCGGGTCATTGAGATTTGCTCGCAGAAATTAGAGAACATCGAGGACCCCGCACGAGACTTGAGGCGCTCAGTGTGCATTAACAATACGTACTGTCGACTGAGCGAGGAGGCGCGTCGGGAGAAGGAGGCGAGGAGACGCCGAGCGAGAGAGGAGTGCGATGATTCGTGGGTCGGGAAGAAAGCAAGGCGAGAGGTTGAAGACGAATGCCTGGCGCTGCTGGACGCTATCCCCGAGCTGGGCGACGCCAACCTTGGCTGCGCGCAGCTGGCGCGGCAGCAGATGCCCCGTCAGGACGTGCCCCTGCTGCCCCCCGGGCTCCTGACCGTGCTGGACTCATGACCGCGCCGCCCTGCGCATCTCCACAACTCATAAGCGAACACGGGCGTGTTCGCGTGCTCCTGATGCGAGCCGGCCGCAAGCCGCGCGAGGAGTCGGCTCCGGCCCGGTCCGAGCCGCCAGCGCTCCCCGCGGCTCGAGAATCACTGGACTATTGATTCATGTTTAATCTACGTTACCCGGAACGGACTGTCAACGTTTAGCCAATTCTTTGTTGTTAAGAAGAGTACTTACTTTGTTAGCGTGTTTTTTATTATTTAGTGAAAGTTGCTCAGGCGCTGCCGACGGGCGCGGTCCAATTAGTGTTCAACGATTAATTTTTATCGAACAGAGGACTCTGAGTGTACGTTGTCGCTACAGTGACGCGCTCACTAGTAGTGCGTTTAACGGTTCACGATGGAGGCATAGTTTTAAGCGATAATTACTATGTTATATTATTGTACTGTAAAGTAAATAGTGATTAAGAGATAGTGCAAAACGACTGGGAACGGTTGCGAAGACGACGGTAACAAAACTTCCACGCTTATTTAGTTTTATTTGAATAGTATTATTTTATGCTGCCTTTGTGAGATCGGTTGACGTTACTGAATAGAGTGAAAACTGTTGTTCTTGATACACACATACGCGTCTGTGATTGGAATAATAAGGATTATGCTGTTAGCAAGTTAAAATCAAGTTTTAATGTAGTATTTTTGAATTCGAATCTAATTGCTAACATTACTAATAGTCTTTAAGATGATAAAGGAAAATTTGTGACGTATGTGTGTGTGTCATCGGTAACTCTTGACGGCATTTTAGTTTCCTTATCAAATCTGGCGCGCGTCGACGTTGAGGAAACGTTCGGCCAACATTGGCGGCCAATGTCCAACGTTTGCTCGCGCCTCACATTTTGCTAACAAGTCCGAGAGTTACTTTGAACGAGTTTTGTTGTACTTTATCGCTTTAAGTTTTATTTAAACGTTTTTTGTTTTGTACATTTTAATGTTACCCTATTGCTTATGTCACCATTTTAAGCTTTGTTACCATTATATGATATTTAATTGGGTTGAATCTGGGTTTTAGAGAACTATCGTGTCATTGTTAATTTATTAAGTATGTAATTCAAGATAGAGTCTACGTTTTCCTCTTGTAAACGTTGTAAATTTAATTTTAAAAATAATTAGAATATCGAACTTGCAACAATTGTTGCTCAATTTAAAACAACGTTTATAAGTTGGGGGATTGTGTGTAATAAAAAGCGTTACTTATCAAACGGTTGTGCAATAAGTTTGAAAGCAATCAGTCGTTCGATTGTGCAATTGATCCGCGGAACAAGCGAGTTCCTTTTCTTTTGAAATCTTAATTGTCGCAAAATATATCGCTAGTAGCCCGTTTCGCCCCCTCTGAATAGTAAATAGGTAGGGGAGGCGCGGGGCGAGAGGCCCGGGGTGGCGCGGGGCGGAAGGGGCGGGCGGGCGCCTTGCGCGGTCGCGTGGTGTGGGTCTCTGCACCGTTCCCAGCACTCCTGTGATATTAGCCTAGCCTGTGTGTCGTATTTGTGCTAGTTTCCCCAACCGACTTGTTTGGATATTGTGCTTGTAAAAAGCTTGAAAAAATTTAATTCCTTTTCTATATCGGCCATTTTATACGGATTAACCGAATTTTAAATGTCGTTTACCCGACGGTAGGATCGCATTTAGAGTTTCGATCACGATTTGTGACGAGTAGATGATTCTTTTTGTTTCAATCAGTTGGTATGTTGTATGTAATGTTGAATAATCATTATTGTATTAAAATTTATAAAGTTAGGCGCTTGTACACTTTGCTGTTGCCCTTATTAGGGGCTAATGATGACAAGATATAAGTCTACAAAAATTAAATTCATACAAATGATTAGTGTTCTAAATCATTTTGATCACTAGTTGTTAATTTGAATTTGCAAGCAAATTATACTTTATAAATTGAACATAAAAACGCACAGTATATTAACATATAAGTAGATTTTTCAATGTACATCAGTACCTACCTCGGTACCTACTGTAAATTGGCCACGTTTGAGAGCGCACGGAATTCAGAAATCAGACTGAGAGTTAGTCATGTCGAAAAGTTCATAAATGTAAATGAAGTTTTGTATCAATGAACTCTGTTGTCCTATAACGGGTTTTTATTTTCTAATATACCAATCGACCAAGAATTGTTTTGAACGATATGCTTTCTAACATTCCTATCTCTTTGTCATTAACGCCAACAAGTCACTGTAGTTGTTGTAAGGAGAATGATTGGACTCGTACCACTTGTTTCAAACGTGGCTATTCCTTGCAGGATGTGAGATTCTTAGAAAGTAAATAATTTAATACCGAGCCTCTAGCTGTAGTCATTCAATCGTGTAGATCGGAAAATGTAAGAAAAAGAAAAGGATGTAGCAGACTATCAGATTATTGAATCAAACTCGTGTTCATCTCACTCGCGCATTGCGTGAGCGAAGGAGACAAAAGACAAAACGAGCCGATGTGTTGAAAGATTGTAATATTGTATCGATAATACTCCAAAGCAAGTGAATAATTTTATTGGTTCCGTGTGAGCTTGAGATCTAAATAAACTTAATAGTTCAGCTTATTTGGCATTTTATTTACTACTTGGCAATCCTGCATATTATAATAATAGATTCCCCGAGTTGTTCTTCAATACCAAACCATTGGTGAGTCAGAGAATCAGTTGAAATGATTGAGTCATCCTCGTTCAGACCGAAACGTACATATAATGGTTAACGTACGTATATTTTGTATGGACATATTATTAATTTGGGCTAAAATCAATTTATAAATAGAAATGAAATGGAATTATGAGTGGGTGATTCCGTACAAGCAGTAATAGATGAATATGACTTATGAGAGAGGGTTGATGTAACACTTGATCACACATCGGGAATAGAAATGAGTAACACAGAACACAGTCTACGTGCAGATTCTTTAAGAATTACTGACGAGCTAATATCGTGCAATATGTACATAAATACAAAACACTAATATATTAAATTGTTGATCCGTTATACATATTTAGTAATCAAGCTTGCACAAAGCCTTATTTAGCTAAATATACAAACAATATATTTCTCATAATTCAAATTGAATAATTTCTGCAGATTGTTTCGCTGAAAAGATTTTCCCGTACGAAGTTTCTTTTGAATGTACTTACCTACTAAGTTAGAATTGATTCATGAATGGAAGTGAAATAGTTCTAGGAATTATTTTATATCGATTTTGTTTGAGATAAAATTCGGAGAAGAATTTTATAAATATTGAATGTATTTGTATTGAAGGCATCTACAAGGAGTACCAAATATTAAGAATGATGTAAGCGTGTTTGATACGAGGCGAGGTAATACTTGTTTACCGATTTGTTTGTTTGTGAAATAGTAAATTTAAGAGAACGTTTTGTAAATGTTATCATAATTTTATTATTGTGACTAGCTGCTATTTTATAAATGTTTCCTGTCTTAAGCTAAGAGATGGTCAATAAATAAAATTTAAATATAAACTGTATAACTGTACATTTTATTGTGTGCTTCTAATGAAAAAAAAAAAAACCTCAAATGGCAATAACTGAAAAATAATAAATTTCGACAAAAGTCCTTTGCAACAAAACTTGATTAATGACGTCAAGCTACCAAGAGAAACCACAAAATAAAACAAATTTTAAGTACCTACCTATTGATATAGCAGCAAACTGTGCATAGATATACACATACATACAACTTCAATATTATCCCTATTGAGTTATTTAAAGCTGAATATGATAAACTGTCTGCTAAACAAAATGCGATTAACGATCCCCTGCCAGCGGAATACAATAAGAATGTGTTTATGCATATGCGGCAATATGTCCCATGACTTTAGAAAACATTGGGAAGATCATTTTTAGCAGTGGAAGTAGGGTTCCAATAGTTAATTAAAAAACTTTTACATGTTATCTTCTATTGACACGGAACTATACAGCGTGTTCCTACAATTACGACATTAATTAAAGACGCAGGTAGGGCTAGTGGCCAGTAATCATACAAATTATATTAAGATAAAGTCATTCGTAAATTGAAAGAAAAAATAATTTCAAGTAAACAAAATAATAACCAAAATTAGGATCACCATTGCAAAAGACTCATTCATGAAGCTTTTGTTCTATGCCAGCTGTTATAAGGTCACTGACCGACACTTTTTTTGTTCATCATTTTTCTATTGTTCTGACCCAGCTGTAAGTAGCAGTAGAATGTTTTTTTTTTGTTAAACCAGCCCTTTTTTTTCTCGTTTGTTTTAATTTCATTTCTACGCTACAGGTTGCTCCAAGATACTATTTTAGAACATTGTAAATAAATCAATAAATAATAACGTTTAATGAAATTGAAATATTTTTATAAAACACCAACGCGGAACCGTATACGCGTGTCAAATTAATGTCGTCATTGTAGCGGCACATTGTCTGTAAGTATATCTATACCTAGTCAGCAAGGTATAAGCGGGCAGAGCTGAATGTTCACGGAACGCACTTTTAAATATTGCTTAAGTGGAAGCAATTTTTAAGCATCCCATTTATACCATACTAGCTTCTGCTCGCGACTTTGGAAGTCGGTCAAATACAGCCCATGTTACTCGCTGATGTGTTGCTCTATGCTATAAATAGGTGAAAGATTTTTTTAAATCGGCTAAGTATTTTTTGAGTTTATCCATTACAAACAAACATCTTTTCTCTTTATTATTATTAGTTTAGTCTTCTAGACTTCTTTAATTCCTACATTACCTACCACAGAGTATACACATGACGTAATACTTAAAGTAAACAAGTCTGTTTACCAACATGTTAGAAAAATAATGGCTCCACACATGCATGACAGGACATTAGGCATAAGGAATTTCCACATGCTGCTTTACTATAGGCACAAAACATAGGTAGGTACATATATCCGTCTTGTGAAATAGCGTTTACGTTTAAAATAACATGAAGAAAAATTGTTGAAGAGCAACAGAATTTATCGATGCAGTAGCACGCCTCTAATGTTTAGGTAGTTAGCGCCATCTAGTTGGACTTTGAGTAATCTCAAACTTGAAACTTGTAGGAGAGGAATAATAATAGTTTGAGAAGATTATGTGAATACGTAGAAAAAATAAAGGCATTTATTTGAAATACTAAATAAGCTTACAGTATGAACACCAAATAAATCGCTTAATATGGAAATGAAAGTGAAAGAAAAAAAGAATATTGGAAATGTTTCAAATATAGTTATGTAGGTAGGAGGTAGTAGGTGTTATGTACATGACATTCAAGACGGTCCAAATAGTGACGTCATAAAAAATTAGATTCCTCATCCGAAAATACCCCATGATGTAGGTATGTCCCGCGTGATTCTTGATAACTTTCGAGTATTATTATATAATTTTTTTTTTCTTGAAAATTTTATGGGAATCTTTATTTTTGCACAACTTTTTACACATACCTACTTGTTTTGAAATTTTCATTGTTATAGAATACTAGCTTTTGCCCGTGGCTTCGCCCGCGTGGATGTCGGAAATTATCCCATGGGAACCGACTACCGGGATAAAAGTATCCTATGTGTGTTAATCCAGGTTATAAACTATCTGTGTGCCAAATTTCGCCCAAATTCGTTCAGCCGTTTTTGCGTGATCGAGTAACGAACATCCAAACACAAACTTTCACATTTATAATATGATTCTCAATTTTTTATTCGCGTTAAACATAACTTTATAAAAAATAACCTAAAAATAACAAAATTATATACTAACATAACTAAAACTATTAAAAAAAAAAAAAAAAAAATAAAAAAAAAAAGAGTGAAGAGAAAGAGTGAAAGAGTGCTCATAGTTTGTTCAACGAAATCTCCAAACGGCTGGTTGACACTTCCCGTGACCCAAGGGCTGGCTTTTATCTTGGCCAGCGGCTTAGCATTGCCATACAACGTGGCAATGCCGCCAGTCTCTTGGGTACTTTACCAGTCGACAGCGATGCGGAGGAATTTTTCGACGCCATATTTTAGTTTTTTTTTTTTTTTTTTTATAATATTAGTAGGATTCTTTCAGACTTATAATAATACATCTTCCTATCATTAAAATTCAAGATACAAATATTTTGATCAAAAAGGAGCAATTTACGTTCGAGTGATTCTGTCGTTCCTACTTCAAAAGTAAATAAAAAAAAATACTAGGTAGGTACGTCATTTTACACACGGCTACATATCAAGCTAAACATTTCCAGTATAAGCTAATCTCGCGTTGTGTAGGAGGTCAGCTTAAACTCGAACGTAAATTCCTCCTTTCCGGTCAATGTTTTTGTATATTATTGTATAAATAATAAATAAATAATAAAATAAATAATAAATTGTTTATTTATCCAAAATAAAATACACACAGACACAGTTCAAAAACAAATCAGTAGGTACAATAGAATAAGCATATAGGTTTGCAAAAAAGGTCTATGCATACAAAAAATAGTGAACCCTGTCTCTTAAACTAGGAAGAAACCTGTATCTTAAGAGACAGTGATCGGCCAAAATTTAAATTGAATAAAAACTAAAAACTTACAAGAGTGAATGAAAGTGTGTCGATTGCCATTACATATTATTATTATACATATAGTTTTATGCATCTTCCATTAAACATGCACATAACTATTGATAAAGCAAGCACACAATAAACAGTTCCTTTAAATGGTGGTCTTATCTTAGCATAATCAGCCTATAATGTTCCCACTGCTGGAAGACAGGCCTCCTCTCGGTGAGAGAGCAGGACGTAACCCACCACGCGGGCCCAGTGCCGATTGGTACTTAGATGTCACGTCTTTGAACCTACGACCGCGACTCGTAATTCGCGGCCGCCGTTACCACTGGGCCACCACTGCTCATTAATTAAAGGGAGCTTTATTACCGGAGACTGAAGGGTACAGATATCAACCCTGACATACTTCAACAAGGTTGATTTGAGATGGAGCTACGCTATGGTAGGTACAAGGTGAAGGAAAGCGGTCGTTGGTAAGTTTTGGATGGCTAACCGTATTGAATGGCATGATTATGGTATTGCAATGGACTGCACTAAACGTAGATGTTTATTTTATTTAGACGACATTGCTTGAAAGTGATGGTATCTAGCGTACATACAACATGAATGATGTCACCATAGATATAAGAAAGAAGTTGGATGTAACCAATATTTTGTAACCATATTTTGATTTAAAAGAGTTCCCGTTCTTCTCCATAGGAACCTAATACGCTTTGAAATGGCCAACTGATACGTGACTCCGATTCTCTCCGATTGATAACGCAACTAATTGCGTAACACTTTATCAATCGGAGTTGGTTTCATTTTGACAGTTCAACAACATTCATTGCGTTATTTACGTTGCCGAGGATGGATTAGTAATTTGAATGGATTAGTAATTTGTTTCAAAATGAAACCAACTCCGACCGATAATGTGTTACGCAATTAGGGTGTTGGTTTCATCTTTCTGACCATCATGTCATCTGTTCCGTATTTCTGACTGATCGACTCTGTGGCAATTCAAATTAATTGTGAAATAATAACATGGAGTAAATATCGATAGATTACTTGTGTAATTATTTTATGAAATCTACCTACTTAGTGCGGGTGCGGGTGTGGGTGCCATTGAAACTGAACACGATCAGCACTTCTAAACCGCGTTCAAGAACTGTCAGTGTCTTTATTCCACAACACTGACAGCTCTTGAACACGTCTTACATGTGCTGAACGCGTTCAGTTTCACTGGTGAAATTTACGTTTAGTCATTCACAGACAGACTAGATTAGAAGCATGTAAGTTTGCACGAGATCTCCAAAACCAAAGTGAGCACAAAGGAAGGATTTTTGAAAATTCATTCCCAAAAGGGGTTAAATGGGGGATGAAAGTTTGTATTTAAGTTTGTCATTTTTGCAGATAGTGGGTAATAATACTCGTAATATAAATATCCTAGAATTATATACTTCAAAGAACACTAGAGCTTTTACATTCTAATAATAAAAATCAACTCTTGTACATTTTTTGTCCTGGTTGTTCTAGTTGCCGAGTTGCACGTAGGCGTTAAAAAAGCACCGATGGCGCACGGGTTGCATGTGGGCAAAAGATTCTCATCTACGAGTACCTCGCATGGACTGCCGTGGTAAAGTATATTGTCATAAGTTTTATCAAAAATCTCATACAAGTTATTGTGTGGCAAAACATGGCCAGCGGGGCAATTGCGTAACACGCAAATCGCAGTAGGAATCGGTTTCATTTTGACAGTTCCAAAACATTCATCATTGTGTTAGAACCAATTATTTTATTTAATATCATTGGTTAGAACAGACATATTTTTCAAACATATGAACGGCACAAGGCTAGAACGATGAATGTCCATTTTTGAGGTTTTTGAGATAAACCGAAATTAAAATGTAACAGCTTACAAAAGAATAAAAGGTTTTGATAAAAAAAATATGGTTTAGAAGTTTAGTATTATTATTAGTATATTAGGATTAATAAAACAAACTTTATTTTTTTATTTATATTTAGATAAAAACAGCTGTATTACTACTAACTTAAATTCCAGTATAGTCGCGCCGTAAATATTTTTTTAATTGGAGTTTTCATATAAAAACTAAAAATCTAAATAACTCAAAACAATTGGTGGCTTAATTTATAGCATTTTAATCCTACTATGACATCCTGCAAGGAAGTGGTCGAGTTATCAGTAACCCTGTATACATTCATACACTTAGTCTACATTATGGCATTAAGACATATCTAGCTTCTTCTAAACAAATTTTTTTAATGCCTGAATATCTTGAAATTTGGCTTCTGATATTGGCAACCTGCTTGTATAAAGCGGATTTGGGAGCTTAAATTCATTTCAGTTGCTTCCTTTTAATAATTTGAGCTGCTGAGGGATGTTTATTGCTGCTGACTGCCAGGATCCACTGTTTTGCTTAAAAAAGACCAGTCTTTCATGATCTTTTGAAACCCTGAATCGTGAAACTCGATGACTGTCAGTGATTAAGTATTGCATCACTGTGCCTCTTTGCATTTTAGCAGTGTACACGTATTCGTTTTCCTGAAACAACTCGCGGCTCTCACCGTTAAAGCGTATGGTTCTTTGACAAAAAGACGAAGCTCGCGGTATGCTACCTTCACACAAGACACTCATCAAGTCTTCACTCATCATCATTACTCTAACCTTGTTTGTACCCTTCTTAGATGAAGCAATGGATTAGCAATATGCTTAAAAATTCAGATTGTAAATTGATAGTGTGTTACGCAATTTGGGTGCTGGTTATGCAGTAAAGCCTAGCCTACTGATAAAAAATAGAACTCCTGAATTGGAGACTTTGTAAATACCTAGTAACAGCTGAGTTGGCCAAAAGTTAGTTTTTGGGATAAATTCATCCTAACCACGGAACCATTCATTGTGCGTGGTCGACTCGCACTTGGTTGGTTTTTTAAAGTACTTAGGCATTATTAAATTGCTTTTTCATGTAACTCGGAAAACTATTATGTAAGAATATTGTTGTTTCACTATGTCACTGCGCTTGAGTGACAAATACCACAGTAGTAGGTATAATATTCAAAAGCAAGACATAATTAATATAAGTACGTGATTGCATGTTTCACATAGTCAAAATAGAAGCATTGCTCTTAGGCGACGCGACGTTCGCATGGACGTAAATATATCGTGGCGGAATTTTATCGCGCACTGGATTTTCAACTCTCGGTGTTGAGCCGAGCTTCGAGAATCCAACCTAATAACAATAGAGTGCATCCCAGCGCGTCGAATAACACACTGTTGAAATTTCAACTCTCGGCGCTAAGCAGAGCGTTGAAAATCCAGGGCGCGAAAAAAAATTGCGGCGATATTTTTACGTCCGTGCGAACGTCGGCTTATTGTTATCATCAGCTAAAGGAATCCCCGATACATCTATTTTGTACAAAACCCCCGGACATAGAGAAATAAATTATACATTTTATTAAGTTTATGACTAACATAAATTATATAATACAAATGTACGTAGTCATTAGAGTACGTCATAAGTTGACTCTCCAAAAGGTTTTCAAATCGACGCAGTAATCCCGATCGTTCTTTTTAAAAAAAATCTGCTGTAAGCCATTCCAATTTCGAGGAAAATCTTTTCTCGAGCATTGATGAATAACAAGCATAAGCAATATTCAGCCTATAATTTTCCCAGTGCTGGGACACAGAACTCTTCCTTGTTAGAGGGAGAAAAATGAATAAATATTTGTGTTTATGAGCAAATACTTCAGACCTAACTTTGACTCCCATTTATATGTACAATGCATGTCATGTTGAGTTTTAGACGGGAGGCGCTAACTCGGCAAGTTGGCAACACTACACAACACAAGACAGGCTGGGAACGACCAGTGAACGAAGGGATATGGGATAACCTGGTTTCATAACTGACCGACACTAAGAACTTAGCCGTTTATAGCCCATAGTAATATAATAGTACTATACCTATAGAACCAATAGTGTCTATCTCAGTATTTTACGTTTTTCACTTTTTAATGCTACCTGCATTAAAAAGTGAAAAACGTAAAAAACTGAGTTAGGTTTAAAACTGAGTGAGGTTTAAAGTTTAATTTGGCTTGGCCTACTGAGGCCTCCTGTACAGTTAACTTTATTGAGATAAACAGTATTGATTCTTAACCGTCGATATACAACTAAAGTGTAAAAAGAAAAGGCAAGCCAAAAGAGTTTAATTAAAAGAGTTCATGTAAAAATTAGAAAAGGACGACTTAAAAATTGACAAAGAGAGAGAACCACCTGAGACACCTACCTACCTTGAGATACTACCTACTGCCATTGAGCTGAAAACGTTTAAGGAAAATATGTTAAAATTAATATTTGAAATTGACTAAGTAATAAAAGCCGTAGGTAGGTACAGGTCGATCGATCTGGTTAAGCTACGCTTGCCGCGGACGGTCGGTGGGTGGGTGACCATTACATACCGAGACCCCCTACCTCGGTTGATCCCGTCTGTCTTGCGTGGATCTTTGACAGGCGTTACGGGTAGTCGTCCGAAAGTCTGACAACCAGTCTTACCAAGGGGTATCGTATTACCCATTAACTGGGTTGTGGAGGTCATATAGGTAGTCGCTCCACGTAAAATACTGGTATTCAGCTCTATCCGGTTGGAATGGAAGCCGACTCCGACATAGTTGTGAAAAGGCCAGGCAGATGGTAGATGGACGGATTTAAAAATTTAACATGTTTTAAAAACTACTGAAATCTATTAACTCTCACTCACTCACTCTCCATTCTCTCTCTCTTTTTCTCATAAATTACTTTTTGGCGACTGCCTCGTTGGTCTAGTGGTCACTGCTGATCACGAGTTCCTAGGTTGGATTCCCAGGTCGGGCAAAGTGCTATTGCGTTTTGTCATCAGGAATTTCTCAGTAGTAGCCCGGAGTCTGGTTTTCTGTCGGTTGATGGCAATAGACATAACTGGCGAAATGTTGGTGTACTAATAGATACATCTCTGCCAAATACTTCGGGGATTACAAGCGTGATGTTATGTTATGTACTTTTTGGTTTGCATTAAACAAAATCACCGTATAGAGAACTTAGAGAAGAAATGGCCGAACCTTTTTTTTCTCGAATTTCTAATATTAATGGAAACGCTACTGTTATTACGAAGGTGAAACTTACTGACGAGTACCGCAAATACTATTAAACTCTAATCTAAAACAACATAGAAACAGATAGTCATTGCATTACACAAGCCCATTGTAATTTAAACTTTATGTCAATGTAATAAAACTCACATGCAATTTGCACCAACCATATCGCGGTGTGGAATGGGGCGACATCCCTTAGTAGAGTGTGACGTATACAACATAGATACAGATAAACTGAATTAGCTAGCGAAACTGCGTACACGTGATGGGTAATCTAAACATACAAAAAAATAATTAATTTGATAAGTTTTTTTGGGGTCATCAACCGCAAGTTGAATATCTTGAAATCAATCTGCCTAGCCTTTTCCCAACTATGTTGAGGTCGGCTTCCAGTCTAACCGGATGCAGCTGAATACCAGTATTTTACATGGAGCGACTGCCTATCTGACCTACACAACCCAGTAACTGTGTAATACGATGCCTTGTTAAGACTGGTTGTCAGACTTTCGGGCTTCTGACGACCCGTAACGACTGTCAAAGATCCACGAATGACAGCCGGGACCAACAGCTTAACGTGCTTTCCGAGGCACGGAGGAGTCTCGGTATGTAAAGATGGTCACCTATCTACGGACCAACCCCGGCAAGCGTAGCTTAACCTGATGGATCGACCCGTGCGGCTGTTAATACTTAGCCGAAAGAGCTCTTGTTGAAAATCTTGAAATATCGGTTAATTTTTTTTTTTTTTGTAAGCTTTACACGTCATGAGATTCGACATGAGTTTCGTTTCGATATTTAAACACGATAAAACAAGAAAAAGAAAGCAGATTTTCTCAACTTATACTTCAAGTAACTTCAATACTAGCGGTCGTTGATCCAAAAAAAAAGAAAAAAAAAAGTTTGTTATTTTTGTTTGTTTTTGTTTTTTTTTTGTTTTTATAGTTTTTATAGTTTTTTTGTTGTTTTTGGTTTTTATCTATCTTTAACTATCTCTCTTTCTCTATATTTTATCTTTTTCTTTTTTTTTTTTTCTTTTTTTTTCTTTCTTTTTCTTTTTCTTTTTTTTTTTTTTTTTTTTTAATATCTTTTATTTATTTGTCAGAATATGGTACATTAAATGGTCTTAAGATTAGTCACAGGTATCACCATAGTGTTTGTTTTTATTTTTTATTTTTTTAAAGTTGTATAAAGATATCGATTACCATCACGTCTGCCTAGTTTAGCTAGCTAATTTAACTTGATCCTGTAGATGCCTATTAAAAGATTTCCGTTTAAAGGTCGTTACTAATTCTTTGACTAACACTATTAACTAGACAAGTTTCCTACAACAATCCTATAATACAACGTTTAAATGGCAATTGTACAAGGAATTATTAGTATTATTACTTTACTTTATGATTTCATTCATGGATTTATGTTTTCCTTGTTAGTAAATTGTTGGAGTTGGTTTATACTAAATACGATGTAGGTCATACAAATAAAGTTGTTCAGTTTGATGGTCTGTACCGGAAAGGTGTTTGACCCTTTTTCACCGACTTCAAAAAAAGGAGGAGGTTCTCAATTCGGCTGTATTTTTTTAATTTTTTTTTTAATGTTTTTACCTCAGAACTCCGTCATTTATGAACCGATTTAGAAAATTATTTTTTATTTGAAAGGATATACTTCCAAATTGGTCCCTTTTCTATCAAAATCCAGTTCTGATGATGGGATCTATGAGGAATTGAGGGTACTCCTCAAAAATTATAGGCATACATATAGCGATTTTGGTATTTTCATCAACAAACCAAGCATTTGCATTCAGAAAGTAGCATCTGGTGATGTGGAACTGAAGAAGAAGACCACATATGGCGACGGGAACTTCTCAACGATCATAAGTATTTCACGGGTGGCGATAAGATATCTCGATTAAGACAGTTAAGCAATATGACGAAGCTTTAAATAAATGGTTCTGATAAAAGTGGTACCATCCAACCGATCTGATGAAGAAGCCGGAAGGCAGGCACCGGAACTCAGTAACCAAACAATGTATTCTAGCCGTGTTTGGGCTTCTTGGAATTGTCATGAGGTGCACTTTGGCTATAGATGATTTTAATATACCGCTTCAAATTGCGCCACTTGAGTTGTATGGTATGTGTGGCCTCGATTGTCAGAAGTCCGATTTCGTAGCCTTGTTATCTCCGTCAACATAAAACTACGCCTTCCAAACTTCTGACACGGCTTAGCGCGACGAGTATTTGTCTTTTTACAAAGTTTTTATTTGAGATGGTCGCATAATAAATATCTTCAAGTTCTGATGAGTGGCTTTTGAGTTAGCTTTAATAATTTAATACGTATTTTTCCCACAGTCTATGTGAATGATGCTCTAATTTACTTTGCAGAGTAGTATTCGATGTGAGGGGTAGGCACCACTAAAAAGTGAAAAATAAAAACTTTTTACAAAAAAAATACAACCGACTCCCAAAAAAAACACTACAAAGTGAAAAATAACTTTAATTTTGGAAGTCGGTGGCAAAAAATGAAACAAAAAAAAAACCAAAGACACCGACTTCCGAAATTAAAGTTATTTTTCACTTTGTAGTGTTTTTTTTGGAAGTCGGTTGTATTTTTTTTGTAAAAAGTTTTTTACCTCAAGTTTCTGGTACACCCTGCATAATCTCGTATTTATTCTTGTTAAAAAATAAAATAAGTTCGAGATTTTGTAGAAAGATTTTTTTAGTCTCTGTAATAAAATCGCAATGTTAATTAATTTAATCGTAGTAGGTAGGTAGGTACCTTTGAACGTAGGTGGTTTAGTGTTCCCTCACCTCACCTATAAAAATGTAAGCATAGGAAATTTCAATATGTTCCATATCTCCAGACTTATGATTTTTTTCTCAATGGTGGCGCTTGTTGGCGTTGTTGGCTTGTCCCCTTACGTACTTTCCGAGGTACGGTGAGTCTCGGTATGTAAAGATGATCACCCATCCAAGGACAAACCAGGCAAGCGTAGATTAACCTGATGGATCGACCCGTGCGGTTGTTATTACTTAGCCACGAACTCCTCCTGTATTTGGTAGTACGGGCGTTTTAATGCTAGAAAGTAGTGAATTCTGCTATCCCAAAGCAGGTGAAAAGCTTTCATGAATTTAGGGGAAGGTAAAACATTTTTACAATATTTCCAGTTAAGGCGAGTAGTGCTGCCAACTAGCGCCACCATTGAGAAAAAAATCATAAGTCTGGCTGGAGATATGGAACATTTTGATGTTTCCTATGATCACATTATTAATCAAATGAGAAAGGTCAGGTGAGATCACAAAAATCAACACTAAACCTCCTGGATTCGAAGCCTTAGCAGTTAACGCCAAAAACGACCGTTTTTTAACCGACTTCAAAAAGGAGGTGGTTCTCATTTCGTCGGAACCTTTTTTTTTTTATGTATGTTCCCCGATTACTCGAAGATGGCTGGACCGATTTGGTTTTTTTTTGTTTTATTCGAGAGGGTTCTCAGTTGGTTCCATATAAAATTGATTAACTTTGCTTCGGTAGTTTTTGAGTTACCTTCTATAATACGTATTATTTCCCCACTTTTATATGGGTGTTGTTCTAGTTTGTTTTGCTGGTAGTGGTTTTTGAATTTGTGAGGGGTAGGTACACAACTAAAAAGTGAAAAATAAAAACTTTTTTACAAAAAAATACAACCGACTTCCAAAAACAACACTACAAAGTGAAAAATAACTTTAATTTCGGAAGCCGGTGGCAAAAAACGAAAATAACTAACTAACTAACTAAACTAGACACCGACATCCGAAATTAAAGTTATTTTTCACTTTGTAGTGTTGTTTTTGGAAGTCGGTTGTATTTTTTTGTAAAAAAGTTTTTGGCGATAACTGCTAAGGCTAAAAATGTGAGCATAGGAAATTTCAAAATGTTCCGTATCTCCAGACTTATAATTTTTTTCTCAATGGTGGCGCTAGTTGGTTGTTATTTTATCACATACATAACTGGCAAAATGTGGGTGTCCTAATCCTTCGGGGATTACAGACTTGATTTTGTGTGTTATACTTCTCAAAAGAAACTCAGATCATATAAGTATCAATCGCCCTTCCACGATCAAACAACTTCCCACGTAACACAACGCGTGTAGCGTCATGTCCTGGCCACACCAACGGGATATTTATTTATTTAAACTTTACGCACTTAAAATGTACAAAGGCGGACTTAATGCCTATGGATATGCCATTGATTATAGCTATGATGGACGTAGACCATAGGTGTAACCACAACTTATCGCGATAATTTGACAACGGCATTCACATTGCCGATTGACGTGGCGATAAACTCGGGTGGCGGCGTTCAAGTGTGATCACTCAATTTATCGCGATAATTATCGAAATAATTACCGCGATGTTTATGGCTATGATGGGCATTAACGTTGATGTTGGTATGGCATTACAAACACAACATAGTAAGTATAAACTCAACAAATACACAACAACAAACACGTGGAATAAACATGAAATATCAAAATTCACAGCAGTGAAACTTGATTCGCCGACGCTCGCGTGGATATGCTTGTGTAATCGCCGCACCGAGCGGCACATCGATGCTCGTCTTCAATGTGATTTCATAGTAAACTATTTTTTTAAAAATCTGTGTGCGTTTGCTTCCTTGCGTTTAAAAATCACGCATTTTACATACTTACTGAAGAGGTAAGCAGAGGTGCTATTTATACTCACATTCCATTAGATATTTTGTAAAGTATTGCGAGCATATATTTATCGCTATTAACCAGAAGGGCAATTGCTTAACATACTATCAATCTGAATTTGAATCATTTTGAATCAAATTGCTAATCCATTGCTTCATAATAATAATTATGTTCGACTTTGTCTGCTCGACAATGTAAATAATGCAATGAATATTGTTGAACTGTCAAAATGAAACAGATTGTGATTGATAATGTGTTACGCAATAACGGTACGGGTCCTTATTACAAGTACATATAAAACATGACTGGCGAAATGTGGGTGTCGGCACTTTAGATACACCTCTGCCTAACAGTTCGGGAATGGCGTGGTGTTATGATCAATCTAGAGTTCTAGATTATTTAGAATTCAATCTGCTTAGCCTTTTCCCAACTATGTTGCGGTCGGCTTCCAGTCTGGTTAGACTGCAGCTGAATACCAGTATTTTACATGGAGCGACTTCCTATCTGACCTACACAACCCAGTAACTGTAATACGATGCCTTGTTAAGACTGGTTGTCAGACTTTCGGGCTTCTGACGACCCGTAACGACTGTCAAAGATCCACGAATGACAGCCGGGACCAACAGCTTTAACGTGCTTTCCGAGGCACGGAGGAGTCTCGGTATTTAAAGATGGTCACCCATCCACTGACCAACCCCGGCAAGCGTAGCTTAACCTGGTGGATCTTTCCGTACGGCTGTTATTACTTAGCCACGAGCTCCTCTAGATTATTTGGAATTACCTGATGAAAAAATCCAATAATACTTTGCCTGACAATCAAACTCAAGACCCTGCACTAAACAGTTGTACTTGCAATGCAAATACACCAACCAATTGAGGCTTACTTGCTTTAATACACTGCGTGTGAGTGTGTGTGTTCTAAGTAGGGTAGTTGTATATTTTACGTGATCTGGGTCAAATAAAAAACCTCTTGCCGTAAATCTCTAAGGTATACAGAAGTACAAAAAGCTTTTGAAGAATACTTTGGAAGAAATAAAAGTGCTACATTTCTTCTAGAGTTCAGTGGTCTTGTGAACTTGAGAAACTAATGAGAAACTACCAATCATTTGGATTTGTTTAGGTAACTTCGTTTCTTTAAGGTAATTTAGGCCAGGGGTTCCTAAACTTTTATGATTTTATGGAAGCCCACATCAAATGATTACAAATCAAAGGCAGTGAAATTTAAGGCGAGTACAGCTGCTAACTGGCAGCGCCACCATTGAAAAATTAATATGACTGGAGATATGGAACATTTTGAAATATCCTATGTAAACATTTTAGTCAGATGAGATAAAATCTATATAATATCTCCTGACTTATTTTTTTCTCTCAATGGTGGCACTCTACTCGCCTTAAATAAAAACAAAAACACTGCGGCTGCTCTGCTTCACTGTTTTATTAATACACTTCTGGACACATCTATTGGCCCACCTTAGAGTTTAGGTTTCGATGGCCCCTACCGAAATATGATTGCTAGATTGAACAAAAACTGTTGATGCAGTTTTAAACCTGATACATTTTACCATCTTTTTCGATCGTATTGTTTTAAATTTGAATTCAGAATACCATACGACATGGAGTTACGCCTAACAAGTCGGATATGCGCCTTGTTAAAGGCAATTGATTTTTGAATAAAAAACATGTTTTATCAAATAAAGGTTTAATTTAATAACGCGTGTTGCCTCCATGGGCATCTACCACAGCTCTCATACGATTAGGCATAGAGTTTATCAACCGCTCTATGAAATTTTGAGGGATCATCTCCCATTCCTCTTCTATGGCAGTTTTCAACTCCTGCATCGTCTGGGCAACTGGCTGACGAGCCCTAACACGTCTTTTTAGCTCGTCCCACATGTGCTCAATGGGATTCATGTCTGGGCTTCTGGCTGGCCAGTCCATAACTGTGATGTTCACATCCCGAAGATATTCCCTGACGATGCCGGCCGCATGGGCTCTTGCATTATCATGCATAAAAAGGAAATTTGGGCCCACATAGTCCGCGTATGGTATCACGTGAGGTTCTAAGCACTCACGAATGTACCTTTCAGCATTTAATGTTGGCAGCCGTGGTCCTGTAACAACCTCAAGTTGAGTTTTGCCGCTCGCGGATATACCGCCCCAGACAGTCCATGAGCCCCCGCCATAAGCAACCCTCTCTTCAAAGCAGCATTGTGCGAAACGCTCTCCCTTACGTCGGTAGACCTTCTTCCTTCCATCATTGCCATGTAACACAATTTTAGACTCATCAGAAAAGAGTACACGGCTCCAATCTTGCTGTGTCCAATTTAAATGACTGCGTGCGAAATGAAGGCGCGCTGTTCGGTGGGCTCGCGTTAGTTTGGGGCCATTAGCTGGCTTGTGTGGTACCATATCGCGTTCTTTTAACCTTCTCCGAACAGTTCGAGCGCTCACAGATACTCCGTGGAAGTCGCGAAGTTGGTTTTGTATCTCAATGGAGGTAAGGTGACGATTTCTCAAGCTGGTCGTCACGATGAATCGATCCTGCCTTTCAGTTGTGACCCGAGATCGTGGCCTTCCTTGGCGACGAACAAAGCCGCCAGTCTCTAGGTACCTCCGATAAACATTGCAGACCGCAGATCGACTTAAATTAAGTTGAGCATTCACGTTTCTTTGGCTGTGTCTGGCCTGAATAAGTGCCACAGCTTGGGCGGCGACTTCAGGTGAAGTATGCATAGATTATTGATAGAACCTCACCTTAATGTTAAGAATAAGTAATGTTTGTTGCAAAACCAAAGATATCAATCACTTTTTCAAGCAATAAATCCAAGTAAACCAATAAAACCAAGTTTTCTTAGTATTCGATTGTTTGATATCAACAAACAGGCTCCAAATTGTCTTTTGTTTCTTTAAATTCTGTGTTCGAAATTCAAAAAAAGACTATTGAATGAAATTGTGAATGTGCCAGGTTCAAAACTGCATAAAAACTTTTTGCTCGACCTAATATAAAATTTTAGCTAGGACCAAACGAAACTGAAAATACAAGGTGGGCCAAAAGATGTGTCCAGAAGTGTAATTGCTTTAGAGTTCGGTATTAAATGTCCGACAGTTGTATTTGATAAATAATTTCGCGGAACCCTTAGGTTCCGTGGAAACTCACGTGGGGAACCAATTTAGGAATTGCTGATTTAGATTAACAAAGTGTATGTCTAGATTAAATACTTTTCTAAGAAACCAAGGACGGAATTTCTCTGTAGCAGCTAGGAGTCTGGAGTCTGGAGTACTCTGAATGTGTCCCGTTGATGGTATTAGGCTCTTTCCCTATTAAAATTAAAAAAAAAAAAAATAATTTTACTAACTTCAGTTGTACACTAACACTTATCATAAAACTATGCAACGTTTCAACAATGGAAAAGAGTGTTTTCGATGAACTCTCAAGCAAGGGCAAGGGACTTAAACATAACCGGCGTAGTGAGGCTGTAAAGTCAGAAATGAGGTATTTATCACATTTACACCAACTTAAAGGCTCCCGCAGACAACCGCGACGTGACTCCACTAGAACAAATTTAATGAAGTTTTCACAGAAATTGGTCCACCAGGGTCGCATCGCGCCTGTCTCGGGAGCCTTAAATTGTCCGTATAATTATATATTTAAATCACAACTGTCATTCTTTGACAGATGGGTGTAAGTAAAGGCAATTATTAATTGTCGTCGTGAGTCAGTTTGATAAAAAATAATTTCCCTTACCGTACTATTACATCCCTGCCTAATCCTGCAAGGAATAAAGGAGTGATGGTAAATGATGATCGAGAGCAGCTATAGTTTGACCGATACCGCTGTATCGCGCCATAGGAATGCTCGACGAGGTATGGGGCAGGACGCCGCCGTGACGTGAGCGTTGATGAATGAGCGGCCTGCACTGCCCCCCGTCTCGCCGCGCACTTAACGCGCGGTACAGCGGTATCGGTCATACTATAGGTCAGTCTACGCCTCAAGGAGTTTAATGTTTGTCAGCAGTGAGTGGTGGCTTAGTGGTAATGGCCGCGACTTACGAGTTGTAGGTCGTGGGTTCGAACCCAACCAGGCGCTATACTTTGTGTAAATATAATTTCATCACCAGCAGTGGTGATCAAATTATTTAGGAATATGATCAAAACGGTGACGAAAAACATCGTGAGGAAAACGGCATGTCCTTGAACCAAAAATTTAAGTCTGATAACCAGTCTTACCAAGCCAAGGGGATTCGTATTACCCAGTTACTAGGCTGTGGAGGTCAGATAGGCAGTCGCTCAATGTAAAATATTGGTATTCAGCAGCATCTGGTTGGACTAGAAGCCGACCCCAACGTAGTTGGGAAAAGGCTACGCAGAACCTAAGCCGATGTCTTCAATAGCCCTAGATTCTTAGACAGCCCTTCACCAACATTTTGTCAGCATACAAACAAAAATAATCCATTTCTATTCTACTACAGTCTACAGCTATGTATTAGGTACACATTTAATATTTTCCCTGTTATTTCCTCGTACGACAGAAAACGAAAACAAGGCAAATTCATAAGCGCATTGCACTATTATTTTATGAATATTGATGTTTTGATCATGGC
The DNA here is from genome assembly GCA_946251885.1 of Cosmia pyralina. Classification (NCBI taxonomy): domain Eukaryota; kingdom Metazoa; phylum Arthropoda; class Insecta; order Lepidoptera; family Noctuidae; genus Cosmia; species Cosmia pyralina. Next base: position 18,195,863 of record OX276355.1, read on the forward strand.
TCGGTTCAAGGCTGATTCAGCTCTGTAAAAAATAGAAGGTGAAGGTTTTCGTTTACACTTCGCTTATCGGAGTCAACTCCCTTACTTCATTGAATGTGTAGAGACAGATTTCGATTTCGTCGAGGTAGATCTTTTTTAGCTTCCACTTTTCAAACTTTCCTTCATTACCGTTTGCATGCCTAATAAGTATAAGGTAGACTGTATATGTAATGAATATAGAATGTAATGTATATAATTTTGTCATAATTACCTAACACATTTTATAATAATACTCTAATTTAATAATAATGTTTGCGTGCCTAATTTAAGGTTGATTGTAGAAAGATCACCCATTTTGCTGTTACATCTTATTTTTTGTACCTACAATCTGTGCAAATAAATTTTTACTTACTTACTTACTTACCGTAACGTCCAGATTGTCTAATAGGTTTTTTAGACACTTGTAATTCGACGTATTCCTTGCAGGACGTCATGGTAGGGTTAAAATGCAACAAATTAAGCCACCAAATGTTTATAAGTAAGTACCGAAATTCAATAGTTTTTGAGTTAGTTTGATTTTTAGTTTTTAATGATAAATTACTAACTAAACTAAATTTATAGATATAAATTATTAAAAACTATTCAAAAAAGATTTACGGCGCGATTTGACTAGAATTTAAGTTATCATCATAGCTGATGCCGTTAAAAAAAAACTAAAAATCGTTTGTTAAAAATTAAAAGTTGAAAAATGCCTAAAACTTTGGCAAAGATCACTAATTAAATATTTTATTTTTCGTAATTTATATTTTTCTTAGACAAAAATTAAAAATAAAATACTGAATTTCGGTAGAACTTTTGGTGGCTTGATTTGTTGTATTTTAACTGTACTATGACGTCCTGCGAGGAATACGTCGAATTACAAGTAGCCCAGTATACATATAGGTACCTAATTCTTCATGCTGTAATGATTTTAAACTGAAGATCACGTCCAAACCAGTAGTGTTAATGATTCGGAAAAAAAATATATATCTAGAGCATGTTCTTAATAACTTCATATATGAATATTTTAGATTATGTTTATATTACATAGTGTAATTAATTTGTAAAGTTATGTCTAATGCGGATAAAAAACTGAGATTCACGCAAAATGGTGAAGGTTTCATCAAAATAATCAAGCATATTTTTATGAATCCTTCACCATTTTAAAGGGCTTATTCCCAGGCGCTCCAAAAAGCAATATAACAATAATAAATAAAATCTTTCCCTCATGGGAAAGATTTTATTTTTGCTCCAAATATTTTAAAAGACAAATTGCACAAAAATTATATATATATTCACAATAAAATTAATTAATGATTCGACAAATAAATTACCGGAGTAGGTAATGCGACAATGTCGAACCTCCCGTCCCCATCCCCGCGCCCTACCGCCGCGCTGTCCATCTGCAATAGTACCTAAGTTAATTTAAAAATTATTTATCTTTTAGTTTAAATTACCTACGTGTTTTAATACCTATAATACATTTTACTTCATGTACAATAAATAATGAATTAACAATGCGTCTAATTTGGGACAGAGTCCTATTACTGGGTGGACGTACGACGTGTTCCATCAACTCAGCACAGAACACGCATGCTGTGCACCCAAGATCTATTAAATCAAAACCAACAATAGCTTGGAAGAAGCTTCTTTTTTACTTCGCAAGTTTTTTATTCTTCTAAAAATTTACAATAAAACTTTTTTACAAAAAAATACAACCGACTTCCAAAAACAGCACTAAAAAGTGAAAAATAACTTTAATTTCGGAAGTCGGTGTCTAGTTAAATGTATTTTCGTTTTTTGCCACCGACTTGTATTTTTTTGTAAAAAAGTTTTTATTTTTCACTTTTTAGTTGTGTACCTACCCCACACAAATTCTTATACCACTATCTGCAAAACAAACTAGAACATCATCCATATAAAAGTCGGGAAAAAATACGTATTATTGGAGCTAACTCAAAAACTACCGAAGCAAAGTTAATCAATTTTATATGGGACCAACTGAGAACCCTCTCGAATAAAACAAAAAAAACCAAATCGGTCCAGCCATCTTCGAGTAATCGGGGAACATACATAAAAAAAAAAGGTTCCGATGAAATGAGAACCACCTCCTTTTTGAAGTCGGTTAAAAAACGGTCGTTTTTGGCGTTAACTGCTAAGGCTTCGAATCCAGGAGGTTTAGTGTTGATTTTTGTGATCTCACCTGACCTTTCTCATTTGATTAATAATGTGATCATAGGAAACATCAAAATGTTCCATATCTCCAGCCAGACTTATGATTTTTTTCTCAATGGTGGCGCTAGTTGGCAGCACTACTCGCCTTAACTGGAAATATTGTAAAAATGTTTTACCTTCCCCTAAATTCATGAAAGCTTTTCACCTGCTTTGGGATAGCAGAATTCACTACTTTCTAGCATTAAAACGCCCGTACTACCAAACCAGGGGGCGCTCTACGGTGGACGCCATCATGCGCGTGCGAGCCCTCACGACGGGGGATGCTGTGGCCCGGGGTGGGGTCGTCTTGGCGGTGTCTCTAGACATCGCCAACGCCTTCAATACCCTGCCCTGGAGTTGCATCAGGGAGGCACTCCGGTATCACCGGGTGCCAACCTACCTCCGTCGAGTGGTCGAGGCCTATTTGACGGACAGGGCCGTCATCTACCCCGGTCATCAGGAGAGTGGAACCGGCGAGAGATGTCGTGCGGTGTCCCACAGGGATCGGTCCTGGGGCCACATCTGTGGGACATCGGGTACGACTGGGTGCTGCGCGCCGACCTCCCTAGCGGCGTCAGCGTTGTATGTTACGCTGACGACACGCTGGTCCTGGCGCAGGGGAGGTCGCACCAGGCGGCAGCTGAACTAGCGACACGCGGGGTTGCGACAATCGTAGAGAGGATCCGGCAATTGGGACTCGAGGTGGCCCTGCACAAGTCCGAGGTAATGTGTTTTCATGGTCCTCGGAACGCGCCACCGTCGGGTTCCCAAATAACGGTAGGAGGGGTTCACATCGGGGTTGAGTCGACGATGAAGTACCTGGGACTCGTCCTCGACAGCCGGTGGAGCTTCGTGGAGCACTTCCGACGTTTGGCTCCCAGACTGGAGCGGGCCGGGGCTGCCTTGAAGCGGCTCCTGCCCAATCTGGGGGGTCCAAACGCCTCCTGCCGGAGGCTTTACGCGGGGGTCGTGCGGTCCATGGCCCTTTACGGGGCACCGGTGTGGGCGCGTTCCCTGAAGCTGCGACCAGCCCGCCGGTTGAACGCGTCCCAGAGGGTCATGGCCATCCGGCTAGTCCGGGGATACCGCACGGTCTCCTGTGAGGCGGCGTGCCTCCTTGCCGGATTACCGCCATGGGATCTGGAGGCAAAAGTCCTCGCGCACGTGTGGGAGTGGCGCGAGGAGGTGAAACGCCGGGGCGTAACTCCGCTGCCGCGAGAAATCACGGTACAGCGGACAGAGCTCCGGCGGGATCTCATGGCGACATGGAGAGTGCGATTGTCGCAACCCAGCGCTGGGCACGCCACAATTGCGGCGATAAGTCCCCTCTTTGAGGAGTGGTTGGAGAGGCGCCACGGCGTCCTCACCTTCCGCCTGACGCAGGTCCTCACCGGACACGGTTGTTTCGGGAGGTTCCTGTTTCGGATAAGGCGGGAGGAAACGCCCGGGTGTCACCATTGTGTGGATCACCCGGAGGACACGGTGGAGCATACAGTGGAGGTCTGCCCGGCTTGGGCGGAGCACCGCCGTGTTCTCACGGAGGCGATCGGCGGCGGCGATCGGCGGCGGCGATCTCTCGCGTCCAAACCTGGTCCAGGCCATGGTGCGGAGCGAGAGTGCATGGGAAGCCGTCACCTCCTTCTGCGAAGCAGTAATGCTCGCGAAGGAGGAAGCGGAACGCGTGAGGGAGAGGCAACAGCCGCGCCCTCGCGCCCCTAGCCGCCGTAGGAGACGCCCTGGGCGGCGGGAATCGATTGTCGATTCCCGGCCACCGTAGGCGCGGGCTTGCGGACGACGGGTGATGGGCAGCTCGCCGTCCGGTAAGGACCAGGCCCGGGTCGACGGCGCGTTGTGTTCCACGCGCGCCTCAAGGAGATGTCAGCAGTGACGGGGTCAATTGGGCCGATGCCGCCGGGGTCGCGGGTAGTTCGAAAGAGATACCGTGGCCCTGGCACGGGCAGCTGAAGGAACATGGGTGGGCTTTAGTCAGTAAAAGTCTGACACGCCCTCCCGCTCTGCCCAGAGCGGGAGAAGTCATTTGATGATTTCCCATCCACAAAAAAAAAAAAAAAAAAAAAGGTAATGCGACAATGTCGAACCTCCCGTCCCCATCCCCGCGCCCTACCGCCGCGCTGTCCATCTGCAATAGTACCTAAGTTAATTTAAAAATTATTTATCTTTTAGTTTAAATTACCTACGTGTTTTAATACCTATAATACATTTTACTTCATGTACAATAAATAATGAATTAACAATGCGTCTAATTTGGGACAGAGTCCTATTACTGGGTGGACGTACGACGTGTTCCATCAACTCAGCACAGAACACGCATGCTGTGCACCCAAGATCTATTAAATCAAAACCAACAATAGCTTGGAAGAAGCTTCTTTTTTACTTCGCAAGTTTTTTATTCTTCTAAAAATTTACAATAAAACTTTTTTACAAAAAAATACAACCGACTTCCAAAAACAGCACTAAAAAGTGAAAAATAACTTTAATTTCGGAAGTCGGTGTCTAGTTAAATGTATTTTCGTTTTTTGCCACCGACTTGTATTTTTTTGTAAAAAAGTTTTTATTTTTCACTTTTTAGTTGTGTACCTACCCCACACAAATTCTTATACCACTATCTGCAAAACAAACTAGAACATCATCCATATAAAAGTCGGGAAAAAATACGTATTATTGGAGCTAACTCAAAAACTACCAAAGCAAAGTTAATCAATTTTATATGGGACCAACTGTGATGACCTCTCGAATAAAACAAAAAAAAATCCAAATCGGTCCAGCCATCTTCGAGTAATCGGGGAACATACATAAAAAAAAAAAAAAATAATAAAATAAAAAAAAAATAAAAGTTCCGACGAATTGAGAACCTCGTCCTTTTTGAAGTCGGTTAAAAATGGCATGAAAACACTATCAATGTTAATATTATTATATTAATCCGTTATGCGAGGAATTAAAGGCGTCCTTTATGTAAATGTGAACGAAATAGGCATAAGGAGGACGCGCTGTGGTAGCCCGCGAAATTCAATTTTTTTTTTGGTTTTTTGCAATTCGCAGGTCCGTGTCAAGTTGTATCTTGATGAAAATATGATATGCGGGAATAAAACATATGTATTTATATAATTTATACAATTAAAATCATCAATACATCTCTATAAGTTAGATTTCGTGCAGATTCGTCGAACGAACGAAATCTAACGACTCTGCACGAATTCTAACTTATAGAGATGTATTAATGATTTTTATGGTTAAAATTATATAAATACATATGTTTTATTCCCGTGTATCATATTTTGACCAAGATACAACCTGTCACGGACCTGTAAATTGCATAAAACGCAAGAAAATTTTAATTTCGTGGGCTACCACAGCGCGTCCTCCTTAAATAACGCTACAAGGATTCAGTAATAAAGTAAGTTAAAATATGAAGAGCGTCGAAACATTTTCATTCAATTTAGCAACAGAGCAACACATCCCACGGTGAACAAACTCATGGGGCCGTACTTAGCAATAAAATGGACGTGAACCGCAGTCGTAACCGGGATGCGTCGGATGCCAAGCATTCAAGTCATTCAACGCTACGACTACCATTGATGATCCTTGTAGCTGGATTGACGAGTATATTTTGTACGCAGATTAACTGGACAGCTAAGAATAGGCCTTTGTTCAGCAGTGGATATGAGTACTAGCAATCATAGGTACTGTTGTAAGTACTTAGGTACTGAGAATAACTAACAATTAAAAAATATGTACACACAGCAGCAGATCAAGTTACTACAAGCTGTCAAATTTTCTCATTCGATTTTGAACTTAACTGTCAACATTTTGAGGTTTACAATAATTTGGAGAAATGTGACAGTTTGGCCTGACCTGATGTGCTGTTGTCTATAATATGGGCCAAAGTTCCGCATGATCACCTCAAAGGCGATAATCGCATGCACAGCTCACGACTCGATCGCACAATGTTCGTTTGTCACTAGCTGCGCTCTCGTAGGAATATTTTCTTAAGTGAGCATGCTTAAGTTTTGTCCACAGTACCTACATACAAAGAGAAAAACATATTATGTGTTTTGCCATCGACACGCAAAACCGGCCAAGTGCGTGTCGGACCACGCATAACCGTATAATGAACAGCTCCTTAGTTGGGATGAATTTTCCCCAAGGACAAACTAAACATTGTAGTTGAAAAACATGTTCCCCCATACATTCCAATTGCAAATGTAAGTTTGTACGCACAATATTGAGTGATTTCTCATGTTATTTTAATTCCAATGAAACAGCTCGAACTAAGTTATTACTGCTAAAATAGCATATCAAAGTAAGTAATTGAATGTTCTGCTTCCAAAGTTCGAGAATCATAATAACATCAATTCTCCAATAACAAATACATACTTTATTACAAAAATTTCACTCCCATCCCATCACACTTCAATCTGCCTAGCCTTTTCGGCTTCCTGTCTAACCGGATGCAGCTGAATACCAGTATTATTCATGGAGCGACTGCCTATCTGACCTCCACAACCCAGTAACTGGGTAATACGATACCCCTTGGTAAGACTGGGTGTCAGACTTTCGGGCTTCTGACGACCCGTAACGACTGTCAAAGATTAGAAGACCAACGGCTTAACGTGCTTTCCGAGGCACGGAGGAGTTTCGGTATGTAAAGATGGTCACCCATCCACGGACCAACCCCGGCAGCGTAGCTTAACCTGATGGATCGACCCGTGCGGCTGTTATTACTAAACCACGAGCCCATCCCATCACACTTACGCAATCAAAACGCGACCATCAAATAATTAAGTAACCTCAAGAAACACAACCTCTTACTTAACCGACTTTGTACATTACCTACATTTTCCGAATCCGCGAACTATAACACAAATACAAAGTACACCTACATTCCAAGCGGATCGCTTGAGTAATTTTGAAGGGACAAAGTTGTTTCGACCGTAACCGTTTTTGAGACATCTCGCACAGGTAGGTCAAAGGAATTTGCAAGAAAATAGGGATATGTTACCTGGGTAAATAAAAAATGTATTTAATCCGTAAGTCAGATAGGTAGTAAAAAAAAATATTAGACAAGTAGTTTTTGCTTTAACATATTAATAAAAACCGGTCAAGAGCGAGTCGGACTCGCTCACCGAGGGTTCCGTACCATCATTTATATGTCATTTTTGTTGATGATTTCTGAAAAAACTGTGCTATTTAGAGGCATCATTTTATTTTTCCTGTAACCTATACATAAACTTCTATCACATACAATTATTTCAGTATTCGGAGATAACTTCGGAGATAAATAAGGGGGGAACGGTTTTTTTTAACATTTTTCATCAAAAGTCGAAAACTATGCTGCCTAAAAAAAAGAAAAAAATTGTTTGAGAATGTGCAAACAGCGCTCTTCCATATAAGTAGTAGTTCATATAAGTGGGGCTACTAAGCCCCACTTCGAATTTTTAAGACCGGGGTTTCAGTCCCTGTTGCGAAACTAAAACTGCTGCAAATTTCAAGTTGATAGCATTAGTAGTTCTTGAGATATCCAGCTGTGACAGACAGACAGACTGAGTCACACCATATGAGTTTTATCATTTTGGTACGGAACCCTAAAAATTACTTAAATAAAACGCAAACTTGGGGAGTGGGGGCTCGCTTTATCACAAATATAACAAATTTCGTATAAAATCTAGCAAGGAGTGACGTCATGTCACATTTTAACTCAATATAGCGCCGTAATCTTTGGACTAAGGAAATAAAGAAAATATACGTGTCCAATATTTTTTAATAATGTATCTACATGACGGACAAAACAATGTTTAGTCATCATCCCTATTGTTGGTACACGCGCCCTTTTTACGGCTCCCTAAATGATTTTATTTGAATGTGATATCTGTGAATAAGGACTGTCTTTATTTTAACGTCACCGTTGTTAAGTAGTCTTGTACTACCTCCTACAATTAGCAACAAAACTCAATTAACACTGTAATTTATACACTATCATCTAAGTTGATGGCTCGTGGCTAAGTAATAACAGCCGCACGGGTCGATCGCTTGCCGCGGTACGTCCATGGACGGGTGACCATCTTTACATACCAAGACCTCTCCGTGCCTCGTGATCTTTGACAGTCGTTATTACGAGTCGACGGAAGCCCGAAAGTCTGACAATCAGTCTTACCAAGGGGTATCGTATTACCCATATTAGCTGGGTTGTGGAGGTCAGAAAGGCAGTCGCTCAATATAAAATACTGGTATTTAGCTGCATCTGGTTAGACTGGAAGCTGACCCCAACATAGTTAGGAAAAGGCTAGGCAGACGATGATAAACGTCAAGTTGACACAAATGATTCAATACACTGCTTTTCAGCTTTTCAAGTAATAGCTAAGAGTTCTCTTTGAATTTTTTATCAGTTCAGATTTTTGATGATTTTTCTCTTATTAAGATAAAAATACTGTTCATCGACATTTGTTGCTGACCGTACCAATCAAACATCTACCGATTATTACCGAAAATAGACTTTTGTAGTAAATAAATTAATTATAGTATAGTTAAAATCTCGCTGCAGACTCGGTCATAAATCATTCGAGTGTTTCGCTCTCTTTCCCACTCACGGGCCTTATGGGCAGGCCACGCCCACACGTAGTCCTGTGCATTACTGCACAGGATGAGTGATATCGATAGTTTTATATATTTATAAATGGGTGATAGAAATTAATACACATTTTTTTTTATTTTATTACCATATTTACTACAAAGCATATTAAATATATAAACACCTACCCTGCATACTTAATGAATGCAGTATGTTTACGTGATAACCTTAATGATTCTGTTATCGATAATGGCCTTGAGCGCGCGCAACTAGCGCACATCCCTACTCCGATTATGATTTATGACCAAGTCTGCAGCAAGATTTTAACTATAGTTTAGAACATTCTACTACTTCTATAACATAATAGGTACCTACCATAGATATAAAAAAGAAGTAGATGTGCCTAGTAGTTGAAAATGTATCGGAACACTGTGTCTCCACTTTGTCCCTACCACTGGCCAACTCTACACATGCAGTTCAGTAAATGCAATAGTGTATATGTGTTTTTTATATTTCTATGGCACCTACTAACCAAAGGATATAAGTTCCAATTAAAGCCACCGGTTTAGATAAGTTTGTGGCACTATACTACTTAAGGCCTGTTTCACCACCTACGATTAAGTTCCTATTAACTTACTTGGCAGATAATTTCATACAAATTCTGTTCCATTTTTGAATTTATTCGGTGAGTAACTAGTGGCTATTCGGACATCGTGAAATAGGCCCTAAATCCCAAAAAAAGTTGGAGCTCTGTAAATGTCAGCTGAGTGTCAAAAGAATGCAACATTTGAAAGTAGAACCCGACGCGGCGACAGTGTACCTACCTACCCTACCTACCTACCTACTACAAAAATTAGGTCACAGCATCAGCGGCCAATATCGGACCTTCAAAAGATCAAAGTCTTCCCTTAAGACGTAGATAAGTGCTAGCGACCTTGAGTGGTTAGCTTGCGTGTTCTGTGCTGAGCTCACGCAACGCGTTGTACGTCCACCCAGTATTAGAACTCGCCTATCAAGAAACGCTGTCCCAAATTAGACTCAAACATAAAACGAAAGAATAAAACACGTACCTATACTAAAAGATAAATAATTAAAATTGTCTTGCAAAATGGTGAAGGTTTCATAAAAATAAGCTTGATAGTTTTTGCGTGGTTCGCAGTTTTTTATCTGCGATAGACATAACTTTACAAATTAATTATACAAAAAACAAAATCATATCATATCAATAAACATAATCTAAAATGTTTACATAATCTATCCCATATTTTTTACAAATCATTAATACACTACTCGTTTAAACGTGATCTTCAGTTTAAAAAAATTAAAAGCAAAAAACCTTTTTTAAAAAAAGCTTTTATTTAAATGCTCTAAAAAGAATAAAATAAAATGTTCTTTTAAAATTTTAACTATCAACTTATAACCTCATTGGTCATTATACACAATTTATATGATCATAGAAGCTTGTCGCGCGATTTACTTGTGTAAAGAAACTAGTACCTATTTAATTGAGTAACTTAATCTGCCAAGTTTATTTTTTTTTTTATTTCAGTTTTATTTAAATGAAGAAAATTAATTCTTTTTAGAGCATTTAAATAAAAGCTTTTTTTAAAAAAGGGTTTTTGCTTTTAATTTATTTTTTACTTTTTAGCTATCGCTGGCTAGCTTTCTGAGTCTGTTCATCTCATGCAACGCATCATTGTTGCAAGGTCGTTTGCCGGTTACTATAGGAAAGCATAAAAAACTTCAAAAGTCCGCCATATTGAATTAAGAGTGATGTCAGAATATTTTTCTAATTATTCTCGGCAAGCCCTTTCATTTGATACCCATATTGCAGAAGTGTATAAAAAATAACTATTCCGCCATCTTGGATGTTCCGCCATATTGGATTTAGAATGACGTCACATTATTTTTCGAGTTACTCTCAACAAGCCCTTTCATTTGATACTCATATTGTAGAAATGCATTAAAAATAACTATTCCGCCGTCTTGTATGGTCCGCCATATTAGATTTAGAATGACACAGCTTATCGTGTATTGTCATCCAAACTAAACGTGTATACAAAATTTCAGCTCAATCGGTTGAAGATATCTGCTTCAAAATTGAGTAGCAAGATTCCACGCGAACATACATACATACATATAAGAGTATTTTTCAGTAGTTAGATGAGGTGAATCCGTCAATCAAAACACAATTGAATTTCTCTGTATATATAATATATAAGTTTAATGTTTGTTATTTACATGTTTGTTTAACACTAATTACAAAATATAACGTTCACATAACTGTAAAACCTTACCTGTAATAAAAGAAACGACTTTTAATGCTATTAATTACAGTATCAATTTCTAACAACCAACTTTATAGTTTTCACGATGGATCTACTTCAACCACAGATAAAGACATTACGGTCTGTCAAGGCAATGGCGCTAGTAGCGCGGCCTGTATTTAAAAAAAAGGAAATATATTTTCTTTACATACATACATTGCAAGTTAAATAAAAGCTTTGAATAATTAAAAGTTATTTGTCGTCGCCTTAAATTTTACTGCAAGCCAACTGAAATGTTGACGCAAACAACATTTACTGTTGAATATACGAGTAGTTCTGCTCATGCAGTGCTATAACGAACGCTCGGGGCATACATTGGCGTAATCTTCAGTCACCACGTTTGGCATCGGTGAGCGGTAGTACTTACGAGCCACGATCCGTTATTATTATTATTAGTTCCCTGATCGTCCAAGCTGAATATCTTAGGTCCGTATTACAGAACGTCACTCAATTCTCAAGCATTAATTAAAACTAGATTCAAGCCATTTGATTGGTTGAAACTAAGGAACGTTCTGTAATACGGGACTTAGTCTCTCTAATAATACTAGGTACAGGCGTAGCAAAACATCGTGAACAAACTTGGATTTATACAAGGTCAAATTAAATTAGCTAGTGAAACTCCGCAAACGCGATTGGTATCAATGTCTGACATGATCAAACAAACAATAAAAAATTTGATGAGTTTTTTTGGTGTCATCAAAAATCCGTTTTTTAGGGTTCCGTACCTCACAGGAAAAAACGGAACCCTTATAGGATCACTTCGTTGTCCGTCTGTCTGTCTGTCAGTCTGTCAAGACGCTTTTTCTTAGGAACGTGTGGAGGTATGAAGTTCCTAAAAAAAATCAAGCTTCTAATCTAAGTCAACGCAATAAAAAAATACGGCCATTTATGCGACATATTTTGGAACTCGCAAGTAAATCAAAACCTATAGATAGGGTATTTCCCGTTGACATAGAATAATGAAATTCGGCAAGAAGCAAGGTAAAGCAGCACAAGTAAAGGAAAAAGTCCGAAATTTGTTAATTTGTAGTTTTATGACATAAAAATATTTTTTTGGGATCCATTGTTAAGTTTGTTTTTGGCATAAATTCTTTTCAACTACGGAACCCTTCATTGTGCGTATTCCGACACGCACTTGGCCGGTTTTTTTTGTGTATATGTTAACGGAAAAGTGTGTAATCCGTCATAAAATACAATTCCGAGGAAATGTGTAAAATTCCTAAAATAGATATGAAATGTATGTAATATGCATTTTTCCTAGGAAATCTATACATTTCCTAAATAGTAATCGGAAATGTATTAACATTTTTGATGTTCGTATTAAATTATACGTAGATTTTTGTGTGTGCTAGATGGGCCTTAAAAAGGAATAAATAGTTGATTTTTGAAGTTTAATTAGTAAGCCATATGAATATTTTATATTTTACGATGTGATTGTTACAGCTAATTATATCAACGAGAGCCATAGAAACTCTGATTTCAGTTTACAAACGTGTTTTATTTCTTTTAGTCACAGAAAGCATTACTTTTTATATATTTCCTAGCATCATCTCGGAATTGCATAGAATTCCTAGGTAATACATACATTTCACAGGAAATGTGTGTATTAAATAATCTTTGAAACATTATTTTACACATTTCCTAAGTAGGCTCGGAAGCGCATATATTTCCTAGGAATTGTGTACATTTCTTAGGTTTCACACATTTCCGGTAACATATACATACTTCACAGACGTGATGGGTCTGTGAAACAGATTTTCTCAACTCATACATCAAGTAACAACACTACCAAAGATCGTTGACCCAAAAAAAAAAATTTTTTTTGTCCTCTTTAGGAATACTGCGCTGCGTTTCGCTAACTAATTTAATTTGACCCTGTATAATATAAGTCTGAAATCGCCAACTCATCTTGAGCAAGCGTGGTGACCAATGCTTGTGCCTTCTCTATAGGGGAATAGGCCTTTGCCCAACAGTGGGACAGTAATAGGCTAGAATTATTAAAGACACTAGTTACTAAATCTCTAAAATATGACTGGATCGAATCCGATAAAACGAATTGCAATCATAACTTACACATTCTAATCTAAAATCGAAACAGGTTCCTGAGTTCTTCGATTTCAAAACGAGAGACGCTGCGAACAAAACCGCGAAGTGTGGAGTAATAATCCTACACATTGACATTATAGTGACTTATTTTAAGCACTTTCATGTACAGGGCTGATTTAAATATGCAAAGGTCGCCTGTGAAACTGCTATCTGGACCGGCCAGTTGCTCAAGCACAGATTATATCCAATCCGTAATGAGCGCAGTCTCTATAATATATTTAGTACCTGGGCGACCGAGCTCTGCTCGGGTGAAAATAGAGAACACGAATTTTCCCAGATACGAGACCTAGCTATATTGATTTTTTGCCCCCGTAAACCCGTATATTGCAACTTTTATCGAAATCGTTAGAACCGTTTTCGAGAACGTGATTACAAATACAACGTGTCGTTTTAATAATAATTCCTTTATTTTCAGGCTACTAGGGCCCATAGATAAAATACACAAATGATTGGTACAAAATTATAAACTAATACATATAAAAACATTTAACAAACTTAAAAACTACTGCACATGAAGTGACGGCGTCGTGTTACGCTGCGAGGTGTCGCGTAGCTGGCCGCGGAAACGCCGATACAACACACCTTTCGGCCAAAACTCTTCCTTGAGGAAGGTCAGCAAATGGTGAGTCGGAACGCGCACCATGAACGACTTGAAATTGGTGTTATGGCGCGCCTCCAACTTCTCCACCCTCAAGGTCCAATTGGTCTTCACCCGTATGTACTCTACGATGTCCTCAGGCTTTGTAGAGTGGTGCAACCGGGACACGTACAGCTGCGTCGTCGGTACTGCAGGACGTAGCAACATGTTAGAACCAGCCGGCGCCGTCCCACACTGGTTGCGATAAGTAGGCTTCTTCTTCTTTCTCTCCACCTTGATGAAGCCGTCCTCGTCGCATGTGTTCTTCGGTGGAACCTGCTGTTCGTGGTCCATCACAGCGCCTTTAGTCGCGCTAGATGCTAAGCGACTCTGCTTTCCCCCTTTTGGTTTTCCTGCGTGTCGTTTCGTTTGCGACACAGCAGTTTTCGTCTTGGCGACAGTTGTAGAATAAGTACGTACGGGGGTCGATGTACCTATCTCACGCGTCGCTTCCCCGGCAGGTACGACGCGATCAGCAGAACACGATGCAACGCTTGCATTCTTGACAGTCGATGACGTAGATTCACTCGCCGACTGAAAACTGCAGACAGAAGCATTTTGTGCCCCGCGACATGAGTTTACATTGGAGCCTTCTGGTGACCCACTTGTCGGAATAGCGTTGCGCAACAACGCTACTTCGGCTCGCAATTCACCAATCCAATTCAATTTCAGGGTGTGATACAGAACATCAAACCGAACAACTTTCTCCACGGGACCAACCTCGTAATCGCGAAAAAATTTTCGACTGTCCCACGGAAAACTTCAATACCTACTCGACGCAAATGAATGGAACGGCTGATTATTTTTTCGCGATTACGATGTTGGTGCCATGGAAAAAGTTGTTCGGTTTAATGGCCTATACACCAAACCCTTAAACTTGACGAGGATGCAAAAGATACGTTAAGAAATATTGCTCATTTTATAAACCTACGTAGAAAATGCAAACTTCTTGGTAGCGCAGTAAAACCTCCAGTTATTACAAAAATAAGGATCTGAATGCTTGTAGCTACCAACGCGTTTACATTATAGAAAAGTACCATCGCTCGACTCTTTTTTTTTTTATTTTCCTAGTTATGAGACCTATATGTATAGACCGATTTTTCGCCCCCGTAAACCCCTATATTGCAACTTTCATCGAAATCGTTAGAGCCGTTTTCGACAACGTGATTACAAATATATACATTTATGTATAATATATACAATGGATATGCGGCTATCTTTACGTCAATGGAGAGTAACGGGTTAGCTAACGCAGCTCGGTGCTGATAGGCTAGTTACAAATGTTACAGTACTTAGTGTGCTAGAATTCGGAACTTGACTTTTTAATTTTTGTTCAATCTAGAAGTTTCCAGACTGTTCTTTCTAACTGAGGTCTAAGATAATAGTTTCTGCAGGTTTTACATTGCATTTTGAGTTATGACATCTTAATAACTAACTTTTTTAAAATATATAAATTTCTCAACACTTAAAAAATATGAAAAACTCGCTATATAATAATTTTACTTTGCGCTGCTACTTACAAAGTATTTTATTAAAATATTAAGTACACAATTTGCTGGCCACTGTTGTATTTTCATAACCATGCTTTACAAGGGAAAGGAGACAGAATACAGTTGTATTAGACAGAGCTGCATTTTATACTCCTAATAGGACCAACACCAACGAGACACATAATTGTAAAGACGTGGAAGTGGAGAAAACCAAAAACAAGATTTACAAAACTAGTCTTTTGTGCTCAAAAATCTTCCCTATCCGTATAAAAGACGAAAATAATATTGTATTTTCCGTAATTTTTATCTACGACCAACTTTCTCAGTGGATTTCGTAGTTTTACTGTGGTAGTGTGTTGCGTAACTCCGACTCGATTCGTAACTTAGCTTCACTTGGCTGAAGATAATCTTCCTCTTCTTACGTTAATCGTACTACAGTTTGGGTCAACGTAATAGGTTTATTTTGTGGCCTAATAACATATGTAAATGAACATTACCGCTTCTCGCAACATTGAAGAGTGTGTGCATATAATAAAATTTACATGTGATTTTTTGGCATATGTTAGGTTTTATTAGGCATATTTTTTTATTTCTAGTTCTTTTATCAATCTGCCTATTTCAAAAAATATAAATGCTCGTGCCTTCTCTGTATGAGAAGAGTCTTTTGCCCTGCAAACGGGACAATAATAGGTTGGTATTGCCTCTGTATGATAATAATAATATAATATCTTCTTTGTGAGTGTTGAATGAAAATTCGTTATTGCTTTTTTCTTTTATAATTTCTTCTTTTCCTCAGTGTGATTAATCCCGGATTTTATCCTTTCTAATTTCCTTCTTTTCCTCAGTGTGATTAATCCCGGTTTTGTAAGATCACTCCTCCGGTTTAATTTTTGCCACTTAATTTCGCCATCAATTGTAATTTAAACATCGAAACATTCAGCTTGTTTTTGATATATTAGAAATTCGACTTACCTAATTATACGTAGACCGCAGTAGGCACAGGCTACTTCGCAACGTCGTCAGTACCATTATTTATTCTGTGGCAGCGTTTTATAACATACAAATGGCAATAATTTGTTTAAGGCATGTTATTAAATTCATATCTTTAATGAGGTTGCAGTTTCATGTTACTGAGTAACGTGTAGGCGAAGAATATAATTTTTATGTTTATGTGCGTGCGTTGCTATGCTGTAAATTGTTGGAGTATCGGTTTACAGTTATGAGAGTATTGAGACGGAGATGTTTTGCTGCTACGAGACTCTTCTAATCTACTTCAGGTGTGTTACTTAGGTTCTTAATTGTTTATGACCTTAACCTATTCTTTGTGAAACCTATTTTAAATTTAATGGTCTTTTGAATAGAGCTCAAGCTCGTGGCTAAGTAATAACAGCAGCACAGGTCAATCCATCAGGTTAAGCTACGCTTGCCGGGGTTGGTTAGAGGATGGGTGACCATCTATATACCGAGATTCCTCCGTGCCTTTCGTGGATCTTTGACAGTCGTCGTTTAAGTCTGACAACCAGTTTTACCAAGGTGTATCGTATACCCAGTTACAGGGTTGTG
This sequence comes from Cosmia pyralina, assembly GCA_946251885.1. NCBI lineage: Eukaryota > Metazoa > Arthropoda > Insecta > Lepidoptera > Noctuidae > Cosmia > Cosmia pyralina. Next base: position 18,212,804 of record OX276355.1, read on the forward strand.
GAGGTCAGATAGGCAGTCGCTCTATGTAAAATACTGGTATTCAGCTGCATCCGGTTAGACTGGAAGCCGACCCCAACATAGTTGGGAAAAGGCTTGGCAGATTGATTGGTCTTTTGAATACATTAGGATTATCGTCTAATATTGGTCATTAAAATCGGAGCTGTGTCATACTGCTGTTTGATATATGTCCTTTAATCTATAATAACAATACCCTCATATTATTGTCTCACAGAATGGCGTGCCAGATTTTTACGCACTGATGCGGACTCGGATAGCATCCCTGATGCGGCGAGTGCGCGACAGCTCCAACAGCTTGGTGGCTACACTAGCCGACAGGACAGACAGTCCATTGATGTGGCAATGGATGACCACTCATCGTGCGTCATTCCAATATTTGAAGTAAATTGTTTTAGTGTATTTTTAGTGTAGTTATGTGTTTTCATGTACCTATTTATGTATGTTTTTTGTGTATAAAATTGTATTGTGTGTTGTTTATGGACTTATGGTCTGAAATAAATGTATTATTATTATTATTATAAAGGCCTCTAGTCATACAGAGAAGACACGAGAATTCACCACGCTTGCTCAAGACAGGTAGCGAATCCTTTAATCTATTTTTTTTTTATTAGTTTATGAGTTATGAACTTATAAATTTATGACATCACACAGACACACACACACACCACGGCCCCACTGCAATGGGCCCTGCACGCTTAGCATGACCGCCATAGAAACGGGTTTTGTCGACGGAAGAATAGATAAAATGAAAGATTGCCATGCTTAGACGAGTAGAATGCGTAGAAATATTTCTACTATCTGCCATTTTGTCTATTCTTCCGTAGACAAAACCCCTTTCTATGGCGGTCATACTAAGCGTGCTGGTCCATTGCAGTGGGGCCGTCAAATAATAAAGAAGTAGGTACCTACAGTATTACAGGACTCGAGAGGTTATTCCGTCGTTTATCTTCGGAAAAACCGAACTTTGCCGAATTAAATGTGACTGGTCCAATCCAATAAGTGAGTGACGGAATTAGTCAATTCTACTTCCTACTAACTATAAACGCGAAAGTTTGTGAGAATGGATGGATGGATTGTTTGTTACTCTTTCACGCAAAAACTACTAAACGGATTTTGATGAAATTTGGCATACAGATAGTTTATTAACTTAGATAACAAAGAAAGGAAAGAAAGAAAGAAAAAGTATTTATTGTGACTCGCACAGGAAGATCACCAACTAAACAAAAAACAAAAATAAATAAAAAAAACAGAAAGTCAACAGACAAACAAAACAAACACAAATAGAATACTTTTATCCCGATACTCCTACGGGTTCGAGACTTAGACGGGTGAAGCCGCGGGGCGCTGCCAGTCTATAATAATTTGGGTGGGAATATATTGATTGGTGACCTTGTAAAGGCCGTAAGAATCCGCTGGATGCGGGAAGCGCAGAACCGGTCGAAGTGGTGGTACTTGGGGGAGGCCTATGTCCAGCAGTGGACGTCTTTCGGCTGAAATGATGATATTAATTGATTTATATGCCCACCTTAATTATTCTATAATAATTTAAGTTAGAATATAAATCAACTTACATTAATCTATATTGACGCACTAATTCCGTCACTTCCATAATGGACCAGTCAAATTTAATTCGGCAAAGTTCGGTTTTTACGAAGATAAACGATGAAACCTTTGAACTTTGTCGTACTTGTACTAGGTTTTATTTAAAGATTTGATCTGCATTATACAGGCACTACTAGCTCTCCAGAAAGACTGATCCTCAAAAGAAACTCACAAACACCTTTAACAAAAGCGTTACAGCAAAACACAATCTATTCTTTTGTCAGTTTTTTTGGCACAAAAACTGTTCCGTTCGGTTCCAGAATTGAATCGAGATAGCTACTTTATTAAAATTCTAATGAACTACGTTTTATTTTGTATTTATTTCGCCTAAGGTGTGTCTAGAGTAGATCGTTATCATGAACATAGATAGATTCTTTTCTCAATTTTTTCTTGTTTCTTTGAATATATGATAATTTTCGATTCACGACCAGATTCATACATGAACAACTCAGCTTATCGCAGGCCACTGCTGGACTGCTCTCCCAGGCTGAGCCACAATACCCTGTCATATGCTTTCTTTTGCTTTAAGAATTATTGTTATTATGGGTTATTTCTACGATTCCTACCTTATTCTTAATGCAGTAGGTAAGTATAATATGCTTACAAAAAAAAAACATCCAAATCGGTTCATGCAGGCACACAGACATACACACCCACACACACATAGCGATCAAACTTATAACACCCATCTTTTTGCGACGGGGGGGTTAAAAACAGAAAACTCTGCGTTTCTGTTCCTCTGTTCTAAACGCACCTTTATTTATTGAACCAATGATCGAATGCCGTTTATTTAAAATTATTGATTGAAACGGCTCAAAAATAAACAAAACAACGTCAGAACTGTATTTGTAAGTGTAATTAAGTTTGTTTAATTTAATTTCTTGTTCAATCTAGGAGGGAAATAAAAAATAAAGTACACTAGAATTAAATACCTTCCACTTACGAACAATGAAGATTGAAATTTTTAGAAAAGATCAGAAGGCAAATTCTCGTAGTTAAAAACGTTCAATTCAAGTCGCAATCTCATGCCAGCGACAATTAAATATAAAAAATGTAAACGTAAATCTGTCAAAAAATGTATACAATTTTTGACAGATTAAGAATGAGATGAGATTGCGAACGGTGTTAAAAATACGGGATTGCCCCTCTTTTTCATAATAGCATGGTTTTGAAAATACTATGTTCATAACACCAGAATTTTTTATAAGTACTTCAGGAGAAAATACATAGCTTTTGAATCTTGCGTAAGTGTACAAATTTTATGTTCGTGACAACCATCGTTTATTTTCGGGAAAACCGAAATATCTATATCTATAAAAATTGATATATGTTCTCTGTGGATGGACTCCAAAACGGCTGGAGCGATTTCGATAAACTTTTCAGGCAATTTTCAGATTAGCCCAGTGGGTGACCCTGTGAAGTTTGGTAGCGATCTGCGATCGGGCTACCCGTGCGAAGCCGAGGCGGGTCGCCTAGTAGCTAATAAAATATGACTATCGACCAATAGCAATTGATTTATAATCCCACCTAAATTATTATAGATTGACGTAATAATTCCGTCACTCCCATATTAGACCAGTCACATTTAATTCGGCAAAGTTCGGGTTTTCCGAAGATGGACGATGGAACCTTTAAACAGTGTCGTACTGTATTTATCTTCAAAAAAGTTAAAAGCAAAAGAAGGAAGAACGTGGAACGTGGTTCCTACATTCGTAACGGTTTTCTTAGTCTGTGCCAAAGTACTGGCCATTACTGCAACTGTGCTTTGGATCCCCGTTTGAATGTTTGATAGTTATGTCATCATCATCACAGAAATACCTGTAAACCATAGATATATGATATATTTCTATGCTGTAAACTGACTGCAGGTACTTACTCTACCGAATATACAGGGTTAACTTAAATTAGCTAGCAAAACTACACTACCAGTTGTCGTTTACCCCAAAAAAGTATCCTTTTTAGGGTTCCGTACCCAGATAGTAAAATGGGACCCTATTACTAAAACTCCGCTGTCCATTCATCTGTCTGTCCGTCTGTCACCAGGCTGTATCTCATGAACCGTGATAGTTAGACAGTTGAAATTTTCACAGATGATGTATTTCTGTTGCCGCTATAACAATAAATACTAAAAAACAGAGTAAAATAAATATTTAAGGGGTGCTCCCATACAACAAACGTGATTTTTTTTGCCGTTTTTAGGGTTCCGTAGTCAACAAGGAACCCTTATAGTTTGGCTATTCATCACGCCGACAAAGTGGTAAAATAAAATTATGAAAAAAAAATATGGGATAAAACCTGAAATCACGAAAAAAAAAAATCAGCTGCTCCCTACTTTTGACGAGTTATGCGGACATGAATATATGGGGCAGCAAATTTTTTTTTTCGTCATTTCAGGTTTGGTCCCATAGTAAAAGTTGTTTGTTATCATGAGTACAATCATGTGTTTAATAAGTATCGGTCACTAATTACCAGTGTCCCTATATATAACGAAGTTAAAAGAAAAACTGTCACAGATAAATAGGCTTTTCAAGTTTACGAGTAAAATAGTCGACCAACTAATAAAATGCACTTGGAAAAGTAAAAATTTCGTACAAATTCCATTAAAAATTACTTACATAACGTTGTTAGTGGTGTAAAACATTACATGACGCTGCTTATCAATCTTTATTACAACCGCTTGCCTCTACACGCGGTGTTACTCAAATAGATAATATTTTTTCTAACTTCACTTGTGGATTTTATAACTCCTTCTTCAGTTATCATCGTCCTATGTAGGCCCGTTTTTAGACGTTGTGAGCCGCCGAAACCGTATAAATATTCATGAAACAACAAAAAGCCCTCTTCTTAGTCCGCATTATTGTGCAACTACGGAAGCCTATTACTGCGCGTGGCCCGACTCGCTATTGGCCGGTTTTCTTATAGATAACGGAACCCTTCGTGCGCAATTCCGACTCGCACTTGGCCGGTTTTTTGTTTTATCGTGTATTCATACCCATCACATCTGCGCAGTTTCACTAACTAATTTAATTTGACCTTATTGTGAAACCCAGAGATCACCGCACATTCGATACATTTTACAGCCAAAGGTTTTGTGTGCATCGCAGAGGTGCATCACCATTTAAGATAAATGAAGAGGTGCTTAGTTTGGAAGGGAATCAATTCTGTTATGAAAGATTTCATTACCAATTTCATTGACGCATCCTTCACACGAATAGAATAGAATAGAATAGAATACTCTTTATTATGTTGTTGTGTATGTGTTTTTGTTGTGTGATTTATCATTACTTTCCTACCCTTATGCACAACCACCTTCCAGGATTTTTTTCATGTAATAAACGAGATCATTCTGGTTGTTACATACTGCCGAAAATAATTAGTATAATACACTCAAAGAACATGACGTAGGTAATTAAGGATGTCCATGTACGCACGGCTACAGATCAAGCTATTAATATCCAGTATAAGACGATCTCGCATTGTATAGGATTTCCTTACAATGAGAGGTCAGTGTAAACTGGAAATTTATAGCTTGATGTGTAGCTGTGTGTACAAGGAAGGAAGTTCTTTACCGGGAACCATGCACCATATGCGTTAGTAACATTATCTAATGATATCATTTGTATCCGATTGACGCTCATATGACAGCCATGATACTAATAGTGCCACACTGATAAAATAAGGAAAATTACAATACAAACTTCGGTTGTTTTAATTGGATATGTACAAAAGTATGGAGATCAAGAGGAGTTGGCACAGTGATGACATAGGTGGAGTAAGGCAGACAGACAGAGTGGCTTGCAATGACTGCAAGACAATTTAAGATGGCGGTCGTCCGGCGGTGAGATGGGCGGACGACATCGCGGGTAGAATCTGGATGAAGCTGGCACAGGAGCGTGGGAAAAAGAAAAAAAGAAACCGGCCAAGTGCGTGTCGGACCACGCACAATGAATGGTTCCATAGTTGGGACGAATTTATTTTAAGAACAAACTTAACATTGTCGTTGAAAAATATGTTCTCCCATACATTCCAATTGTAAATGTAAGTTTGTACGCACAATATTGAGAGATTTATCATGTTATTTGAAGACCATATAGACTAGTTCTTATAGGTTTTCCTGTAATGTACATAAAGGTGTAGAACTATTTTCTGTATTTTTTTCAAAATTTTAGTTTCAGTAGTTTCGAAGATAGGAATAGGAGGATAGGGGAGGAATTGTCAATTTTCGTCTTAAATAACTTTGAAACAATTTATTTTAAAATATAAAAAAATATATACATATTTCAGACTCACAGTAAGCCCTTTCATATGTCACACGGTAAAGTTTACAAAACTTTTTTTTGAGTTCCTTATTTGCCCCAAAAATTACCCCCATATTCAAAATTCATTTATTTAAGTTACCTTTTTGTAAGAATTAGATTCGGAGCAAATTGGCTGTGACAGACAGACGGCCTCTATTTAGGGTTCCGTACCTCAAACGGAAAAAACGGAACCATACGAGTGATCCTATTATGGTTCCGTTTTTTCCGTTTGAGGTACGCCTATGCCCAGCAGTGGGTGAAGTTGGGCTGTGTATGATGAATTGATGATACATAAAAAAACTTTTTTACTAAAGAAACAACCGACTTCCAAAAAAATACTACAAAGTGAAAAATATCTAATTTCGGAAGTCGATGTCTTTGGATCTGTATTTTAGTTTTTTGCCACCGACTTCCGAAATTAAAGTTATTTTTCACTTTGTAGTATTCTTTTGGAAGTCGGTTGTTTTTTTTTGTAAAAAGGTTTTTTATTTTTCACTTTTTAGTGGGTCACGCTGCACTCAACTAAGTTACAATAGCCTAATGTCAACTGCTCATCACCTTTTACAAAATATTGCTTTTCCCGATACAGGGACGTTATTTGTTGAGGAGTTCTCCCAGTAAGGAATCAGGAGAACTGAAACTGATGGTGAAGTCACCATCAGCTCCACTTCAACATATGTATTGTGATGAACATAAATTGCTTAGCATTATTCAAATAACAACCCGTGAAATACGTATTATTGAATTGTTCTGATGGCTATCTGTGGTCTTCCTCGTCAGTTCCTCTTCACCAAATGGTGCTTTCCGGGAGCAAATGCACGAGTTACTATAAAAAATACCCAAATCGCTATAGGTATGCCTATAACATTTCTAGGTTCCCCTCAATTTCTCTGATATCCCATCACAGGTTTCCTTATCATGGTACCACCCTTGGGATATCTCCTTTCCAACAAAAAAGAATCATAAAAATCGGTTCTTAAACGACGAAGTTATCCGCGAACACACATAAAAAAAAAAATACGGTCGAATTGAGAAACCTCCTTTTATTGATGTCGGTTAAAAAGTAATTTTATGTTTAACTTATTATTTATTGCAAAATTCTTATAATTGCTTGGAATCATGGCTGTCTAACCCTATTAGTTTGTATGCAGGCTCAAAAACTATCTTCTCTGAATTTAAAAGCAAAATATGTAGGTATATCCTTTTGAGCGAGTGAAATTCCTGGATCTGTTTCGTTGTTAATTTCTGCTCTAAAATTCCATGGATTATATCAAAATTTTCGCTTCCCTCCACTATACTGGGTTAATTGAGCTTCTGCGAATTTGGACGTTGAATATTTTAACGTTGTGTGCTGAATATATACCAAAAACTGAGGTTTGAAGTTTAAAAAGTCTGTAGTTGTTAGGACTTTATTCATTTAATTGAACCTGAGCTTTTCCTAACACTTCGAAACGTGATCTTTTGCAAAATTGGAGGAGAAAAAAACCTGCTGATCACCAATTCTTCTGCCAATATTATGGTGATTACGGTAAGTAATACCTACGTTTAACTGTTTACTGTAGCTGTTCTTACTTGGTTTATCAGCAGCTGGTGTGGTGACGACTTTGTCCCAATATTGTGTGGGGCCGTGTGGGGGTGTGTGTGGGGGTGTGTGTGTGTATAAGAAACGGAAAACGGACCAAAACGGGCAAAAGTTTTATTTAATACCCATCGCATCTACGGAGTTTAGCTAGCCAATTTAAAGTAACCCTTTATGTAACGTACGTTTACGTTTTGATTTTGCACAATGGGATTAAAAATTCAATTTCAAGATTGAATGTTTGAAGTATTGTTCGTTAGCAATGGAGGAACTTGGTACCTATTTAGGATATGTGAACTTTGAAAGGGAAGTAAATTGAGTCAAATAGATTTTTTCGATGCTAGTGGCTAAGTAATAACAGCAGCACGAGTCGATCCATCAGGTTAAGCTACGCTTGCCGGGGTTGGTCCGTGGATGAGTGACCATCTTTACATACCAAGACCCCTCCGTGCCTCGGAAAGCACGTTAAGCCGTTGTTCCAGGCTGTCATTCGTGGATCTTTGTCAGTCGTTACGGGACGTCAGAAGCCCGAAAGTCTGACAACCAGTCAAGAGCCAAGAGGTATCATATTAGCCAGTTACTGGGTTATGGAGCTTAGACTGGAAGCTGACCCCCACTAGGTATGTTGGGAAAAGGCTAAAGGCAGATTGATAGAGATTTTTCGATGTTAGATTTTCGATCATATTGTAGACAAAACAACTATTCTCGCCATTTCAAAAGATTACTAATCATTACTTATCGAAGACACACATACACTTTATTTTTCGTCAGTAATTTAAATTTTAAATTCAAGAAAGACTTCGAACTCCAAGCCTCAGATAATATACTAACTATATAATACTAACTAAGCCAAAATAATAGGTCTTTACCTATGAAATTGCCGTTTTGTATGAAAAAATTGAAACGAATTTTTTTCATGCATTTTTTATTTGTATTAATCGAAGTAATCACCCATGCAATCAATGCATCTTTGCCAACGCAGTGGCAGTTTATTGATACCCTTCTTAAAGAAATCAGCTGGACGGGAGGCAACAAATTCTTCAAAGGCATTTTGTACTGCCTCTCGGGTATTGAATTTTTTTCCCGCCAAGAAGTTATCCAAATTCTGGAAAAAGTAGTAGTCTGTAGGCGCAAGGTCTGGTGAGTAGGGCGAATAACGGAGAGCTTCCAACCCCAGTTCTTGCAACTTGGAGACCGTCTGCTGTGCAGTATGAGGTCGCGCGTTGTCGTGCAGGAGCAGCGGAGACGAGCGATTGACCAATGCTGGTTGGAGATGTGCCAGCTTCTCCATCATTGTGTTCAGTTCTTCACAGTACACATCTGAAGTAATGCTCACCCCGTTTGGTAAGAAGCTGTGATGAATCACACCGGCGCTAGACCACCAAACAGTGACCATCACTTTTCTAGGAGTAAGTTTTCGTTTAGGGCATTGTTTAGGTGCTGAACCAGGATCCAACCAACTTGCTGAGCACTTGCGGTTATCAAACAGAATCCATTTTTCATCGCAGTTAACAATACGGTTCAAAATTCCTTCATTTGTGTGTCTGTTGAGCTGTGCAAGGCACGTCTCGACGCGTACTTCGCGCTGGCGATCATTGAGTTCGTGGGGCACCCATTTGTCAAGCTTTTTTACCTTGCCAATTTGACGCAAATGGACCAATATTGTTTTGACGCTAACGTCGAAAGCTGCTGCTAATTCAGCCGTAGATTGTGTATCATCAGCTTCCACAATCGCCTTTAATTCGTCATTATCGACCAAAGTTTTCGGACGACCGCGAGGTTCATTTTTCAGGTCGAAATTTCCAGAACGGAAGCGAGCAAACCAATAACAAGTGGTGCGTTGGTTTGTAGTGTTAGCTCCGTAAACGTCGTTGATGTTGCGTGCCGCTTGTGCCGCGTTGCTGCCACGACGGTACTCATATTCCATAATTACTCGAATTTTTAACGTATCCATGATGACGAAAAAGATTGAAATGCGATGAAAATGTAACGCTAATCAATAAACAAAAGACTACTTTTGGAAAAAAAAAATCCATGTTTTTAAAATAAAATTAATTTGAAATTAGAATTCTTAGCCAAACAAAAATTATTTTGATTTGAAATGGCCAGTACTGCAGAACGGCAATTTCATAGGTAAAGACCTAATAATATAATAAGATTGTTGCAAGAAAAATAACTCTTAAAAACATATTCGGAAGAAACTATCGCCAACCAAAACAGATACCTACACAGCAGATTACCGATCGACACGTTTATACGAGTACAACGCGTCGTTTTGCATCCTCGTCAAATTTCAGGGTGTGATACAGAACATCAAACCGAACAACTTTCTCCATGGGACCAACATCGTAATCGCGAAAAAATTTCAACTGTCCCATAGTAAACTACAATAGGTATACTCGACTACTCGACGCAAATGTATGGGACGGTTGATTATTTTTTTGCGATTACGATGTTGGTGCCATGGAAAAAGTTGTTCGGTTTGATAGTCTATACCACACCCTTAAATTTGACGAGGATGCAAAACGACACGTTGTATATTAGCAAAAATCCACCATTTTGTTTTTAGCAAAAAACATAATATAAAGTGACAGATGGTCTAAGTTGACCCGGTCCGTGCAGTGTCGGTTCGTGCGTGAAAGTGGAGTTCCGTAACAAAGTGGCACAATCAAATATATGACTACACATTATTTATAATACTTTTATACTGTCTACTTCTAAATGTAATCGGTTATAGAGACGGAACTACCTATAGTCGGGGATATTAAACTCTTTGTATGTCGAGGATTGGATGTTTGTAGTTTATTTTAGGATTTGATAGTAACAAAAGAAATGGGGGCTCGTGGCTAAATAATAACAGCCGCACAGATCGATCTTGAAGGTTAAGCAACGCTTGCCGAGGTTGTTCCGTGGATGAGTGACCATCGATAACATACCGAGACCCCTCCGTGCCTTGGAAAGCATTTTAAGCATGTTGGTCTCGGCTGTCATTCGTAGATCTTTGACTGTCGTTACGAGTAAAGTCTGTCAACCAGTCTAGCCAAGGGGTATCGTGTTACCCAGTAAACGGGTTGTGGAGATCAGATAGGCAGTCGCTCCATGTAAAAAACTGGTATCCAGCTGTATCCGGTTAGTCTGGATGCTGACCCAAAATGACAATATCTATTAACCTCTCCTACCAATAAGTTCTTTCTGAGTTAATTTCAGACACCATTAACTTACAGTAGATATAGGACAAAATAGTAAGGAAACCAGTATTAATAGTCAGACATCTCCATCGATCAACAATAGGAAATCTCTAACAGAGCAAGCGTTGTAAGCAATGCCCGTTCGTATTCTGTATGAAGAGCCCTGTGCTCTTCAAATTATTACTGTATAACCTGTTTTACTAAAAAGTTTAATCAACTAAAAGGATGTTGCACAATTTGTCTTTACACAATTGGTACACTGGATACTAAATTAAATAATAATAAGTAATAAAATCTATTATTAAAAGAATTGGTACAGTAAATCTCCTTAAAAACAAATTTGGTCTTATGTAATATGGACTTAGGTGTCAAAAGAGTGCTTTGGCACTCGTACAAGTTATTCATAATCAGCCTATAATGTTCCCACTGCTGGGACACGGGCCTCCTCTCGGTAAGAGGGAGTGGGCCGTAATCCACCACGCGGGTCCAGTGCGGGTTTGTTAGATGTTACGTATCTTCGAATTTTCGATTCTAGGACATGCCGGTTTCCTCACGATGATTTCCTTCACCGTTTTGAGAGCAGTGGTGATGAAATAATTTACACAAAATAAAGCAAAGTAAAGGCAAGGCAAAGGCAAGGCGAGGCAAAGGCAAGGCAAAGGCAAGGCAAAGGCAAGGCGAGGCAAAGGCAATGGCAAGGCAAAGGCAAGGCAAGGGCAAGGCATAGGCAAGGCGAGGCAAAGGCAAGGCGAGGCAAAAGCAAGGCAAAGGCAAGGCAAAGGCAAGGCGAGGCAAGGCGAGGCAAGGCGAGGCAAAGGCAAGGCAAAGGCAAGGCAAAGGCAAGGCAAGGGCAAGGCATAGGCAAGGCGAGGCAAAGGCAAGGCAAAGGTAAGGCAAAGGCAAAGGCAAGGGGGGGGGGGAGAGGAGGGGTTTCAGGGTTTGAACCTACGATCTACAAGTCGAAGTCGCGGCCGTTACATTGGGCCACCACCGCTCTCCACAAGTTATTAATTGTGACTAACTATAGAAATAAATACTAGAGGGAGAGGAGCTCGTGGGTAAGTAATAACAGCCGGACGGGTCGATCCATCAGGTCAAGCAACGCTTGCTGGGGTCGGTCCGTAGATGGGTGACCATCTTTACATACTGAGACTCCTCCGTGCCTCGGAAAGCACGTTAAGCCCGGTTACTCCCGGCTGTCATTCGTGGATCTTTGACAGTCGTTACGGGTCGTCAGAAGCCCGAAAGTCTGACAACCAATCTTACCAAGAGGTATCGTATTACCCAGTTACTGCGTTGTGGAGGTCAGATAGGCAGTCGCTCCATATAAAATACTGGTATTCAGCTGCATCCGATTAGACTGGAAGCCGACCCCAATATAGTTGGGAAAAGGCTAGGCAGATAGATTTATAGAAATAAATACAAAAACAAACGAACAGGCGTCGAAGTACGAGTACTCGTCCGCTTCGCTGTCATCCGAAAAAATACCCAGAAGAAGAATGGCAATGCTTAGTCTTTGGCTAAAGAACGAGCCAGTCCTCTGTTCTCTTTTTAGTTAGCTGTAAACTAGGCTCTAAGTACTATGAACGTGACGTAGGTAGGTAAAGTGGATACAAACCTACATCCCTATACCAACATAAAAGCGAAACGTGAAACTTGATGACAATAATTTAGCGATGACGTAGACATTACATAATAAACAGTTATATAGCAAGTATATTATTTGGCTACTGTATGCAAGCTACGTCGGAGGGCGTCAGTCGATCGAACCAGATTGACATAGCTATTTTGTGAATTTAATGGATGATGAAAGTCGGTCAAAGTATAGATAGATAAGGTCAAGAAACTTTCATGCGCATGTTTTGAAGGATAATGTTTATAGTTTTCCAGCTCATGTTGAATTAGAGAATAAGATAGATCTTCGAGATTATTACCAAGTATTTTGTTCGTTAGTTAACCTATTACTTTAATAGTAATTCTCAAACATGTGAAATTTTTGTAACTTTTGTGGCACAACTTTCATGGTCATTTCCAATACGAATTTCACCGAAATGTCAAAATGCTAGGTACTGTAGTTTATGCACCAATTTGCCGAAAAGCCACATATTTTTTTTTATCCTACAAGTTCTACCTACCTATTTATTGTATGTCTATATAATAAGCGTCACTCTAACAATTTACATAGACAAATATGGATAAATATTGTTAATCGTAATCGACATATTTTATTTGAAGTTATCATTTCGGTAAAATCGACAATCTCACAATTGTCCAATCATTCTCCATCATGCGTTGTATCAGTGACATCATCATCTGCCTAGCTTTTCCCAACTATGTTGGGGTCGGCTTCCAGTCTAACCGGGTGAAGCTGAATACCAGTATTTTACATGGAGCGACTGCCTATCTGACGTCCACAACCCAGTAATTGCGTAATACGATACCCCTTGGTCAGACTGGTTGTCAGACTTTCGAGCTTCTGACGACCCGTAACGACTGTCAAATATCCACGACCAACGGCTTAACGTGTCCGAGGCACGGAGGAGTCTCGGTATGTAAAGATGGTCACCCATCCACTGACCAACCCCGGCAAGCGTAGCTTAACCTGATGGATCGACCCGTTGATCAGTGACAACAGTGCCTATTTACAACAAAGTTAAGCAGTTTCTGAGATTAATTAGCTCGACCGATAATCGAGGGAACGTCCCCGACTTACGAGTTGTAGGTTCGAACCCAGGCAGGCGCTTTACTTTGTGTAAATAATTTCATCTGCTCTCAAAACGGTGAAGGAAAACAATGTGAGCTTAGGAAACCGGCATGTCCTAAAACCAAAAATTCGAAGACATGTGACATCTACCAACCCGCACTGGGCTCGCGTGGTACATTACAGCCCATTCCCTCTCGAAAAGAGGAGGCCTTTGTCCCAGCAGTGGGAAGATTATAAGGCTGATTATGATGTATGCTGGACATAAGCATCTCCCTAAAAGAACAAGAATGTAAACATGTCGCCTAGCCAACACGCCTTGCGAGCAGAATACTCACGGTAGTTCCATCGTTACAGCTCCTTTATTCACAAAAAATATCTAGGCAACGAGGTCACAAGGTACACTCAAGAAAAGTATCATGTGGTCAAAACATCGATACACAATATACTTACTAACAAGTTACGACCCAACAACTAGGTATATGGCTCATGTTTTGATCTGATGTTTTTGCGACTGTATATTTTCTATAGGAATAAGTGGACAGCAGTTCAAAGCTCTGTATTTAAGAGTAAAAAAATCATACAGGTGAACTTGTTGAACTGGCATCCAGGGTTGGCAAAAACTAAATATTTTTTCAGTTACCGATCGCGCTCGTAGGTTTTATGAATAAATCTGCCTCTGATTTTTTATAAAAATATGCTTGAATTGACAATCCCTGTCAGAAACATTCAACAACAGACCGGAATATGAAGGTTTTTTGTTTTGTAAGCGGTGGCTTTGGAAGGTATTTTTTGGTGCACAACTGCACCGTACAGCCAATAATTCCATCAGCATCCGACCATATCCTTTTAATTCCGACATAAAATCCCAAAATTATCCCACGACGTTCAACCCTATTTTTGCTAAGGGGTTAAACGAGTCGCTCTGCGTGAAACCAACAGTCGTTCACTAATTAGCGCATGACCAGTCCCCTTTAGCGGTGACAACCCTAGCGATAGGGCGGGGAACGATCAGGCATAGGCGCAGCTTGACCCTTGATAGGATAAAAAGTCATCATAGCGACCTGTAATACTGTTCGATGGTGAAGTAATAACAGCCGCACGGTTCGATCCATTAGGTTAAGCTACGCTTGCCGGGGTTGGTCAGTGGATGGGTGACCATCTTTACATACCGAGACTCCGCGCCTCGGACAGCACGTTAAGCTGTTGGTTTCGGCTGTCATTCGTGGATCTTTGACAGTCGTTACGGGTCGTCAGAAGCTCGAAATTCTGACAACCAGTCTTATCAAGGGGTACTTATTGTTCAGATTCAGAAGCAAAACCATCTCCGTGCAACTTATTGAGATGAACATTTCATCAGGCGTTTGTTTTTGTGACGGTGGATTAGTACTAAGTCTACCTACATATTTTTTATTGTTCTTTTTTTGTTCTTCGGAATACATACGCTTTTTACAACTCCAGACTATAATTTTAATTTTTCCTGCCTGAACACACATCTCAACATAATTTGGTCCATATCGTACCGGATAAGTGAACCAGGAATACGGATAAATCCAGGAAATATAAAATTAATCGGAAAATACTGCCGTTTGGAGTTTTGTGAGTAGCTGGCTAAGGTCAAAAGGGTCACAGCGCAGCATAGTGCAGTGTTCCTATAATATATGTTTATTTCAGAACCCATTACTCATATTCAGGTAGTATTTAACGTTTTCTAAGGAATTGTAAAGTTTGGTTACCTGCTTCTCAAAGAATGACTGATAAGGAAGAAAAGGATCTCATTAAAAAACGAGCAAGTTACAAAGGTCGATTAACAGTATTTACTAATTATTTAGAGGATCTTAAGAAGGATTCTTTAACGCAAACTCAGATGAACGAACTGCAGTTACGCCTCGGTAAGATTGAACTTGTTTATTCACACTATGACGACGTTCAGTTAAGGTTGGAATGTATCGCTGAGGATATGAATACACAATTATCAGAACGTAATGAATTTGAAGCTTCATATTTCAAAGTTGTGGCGAGGGCACAGGAATTACTAGCCAGACGCAATGACATTATGAATGAAGATAAGTGTTCTCGCGTTAGCAATAATAGGCTGGTTAGGCTACCAACCATTCAACTACCTAAGTTTGACGGGACGTATGACAAGTGGTTAGAGTTCCATGACACATTTTCAAGCTTAATACATTTAGACGACCAAATTGATGAAATAAATAAGTTTCATTACCTCCGAGCTTCCTTGGAAGGGACAGCCGCCTTAGTCATAAAGGCTATTGAATTCTCGGCTAATAATTATTCCATTGCGTGGAATTTATTGTGTGAAAGGTTTGATAACAAGCGGCTTCTCATTCAGAATCATGTAGCAGCCTTATTTAACATAGAAGTGGTTAATAAAGAATCCTCAAATAATATAAAAAATATAATTGATACTTTAAACAAAAACCTACGTGCGTTAGAATCTTTAGGTGAGCCAGTTAAGTTTTGGGATACGTTGATAATTTATACAGTTACCCACAAATTAGATTCAAGGACTTATCGACAGTGGGAGGAAGAAAAAGGTCATTTAGATAAAGATAAGACAATCACATTAGAAATCTTCCTAGAATTCTTAAGAAATCGTGCAGTTTTGCTTGAAACACTAGATTTGTCTCGCAATCAGGCTAATAATAATAGTACTCCTAAATCTAACAAGCATAAAACAATGATATCGGTGAGCAGTGAAACACCACCACAGAAAAATAAAAATAATACTAGTTCTTCATCAGTGTCATGCCCGCATTGTAGTGATAAACATCATTTACTCAACTGTCCACAGTTTCTAGGTTTCAGCAATGAAAAACGGCTTGAGTTTCTTCCTCAATACAAGGTATGTTTTAATTGTTTTCGGTCTGGTCATTATGCAAATCATTGCAAATCTTTTGGTTGCAAAATATGTAAGCGTAAGCACAATACACTGGTACATGTAGCAGGTACGTCACAGAAATCTACGCCTAATGCTTCTACTTCGCAAACTGACAGCACTGTTACTGAGGATGTTAACTCAGCTGAAAAGAAACCCAATACAAATGTGACACTATCCGCACGTGCTACCAATAAAAGTAAAAGTCAAGTTTTATTGGCTACTGCATTAATAAAGGTTTATGATAAGAATAACCGCGAACATCTCGCTCGAGCTATACTGGACACTGGCAGTACTTCTTGTATAATGACAGATAAGTTATGTGATTTATTGAATTTACCTACCGTACACGTTAATGAGTCTGTACAAGGCATTAACAATTCTAAAACAAACATTAATAAAATGTGCAGTGTCTCTGCAAAATCAATAAGTGAAAACTTCACTATTAATCTTTATTGTTTTATTTTACCAAACATAACGGATGAAGTACCATGTCATAAATTATCCATTAATAATTTAAATATACCAAGCGATATTTGTTTAGCTGATCCTCATTTCCACACGCCATCGGCTGTGGATCTAATAATAGGGGCAGATGTTTTCTGGGACCTACTGGGGCGGCATAAAATCAACTTAGGTGAAGGCAAACCAATATTATTTGAATCTAGACTAGGTTGGCTAGTTTCAGGTCCGTTAATCAATAGTGACCATGGATCACAGTCACCGTCAGTTCATAAAGTTAACATTGCAAAACTCAATGTCAGTTCTTCTCACAACTCCACTTCAGGAGATGACATTCAAAACCTTTTATCGCGTTTCTGGGAACTGGAAGAAGTCCCCAATCAGTCATCTTCATATTCTGATGAAGAAGCTAAGTGTGAAGAACATTTTGTACAAAACACCACTCGAATGGCTGATGGTCGGTTTTGTGTTAGGATACCACTCAAACAATCACACCATATACTGGGTGACTCACTGGCTAGAGCAAAACATTGTCTCTTTTCGATTGAACGTAGATTCAAAAGTCAGCCAGCTTTAAAAACTCTTTATTGCGATTTCATGAAAGAGTATATTTCGTTAGGACACATGTCTGAGTGTTCCATTGATTCAAAAAAACTGGCATATTTTATTCCACACCACGGTGTTCTACGCGAGCATAGCATAACCACAAAATTAAGAGTTGTGTTTAATGCCAGCAGTCTTACTACTTCAGGTGTTTCATCTAACAACTTACAAATGATAGGTCCAGTTGTTCAAGATGACTTAATGTCTTTACTTCTGAGATTCAGAAAACATAAATACATTCTTTCTGCTGATGTAGAAAAAATGTATCGGCAAGTGATCGTACACCCTGATGACAGACACTTACAAACAATACTGTGGCGTGAGGACCCTTTAGAGTCTATTAAAACCTATGAATTAAACACTGTGACTTATGGAACAGCAAGTGCACCTTTTTTAGCAACTCGGTGTTTAAAACAAGTTGGCTTAGATTGTAAGGATGAGAAGATTGCTGGTATTATAATCCATGATTTCTATGTCGATGACTTGCTCACTGGTGGGGATACAATATCTGACGTCACAAATATTCGCCAGAAAGTCAGTGCCGAGTTGGCTGCCGCTGGTATGCCACTTAGGAAGTGGAAGTCCAATAATGACCTGGTTATATCAGATCAAGTCACAAGTTCATCATTAAATTTAAACATTGGTTCAAATGAGCCGAGTAAAACGTTGGGACTTAACTGGCTAACAGACTCTGATGAGCTCTGTTTCTCAATTAACAATACGTCAATATCGAATAATGTAACAAAACGTGAAGTTCTGTCAGTTACATCCCAAATATTCGACCCATTAGGTCTATTAGCTCCTTGTATTATTTTAATGAAAGTAATAATGCAAAAACTTTGGTTACATAAATTATCATGGGATGACTCTTTACCACCAGATGTCGCTAAGACATGGAAAGATATTGTTGATCGGTTATTTATTTTAAATAGTTTGCGCATCCCACGGTTAGTTTTTTGTGATTCTTGGAAAGTGATAGAATTACATATATTTTGTGATGCATCACAAACCGCTTATGGTGCATGCATCTATGTAAGGAGTATTAATAAGAATAATGAAGTTATGGTGCGTTTGCTTACAGCAAAGAGTAGAGTGGCTCCTATTAAGCCAGCTACAATTCCTCGGCTCGAGCTCTGCGCCGCCTTGGTTGGAGTGAGGCTGTATGAAAAGGTGATTATGTCACTTGACGCACCAATTCAAAGTAGTACATTTTGGAGTGATTCTACCATAGTACTTGGGTGGTTGAAAATGTTACCAAGTAAGTTGCAACCATTCGTGCGCAATCGTGTAGCAGAAATAGTAGAAAAAACGAATGCTAATAATTGTACCTGGAGACATGTTCCCACACATCTTAACCCCGCTGATCTTGTATCTCGAGGAACTGACGTAAGTCAAATTCAGAGTCTTAATTTATGGTGGTCGGGACCTAATTTTTTAAACCAGGATACAAGCGAGTGGCCTTCTTTTCCAACCACAGCAGTAGAATTGCTACCTGAAACTAAAACTGGGATTTCTTTATTAACTACTTCTAATACTCCAATACCTTTAATTGATATTAATCGTTTTTCAAACC
Organism: Cosmia pyralina; assembly: GCA_946251885.1. Lineage (NCBI taxonomy): Eukaryota > Metazoa > Arthropoda > Insecta > Lepidoptera > Noctuidae > Cosmia > Cosmia pyralina. Next base: position 18,231,727 of record OX276355.1, read on the forward strand.
TTTCTCGACTTATACGCACAGTAGCATATACGTTACGATTTATTAATATTTGCAAAAAGCAACCACCAACTACGTTACATCTTAGTGAAGATGAACTACAAAATGCGTTAAACTTAATTGTGAAACTCTCTCAAATAGAATCATTTCCTGAATATGAAATTTTAATGAAAAATCAGTGCTTACCAAAAGGAAGTCCACTGACTAAACTTAACGTATTTTTAGATAAAAATAAATTAATTCGTGTAGGTGGTCGCTTACAAAATTCTTCATTCTCGTATGATAAAAAACATCCATTAGTAATACAGTCCACTCATCGATTTTCTAAACTATTATTTGATTATAAACATAAAACTCTAATGCATGCAGGACCGCAACTACTATTGGCTTGTATAAGAGATACTTACTGGCCTATAGGTGGTCGCAACCTGGCTAAATTGTGTTATCATCGTTGTGTCATTTGCAGTCGCATTACAGCTAAACCAATTAATCCCATTATGGGAAACTTACCTGAAAAACGGGTGGCGTCCGGTGGTCATCCATTCGAATGTGTTGGGGTTGATTACGCTGGACCTATACTGTCAGCGTCTCGACAAGGTCGTGGTTGTAGACTTGTAAAAGTTTACATTGTGCTTTTTGTTTGTTTTACAACGAAGGCAGTTCACATTGAATTGGTGGGTGACTTAACCAGTCAAAATTATTTGTCAGCACTTCGTCGTTTTATGTCACGCAGAGGTAAACCTACGCATATATATTCCGACAACGGAACTTCGTTTGTAGGCGCGTTTAATGAAATCGGCAAATTTTTGAAGGCTAACAGCAGTTCGTTGTCTGGTGACATGGCCGCTGAAGGGATTAACTTCATTTTTATTCCTCCCTACGCTCCACATTTCGGTGGTCTTTGGGAGGCAGGTATCAAATCAGTGAAGTTTCATTTAAAAAGAGTAATGGGAAATTGTCATTTAACTTATGAGGAACTATATACAGCACTAGTTCAAATCGAAGCACTCCTGAACTCGCGCCCGCTCACGCCGTTGTCATCGGACCCTAATGACCTTCTGCCGCTGACACCTGGACACTTTCTGATAGGACGCACACTCACATCCTTGCCCGCGCCGTCGTATGAAACTGCTTCCGTCACTCACTTGAAACGATATGAGAGAATAGAGGCATTACGTCAACACTTCTGGTCGAGGTGGAATAAAGAATACATCTCTGAACTACAGCAGCGGACAAAATGGAGGTCTTCAAAGGCGGTCTTAGAGACTGATCGCCTTGTTATAGTAAAGGAAGACAATCTACCACCATTAAAATGGCGATTAGGCCGAATCTCAGCAGTCTACCCAGGGCGTGACGGAATCAGTCGTGTAGCTGAATTAAGAACTGCAAATGGAACCATCCGGCGTGCATGCAGCAAGATATGCCCGCTGCCATTAAATGAAGACTCTGGTTGAAAAATTGCCTTTCAACGCCCGGGGGCATGTTCAGATTCAGAAGCAAAACCATCTCCGTGCAACTTATTGAGATGAACATTTCATCAGGCGTTTGTTTTTGTGACGGTGGATTAGTACTAAGTCTACCTACATATTTTTTATTGTTCTTTTTTTGTTCTTCGGAATACATACGCTTTTTACAACTCCAGACTATAATTTTAATTTTTCCTGCCTGAACACACATCTCAACACTTATCGTATTACCCAATTCCTGGGTTGTGGAGGTCAGATAGGCAGTCGCTTCATTTAAAATACTGGTATTCAGCTGAATACCGGATGCAGCTGCATCCGTTTAGACTGGAAGCCGAACCCAACATAGTTGAGAAAAGGCTAGGCAGATTGATTGGTGAATATGGGTCACCTCGATACCTACCGTAATGCGTAATGTGATTTTCCAGTGGAAACATTCTAGATATACAGTCTTCACATATGATTGTCTAATTAATCTAAACAAAATACTGTAAAACCACTTTTTTTTTATTAGAGGAACTATGCCTAGTTTTTTGCCCATTCTTCTTCACACGAAACCTTTTAAAAAGGCGCAACTAGAATCAATGCTTCTTTTTTTTCCATGTCATTTTTGACGTTCAAAAGTACCTTTTAATGTTCACTAGGATGTTGACTAAAAATTTTTTTTGTCCGTACACGTCTACACATATCCAGTTTACATTGACCTCTCATTGTAAGGAAATCATAAACAATGCGAGATCAGCTTATACTGGAAATGTATAGATCTTGATCTGTAGCCGTGCGTACGTTATTTAAAAATATTGGACACGTATTTTTTCTTTAATTACGTAATCAAACAATTACGGTGTACGCACGGCTACAGATCAAGCTATTCATTCCGGTATAAGCTGATCTCGCATTGTATAGGATTTCCTTACAATGAGAGGTCAGTGTAAACTGGAAAAATATAGCTTGATGTGTAGCCGTGTGTACATTGAGTTAAAATATGGCATAATGTCACGCCTTGCCAGATTTTTTATGTACGTAATTTGTTATAGTTGGGACATAGCGAGCCCCCACTCCCCAACTTTAATGCGTTTTATCTAAGTAATTTTTTATTTTTATGATAAAGCAAAAAATACTTACACCTGTCTAATATTTTTTTATTATCTAACTGACGGACTAAATAGAATTTCTTCTTTTACCCCGGAAACATCTTATTGAACGACACACATTTTGAAAAAGATACGAATGAAATAAAAACTTTTTTACAAAAAAATACAACCGACTTCCAACAACAACACTACAAAGTGAAAAATAACTTTTATTTCGGAAGTCGGTGTCTAGTTAAATGTATTTTCGGTTTTTTGCCACCGACTTCCGAAATTCAAGTTATTTTTCACTTTGTAGTGTTGTTTTTGGAAGTCGGTTGTATTTTTTTGTAAAAAAGTTTTTATTTTTCACTTTTTAGTTGTGGTACCTAGCCCACACAAATTCTAACACCACTACCTGCAAAACAAACTAGAACATCATCCATATAAAAGTAGGGAAAAAATACGTGTTATTGAAGCTAACTCAAAAACTAACGAAGCAAAGTTAATCAATTTTATATGGGACCAATTGTGATGTATACCCTCTCGAATAAAACAAAAAAAAATCCAAATCGGTCCAGCCATCTTCGAGTAATCGGGGAACATACATAAAAAAAAATTAATAAAAATAAAGGTTCCGACGAATTGAGAACCTCCTCCTTTTTGAAGTCGGTTAATAAATAGGAATACAAAAGCTGTAAATAGCGCTTAGGTGAACTATTCATCGAACTAACTCGAAACGGGGAAATTGCTGCAAAGATGCATGATGCAATGGAAATCAGTTCCATAAGCCCAGGGTAAAAGACAGGGCATTCTATTCTTCACAGAGACCCCTTTACCAAAAACTACGCGCCAGGCAAAACATTACATTAATACTGGCTGAATTTGATTAACCTAATACTGATCGAGGCTTACCAATGGGGTCAAGGCTATTTCTCCATAGCTTTACGTTTATTGAAACATTATTCCTTACTACAAGTTCACATAGTTTTATTATGGGACCTTTCTATGGTACAAAGGTACAAATAACCCTGTCCCTGTGGAGTCGTGTGGGGGACTAAGGGGTTACCTGGATTTATGTGGTGAATGAGATAGCGCAAAATATTGTATTCCTAAGGGTTGGGGAAGTAATATGGGAGTCGGTTGTTGATATGGAACTTATAGGTTGATAATATTATTATAGTAATTACAAGAATAATTAAGATTCTATGAAATAATTCTATGCCTTCTTCCAGGAATATGTAGGTAAATTTCATAGTCATAATTTCAAAATATAGTGAACCACATTTCAGTTCTCTACTTTCTATCTTTTAAACAGGAGGTAATCCAGGCGTGGATACGGGGGGTGGCAACGAGTGCAGTTCCCCCCCCCTGAGCTTCGACCAAACTGAGTCTAAAACTCGAAATTAAACATAAACAGCCATTACAGCCGTATCCGTAAGAAGTCAGCCTCGAAACGAGGGCCCACTTTTGAGTTTACGGAAAATAAGTGTCGAAGGTTTTTTTTAAAAGGCTTGAGAAATTCACAGCTTGAGAAATGCCGAAAAAAGCGAACACTTGATCGCCTTAGGTAATCATATCAAGCATGATAGGTAATTTTCCATTCTCCAAAAGTACGTTTGATTATTTAATTACCCATATGAAAAAATCTTTAAAAGTCAAATTATCCCGTAATACCTGGTATCCATACTTATGTACTCTTCAAAATAGAACATAGAAAGGACTCAAGCTTACACGAAGATCTTTAACATAATAATAAATATGAGCTACAAGCTACAACTAAAATGCAGTACGAGTAGCTAGTACAACATCTTTTTACGACTTGAATTTGTCCACGGCGATCCTAACGCCATCTATCGGGCACTAGTGGAAGGTCCGCACTCAAGTACCAAGTACGAACGAAGTTGCTAACCCTCTTATTTTAGGGTGGCAATTAAGATTAATATCTCCCTATAATTATTAACAGAGGAAATTTAGGGCTATATGATACAAAAATGTATAGGATATTGCAATACGTTAATATTGTTTTTGCATGCTGTTTCTATCACTTGGCTTTGGTTGAACAGTGGTGACAATTCTAGATAGACCATTTTATAATAAAATAATTTTTATTTACAGTTGAATCTAAGCTCTTATTCATAAAAAAAACTGAAACGAACCTATTTTAAACGACTTCAAAAAAAGGAGGTTTCTCAATTCGACTGTATATATTTTTAACCGACTTCAAAAAGGAGGAGGTTCTCAATTCGTCAGAACCTTTTTTTTTTTTATGTATGTTCCCCGATTACTCGAAGATGGCTAGACCGATTTGGATTTTTTTTGTTTTATTCGAGAGGGTATACATCACAGTTGGTCCCATATAAAATTGATTAACTTTGCTTTGGTAATTTTTGAGTTAGCTTCAATAATACGTATTTTTTCCCACTTTTACATGGATGATGTTCTAGTTTGTTTTGCAGGTAGTGGTATTTGTCGTCGTTTATGAACCGATTTGAATGATTCTTTTTTTGTTATAAAGGAGATATCCCAAGGGTAGTACGGATGATCATGATAAGGAAACCTGGATCTGATGATGGCATCCTAGAGAAATCGAGGAGAACCTTCAAATTTTATAGGCACACCTATAGTGATTTGGGTATTTTTTATAGTAACTCGTGCATTTGCTCCCGGAAAGCACCATTTGATGAAGTGGAACTGATGAGGAAGACCACAGATGGCCATCGGAACTACTCAATAAAACGTATTTCACGGGTTGCGATTTGATTATTGCTAAGCAATTTATGCTCAATACATAATATGTTGAAGTGAAGCTGATGGTGACTTCACCATCAGTTCCAGTTCTCCTGGTTCCTTACTGGGAGAACTCCTCAACAATTAACGTCCTTGTATCGGGAAAATGCAATATTTTGTAAAAGGTGATGAGCAGTTGACATTAGGCTATTGTTACTTAGATAAATTACAGATTGATCCACTAAAAAGTGAAAAATAAAAAACTTAAAAAAAAAAAACAACCGACTTCCAAAAAAATACTACAAAGTGTAAAATAACTTTAATTTCGGAAGTCGGTGGCAAAAAACTAAAATACAGATCCAAAGACACCGACTTCCGAAATTAAAGTTATTTTTCACTTTGTAGTATTTTTTTGGAACTCGGTTGTTTTCATTTTAAAAAGTTTTTTTGTTAATATCTTTCGAATTATGATTTCAGTTTGAAAGAAGAAGACAAGACACTTCTGTAACTAAAATAGGTTTATAGAGCGTTTTAGTTTTTTTTATGAATAAGGGCATATATAGTCAACCGCAAAGTGGGCAACACTTCATTACGAAAATCTCCCTTACTGCTACGACTAAAAGGTGCTGTCACTGTCAATGGGTAACCACTGCTTGACAGTACCAAGACCAAGTAAAGTACCTATGTATACTTACTTTTTAGACCAGTTTCTGGTAGGTAACCACTTCGTGATTCCTATAATGGATAGTTGAGACAGACTGAAGATCCAGCTCAGTGGCGTGCAATTGGAAAGGGTTAAGTCCAGCAGTGGACTGTTATAGGTTAATACCAGGTTGGGGTAACTGGGGGCTGGGGTCGGGGTCGGCGGTTGGGGGGTTGGTTGGTTGGTTTGTTGGGTGGTAGGTTGTAGTAGGCTGGTTTGGTTGGTTGGTTGGTGGTGGTTGTGGTAGGTTGGTTGGTAGTTTTTACTGAATTACTGATGAGGAGACCACTTGTAAAACGAACTTTTCGCCTTTTCAGCTTAGCCGTAGCCAAGTGAAAATTGGAGCAGTGGTGGTCGAGTGGTAACGGCCGCGAATTACGAGTTTTAGGACGTGGTTTCAAAACCAAGCAGGCACTTTACTTTGTGTAAATTATTTCATCACCGCTGCTTTCAAAACGGTGAAGGAAAACATCGTGAGGAAACCGGCATGTCCTAGAACCAAAAAATTCGAAGACATGTGACATCTACCCACCCGCACTGGGCCCGCGTGGTGGATTATGGCCCGGTAACTCTCACAAAGAGGAGTCCTGTGTCCCAGCAGTGGGAATCTGGGAACACATTATAGGCTGATTATGCAAGTGACAATAATCCGAATAACAACAGCGTAAAGCAATACACATAGGAATTAAGATTCCAATGAAATGTACGCCAATCATTGTACACCAAATTATGATAAATAAATACACAGTTCACAGTGCATATTTGTATTTGATTATTTGTTTTAGCCACATTACATTCCTGTTGCATGATGCTTCGTATAATTTGGGCAGATATCTAGAAGTACTTGTACCTAATAGTAATTTGTTATAATCAGATGTTATTAGATGCTACTAAAATTTAAGACAAGCCGATGCCCAATGGAATTTCCCATCGGCAAAAATGACGAATTGTGATGCAAACTTTCATTCCTTTAGGGGATGAATTTTTTGAAATCCTTCCTTAGTGCACTTTCGAAAAATTTTCTATTCATACAGCGCGGCGCGGCGGTTCAGTCTGCGCGGTTTTTCTGTCGGTGATCATCCCGTCAGCCGTCACATGTCTCAATGTATACCTACTTATGAATCCCATAGGTTTATGTCAATGTGTGCTCAAATGTCAACCGAACCCCATAGGTTCACAACTTCTGCAAGCCGACGGTCGCCATCGGATGATGGTATTTTACGTTATAAATATGATATACTTTTACTTACGTTTCTCCTTACGCACCCCATGTGTGCGTCTGACATCTATGGGGTGACGCAGATAAGTGCCAGCGGCCTTGAGTGGTTAGCTTGCGTCTAGCGTCTTCTGTGCTGAGCTCACTCAACGCGTCGGACGTCCATGCAGTAATGGGACTCGCCCATCAAGGAGCGCTGTCTCAAATTAGACCCATTATTAATTTACTGTACATAAAACAAAAGATACCTATTATATTAAAACACGTAAGTATACTAAAAGATAAATCTTTAAAATGGTGAAGGTTTCTGTTTCTGAATAGATTAATTCCACTAAGTATGTAAAAAAAAAAAAAAAAAAAAAAAATAAAAAAAAATAATTTCATATAGCATATTTGGCTTACAATGCCTGTCGAGGAGTCTCCATTTAGGCATATAAAATGCCTGTAGTTGAAGGCTCCGCTCTTCCCTTACATTAGAAACACGACTACAAATAGGTATATGTATAAAGAAACAAAACAAGGAAAAAATGCGATCAATTTATACGAGTGTGTGCGAGATTTATATGTGTGCGTGTGTATGTGTATGTGGGGGTGTGTTTGTGTATGAGGGGGTGTGTTTGTGTGTGTGAGGGTGTGTTATGTACTTAATATAAACATAATTTAACATGTTCACATATTAAGAAAATGCTCTAATTTAACATAAGTAGGTATATTTTTTACAAATCATTAACACTAACGAGTAGTGTTAGACGTGACCTTCAGTTTAAAATCATTAAAACCGTTCTGTTATTTCAGAATGATACTTTTCCAGATTATTCTACTGAATCGAATCAAGAATAATTCACTTTATAGAATCACACAGAATCTAGTTTAGAAAATCTCTGTTAAATTGAAATCGCCTAAATAAACAGGAATGCAGTAGTTTCGTCCAGAAGCTGTAGCACAGAGTACATCATAATATACTGAGAGCTGTAGCCTCTTTCAGTCGTACCCTCCAACTTGTATAGTTATGTATGTATACTATAGTACCTACCTACCTACTGTAGCGATAGAGGAGCGCTAGCAGTAGAGCAATATTGAAAAAATATATTACATATTGAAATGATATATTACATTCAACAGTTTATTGGACACTTCTATGCACCCATATGCACCTATTTTACCATGTCGGTTTTTCCGAAACAAAAACCTAATATTTTTTTATTATTTAAGAACACCAACAGCATACACATTCAACATTGGTTCACAAGAGTATTTAGGAAAGGTATTACTGCTAATGTTTAAGTTATGGACCAATTGATAAATTGGGCATTATACATAATGCCCGGTCATTATGAAAAATGCCCCATATGAGAGTGCAATTTGATAATAATTATTCAAATAATCAAATTGACCGGGCATTATACATATTGTCCATCACCTTTTGGGCAGAGTAATACAAACATATGTAATTACTATTTTTTTATTGTTATTGTCATTTAACTTAAAATAAACTAAATATTAAAACATTTAAATAATCAGACTCATTATTTGGATTAATTATCAAGGACTTCTACATTAAGAATCCACTAGTTTTTGCATTTAAAACTTAAGGAAAGTCATGTTAACAATATAACATAAACGTATTAAATTTAAAAAAAAATATCACAACATATTTTTGTTTTATAGAAATGACTTAATATTTATAAAACATAAAATAAACTAAAGTTTAAGCAATGAGACTCATTATTTAGCATAATTAGCATCTGCTCGTAATAAAAGTCAAATGAAAATATAAGTAAATTTTAATTAATGAAAATATAGCTTACAATGCAAAACTAAACAAAAACAATAGCACTTGAAGTCCGCCGCACGAGCCGCACGCTGAATGGCGGTCTCTGATTGGTGAAAGCGTGTCACGACTAACGCCATGCGTGCTTCCCTCCCCGCCCTCGCACCGCGTCAAATTTAGTGTTATTATCAAATTGCCCAATTGTCATGTAGCAATATAATAATGACCGTGCAATGTGATAAATAATGAAGTTAAGATAGTAATTAATCACTTAGCCCGGTAGAGTTATTCATATTGTTCGTACATTATTGAATAGTCAAACGAACTTACCTGTAAGTGAAGTTCGACGGTAATTATACTCGTTGCTGTCTCGTTCGAAGATGATGATTGAATACTATGGTAGTAGGCGTTTAGTCGAGTCACTCGTCACATAATTTTGAAGAAATAACTAAAAAATGAACGCGTCCTAACGCGTGCTGTCACCCGCGGCTGCAACTATATTCATTAAGTTCATAGCGATTTATTGGTTTTACAACACAGGGCCCATGCTCATATCATATACCTAGGTATATAATAGCATGGAATGTTTGGGTTGGGTGGGACTCATCATCTTCGAACGAGACAGCAACGAGTATAATTACCGTCGAACTTCACTTACAGGTAAGTTCGTTTGACTATTCAATTATACTCGTTGCTGTCTCGTTCTCAATGATGATTGAATACTATGGTAGATGTTCAAAGACTAGTTGTAAAAACAATAAATCTTAATAAAAAGTACCTAATAAAAAAAAATAACAAGAATTTGTTACTTTTATTAAAGGTATTCGCATTCAAGGTATGTACTATGGACAAAACTTAAGCATGCTCACTTAAGAAAATATTTCTGTGAGAGCGCAGCTAGTGACAAACGAACATTGTGCGATCGAGTCGTGAGCCGTGCATGCGATTATCGCCTTTGAGGTGATCATGCGGAACTTTGGCCCATAGTACTTGTACGGGCATTAATTCTTTATCATTAGTTACATAAGGAACCAAATATATAACTACCTAAGTACCTACTTAATTCAAGTTGCACTAAATCATTTTAGTAAGCAGTAAAAAAAAAAAAGGCTTCAGAAAAGTTTCCATTGTTGATTATGGATATGATGATCAACAACAATAGCAGCTTTATAGTTTTATTATATACAACAAAATTTATTGATAATTATCAACAGTAAACCTAGTAAGGTATTCAATCAAATCAAACTAATGTTGTTAGCTCGGCCCAATCCCTTTTTGTAAGAGAATGTACTATGGACAAAACTTAAGCATGCTCACTTAAGAAAATATTCCTGTGAGAGCGCAGCTAGTGACAAACGAACATTGTGCGCTCGAGTCGTGAGCCGTGCATGCGATTATAGCCTTTGAGGTGATCATGCGGAACTTTGGCCCATAGTACCTACTAATGTAATTTTTGTAATAGTATTCCACTCTCCAACAGCTAATTATAATATAGCTCACAGCTTTTTAGGGCTTTCTTGTTCATAATTTATGCAAGTTAGAACAGTGCAGACATTTTTGTCACTTCTAAATAATTTACTACGGCCTGCTGTAAACTGCGTGCACTTGTTCTATTACCTATAATAATGTAATTAGTAATTTTTTTTTTTTTTTTTTTTTTTAATCATGTCAGTGTTCTTTGATCACTGTATTTTTGATAATACCTAATTAGTTTGTGAGATCGTTAGCGCCCTTTGGCCTGTTGCTAACATTTATAAAGTCACAGTTTGCGGGTACCTAATACCTAATTTTAAAAATTATTTTGGTGAAAATAGTTATTTTCAGTTCATAAATAATGTACTTCAACAAGAATATTATTAGTATTACATATAGGTTTTGAAAGTCTTTTTATAGAAAACCTATGAATAGCTTTTAACTTCATCAGCTGTAGAGTAACTAAACATTTATAATTAAAGTTAGATTTGATTTAATGGAATTTTAGCTTCTACAGGAAATTCCTTCTTAAAAATCCGAGTGAAAATATTATCTAATATTGGTAATGGTAGTTTTAAAATACTTGTATTTTATAAATTACAGTAAGTATGTTCCATGCTACAAAAATGTAGGTAGGTACTTTCAGATGCTAATTTATTCATAATTTCAATATTCTACTGTCAATTTCTGGTGAAAAATAGGTATAATAAACTGTTGCTCTGTCTATAATTATCTTTTATAGTTGGTTCTATTTTTGTATGGCTTGTATGGTTTCTTTGGTTTAGAGAACCAGAGAATAGAGGGAAAAATATAAAATAGATGATAATATTGAGCCCTACTCGTACACAATGTAAACTACTCACTGCCACAACCCCTGGATCTGGGTTCCACATTGGCACTATGTGTCGATCTGTGATTTAAATAAATCAATTTTAGTTTCACCAATTAAAGAAGTATCTAATCTTTTGATAATGTTTATCATTCGTCTCCAATTCTTCATGGCTAAAGCCTGATATCACCCCTCCTTGTAGCTCTTTTTAGACTCACCAAACCATTAACACACGTTATTTTTAGTATACCTATGTCATCATCATCATTCTCCTGTCCCTACCCCAATTTATTTGGGGTCGGCGTAACATGTCTTTTCTTCCATACTTCTCTATTAGGTACCAAAAATATTAGAAATTTCTTTATTCTCACCATTGTTGCATGATACTGCAGTAATAGATATTGAAAAAAAAATACTAAACTAGATTCCACAACCTCATAAAAATCTTTCAGAACATTTTTATCCCAGGAAAGCAATTAATAACAGGGAATAAATGTGAAGCTGAGCTTCCTTCTCAGTCCATTGCTGATGTGCAGCCTGAGAGCTACATGATGTTCCCAACCCTGTGAGGAGGCATCTGTAGATCTCTAACTTGAAATAGGTATATTCTTTCTAAAAGAATTTTCCCGATGTGGCCAAGTTTATTGACCACCATTGAAGATTGTGTATGTGTACAGGATTCAATATACCTAGCGTTTATATCATAATTGTCATCATTAATTTCTTTACTTGTAATAATTGGATATTAAATTATATTATAGTATATTATATTAGAATTACAATAACCTGAACATGAAATCTAAACACCTAATTCCATTTTACCCAAACGTTTTTATCAATACCTAAGGCTAAAAAATTATATGTTTATTAACTTAAAGCTGTTTTGGTATAAAATCTAATTTTTCCAGTATATTATAAAAAGGTAGTACTATCCAAACAATGTAGGTAAGTAGGTACCTATGTGAATGTTTTATATTCAAAGAAGACCATCTTAAATATACCTACTTATGTCTGATAATAAAGCCTCTTTCTTTGAAGCTATAACAGGTTTTCATAGTTTATCATGTAAATGTTACTGAAGCCAAAACAAAGGGTAAATATGAAATTGATACCTACTAATTAGTATTTTTCTTAGGAAAATAAAAAAACACACCATGTAAGTATTTCCGATTATGTATGTTAATGTAGGTCATGTAATTGCATCTTTTACAAGAAAGTAAATTTATGTAAAGCTTTCTACTGTTTGGTAGGTAGTTTTTCCCAATCTGACATGTAGGTATCTATTATCTTAACAATAGTGTCATCTCCCAATTCAAAGTAAGAAGTAATTAACAAACTTGTTAAGAATAGTTTGAAAAATAACAATTGTAAGTACCTTTATACACAGGTCATCCATTAATTTCAGAACAGGTGTTACCTGTAGCTAAGGACTCTAAAGAATTTGTCATTCAGTAGAGTTTAATCTTATTCTGGTGTCACTTATGTGAATGGGTTTGTATACCATACTAAGCGATCAGGAATACAAGATCTGTGGTGATTAGTTACAAATCACAAAACTATGAGAATTAAATGTGCCCACCTGTGGTTCACTTGCGATGTTGATGGTTCCTCCTATCCTGCACTTCCGATGGTGCTCCAGGAGACGCCTTCCCCCCCCCTCTTTTTCGCTTCTGCGCGAGGAGGGCCCCGCCAGTTTTAAGTTTTATTTAAATAAAAAATGTTTGATCTGAGCAATGAACTTGCAGTGCTTATTTTAGCAGAGATTTTCAATGAAGAGCTAAGTTTTTGACTCCGTTTCTGTACCAGAAAACTGTTTTATGAATGACAGATAGTAGGAGTGATCAATGTCCCCTTGGATTCAGTAACACCATAACTGTGAATAATTCAGTCTTTAAATTAAAAAAATATCATCTGGCTTTAAATGTCCTTCAGGCACAGCTGGAGACCCGAGCCCGGGCATGATAGTGCTGTGTAATTTGCTGCTGCCTTAAGTGTGTTATCTAGTCTCACTTTCTTGATATTTCCTGAACTGTCACGCTAACTTTTGTTTGATCCAGATTATAACATTAACTGCTCGGTTACTAAGCTTTTTGAAGTATAATGTCCCATCTTTAGGCATCTGTTTAAGCAGGTCTTCTCAAACTCTCTCTGTGTTTTCAATCTGGTTGAATTATTTTTGATGGACATTCTCATTACTATCATGTGTGTCAGATGAGTTGCTTATTGAGGTATATCTGGAAAAAATATATACTTTATGCATGCCGTAAGGGCAGCACACATTGTATCAAATAACCATGTAAGTTCCCGCAGAACTTCCCTTTAAGGTTATATAGACAAAAAAGTCAACCATAGGTTGCTTAGCTCACAAGCACCACACACAGCCATTGTAAACCACATGCGCTCCCGCAGAGCGCCCCAGGGTAAGGCAAATCGCTCACATTTTTGCCATTTCGAACCACGTGTGTCCCCGCAGAACACCCCACAGGTCAGGCAGAGCTTCAATTCCAGTTATAAAAAAGTCAGCCACGTAAGTTCCTTAGGAACATCACACAGGTTGTTTAGCTCACAACATAGCCATTTTTAGCCACGTGCGCTCCCACAGAGCGCCCCACAGGCCAGGCATATTGCCATTTGAGGCTAAAAATGTTAATTCTTGATTGCAACCATGTGCAAAGCCGCATGACACAAAACACAATTATCACACTCATGTTTTGGATAAGGTAGCATTATACCTACTCTTGAAGGTCCTTAGACCTTTGATATATTTATAAACACCAGTGCCCTAAACTATAAGCAAGTAATAACAGAAAATATCACACCATGCGGTAAATTTTTTACCTCCGCCTTTCGAATTGAAAATTCAAGTTTCTTTACGTTTTTCGAGTGTTTTAATCTTCCTCCGTAAGTGTGATCTTTTTGTTTTCCTTTCTGACTTCCTCTTTTCCATTTTTATGTGAAATTAAACATTTTTTACACAAAATGATAAAAAAAAATGCGGAAATATGTGACGCTGTTACTTGACATAAAAACCGAATGAATATAGTTGCAGCCGCGGGTGACAGCACGCGTTAGGACGCGTTCATTTTTTAGTTATTTCTTCAAAATTATGTGACGAGTGACTCGACTAAACGCCTACTACCATAGTATTCAATCATCATTGAGAACGAGACAGCAACGAGTATAATTAATAATGCCCGTGTTAGAAAGTGGATTGTACACTAACCTTATAGGTATATATATATCCACTTAATTAAAAGCTTTGTATGTCAAGATGATTATTAGTTATTTACTGTGTATGAAACTAGTTATGAACATGGTGTGTAAGGAAAGGGTTTCATGAAGAAAAGCACAGAAAGACAAGACTAGGTATTTATTATTTCAATTAGGCTTGTCAATAATTATTTATCTAAGAAAGCTATTTGTCCGTTCGCAAAACTAGGTCATCGTGGAGAAGAAGGGACAAGAAACTCCACGGGAACTCAAAGTGTTTATCAATACATATTTACATTAGGATCAGTCATAGTTAGGTATCACATTACCTTATAAATATAGATCAGATCATCATAGATCATTTTTCTCAAAGTTAGCAACTATAACACTATATAGGAACTGCACAATATCATGAGCAATATTAGTCGTATTATAACACATACCGAACAACATAGTTACTTTATCAACAATAATCAAGATATAATATTATCAATCAACTTACATGAACATTGTAGTTAGATCTTTCACAAGATCCAAGAGAATCCATTTTACACAGAACTTCTGCTATGCAGCGTGGTGTTTTACATTGGCGTAGCCAATGACGTATTAACTTTTAGCAACTTAATAATTACGGACATGGGACACCACTCATGGTCTGTCTGTACCGTTTAACAGTTGTAACCAAAAAGACTTGCATGATAGGACCTCCTTAGCAGCTTTATATTTACGGCAGACACCAGAGGGTCTTTACCGTACGACAGCTAGCATAACGAGTCCCCCTAATTCGGGGTAGTCCCGTCTTTTATAGTTTTTAAATATTGCTGGTACCTACCTACTAGGTACAAACTATTCCCACCTCTTGGCGCCATTTTAGACCAATCACAGATGGTTATACATAATTGCCAAATAACTTCTAAAATAGGTATTACTTAACAAATCATATATTGCGAGACTGTTTTAAAACATTAAAGAATCATTTAGGAATACAGTTATTGTGTATTTATAATCTAGAAGTAAGATCTGATACGATATTAGTTTCAACCAATCAAGGGTCATGATTTATTTCTGCCAATCACAGGTCGTGACTATTGTTACAAGTTATTTAGAAATAACTTGGTACATAGAAATTGCAATGTAAAATCATGAGAAACATTATTAGTATCATATTAATTATTACTTTTTCATTTACAGTATTGTTATTATAATAAAGTCTAAACTTGATTATCAGTAGCCACCATCATTGCCTATTGTGCGACAACTCTACAATCGTTGTTGGTAATACGAGTCTTTTAAGTCACAATATAAGCAATTAATATAAAATACATCTGTCTATGAAATATCAATCAAAGAAATGCAAATAACAATATGTACATTTCTACATATAAAACATTAATTTACGTTTAATAAAGTTTATTCAAATGTTATTGAAATGGAACGTTTCCGAACGTCACTGTCATCTGTCATTCTGACAGAGTGACACTGATGTTCGTAATAAGATTATCAATAAACTATTCAATTACTTAATTATTCTCCATAAATACGAACAATCGTTAATAATCCAACACCCGCATTAATCACCTGGTCCATAACATATATACAAATGATAGGTGTACATAACATTTAAAGAAAAAAAAAAGACATTGGACAGAAGCTGCTTATAAACTAATTGTTTAAACATACTTTGTTACCTTATACCTACTTTGATTGAAACTAATCCCTAATTCGCTCGAATGATTGAATGGAATAAGGTTGAAATTGCATGTAACCTTTACATTTACGAAAACTAAGCAAAAACGATTTTGACAAATACGGTGTTTATTGATTTGTCTTGGGACGCGCGACGAAGTCTTAGTCTTAGTCTATAGGTACCTTTAGGTATTTTACTTAAGAAATATTACAATATTACTTTCGGGCTGAAACAGAGCAGAACCATGTAGGTACACATTTGACTTTATGCTTAAAATTACATCAAACTTGAAGCCATTGTATGTACTCGTACAATCATCGCTTTAATTTTCATTTATTTTATTTACATAATTTAAAGTCTTAAAAAATAATAATATGTACAAGTATATAAAAAAGGAGGGGAAATAATCATAGGGCATCAAAAATTCGTTCGCATGCTGTCGACAGGAAAAGTGCCCAAAAGGCTGGCAGCATTGGAACATTTTATGGCAATGCTAATTCTTTGGCCAAAAATGGGCCAGCCCTTTGCTCACGTGTAGAGTCGACCAACCGCTTGGCGATGTCTCAAAAAACTAAGAGGGCACTCGGACCCCATGGCCCTAGTGTTTCAATCCCAAACGGCTTATTCGCTTAGTAACAATTTCCATTCACGTAATATGTCTTCTATTCTGAAATCATGCTTGCACCAAAAGATGTTACACATTACCCACGCACCATTAAGGCTCCCACAGACAGATGCGTCGTGACTCTAGTAGAACAATTTATAAGAAAACTTCATGAAAATGATTCTACCAGAATCACGTAGCATCGTCTCGTCGTGCCTGTCTGCGGGCGCCTTTAGTTCGATCCCATCACGTGGCATCAACAAATACATCGCACAAGTGATTTCAAACACTATTTCCTCGTATGACAGACCCCCATAATCTCTACTAAGGGTAGCAGCCCCTGCACCATGCATTGTACTTATCATGGGGTAACTTTTATTGTCGGCCAATTTACAAAGACACGCCACACACCATTCAAATACCCTTCCATGTTCCTCAAACAAAGAAGCCGCAGGGGGTGTAAGAGGTCTACAAAAACTGGACAAGGATAAGTATTGAAGCGATATGTGATTTAATGGATCGAGAAATAAATTGATTTCGCAAATGTGTGGAATGTATAGTGTTTCAGATTGATGCGACTAATTAAAGTATTAATGAGCTGTGTAGGTCTAGCTGCAAACGGCTTGAATAATTCAGTGTGTCTGCCTGAAACGGGGATATTTCTTGTTGCTAACGCGATATGAAATGATGTTTCTATTCTATGTAAGTTACCTCGCTAGAATTTATTAATGTAATAGACATTTAAAGTTTAACATTTTGTATACGTAAGCAACCATACAAAATAACGATTGCATTTGAAAAAATATCATCGATATCTTTTGTAGGTAATAATCTGAACTGAAGAGTACGATGTTATGTAGGTATGTCATCATCATGTGTCTAGAATAATCCCCAACTATGTTGATAAATATGAATATGATACGCGGCAATAAAACATATATGTATTTAGATAATTTCAATCATAAAAATCATCAATACATCTAACATAACATCTAACTTTGGCTCTTGTGATACAGGATCTCCTAGTACAAGAGTCAGGCTACACAGATGTTTGTGACTTTTGAAGTGTAAATAAAGAATTTATTTATTTATTTATTTTATAAAAAGATGTATTGATGATTTTTATGATTAAAATTATGTAAATACATATGTTTTATTGCCGCGTATCATATTTTGATCAAGATACAACCTGACACGGACCTGCAAATTGTATAAAACGCAAGAAAATTTGAATTTCGCTAGCGCATCCTCTTTAAACCGAAAACTTCACGGTTTTAGAACAATGGTTATTTTTTATGTGTGCCGCCCTTATACATTTCTCAATCCTCTCAAGTTCTTCCGTATTAATTTTTATCTGTTAGGTACACACGGCTACACATCAAGCTATACATTTCCAGTTTATACTGACCTCTCATTGTAAGGAAATCCTATACAATGCGAGATCAGCTTATACTGGAAATGTATAGCTTGATCTGTAGCCGTGCGTACTAGTAACCCGCCCCTATTTCGAACATCGAAATTTCGTTATCATAATATTATGTAAGTTTAATATTAACAAGGTTCTGCCCGTGACATCGTCCGCTTGAAATTTATTTTTCCCCCGACCCACTTCGTCGCGTCGCATCGCCTGCCCGCGCTATTACTTCGTTTTCCCTTAGTGTTCTTTCTGACTTTTTTTGCTCGTATCCTATGGGTCCTAGCGTGATGTTAAATAGCCTATAGCCTTCTTCAAGAATTGGGCTATGAAATGCAAAAAGAAATTTTCAAATTCGACTGGATTCAGATATTAGCGCGTTCAAACAAAAAAACAAACGCCCTCATATTAGTATGTATAGAAGATAGATATAAGACGCATTCTCCGAAGTGCCAGTGGCTGATTTCCATAACGTATCTACGTCGAATTCTACTTGAATTAAGTCTTGACCAAAAGCTTTGAAGGTTATTTAATTTGGCCCTGTGTAAACCCTAGTAACCCTAGTAATAAACTTAACTCAATAAGCAGTCGGAGTTACTCGGAATGTAACATATCCTGACACTGATCAAAGACGACCTCTGAAGATAATCGTAATGTCATTACATATGCTATTGTAATTTGTAAGTATTGTAACATAATCGCTGCTCATACCGAATTGTTGATGTTGGGTATATTTTATTTTATTATAGTGCTTATTGAAGTTAGTACAATGAGTGCCACGAAAGATGAGACTTGACGAGCGCAGTATCGCGCATCCCGCGCTCTTTCCGTGCGCCGCCGCGCCACCCGTCCCGATGACGCCCGGTCCCTCCCCGTCTCAGACCTCATACCGCTAAAGAGACATAGAAATCAGAATAATCAGAATAAGAGAATTATAATCTACTGCGCAAGTCAAACTACGTGGTATGTCAAGTCTCATCTTTCGTGGCACGCATATGAATGACACTCGAGAGTCGAGACTAGCAACTGATTACCTTTAAATTGTTGATATCAAAGTGTTCTATCATACTTAGTTTATTATTTGAAGGGATATTTAGGGGATCACATTTGTGACAAATAACCTAAAACTTTATATGTAGTGTATAAGCTAATTTTAGCCATCCTAGCAAATTATTTTTCTGCAATTAAAGCGCGAAAACTATGTCTCTTTGTGTCGTCGTTTGGCAACTCAAGTCCAACAATGAGTGTAGAGGCAGGGAAATTAATTACCTTACGTCAATTTGTCGTGTTATCAATTAGCTGTCACCGTATGATTATGAACTTCGTTAGTTTATAATCTGTCTCGCGAGATTATAATATATAGAAAAATTGTGAACTGCAACAACAAAGCATTGACAATTAAACGCCTTATATTTCGATAAGTAGGGGAAGTACGTACAAAATGACATACAGTTTTGGTTTTGGGTCATAACTCTTTATTATTAAATCACAGCACATTCATATTGTACACCAGTAATCTTTGGTTTTATACCTATGAATTATCATAGATATTTAGAAGATAAACAAACTAGAAAAAATAAAAAAAATTGTTTAACTGAGATCAACGAAAATCCATTTTGCCCATAGTATATGGACAAAATGGCATATCACATATGGACTAAATGACATACACGCCAAAGTTATAAAATTAAAGGCAAAGCTCGCAAATGAACCGCTTGGTTCGTTTAGGAACGTCCGCGCAAGAAGCGTGGGCCCAATGCGAACAACTTAAACACCGCAACCAGTCTTCTCCAGGTCTTGACCGGGAAAAAAGATCGTTGCAATATAAGCAAACGCAATCCTCTTCGTCATCTTGAGTGTTGTTTGGCAAATTTTCTTCTTCACTGTCTTCTTCGAATAAGGTTTTGGTAACGGTTCGTCTCCTCTTCTCTGGAGGAGCTTTAGGCTCATTATTTGACTTGATCGCGTTCATGTTTGGAGTAGAAGTCAAAATCAAAGCGGTTTGTCGTTTCTTTGGCTTACGTTTTCCTTGACCACTTATGTAACGTCCTTTCGGGACAGGAGATAAATCCTCAATAGGCACTGCTAGAGTATAGGAGGAAGGACGTTCTTTACTACCAACAGATGGGCGATTTTGATTTGGACCAGATAAATTATGGTCTTGATCAGTGTTTGCTGTTGAATTGTTAGCTTGTTCAGTAGAGTCGGTTGTTTGAACTGTATCATTTTTGTCAGGTGTTACGGCACGGAATATTTGCTGCTGATGTGGAGTTTGTGTAGATTCAGAAGCTTGAAGATGGTTCGTTACGGGAAGTGAAATTGAATTGTCTAACTGCTGTGTAGAGGGTCCAGCTACGGGAACTGGACTAGGAGCTATTTGCTGATGACATTGCACATTGGAGGCGTCTTCCAGTGGTATGTTTGTAGTCTCCGCAGGTTCATACATATAATCGGGAAATATTTCAGGATTTAGAGGCCAAATGCCAGTGTTTTTAAATCCGTTACAACCATTTTGCACTGTAGCTGCCTTACCATAAGCTTCCTTGAACAGGCCAGCAATCTGAAACTGTGTAACGACACGCCCTGGGTGTTGTTTTAGCCATTTGGATGTCTCTTGGTTAAAATAAGTCTATAAGGGCCCGAAAAATGAGACATCTAAAGGCTGCATGCGATGAGTGCAATGTGGAGGTAGACACAAAATAATAATGCCGTTTTGTTTCGCGTATTCTAAAGTTTCAATCCCTTTATGACTTGCATGCCCGTCGACAATCAATATAACTTTATCGTCAATGGAAGATTTAACAAAATTTTGGAGGTGCTTAAGCCATTTCAGAAATAAATCTGTTGTCATCCATCCTGATGGTTGAGCTACACCTAAAGTGCCAGGAGGTGCTTCATCTACCAGTTCATTTTTCATATTTTTCCTCGAAAATATCATCATCGGCGGAACAAACGTACCAACAGCATTAACACAACAAACAACAGTGGTGTTGGTTCCACGTTCTGCGCTAGTTATTACGCCAACTTGCTTCCTGCCAGCAGTAGCCAATATCTTTTGGGGTTTTTGTACAGTAGACAGGCCTGATTCGTCAGCATTATAAATTCGATGTGGCCCAATGTTTTCAGATTCCAGCAGATTTCCGTATATCTCGAAAAACTTTTTGACTTGTGGCCGATTAAAAGCCTGAGCACGAGCGGCTGAAGTAGCTTCTGGTTTGCGTAGAGAAATATCTTTATTTCGTCTTAAAAATCCTTCTAACCATTCTTGTCCAGCTTTCTGTTTTTGTGGGTTAAATCTATGAGCGAAACCGTTTCTTTCAGCCATATTAAAAGCTAATTCTTGAACAGAAGCTCGCGTCAGTCCAAACAAACGAGATTCAAGTAATTTCAAATGCTCAACTAATTTTCTTTCCACATCAGGAGGAAAAGTAGCTTTCCAAGATCCTAGACCCTTTGCACTGGACTCCAAAGTTTTGTTACTATTCGAAGCATGTCTTCTGAGAGTTGCTTGTGGCACTCCAAAAGTTTTAGACGCCAAGAGCCAGCCCATTTTATTACTGAGCACTGCTTCTATAGCTTTACGCATTGATTCCTCACTCCAGGATTGGCGATCAGTTTTACGGTTATAATTACGCGGCATTTTGGTATATCTGTAAAGAAATTAACATCGTTGAATAAAGGTACAATTAGCTCATTGAGTTCTTATGGACAAAACGACATACCTATGTCATTTTGTCCGTTACCTATGTATGTCATTTTGTCCATATAGCGTTATAAAAAATCAAAATTCAATAATAAATTCAAAATGAATATTATTTACGGAAAAAGTTATTTAAATGTAACAATAAGTACTTAACGGGTGCAATAAATGTACACGCAAATTAAAATCATGAACAATATAACATTAATACATAAAACTCACTCCAATAAAAAAAAAACTCGTAACTTACCAATGTTTGTCGTCAGCCATGACACCCGAACGAAAGACTGGCGCGAGTTCACGATTTGACAGGTTGGTATGAGCCGGTAGGGTCACGTGATGTATTTGTCTACGGCGGGCTAGAAGCGGCAGAATTTGAAATATGATGCCTGTGTCATTTTGTCCGTGTATGTCATTTTGTACGTACTTCCCTAGTTTATAGATGCCAAACCGACAAATGAATAACTCGCATGTGACGAACGCACCTTGCGCTAATACTAAATAGCCAAGTAACTGCAACCAACTTGGAAGAATCGCTCGCCGACCGCGCCCGCGGCACCGCTCGCGCGCTGTCGATCACAGTTTTAACCTAACCTAACCCATTTGGTTGGGGTGCCCTGGTTTAGTTACTGCGACCAATTCGGCTACCGCTAAGACCACTGTTCTGAGGCCAAGACCTACCAATAAGGAACGGTTTACAATTTTACGAGTGATAAAATCGTACATATAATTGCATAACACATTATCTATCATTCGGAGTTGGTTTCATTTTGACAGTTCAACAACATGAATTGCGCTATCAGACAAATTTTTCGAACATATGAAGCAATGGATTAGCAATTTGTTTCAAATTGAAACCAACTCCGATCTGTGTTACGCGATTAGGGTGCAGGTTCGTTCACAATTTGACGGTTTGATATGGATAGTTTGACAGTCATTTCATATAACTGTTTTTATACGCCATAAAAGTACATTAATAATGATGATAACTAAGCTCAGATTAGTGAATAAAAACAGCTAAAACTTAAGAAATCTTATTCTTCGGCTGAAACAAAAACTCTTTTTCTGATAATAATAGGTGTTTACCTATGAAATTGCCGTTTTGTATGAAAAAATTTAAACGAATTTTTTTCATGCATTTTTTATTTGTATTAATCGAAGTAATCACCCATGCAATCAATGCATCTTTGCCAACGCAGTGACAGTTTATTGATGCCCTTCTTAAAGAAATCAGCTGGACGGGAGGCAACAAATTCTTCAAAGGCATTTTTTACTGCCTCTCGGGTATTGAATTTTTTTCCCGCCAAGAAGTTATTCAAATTCTGGAAAAAGTAGTAGTCTGTAGGCGCAAGGTCTGGTGAGTAGGGCGGATGACGGAGAGCTTCCAACCCCAGTTCTTGCAACTTGGAGACCGTCTGCTGTGCAGTATGAGGTCGCGCGTTGTCGTGCAGGAGCAGCGGAGACGAGCGATTGACCAATCCTGGTTGGAGATGTGCCAGCTTCTCCATCATTGTGTTCAGTTCTTCACATTACACATCTGAAGTAATGCTCACCCCGTTTGTTAAGAAGCTGTGATGAATCACACCGGCGCTAGACCACCAAACAGTGACCATCAGTTTTCTAGGGGTAAGTTTTCGTTTAGGGCATTGTTTAGGTGCTGAACCAGGATCCAACCAACTTGCTGAGCGCTTGCGGTTATCAAACAGAATCCATTTTTCATCGCAGGTTCATGCGGTTCAAAATTCCTTCATTTGTGTGTCTGTTGAGCAGTGCAAGGCACGTCTCGACGCGTACTTCGCGCTGGCGATCATTGAGTTCGTGGAGCACCCATTTGTCAAGCTTTTTTACCTTGCCAATTTGACGCAAATGGACCAATATTGTTTTGACGCTAACGTCGAAAGCTGCTGCTAATTCAGCCGTAGATTGTGTATCATCAGCTTCCACAATCGCCTTTAATTCGTCATTGTCGACCAAAGTCTTCGGACGACCGTGAGGTTCATTTTTCAGGTCGAAATTTCCAGAACGGAAGCGAGCAAACCAATAACAAGTGGTGCGTTGGTGTGTAGCTCCGTAAACGTCGTTGATGTTGCGTGCCGCTTGTGCCGCGTTGGTTTCACGACGGTACTCATATTCCATAATTACTCGAATTTTTAACGCATCCATGATGACGAAAAAGATTGAAATGCGATGAAAATGTAACACTAATCAATAAACAAATGACTACTTTTGGAAAAAAAATCCATGTTTTTAAAATAAAATTAATTTGAAATTAGAATTCTTAGCCAGACAAAAATTATTTTGATTTGAAATGGCCAGTACTGCAGAACGGCAATTTCATAGGTAAAGACCTATAAGCATGAAATAAAAATGTAAATTAGCGTACAAGGTTTTAATGCTATTGTAGAAATAAATATTTTGATTATAAAACTAGTTTTCTGTGGCTTACCAGAGATAAACTCAGTCCTACTTCAGTAGTGCACAATATTTTGCAGTAACTACTTACCTACTTATGTAAGTACCGTAAGTACATTTAACAAAAGTGTTTGGTATACGAGCTCTGTTACCATTTTTGTGTACAATAAGTATAACTTATTCTTATACAAGTTATAACTTAAATAACGCACAACCTCCTAAAAGTTCACTGTACTCATCATTATGAACAACTTTTACTATAAGACCAAACCTGAAATCGCGAAAAAAAAATCATTTGTTCCCTACATTTATGTTCGCATACGAGTAACTCGTCAAAATGAACAGCTGATTTTTTTTTCACGATTTCAAGTGTGTACCCATAGTGAAAGTTGTTCATGAGTATTATTCAAATGAGTGCAATTACCCCTTAAGAGGTTGTGCGTTATTTAAGTTACACCTTGTACCCATGTCTACTCAGGAAATATTTACCTACTTTTTAAACATTTAGACGAACTCAGAAGAGGAATACCCAGCACACGCAAAACATTTGTCCATAGGTTAAAAATTAGTTCTGCGATCTGTTCCAAAAGTACCTGATTAAAATGTAAAGAAATGGATCAGAAAAATGTGGATGTCAGTTTGTAGTGCCACTTGTAAATTGAGTTCTTTGATTTGATTATTTGTTTTATCCCAAATTCTAATTTGAAATTACCACCAGTTATTATGCAAAATCACCGCGACTTCACCCGCGAGGTTGTCGGAAAATATCCCACGGGAACGTACTACCGAGAAATCCTTCCATACTCCTTGTCTACATTATAAATTTCTAGGTTCAAGGGTTTGGGCTGGGCGTTGATGAGTCAGTCAGTCAGGACATCTCTGTTTATTTATATAGATTATGTATTTGTTTTGAAAAGTATTTTATAGGAACTTTAATTATTTGAATGTGAGCACTATGTGGATGATTTTTTTTTGCTTTCTCTTTTGGCATTTTGAGTACTTTATGTGACCTACCAAAATATCCTTTCTTTGGTATCGTTCGTCGAGTTATTGAGCTCCTCGAGTCCTGAGTTGAGCTTCACGATTATTGACAAATGCTTGCATTGACTGCACAGGTCCAATCAAATGTGTGTGGTTCTTTCCTCCAAAGATCATTTCAGACATGGATCTACATGGTCCTCACATGATCTGACCAGATGTCTGGATTTTAAAAGAGACTTTGACCCCTGAGCTGGTTTTTCCATTTCTTCTCAGGGGTAGTCAGATAGGAAATGTCGACTCCATCTAGCTTGTATTTTTTGTATTTCGTGTAAAAGTGATTCCGATCCTATTTACGGAATAAACAATTTCATTTCATTTCCTTAACGATGTTTTCATTTCATAAAGAAGTTAATTTTATAACCTCAATTTTCGTCGCTAATTTTTCAACTACAATTTAATAATGTTCTTCAAACAGAAATTGTTGGAAAAAGTGGTGTGAGAAAAAAATAGTGTTTGAAAAAAAAGTAAAATTAAAAGTTTTCCTTCTAAATGTGCTACTAATACTACACTATTACTACTGCACTGCTACTGCTGTGCTTACTATACTTTAGTTAGAGGGTTTGTTTACAATTTCATCAGTTATTTTTGAAGCAGACAGTAGTTGCTTGTATGTATACCTATCTCTTTTGTCTACTGTACCTACGTAACTAGGTAGATATAAAATGTGGAGTGCGTACCACTCGTAGCCGCGTTGATTAAAGCGAAAACAATCTTTTTATTGTACGCGAAATAGGTTTGATATGAGTAAGTAATATGTATTTTCTCTATTTCCAGGCGTTCGTACTGGGTTTCAAGGATGACCTAGATTTCGAGCTACAGTTGGTACAGCGATAGGAACGTTATTATCAGTCTATGGAAGTACGAATACATAGGATATATGGTAGGTATCCATTAGTTATCAGATTTTTATATTTTTCAGGTCAATGGTTTTAAGAATATAAATTAGTTGTGAGGGTCCGTTTTCAAAATAATATTATGACTGTCGCAGTGATGTGATTTTTTTTTTTACCTTGAATTGAACCTGTCTGAAGTATGAAGTAAAGTTGGTACAAGCTAAAACACAAAAAAAAAAAAATATTTTAATATTTTTGTACTAAGTTTTAGTTATTTTAA
Organism: Cosmia pyralina; assembly: GCA_946251885.1. Taxonomy (NCBI): domain Eukaryota; kingdom Metazoa; phylum Arthropoda; class Insecta; order Lepidoptera; family Noctuidae; genus Cosmia; species Cosmia pyralina. Next base: position 18,258,160 of record OX276355.1, read on the forward strand.
GCACTGTTTACTGGTTCGCATAAAATAGATTGGAGGTCCGAATCCGGTCCGCGGTCCGCTATTTGGTGACTACTGCCTTAGATGTAGGAACAGTTACTCGTATCGCACGTGAGTGGTAACAATTTGACACTGATAGCGCCTGTAGGTATTTCGTAGTAGTAATGCTGGGGCTACATTAGCGGGCTAAGGCGAATATTCGCGTTATCGCGACAAGTGTGGCCGGGTAGATCGTAGCATCGCGTAGTAAACGGGCGATGACGAATGCTTATCGGGGCACTGTCGGTAAACTGGTGCGCATCAAAGGGTTTTGTCGCGACAATATTCGCTTTTGTGGCTACATCTACGTCACTTCAGTGCAGTCCAAACTTGAAGCGTCGAACACCACCCGGCACGATGTGCGCGCCAACTCGACATGGATCTAATGTAGCCAAGACCATCGCGTATAGGTACCCGTAAACGATGTTTTAGCGCGCCTACGCGACACGAATCTTCGTCCGCTAATGTAGCCCCAGCATACGGACGATTTTCGTAGTGAAAGTATTACTACCGATGTGCGGTTGACTAACTATTCAAACTAACTAATTCTATTCTATTCTATTAACTGTTATATTTCCTAACTGGCAATATAATCAGTCAACCACCAGTCAGTACACTAGACTAGAGTCTAGACTAGTGACCTGTCAACCCTCGTAGGTTATTTTCGACAACATTTTTGACATAAAACTACTTACTGTCACAACTGGTCACAACTGACCAGAAAATTCATGGCAGTAGGTTATACTACCTACATCGCAAAAACATTTAGCAAATATACAACGTATCGTTTTGCATCCTCGTCAAATTTAAGGGTATGGTAACATAGACCATCAAACCGAACAACTTCTTCCATGGCACCAACATCGTAATGGCGAAAAAATAATCAGCCGTCCCATATTATTTGCGTGGTAGATATTGAAGTTTTCCATAGGACAGTTGAAAATTTTTTCGCGATTACGATGTTGGTCCCATGGAGAAAGTTGTTCGGTTTGATGTTCTGCATCACACCCTGAAATTTGACGAGGATGCAAAACGAGACGTTTTATAATATAGGTCTCTATACAAACACCAAACAGTAAACACCAATCAATCTGCCTAGCCTTTTGCCAACTATGTTGGGGTCGGCTTCCAGTCTAACCGGATGCAGCTGAATACATTATTTTACATGGAACGACAGCCTATCTGACCTTCACAACCCAGTTTCTGGGTAATACGATATCACTTTGGTAAGACTGGTTGTCAGACTTTCGGGCTTCTGATGACCTGTAACGACTGTCAAAGATCCACAACAGCCGGGACCGACGGCTTAGCGTGCTTTCCGAGGCACGTAGGAGTCTCGGTATGTAAAGATGATCACCCATCCATGGACCAACCCTGGTAAGCGTAGCTTAATCTGATAGATCGACCCTTGCGGCTGTTATTACTTAGCCACGAGCTCTTAAAAAAAAACAAACACCAAACACCAATCTCATTAAACCTTCAGTTATGAAAGTAACACTTATCATAAAGAAACTAATTAACTGCATCCCATAAAGTATTGACAAAAACAAACAGGGAAGCACTAAAACATTTTCATATCATTTTAATTTCAGTTCATATTCGCTTCCACGAACATTTTTCGCCCAAAACGTTGGCCACGTAACGAACTTACTCCCAATATCATATACAAATGTTGGTGGACAAAATTGGTACAATTTCGCGGTAGACATGTATCTGTGCGTTCGCGTCAGAATAATGTAATTCCTGGCTTAATTGGGAAAAGGCTCGGATGTCGCACATAATTAATACCTATTGTACTAGCCAACAGAGGGCTCGTGGCTAAGTAATAACAGCCGCACGGGTCAATCGATCAGGTTACGCTACGCTTGCCGGGGTTGGTCCGTGGATGGGTAACCATCTTTACATATCAAGACCCCTCCGTGCCTCAGTTGGTACCGGCTCTCATTCGTGGATCTGACAGACGTTACGGGTCGCCAGAAGCCCGAATGTCTGACAACCAGTCTTATCAAGGAGTATCGTATTATCCAGTAACTGGGTTGTGGAGGTCAGATAGGCAGTCGCTCCGTGTAAAATACTGGTATTCAACTGCATCCAGTTAGACAGGAAGCCGACCCTAACATTGTTGGGAAAAGGCTAGGCAGATGGTGATGATGAACTAGCCAACATTTTTCAAGTAGCTGCCAACTCGGGTAACGTACGTTCGTAAATGGGATGAGTAGTTCAAAATGTGAATTTTGGTCATCACTCAACATCACGCCTTTATTCCTCGAAGAAAAGGCACTAAGGTGGTTGTAGCCGTGATATAGAGATATCTAGGATATAGCTATAAACAGTAATATTATAGTTCTATGAAAGCGGTTCTTATGAACCACTAGAAGAAAAAGAAGAATAAAAATAGAATAGAATAGAGAACAGATAGTTATCTATCTTACTAAGAATACAGCTAAGTATGATACGAGCATGTTCTAGTAATATAAGTATTATGACACTCCAACCAAATAGGTTAGGTTAGGTTAGAACTGTGAGCCGAGCGAGCGAGCGCGAGTCGAAATTGGTCGCATTAACAAAATTACACTCTGACAGTTTTCATATTACGATAAATATCTATATCACGGGCACAACCATCTTACTGTGACATGTACTATACGCAGTACGCACACATTTCGCCATTTTCGTTGTACCTAATAGGGCGAGCTGTATTGGTTGGTTGCTAATCGTGCATCAATTTAGACCCAGAATCAATCGATCTTGGGATTTTGGTCATCCGTTATATTAATAATACTTTTGGAAAGTTTATCTTAGAGTGATACTACAAAAGATTTAAACACATGTTCAACGCGTGTCAATTGTTATTTTTTTAAATTTCGAAAAACAGTCGGAGGTATAACCTTTCTGAACATGTACAGTAGGCTGCATGAATTGGGTACCTACCCCAGTTGTATTAAAATTTTAATACAACTGGGGTACCTAATTGATGCAGCCCACTGTACATGACATGTAGAATTTTTTATTCCGCGTCCTGGACATTCTGCTGCTGACAGCTCATCAGAACGAAGAAGAAAAGAGTCGAGAAGGCAGATTACCCGTAATGCAGCATAGCAGCGACATAAAAAGAGTCGAAAACGCAGTTTAACCGCCAAAAGATTCACCGGGGAAGCTGGACTAGAAGCAACATGGCAGCAACGTCGTAAAGCCCATCCATATTATATCACCCATCTCTCCACTATTCCAATGCTTATTTTACGGTGCAGACTGGATAGGCTCTTTATCCCCTCCATATCCTAAGGGCATGTCTTCCCTACCATTACCGCGCCCCCCGGTCTACTCCTTGATATATGCAATGGTCTCTGTTGCACCATGTAACATGAGGCAACAGGGGCTAGTGTGAATCTTTGGGTTCATTCGAGTGATCGAGTCTGGTTAAACCTCGCTGGGATCGGTGCATTTCATTCATTCATATATTCAAAAATAAGACTAGATGTTGGGTACATTATGGACCCCAAAAATATGACCATTTTAGTGCCATTTTCTTTACTTTTTTAAAGAAATATTTGACTAATTAAACTTTACTTTTTAGTACATTGTAGACCTCGTCAATACAAACATTTTGACACCTCAATTAACTATATTGAATTAGAAATAACGGAAATATGTCACACTTTTCTTGAAAATAGGGCCCATACTAGAGCGATCGACAAAACATTTTCAATGTTAAAAAACAGAAACAAACCTTTTTTCTTATCTTTCTATGGATCATTCGCATTACCCAATTTATAATAATAAGTATGTTGTAAGTAAAATATCAGAAAACTGACAATAGAGACAAAAGTTAATTAAAATAATTTATTGAGTTAAAAAATTAAACTCCCAAAGTTGCTCAGGTTTCATTCATTTGCTATCCCTTTTCCGCAAAACGGAGATTTGTGAGGAGTTTAACTAACGCTATGCAGAATTAGGTCACCATTACATTATTCTAGAAATGAATAGCTGTTCTTCTTAGATATTTCTTTTCATTGTCCGAGACATTATTTTTGAACCATTTCTGCTAAAGACACGTCTACTTTTTCGTCGCACGGTTAGCCCATAGATATAAGAAATAAGTTTGTTATATTCTTATGTTTTTTATATTTCTATGGGTTAGCCGTATCGCTACATATTACAAGTCCAAAAAAATGCAGTATACAGTCAAGTGTATAAAAAAAGACTTATACAAAGATATCTTATAGAAACGATCTAGCATCTTCAAAAAAAATCTCAAAAAAAAAAGGAAATGGAAAAGCTTTTTCGTCTCGAAATTCAATATTTTTGTTTGTTTTTTTTTTTTTAATTTAAATTCAAACTGCGAATATAACTTTCTTATTGACGGACACGAGATTTAACTAAAATCAAACACATCGCCATTTTCAACCGTATTTGTATAACTTTTCGATTTACTACCTCAGTTGAAGATTTGCGTCTTACTTTATACGGAAATTATTTGGTTGGAGTTGATAGCGTTCGCCCTTGAGTGGAGACCGCGAATCGGTAAACGTTGCGTGGGAAGGCGGGAGTTAGACAGGTCGACGACCCACAGAAAGTATGGCTGGGGCGAACTGGGTAAGGACAGTTACAGAGTCCAGAGAGCAAGGAGTTTTGTCGAATAGTAAACTATCATAATCCAAGATGCAAATATATATTACAAAATACTGTCATACTGCTCGATATGCTCCCACAAGCCACAACCCAGGCAATCAATATGCTGAAGGCCCTGATTGCTCAGGAACCGGATGTTGACATTATAGCAGTAAATGTTAAGTGTCTGCCATTGACGTATAAAAAAGATGCGACGCATATCGAAAGTGAAGCACAGTAAGTATGCCGGGACCGTTTGTACAAACATGCGCCTCATGCACACATTTACAACATGGTTGTGTTTACATTATGTGACATGACGGCGTCTTTGTTAAACCACGCACACTTAGATCGGCACGGTGCTTCACTTTCGATACGCGTGGCGCGGAGTCCTCCTTTTTTTATAATGTCTATGGTGTCTGCAAGAACTTTTTTAGTTAAATGTTATGTTGTTGGCTTGCTCTTGCTGGATGCTTTGGTTTAAACTGAAAGTGTAGCGAAAAAAAAAATTGTTAAACGATAAAAAGAGTAAGTACTTGACTACGAAGTTTCTAGCCCATTCTTCACCATACCATCTGAAGTGGAACTTCAATCAGTCCCTCATTACTGGGGATCGTGGTCACTGGACTCCTTGAAGCGAACAATCTGCCTCCATCGACTCCGGTCCAAAGTTGCCATCACCACCTGCTGAAATTTGCTTGAGGACGTAGCTTCTTTAACTTGGTCGGACGATCGTATTAGCGACCGGCCTCGTGCTCTCTTTCCTTCGGTATTGTCCTTTAAAAACTTTATTAATCTTTTGCAAATTTTACTTACATGAATATTTTAACTTTGTTAGCATAGTTGTTCACATTAGTGTGCATGCTGTGGTCTCCTATAAGTGAAGGAGTACACCTACGTATTACCTGATGTTGGCCTTCAAATAATTGTCAGGTATTGTGTACACACAGCAGCAGGTCAAGTTACTACAAACTGTCAAATTTTCTCATTCGAATTTGAACTTAACAATCAACATTTTAAGGTTTAAAATCATTCAGAGAAATTTGACAGTTTAGTATAACCTAATGTGCTGTTGTCTGTACATCTATGTTCTATCTATGTTCTATGTTATAGGATTTGGTTTCCGCACTTAGTCCTTCATGTGGACCATTGTGCGTGGGCCATGGCGGCCGTCGGGGGTTTATTCCAACCAGCCCACCTCCCTCCAGAATTTAATCAAATCTCCGGGTTTGTTAAGAACATCTGTGAAAGATCGGGATATTCCGAGAGTTTCTGTTCTAATCTGGGTGACGCCTGTGCATTCAAAAAGCACATGCGCAACGGTTTCCTCAGCCTCCATGCAGGCCCTGCACAGAGGACTGTCCGTTATTCCTATTGTGTGGAAGTGTTTGTTTAGTGAGCAGTGTCCAGTGATGGTCCCCGTCACCAGGCGCAGCCCGTTCCTGTCCAGACGTAATAATCGCCTGGTAAGCGTGCCATCCAGGGACGGGATGGCCTCCCTGGACTGCCTGCAACCTGCTGTCGAGGACCACCAACTCTCCGCTTGTGTATGGGTGAACTCCTGTAGCCACCTGCGTAACTGGTTGAAGGGAATGGGTACGATCGGCTCAGATCCACAGACAGACATGCTGGATGCTCTCCTAGCAAGTTCATCCGCTGCGTCATTACCAAGTGATCCGCTATGTCCTTTAATCCATTGCAGTGTCACTGTGTTGCGGTTAGTTACCGCTACTCGTTCGAGTGCATCGTGACATTCTAGTATTAGTCTCGAGGTAAAGTACTTTTTCTGTAGGGATTGGAGCACTGAGGCACTGTCTGAGAGTATTCGTATATAGGTATCCGTAACTCTCCTGGCTTCTATGGCGTAACAGGCTTGTATGATGCCCACACACTCCGCCTGGTAGACAGTGTTGAATACTCCAAGCGGACTGGATATGTTAATGTTAAGGTCGTGTGAGAAGACTCCGACCCCGGTTCCGGAGTCGGTCTTTGATCCATCGGTGTATACTCTCAACTCTTGCGTGCCTGAGTAATCACACCGTTCTTCCGTGAGTATTATGTTATAATGCTTCTGAAAGCAGTGTTGTTTCGGGGCTTTATCGCATGGTGATGCCATCATTGGTTGTCGCCTGATCGCATCCTCCTTTATGCGTATGTGCTTAACTCTAGAGTCCTTGCTCAGTGTTCCCGCTAAACTGAGTCTAAAGGCGGCTAGGGCCGCCTCTTCACGCACGATGAGGTGTAGTGGCGGCAGTCCAAGCATTGCCTGTAGAGCAGCAGTGGGTGTAGTTCTCATGCAGCCAGTTATTGCTACACAAGCGAACCGTTGCAGTTTCTCAAGATCCTTTCGGGCTGTACTCAGGTCTGTCCTGGGCCACCAGACCAGTGAGCCATATGTGATAATTGGTCGGATTACTGTGGTGTATAGCCAGTAGGTGACCTTGGGGCTAATCCCCCAATTCCTGCCGAGCAGTCGCTTGCACTGCCACAGGGATATACTGGCTTTTGTGATGATGTAGTTGGTATGTTTCGCCCAATTCAGCTGTTTGTCCAAAAAGATGCCCAGGTATTTGGTTTCAGTTGATAGGCTTAGGGTAGTTCCAAAGAAACGCGGTAGTTGTAATGTAGTCAGCTTCCTCTTTTTTGTAAAGAGAATCAGCTCGGTTTTTGTAGGGTTCACCGATAGTTGGTGTTTGTTGCACCAGTCTTCTACTATTTTCAAAGCTTGGCGCATGAGATTACATAGGGTATTTTCATGGGTGCCATTTATTACTATGGTTATGTCGTCAGCATAGCCCACAGTAAAGTATCCTTTGTCATTGAGGGTTTTGATGAGGCTGTCTACTACCAGGTTCCATAGTAGCGGAGAGAGGACGCCACCTTGCGGGCAGCCCTTTGCCACGATGGCCCTTGTAGTGTCGTTCACCGTCACTTGCACAGCTCTCATTTTGAGCATGTTGGTGATCCAGCCTCTCAGTGTTGAATCTATGCCATGTCTGTCGAGTGCCATGTTGATACTGTTGAACATGGTTTTGTCAAAGGCGCCTTCTATATCAATGAAGGCGGCCAGTGATGAGCACTTGTAGTCCACCGCGCATTCAATTTTGGAAACTACACTGTGTAGTGCTGATTCCGTTGATCTGCCAGTGGAGTAGGCATGCTGTTGTTTATGTAGAGGTTTTACCCGAAGAGGTCCGTCACGGATGTATCTATCACAGAGTCTCTCAAGGGTTTTCAGTAGAAATGATGTGAGGCTTATAGGCCTGTAAGCCTTGGGTTGTGTATAATCTGGTTTTCCAGGTTTGGGTATGAAAATGACTTTCACTTCCCGCCACGCAAGAGGTATGTATCTGAGTGCTAAGCAGGCTTGATAAATCTCCACCAGCCATGGTGTCAAAAGATCCGCCCCCCACTGCAGCAGGGCTGGAAATATGTCATCCAGCCCTGCGGACTTATATGGCTGAAAGGAGTCTATAGCCCACTTTATTCGGTCTTTTGTTACTATGTTGTGTGCTCTCGACCAGTCCTGATCCGTTGGGGTCCATCCTGGTTCAGCCTCCCACGTCCTGTCCTCTAAGAGTCTACAGTCTGGAAAGTGAGTCTCAAGAAGGACCTTACTGGTTTCTTGGTCGGTCAGTGTATATGAGTTGTCTGGTTTTTTCAGTGCACCAAGAGTTCGGTCCTGATCGGTTGACAGGATCTTCCTTACTCTTGCAGCTTCATTGTTTGTCTCGATGGATTCACAGAATTTCCGCCAAGCGGCTCTCCTGGCAGTTCTAATCTGCTTTTTATATGTGTACTGGGTCTCTTTGTATATCTCCTAGTCATCCTGGAGTCTAGTGTTTTTAGCTCTATTAAATTGCTTACGCAATGTATCTCTGAGTTTACCTAGTTCAGCATTCCACCAGGGGTTCCTCTCACTCTCAGTTTGTGGCGCCCTTAGTTTGCAGCATGCATGGTATGCTTCAATTAGGTATTCTGATAATTTAGTCACGGTGTATTCCAATTGTGCCTGATCTCTTATGGTTATCATTGAAAGGTGCCTATCTAGTAGTGAAGCTAGAAGACGTTTATACCCGGGGACGTTGGTGCGCCGCGGGTTTCGCCTCGGTGTGAATTTCCTTGTATTCGTTGATAGTGTGAAGCGGATTCTTCTATGATCAGAGCAAGAAGGCTCATCCGACACGTGCCAGTTTGTGATGAGATTAGTCGCGTTTTCAGTAGCAAGTGTTAAGTCTATAATTGTTTGACCCCGGACTGTTACCCAAGTGGGTTCTGTGCCACGGTTAACAATGTTAAGGTTAGTAGTGAATAAATAAGTGGATAGTACCTCTCCTCTAGGGTTCGGTGCCTCGCTACCCCAGAGCGGGTGGTGGGCGTTCGAGTCGGTGCAGATGATCAGGTCCAGTTTGGCGCGCTCACACTGTTGCACCAGGTCCGCCATTTCCTTCGGTGGGCAGTCTGCACTCTCGCCTGGCATGTACACCGAGGCTAGCACAACATCTGGAACGCTACCTTCCGTATGGAGCCTGACGGCTGTCAGATCTCTGGAACAGAATTGAGTGAGTGGTGTGATGGGAATTTCTTTGGGTACGTAGGCGCAGGTTCTTGGTTTGTCCGCGCCGTGTGTGTTAAGAATTAGCTTACCTCCGATATTACCGAGGCCGCATATTCTGTTGTTCCTGATCCACGGCTCCTGGATCAGTGCGATTGTTCGGGGTTTTTCCTCCAGTGCCCTGCGTAGGCTAGCCGTTGCAGTCTGGCTATGTTGGAGGTTGGTCTGGATAATGCTTACAGGCGATGACGGTGGCGGAGTGGGGCTAGTCGGAGATGGATCCATCGAATGGCCTATCCCCCACGTCCACTCCGTGCTGATCCTCAAGGCCCACATCCGGCGACGAGACCAGCAGGTTCTCGTTCCACGCAGGTGATGAGGGCGGTAAGCTGTCAACGTCTTCATCGGCCATTGCCGCTCGGGCCATGTCCTCCTCGAGTTTGGCAATGTCCATGTCTATCGTCTGTGTCGGTGTCGGTTGGGTCGTCTTACCATCCGTGCTGTCAGTCTGAGTCACAGGGGGTTGGGTCGTGGGCCAGAAGCGAACATATATCGACCCAAGCAGGTAAGATATACGTCGCTCCCGTCCCCGGACCTTCTCAGCTTCCTCCGGTGGCATACCTATGGTCAAGTACGTCCCATAGTTATCTCCACCGACGGTAGTTGCCCTGTACAGTGACCACCTGGCGATGTTAAACCAAATGTTCTGACGAATCAGAAGATTGTGGAGCCTGGCCACGTCACCCCTGTATCGGGGGACGAAAAGCGACGCTCGGACACGGGTGGGCACGTCGGACTGTTTCAGTACCGTTAAAGTCTGGTCAGTGTCTGGTAGTCTTATTCCGGGTACATGTTGGGTCAACCAAGTCAGGGCATTGTCGTCCTCGCACCACATCTGCACAGTGCCTTCCGCTACCCGTGGGTATCCGCGGAAGGCCGGGAGCTGTGACGACGAGTCCGTGTCTACGCTGAGTAACAGTTCTTCCAGGCTTGTCTTTATGAAGTCGGCCTCTCCTTTTGTCAGGTCTCTGGAAGGGGCAGGGAAGCAGATCGCTACAGCCAGCCGCGCAGGAATATCCTTCGTGGCTCGCGCATAGGTTCTCTGCTCCCCCTGAGCAGAGTGGACCCTCACCCGTTTGGCGTCCCCCTGAAGCGTACTTGGTGACGCCGTATCGTCAGGGCGCTCCCTCTTCGCCGGCCCTGTGCCGCTTGGTCCAGGCTGCGGTTCGGAGGTGCCTGGCAAGGTGTCTTTTGCCAGCGACTCCCGGCGTGAGGCTCCAGCTCGCTTACCCCGGTTCCTCCTAGGTCGAGGCCCGTCGTGAGCTCTGTCTGTGTCGTGGGGTCGTCTGGCGTCCCCAGCAGACTCTAAAGCAAGTGGAGGTTTTTCGCGCTGGGTTGCCCCTTCGCGTACTTGCCCCCGCTCGCATGGCTCCGCGTCCGGCCGCTTTTCGCGCTGGGTTTCCCCTTCGCGTACTTGCGGCTGGTCGCGTACCATCTCTTCGGCGTCCGATCGCACTTCGCGCTGGCTAATGCCTTCGCGGGTTTTGCGCTCTCGGTCGCCTACTTCCCTCTCCCGGGCCAAGATTTTTCCGCGCTTTCTGCTGCGTACTCTGTCAACATCAACCGGGAGAGTGGTAGAGCTGCCAGGTCCGACATCCTTCCCCGTCTCGCTCCGTCTGTCTTGGTCATCATCAGGGTAGGTGATGCTCTTCCGCACAATACTCTGTTGCCAGATATTCATGAGAGGCATGCACTGGGTAGTGGGTGTTGGCGCGTGGGACACAGCCGGGGATGAATTATTAGGCGCGTTCGTCGCAGCCGGTGTTGGGTCTATGGGCGCGTGTGTCGCAGCCTGTGTAATGGGCGCTGAATCAGCAGCCTGCCGCGGAGAGCGCGGCCCCAAAGAGCAGTTAGGTGCCCCCCCCAGATTACGTTGGGGGCTGACCGCCGGAGCGGTGTGGGATTCCCCGGCTTGGCCGGGACCCACCTGGGTAGTTAATTTGCCTTGCTGCTTCATTTTTTGGTAAGGGGTGGGCTTTTTTGGGGATCGAGGTTGCCCCTCCTCTAGGACCGATGGGATATACGGATAGGAGGGAAGGCATTGACTGGACAGAGGATGCAGGTTTGGGGGTCACCCTAGGCCTGGGATTTGGCCTAGGGATTTTGGAGTCGACGGGATGTGTGGTGGATAAGGAGGGATAGGTGGCTAGGACATAGGAACATAGGAAAGGGGGTATATGGGTTACCCTAAGCCTGGGATTTAGCTTCGGGAACTTCTCTTGTCCGGGATCTTCTAAAAGATGCTCCGGGCACGGGACTCGACTTAACAGTCAGTCCCGCACCCGAAGTTGGGCTATCCGCAACCTGCCCACCCGCTCGGTTGCAGGAGAAGAAGTGCCTGGTAGTTCGGGACGCTCCACCACGGATGTACGTATACATTCGCGTTGGAGCGACCCAGACTCCCCCGAGTGTCTGTACATCTTTTGCGGGAGATCCTAAATAAATAAATAAACAATTACCAGCTTTTCAAGGCTGCTCTTCAATCTTAATGCAATCTCCCCTTCGAAGCGATAAATAGTAGATTTAATTATTCGTTCATATTGTAAATGACATTCAGAAGTGGCTTTTATGGTCTATAGTAAATAAATTAATTGACTTATCTTATAAGACAACGATGAATAATTAGGAAGTTTCTTTCTACGAAACCCTGTCTTTAACTTGTAGCTTGTTACTTTGCCGATAAAAATGTAAGGCACTTATAATATTTTCTCTTAAAAAACGGTGCAAAATATTTCATTCAATACAATTCAACGATCCAATAGCTTTTACCCATCATAGAACGATAACGTTACACTTTTCTCGAAAGCGATAAAGTATTTCCCTGGCCCCGTCATGTCTACCTATCTACTCGTACCGAGAATTAATTTCGTGAAATAACTTGTTAGCGAAATGCACAGAATTCTTACTAACAGTATGGAAACACAGAGTACTGGAAATGACAGTCACACGCTGTGGTGTGTTGCAAATTAAAGTAAGACATTTCCATACGTGCTTATCATTTCATACTGGTTGGAAATGAGAAACACAGTTTATTAAGGCCGCTGTTACAAATGGGTAGTCAAATCATTACTTTTTTACACAAAAGTATATTATGTTTATTAAATAAAATGCTTTGCATTCTTAAAATCTTTTATGGCCGAAAACATGTGCACGGTACGATTCAAAACTATAATTTTAGATAGGTACAGTTTCTCAATGAATGTACCAAACTGAATTTTTTTACTTCGGTACATTTATTGAGAAAATGTACCTACTTATTTAAAATTATATTTATAGTTCAGAATGGTACTATGCACATCTATCAATAATTCGGCCAAAAAATATGTTAATAATGCAAAGCATTTTATTTAATAAACATACTTTTGTGTAAAAAAGTAATGATTTGACTACCCATTTGTAACAGCTTCCTTAAGTTTGGAATTCAAAGTCAAAATTGGAACAATGATTGGAACATAATATGAATTTAATTTATCGTCCTCTGCTAAAAATTGTCCTGTTTCTCCGTCTTTTGTATTAATCACAAACTGGAACAATTAAAGTAAGTATAGGCATTGTTGTAAAAAATATTGGCTGGCAACAGCCATAAGAAGTTGGTAACAGGGCTGAGGTCATCGTACCCAGGGTGAGCTGGAAGTACTTCCACTTGTGGACCGCGTAAAGGATATACATATATGCCCTGCATATACAGGGCTTATTTTTAAATCACTAGCTAAATTTTCACAGGGTGTTCTACCCATGAATATAAACAACTTTCACTATGGCACCAGCTCTGAAATCAGGAAAAAAATCAACTGTTTCATACATTTTGTTCGAGTAGGTCTAATGATTTAAAAATTGTCCTGTAGACCGTTTATAATCATTTATTATTTTGCTGAACATATATTCTTGTTGATCAATTTTTTTCTCTAATTGTGGCTATATGCCACAATTAGAGTTGTTGGCGATGAAAGAAGTAAAGAAAGAAATAAATTTTCGTGTAGGTAAACAAAAAAGATTATTGGTTATTGAACGGTAAGAAGTACCAACAGAAGTATGATGATTAATAAACTCAAAATTCAAAACACGGAAACGATGACAAGATCCTATTAGATGAATCTATCACAGATAGTTCCGCCTTGTAAAATTTCTACATTTATTTATTTTAAGGAGAACCAACAGCTATACCAGATAGATAAAAATTGAATATAAAACATAAAGCCAATTACAGGTTCTCACGGATAAAAACAGAAAAAGTAGTAGAAATCTTAGAATCACTAACAAGCACGATAGAGAAAAAAAAACACTAAAACATTATATACATACATAATATTATATATGAAAGGTACAAAAACACTATGCACTTTTGCAGAAGTCAGCGTTCAGCCGACTGCGTGTAGTATAGGTTTTGGTGGCAAATGGATCAAAAGAAACTCTACAAATAACATTAAAATCCTTACTCGCTCTTATATATCTGTAATTGTTATGGTGAAGGTACTTAATAAAGAGTATTCTATTTATCTATAGTTCTTTCTCCTGACTTCACTGCCATCGAAAAGTTCGACCCAGCGGGAAAAAATACTCGTTCCTTATTCCTTAAAAAGATAGATATTTAGATAAATCTAAATATCTATCTTTTTCTTCTTCTTCGTAAAAATCAACTAAGTACAAAAAAAAAAAACATTTTTTGTTTTATTCTCCTCTTTACTGGAGCGGTTTAAAAGAAAAAAAAATATGTTTCTATTTTGAAAAAGAAATCGAAATTTTGACAGGACAACAGACAGTTCTCAATAAATGTAATTGTAACTTTTGAAGTGACCTGAATCATCACTTTGATTTAGTACAGTTACAAATAGTGACGCATCTAGTAATGTGTCATAATGCAAGTAAGGCACAGCCGTTCCATTCAACTCCGAGATAACAGAGCTTGAAATTATTAAATATAGGGCAGGGCTTTAGTCACTACATAATAATTGAACTTTACGATGGAGTAGCAGATAAATCTTTACTGGAGACCTCTTTTCATGAGCTCTATAAATATTATTGTCCTTAAATTGAAGATAACTCAAATGGCGTAGTGGTGGTGTATCCATTTTTTGTCTTGCAGAAACATCATGTAAAGTTTACTTATTTTTAATTTAAGCCAGTTAAAATATAGACAAAAGTCTGTTAAAAACTCAACGTCATAATAGCGAGCTGACTATATAAGCTAAAAATTACACTGGATTTATGTTTCTAGGACTTATAGTTTTATAATTATTAAGGTAAGACGATTATATATGCCTTTTCGTTACGTTCTACTTTTCTGACCGAAACTTCTGAGAAACTGCAGTGGCCTTAGTGCGAGTTTTATACTTACTCGATCGCGTTTACGTTAACGTTAACTTACGTCAATTTGTATCGAATAACAGTGTTTCCCACTATAGTCACCAGACGGCGCTTACTCAGTTTCAGACTAAGACCTCTGGTACCCGTATGTTTCGGTGTGATTTTAAAGACGTTTCACGTCAAAAGAAGTGTTGGTGAGATGGGTAGACGACATTGTTACCATAGGGGGTAAAACCTAGATGAGGCTGGCACGGGAGCGTGGGGATCGGCACAAGAAAAGAAAGGCTTATACTCAGCAATGGGTGAAATCGGGCTGTGGATGATGATGATAAAAAAGAAATGATACTATGAAATGTATCTCTCTCTTGATGATTATTGACCTACAGCACAGAAGCTGAACTCGAGGAAACTGAATGTTGGGGCTCATGGCTAAACGATACAGCCGCACCGGTCGATCGAAGGTTAAGCTACGCTTACCTACGCAGGAATACCCCACACGTAGGAGGATGTCGTCATAGTAAAAAAATATCGAACCTACCAGACGCTTCGAATGACACCTGTTTCAAACTTGTTGGAGGGTGGGGACGTTTCTTCCCAATGTCCTTTGTTACCAGAATCGCGTCGCACCATCGCGTCGCGCGTGTCTGTAGGAGTCTTATTCCAGGAAAGACGTCTCGGATAGTCCACAATCCACATACCAAGAAAAAAAAAATGCCTTAAGTACAAAAAATATTTTTACGATATTTGCCCGTTGTTGTTTATAAGTAATAACAGCCTCACGGGTTGATCCATCAGGTTAAGCTACGCTTGCCGCCGTCGGTCCGTTGATGGGTAAACATCAATTACATATCGAGACTCCTCCGTGTCTCAGAAAGCACAAAGCCGTTGGTCCTGGCTCTCGTTCGTAGATCTTTGATAGTCGTTACGGGTAGTCAGAAGCCCAAAAGTCTGACAACCAGTCTTACAAGGAGAATCGTGTTGCCCAGTAACTGGGTTGTGGATGGATGGATGTTTGTTACTCTTTCACGCAAAAACTACTAAACGGATTTTGATGAAATTTGGCACACACACCACACCACACCTAATTCGTCACATTATTGGTTTATAATCTGGATTAACACACAAGACTTTTTATCCCGATATTACTACGAGTTCAAGTCGAGATTTACGCGGGTGAAACCGCGGGACGCTGAAAAGAGGCAGAAAAGTTCAAAGCGCGCGCCTCCAACGTGAGGACTCAAAAACGTCCTAAGTCTCAGTTTATACAGACTCTGAGACGCAGGGACGCAGAGACACGCAGCGCAGGGCAGATCAGATTTTGTAGTGCATGAACGTACTGAGAGCTGCTTACGCTGCGGGCTGCGGCGCAAGCTCGTGCGATGCAGACATGTGTCTGTCCTGCTTTGCGTCTCGTTGTAGTGCCAGCACAGATTTCTGCGCGATGCCGACGCGTGCAGCACGCGCATGATCACAACAGAAACGGGCAATGAGTATAATAATAATAACGAAACGGGTTTTGTCGACGGAAGAATAGACAAAATGACAGATTGTTGATAGAATTCTTTTGTCAAGCTGTCATTTTGTTTATTCTTCGACAACAAAACCCGTGACAGCACGCGGCATGTCTGCCTCGCCTGCCCTACCCTGCGAAATCTGTAGGTAGTGTGCGTCACTTGCGTCTCACCATACGCTTAGCCTTAATTGTGACGTTTTATCTATAGTTAAGCATTTAGTTTTGACGCGTCATCACGTGTCACGACCAGATTTCAATCGTCGGTTATATGTTACGTAACATATCTTCTGTATAATATCATCGGTTATGGAGGTCAGATAGGCAGTCGCTCCATGTAAAATGCTAATATTCAGCTGCACCCGGAAAACTGGAAGCTGACCCCATCATAGTTGGGAATAGGCTGGGCAGATTGATAAGCAAAGAAGCTGAACCTAAAACTATCGGTTATAATGTAGAATCATTAAATGCGTCCACCCCATTTAGTAAAAGCCACCTGTATTTGTTTTAAATAATAAAAATGGCCAAGTGCGTGTCGGGCCACGCGCAAAGATAGGGTTCCGTAGTTGCACAATAGTGCGGACTAAGAAGAGGGCTTTTTGTTGTTTCATGAATATTTGACTATTACTCGTACACTTGAAAAGTCTACTTAGCTGTGCCTTTTAACTTCGTTATATATCGAATCGATGTTTCGTGAATTTTTACACCCATCCAACACTAACCGTTTAGCTGGCAGAGGGCGGGGGGGACACTTGACTCTAAAAAAACTTGTACTTTAAAGCTTAATATTTCAGAAACGGATCCCTAAATCGAAAACTTGTTTTCACAAACCCACAATGGGGTAGACGCATAGATATAAGAAAGAAGGAGATATGCCCAGTAGTTTTGAACGCCAGAGCGTAAACGCATCGGCGCCCCTTCCACGCCAAGCCACAAATTCAGCGAAAATACCTACAAAAAAAATAGGGATTCCAACATCTTGTCGACAAGTTATCGAAAACCTATTAACCTTTTGAACGCCACGGTCGTGTATAGCCGACAAATGAAAACGTGCCCAAAACGCCACCGTCGTGTATAGACGACAAGAAAACGACATTTTTAATCATTGCTTTTCGTTCCATATTTTTAAATAAAATATTACTCGTTGCATTATTCTTTTATTTATTTTACCCTATTTAGTATCATACTATCATTAAACACCGGTTACAAAGTTCTAAACAACCTAAAAGCAGACATTAGAACTACAAACGAATAAATCAAATAATAATAAGGTACAGCACTAAGCTCGTTCATGACGTCATCCGCTGTCGGGAAGAGCCGACTGTGGCGTGGCTGGCAAGACTTTTGACAACTTCCTCGCATGCGAGTAGGGATGTGACATTGTGGGACATAATAAATAATAATCGTATAGTATTTATAACAATTTATTATTATTAAATGACGTCACCGCTTGACGTCTATTCCCGACTGTGGCGTACAGGTCACTGTTTATGCACTTTTGCGTAGGGATGCGCGAGAGTGGACAGTAAATTATCAATCGATAGATATCAATTAGGATGTTTTACACAATTCTATAAAAATTATGCATTAGGAATGTTCAGATACGATTAATTGTCATTAAAAAATAATTGTCCAAGTAATAGTAAGCTACTTTTAGTAAAATATTTCATATATTTAAAATTTAAGTTACCTTACTTACCCATCACTAGCTGTCGTGTCTTGCCGACTGTGGCGTGAGGAAGAACACTTTTTTACGGATTTCGATTAACAATTTTTAATGATTGTTTTTTCTAGTGAAATGTAACCAATAAATATATGTTTGTGCCATTTTACAATATTTCATTAATGTAGTTTTAAATAATAGGAAAAAAAACACAGAAAACTTAATTTAGTATATTTATTTTGTACTTTAAAAATGTCGTTTTCTTGTCGTCTATACACGACGGTGGCGTTTTGGGCACGTTTTCATTTGTCGGCTATACACGACCGTGGCGTTCAAAAGGTTAAAATGTATCGGAACACTGTGTCTCCACTTTGTCCCTACCACTGGCCAACTACTACACATGCAGTTCAGTATCTATGGGTAGACGAGAATAAAAAAACATCTTTTTTTTTCAAGATTTTATTTTACCACTTTGTCGGCGTGATGAATATGTATATCCATGCCAAACTATAGCTTACTAGTACTAAGAGTCTCTGAACTAAGGTGCGGACGGACAGACGGACGGACATAGCGAAACTATAAGGGTTCCTTGTTGACTACGGAACCCTAAAAAGGAACACAGTGAAATGTAAATAAATTCTCGTAGATAACAGTTATCGATACGTTGCATTGAACATGCAGATAACAATTTTATTTACTACGAAATATCGCTTTGCATCAGTAGTACCAATTTCATAGAATTGAAATATTTTAATATCAAATGAAATTGAAGAGCTTTTTTAAAAGCGCGCGTACTTACATAATAACACCGGTCAAGTGTGGCTACGTCAACGGGACGTCAACGAGATCGAGATGACGGCGCGGCGCATACATTTACTATGGCCGCGTGTCCATCCAACGTCCGTCATCGGAACGTCACGTTTGGTTCAAATATTCTCGTTTTCGTTGACGTCCCGTTGACGGTGTCGGTGGACAAACAGTGTAAGGGTTCCATGCCACCTACACGATGACAGTTTACAATAGAAAATACTATTTATTATGTACACCATATGTACCAGTTTACATGACATAGGCCATAGTAAAAATTTCAACATCTACATCTACATTTTGTATGTTTGGATGTTTGCTACTCAATCACGCAAAAACGGCTGAACAGATTTGGATGAAATTTGGTATACAGATAGTTTATAACCTGGATTAAGACATAGGATACTTTTCATCCCGGTAGAAGGTTCCCGTGGGAAAATTTCCGACATACACGCGGGCGAAGCCGCTGGCAAAAGCTAGTAACGTTATAAAGTTAGAGCCCCATGACACACAGACAGACGGTTGTCTATCTGCCAACTCTGCCATGGGGCCGTCAGTCAGACGGGCGTATAGGCGTCTCTAATGAGGATACACATTTATGGTTCATTTTCAACAATTAAATACTCTTCTACAATGAGGAGAGAAGAGATATCGAATTCTCATTTGAGATAATGTAACACAAGTATAGTTGCAATACGCCATTTTATTTTTATAACCAGCTTCAATAAATAATTGGATGTGTGCACCGTAGGTTTATGAATAAAGTATTTATTCACTGCGATCTCCCTGTTACTGGACTGCACTGAAATTATATTGTAACGTTATGTATTTTGTTCTGGCAAAAGGTTGCTCTAAACAAACATAGGAACACTCAGGCTATACATTTCTAGTTTACACTGACCTCTCATCCTACAATGAGAGATCAGCTTATACTGGAAATGTATAACTTGAACTGTAGCCGTGTGAACATAGATATAAGAAAGAAGTTAAGAAAGATATTTCAAAAGTGGTGTTTTTAAGGTTCCGTACCTCAATAGGAAAAATCGGAACCCCTAAAGGATCACTTCGTTGTCAGTCTGTCAAGACCCTTTTTCTCAGGAACGCGTGGAGGTTTCAAGTTGAAATTAATATCAAATACGTAAGTCTATATATGGTCTCTTGGAGTCCTAAAAAACTCAAGCTTCTAAATCAACGCAATATAAACATACGGCCATTTATGTGACATATTTTGATACTCGCAAGTAAATCAAAACCTATAGGGTACTTCCCGTTGTGCTAGAATCATGAAATTTGGCAAGAAGCAAGGTCTCACAGCACAAATAAAGGAAAAAGTTCGAAAATTGTTAATTTGTAATTCATCATATAAAAAAAAATCTACTCTGTCAGTCTGTCATGACCCTTTTTCTCAGGGACGCGTGGAGATATCAAGTTGAAATTCATATCAAATACGTAAGTCTATGGTCCCTTATAATTCTAAAAAAATCAAGCTTCTAAGTCAACGCGATAAAAAAATACGGCCATTTTGCGACACTTTTTGATACTCTCAACTGTCGCAAGTATATCAAAACCTATAGGGTACTTCCCGTTGACCTAGAATAATGAAATTTGGCAAGAAGCAACGTCTCTCAGCACAAGTAAAGAAAAAAGTCCGAAAATTGTTAATTTGTAGTTTTAGGATAAAAAAAAAATTTTTTTTGGGATCCATTGTCAAGTTTGTTTTTTTTTCAAGAAAAGATGGATGGATTGTGTTAGGAATGATATGAAAGAGAAGGGAGTGAATGATAGCGTGACGGTTGACAGGGGAGAATGGAAGAAGAAAACGTGTTGCGCCGACCCCAAGTAATATGGGATAAGGGCAGGAAGATGATGATGTCAAGTTTGTTTTTGGGATAAATTATTTTCAACTACGGAACCCTTCATTGTGCGTGTTCCGACACGCATTTGGCCGGTTTTTTTTATAATTCTACGGTTAGGTATTACTAGGTACCTGCTTTCCATTACATTCCTTGATCCTAACTAATATTATAAATGCGAAAGTGAGTTTGTTTTTTTGTGACGCTTTCAGGCTAAAACGGCTGAATGGATTTGGATGATTTTTTTTTTTTTGTGTGGCTTTAATTTTTATCCCGGTTCCGGGTCCGGGTTTTGTTCCCGTGGGATAAGAGATATAAATAGGCTAGGTGAGTAGGATACTACTTACTACCCGTGCGCGATAAGCCACAGTAATACAGTTGCGTTGGTAGCGTGCCTCTACAGTGCCAAAAAAACTGGCTTCCACCACATTGATAGCTTTCCTATAGTATAATCTGATTAATTATATTCTTGATTGACGTAAACAACAACGGGCAAATATTTTTTGTACATCAGGCATTTTTTTTTCTTGGTATGTGGATTGTGGACTATCCGAGACGTCTATCCTGGATTAAGACTCCCACAGACAGGCGCGACGCGATGGTGCGACGCGATTCTGGTAACAAATTTCCATGAAGTTTTCATAGACATTGTTATATTAGAGTCGTGTCATACCTGTCTGTGGAGCCTTTGTAGAAATTCAAACTTTTCTAAATAAAATAAAATACACTTCTGGACACATCTTTTGGCCCACCTTGTATTTTCAGTTTCGTTTGGTCCTAGCTAAAATTTTATATTAGGTCGAGCAAAAAGTTTTTATGCAGTTTTGAACCTGGCACATTCACAATTTCATTCAATAGTCTTTTTTTGAATTTCGAACACAGAATTTAAAGAAACAAAAGACAATTTGGAGCCTGTTTGTTGATATCAAACAATCGAATACTAAGAAAACTTGGTTTTATTGGTTTACTTGGATTTAATTCTTGAAAAAGTGATTGATATCTTTGGTTTTGCAACAAACATTACTTATTAAATAAATAAATATGTAAATAACTTATTCTTAACATTAAGGTGAGGTTCTATCAATAATCTATGGATACTTCACCTGAAGTCGCCGCCCAAGCTGTGGCACTTATTCAGGCCGGACACAGCCAAAGAAACGTGAGTGCTCAACTTAATTTAAGTCGATCTGCGGTCCGAAATGTTTATCGGAGGTACCTAGAGACTGGCGGCTTTGTTCGTCGCCAAGGAAGGCCACGATCTCGGGTCACAACTGAAAGGCAGGATCGATTCATCGTGACGACCAGCTTGAGAAATCGTCACCTTACCTCCATTGAGATACAAAACCAACTTCGCGACTTCCACGGAGTATCTGTGAGCGCTCGAACTGTTCGGAGAAGGTTAAAAGAACGCGATATGGTACCACACAAGCCAGCTAATGGCCCCAAACTAACGCGAGCCCACCGAACAGCGCGCCTTCATTTCGCACGCAGTCATTTAAATTGGACACAGCCAGATTGGAGCCGTGTACTCTTTTCTGATGAGTCTAAAATTGTGTTACATGGCAATTATGGAAGGAAGAAGGTCTACCGACGTAAGGGAGAGCGTTTCGCACAATGCTGCTTTGAAGAGAGGGTTGCTTATGGCGGTGGCTCATGGACTGTCTGGGGCGGTATATCCGCGAGCGGCAAAACTCAACTTGAGGTTTTTACAGGACCACGGCTGCCAACATTAAATGCTGAAAGGTACATTCGTGAGTGCTTAGAACCTCACGTGATACCATACGCGGACTATGTGGGCCCAAATTTCCTTTTTATGCATGATAATGCAAGAGCCCATGCGGCCGGCATCGTCAGGGAATATCTTCGGGATGTGAACATCACAGTTATGGACTGGCCAGCCAGAAGCCCAGACATGAACCCCATTGAGCACATGTGGGACGAGCTAAAAAGACGTGTTAGGGCTCGTCAGTCAGTTGCCCAGACGATGCAGGAGTTGAAAACTGCCATAGAAGAGGAATGGGAGATGATCCCTCAAAATTTCATAGAGCGGTTGATAAACTCTATGCCTAATCGTATGAGAGCTGTGATAGATGCCCATGGAGGCAACACGCGTTGTTAAATTAAACCTTTATTTGATAAAACATGTTTTTTATTCAAAAATCAATTGCCTTTAACAAGGCGCATATCCGACTTGTTAGGCGTAGCTCCATGTCGTATGGTATTCTGAATTCAAATTTAAAACAATACGATCGAAAAAGATGGTAAAATGTATCAGGTTTAAAACTGCATCAACAGTTTTTGTTCAATCTAGCAATCATATTTCGGTAGGGACCATCGAAACCTAAACTCTAAGGTGGGCCAATAGATGTGTCCAGAAGTGTAATTTCAAACGTTACTTTCGACCTACACTGATGGATGATGTAGGTAAGTAGTAACTTTGCTAAGTCTATAGAATCTCCAAAATATGAAACATTTCATTATCTAAACAGGGTGGGTCAAAAATCTTGGATCAAACGAAACATGGCGATAGTTAGTTGGGGTTATTTGCAGTAAAAAAAAAAATTAAAAAAAATTGGTATGTAGGTAACAATAAAAAAATATCGAAAAAAGTATCAATACTCATAAATCATAGTACCCACTGTCATAAAACTACTTTTGGTAATCAACTAAACATCGTTATTGTTTTACTCATAACTTTTAAGGAGATCAAGTTAGGACTCTGCCACAGAGATATTTTTTAATGCAAATAACTCTAACTATGGCCCTGTTTCGTTTGATCCAGGATTTTTGACCCACCCTGTATAAATAAAAAGAGAAGTCCTGACTGACTGATTGACTGAGTCATCAACGCTCAGCCCAAACCCTTGGACGTAGAAATCTGAAATTTTGCACAGAGGTTCCCTTTATAATGTAGAGAAGGAATAAGGAAGGAATTCCCAGTAGTATGTTCCCGTGGGATTTCCGACATAAACGCGGGCGAAGCCGCTGGCAAAATTTATTCATAAAAACTAAAACGCCCTATAAACCTATTTTAGTTAAGAATAGAATAGTTTTGTCTTCTTCTTTCAAACTCAAATCATAATTCGAAAGAAATTTACTTCTATGACTAAAATAGGTTTCTAAAGCGTTTTAATTTTTCATGAATAAGGGGGTGACTGTTGAAGAGCCTTTTAATGATCTACATAAAAATGTATAAATTTAACACAACACTCACACATTCACTCTACACACACACTCTTGTTGTGTAGCTCAACATTTTTGTCCCGATTTTTATTAGAACCCTTTTTAGTCTCTAGGTTTTGCACATAGACGTATAAAAAAAGGCGGACAGATTCTCGCTAACAAAAAACTGTGTCTACCAGAGTCAGACAGCTCGCTGTATCTACAGACCCAGCCCGCACACATTCACACATCAGTCAACCATTCGTAATATGGTAACGTATTCGTAATCTGGTAAGCTATAAATACAGTATAAGGTAAAAATTCAGCATGTCTTGTGAAATGCGTGCGTGCCTGTAGGTACAGCGAGCTGGCTGACTCCGATGGACACAGTTTTTTGGTAGCGAGAATCTGTCCGCCTTTTTTTATACGTCTATGGTTTTGTTGACAGGTGTGAAACGGTGCCGTCTGTCGGTCTTGCGGCGTGTAACCAACGTCAAACCAGATCTAGACATCACTACCGTTATTGGAATATCGTACAAGTCACGTTACCAGTACGTAGGTCGCAGTGACGTAGTCATCCGATCGTGTAGGACTCCAGTTGATTTTCATGTTTGTTTTGTTCTATGACGAAGAGTTGCAGAGTTGAGTGTTAGGGCTTTCCGAAGTTGTAGTATCGACGTGTTTCTGTCTAAAAATATTTTCGTTTCATCACGATGAACCTATTTTTTTTATTCATTTATAGCGTTATAGTGTGTTGTTATGTATCTATGGTCTGTTCCGGCGTGGTATTTGCGTCGAGTTCGTCTACGCTGAAATGGCACGTCCCTCTAGCTAAGTACTTAAATTAGTATAAGTACGTTCAGTACGGCTTACCGTAGTGTACTATGGACCAAACTTAAGCATGCTCACTTAAGAAAATATTCCTGTGTGCAGCTAGTGACAAACGAACATTGTGCGATCGAGTCGCGAGCTGTGCATGCGATTATCGCCTTCGAGGTGATCATGCGGAACTTTGGCCCATAGTACGTAGGTATACTAATTTAAGTACTTATGCGCGTACTTGCGCTTTTACGCGGTAGTGGGGCGCGTCATTTTAGCGTACACTTAGGGCCTATTGCACGATATCCGAATAGCCACTACTCACCGAATAAATTCAAAAATGGAACAGATTTTGTATGAAGTTATCTGCCGAGTAAGTTAATAGGAACTTAATACACATTAGGACATGGGATACTTTTTATACTATCGGGATAGTATGTTCCCGTCGGATAATTTCTGACCTCCACGCGGGCGAAGCCGCGGGTAAAAGTTAGTTTACTATAATTTTAAATTCGCTGAAACTACTAGTACGTTAATTAAATTACATTCTCATTTTAAAACTTACACTTAACTAACTGTCTCGATTCCCACTAAGTTTTGATAAGATAATCGGGAGTAAATAAACTCTGCTCCATTACTGTTAGTAGGAGTTAGTTTGAACAAGTTCGGAGTGTCGGGCAGTCGGGCCCAACACCCACGCAGATGAGGCCACTGGTAGGTGCAGGATGGCCAATTCGGAAGTATAGAACTATAAGTTACACTACTTGGTACACACACACTACGAAAATTACTGGATATTTTTCTACACTTAATTACCTATATTATTCGCCGAAACGCCCGGAAGGGGACGCCCTAGGTCCTAGAACGACTTGTAGTGACCTTATTGGTGATGTTCTTGAGAAAGGTCAGGTGCGTAGTGCTCGCAACCGGCGTGTATGAACGTAAACGAAGCAAAAGGAGTAGGTATGTAAGGATCGTAGCAGGTGTCGTTCTGTAGTTACTGCCTATCCCCATGGGAAAAGGCGTGAGTTTGTGTATGTATGTATGTAATTATATTATTCAGGCTTAGTAATTTTATACGGTAAATAAGGTGTGCCTAGTCTCCTCCAGCTCCTCCTGTACTTATAATGCGATCGCTTTTCATCTCGTTTTTTTATTAAATTTTTGCCTATAATTAAGTATGTACTTTAATAAGTATCCCACTGACAAAGTCACAAATATTCTGCTTTTCGTAGGTCCTAAAGCTTGACCATGACACCGTCTCTCCAGGTAACCTCACAGAAAAAAGTCAGAACGAAATAGTATTCCTTACTCAGACTTACCTACTCTGATTTGTTAGAAAAATTAGGTCGTTTTTAATTTCGTTTAACAATTTCAGGATAAAATTACTGAAGGTATTGCGGTGGTCTTAGTCAGACTGTGTGTAACGATTACGCCGCATTTTAATTAATTAATACACATCAAACAACTGGAAAGGCGTCTTTTCAGAATCGGGGCGGGGCTAAAAAAGTTGTAGGTATACATCCGAATTGGCCACCCTATACATTGTATAGCGTTACAAGGTTATTTTGGCGCTTTTCCAAAATCGGAACTAATATACTAAGATATTTATCTAAAGTGGGAATATTAATTCATAAGCTTATGAATTTAGAATGACTTATTTAAATAATAATTTTAACTTTGTTGTGCTGTCTTGTTGTTCTTATGTTTTTTTTTTTACCGTTTACGTTAGGTACCTTTTAGAATTTTGGTATATGTAGGTATGACAGAATATTATATTTCCTGTATAAATAGAGTAGGTACGGTAGAAAAAAAACGCTAGTTTGCTATTATTTTGACTACACGATTTGTGTACGCACGGCTACAGATCAAGCTTGATGTGTAGCCGTGTGTAGGTACATACCTACTAGTTGATGAAAATGCAATTGTTTTTGCATTTCCAAAAGTTTCTAAGTAGGTAGGTATCTTAGCTACCTAGTTTTAATGATAAATCTCTATTATACCAAATTGTCCAAGATTTATTTTCTACTAGCTGCCCCGCGGTTTCATCCGCATAGACCGGGATAAAAAGTAGCCTATGTGTTCCATGTATGTATCCAGGGTACCTATAAGCTACCTAAATACCAAATTTCATCCAAATCGGTCCAGCTGTTTTAGCGTGAAGAAGTAACAAACACACCCACTCACAAACTAGCATAATATTGTTTACCCATAGGTATTTGCATTTTTTTTTTATAAATTTGATTTTGTCCAAACCCCAGAAGAAGAAAGAAGAAGTCGAAGTCGACACAGCACAGGACAGGTCCTCTGCTGTGTCGACTTCGACTGCCTTAGGTTGACATTGTTAAGGTTAAAATTGACTTACCTCTGTAGCACAGAGCGTGGTCGTAATAGTTGATTTGCACTTATGAGAGTCTTTAAAATGTTATTAGTTTTATTTTAGTGTTTAGCACGACACGAACACGAACAGACACTTTTGTTTTACATTGTCAAAGTCAGTACATTGTTTTTTTTTTATGTCACATAGCATTCACAAAATATCCATCTCAAAAGAGTTCACTACACTTGATGCTATGCAACCTTTAACACTTTCCCTCATTAATTAAGTGTATGGCACTGTATACCCAGGGCATCTCGGATTGTAACGAGTCTTGGCCTAGGAACTGCCTTAGTCATAATATCTGCCAATTGAGTAGCAGTTCCAGTCTTTTGTACATCCACAAGTCCGTCTTGTACAGTTTCTCTTACGAAAAAATGTCTCACTCGGATGTGTTTGGTCCGCTTATGGAACTCTGGATTGTATGCAAGACGTATGGCTGCTTCATTATCAACTTTTAACGTGGGTACTCCGTCCATTGTAGTAAGTGAGGAGAATATTCTCTGGAGCCACACAAGTTCACGAGCGCCTTCACTTGCTGCTACTATTTCAGCTTCGGTAGTTGAAATCGCGACTGAAGATTGTCGTTGGCTTAGCCATGATACTATTCCTCCAGCAAAGAGACATGCAACTCCCGTTGTAGAGCGTCCTGTTTGTTGGTCTCCTCCATGATCCGCATCACTGTAGCCTTCTATTACGTTGGAATCATGTTCTGCTTTATATGTTATACCAAAAGAACATGTCCCTTTTATGTATCGCATTATCCGCTTAACACGTAGCCAATCTTCATGTGTCGGTTTTTCCAGATTTCTTGAAACTAATCCAACTGCATACGCTATATCAGGTCGCGTTCCTGTCATTAAGTACGCTAAAGCACCTACTGCCTCTCTATATGGAAACTTCTTCTCTTCCTCCTTGTTAACTTTCCCTGCTTGAGAAGTCATTTCTATTGGCGTTGAAACTGGATTACATTCTGACATTCTAAAACGTTCCAGTATCTTTTTGGCGTACGTCTCTTGTTTGATTGTAATGGAGCCATCTTTCGACTGAGTTATCTCAAGTCCAAGGTAATAAGACGCTGGCTTGCTTGTGATCTTTAGAGCATCCCCTAATTCTTTGAGGAATTGGTTCGCCAAATCTTTGTCAGAAGAGGCTACAAGCCCATCATCTACGTAGAGAGTTATCAAAAGTTTCTTGTCACCTATTTTCTTTGTGAATAGGCAACAATCAGCTGCATTTTGCTGAAAACCTTTCTCTAACAAAGTTTCCTCAAAGCATGAGTTCCAGCATCTGGGAGCTTGCTTGAGTCCGTATAAACTCCTTTTAAGTAGACATACATTTGAAGTTCCGTCATTGAATCCATCCGGCTGCTGCATGTAAATTTCTTCCTTTAGCTTGCCGTTGAGGAATGCTGTTGAAACATCAAACTGCGTCAAATATAATTTTTCTTTGGCTGCGACACTTAATAAGGCTCTGATGGTGGCCATTCTAGCAACTGGACTATAAGTCTGTTCGTAATCAATTCCTTTCCGTTGCTTAAAACCTTTTACTACGAGCCTAGCCTTATATTTGTCAATACTGCTGTCTGGGTTTCGCTTGATACGAAAGATCCACTTGCAAGGGAGTGGCTTTCTATCTTTAGGTAGCTTACAGAGTGTCCATACGTTATTTTCCTTTAGAGAGTTCATTTCACTCGTCATTGCCTTGACCCACTCTGCGCTATCATCCCTCGCAATAGCTTCTTTATATGTCTCGGGAAAATACTCTGTGCCTACGAAACACACGTAGTCTTCGAACTTCTTAGGACGTGAGAGGCAAGTTCGATCGCGTAAGTTGTATTGAGATCTCGCGTCCAACGGTGGTTCAACTATCTCTAACTCCTCGTCAGCGTCAACGAACTCTTCGTTAGCACTCTCATCCTCTCTGGTTTCGTTGCTATCTCCCAAAACTTCACCATGTATATGATCATCATTTTCTCCATCTCCCTCTGGAGCATATTCATGATTAGTTTCCTGCTGCTCTATAGCACTTTCTGGCATAGCTTCTTGCGTAATCGTTTGGTTATCACCCTCTGAACTTGATGTTGAAGGAATAAAAATCCGGAACTCGACGTCAGTTTGGAAGGTTATGTCCCTCGACCTTTGCGTTTTGTTTCCGTCCCATATACGATAACCGTCATCGTTTTCATAGCCTATAAGCTTGCCTTTTATTGCCTTTTTGGTGAGTTTTTTCCGTTTTTGTTTTGGAACGTGAGCAAAGCATTCACTTCCGATAACTCTCAAGTGACTTATCTTGGGTTTTTTCCCATGCCAAAGCTCGTAAGGTACCTGACCCTCAACTCTTGATGGACCTGTCCTGTTAAGTACGTACGCGGCAGTGTTGACAAGTTCTGCCCAGAGCACTTGTGGTAGTTCTCCTCTTGCATGTATCATAGATCTCGCAGCTTCAACTAAAGTACGGTTTTCGCGCTCACTACATCCATTCTGCTCAGGAGTGTAGGGCATTGTCATCCGTTGTTGAATACCATGTTTGTGTAAAATATCTCGTACTTCTCTGTTGTCAAACTCTCCTCCGTTATCGCTAAGAATCGTCTTGATTTTATATCCAGCAGTCTTGGCTTCTTGCAACATTTGAAGAAGTTTATTCTTAACTTCAAACTTGTTTCTGATGAAGTAGACCATGCGGTAGCCAGAGTAGTCATCCTTAAAGAGTACGTAATATTTGTATTTTGAGATGCTATCTACGAAGGGACCGCAAACATCGGTGTGAATCAGCTCTCCTACAGCTGTTGCTCTTTCCCTTTTTCCGAACGGTTTTCTGTGTGACTTCCCATAAATACAGCCTTCACATTTGATGTTGTCAGGACTCAACTGTACTCCAAGCTCTCTCTTCACGAGACGGATCACATGTTTCTTGTCCTGATGTGCAAATCGCTCATGATATAGCTGTAACATATTAGAGCCAGTCACAGCGTTGACCTCTATGGTCCTAGGTTCAATTGGCATGACCGTCTTCATGTTCAACCTGTAAAGTCCTCCATAATGGACTCTCTTTCCAACAACTCTAGTTGTGCCTCCAATATCTAGCTTGCACTCTCTAGTCGTGGAACTGAAGATGCTGTCCTGCATCCTGTCTTGTGCTGCAAGCGGTGAGAACAGATTCTTTGTTAGTGATGGTACTAACCATACATCGTTGAGTGTTATTCGCTCCCTCTTGCCACTGACATTTGATTCCACCTCAACGGTGCCTTTTCCTATCGCAGGTATGATGCTCCCGTCCGCAGTCGATACGGTATGGTCTGAATCAAATTCGTGAAACTCCTGGAAATAAACTCTCTTTACTGCAATGTGAGTTGTGGCTCCATTGTCAACGAACCAGCTTTCCCTGTCTTGAGTTTGTCCTGTGGAACAGGCGTTCACTAACAGAGAAATATGTTGCACTTGCTTTGACGTTGAACCAGCTCCTGATGTGCCTGGCGTGGGTTTCGGTGGCCTCCCATCCTTTATCCACTTTTTGCACTTCCGAACTCTGTGTCCTTTACCAGAACAGTAGTTACAGATGAGCTCTTTCTCACTGCTTTGCTTGCTCTTGTGTTCTGTACGTGTTGCCGTTAAGGCCTCATGCTTTATGTGCTCTTTACTACCGAGTGCTCTTTCAAATGCGCACAAGTGACTCGTTAAATTGTCCACTGTCCGTTCACTTTGGTTCAGTAATAACCAGCTTGATTTGAAAGCAAAGTATTTTTCATCCAGTGTGTCTAGGATTTTGCAAATCAGGAATAATTCCGGCAGCTTGACATTGGCATCTTTCTTTGTTATTTCTGCGTTTAAATTTGTCCAAATGTTTTTCAGTTTTGACATGTGAGTAGAAACGTCATCCTCATTGTGACGTTGAAAACTGAAAAATTCTGTACACAAATTGTATGCCCTGGCATCGATGACGCGACTTGCGCTAGAGTCAACCATAAGTTTAGATTAATTGCTAATGGAGAAAATGATGATCATATACATGGTGAAGTTTTGGGAGATAGCAACGAAACCAGAGAGGATGAGAGTGCTAACGAAGAGTTCGTTGACGCTGACGAGGAGTTAGAGATAGTTGAACCACCGTTGGACGCGAGATCTCAATACAACTTACGCGATCGAACTTGCCTCTCACGTCCTAAGAAGTTCGAAGACTACGTGTGTTTCGTAGGCACAGAGTATTTTCCCGAGACATATAAAGAAGCTATTGCGAGGGATGATAGCGCAGTGGAAGCGTGCTGGGCCCATAACCTGTTAAGGTTAAAATTGACTTACCTCTGTAGCACAGAGCGTGGTCGTAATAGTTGATTTGCACTTATGAGAGTCTTTAAAATGTTATTAGTTTTATTTTAGTGTTTAGCACGACACGAACACGAACAGACACTTTTGTTTTACATTGTCAAAGTCAGTACATTGTTTTTTTTTTATGTCACATAGCATTCACAAAATATCCATCTCAAAAGAGTTCACTACACTTGATGCTATGCAACCTTTAACAGACATTGACAAGCAGCTGACCTTATTTTGTAAGAATTATTCAACATTATTGTTATGCCATTCATTGCAATATTCATAAGTATCGAATAAGTGGTTTGGCAATAATTAAGTTTATTCGCTTAATCGTTACTAATTGCATTAATTACTTGAATATTGCCATCACATCACATTACGCTAAGTTGTGTTGTGTTGTGTACCTATCATAAGCTTGAACAGTCATGGAATGTGTTAGTATGTACTTACTACTGTCACTTTGCTCGACATTGGATAGAATCGTCAAATACTAACTAAGTAAAAAAATCTACTTAGTAATACGAAATCTTCCTTCAAAATATTTGGTTTAGGCCTTGAGTCCTCACTTTACACATACTTATAAGCCACTAAACATACGATAAAAACCTTTTAATCTGATTTTGTCAAGCAGCGAAAGTGCAACCACAAATATAGAAGAATTCATACAGATAAGCATCGTAATTTAATACCCTACGTATTACAAAGTAAGTAAGCACTCGCTGAGTGCATGTTACAATATCAACAGTTTGTTAAAGAATTCAAACACACACTGTTTATAAAAAGATCCTATCATAGACGCATGAATATGAAACGATCGTAAAAGCTAGCGTAGGCATAATAAGTTAATCACACATTCAATGTTTACATTGAACTGCTAGCGCCATCTCTGTAACAGCGCTAGTGGCGGGAAGCGCTCGGTGGCAGAACATGGTTTCAATGGAACGTGGTTTGAATTTTGAAACCATGCATGCCATGCTTTGAAGGACATCGACATTGCGGTGTAGTGTAGGGTACTATTAATAGATGGCGCTTCTTGTCATTTGTTCTATAATTTTCAGCATTTTCAGTTTGAGGGAACCATATTTTTTCACTACGTATACGAACACGATGCTTGTGCTAGAGCCTGCCTTGCAAAAACAATTTCTAACAGCACACCAACAGAAAGAGTTAGCGGAACACATAATTTTTGTAAGTAGATTTTAATTATTATCAAATTGCTCAAGGTCTTAAGAGCCGGATCGTCTTGATTTTTCACTGGAATAATATTTGCAAGTTTTCGGATGTTATGGCGTATTTATGTATACAAAGTAGGTGCACACAAATAGTGTACCGCCAGCTGTGATTTTCAGTCGTGGTTTTAGGACCCTAAAAACTATTTGCTACGAGTCGTAGCTACTAGGGCCTACGAGCTTTACGACCCGGCTACGAATTTGGTGTTCAGTCCATTAGGTGGCTCCTGTAGATGTTACCGTTTGTAGTACTTAAAAGTTACATTCAAAAAATGGCAACGGCGCTCTTGAGCTACTCCGAAGCAATAATTTTATTTTTTTGGCGCGGTAACTGTTTTTTGTTTATTACGTGGAAACTACGAGGCCTAGAGATTTTAATATTTTACTGCCAATGGCAGCTATTATGCCTTGTTTTTGAGCTAAAAAACGGGTGGGTTGAAAGATCGCTTTTAGCGATAAGACCGCCCATTGTGTCACCCTATGTAAAATTTCAACATTCATACCTATATTTTAAATGGTGTGCATAATAAAGAGTATTCTATTCTATTCTATTCTATTCTAAAATATATAATCATATCCTCTTTCGTACGGAAGATATGACATGAGTCTGTAGCTGGGGTGACGTCACTCCAGCTTACATACAGTTTTTGGATCGTAGTTTCAACACTTTTTAAGTATTATCGTTCAGTTCTCTAATACCTTGTGCAGTTATTATGCCTTATTTTTCGGACTATAATACAAAACCCTAACCTCACTAGTTTGCCTGTACTACGTGAGGAAGCTGGGGTGACGCCACTCCAGCTCACACAGTAATTGGCACTTCATTTTCAACTATTCGTTAGAGAGCGAGCCATACTCGCAGATTTTTATGCCTTTTCAATAGAGCAATAAGCAGCGGTGCTATTCTGTAAAAATATCTCCGTGAAAACTTAGGTGAAGTGATGTTAAAGTGAGCTGTCATTCCATCTGATACGAGCTCACTTCACCCAAGTTTTCACGATGATATTTTTACAGAATAGATCGGCAGTAACAATGTCACTGTGAAAAATAAGGTGAAGTGAGCTGTCAATAGTGTCAATTAGGGGTTTCCAATTATTGAGGTTCTTAGACCGGCCCTCACAGTATCAGGCGACTGTGAGAGCCAGTCTAAGAACCTGTCATTTCCCGGCCATTTTTATTTACATATAAAAAAAATATATTTGATAATACTAAACCGTGTAAGCAGAGCGGAGAGTTTGAATTTACCAGTGTCTTCGATACATGACGTTATGGAAATGACGCGATTTTCTGCCCTCGGCGTTGTTATTGCTGTTTTCCGCAGGACAATGACTTTTGTATACGTGTTATTATATTAAATCTTCATGCTCTAAAATGGCATACAATTTTGACATTTTTGTTTTGTTTACATTTAAAACGTATGGATCCTTAAGTTTACACGAATTTTATTTACTTCCATACTATATATACCTATCCATACTTCCATCCATATTATCCATACTAATATTATAAATGCGAAATATAGGTAATAACTCTGTCCTTTTCACGCCTTAACGGCTGAACGGATTTGGATGGGCTTTCATCCAAATCAGGGTCATGGACCCTGGGTTAGGACAAATTACACTTTTCGTATCCCGGCAGCACGTTCCCGTGGGATAATTTCCAACATACACGCGGGCGAAGCCGCGGGCAAAAGCTAGTATCTTATAAAGACATACGGCACACGATGCTGACAATGTCTCATTTATATATTAATATATAGGTACTGTACACATGAGACCTGATATCAGCTCACGTTTAATAAACAATGTAAAAATAACTAAGTAAGTATTTAATTACACTGTTGCTATACAATTCATAGAAAATCGTCTCTTTTATGTGAGATGTTATTGTATAAGTTGACGTCAAACAACAGTCTATAGGTCGAGGGCAACGATAAGCCGACGAGTCAATTGATAACGTCATTTCATAGAATAACATCTCACTTATGTGAGATGTTAAGATGTTATTGTATGAGTTGATATCAAAAATCAGTAAAAAGGTCGAGGGCATCGATAAGCCGACGAGACAATTGATCAAACAACAGTAAAAAGGCCGAGGGCATCGATAAGCCGACGAGTCAATTGATAACGTCAATTTATAGAATAACATCTCCCCTAATGGGAGTAACCATAAGGATCCATACGTATTTGAAATAAGTAATAACATTTTGATTTTGTCGTCTTTTGCTAGAACACGAAGATTTAGTGGGCTGGATATAACATGATAACATTTTGCACACGTATGAAAGTCACTATCCTGCGGAAAATAGGAACAACAACGCTGCGGGCAGAAAATCGCGTCATTTCCACAACGCCACGTATCGAAGACACTGGTAAACTCAAACTCTCCGCTCTGCTTACACTGTTTTTTTTTTTTTTTTTTATATATATGTAAATAAAACAAGCGGGGAAATTATCTACGTTCTTAGATTGGTCCTCTCAGTCGCCTGATACCACAGCTGATACTAATCTAGCATTAAAAGGTCAGCATCAGGCGACTAATTAGAGACAATTTTTTTTATGTTATCAAAATTAAAAGCCCTGATGGTGGCCATGCCAGTGTCAGTCACACGACTGTGAGGGCCAGTATAAGAATCTCAATGATTTCCTGGTCAGTTTCTTTTTCGTGTCCTTAAAGTGTCTCGGAAAGGAACGGTTTCTTGATGAGACTTCTATATTTGAGATTGACTTCCACTAACCGTTTCCTGATAGTATCTTAAGGCATAATACCTATTATTAGGAATCTTTTTCATCAATAGTTACTGGCCATAACGAATACATAACCGTGGTATGTAAATCCCTTGCAGCAGTGGTCCTATACATGTATAGTGTAAGTTTTTATACTTACTCGATCGCGTTTACGTTAACGTTACCTTACGTCAATTTGTATCGCACTAAGGGCCTGTAGTGCTATTCTGTAAAGATCTCACCGTGAAAACATAAGTGAAGTGATCTTAAAGTGAGCTGTCAATAATGTCAACCCATAGCACATCAGGGATGACGGCTCACTTCACACTCACTTCACCTAAGTTATCACGGTGAGATTTGTACAGAATAGCACTGCTGTACCCTAATTGCGTAACACACTATCAATCGGAATTTGAATAATTTTGAAGCAAATTGCTAGTCCATTGCTTCATATAAGTTCATATGTTTGAAAAACTTGTCTGCTCATCAAAGTAAAGAACGCAATTAATGTTGTTGAACTGACAAAATGAAACCGATTCCGATCGATAGTGTGTTACGTAACCCCGCTGTTTCACCACCTACGATTAAGTTCCTATTAACTTACTTGGCAGATAATTTCATACAAATTCTGTTCCATTTTTCAATTTATTCGGTAAGTAGTGGCTATTCGGACATCGTGAAATAGGCCCTTAGGCCTCTGAGTACTTACTTGCTCGATCACGTCAATTTGTACTGAAGCTGAATAAGCGCCGTCTGGTGACTATAATGGGAAAAACAATAATTTGATACAAATTGACGTACGTTAACGTTAACGTAAAAGATCTCGAGTAAATTTAAAACTCGCACTAAGGCCACAGGTGATAGAATGACAGCTCACTTCACCTAAGTTTTCACGGTGACAATTATACGAAATAGACCGGCCGCCATGGAATTAGTAAGTACGTGGGCCGTTTATTAGACGCTTCGCTCATCATCTGTCTACCCTTTTCCCAACTATGTTGGGGTTGGTTTCCAGTCTAACAGGATGCAGTTGAATACCAGTATTTTACATGGAACCTATCTGACCTCCACAACCCAGTAACAGAGGTAGTTAATACGATACCCCTTAGCAAGACTGCAGATTGTCAGACTTTTGGGGGTCTAACTACCCATAGCGCATAGTAACGACTTTCCATGATCTACGCATGACAGCAGGGACCACTGGCTTAACGTGCTTTCCGAGGCATGGAGGGGTCTGATATGTAATGAATGGTCACATCCATGAATCCAACCAACCCCCGATCAACCCGTGTGGCTGTTATTATTTAGCCACGAGCCCCTCTATCGCTTTCTAGATAAGCCCCTTTTTTATAAACGTTGCTATGATTAATGTCTGTTTAAGCATTTTTTTTATAAGGGGTTGAGACTCCTGTCCGCCTCCAAAATCAAGTAGGTATACGTAGGAGCATGCTTTTATTTTATTATTGTGTATATATTCACATATTTTGTTAAATATAGAACTTTGCAGGAAGAGGTAACGATAGCGCAATGCGCTAATAACAACACCAATATTTAAATTTCTATTTATTGATTCAATTTGAACTTCGAACTCACTGTAGGAAGAGGTAACGATAGCGCAATGCGCTAATAACAACACCAATATTTAAATTTCTATTTATTGATTCAATTTGAACTTCGAACTCACAATAAAATGCAGCACAGTAAACACAAAAATCATCAAACCATTTATTATTATGTAGAATACTTATTAAAATACGTGAAACAGTGATTGGAAAAAGGTACAGAAACCAGGTTTTAGGAACTACTAACATCGAATATTGTTGACGAACGACAATAAATTTAGATCGATTGAAAGTAGACATCCTATACCGACGAGAAACAGCTGATTTTGAGCAAAAAGTTTTGTTAAAAAAATAAGTGGTCGGCTCGTTACCATCATTATTAAAAATACATAGCGGTTACTTGATGCGGGATTAAACTTACGTTATACACAGTGAGTAACTTACGTAGATGCCGTACGATAAGCACGGGTGGGCGCCTACTCGCACCTCTTTCGCTACGAGACGAATGTCTAACAGCACCATCTGTTATTCAAACCTCGTACTACGTCGATGACAACAACGCCATCTATCCTCAATTCAAGCAGATGGCCATGCGCAGCGAAATAGGAGCAACAGAGCGCCGTGGCGCATCTGATATGACTTCATTTGTAGTAACGCCACAACACCCGTAAATAAATAGAAATAGTGTATATAAATTAGCTTAAGTAACAAATAAGCTTAAATGTATATAATACTGAGGCAGAATTACATCTTAACTACGACGTAACATTAAGTGTGGTACGTGGGATTAGACACGAGCGCAAGCCCTTACTTTATACGGACGAATGCGATATATAATTATATTTTGCTTTATATCTATGTATCTGACGCTAAAACATCTATATAATGTATTACTTTTTGTACATCTACTTATATATTAACCGTACATACACCCACTAAGCTTATTTGCCTCGCGACCGCGTACCCAAGGTGCGTACACAACCGTTTGCGAAAACTGCCAAAAGTAGATGCCCCTGTTGCCTTGACTAGATAAACAAATGTCAGCACGACGTGACTGCGCAGGCAGGCGCAACAGTCACACGTGGTCGAGTACTCTAATACAAAACGCACGTTGAGTACACGGCGATCTTTCACGTCGGGAACTTGAGTATTGTCCCGCGGGCGAACGGGAAGGATACATAGCGACCATGAGAGAGAAAGAGACAGATTCATCGACAACTTATCATCACTAAATTATTATGAAGGAATGTTTCAGAGTAATCAAAGACTGAATAGAAGATCGTTCACCCGCGCCGGCTATGCCGCCCGTCCCTTCGCTAAGTACACATTAATTATTAAAATATATTTTCGCATTTATTACATAAAATTCACGTTATGTTCTACCTACGTTAGAAAAGTAAATGAAAGCGGGCATTAAGTGTAAGTAATTTAGGTTCAAATTTGTACGCGGAGCCTATATACACAGCGTACCATGGACGTTTGTTCCACTCACCCCAGTGGTAACATTCAACGAACCGTACAGGAAACTATAGCTAAACGACAGACAGACTAAAACTGAGATCATTTGAGTAACGACTAACAAAACGCACCAAAGGACCGAGGGGTCCGTCAGACGTCACCACTGCGGGAGCGGCATCAAAAACTTAATTTAAAAACTCGACTACAGTGACACTTATGAATTCTAGGACACTAGACAAAAAAACTTAGATCTAAGTCCTTAAAATAATAATAAATATTTTGGTGCAAAATAACAAAAAATAAACCGTTATCACTTCTAACCTTAACAGTATGACTGACCGCGTTACCGCAAACGAATATTCCCACTAATCACACAAGCTTTATTAAAATGAATGTTTATAACAAAGGGCCTCCCCCGCCGGGAGTGTGGGCTCGCCGAACAATATATAAGTAACACACACATTCATTCCATAAAGAATTACGCTGAGGACAAATAGATAAAGGTGTAGGGTAGAAAAACACCCTGTCTCTAGGGGCATCTAGCACACATCACAAGAATTTGGAAGTCTGTCTATTTCCTTTGACATCAACAGCGTCTTTGACTATTGTGTCGATATTGCTCTAAGATTCATATTCTCCTAGATGAGATTCAAGTTGAGGACGCTGAAGGGTTACTCCAAAGGAAATAGACCAAAGAATTGGCCGAAAGGGGACACCACAACAACCTATAGCACTCCCGTCCAAAGTAGACCTGACGATACATACAAGTCAAGTCACTTAGCTGGACGTGACGAACCTCGCACTCCTAGCGGGGAAGTAGGGGAGGAAAAGGGGGGGGGGATGGTAAGAGGTTGGAATCTACTCTTTGACCTCGAAGTACTTGTAGGTCGGATTCTCGTAGCCGTTGATCTGCATGTTGGCTACGTGTCGCTCCTCAGGAGTGGGGGCTACGGCGCCGGTCTGTTCCACCTGGGAAATAAGAATGTCTTTTCAATTCAAAATTCTAAAATAACCTAACCATAAATTAACATTGCACGAGTTGAAGTAAAAACAATACGTTTTGAATTGATCACAGATCTTTGCTTTACCAAAGGCTTCCAAAAATCATAACCATTTATGTCGCGGAAACTTAAGTTTTTCTAAAACTGAGTTCAAAATTATGTACATTCTTATCTTCAGGGTCGAGCTTTTTCGGTTTGTTGTCTCTGATACCACAGAAAAGAGCCTAGCTCACATACTTCTTACAGGAGTTAAAATTGCTGCGTATGTTACAAAGCTCACCTGCACGAAGCCCTGCGCAGGCGGCGCGCGGTCGCGGCGGCGCGCCACAGCCAGCGCCACGCACGCGGCGGCCGCTAGCGCCGCGCCGCCCACGCACAGCGCGGGGTACAGCGCGCTCGCCGAGCCGGGCCCATTGGCCAGGCCCGCGCCGCGCACGGTGTAGCCCTGCAAGCGTAACTAGGGGTGAGTTTGAGTTTGAGTTTGAGCATCAGATTGGTCCTTTGACCAAAATGACTTGAAGCAATTTTGTAATTTTCTAAAAGCTGGAATTTCAAGTGGAAACAGACAAAGAATGTTGGATTCAGAGACTTTAGCCCCGTATTTTTTATT
The DNA here is from genome assembly GCA_946251885.1 of Cosmia pyralina. Lineage (NCBI taxonomy): Eukaryota > Metazoa > Arthropoda > Insecta > Lepidoptera > Noctuidae > Cosmia > Cosmia pyralina. The sequence goes on from OX276355.1 coordinate 18,297,816, forward strand.
GCATTTATCATAATATTCAGCAATATTATTTTGTTTTGCTTGTAACAATAAAATGTTTGCAATGTTGCCAACAACATGTTTCGTTCAACACAAAAACATGCTAGTGTAACAATATTGTGCAACTTTTGATTCCCATGTATGAGTACGGGGCACATCAATCTCGGAAGAACAGTTACGTTATTGCTTTATCAAGTACTCACAGGCTGCGAGTGCTGCAGCTCGTGCTTAAGCGCGTGCGCAGGTGGTGGGGGCGCGCGTTCTTCTGCATGTTCTAGAGCCGCGCGTAGACCTTCGCCTTCCGTCTGTAAAGATTTATAACATGTAAGTACTAAATAATAAAATAATATTAATAAACCATTTATTTCAGGCGACACTGACCCATAGAAACATACATATTTGAACATAAACAAAACTTGCGTTAATAAAATTGGCTTAAATCTATGTTAGTCACACTCCTCTTTGCAATGGCTTGACTTTTAGTGCTGCCCTGTGGAACTTCTCCGCGGAAGCGCTGGAACACCACGTCCTGCGGCCAAAAGTCTTCTTCCATAACGAGGGGCTGCTAACAGTTCGGTAAACGCACCACGAACGCCTTGAAGTTGACGTTGCGGCGCGATAGTAACTGTACCCTCGGCGTGTACCTAGTCTTCTGACGTACGTACTCCACGACTACCTCACATCACCTCACCATCTCACCTCACCTCACACCACCACCAGCTTATACTACCACATATTCTCGAATGGTCAGTCAGAGCAACATCGTATTATTATGTTATCGATTCTTCTGCCAGTTTTGTCTCTCCATATAATATTAGCAATATTACTTACCTCGCTAGTGGATCGTCGGCTGGAAGTCTCGCTGACCTCGCCAGTCTCCGCGGTCTCGCTCTCTGGTACATCAGTCACCGTGCTGGTGATAATTTCCTATAACAAACAATAGGCATCATCAGTTCAATTTACAATATTCTATGGAGCCTGACTGCTACCAAATTCGTTCACATTATCCTCACTCACTCCTGGTGAGGACCAAGCAAATTAAAGAATGTGATTGAGGACGCAAAAGCAACTGCTTGAGTAAAATGCTTCTCAGCCGGGAGCAGCACTTAAATGTTCTAACCTTGGCCACAATCAGGTACTTACAGTAGTAGTAGTATCCTGTGAGAAGGCAGCATGGGTGGTGGAATCATGTGGCGTGACAGACGCAGCAGATGGCACGGGTGACGCACTGGCAGACGCAGAGGGGGACGCGGAAGGGGGCGCGGAGGCGGAGGGGGACGGGCTGCGGGTACTGCTGGACGAGGGCTCCTCGATCTCACTAGCTTCACTCGCTTCGTCGTCGGCTTCTAGGCTTTCCTTGACGCCGTTTGAGGTCTGAAAGGCGATAGTGGCGAAGTTATTTTAAAATTCATGGATATGGAAGTACATTGTAAGAAATAGTTCCAATTTTTTTTTAATAAAAATACTTCAAAAAGACACTATTGCAACCACAAAACAATAAAAACTCACAATATCTATAAATAGGCACGTAGTAAGTATTATTATTTTGGGTCAAATAATAATATAATTCTCTACTTTAAACAAAACTTAATTACAATAAGATATAAGTTAAATTCCTACAACATACTTAATGGATTCATTCTTTGGAACTTATAAAAAGTTAATAAAATAAATTTTAGTGATTTTCGGCGTTGTCGTATAGGTACTGTTGGACTTTATGAACGTACTTAGTGGCTTGACCCAGTGATAATCAATGATGAATATGATGGTAAGTACAAATTCTTTACTAAATCTAGTAGATTCCTCAGAAAGGGACCGTCCAATAATTCAAGGGATGCTTACCTTAGCCCGTTCATTCTGGATATCCTGTCGCTGTCTGGTGCGCTGGTCTCGCTTAGCGTTGAGCTGGTCGCGGGCTGCCTGTTCACGCTGAACCTCGGCCTCGATGCGGTCTAGTAACAGCTCCTCAGCTTCAGGGGTCATCGACATCAGGGACACCGCCATGTCGTCCTTGGATTGCATCGACTAGAATGTTAGAATTCATCTTCTGTCACCAAGAGTAGAAGTGTCTAGATTTAATAACTCTTGGTAACCAGAGAGACAGGTAAAATAGAAAGAAGATGTATCTTGTTATTGTATGCTAAAGGTTGGCTCGAGATACTAAGGTAGACTGCAGAATTCAAGTGGCCAAATCAAAACAACTGAGTGGATCTTCAAAATTCTAATATTACTTAAGTGAAATTTAGTACATATAAGAGTAAAATAGTATGAAACCAATTTGAGAAGAAATTGTTGCAGTGTACCAATTGGACCACTGTACCAATTTTGGGAACACTTAATAGTGTTCCCAAATAGGTTTAGGATAATGTCTTTTTTCCGGTGAGATCTTAGTCATAATACATAGGCATGTGTTTTATTCGAAAGGTTTTCTAAAAACGCAATTTTTAACCTACATTTCTTACCTGAACGTAGTCTTCAATAGCGGTTCCAATGTTGGCGTACAGGTGAGGGCGACGACGGAGAGAGGACAGGGCACGTTGGAGAGCTCGGTCGGCATCCTGTGTGAGACAGAAGAGTTATATGAATACATCAACTGAACGAGTGTTAAATGGAAGAAATGATAAAGATACAATTAGATTGCAGTCCATTGCCGTTAATCAGATGATATTGGTTGCTCAAAATAGGTCACCTATGGTATAATATAACCCGCCAACGTCCGCCACTTTAGGTATTTTGCGAATGATACAATATCTCAAATATGTCAGGATAATTATCTTCTATCGATAGCAGTGTAGTTGGACCCTTAACTTTATTTGCTTTATATTGTGCTAGCTTCTGCCCGTAACTTTGTCCGCGTGAAATTTCGGTTCCCGACCCACCACGTTGCATCCCATCGCCCGCCAGCGCCATTACTTCGTTTTCACTTAGCGTTCTTTCAACTTTTTTTCTTTTTAGGGTTCCGTACCTCAAAAGGGAAAACGGAACCCTTATAGGATCACTCGTGTGTCTGTCTGTCTGTCTGTCTGTCTGTCTGTCTGTCCGTCCGTCTGTCTGTCTGTCTGTCTGTCTGTCTGTCTGTTTGTCTGTCTGTCTGTCTGTCTGTCTGTCTGTCTGTCTGTCTGTCTGTCTGTCTGTCTGTCTGTCTGTCTGTCCGTCTGTCACAGCCAGTTTGCTCCGAATCTAATAGACCGATTAAGTTGGAATTTGGTACACATATGAATTTCTGTGACCCAAACACGGACGGGTAAAGTAAATAAATTAAATTTGAAAATAGAGGTCACTTTTGGGGAGCAAATAAGAAAATTAAAAAAAAAGTTTAGCAAACTACACCATGTGGCATGTCAAATGAAAGGGCTTACTATGGGTCTCAAATATATTTTTTTTTATAATTTTAAAATAAATTGTTTTAAAGTTATTTAAGAAAATAGACGAAAATTGACCATTCCTTATCTCCGAAACTACTGAGCCTAAAATTTTGAAAAAAATACAGAAAATAGATCTTTACTTGTAGATTACAGGAAAACCTATAAGAAGTCTGTGGTCTTAAAATAACATGGTAAATCTATCAATATTGTGAGTACAAACTTACATTTACAGTTGGAATGTATGGGAGAACATGTTTTTCAATTACAATGTTAAGTTTGTTCTTAAGATAAATTCATCCCTACTACGGAACCCTTCATTGTGCGTGGTCCGACACGCACTTGGCCGGTTTTTTCTCGGCTCATATGGGTCTTAGCATGATGTTAAATAGCCCTTGTACCTTCATCAAGAATTGGCAAATCCAATGTAAAAAGAATTTTTCAAATCCGACTGGTAGTTCCAGAGTTTGATAACTTGGGTTACTTACAATATTACAATTTTTGTAGGGATCTCTAATTTTTTAAAAGCTACATTATCAGCGAGTAACATGGGCTATATTTTATAGCCCATGTTACTCGCTGATAATGCAGTTTTCCATAGGTGAAACAAGTTTTAAAATCGGTTAAGTGTGTTTTTACCCGACTGCGCCAGAAGGAGGGTTATGTTTTTCAAGAATATGTATGTATGTATAATTGTTTGGCACGCTCTGCGGCCTGAACGGCTAGATGGATTTTAGCTTGTGAGGTGTCGTTAGATTCGTATTTAGTGTGAGAGTGACACTGGGTATATCAAAATAAAAAAAAACAAAATGGCGGATTTTTGGCGCCAAATTAAGTCTTAAATTTTTTTTTATCTCAAAACCTGTCGAGTGGGGTATCAAAATAAAGGGTTTTAAAAGGTGATTAGAAAAATATGTACAACTTATATGGTTAAAAGTAATTCGAAGTGACAAATCGTAAAAAAAAAAACACGTACCAAGAACTAAATCACCTGCTTCCAACCTTTATTTAATTTAAAATGGGCTTGTTTTTAGCTTTTCAGTTTTTTTTAACTTAAGTTTTCTACCGCAGTCGGGTTTTTTAATTTTTTTAATTACTTTTATTTTTGAGTTTATCCATTACAAACAAACATACAAAAAATCTAATCTTTTCTCTTCATAATATCAGTTTATATTGTATTGTGTTCAGTGTGAAGCTATATGGGCGCACCGCCCAACTGATTGGTTTGGCGTACATACCTGCAGTCGGTCGGCAGCACTGGAGCGCTCGGCAGCCGCAGCCTCACGGCCGCTGGCGGCGGCGCGGCGCCACGCGGCCAGCGCGCCGCTGCGCTCGGCGGCCAGCGCGCGCACGAGCCGCTGCAGGCACTTCTGGACGCGGTGAGCCTGCATAAATAGAACAATATACATGTACTATCGACAAATGCCAGGCTTTTCCAATTTCGAAACCATATTGTTTGCAAGCTGCAAGTATAGAACAAACAAAGGACCTTAAGGCAGGGTGAATCGATGATTGACAAATTAATGATGACATCTACTAATTATTATTGTAAGCCTCACGGTTCACAAAGTGAGAATTCGTAGATGTCCAAAGACAATCACTTATGATAGAATAATATTATAGACAACATCTTTTTAAATAAAACTTGATGAAGCCAGACCTTCGAATGTCAAAAACGATGGTGTCGACTTTTATCCTTAAAATCACTGTCTAAGAAGGTACTTAGTACTTACATTTGGTGGGGTGTCCCGGAGCGAGCGAGTGTAGCATGCGAGTGCGGTGCGGCGACGTTGAGCGAGGTGAGCCAACACACGTTGTTGGTGTAACGCAGCCAGCCGGCGACGTTCTGCAACGCCTTCCTCTTCCAGAGTCTGAGGAACACAAAGAACTGTTCAGTGCAGAAATATGTTGAAACTATTTTGATTTTTTGGAGAATATTAGATTACATTATAATGTTAATAAATATGAGATAGAAATATCAAATCAAATCAAATATATTTATTTCGGATTCTGTTATATCCATAGGTGTTAGTAACAATAAACTTATCCTAATGTTAGTACAGTTAATTCCTAGGTTTATTATAAAAATTTAATTTAAGCATAAATAAAAAAAAAAAATAAAAAAATAAAATAAAAAATAAAAATAAAAAAATAAATAAAAAAAAAATAAAAAATAATAAATATGATGTTATTCCTAAAATAAAAAAAAAACGTTGTTAGTCATAAAATAATTTCTTTCTATGGTCGTAGTGTGGGACGCCAACCAGCTAGATGGACCGACGACCTTAGACAGTTGGCTAGGACAGACTGGATGCGGAAGGCGGAGGACAGGGTGTTGTGGCGCAGCCTGGGAGAGGCCTATGTCCAGCAGTGGACTGCAATAGGTTGAGTTGATGTACGCAATACAATCGATAAAAAATCGACATAAAATGATAATGTTGTATTTTTATATTTTTTGCTTTTTGCTTGGCTTGTGGCTAAGTAATAACAGCCGCACGGGCCGATCGATCAGGTTAAGCTGCGCTTGCCGTAATTGGTCCGTGGATAGGTGACCATCTTTACTTACCAAGACCCCTCCGCGCCTCGAAAAGCACGTTAAGCCGTTGGTCCTGGCTCTCATGTACATCTTTGACGTCGTCAGAAGCCCGAAAGTCTGACAACCAGTCTTACCAAGCGGTATCGTGTTACCCAGTAACTGGGTTGTGGAGGTCAGATAAGCAATTGCTCCATGTTATACACTGCTATTCAGTTGATCCGGTTAGACTGGAAGCTGCTGACAACCCCAACATAGTTGGGAAAAGGCTAAGCAAAAGATGATGGTTTTTGCTTCCCTATGGATTATGTTACGAGTACGTTACAGTCATAGTATTTGAAACTAAAACTAAAATTACCTGAATGTTAGACTGGAACTTAGTAGTCATACGTTGGCGGAAGGTCTGGGCAGCAGCGGGGTCGTTGCTCATCATCTGCTGGTACCGGTCTTCGAGCTCCGACCATTCCTTCATCACCTTGGTAATCTGTCAGACACAAAATAGTTACACTCATATTTCGTCACTTACAAAAAGCTCTCTATATTTAGACGAGTTTGGTGTAGATAAATGTACTGAACAGCAGATTTTTTTTTTCACGATTTCAGAGTTGGTCCCATAGTGAAAGTTGTTCATATTCATGGGTAGAACACTCTGTGAAAATTTGACCATCTATTTTAATGGGACCTTAATAAGGTGTTCAAAATTAACTTAAGAGTAGTTTTAAAGTTTGGTCAATCTAAGAAGGCCGATTTGACATGAGGGTGTCCCTCTTTGTCCCGCTAATGTTGTCTCTCTTTGGCATATGAAACGTTATGGACTGTCAAAAGGGACCTATTATTTTGTAGCGAGTATAGAACATCGCACCGAACTGAATAACTTTTACTATGGGACCAACTGTGCAATCGCGAAAAAAATACAGCTGTCCCATACAGTTTTTAACCCCTGACGCAAAAACGAAAAAACGACGGGGTGTTATAAGTTTGACGTGTCTCTGTGTGTAAATGTGTATGTGTCTGTCTGTGGCATCGTAGCTCCCAAACGGATGATCCGATTTTAATGCGGTTTTTTTTGTTTGAAAGGTATATATTTTACCATAACACAAGCATTAGGTTGCTTAGCTTGGGGCTAGATGGCGTTGTGTGATATGTCCAAACATATCAGTCGAGAGTGTTCTTAGCTATGTTTGGTGGAAATCGGTTCAGGACTTCAAGGTCATCAGGTCGTTTGTTAGGTGTGATAGGAATGTTACACGCTCAGTTTGCTTGCAAGCAAATGTGGGATCTGACATTTGAAACACTAATGTCTTCTGGAACCACTGAGCTGGTCTGCTGTTAGGGCTCGAAGATAGGAGACGTAACCCTGGACTGCCTTTTAGTAAACCCATCGAGTTTGGGCTCGTTGGATTTGTCTTAACTAGTTCTCTTTATGTTTCTAATTGACGAGGACCTGATGCTGGAAATCTGGAACCTCTGAGCTGGTCTGATGATAGGGCTCGAAGGTAGGAGACGTAACCCTGGTCTACCTTTTAGTAAACCCATCGAGTTTGGGCTCGTTGAATTTGTCTTGACTGGTTCTCTTCATGTTTCTAATTGACGAGGACCTGATGCTGGAATTGGGATGTGGATTTTTCCTTTTTATAGGGTTTAGCATTTTTAACCTTTTTTCATAATAATTGCGTACCTACTTTTTTTTCGTCGGGGGTTTTTTTAATTTTAAATTTAATTTTGACTAGTAGGTTTAGGTCAACTTTAATATGGAACAACAGAATTTTTTTTTTCGCGATTTCAAAGTTAATCCCATTGTAAAAGTTATTCAGTTCGATGGTCTAAAGCACTCATTAAAGTTTGTAAATTTTTTAACAAAATACCTACCACTGCATTGAATTTTTTCACATATCCAGCGACGCTTGAATCTAACAGCACTTTAAAGTTTTACGCAAACGGATCCCTGAATTTAAAAATGGCTTTCACAGACCCTCAATATTTTTGAACGGTCTTTCCAACGATACCCACACTATGGGATAGATGAGAAAACAAATCATCCCCACTTTACGTGCAAGGGATACCTCCCTTACACGTAAAGTGGGGATGATTTTTTTCCCACAATTTTTTTTTCCACTTTGTCGGCGTGATTAATATGTAAGTATACCCTGCATGCCAAATTACAGCTGTCTAGTATTAAGAGTCTCTGAGCTAAGCCGCGGACAAACAGACAGATGGACAGACAGACGGACATGGCTAAACTATAAAATTCCTTGTTACTATGGAACCCTAAAAATTTAAGTTAACACTCGATTAACTAATTAGTGACTGATCAGATTTGATTTTCAAAAGCAGTTAGTGTCTTACTAGTTGGTAAGACATTGATATTGTGATTTTCTAGTTTCTAGAGCAATTCTTACCTTTTCACGGTGCGTCTCTTCCAGCCTCTGCTGAGCATCCTTGTAGCTCTGATGTTCAGTGCGAGGGTCGAAGTGCGAGAAGTAAGGGTCGGAGGTAGCGGAAGAAGCCTGCAAACAATATAACAATCAGTCTTAACATTAACATTGCCACGCTAATGGGTCCAATATGGTTGTCTTGCTTGAAATGTTGTCTTTCAAAAGTTCGAGTAGTTCCATTATTCCACCTTCTATATCTTTTATCTTGTAGGACATTTTATTCCGCTTCTTCTTCTTCCTAATCATCATCTGCCTAGTCTTTTCCCAACTATGTTAGAGTCGGCTTCCAGACTAATCGGATGCAGCCGAAATACCATTCTTCTTATCCATTAACTGCTTGAATTTGTGATGTGTTAAATTTGCTTATTCTCTGCCCAATTTACAATAATGAGTTTCGGTTTATTTAACTATCCGAACTGGGATTCCTCAATAGGGAATATAGAAATCTTATGTCTATGGGGAATATGCACGTAATTCAAAACTTATTCAATATTTAAATATATATTGTATAGGAGCAAAGAAACAAATTTCTATTTTTTTTTTTACATTTTTTAATGCATTTCTTATTTTACAATTCATTTTATATTGCGTTTTTTCGTGGAATAGAACGCAAACTCAAAACGCGTCGCCTTCGACAATGCTGGAAATGACGTCAAAAACTATGTGAATAAAAATCTATTCTTTGCAAAGTGCTTGAAATCTCACTAAGGTAAGTAAGTGCGATTTCTGCTTGATTAGAGTACAAAAAATAATTAAAATTAAATGATTTGGTGCTAAAAAAAACCTTAAAAAAACAAAGCAGTAACGTGGTAAATGACGTCACATCATGACCGCGACAGAAAAGGACGTTTGAACTGTAATAGAACATTGTTGGAGTTTCATAAGTTTTGGAGCAACAAGCAGTAGTTGAATTAAACTTCTATTTGTGTTTTATATTTAGTAAAAAAAAATATTTAAATGCATATTCCCTATTAAAGTTTTAACGATCATTTGGATAGTCTTTCGGGCCCTTTTCCTGGTCCTTTGTTCCGCACTAAGAAACAATATCTATTGATGGTATAATACAACTTACCGTAGTGGTCGTGGTGGTGGTAGTACTGGTGGTGGTCGTTGATGGTTGAGATGAGGTCTCAGGGCGTGGCCAAGAGTTGTCATCACCATCCGTATAATCGTCATCTTCGGCGTCGTCATCGCGAGATAAGTCGGCATCTTCGTCTTCATCCATGTCTGGAGATTGTATAGTTTTAGATTTGGGTTCTTATTGTTTTGCTTCTATGATAACCAGTGTTGCAAAATATTTAAAGATTAGCTGTATGCATTTGAGACAAGTACGAGAATGCGAAATTTTATTCGCGAGTGGTCACCTGTAATCTTTTTTGCAGTCATCACCTCTATGTTCATTAGAAAAGCACCCACATTTTTGTAAAGTAATAATAAAAATAGATTTCTTACCGTCATCCGCATCGTCATCGTCGTCATCATCGCTGAGGTTCAGGGTGTCGTCATCATCATCGTCATCCAAAGCGTCATCATCATCCAAAAGATCGTCATCACGCTCATCCATCGCTGCTGAAGCCGCAAGCATCTCTTCACCTCCGGGACTGACGGGCACGCCTACATCCATGGGCTTGTGCATTTTCACGTTTTCTGGAAGTTAGCAATAATAAATGAGCATTTTAGTTAAAAAACTTTAATTATCAATTCTTTGTTTTTATTTAGTACACCATGGGCTTTATTCATGAAGTGCCTACTATTATTATGGCGCAATTACACTTGGGCGCCAGCCCGGCAATCGTATATCCGTCCAAATGAATTTACTCCAATCGGGCACATTATTGGCTGATTATATCATCTTTGGATATTCTCAAATAATCGACTAAGTGTGATTATAACTGAAGCCTTATTGCTATAAATAGGTTGCATATGTTGCAGGGTATCTTACCCTTAAAATGCTTTGGGCAGCAGACGAATTCCACACCAGAGAACAGGCTGATTCCACAAGGCAGCAGCATCGCAAAGGTTCTGAGCTTCAATCCTCGTTGGGCGCAAGCACGTCCAGCCGTGGCGTTCCACCTCGCAAACTGCCAGCATCGGGACTGGTTGTGGATGTGGTCGAACAGACAGCTTTCCGGCACCAGGAGCGCGTCCGATTGGAATGGACCTTCTGCCGCCAAACACTCTTTGTAGTTATGCATTGTAGGTGGGCGTAAGTGGAATGGGAGGATGAAAGCAAGCAATACATATGAGGAAATAACGGGTTTTAATGGATTCATACTTTTGGTAGATGACGAAGGTTGAGAAGTGTGTGGTCTTATTATTAATGCTTGAAAGTTGTTAATAATCAAGACAGTAAACCCCATATTTTTATTTCAAGAGAATTCTCATAGTTCATTTTTATCGCACGTTAATTTTTATACCCTTTACCTACAGCCCAATCTTAGTCACTTACTGAATAGCAATATCCTTTAGACAAGCTTCCTTTTGAACTCATAAGTCGGAAGTCACCTTATAAGTCGATAACCCTATCGAATGACAAAGTAATCATATATCAGTAATAGATACGTACCAAGACAACGGAAAGGCTTCACCCATCGAGTGACCTTGCACTTGGCCGCGTTGCCAGTACCCAGCTTGCACCAGTTGCTGACTTTTACGTAGTGGGAGGCTTCCACGATGTTGGTGATGTCGTGGCTTGGGTATACCTGGAAGGGTAAAAAAGATTCAATAAAATAAACGCCAACAGTCGGGTTGTCAGGGAGTATGAAGTAACAGTAGATGATTCTAATTCAGAAATAAAAACAATGGCGAAAGAGGTAACAGTTGTATAGAAATACATTGCCAATAGGTATACTGAAGAACAATGAGTTCGAATATTAGAGACACCTGATCAAACTGAATAACAACCTCAACATAGAAAGGAAGTATACTCTAGCTACGTACTTAGTAATAGCAAATTCAGCGAATCCCGGAGTAATGTTAATATTTAGCAAGGTTGAGTAACAACGCAGAGGTGGCCAATTTTACAGACATTAGTCAATTTAATTAGGGTAAAATCGAAATTGTCTGGTGGCATCTGGGAGCAGCAGTAACATCGTCCCTTTTATAACCTCTACCTAGACACATTCCATCCCAAATCAGGCATACCTACCATAAAATAAAGGAATTTGGCAATTTAAAAGGGACCTACATACCTCTGTGCGTAGGCATTAACACAATCTCTCTCATTATTTGGCTTGGTACTATTATATACCTAAATATATTTGTAATTGTATTAGATATACATCTAGGTGAGCCGATTTTTTCTAATAAAGAATGAGATTGTGGATTAAGGGCTGAATGTTCAGTAGGCAGACAACTTTTACCTGAAGAATAATTGTGACAGTTTGACATATTTTCAATACAAAAGCTATCAAACCGCCATATTTATTCCTCAAATAAAAATTATCTGACTATTGGACAATCAGCCCTAAGTAGGATGGATTCTTGCGAATATCCCGTCATTATAATACATAAAAAACCGCATAGGTCATGTCAATGTGTGCTCGAATGTCAACCGAACCCCATAGGTTCACAATTACTGTAAGCCCGCGGTCGCCATTGGATGATGGTATTTTACGTTTACTTAATACAACATTATTTTTAGTATATGCGAAACTTGAATATACGAGTAGTTTGTTCGGAATAAATAACTGAATCGATTCCAATAATTTTTAAACCGTATTATATTTTGCCCCAAAATTTTTTAAAAAAGGTTACAATATGGACACCGAGCGACGAACACAAGTCTCGGGCTCACGGCAGGTCATAGCGGCACTAGGCACGGGCGCACAGCGGGCGCCGCGTGGTGATCATGTTTTTGTACGGACAACCAGGTAACATAACAAGCTTATAACTTTGTGATTTTTCATGATACAGTTTTGAAATTTTGTATACATAGATTCAGTGGCGTATTATCCCTAAGGCAAACTAGGCACGTGCCTAGGGGCGTGAGGTTACAAGGGGGCGCACGCACATAAGTTTTTAGACCTAGAAAATAATGAACATAAAATTAAAATATAAAACATTAGTTAATTCTAAGATTTACTCTCTTAAAATAAATCAGTGGAACTTCACTGATTTTTCAATGGATCTCACTGATTGTCCAGTGAAGCTTCACTGCGTCAACCAGTGAAATTCACTGGTTGAATCAGTAAATATTCATGGTAGTCACAACTACTGTTTAAAGCAGTGAGTTTCAAGTTTGAATTACTTAGGCCTCGTTTACGGACACGCGGGGCGTCAGGCGGCGCGGGGCGGGCTGCGGGGCGTCAAGCGTTTTCTCCGTTTATGGTAAGCACGCGGCGGCGCTCGCTATGTTTTATAGAAGTTAAACTGAAGAAACCCGCCGCGACTCTCGCTGCGTCACCCGCCGCGTCCGCCGCGGCGTCGCCCGTCGCTTCACCCGCCACATGCGACGCTACAATTCAAACAACCGCGTGTAAAATCGCTTCTCCGTAAACGCTCTCATAGAACGCCCTATGTTTGAATTTAGTGCGGGCCGCACCGCGCACCGCGCCGCCTGACGCCCCGCGTGTCCGTAAACGAGGCCTAATGTATGTAGGTACTCTATTTCGCTGAAATTTTTAACCTCACTGCAAAGATATAGTTCTAACCAGTTTTCAATTTTTTAGTCAACTGAAGAAAGTTACGAATTTTTCTAAAATTAGCAATTTGTTTTAATAATCACAACTTAAAAAAAAAAAACAGATCAAGAGCGTGTCGGACTCGCGCACCGAGGGTTCCGTACCATCATTTTTATGTAATTTTTGTTGATAATTTCTGAAAAACTTCATAGAAGTATTTCAGATTTTTCTCTATGCATACTTCGGAGATAAGGGGGAACGATATTTTTTTTTAACTTTTTTCATTAAAATCCGAAAACTATGCGGCCTAAAAAAAAGAAAAAAAATGTTTGAGAATGTGCAAGCAGCGTTCTTTCACATGCCCTAGTAGTAGCCTCATTTCGAATTTTTAAGACCCCCTTTCGACTAAAAGGAACAGGGACTCCTGTTGCAAAAAAAAAAAAACATATTTATAACTTTCTTATTTGCAAAATAGTTGGACAAACGTCATCTAAAACTGCTCCAAATTTCAAGTTGATAGCATTAGTAGTTCTTGAGAACTGTGACAGACGGACTGAGTTACACCATAAGGGTTCCTTTTTACCATTTTGGTACGGAACCCTAATTAACGGCTCCACTGTACTTTAGCACCCGCACGTCCGAAACTTCACAATTTTATAGCATATTGATGACGTCGAGTAAAACACTTTCGCAAAATATTACACTGCGCAAACAACTAGTTTTTGAGAAATAAAATTCTACAGTTTCTGTCTACCTACATATTACACAGTACACTACATACTAAACTAGATGCAAGAGCGAGCGAAGCGAGCTCGGGACTTCGAAGGGGATGTCGGGGTCTTCATGGTTATTTTTTTTTTAAACCACCCAGAAATCTTACTACAAAATTTGACATTCGAGCCCTTAAAAAAAAATATTTTCTTGGCAATATTTTTTTTTGCGCACTTTGGGGTTTTCAGAAATAGATTAAAAAGGGTATATTCTACCCAAAAAAAAATAGCTACTATACAAAAGCGACAGGTGCTAAAGTACACTGGTTCCCTAATTAACTTATCAGATTATTTTTTTGGAAATTTTTTGTTTTTGAAAGTAGGAACTGTTTAATAAAATAAAGGATTTTTTTTTATATTACCAGACATGTGTACTTACCCTACTGATATTATAACTGCGAAAGTGTGTTTGTTACTTCTTCGTGCAAAACCCATACTATACTTCTACTGAACCGATTGTGATGAAACTTGGTATGTAGATAGCTGGAGACCCAGATTTGCACATTTTATCCCGGTGTTTCTACGAGATGGATCATCACACGGGTGGAACCGTGCGGCGCAGCTAATTATTAAATAAGTACAAGTTAAAATTTATAATAATTATACGGCCGCCGCCGATGAGGTGCTTGCCTAGGGCGGTCTCGACATTTAATCCGCCTCTGCATAGATTCTTTACATAAAAATACTAGACACGTGTTTCGGGTTTCGCATATACTAAAACTAATGTTGTATATGATATACGTTTATATACACATTATATAAAGTTTTTTCTTAAGCACACATGGTATGCATTCGGCGCTTGAAACTGAAATCATCACTAGTATCTGAATCTGTTTAGCACAAATCTATGTCGTACATAAATGAGATATGTCAAACTATAGAGACGTAAGTATGGGAAACCTAAAACATTTTCGGGATCAATCACGTAAGACATCGTTTACGTAACCCATGGAAAATTACCGTGGGTGTTAAAATAGTTAAGACAGCAATTAGTTTTAGCGAATTAGTTGTTGGTAAGTAGGTGTAACGAGATTAGACGGTATAGTCGATAAGTCGTGCTCACGCGGAAGAGCACGAGGCTATATGCCTGTGTGGTGACCACTGGCATGCTTGCCTACGATTCATTCAATTCACTTAGCTTATTTTGATATTGAACCTTATTTTAAAAAAGAGCATTCCCTAGAAATTTAATGGCAAAGCTTTGATTTAACTAAGCCTTGACTTCATCATAGACAATCTTACTAAAGCAATTTGTTAAGACGGTGAGTGATATCCTGAATGATTTCGCTCATCACAAGTTAAAGAAACCGGCCAAGTGCGTGTCGGATTACGCATAATGAAGGGTTCCGTAGTTGGGATGAATTATCCCAAGAACAAACTTAACATTGTAGTTGAAAAACATGTTCTCACATATATTATATTCCAACTGCAAATGTAAGTTTATACACACAATATTGAAAGATTGACAATGTTATTTTAAGACCACAGACTTCTCATCAATTTTTTCTGTAATCTATAAGTATAGAATTAATTCCAGTATATTTTTTTTCAAAATTTTAGGCTTAGTAGTTTCGGAGATAAGGGAGAAGAATGGACAATTTTCGTTTATTTTCTTAAATAATTTTAAAACAATTAGTATTAAAATTATAATTTTAATACTAATTGTTTTAAAATTATTTGAGACCCTCACAGTATGCACTTTCATTTAATATGTCACACGGTACAGTTTGCAAAACTTTTTATTTTATTTTCTTATTTGCCCTCAAAAAGTGACCCCATATTAAAATTAATTTATATAAGTTACACATCCGTATTTGGGTCACAGAAATTCATATGTGTAACAAATTTCAACTCGTCCAGTCCGTTAGATTCGAAGCAAATTGGCTGTGACAGATGGACGGACAGACAGACACAAGAGTGATTCTATAAGGGTTCCGTTTTTCCTTTTGTGGTACGGAACCCTAAAAATAGCATCTAATCTCGAAAGAACTGATATATTTATCCACCTTGCTTTAGAGACACATGTTATTGATGATGGCACCAATTTGATCAACATTGCTCAGGAAAACATGCTGATACACACACATACAAGTGACCAGTGACCCAGTGACTACGCTGAACCATGTGTAAGTATCTAATTGTGGTACTGAATCATAGCGTCACAGTTTGAAGTCGTACTGTCAATATTATAATATCAGTTACCTTCTTGCAGTAGTCGAGGATCTCCATCTTGTCCTTGAGGCAATTGTGAGGCTTAGTGGTTAGGTCGGGCGTCCATCGTCCAGCGGCTGACATGTACTGAGGGTGGTAGGTGCCTCCCGCCTCGCAGAGAACTGCTACCTGGGGCTCTGCCCCACTGCTAGCCTGCAACAAGGGAAACCATTGATTTAATAAAGACATCAGGGAAAATGTGCTTAAATTAAGTTATCGTTGAAAAAGAAGAAGAACAAACAAAGATTGAAATAAAAAAAAACACTATCGATGGTTTTATAAAAACTAGCTTCCGCCTGCGGCTTTGTCCGCGTGGTATGTCAATAAAAAGTAGCCTATGTCCTTTTCCAGGCCATGGTCTATCCGTGTGCCAAATTTCATCCAAATCCGTTCAGCCGTTTTAGCGTGAAAGCGTTACAAACGAACAAACTCACTTTCGCATTTCTAATATTAGTTAGGATGGTAAGTCACATCACGTTCTGATATCGATATATCAAACATTCTGTACAACACTATTAACTTGTAACAGTAGATATTAGACTCTTTATTTTTTATTCGAGTCTTATAATTATACTATGTAAAAATATGTGTATATGTGTGTGTGTGTGTGTGTGTGTGTATGTGTGTGTGTGTGTTGTGTGTGTGTGTGTATGTGTGTGTGTGTTGTGTGTGTGTGTGTATGTGTGTGTGTGTGTGTATGTGTGTATGTTATTATGTGTATGTGAAAATGTCGCAAGGAAAGTTTTGAGTATGAAAGTGGACGGCTTTATAGCCGTCCACTTTCATACTCAAAACTCTTCTCTCTTCTCTTCTTCTTCTTTTCTTTGGTCTTCCCCTACTCTTATGAGTAGGGGAAGACCAAAGAAACGATGATGGACTATGTGAAAAATGATATGGCTAGAAAGGGGGTGACTAGACAACCGAGATGTCGATTAATAGAGAAGTATAAAAGAAAAAGACATGTTGCACCGACCACAAACCAATTGAGTTAAGGGGTTGGTTAAGGGTAAGAGATTAATAACATTATAAATTTATTACTGAGATAATAATATTGTTTAAATCAATAAACAAAGAAAAATTTTGAATCAAATACTACGCTGAAAAAAATAATTTCTTACAACACCGCATTAAAGTTATTTCATTAAGACTTACTGACTTTATACAGCAAGAAGAAATGTTTTTAAAACATTAAAAGACAAAACATAGCGTTTAATGATTGAGCATACTATTTACTGAAAAAAAAAAAATGTTAAACCACCATTTTACTGTACCAATAAGTCAGTTTCAATGGTTTGAACGATATTATCTCTGAATTAATAAAACAGTTCATTTAACAGCTAAAACAGTACAACAAACTGATTCATGATTCCCCAAAGTGCCCATGCTGTAGCAGTACATTGTGATGGTGTGTGACGGTAACATTTTGCCTCAAGCTTTAACTGTTTTTGGATCATAAAAAATACTGTTTTGAACGTTAGGCTCATATAGAACTGTTCAAAGCAGTTCAGATCAATGTTTTTTATTTTTATTCACTGCTTATTTATTTCAGTGTAGACTCCAATGCAAGAATAAGAAATAGATGATATAATGTAGAGCTATCCAGAGATAGAATAGATATCCAATCGGATCCTTTTACTAACCGAACTTCGTTTATATCTCCATCACGAAAACACTACCTACAATTAGTATAAAAAATACTCAAACCCAGACAAGCAAACTCGCCGCTATAATTACCTATGTAAGCACAATACATATCTAGAACAAAATACAGAAATATTAATGCCACCAATCAATTTTCTAGGTTGTCCCAACACTCAGACGCATTCAGATGTCTACCTGTCAGATTAGTCTAGACAAGCAAAAGGGGGAAGGGGGAGGGTCTGGCCTAGACTCCCCCTTTGGTCCCCTACACTGGTTATTAAAGAAAACAGACCGGGTCGTTGTTCCCCCAAGTGATTCTAGTATTATTATCTCTGGAATATTGGAATGGGTTTTCAGATATTAGCCGCATAAAAATTATAACGCAAAGAAATGAGGTTTAAGGCTTTCATTTAAAACCTTTTTCGTATAATTACTTTTAAATTTTGGGTTATTAATAACCTAACCTAACCTAACCTTAACCTTAACCTTTAAAGGTGAAATGAGAGCAGTGGTGACCTACGATTTGGGTATTTTGTAGGTCGTAGGTTCGAACCCCGACAGGCGCTTTACTTTGTGTAAATTATTTCATCACCACTGCTCTCAAAACGGTGAAGGAAAACATCGTGAGGAAACCGGCACGTCCTAGAACCAAAAAATCGAAAACATATGACATTTACCAACCCGCATTGGGCCCGGTGGACGGCCCGCTCCCTCTCACCGAGACTGATTGAAAGTTAGTGACTGATTATTGATGCTTTGCAAAAGGTGAAATTCTTGATCAATCTTTTAAAGAAGTTACTGAAAAATTGATCGTGGTTCTATAGACATATGGGTTTTATAGACAATTGCCCTTGCAAATCAAAATATGCAAAATGATTTTTTATACATTATTCAGCGAAAATAAAATAATCACCGAATAACTAACAGCAAAAGTACACTGGATAACATTTAACATTCAAATGCTTTAAAAATGAAACAACATCGTCTGCACGAAACAGAACAGGCAAAGGGCAACAACCCGTAACCTAATACACGTCACCCTACCAACGGATTTCCATTAACTTTACTATACATTGCACTTTCAAACCTATTGCTAATCGATCGTTCGTAAACAAAGAGGGCAATGTACCTTGATAGCAGACTAAACGTCGAAATAGCAAAAGATATTTAATGCCACGCTATTCTTGAAACCTAAACAATGAAAGTATTACTTATCTAGTAAACTTAAAAAAATATTCAGTATGGAAATTTCTAACAATGTGGTTTTAAATAAGTGTTTCGATCAGGTTACCCTAAAATAAGGCAAAGATTTTGTTAATTCAGCCAAAAGGTACGTTAGCCGTCCCACAAAGTCAATTTACAAAAACAATATTAAAAAAGGATTAATATTCGCTAAACTTAATATAGCCGCTGCTTTTCATGAAGGTTGTAAAATAATAGAAATATATTCCGTCTGTTTTAACGAGGACGGGATCGTCAAATCTCGTCGTAAAGGCGAAATATTTGCGTTTTTACAGTTTTTATGCAAAACTGGGATCGATTTTTCATAAACGAAGAAAGATTTGTCTTTATCTGATCCTGAAAACAGTGAAATATGACTAAAGAGACTTGTTTGATTTTTATCGATGAAGAAATTTTTTTGCTTGAAAAACTTTGTACGTGTAGCAATTTTTTACTCTGGAATACAATTCCACGAAGATGCGGTGTTTTTCACTAAAAGGTACAATTTATTTCATAAACAAAAGATAAATATTGTTTCAAAGTAAAAAAAAATTCGTGAAGTGTTTAAGTTTCTTCCCAGAACCAGAATTTCACTTGACTTACCACAATGCCGTCTACATTTATTTATTTATTTATTTATTTATGTTAATACGGTTTGTGGACCAATTACATTAACACATACAGTAAATATAACATAATCATAAAAAAGACAACAAAAAAAAAATAGAACAAAGATATTATAAACAAAACACAAGTTTTAAATTTATTTGCTCTCACAAAAGTGAAGACAAGCGCACAAAACAGTTTTGAGATCATCTGCAAATAGGTCACAGTTCGGGTTGGCTTCCATGACGTTATTAAGCGCAGTCAGGGCGCGAGGAACAGGGGATGAGGCGCGGGCCACTGTTCGAGTTGTGGGCACGGCTAGTAGACGGTGTTTTCTACCACGGAGATAGCTGCTTGGAACGTAAAGGCGAACGTACATTGTGGAAGTCAAGTGGAATTCTGGTACCAATGTCTTGATAACTGGTGAAAAAACTTAAATAGGGGTTTTATTAAATTCCGAATACCGTAAGGTCGGGTTACTTTGACTCTAGGGCATAACTTTTGCCCAAATCGAGACAACTGTATAAACTGCCTGAAGTGTCACGACCACACAACCGAACGTCGTATGTCCTTCGGTAACTATTAGATGGTGATATAGACGCGTACTTGCGAACCTTGTGTGGATTTAATGACAGTAAACATCTGTCTCGATTTGGGCCAAAGTTATGCCCTAGAGTCAAAGTAACCCGCACTTACTGATATTACTAATAATAACAATTAAAAAAATGTATTTTTTTTTAAATAGAGGTTTTATATTAAAAAGAAACTATGAATAATTCATAGTTATTTTTATATATTTGGATAATACTGCATAATATTATTATTCAAAATTAAATAAAACCCCTATTTTCCATCGTCGCCATTTTGCACCAAAGTTTTTTCACCAGTTTTCAAGACGTTACCAGAATTCCACTTGACTTGTTACAGTTAATTACACTTTTCACTTCGCCATCTCTCGGTTAGTTAATTAAAACCATTTTGGTTAAAATTTTCTATTTTGTATGAACTCAGAAGCGAGTTGGTTTTGTTTTTATTATTATAATACAAGTTACAGAAGAACGATTCAAGAGTTTTCCCAATTATTATTACTACTATTTGATGTTTTATAAAATTAACGGTCAGCCTTTCTCTTCAGAAACTTTTTAAGCACACGTGTTTTTTATTCTCGTATTAAACGCGTCTCACAGAAATCCAAACAGTTACAAATCTGGTTTATTTTGATGAATTACGTTGATTTGTAACATTAGGTGTTTTAAACACTGGTATAATATTAGTTTATTCAGCTGGTAATATTTAAGTAGATTTTCACACTAATACAATGATAGTAAATATTTAAAGAAAAAGAATAATTATTTATTTATTCAGTTGGTAACATTTTAGTTTATCGATACTTAGAGATTATTTCGAGCTGTGAATTTTATGTTACCCTCAATGCATGTTTGTTCGTATCCTTATCTTATCATCTATCTTTATTTAAATAATTATAATAATCTCGTGAGACAGAATGTGCATTGGTTTAAAAGTAGGTGAAGACCAAAGAAACGATAGATGGACTGTGTGATAGATACGGCTAGAAAACAGGTTACTTTACCGAGATGACGACTAATAGAGAAGAATGGACGAAAAAGACACGTTGCACCCACCTTAAATATATTAGGATAAGGGCAGGAGAATGGTGATGAATCTCGTGCGATAGTATCTACAAATAAAGCCGTCATTTTGACTGAACATTCCTAAAACATTTCACAAAATATACTAGGCTCACATATACCTAAACAATTGCTACTACGGCCAAGTAAATAACAGCAAAACTAAAATTTCAGTTTCAATTGTACAAACTCGTAGTACTTAGTACAAATATAGCTAGTTTCTTGAATAGTTCTTAGGTATTAGTTAGGGCACGTTTCCAGAACTTAGAACTTAGCTCGTTAGTACACTGAGTGACAAGAGCCATCCAACGTAAAGTTTTGGCGGAGGGTACAACGAATTTGTCTAATTAATACTTGAGTTGGTTATATGTGTTCATGTTAAAAGTTTGATAGTAAATTGATACGTGCTAATTTCAGGGAAGCTATCATCCATAGCATCCTTAGATGGCAGGCTAACCAGGTGCTTATTATGCCTGCACATGCAGTAACGGCCTGCACCTGGTGACGGGACCCATCACGGGACACTGATCGCTAATTATACACTTCCACACAATAGGCATAACGGACAGTCCTCTGTGCAGGGCGTGAATGGAGGCTGAGAAAACCATTGCGCATGTGCTCTTTGAATGCACAGGCGTCACCCAAATTAGATCAGAAACCCAAGGGTCAACGAGATCTTTTGCAGATGTTCTCAACAAACCAGGAGATGTAGGTAATCAACTTCTTGAGGGAGGAACCTGCCCAAGGTTGGAATAACCACCGACCCACCCGAAGGACTAAGTGCGGAAACCAAAGCTATAGAACATAGATAGATACGTGTCAATTTGCTGCAAAGCTTCGATGAAATTGCTACAGTTAATTAAAATCTTACAACCAATGTGGTATACAATACAATTTGATTCATGACATTGCCATAACATTTCATTTGAATTATGAGATTGTATTCTATTGGATAGGCTGAAGGTAATAATTATTATGTTTTTCCTTGGATTCCGTATCGATGGAAAAATGCAAACAGCGATCAATTCACTTTCCTAAACCATGAAAAATTCTGGAACGACTTGACATTTCTGTATTCTTAGAAATAAAGCTGGCTTCGGAAAAATAATAATGCCATTTGAAAACAGAACAATAAACATTGAATAAATACAGGGTGCCCTATTTAAGTCGGACTTGTCGACTGCGAGTCGGTACACGATGGCTTGAGTCGACCGACGACGGAGGAAAGCCATAGAGGGAAGGGGAAAAGGAGGAACGGAGGAACGTTAAGTGCAAACTCTAGTATTGTAAAACGAAAAGTTCTTAGGAATTACGTCCAGAACAGGGCTGCTACTAGCCTAGTTAATTCCCGATATTGCGCAAAAAGCTCTTGGTAAGAATTAGGAATAATTTTGATATAATTGAGTTTGGTTCGGTTGAGTTAACATATAGCTCGGTTTGGTGGAATTATTGGGGTCAATTAATTAATGTTCTTTTGTAACTATAATTTTGGTCTGGAATGTTTACGGTTCAAATAGACATCGTGAATCTTTGTTTAACTCGATTTCATATTGATATTAACTTAATGAAGCTAACTAAATTCACTGTTAAAAATAATGTAGACAAGTTTCTAACTAGGTCTAAGGTAAACATTTTACCTAAAAACAATTAATGCCTACTAGAAGTATTTGAAAAAATATAGGAATTTTCTTCAAACTTGAACTAGGAATCAATAAAAAATAGGAGTGATACCTCGAAATAAAACTATCAGATTCAGTGAGTCACGGATTCATGCTAACCCTGCAAAGTTATAAACAACTGGGTGTATCAGGTTCAAGACTTTACGCCT
Organism: Cosmia pyralina; assembly: GCA_946251885.1. Classification (NCBI taxonomy): domain Eukaryota; kingdom Metazoa; phylum Arthropoda; class Insecta; order Lepidoptera; family Noctuidae; genus Cosmia; species Cosmia pyralina. The sequence goes on from OX276355.1 coordinate 18,320,691, forward strand.
TACACAGCACCCTGTAGGTAATAAAAGCTAGTAAAATATAGCGGGATACTTTACCCGTCATTCTGTATGAGATTATGTTGGAATTAAGTGCCCGCGTGATTTATGATGTTAGTACATATCTTTATAACTTAGATATTAAAAGGAACCCTGAACCTTGATGACTCACTTAAAGGGTTTGGGTGGGTCATCTGGTACTTATTCAATTTTGGTACTACGTGATATTTTGTGCGCATAACCTTTGCACTTTAGAAGGTAAGTATAGGTGATTGGATGATTTTAAACAAAACTGTCCCTGATACCAACCATTTACGATTAATCTCACTGTAATTTTCATAACATAACCGTAATTTTAGGATATGTTTGAAGTATAGGTATATAAATCTAATTCCAAAACTATTTGTGAGTTACAAATAAGTCATCAATTGTCCATAAATAAATAAAGATAATAACTTTATTTCCAATTTTACAATTTACGTAAAAGCGATAGGTTTATGACTATAATCAATTCAACTCATTGTAATAAATCTAACAATCGCGAAAGTGACATCACCTACACACACACACACACACACACAAAAACAAAAAGCTCCATAAATGGTTATTAGAAATACGAATAAATCTTTCATTATGTTAAAAGCTTAATTAAGACCGTGCTGTGACATATTACATTTGATCATTTCGTGATTAACGATCGCTAATGTTGGGGTACACTTCATCAACTGTGTTTTCAAAAGGGTTTTATGAGCAAAGGTAATTGTTTATATGACGTCAGATTTAAACAGCTCTTTTATTTTGAAGTACCTACTGTTTTAATTGTTCATGAATCAACGTTGTTTTCACAGAGTACTTTTATATACAACGTGTCGTTTTACATCCTCGTCAAATTTAATGATGTGGTATAGACAATCAAACCGAACAACTTTTTCCATGGCACCAACATCGTAATCACGAAAAAATTATCTGCCGTCTAAAAAAAATTACCTAAAAAAATTATGTCTGAAAAAATTATCTACATTTCCATCGAGTAGGTATTGAAGTTTTCTATGGTACAATTGAAAATTTTTTCGCGATTACGATGTTGGTCCCATGGAGAAAGTTGTTCGGTTTGATGTTCTGTATCACACCCTGAAATTTGACGAGGATGCAAATCGACACGTTGTATAGTTGTTTTAGTAAATTTTCGCAGACCTTTTTATAGGGAGTTGTCAACGCCATCTATGGACATGCAATACTAGCAGAAATCCCAGAGAAAATACTGAAATACCTCATTACACCGACACATCTCATTACACGACAATCAATTCATACACCAATCATGGCGAACGGTGCTCCTGAACGGACTATACCCCATCTGCTAGAGTTTTCCAAATGTCCGTTCACCTGCACCCTTGACGATCTGAACAACGCGTCAGACGCCGCAATAAATGTGGCCAGCTACTGGCCCAAACAATATAAGAAACATATATGTACTGTCGAAACAAAAAGAAGAACACCGACACATATAACCCTTCAAACTGGAAGTCTGGAACCACAGAAATCTAAATAATAAGGCACTTGCTTTATTATTTAGATTTCTGTGTCTGGAACACAGCAACGCTTTTTACCAGCACAAATAGATCAACATCATCATCATTCTCCTGCCCTTATCCCAATCTATTTGGGGTCTGCGCAACATGTCCCTTTTTTCCATACTTCTCTATTAGGCGTCATCTCAGTAGTCAACCCCTTTCTAGCCATATCCATGCGTCATGTTCGTGAACGGGCGCCGTCAGTTGGGACTGGTCGTCTCTTAGCTGCCATGGCTTATTTTTAATTTTAATATTTAATTAAGTTGTTTTAGTTTTTATCTTTTTATTACGGACGCTTTTTAACGTGCACGTCTTTCTACATTGTTCTCACATGTATATTTTCAACATGAACGATGTAACCAATATTTTGTAAAAATATTATGATTTAAAAGAGTGTCCGTGGAGTTTCTTGCCCGTTCTTCTCCATAGGGATCTACTACGCTTTGGAATGGGCAACTAGCTTCATCTTTCTGACTGACCGACCCATTGACAATTCAAAAGTGCCTGTAATTGGTTTATTTGAAATAAATGCTTTGAGTTTGAGTTTGAGTTTATCATCTTTCACACAGTGCATTCACTGTTTCTTTGGTCTTCCCCTACTCTCATAGCCATAGACATTCATACTCAAAACTTTCCTCACGATATTTTCCTCATTCCTCCGCATCACTGGTTACAAAAAGCTTATATACAAGCTTACATACATACACATATATACATAAACTCAGGCCTTTTTCCCATGGAGGTAGGCAGAAACTACAGAACGCCATCTGCTATGATCTTATACATATTTAGTAGCAACTAAGTGTAGTCTGGATTTGAGCATGAGGGGTTCGATTCCCGGATCGGGCAAAGTATTATAATGGGTTTTTCTATCTGGAATCTCTCAGTGGCAGCCAGGAGTCTGGATTTGTGCCCGGTTGACGGCAATAGGCTCGCCCCCCATTACATAGGACTTAAACATAGCTGGTGAAATGTGGGTGTACTATAGTCTATACTACCTATGTACACCTCTGCCTAACCTTCCGGGGATTACCGGTGTGATGTTAGGTCTGTGAAACTATAATACATGAACTACTTTTTAACCGACTTCAAAAAGGAGGAGGTTCTCAATTCGTCGGAACCTTTTTTTTTATTTTTTTTTTTATGTATGTTCCCCGATTACTCGAAGATGGCTGGACCGATTTCGATTTTTTTTGTTTTATTCGCATCACAGTTGGTCCCATATAAAATTGATTAAATTTGCTTCGGTAGTTTTTGAGTTAGCTTCAATAATACGTATTTTTTCCACACTTTTATATGGATGATGTTCTAGTTTGTTTTGCAGGTAGTGGTATTAGAATTTGTGTGGGATAGGTACACAACTAAAAAGTGAAAAATAAAAACTTTTTTACAAAAAAATACAACCGACTTCCAAAAACAACACTACAAAGTGAAAAATAACTTTAATTTCGGAAGTCGGTGGCAAAGAACGAAAATACATTTAACTAGACACCGACTTCCGAAATTAAAGTTATTTTTCACTTTGTAGTGTTGTTTTTGGAAGTCGGTAGTATTTTTTTGTAAAAAAGTTTTTTTTCTTTTTCTATAGCCATTGTAGGTAACTAATGTCTCTGTCAACCTATTACAGGCATCCCTTCTGGGGAATACAGTCCTGACAATTACATTTATCTACCTAATTACTTTACTACCCCCTGCTGCTTTTGGAAGCGTAAAATTAATTCTACTGAACCTTTTTTCCCCAAAATGATTAAAAAGGTTGGAAGTTTTCGGAATTAACCTACATAACAGAGACATGTATTTGTTGGTTTTGTGAGGAGCTCGTGGTTAAGTAATAACAGCCGCACGGGTCGATCCATCAGGTTAAGCTACGCTTGCCGGGGTCGGTCCGTGGATGGGTGACCATCTTTACATACCGAGACTCCTCCGTGCCTTGGAAAGCACGTTAAGCCGTTGGTCCCGGCTGTCATTCGTGGATCTTTGACAGTCGTTGCGGGTCGTCAGAAGCCCGATAGTCTGACAACCAGCCTTACCAAGGGGTATCGTATTGCCCAGTCAATGGGTTGTGGAGGTCAGATGGGCAGTCGCTCCATGTAAAATACTAGTATTCAGCTGCATCTGGTTAGACTGGAAGCTGACCCCAACATAGTTGGGAAAAGGCTAGGCAGATTGAACAGAGCCATGTATTTACAAGTTGAAAGTTTTTAGGGTTTTTTTGGGGTATACACCCCAAGGCTTATCTATGTGGTGTTATCTTTACCCAGTCGTGGTAGAAAATGCAGGGACTTAAAAAGAAATTAAAATACCAACAAATATTAAAGATAATAATAGCTATTGCCCGCGGCTTCGCCTGCGTGGAAATCAATACCTCCCTATTTGAATCAGATTTTGTTCACAATTTCATGGGTTTTAATTTTTTTAGTGCGGAACCCTAAATCTTTTTCTAAAATATAAGTGAACTACGTTACGCCTTTTAACATCAGCTATCTGCCAGTGAAGGTCCCGGCATAATCGGTTCAGGCATTTCGGAGATTAGGCGGAACAAACAGACAGACAAAAAAAAATAATTGTTTTTTTTTGTTATAAGTACCATTTATATACTTTTTTTATGCATTTATTAAAATGATGTTATTTTGACATTGCAATCAGGCACTTAAATTTTATATATTTGTATGTACTATAATAATAATCAAGCAGCTTCTCAACAACTGTTTCATTGAAACTATCCATGCTTCAAATAACACTTCAAACCAGACACAAAGTTATCAAATTCAGTTTTAAAATAGCTTTCCTAAACCGATTCTTAAGTCGACGACTTACAAACTGAGCGAGATAAAAGTTAGAAGTTACATCGCTCTCAAGTGTATTTAATATCGTATCGAACGAACACCGGAGACCGGTGTCAACGGTGTCCGGGAGTGTCGGGAGTGTCGACACTCAGACTGTCCGATATTGCTAAAGTTGTGCCTTTACAAAATTGTTCCGGCTTATTTAGAAAACTATTTCGATTTGAGAGCGTTTCCTTTGTTGCTTTGATTGAATTTCCTATCAGACGGCGAGTTGTGGTTGTTTTTTGTGCTTTAAAAGCTATTCTGCTGTTTTGGATTAAAGGTGTGGTTTGCAAAAAATAGGAAAACCGATCCCTGTTTCTGATTGTTTTGTAATCACATTTTGTTTCGTCTTTTCCATTTTGGGGTTCCTGGTACTAAATTACTCAAGGTGCTATAACTATGTTTCATTACATCTAGTAAGTTTCTAGTTAATCACAATAATAAGAGAGGTCGTAATTTACAAGTTCCAAGCTCTATCTTATGGCCCCCATGGCCCATGGTTTACGACGCAACATTTATTACCCGAGCCAAACTTTGGACACAGAACATCTTAATTTTGTAACATGTGGCAACCATCCCTACGTGAGCAGTAAATATTTGGAGTAGGAAATTACCAAATATGGTGCGAAAATTAAAGTATTATGTCATAATACGGCAGCGAAACCCTTTTCACCCAATTTTCATGGCATTTTGTTTATTAGGCCTGTGTGTATGGATCACACACAGAAAAGATAAAGAGGTTAGAAGGGCCTTGTGGGCGGGGCAGGCGCGCCGCATGTATGTGTAGACACACTAAGTTCAGCCGAAATTTGTTTTACCGGCCAGTAATCGCGCTCTCACTGTGACAACGTACGAAGCTCCGTTAAAAAAAAGGATTATGCCCTGTTGCGCTGTTATAACGTGTCGGAAAAGTAGCAAGTGGTGGTAATACGCGTACGTATTGGTCTCTTGCTTGTAGTGGAGTTACAGAGTTGGGGACAAGCGGCGACACGCGTTCTAGTACAAATCAGGAACTATTTCCTTTCTAATCGCTTTATCTGTTCTGTGGGATCACATCACATTTGAATGGATTTTAACTTTGTCATAACAAGGATAAGTCGAGGATATACACTGCACGGTAGAACAAGAAGGGTTGTATCCTTGTCTGCTTTTGCTGGGTAGTATCTACAATGAAATAGTTTTCCAATAATATCGCAGTCTCATTCTATCCTCCCACACAATACAAACATGATACCATCAAAAGTCTTTTTTCTAGTATTATAAATATTATAATATAAAGAAAATAAAAGAAACAAATGTTGTAAACACAATCGAGCATTGTTGGATAGGCACGGCAAAGCTGAACTCATGCCAGTTGGCACCAAAAGTGCCGCTCTGCCCTAAGTACTGCGAATAGTCGCCAACACAAGTATTTATTTTTATGGAACAGGCGAGCTTGGTAGTCGGGTTATGAGCCTCTTATCTGGTCAGGTGGCGTTTAATGCTGGATAGATGGGGTCAATGTGGTTTGAGAGATCTTGGCAAAAGAAAAGATCATTAATACCGACTAAGTCTGCCGACTCCTGCAGTTATCTTCATTTAAAGCATGTTCCTATTTTTTGTTGTGTTTCGTTACTATAATTTGGACTTAATATTCGTTTAGGTTTATCATTGTTTTCCCTACTTATCAATGGTTTATTTTCTCTTTTCAAAAGTTAAAACGAAAGAAATTCTTGATTGACTTTAAATGCCAATTTAATTAATTTAGTCATTTTACGAGTAACCAAAAAGTTTGACTTTGTCTTTGTGTTATGAATATTACAAAAGTAATAGTAGTGTTATTAATAGTAGTAGTTTTCTTTGAGGTGTCATAAAAATGACACCTCAAAGAAAAGTCGGGCGAAGCCGCGTGGGAAGTGCTAGTAATAATAATAAAAAAACAAGACTACAATCCCTTTTTGAGTCCTCTCTTGCATCTCAATTCACAAGTGCCAAATGACATATTCGACCCAGACAGCCTTCACTTAATACGCAAGTCATATGAATAAATTAAGTTACTTTTGTAATATTAAAGTACAACGTTATGCTTACAATAATAAATATATATGGATGGCTATCAGTAGCTAGGTACCTATCTAAAATGTTCAATTATGTAAGCAAGACATTTATCTACATAAAATCAGAGCTAATAAATATTGTATATTTCCAAGAAAATATAATTAAAGATGATATTCTTGGTACGAAACGCATGATGAACCTTACCTTTTCAAGATAATAATTTTTAAATATAATAAATTGAGGACCAAAAATAAAATTTACTATTTTAAAATATTTAATTTTTGGAGAGAACGCTGTTGAATCTGAATTAATAATTTCGAATACATTCCATTTTAATAAAGGTTTTAAAATAATATTTAAGTCAATGTGTCCTTTGAACACGCACTATGGTCCACTCGAAGGACTAAGTGCGGAAACCAAAACTTAGAACATAGAACATAGTCATAATAGCTAAAATCAAATAAGTACTGTAAAATTTCAACCAAAGACAGTAGACGTCTTTGGTTGAATCATCCCAAGAGATTCTTCAAGAACTTTGAAAGTAGGTACTTATAAAATCAGGTAGACAGCCTCACAAAATGCAATCACTAGACAAATAAAACCAGCTAGGCACTAGTGACGGGCTCCTCCACAAGTCCGGGAACTTGGCACTTTATGCAAATGCATGCAGATCCCGCGGACACTTGTTACTACGACACTAAAGGATCGGGAAAAATAAGGCTGTCACTACTAATTAGTTGCCTCGGTGAGTCGCTGCTCGCTGTTAGTTAAGTAGATAAATGAGACGAAGAAAAATTGCAGGTCTTATTAATTCCATTTTGTTGAATTTGGATAATGTTTTTACATTTTAGGTCATTATGGTCACTTAGATACCCTTGAACAATTTATTTGAAACTCATCGTCACTTCAAACATGAATTAGAAAAGTATGTATCACAATAATTATTTGATTATGTCTGAGAGATGTACTTACAGCATTATGTGCAGATTTGATATTTAATAAAGCTAAAATGACATCTAAAATGTACAAATAATAAATATCAAGTAAAATGTGTTCAGGCCCCGTACAAATTACATTTCAAAAAGAAGATCACACCCAATTTACACAATTAACATATACAAAAATTGACCATTGTTGACGCTCGAGCACAATATATCACAATTTGAGCTGTCAAAAGTTGACAGCCCTGCCAAGTCCCGTACTTAAACGTCCTCAGCACTCGCTCCCGAAGTCCCGCGTTTTTTACTTACACGCTCCTTCAGCTCACAACTCGACGGGGAAATTAAAAAAGAAACTGATGCACAGACTGAACGAATGTCTTTTTAATTTGGTTTAAATCGACGACAAGTCACGTTCTTGTTTATCATGCGATTCAGATTTATTGTATTTGAAATAAACTGTATATGAGACATGTTTTTGAGATTTGCTGAGTTTTACGGGAATTTTATGGTGTATTTTGTTACATAGTGATACAAGAAGAAGCGCAGTTTTATGTGAATTTGATCTTATTATATGTAGTTTCGTTTACAAATCAAATGATTTCAGAATAAACGAATCGTTTAAAATGAATCGTTAATAAACGAATCGTTTAAAATGAATCGTTATTAAACAAATCGTTTAAAATGAATCGTTAATAAAAGAATCGTTTAAAACGCTTTAGGTCCTGATCTCTTCACTTGTAACTGCCGCAATATCTCTATTGTCCTAAACCCAAAGGTAAATTCCCATCATTCCGTACATAAATCTCCCTAAAAATATCTATTCGGTACGTGTGGCCTTCGTGGCTGACTCCTCTCACCTATAGATTCCTTACAGACATGATAAATGACACCCTCTGAGTGTCACGATGCGAGAACCATTTGTCTAACAGCCAGAATACTGGGGGCGACGAAAAACTTCCATATTTACATATTCTACCCTAATGTTGCCAGACAAACCAGGACTTTAGGCGATATTCGATATTTCCCTTCAGAATTTTTCGTAAATAGGTTTTAGAATTTTTATAAAGCATTCAGGCGCTTCTGTGGGAGTTCTAACGTCTCGTTTCTCGGGAGAGATATTTCATTTTTTTTAGCACGCACCATTTAACTTAATAGGATAGCGACGAGGAGAAAGTTCTAAATAGCTTGGCTTAAATTCCGCGAAAATGTTGAATTTTACGCTTAGGTACAATATTCTAGGAAAGGGACAATTTATATGGAAAGTCAAAACATATAATTTCAACTAAAAAAGTAAGGAAGTTTTCACGTAATTCTTTAAATACCAACAACATTAATATTTCCACGCCTTATTTTTCTATCCATATTATAGAAGTTCTGGCAACACTACCTATCCATGAAGTTAAATATTCACCCACCGTAGGTATAGCTTTGCGAAGTTTCTCGCCGCACAACTTATGAAGCCTTTGTAAAGAGGTTTTAATTTTTTAAATAAATTCCTTGATGTAGTTCAGCCGATCGCCTAGCCTGCGGTTATTTCTCGGGCTAAATTTCTTGGCTTGTACGGTGAAATTGTTCTCTGGGGAACCTTCGTTTTATTCTTGGGTAGACATAATAAAACTAACGTTGTAACGTGTAAATTATGAAGTTTAATAAAGAAACAGTTGAAACAGCCGTTTTCAAGTTTACTCGTAAAGCTATTTAATCTGAAATGACCTTTATAGATTTATAAAGAGGTTATGGAGTGCTTGCTGAATAGTTATTCTAGAAACTCTTCCAGCTTAATTGTTTTCAGAATGAATTAGTAACGCATCAGACATTCCGAGTATTTTATTAAGTGTTTCGTGCAAATTTAATGCTTTTTCAAAACAACTCAACTTACAGTCGGCTAGAATAGCTATAAATCTCCTGAATACACACACTGAAGTATCTTCTATGTACCCAAGTAATTTCCTGTATATAGTTCATAAATACTTCATAAACATGTAGATAATTATAATTAATAAAATTTATAGAAATATCGTACAGTGCCCACAAATTAAAAGAAAGTATTGTTATAATTATTGCTTGCTAGAGTCTTTTCTTTTCATAACTTCAGTAAAATTTTTCTTATTTTCAGGTTTTTTAATTATTTTTTTACTTTTTTGGACGTAGTCGGCCAAGTTGATTGAATGCTTCAATTAAGTAACATTTTCTTTTTAACCGACTTAAAAAAAGGAGGAGGTTCTCAGCTCGTCGGAATCTTTTTTTAATGTGTTTTATCGGATAAGCTCGCGTTTGTCTACCTATCCCTCCTTGGTCGATGATTTTCTTGTAAATAAGTAAAATCTATGACACACAAGCATACTGATTAGTTACAAAACAAATACAAAGTTAGTTTAATGGCCTAAATAAAAAACATTCTCAAACAATTTCAATTAAGAAAACGTCCAAGTATAAAAGTAACCGTTACCGGTAACAATTTGTTATGTAAACATCGATATAACTCATGATGAGTACCGGTATATCACCCCGGACGTACTTACCTACCAACTATAAATTAATTTGATCGCCACATAAATTTTATGGGTCGAACCAACTTCATTATAATTTTACGAGGGTATTCAAAAAAAAACCGATCTAAGTGCGTACGGAAATTGAGCAAGGGAAATTGATAGGAGGTGAAAGTACCTAAATGCTTTACAAGAAAGTATCTGCTCACATTAAGCGCAGATACGAAGGAAAATGTGGTTAGTTAATAGGCATGTCAAATTAATTGTACTTAGTAACTGTTCTAATTTTTTTCTCTTTATTATTTGTTCGGTCAATCTTTCGTTCTAATCATATTTGCAAATGTTTTAATTCAATTAAAAACACGTTCAAATTCAAGTCACAATCGCATTTTAACGATAATCAACGTCTAAACTTTTATAAATAGGAGGTTTTTTGAAAGATTGAGACTGGGGTTAGAATGCGAAAGTTCTTAAAAATACGTTGTTTGCCCCTCAGGTGTGTAATATTTGAAAAGAAAGAATAAAAAAAAATGTATGCGTTCTGGTGACCCCCGTCAGGAACGAAGTGCCTTCTCAGGTATGATTTAAAGCAAAAACAAAATTTTCGCAGCCGCCATCTTGGATTTATATTTTAACGTCACTATCGGCTATAACACCCTCAAAAACCATGAAAACGCCACCCATTATGAAAAATTTCAAAATTTTCGTAGTCGCCATCTTGGATTTTTATTTAACCAAATTCACTCTTTGAGAGAGAAAGTCACATGGAGAGGCATAACGCTTTTTCGTTAAGTAACGATTGCTACCAGTTCACTCTTACTGCAAGCCGCTTTTAAAAAACAAAACACTATAAAAATCGTCTGCGTGACATCCCTAAACTTGACGTGCCAATAGAAAACAAAAACAACACGTTAAAGATATTGATTTCTCATCAGTTCAGGGTATGAGTATTTGTCACGGCAAACTTTGGAGCTTGCTAAGCGTCGAACAAAGTTCACAAGTTTCGCCCAATATGTGCTCACGCTTCCTCAAACTAAAGGAAGAATATATAGAGTTTGTGTATGTATGTATACTCCGGCTTTACTTGAGGTATTCTTCGGGATTAAAAGTTACGGGCCACTTGATGGCTTTCTGTATGATTATAGGCTGTTGGAAACAACGATGTTTTCAAGCTATAATAATTATAAAGTTGTGAAATCAGTGTACCTAAATATAAAGTCAAATAAGACAGAGGGCACACAAGGGTAAAAACTGTTTTTTCAGTAGATTTCTATCAGTTCTGACTATAATAATAATGAAATTTATTCAATCACATTACAATGAGGTCCAGTGTTAGTAAGAAAACAGATCAGGTCCTGTATACAGAGTGGTCCAAATAGTGACGTCAAAAAGAAAAATCTGAATTCCTCATACCCAGGCGTATTTGAAAATACCCATGTAAGTTCCGCGATTTATTTATAGTTTTCGAGTTATTTTTGTTTTTGTAATTGTTTACAGTTTTCTGCCGGTGGAGCTTCAAAAATTCATATCTTTATTATAGTGGACATTTTTCAGGTTTTTTTTTGTGGCATTGACGTTTTGAATGTTACTTTCATGCCACAAAAAAAAACTGTAAAATACACTCTACAAAAAAATATATTAATTTTTGAAGATCCACCGACAGAAAACTGTAAATAACTCGAAAACTACAAAAAATCGCGGAACATACATGGGGTATATTCGAATACCCCTGGGTATGAGGAATTCAGATTTTTCTTTTTAACGTCACTATTTTGACCACCTGTATAAGCGCCCACAATAGCGGGCCGTCTGCCTGGGCGATTCAGAATGATCTTATATATGTCCCGCAGATTAGGTACTGTTTTGTTGCAAGTGTATTTTTGTTTCATACTTCCACAGTTTTATCTAAAGACAGTCTTGACTAACATACGGACATCCGAGAGCTACTTAATGCTTCATCGATCCAAATTCCTTTTAAGGACACTCATATGGCTTCAACGTCCACCATTCTATTTGCGTTCGAGAGGGCAATCAAAATATTCAGAAATACACCAGCGCTCGATACAAAAGGAAGTGATAACCGATTTTCTATCCTGCTCCTTCAAGTATTTCGATTATTTTCATGTGAGGTTTCAAGATAGTTGAATCATTTCCCTGAAACACGCAAGGCTTCGCTGTTTTGGCTTTTTTTTTCCAGCACTCGCAGTTCTTGGGAAAATTGTCGTAGTCATAAAATTGTCGTAGTCATAATTTAACATCACGCCTGTAATCCCCGAAGGTTAGGCAGATACTACATAAAGTAAACCCACATTTCGCCAGTTAGGTATGTTTAAGTCGCCGCCGGGGTCGCGGGTAGTTCGAAAGAGATACCGTGGCCCTGGCACGGGCAGTTGAAGGAGCATGGGTGGGTTTTAGCCAGTAAAAGTCTGACCATGATGGAAAAATCAAATAAAACAAATGAATGCGGTAGTCTTGTGCCAAAAATAGTGATAAACCGTAAAAATTAAAGTGTGTATTACATCTTACTAAAGTTTGGATGGATGGATATACTTATAGTAAGTGTATGTATGTGTATTATTGGTTTATAACCTATTTATGTGCTTGTATAAAGTCTATTTATAATTAATTAAGACATATTTTTAGTGTTCTTTTTATAAGTATTCCTCTCATACTGAGCACCTGCCATCTAATCTCTTCACCACCCTTAGTTGACTGGTAGAGAATGCCTAAGGCATTAAGTCCGCCTTTGTACATTTTAAGTGCGAAAAGTTTAAATAAATAAATAAATGAATGGATGTTTGTTACTCCATCACGCCAGAACGACTGAACGGATCCGGATGAAATTTGGCACAGAGATAGAGTATATTCCGGAATTGCACATAGCTACTTTTTCCCGGAAAAATGTACGGTTCCCTTGGGATAATTTCCGACATCCACGCGGGCGAAGCCGCTGGCAAGAGCTAGTAAACTATAAACAACGGTAATACCTTTACATTTTCCCAAAAATATCTTCATTTACGCTTCAAAGACGTACTTGAAGCATCCCGAATTCCCTTTAACGGTAGCTTACACTCATAAAACTTATCAACTAAACTTCTACTTCGTTAAGTACTCGTATATTTGCGTATCTACCACGCTGTATATAGGCGCAAGTACGCAGGCTTTACATCTCTCGACATTTCGCCGGGACAATTTGTAGGTTGGAGCACAACTACCTACTACCACAGAATAGATAGGTACAGAATGTCCGCTTCGTATAACGAGTGAAAACGCACGCACACATAGTCACGCTTCACGTACAGCGAGTGCAAGCGCACTCGCGACTGGCATTATAGCTAGTTTCTCAGTGCGAGCGTGCGAGTCAGCCGAGTAGATGTAGTGCAGCAATGCGCACTGTGTGGACGAGTACGAGTTTCACGCACTTGCGAGTTGAATAGCAGCTCGCAGCCGAGTAACTTCAAAAATTTTTGGCAGCAGCTCGCACATCGCTCGCATCGTTCGGACACTTTCGGCAGTTGCTCGCCAGTTAGTCGCAAGAAGATCCTGTATAATCTTTCCAACCAGTTATACTCTTTCCAACCACACAACTCGCAAGAGACTAGGCAGCCACTCTTACAAGGCAAGCCTACTAATATGCGAGTACACAGTGCAAGCAGCTGTCTACTATCTAATCAGCAGCTCGCATTGTGTAAACCAGCCATTAGTTTCACTGAGATCGCCGTATGCGTCTATGTATGCGTGCGCCTGTTCGCTCGTTGTATAGAGCTAGCCTTCTGTTCCTATCTATTCTGTGGTAGTAGGTAGTTCAGACACCGCCTTTCACCACTTTCCCCGGGCGTCGACAAAGTTGTTGAAACTTCGGTATTATGTACCTATCTGTCTTACTCGTATATATATGTATATGTAGATATATAGGTGTTCGACTGTGAAACAGTTTGTCCCAATTGATTTATAGAAACTTGGCGAGCTCAAGCGTTAGTTTTGGTCATGACTGTAAAGTTTCAAGTATGTATGTGAGAATTATAGGAGAAGCAAATCTCTAAGCGCCTGGAGTTCATATCCAAATATATTTGACAAAATAATTGTTGTTAGACATATGTATATTTTACATAGACGACTTTCCAGACAGTATTAAAACTTTTGGAAGTCTCTCGAGTGCAGGTCTTAAAAGTTTGGGTCTTACATGTGTCGGAAACAAGCTCTAATCTTAAGGACTTGTGGACACCGTAAGATTGTAAAGTTTTAGTCATGTTATACAGAAAATAAAGTAAACGTTGCTATACGGTCCCATTAAAGACTTTTCCTGATCTTTGAAAGCAAAAGAGTACAAGCTATACATTATTTTCTCATTTTCTTTTATCTCGCAAGTAACGATCGAGTAATTTGCTTCTAAAACTGCAGTATGATGACGTCAGCAATTAATATTGCTTAAATGCTTTAGTTCGCAGATTGTTTTAGTTAAGTTCAGATATTATAGTTGCTACAACTGTAATTAGTTAACTTTCCGCCTTCACCGTAACTGAGCCAATAAATGGCCGGGATAGAATTTTACTGCAATCATTGATTTAATATTGTTATACATATATTGATAAAGGATAAATGTTAACAACCTTTAAAATAATGAGTAGGTACAGTAAGGAACATTATTTTATAAAATATGAAAGACAAGCGAACATTTTCAAATGACATGATTTCAGCCATATACATATACATTCTTTGATTTTGTTGTTTGTAAAGACTAAAGCCGTAGATAAAAACAAAAAGATACGGTAAAAAGCAATATTTTAACACGCTTTTTATTAGCTTCACCTGTATGTATGTTTGTATGTAACGGAATCTTTGAATTCGATTCTTACTCACTTTAAATGGTCAGATTAATTCGAAATTTTGCACACATAACAGGGCCCGATGACAATACAATAATTTAAAAATTTTGTACCATTATCCTGATCAGGATCATCAGGATTAACGATAACTCTCTAAAAAATTGAAAAAGAAATTATAGTTTAAAAAACTAAAAAAACACGCTTTAATGGTATTAAAGCGTGTTTAAACTGAACTAAAAAGCAAAAAATATTTTTTTTTAATATTAAAGAATAACTAGAAAATGAATGTCACTGTAAAAAAAAGCGTGGGGTGCTTTCGAATTACAGGGTTAGTGTAAGAATGTCGTACAAAGTTCCCACGCTTTTTTTTACAATGACATTAATTTTCTCGCTATTCTATATTGAAAAATTTATTTTTTACTTTTTAGTTCAGTTTAATGGAATTAAAGCGTGTTTTTGAGTTTTTTAAACTATAATTTATTTACAATATGTACTTTTCAAGTTTTTTCTCCACAAATTGCTTTCCTATACATTTACAATGGCTTTTCACATTACGACGGAAATTAATTATCGGTTTTCCAGATTTAATTGGCCCATAACAAGGTAACTTAAACAATATTCAAGGACAACACCGAACTAATAAACAATAATTAACACCTCAACAGTTAATAATACATAACATAACATCACGCCTTGTTTCCCCGAGGTATTGGGCAGGGCCACAGAAAAGATAAAGAGGTAGTACACCCACATTAATCTTATTACTATCAGGCCAGGCGCACTCCGCATTTTAGGTATGAAGCTACAAGTACGCGGCGGGTTCGACTTGTCGGGCTAATTCAGTGTGGGCTGCCGTGCGCCAGTTGGCTCGCACGTTAGTTCGACACTCATTCACGCGCCGCATCGTAAAAGAAAACAACCCTACAAGTCAGAAAGTATAAGAGTTACGCGATTGAAAGAGAGGCAACTTCATTTCTAATAGTAGCACATATGCTACTATTATAGTATAGATGGATGGATGTTTGTTACTCAATCACGCCAGAACAGCTGAAAGAATCTTAATGAAATTTAGCACAGAGATAGATTATAGTCTGAAATAGCACATAGGCTACTTTTTATCTCGGAAAAATGTGCGTTCCCGTGGGATAATTTCCGACTCCACGCGGGCGAAGCCGCTGGCATGGCTGGTAATAATAATACAAATTGATAGGCTATCAGACGTAGGTATGTTACGGTATATTAGACTATTATAACCATATAACTGTGACAACCAGTGATTAATGATGATACATCATCCAGCTCATCAGAGTTATGTTATGTTGCGGTGTGCGACGTGGATGTTAGATGGATGAAAGTGGATAAAGGATTGGATGATACTATGGTTGGATAATGTTTTTGTGGGTGAATTTTTTACTCTGAATTTATTCGATTCGATTTTAACGAAATAACAGCTGGCTTTAAGTACCTACATATATTTTTACCGAGTTTAAAACGCTTAAGTCATCATTCTCCTGCCCTTATCCCAATTTATTTGGGGTCGGCTCAACATGTATTTTTCTTCCATACTTCTCTATTAGTCGTCATCTCGATAGTCACATCCTTTATATCCATATTCATCTTTTTCACGGTCCATCCATCGTTTCTTTGGTCTTCCCCTACTTGCAAAGCCATCCACATTAATCAAAGAGAATTGAGGTTTTATAGTCATTGACATTAATACTCAAAACTTTCCTGTCGACATTTTCCTCGTTCCTCCGCATCACATGCCCATACCATGACAACCGATTTCCACATAACTTTTCAGTCACCGGTGCCGGTGACTGAAAAGTTATGTGGAAATCGGTTCACATTCAGACTTTCTCTTCTAAACTCATTTCTTATTATCTATATACCATTCCCGTAACTTCACACACACTTCCCTCTTAGCATTCTCATCTGAGCTGCATGCAATTGCCTTTCATTTATTCCTTTTGTGGCCCAATAATTTGATTTAAAACGCTTAAAGTTTCCCCAAAAGGTTTGGTACTTAGAGGTGTATAATAAACTTATAGTCGCTAGAACAAAAAAAAAAAAAAAAAAAACAATAAAAACCAAATAATGCCTTCGAAAAAACAAAGTATCCAAAACTGTAATCAATTAAACAAAAGTAGTCATTCCCTCGACCCTCAATCGAAATCCAAACAGAACAAACCGCATACAGTCCTCAACAACATTGCGATCACTGATTGAATAACAGCCCTTCAAAAGTATTTAACGTAACCATATCACCCGAGCCCGAGGCGGAAGGCGGCAGATTTAACACGCACCCCTGCGCTACCGGTGTGGGAGGCGCGGTTCACCAAACAGGTGAATACAGAAGAGCTACCCATATGTGTAAAATGATACTAATCCGCACTTGAATGAAGCAATTTGGTTACACATACCGCCGGATGAAATACGCACCCAGTATTGACGTCTAGAGGGCCATTTATTGTACTTTAGTGTCCATGAAGTATTGCGTTTTTAACCGACTTCCAAAAAATAGGAGGTTCCTATTTTGACTGTGTTTTTTTTTAGGTCATACTTCAGAGGTGTAAAAAAGTACGATATCATTATGTCCTACTTACTTATCTACACAAGTAACTTCTATAAACCCCGTTTACACGTTGCAAGTTTCTGGAATGTTCAAGAGCAATAATCGCATGCCAGAAAGCACGATTCCATAAAGTGGCATATTATGCTAAATACCTAACTGAATGCAAGTTTTGCCATTCAATAAAATCGCATGCGATTTAATTGTACGTACTCGTATTGTTTAGACGGTGCCAGTTAATTGCGCTTCAATTTCATGGTACGCCACTGGCAATAAACTGTTCTATCTGCCGCTGGTAATAAATACATGATCATAATTAACTTATAAGCGTTTTTAAAATGTGTAGTTACTCGATTCAAGCAAGCAAAGGTAGCCTTCTGTAATCTCTGTCTCATAATACCGGCCACCGGGCGCGCCGCTCGGAGCAAATCCAATTGTCACCCGGATTAACACTAGATTGTACTCGCGAAATAACTCAACGTTTACTTATTTTAAACTAAGTGCCGCCATTGGGGAACTGACGGAGGATTATTTTACCTTTTTGGCGACTACAATGTCGTTTATTTTTAGCTTGTCTTCAAAGATAAAAGTTGATAATACGCTACTATAAATATGAAAAATATGGGTAGTCATTTTGTTATCAACCGTGGATTATACCTACATTATAATTATACATATACTTAGGTATAAATATAAATCGTAAATCAGATAAACTAGTGTTCTCAAGGTGATGCGCAGTAGGCTCGTTTTTTGCAATTTGCAGGTTATAGTAAACTCACTCAAATAAGTGATAGTCCTAATTTCGTGATAGTCTGTTTCGTTAAGTTAAAAAAGTTAACAAAGGTTTCGATTATTAGCTATAAGTCGTCTTAAGTAAGTTTATTATCCTAATTATTGTAAAAGAAAGACTGCTTTATGTTCCTAATTCAAATAAAAATGAAGATTTTACTAAAGTATCTAAGTTTTATCACATATTTTGTTTTATCACGAAATTGGATGAGTTCACCCTAGTATACTTAGGTTGTATGATGATAAAAATATGATACGCGGCTCTATCAAATATGTATTTACATAATATTTACCATAAGAATCATCTTTCTAAGTTAGATTTGTTCCAAAATGTCATGATTTCCGAAATCAAACAAAGAGAACTAAGCTAACTTAGAGAGATAATTATTGATGATGCTTACGGTTAAAATTATGTAAATACTTAATTGTTATAGCCGCGTATCCTATTTTTATCAGCATACAACCTGATACTGACCCACAAATTGCAAAAAAACATAAGAAAATTTAGAATTTCGCGGCTACTACTGCTGATCCCCCTTAAGAACGCTTGTCAAATCCAAATCAAACCAAACGTTTTGTTTCATGGCTGCTTACACATGAAACAAAATATTGGATTTGTTAGTCGTAAACAGTATCGCATAAACTTTCCTTATGGCACATAAAAGATACTGATAGTTCCATTACAAAAATGTCACATCTTTTTCCTCATAAAATAAAATGAACGTATGCTTTTACCCTACATCATTACAATGCACATCACAACTGCTTCAGGCAAAATACAGTACAAACGCGCTAATACAAAAGTCACAATTGAAAATGTACTACGTGTTCTCGGTGTACTCGGAGCACAGAATACTGCTGTTTTTAAAATCTCCGACTTTAATTTTCAAGACGTTATTGCACCGTCCACTTTCCTCCGTACACTATTACAACTCCCGCAGAATGTTATTACATTTTGTCAAAAGGAATTATGAAGGCAATTCCTTGCTTGTAATGAAACGTCAGGGGTAGGTACTTACCTACTAAGTATGTTTTATCATCAGCTTAGCTGTTTACACTAGAGTTGGCTTTTAGTCTGCCAGCTGAATATCTGTATTTTCTTAGGAAGCGATTGCTATTTCACTGAGATATTCGATATTGTATAACAGGATATCGGTAATCTATCTTTCGGGCTTCTGTCTACCTGACTGTCATAGGTATTCGCCTGACAACCGAGACTGCTTAACGTGCTCGAAGCACGGAAGACAATATCTACATAGCCTCGTATATTACGTATAATTCAGTTCAATATTCGCTCTTGAAGCCAGGAGTCGACTCCACTCCCGAAGATAGCGGGTAATGGATCTTTTTTGTTATTTTAATCACGTCTCAGCGAAAGCGACACTCCCCGTTAAATTAATTGGATTTTATGGGATCTCTCGCCATTTCTGTTATCGTTTGTTTTCAAAAGTCACCCGACTGAATTAACAGCGAAATATATAATTAAGTAGACATTTTAATAACAACGGAATTTGTTTACAGTTTAAATTTTATTTTGAAACATTCGATTTGCTCTGAAAAGCAAGCTTTAGTGACAGTAATGACAGGACCCATTAAAATAATAGGCAATTTTGGTAGTACAGTAATCTTTTTGTATTGTCCTGCAATTATCAGCCTAGTAATGCCGATTTCATGTTACGACTGTATTAATTCAATTAGAGAGTACTTTTAATTGTCAATTTATAATCCGAGGGCACACGACCGGAGTACTAAATATGATAAAAGCCTCGACAGGCTAATAACACCGGAGAGGCCACGTCACGTCACAAACAGCCGTCTGCTATATAAATGATTTGTTAAAAACTTTTCAGAACGCTCAATAGATGGCGATCCGATCACGTTCAAGTTTCCCCCTCTATTGAATAAAACAAAACGTTTTAATTCGCAAACACCATTTAAATTATTGGATTACAAATTCAAAATAGGAATTGTCGTGGTGAAACGTGCAAATTCTGTAGTAATTAATCATGGTGTGTAGAGCGATGTCAATAAGGATGGGGTCGCTGTGACATCGATAATTCAATCGGCCACGTGCCTATTATAAGTCTATTAGTTTATATTACGGTTTGTTCAGCGCTAAGTGTTCGGGCGACAGCGTTATTGATAGGAGGCCTGTTTTCATTAACGTCTAATGAACACATAGACCCGTGTTAGTGGTTATAGTTTGAAAGTGATAGGGTTCGACACTATTTGCATGATAATTTTGTATGCTTGTATTTTCGAAAAAAATTATCAGCTGTGAGTAAAAATGAATATGTCGTCATCTAAGAATTAACATTAAGACAATTCCCAAATCTCCTTGAATTACTACGAACATAAATCAACACCATTTTCTTTGGAAAAGTCATAAATTACGCGAAAATTACTAACAATAGTAATAAGCGTAGCTAATTCAATTAGCAGAGAACAGCTAAAGAATACTAATTCTGTGAGAAATATAATTCGAACAACAGCGCAAAAATCTATTAGATTGTTATTACGGGCCGCTGAACTGAAAATGGCTGCACAAATAAATATGAGTCCAAGTACACCCTCGGATATTTTTACGGCCACTCTAAAAGTGTCGAAACTAATTAATATCGATAAGCTGACCATGACATCTCTATTCGTTGCCGCCGTATATTTTGTGCGTAACACAGACCGTATTGATTTTGTGTGCGCGCGCACCTCACCCACCCCGAGGGGAATGGGGAGAAAAAGGAACAAGGGAGACGCGACGATTTGAATCGAACATTTTTATGAGGGCGCTACAATCCCTTAGGTTAACACAGCGATGTGTCCGCCACCGAGAATGTTTGAGCAAACTTTTCAATTTACGACAAAAAATATAAAACACGTGCCTGAGTTTCCGTAATCCTAAAAAAGTATGGTGCCTCTATTGTGCCGTGTTAATGGCAACGAAATTGAGGTAGTTAAAAAAGGCGCAAATACTACTTATGTACGGTTTATCGCGTTGGCTTTTCACGGCTTTGGAGAAAAATGTTGGCTTTTAGCAATTAAAATATCTGACTACAGTTACGACTTTACAACGGTACAATTAGTAACGTCAGTTATTTCTCGAAAGCAGTAAACAATACATATATGTTCCTATCGGAATAGGCGAAGTTATTCTTCATTGTTGCGCTGCGCCAATGGGTAACGCAATCTAAATTATAGTGGAAGCCGATATATGAGTATTGTTACAGCTATTCTGTTACCCGAGGGTAGTTGTAGTTATTGTTATTGAAAAGTTTTATTGCTACGTAATCTTAAATTGTATTTCAGATAACAAAATCTTTTGTATAAAACAATACTTAGATAATATTTCGTGGCTAAGTAATAACAGCCGCACGGGTCGATCCATCAGGTTAAGCTACGCTTGCCGCGGTTGGGTCGTGGATGGGTTATCATCTTTACATACCAAGATCCCTCCGTGCCTCGGAAAGCACGTTAAGCCGTTGGTCCCGGCTGTCATTCGTGGATCTTTGATAGTCGTTACGGGTCGTCAACCAGTCTAACCAAAGGTCAGTCTACCCAGTAACTGGGTTGTGGATTGTGGAGGTCAGATAGGCAGTTGCTCCATGTACAGCTGTATCCGATTAGACTCGAAACCGACCCCAACATCGTTGGGAAAAGGCAGGCATATATGATAAATACTTAGGTAATATTTTACTAGAGAATCCCTGACTAAATGTAAAGTGAACTGAATAACTACTGGCGACAATAAAGAATTTTATTTTTTTATTTATTTATTTTATTTATTTATTTACTGAACGTTTGGACAAGCCTATGTTCAGTAGTCTACCCGTTACTTTATAAGCTTTAATTGAAAATATTATGAAGTTATACATAATAGTTCCTTGAAAACCAATACTGGTTGAAGGAGCACGGCTGTTCAACTGTTTACCCGAGGATGTAAAAAAATGTGACAATATTAACACATTCAACACAACATTTGAAGTAACATAAAACGGAATATTCCATTTTATGTTATTAGCATGCTAAAGTGAACTGTTATTTTGTTAAATTCTTATGAGAAATAAAGTTCTAGAAACCGAAAACGCTACTTTAAGGGCAAATTTTTCAATAGTCAGATAACTCTTATCTGAAGAATAAATATTTCAATTTGCCAGCTTTTGTATAGAAAATATGTCAAACTGTCATATTTATTCTTCAGATAAGAGTTATCTGACTATTGAAAAATCAGCTCTAAAACACATGAATGTTACTTATCTGTAGCATAAAAAAACAAGCAGAGATCCTATCATTCGAACAACAGTTCCTAGAAACCGTACACGCTATATTCAAGAAATAAAACGTATTTTTTATTGCGTGAAATGGAACAGGTTTCAGCAGGCGATGTGAAATATTAGAGAGAACGCTATTAGAATATTAAACATAGCAAACATTGGGCAAATTAGATTTTTTTTGTTGAAGCTCCCCTTATAATAATAATAAGGTTTGTTTTGGCATGTCTTTTATTGTTACCTACATTTTTATTTTATCTTATAATCATTATACCAATATTGGAAAATTTACTGAGTTCAACGACTTTATGACAGGCATTTTGTCCATCGATACAAATAGAGCCCTACATAAGTATACATAGAGCTTATATTATTTTTGATAAAGATTCCAAGCTACGGCGTTCATGTTGAGACACAATAATCTCATCAAGTGTATGACTGATGAAGTGACGCATTCTTATATCAGCAAAGGTGTTTATCTAAGAAATAATTCACCATTGTCTTTTCCAAAAATATCTGATGAAAGTATAAACAAATCCCGCTCAGGTTAAATCCTTATGAAATCACTCACTAAAGGGAACTAGTAACAAATTCATCTGTATTTAGAAGGTTTTAACTTTATTTCTTACCACTTTTTCCAACAATTATTGTTTGATTGTTTATTTTACATAAAAGGTGCTATAAAAATATCTGCCACGGCTGCAATGGGAGACAGTATTGCGTATATTAGGTCTTTACCTATGAAATTACCGTTCTGCAGTACTGGCCATTTCAAATCAAAATAATTTTTTTTTGGCTAAGAATTCTAATTTCAAATTAATTTTATTTTAAAAACATGGATTTTTTTTTCCAAAAGTAGTCATTTGTTTATTGATTAGTGTTACATTTTCATCGCATTTCAATCTTTTTCGTCATCATGGATACGTTAAAAATTCGAGTAATTATGGAATATGAGTACCGTCGTGGCAGCAACGCGGCACAAGCGGCACGCAACATCAACGACGTTTACGGAGCTAACACTACAAACCAACGCACCACTTGTTATTGGTTTGCTCGCTTCCGTTCTGGAAATTTCGACCTGAAAAATGAACCTCGCGGTCGTCCGAAGACTTTGGTCGACAATGACGAATTAAAGGCGATTGTGGAAGCTGATGATACACAATCTACGGCTGAATTAGCAGCAGCTTTCGACGTTAGCGTCAAAACAATATTGGTCCATTTGCGTCAAATTGGCAAGGTAAAAAAGCTTGACAAATGGGTGCCCCACG
Source organism: Cosmia pyralina (assembly GCA_946251885.1). Lineage (NCBI taxonomy): Eukaryota > Metazoa > Arthropoda > Insecta > Lepidoptera > Noctuidae > Cosmia > Cosmia pyralina. Next base: position 18,344,274 of record OX276355.1, read on the forward strand.
AACTCAATGATCGCCAGCGTGAAGTACGCGTCGAGACGTGCCTTGCACTGCTCAACAGACACACAAATGAAGGAATTTTGAACCGCATTGTTACCTGCGATTAAAAATGGATTCTGTTTGATAACCGCAAGCGCTCAGCAAGTTGGTTGGATCCTGGTTCAGCACCTAAACAATGCCCTAAACGAAAACTTACTCCTAGAAAAATGATGGTCACTGTTTGGTGGTCTAGCGCCGGTGTGATTCATCACAGCTTCTTACCAAACGGGGTGAGCATTACTTCAGATGTGTACTGTGAAGAACTGAACACAATGATGGAGAAGCTGGCACATCTCCAACCAGCATTGGTCAATCGCTCGTCTCCGCTGCTCCTGCACGACAACGCGCGACCTCATACTGCACAGCAGACGGTCTCCAAGTTGCAAGAACTGGGGTTGGAAGCTCTCCGTCATCCGCCCTACTCACCAGACCTTGCGCCTACAGACTACTACTTTTTCCAGAATTTGGATAACTTCTTGGCGGGAAAAAAAATTCAATACCCGAGAGGCAGTACAAAATGCCTTTGAAGAATTTGTTGCCTCCCGTCCAGCTGATTTCTTTAAGAAGGGCATCAATAAACTGCCATTGCGTTGGCAAAGATGCATTGATTGCATGGGTGATTACTTCGATTAATACAAATAAAAAATGCATGAAAAAAATTCGTTTCAATTTTTTCATACAAAACGGCAATTTCATAGGTAAAGACCTATTAGATTACAATAGTGAAGATAAATTATTGATTTTATTGGTTTTTTGAATTGTTGATTTTTGATTGATTAATTTTTGATTTGTCTTAAATGTTTTCATACAAAAATATGTGCGTATAAATTTGAATTGTGCTAATGATTATGCATGATCAAAAGCCGCTCATCAGATCAACAAAATTAATAATATCTTTTGTAAAGTTGTAATCGACGTAACTAGATGGCGTTAACGTTGTTTTAGAAGTCGCAAGCGTTTGGTTACCGCGATTTGGTTGGGGTCTTGTGAATTTTTGCAAATAAAAACCAGCTTAGATCAGAACACAGTTGTGGTTTTATTTTCAATTAGTGTTCACATAAGGTCAGTAAGTAGTCCAACTACAGCTCGGCTGAGCTCGGTATTAAAATAAAAAATAATAAAAAAAAATAATAAAAAAAAAAAATTGCAATTGTTTAAAATTGCAATGAATTTACCTAAACTCTATAGAGTGAATTTTGTGCACGGACTCATAAGCAAAAAAGCAAGCGTTCAAATAAGCAAATCAAAGTACTCAGTTTATAAGTGGAACTACAAAATTGGCATCCACATTAAGTACTTTCTATAATCCATTTGTTCACATTGACATCAGATACTTTGGAAAAGACTATAGGTACCAAAATTCATCTGCATTCCCAAATTATTTCATGTTTTACATAAAACAAGCATTTCACTTCTTCTTTCTTTCTTCTTCTTCTTTCTTCTTTTTCTTCTAACTGCTTCATATAACTCTTCATTGTTGTTATCAACGGTTCCCTTTTGTTTTATCGCATCTGAAGAGGGTACGAGTACATCGCGTTCATTCTCCATAATATTCTTGCCTTAACTTCTTTGAACCAGTAAACTATTGTTTCTTATACTCTGTAAGGCTAGGATACATATTCATGAGACGTAAAGGAGAGAAAGTACGCGACTTGGATGTCACTAAACTTATAAGTTAGTTTTGTCGTAGCTTTTAGAGGGCTAACTTTTAAATTGGTAAGATGATTCTGAAAGTTTAGTCGTATATTATTCATTATTTTGGTAGCTCTTAGTAGGGCCTAATGTCACTAACCTATCACCCAGGAGTGCCCTCTTGGAGAAGTTAGATCTACTTACTTATCATTTTCACGTTTGTGTGTCACAGGTACTCGTAAAATAATAATTGATCAAGCAGGGGCCATAGTCCTTCCATAGTTCTAGGTCACCAGTCCTCTATAGCCACCGAAATCCATAGTCCAATATCTTTGTTTCCATATCCTGCAACAGTCCTACACCAACCGGGGGTTGTCCTTGGGTGCACTTGCATAAAGCGTAGAGAGATAATCGTCGGTTGGTGTCTCATTTAATTGAAAGCGTCTAACAGGTCTCTGCGATTTGGCTTCGGCCCCCCGTACGCCTTCCAAAGGTCCGGGACCCCAGAGTCCCGAGATATGTCAAAGGCAAATAATAATAATAAAATTTATTTAACATTTTCACAATTATTACTTTAAAAATCAGAAACACTTTAGCGTATGCCCAATTCATAATGGATAAGATGTCAGAGAGAGTCAGAGGTTCAATAAATTTCTAATATACTACCGTCACTATGTATAGTAGGTTCAAATGCCTGCATTTATTGGATAGTCTTCACGCATACTAAGAACCATAGAGAAAAGGGGGTGACTAATAAAATAGAAGTCTGTCTGCATCAATTGGGTACCCCAGTTGTATTAAAATTTTAATATAACTGGGGCACCCAATTGATGCAGCCCACTGTACATAATAATCTATTTAATTAAAAAGAGAAGTCCTGCTGACTGACTCATCAGCGCCCAGCCTAAACCCTTGAACCTAGAAAGCTGAAATTTTGCACAGAGGTTCCCTTTATAATGTAGACAAGGAAGGATTTCTCTTTAGGACGTTCCCGTAGGCTATTTTCCGACATCCACGGGGGCGAAACCGCGAGGAAAAGCTAGTAATAATACACTACTGGACACATCTATTGGCCCACCTTAGAGTTTAGGTTTCGATGGCCCCTACCGAAATATGATTGCTAGATTGAACAAAAACTGTTGATGCAGGTTTAAACCTGATACATTTTACCATCTTTTTCGATCGTATTGTTTTAAATTTGAATTCAGAATACCATACGACATGGAGCTACGCCTAACAAGTCGGATATGCGCCTTGTTAAAGGCAATTGATTTTTGAATAAAAAACATGTTTTATCAAATAAAGGTTTAATTTAATAATGCGTGTTGCCTCCATGGGCATCTACCACAGCTGTCATACGATTAGGCATAGAGTTTATCAACCGCTCTATGAAATTTTGAGGGATCATCTCCCATTCCTCTTCTATGGCAGTTTTCAACTCCTGCATCGTCTGGGCAACTGGCTGACGAGCCCTAACACGTCTTTTTAGCTCGTCCCACATGTGCTCAATGGGGTTCATGTCTGGGCTTCTGGCTGGCCAGTCCATAACTGTGATGTTCACATCCCGAAGATATTCCTTGACGATGCCGGCCGCATGGGCTCTTGCATTATCATGCATAAAAAGGAAATTTGGGCCCACATAGTCCGCGTATGGTATTACGTGAGGTTCTAAGCACTCACGAATGTACCTTTCAGCATTTAATGTTGGCAGCCGTGGTCCTGTAACAACCTCAAGTTGAGTTTTGCCACTCGCGGATATACCGCCTCAGACAGTCCATGAGCCACCGCCATAAGCAACCCTCTCTTCAAAGCAGCATTGTGCGAAACGCTCTCCCTTACGTCGGTAGACCTTCTTCCTTCCATCATTGCCATGTAACACAATTTTAGACTCATCAGAAAAGAGTACACGGCTCCAATCTTGCTGTGTCCAATTTAAATGACTGCGTGCGAAATGAAGGCGCGCTGTTCGGTGGGCTCGCGTTAGTTTGGAGCCATTAGCTGGCTTGTGTGGTACCATATCGCGTTCTTTTAACCTTCTCCGAACAGTTCGAGCGCTCACAGATACTCCGTGGAAGTCGCGAAGTTGGTTTTGTATCTCAATGGAGGTAAGGTGACGATTTCTCAAGCTGGTCGTCACGATGAATCGATCCTGCCTTTCAGTTGTGACCCGAGATCGTGGCCTTCCTTGGCGACGAACAAAGCCGCCAGTCTCTAGGTACCTCCGATAAACATTTCGGACCGCAGATCGACTTAAATTAAGTTGAGCACTCACGTTTCTTTGGCTGTGTCCGGCCTGAATAAGTGCCACAGCTTGGGCGGCGACTTCAGGTGAAGTATCCATAGATTATTGATAGAACCTCACCTTAATGTTAAGAATAAGTAATGTTTGTTGCAAAACCAAAGATTTCAATCACTTTTTCAAGAATTAAATCCAAGTAAACCAATAAAACCAAGTTTTCTTAGTATTCGATTGTTTGATATCAACAAACAGGCTCCAAATTGTCTTTTGTTTCTTTAAATTCTGTGTTCGAAATTCAAAAAAAGACTATTGAATGAAATTGTGAATGTGCCAGGTTCAAAACTGCATAAAAACTTTTTGCTCGACCTAATATAAAATTTTAGCTAGGACCAAACGAAACTGAAAATACAAGGTGGGCCAAAAGATGTGTCCAGAAGTGTATATTAATTGTTCAACAAGGACTAGATTACATGGCAAAGTAATATATATAAAGCGCAAGCGTAAAGTTTCGTAATCTACACACATCAAAAGTGTCTAGGGATCAACATATATTTTTGCAATAACTTTTCTCCTGATTGATATTAATTAAAATTTTCTTTAAGGATTCATCAAATAAAGTGTTTTCGTTTGTCACAGTAACGATAAACCAAGTCACCTTTGCATTAATAAAGAAATTTGCCATTTTCCTAATAAAGGGATTTTTGACATTTGAACCACTAACATTAAAGTTCGAAAAAAAGACTGAAATAACAGTTTTCTTTAAAATTTTATTGGGTAACTTAAACAATTAATAATCCGTGTTTCTACCGCGAACACTAACAACACAAGAACATCGGTTTGGCATACTCAAAATGAGTTCATCCAAATCACGCTGTGGAATGGCCGCCCATGTTCGTTGCAACAACAAAAAAAGGTCTTCTTGCGACTGGATACCCTCCATATTCGGCAGAGCTCTTCTCTGTAGCATATCCCATGCATGCTCAATCGGGTTCAAGTCTGGCGACTGAGCAGGCCAGGGCAGGACATTGATGTTAGCTGCGGCGAGAGTCTGTCTTACAACTCTTGCGGTGTGCGGTCGTGCATTATCATGCATTAACTGAAATAAGGGACCGATTTGCACTTGTAGAGGAACGATGACGTCTGATACAATCGTCTCAGCATAAATTTGAGCGTTGAGGTTGCCTCTGATCCAAATCAACTCAGTTCTTCCGCCGATCCAAATACCCGCCCATACCATGATGGTTCCACCACTATAAGGATGGACTTCCTGGCAGGATTTTAATCGCTGTTGGCGTCCAGGGGTTCTCCAGTGTCGTATACGTCTTGTATCCGGTCTCATACCAAAACGAGACTCATCAGAAAAGCACACGAAACGCCATTGTTCTTCTGCCCAATTTCTGTGTTCAAGAGCCCATTGATATCGAATCCTACGATTGTGCATTGCTATAGGTGGTACCCGTAGCGGTCTTCGGGAATGAAGGTTCACTTCATGCAAGCGGTTTCTGACTGTTTGGTCGCTAATTAAGTTCCCTGAAGAGTGATGAAGCCTCACGGCTAACATCATGGCGGTTATAGTTGGAGCTCTTCGAGTTAAGATTTGAATGTATCGGTCTTGTCTCCGTGTGGTGCAGCGATACCGTCCTCCATGGCGCTCAGCCACGGTACCAGTGCTTCGGTAACGTGTCCAAAGTCGACTGATAACACTCTGACTTGTATTCAGAGCTAAAGCCACAGTACGTTGCCGGGAACCAGCTTCTATCATTCCCACGGCTCTGAGCATTTCTTCCCTGTTTAAATGTAGTGTTGCCCAAATGCAAGAACAAGACGAGACTTAGCCAGTCTTGGTCTTGGTCTTGCGCCAATACACCTGGTCTTGGTCTTGGTCTTGGTCTTGCGCTCCCAGTCTTGGTCTTGGTCTTGGTCTTGCAGCAAGAGTCTTGCAAGTCTTGCAATTACCTATTAGTCTATTACTATTTATTAAAGTTTACTTTAAATCTTAGAAAAACGTATTAGAATTGGAACATTGTGAGCTTGAATTAACATAGCCATAGTAAAGATCAAGCAGATTAATAAATAACTGAAGATTTGATAAGAAATTCGAAAAATCAACTGACCTATATGTCGTTTTCCATGGAAGTAACTGTTTCTTAATAAACATTTATGATTTATAAGCTTACATTTGCTAAAACATGTAAAAAAACAAATTAATTACAATAACTTGACTGTATTTTAAAGAACAATACTTATCTGTCTAGAAAGAGATTGAACCCTCAACTTATAAGAAATTTAATAAAAGAGTTTTACGATTTATCATTTATTTGAATAAAAAATAAAATACAACACAAATCAACAGCTTTATCATTAGGTTATGATACTTTATATAATTTTTTTTGACCAAGAATTAATACAAAGTAACCATCTGGCTGACTCATCACTTAACCTATTTCTATGTTTTCTAATTACTAATGATGCTTTAGAAAATAACCTCTCAGCAGGTACTGAAGTTGCAGGTATTGAGAGAAAATCACGGGCCATTTTTGATAAAATCGGATACTCTGTCTCATGCGTCCTCCACCAATCTAAAATGTCTTCCGAGCTGGCAGTTCTTGGTTTTCTCAGGTACTCCTCCAACTCGTCTATCACTAAGCCTTGAAGACAAGATCCAGATGACGTCTGTTTGACGTTTTTTTGACATGACAGTTTTTTGCGTCTCATAGAATTCCTAAGCGTACCTACCTATACACCGAACTGTTACACCCACTCAGTGAAATAGCGCTAAGTCCTAGCTGCAAGACGCAAGAGTCTTGCAGGCTATGTCTTGTTCTTGCTCAAGTCTTGCACGGTCAGTCTTGGTCTTGGTCTTGCTAAAAATACGCGGTCTTGTTCTTGGTCTTGGTCTTGCAAAAACGCAAGAACAAGACCAAGACTGCAAGACCAAGACTGAATTTGGGCAACACTATTTAAATGACGTCGCCGCTCCATAATAACGTTGGTTTTAATCAGTAGTAGGGAAACAGTAGCACTAATAATGTCTTCAATGCGTTGTATGTTTTTATAGGGAAAATATTGACAGCTGATTTTCATCTTTTACTCGAATTTGATTCACAGTTCCTGATTCAAATTATGAAATGCACCAAAAAGGATCCATATAAATTTATAAAATCATAAATTTATTACAAAGCCACATCTCAATCTCAAGAAATCCGCATAAAAATGCTTGATCCCTAGACACTTTTGATGTGTGTAGTTAATGGGTCGGTACTGTTCTCCTAGATAGGTTTTAATTAATTTATTGAAATCTCCCTTACAACTATCATTACAGGTGTCTGTATCCAATAACAGAATTAAGAGAAACAGTTCCGATACCCATCATAAACGGTTGAGCTATATAATACGTGTTAAATAAATGTTAATAATAGTTATTACAATAAGCATATTCACTCAGTTATCATATTCTATTGAAATTTTTTCTTCATAACTGGGGAAATATGGGTGTACTATGCCCTCTCTCTTCCCCCTTTCCCCCCTTCGGGGAATACAGGCGTGATATTACGAAGTTATCTTTGTTCACCTCTCATAGCCTAAATAGGTTTCCCTCGAGGACATAAATGTAAGTCTGGGGCAGTCAGGGTTAGCCCAGCTACCATCTAGTTGAATGGCTTATATTATTGTCACGGCATGAACTGATCATGAGGAGCTCGTGGCTATGTAATAACAGCCGCACGGGTTTATAATTCAGGTTAAGCTACGCTTGCCGCGGTTGGTTCGTGGATGGGTGATCTTTACATACTGAAACCCCTCCGTGCCTCGGAAGGCCGTTGATCCCGGCTGTTTTTCGTGAATCTTTGACAGTCGTTACGGGTCGTCAGAAGCCCGAAAGTCTGGCAACCAGTCTCACCAATGGGTATCATTTTACTCAATAACTGGGTTGTGAAGGTCAGATAGGCAGTCGCTCCATGTAAAATACTGGTATTGAGTCCCAGAAGAAGGCGGCGGAGCGGGCGCGGGAGGATGATCCTCACGCGGCGCCGCTCCGAAGGCGGAGGAGGGGTTGAAGAAGACGTGAGTTTGATACTCATCTCCGACTCCTCCCAGGTGGAGGCCAGCAGGCAACGGGTGCGGGGGCACCCTTGCCTGTATCGCACGGACCTCCACCAGTGCCGGACGGGAATGGTCAGGTGCTCCCGGCCATTCCCGTAGCCCCTCAACCTGCTGGGGGGCAAGCGGGGCCCGCCAGCTAGGCGGGCATGCGCCGGGAGGGTTGTGGATGTAAAGGCTGAGCCAGTTTCCCATGACCCTCCCGTCACGGCGATGCGGGAGCGCCGCTGGGTCGTTTAGTGGGTATACCGGATTTACCGGGGAGTCCCACATACCCCACCCGTCCCCCGACGGGTGGGCATGCGTAATGCATTTTTCCCAGCGTCAAAAAAAAAAAAAAAAAAAAAGGCAGTCACTCCATGTGAAATGCTGCTATTTAGCTGCATCGGGTTAGACTAGAGGCCGACCCCAACATAGTTGGGAAAAGGCTAGGCAGATGATGGCATGAACTGATCATGAAATTTGTACCGGCCAATATGAAAGAATGGTTGCCGAAAGGTAGGAGCGTTAGCAGACTGACGGCCAGGGTGGGTGGACGACCTACAGAAGATCGCGGGAAGACCTGGATGAGACTGCACAGACCAGGGAAGCACGTCACAAAAGGGAGGAGTGATTAGAACAAGGCTGGCAGTCATGAAGATGATGAATACGAAAGTAGAACCTCCCATAACCTTCAAGGTTAACACAACACCGTAAATAAATATTTTTATTATAACACAATATTGTAGCTCCTTCATTAGCGTCAAGTCTTTGATCACGACGCGTCAAAAGCCTCTAGAATTCCCAAAATAACTATCAGATATTAAATTAATATCCTTACCATCAGTAGGGTTGTCGTCATGACCTTTAATCAGAGGAACCTTCATATCTAAATAATTTAAATAGGGCCGACCCTGGATTATCAATTCCATATTTTACCTGTGAGAGATTTAAAATTTAATGAAAATGCCCTTTACTCTTCTGGTTCAATTAAAGGTGACCTCGCTTGAGGTGAAAAGTGTTCAAGTTATGATTTTAATCAAGAGTTCTTTGCTAACGTTTTTGGAAATTTGCCACAATTTGTTATTTGTTATCCTGTCATGTGCAGAGTATAAATTGCTTTTGCGTCTTTTGCTTTCAATTTTTATCGCTTTTTAAAACGTCATTAGTGTTTCTGAAACAAAAATAAAAATTTTCAGAAAAAAAATCTTTTATAAGTCGTTAATAATGGCTTGTAGGTACTCTTGGAGCTAATATAGTTGGAAGTACTGCTCGAACCACGAGAGAATAGAAGCGTTATGATACTGCATATTAATTTTGAACGGCAATATCTTCAATGCCAATAATGGTACGATCACTTTCATTAATAGAGCTCCTTTAGTTTGCGATACGGTTTATAAACTTCAACAAGTTTTGCAAGGAGGTTCTTTCATGAAATATTTAATATGAACTAAGATTTTAACCACTCCACTGCCGGAAACGCAGATCTATGCGAGAGATAATGGCTTTTTACCCGACTGCGCCAGAAGGAGGGTTATGTTTTTCGAGAGTATGTACCTATGTATGTATAATTGTTTGGCACGCTCTGCAGCCTGAATGGCTCGATGGATTTTAGCTTGAAAGGTGTCGTTAGATTTGTATTTACTGTGAGAGTGACACTGGGTATATCAAAATAACAAAAAACAAAATAGCGGATTTTGGCGCCAAATTATGTCTTAAAATTTTTTTTTTTTCTCAAAACCTGTCGAGTGGAGTATCAAAATAAACGGCTTTAAAAGATGATTACAAAAATATATACAACTTATATGGTTAAAAGTAATTCAAAGTGACAAATCGTAAAAAAACACGTACCAAGAACTAAATCCCCTGCGAAATCTTTAATTCACATTTGTAAACTAAAAAGATATAAATAAAAAAGTAATTAAAAAAATTAAAAAACCCGACTGCGGTAAAAAACATAAGTTTAAAAAACTGAAAAACTAAAAACGGCGGAAGCAGGAGGGACCCATACCATTTTTATTATATTTTTAAATGGGTCCCGCCTACTTCCAACATTTATTTAATTTAAAATGGGCTTGTATTTAGCTTTTCAGTTTTTTAAACTTAAGTTTTTTACCGCAGTCGGGTATTTTAATTTTTTAATTTACTTTTTTTATTAATTATTTCTGTTATAATGGCATTCAGCCGGTTAAGGAAGATAATTATATTTTGTTTTAGTGGTATGCACACCTCCTGATCACAAAAATTTAATAAAGTTAGACGTAAAATTTCATTAGAGTTTTGGAAAGTACAAACAAAACAAGGGTTTTTGAGATTCTATTCTTGTTGAACACTCGCAGAAGAAACGGGGTAACTTATTATGTACTAGCTTTTTTACCAGCGGCTTCGCCCGCGTGGATGTCGGAAAATATCCCATGGGAACGTACTACCGGGAATTCCTTCCTTATTCCTTGTCTCCATTATAAAGGGAAACTCTGTGCAAAATTTCAGCTTTCTAGGTCCAAGCTGGGCGTTAATGAGTCAGCCAATCAGTCACTCAGGACTTTTCTGTGATAAGTATGATAAACCAATTTTTGAGGCTAAACATAATTTTAAGACCATTTTCTGAGTTGTCCTCCTTTTTATATAAGCTATATAGCTACGCAAGATAATTAAATCATTGTGCCATATGCATATGTAATAATAGGCAGTAAATTTTCCACACAGTTTATTCAAAACAAACCAACTAAAATACCCTGAAAAAAGTCAATTTTAAACTAGCAGTCAATATATCACTGAATACCAGTTAATATCGCTGGCACTAGCCACTGTTGACCAATCACAGCGCAGGCTTTACGTGTAAAACCTAAATTTATCGCGTAAAGTACGACTGATTGGCTGGCTGAGCGATATATCGGTGGCGCCAGTAATTGAATAGCTGCCCGCTAGGATTTAAATTGATTTTCTTCGTTGTTTTTTAGTTTTTCTCCCTTTTTGTTTTCGTCGGGTTAAAACGGTTCTGTTGTTCCAATTTTAGAAGTGGTAAAATATATTGTGATACTGGAATAATTAGATTTTCTCTACAGTAACAATTAAGACCTTTTTAAAGACTTTAAAAGTTTAACGCGCCCAGATAAAGTCACTAAGCTGGGAAAAAGCAGCTTTCTTAAGGCCCCTCGCGCACTAGGCAGCCTGGCTGCGGTAGCCAGGCTGCGGCAGCCAGTCGAGCATATGTCGGCGTATGGAAGCCCGCGCACTAGGCAGCCACGAATTTTCTCAATATTCTGGCTGCCGCAGCCAGGCTGCCTAGTGCGCGAGAGGTCTAAGGGCTCCCGCGCACTAGGCAGCCTGGCTGCGCAGCCAGGCTGCGGCAGCCAGAATATTTGCGCAGCCACTTATAACAGCCAATCAACGACTAGTCTAGATCCTTCCGTCGAGCAATATGGACGTGGAAGAACTTGTTATTATTGCTTACCTATCTCGTAAAAAACGCAAAACAAAGAAAAGACACTGGATTCATCCTCTTTTTCTAGAAAGACACTCAAAAGGCTTATTCCAAACCTATTTCAAAGATATTCGCGCATTCCCAGACCGGTTTTTTAACTACGCGAGGATGTCAGTGCAATCGTTTGATAACCTTTTGGAAAAATATATTTCGCTTATTCGCTTACGCAAAATACGTCTGGCTGCTACAACTAGTGCGCGGAGACTGACTGCAGCCACATACATTCGCCTACACACGTTCTGGCTGCGCGCAGCCAGCTGGCTGCCGTGCAAACAGGCGCGTTTTATTGGCTGCTGCAGCCGAGATTTCGTGGCTGCCTAGTGCGCGGGCTCCTATACAACGTCATATGTTTTACTGGCTGCCGCAGCCTGGCTGCCGCAGCCTGGCTGCCTAGTGCGCGCCCGGCCTAATAGTGTAAAGATAAAGATAGTTTTTTTGTCAAACATGCATACACATACACATCAAGCATGCAAGATCTTAAATAATTTCATTAGAATAAAAATAGAATAATAATACTATAGCAATAACAATACAAAAATTCAAGCATGTCAAAAGATATCTGTCAAAAAGTCATTTATATTGTAATAGAAAGAAAGAAAGAAAGAAAATACGTTTATTTGCGGTAAACATGACGCAAAGGACAACAAAATAAAATAAGAATGTAAAAAGCAAGTTAATAGCACTTGTCTGTTAATAAATTTCGAAACTTATTTTTAAATTGAATTGTTGTTATAGATTTATATGAGTGTGGTTTTGTTGCATATTTTCGGGGCCATACAAAAAAAGCTTTTCTTCATGAGTGCAGTTAAATAAAATAAAGAAAAATACTTAAGTTTATTTGTCTAAGAAAAATACTTAAAAGATAAGTTAGCTCAAATAAAAAAGCAAAACAGATCTACAAAGTGTATCAGAAAGGTGTGGCCAAATTTAAGAGTGTGGTACAGACCGTCAAACTGAACAACTTTCTCCATGGGACCAACATCGTAATCGAGAAAAAATAATGAGCTGTTCCATCCATTTGTGTCGAGCAGGAATTGAAATCTTGTACTGGACAGCTGATAATTTTTCTCGAATACAATGTTGGTCCCATGGAGAAAGTTGTTCAGTTTGATGGTCTATACCATACCTTTAAATTTGATCACATCCTTCTGATACATCCTGTATAATCACGAGCACAGAATATAAATAGTCTACAGCTGAACGTCGTGACTGTTACAGGAAGGGTTCCACTGAGCATGATCACGGAGGACCCAGCACAGCGTTGATTTTCAGTCATCACCCGAAAACGACGTACGGAAACCAATTCAGGTTTAAGAGCGTTGATCACGCGCGGGCTGGCAACTTCGCATTTCTAGAAGTTTTTCGTGATTAATTCATTAAATTTAAATCAAAGGACTATTTGCTCTGACAAATCACACTATTTGTTATTTTGGTAATTACTCTTAGAAAATAGAAAATAATAGACAATTTTGTAATTTTTTACGAGTGAATTTCAAAATAACTGTCAAAAAATAGCATACATACTTATAAATACCAACGATCTAGGAATTTGTCAGAGGAAATTGTCCTTTGTTTTAAAATTAATGAAATAATCATGTAAAACCTCTAGAAATGCGACGTTACCAGCCCGCGCGCGATCAACGCTCAGCAAAATTATTAAAGCCGTGTTATTTTTTCATACCCATCTAGATACTCCCCGAGAGGATATGTGGGCCAGTTTTATTACCGCGATACCTAATCACATTAAATTGTGGAAAACATATTAGGCTAGGTTAGTGATAATAAGGATGGTATCGCACCACCCGTCCAACGAAGACCCTAATCGCATGATGACGAAGCTGTAACATAATGTAGAGTGGGCGCTTTACGCTGCATAGGCGCTTTTTGTTGCATAGGCGCTCAAACATCGCGTAGGCGCTGTTGCGTCGTGTAGGCGCTGTATTTTGTACGCAAGACGTAAGTGTAAAACCACCCTAACTTCATTAAAATCTAGACATGTCTCTATTAGAACGTCGCGACTATGGGTTATTGCAATCACTTTGTTCTCCCCTAGCGGATACTCGTACTCTGTGAAATTAGGTCTGCCTTTAATAGATACATTATTTTTTCAGATTTTGTGGCAGTAATATTCAGCCTGTTTTAATCTAGTAAAATTTTAGTGCACCCCGTTGGCAGGAGTTAATATTTACTGGGGTTACCGGTTGGTAGTCAAACATACAGATCGTAAAACGGATTGTATTTAAAATGTTAGGACTCAAACTAATTTTCTAAAATTGTGTCTAACATAGGTAGCATAACAGTAGGAAAGTACCTAACTTTTATTGTCAACCTATGTCAGCTGGGCCCCGTGATCAGAGTTTTCGGGATAGACTAGAGACCTAGAGCTAATTAATCTGAATAATATCTGCGAAGGTATTTCGGTTGACGGTTGACTCATTCCATTATTTCGAAAGGATGAAAATAATGAAATGACCATTGTTGTCATCCTTTCGAAATAATAGAATGAGTTATAAAAAAATGGAAAATGCAAAAGTGCACAGTAAGCATAGAAATATTTTCATGTTGGAAAATTTTGACACGGTGACGTATAGAGGAGGGAGAGGGGAAGGGGAGTGGTGGTGTGGAGGAGGTGGTTTAGTAGAGCACTCTCACACGCTGAAGCGTGTTGAGGCGTGCAATTGCCAGATATCATGCCAGTTTTACAAAAAAAAAGTAACCCAGCGAATATTAAACCAAAAACGCAATTCAATTTAAATGTACGAGTAATTACATTGGCAGCGAGTGTACGTGTAATTCAGCATGGCCGAACAGAATTACCTCCGGTTATCGAGTGTCAATATTAGTAGTGAAACATAATAATGTTGTGACAGCAAAACTTGTTAAGTGATATTAATTAGGTTTTTGTTTACAATATAGTTGATATTAATTAAAGGTTTGTTTTAGTGATATTTACACAATAAACGAGTAGTTTCAATTATACGGTACCCAATTGTTTTTAAGTTAAATTGAAACTGAAGGCCAATTCTCGTACCTAAACACGTTCAAATTCAAGTCGCAATCTCATGCCAGTGACAATGAAATGTCAAAATTGTAGGTAAACGCTATACAATTTTTGACAGGTTGAGAATGAGATGAGATTACGAACGTTTTTATAATCACGGGGATTGTTCTGGTTAGTTATACAGTTTTACTCAATGCTTGTTCACCTGAAAACCCTTAGCATTTATTCAGTTTGTTTTCCATTTTCAAAAAAAAATATTGGGTATGTTTGGGTGCTATTTGAAATTATACCTATTTGATATTATCTTCATATTTTATCAACACTAATATAATAAAGCTGAAGAGTTTGTTTGTTTGAACGCGCTAATCTACGGAACTGCCAGTCAGATTTGAAAAAATATTTTTGCATTTGATAGCCCAATTCTTGAGAAAGGTTATAGGCTATTTAACATCACGCGACGACCCTTAGGAGCTGAGCAAAAAGAAAAAAGTCGGAACGCTAAGCGAAAACGACGTAATAGCGCCGGTTGGTGATGCTATGCGACGCGGTCGGGGAAACAAAAAATTTGACGCGGACGAAGTCGCGAGCAGAAGCTAGTTTTTTATTAGAAGGTAGTTTTCAAGTGCCTAGAAAATAACAAGTTTTCATATAAAGGTCAACTTACATAAAATTTACCTGGAGATCTTTTTAATGCTGCTGAAATAATCATTCACAAAGTTTCTTCTAAGTATATTTTTATAACTATGTTTGTTAATGGAAGGTCTTACGAAAGATACAATTATTAGATAGTGCTTGATACTTTCAGTAATATCGTAAAAAACGTCTGGAAGTCAAGTAACTGAACTTATTCATAACTTTATTAGCACTTAGCCTTTTTAGAAATTGCCTAGACACCTACGAATTTTTTTTTCATAACGATGCCTTGACGTAGTTAATTTAATTCAATTAGTTGGGTTGTATTTAATCCATGGCTCGACACTGAGTTTTTTTATATTAAATGATACTTTAATAAAACTTTTATTTGCTGTGCGCTATTCCCTTATTAAAAAGTAAAGAAGATAAAATGAATAAGTCAAGCAAATAATCCACGCCATTAAATGAGCAATATTTGTAGCTAGCTTTTGCCACCGGCTTCGCCCGCGTGGAGTCGACAATAATTATCCCACGGGAACCGTACATTTTCCGGAATAAAAAGTAGCCAATGTGCTATTCCAGACTATAATCTATCTCTGTGCCAAATTTCATCATGATCCGTTTAACCGTTCTGGCGTGATTGAGTAACAAACATCCTTCCATCCATCCAAACTTTCGCATTTATAATAGTAAGTAAGATGCCACTCGACAATACTGTAGCTTCCCATTAGTGAAAAAAATTTCGGAATCAGATCATTAGTTCCGAAGATCACCCCTTACATACAAACTTACAAACAAATACCTCTTTATAATATTTTTAGAGATGTTATGTGTTACTTACTAATAGACACTATAGGTACATATACAATAAAGCATTAAAAACTAACAAAGCAAATTAAATACAACAGGCAATCTGTACAAAAACAATTTCCTATAAAATACGCACTATCAATAAATACTGCGCTAACTGACAGCGCACAACAAAGCTCATATTTACAACTCAATAAAGTGAAACCAAAACACCAATAATAAACTAAAAACTGTAAAGGCTTATAAATCAACCAAAACTGCGAGCAAATTGGTATGAAAACAAATTATTTATGTATACACAGCTAAAACACAATATAAATATGGACAGTAGGCGAACTACGAACAAACGTTCGAAATGGCACACACACAGACGCGCGCATCGACAAGATTAGCGTTGCCGGAGAGTAATATTCCGAAGTATTCCCGTCGTATTATTCGCTGAAGCATTCGGAAGTTTTGAGTAGTATTCGCAATTATTCGCCGAGCTAAGTACATGTTCCGTCACGCATAAAGTACTTATCTATTAAAGTTTGATGGTCACCGCTAGATGGCGTTAATGCCAGAGACTATGTTACTACGCGTTCATTCATAAATCTGAATACTATTCGATTTGAAAACTTCTGAATACATCCGAATATTTCATTTCATCTACTTAGATTAGTACTTACGTAAAAAGTTTTTGTATGCGGTTTAGGTATTAAAGTGATAGAGAGGTAAATACATAGGTAGATTACCGAGTTTATAAAATAGTTTTTTTTTTCTTTTGCTTATATCTCGAAAACGGTGTGTCCTATCGCAAAAATAATGAAAATTTGGCCCCCTTTATGAAAGCCATAAACCCCTAAACCTCAACATGTAAGTATCAAAAAAAATAAAAAAGATTTATGAACGCAACGCACTTCGTGTTCATTCATAAAAACTTCTGAATACTTCCGAATATTTCTTTTCATCTACTTAGATAAGTACTTACGTAATCAGTTTTTACTAGTAGTATTCCTTCAAATCGAAGTATTATTTTGAATATTTGCGAATTATTGCGAATACTTCCGAAGTTTTGCAACGCTAGACAAGATCCCTAAGCCACAACAAATACACTTAGAGCACCGCGACTATCGCTTCGGGCCTCGTCGGAGCGCACGTCTGTGTGAGTGTGCCGTTTCGACCTTTGGTACGTAGTTTCCTTACTGACCATATATTTATTGTGGCTATATGGACTGGCACCCGTAGTGGCAGGAAATTGGCAATTTCTCTGCAAAATGCCAGCGATGAGGCTGGACGCGATACTGTGAATATTTATAGTTCAAAGTATAACAGTTAATTGCTGTTACAAAATTGTTAGGAAGGTGCTTTAAATTAATTCGTTCTGAAAGTGGAGGCCCGGAGGTCTAAACGGAGGCTCGTTTAGTTTTTTGTTTTGTTTTGTGAAACTACTACTTACTTTGGAGTCTTTACAGGTTCAGGTTTTTTGGTAGCGCAAAGCAAAGTGGAGACAGTTATTAGAAAATGGCTGAGTTTACAGTCTGTAGGTAAATACGTTAGAAAGAAGTTCACCTAAAGAGTGCGCGCAAGTGCTAGTCACCGCCTGAGGTGAGCGGTGAGACGGGGGAGGTAGAAAAACGTCATCTGCCAATCTTGTCAATCGCACCCTCTCCCGTCTCACCGCTCACATACCTCAGACGGTGATTAGGACTTGCGCGCACACTGTACCAGAAAATTATTATAAAAGTTTTGTAAAATACTTAAAAAATGTTAATTCCCAACAACAAAATATTTATACGGGGTTTAATTTTAATCACCGTTATCCTCTTCTTCATCATCATCATCATCATTGTACTCATCATTATGAACAACTTTTACTATGGAACCAAACCTGAAATCGTGAAAAAAAATCAGCTGTTCCCTAAATTTTGACGAGTTATGCGAACATAAATGTAGGGAACAGCAGATTACGGTGATTAAAATTACACCCAGTGTTTAAAACAGAGCAGCTGAAGGGCCTTTATTACCTACTAGCTGCGCCCCGCGGTTTCACGCGCGTAAACCGGGATAAACAGTAGCCAGGGTATAAGCTATCTATATACCAAATTTCATCCAAATCGGTCCAGCCGTTTGAGCGTGAAGAAGTAACAAACACACAAACACATACACACACTCACAAACTTTCGCCTTTATAATATTAGTGTGATTTCCATTCTAAGAATGGGAGCCGAGTGGGCCTGTATCAGAAGTGACTACCTATCTTATAAATATAGGTTAATGACGTCACTCAATCTAAAAATACACATCCCTCTTTACTTTCACCTTTCATAAAAGAAAGCCCTCGAGATACTTCATAATAGACTTCGGAAAGGAAAATATGTATCATTTTTCTTTGGAAAAGGATGGTTTGAGATGTGCCAATACTACCTAGGTCAATAGGGATGGAGTGGCATTATTGATTTTCTGGTAAACGATGCCTTGTATCAAAGAAGGCACAGACTATGTGCAACATGATATGGAAGGAAATGAATGGGTATTGAACAGAGGAAACCACTACGATATGACGTTGGAAGAAACTGCTGTAGCTGTAGTTAAAAAAAAAATTCAGGAATGAAATTAGGAGCTCTGTTAAAATAAAACAAGAGCGAGTCGGACTCGCGCACCGAGGGCAATTTTTGTTGATGGTTTCTGAAAAAGTGTGCTATTTAGAGACATCGTTACATAAACTTCGATCTTCAGATTTTTCTCTATGCAAACTTCTGCTGGGACAAGGGGGGGGGGGGGGGGGGCATTTTTTTTAAATTTTTCATCAAAAGTCGAAACAACGCTCTATCATATCATGCCTTACATGCCCTAGTAGCCGTACTTTAAATTTTTAGAACCCCTTTCAGTCTCTGTTGCAAAAAAAAAAATATATTTATTTTACCATTTATGTACGCACAGAAATATTGATTGATTGATTGATTTTTATTTCTTTCTTATTTGCAAAATAGTTGGGCAAACGCCATCTAAAACTGTTCCAAATTTCAAGTTGATAACATTAGTAGTTCTTGAAATATCTAGCTGTGACAGACAGACAGACTGATTCGCATCATAAGAGTTCCTTTTTACCATCTTACTACGGAATCCTAAAAAACGTCTAGAGGTGTCGTGGGACACCGGGTTGAAACGAAATTCCTTTATGGAACAAAAGAGTCGTTCACGGTCAAAAAGTTACACCTTTTTTCGGTCTAGCTCTAAAGTAGTCTAGAGACTAACGTGTGATAAGGAACTTAATAGCTCCAAAAATAATATGGGCTTTTAAAAAGTAAAGATTATTTAACGATACCGGATCAGTAAGGTTTCCACTCAGACTAAATAAAAAACTCAGATATAGGGCTGCGAAAAATACAGTGATGCATGCGCAAAACTACACCTCGCTCTGTGCATACACGTGCCCACTCACATAATTACAAAAAAACTTCAATTAAACTACACCTCATTACGTGCACACATGTTTACGATACAAGAAACTTGAGGCCTCATAACACTGTTGACAGCGCTATGTCTTGTTTTGTCTCAGGGTTTCCATACCTTTTGCTACCTCTCTTGTTGCCTTCACTGAACACATTATTCAGTAAAATTGTGTAGTCCCATATCGTTTCTATATGAAGTTAGACGCGCGAGTCCCACATAATTGGCACGTGTTAAGCCTCACAATACGAGTGGATCATTAGCGGTATATTATATACATTATATCAAGTCTTCTCATGTATTTACATGTGATACATATATTGTGCTTAATAAGATTCATAAACTCGTCATGTTAAATACGTATGGACCTTTCAGTCGAGTTTGAGAGTTATTGGCCAATCAGAAAATGTCCACCGCAACAAGTTATTATAATTAGGAAAGATAGAAGAATTATTACTGATTAACTAAGCAAAGTAAAAGGAAATAACAAAGAAATATCACGAAAGATTGCTAGCATAACCAAACCACTGCATTATACAACTTTATTCGACCGAGATTTTACGCGAGACGACATAACAAGAAGCAGAACCGAATTTTTTGTCATACTGTAGAATATTCTATTAAGAGAATATCATAAAACTTTTTGCGCAGTACCTCATGCATAGTGCAGTGACTATGAGCCGCAGTATCCGCGGTATCCGCCGTATCCGCAGGTTGGACGTGAGCCTCATGCACAATGCGGATCATCAGCGTTATGTGTCCGAATCATAATCCCTTTATGTGGGTCAGTCGTGTGGACGCCGTTAGTGACATAAATGTTTTAGTGTTATTGTTATTTGTTTTTATTATCTTGTTTCTTTATTTATATTATTGTGTCGGGGTACGTTTTATTTCTTTGACCCCTTATGTTGGAATAAATTGGCGCATATTTTATGTCAAAACTCTACATCATAATATAGTGTAATTATTGTAGTATTAGTATTAGTTATGTTATAAATTCAAATAGCTAACGAAACGTTGCGATTGAAATCCTATTCCAGTGAATTCGCTTTAACATTTATGTGGAACGACAAAAACTCTTATTTCACATTTCCACCGAAAAATATTCTCTCTAACAATAAAAAAACGTATCCCACGCACTCTATGAAACACTATCAATTGGAGCGTGAGACGCATTCACAATTCGGATCATCGTCTATTATATCCGCGTATCCGAATATCCGAGTAAATAGGTCGCGACTTTAGGTCACCGTTTTTGGCTGCATTGCGGTGGAGCCAGACTAATGGCAGATAGCTACTCTTTAGCGAATGTGAAACTCATCTAGGTAATAGCTCCGTCTTGTTTTACTTATTAGATTAAAGACGGGAGGCAAGTATAGTCGTTTGCTTTTATTGCAGGTACGCTAGTGTCGTATGAGACTTTTTGTCAGACTATGTGTTAAGTGGAAAGAGTTTAAATAGAAGTTGGGTGACTGACAGGTACTTGCTAAAAGGCTTGATTGAGATTCACTGGGCGAGGCTTGGTGATATCCCAAAAAATGGTTCGGTGTTCTTAAATTCACAATATTTTAAAGGCGGGAAGTTTGTGAGTGTATGTGTTGATATGTTTTTTACTTCTTCACGCTCAAACGGCTGGACCGATTTGGATGAAATTTGGTATGTAGATAGCTTATACCCTGGATTAACATATAGTTTACTTTTTATCCCGGTCTACGCCGGTGAAACCGCGGGGCGCAGCTAGTTAGTAATAAGGTATGTATAAATAATACAGTTAATTTGTGAAGGCGATTAAGACAAAATAATATTATGTCCCATCATCGCATGCATTCACTATACTTCCGTATAAAATATTTAGCCTCCATAAAACGCAACGATTATTGCGGTATTAACTTTAAATAATACAACATGGTATGAGGTCACAGAAGTAGATTTCAAACTAGTGCTGCACTAACGTCGAACGTGATGAGAAAACTAAACGATGTTAATACTGGCAACATTCGGCTCGGCGTGAACTGGCAACACTAGCGAAAACTAATGTTACATTCAGTGCAGAATAGGGATTTAACAAGCCAACGGTAGTTGGATTTCGCATATAAACTGAAGATACGTGGAATGGTGGATCGATTACATTCACTGGAACGAAATTAGAAACTAAACCCGGATTTGCCGAGTTTCCGAGTACAATTTGTGCCGAATTTCCGAGTAGACGTGCGTTTTAACAAAGGGTGGCTTTTGTTTATATAATGTTTTGGGTCTGCTTTTGTTTCTATTCTGTTATCTTAATTGGGCGTTGCGTAATCTCTGACAGGGAATTTGTGTCGATTGAAGATTATGAGAGCAATATTGTTGTTTTGGCTTAAATGCAACGTGATTTTTTGATGCAGTTCGATGTAAAAAGTCGACAGTCTTACGTTTTTCGTTAAAAAATATCAACAATCTGCCTAGCCTTTTCCCGACATTGTCCGGTTAGACTAGTCGGCTTCCAGTCTAACCGGACACATGGAGCGCCTGCCTATCTAACCTCTACAACCTAGTTACTGGGTAACACGATACCCCTTGGTCAGACTTTCGAGCTTCTGACGACCCGTAACGACTGTCAAAGAGCCACGAATGACAGCCGTGACCAACGGCTTAACGGGCTTTCCGAGGCACGGAGGGTCTTGGTACGTAAAGATGGTCATCCATCTACGGACTGACCGCGGCAAGTGTAGCTTAACCTGATCGATCGACCCGTGTAGCTGTTATTACTTAGCCACCAGCCCCTTATAACCAAAAACTACAAAATAAAATCAGCCATCTTTATCAACACATCATCATCTGCCTAGCCTTTTCCCAACTATGTTGGGGTCCGCTTCCAGTCTAACCGGATGCATCTGAATACCAGTATTTTATATGGAGCGACTGCCTATCTGACCTTCACAAACACATCTTTATCAACACAATCCATCAAATTAAATCAGTTAATCTGCGAAAACAATTACTTACGTGATTCTTGCAAACAACAAATAGGAGAGTTCCATGTTGTTTAATTAAATATTCAAGTTTATCATGGCTTATTTTTGGAGCAAACACTCTCGGGGCTGGGGATTTTAACAGGTGTTATATTTGCAAAATAAATATTCGACCGACATCAGGTGCTTGTCGAAGTGTCAACGCCACCACACACGTATCACACTTATGAATAATAATAATATATAATACAATACGCTGCGTATGGATACGTATTTGAGCGTATCGCTTTTATTTATAAAATAAAATGGACAAGCATTGGTTTCTAAATTATATTCAATGATGATGATGTTTGGGATAACTGATTTACAGACATGAGCACCAGGCTTATATTTGTCAAAACATGATCTGATAATGTTTTGATTAATTAATTTTAAGAGCGGGAATTTTCATCAACCTAAAGTTAAATTAATTTAAAGGAGTAGACTTAATTGACGGAGCGAGCGAAGCGTCTTTGCTTCAAGTCTGGCAAAATTTGCTTTCGTCTGTCAGTTTGTTGCTACTCCTCTACAGGTCGTATTTTACAACCGATCTGGACGAAACATGGTATACTGGTTTTACGACTATATAGATTTTTTTTGTCGTCGGGGATTGTTGATTTGGAGGAAGTACCCCTCGGTACTACCTCCAAAAAGGCGCAAATAGGGGGTCACTGGATATCTCTGCCTTAAGAGATCCGATTTCTTTTTTATTTGAAAGTTAGTAAAAGTTGGTCTCATAAAAATTTGGTGAAGATCTGATGAAACAAAAAACATGGTAAACATCAATCTGCCTAGCCTTTTCCCAACTATGTTGGAGGCGGCTTCCAGTCTAACCGGATGCAGCTGAATACCAGTATTTTACATGGAGCAACTACCTATCTGACCTCCACCACCCAGTTACTGGGTAAGACGATACCTCTTGGTAAGACTGGTTGTCAGACTTTCGGGCTTCTGACGACCCGTAAAGACTGTCAAAGATCCACGAATGACAGCCGGGACCAACGGCTTAACGTGCTTTCCGAGACACGGAGGAGTCTCGGTATGTAAAGTTGGTCACCCAACCCCGGCAAGCGTAGCTTAACCTGATGGATCGACCCGTGCGGCTGTTATTACTTAGCCACGAGCTCCTGGTAAATCATGGTAAAGATCCCGTTATAACTTTAGTGGTTTATTAACTGTTGCAAAAAAGTTTATGCTCGCGAGTTCTACTGTTCGCAGAACTACTAGTTAAATTATATTCAAACAAACAATACAATACCACACTATCTCTCCAAATCTTGCAAGCTACATAGGTACAATAAACTGCTATTACCCACTAAACAGCTTCCCAAGATCCCTCAGAATCTCACAAGAAAGGGGTGTTACCTCCAGTACAAGTAAATGAGGCAAGCGAGTGATGATGAGTGCTTTCATCTTATTAAAGTCTGCAGTCAGATTACATTATAGCTACGCGGATGGGCGTGTATAATACGATGTGAGGTACATTACCGTGTGGGTTCATTGGACTTATGTATCTTGGTCTACATACATGAAGAGACAGGGTTGTTATACAGCGTGAATCTTCATAATGTGCACATATCGAAATGCGGGAGGGAAGCTATGCTTCGGAAAAACTACAAAAAAAAAAGGAAACTTTTTATAGCATTTTTTTTTTCATTTTTGTTCGCTGCTTTGAGCTCTGTGTAAACAAAACGGTATAACTTTTAAACTAAACGTTCTATCAAGATGAACCAATTATCGTAATGATTAGAAATAAAAGGGCGTCCTCATAAAATAAAAATTAAACAAAAAAAAAACCGCCCTTAACAAATATCTGGCATTTTTCACCAATTTTTACAATAATTGAAAAATTTATCTTTTTTTATTACTTTAAATTATTATACATCGTATTAGCTTCGTAAAAATAAAAAATACCACTTTTATAACTCGATCACAACATTTCTTATAAACAGAACTTCAGCAGGTAGTCACTTTTTTTTTAAGCATTTTTTTTCGTTGATAAATTAAGCATAGTTTCCCTCCCTCATTTCGATATGTGCACATTATGAAGACTCACACTGTATAATGATAAGAATGTCACCTTATGTAAAAGAAGGGGTTGAATATGGTATTTCAAAACAAATTCAGGGGTAGCTAGCTCGTTTTTTCTTTTTTTATCAAATTTATTGTTTTTAACGTAGCAATGCTGCCAGTGTTCTAGGCGTTACTAGATGTCAGTGATATGCAGAAATACTAAAGATACATAAGTATTGGTTTCATTGATAATTATTCACGAGACCTTCAGAAAAAAAAAAATCTAAAACGTCGGTGTTTAATCGATGGATCGAAAAGAAAGAGGACAAATCGACTATCCTTCCAATTATTTCAACTGACAACAAGCACATCACGCTACGTACATTTGCTAGCTGTATATGGTCAGTTCAGCTACCTAATGTACTCATATTTACTTGAGCTAATAACCGTAATCCTGACGGAGTGTACCTAGACCTAGCCATAAGTCCACACGACAAATATACCGTTCAACCGTCTAGACGGTATTTGTCATAGTGTGACGGTTTGTGGGTGTAGTCAAGTGTGGAACGGAGTATGTCAAGAAGATGGATAGCAGCGGCATATAACAAATGCAACTGCCAGTATGTCTGTCAACAGGGTTGTGGTTGTAGGATGATCTTCCTAGGCTGTAGGGAACTTACGTTTGGGTGTTTCTATAATAAACAAATGAATGCGTTTATCAAGCACACATACGCTAGCCTGTAAAGGCGGAGACTGACTTGTAACGTTTGTTTGTAAGTATCATTTGAAGAGATTGGTTACAAAACGGCGATACAGAAGACGCGGCGGACGCTCATTTCGAGCACTTGACTCAAGCGTGCTCCATTTTTATTCAGAATGGCGGTAAAAATGCGCTCGCAATGCTTGCATCGAGCGGCTCGGCTCGCTGCACTGACTACTGTAACGCGTTACAAAAACTCGATACATTACAAAGTTCTACACGTTCCCCGCTTTGGTGCCAGCCAGGCTCACTTTTGTGGCTTCGTCCACGAAGCTACTTTGTTTTTGGAACGAAGTTCTTTAACGCTTGCGGTCGGAGTAAACTGGTAGAAATCTTCACGTAACGAAAAAGCGTTATGCCTGAAAAAGTCAGTTTCAAGTTTTTGTGTTTAAAAAACAAAATCTTTTTACACTTGACACTTGAGACCGTACCTAGATGGCTCTGTATTAATACATAATATACAGCGAAAGGAACTTCGTTCCCACCGGGTGTCCCACGATACCTCCCGACTTTTTTTCCATAGATTCGCTGACTTATTTAAGTACCAAAAATTTAAGTTGTGACGGTGACATAAATATTATGTTAACACTGTTGAAAGAATGTGAGCGTGGTTTCCGAGTTAAGATGACAAGTTATTATTACAAGAGCAAGTAGGTATTTCCGTTTTAATGCAGCTCCTAGCATCTAGAAACACGCTGAACCGGTAAATACCACTATTTGAAATACCTTTGTCAAAAATCATACACCAACCAAAATACCTACAGCCAAAAAGTACGAAATTTTCCAACCCTACAAGAACTTTGACTCATAACCCCATTAAAATAAAATTTACAGCTGCGGGTGCAATTAAACGAGTAGGGTATTTACCCATAATCTGTATATCGGTGATTCATTGCAGCAGTGTCACCAGCAGAGGGGGGAAGGTGATCAATACCAGTTGTCTAGACTAGGGTTATGAATCACCGACTGTACGTAGTACTGTGGAGGGAAGTTATAAGTAATACAACGGGTACAAGGTTCTGTTATGGGTTCGTGAGGGGTACTTAGAACCAGCTGGTAATTAATTAATTAAATTTAATTATCAAGTAACAAGACTCACAGTGTTAGTAACAATATACTTACAAACTATGTTAGTAAATATTAATACAGAAACAACTTGTGACATCATTGCTGCATGGTGACAGGCCCAGCCGATACCTTGCAGCAGAGGCTCACAAACGCACAATCTAGCCAGCAGGCTACCAGGAAATAATAATGTACAATGTAATGTGTATGTGTGTCTTATGTGTAATGCATAATGTAGTACGTATTGTGACTTTGGTTTAGAATGGTTTACTAGTAAATTCAGGACAATCAATAGAGGATTTTTACGTTCTACAGAGCTAGATTTTTTATAGTAACTGAACAATGTTCTACCTATCTGGTTCATCGTCATTTCAACTGAAAGACGTCCATTGCTAGACATAGGCCTCTCCAAGTACCTACGACATTGTTTAAATTAAAATAATTTAAATGTATTTCATTGTGCATGCAGTGCTCTCTCGAATGGACAAAGTATTTGCAATATTATTTTAGTACATAAGCAGCTCAACGAAGTTATTCAATTCAAAAAGGTCTTTAGAAATTTATTGGACTTTATTAATACATCTTAAAGTTAGTTTGTGTCATATTTAATTTAGTTGTTTTAGTTTTTATCTTTTTATTACGGACGCTTTTTAACGTGCACGTCTTTCTACATTGTTCTCACATGTATATTTTCAACATGAACGATGTAACCAATATTTTGTAAAAATATTATGATTTAAAAGAGTGTCCGTGGAGTTTCTTGCCCGTTCTTCTCCATAGGGATCTACTACGCTTTGGAATGGGCAACTAGCTTCATCTTTCTGACTGACCGACCCATTGACAATTCAAAAGTGCCTGTAATTGGTTTATTTGAAATAAATGCTTTGAGTTTGAGTTTGTGAAACAATTAAGCTCCACTTTTGCTTCATTTACCAAAGTATACATATTCGTAACTATAGCAGATATACATTTACATATTCGTATCGTTCTATAGCACACAACAAAACCGAATACGCTTATAAGGCTGATGTTTACTTTACGCGTAATCGCTCCATTCTCAGCAACGTTCTCTCGTTAAGCGACGAGCCATAGCTTCTTCCAAGCGACTCGTATTTGAACAGTGTATGTAGTTAATAGCTTAATACCTGTAATGTGCTCGCTTAGAGAAAGTTATATTTATTTAAGAAAGCCGTTTCCTGCGTGTTAACCTAAGCAAACATCAGCAAATATCAGACGCTTCATTTTTTGTTTCGTGAAGTGAAACGTCTGAATACAAAATTAATCAAAAGTGAAAAATGTATTCATAAGTCGACGTTCGCACGGACGTAAAAATATCGCGGTGATTTTATTTCGCGCACTGGATTTTCAACGCTCTGCTTAGCGCCGAGAGTTGAAAATCTAACAGTGTGTTTTTTCGACGCGCTAGAATGTACTCTGTTGTTGTTAAGTTGGATTCTCAACGCTCGGCTCAACAACGAGAGTTGAAAATCCAGTGTGCGATAAAATCGCGCCGCGATATGTTTACGTCCGTGCGAACGTCGGCTTAGTGAATCGATCCAGCGATGTTGTATTGCTGCACTCGAGACCTTTCACTCTCCAATCGAATGATTGAAAAATAAAATGAAAGAAGCAGGTTCCTATGCAATATTGTTGGTGTCGTGTGAACGTGGAATGAGACAAAAATTAACATTCACTCGGGTGAACCATTCTCTCTAATGAAGTCTGATATCAGCTTTACTGGGGTAGGAAAAAATGTAACATTCAAGGAACTAGGTAAGTCTTGTAATTATTTTTTTAATTATTCTTGAAAAAACGGAAATTGAAACCATAAAGTTACAAGTCCAAGATGGCCTGCAGACTGCAAACTGCATGTGACACTAGGTTTCTATGAATCGATATAGATCTATTATAGGTATAACCGATGACTTTTTTTAGCGTCTTGAAAAAAATAGACTATAATAGGTGAACGGAGTAGAAGCCTATGGTATACCTATTTTTTTTTTATAAAAAAAAAAATTAAATCGAAATTCAAGTCATACCCAGGGTTCTTATGATTTGAATTTCAATATTTTTTGACGATTTATTAAATACTAGGCCAGCGGCTTCGCCCGCGTTTATGTCGGAAAATATCCCACGGGAACGTACTATCGGGAATTCCTTCCTTATTCCTTGTCTACATTATAAAGGGAACTTCTGTGCAAAAATTTCAGCTTTCTAGGTCCAAGGGTTTGGGCTGGGCGTTGATGAGTCAGTCAATCAGTCAGTCAGGACTTCTCTTTTTATTTATATAGATAGATTTTCAAAATTTCTGTTTTTATTGATCTAGTATGAAAATTTTACTTAGAATTTGTAGTAGGTATTTATTGATAGATCAATTTCGGTCTAAGCTATTAAAGTTTAAAAAAAAGAATTTAAAAAAAACTAGGTATGCCACCTTCTACTCCGTTCACCTATTATACCCAATTTTTTTCAAGACGGTAATAAAGTCATCTGGTATTGTCATTTATATGACGACAAAGTTGCGGTTGCAGTTTGCAATCTGCAGCCCATCTCGTACTTATACCTTTACTTCTGGTAACATATGCAGGTGTCTTGCTTTGCATATGCAGAGAGTGATATCTCTGTATAGCACCGATCAATGTTAAACACATGCGTTGCATAGCACTTACGGCAGATTGCATCGGGCATAGATTACAGACATATTTGTCCCAGACTGGCAGCCTCTCGAGACAAGCACGAAATATCAAGCGCACTGCACTGCACAATTTATTGAAGTTCCAACTGTAAAAAAAAAAAAAAAAAAAAAAATAAATAA
Organism: Cosmia pyralina; assembly: GCA_946251885.1. Classification (NCBI taxonomy): domain Eukaryota; kingdom Metazoa; phylum Arthropoda; class Insecta; order Lepidoptera; family Noctuidae; genus Cosmia; species Cosmia pyralina. The sequence goes on from OX276355.1 coordinate 18,373,261, forward strand.
AAATAAAAATAAAAAATAAAATAAAAGAACAAGTAAGGAACATTGCATCACATAAGTATGTCTATATCTATACCACAGAAAAGATAAAGAGGTCTCTTTATCTGTTCTGTGATCTATATGTATTGAACACTGACTCCTGAGTCACAGGATCACCTAGTTTAGGAGCAGGGTTTACCTTATCTGTGTGACCTAGTCTTAAGTAATGTCAAAGGTTTTTGTATCATTAAAGACTTTGTTTTTTAATTCAAGTCACTTTTCGTGTCTGTCTGTGTGACCGTGTTCTTCTATACAACAGAATTTGATGCGGTTTTCACCATCATCTATAGTATTTATTCCGAAAGGTTTATGGTATGATACAACAATATTAAACTTACATCAGTCTGCCTAGTCTTTTCCCAACTATGTTGGGGGATTTTACATGAAGCGACTACCTATCTGACCTTCACAACCCAGTAACTGGGTAATACAATACCCCTTGGTAAGACTGGTTGTCAGACTTTCGGGCTTCTGACGACCCGTAACGACTGTCAAAGATCCACGAATGACAGCCGGGACCAACGGCTTAACGTTTTGACGACACGGTTGGCGCAGTGGTTGAGCGATTGACTGCTGCGCAGCATGTCGCGGGTTCGATTCCCGCACGGAACAAATATTTGTACGACCTACAAGTATTTGTTCCGAGTCTGGGTGTTTTTCTATCTATAATATGTATGTATTTACAAAAAAAAAAAATGTATATAAGTAGTTTATCAGCCATCTCGTTACCATAACACAAGCATTAGGTTGCTTAGCTTGGGGCTAGATGGCGTTGTGTGATATGTCCAAACATATTATTTATATTTATTTAACGTGCTTTCCAAGGCACGGAGGAGTCTCGGTATGTAAAGATGGTCGCCCATCCACGAACCAACCCCGGTAACCGTAGCTTAACCAGATGGATCGACCCATGCGGCTGTTAATACTTAGCCACGAGCAAAACAATATTAAACTTACATCTATACTGTATACTTATTATAAAATAAAGTCACTTTTCGTGTCTGTCTGTGTGGTCGCGTTGTTCTTCTAAACTACGCAACGGATTTTGATGCGGTTTTCACTATCATTTAGAGAATTTATTCCACAAGGTATATAAGTATAATACATTATTATTTAACTTACATAGTAATATATAGAAACCTTCAGGTTTTGTCAAGTAGTAAAAACCGTACGAAGCAGGGCCGGGTCACTAGTAATTATAATATAGAAATATCGATGTATTGTCAACTCGTAAAAATCGTGAGATGTAAAGGCTGGTCAATAATGTTGTATAAAGCAACGTTCCATTTGACACACTACCAAAAATGTTACAGTAAAACAGCACATCAATTACGAAATCCCAACAGGAATTGGTTGAACAAAAAGACCTTTGCAATTCAAATGATTGTCACCGTTTACTCGGCGTACAAAAATAATCGAAAATAAAGCTCCCGATTGCTGCAAACACATTAAAAAGCAATAGATTGCGAGCAATTAGCGCGTTTCGGTGCCATCGAGTGAGGGGGAAATCGAGCAAAACATCACGATGCAATTTCCGAACGAACGCTCCGCTCGTGCATCGCAATATGATGTCGGCGCCGCACTAGTGTTATTGACGGAGCGCGGAAAACCGACGGAAAAATTTCGTACGGAATTACAAATAAGGAGACTTGCAAAGTTTATGAGATACTGAGTTTTGGAGTTTTACAGGAACATTCTGGGATCAGGTTAAGGTTTAAGAGTTCACTCAATGTTTTTGACGTTACGTTCAGCCTGCTGGTGGGAAATCAATAATTGCAAGGTTGTAACGTGACCTCGGAGAAGTTGATGATGTATCGCAAGCTACTATAGCAACAGCACAGGTACCAGGTACGAGTACTGGAGAGGTTTGTTGCATTGGTCAACCTTAGTATGTTACAGGCTGGCATTCTATCATTCAAACATAGAATTACTTTTGAAAATAAGTGACAGAAGTGAGGCGGCCACGGGCCGATGTGATAGTTGTACATATTACTAATACATACAATACAATACATAGCATACATATATATACATACAATACATAGCTTGCTACATATTACTAATCTGTGTAGTTGTATATTCTGCCGGTGGAGCTTCAAAAATTCATATCTTTATTTGTATTGGGTATTTTGAAGATTTTTTTACAAATTATCACTGCGGCAACCATCATTACACTTTACATACATACCTTTTTTTCCGTGGGGAAATCCTCATGGATGCCCTCCGTCTGGGAACAACGGAGGGTTATGTCGGACTATACGTGTATTTTTTTTCTACCTTTTGCCCGTGGCTTTGCCCACGTGGATGTCGGAAATTATCCCACGGGAACCAACTACCGGGATAAAAAACTATCTGTGTGCCAAATTTCATCTAAATCCGTTAAGCCGTTTTTGCGTGATTGAGTTACAAACATCTAAACATACAAACTATGCTTTCATATTAATAATATTAGTAGGATAATATTAAAAATGAATCCCATTTCCCTTGGTCACGCCATAAGTTGAGTGAGACTTTACCGATTTCATTCATCTTTTTTTTTTAGATTTCTATCCTTGTAGAAGGTTCTTACGGAAAGCAAAATTAAGAAAATTACGCAGAAAATTGGAAAATTTTATAAAACTTCACGACTATTTTGAATTCACGCGTTTACGTTAGAATATTCATAGTTAAGACAGGACAACGTCTGTCGGTTCAGCTAGTTTAATATTAATATAACACAGTTATAAGCGGATACCTCGTTATTTTATAGCGTAGCCATCCCCCTGTGAGACTCAAGCCCTCACAGAACCTACATACAAGAAATACTCGTAGATTTTCAGTCCCTTAGTACCAAAATGCCCACAACAAAGAAAAAACCAATACTAATTTCATGAAAAGTATACTTCGTATTACAGTCGTTACACGTAGACAATATGATTGAAATAAATACTCCGCCATTACGGTGCGTGATAAAATTTAATATTCCGCATTATTTACCGCTCACAATGGTAACAGATAGTTTAATTCAATAGGTGCATTGTTCTCTTGTTCAGCATTCCGTGAATGCGTCTGCTTTCGACGGGAGCACCTCGGTAAATGAACAGCGGGTATTATTTTACGAAGATGTGGGTAGTTTTATAATATTATGCTTCATGTTGTTGTAAAGAGCAAGCTTCTGCTGGTTCGTGGAAGTGTTTATTATTGAAGCTTTACTATCGGTTTATTGAGATGGTTAAGTAACGCAAGTCTCTAGAGAAAGAAAACCACCACCAATGGATTTTAGGGCAAATTTTTAATATAAAATTTTCTCGGAACGAAAAATAAGACTGTGTAGTGCTTTTGATTCTTTTCTACAATAGAAAAGAACTCAGTATGTACTTAAGAAATTCATCGAAGAATTTCAAAAGCATATATCTACAATAATTTCCAAGCACATATCTGGAAACTACTTTCCTTAAACGCTGAATTTCATTTCCCTCTGCTCAAATATACTCGTTCCTACAACCGCATGCAATTGCATACGACCACAGAAAAATGTCGTGGATATTCGTGAACCCATATAACCCGGCTGATTGAAAACAGTAATCACCCACGAGCGGCTGTCGTATTGATTGCATGCTCCCCGAAATTGCAGGGTTATCGAAAAAAGCCGTGTTACTGTCGAGCGCAGATGGGTTTAGGATTTTATTAACGGATGAAGTCAAGTGGAAGGATTTTCTTGTTAACTCTGGTTATTTGGATGCGGTTATGGTTCTGTATTTTTGGTGTGAGTATTGAACTTAATTGGCAAATTAAAGGCTCCCGTAGTCAGGCGCGATGTAACGGGGCGACGCGACTGTAGAGGAACAATTTCTGTGAAAACTTTATTAAAATTGTTCTACCGGAGTCGCGTCGCGCCGTCACGTCGCGCCTGTCTGCGGGAGCCTTAACGCATGAGCTTTGTATTTCATATTACTATAAGTACGTTACCTACGGACGTATGGTCATTGCAAAAGATCACTCGTTTAGGAGTGTTATAATTATATATCTACAATTGATTAAGCTTCATCTTACGAGCTTCATCTTACAATCTTCTCGTATATAGTTCAGCTAAGCTGGTTCCTTTGCAAAGATAACTTAAAAAACCCGTAATTGAAGGAAAATAAGTAACTACAAAAAATTTAAATTATTAGAACAACACTAATCCGGAGTTTCGTGTCTTTGAACTTCGTTTTCACGTTTATTTTTTCCAATTTATAATTTTTTTTTTAGTTCCACGATGAGCTCGTGGCTAAGTAAGTTATTACTTAGCCACGAGCTCATCTGCTAAGCTGCACGGGTCGATCCAGCAGGTTAAGCTACGCTTGCCGGGGTCGGTCCGTGGATGGGTGACCATCTTTACATACGAGACTCCTCCGTGCCTCGGAAAGCACATTAAACCGTTGGTCCCGGCTGTCATTCGTGGATCTTTGACAGTCGTTACGGGTCGTCAGAAACCCAAAAGTCTGACAACCAGTCTTGCCAAGGGGTTTCGTATTACCCAGTTAATGGGTTGTGGAGGTCAGATAGACAGTCGCTCCATGTAAAATACTGGTATTCAGCTGCATCCAACGACTGCTACTAACGACTGGAAGTCGACCCCAACATAGCTGGGAAAAGGCTACCTGAAAAGTTAACAAGCCAAAAACCCCTTTACGTTTAGGCCTGTTTACATGAAAAGCCTCCGTGATTCATTCCATTATCCTTTCATCTTCACTAACAATTACCGTCAAGGCTTGCGTTTACAGTAGCTAGGTACTACAGTCTTCGTAAAAGTAAGTGTACACTACACTATGCACACTTATAGTAGGTAAAGTCTGGTGGAAAATTATTTGTAGCGTGAAATTCAACGACAATTATCTCCTAAAGTTTATTAAGTCAAACTATGTTGTGTTGTGGATAAAGCATCGCAGTGAAATGTGAGGAAAGTTGTGAATGTGGATGGCTATAAGAGCAGGAAGACCAAAGAAACGATGGATTGACTGTGTGAAAGATTACATGGCTAGTAAGGGTGTGACTACAAATTGGGATAAGGGCAGGAGAATGATGATGATGTGCAGCAGTGTGTGGTACGTACAGACCATCAAACGGAACTTCCTCCATGGGACCAACATCGTAGTTGCGAAAAAATTATCAACTATCCCATACAAAACTTCAACACCTTCTCGACTCAAATACAAGGTCGATATGAGCGAGAGGCATTAAATTAAACCACATATACTTTATATAATTTTCAGCCTCTTTACTAAAAATCAGATAAATAGAAGCAATAGTTTAGTCACAGGATTATTTTTTAGTTTTTTCTTTGTTGAAACACGACGTATCTGCTGACGTAGCTGACTAAGTATGTTGTTGAAAATTCTGTCGTTTAAAGGTACCCTGCATAGTTATCTAGGGTCATACACCTTAAAACGACAGAATTTTTGACGCGACGGACGTTGCCGTTTTGTTACGCACGTCAGTGGAAATGTCTACAAAGGATGTTTACATTATAATGAGATCATTAAGCTATTTTATTTGTTCGAAAAAAGTGTTTTCTTATTTTTCTTCTAAACTTTTTTTAATAGTTCCGAGTTAACACTGTGCATCTATAGTATATGTGGTTTAATTTAATACCTCTCGCTCATATCAACCTTGTATATGTATGGGACGGCTGATTATTTTTTCGCGATTTAGATGTTAGTCCCATGGAGAAAGTGGTACAGTTTGATGGTCTGTACCGCACCTTTTTGATACATGCTGTATAATTTTCACTGTAGTTAAGTAGGTAGGTAGTTATTTTTTGAATACAGAACAGTTAGCCAACGTTCGCACGGACGTAAATATATCGCGGCAGGATTTTATCGCGCACTGGATTTTCAACTCTCGGTGTTGAGCCGAGCTTCGAGAATCCAACCTAATAACAACATCCCAGCGCGTTGATAAAACACTCTGTTGGATTTTTAACTCTCGGCGCTAAGCAGTGCGTTGAAAACCCAGTGCGCGAAAAAAAATCACCGCGATACTTTTACGTCCGTGCTACGTCGGCTTACTGAAGTCCATCTACCACCTACGGCTTCACCGAAATAACTATACCTCATCATCATTCTCCTGCCCTTATCCCAACCTACTGGATGACTTTTTTACCGTCTTGAAAAAAATAGACTATAATAGGTGAACGGAGTAGAAGCTTAATGGCATACCATGGCATAATGTTAACGGAGCGAAGGAGCCTGGATCTCACGTCACAGGCAATCCTAGTGTGAGTTCCAGGAAACACATCGAATGTAATTTCTTAAACAGTAAATTATTCTTATTCTTATTCTTATACCATTTTTTTTTTTTTGAAAAAAATAAAAAAAAAATCATAATTGAAATCATATGCAGGGTGCGTATGAGTTGAATTTCGATATTATTTAACGTTTTTTTTTTTTTTTTTCAAAACTTCTGTTTTCATTGTTCTATATGAAAAGTATACTTCGAATTTGTAGTATTTATACTTAGATAAATTTCTGTCTAAGCTATTAAAGAAAAAAACTAGATACGCAAAGGCCTATTATTTTCAAGACGGTAAAAAAAGTCATCCGATATATGAAATAATAATACGAGTACCTACATGTAGGAATTATTATCATTGCTTTAAATAGTCTACAACTCACTGTTCCGGAATAGGCATGTCTTCTGCTTGACCGCGGATTGATACTCAGAATGTTACAGATTGTACACAGACCCAGGTAGAAACTCACTGGCATGGAAAATCATAGGATCTCGAGACTAACTTACAATACAGGTATCAAGTTCATGTATATTGTTTTGTCTAGATAGTAGATGTATTGCGAATCAGTTCACATGAACGACTAATATACTGATGCTGTGAACAATCTTGAGAGATGAAGAACAATATTGTCATGTTATTACCTAATCACCTAACCAAACAAATAGGGATGATACCTGGGTAAAAAAAGAAATTTTATTTAGTGCGTCGGTGAGTTAATAAAAAAATATTATACACGTATTTTTTGCTTTATCATTATTAATAAAAAAATATTTATGTAACACGCATTAAAGTTGGGGAGTGGGGGCTCGCTACGTCACTTCTACGTATAAAATCTAGCTAGTCGTGACGTCATGCCAATCTATCGCCGTAATGTGTGAGAGCATGGCTCATATAAATAAATAAATAAAATAAAAACATTTTATTTAGATATCATGAATCACGAATTCATGATCCATACAAAATAACAAGATTAAAATTATACAAAAATGATAATTAAAATTGAAATAAAAATTGATATTAAACTTGAAAATAAAATTGAACAATAGAAACTCAAATTGAAATTAAAATTAAAAATGTAAATTAATAATGAAATTAAAATGGAAATTAAAATTATGGAAATTAATATTGTATCACAATAATGAACGAGCAACCTTTCCAAAAAAAAACTAGAAATCCAATGATGTTTAAAACATGCATGTTTCGAGCTTTATTATACCCACTTAGTAACTTTATCATCCCGCTAACGATAAAAGAACATACCGAAATTATAAAATTACTGATAATTTTTCCGGCAACCATTCCCCGAAGCGACCTGGAAACTATAAGGGATGTAATTTTCATCGTCGGAAGTGACCTATGTCGGCGATGTCGCGTATTTCCTGTCAACATCAAGTTTAATTGGTTTTCCGACGAGTTGTAGGTACTCTTACTGATGTACCTACTTGTTTGTATGTGTATGTAGGGCTGCATCGCTCAAACTTTGAAAGCAATTTATTAGTAGTAATAAAATTTTGTGCTGTGCAGATAAATTACGTGAACGAACTGAACTTATTTTTTAGAAAATGTATACCTTAATATTCTGTCTAGGTATGTACTTGGTAAGCGAAACTTTCAAAACAAAGAGAATAATACACTTCTGGACACATCTATTGGCCCACCTTAGAGTTTAGGTTTCGATGGCCCCTACCGAAATATGATTGCTAGATTGAACAAAAACTGTTGATGCAGTTTTAAACCTGATACATTTTACCATCTTTTTCGATCGTATTGTTTTAAATTTGAATTCAGAATACCATACGACATGGAGCTACGCCTAACAAGTCGGATATGCGCCTTGTTAAAGGCAATTGATTTTTGAATAAAAAACATGTTTTATCAAATAAAGGTTTAATTTAATAACGCGTGTCGCCTCCATGGGCATCTACCACAGCTCTCATACGATTAGGCATAGAGTTTATCAACCGCTCTATGAAATTTTGAGGGATCATCTCCCATTCCTCTTCTATGGCAGTTTTCAACTCCTGCATCGTCTGGGCAACTGGCTGACGAGCCCTAACACGTCTTTTTAGCTCGTCCCACATGTGCTCAATGGGGTTCATGTCTGGGCTTCTGGCTGGCCAGTCCATAACTGTGATGTTCACATCCCGAAGATATTCCCTGACGATGCCGGCCGCATGGGCTCTTGCATTATCATGCATAAAAAGGAAATTTGGGGCCACATAGTCCGCGTATGCACGCGCGTATGTGCGCGTATGAGGTTCTAAGCACTCACGAATGTACCTTTCAGCATTTAATGTTGGCAGCCGTGGTCCTGTAACAACCTCAAGTTGAGTTTTGCCGCTCGCGGATATACCGCCCCAGACAGTCCATGAGCCACCGCCATAAGCAACCCTCTCTTCAAAGCAGCATTGTGCGAAACGCTCTCCCTTACGTCGGTAGACCTTCTTCCTTCCATCATTGCCATGTAACACAATTTTAGACTCATCAGAAAAGAGTACACGGCTCCAATCTTGCTGTGTCCAATTTAAATGACTGCGTGCGAAATGAAGGCGCGCTGTTCGGTGGGCTCGCGTTAGATTGGGGCCATTAGCTGGCTTGTGTGGTACCATATCGCGTTCTTTTAACCTTCTCCGAACCGTTCGAGCGCTCACAGATACTCCGTGGAAGTCGCGAAGTTGGTTTTGTATCTCAATGGAGGTAAGGTGACGATTTCTCAAGCTGGTCGTCACGATGAATCGATCCTGCCTTTCAGTTGTGACCCGAGATCGTGGCCTTCCTTGGCGACGAACAAAGCCGCCAGTCTCTAGGTACCTCCGATAAACATTTCGGACCGCAGATCGACTTAAATTAAGTTGAGCACTCACGTTTCTTTGGCTGTGTCCGGCCTGAATAAGTGCCACAGCTTGGGCGGCGACTTCAGGTGAAGTATCCATAGATTATTGATAGAACCTCACCTTAATGTTAAGAATAAGTAATGTTTGTTGCAAAACCAAAGATATCAATCACTTTTTCAAGAATTAAATCCAAGTAAACCAATAAAACCAAGTTTTCTTAGTATTCGATTGTTTGATATCAACAAACAGGCTCCAAATTGTCTTTTGTTTCTTTAAATTCTGTGTTCGAAATTCAAAAAAAGACTATTGAATGAAATTGTGAATGTGCCAGGTTCAAAACTGCATAAAAACTTTTTGCTCGACCTAATATAAAATTTTAGCTAGGACCAAACGAAACTGAAAATACAAGGTGGGCCAAAAGATGTGTCCAGAAGTGTATTTGAACTATGTCTAATATCGAAATAGAGAAGCCACTTTTTCATCTCGTTAAATTCTCACGCTGAGTCAAATTAAAATTATGAATGGCACATTTTAAACCATTTTCTATAAAGAAAAATGACAAAGAAAATCTCAATCTAGCACAAAATACGTTTATATTCTACAATAGAATGTTCTGCAACATATCGATTTTCACTGTCAACTGCAACACAGTGTTGTGGTTGTTTGTAACTACACAAACCGCTCAATAGGGTGGGCGCCCCAGTTGCGTGCCAGCCCGATTGACTCGCTCACCTGGAACAAGGGGCATGCGTCGTATGTCTGAGCAATATATCGAGTTTACATTTTTATGTTGATGTGCTCAGGAAAATATACAACATATTTCTCAAGGCAGCCATTGATTTGCATGTTTTTAGACGTCGTGTCACGTAGCGAACAGTGATTTGATATTTTTTGTACGATCGCTTCGGCTCATCTATTTCTATGTAAATGTGTTGAACATTATGTTGATACTTCTTGTTAGGAAGCACAGAAACCGGTTATCCTTTCTCTAAGAAATAATTTTCATTGAATTATCTTTGAAAGGTTTATTTAGCATACAGTTAATTAACTTTCTAACTGGCAGCATATCTACATAAAAACTAAACGAGTGCCCATATAAAACAACAAAAGATAAGACACCCGTTCCATAGCTTGACCAATAAAAATAAACCTGAAGGGGTGTGGTCATGCGACAGACGGAACACGCGCTTTGACCATGAAACAACGCACCCTAACCCTTCACTGGTCACGCAACATTCGCGTCAGTAAATTCCCAGATACCTATTCACCACTCAATTACTCCACAGACCATTAAAACTTCTGTTCCTTCTGTTCAAAGCAATATAAAACAAAGTTATTGATGGCTATGATTTGTTAAAAGTCAAATAGGAAATGCTGCGGTGAAAATCCTGTGAATTTACAACTAGAGTCGATAGAACACTATTTATTATGTCCGTTTTCACGTTAGCGCCGAATATATACAGCGTGAGGCTTTCGAGAGGGTGCCGTGAAAAATGTGCGCGCTGACGGCTATTTATAACCACACTTTCGACCACTGGCCGACAAATGGAGGATTCACCCTGCTCTATTGGCTTTTTGGGTCTACATATTATTATGTAAGCAAAGGCATTTTTTATATTATATAAGATATTTTTGTCATTATATCACTTTTGATATCATTGTTTTGTGGTCATTCAGTCTACTTGGATTTTTTTTTAATCCAAATACAGCGTGTATCAGAAAGGTGTAGTCAAAAAGGGTATGATTCTGACCATCAAACTGAACAACTTTTTCCATGGGACCAACATCGAAAGCGAGAAAAATAATCACGCGTCCCATACATTTGGGTCAAGTAGGTATTGAAGTTTTATACGGGACAGTTGATATTTTTTTCGCGATTCGCGACAACCTGACACTGATCAGCAAATTGCAAAAAAACGTAAGAAAATATAAATTTCGCGGGATAGCTGGAGCTTTTGCCTGAAGGTTGATCCGCTGTGGTAGCACGCGAAATTCAAATTTTCTTGCATTTTTGCAATTTGCAGGTCAGTGTAAATTTGTATCTTGATCACAATATGATTCGCGACAGTATTATACATGTATTTACATATTTTTAACCATAAAAATCCTCAATACATCTCTCTAGTTACATTTGGCACCGAATTCATCTGTAACTTAAAAATTAGAATTTCGCGGGCTACAGGTAGCCCGCGAAATTCTAATTTTTAATTTTAATTTAAATAATAATTAATTTTAATTTTTTTTTCAAAACTTATTTAAGGTGATTGCGCTGAGGTCTCAGCGCAATCACCTTAAATAAGTTTTGTTATTCACAACGTAGCCTAACTTTAGTAACGGTAGTCACACCATATTGCTTTAATTAGAACTCCAAAACACTGCGTATCTCAAAGAATTAATTAACTAAATGAGTACAGACCTTAGTTTGTGAAACATTGTTGTAACGTCAGTATTTGTTGAGAGGAGTTATTATTAGCATTCCTAATCTTTGGTTATACTGAAACCTCTAACCGAAAAAGGCTGGGAAGTTGTCTAATTATGGTACGCCCTGCGGCTTCACCCGCACAAGTCTCAATGCCGTGGGAGTATCGGGATAAAAAGTATTCTATGTCCTAACTCAGATATTGGTCTACCCATGTGCCAAATTTCTTCCAAATCCAGTCAGCCGTTTTAGCGTGAAACCGTAACAAACAAGCAAACTCACTTTCTCATTCATATTATTGGTTAGGATTATTAGAGCACATAATTATATAAAAAGTAATACATTTAATGTGTAATTTAAACACATAGGGTGACTGGTAATTAGTGACCGGTACTTAAACACATGATTATGCTCATGATAACAAACAACTTTTAGTATAGGACCAAACATGAAATCGCGAAAAAAAATCAGCTGTCCCATACATTCATGTTAGCATAACTCGTCAAAATATAGGTAGCAGCTGATTTTTTTTAGCGATTTCAGGTTTGATCCCATAGTAAAAGTAGTTTGTTATCATGAGCACAATCATGTGTTTAGGTATCGGTCACTAATTACCAGTCACCCTATATATCAGGCCTCTGCCTCGAATTTCGCGGGCAGCGGGGCGGCGGCGGCGGCGGCGCGGCGCGTCTCGCATTGTCCCACCCCGCTACTGCGCCGCTGTTTTCGAGGTCCGGTCCATTTGTTTTTACGCATAAAATCCGGCCGCTCCCGCGCCGCCTCCGCTGCCGCCCCGCTGCCCGCAAAATTCGAGGCAGAGGCCTTAGAGTAAACCGCTTCGTTGGTGTAGTGGTCGCAAGCGCTACTGTTGAGCATGAGTTCCTGGGTTCGATTCCCAGGTACCGACTCAGTGTTATTGGGTTTTTCCATTTAGAATTGCACAGTAGCAGCCCGGAGTCTGGATTTGTGCCAGTTTAATGTCAGTAGGCTCACCCCCTACTTGGGACTTAAGCAACTGCCGAAATGAGGTTGTACAGTCAGCAACGAAAGTCGATTAACACTTGTGTTTTTTAAATCTTAATTATTGAGAAAAATTTAACTGTAATAAACAAAATGCTAAAAAGCAGGTTTTATCGTATTATTTGTGTTAATTTACTCTTCAATTGTTTAGTATTTAACCCGTGTTTTAATTTCAAATGTTTAATTTAATTTTATGTTCATGTGTTGTTTAATTTAATATTGTTTAATTTTTCTTTGATTTAAATTTTATTATGTTTAACTACTTAAACTCATACAATTCTAAACTATGTTTAAAATGATGATGTATGCATGATGTGTTCTCCTATAACTGAAGGAGCACAAATCTTCAAAGTACTTTGTATAATAATGCATGTAATGTGTATCCTTTGTTGGAGTTCCTTTCTGAATAAAATAAAATAATAATAATTTAGATGATGTCAAAAAGTAGCAGTGTTAACCGACTTCTGTTGCTGACCTCTGCCTAACCCTTCGGGGAACTCAGTCGTGATGTTATGTAATGTAATTATGTTTTGTTACTAAACTAGGATTTAAAATCTGTAGCAGCATCTTTCATCCTCTATATATTATAATTGTACTTGATTACAGCAAAGCAAGAGGAAATTAACTATGAATTGGTTTATTACGTTTTGTCGTAAACACCACTGAAATAATTACAAAGTCAAAGTCAAACCATTTATTTCAAATAGGTACTCTTAAAAGGCACTTTTGAACGTCAACATTTACAAGAAAATTGAATAGATTCTTGTTGCCCCTTCCTAAAGAATGAGAAGAATGGGCAAGAAAAACAGTTAAGTACCTACTTATTTAAAAAAACTGATGATGATTATGTATTATGTAATTAAATCAGTAACCTGAACATTTGTAAGCTAAAAAACAAGAATAAAATGTAAGTTCAAAAACTAAAACCCGACTACTGACAAATCACGCTCACCGCGGTCGGTCTGTAACCAATTAAATTAATATTATTTACCTCTACTTTTACTTACTTTTAACAATTTAAACATATTTATTTAATTAAACAATATGACATATTATATACATAATATTTGTAATGTGCTCGTCAAGACCTTTCTTTTGATACCAAACATGTCATTATTATCTCAATTTAATTTTTTTCGTGGTCAGAAATTTACGTGTAAAGTCCAGCATATTAAATTTAGAGAGAATTTATACAGCCTATGTCACCCAGACTATTATTACGAATCTATTGATACCTCATTTATTAAAATCGGTTCAGTTATTTAGGCGTTAAGGTGGAACTGATATGTATGTACATAGACTGCTAAAATCATTATCCTTCCTTTTGGCTTTGCCGTAGTCGGGTAATAACAATATAACTACGTCACAGGAATATTAAAATGGTGGAAGGTAGATTTTTATCTTCAAATGCTTTTTTCGAAGTCATCTTAGTAGTCAGGTACCGTATTAGATTATACCTCATTATTTTGTATTGTAATACACCCCTTATAGTTCTATTTCAAGTTAAATAAGGGAAGTTCGTGCCTGTATAATAATAAAAAAATAATATGGTTAGTTGCATGACGCATAAGTAATTACCGAGCTGCATGAACAGTAGTTTTCTATTCTATGCTGCACTATTAGCCTAATTATTGCTTAGTATAACAACGAATAATGTTCAATTAAATGACCCAGAAAATTTATTGTTCATTCATAATTTAGAGCCACATTAACAGACTCATTTTTAAGGCTGTTAATATACCTACGATTAACAGCCTCAAAAATTAGAAGAGATTTAAAGAAATTGAAGAGTTTCTTACAAAAACAGCATAAATCAGTTTTACTAGTTGAGATTTCTACTCCATCCATTGAAGGAATTGCTAAGCTTTGTTACTATGTGGGTAATTGCGTTTCTGCAAAAACTATATATCTATGTATCTACTTAAAATTTTGTTTGATTACACCAAAAACAAGTAAGTAAGTCCATAAGTAAATCTGTTGCATTTCCGCAAAAAAAGAACATGTCCAGTGATATGTATTATATTTTCATCGCTTCATTCTTCAGATATAAGATTTAATTATATAGGTATTTACAATGTAGTCCCTCTATTTACTTGGTAACTTCGCAGAGGGACTACATTGTAAATACCTATATAATTAAATCTTATATCTTCGAATGAAGCGATTCATATAATATTGATCGAACTTCGCTTCAGAGAAGTTCGTTTGATCATATATTGTTTTTGAAGAGCTTTTTCAAAATCAGCACTTGTCAGAATACAAAAGTTTTTTTTTGTTCTACTGTACCTAAAACTTTTTTTCTGACAAGTGCTGTTTTTGTAAAAAGCTCTTCAATTGTGATTAAAGGCTCCCGCAGACAGGCGCGACGCGGTGGTGCGACACGATTCTGGTAGAACAATTGCCATGAAGTTTTCATAGAAGTTGTTCTACTTGAGCCGCGTCGCGCTTTCTCTTGGCTGCGGGGGCACTCTTAGAGTGCTGTCGCATTTTGTCACCTATCTCGCTCACACGGGACTGAATTTAAAAAAAAATGTTAAATGAACAGATGCTTTTTTTGAAAAATGTAATCAATTAGCGAACTAGTAAATAATACCTATTCATTTACTAGGTAATTATTAAAAATACATTTTTATTCTGGCATTTAATTAACTCATCTCAGAAACAGAATACTTTTTGAGCTGAGTTTATTAGATAACACAATAGAAATGTGTTTTTAAAATTAGGTAACTACCTATTAAATTAATATTATTTAATAATATTATTTACAGAAATAATACCCTAATTACAAAAATCTGAATTTGCTGACACGTTCAAAGAGTTAATTTCAGTTCCTGCCAGTGGAATAACATAATTACTTTGGGTATCATGCGAGCTTACCCGTGCCTGTCCGGTACGTGTCCGGATTATATAGTAATAACACTATTTCTGAACAAAATGGACGTCGCGGAAAATACCAACCGTAATGAAGGTTTCAACTTAATTACGTATCTAGTGATCACCTGATCACAGTTAGGTATTTAGGTAATTATTTAATTAGCAATTTATGTAACGTTTTCTTATTTTGGTCAGTCAGTTGGTATATTTAGAGACAAAAAGATACAAACTTTAAGTAATAAGTTTTTCTAACGCTGACCTAGCCTTTTAAAAGCGCTTTTACGCTTGCCGGGGTTGGTGCGTGGATGGGTGAAGAGACTCCTCCGTGTCCCGGAAAGCACGTTAAGCCTTTGGTCCCGGCTGTCATTCATGGATCTTTGATCGTTACGGGTCGTCAGAAGCCCGAAAGTCTGACAACCAGTCTCACCAAGGGGTATCGTATTACCCAGGTTTGGGTTGTGGAGATCATCCATGTAAAATACTGCTATTCAGTTGCATGCGGTTAGACTGGAAGCTAATCCCAACATAGTTGGGAAAAAAGTCAGGCAGATAGAATAGATCATCTTCATCCACAGCCCGACTTCACGCACTGCTGGGCATCGGCGTCTCTTCTCTTGTGCCAATCCCCACGCTCCTGTGCCAGCCTCATGCAGGTTCTACCCGCGATGCTCACAATGATAACCTAATAATAGATACAAGATTTGAAAACAGAATGGATTGAATGGTCTTACAGAGACTGGCCGTCTTATTACAAAACAAGGTTCATCTTCAAATCCAGGTTTAAACCATGGACCCTTTTTTGAATTTCGAACTTTATTCCGACACATTAAGATGTCAGTTTTACAAAACTGAAAACTTAGTACCGGACTAAGTTGTCAATTTTGTATAAAGAACTGTATTTCTATCACAGCTAGGTTCTTATTACAAAAACTGGCTCGATGATTTAAACCGTGACAGAAGAAAAACCTCGTTTTGTAATAAGACCGTAAGAGTTTAACTCGGGAATATGCATGTAATCATCTCGTATACTATTAAATAAGTAATATTTGTATATATAAGTATATACCTAATGTATCGTTTACTAAAGTAAAACAAGTAACCCAACGTAGCAACCGCCGCTAGTTTTCTGATTTTGCCGAAGATGAGAACCAAGTTTGGCAAAAAGATGTTAAATTTTGAAGGAGCACAGTTATACAACAAAATACCCTCATGTATAAAATGATTACACTCATTCAAGGCATTCAAAACTCAATTAGCTGAATATTTAATCACAAACAACACCCTTTCTAAAAGCTGAATGCATTGGATGAGTGTATCATAATGTTACCGTGACGTCGGTGACGAACTTTTTATTTATTATTTATTTTAAGCATTGTTCTCATGTAAGTGACTTGTGTCTTTTTTGCAATAGGTTTACGGGGGCGAAAAATCGATCTAGCCAGGTCTCATTCATATCTGGGAAAATTAGTTTTTTTTTCTATTTTCGCCCGAGCAGAGCTTGGTCGACCAGGTACCTACTAATTATAATATTATGGTACTCAATTAGGCGCAGGGCCACTAATTTCATTGGTTGATTAAACCAGTAATTTCGTAACTTGTTAATCTGATTGAGCTATCAAGAGCTGATGCATGAATACATAGTTAGGTGATGATCATGAATACAAAGTATATTTTACCTGCAAAGTAAAATTATAATACTAACACTAACTGTGTACTTAACGCAAACTTTCATCAAACATAGCATAGTTTAAAGAATAATGTCTGAGTGAAGTTCTACTAAGTTTACTCGTTCCTCACAACTTTTCAACTAATTCAACCAGAAACCGTTTTACGAGTAATCATAAATCGTAGGAAACGCAGCTTTTAGAGGAATTTCTTTAGGAAATGTTACCCTCTTTGGTGAAATGATTCTATTTTATAGTTCGTAAAATATTATTCTTGAGGTAAGTAGATCCATATAAAAAGCTGTTGAGTTGATGTGATAACAATTTTTAAGTTTTAGTAAAATCTTTTGTTAACTCGATTTTACGAATAATTTGGCTCAGGTCGATTAACAAAGTTAAATCATAACTGCTGAAAGTTATTTAAAACCTTAACGCATTCAAGGACACACACGAGAAACAACAGAAGTTCCATTGTTATAACGCCGATGGGCATTATGTGTCCCTCAAAGTATTAAGTCGCTTTAACTAAAAAAATAAGGCAACAATTTATCACAGTCTTCATAAACAATATAAACTAGTAGTTCTGGGAACAGTAAACCTCGCGAGCACAAACTTTTTTGCAACAATTAATTTAAGTACTTACCGCTAAAGTTATTTAAAAAAATTTTCATCAAATTTTCATCAAAATTTTAAGAGACCAACTTAAAGT
Organism: Cosmia pyralina; assembly: GCA_946251885.1. NCBI lineage: Eukaryota > Metazoa > Arthropoda > Insecta > Lepidoptera > Noctuidae > Cosmia > Cosmia pyralina. Next base: position 18,391,070 of record OX276355.1, read on the forward strand.
AACTACCTTTCAAATAAAAAAGAACCATCGAAATCGGATCTCATAATGCGGAGATATCCAATAAGCCCCGTTTTGACCCTTTTTGGAGGAAGTAACCCTCCAATTAAAAATCCCCGACGACAAAAAATGTATAAAGACGTAAAACCTGTATATCAAGTTTCTTCCATCAATCAATCTGCCTAGCCTTTTCCCAACTACTCGTATGTTGGGGTCGGCTTCCAGTCTAACCGGATGCAGCTGAATACCAGTATTTTACATGGAACGACCGCCTATCTGACCTCCACAACACAGTAATTAGGTAATACGATACCCCTTGGTAAGACTGGTTGTCAGACTTTCGGGCTTCTGACGATCCGTAACGACTGTCAAAGATCAACGAATGACAGCCGGGACCAACGGCTTAACGTGCTTTCCGAGGCACGGAGGAGTCTCAGTATGTAAAGATGGTCACCCATCCACGGACCATCCCCGGCAAGCGTAGCTTAACCTGATGGATCGACCCGTGCGGCTATCGTGCATAACGGTAGTAAAATACGACCTATAGAGGAGTAACAACAAACTGACAGACGAAAGCCAATTTTGCCAGATTTGTAGCAGAGACGCTTCGCTCGCTACGCTCGCTCGGTCAAAAAAACAACGACATAATTATACCAAACCTATCTATATATTCTAAAGAAAACATACCAAAACTATACAGGGTTAGTTTTCAATGACCAGCCAAATTTTCACAGGGCGTTCTACCCGTGAATATGAACAACTTTTACTATGGGACCAACTTTAAAATCACGAAAAAAAAACAGCTGTTTCAATACCTACTCGACCAAAATGTATGAAAAAGCTGATTTTTTTTTCGTCATTTCAAAGTTGGTCCTATAGTGAAAGTTGTTCATAATGGCTCTAACCCTGTATCTAGTTCATCACACCAACATCCATTTATAACTAAGTACCAATTCGATAACCAAGACGGTTCAACCAAATCACGTACATCCCAAATCTGATCACGAAATATCTAACGTAACTAATCTTCCTAAAACAGCACTATTACAAGCCAATACATGTGACGTCACAGGTCAAACTTGCCTAAGATACAGTATCTTGTGATAAATAAGGGCACTTCCAAAGCTATTATGTAAACTGGCGATCCTTTAGAGTACATTATTTACGAGGACAACGCTTTGAGCCCTTCGCTCGTAAGTCTCAATAAAGGATCGTTGAATATTTGTCGGACAATTTGTTGAACCGTTGTATGTTGCCTTTATTCTTTGAGGAAATTAAATATAAGACAAGGGATCTATTGAAGTTGTTTTCCGTGTTTTGTCACAAAAAGAATGTTCTATTCACTGAAAAAATCCTAGAAGCCTTACTAGCTGCTACATGGACATGGAAACATATGCAATTTCTTACATGAATGTGTGCCTTTATAAAAGAGCGTTTTTAAGAGGGAGCAGGGCCTACGATTCTCCATACAAATGTATTTCCCTTTTTTCTTCCTGATTAATGCCCTAGAGCAATAATTCTTTTTCTCATAAAATCAAGTTCTGGGACACGTCCCTGTCATTTCGTTTTTTTCAGCAACTATTAGTAAAGAAAATATGACCCTCCAAAAATTACAAAAAATGCCCCATTTTTACCGCCGTGATACGAGGACTATCAGAAAAATTCAAACATTTTCAAACATAAAAGAAAATAATAGGGACCTAGACATACTCTTTCTTAAAATTTTAATGTAAAAAATAATTGAATCGGCTCAGTTTTCGAGGAGAAAAAAAGGAAATACGAAACGTCGAACTCGTCAAAATTTTTGTGATATCTGCAGCTGTCCCTATCGCACTCTCTTATCACTGTTCGGGCGCAGCGCGACGGCAATAGTTTCTTCAAATAGGTACCTATTTTTCAAATTCCTCGAAGACCCCATCCTCTCTTAAGAAACTGCTTTCCGTATCTAAAAAAAAGGGGATCGATGAAAGTGGAAACTTAAAAAAACCTTAACATGTATTAAATTGATGTTACGAATCGCCAGTCTGCCAGACTTTGTTGTTACTCTCAAACATTTCCAAAAAATAATTATAGAAAAATACCTAACACAGCGCGAAACAACTGACTCAATTGAACCTTCGGCAAGATAATCTCTATTTACGATACTGCAGTAATCGGGATAGCTTTCCTACGAAATGGGTTACGAAAACAATGGGAGACATTTATTAGAACTGTTTCTGTTAAGGAACTGCCCTACTCAACTTCTGTATAATATAGGCATGTTGGTATCAGTTTTAACTATAATCAAACCACTAAAGGCCTGTTTCACCACCTACAATTGAGTTCCTATTAGAGAGGAGCTCGTGGCTAAGCAATAACAGCCGCACGGGTCGATCCATCAGGTTAAGCTACGCTTGCCGGGGTTGGTCAGTGGATGGGTGACCATCTTTACGTACCGAGACTCCTCCGTGCCTCGGAAAGCACGTTAAGCCGTTGGTCCCGGTTGTCATTCGTGGATCTTTGACAGTCGTTACGGGTCGTCAGAAGCCCGAAAGTCTGACAACCAGTCTTACCAAGGGGTATCGTATTTCCCAGTTACTGGGTTGTGGAGGTCAGATAGGCAGTCGCTCCATGTAAAATAATGGTATTCAGCTGCATCCGGTTAGACTGGAAGCCGACCCCAACATAGTTGGGAAAAGGCTAGGCAGATTGAATTGAGTTCCTATTAACTTACTTGTCAGATAATTTCATACAAATTCTGTTCCATTTTTTAATTTAATCGGTAAGTAGTGGCTATTCGGACATCGTGAAATCGTCCTAAGTAGGTATCCTGGTTGTACAGGGTGTGTTTATAAGATCGGAGGTCAGGGCAGCGATCGAAGCTATGAAGATTGATAAAAAAGGTTAAATTAGTCATGACCTCGATTCAGGAGATTACTTTTTTTTTTATTTATTTATTGAGCAAGGCACACCAACGATATATAGCCATTATTGTCCCACTTCTGGGCAAAGGCCATCTTACTCTCTTTCCACCTCTCTCTGTCCAGAGCTGTCAAAGACCAATCTTTATTAAAGGCTCATCCCGCCATCTCCGTCTAGGCCTGCCGCGATGTCGTTTGCCATTAAGCGGGACCCACTGGGTCAAAAAGATTACTTTTGCATATCAATGATTTGTTTTGGTAGATAAACAGCTATATTCATGAAAGTAATGGCATGGCACAGCAAAATACAAACAAAATGAAATAATAACTAGCGGGAATTCTGTTTTTACGATGTTCTTCCAGTATTAACAGGCTAGGCGCACTCCGCATTTTAGTTATGAAGCTACAAGTACGCGGCGGGCTTGACTTGTCGGGCTAATTTAGTGTGGGCTGCCGCGCACTAGCCGGCTCGCACGTTATTTCGATACTCACTCACGCGCCGCGTCGTAAAAGAAGACAACCCTAACGAGCCAGAAGGTATAAGAGTTACGCATTAGAAAGAGAGGCAATTTCTAGGTGAATATAACTGTAGGTAATAAACGCTGTGCGACCTGAATTGCACTTTATTGTGTCGTTGCAAGAATCGCTATTTATTTAAATGATTTTGAGGAGTGAATCTTCTGTATTTGTATTATTATGTATTTTGTGGTACTAATTAACTTCAGTTAATCGAGTCGATCGGGTCAGTCGAATAAACTTATTGCGTTTGCAATTTATCGAAACTTGTCATAATGTCGTATTATTTTCTACAAATTCCTTTTTTTTCTTGTGTCGGTACGAGATATGCGAGAAAGTAAGGACAGGTCGAAAATCACGCACAAAATCTATTGTTGTTTTTTTTATAACATAAAAAAAGTTTTAACTGATTTTATTTCCTGATAAATAAATAAAAATGTTAACATTTTTAAATATTACTTCGCAAGCTTCTCCTTCAAATTCAAATAATGCTAATCAGACAGTGACACACAACTCCCTGTGGACCCAAAACTGACGCGTGACGGAACAAAAAGAATATTTAACCTATAACGAGCGAATGTCGTACTGAGACATTACCTAAGCTTATAACATTTTTATACGGATCTAAAATCCATCCCTCGTTAGATTGGAGTAAAATGAGTTATTTAATATCTTCTTAGTTGCAAGAAAATGGAAGAAGGTTGCATAATTAGGTAAATTGACTTGATTAGAAAGAAGAAATTAATAATAAGAGTAAATTATCCGCGAGAGGCAAAACTCTCTAAAGCATTGATTGTAGTAGTAAAAACCTCTTCTTAAAAAAGAGTTTAATTATATTTATTTTATTTTTTATTACTAAGCCTTTATTGGCAATATTATAATATTTTCAATAAATAGTCTTACAATTTTGATATTTTTTTACAATACATATAAAAGGAGCTCGTGGCTAAGTAATAACAGCCGCATGGATCGATCCATCAGGTTAAGCTACGCTTGCCGGGGTTGGTCCGTGGATGGGTGACCATCTTTAGATGCCGAGACTCCTCCGTGCCTCGGAAAGCACATTAAGCCGTTAGTCCCGGCTGTCATTCGTGGATCTTTGAAGTCGTTACGGGTTCCTAGTTCCTAGTTAGAAGGTATGGTGTCCGCACTTAGTCCTTCATGTGGACCATTGTGCGTGGGCCATAGCGGCCTTCGGGGGGGAGTGGGGGGTTATTCCAACCAGCCCACCTCATTCCAGAAGTCGACCAAGTCTCCAAGTCTGTTCAAAACATCTGCGAAAGATCTGGGTGTTCCAAGAGTTTTAGTTCTAATCTGGGTGACGCCTGTGCAATCAAAAAGCACATGCGTTACGGTTTCCTCAGCCTCCAGGCAGGCCCTGCACAGAGGACTGTCCGTTATTCCCATTGTGTGGAAGTGTTTGTTTAGTGAGCAGTGTCCTGTGATAGTTCCCGTCACCAGGCGCAAACTATGCCTGTCCAGGCGTAACAGACGTCTGGTTAGCTTGCCATCTATGGATGGCATGGCCTCCCTAGACTGCCTGCATCCTGGTGTCGAGGACCACCAACTCTCCGCCTGTGTATGAGTGGACTCCTGTAGCCACCTGCGTAACTGGTTGAAGGGGATGGGTACAATTGGTTCAAGTCCACAGACTGACGTGCTAGATGCTCTCCTAGCTAAATCGTCAGCTGCGTCGTTACCCAGTGATCCGCTGTGTCCTTTTATCCATTGCAGTGTCACAGTATTGCGGTTAGATACCGCTATACGCTCCAGTGCAATGTGACATTCTAGTGTAAGTCTCGAGGAGATGTGTTTTCTCTGTAAGGATTGGAGTACGGAGGCACTGTCGGAGAGTATACGTATACGAGTATCCGTAACTCTCCTTGCCTCTATGGCGTAAGCCGCTTGTATAATACCCACACACTCTGCCTGGTAGACAGTGTTGAACATTCCCAGCGAGCTGGATATGTTAATGTTGAGGTCGTATGAGAAGACGAAGAAGTCGTTACGGGTTGTCTGACAACCAGTCTTACCAAGGGGTATCATATTACCCAGTTACTGGGTTGTGGAGGTCAGAAAGGCAGTCGCTCCATGTAAAATACGGTATTCAGCTGCATCCGGTTAGACTGGAAGCCGACCCCAACATAGTTGGGAAAAGGCTAGGCAGATTGATAAAAAATGTACTATACGTATAATTAATTATAGTAGTATAGTTTGTTATTGGGCGTCCGCGTGTCTTTGTGACATGAAGGCCTCCTCCAACTCTTTCCAGTGTAGGTACTCATGTTTGAGTTGTTCTGTGCCATAGTGGACCCGCAGTCTTTTTAATTTCATCAGACCAACGTTTTCTTTGTGTTCCTCTTAAAAGACGAAAACAGAAAAAAGTACCTACAGATTATTAACAAAAAAAAAATATAATATCCTAACCTAAAACCATAAAAAAAATAAACTAAAATATGCCGTCAAAAAATTAGTGACTAATGGTAATGCACCCAAGAGACTGGTGGCATTGCCGCCAACTTTCAACTGTCCCATAGAAAATTTTAATACCTACTCGACGCAAATGTGTGGATGGCTGATAATTTTTTCGCGATTACGATGTTGGTGTCATGGAAAAAGTTGTTCGGTTTAAAGGGTCTATACCACACCCTAAAATTTTACGAGGATGCAATACGACACGTTGTAGGTGTAGGTATATCAATTTTATTACTTCTATATATGCTATTATGGACTAATACAATTACAAAAGAAGTAGGTAATGGACGTGCTGTCTAGCCACCACGCAAGTAAATAAATGTTACTGCAACAGCACAATAATTTCAGACAATTGAAATAAATACGAGAGACTTCTTCAAAATTGTATCGCACATTGTTTTTATTGTCTGCTACTAAAGATATTCTTTATTATTGCACACGAGCGCTTTCCGTGAAATTTTCATGTATATGTTCATGTAATTCACACTCTGCATAGTTTTTGAAAGAAAAATTCAGGTATTTTTGTATGAAAATAAGTACTCTGCACACTGTGCAAAAATCCACTTCCAAACCTTCCTTTGTTTCGGATATTGCAGACTACAATATGCCAAAACGGAGTTTCGTATTCTACATGAGCGTGCTGCTATTTTTGTAAATTCGTAAACCAGAAAAATGCATTCTGAAATATCTGTTGGGCTCTGAAAATGGACCAAATGGTGTATGATAATGCACCACGCTTTTATTTTTAGTAAAAAAAGTTGTTAAAGCGATGAAATGGTACGTTAAGAGAAAATCTCTTGCATTTTATTATATGAGGAGTTTTTTTACAATGGACATTAAAAATACTGCTTCTAATAAAATATTTTTACACTGGATCTTTATTCACTGCAATAAATGTGCCTGTATTCCATATAATATTACTATCGGAAAACAAAATAAACTCAACGATACTATTAAACAAACTTCAATCAAAAATCAAAAGTCATTTACTCAAACTAGGCTGAGGGCCTATTTCACGATGCTCGAATAGCCACTACTTACCGAATAAATTCAAAAATGGAACAGAATTTGTATGAATGAAATTATCTGCCAAGTAAGTTAATAGGAACTTAATCGTAGGTGGTAAAACACACCCTGAAAATCAGCACTTTTCGAAAGTCAAAATTACATAAGGCAGTCCCCCAAAACGCCCCTTGACCACTTTCTAGTGCTTTAGCAATATATTCAGTGTTACTGATATGGAAAAATAAGCGCAATGCCATTATACACAGAGTGTAGAATCGTGTCACTTAACAAACACATCTAAAAAGAATCGTCCCACATAACCTCAATGTAGGTAGATACCCAGGCCATACAAAGTTTTTATCACAAACGTATTCTCCGAGGAGGTTGGTGCGAACTCCGACCTCCTCCAACTTCTACTGAATTTGTTGAGCCATACATTGTTGCCAACTGTTTGTCTTCAAACCAAACTGTTTTGTTTTGTTGGTCTTGCTCCCATCAGTGTGGCTGTAGGAGTGGGAACCAAGGTTGATTTATTTTACTCAGCTCGGTGAAAATACGTTGATAGAAAAGTAATTTGCAAAGTTATTGAAGTCTTGCGATTCATGTGCCACTACCACTTGCCCGTGGTTTTGTTCACATACTAAGAGAACTTTTGCATGTACATTGCGTAACAAACATAAAAATAACAAAACATTTTCAAAAACTTTCACATTTATAATATACTAGCAGCAACCCGCGGTTGGTTTCACCCGCGTAAGTCTCGAACCCTTAGGAATATCGGGATAAAAAGTATTTTATGTGTTAATTCAGATTATAAACTATACTACTACTACTACACTACTAGGTTATGTATGCCAAATTTCATCAAAATCCGTTTAGTAGTGTTGCGTGCAAGAGTAACAAACATCCATTCATCCATCCTAACAAACTTTCGCGTTTATCATACTAATATTATAAAGGCGAAAGTTTGTGAGTGTGGGTGTGTGTGTTTTTATGTTTGTTACTTCTTCACGCTCAAACGACTAGTTCGATTTGGATGAAATTTGGTATGTAGATAGCTTATACCCTGGATTAACACATAGGCTACTTTCTATCCCGGTCTATGCGGGTGAAAACGCGGAGCGCAGCTAGTATTACATAATTTCGTAACTGTAATCCAAAACTTAAATCAAAGTGGTCTAACTTTGTAAGTAGCCCCTGTTTCCTGAACAACTTATAACTAACACTAACTCATCAACTTCGAAATCCCTAGACCTGAAACTTGTAATATTTCAGTTCAGGTTTCAGTCTAACGATAAAACTTAGTTACCTGCCTTTTCAAGCACATAAAAAGTATTATAAAGTCTTTGGGTCACATAAAGTACTTCTATGTCGCTAATAGTGCGCAAAATATAAGCAAAAAGGTACTAAGGAAGTTTTGAGTGCCCAAGGAAGCAAGGTTTTAGGTTCAGCAAAAAGTTTCACTGATCTACTCAGAAAAATCTCCTGAGAGTTCAGAGAGTTTTCTGGATAGATCCAAGAATTATTGATTGAGATGTAAATCTAGGGACAAATAGTACCTTTCGAAATGACTCGGGCCATTAACAGTTTTTTGTTTATAAACAGATTTTATTTATTAAATATTTATTATTTATTTATCCATTTATGTACACACAAATAAACAGACAAGAAGAGAGGAACAGAAAAAGACTTACAAAGGTGATGCTTATTTCTAAAGAAATCTCATCCAGCATACTTGCGATATCACAGGGGCCGTACTATGACATGCAAAAACATCATGGATCCATCATGGACCCGTTGAGAAAAAAGGACAGTGCTAGGTCGTATACAGCTCCGTCTCTCTCTCACACCGGAACCATTCAACCTTTGCCCTGTTATAAGAGCTCATAGTAAGCCCCCAGAGGATAAAAAGAGAGGTTTTCACTTGTTTCTTTTAAAAAAAAACACGATAGCAAGGTATATCGTTTAGAAAGTATTGGCTGTTGCTGTAGACTGTATGTCTGTTCCTTACCTCAATAAGGTACCTATAAATAAGTATCACAAAGGTTTCTAAGGAGGCATGGTAGCGGTCTGCAGGGGGCTTGGCGTACGGTAGGAGGGGTTCACATCGGAGTCGAGTCGACGATGAAGTACCTGGGACTCGTCCTCGACAGCCGGTGGAACTTCGTGGAGCATTTCCGACGTTTGGCTCCCAGACTGGAGCGGGCCGGGGCTGCCTTGAAGCGGCTCCTGCCCAATCTGGGGGGTCCAAACGCCTCCTGCCGGAGGCTTTACGCGGGGGTCGTGCGGTCCATGGCCCTTTACGGGGCACCGGTGTGGGCGCGTTCCCTGAGGCTGCGACCAGCCCGCCGGTTGAACGCGTCCCAGAAGGTCATGGCCATCCGGCTAGTCCGAGGATACCGCACGGTCTCCTGTGAGGCGGCGTGCCTCCTTGCCGGATTACCGCCGTGGGATCTGGAGGCAAAAGTCCTCGCGCACGTGTGGGAGTGGCGCGAGGAGGTGAAACGCCGGGGCGTAACTCCGCTGCCGCGAGAAATCACGGTACAGCGGACAGAGCTCCGGCGGGATCTCATGGCGACATGGAGAGTGCGATTGTCGCAACCCAGCGCTGGGCACGCCACAATTGCGGCGATAAGTCCCCTCTTTGAGGAGTGGTTGGAGAGGCGCCACGGCGTCCTCACCTTCCGCCTGACGCAGGTCCTCACCGGACACGGTTGTTTCGGGAGGTTCCTGTTTCGGATAAGGCGGGAGGAAACGCCCGGGTGTCACCATTGTGTGGATCGCCCGGAGGACACGGTGGAGCATACAGTGGAGGTCTGCCCGGCTTGGGCGGAGCACCGCCGTGTTCTCACGGAGGCGATCGGCGGCGGCGATCTCTCGCGTCCAAACCTGGTCCAGGCCATGGTGCGGAGCGAGAGTGCATGGGAAGCCGTCACCTCCTTCTGCGAAGCAGTAATGCTCGCGAAGGAGGAAGCGGAACGCGTGAGGGAGAGGCAACAGCCGCGCCCTCGCGCCCCTAGCCGCCGTAGGAGACGCCCTGGGCGGCGGGAATCGATTGCCGATTCCCGGCCACCGTAGGCGCGGGCTTGCGGACGACGAGTAATGGGCAGCTCGCCGTCCGGTAAGGACCAGGCCCGGGTCGACGGCGCGTTGTGTTCCACGCGCGCCTCATAGAGATGTCAGCAGTGACGGGGTCAATTGGGCCGATGCCGCCGGGGTCGCGGGTAGTTCGAAAGAGATACCGTGGCCCTGGCACGGGCAGCTGAAGGAACATGGGTGGGTTTTAGTCAGTAAAAGTCTGACACGCCCTCCCGCTCTGCCCAGAGCGGGAGAAGTCATTTGATGATTTCCCATCCACAAAAAAAAAAAAAAAAAGGGGGCTTGGCGTCCTACGTCAGTGTTTAGATCAGGGACCATTTTGGTTATCCATTGAAAGGATTTTCGATAGCATTTTTTTGGTAACCCTTTTGAATGGCTTAAATTAAGCGTCTCTTTAAAACGATAACAGCGTAACATTCCTACTCGGAGCAATTTAATATGATCTCTCGATGATGGGCATACATTGCAAATTGCTAATATGGTTACCCTTACAAAACCCTTATATTATATAGGTTATCTTAATGAACGGACAACCCTTTCACTGGTTTTCAAGTTCAGAACCCATTTAATGGGTTATCCATATTGAAAAAAAAACCCTTTTACTGGGTTTCAAGGCTAAAACCCATTCAAGGAGTTATACATGATAAAGGTAATCTCATAAACGGCTTACTCCTTCGAAAGACTTAGCTCTTAACCGGGGTTGTACGGTCCCTGGTTACGATGTGTCTAATTTGGAGCTTATTTTTAGTTCACTTTTTTAATTCATATACAATGTACTTTCTTTCTGAGTAATATCTTGGACATTACTGACATCGGTGAAGGAAAAATATCGTGAGGAATCCTCGACTTACTTATAGACTGAAATCGCCAACCCGTCTTGAGCAAACGTGGTGACCAATGCTCGTGCATTCTCTGTATGAGAAGAGGCCTTTGCCCAACAGTGGGACAGTAATAGGTAGGTATTATTATTTAAACCTAGCCTGAGAAAGACTGAAGGATGTCCATACAGGTTTTGTTACAAAGAATTCACGTTTTTAGGGTTCCATTCTTGAAAAGGAAAATCGGAACCCTTATAGGATCACATCGTTCTCCGCCTGACTGTCAGTCTGTCAAGACCCTTTTTCTGAGGAACGCGTGGAGGTGTAAATTAATATGTCTATGGTCCCTTAGAGCTCTAAAAATATCAAGCTTCTAACAATAAGGTAACAAAAAAAGGCAATCAAAAAATACGACCATTTATGCGACATATTTTGACACTCGCAAATAAATCAAAACCTACGGGGTACTTCCCCTTGACCTAGAATCATGAAATTTGGCAAGAAGCATGGTCTCACAGCACAAGTAAAGGAAAAAGTACAAAATCGTTCATTTGTAATTTTATTACAATTGATAAAAAATATTTTTTTGCGATTACAAACTTACATTATGCAGTTAGAGAATTCACCGTGATTTAGTACCTAAGGGAGAAAAATTTTCCAAATACAAAGTTAAGTTTGTTCTTGGGATAAATTCATCCCAACTACGAAACCCTTCATTGTGCGTGTTCCGACACGCACTTGGCCGGTTTTTTCTCTTGTTTATTGTACGTGTCAATTTTAAAGGGGTTAGTTCTTGTCCTTGAACAAAAATAAAAATAAAAAAAATTAAAAAAAAAAAACAAAAAAATAAAAAAAAATGTTGATGATGTTTGTATAAATGTTGATTTATATTGTGGTGAGAAATAAACCTTATCTTATCTTATCTTTGCTAGCGTGAATAAGGTGCCACAAAGGAGATGAGGGCAGGTCTCTGCGGAGGCCTGTAGCGGTCTGCAGGGGGCGTGCCATCCTACGTCAGTGTTAAATTGCGTCTAATTCGGACCCTGTTGCGGTCTTTCAGTGTTGAAACTTCGCTTGTTTGCTTTTGTAGGGTTTCTATATGGGGTTTTGTTTGTTACCGTCAAAATGGGAATATTAATATACAGCTTTATAGATTACTAGCGTCCCGCCCCTGATTCCTACCGGTTTTACAACTTGACCAAACATAAAACATCAGTTTAATATTAATCTATTATAGCTTATGCCAGTGGCTTCGACCGCGTGGATGTCGGAAATTATTCCACGGGAACCGTACATTTTTCCGGGATAAAAAGTAGCTTATGTGCTATTTCAGTTTATAATCTATCTCTGTGCCAAAGTTCATCCAGATCCGTTCAGCCGTTCTGACGTGATTGAGTAACAAACATCCATTCATCCAAACTTTCGCATTTATCATATTAGTAGGAAGTAAGATTATACATTTAAAACTTTCGGGACAAAAATATCTAAATGGTGGTGAAAACCGCATCAAAATCCATTGCGGAGTTTAGAAAAACAACGCGGTCATACAGACAGACACGAAAAGCGACTTTAATTTATAATATTATGTACTATGGGCCAAAGTTCCGCATGATCACCTCAAAGGCGATAATCGCATGCACAGCTCACGACTCGATCGCACAATGTTCGTTTGTCACTAGCTGCACTCTCACAGGAATATTTTCTTAAGTGAGCATGCTTAAGTTTTGTCCATAGTACCTATAGATACATATATAGAAGACGTATATTTTATGTGCATTCGTTTGGTAAATAAGCTGTTTTGATATAAAGTTATCTCTGCAATATAAAAATCTGCAACACTTTTGGACGTTTTGTTGTGGCGTCAATTTTATTTCCGGTTTTTCATAGATCATCCTTTTTAATAAAAACCCGGAGAAGTGCGAGTAGGACTCGTGCCCTCAGGGTTCCGTATCAAAGTATGATTCACAGATTCCTCCGATGTTTGTCTTCGAAGTGCGCACTCCCGTGCCGTTTTGTGGAAATAAACTACTATAAATAAAGCTGTGCTCGGCTGCCCGAATTTCCAATTCTGGATTGAAGGACAAACTTAACTTTGCAATGGAAAAAATATTCTACCATACATCGTTCTACATCACGATGTAAATATAAGTTTGTAATCGCAAAAACTTATATTTTTTGTGATGTAACTGTAAATTAACAATTTTAGGATTTTTTCTTTATCCACGCCGATCTTGTTATGAAAAGTCTAAGAACGTTCTTCATTTGCATTATCGTTGTAATATTATGTTGTAAAACTACACATGGAGACACATTTATTTGGAGAAGTTTACCGTAGAAGTACCGTATACCGTACACTCTGTACTGTGTTCTTGTTTCATACAATATCATTGTTTTTATTCGTTCTAGTTTTAGAAGCTCTTTGCTCTAGGGAATACTCGGTCACTCTGTATATTCGTATACTTTCATATAATATACAGCCTCAATGTTTATCAAATTTTATTTATTCTTAACTAGCTGATCTGCCTTCGGCTCTGTGATGAGTAGATTAACATGCATTTAAACCGGGTCAAAATGTAGAAAGACACACAAACACACGTATGTAGAGTACGAAATAGGAGTTGTACAGTAATAATTCGAAAAAAACCGGCCAAGTGCGTGTCGGACCACGCACAACGAACGGTTCCGTAGTTGAAAAACATGTTCACCCGTACATTCCAAATGAAAATGTAAGTTTGTACTACATTATTTTAAGACTATAGACTTCTTATAAATTTTCCTGTAATGTATAAGTGGGAATGGTAAATTTTCATCAATTTTCTTTAATAATTTGAAAACTATTTATTTTAAAATTATAATTCATTATATTCAAAATAAAATTATATCCCACATTAAAAATTCATTTATTTACGTTACACGTTCGGATTTGGGTCACAAAAAAGCATTATGTATACGTCGACTTAATCGATCCAGTAGATTCGGAGCAAATCGGCTGTAACACACGGACAGACAGACAGACACACTAGTGATCCTATAAGGGTTCCGTTTTTCATTCGGAAGTACGGAACCCTAAAAAGAATCACGTAGGTACATTGGATTAGTGGTTCTCTAGTTATAAGCGCACGAATAGACAGACAAGACAACAAGTCTTTCACAAAACCATTACGCTCCTTCTGGAACATTCGGGCTAAAAGAAAATATGTTTCTGCACCTAAAGAAAATTAGTATGAATTATATAGGATCGCGTTATGTAGTTCTGCCTACGCCCATGAATAGAAAGCGTGAGTTTATATACTCGTACGTATGGCCTCTTACGTGTATGCACATGCTACATGCATCTCAGTAAAAAAATTAAAATCGATCGCGAATTCCTCGAACCATAAAATACGGTTGCCATAGCAACGCATCTGTCGTTCCTCGTTTGTTTTAATTGGTTTTCCTAATTGGCGCCGGTAGCCAAGACACGGAATAACGAAGCCTTGTTTTATTTTCATCTCTGGCCGAGCATTATTTTATTTTACGTCGCAATAGTACTAACCTTGGTTAAATTTTTTTTTTTTGTTTTTTAACTTTGATTCAAATGTTGTTTTTATTAATTACATAATCAGAATAACACGTCTGTATTCCGCGAAGAGTTAGGCGGAGTTCTCAATGTATACCTACATAGTCGGATCATAAATTCTGTCACATATCAAGACAGTGTGAAATAAATGACACATTTTCAATTTTATTATAATAATTTATATATGTGAAGATAGGTAAATAATACTTAGTTTTACATGTATATTAGTTTATTCGAAATTACCTCCTTGATTTTAAATACAAGCCCGTAATCTGCGAGGCCATTCATCGATAGAATCACGCACGATATTGAGGTCCATTTCGACCACTGCTTTGGTGAGGGATGGCTTCAGCGACTCCAAATTTTTATGGGGTTTTGCGTAGACTTTTTCCTCTAAACACTGCCAAATTTTATAATCCAAGGGATTAAGGTCCCGACTGGAGTTTCCAGATGGAAAACCCAATAACACAAATTTATTAATTCTTGTTAAATAAAATAGGTTTGTAGGTGTATTTTCGTAGGTTGCGTAAATTTTCGTACCTACTTGAGCTTTAAATCGAAGAAAAAATTCCTTAAGATTAAATAGAAATTTTATATAATATAAGCGTACGCAAAAGGCTGAACCTGGAATTTATCAAAATTCATTCTTAGTGTTAATAGTAGTTCTGTTTCTTATTTTATTTTATATTGTAGTCTATTCCTTATGTTTGGCGGTACCGATTTGACGATTGGTGCTCATCTTTTATTGATGTCTTGTCGGGTATAAGATCTTTTATTATAATTACTGTATAGCTAGCTGTGAAAACTTGTAATTGGCTTCATGTTTCTTATTTCAGTACATTTATTGTTTACAAGTAAAGCTGTTGGTTTTCCACATGTTCAATAAATAAATATATTATTACTAGCTGCGCCCCGCGGTTTCACCCGCGTCGACCCGGATAAAAAGTAGGGTATAAGCTATCTACACACCAAATTTCATTCAAATCGGTCCAGCCGTTTGAGCATGAAGAAGTAACACACACACACACTCATAATTTTTTTTATTATAATATTAGTGTGAAGTGTGATAACGATTCCAACCATCAATGTCGGCAGGGAAAGTTCACGATTATTTTCCTAATCGCCACAATTTTTCCTGAACAAAAAATCTAGCCATTCACCAAACTTAATTCTAGTTCTTATCCCCTTACAAAAACAGCTTAGTTTCAAAAGAGTATCTCGGTAAAGGATCCTATCTTAATTAACGATGTCCCGATAAAAAGAAGAAAAGGGGATATTTTATAGAAAGCCCGCCATTGTCTGGGGCCACCTATTGTTTTACAATGACAGAGAATTTTCTAGTCCGCCGACGATCGGGATCGCACTGTTTGGAAAAATTACAGCAGTTCTCTGATGAAGATCGTTTTAAAGAATAAAAGAGCATCCTTTTCAATCGAGGGTTTAGTCTGGGATAATGGAACGGCTTTATTTATTTTGAATTTTTTTTTAAAAATAAAGTGGGTGTTCTATGGAAGTGATGAAGTGTCACTAATTGATATATTCTTTACCAAGCTTTGTTATATTTTTAAAGTGAAAACTGTTTTTAAATCTTCAAACAACTTGTATCTAATTGCCCGCGTCATTTCAAAAGAAATTATTTGTTCATAGATTTATCTTCCTATCAATTATTCTTGGGTTTAAATCTACCAAGCCTTTTTCCAATTTCGTTGGGGTCGGCTTCCAGTCTAACCGGATGAAGCTGATTACCAGTATTTTATATGGAGCGACTGCCTGTCTGACCTCCACAACACGATAAGTACCCCTTGTTAAGACTGGTTGTCAGATTTTTGAGCATCTGACTACCTGTAACTACTGTCAAAGAAGATCTACGAATGATAGCCGGGACCAACGGCTTAACGAGGCATGGAGATGTCTCATTATGTGACGGATGGTCACCCATCCACGAACCGACCGTGGCAAGCGTAGCTTAACCTTCGATCGACCCGTGCGGCTGTTATCTTAATTAAAATATTGTATCTTAATTTACAGCTTTGGCATTTGACTTGATATAAATCGCAAGTATCCAACAATCGATTTAGAAAAACTCTCGGCTCCATTCAGCCCCAGGTTTCGGCTCGGACTGCAATTCCGCCTCGAGTGTAATGACACACTTTGCTCACTTGCATTAAAATGTTCTATTTTAGACGTATTCCGCAATAATACCAGTATATTAATTGTTCCACGGGCAAAGAAGGCACGAGTATTGATCACCACGCTCGCTCAAGACGGGTTGGCGATATACCAGAATAAAATTCAGATCGTAATTTTAAACAATTGACTACCAAATTTTACAAACATATATGCGGCGTTTCTTTTCATATTTGTTTTAAATTGGTTAGTTGTTTGTTGGTACCGAAACACTTTACCGAAACCTAACAAAACAGCAGACGAGGGGCGAAGTTTGAACGTTCAGGCTGCAACTGGAGCCGAACTCGACGCAATATTACACTGACGTTGTATAGCTATACAGAGCCTTTGTTGAGACCTAACCCGAAGTCTTCGTTATACAAGATCTGTGCAAAAGACAGACACTACGTACCGCATAAGATACGCGCCACAAAAGATGAGTCTTGACCGCGCCTCCCGCGTTCTTTCCACAGCCCTGGCCCGGTCCTTTCCTGCGCTTAGACCTCATACCGCTAAAGAGACCTAAAATCGTCTACTGCGCAAGTCAAACCACGTAGTGTGTCAAGTCTCATCTTTCGTGGCGCGAATTGTACGTTATGATGTCATTGTGGTTCGATAACTCAACATACTACCTACTTACTCAACATAATGAGTATGTTTTTAAATTACAACACATAAAGTCGTATTTAATCAGGCTTACAAACAACAGGAACTTCACATAACCACTAAACAACAATATAACATGTCATCATCATAATGGAACACGCCATTCACCAACTTGGCGCATAATGCAATGTAATCACTTAGTTCGCATAACGCCACGTCACGCCAGTCTAAATCGAATAAATAATAGAGATGTACCCGAATCGATAACCACTACCGTTAATCGACTAATTTTCATGACAATACCCGGCTTTGTTAGAATTTACGTGTATGATATTCGAGTTAAATGATCCGTGAAAACAGCTTCATTTCGTCGGGCCTGTTATTTCACAATTTATAGAAATAGTTCAATTACATATCACATAAAATGTAATATTGGCCTCATCAAGAATATGTTTGCGAATTAAATAGCTGCACTGACATGAATTTTTCAGTTGACTGACTCGATCACGGAAATGCAATAAGTATCTAATTAAAATGTTGTGAAAACTCTATAAAATCGTAATCAAATCGACTACTCCCGCGTTAAGTAAAACCAATAAGCCGATATTTTACTGGACATTTATTAAAAAAATTACATTAACCCGTCGCGCGCCAATTAGCAGACACAATTGAAATTCTATTGTTATCTGTACACATGGTGTACAATCGACATTTTAAGAGTTAATAGTTTCTACTTATTCTTACTTACTTTCTTAATAAATTTATTCATATGTATAAAAAACTGCCTGAACTTCAAATTCCATTGTCGAAACTTCTCTGCAACCTTTCAATTTCGCATAAAAAGTAATACCTTATTCACATGAGCCCATATACCGCAACCCTAGCATATAACAATCACACAACGGCTCCGGGAGCTCAAACACACATTGAGTGCAATTGCCCAAGTCAAATTAACTGAATGTACACAAGAATGCTTTATTAAATGAGGCATATACTCGGCTTAATAACTTTGTGGCGCCGTTTATATGTCAGTTCAGCCTTCAACATGCTCTCGACACACTCAAAGCTCATTTTGATCGCAATTTACATACTAGCCTTTGCAGAACAGAAGGTTCTGCCTGTGATGTTACTATCTATGTACTGAGTGCGAACTCTTAAATAATGTAAAACTAATTAACAACTACGAGGCTTCTCTAGCGAAAAGTGACTTTTTAATTTTGTCGCGTTTTCAGATTTTCTCTGCATAAAAATCTCATTTCGATGTCATAAAAACGAACTTGCACTCTAGATTTCAGGATTTTTCAGACCATTTTTATTCAGACAAGTCGGGGCTTCGACGTCATAATTTTAAAATAGATCTTGCTCTCGTAGTAGACTTGTTGCTACGCCGCTACGAAGGGGCTACGAGAAACCGTAGGCGTTAAATCGTAGACGTTTGCTGACGTCACAATATATTTAGCTAATAGGTACATTATTCGTGGTGTGTAGCAAGTAATATGCTTTTAAAGCGACGCGACTAATTGCTGACATTACGCTCATGTATGTGTTACTAGCGAATTGCTGTTAAAGTGGTATTTAGCATGTCTCTTTGGTAACTGGGATGTAGATGTATTTATGTCAATCTCATTAAAATACTACTCAACGACTTAATTAATAAAGCCACAATTGTCGTTCCAATACATTTACAAAATTGACAACCTCATCGGGTCTCTATCTGAAATCGAAGTCATACAAAATCAGACGCAAACAATGACAATACGACCGATACAGAACTCATCAAATCAAAAATGTCATATTTTCCGAACAAAAGTTAATTCAATCAGAATGAACAACAGGGACTGGCAACATTTTCTGATGAAGCGAATAGTTTTCACCATTCATTATCGGATTGCCTTCGTCGAATGCAACCAAAAAGAGTTTCATTAGCTGAAAAGCCAATGCTGCACGTTTCTTTGTTAGAAAAAAGAAAGAATAACGACGAAAATACGCGTTCCAGTTTCCTTTCTTCTTTGCGGAATGGATGGCGGGGAAAGGGTTCAGACATAATGAAGAGACATGCAACTGCGGGTTGAGATTGTCTCTTACTGTTCTGTTATTTTCCTTGTAAATTGTAGGTTTGTATAGTTTTGAAAACGCGCTGTGTTTTGAAAGGAAAAGGAGGTTTTGAGTTCGTTAGAATAATTAGTGAAATGTTGGTATTTTATTATAATACAAGCTTTTTATTTTGTAGTTTCATCTGTCCCGGTGTCTGCCTGTCTGTAATCTAATCTTGCAAGTTAAATATGACCCACTTCCCGGTTTACGATTGAGCTGAAATTTTACATGCAAATCGGATGACAATGCAATGTTATTATGACATGAAGCTGATCTGATGATGAAGCCGGAAGGTGGCCATGGTAACTGCAGCAATAAAACGAAGCAACCCTATTGAGTTTGGGCTCGTTTGTTTCGTCTTGACACGGTCTGGTTCTAGATGATATCCAGACTAATAGAAAAACTTGTTATTTTTTTTTTAATAATCCACGTGCTTATATATAGTGCCCGAGCATCATACATAGAAATCATTTAAATGCTTTCAGCTTTCTACGGCATGTTGCTGAAAAAATAATTATAAACATTCATTTACCAAGATTAAATATCCCGAACAGGGACTAAGATCCTAAAAATATACATATTATCCACATCAGCCTCTCAAAATGTATAAGATTCAAATTAATTTCGTTTTTATATGAAACATTTTTTCTCTGTCCCTCGAGCTATGAATAAACACATGATTACAATAAAATTTGCACATATAACGTTGGAAATCTTTTCCTTTTCATCAGCTAAAAGGTCCAGCGGACAGCACATTGACTATGTATGACTATTTACCCCTACGAAATAGCTGGATGAATATTATGTACGCACGCTTATGTATATGAGATGACGGATTTTATTTCGGTTTGTTTTGTTTATTTTCTGATAGAAAAACATTCTGGCTTCGTTTAAATGATTTTTTCTATGTTTTTCAATTGCTAGACGATTTAAAATAATATTAAAATATAAATTATATAAATAATGGGTTAAATATTGAGGTTGGGTTGGTGGAGTTATGGGTGGGTTATTATGTAAAGGTACTTTTTTGAAAAGTTAAAAAAAAAGTGAAAACACCAATTATTTTAACGGGTTATCTTTATTATGTTGCAAAAGAACCATTCATGACATAAATTTTTCCAAGATAATTTCTTGCGGTTAACATTGGTCCATTCTGAAGTTACTATTGCGAAAATAATTCGGTACACAGTTAATTTTTTGCTTCGGACCGTTGAATTGGCAGCCTAGATCCTGTGATACTTATCTCACCTCTAGACTTTTTCCTTTGAAGCTATGTAAATTCCAAAGTCTACATGGATAACTCGGGTACGATTGAGGAATTGGAAGCCCACATTACTCGCGATATTCGCCAAATACCACTCAAATGCGCGAACGCGTCTAGAAAATTGGAACTTCAGAATGGACTATGTTAACCACAGTTACCACCAATATTTGAAAGAAATAATCTTTAAAAAATAAATGTCAAGAATGATTCTTTTGTATGATAATAAAGATTACCCGATAAAATTGGTAAGTACCTATAATATTTTAATTTTTTTTTTACTTTTGGGAAAAGTACCTCTAGTCTAGATGAATCACCAGTTAGATATAAACATAATTATAAATTTAAAATTTTACGTATTGCCTTCTCCTTCGTGGAAAGAAAACGTGAGTTTGTGTATGAATGTATATTTTACATAGACGTGTACCTATTTATTTTACTTCAAATCTTTTCAGAGGAAAATATTATTGGACAAATAATTACTTCCAAGAAATAACATTACAAAATAAAGTGAAATTAATATTCAACACAAATAAAAGTGGAATTACTCGGAAATTGCTCTCTAAAAACAGACACGAAATATATCAAATTATTTTCATGAGATTTGTCAAAGAAAACTATAATGTGAACACAAAAGTAATATCCTGCGTCGTTACGTATTATAAGACGAACCGTTTTTCTCTCAAAGCGAAAACACATACCTAAGTGCGTAAAAAAATATAAGCTCCATTACAGAGACTTCCGACACACGCTGCAAAGACGTGGCAAAGTTCAACAAAGATAGTGTCATTTACATCAATGGAGGCATTCGGCCCGCTTTGTACACCCCTCAAGACCACCACTCGGCGGGGTAAGCAGACAAAAGAATCCCGTGAACAATGAATCTGAACAGGTTCGTTTTCCCGGTTTCTTGTCTACCTACCTTCTTCGACAGAGATGTTAATAGGTCAACTCTGAATAATAAGGCAATTAGCCCACGCTATTATTCGATGACCTGGAAATCTTTAAGGGTCAACAACGTTAGTGAATGTGTAGAAAGTCATTAGCATGTTCTGCATATATTCGGCATACTAATAAACTAAGCTAACTTTAGCTCAGCCATTTATGAAAAGAATTACTTGATTATTCCAAGAATTTTATCAAAAACTTCGCCTTGACTTTATTAAAATCCGACACTCCAAAAAAGTTTATCTAAAACCAACATCTAATCTTGAAAACTTTATTCATAAAACTTGAAAATTTTAGAGATACCTATATCTTCTTAAAGGCTCTCTTAGGAGTTTGAAGACATCGTTCAAAGAGAATAAGAAATCAGCATCAACAGACGATAAAACGGACTGTGAAATATATTTTAGTACTGCGTACATTTATGTAATTCGCTTAATACGACCTTTTCACTCATCCACAAAAAATACCAAAAATAATCCACATTTTGATCATCACTCCTTAGTCAGAGTATTTACCATATCACCAGAGCTATTTGAACCCTCAAGTCAATCCACACTACGTCCATTTAGCCAGCTGTATCAACCCTGACATAGATAAGGCAGTGAAGCCAGACGAGTTAGCCTATCCGACAGCGGCGGCGCGTTTGCGTTAGCCAATCCGACATGCCTACGTTACGTCGATATATGTATGTCGGGTGCCGTGCCTCGTTTACTTTCTGCTTAAATGCACAATTTCTACATGGATAAAGGTTTGAAAATCTTTTTATTCCACGTGAAACGACCGGTGATAAAAACCTTTTAAAAGTGAATACTCAAAATAGAATGAATCGGTATGAGTGAGAGCAGTGGTGGCCAAGTGGTAACGGCCGCGACTTAGGAGCGGTAGGTCGTAGGTTCGAACCCAGATAGGCGCTTTACTTTGTGTAAATTATTTCATCACCAGTGCTCTCAAAATTGTGAAGGAAAACATCGTGAGGAAACCGACATGTCCTAGAACCATTTCGAAGACATTTGACCTCTACCAACCCGCACTGAGCTCGCGTGGTGGATTACAGCCCACTCTCGCTCACCGAGAGGAAGCCTGTGTCCCAGTAGTGGGAACATTATAGGCTGATTATGATGGAGATGACTTAACATCTAAATTAATTATACTAAGCTTGAATCTTATATAGCCATTACATAGAAGTTCAGTTTATTTACTAAAATAAAGGTCAGTTGAATGACCTGCCTCGTTTTCTGACTCATCACTAATCTAATTAGTGATGCTCTAGTTTACTTAATAATCGAATGAGGCTATTTTTTCAATAACTATTATTTATTCCAAGAAAAAACGTACAGATTGTCTTGTAATCAAGTTTCTTCAAGATTTCTAGAAAAACCGATTTATAAAACCCAATCAAATCAGAGCAGAAAAAAAGGGTTAGCAGTTCGGTTTCCGAAATACGTAACTTATCAAGTAGAGGCTGGTGGAAACTGGCGCTCCTTGTAGAACCAAAAACAATTTCCTGCTACCATTTTCCTGTTCCCAATTCTCTAATAATAATCCCCGTAAGTACTGACCAGATATTCCTACTACCACACTACCTTTTTCCCATTAACCAGACCTTTTCCTAAGCCCCTCTACAACGATGTCCAAGCCGTACAATGCTCATTATCTTCCACATTTCATGGGGTCTTTTATCCCCCAAACGCAACCACCACAGCAAATACTCTAATGAGTTACATTACCAACTAATGGGAACTCCTTTACGGTGCTTGCAACATTTTGCCGCATTATTCGTTAGTACGAGGATTTTTTTCCGATTTTATTAAGTTATGTAACCCCCAAAACGGCGCGAGTGGGGCCGAATGTACCCAATTTGCAGTAATGTTAGATATTTTACGGCACAGGTGAAAAGTAAAATGAAGCTTATTTAGGTTCCCGTTAGATACATTAGCTTTGTTGTGGAAATAGAATGGTAGTGCCTTTTGAATATATTTTTGCTATTTCGTATATTTAGTTTCGAGTTATATTTGTGTGATAGAATTCTCCGTATAAAAGATAACCTCAATATTATCCAAAAAACTCCGTAGTTATTTTTAATAACTTACATATTTTATTATCCATGAATATTTACATAATTTAAAATCTAACAAATACTCTAATCTTATTGGAACTTATATGTTTGAGCCGTTTGGGGTTGAAACACTAGGGCCATGGGGTCCGAGTGCCCTTTTAGTTTTTCGGGACATCGCCAAGCGGTTGGTCGACTCTACACGTGACCAAAGGGCTGGCCTATTTTTTAGCCAAAGAATTAGCATTGCCATACAACGTGGCAATGCTGCCAGCCTTTTGGGCACTTTTCCTGTCGACAGCGATGCGGACGAATTTTTTGATGCCCTATGATTATTTCCCTTCCTTTTTTATATACTTGTACATATTTTTTGTTTTTATGATTGTTAGATTTTAAATTATGTAAATATTCATGGATATTATCCAATACTTATTTCAATAGCAAATTATATAAAATGAGATATTACGCGAACTATAACTGACCATTTTCCTATAGGTACATAAATTCCTTACACACCCCATGTCCTCATCAAAGGGTTAAAATATCCACATCAACAAATGAACAAACTGTAAAGGTAAAAATTTATTCCACAACATTACCCCCATACGTAAAATATTACCTATCAATAACAGCCATCCATAACTCAACCTATGGGGGACGCTAGCCCTATGGGGGAAACGTCATCGTATAAAAAGTCATGTTACCAACAAAATAGATTAGGTATAGGTGTTTATCTGTAGGCCTGTCGTAATATATTACCGGTGAACTACCATGGGTACTTGGGTATCGAGGGTTGCCTGTAATCGGTCCCTTGGGAGGACCTGTCGTTTCAACCTGAGTGGCCCTTTTTTTCCACTCGCCGAACGTACTTCTGAATGGGAATTCTCTAGAGAATTAGTTTTATTGTCTGTTTTGTTTTGAAATAATAACACCTGCTGATTCATAAATTTACGATAACTAACCAAATACGAATCAATATTGAATCAAAGTAAAATTATTATTCTGTTTTTTACAGTGACAATGATAAATAAATAGTTTAATAATTGATACGGTATGACATTCTCAATTTTACGCAAACTAAATTATACTACACTGAATTAAAATATAGCATTGTAATGATAAGTACTTACACCTTTAATTTGTGCATGACATTAGCAGTAATACCTTTCCTAAATACTCTTGTGAACCAATGTTGAATGTATATGCTGTTGGTGTTCTTTAATAAATATTTACTTTAATCGAGTTCCCACGAGACGAATACAAGTTTTAATTAGTAGCATCATATTCAGTGTGTACTGAAAATATTCTGTATGCTGTAACAAAAGCTCTGTTTAAACTTCAATGAACATGATTTTCACACAATACTGCAACTAGTTGGCGTTTCCAGTTCTATAAATTTAATGTTTCCTTGTTATATAACTTTTGTTCCATTGTTCCGGCGAACTAACAGAACTTATAGTAATTTTCTTAATCATAACATTTTTGATTCGGAGATTTTAGCATTATTTTCTGCCTGTCCAATCGTGGCACGATAATATAATTTTGCAAAATAGTATATTATCTATACGGTATGGAACTGACACATGTGCAATAAATTAAACTAAAAGTAAGTAGTACTAGTTCAGAGAAGTATAGCAAAATAAATTCAGTAAAAGTAGATAATCAATATGTTTAGGCAAACGAGCTGGCCACTTGCGGTGCACCATAAGTGCACAATCCATTGTTCGCCAAACATGTTTTTTTATTTTGTATGCACACATGTTCAAGGATTCAAGTTCATTACCCTAGTGATCCAATTCTACAGAATGTTCAAAATTACCCAAAATTAAAACATTACTTTTTGACGTAACTACTGGACAGATTTCGTTCATTTTTTATTAAAAAATATAAGACACGTATTTTTTCTTTTTTTTTTTTACGTAATCAAAAGATTACGACGATACATTGAGTTAAAATATGGCATGACGTCACGCCTTGCTAGATCCTATACGTAGTTGTGACGTAGCGAGCCCCCACTCCCCAACTTTAATGTGTGTTATCTACATAAGTAATATTTTATTAATATGATAAAGCAAAAAATACGTGTCTAATTTTTTTATTATCTAACAGACAGACTGAACAGATTTTTTTTTAGCCAGGCTTCCTATTGTATGGAAACCATTTTAAGACTAAGTACTCTACTTACTCTGTTTTTTTTTTTTTTTCAATAATAATGAGCAAACTAAATAGTGTGTATCTTACAAGATAAATCTTAAGACGCTGACAGTGTCAAATCCGGTCTCAAGCCAATGTTACGTCAATTTTATTGCCGAACATAAAAATCTACGAATCGGAAAATAGAGGAATAGAGTTAGACGTCGCTGTTTCTGAAGAGTAAGATTACCAAAGTTTTCATCAGCAATATTTATGTTCAAATTAGATTGGATAAAGACCTGAACCTATAAAGCATCCATTCCTTATATTTTATCACTAAACACGATTCTACGAGAACTCACGAAGCAACTTCATTAGATGCCAGCTTTTGACTAATAACAACTACACGGCAAAACCAACTGTAAGTCCAATTAAACACAAAAAAATCATATTCAACAGAACTCTGAAATTAAACCCAGAAACCAGAGCACGCCAATTTACCTGGCAGACGAGAACCAGAAACCGACTCCAAATTCAAATGAATCAGTTAGCTCAAAGCTAGTTATACAGAGCTATTTGTTTTGCTTATTCCATTCCTGTAGTGGGGAGATAAGACAAGCTCCTATTTCATTTTAATAGTATGATGACGCCCCAGGGCGTTCGCTAGGGGAGAGTGGGGAGTTTGGATGCACAACGCTCTGTAATAAAGTCTTTGAAATCGCACCAAACTGCGCCGAGTGTGGATAATGGCACTCGAATTGCATTTGTTTCTTGATTCTTGGGGGCTTTAAAGCAATCAAATAACGGAGGGGGATAGCGGGATCTGATATGGTGTCGGTTAGCGGGGAAATTGTTGTCATTTAAGGATATGCACGATGAAATTGTAATGAGAGACAAATGTTAAACATATATGTTGTTAGTTATATTGAAAAAAAAAAAATTATATGAATAAAAAGTTAAATATCTCCGTAAAACTATAACTCCACAAACATTTTATCGCGAGAACCATAGAGAAAATTGAATACCTCCATAACATACCTAACACACATCTCCAACACATTTCACAGACAATTTTCCCCAGAACACTGTGTCTATGATATCTTAAATGCGTTATCTTCTACGGACCAGTCCCGACACTACGAGTCCCATAATATCTCGTGTCCTGACACTGCGAGCGCCATAATATCTCGTAAAAACCGGAATATGTTTACACGTTTATGAGTTCTCACTTCGGACATTTGAACCTTTACTTTTGTCGTGGGCTCGTGGTCTACGTGGATGTAAACGAGACTGAGTTTTAAGAGCCCCTTTTGTCTGCTTTTGAAAGATTATTTGCTCATAAACTTTCGTATGTTAGCCATAAAATATGGTCTAGTAGTCAGCAGATTTAAGTCGTATGTTAATGCTGTTTAAGGAGGATGCGCTGTGGTAGCCCGCGAAATTAAAATTTTCTTGCGTTTTATGCAATTTGCAGGTCCGTGTCAAGATACCTTGGTCAAAATATGATACGTGGGAATAAAACATATGTATTTACATCATTTTAATATAAAAATCATCAATACATTATCAATCTAAAAAAAAAAGCATAATAAAGAGTATTCTATTCTATTCTATTCTATTCTATTCTATTCTATTCTCTAAGTTAGATTTCGTGCAGATTCGTTAGATTTCGTTCGCTCGAGGAATCTGCACGAAATCTAACTTAGAGAGATGTATTGATGATGTTTATGGTTAAAATTATGTAAATACATATGTTTTATTACCGCGTACCATATTTTGGTCAAGATAAAACCTGACAAGGACTTGCAAATTGCATAAAACCCAAAAAAAAATTGAATTTCGCGGGCTACCACAGCGCATCCTTCTTAAGTATATACATTAACTCGATCCAGCATGTCTCTTTCTGTCCTCCCCCAGCGACGCCCTCAGCCGAGGTCCGTACCCCAGACGGGGAGACCTTAGCAAGTGATCGCTTAGTTTTTAAGTTTTATGCCCTGGCTGGAGGCCCTAATTTATTGAGGTACTCACAAGAAAGTCTGGTTAAGAGCTGACAACCTCCTAGGTTCATGACGGAGAATGATTGGAATGGAGATGTCATTTCACAAAAACAAAAACTGTTTATTACAAGAGATTGTTTGTGTAAACTACAGGACAAATAAAACCATCGTACATCTATTTATTTTGTAAATGAGCTCAGGCTACGATATTCAAAGAAATAATCCAAAATTATTTCACGTTTTCCAATGCCTAAAAGAGTTTCAATAAGCGCCAACCCTAATAAATCCGGATTGATGGTAACCCTAGATATGACGCAATATCGTAGTGGCAATAGAAAATTTATAAAGCATTGTTACCCTACGCACGCAGACTATCAAGAACATACTAAAAAAATATGGTCCCAATAAAAAATATGTACCAGAAACATTTACCAATGTCGGGACAACCCTAGTTTTGGATATTTAAGGTCTTAAATCTTTCCTTAGATTTATAATACGGGTCTGGAATTTACGCAAAATTAATGTACAAAATGTTGTGAAACCCGTACGTGATCAATTATAATTTATAGCCCGTAACTATAACGGTAATTTTAGATACATTTTGTTAGTCGTATTATATAGTAGATAAATAAAAATGAATCCCTATTTCCCTTAGTCATCGCATCGCGCGGGAACGGATGGAACAATTTCGCTGTTTCTTTTTTTTTGTTGTGTTTATGATTGTCAGGAGAAGGTTTTTAATGAAAGAAAAAATTAAGAAAATTTTGCAGAAAATTGGAAAATTTCAGAAAAAACATTTTAACTTCACGCGTTTACATTACAATATTTATAGCCAAGACAGGACAACGTCTGTTGAGCCAGCTAGTTATAGATAAATCTATACAGAAAAATAGGTTTCTCTAAGGAGTTCTGTTAGAAGTTCTGCTACAATAAACTAAAGATTTGACACTCGTTGTTCTTTGTGTACACAGAAACGTGAGAAAGTAGACAACTCATGTTAAAGATTTAAAAAGACCGTACATTTGTACATTTCAAAGAAAATTGCAGAAATGAGCTTCATAACCCAACATAACAATACCATTAATAACAAACAAAAGGATGAACTTTTCACAAATCTAGGAAAGTGTTCCTTTGTAAACTGGACGTAAAAGAATTCCTGTGATCAGTCAGCGAATTGTTTTAATTTCGTTCGTTTAATTAAAACAGAAAGGAATACTTGGAAAACTTCTGCGTTCGGCAACTCCTTACCTGTAACAATGGAAATTAATATCGTTATACTTTTGGTACTTTTCATACACATCATGCACAGTAAAAAATAGGAAAGTTTAAAAACTTTAATGTTTTCTCAAAATCTCTGCGAACCAAATGGGTATCGGTCAATATAGGTATAAGCATGACCCGGGCTTGACGGGCTTATGGCTAAGTAATAATACACAACCAGGTTAAGCTACACTTGCCGCGGTTGGTCCGTGGATGGGTCCATGACCATCTTTACATACCAAGACAGGGGCCTACTGAAACCCCTCCGCGCCTCGGAAAGCACGTTAAGACGTTGGTTCCGGTTGTCATTCGTGAATCTTTGAAGTCAGAAAGTCTGACAACCAGTCCTACCAAGGAGTATCGCATTACCCAGTAACTGGGTTTTGGAGGTCAGATAGGCAGTCGCTCCATGTAAAATATTGTTATTCAGCTGCATCTAGTTAGACTAGAAGCCGACCCCACCATAGATAATGAGGCATAACCCAGGCAATGCCTGGGTTATGTATCAGAACCATTCTAGATCAATAGCAGCATCTACTGAATTTGAAATATTTATTTAACTTTAAAAATACTAGATTAATTTTGGATATTTTGCAGTATTACCGATCGAAATATACCGTTAGGGCAGAACACAGAAAAGAATCTGTTCTGTGGGGTAGAAACAGACTTATAACACAACACGCCACGCGATGGTAATATCGTGCGCATTGACTACATTTCATCTCATAGAGCTCAATTTCGTCATTTGGCCAATGAACACCGTGGTGTGGCGCCGGGTGTTACAAGTGTGCTGAGGCCTTTACAGCCTGTTATTGAATAATAATCTAAAACTTATTTCATTCTACTCATAACTCGCAAAACATACATAATAAAGGACTTGCCAAATTACATAATTGGCTACAACGTACAACCATCGATAATTCAACTCATATACACGCTTAGGTAACCGGATATCGCGTGACGTCAGATCCTGGTCGACTCTATTTGTCAGAATTATAAAAGGCGCCATGTTACACATTTTTCACTCAAATTCACATTTTGAGAGAAGTACGTAGAACCTCTACGTGGAGCTTGATAAATTATGGTGTGATAAACGAGGTTCAAAGTTTAGTCGTGTGTTCGAAGCTAAGTGCCTTTCCTAAGGCGAAGTAAGTAAAGACTTACCTGCTGAAGTAGTAAGCTATTAGGTTTTACCTGAAAAAGGAAATTTCTAATCTAGTAGTGACATTAGTTACGAGTGGGATTAAAAATTTTGCCTATCCTTGTAAGGAGATGCAATTACGACACATATGTGTAGGGAAGAGGAGCTCGTGGCTAAGTAATAACAGCTGCACCGGTCGATGCATCAGGTTAAGCTACGCTTGCCGGAGTTGGTCCATAAATCGGTGACCATCTTTACATACCGAGCCTCCTCCGTGCCTCGGAAAGCACGTTGAGCCGTTGGTCCCGGCTGTCATTCGTGGATCTTTGACAGTCGTTACGGGTCGTCAGAAGCCCGAAAGTCTGACAATCAGTCTTACCAAGGGGTAGCATTATCCAGGTACTGGGTTGTGGAGGTCAGATAGGCAGTCGCTCATTTAAAATACTAGTATTCAGCCGCATCCGGTTAGACTGGAAGCCAACCCCAACATGGTTGGGAAAAGGCTAGGCAGATGATGATGTGTGGGGAAGAGGTGGTTTATTCCCTACAAAATGGTTGAGCTGGAGGTGCCGATCTACGCATCATGTTCGCGAACGGGCGCTGTACTTGAGACTGGTCATCTCTTAACTGCCAGAAATTATTTTTAATCTTATTATTTTAAATTGGTTTTCATTATTTTTTTTTTACATTATTATCACAAGAATTATGTAGGTACCCAGGATTTTGTAACACTTATCTTGATTTAAAAGAGTGTCCGTGGAGTTTCTTGCCCGTTCTCCTCCTAGAGATCTACGTTTTGGAACTGGGCAACTAGCTTCAACTTTCTGACTAACTGACCGACTCTTTGACAATTCAAAAATGCCTGTAAATAGTTTTGTGGCGGCATCTACATTGCCACATGCGAACTACGCATCACAATGACATGACGTCACGCAAATCCTGCATAGCGTAATCAGAGTTTACCGCGCGACTAGCATCTAAACAACGTCCCGACATCAATCGTCAGGCAGTAGCCCACCAGACACGACACCCGTCTGGTCGGAGGATCCTCCCTTTTCTATGGAGGATGAGTGAACTTTACACCTTGTTCCTCATGCCTCTATAGTTTAATTGAAATAAATGCTTTGAGTTTGTGTTTGAGTTTACAGTAGAGGTCAGACAGCACTATCTCCTAAGAAGCCAGCAATGCGAACAAGGCTTTACTCGCTTGCTGATATAGTCCTTATCTATTCAGCAATTTTGAGCTAAGTGGACTCCTAACAAAAGCACCAGAAAACACGAAAAAAACGAAGTTCAAACTTGTTGAGTTTATGTAAAAATATTCATATGTCACAAACAGTATAAGCAATCTTCACACAACTGTAATGCTAATATAACCTTATTCAGTCTTATTACAGAACATTTTACTTTGTGGAACTCTTAGAGCACGAAGACCCCGCAAATGACTTTATAATATGACCAAATTGCAAAGACATCTGATGATACGTTAACATGTGGAGAAGCAAAACATTACCCGGTGCTTTTTAAATTGGCCGTTAGGAGCCAAAAACCATGCGATTACGTAATCTCTTTCGAATTTCCAGCGGAATGAATGTATGTAGCGAGGATTTCGTTTTGCACTAAATTTTAGAGCGAATTTTCTTTTGTGCTTTTTTTGAAAGTAACTTTTAAGTATCTGCTTTCGTAGCACTCGTAGCGTTCGTAGCAAGCATTTTTTTCTTGTTTCAGTTAGTTAATTAAAATTGTGCAAAATCATTGTGCAATGTTGTTTCTTTGATAAATTACGGAGTAATTTATTTTTAACCCTATCCCATTTTTAGCACATAACTAAGTAATTACTAAATTAAATTGTTGTTGTCAGAAGTGGTTTTAACTAGTGATACAACACTATTACCTGGTGGTATCATTTAACTTTATAATACCTACCGTACCACCAGAGGTACGGCCAGGGGTACGGTGGGTCTGCAGTGGTGTTTTTCAGGGATTATTTACAATACCTTGAAAAGTTTTGTATGTCACCCATTAGAAGATCAGTTTTCAAGCAAAACTAGACCCGTCCATGCTCAATTTCTTTCAAATCTTATCCAGCAGGATCATATCATCGTAATCACCTCAAAAACCCGTCTTAACGAAACCTTTGAAACTAAAAACTTTTACCTTACAAGTTAGCAAATCATTTCCGAGCACCACGGGCGCGGGCGGGCGAGTTTGCACAGAATATTTGACTCGGTCGTGTTACGTAGGTGTTTTTATTCATTTTTCCCTGTGAATTTGATACCTTGCCCCCCCCCCCCCTCTCCGTCTCCTCCTTCGTTCCCCTCCCCTTACCCTCTTTGTTATGACAGAATGCCCGGCGGGAACCCGCTGCTGCCTCGAGATTATAACTTTTTCTTGAAAACGAAGTTACATTTTATACGGGCCATTAATAAGCCGGGATTTCATTCGCAGTGTACTGAAAGCATTATTCTTTGTTAATTTAAATCGCCTATTTATCGTGTTTATTGCGTGTAATGGAATTTGAAACGGAAACGTTGGAATTTTCTTTTTAGTTGAGTGAAGTCATTACGGTTTGAGGTAAGCATTTTAGTGGCTTGGAAAGTATGTTACGATGTTTTGCTAAGAATTCAAGTATACAATGTATTTTTAAGTAATATAAAGTTACTAAGTTAGTATTTTCGTTGCGTTTTCCAAGCATATTGTTTCTATTAAAAAACTAGCTGATCCGACAGACTTTGTCCTGTCCAAATTTCAATAATTCATACTAAATTCCCGTACAAAATGCACTTTAATTTTTCCCGAATTTTCCAAATTTCCCGGCAACTTTTCCAATTTTTTTTTTCATAAGAACCTTCCTCGGACTTCAACGAATATTTGAAAAAAAAAAGTTAGCCTAATTGGTCCAGCTGTTCTCGAGTTTTGCGCTTAGCCACACATTTAGCCATTAATTTTTAATTATATAGATAGATTGGAATGCAACACCAAAAACTCCGTACGTAACATTTGATAAAAATAAATGGGCTGTTCACTAAATTTCTAAATAATATAATACAGAAAATAAATAGGTAGATCTACACAATTTTTAAGGAGACTGCTAAAAAGACAAACAAAATGAACAGTGGTCGAAATAAACAACGAATTTATTTCACTAACAGAAACTCTATAAGAATAAAATCTTTTAAAACAACTTGCATCCACAATCGCAGTGCTTGCCCACTTTAACGAATAAGCGTGAAATAAGCTTTGACAGGCTAAGCCGTAAGGGGGGGAGGGGAGGGGGGCTTTTAGTAAGCCATGGTAAAGGGATCGCCGCTTTTTGGGATTCTCTTTTTATTTTTATCTATTTGTTTCTTGACATTTCGTTCTATAGCTGTCACATCAAAGAGGAAATTTAAAGAAATCTGATTGTGAAGGTACCAGTAAGATTTTCTAAATTATGTTGTATTTACACAAGTTAAACACAATTTAATTTGTGTTTAACTCGCGTAAATTAAAACTTGTCTGTTATCTTGCTGTGGTCTTTCAAAGTATGAGAGTATTTCCCTTGCACGACAATAAGTACTTCTTTCTCAAAAGCTTTAACATATTCTAACACAACACAAAGCATTCCATGCGGACACTAACGTAAAATGTCTGCACAGTATCCGCCTGTGTCCGACTACGTGCAATATTCAGTATCCGTTTGTGTACACTACCCAACACTACCAATAATGTGCAATATCATATTAATATGGCGGCCCGACCACAACCGCTGCGGTGACGTGCACACTTTGTAAACTATACATTAGTGTGCTATACATTTGTAAACTATACATTTGTGCAATAATGTATACATTATTGTATTTTGTGCATAGTGTGTTTATCCGGGGAAATGTTATTAGTAAATCTACATCTAAGTATTTGAAGGTACAAATACATAAATTTTCTATTTTTCAGTGATTTAAAAATGAATCATACTCGTTAACTAAAACATTGAATTAAAAGTGTTATAATTATTGATATCTATCTGGAGTTAACATCGAAGTTATTCCAAGATTAATTCCATATGCATAGTTCAAGTACGTTATGTTCTTAGGCTAAGCCTTTGGACCTATATATAAATTGAGATTTCATGCTGACCTTTTTAGCAAAGTTAGCACAATCTACTCTAGTCTAGCTTTGAGTTAGGAAATTCACTCTAAAGTTCAGTTGACGAACTAAATCCATTTCGTTCCCGGGTAAATTACTAACAAAGCTTTATATTCAACTGTTCCACAACACCCCGACGGCCACTATAGGTACCTAACATAGTTTGTCCTCCGAAAAACGTCACACTGTCATATAAATTCGATCAGGCCCGCCTTTTCCAGGCACATGCGATAAAAAACATTAGCATACGTACTTGCAACACTGGCTTTGGCCATATTTTATGTACAAATAACAAAAAAGCATGCGTCGCGGCCAAACTTTAACATAAAACCTTGTAATAAAACATCGGTCGGGCAAATGTCAACTTTATGTTCTAAACAGCTACGCCTGAACAAGTAGCAGTAACCTTCTGTTTTTACACGTTAAACAAAACACAACCCTAACGATGTGTTACTGAAGTTTAGTTTTTATTAGCTTCACAACAGTATCGAACGTGATCGATTACAAATTGTTTCATTATGTGCCTAATTACAGTAGCTGAAGGTAGCTTTTACTTTACGCGTCTGTTAGGGGAGGGTGGCGATGTAAATTGACTCTCATTGCTTTGTCGTTAAAGTAGTGAATAGTGTGTATCGTTGGTGTAGGCTCGTCTGCCACGGGGAGTGTGCCCCCGTGTGCCCTGCGGCGGCCCTTGTAAGGTCAATGCAGACTCGATACCTTTACCCTCTGAAGGGAAACGCTATTACGGCATTTTATTGGCTTAAGACTGTTGTTTGTAATTATGTACACAAATGAAGAGCTTTTGTGATTAAGTTATAAACATGTTTACGACAAGCAATCATGATGACGACGACGCTCCGTAAAATTGGCTTTCACTGAAAATTACCATCTGCCTAGCTTTTTCCCAACTATGTTGGGGTCGGCTTCCAGTCTAACCAAATGCAGCTGAATACCAGTATTTTACATGGAGCGACTGCCTGTCTGACCTCCACAACCCAGTTACTGGGTAATACGAGTACGATACCCCTTGATAAGACTGGTTGTCAGACTTTCGGCCTTCTGACAACCTGTAACGACTGTCAAAGATCCACAAATGACAGCCGGGACCAACGGCTTACCGTGCTTTCCGAGGCACGGAAACGAGTCTCGGTATGTGGTCACCCATCCACGGACCAACCCTGGCAAGCGTAGCTTAACCTGATGGATCGACCGGTGCGGCTGATATTACTAAGCCACGAGCTCCTCACTGAAAATTACCAAAATTATGATACGTAGATTTTCGTAGAATTCATGTTTGAAATATTAGTACTTAATCAAACATTTTGTCTCGTAATGCGGAGCTTGTCCACTCTGAAATGACGCGCCCCACTACCGCATTTACCGCAGTGTACGTACACAAAGTGGACAAGCTATACATTAAGACATAGGGCCTGTTTCACCAACAGAATTTGTATGAAATTATCTGGAACTTAATCGTAGGTGGTGAAACAGGCCCTAAGGGCTGATTTTACCAACTCCAGATATCTTTTATCCGTGGAGTAAAATTGACATTTGACAGTTTTCGTATGGATGAATCATCCATACGAAAACATCTATTTTGCTTTTTAATTTAACTTTTTAATTTAATTTTTTACTTTTATTTAGTTTTTTTTTTTAGTTTTTTTTTTTTTTCTTAAAATCACTACGTAATAATATATTGTTCTTGTATAGCATCAGCTTACTAGCCCTTAATTTCCAAAAGGATAGTGTCCAAGTGACAGTAGAACACTGACTTAGGAGTCACAGGTATTCCTAGTTTAGGAGTCAGGGTTTCAACTTTTGTGCGACTTTAATTTTGTGATCTTTAGCTAGATATTAATCATATTATAAGAATTTGTATCAATAGTATATATTATATTAAATACTGTCGAAAATTCAACATTTAGACGGAGGAGAAGGCTAGGTATAAAAGCTTGGTCGAATTCACCCATAATAAAAAAAACCAATACTTAGCGCTGTCAACAGTGACGTGAAGCCTCACGTTTCGTATTTCGGAAACATGTGTGCACGTAATGAGGTATAGTTTAATTTTAGTTTGGTGTAAATGTGTGCGTGTGAGCGTGTATGTACAGAGTGAGGTGTAGTTTTGTGCATGCTTCACTGTTTTGTTCGCAGCGCTATGTCTTGGTTTTCTATTTAGTCCGAGGCTACACTAGGTATAAGAAACCAGTCTAGTGCTCACTACATTATTATAACTTTATATTACTCGCATATCCTAACCTAACTAAAACTATCAAAAAACTAAAATATGGCGTCGAAAAATTTCTCCGCATCGCTGTCGACTGGTAAAGTACCCAAGAGACTGGCGGCATTGCCACGTTGTATGGCAATGCTTAGCCTCTGGCCCAGGGAAAAGCCAGCCCTTGCGTCACGGAAAGTGTCAACCAGCCGTTTGGAGATTTCGTTGAAAACTATAACAAACGTTTCACGTTTCCAGATGACATCGATGCGGACGAGTACTTCGATGCCTAAGTGTCCTTTTTTTTGTATTTATTTACATAGTTAGTAGTTACTTAGTCATTTACTTTAGTACCTAGTATAAATAGTGTTAACTTGTATATTGTTTATAAACCATAAAAATAAATACTTTTGCATAAATGAATAAATAACAAACTTTTTCAGACGGATTAATAAATTCGGTCCTTGAAAAATACGAAAGGTCTAGCAATAAAATCCAAATTACTTACCGAATACTTATTTTCTGCTAACTCTACCTCCTACCGATAGCATCATTGAATCCGATACATAAACTAACCTCATTTAATCTATCGAGTACCGTTCCAAGATTATGTACAACAAATTACCATAGTTAAACGAGCTGATATAAATCTCAATCCCTTCTAATTTATCTACGGCGGGGAACCTCCACGTCAGACGTTATTCCGTAGTCCTAAGCTTTAAAATGACTTGGTTTTACGACTCGGGCAAATGTACTGTGATTTTTCTTTGTTCGCTCTGACATCGATGGATGTCAATTCATCGATGGAAAACGAAGGAAATGGCCTCTTTTGATAGAAAAATACGACTTTTTAATGTTGTCGGAGAGGCTGCAGCGGAAAAGTAAAGATGTATTATGGAGAATTGATTTTTTGTTATAAATTATTGATGTTCGGATCACTTAACGACATCACTATAAGGTATCGGCAACTTTTTGACGATGCCATTATAAAGGAATCGGCATGACCTACATTTTTATGCTTTCTTAAATTTGCTTTTCAATTGATTTTTCCCCCTCTTATTCCTAAAAAATGAGATTGCGGAATAATTGTGCATAAAAGCAAACAGGAACCAGACGGGCTAGCAATTCCATCTGTACCCGAGCAATATCTATAATTACAATCTTCGGCCTTTGATCATGTACAATTTAATGCAAATAGGGGTATCCATCGACCGCGACGTCTGTCTTCTGCGAGACCAAACGCCTGAATGAGTGCTTAGTCGTCCGTAAGCGTCTAAATACCCCGCCCCTTACAACTACCCACATTATTTGGTAATAATGGTCATCGCATACAATGTGTTATTATTAGGTGTCCTGAGTATATTACTAGAAAATTTGATGACAAAGATCTTCATTTACTAAGGAATTTGGGTTTCATACTTTATTTACTTTAAGCAAAATAGACCTTACCGTAGCAAATATTTTATCGAGAAAAGGTACAAATACGAAAATGATATTACCCATCATACCTACACTGGTACTTTTCTTGGCTGTTCAATACTACATCTATCTCTTTCATTCATATAGAAATCTTGTCATATAATGAGTGGGACACGTATAGATAGGTTCGGTATTGTGCTTGTAGGGTTCGATAAGTTGACATAAAAGCCGCCGAACGCAAATTATCTACTTGAATAGAAGCTATAGGAAAATATTAGGGGTGTTCATTCTATGCTCGACAAACTTGAAGCCGATAAAGTTTGTGCTACAAACCAGATGGCTTTAGAAAATTCTTAAACTCTTACCCCTTATTCATAAAAAATAAACCTATTTCTTTAGAATTATGATTTGAGTTTGAAAGAAGAAGACAAAACACTTCTTTAACTATAAAAAGGTTTATAGAGCGTTTTAGTTTTTTATGAATAAGGGGGATAGAATTTGTCATAAGATTGTTCAGACAAACTGATAGCCGATCAGAGTTTACAAAATGCTATCAAATCATTTATTACTTTGCAAACATGGGTAATTATTACTTTGATGTTTTTAGGGTTTCGTACGTACGAATGAGAAAACGGAACCCTTATAGGATCTCTCGTGTGTCTGTCTGTCCGGATCTAATGGACCGATTAAGTTTCAATTTGGTACAAATATGAATAACTGTGACCCAAACACGCACATGCAACGTAAATAAATGAATTTTGAATAAGGGGTTCATTATTGGGTGGCAAATAAGAAAATTAAAAAAAGTTTTGCAAATTGTACCGTGTGACATATCAAATTAATAAAAGGCCTTACTGTGAGGGTCTCATTTTTTTTTTAAATTTTAAAACAAATATTTTTAAAGTTATTTAAGAAAATTGAAGAAAATTTAGCATTCCGTTCATTCAGACCCTTATCTCCGAATCTGATGAATCTAAAATTTTGAAATAAGAAGTCTATACTCTTAAAATAACAAGGTAAATCTCTCAATATTGTGCGTACAAACTTACATTTGCAATTGGAATGTATAGGAGAACATGTTTTTCAATTATTTACATACAATGTTAAGTTTATTATTGGCACAATTTCATCCCAATTACGGAACCCTTCATTGTGCGTGGTCCGCCAAGCACTTGGCTGGTTTTTTTTATCGTTCCCATATTCTACCGTTACATGGGCATGAAAATCATATTTTATAACAAATTACAATGTTAAATAAAATTTAGGAAATTATACCAAATACAAATTAATGTCAAATCGTTTGAATACTGTAAAAATGTCAATGGCAATATTGTGTTTCAATAGTCCATTTATTGTGTACGTGTATTCGAAAAAATTGTCTGCTCAACAACGTAAATAACGCAATGAATGTTGTTGAACTGTCAAAATGAAAGTCATTGCTACTGTGTGTGTGTGTGTGTGTGTGTGTGTTACGCACTGACCTGTAATATACAAGTACGCTGGACTAAAATAATATACTATATGAAAATAAGAAATGACAGTTGATTTTTGTGTCGATTCAAAGCTCGAGCGTCTCAGGAACTAAAACGATGAAAAACGATCGAAGGATGCAAATGGCCGACGTGTTGTTTTGATACGTACGTCTCTGACGTTTTAGGCCTAAATCGTGAAATAAGATTTGTTTTGTGAATTTTGTGTTAGCTACATGATATTTAGAACATTTTTAACATGAGAGTATGCGCATTTTGTAAAGTCTTAAAGACAGCGGCACAACCTTCCATAAGTAAGTGAATTTCAATGTCGCAAATCTAATGTTAGTTCGATGGACGCTCACGTTGCTATCAGCGCCAAAATCTTCATTTTGACATCGATTTTATGAAGTCCAGCGTACTTTTATATTAGAGGTCATTGGTATTACGCAATTATCCGCAGGTTCTAATAAGTAGGTATCTCCTTCTTTATAATAAACATGGTTAACGATACATCACATATACATATAATAGTATATAGCTCGACTGCGGTAACCTCCCACTGATTGAGTCTTTTGATGTGATTGAAAGCCTCTTTTAATTTAATTTATGTCAACAAACGTTTGAGCTCTGAACAGGTCAATAGATACACGTACGTATAATATACATCCACGTAAACATATTACAAGTTACACATTAGGTATAGCATGGTTATGTACTTATTTTGTTCCATTTATTTTCATATCTCTTCATCTCAACTCAATACAGTCATTATGTCATTTACAGTACAACTATTTTCATAATGTTCCTCGTCAAACTTCGTGTTTCGTCAGTCGTCAGATTTCTATCAGTTGCCCTTTGCACTTGGTGCAGACCGGACGCTCTCAATCGTCTTGGAAGTATATAGAGTTGTTAATACTCTTTTAAATTAATGTAATTTATTTTAAAAATGGGAGGATAGCTGCTTAATATAAGTTATTTGTCATCTAATCTGCAACAACAGAAGTCACACTAATGTTACTTTAATTGAATTACACGTTAACTGTAGTAAATGAAGAGTTTTGAGTTGATAGTATTTAATTTTATTATTTTCCCAATAATCACTAAGTCAAAATTATTTGACGTCACGTCTATGGCCTCATTAATAATGAGAGATATATAATGAGAGAGTGCCTTGACTTCCATAATACAAGTCCTACTTAGTTTGGAAGTCATGAGTTCATTTCCGTGTACGTTTTTTAATATGCAATAAACTTTTTTTTTTTTTTTTTTTTTTTTTTTTATTTTTTTTTTTTTTTTTTTTTTTTTTTTTTTTATATATTAAACATTTCTTTAGAAAAAATGGCAAGTTGATCCGTATAGGTTCGCCACCCCTGGATTAGACGAACATTTGCAAATATGCAGAAACTTTTTCCGAATTTCCCAGATTGGTAAAAGTTTGACTGTGTGCTCTATGGAATAAAAAGGCCGCAGCAACCCCCCGTTAAGCTTGTTATGCAGCAAAGGGTACAGACCATCAACTGCCTACAACTACCAAGGGGTATCGTATTATTACCCCAGTAACTGGGTTGTGGAAGTCAGATAAGAAGTTGCTCCATGTAAAATACTTCAGCTGCATACGGTTAGACTGGAAGCCGACCCCAATATAGTTGGGAAAAGGCTAGGCAGATTCAATTGGTACAGACCATAAAACTGAACAACTTTCTCCTTGGGACCAACATCGTAATTGAGAAAAAATTACAGGTAAAATGTATGCATTTGGGTCGAATAGGCGCTTTGTACGAGAAAGATGATATTTTTTTCTCGATTACGATGTTTAATTTGACCACACATTTCTGATACACCCTGTACAATACACCAGCCTAAGACACAATACAATCTAATTCCAAACTAATATTATAAAATGGTTTTGGAAGTGGTTTTTTGCAAGATGTAAACTTTAAAAGGAACGACTGATCCGATTACAAAAAAATTTACACTGATAAAAATCTATACACTACTGGCGCGTACCATTGGATTTATTTATGTTTCTTTCACGCAGATGAAGTTGCGAGCAGAAGCTAGTACAATATAAAACACCCGCATAGGTCTCCATCCCGTGGGAATATCGAGATTAAAAGTATAACCTAACCTAACCTAACCCAGCACCCTAATTGCGTAACACATTATCAATCGGAGTTGGTTTCATTTTGACAGTTCAACAACATTCATTGCGTTATTTACGTTGTCGAGCAGACATATTTTTCGAACATATGAAGCAATGGATTAGCAATTTGTTTCAAAATGATTCAGATTCCGATCTATAGTGTGTTACGCAATTAGGGTGCGGGTCATGGTCTACATATGTGCCAAATTTCAATCAAGTCCGTTCAGCCGCATTAGCGTGTAAGCGTAACAAACAAACAAACTCACTTTCGCATTTATAATATTTATAGATGCGCAAGTAAGTTTGTTTGGTTTGTTACTCTTTTAAACGCACCTTAAAAGGGCTGACCGGATTTGTATGAAATTTGGCACATGACCCGTACCCTAATTGCGTAAAATACTATCAATAGGAATCAGTTTCATTTTGACAGCTCAACAACATTCATTGCGTTATTTACAATTGTCGAGCAGTCTTTTTCGAACATTTATGAAGCATTAGATTAGCCATTTGATTCAAAAACATTCAGATTCCGAATGATAGTATTGTTACGTAATTAGGGTGCTGGATTACGATATAAGATACTTTTGATCCCGGTAGTACGTTACGAGGAGCTCGTGGCTAAGTAATAACAGCCGCATGGGTCGATCGACCAGGTTAAGCTACGCTTGCCGGGGTTGGTCCGTGGATGGGTGACCATCTTTACATACCGAGACTCCTCCGTGCCTCGGAGAGCACGTTAAGCCGTTGGTCCCGGCTGTCATTCGTGGATCTTTGACAGTCGCTACGGGTCGTCAGAAGCCCGAAAGTCTGACAACCAGTCTTACCAGGGATATCGTATTACCCAGTTACTGGGTTGTGGAGGTCAGATAGGCAGTCGCTCCATGTAAAATACTGGTATTCAGCTGCATCCAGTTAGACTGGAAGCCGACCCCAACATAGTTGGGAAAAGGCTAGGCAGATGATGATGATCCCGGTAGTACGTTCCCGTGGGATAATTTTCGACCTCCACACAGGCGAAGCCGCGGGCAAAAGCTAGTTGCATATAAAACGAGATAAAGACACCGATTTCCGAACAATCCTTTCACGCGATGGCTTAAATAAATTGGTGGACGGGTAACGCGGGTTTTTTTCATACCTATTCCATCCTTTCCGGGTACAATACCTATCCCATATGATTTATTTCTGACTATCCACCGACCGAAATTGGGGCGAAGTCAAACTTTTCGACCGTTTCTATGACGGATATCGGTTCTCGGTAATTTGCGTCGATCCCGAGACCCTTTATAGGGTTTTGTGCTGTAAAAATGGAACACCATAACGAGTTTGTAACTCTTCGATTTGATACGGTTGTGAGTTAATATGGGGTTGTGTTTATTAGATTGTTGTATTAAAATTATAGGGGTAGAAGATATTTTTATGACCTTCGTTACGTAACGTACGTACATGTCTCTTGTGCAAACGTAGGGCGTCCGTCCATTTAGGTCTGATTTTTAAATTGTCAGATATAGTTTGACCGAAACCGCTGTACCGCGACTTAGGAATACGTGGCGAGGGCGGGGGGCGGTGGGCCCGTGAGCGTTGACGGCGCGCGGAGCAGCCTACACTGCCCCCCCCCCCCCCCCCGTCTCGCCGCGCACATATTTTCGGTACGAAAGCTGTCAGGCTGCAAAGTTTATTCCTACTTCTTAGTGGTTCCTAGTTTTCCGGGATCCCTATTTCTGTCCTACTCAGTAATAAATAAATAATAACAATTAATAAACATGTTTAGTTACGAACACAAAGCAATGACTTAGTTCACTATTAATCAGAAAAGTCGCAAGTACTTAGAAGCAGAATCAGAATAGCAATGTTGATGAGGTCGATATCTCGACACAAACAGGCTAGCGTGCCCAGTTGTCGGCTCATGCTAATTTAATCGTTCTGCTTACCCACGCGGCTCCCACGCGACTTATAAGTCCTGTGCCTCCTTTAGTACGTAGGCGAGTAAGTATAATGCACTAGGATCCAACTACCCAATGCAACTTAAATAGTATTATTTAAATATATTTGCAAAATATATTATTAAAGTAAATTTTAAAATGAAATATTCATCGTTGCAACTTACTTAGCTAGAACTGGGTTCTAATTAACTTTCTCACTTCGCATGCATTACCTATGTTTAAAACATGACACTGAGTTTTCGTTGGCCGCATTACCATTTCTATCTGAGTTCCAGAGCTACTTATGAAACCAGATTTCCAGATTTTTGGCAGCAGCACCAAAAGCCTCGTTTATTATAAGATCTACGTGATGTGATTGGGTA
Organism: Cosmia pyralina; assembly: GCA_946251885.1. NCBI lineage: Eukaryota > Metazoa > Arthropoda > Insecta > Lepidoptera > Noctuidae > Cosmia > Cosmia pyralina. The sequence goes on from OX276355.1 coordinate 18,434,777, forward strand.
TTGCTATCGTTTTACTCGATAAAAAATAAGAACCGGTTTTTATAAGCATCACTTTTCGCAAAGCTGGATACCTATCATGCAAGAAATAATATCGCAGCGACAGAATCTATTAGATATCTTTATAATTATTTACGTCGAAATACGTAAGTATACAAAACTTACAAACTTCTCAATCATTTACAATGTTCAGTCTTAAAATAATAGTATATGTTACTTACCTATTTTTATATATGTATATAAAATACCTTATCGACAAAATATTATTAAGTATTTTAATGAAACTCTTTATTAAATTCTAAGGGGTCCCCAAAACCATCAATTTCAACTGATGAATTGCAATCAATTTCTATTATAGTAATATTGTCAATCACTTCAACTACATCTGGTAAGACGATCAATTTGCGCATCAATCAATCGTTTCGGGGGCCCCTAATAAGGGGATACAACGATAATTTTGTGTTTATAAAATTCCTATAAAAACAAATGTATATGGAAAATCCAAATGATTTTCCGTGTATGTACTAAAACTGAAACGATTTGTGAAAATTTTTTCGATAGAAAAAATTTCCAAAATAGTGCTGTCTATTTTCTGTTGTATACGATTATACGTAAACATTTCCTTATTGTACAGTAAAATTTGCTTTAAATCGAAGATATTTAAATACGTTAAGAATTAACTTACTAAGCTAAAAATTGATTTACGTATAGCATTTTGTCATCGTTTAAATTCCGGTGCGATTGAGAGTCTTCTATCTCGCGCGTCAAACTATACAGCCACAACGCCATTTCACTTACACACCGAGCTAAACCACGCTTCGATATATCCTTTTAAAAACAATCCGTCAAATAGCTACGTTTGAAACATCAATAAATTAGCTCACATTTTAATTAACTCACATTGGAAACAATGAGATGTTAATTACTAACGCAATACATAAATCAAAGACATTTTCCTTTTGTAACATAAGCATAGTTCAGCTTATTAATATCACTACAGTGTGCAAGGGAAACTGGAAACTATTTAGCTCTAACAGCTGGTGTGACGTCGGCGTAATACAATTCCTTCGACGTAGCATTAGTTTGTGCTGCATTTACTGAACGTGATTGTTTTATTGGATAGCTGATGTTATGTTGTTTATTGTTGTTTCACGGCCTGTTTTACCACCTACGATTAAGTTCCTATTAACTTACTTGGCAGATATTTTTTTACAAATTCTGTTCCATTTTTGAATTTATTTGGTAAGTATTGGCTACTCGGACATCGTGAAATAAACCCTTAGTGGTAGAAAGTTATAGAGTTTTGCGGTAACTATATAGAATATTTAAAGTAGAAAACAGGAAAAAAGGTAAACGAATAAATTAACTTTCATAAAAAATTTAACAGCTTCTGAAGTCGGTGCCAATATTATATACTAAAACCTTCCTGAAAGTATGTAGATTACGTTCGTGAAAGAATCATCAAAATTAGTTCATGAGTTTTTGAGAAAATCGCAGACATACAACCAAACATACATTCATTCATACATACATAAATACACATACCTCCTTTTTTGAAGTCGGTTAAAAATAATGAAGGACGATGTTTGATAAAAGCATGGCCTGCAATCTGTATATTAGGTTGGGGAAAAAATCTTTTCGTATTATAGGATGTATGAACTTAAAATAAAATCTCTTTGGCTATACTATTTGTATCTAGCTGGTTTTGGTATCATTGAAGGTTTAAATTTTAAAAAACTTAATTCCAAATTCAAATTAGGAAAATGTGTGATTTTCATTTGTTTTTCGTACTATCAAGATGAGTGAATCTAATGAAGAAATTCGATACATTTTAAAATTTTACTACAAAAAAGGTAAAAATGCAACGCAAGCCGCGAAAAAAAATTGCGATGTTTATGGACCCAGTGCAGTGTCTGTGAGAGTAGCACAAATTTGGTTTAAGCATTTTCAGTCCGGAAATTTTGATGTCAAAGATGCACGTCGCTCTGGTCGCCCTATTACGGATAAAATGTATGCCATTTTTGAAAAAGTGGAGCAAGATCGGCATATCAGTAGTTACGACGTAGCTGAAGAACTCGGAATTGACCACAAAATAGTTTTGGCGCATTTGAAAAAAACTGGGTACACAAAAAAGCTCGATATTTGGGTACCTCACGAGCTCACTAAAAGAAACCTAATGTACCGTGTACTCATTTGTGATTCTTTATTACGACGCAATGAAACCGAACCATTTTTGAAGAAGCTGATAACTGGTGATGAAAAGTGGATCACGTTCGACAAGAACGTGCGAAAAAGGTCGTGGTCAAAGGCCGGTCAGGCTTCACAGACTATGGCGAAACCCAGGTTAACTCGCAACAAGGTGATGCTGTGTGTATGGTGGGATTGGAAGGGCATTATTCATTATGAGCTGTTACCACCAGGCACGACCATCGATTCTGAACTCTACTGCGAACAACTGATGAGACTAAAGCAAGAAGTTGAGAGAAAGCGGCCGGAATTAATCAACAGAAGGGGTGTGGTTTTTCATCATGATAACGCTAGACCTCACACATCTTCAGCCACTCAGCAAAAATTAAGAGAGTTTGGCTGGGAGGTGTTAATGCATCCGCCGTATAGTCCTGACCTTGCACCTTCAGATTTCCACCTGTTTCGGTCTCTTCAGAATTCTTTAGGCAGTGTCAGGTTAACATCACGAGAGGACTGCCAAAACCACTTGTCGCGGTATTTTGATTAGAAGTCCCAAAATTTCTATAACAATGGGATCAGGTCCCTACCTACAAGATTGCAAAAAGTTATCAAACAAAATGGTACCTACATATTTTAGATAAATGTAAATAATGTATATTAAAAAATGTTTTGAATTTTCTTAAAAAATGCGAAGAATCTTTTTCCCCAACCTATTAGATTGCAGGCCTCTATGGCCAGGAATCTATGTAGATTATTAACCTTGTGTTTTTCGTGTAAATTGCCGAATATTAGCTTCTGACTATAGTCTTTTTTATCCACGACAACTTCACACATTACACATTTTTGATGAAGCACGCTGATCCATCAGAAATACGACTCAATTTGTGCTAGTGGACAAGTAAAAAAGAGATAACTTCAATCCAAAACTACGGCTCGTCAGAACAACGAAAAACTCGAAAAACGGAGATATGAAATATTAAATTTTAACTACCACGAGAGCTTACGAATTTCCAACTGCAGAAGCAATTAAAATAGTGAGCCGTAATAGGGAAAAGTGAGATGAGTCCGTAACTAAGGTATAACGTTAAACAACACTAAAAAAGACGGTTTACTTTTTAATAGGACTCACGCCAGCACTTTTAATGTATATTTTTGCAACGTGCTGCTTTAAAGGCAGCAATGTATCCAAAGAACATATTTAAATCTTGCAGTCTCTTATATCTATTTAGTTATAAAATAATCCATAAAGATATAATACAAATTGAACACGTTCCCATTTCTCTGAAATGGCGTTTCATAACATAGCAGTTAGCAGTACTAAACAGAGTGTGTGTGAACCAGCAAACGTTTCCGCTCAACCGCAAACTTAGATGTTAAGGGGATACATCGATAATTTTGTGTTTTTAAAATTTCTATGAAACCAAATTCAGACTGTACCCTGTAGAACTTATTTGATGGGCTCCAGTGTATATTGAATGACATCCAAGATTTATAATAAATTTCCCTGTTATATTACAGACCAATGTCTGTAATATAACAGGGAAATTAGGAAATAGGTGAAATAGGTGTAGGTTGTCAATGACAACCTACACCTATTTAAGCGGAAGCTAAAGGAATTTGTAACTGGCAAGGTGTATTACAGTGTGAAGGAATATCTGCAAGAGAATCCTTACGGCCAGTAATATTTACAGATTTACAATAATATTGATGACATTTGAAACTGTCAACTATTATTTGACTTTGACTTTTGTTTATTTTATTGACATTCTATTATTTACTTTATTGACATTTGCTTAGTTATTGACGGATACTCCTGTACATTGGCAATTTAAATTTGATATGGTAATGTTTTTCCAATTTATTGTTATTGAGCATGTTTTTTTTATCTTTTTTTTATTATGTGTATATTTTGCATGCCCATATGACGGCAGAGCATGGAATACTTACTCTACGTATAACACCTATACCATATATCCATGTTGGCAAAGAAATAAATGATTTGATTTGATTTGGTTGTGAAATGTTTATGGTTAAATCATTTGGATTTTCCATATGTCTTATTTGAATATATTGTTTACTGCCGTACTAAAACCGAAACACGATTAATTGATTTTTTTTCTATAGAAAAAAATTCCAAAGTAGCACAGTCATTTCCTGTTTTATACGATTATACGTAAACAGTTCCTTATTGTGCAGTAAAATTTGCTTTAAGTCGAAGGTATTTAAATATGTTAAGAACTTACTAAGCTAAAAATTTATTTAAGTAGGTATACCTAGCACTTTGTCATAAATCTACATTTAAAATAAACGAAGCGCGTTTAAATTCCGGTGTGCGTGAATCTTCTACCTTGCGCGTCAAATAGACAGCCATTCACCATTCGAAATTTCACTTACACACCGAGCTAAACCACGCTTCGATATATCCTCTTAATACCGAGGATTAAACCGTAGCCTGAGATGTAACGATGTTAATGACAACAAAGAGCCAAATTGGTTGTGACAAACAGATTTAGTTAACTACATTTGTGATGGAATTCAGCTGTTAAACACAACGACATTACCGAAAGTTTAATAAACCATTCTGCTCAAGTCGAAATTCTACAAAAACTATTCCAATTTTAATCCGAACTTAGTCAACAACTAGCGCAAGCAACTCGTCTCGTTCTAAACGGTCCACAATCCAATATAAGGCGTCTTAGACCGGTCCAGACACGTCCCAAGTGAAAATCTAGATCGAGAGATTCCCACACTCAGTTCCGAGATCCGAACAACTCATTTAAACAGACCATACTAAGAGAACATGAAACTGGAAATTAATAGACAAAGTTTTAAACAAGCAATTGGTTTCGTAGTTGGAGATAACGTATTAGCTTTTACACTTTTGGGCCTCATATTCAAACATGCTGAATTTATAGAGGTCTAAAAGTTTGAAATATTCAGCAAAACTCTAGTTAGCAGAATACCTTTGTCAATAAACCATTGTACGAAAAATATTCTAATTAACAAAGTTCACTTTGGACTGTCAAATTTTCTTAAGTAATTAATTACTTTGGCGAAGTTCACGAAGACCTTTTGGCATCGTATTAAAAATTCAGTCATTTGTCACTTGGAAATACTTAATTTTGAGAGAAAATTTCAAACAATGTAATTTGGTTATCGATATTTAGTTTCTTAAAAGCCTGCCCTAGTGGTTGAAAGGGTAAAAAAGCCTGTAACTTTTGCTTATTAATTACCTAACTATTATCTCTAGTCTCTACGCTCTGCAGATCCTTTCTATGCCCAAAGAAACAAAATCGCAATCCACTCCAACTAAAACCGTTATTCCTAAAATACATTTAGATATTCCATATTCAAATAACAGAACAATGTCCACTGCCGTCCGTCACGGCATCACGCTCTCACGACATGTCGTGTCGTTATCGGCCACAAGACGGACGAGCCATTGGCGTGACGATATCCATTAGTTTATCCGCCTCGTCGGCTGCCAAGCAACGTTGGCCCAACGTGCGATGTATTGAGATATTGGCCGCCAACGTTGGATGTATTGAGATATTGGGCTAAACCAAACGTGATTTACTGGATATTGATGGCGTATCTGAAGTGTGTCTGAAGCGAATATGTTGTGAAACTGATTGAGTTAGCTTAAATTAGTTTATGCATGGTTTGGTTATTTGGTTATTGTCTTAGCTTGGTATTGCAGCAACTAACTTTCTCAGTTATCATCAAACTTAGTAGTCTTCTTCGTGTCACTGGCATTTCAGTTATTCATATTGTGTTGGCCATTTCCACGTCGTTATTGGTGACAGGGCAGAGGTCAGTTTGGTTGCATGACGTTTAACACCATTCAAAGAACATTGGCTGATAGGTGGGACTCTCCGATCTTGGGGCAGTGGGTACGACCGCACGCAGTCAAGTAGACATTCCCGAATAAAAATGTTACTAACACTAGTTTATAAGTTTACATTGTTACTAACAAATATGGAAGCGATTCTGCAATAAATGTTGATTTATTTATTTTGGGGCAGGATAGGCAGTGGAGCTCCACATTCATACCCTGCTGCCGTTCCGTCGAGGTAGCCCCAGAATATGAGGTTCAATTTACACCTTCCCACTTGGGTTTGGAGACGGTTCGAGGACTTCCAAGTGAGCCACAGAAGGTTTCGCCCTGCAGTAATTAGGCTCGTTTGGTGGTAGATAGTGAGTGGGTTGAGGAAAGCTATCCTGCCACAGTTTGCTGGTTTACCTGGTAAAGACGCTGTCGATTTTAAGAAGCTGTGACTACTTTTTAGTAGGTGTAGCCTAGTACTATGTTTTTTTTTTGGCTTCGCATGGTTTGTGCATTTAGCCAATGTCAAGTTATGTTGTGTCTTATTAAACGACTCTCCTCCTTTAATACTGGCAGGATAATAATAAAAAATCTCTCTTACTGCACTAGCACCTGGTTAAAAAGGAATCCTACCCCGATAATGGCAAATACTACTTAGTGCAATTAAATCTTTATAGCTTCCAGTCAACGTGTAGGTATTAAAAGTTTTAATAGGTGTCCGTGTTTTCACAGTTGTCGTATATTTACTAGAACATCGCAAGTTTCTAACCTGATCTCTTAAGTAAAACAATTCTATCACCATAAAGTTTTAATTAAAACACCTATATCAACAAAATAAAATCCTTAAATCAAACGGAACCCTATCTATTGATTCCTATCTAGCTAACAACACCTAGATATTCCCAGCCTTAAGCTATAAACCCGTAGAACATAACATTCACTAAAATTACATTTTATCGGCCATGTTATACACAAACGTGATGTGAACAGCCGATAGTGACCAATAACGGGTAAATAATGAACTGAATTGCCTTGTATAGTACAATAGAAATGGAAGGAGTCAGCTACGAGTTAGCTACGAGATAGCTCTAACACCGCGGGCTATTCGCTTCGCAGTCGATATTAAAGAGTACGAGAAACACCCTGTATTGTGGAGCAATATTGTGCAGGATCTATAATTGTAACAGTGGGTTAAGAGTTACTGGTATACCTGTTAAACTATAGTTTAATACTATGAACACCTTTTTGACACCTTTTTGGCGCAGCCGTGAGGCACACACTTTTGTTTTAAAACATTATTTTCATTTTTTTTTTCTTTTGTTTTTGTGTTTCACGAAGTGTGTCCAAATAAACGTTTTTCTTTCTTACTTTTTTCTTTAACAATGTGTTAGTCCATTTTCGACAAATTATTTTGCAACTTTTGTTATTGTAATTTATATTAAGTTCTATTTAAGGCCTCAGTAATTGGAGGCTTTAATCTTAAGATTTGATAAAGAGTGGATTTTCCTTTAATAAATTGTTAGGCAGGAAGGCTTTTAAATCACAAACATTTGACAATTCTGTCCCTTATCAAAACCATACAACGAAATATAATTAATTAGAACTTCCGAGAAGGTACAGAATGTTACAATATAAATTTCAATATCCCAAAAATTCCTGGAGACACTTTCAAGAGGCGCTCATAAAAGGCTACTTTTTACATTTCGCGGCCGCCATCTTGGAACAAATTAACTTCCAACCCGGTATAGGGTGAAAAGTACGCGAAAAATTCGAGTCTCTTTAATAAACTCCGTATTATGAAGCTCGAATTAATACGCACACCAAATAGCCTCTTTCCGCTCCTTTGGAATTCGGTAGGGATGTCAACAGAATTTAAATTATCGATATAGATATAGTTTATTATCTATGCTCCCAGTTTTCGATTCGATACTGTTTGCGATGCTTCTCCAACAATAAATAAATATGTTGAAGCGAAGTTTCATGTTCAGCAAACATTTTGGAGTTTACTGAACGGATTTAAGTGCTCGTTGTATTGGGACTTGATGCTGAAGTATCGATAAACTGACATGAAGAAGTATCGAATATCGATGCTTATAGCTACGTGGTGGACAACCCTATCGCCGCTACCCGTACGGTGCACGTACTTGAGGAATTTCTCATTTAGAGCGCGCTACCCTATGCACCTTTTGACGCCAGTAGCCAAGTAGAGAAGAGACAGGAAAAATGTGAGAATTTCGTTATAACTTATAACACAACGTGCGAAATAAAATTATTGTAGTAAATATGTCATGTGTTCTAGAGAACACACGTTATATGACTTACACATGTCCGCTACAAAAGCTATTAATTATTGTTTTTTTTTAAAAAAAAAACACTAGAAAAAAGGGAAGGAAATGATTAATCGCACACCAGAAAAATATTCTTACATCAAATACTTTACTTCTAATAATCTACATGTACACCAAATCAGTTTACAGATTGCACTACTAATTAACGAATTGAATATCGAAACTTGTACAAATAATAATCATTATTTATACACCCATTTTTTTCCAAAGTCACAAAAATATAAACTTGTACAAATTATAATTATTGAGCACCCCGAGATTCGGTTTGGTTAGGTTCTTTAAAACCCTGCAGACTCGACCTGCCATTAAGGAGGATGCGCTAAGGTAGCCCGCGAAATATTCTTACGTTTGTTGCAATTTGCAGGTCAGTGTCAGGTTGTAAGTTGATTAAAATATGAGACGCGGCCGTAGCTAATATGGCTTTACAGAATTATAATCATTAGAATCAGCAATACAACTCCATAAGTTAGAATTGACCTCAAACCTCATGATTTCATGAAGTCGGTAGATTTGAGGTCAATTCTAACTTATGGAGTTGTATTGCTGATTCTAATGATTATAATTCTGTAAAGCCATATTAGCTATTATTATTTAGCGTATTTTTGACATGCAAATTTTGATGTGCAAACAGTATTTTTTATGTAGGTACGTATTCTGTTGGGTAAAATTGGTAATTTTTTATGTGCGTTTAAATACTACCCTGGAAAAAATGGCCAACCCTTGTTGTAATCTGCTTCCCATCAAAAATCTGCCCTATTAAGTAAATTAGATAACCTGTTTGTTCAACCTCGTAAATAAGCAAATCTCATCATTAATAATAATAGGCCCAGACACAACATAAACAAACTATTAATTTAATACATCAAAATGTCAACCATTATTACGTCTACCCTAAACCTTATAGGGATCATTCGCATCACATCACTCAGCAGTAGGAACTCCATGCGTTTCGCATTTCACAGGACTTTCCAACAATTCGTACCCGCTTTCAATCGTGCAAAGTTCGACATCAGAATTCGGAATGTCGGCTCCGGAATCTTTGAACCAGAGGGTGCAAAGTAAAACAATATGGAAGACGTCAGATTTATTACTCAGTCAATAGTTTTACGTGAGTTCTTGCAATGCGATGCGAATACCTACAACTAAAAGATAGAACCTTTTCAAGCTATAGCTTGAATAGGTTCTATCTTCCTAGTTACTCGTTGACTCCGATTCGATTTCTGTACGTATATGTACAGAAATTGAATCGGAGTAAAAGTGCCTAGCCTTTTCCCAAACTATCTTGGGGTCGGCTTCCAGTCTAACTGGATGCAGCTGAATACCAGTATTATACATGGAGCGACTGCCTATCTGACCTCCACAACCCAATTATTGGGTAACACGATACCCCTTAATAAGACTGGTTGTTAGACTTTTGGGCTTCTGATTACCCGTACCTATCGTCTGTCATAGATCTATACTTGACAGCCGGAACCAACGGCTTGACGTGCTTTCCAAAGCACGGAGGGTTCTCGATATGGTAATGGATGGTCACCCATCCACGAACAGACCGCGGCGATGTAGCGTACCTTGGGTCGACCCGTGTGACTGATATCATTCAACATGATGTATCTCTATATATTTTTCTGTGTGTACATAAATAGTAAATAAATCATTTAGCAAGGGCCCCTCCCCGAGAAATCGAATCGGAGTGTTGACATTGAATTCGATAAGTTGGATTAACTTGAACTCGTTAAAGTTGGGCCGTGTCTTCGGATTGGATTTTCATTGGGGAGCAAGAGCATGATTTAAACGGACTTTGATAAGACAGCTTTATTGGTGGAAACTATGTGATTATTTAACAGCAAACTGGGACTTTACATCTTGTCGACGTAGGTAAATTATCAACAGGAGTGGTTTTAGTGAGGTAAAAATCTCACACTCTTCAATCTTATCCCCAAAGCCCGGGCGCCTTTTAAAGGTTTCCCCCCGAAATCAAAAACCGGCCAAGTGCATGTCGGACCACGCACAATGAAGGGCTCCGTAGTTGGGACCAATTTATCCCAAGAACAAACTTAACATTGTAGTTGAAAAACATGTTCTCCCATACATTCCAATTGTTAATGTAAGTTTGTACTCACAATATTGAGAGATTTACCATGTTATTTACCATCGATCGGTGCGTTACGTAAACTTCTGCGCATTTGTGAGTCTTACACGGAGGCCCATGGGCTCAGTTACAACGCTAAAAAGAGTGAGTTTATGATCTTCAAAGCCGGTACCAAATGTTACTCATCTGTACCGCCGGTCACTCTTTGCGGCATTCCTTTAAAAAGAGTGCAGCATTTCAAGTACCTGGGCCACTGGGTCTCTGACGACTTGTGTGACAATTTAGACATTGAGAGGGAGCGCAGGGCGCTATCTGTCCGGTGTAATATGTTGGCTCGCAGGTTTGCGCGTTGTACTAGACCTGTGAAGGTAACGTTATTTAAGGCATATTGCCAGTCGTTTTACACGTGCAGTCTGTGGACCAACTTTACGCAGCGGGCGTATAGCGCACTGCGCGTGCAGTACAACAATGCTTTCAGGATACTGTTAGGGCTTCCGCGGTTTTGTAGTGCTTCGACTATGTTTGCTGAGGCGCGGACTGATGATTTTTTCGCGATCATACGGAAGCGGAGCGCCTCACTATTAAGTCGCCTACGAAGCAGCTCGAACAGTCTCCTGAGGGTATTGTCCGAGCGGTGGGACCTGTCCCTGTTACAGAGGTGGATGCAGCTTCATGTTAGCGTCTCTCCTCGTATTATTTGACATGTTTATTTATTTAGATTGATGATTTTGTGTATGTTTAATGTTTAATTTTGTTTTTTATTTTATTTTATTTTATTGTTTTAATTATTCTAATGTATTTTTATGTGGAATTATGGACTTGGTCTGAAATAAATGATTTAATTTAATTTAATTTTAAGACCACAGACTTCTTATTTTTCCTGTAATCTACAGGTACAGAACTATTTTTTGCATTTTTTTTTCAAAATTTTAGGCTCAGTAGTTTCGGAGATGAGGGGGAAAGTGGTCACTTTTCGTCTATTTTCATAAATAACTTTAAAACAATTTATTTTATAATTATATTTATTGAGACCCTCATAATAAGCCCTTTCATTTGATATGTCACACGGTATAGTTTGCAAAACTTTTTTTTTTCTTATTTACCCCTCAAAAGTGACTCCCATATTCAGAATTCATTTATTTACTTTACCCGTCCATGATTGGGTCACAGAAGTTCATATGTGTACCAAATTTCAACTTAATCGGTCCATTAGATTCGGAGTAAATTGGCTGTGACAGACGGATAGACAGACAGACACACGAGTGATCCTATAAGGGTTCCGTTTTTTCCTTTTGAGGTACGGAACCCTAAACATGGTAAATTTTGAGTGTGATAAAATTATAAATGAATTGAAAAACAAACTTCAGCATTACCTGCTCATTTGTGTGCGGCATATCGAAAATCCTTCTTTAGTGGATCTCTACACCGTGTTAGAAACATGTTCCAAAAGTTTCTCTTTAGTGGTTTAGGCAGTATATCTGTCAAACGCTCGAGTCATTTATAGAACTGCTCATTGGTCAATGATACGTAAAGGTTAATTTCCTTACGAATGAGTATCCTTCGACTTCACGTTCCCATTTACTTATAATGCTAATAGAATACACAGTCACGTTAGCGAAGCCGCGGGCAATATGTATTGATAGTATATAAACATTATGTATGTACTAGGTCTATTCTTTCCATTGGGAATATGTGAAACAGAGTAATGAGTAAACAAACGCACATAAAACCACAAATTAAACATGGCGGCGTCAGTTGGTCTGTCCGCAGTTTGTAATAGATTTATGGTGACAGCAACATTGCGACGTGGCATATACGTGGGTGTCATAGCGACCATAAAATACAGTCATTTGTGGAATGCTGATGATGACAGGTGATTGCATTTGGCTGGTTTTAATAACCGGTTGATATATGTATCACTATGATATTCACGGAAAGAGGGTTTTCCTGAAAATTCACGTCACCAGGTGGTGCCACTTTGACAAGAGGTCTTCCATTTCGAGAAAGAATATTTAAAAAAATCAGCTGTTCGGTACATTTATTTATGTTCGCATAATTCGTCAAAATGTAGGGAACAGCCGTTTTTTTTTTTCGCGATTTCAGGTTTGTAATAAAGTTGTTCATAATGATGAGTACAATGACCCCAAAAATTGCCACTGTTTACACTTACACCCTGTAGATAGAAAATAAAGATTTAAACTATGTACCCTTAGGCACAGATTAATACAGATGGGACACACTCCTCAGTTTAGGTATTAAGCTAGTAAGTACGCAGCGGGCTCATCTCACTGGGTCAATTCAATGTGGGCTGCCGCGCACCGGCCGGTTCACACGTTATTTCGATACTCACTCACGCGCCGCGTCGTAAAAGAAGACAGCCCTAACGAGTCAGAAGGTATAAAAGTTACGCGATAGAAAAAGAGGCAACTTCTAGGTGAATATAACTGTAGGTAATTAACGCTGTGCGACCTGAATTGCGCTTTATTGTGTCGTAGCAAGAAAAAAAGAAAAGAAAGAAAGAAAATACGTTTATTTGCGGTAAACATGACGCAAAGGACAACAAAATAAAATAAACAATGTAAAAAGCAAGTTTTGGGGAAAATATGCGTCACATCTACGCAAGAGTCGCTATTTATTTAAATGATTTTGCAGAGTGCCCCATCTGTATTAATCTGTGCCGTAGGCTTATTATAAAGCTACTGCGGATAACTACTGTCTGACCCAGGGACACCAAGCGGCTATTCCCGTATTTTTAACAACGTCCGCAATCTCATCTCAGTCTCAGTCTGTCAAAAATTGTACAGCGTTTACCTATATTTTTTGACATTTGATTGTCGCTGACTATGAGATTGCGACTTGAATTTGAACGTTTTTAGGACGAGAATTGGCCTTCAGGTTCAGGTGCTCACAGTTTTATTGAATCGAATTAAATTGGCTAGTTTTGTGATCTTTGTTTTTCTTACTCTGATCTTTTTGGGAGACAACAATTTGATGAGACACCTACCTATGTTATGTACTATCGAGGAAACTTACATCAAAACACCATATGGACTACTCTTGCTGGCAGCGCTCGGCCGCTTCGGTAACACTTGCTAACAGAATGATGTGGTGAAAGCTCGTGGCTAAGTGATAACAGCCACACGGATCGATACATCAGGTTAAGCTTGCCAGGGTTGGTACGTAGATGGGTGACCATCTTTACATACCGAGACTCCTCCGTGCCTCGGAAAGTACGTTAAGCTGTTTGTCACGGCTGTCATTCGTGGATCTTTGACAGTCGTTACGGGTCGTCAGAAACCCGAAAGTCTGACAACCAGTCTTACCAAGGGGTATCGTATTACTCATTAATTGAGTTGTGGAGGTCAGATAGGCAGTCGCTCCATATAAAAAACTGGTATTCAGCTGCATCCGGTTAGACTGGAACCCGACCCCAACATAGTTGGGAAAAGGCTAGGCAGATTGATTGCTAACATAATGATGTGGTCATCGTGTGCACGGGATTTTGTTTTCAATTTGATCAGACTCATAAGTACCTATATTCATGTACTATCGAGGAAACCTCGATAGTACATGAATATAGGTACTTACTATTAATTCTGGAATTAAAAAACAACATACACGTACAACCTCAAACATAATTGTAGAATGATGACAGAAAACAGTTTTACTGGTGGTTTATTTCGTTATCCGACACAGTACAGTGAAAATCCTCTTATATTATATATTTCTAATCTTCCCGTCTTAACCTGATCGACTCCAAGCAAACCCACTCACTCCGCCTTCCTTCCTTGCTCTCAACCGCCATCTTCCTTCCCTCTCCTTCACACTCTTGTTCCTTCTCCCTCACACACATTGCGTTCCATTCCTCACATACATCACACTTTATACACTCATTCCACAAAATAATAACATTTAAACATGACCAAATCCTTGGAGATAGGTTAAAAAGAACAAGCAAAGACATAATCGATCCAGGACACGCAATATAATACTTTGTATTACCAAGAGCCCTTTGAGGTCATTGACCGATCGGTTACTATAATAAAACTATGTATTTCATGACATTTATTCGATTTTATCAATGACTGCAAACCAATCGGAAAGGTTATGAACGTAAATCCGATTTGAACATAATGTAATGAAGCACGCTACTGAGAAATACAGAGAAATTGGGATTCATAGTCCTACTAACTTTTGCCCGCGGCTTCGCCCGCGTGAAGCTTGAAATCATCCCACGGGAACGTACTACCGAGATAAAAGTATCCTGTGTCCTAATCCAGGACATGGTCTACCCATGCGCCAAACATGCAAATCCGTTCAGCCGTTTTAGCGTGAAAGCGTTACAAACAAACTCACTTTCGCATTTATTTAGTTAGGATTAGGATAGGACATTAGGATTACAGTCAAAGAACCGGTATTTATTTAGGTTTTCTGTACCTACCTAAGGAAAATTATATTGAGCGTCACCCTGTCCAATAAAGGCTTGTTACACAGACGTTATAAATATAGCCTACCCTGTCTTATTGCCACGTATTTACGACTAAAATACTTAGCTTTTTGTTTGATAGGTTACTTTCCATCCATTCTAATCTAACTAGCCTGTGCAGTCCCTCGGCAGGACAAAGGCCTCCCTCTCTCTTTTCCACAAAATTATGTCTTTTGCTAGTGTCGGCCAATCCTTTCGGTAGGAGTCAAGCTTGTACCGCCATCTTCGTCTCGGCCTGCCGCGATGTCGTCGTGTAATTAGTGGGAACTAATAGGTGGTCCTCTTATCCCATTTGTTATCTGTCATGCGGCAGACATGTCCGGTCCAGTCCCACGCTTGAGCTTAGCGGCTTTCTGGGTAACGTCCGTGATCTTGACTTTGGCGAGCAGTATTGTATTTCTTACACGGACCGAAATTCCATTAGCCATCCATTAGCTATGTAGCATAAACAACCTATAACGCTCCCACTGCTGGGACACATGCCTCCTCTCTGTGATAGGGAGTGGGCTGTAATCCACCACGCGGGCCCAGTGCGGGTTGGTAGATGTCACATGTCTTCGAATTTTTGGTTCTAGGACATGCCGGTTTCCTCACGATGTTTTCCTTCACCGTTTTCAGAGCAGTGGTGATGAAATTATTTACACAAATTTACGAATTTAATTTACCACTACTCTCTATCCATTAGCATCTGATTAATATTTTACTTCACACGAAGAGAACTACAAAAATAAAAACGATCATCTATGCACGTCAAAACTTTAAAGCTGGTAATCCGCCTACCACCATCAAATGCAATCTGAAAACTCAACAAACACATTCCTCTCAACAAAAACCCCATACGCTCTCAATTCCACGCTCTAAGAGGCCGCAAAACCGAATGAATTTACGTTAAAAGAATAAAAACACCATGTACTACGCCAATGTTGGCACTAACTGAAACAAACAAAACAGGAAATCCGATGGAAACAAGGACCGTTGAAAATGATAAAAAACCTTGTAAAAAGGTGGAAAAACCGGACAGAGCCGCGACACCGGGAATGCCGTATGCGAACTATTTGGGGCAGGAACGTATTGTAGCAAAAACACACCTTTTAGAAACACTTTTGTCACTGGAAACAGTGAAAACGTAGATATTTACAAATGCTGTAAATTCTAGGTCTGGAGACAGGGTAGGTAAATTAAATTAAATTAGAGGACCTCATTTACATGTTGGGTAACGGTTTTGCGGTGTTGTTTTGAGTAAGAATAGGTTTCATTATACCCCATGGGTGTAATACGTACCCTATAATGTCTAGTGGTATGCTTTAAACATTTAAATAAGAAAATAATATCGTTATTCGCAACAACAACTTTTCTGAAGCAAAGTTTCCAAATTATATTTCCTCTAATGTTAACGAAGATAAGTAAGAACATTTTGAACCCTGCAAACAAGCAACACATACATGTCTTCAAACCAAGATGATATTAGAACCAGCTGCAATCGAAACCGCCGCATCTCCTAATGGTATCGTTAAATTTTACACACCATGTATAGAGAAATGGCTTGGAACACATGAGGAATACATTAGACTACAAACGACTAAATGCAAATTATATAGGACCTATAATCACACAAAAACAGTCCAATCTACTGATTAAAAGTATCTCATAGTAGGTACTTTGAATATAAACTTAGCGTAGAAATATTTTGAAGAGCATGTGTTTTTAATCACTTAGCGCTACGTAGACAAAAAGATACGTAAGCATAAATATCCATAAATGTGAAAGCACAGAGTGAGCTATGACCTCCCAGCCTCCCAGAATTCATTATCCAATTTCAATAAAAATCTGAACAACACAGTCACTGATTGAAAAGTTATTCTACCTCCCACTGAATCCACTTTTAATCATCAAACTTTATTTCGAAAGGTGTAGTGTGATAATTTATTTATAGAGTTCTCAACACGCATCGATGTCCGCCCATAAACCGGGGTACTCATGGAGAATATTATGCAGGCTCACATTCACGCGGTGCGCTTACATGTAGATAAGTATCTCTGCTAACGATGCTTCCCTCCCCCCCCCCTATTTTATTGTGCTTGGTGTGGTGGGGTGCAAGTGAGGTGATGAAGCGTTTCCATAGGAATGGTCTGTCGATTCTTAGGGAAAAAAGCTTAAACTTTGCCTAATATAAATTAACCTGTTTTAAACTCTTCGTCTTTGTTATTTGATACGTAGGGTATGTTTCGCAAAGGTCTTGATTCGATGCCAAGTAAAAAAAAAACAACTGCATCAACTTAACAAACATTAATTTAATTTAAAAAGTAAAAAGACTTGTACCATATAACATTTAAAAAATAAGTTTTAAACTTTAACCACAGACGGTGTGAAGGACATCGACGCGCAAACTGTTGCCATGAACTCCGTACATAATTTTAGACCAACCAGGGTTAAAATTTATAAATTGCGCATTACGTGCCTTACATCGTGTTTACCGGCGCGGCGCGGCGTGCCAAGTAACAACCCATTGTCTCAAAGTATTACAGACTAACAGACAAACTGTTTTAGCCTCAATATTACTCCCGCTGTTAGTTTCAGCCTTATACCAAAGCTTCACTTTATCGAGAGAGCCGCGTGATTTATGTTCTTAGTTTCAGTAATGAGGGGTATTCACCAGATACATAAATATTGTTCTGCTAATAAATGTAGACTTATTAGGGGGTCGTAAAATATTGACTATGATCAAGCCAGGCGCACTCCGCATGTTAGGTACGAAGCTACAAGTACGCGGCGGGCACGATTTGTCGGGCTAATTCAGTGTGGGCCGCCTCGCACCGGCCGGCTTGCACGTTAGTTCGATACTCACTCACGCGCCGCGTCGTAAAAGAAGACAACCCTAACGAGTCAGAAGATATAGAGTCACGCGATAGAAAAAGAGACAACTTCCTGACCTGAATTACGCTTTAGTGTCGTAGCAAAAGTCGCTATTTATTTAAATGATTTTGCGGAGTGAATCTTTGTACTTGTACTGTTATGTATTCTGTGCTATGATGAGCAATCAATAGTTGATAACGAAGAAGAAAAATTTATAAAAAAAATGTTATAAAATTCAACCTAGGAAGGCTTTGCATCCCTCTACATTCAGATAAAACAGTTCCATTACTACTGACTGACTGATAGACTCACTGAGTGACAGACTGACTGATCGTGAGACCACACATAACCTAAAGAACTGCAAGTATTTAACTTGAAGGGAAGCCTATAAGAAATGATTTTTCGAAAATAATTTAACAAGAAATGAAGTTTTTTATATATTATGTCACGGGAGACAAATACTATTGTGTTCTACATGAAACAGCCTGTTCCAGCAACATTTAACTAGCGTTACAACTAAATTATCACTCTGATGCTTTTAAATGCTCTCATGAAATCCATTTGGGCGCCAACCGAACATGATAAACCCGTGCTCAATTGAATTAAGTCGAGTCTCCGCGCTCCGGCGCTCAACTCGCTCAACTCGTGCAGTTTTGTTCTCGTAGAGCCTATCAGCCGACACGCCCCATTGAGGAGCTGACTTTAATGTTGATACTAGATAAATTGTGTTTGATGACTTTCATGTGAGCTTATTTTTACAGCGGATATAAAGTAGGTAGGTATATAGCCATCTTATACAGTATGGAACTCACATCTATGCAATAAATCCAGCCACATACTTGATATTGCCTTTGCTGACGATCTATAAAAAAATAACGAAATCGGTCCAGTAATTAGGTCAAAAAGTAGAGTATTAATTTTGAGTAAATTTAAACACTATAGAATTGGATCACTAGGTCAATGAGTCAATGAACTTGAATCCTTGAACATGTGTGCTAACAAAAAAAAAACCCTGTTTGGCGAACAATGGATTGGGCACTGTGGTGCACTGCAGGTGGCCAGGTGTAGATCGCCCGGAGGACACGGTGGAGCATACAGTGGAGGTCTGCCCGGCTTGGGCGGAGCACCGCCGTGTTCTCACGGAGGCGATCGGCGGCGGCGATCTCTCGCGTCCAAACTTGGTCCAAGCCATGGTGCGGAGCGAGAATGCATGGGAGGCCGTCACCTCCTTCTGCGAAGCAGTAATGCTCGCAAAGGAGGAGGCGGAACGCGAGAGGGAGAGGCAACAGCCGCGCCCTCGCGCCTAGCTGATTTCTTAAAGAAATCAGCTGGACGGGAGGCAACAAATTCTTCAAAGGCATTTTGTACTGCCTCTCGGGTATTGAATTTTTTTCCCGCCAAGAAGTTATCCAAATTCTGGAAAAAGTAGTAGTCTGTAGGCGCAAGGTCTGGTGAGTAGGGCGGATGACGGAGAGCTTCCAACCCCAGTTCTTGCAACTTGGAGACCGTCTGCTGTGCAGTATGAGGTCGCGCGTTGTCGTGCAGGAGCAGCGGAGACGAGCGATTGACCAATGCTGGTTGGAGATGTGCCAGCTTCTCCATCATTGTGTTCAGTTCTTCACAGTACACATCTGAAGTAATGCTCACCCCGTTTGGTAAGAAGCTGTGTTGAATCACACCGGCGCTAGACCACCAAACAGTGACCATCACTTTTCTAGGGGTAAGTTTTCATTTAGGGCATTGATTAGGTGCTGAACCAGGATCCAACCAACTTGCTGAGCGCTTGCGGTTATCAAACAGAATCCATTTTTCATCGCAGGTAACAATGCGGTTCAAAATTCCTTCATTTGTGTGTCTGTTGAGCAGTGCAAGGCACGTCTCGACGCGTACTTCGCGCTGGCGATCATTGAGTTCCTGGGGCACCCATTTGTCAAGCTTTTTTACCTTGCCAATTTGACGCAAATGGACCAATATTGTTTTGACGCTAACGTCGAAAGCTGCTGCTAATTCAGCCGTAGATTGTGTATCATCAGCTTCCACAATCGCCTTTAATTCGTCATTGTCGACCAAAGTCTTCGGACGACCGCGAGGTTCATTTTTCAGGTCGAAATTTCCAGAACGGAAGCGAGCAAACCAATAAC
Source organism: Cosmia pyralina (assembly GCA_946251885.1). Classification (NCBI taxonomy): domain Eukaryota; kingdom Metazoa; phylum Arthropoda; class Insecta; order Lepidoptera; family Noctuidae; genus Cosmia; species Cosmia pyralina. The sequence continues at coordinate 18,454,704 of OX276355.1, forward strand.
AAGTGGTGCGTTGGTTTGTAGTGTTAGCTCCGTAAACGTCGTTGATGTTGCGTGCCGCTTGTGCCACGTTGCTGCCACGACGGTACTCATATTCCATAATTACTCGAATTTTTAACGTATCCATGATGACGAAAAAGATTGAAATGCGATGAAAATGTAACACTAATCAATAAACAAATGACTACTTTTGGAATAAAAAATCCATGTTTTTAAAATAAAATTAATTTGAAATTAGAATTCTTAGCCAAACAAAAATTATTTTGATTTGAAATGGCCAGTACTGCAGAACGGCAATTTCATAGGTAAAGACCTAATAGAATACTTTTTATCCCGGTATGCGGTAGTACGTTCCCATGTGATAACTTCCGAGATCCACACGGGCGAAGCCAAGCAAAAACTAGTTTTTAATCATTTAAATTCTATATGCTACGAGTAGGTGTTAGATTATTTCATGCGTAGATTAACTTACCTACTGTCTTCACCGAATACTACTGTAGAAGAGTCTTAATAATAGTGTTCTAATCAACTTAATTCAATTCTATTATTTAATGTATAAATTCTGTTACTTGAATTCTTTTTTGCCGAAAGGTAAATTGTATCTGTAGTAGGTATTATATAAAATATTTCATCTCACCTACATTTTAAGCAAATAAATGGTTTTTATTTCGAAAGGGAAAAGGGCGATTGATAATGAGCGTCAACTCTGATGGGGAACAGTTCAAAATTAAACTGTACTTACCTAAATTCCTGTATTTCTACATTTATTATTATTTATTATTATGGTGTACATAAAAGAGTATTCTAACTTTTTTACTTGTATTTTTTTTTGTTTTTATTTTGTTAATGTGACCCCTAAGCTATTTTGTAGGCCTTCTGGCAGGACATAGTATGGACCAACGTTTTTTTTTTTTGTTTAACATCATTCTGTATACTTTTACCCTATGTTCACAAAATTAATAAATGAATTTGAATTTGAAAAACCTTCTATGGTTTTAACGATATAGCAATTTTCTACACTGCCAGTCATCGATCCTAATAAATATTAGGATCGATGACTGGCAGTCAAAAAATATAAAAACGAAGTGATTATTTTTTATGCCCTACGATTCTTTCCTTTTATATGCCATGTACAGTCAACGAAAGAGATATCTAGGCAAGGTATACATTTATATATTTGTATGTGAATTGCTTCTTGTTCAATTTTATATGTATTGTAACACACCAACACAAAATTGTATATTTTCACGAAAATGAACCCCCTGCCTAGTCTTTTGTTGACTGTACATATTATTATTCAAATCTTTTAGTAAACAGGCTGAATTTTTCAAGTGAGCGTGGATGGCCAAATTCGAAACTATGAGGAATATTGTAATGCTGAATGCAGTACAATCCTTGAGACGTCGAATCCAGCTATGTATTGAAAGAAATGGTCATCATTTTGAAGAATTAATCAGTTAAGATTTAAAAACAAGTAACAAGAAAAATAGAAAAAGTATTTTGTTAAAAATGAGCTGTTTCCTTTAGTTTGCCATATTTCATTACTTCCCAGAATTCGATCCATAATCCAGTGTAATAATAATAAATAATCATAATAGGTACTGTATGATTTTTTTTAAAAACAATTTTTGGATTTCTGGCTAGAAATATTGATTTTCAAAAAATCCAATCATGCAGTTTTAGTTATCATCAAAATCGAGCCCGAGACTCCTTTGAGTACTTTTCGCTATTCCTCATAGTTTCAGATTTGGCCTTCCACATCCACTTGAAAAGTTCACCCTGTATGTAAATATTATATGTATTTCAAACTTCTTTCTGTCAAAAAACCAGCAATAAGGCTATGCTTGTAGCTATGCATAATTTTCGTATCGTTCTATTTTCCTTGAAACACGTCCGGCAGGATTTCGTTTCGCCAAAAATTTAGAGCGGAAGCTAACCGACAAAAAACGAAGTACCTACGCACCGACCTCATTTCGCCTGAGGAAGCGAATTTTTATTAAGTGGAAGAGGCTAGGATAAGTATATATAGCTATGGGCGAGAAAAGTTCTCTGTTTTAAACATTTTCAACCTAACACGTTTCAATTTTTATAGTGTAGTGTGGTGACTTCATTTTCGCTTAGCGTTCTTTCTGCCTTTTTTCTTTTTGCTCGGCTTCTAATTGTCGTACCGCAATGTTGAATAGCTTTATAACCTTTCTTAAGGATTGGACTATCAAATGCAAAAATAATTTTTCAAATCCGACCAGCAGTTACAGAGATTACCCCCTACGTATAAACTTACAAACAATTTTTTTTTCACGTTTACCGCAATACAGCTAGCCAATTCTTCATTTATTTTTGCCAAAAAACAAAACAAAATTTAACTATCCATTAGGTACCTCTAATCTTTAGTTTCTATAACAGTGTTCACACGTGTTTCCTCATTCATCATTTTGAACCCACCTACCCCACTACACCTTTGCAAACCAAATCACACACTATCATTCACAACCTGAATGATTTTGAAGCATTGGCCATTTGCATTCCATTGCTTCATATGTTCGAAAAATTTGTCTGCTCAACAACGTAAATAACACAATTGATGTTGTTCAACTGTCAAGGGGAGCTCGTGGCTAAGTAATAACAGTCGCACGGGTCGATCCATCAGGTTAAGCTACGCTTGCCGGGGTTGGTCCGTGGATAGGTGACCATCTTTACATACCGAGACTCCTCCGTGCCTCGGAAAGCACGTTAAGCCGTTGGTCCCGGCTGTCATTCGTGGATCTTTGACAGTCGTTATGGGTCGTCAGAACCAGTCTTACCAAGGGGTATCATATTACCCAGATACTGGGTTGTGGAGGTCAGATAGGCAGTCGCTCCATGTAAAATACTGGTACTCAGCTGCATCCGGTTAGACTGGAAGCCGACCCCAACATAGTTGGGAAAAGGCTAGGCAGATTGAACTGTCAAAATGAAACCGATTCCTACTGTAAGTGTGTTACGCAATTTCCCCGCTGCTTTATTCTACAAATTCTACAGAATAAGCACAAGTAAATCCTAAACCTCTGCGCTCATGAAAACATTAAAGCGCTATCACTTTGTTAACTCTTTACATAACAAGAAAGTCAGAGATAATGAATGAGCCACTAAAAGGATATTATGCCCTCTTCACGAGAGCTCCACTACTTGCCGACAGGAGTACTCATATAAATTTAGGAGGAAATTCTAGTGTGTAATACCCTGAGGTATCGTTCTGTGCTAGTTATGAAGTAAAACTAGGTTATACGAGTAGTATTGAATTGTAGTATAAAAGTTGTTTGTTATTATGAGCACAATCATGTGTTTTAAGTATCAGAGCATTTGAGCAGTGGTGGCCCAGTGGTCACGGTCGCGACTTACGAGTTGTAGGTCGTAGGTTCGAACCCAGGCAGGCGCTTTACTTTGTGTAAATTATTTCATCACCACTGCTCTCAAAACGGTGAAGGAAAACATCGTGAGGAAACCGGCATGTCCTAGAATCAAAAATTCGAAGACTTGTGACATCTGCCAACCCGCACTGGGCCCGCGTGGTGGATTACGGCCCACTCCCTCTCACAGAGAGGAGGCCTGTGTCCCAGCAGTGGGAACGTTATAGGCTGATTATGTAAGTATCAACGCTTTCAAAGAAAGTTGCAATATACTTAAGGTTTTACGGGGGCAAAAAATCGATCTATCTAGGGAAAATTCGTTTTCTCTATTTTCACCCGAGCAGAGCTCGGTCGCCAGGTACCTACTATTATTATAACCTCTGTCTCAATCTGTCAAAAATATCTCAATTTTCTCAAAAGTTTTAGCAAATTAGTGATATTGATTGTCGCTCAGATGAGACTTTGAACATTTTTAATTACGGGAATTGGCCTTCTGATGTATTCCACAGTTGTGAAGGCACTGACAGATATGTTCAATGATTACATATGTAAAGTGATCTGTATAGCAAAAACTAAAAGAAAGGAAAGGAAACGTCACGTTGTGGCCCTCTCTTTTTCTTTCTTTTTTTCAGTACTGCCACGATTTCTCGGATTTCAATTGAATACAGAAAAAAAATGTACTCACTTGGCTTTACTTTTAAAATGATTAATTCCGACTCACATCCAACCAAAGCAAGTAACTTGTTATAATAGTAAATATTTCCCGTGTTTTGCTGAAATATGTCATCAAACAATAATGTCAAACAACAAACGCCAAAAACAAAATATTTGCCATATTTAAAAAAACAAATTTAAATTCAGTCTTTTTTTTTTTAAAGCTCATTTTTTCAATCCCCCTAGAGGTGAGGAGTCTCGGATAATATGTAAATAAGACGAGCACTCTCGTGTCGGAATTAAAAAGTGGCCGACGGTCGAGATAGGGCTGCGGTCGAGATAGAGCTGTGCTGACGAGAGCCCTACAGATAAGCCACGTGATTTGGTGGGATAGATTATATAGGCTGAGCTGATTATTATTTTTAAGAGTGTCGGTTCTGAAATATTTTGTGCATTGGACTGAGAACGATAACTTTTAATAATGCTTGAATGCTGTATTGAGGATATACGTAGATAGAATTGAAATACAATAGAATTCGCTTATACTGACATCGAAGGGAAGTGACGAAATACACGCACACAGACCCACAGTGACAATTATGTACACCATTATGTATTATGTATTGTGTATTATGTTGTGTATTATGTATGTTTGTAATCGTGTGTGTTTTGTGTGTTGTGTTTTGTTATGTATTGCCTATTTCAAATTATTTGCTGAATTTCATCTTGACATAGTAAACTTGTACTGATTTGATTGAATGTGTTAATAACATATTTTGAATGAGTCTTTATTGTTATAGCTTAACCTGTTTATATGCCTTAGATAAGGTAGTTAGTTTAAGGACCTTTTTAAACTAAACATCTGTAACGTACCTACTTTCTATGCAAATAAAGAACTATTCTATTCTAAACACGTCATACTAAGCGGACGTCATACAAAGCATAGTCTTGGAAAATAAGCAACTTCTTATTTTTCTTATATTACATGATAAGCGACATGTCACTATAATCGAAGTCATTAGGTAGGTATATCCGAATTTTTCTATAAAAAAAATTTATATTTAAACCAAACTTCGCACTGCAATTACTTATGAAGTTAGTAATTAAAGTGGGAAGTTTGGTTTAAAGGCACTACATGACCTAAAGCGCGGTCACTGTTTAATAGGTATTAAATAGGTAACTATTAAAAACACAATAGAAATGTGTTTTTAATAATTACCTATTAAATTAATATTATTTATTAACAATAATAATAATAAGAGATCACATTTTTCAAAAAAGCATCTTTAAACTTAGTTCCGTGTGAGCGAGAGAGATGATAAAATGTGACAGGTCCCAAGACCCCTCCCCAAAAAAACCAATACACCAACAACTTCCCTGTTCCTCACCAGTATGAAAGAAAAACAACAATTACGAACTACCAGTACCGAACTTTTTTAACTTCCGAACCGATTAAAAGTAACAATGTCGCAACAGATTTCTATCAAAAGGGTTTTGGGGAAGAAAACCGGGTACTCCGGGTACTTACCCGTGCCCTCTTCCCCTTCATGAACACAATCTTAATCGCGCTGCCCTTTTCTCGCGTAAATATTTAATTAGGTCGCAAGGTGCTCCTTTAACGGCTTAATTGCTGAAAATATGGTATTACACAGACGTTTGTTGTAACAGAACAGAGCACATTCTAATTTCGCGCTGAATGCGGTTATATGGCGCGGATCATTTTACGATTTGTGTGTGAGTTGAACGCCTGTGTGAATGTTAAGTGGTGATTATGTTGCAAAGGGATAGTGTTTTAGAGGGATTACGTAACATTACGCCAGTATTCGCTGAACAAGTCTATGGTACACCCACATTTCAACAGTTAGGCCTCTGCCTCGAATTTCGCGGGCAGCGGGGCGGCGGCGCGTCTGGCATTGTCCCGCCCCGCTTCCGCGTCGCTGTTTTCGAGGTCCGGTCCATTTGTTTTTAAACGACTTCAAAAAGGAGGAGGTTCTCAATTCGTCGGAACCTTTTTTATTATTTTTTTTTATGTATGTTCCCCGATTACTCGAAGATGGCTGGACCGATTTGAATAATTTTTTTTTTGTTTGAAATGGTATACTTCCCAGGTGGTCCCATGATCATCAAGTCAGGATCTGATGATGGGATCCTGGAGAAATAGAGAGAACTCTTCCAATTTTATAGGCACACTTGAAGCGATTTGGAAAGTATTTTTGGAAGAGTACTTTCTTACAGTGGTCCCATTTCAATTTGGTGAAGATCTGATGAAGAACTTCTGAGATAGGCAACGGAACTCCTCAATAAATGATAGCAAATGGACTGGGATTGCTGAAATCTCATGTCTGTTTGTTGTTCACACCAGTTCATAACATAACATCACGCCAGTACGCTGTGAAGGGGTAAGCACACGTGAACCACTAAAAAGTGAAAAATAAAAACTTTTTTACAAAAAAATACAACCGTCTTCCAAAAACAACACTACAAAGTGAAAAATAACTTTAATTTCGGAAGTCGGTGGCAAAAACGAAAATACATTTAATCAGACACGGACTTCCGAAATTAAAGTTATTTTTCACTTTGTAGTGTTGTTTTTGGAAGTCGGTTGTATTTTTTTGTAAAAAAGTTTTTTTACGCATAAAATCCGGCCGCTCCCGCGCCGCCGCCGCTGCCGCCCCGCTGCCCGCAAAATTCGAGGCAGAGGCCTTGTAGTTAAATACACCTTGAGCTGTCTTGTGGGAGGTGTCCTTTAGTACCACAGGACAGCACAAAGACAAACTAGTGAAGTGCTACTAACATATATTATGTAGTTTTAAGTTATAATTATTAACACAAGTTTTGTTTTATACTTTATTATAGAAGTTAGTTTGTAAGGTATGTGTCTATGGGCCATTGTAGCCTGAAAAATAATGTTTTTATTTATTTATTATTTATTTAAATGTTACATGACTTAAAAACCAGCCGGTTTTTGCCACTAACCGAGCACGAATCTACTCCAGACTGCTTCTTACTAAAACAAAGTCTTGGGGGTCTATCTCAAGACCACATACTCAATAGATGTTCTTGCCACTTAGATCAACAAGGCAGTTAAAGAAGAAAATTGGAATTCAATTAAAACATAAAATTTATCTATATACTTACTATAAATACGTACCTATAGTTCGTTAGATTCTTATCCTTCACTAAATAAAACTGGTAACTACTATAATAACACATTTATTAAGATGGTTATTACGTTATTTTGCAAGACCACGATCAATAATAACTAAATCACCCACACTGAAGGACAACTAAATCGGTTCAGTATAATCTGAAGGCCGAAGTAAATTGCCCTCTACAGAAACAATAATTATGTTTCATATGTATGTATTTCGTATGTATGAGCTCGTGGCTAAGTAATAACAGCTGCACGGGTCGATCCATCAGGTTAAGCTACGCTTGCCGGGGTTGTCCGTGGATGGGTGACCATCTTTACATATCGAGACTCCTCCGTGCCTCCGAAAGCACGTTAAGCCGTTGGTCCCGGCTGTCATTAGTGGATCTTTGACAGTCGTTACGGGTCGTCAGAAGCCCGAAAGTCTGACAAAACGAAAACAAAATGTTATGTTAATCTAACTTTTCATTACCTTTTATCTTTAGTTTCTATAACAGTGTTCACACGTGTTTCCTCATTCATCATTTTGAACCCACCTATTCACTACACCTTTGCAAACCAAATCACACACTATCATTCACAACCAGAAAGATTTTGAAGTATTGATAATCCATTGTTCATATGTTCGAAAAATGTGTCTGCTCAACAACGTAAATAACACAATTGATCTTGTTGAACTGTCAACCCGCTCGTGGCTAAGTAATAACAGCCGCACGGGTCGATCCATCAGGTTAAGCTACGCTTGCCGGGGTTGTCCGTGGATGGGTGACCATCTTTACATATCGAGACTCCTCCGTGCCTCCGAAAGCACGTTAAGCCGTTGGTCCCGGCTGTCATTCGTGAATCTTTGACAGTCGTTACGGGTCGTCAGAAGCCCCAAAGTCTGACAACCAGTTTTACCAAGAGGTATCGTATTACCCAGTTACTGGGTTGTGGAGGTCAGATAGGCAGTCGCTCCATGTAAAATACTGGTATTCAGCTGCATCCGGTTAGACTGGAAGCCGACCCCAACATAGTTGGGAAAAGGCTAGGCAGATTGATGTATGAGTATAACGGTGAAAATACTCAGTCTTAAATTAAATAATGTGAAAGCATTTTCAGTTCATTAGGAAATAAAGAAAAATAAATTACATGAATAGCATAATCAGTCATTAATGTTCTCTCTGCTGGGACACCTCCTCTCGGTAAAAGGGAATGGGCCGTAATCCACCACGCGGGCCCAGTACGGGTATGGTGGATATCATATGTCTTCGACTTTTTGGTACGGTCAGCAACAGAAGTCACACACTGCTACTTTTTGACACCATCTAAATTAACACAAAATGATTCGATAAACTGATTTGTTTTCGTTTAACTGCTTAAAATTTTAAGTAATTCTGTTCCGATTTGAATTAAATATTTATCTTAATTAAGATTAAATAACTGCAAGTGTTAATCGACTTTTGTTGCTGACTATACTAGGACATGCTGGTTCCCTCCCGATGTTTTCCTTCAACGTTTGGAGATGAAATAATGTACACAAAATAAAGTGTCTGTCTGAGTTGGAACCTACGACCTACAACTCGAAAGTCGCGCCCGTTTGCACTAGGACACTATTACTCTCAATTAAAAACAGCAATTACAAGGATGATTATCCTAAATTTAAAGTTGTGTCGTATTATGTTGTTACACAGTTACTAACACCAACAGAATGATATCTTCAACAGAAGATATGATGACGTCAAAGGTAAGAGGTCACTTATACAGGGTGTAAGTGTAAAAGTGTAAACAGTGGCAACCTTTTAAGGGGTCATTCTACTCATCATTATGAACAACTTTTACTATGGAACCAAACCAGAAATCACGAAAAAAAAATCAGCTGTTCCCTACATTTTGACGAATTATGCGAACATAAATGTACTGAACAGCTGATTTTTTTTCGCGATTTCAGATTTGGTCCAAATGTCTTCCTTATACTTTGTGTTGGGCGTTGATAGCTGCGCCACAGTATTTTACTTTTGCAGCTATCTTCGTGTCTATTGTTATGTTTAATACCTAAAAATTGTTCCTAATAAACTTTTTTTTTGTAGTAAAAGTTGTTCATGATAATGAGTACAATGACCCCTTAAAAGGTTACCACTGTTTATACCTACACCCTGTATAATTCATACCAACTAAGTCAATTAGATTCATCGCTATTCCATTCAAAGGTAAAACTAAAACATTATGTAATCGCTGTCGCTACTGAGAATTTTCCATTCAAAACCAACATTTTTCCATTAAAAAAGACTGAACTGGACGAGTCGTTAGTCTCGTTTTTGTACATTCAATGTCCACTCTCTGTCGTCAGTAAAACTATTTCTATTCAGATTTTTACATTCCAGTCTTTAGTTCTATATGTCAGAAACGTCTAAAAAAGTGCCTAACTTCATATTTTTTTCTGAAAAATATGCCGCACGTAATAAAGTAAAAAGAAGAATCTTTTTATTCAGAATAGGGTTGTATATGAAGTACTTTTGTTAGTCAAGTAGACTTTATAAGAGTATAGTAGGACTGTTTCGCAACATCGCATAGTCTCGGAGATGGAGCCGAGACGCAATTTACATTCCGAGTGCGTTAGTCGAATACTTCAGCGGAATCTATGTCTTGAGACTAAACACTAGGTATTTCTATTAAGAGAATTCTCTGTCCATTTTTTTTATCAATTGAAGGCCAGTGGTAACGGCCGCGACTTACGAGTTGTAGGTCGTGGGTTCGATATCTGACAGGCGCTAAATTACTTTATTACCACTGCTCTCAAAACGGTGAAGGAAAACATCGCGAGGAAACCGACATGTCCTAGAAGCAAAAATTCTAAGACGAGCGACATCTACTAACCCGCACTGACCCGCGTGTGGATTATTGGCCCACTCCCTCTCGAAGAGAGGAGGCTTGTGTCTCAGAAATGGGAACATGTAGGCTGATTAAGCCATATTTTTTGTATTGCTTCTATCTCCCTGCTCTGCCCTTTGCAGTTGAGAAAGCTGATGGGTCGTGTGGTCACTGTGTGGTACCTTTGCACATGACGTCATCACATCACCGTCTTTCAGTTGGCAACTTGCCAGATTCGATATCCGTTTAGGTATTGTTTGTCAGGATCTTATCGATTAGGAGCAGAGACTACTTGGCATCTATATCTATACTAATAATAAAGCGGAAGAGCTCGTTTTCTGTTTTTTTGTACGCGCAAATGTCTGAAACTACCATTCGGATTTCAAAAATTCTTTTTGCATTTGATAGCCCAATTCTTGAAGAAAAAAGAAGAAAAGTCGCTAAACGATAACGCTAAATAAAATCGAAGTTACTAATAGGGCGGGCAGGCGATACGATGCGACGGGGTGGGTCGGGGGAACAAGAAATTTCACGCGGACGAAGTCGCGGACAGAAACAGAACTTATATTTTGTACTACCATTTCAAACCACCTTATAAAATCTTAACTTTATTTCCCATATTTACCAAATTATTCAAGCGAAAGCCTTTTAAAATCCAACTTTCGTCGTAAAATAAATACAACTAGTATTTCTTTTAAAAGAGTAAAGAAGCGAGTCAGTGTGTCAGGGCCGCTGCAACCACTTGAGATAAGACGTTCGCGACTTAATGAGGACTTCGTCAGACTTCGTGAGGTAACCTGAGGACTGGAGTTTACTGAGAGTTTTACGATAGCTCGTATAATAAGATTAGACGCTGGTTTAGAAATATAGTGTTTTAATGAGGACCTATCGATGAAACAAAAGTTCTAAAAACGGGAATATTTTTTTGTAGTTTGATGATGTTTTCGAGAAACAGTATACCAGGGTCGCTGCAGCCTCGCGTCATCAGATTTAGTTAAGGTAACCTGAGAACTGCAGTTTACTGGAAGTTCTGGAGGGGTAGCTCATAATAGATAGATAAAGTTTTTGTTGAGGGACTATCGAATCTATCGATTTATTAAAAAAAACCTAAGAACGGGAATCTTTTTAGTAGTTTGATGATTTGAGAAGCACGGGAAATTAATATGGCAGCATCATTCAAGCGTAAATTGAATTAAATAGCCATACATTTTCTTTTCCTTTTCCCAAATCTAAGCAGTTTTCAATATATTTTATACATATTGTTTAGATTCAGAACCCCTCAAATAGTCATAAAATTATGCAACGATTCTGTAGCATTTAACATGACAGTTTATTCCCAAAAAATCTCTTACGTACCTCAAAATAAGATTGCAAATCCCTAAAATAAATCTGAATAAAAATGTTTAACGACACTAATAAAATATCTTGCTTTATTCTCAAAGTTGTATTATATGGGATACATTTGGGTCTCAAAGTTTATTGTTTTCAATTACATCTTTACCTTTCGTATAATATCCTCGATTCTCTTCATCCAGCCAGAGAGAACGAATTTATATGATTAGGTACGTATTTAAATCTCAAGTACTTTGTCACGAGAATTTTGCTATTGTACCAATTTCTTTTGTAGATGAATTGGGTTATTTTTTTTTTCAAAGTGTCTGCTTAGCAAAATATTCTTCTTTGTCATTATGTATTGTGTATTTTTAAGCTTTCAGTCTCTTATATAAATAATCGTAACAGTCTTTGGTATATAAATTAAAAAACAAAAACTCAAATATATTAGATACACAGATACTGCAGTGCACAACTTATTAAAAGACTGTAAAAGTTTATTTCCTGAAACTATAAATACCATTTTCCTAAATGTAAAGCTCATCCTGTCCTCTTCCTTGGCTCTAAATAAAGAATGAAATAAATACTTAAACAGAGGAGCAGAGAGAGACACAATTTACTTCAAAAGTTTAGTCATGGACCACGAATAAACACAGCTTAAAGCACCAACTCTTAGTATCGCAGCGTACAAAGTAGAACAAAGTTTCAGAGCAAGTTAAGCGACAAATTGGACTCTTGCCGGTCGGAAATTAACCGAAATACCTATGTGTACCTTTTATGTGATAACGTACATACTAGATCATACAACTTTTAATTAATTAACTCTTAAAACTCAAGCTTAAACATTTTACGTAAATTCCTTTCAGCATAAAATAAAATCGTATACAAAAACGCCCATAGCAACACAAAATTGGAAAGCGCAGAAAATTGGACTCAATAAACCCTCTTAATCCAAGCAACGCGAGCTCGACGTGACAATGGAAAATTAAAAACCATTAAAACATTTCAAAACAACAGTCCCGTGAAAGCGTCGAGATATCTGAGTAACACTGAATTTGAATTAGTCCACTAACCTCCCTTAAAAGTTATGTGGACCGTCCATTACGTACGTCATTATAAAGGGCGTTGTGCAAAGTTTTAATGAGAAGAAGCGTCGCTATCATCGTGGGCAGATAAGAGACGCTGGTGTAATCCTTGCCTAATTGATTCACGAAGCGTCGACTCATGCCCTTGGAGGATATAGGGCCGGTCGCCATTGTTGGCAGTACATATCGATTCGGATAGCGTTATCGTAGGCCTAACGCTGGAGAACAGCCTACTTCGGTTATTGAACGAAGAGTAATAAACTGATGACCAACATTAGGGAACGAATATGTAGGTCCATGCTTTTGATCTGGTAATGAATTCTTGTAACGAGTTTCGAAATTTTGTGAAAATCAGTGCGGGTAGCTTTAACAACGTGCTTCATATACGATCATAATTAACCGTTTAAACGGTTTAATTTTGTTTTGCATGTGTAAACAATGGGTCAATTTAGGCCAAAACTAATGACATTTATTTTACACAAGCACACAATCACACCTAATTAATATTAATTATATTCAGAAAGGGTTGAAACATTCACAATAATCAATATTACATGACATACCTAAATGTCATGGGAAATAAATATCACACCTACTTAATGATTTTCATTACTACCTCTCATCTACCTACCTTTTTTTTTATGGGAAATCATCAAATGACTTCTCCCGCTCTAGGTGACCTACCTAATATGATTACTAGCTCACGAACAGAACATTTAACAAATCAACCTTACGCACACATTCCATACCGGCAAAATAAAAGTATCTATCGACAGAAAACTATCCGTAATAAACGATCAAACAACTTTCTGCGAAAGTGTTTACTCCAAGTAACCCTTCAGTCCCTCGTTGATGCTTTGAAACATTTTTTGCCGACGCAACACTCCTTTTGATTCTTCAAAAACGACGCTCACCGTTCAACTTTCCTTCTCGGAACTTTGAATGGTTTTCCAAGTAATTATACGGAACTCTGGCAGACACTTCATTGTCCCTTGAAGATCGTTCATTATATAAGTTGATGTCACGTATCTTATTAAAAATTTACGGTCCTTTGCTGGTTTTAGGATTATTTGATAATATAACGAAGGTTTAATAGCAAATATCTTTCGTAAGTTTCATAAAGTCAATATAATAAGTTATGTATTGCTCCAGCCAATGTCTGAGTCTACAATAAACCTAATCAACCGTTATTGAATAGTTTTCTATTCAATAACGGTTGAAGCCGCTCTCCTAATAAAATACAATAGATACTAGGATATAATATTACCCTCATCCTTTTCTAATAACAATTACAGTAATATCAGCTATATCTATAAAACTACTTACTCCTTACTCAATGTCTCTTTTTAAGTATATGATAGTTGTATAAAGTGAGTGTTATAGAGAATTAAACAAGCAACGAGAAACGAGATTTTTAAAGTACGCTCCGCTGCTGAAAACCGCGCTGCCTTTGACGCTGCTCTAAAGGTAAACTCTACAAATATCCGCGGTACAAACTCGCAACGAGATGCATTTATCTCTATAAACTTTTGCATTCACAAGTAACTTAAGTCTTTTTAAGTAAAGAGTTCTCTATCTGTTTAATCAGCTACTTTGTCGGAGCCATCCATTTAGATTAGTAAGAGTTAAGTAGCTCCAAGATTTTGCTTCTACAAAGTTTTTTGAGTAGGTCATTTTTAGGGTTCCGTACCAAAATGGCAAAAAGGAACCCCTATGGTTCGACTCAGTCTGTCTGTCTGTCCATCTGCCACAGCTGGATATCTCAGGAACTGCTAATGCTCTCAACTTGAATTTTGGAACAGTTTCAGATGACGTTTGCCTAACTCTTTTGCAAATAAAAAAGAAATAGATTTTTTTTTTTGCAACAGGGGCTGAAAAGCGGTCTTAAAAATTTGAAGTGGGGCTACTAGGACATGTGGGGTATCATATAAAAGAGAGCTGTTTGCAAATTTTCAAGCATTTCTTTAGGCCGCATAGTTTTCAACTTTTGATGAAAAATTTAAAAAAATTACGCCCCCCCCCCCCCCCTTATCTCCGAAGATTGCATAGAGAAAAATCTGAAATTATCCTATGTGATAGAAGTTTATATAAAGATTACAGGAAAAATAAAACGATGTCTCTAAATAGCACACTTTTTCAGAAATCGGAACGGAACCCTCTCGGTGCGCGAGTCCGACTCTTGACCGCTTTGTTTCTTATCAGAATTTCATAGCTGAGGTTCTATAACTAATACCACCATATACCATAATCAGCCTATAACGTTCCCACTGCTGGGACACAGGCCTCCTCTCTGTGAGTGGGTGTGGGCCATAAACCACTACGAGGCCCAGTGCGGGTTGGTAGATATCACATGTCTTCGAATTTTTTGGTTCTAGAATATGTCAGTTAACTCAGGATGTTTTCCTTCACCGTTTGGAGAGCAGCGGTGATGAAATACATTACACAAAGTAATGCGCCTGGCTGGGTTCGAACACGACCTACAACTCGTAAATCGGAGCCTTTACCACTGGGTCACCACTGCTCCCTAATACCAAGCAACGTAATAATTATTATTCAGACATTAGAAAATTCAACCCGTACCTACTCATGGAATGTCATAAATATGATAATGATAAAACATTAATACCGATTATGACAAATTAGCCAATAGGAAAACGATAATTTATTGCTATCCAAAATATATTTTCACCCATATTTCGGTGGAAGCGAACCGGGAATTCATAATTTATTCCCCGATGACAATATAACAGCGGCGCCCTTAAGGCACGCACATAATTTATAGTAACATGATTCGCATTAAATGGTAAGTAAATGTGATATTTGCATGTTTTTAATAATTAACTTTATTAATGCCCGAAATCGCGTAAAAGTTTCTAGCCAGCCACACTCTGAACACGAACATGTTGAAGTGGAGAGTTATGTCCACTCGGCCACCACTTTGTAGTAAAGTAGCGACTTAGGAGCACTAGAAAGACGATATTCCCTTAACACCTACATCCACTCTCTGTAGCGCTGTACCTTGAAAAGAAAATTGTCGAAAAGCCAGCTATAAAACTGTCAGTGTCGCCGCTAGCCCATCAATTACAAAGAGCATAAGCTCCACGGACACTCCATTCTGTAGGGAATGGTACGGACAGGAATCCACTACACTTCCACCCGACTAGCGGCACTATTCGACCGGAATAAACTCGAGCATGTCGTGTTGCAAAGAAGTGTACTGAAGTCGGGAATATCTCGCGGAATAGCAAACTTTAAACTTCCCCTTTAAGAAAAGGATACGAGCTACATTGGCTCGGAATCGACTTAACGGAATGTACAATCAAAAAGACAAAAAGCATTATCTCTCGTCTGGGAAAATTCTCGAGGTGTAATAAAATACCAGCTTAACTCCAGTACCAATCTTGAAACGAAATACGAAGGATTATTTCGTCAGCTGATCTATCAAATTTAGAAGATTGAAGGTTCGCAGTGAGTACTTAAAGCCAATTATATTTTTCTTGCGGAATAAGCATAAAATTGCATATTTCCGTAGGACAATTTCAGCGGATTTGTTTCTGAGACTTCATTCAGTTTAGATTGGAGCACAAAACCTCGAACAATTAAAATCGCTTGAACACATAGTGGACAACAATCGTCGTATATCTGCAGCGACAAAATAAATACATACTATTTAATGGATATATTTGTTGAGCACACGGTACAAAGTCCCATTTCACATTGGAGTACACAAAGCGACTCCATTCGTTTGGAAATATATCACGGCGCAGAAGTGGAGGCTCTGTTCGTGCTTTTCTTTTTGAGAAGCTCTCGAGGCTCGTTTAGGCGAGTAATTGGGATACAGGACAGTGTGCTGGACATTCGTGTTCCCCTGGTAACGGCGTGCAAATATGCGGCTATCGCTAATGGCGGCCAACGGGTACTTTCAGACGTTTTTAGAACACATTTTCGGCTCTCTACGACTTGTCGCATGCTCTGTTTTGGTCTATTTTTTACTTTAATACGTTTCCGCTGTAATTTTATTGTCGAATTAAAACGGAATAATGAGGCTTTACAGCCTAATTTATGTCCTGCGCTTAGCGTATTTCGTAGCAACAAAATGTTTGCCTGAAAGATAAAAATCTCTGAAATGGCTTTTCGCTTGGACTTTAACCTCCCCTTTGACTTACCGTTTGGTTAGATAAACATTGTTGAGACTGTATTATGTATGAAATCTATATACATAAATATCTAAGCGATATATCTGCACGAATCTCCAATATCTCTTCCTTGGTATGATAACCTCATCGGTCTCCGAATCAATATTCCAAAGGCACTCGTGTTGCTTCGTACTCAACAGAATTATGGATTTATGCATCTCACTCGATGCCAAATTATTTACGTGCCAAAATGTAAAATTACGTGAAAATAGGATGGGGTTTTTACTCCTCGCTTCGGATAAATGTGAAGATCAAACCTTATATGACAAGACAATATCGCTTGGTCTTCATTTGCAAGTACGAGTATATCAAAGGGGAAAAATATAAAATATTTTTTTTACTCTTCTTGTCAAGATTGAAGACACTTCTCCGATTTTTATTACGTTAGATACGAGCGACCCAGGCAACATTCATTTTCGTTATGTTCGTAAAAGATAATTTGATTGAGTAGATACATAAATCTCTTACTATATACAAACGAAATAAGAGCACACATACAACAGAATTCAATACAAATCCACATCAAAAACAAATTCCTTTTACAAAACGTATCACAACACAACCAAAATGTATTACTTTAAGTCCCAAAACTAACACGAGAGGGTTTAATACAATCACCTGACTTTGCAATTTATCCGTCCGGTATCACCCGGGCCGGGCATTGCCGGGTATACTCGTAACATAACCGTGGTGTGATGAGACCGGCCGGGTGAATACTGTTGAGGCGCGTTGACCCGGCCGAATATTAATCACTGGAGTAATGCGACCGCCTGTTGCATTATGTAAGATCTCCGAGCCAAGACTTCAAGGGAATTTCTTGGAAGATTTTAAAGGAATTTCTTGGAGGAAATAAGAAGACTTAAAGGATTTAGTAAAAAATATTGCGACAGTGAAAAAATGTTATTGGCAGGTTGTTAGGTAGGTAGGTATTATTGGTGATGAAAATGATTTTTGTCTGTTTGGTACTTACAAAGATTTTGTTTTTAGGTTAATTTTCATCAATGTTCGTGCCTTCTCTGTTTGATAGACTGGTCCTTCAGAGAGGCATTATGCTATACTAATGAGAATCACGTTCTCTAAAACGGCTCTAATGATTTCGATGAAAGTTGCAATATAACAGGAGCGAAAAATCGATCTAGCTAGGTCTCATTTCTGGGAAAATTCGTTTTCTCTATTTTCATCCGAGCAGAGCTCGATCGCCCAGGCACCATGGATGTTATTAGTCAATTTTCCTATAATTGGTTGCCATAAAACTCTTTACTTTTACGCTCTGATCAGCGGCAGTACAACAACTTAAGATACCTAGTTTGGAATTGAAGAGTCATATAGTTTTAGCCGTCTACTCACTTACATTATTGTAACCTAGTTCTTAAGAATATAACTATATATACTTTATTGCGTCTAAATAAACGTTATTATTATGTCGTTTATTAATTTTGTATCTTATATAATTACATTTTTAAATATTTTTTAAACTAAAAGATGTAAAAAAAAAATAGAGGTCCGCCGGTGTCAGGGTCCAACAATGTTATTATTATTATTTCGTTTATTCATTTTTCTTCTTATAAAATACATTTCTAAATATTTCTTAAAAATATATAGAAAACATTTAAAAATATAAAAAACTTTTTTACAAAAAAATACAACCGACTTCCAAAAACAACACAACAAAGTGAAAAATAACTTTAATTTCGGAAGTCGGTGTCTACTTAAATTTGTTTTCGTTTTTTGCCACCGACTTCCGAAATTAAAGTTATTTTTCACTTTGTAGTGTTGTTTTTGGAAGTCGGTTGTATTTTTTTGTAAAAAAGTTTTTATTTTTCACTTTTTAGTTGTGTACCTACCCCACACAAACTCTAATACCACTACCTGCAAAACAAACTAGAACATCATCCATATAAAAGTGAGGAAAAAATACGTATTATTGAAGCTAACTCAAAAACTACCAAAGCAAAGTTAATCAATTTTATATGGGACCAACTGTCATGTATACCCTCTCGAATAAAACAAAAAAAATCCAAATCGGTCCAGCCATCTTCGAGTAATCGGGGAACATACATAAAAAATAAAGTGTCCAGAAGTACCGCTTTCTGAATCAAGCCCTTGACCAGCTGCCCAACGAGAGCCTCCTTATTATTATTCTTTTTTGTCTTTGGCTTATCTCGGGACCCTGGGGTCCCGGACCTTTGGAAGGCGTACGAGGGGCCGAAGCCAACTCGCAGAGGCCCCTTAGACAATTTTAAATGACGAGGAGGCACCAGCCGACGATTATCCCTTAAGCTTACACTGCAGATATCGTCTTGTCATCTACCACGCAGTTACAAACACGGTAGCTACACCATTTCTCCACCAGTACAGTCACGATCATTAAGTACTTTCTAATATTAGCTACAAGTTTCCAAGTACAATCAACCAGAATAGAAACTTGTGCCCATTGTGAGCTTCCACTTAACGATCATTAGTTAGATGAGGTTAAGCTAACGACCAATGAGCACGCTAGATTTTACTTAAAGCGAGTATATCTGCTAACCCGCAGCGCCACCATTGAAAATTAATAAGTCTGGAGATATGGAACATTTAGACACATTTATGCACACATTTTTAGTCAGGCCTACTTAACGCCATAAACGGCCGTTAACTGCTATAACTTCGAACCTAGGAGGTTTAGTGTTGATTTTTTTGATATAAAAAATTCTAGCTCATCTGATTAAAAATGTGTGCATAGGAAATTTCTAAATGTTCCGTTTCTCCTGACTTATTAATTTTTTTCTCATGGTGGCGCTGTTAGCAACTATACTCGCCTTAATAGTACAGTAGCCGACAAAGAGTTTTTTTTTTAATATCTTTGGATGTCATCTTAATGAAGCTTAATCTTTAGATTTTAATCGGAAACGTTAATTTTGTATTGTTTACGTTACCCGTGCGACTTTTCGACTCGTGCGATTCGTTTTACAAAATAGAGTCTGTATCACTACATATTATAAAACAAAGTCCCCCGCCGCGTCTGTCTGTATGTATGTATGTATGTACGCGATGATCTCAAAAACTACTGAACGGATTGTCATATGGTTTTCACCAATGGATAAGTGATTCATGAGGAAGGTTCAGGTGTATAATTCATTAACCCACTAAATGCCGACGATAACCGTCATATCACAATCAGTGGCCACCATAGAAATGGCCTGCTACGTAATACTTCGTAGTTCGCATCACGAATACCAATTTATAGAAGGATGCGTATAGTATTACCTACGTAATATTACGTAACCGGCCTCTGCCATTATTAACAGCTAGGTAAAATTGCGTAGTAGGCATTCAATGGGTTAAAAGTTTTTTGGCTGAAATATGACGTTGATTGTCGAAGATGTCGGAAAAAATCATGCCGACTGGGAGCTTTACGATAGTATGTTTCCGTGGGATTATTTCCGACCTCCACGCGGGCGAAACCGCGGGCAAAAGCTAGTTCTTTATATTTTAATGTTTTAAACCTGGTCAAACTAAAACAACTACATAATGAAACTTCATTTGACCCTATGTAGCAACATAAAATACGTAAACTTTTACGTGAGATACTAACAAAAATTCAATACCAAAATACGAGAACAATTTTGAGTAAAAAACCAATATTCAACCCAACCAAAATCTGACACTCCGCATTCCACAAAAGTGTATTGTGAGCGGATTGCCGATAAAAAATAAGAAAAATAGTGTTGCCATAATATTCCCGGGACCAGTCTGATTTATATCCGGGTAACATCAGTCAAGCCATATCCGGGGTGAGAGACAACCCGCCCGTGTGAGGTCGAGGAAATGAAATAATTTTTCATTTTCCCACCTGATTAATTTCTATTCACCTTCTCTTATCAGTTTATGGAGGGGAGTCTACCTTTATGGGACTTGTGAGTGTGAAGAAAATAAGGTTAGGTAATGAAGAATAGTGCCTTCTCTGTATCAGAAGAAGTCTTTTCCCTGCAGTGGAACAATAAGTAGGCTGGTAATGAAGAATAGAATGTACCTATGTATTTATTCTAGTATTTTATGTACTCGTATATATGTATCTTTTGCCCGGGGCTTCGTCCTCGTGGCGGTCGAAAATTAGGTATCCCATGGAAACGTAATACCGGGCTAAAAAGTATTCTATGTTCTTATCCAGCACCCTAATTGCGTAACACATTATCGATCGGAGTTGGTTTAATTTTGAAACAAATAGCTAATCCATTGCTTCATATGTTCGAAAAATTTGTCTGCTCGACAACGTAAGTAACGCAATGAATGTTGTTGAACTGTCAAAATAAAACCAACTCCGATTGATAATGTGTTACGCAGTTAGGGTGCTGGTCATGGTCTACCCTTTTGTGTCAAATTTCATCCAAATCCGTTCAGCGATTTTAGCCTGAAAACGTAACAAGCAAACAAACCCACTTTCGGATTTGTAATATTAGTTAGGATTATTTGCAAGTAAATCTATTATGTTGCACCTACTGTGTTGTCTCTGCATCACCCTAAGGTAGACTGGTAGAAAATGCCTGAGATATTAAGTCCGCCTATGTATGGTTATTTTTACTTGTGCAAGAAGTTTTAATAAAAAAAAGTATTTAAACGCTCATCAAAAATTACCAATTTTTCCTATTTCTTCTGCAGGCTTTAAAGTAACCTAACCAAACTGAACCTCGGGGTGCCCAATACTCGTAATATTGTACAAGTTTAGATATTCAATTAGTTAACTAGTATTACAATAATATAGATGCGCATTTGTTATTTTTGATGAAGAGTTACTTAGTATTTTTGATATTTATATATTTAATATTTTTGTTATGACTTTAGACAAAAATTGATTATATAATGATTATTATTTGTAGAAGTTTTGATAATCAATTAGTTAATTAGTAGTGCAATCATTGATTTGGTGTACTATGGACAAAACTTAAGCATGCTCACTTAAGAAAATATTCCTGTGAGAGCGCAGCTAGTGACAAACGAACATTGTGCGATCGAGTCGTGAGCCGTGCATGCGATTATCGCCTTTAAGGTGATCATGCGGAACTTTGGCCTATAGTACATGTAGATTATTAGATATAAAGTATTTGATGTAAGAATATTTTTCTGGTGTGCGATTGATAATTTCCCGATAAATATTAACGGGAATTGAATTAATTAGTGAAGTTGTAATTAATATAGATTGTTTACTCAATATATTTCAATGCTTGGAATTCAGGCTACAAAAACTCTACTTAAACCTAGTGATAAACTAGAAACTGTTTGAAAAAATGTTACCTAGTAATGTTACCTACCACTTTTATTTTTCAAGTTGGTATTCAAGCAATGCTGTGCTGAGCCTAGCAAATTTATTAAACAAGGTCACGCCTCCGGTTTATAGGGATAATAAAAAGTAAAACAACACGTCCATTTGACGAATGAGATCTAAAATGAGGATCTGCCACGACAAGAAAATGTAAGGGCCACAGAATATTTTACTCTGACAACTCATGCATTATAAAGGTGAAATGGTTGAAGTTATAATGAGTTTATCTATAACTAAAAAGTTCTTCTTCGGCTTAACTTTCCGTAGTTTCTATCTTACAATGGTTAATTTTAAAATGGAGATTTCTGGCGGATTTCCTAGTTTTGTGAAATCTGAAGTTATGTTACCAGTTCACCTGCAATGTACCTTATTTCTTCAGTACCTGGGCGACCGAGCTCTGCTCGGGTGAAAATAGAGAAAACGTATTTTCCCAGAAATGAGACCTAGCTAGATCGATTTTTCCGCCCTCGTACAGTCTATTGCAACTTTCATCGAAATCCTTAGAGCCGTTTTCGAGAACGTGATTACAAATATAATTATATGTATATACAAATATTGCTCATTTAATAGTATTCTATACAGTTGTTGGTTTTTGTTTTGGTTCAAAGGAATGTTTTACCCTGCTTGTTTTCCTCTAAATACCGACGTCAAATGGATGAAAACATCCTCATAAAAAAAAAAAACATTCCATCACCTAACCGCTATAATCAAGTAATACAAGGGGAAAAGAAAAAGGACAAGATATTTTATTTGTGCGAACACCGCATTGTTAGAGGCGTCCCACAAGACTCATTACTGAAAATTAGGTTAGAGTCTCTAGAAAAATAATGGCGGGTCTCTTCACTCGATGAATATTTACAAGATGGCGTCATAGTGGTCATGACGGTTCCCGCGCCACGCTCCGTCACGGGGATAATTAAAAATAATTCTAAAACCCGACCCGCACTCGCGTCCCTGTATATTGAATTAATAATTCAGGAACATGCTGATTCCGAGAGGAATTTTCAAAGGAATTCCGATAGGATTCTAATTCACCTATATAAATGGCACGTGGGTGGGCTGACAAGGAACGGCAGCCATTTTAACTCTTACCAACTTTATCGAAGTTCTTAATTAGAAAATCCAACTTACCTGAAACAAAGAACGATAATTCATTAATACGAGAGACAAGATGGCTCGTTGAGTGAATTTAAATGGACATTAGACCTTAGCCTAGGATTCAGGCATTATTAAAGGAACGTGGGAGGTAATTCCCTCGAGACACGGATCTCCTGTCGTCGATTGAAATCCGGAAAGCTACCGTTGCTATTCGTAGGTAGGTACTGTTACCGGCAATGTTTACATTTACCTTACACTCCTGGATTCTCTTTGATGTGTTTATCCACGAAATAAGATGCAAAGCTGAGGTATGTGCATTTACATTGGTATTTACGGGTTTTAATTTATTCAGATTCTCCATTTGTGACGTACTATGGGCCAAAGTTCCGTATGGTCACCTCAAAGGCTATATAATTGCGTAACACGGCTCACGACTCGAGCGCACAATGTTCGTTTGTCACTAGCTGCGCTCTCACAGGAATATTTTCTTAAGTGAGCATGCTTAAGTTTTGTCCATAGTACCTGCATAGCTCTAGTCATCAGTTACATACTTACAAAATAACAAAACACTCAAACTACTGATCACTTTCTTAACGCCTACATCAAAAATAATTGTTCTTGACCATACAAAAACCTCATAGTCCTTTGAAACAACATAATCCCATTTACCATTGTACATAATTCAAATTTTCATAACATCACACATATTCCGCTTAAACACGTACTTCCCTAGAACACATAAGCACTTTATTTACTACACAACATTCGGCATTTCGATAAGGAAATAGCAGAAACACCAACATTTCCCTCTCAAATAACCATTTCTTATTCCTTATTCAGTCTGTGTGCTATGCAAAGGCGAAGCGTTTCGAACGCGAAATATTACAGATAACTTTGTACGAGCGCAGAGCGTCGGGCGTCGCTAACAGTACATACGAAAGCTACACAAATAAATGGAGAGTTGTGACTTTGTAAAAACTCCTATCTTCACTACAACGTATATTATAAGTACCCACACAGCTCCGAAGCACGGAAAATGCTGCGGGATACGTATCATTTATTTTTCTTTTTCATAGACTGTTCAAAGGCAGAAAAGAGTGATTCCTTCAATTGCAATTGTGGAAAAAAAAAAACGAGGAAGTTCAAAGCGGATTCGAGCGGCAGACGATTTTCAGCACGATCTATTTTACGTTTTTTTTATTTATTGGATATCGTGTTTCACAAAAATAACTATCAAAAAGCTTGTAGTTTTGTTTTGTGGTAGCAAAACTACACGCTTTGATTATGCTACTGTCGTGCCATGCATAGTGAAAATTGAACTTTATTTTTACATACCTACAGAAAAATACAAAGATTAGCCAGAACATGATAATTTCCAAAGCACCTAATTCCTGTAATTCAGAGTATTTGACGCTCAATTACACCTATCAGTTCTCTTCTAAGAACGAATCCAAAAGGTTCCGCTACTATTAAATAATTTATACAGCTTTTCGTCTTCAGTTTTATCACTTGCCAACTCCCTCAGCCATCAACCGTAACGATAGTCTTCGGAATACTAAATTCGAGATACTAAGCTGATACTGTAGTTATTTAATAGAAATACTATAGTTGTTGCTTTTTACCTTGGCAATAGAGGTCATTGACCCACCTACATTTTCTTGCATGTTCTATTACAAAAACTCGGAGAAGCTCGTGGCTAAGTGATAACAGCCGCACGGGTCGATCCATCGGTTAAGCTACGCTTGCCGGGGTTGGTCCGTGGATGGGTGACCATACCGAGACACATATACATACCGAGACTCCTCCGTGCCTCGGAAAGCACCTTAAGCCGTTGGTCCCGGCTGTCATTCGTGGATCTTTGACAGTCGTTACGGGTCGTCAGAAGCCCGAAAGTCTGACAGTCAGTCTTACCAAGGGGTTTCGTATTACCCAGTTAATGGGTTGTGGAGGTCAGATAGGCAGTCACTCCATGTAAAATAATGGTATTCAGCTGCATCTGGTTAGACTGGAAGCCGACCCCAACATAGTTGGGAAAAAGCTAGGCAGATTGATTGTTCTATTACAAAAACTGAAAAAAGTCATGAATCTATCGTGATCTTCAACATGTTCCAGTAACGAAAAACAGTACATAGTTTATTGTTTGGGTTCCGGAGAGATATTAGGGAAAGGGCAATGACCGTTACTGCCATGGTAAAACGCGACAACTATAGTAGGCTAGTTGAGCTATAGTTCTGTTCTGAGAACGAAGTCAAAAGGCCCGCTTTTCGTCTGCAAAATCATTTGCCAACTTCCTCAGCCATTAACCGTAATGATTGTCTTTGGAATACTAAATTCGAGAGACTAACTGATACTGTAGTAGAGAGACTAACTTGTTTAATTTAAAACATTCATTTTTTTTTTTTTTTTTTTTTTTGGTACTGACCTTTTCGCAATTGGCTCCGGGAGCCTCTGTTGCTTAACCGGGCGTCGGCGGGGCCAGATGGGCCTCTCGCCTTGCAAAATAATTATTAAGTAGCACAGCTAAGGGCGTCCCATAGTGGGACTCGAACCTAGGCTTAGGGCGCTACTGACTACTGAGCAAGTGGGGACTTGAAAGTGTCGGTCTTATTATTATTATTAGGGACATTATTTTTGAAACTACTCGCTCCGCGCGGGCGGGCGGGCGGGGTCAAGGGTCGGGGAGGTCATTGAACTCTACTATTACGCGTTGGTACTCGCCGTCGAGTACGGTACCTAAAGGTAGGGTGTCGGTCATGTGTTGTGTTTTGGTGAGCTAATCTGAGACTCTCTTGAAGGAGAGTGATGTCATCGTCCTTATCTAATAGGACGTGTTTAGGACGACGTGTGCGTGATATTTGGGATGGTGTGTATCTGGCAGCTGCTGCCACTAGTGGGTTAGTGTGAGTGGTAGCAGAATCGAAATAGCGTTTGCTAATATTTTTTATAAAATGCTTGATGGTCGGCAATTTTAAATCGATATGTAATTGATCGTTACGAACGTACCAGGGGCAGCCCGTGGCACGTCGCATGAATCGATTTTGGAGGACTTGGAGTTTCTTAATGAGTGACGGTCTGGCGTGCGCGAACGCGACACAAGCATAAGTCATAATAGGGCGTATACACGTAGTGTAAATTCGTACCTTTGACTTAAGGTCGAGTTTACTTCGTGCATTGAGAAGTGAGTGAAGGCGACCGAGCGCGAATGAAGCACGGTTACGTACTATCTTTACGTGCTCGGCGAAACTTAAACGATTGTCGAGGGTAACCCCTAGGTATTTTACCTTTTTATCCCATGGGATAGGTTGACCGGACATAGAGATGGGTCGGGTGCGGGTTTGCACATTTGCTTTTTTACCACGCTTGGTAAAAAGTATGGCGGCACTTTTGGTCGGGTTTAATTCTATCCGCCATTTACGGAACCATTGCTCGAGAGCGTCGGCTGCCGATTGGAGTTGGTCAGAGATTCTACTGGCATTTATGTGCGAGTAGTAAATAGCTGTGTCGTCGGCGAATAGGGCCAACTGACACTTACTATGTCGGGGTATGTCACTCGTGTAGAGTGAAAAAAGGGGGGGGGATAGCACGGATCCTTGAGGGACGCCGGCTCGGATCAAGTGGGGGGAGGACAGGGCTTCTCCTACGCGGTAGCGAAAGGTGCGATTCGACAAGTAGTCCCGTATGATGAGTACGAGACGGTCAGGCACTTTAAGTAGGTACAGCTTATAAATTAAGCCGTTGTGCCAGACTTTGTCGAATGCTTTCGCTACATCAAAGAAGAGCGCGCCTGTCAATCGTCCCGTTTGATATCCAGTACTTATGTACTCGACAATTCGGTGGACTTGGCGGACACAGCAGTGCTTGGTTCGAAATCCAAACTGTTCGTCGGGGATGAGTTTATTGGACTCGGCATAGTCCATTAATCTTTTAAAGATTATACGTTCATAAATCTTCCCCATTGTGCTGAGGAGACTTATGGGCCGGTAACTGGACGGGTCAGCTTTGGGCTTGCCGGGCTTATGAAAGCCGATGACTGTGGCCTCTTTCCACGCTTGTGGAAAGAGGTTATTGTTTAATGCAACATTAAAAATAGCTGTCATTAGTACAATTAACGGGGCAGGGAAGAGTTTCACCACTTTATTAGTGATGCCGTCGGCACCAGGAGCTTTCCTGGATTTGAGGTTTCTCACTAGTGAGAGTACCTCGTCGGGGGTCACTGGGGGGAGGGGTTTGTCGGGGTCCTCATGGGGGGGGAGGGTGGATCTACGTTCAACCTCTGCGTCCACTATGTCGCAGTGTTCTAGGTCTACAGGTAGTAGGCTTGGCGAGCATTGAGCTTCTAGGCTGTCGGCTAGGCATTCAGCCTTGTCAGCGTCATCGAAGGCTACGCTTTGATTAGGACGTGTGAGCGGAGGCATGTCGGTCACCGTATCGGACTTTAGTGCTTTGGTAAGTTGCCAAAAAGCATGATGGGAGGGCTCTATGGTGCCCATGAGCTTGTCCCATCGCTCCGCCCGCATCTCGCTTATGCGTGACTTTACAGCACGCTGTAGTTCACGCATGCGAGCGCGGTTGGTGGCGTCGGGGAAGGCGTCATAGGCACGGATGGCTGCATTCTTCTTAGTCAGCAGTGCACGTACATCGGCTGGCAGTTTCCAGCGCTGGCCATCCAACGCTGGTTCCCGCCGTGAGCTTTCGCTCACAGCCGCTTGTACGTGACTGGTGAGTGAGTCGATTGCACCTAGTGCGTCTGAAACTGATTCTAGATTTTCAGGGACTTTATCTAAGTGTGTCGACGTGACGTCTTTTAGGCGATGTTCTACCTTGCGCCAGTCGGTAACTAGTTTAGTGGGGGGGGGACAACCAGGATCTGTGGGACCTGTACGTTGGGCTAAAGCTAGGATCACTGGTCTATGATCGGAGTCAAGTTCTTGTAGGGTTTCTATTGAACGTAACCTTAAGGTTATATTCTTTAGCAACGCTACATCGAGAATGTCGGGGCTGTAATTTACGTTACTGGGATAGTGAGTAGGCGTCATCGGGGCGATGACGTCGAAGCTGTATTTGGCAGATAAGCGAGCAAGCTCATTGCCTCTCGGGGTGGAAAGTCGAGAGTTCCATATGGGGCTTTTAGCATTGAGATCGCCCGCCATAATGACGGTGCTATCTAAGCTCATTAGGGTGTTAATGTCCGGCTCGATACTAATCGAGCTGGCAATAATATTACTTGCAGGTGGTATGTAGGCCGATATTATGGTGATGGATGGGTGACCGGTCATACCTAGTCGACATATAGAGGCCTCAATATGCGAAAGGGGAGGGGTATCTATGGGCATGCAATGCAGGGAATTCCTGTAATATATGAGGGTGCCACCCCCTTGCCTACCGGCCCTATCGTTGCGTACAACCCGATAGTTAGCAACTTTAGGTACCCGTAGTGACGGTTTTAAAAATGTTTCTTGAATTAGGAATAGGTCAAGTTGATGATCGCGAAGGAAAGTCGCGATCTCATCTCGTTGACCTGCTATGCTGTTAGCATTAAAGTAACCTATTTTAAGGGAACTAGGCTTGATTCTGCTACTCGTGTGTAGGGGGAGCATTACGGCTTGAAATTGATGAAGAATGTGGACAAGTCGGCGTATTCCGACATTAATGCCATAGTGGCCTGGAGGTTGCCTTCTACTGCGCGTAGTTTGGCATGTAGTTCATTGCTACGGGCAATGATGGCCGGGTCAAAGAACCTCGCAAGTACCTCTAAAGTACTGGGGTTATACGGGGCCGGTGTGGTCGCGGGGCCGTGCGCTGGTGCGCGAGGGGCTATAGTTTGCGCGGGGGTGGGGGGTTGGAATGTTGGCTTACGGGCCAACATGCCTGGGGGGGTCGCAATGGGGCGCGCCATCAGCTGTGGAATAGCTGGTTGTGGTGGTATTTGAGTGGGCCTCAGAGCCGGGAAAGCCTGTTGACTATTCAACAGGTTCCACGGGGATGGTCTCTGTGGGCGAAGATCGATGTTATTTTGCGGTTGGGAGAGGCCGGGCAGCTTGTTGTTATGCTGCGGTTTGGCCCGAGGGGCTTTAGGGCACCCGCGATAGCTCGCGGGGTGGCCAACCTCTCCACATAGTACGCAACTAGGTGGTTCAGTGCAATCGGCTATGTCCCGTGGGCGGGTGCAGGCAGCCGTAGCGTGGTCGCCAAGGCATTTCACGCATCTAGGGCGTGCGAAACAATGGCGCTGTGCATGGCCATACAACTGACAGTTGTGGCATTGACCGGGGAGTTTATTAGCGTGAGGACGCTCTATCTTTATGCCGGAAAGGCAGCAAATCGACTTAATGTCGCAAATGGCCTTGCCGGCCGGAGTATTCTCCGTGACAACGATGACCATATCGTATGGGGCTCCGTTGCGACCGCGATGCATGCGGTGCACTTCCACGACCGGGAAGCCCTGTGACTTGAGATCTTCAGAGATCTCGTCAATCGTTATTTCATTCGGCATGCGCTTGACAACGCATCTGAATAATCTGTCTTCTGGGAAAACATTCATAAAACGTTACTTAGTAAAGTACTCTTAACAACGATTTAGTGTTGAAGATAAGGATTGAAATGTATTCGTAATTTGTACTGTAGATAAACAAAGGCTAATTGGGGTGTTATCTTGGATTCAGGTACTCCTATTCGAAAGCCACCTCTTGAGGTAGAAGTATCATTAATACCTGTATTATTGCCTGTATCTTTGTTCTGAATATTATAAAATACGTGATATTATCAGCCTAGCCTTTTCCCAACTATGTTGGGGTCGGCTTCCGCAGTCTAACCGGATACAGCTGAATACCAGTATTTTACATAGAGCGACTGCCTATCTGACCTCCACAATCCAGTTACTGGGTAATACGATACCAATTGGCAAGACATTCGGGCTTCTGACAACCCGTAACGACTGTCAAAGATCTATGAATGATAGCCGGGACCAACGGCTTAACGCGCTTTCCAAGGCACGGAGGGGTCTTGGTACGTAAAGATGGTCACCCATCCACGGACCAGCCGCGTCAAGCGTAGCTCGACTTACGGCTGTTATTACTTAGCCACAAACTTTATATGAAATAGTTTAACAATATTTATCATGAGATTCGTTTACTCTTGCAAGTTAGGCTGTTAAAACAATTTCTAAAATATGGTAGGTACTAAGCTTAAAAGCTGCCCAAGGACAACAAAATGGCTTCAATTAAGTTTCACCAACACTGAAAATTGTACCTGTAAATTATAATAAACCTGACGTACAGTGCTGCAGTAGCTAAACAACCCTGAACCAGCTGAAAACCTAGGCTGAAAAACCTGAAGTAGGTCAACCCGCTATGTCAAAACTTGTGTCCTACATATGTTGGCAACGGCACTGGAGGGATGCCAGGATCCCTGGCGACTTCATAACCTTGCCAATTTAAATGCGCTACACTTTTGCCAGAAAACCTTGGAAATCGTTGGAAGTCGTGCCGCAGTGCAAAGTAAAATACACGATGAAATTGCGACTTTTCGTGTCCTTTGAATATGATAAGGCGAGAATTCTACGTCACTTTTGTATTAGATTATCGGTAAATAAATTCGGGTCTTGTTACTTACAGGAACGAATACTCGCAATTTTAAAATACAGTCCTTTCCCGCATAGCGCGTTTCACGTTTTGTCACGTTTTTGAACCGGCATTTTAATTCATAGCTATTGTCAGTGTAGGTGCTCGTGGCTAAGTAATAACAGCCGCACGGGTCGCTCCATCAGGCTTGCCGGGGTTGGTCAGTGAATGGGTGACCATCTTTATATATCGAGACTCCTCCGTGCCTCAGAAAGCATGTTAAGCCGTTGGTCCCGGCTGTCATTCGTGGATCTTTAACAGTCGTTACGGGTCGTCAGAAGCCCGAAAGTCTGACAGCCAGTCTTACCAAGAGGTATCGTATTACCCAGTTACTGGGTTGTGGAGGTCAGATAGGCAGTCGCTCCATGTAAAATACTGGTATTCAGCTGCATCCGATTAGATGGATGTATCAAGGATGTATCAATATATTTTTAACTGATTTCAAAAAAGGAGGAGGTTATCAATACGTCGCGCATATATTTTTTTTTATTTATCTACACCGATTTCTCCGTCAATTGTAGACCGATTTTGAAAATTCTTTTTTCATTTGAAAGGGTATGCTCTCGAGGTGGTCCCATTGTCACCAAGTCAGAATCTGAGGAAGGGATAGCATTGAAATCGAGGGAAACCCTCAAATTTTATAGGCACATCTATATCATCCTAACCGCGAGATGACCACGAAGGTCCGATTTCAAAATCGTTCCTGTCTGTGAATCGGACCCCAGTGGTCCTATCGGCTCCCGACGTTATTTTGACTGTTTTTGTATTCATAAACTGTATCTTTACTGCTCTCACTTGCACAACGTGCATCTCTCGGAAAGCAAGTTTGATTTCGGAAATCATGACATTTTAGAACAAATCTAACTAAGAGAGATATGTTGATGATTTTTATGATTATAATTATGTAAACACATGTTTGTTATAGTCGCGAATCATATTTTGATCAAGATACATCCTAACACTGACCCGCAAATTGCAAAACTCAAGAAAAATCTGTTAAAAACGTTTTATTAATCGACAAAGATTTAAATTTTGTTCTTCTTCAAAAACGTTATTTACGTATATAACATTCCGGTCGACCGTAACTGAAACAAATCATTTCTTACGTTTCGAAAAATATCCGGCATCCGAACCTTGTATGTTCCTCTAAATTCATGGATATAAGAAAGCCAGTACAACAGTTTTAAAAGTATACAATCTTAAAAGTACATAAACATTTTACGTGACTATATACTTGAAATAGCACATTATATTTCGTACGAATGAAACTTTACACCAGCTGTATCTATACAAGTAAGTACACAATATACAACGTGACTACAGTTTTAGTTTAGTTACATTCTCAAGTTACAAGCAATTCATTCAAGGATATTGGAAACGTGTTTTGGTAAGGAAAAATTTCTCGCCGAATATTCTTTTGCCGAAAGAGACTTTTAATAAAATCTTTTCGTATTCGATTTTACTAGGGTTCCGTACCAAAATGGAGCCCTTATTGTGCGACTCAGTCTGTCTGTCTGTCTGTCCGTCTGTCACAGCTAGATATCTCAATAACTACTAATTCAATCAACTTGAAATTTGGAACAGTTTTAGATGACGTTTGACCAAGTATTTTGCAAATAAGAAATTAATACAAATTTTTTTCTTTTTTTTTGCAACAGGGCCTGAAAGGGGTTCTTAT
The DNA here is from genome assembly GCA_946251885.1 of Cosmia pyralina. Classification (NCBI taxonomy): domain Eukaryota; kingdom Metazoa; phylum Arthropoda; class Insecta; order Lepidoptera; family Noctuidae; genus Cosmia; species Cosmia pyralina. Next base: position 18,487,052 of record OX276355.1, read on the forward strand.
AAATTCGAAGTAGGGCTACTAGGCCATATGAAAGAGCGCTGTTTGTACATTCTTGAACATTTTTCTTTTTTTAAGGCCGCATAGTTTTCGGCTTTTGATGAAAAAATGTAAAAAAAATACCGTTCGGGGCCTCCCCTTATCTCCGAAGTTTGCATAGTGAAAAATTTTATGCAAGTGTCTCTAAATAGCACACTTTTTCATAAATCGGAACGGAACCCTCAGTGCGCGAGTCCGACTCGCTCTTGACCGATTTTTTTTCATTTGTAGCCATTTCATCGTGTGTAGCCCATCAAACTTTTTTATCGGGCGATACCGAATCGTTATAATCTGTGCACTGGCATACATCTTCGTACTAATTAAGAAAACGACCAAACTATCGGCCGATAGAAATTTTGTAGTTAGCGGAAGTTCTAAAACGTTTACTTAGCACGTGCTTTAACTAAGACATATTCTCGTTTCTTTCTTGCATTTGTATTTTAACAGTTGTGCGACAGTGACAGGAAGGAAACGCATAGCCAAAGTTCGTGCTACGTATATTATATACATCTTGGCCTCTATTACCAAGTTGAAAAGTAACAAGGCGTGTACACACGAGCGAACAAAACATGGTGAACACGAACATCGAACACGGATCATCTGAAGAAACTCGGGACCCTGTTAAACATTTAAAGTGTTCGATGTTCGTGTTCACCATGTTTTTGTTCGTTTGTGCGTACACGGCTTCATAAACTTCACCGGTACCTATGCCCCACAATTCATTCACTGTCATAATGCTTGCGGCAGATATGGTAGGTTGGTACTACTTCCCCAGACGAATTCATAATGAGACCTACTTCTACTAAGATGTAAAATTCTAATGTCTTGTCCTATAGAATTGTCCTAATGCTCCACTGACCGAAGTTAGTCGAGATTCAAGTTTCGTAGTTCAATTAAAGTAGTTAGTGGTCCTACAGAAATTGAAGTGTTGTCATTAGAGACCAAGATTGTATCTCCGTCCAAAGGCAAATTTACTTTGAAAACAGTTTACTACCCCTGGTTGTCCTGGTCTGGAAACACTTGAACTTTCCCCTACTGCTTGAGATAATTATGGTAACAAACAGGTGCCAGCAATATACATATAAGTCTGATAAATACAGAGTCAAATTATATTAGCTAGTGGAACTCCGCAGACATGATGGTATATCGATCGATATTTAAACACGATAAATAAAAATTATTTGAGATTTTTTTTTGGGGTCAGCGACCGCTTGATATCGATATCTGACATCGATACGGGTATCGATATCTAAACAAAAAATAATAATTTGATGAGTTTTTTTTGGAGTCATCAACTGCAGGTAGTGTAGTTCACTTTAAATTCAGTTTAATTTTTTTTTGTACCTAAACTGTAAACTTCACAGACGTGATACACATCTGCGGAATTTCACTAACTTTAATTTGACCCTGTATACTTAACCTACTAATTACCCTTTTTTCTCTATTGTAAGCTAAGTTTTGATACTGAGCTCATAATGTTATTATCTTTAAAAAAAATGATTAGAGCGTTTAAATATTTTAACGTATCAAAGAAAATGAAATTTCATGTAAGAAATACTTAATCGTTTTGATTTCTAAACAATAATAAAAATTCGTCAGCAACCTTCGTGGAAAATAAGTTAAACACTTAAGTCCGAAGCCGAAGGCAACAACGATATTTTTCTATAGTAATTTTTGCTTAGTAAGGAGTATTTTATTTACGAAATCCCAGCAGTTATATCATCAAATATTTACAAGAGGAAAATGGAGGTCTTTATCGTAGGGCTGCTGCCTAAATCCCGGGGCTCACGGTACATTATGTCTAAGAGGCCGTATTTCTGCTCGTTTAATGTCATTGTCCGAACTGTGGTGTCCTAACAGTGACTTTATTTTACAATAACAACCTAGACCTTATCTTTGACAATTTCTCTATTCTAATCAACCTGTATGCTCACAAAAATCGCTTGACCTTATTGTAATGCGAAGACCTGCCTCCCAAGACACATGATTTTCCTAGTTTGGGGTCAGCGTACCTATTCTTTTTGGACTTTCGACCTCACTACCTACATGTTGTATCCAATCTCTGTATACTTCTACTGAAGTTTATATACCTTTCTATTTTATTTTATTTGGGAAAACAGACAATCGTACATTGTATATTAAATCTAGATACACAGTATGCTATAAGTAAATGTACAATCCACTACGTTTCCACATGTTACTAGTTTAAAAAAAAAAAGATACAGTGTTGGGAAAATTAAGCAAAATTAAGCAGTAATTAATTAGTTATTACATGTCTAAATAATAGGTACATAATAATTAAAATTTATGAGCAAGGCGCTTAATAATTTGTTCTCTAAATGTATATTTAGATGCAAAAGAGGGCAAAAACATCAATATCATTAAAGCTATTATTGTAAGCCTGAACCAATCTCTGGAGCGGCGCTCTCTCCCCTGCATTTGTGCGGCAGGGAGTTGTAGCAAACAGTGGATAAGAGCGCGCCTCACGTCTCAACATTGTTCTAGGTACAATATATATATTCTATATACCTACTTCTTGTCAAAGTTTATTATTTTTTAATTATTTATTTTTGTTAGGTCTATATTTCGTTATTGGATGAATCAATCTTGGCCACAGAGCCACGATTTCATTATAAGGCGATGTGTGAACTCAATAAATAACTGGAGTTTTGAAATCAAGGGCTTGCCCAGTAATGGTCTATATTATTATGTACTAGCGACACGCCCTTGCTTCGCACGGTGCGTGAAAGAGTAACAAACATCCATCCATCCATCCTCACAAACTTTCGCGTTTATATTAATAGTATTATCTGTTTCTTACTGATAAGTAGCAGCCCTGTGCTTCCCGCCCAATAGCACTTCACTGAGTGTTTATCTACAGTTTGAAGATCCCCGGAGCCCTGAGACGACTTTTTGCACACCCTTCAAGAAGTAAAGGTAATTACGAACTAATCTAAATCTTTTACGTTGTCGTTTTCCATGATTAATGAAACAGTAAGTACTAGTTTTGTTTTATGGACATTTCAAGTCTGTTTTATGGGCATTTAGTTAACATTTTCTTACCTAAATACCTAATATTGTTTCCTACCATAGACCAACGTTCTGATATCGGGGCCACACCGACGTCAACGTAAAAACCCGTCATCGCCATAACTATCGCGATAAATTGAGTGGCCACGTTTGAACGCCGCCACTGAGTTATCGCCACGTCAATCGGCAATGTGAATGCCGTTGTAAAATTATTGTGATAAGTTGTGGCTACACCGGCCTACGTCCATCATCGCATATCACGTTGGTGTGGGCCCGAAATTATTAATCAACATTACTGTGGTAACCTTATCTAACTCCACAAGCAATGTCTTAGACTTAGAAGAACAATTCATTACAATTGGAGAGAAAATCGTTTTATCAAGCAATATCGAATACCTACACAAACATAAACAGGACAGAACTGTAAAATTACTTCAATGACAGAGTAAAAGAACAAAATGACCATTACAATTTTAAAAAATTCGAAAAGAGTTCAGTTCTGAATACAATTTTCTCTTACTTATTGGCTGGCCTGGCTTCCGTCAACAGTCCGGAAATGAGTTTTGCCGTCTTATACCTCCCCCCTCCTACCCCCCACCCCCTTCGTCCCGTGGCAGGGACAGGCAAGCCACCTCATTATTAGCACGTCGGAAAATCCATTTGACCCCGGTCGCTTTAAAGAATAAACAATTCAACTCCCTTACAAAGTTACTTATTTTTTTTTTTATTTGGCCCAGTTGCTTCTGTTTATTTAAGAGTTGAAAACGAAAATGGGTTTTTATTCTGACCAAGTAAAAACAGAATATTTTTGAATCTAGAAATACGTATATTTCATTTATATATTCGCCTGAGCTCTCATTTGTAAACGGTATAGGTACTCGTGTTTGCTTTTGCAATCCACAAAAACGAAGCCAAAAATAATGTTTGTACGAAAATAAACAGAATCCCTAACGAGGTTTACCGAATGAAAGCAAACAAGCTAACCGAAACCTGCTCATACACAGTAATGGAATCAAACGCCACTTAAAAACTTGAAAAACAAACGTTAATCATAACTTTTTCAAGTAGATATAAAAAGATTAGGAAAGTCACAAACAAGATCACTCATGGAATCAAATTAGAAATTCAAAGCACGGTCAACGGCAGAGCTATAAATTTCTCCAAAACAATCATGGAGTTGTAGGTATCCTTAGCCAAAATATTTTTGCTGATCACAAAACGATATGTTTACGAATTTCAACCTTACGTCTAACGCAATGAGTACTCGGTTTCACAAATTCATGATACAAGTTAGCCAACTTTAACTTGGCTATAGATGACGCCCGGCAATCCCAAAAATATAGGGCAGGCTGGATTTGCTAAACTTAAAAGCGTACCTTGGATTGCGGCCAGTTGCTACCGATATGCGGCCAAATCGAGATGGAATTGCTTTTTGTGATTTATTGCGAAACATAACGTCATGTACCGTAGTTTGATTATAGGAAAAGGTATCCTGCTTATACACACTGGCACTTATCTTTATTTATGTTTACCAAAATATCAGTGAGCACGCCACGAATAAAAACACTTCGTAGATGGAGAGTGAGAGAGTTACTTCAACTCGACCTTTCTTACATAGGAGTCAAAGTCGAAGAGAGGCGCAAAGTCGTGTCTGTCGAACAATAAAAACTAACTTAAAAATAAAGTTATTCCCAGTTCCAGCTGGTACACGGGGTTGACTGTACCGTAATCAAATAGACACGTAACCAGGCGCACATAACACCGTAGAGATGCGCCGCAGAGGAGGGGCACAAAACGCTAGTGCGCTACGAGCCCTCGACTCGCGTGCCGTGGAGGGCCGCCAGTGATTAGAGCGCGCTAACAAAGCGCAGAGGGCTCTTAACCTACATGCTCCGTTTCACAGCAGCGCCTGGTGACACTTCTAGGGACCGCTGCGAGCCTGGTAGCTCACCCACTAGCTGACGGCTAATCTCACTTTATTACAATTTTATTCTTTTCCTTTATTTGAGCAACGGCGAGTACGACAACCTCACCTAAATCGTTATAAGGCAGTCAAGATTAAATCAAAATTCTTAAGATGAAGCTCTAAATGATATCACTAAAACCTTATCAAAAATTCAACAGTGTAACCGGAACAATAAAATACAGGGGCGAGCAGAGTATAAACGACACGTCATAAAACCTTAAAGCAAACAATACATAAAACAACAGACAATGTAACAAAGCACCGCAGATTTCCTAGATAAAACCGAGAAGATGGCTACCGAAATTTTCAGTTTTATTTTACAAAACTAAAAGTACTTGTGGAGGCTTTTATGGCATCAGGGAGTGGCAATAAAACGGCATTTAATAAAAACGGAGTTCCGCGAGACAGGCGCGGGAGCCGCTAACACCACAGTCGGGAACATGAAACAAGTTGACACTGCAGATATTGATTTTCAAAGCTTATTTCTAGCAGAATGTTTAACATCGTCGTCGCATTGATTCTTGTGAATTTATATAGAAGCTGGCACATCGTCAAGTAATAAAGCCGTTATCTTCGCTCGTTTGCGCCAAAACGGAACATTGATATGCCCCATACTCGGCAATAAAAAGCTGGAAGCGTGCAGAAGCCGAATTTCAGCGAACGGTACGGTAATTACGAGCGAACTTCGAAGGTGGGAGACAACTATACGCTCGTAATTTGTTCCTAAACTTGGTTAATGTTCCCCCTGACAAGATAAATTCATTAAACGTTACCTGTTTCGAGCAAGACGACAAATGAATCGACGTCCTCCTCTCTAACGACGTCGTCTATCTCAAGTGTATCGCTCTCAAACCCAAACCGATATAATACTGCGAGTCATTTGATAGTCATATTAGACGGCCCGCTATTCAATTTTAATAGCTTATAACTTTTCTTCGACAAAGCACTCTTGACAGCTATAAAGTTGAAGAGCCAAATCATTTCGAGAATATTGGCAAACTTTCAAGTAAATCAAATCAATAGCAAATAACGTTGTCTGTCAGAATAAATTCCTAATCTGCAAACTACTATACGACTTCCATTTTCTAGAACACGACTCTTCACTTTTATGTTAAATGTAATGTTGATGTTATTTAGGGCGCCTCTGCCGTCAGTCACAGTAGTAAAACCACAATATTGTTCAAGTGGGTCGATATAAAGCCTAAATGGCGTCGGAGCGGCCAGTGCATCCCGCGGAGAGTGGACCCACTCGCATTAAACTTTTATAATGTCATTAGAAGACGAGACGGTGAACGGACTCCTTCCGTACCATTTCAGTCCATCAACTCCCGCATTTCAACGTTTAGCTGAAGCCAATATTTTGAGGAGCTATTGTTTCAGTGTATTGCATGATTTCAGTTATACTGTAAATAAAACAAATTGAGGAAAATGGTTCAGTCTTATTCAGGGGAGTAATTTATACTGTCAAAAACAAAAGCCATGAATAGCGGGGGTGTAATAATCTGTTTTTTAAAATCTTATGCTACTATTGAAAAAGATTTGGAAATATAAAACAGCATGAAATAGTCAACCAAAGAGGTCAATTTTATCAAATTTTAAAGTTTATCCTTACGATCTTTTTTTGTTTTTGTATTGCAATATTATTTATTTGCTCCAGGCAGATTACATTATAGGTTTCTACAAACCTGGGGAAGGTTTGTAGAAACTGATATACTTAAAACTCCTTCAACGAAATCTCCAAGCCGCTTGTTGACACTTCCCGTGACCCAAGAGCTGGCTTTCACCTTGGCCAGAGGCTTAGCATTGCCATACAACGTGGTAATGCCGCCAGTCTCTTGGGTACTTTACCAGTCGACAACGATGCGGAGGAATTTTTCGATGCCATATTTTAGTTTTTTAATAGTTTTAGTTATGTTAGGATATCATTTTGTTATTTTTAGGTTAAGTTTATATTACACTTAAAACTCCTTAGATATTTTCCCTTACACCATTAACATCACATAACAATAACAACAAATGCAAACATAAGGGCGAAATATGTCCTTCATAAAAATCCCCCACCACCACCAACCATCCAACCATTAGGTTAGACAGGGTTCGACTTCGTCGCTCCATCATAAAATTGCTATAATTTTGGTTCACAATAAAAATTTTAGTGGACGACAAAACGCAGCGTCATATAATGCGACTATAATAGAAATAGACCAGTAAATCTTTTTATAGTTACTTTTAAACACAGCAATTTTAATAGACATGTGGACGGTGGTTCTGCAATGATGTAAGTTGAAGTGGCACTTGATTATGACGTAGCTACTGGTCATACAAATAAGCTTTTGTTTTGTGTTTAGACAAAATAGAAAATACAAAAGTTTAAACAGTTTAACATGAGTTTAACCAATACCGCCACCGGTGTCGCGGGTTGTTCGAAAGAGATACCGTGGCCCTGGCACAGGCAACTGAAGGAACACGGGTGGGTTTTAGTCAGTAAAAGTCTGACACCCAGAGTGGGAGAAGTCATTTTCTGATTTCCCATCCAAAAAAAAACCAATACCACAGAATATATAATCCCAATACAGACATTGCAAAAGAAATATAAATACCTATCATTGAGATTAACGAAAGAAGTATTGACCAAATTACACCATGAGAGCCAGAGCCGAATGAACTTAATGAAGATGCAGTTCATATCGCTGATGTCATTAGCAGAGCCGGATTAAAAGCACACAACACGTGAAATGGCACACAGAACAATACATTCTAAACCAACCTTTATTATACCCTTATAGGGTACGTAATTTAATTGCACACTTATGTGACCCAAATTCTCTCCTGCTTCCAAAACGTCGCTGATGTTAGAGAAACCATTTACAATATAAAGCGAATAGGTGTGTGTTCCTTGGACATATTTAATGAAGTCCCGAAATACAAGGATAATGTATGTAAATAGATACGGGGTCACGATTTATGTTAGTAATTGGTGCGTCGTTCAATTGTGGCATAGAATTGGAATGGAATTTATTTATGACTTGGATGAGAAGCGACTCACGTAGTGGGTTTACTGCCGCGGTGCTGCGGCTTTGTAAATGTCTCATTCAATCAAGTCTGCAGATCGCACTGGTGAAGGCCTCGACTGAACGGTGACGTCATAGACTGAAGGTCATTTGTCAAGGATTTTTGCTGAATAATATCGTTGTGGGGAATCTACTATACGCATGCGTGGATACTGCGGACTGTATGGGGATATAAATAAATTGAAAAGCTTCGAGCTCAGCAGCAGCTGCGAATGGTGGCAGTGAAGCGAGAATGACATGTACATGTGGACCTTTAGCGTCCAGTATTCATATCCACTCGTGTATCTATACAATCTATACGAGTTCGTGTATTCGAATGGATTTTCCCTTACCTACACAATGTGCTACGTTTTTTTTTTTTTTAAATTAGATTTTAAGTCTTGGAAAGACGTCCCACTTTAGGTAATCTCAGACAGAGCATGGTTGACTGTTTATTTAACATCATCAACCCCAATGCGGTCTTTGTTAGAACATTATTTTCTGGTCCTATGACTGCTATCTTCTTCACTAATCGAACCTTCAACGGACTGTTCTTACGTGGTAGGTATTTAAAACACCAAATTAAAATATATACACCAAGGGCAAATTTTTTAATAGTCAGATAACTCTTATCTGAAGAATAAATATGACAGTTTGTCATATTTTCTATACAAAAGCTGTCAAATTTAAATATTTATTCTTCAGATAAGAGTTATCTGACTATTGAAAAATTAGCCCTTAAAGGTAGAAAAACTACAAACTGAAATCCCAGTACACATAAAACAAAAGAAATCACAACTACAACTCGGAAACTAAGCTCGGATAGACGTACGAATTAAGGAGAGATGCGGGCACCCAATCGGATAACAACGCTGATTGCAATTTGATTTAGCCGTATAATCACTAAAACAATCAACTAAATATACGGAGCTTCGCGTGTGGAACTGCTGGATAATATAATAATGGCACAGGCCCACAACAGGCTTACACGCCTAATGCAGTGTGGTTAGACAATAATATTACTAAGTAAGATAAACGCTGGAAATATGTTGCCGTCCCGTAATACCCTTCTTTGTATGTGGCTCTTAGAATATTACTTAATACCTCGTGTTGAGGAAGTAGATTTAGTTTATAGCAGATTAGTTAAATTTGATAATAAAATAAGCAAGCTGAATTGGCAATGGACCGGTCATATTAGTTGCAGAACCGATGATGAGTGGGGTGGCCGTGTTCTTGAGTGCAGACCACGAATCGGCAAACGTAAGGTAGGACACTCTCAGGCTAGGTGGAGCGACGATCTTCGCAGAATGGCTGGTAGCAGCCGGATGAGAGTTACCGAGAATCAAGCTGATTAGCGTGAACTTGTGTCCAATAGTGGACTGCTGTAGGCTGATGACGATGTTGACTGTTGCAAAACCATATCTTTTTCTAAGAAGTTTAAAGAAAAAAAACATCTCAGTACTGGGGGTCGATTTTCAAAAGAATAATCTAGAAGACTTTAGTTACCCTTTGATCTTCGTATCAGAATTTAAAACGCGACATTCAATTCCATTCAACTCTTACCAAGTCAATTTACGTTAATAACGTTACCATGCAACAAAGAGCAGCTGTCCCACAAATCGATAGTATCGATATAAAGAACATTGGCGATTCGATGACGGGGCCTTTAAATAGGAAATCGGATTACTGGCATATGGCACTGGCGAATAGAGGACAGGAAACGAGGCATTGTGGTCGAGTTCCGCGCTCCAGTGCCTCTCTATACATCGAGTACTTGTTTGGATGTACTGACCTATGTTATGTGGATTTAACTGATACGGTTCGGCGAATATTAGCTTACGCATCCGGACACTCAAAGTCACTGGTCATAATGTTCCAATTGGTCCCATATGACGTGATTGGCAAAGTGCTGTTGGATATTTAGGCGGTATAATACGAAACCAGCAGTATTAGCATCACAGCAAGAAGACATTTTGAACGTAGCGCATTGGTATTCATTAGTCGATAATTAATCCGCGCATGGGTGTCGTGAAAGATGTATTTTGGAATAGGTAACAGCCTCCTTCCAACATCTAAGTAATAAAAACAAATACCGATCACCAATACGTTTGCAGCGTACAGCAGTGGACATTTACGGAATAAATAAGGCAATATACTGAATTATGTACTTACTGGGTGGCAGAATTTTCCATATCAATATTTACCAAGCAGTCATGTTTTCAGCTACTTAAGTAACATAAATGTGTAATATGTTATACATAGTTGATTTATTCGCTAATGGATTGGAAAAGGTTTTAATAAAATATCACTATCACATTTATTACCCCAGAGAGTTGCGAACAAATTGACATTGGCATAAAAACCTTTTCTCGATTTATATTATTTGCTTCGACTGAAATGAAAAATCGAGAGGACTCTTGGATTATTATTATTATATCTAGTTGTTGTAGTAAAACTCGTTTTATATCTAATCAAAATTATGTAACGCAAGCATAAAAATAAACAGGGCTTATTCACTTTTCATAAGCCACACACTCAGCGAACGAGTGGGTCTGAATAATTCCGTCCCAATTTACTCTCCTTCAAGAGGTTACCTCAAAATTCATTTTTCACACAGCCTGCCTTGGAATAAAATGTACAAGATTAGTTTATTCGCTCGGAGGGCCGGGATATCAGTGTTTAGGCCCGTCGCCATGGCAACTGGAGCAGAAGGGCCTATTTGCCGCTCCATTGGGCATTTTGAGTGGCACTGATGTAGTTAGGTTCCAACATGTGTGTTACAATGTCGTTATAATGAAGTTTGAAGACAGTAATGGCTCATAGGAGATGCTTTGGCAGCAATATCAAAGGTTTAGGACCTTGTTCGGGCTCGTATTGATGTTATGAAATGGTCTGATAGCCAGTTAGGTCTCTTCGTTTACCCTCTTCACATGTTTGATATTATCAAGATTTTAGAGAGCTATCTATGATAGAATGGAATTTCTTGCTTTATTAGATCTAGTCTCGGTTCTCCATCAATTAACACTGTTCTTAAGACGCAGATATATACCAATGGCCTTGGTGTTCTGTGTTAAGCTCACGCAACGCGTCGTACGTCCAGCCCAGTAGGACTTGCCCATCCAAAGAGCGCTGTCCCGAATTAAAAACATTATTAATTTATTTTATTATACATAAAACAAAAGCTATTTTAATAAAACACGTATACTAAAAGATAAATATTTAAATTAACTTTAAAATGGTGAAAGTTTCATAAAAAATACACTTGATAGTTTTTGCGTGATTCTCAGTTTTCTATCCGAGTTAGACATAACTTTACAAATCAATTACACTTTGTAATAATCTAAAATATTCACAGATTAAGATATTAAGAAAATGCTTTAATTTAACATAATTATGTTTTTTCCATATCATTAACACTTCTCGTTTAAACGTGATCTTCATTCTTCAGTTTAAAATCATTAAAAGTCGGTTATCGTCGTCTTAATATCCAAAGACTTGTTTTAGTTAGGTAAGTACTGGATTTATTAAACCAGTGTATAAACATGTTCGCATGCATCGATTAGCCAAAAAGAGAAATATATACAACTCTCCTCGTATCCAATCCAATTATCACAATGGACTGCAATCTCAAAAAAAGTTGACAGTGTTGCCACAACCACAACTAGATATGAATAAATGATGACCACCGTACTATCCTGAGGTACTAGCGTAGGTACAGGAATGTGGTCTAGACATTTTTATTTCTGTCCTATAAATAGTGGTGTCCTAGCAAGGACGAACAGGTTTATCGATATAATCATTTACAGTTAAAATCGACATGCCATCGATTTGCTTTTTAATCGATTTGGATTGTTGATCCACATTGTTAGTAGGGAACATGTTTTGTAGTGGTTCTGCTGTGCTTTTGAGGTAGTTTTATTTTTATTCTTGACTTGCTTTTGGCCGCGGCTTCGCCCCGCAAATTTTCCCGCGGGAACGCGGTAGATACCGAGATAAAAAGTATCCTATGTCCTAATCCAGGTCATAGTCTACCCATGTGCCAAATTTTGCGGAAACTGAGTACTAGTGACAGGGTGGTGGTCTGTTGTTCGCTGGAACTTACTTTTCCAAGCCCAAGCCTCTTATCGGACAAAACAGTACTAATATCCAAAGTTAGACTGTTGAAGAGTATCCAACAATAAACCTTCAGCATTGTCTCAAAGAATCCGCAGAACTCATACCTCCTGTAGATATTACGGACCCAGACTTAGTTGCCAAGTTAGCAACACCAAGGGAACCCTAAAACCAAGCACTTAACTAGTCGGTAAACAAAGGCAGGCCAATAAAAACTGCTGCAAAACAGCACAACTGTTTTCTTGTTACCAAACAGAAAACGAGTTTTACAAAGTTGTTCTTTTAGAAATACAACGCTGGAATCGTGTAGCTGCGCCTTTATACCTCCTTCCTCTACGCTCCCCTCTGTTCTGACGTTACAGTCAAAAGGAGTTCGAATTTCAAACGGATAGGAACATGACGATGGTGTAAAGGTGATATTTATTTGTATGCCAGTGTTCAAAAGCCTCGGTGTCTGATTTATTTCAAACGTTCGTAGCTCTGTTTAAGTAAAAGTCTGTTGAATTATTTAATAATCTCTTTCTTGACGTTGATATATGTCCTACTTCTGTACTAGCGTAAAAGATATTCATGGATATCTATCCAAGTTTCAATATAGTCTCACTTTCAATATAATTATAGATAAACGCTTACTGAAACCGCCAAAATTTATTCACACGACATCGGCAGTCTGTTTAAAATACAGATGTCTACCGCCACATATGACGTTTGTAGTCATACTACCACCTCGAAGGTAGAGCACCTTGTATTCTACAGTCAGCTACTACTTCTAGCTCGTAAAGTAAATTGTTATACCATTCTGGTAAAATATACTTTACAACTGAAATCTAAGCTCACACTAAACCTTGAAACTACTACAAACATGTCCTTCTACAACTGAAGGTGAGAACTCGACTAAAAATAGATAAATTTCCCTTCGCACCCTCCCTGCCCACAACACTCCGCGAAGTTGCATTCTTGCTAAACAAAAGACTCTAGCGCACAAACTACGTAGCAGAAAGTTCTAAGACGGCTCTCTTATGGCCACTAAACCTGCGAAATGTAATGCTAGCTCTTTGAAAGAACGTAGAAGCCATAGGATATATCTACTTCTCTAGCCTATGGATGAAACTGATCCCGATCTTTTTTTTTTTGTGTGGATGGGAAATCAGCGTGTCAGACTTTTACTGACTAAAACTCACCCGTGTTCCTTCAGTTGCCCGTGCCAGGGCCACGGTATCTCTTTCGAACTACCCGCGACCCCGGCGGCATCGGCCCTATTGGACCCCGTCACTGCTGACATCTCTTTAAGACTGATACCGATGTTCAGTATTTTTTACTACACATTGCATCTACAATGTTACTATTACTAAAAATACAATTTGCTTGAAAAATCTGATAGCAAGAATAGAATTGCTTAAAAAAACATAGGACGTACTCGTAATTTCTTCAAACTTGGTTATAATACTATTTATGTATATTTTTCACATGTTCTTTATCTCTACGCTATACTTAGCTGTTATTTTTATCCTACTAATATTATAAACGCAAAAGTTTATGAGGAAGGATTGATGGTTGGCTGTTTGTTACTCTTTCATGCAAAAACTACTGATTGGATTTTGATGAAATTTATAGTTTATAACTTGGATTAACACAAAGGATACTTTTATCCCCATACTCCGAAGCTTCGTAATTAACGCATGTGAAACCGCGAGGCGCTGCTAGTCCTGTATATTTATGTAAAACTATAACAGAAAAAACATCCAGGATAAAATCAAAATACGTCCAAATTGCACCTCTCACTACACCAAATTAAACCTACTTAAAAACACCTCGTCATCTAAGCAAAATAGTGATTCAGTAATATTTAGACCATAAACTAAAGTGTATATTTAGTCAGTGTCGCTTGCTTCGTGGCCCTAATCTTGCGAACTGAAGGCTTAGCACGGAGTACCACCGTCGCCATCTTGGAACGGGGATTAAATTTCAAAGAAGCTCTTTGAATTGAGGGTAGGTGTGTGTGGTACCTACTGTTATATTTTCTCTAAATCTATTCAGTGTGTGGATTATTTTGGATATGGTTCTTTTGTAAAAACTTGCACTGGACTTATGTGCTGATATTTTCTTTGATGGTAAAGAAAATATTCGAAGAAGTTTCCCTTTTTCTATAATTTGCAGTAACTCTATGGTCAGTTTACATTTCCTTGGAATCTTAACTCTCAATGTTGAAGTTCATTGTCACTATTTACTTGCTCGACATCGCTGCGGAATACGAGAATACATAATCACCAGTTTGTAATTATTTAAGTTGTAATCTGTGGCAAATGTAGTGGGATAAGGGAGTTATCTGTTGTTAAATCTGTTTATTTTTAAATGGAGGAGGTTCTCAAGGCGTCACGTGCCTATATTTTTTTTGTATGTATGACCACGCATATATTTTTTACAAAAAAATTCCGATTTCAAAGATTTTTGTTTTATTCGGGATGGTATAGCTCGAAGTTGGTTCTATGTAAAATTTATTAACTTTGCTTGGATAGTTTTTGAGTTAGCTTCAATAAAGATAAAGATAAAGAAAAAGATAAAGATATATTTATTTGTAAACATGTGTGACATTATACGTATATTTCCCATTAGTCTATGTGGATGATGTTCTAATTTCTTTTGCAAGTAGTGATAGTCGAATTTGTGTGGGGTAGCTACCACAAGTAATAAGTGAAAAATATTTTTTTTTTACAAAAAAAAAACAACCGACTTCCAAGTCGTTTTTTTTTGTTTTGTAAAAAAATATTTTAATATACTAAGTACTGTTTGGTTTCCCTTACGAAGTAAAATAAAATAAAATAAATTAAATTGTACTAGAAATAGACACACAGATTCCTATGGCTTAGCATGGAACTTTGATCACACCATCACTGTGTGGGAAGAGATTAAATCCGCAACTCACTTCACAAGGGATTCAAATATAACCGTAAAGAACTTTTCAGAATGTCTAATATTTATTTAATTTTATTCACTTCTGCTTTCCAGAACTTTTCACGTCCTTCCAACATTTTATAATCAAGTTTTAATTTTTCCAACTTCTAAGCTTTCTGCAAAGTCTCGGGAAAAAATGAATGAGTTTCTCTCATTTCTATAAAATATTGCAAACCTCTCCATAAAGAACCAAGTTTTGTATGCGGCGTTGGTACGGCTTTCTTTGGATTGCAAAAACATATTAATGAAGTTTTTTTATTCGTCCAATTCAAATGTTATTATGTAGGCAATGCAGAAAAATATTTTATAACAAACTCAAACTCAAAGCATTTATTTCAAATAAACCAATTACAGGCACTTTTGAATTGTCAATGGGTCGCTCATTTAGAAAGATGAAGCTAGTTACCCATTCCAAAGCGCAGTAGGTCTCTATGGAGAAGAATGGGCAAGAAACTCCACATACACCCTTAAATCAAAATATTTTTACAAAATATTGGTTACATCGTTCATGTTGAAAATGTAGAAACAATGTAGAAAGTCGTGCACGTTAAAAAGCGTCCGTAATAAAAAGATAAAAACTAAAGCAACTAAATTAAAAAATAAAAATAAGCCCTGGCAGCTAAGAGACGACCAGTCCCAACTGACGGCGCCCGTTCACGAACATGACGCATGGATCAGCACCAACCATTTTGAACGGAACTTAATGATCCAACACACACGCCACCACCAGCGATACATTTGTGTAAGCATGAATAATGTTAACGACTTCAATCTTTATAATTCGAGATTCAAAAAAAACTATCCAAATGGGTAATTTCATTTGTCCCATAGAACTGACTAACTTTTACAAACCATACTAACTACCTATTACAATGCTTATTTCTTTACCAAATCCCATGGCAAGTTCTGTATTTCTGAATATACAGTAATAATTCCTAGTCCCATTCCATGTACCAGAAACTTCGCCACAAACTAGTCCCATTGTTCCAGCCTTTGAATAAACCACAAACAACAACATTCTACCACTATTCAAAATATTGATCATCTAAGCACAACTGGCTGCACTTAGCACAATACCCGACGTGGCCGTTCGCAAGTTTTCAATAGACTCAATGAAGTGTACATTGCGACAGAGCAGAACACGCAGATAACTGAAATTAATAACCTGGTACACTTTATATATCTGGTACAGTTCATATATCTGGTACAGCTTGTATACCTTTGTCCATTGTGTGTGCTGTCGTCGGGTAGGATAATAGGTTTTATACGATTAGTATTCAATAGTTGTTCGTAAATGTGCAACTGGTTTAGGGTAGTGGTTAATGCTTATATTTGGCTGTAGTACATAACTACACTACTGCACGACTATGATTTATTACTACGGCTGTATTACTATTTCACGATGTCCGAATAGCTACTACTTACCGAATAAATTCAAAAATGGAACAGAATTTGTATGAAATTATCTGCCAAGTAAGTCAATAGGAACATAATCATAGGTGGTGAAACAGGCCTTTAATGTCGCTAATTAAAACTTTTTTACAAAAAAATACAACCGACTTCCAAAAACAACACTACAAAGTGAAAAATAACTTTAATTTCGGAAGTCGGTGTCTGGTTAAATGTATTTTCGTTTTTTGCCACCGACTTCCGAAATTAAAGTTATTTTTCACTTTGTAGTGTTGTTTTTGGAAGTCGGTTGTATTTTTTTGTAAAAAAGTTTTTATTTTTCACTTTTTAGTTGTGGTACCTACCCCACACAAATTCTAATACCACTACCTGCAAAACAAACTAGAACATCATCCATATAAAAGTGGGGAAAAAATACGTATTATTGAAGCTAACTCAAAAACTACCAAAGCAAAGTTAATCAATTTTTTATGGGACCAACTGTGATGTATACCCTCTCGAATAAAACCAAAAAAATACAAATTGGTCCAGCCATCTTCGAGTAATCGGGGAACATACATAAAAAAAAAAGGTTCCGACGAATTGAGAACCTCCTCCTTTTTGAAGTCGGTTAAAAATAGGTTTATCTCTAGGTTCCTTTTTTGTTGTGCCTATAACTATTATTTCTTTGCTAAATAAATTCTGGGTCAGATTAATCAGCAAATAAACAGAAGCTACGCACGCGTCTGACGTATCCCAAATAACAAAAAAAGCTAACGCCTGGCGTAGGTTTTAATCACTCCACAATTTAACCGAGAGGACGGGACAAACCTTATCAACGACACACATACACAACAAAAGGGCACTCGAGCCGCTTAAACAATGGTCACTCTACAAAGCCACCCCAAATCCAGCCCGAAAGGAAAATTGGAATAAAACCTTCGCAACATCGACTGGGTTACCAGATAATATATTTAAAAAGACATTATGTTGTGAAAAGGTGATTTGGAAATGGAATTTTGAAGCTCCGTATTTTAAAAGGTTTTGAAAACAGAACAATATGGCGGGTCTTAGTTGGGTTGGTTACTGGGAATAAAAGTTAAGGGAGGAGTTTTACTTTATAGGTTTTCTGCGAGAGTAATGGACTTTTCTTGTTGCTCTGTCTCTAGGAGGACTGGAGTGTGTAGAATGGGAATAAAACTTACTATATTGGCAGGAATGTGTACGATTTATCTTACAGAAACATTTTTAACTTAACCTAACGCCCTTTTAGTTGTTTTAATTCTAACAGAAGAGGAAATTATACGTGCTAATCAGGCACGGCAATAGAAAAACTTGCCAGAGGAAATCATTCATTACTGTGCCTATGAGCAACGTACCATCTACTAACTAACCTATCATCATCACAAATCAAGTTAATCCTGCAATCTTCAACTTTAAGGGGGATGCGCTGTGTTAGCCCGCGAAATTCAAATGTTCTTGCGTTTTATGCAAATTGCAGGTCCGTGTTAGGTTGTTTCTTAACCAAAATATAATACGCGGGAATAAAACATATGTATTTACATAATTTTAACCATAAAAAAACTTTTTTACAAAAAAAATACAACCGACTTCCAAAAACAACTACAAAGTGAAAAATAACTTTAATTTTGGAAGTCGGTGTCTAGTTAAATGTATTTTCGTTTTTTGCCACCGACTTCCGAAATTAAAGTTATTTTTCACTTTGTAGTTGTTTTTGGAAGTCGGTTGTATTTTTTTTGTAAAAAAGTTTTTATTTTTCACTTTTTAGTTGTGGAACCTACCCCACACAAATTCTAATACCACTACCTGCAAAACAAAGTACTCGTAGAACATCATCCATATAAAAGTTGGGAAAAAATACGTATCATTGAAGCTAACTCAAAAACTACCAAAGCAAAGTTAATAAATTTTATATGGGACCAACTGTGATGTATACCCTCTCGAATAAAACAAAAACAATCCAAATCGGTCTAGCCATCTTCGAGTAATCGGGGAACATACATAAAAAAAAAAATAAAAAAAAAAAAAAAAAAAAAAAGGTTCCGACGAATTGATAACCTCCTCCTTTTTGAAGTCGGTTAAAAATCATCAATACATCTCTCTAAGTTAGATTTCGTGCAGATTCGTTAGATTTCGTTTGTTCGACGAATCAGCACGAAATCTAAGTTAAAGAGATGTATTGATGATTTTTATGGTTAAAATTATGTAAATACTTATGTTTTATTGTCGCGTATCATATTTTGATCAAAATACAACCTACCACGGATCTGCAAATTGCATAAAACACAAGAAAAATTGAATTCCGCGGGCTACCACAGCGCATCCTCCTCAACTCGTCTTTCTTAGCAAACATGTTATAGCTACTGCATTACTTAAAGAAACACAATTATAGGTGGCGTAGCGTAGTAATAATAACTACAACAGCACTTGCAACTACCTGTGGTCATGCAATTATGGGTTGAAACGGTCGATAAAATTGCACTGTGCCGTCTAAGCACTTTTATGACTTGTGGAAAATATTATTTCGCAAAAATAATAATAATAGGGGTTAAAGTATGAAATTGCCGTTTATTGTATTAGGAAATTCGAATTGACATAGAACCTTCATGGTTTGAGATTTTTGAGTGAAACTTTTTTCACATGGTACCTATGAAGTTCTTCTTTTAAAAAATGTGCAACATTCGAGTATCGACTTTCAGTTGTTTTTTTTTTATTCAGCTTAGACAAGAAAGATGGATACTTCGAAAATTCGAGTTATTTTTGAATACGAGTTCGGACGCGGAACTAAGGCGGCAGAAACAGCTCGCAATATCAATGTTGCGTTTGGAGAGGGGACTGCTAATGAACGCACCGTGTGATTTTGGTTTAAACGTTTTCGTGATGGAAACTTTGATTTGAAGAACGAACCACGTGGAAGACCGCCCACACAGGTGAATAACAATGAATTGAAAGAGATGGTGGAAGCCGATCCGAGCCAAACTACCCAGGAATTAGCGGCATGGTTTAACGTTACCTTACCAACAATATTGAATCATTTGCGTCAAATCAATAAAATAAAAAAATATGAGAAATGGGTGACTCATGATTTGACTGATCTGTAGAAAGAAACGCGTGTTGAAACTTGTATTGCCTTGTTGAATCGATACAGAAATGAAGGAATATTGGATCGAATTGTGACATGTGATAAAAAGTGGATTCGATAACCGTAAGCGAAAAATACAATGGCTGACCCCAGGTCAAACGCCGCAACAGTGTCCTAAAGCAAAGCTTACCAATAAAAAGGTAATGGTAACTGTTTGGTGGTCTCAGCATGGTGTTATTCACTATAGCTTTCTCCGATCTGGTCAAGCAATATCGGCAGATGTCTACTGTGCCGAACTCCGAACAATGATAGCAAAACTAGCAGTGAAACAGCCCCGACTCATGAATCGATCTTCACCATTATTGTTCCATGATAACGCGAGACCTCATACAGCACGAGAAACCGTTTTAACTCTACAGGAACTGCAATTAGAAACCATTCGTCACCCTCCGTATTCGCACAACCTTGCTCCAACGGACTACTATTTTTTTCGTGATATAGACAATTTTCTACGTGATAAAAAGTTTTCTTCTCAGGAGGCAGTACAAAATGCTTTCACACAGTTTGTCGAATCTAGATCACGAGAGTTCTATCGCAAAGGCTTATATGACCTTCCTATTAGATGGCAGGAATGTATAGATAATAATGGTAATTATTTTGATTAAATAAATATGTTAAATTAAAAAAAAAAACTAATTTAAATTTTTCAGTACAAATCAGCAATTTCATACTTTAACCCCTAATATAACTACAATTTAACCATCTTCAGCTAGTCTGGCCACGCTAACTCTGCCATGGAATAAATGTGCAACCCCAAAAAGTTTTACATTATGGTTGACGTATAAGTACAGACGCTAGCACATCAAGCTACTACAATCTGTCAAATTTCTTTAACAGATTTTCATCTTTATAGCTAAAGCATTAGGTTCAAGGTTGATTGGGAAAATTTGACAGTTTCAGGTGGCTTGATGTGCTGGCTGGCGTCTGTACCTAGATCTAAAGTTGTCAAAAAATAAGAGGCCCGTTTTGACATGAGGGTGTCCCTCTTTGTCCCGCTATGTTTGTCTCTCTTTGGCATATGAAACGATATGGGCTGTCAAAAGGGACCTATTATTTTGTGACGAGTATAATGATTTTGATATTTTGCCTTTTGATTTTTGCATAATAGATTATTTAACTAAGAACATACGCCTTTCATGTTGTTTACAAGTAGGTCGTATCAATTTACAACAAAATGAAGCAAAACAACTAACTTTGTGACTATGCGGTAATTACTCACTGTGAAACTACTATAGACAGTAAATTAACTTACGAACTTATTATTTGTAAATTCCAGGTGGAATAAATGAAGAATTTAATCTTTAAGCTGAGTATAAACAAAATAACCAAATAAAAATAACAAACCAACTAGTATCAAATTCCTTTTTCCGTAGTACAGACGGTGTTGCCGTCTATAGATTTTCAAATTCCACCATTTTTACGGTTAAGTACTCAAAAGGAATAAACGGAACCCTTATAGGATCACTTCGTTGTCCGTCTATCCGTCTGTCAGTCTGTCAAGACCCTTTTTCACAGGAACGCGTGGAAGTATCAAGCTGAAATTAATATCAAATACGGTCTATGGTCCCTTGGAGCTCTAAAAAAATCAAGCTTCTAAGTCAACGCAATAAAAAAATACGGCCATTTATGCGGCATATTTTGATATAGCAAGTAAATCAAAAACCTTTATGGTACTTCCCGTTGACCTAGAATCATGAAATTCGGCAAGAAGCAAGGTCTCACAGCACATGTAAAGGAAAAAGTCCGAAAATACCTAGTTAATTTGTAATTTTATCAGATAAAATTATTATTTTTTTGGGATTACAACTTTTTTCATTTGGAGAATGGACCGGGACTATGTCAATGTACGGAGAACATGTTTTTCAACTACAATGTTAAATTTGGTTTTGGGAACCATTTTTTGCAACTACGGGACCCTTCATTCATTGTGCGTGGTCCGACACCCACTTAGTAGGTTTTTTATTCTACAGAGTTAGCGTGGCCAGACTCTAGCTGCTGTACCTATTGAAATAAAATATGTGAACGATATATTTCTCAAGCAAATGATACCAATTTGCAACTAGTAAGAAAAATGTCCAGTGTCTTTTCCAAAAAAAAACATAAAACGCATGGTTTTCGGTGGACCGCGAATAAAGACAAAGCCGCAGGACATAACGAATTGAATCACTCTGTATAATAGTTATGAAATGAATGAAATAAACCGACCCCAGCGTGGTTTGATTAGACTCGATTACTCGAATAAACCCAAATATTCACACTAGCCCCAGTACCTCATGCTTCATGGGGGTTTTATTCGTTTGTTTGTTTCATAGATTCCTATTATAACCTATTTGAATGATGTGAAACGGCTATTTTTCTTTCTTTGAGTTAATACAGAGTTTCGTTGCAATGTTACCTTCTAAAAACGTCCCACCTTTTTTTTTTTATGGATGGGAAATCATCAAAAAACGGGAGAAGTCCCGTTCTGGGCGGAGCGAGAGGGCGTGTCAGACTTTTACTGTCTAAAACCCACCCGTGTTCCTTCAGTTGCCTGTGCCAGGGCCACGGTATCTCTTTCGAACAACCCGCGACCCCGGCGGCATCGACCCTATTGGACCCCGTCACTGCTGACATCTCTTTAAGGCGCGCGTGGAACACAACGCGCCGTAAAACGTCCCACCTCATCCTTTAGTTTCGTGTTTTGGATATACCCTATGCCTTCAAGATTTTTTTAATAACACATTTAGAGACATCCTACGGTAATTGTAGGTTTGACTCAAAAACTCAGAAATGCTATTAAAACGAAGTTAGAAATCACTATATCCAATACCATATCAAAAACCTCGACAACAACTGGTAACGTTGCAACAAAGCGAATGAAATCGTCAGACTCAGAACGCAAAGCCGCGCTGCTTGACAGCCAATATTCAGGCGATTCGATAAAGCCGGCTCTCCCCTTTTGTTTCGCGGTGTCAATCACTCATATTCCATCAGGTCGAACAGAATCCCCTTTAAAAAGAAGCTGAAGTGTAGACCGCGGATTCGAAAAAGTTTATTACGGGGCGAGACCGTTAGAAGTTGGGACATGATCGAATTTTGATCGAACAACATCGACAGTTTACTCGATATTAGATGTTAGGGAGTTTCAGCGCTGCCAAGATGAAAAAACCGGCCAAGTGCGTGTCGGGCCACGCGCAGTAATAGGGTTCCGTAGTAGTGCACACCGCCGCCCCGCGCCCGTCGTTATTCGACCGTAAATACTATTAATTTAGAAATCATTAATAATAATGATTTTATTTTTGTATATTTTCGCAAGGTTCATAAACTTATTACTACCTGTTTTACACAAGTAACGACGTTATATAAGTAATTTTTAATGGAATTTGTACGAAATTTTTACTGTTCCAAGTACATTTTACAAGTTGGTTGATTATTACTCGTAAACTTGAAAAGCCTACTAGCTGTGATAGTTTTCCTTTTACTTTCGTTATACAGGGTGTTTGGTGCATCGTTTGCCAAATTGAATTGGCCGAAAGAAGAGGTCATTTGCTATCGCTTCAGGCTCAAGTACTCATTTTTGGCCACACCGGTTTTTTTATTACAACTTTCTAATTTTTATTTTGAAAAAATCCAAAACTCAGCATTAAAGCTTAAATTAAAAAAAAGTTTTAAGTGTAGTCGTCAAATTTCATTTTTATTTACATATGTACTGTTGTATGGCTCTATCAAATTTAAAATTACTTGCCAGTTACATCTAGTTTTTTTTTAATAAATCACAAAGTTTTTGGAAAAATAAAAAATGAACTTAAAACTCAACTTTAAATAGCTATAAAAAAAAAACTAAAAGCGATCGGGATCTTCGAATTATTTTAAAAAGTTCTCTAGTCTATCCCCTTTCCAACGGTATGTAATGTGTTAAAAAACTCTTTTAATATCTTTAATAATTAGCTAAATGTGTAGTCGAGACACATCAGGCTGATATTGGATATTACGTTTAAAACACTAGTTTTCGCATAAATTACATGCTATTAGTAGATAGATACTGTTATCTCACGTCTTACGTAGTCTCTTATCTCGTTCTTACATAGGGAACTTTCCTCGAAATTGAAAAAAAAATACATTATTACAAAAATAATCATTTATTAATAAGTAATTTAATTACATAAGTACTAATCTTACAAGTCTTGTTCAAACTGTCTACCACTATTGCGTATGCACGCGCGACATCTTCGTCTTATCTCAACTGTAGTGGTGCGTAAACGCATTTCTGCTTTGATCGTCATGAAAGCCGCCTCAATGCGTTGGACTAAATCATCTCTTGTCTCAACTTCCGTGGCGTAGACGAGTTCTTTGGCCCGTCCCCAGACGTAAAAATCCAACGGAGTTAAGTCTGGAGAACGTGGAGGCCAAGGAATAGGGCCATCCCTCCCAATCCATGAGTCCGGGAATGCATCATTCAAGTACTCCCTGACGGTTATTCTCCAATGAGCGGGACAACCGTCATGTTGGAAAACAAAAGACCTGTCTTCACTGAAAATTGGCAAATCAGCTAATAATAAGGGCAACTCTGTTTGCAGAAATTCTAATTCTTGTAAGATTAGTATGTAATTAAATTACTTATTAATAAATGATTATTTTTGTAATAATATATTTTTTTTTCAATTTCGAGGAAAGTTCCCTATGTAAGAACGAGATAAGAGACTACGTAAGACGTGAGATAACAGTATCTATCTACTAATAGCATGTAATTTATGCGAAAACTAGTGTTTTAAACGTAATATCCAATATCAGCCTGATGTGTCTCGACTACACATTTAGCTAATTATTAAAGATATTAAAAGAGTTTTTTAACACATTACATACCGTTGGAAAGGGGATAGACTAGAGAACTTTTTAAAATAATTCGAAGATCCCGATCGCTTTTAGTTTTTTTTTTATAGCTATTTAAAGTTGAGTTTTAAGTTCATTTTTTATTTTTCCAAAAACTTTGTGATTTATTAAAAAAAAACTAGATGTAACTGGCAAGTAATTTTAAATTTGATAGAGCCATACAACAGTACATATGTAAATAAAAATAAAATTTGACGACTACACTTAAAACTTTTTTTTAATTTAAGCTTTAATGCTGAGTTTTGGATTTTTTCAAAATAAAAATTAGAAAGTTGTAATAAAAAAACCGGTGTGGCCAAAAATGAGTACTTGAGCCTGAAGCGATAGCAAATGACCTCTTCTTTCGGCCAATTCAATTTGGCAAACGATGCACCAAACACCCTGTATATACTCATCATCATCTTCCTGCCCTTATCCCATATTACTTGGGGTCGGCGCAACACGTTTTCTTCTTCCATTCTCCCCTGTCAACCGTCACGCTATCATTCACTCCCTTCTCTTTCATTTCTCTCCCATCTCTTTCGTTATATATACTACTACCGTGAATTTTTTCACCCATCCAAAACTAACCGTTTAGCTGGCAGGGGGGGAGACACTTGACTCTATTCATGATTTTATTTTTAAACTTTGTCGGCGTGTTGAATATGTATATCCATGCCAAATTATAGCTTTCTAGTACTAATAGTCTCTGAGCTAAGCTGCGGACGGACGGACAGACAGACGGATGGACATAGATAAATAAATATATAATAAATAAATAAATAGCGAAACTATTATGGTTCCTTGTTGACTATGGAACCCTAAAAACCGGCCAAGTGCATGTCGGACCACGCACAATGAAGGG
Organism: Cosmia pyralina; assembly: GCA_946251885.1. Classification (NCBI taxonomy): domain Eukaryota; kingdom Metazoa; phylum Arthropoda; class Insecta; order Lepidoptera; family Noctuidae; genus Cosmia; species Cosmia pyralina. Next base: position 18,512,464 of record OX276355.1, read on the forward strand.
TTCCGTAGTTGTGATGTATTTATCCCAAAAACAAACTCATACATCGATATACGACACGTACAATTCTCAAACTGCAAATGTAACATAGTAACCGCAAAAAAAAAATTGTGATTAAACTACAAATTAACAATTTCGGGCTTTGTCCTTTACTTGTGCTGTGAGATAGAGACCTTGCTTCTTGCCAAATTTCATGATTCCAGGTCAACCGGAAGTTGTATTTTTTTTTTTTGGGATTCGAATGTTAGGTTTGATTTTGGGATTAATTCTTTTCAACTAAAGAACCCTTTAGTGCGTGGTCCGACAGCACTTGGCCGATTTTTTATTACTATGATGAGAAGGTAGTCCCAGGTGCTCTAGCAATCCCTACCTAGTAGTTACAAGCCCACTGCTTGAAATCTAAAAGTGAGCAATTCATGAGTGATCACTTTGAGAAGCTATTCTGCTCATCACGCTTGTTGTATCTACATATTTCTTAGTGTATAAGTTTGGGTTCATTGTGTTTTAAGTCTACCTTCTATCTCAGTATTGTTCCTACCCTACTCTTATGATTTATCCACTTGTATGTCTAGGCTACTTAGCTCAATACACAAATAACGTTATTTGGTGTTTTATTGAAGACATAATATTGGCGACGAGTAGAAAACACGACAATGGAGTGTAAATCAGTGAAATTTCATGAGTTCAATGTGAAAAGTGATAATTGGGACAATTACATCGACAGACTTAAATATTGTTTTGAGGCGAATGGCGTCGTCTCAGATTCGGCTAAAAGGGCAAATTTCTATACAGTGTGCGGTGTACAAGTGTTCGAGACTCTTCTGGCGTTGATTACACCTAAAAAGTCTAGTGAAGTAACATTCAGTGAAATTGAAGAGATCCTAACCAAACATTACAGCCCAAAACCTAATGAGATTTCTGTGTCGTTCAAATTCTATAAGCGCGATCAACTACACAGCGAATCCGCCGCAGATTACATAGCGCAACTCAGAAAAATCAGTGCCGGTTGTAACTTTACGGATATGGAAAGGATGCTTCGTGATAGATTGGTATGCGGTATGAACAATCACAATTTGCAGTACGAACTGCTAAAGAAAGATAATTTGCGATACCATGACGTAGTGGATGCTATGCTATCGACCGAAAGTGCGGGCAGGGACGCTCGCATGATGCAGAGCGCCTCCATCGCTGGCGCCGCCGTCAGCTACGACGCGGCCGCAGTGGGCGCCGCGGCGACGTCGCCGCCGTCGAGTGAACCTATGGACGTCAACGCCGTGCAATCTAAAGCAAATGTTCGACTGTGTTATCGATGTGGAGACCGGCACGCGGGCGAATGTCGCTTCGTTAACGCCGTGTGCCACTTTTGTAAGAAGAAAGGTCACATCGAGAGAATATGTACTGCTAAAAAGAAAAGTCGTTCTGAAAAAATTAACTTAGCCGAAAACGAGACTGACGTGCATCTTAATGGCATTTATAACATAGAGAGCACTCGCGTTCCGGCATACGAGGTGAAGCTGCTACTGGACGGCGCGCAGGTCGCGATGGAGGTGGACTCCGGCGCCGCTTTCTCCTTGGTGAACCAGCACACGTGGGCGCGCGTGCGCTCGCGCAGCGCTTTGCGCGCGGTACCCAACCGCCTTTGCACGTGGAACAGCTCGCCGGTCACAGTGATGGGACAAGCTCAAGTGCAAGTACAATATAAAGACATTAAGTGTGTTTTGAATGTCATTGTAGCTAAGGGTTCGGGACCGAATCTGTTGGGACGTAACTGGTTCGAGGCACTAGGTATTACTTTAAATATTAATATGATATCTGAACTTGACATGTCAGCGAACGATCAGATTGTAAGCAAGCACAGCGTGGTTTTCAGGGACGGACTCGGTACTTACAAGGGGGACCCTGTGGCTATACATTTGAAACCAGGTGCGACTCCTAGGTTTTTGAAGGCACGTCCCGTACCCTATGCCATTAAAAACAGAGTTGAACAAGAGATAGATCGTTTGGTGGGGGAAGGGGTACTTCGCCCTGTGTCTTTTTCAGAATGGGCGACTCCGGTTGTTCCAATACCCAAACGAAACGGGGACATTCGTCTTTGCGGTGACTATCGTAGTACGGTTAATCAGGCTACCGAGTCTGATACTTACCCTATGCCGACTGCAAGTGAAGTGTTTGCTACGATTGCTGGTGGAAAATTTTACACGACACTCGACCTTGACCGTGCATATACACAGGTGGTCGTCACAGACGCCACAGCACAGCTGTTAACCTTAAACACATGCAAAGGTTTGTTTTCAGTACACAGATTGGCTTTTGGTGTTAAAGCCTGCCCAGGAATTTTCCAGCGCTTGATGACGGCATTGCTGGCGGGCGTTCCCGGCGTCGCGGTACTGATCGATGACGTCATTGTCAGCGGCCGGACGATGTCGGAGATGACGCAGCGCCTCGACATTGTACTGGAGCGCATCGGTAAGGCAGGTTTGCGGCTCAATCGGAACAAATGTAAGTTTGCCAAAGAATGTGTAGAGTTTCTAGGTTTTGTCATAGACGCTGAGGGTATTCATCCTGCACCTAGCAAAGTTGAGTCTATCGTCAACACTCCTGAACCAAAGAACGTTCAACAGCTACAAGCGTTTTTAGGATTATATAATTTTTATGAGAGGTTCGTACCTCACAAAGCCACCATGCTCGAGCCCCTACATAGGTTGCTCGACAAAGCTCAATCTTGGCAATGGACAGACAGGGAGCAAAGGAGCTTTGACACGGCTAAAAGGTTGCTGTCATCTGATTTGACGCTCGTTCATTACGATTTAAATAAGCCGTTGGTACTCACTTGCGACAGCTCAGAATACGGCGTCGGCGCTGTATTATCCCACGTTATGGAAGACGGTCAGGAGCGCCCCGTAGCTATGAGTTCCAGAACTCTGCATATTCACGAACGTCGTTACTCACAATTAGATAAAGAGGCCACTGCCATTTCATTTGGAGTTAGCAAGTTTCATAACTATATAATGGGAAGATCTTTCATTATAGTTACGGACCATAAACCGTTGTTGGGCATATTCGATCCGAAGCGACCTATGCCCACAGTCTTGTCACCTCGCCTAACGAGGATCGCAATTATGTTGACGTCACACAGTTACGAAATTGTGTACAAACCGGGACAACAGATTGGTCACGCTGATGGATTGAGCCGATGGCCACAGCCGGTTCCCGATCAACCTGAACAGCAGTTATGTGACGTATTGCTGATGGCAGAGACACCTACCGACTTCCCTGTAGATGCTGACCAAATAGCATTAGCAACGAAGCGAGATAGGATATTATCCCGTGTCAGTCATAATGTACTAAGCGGTTGGCCAGCTAGAGTTACTGACGATGAACTGCGTCCATACTGGTTACATCGTTCGGAACTTTCTATGCATGAAGATTGCATCTTATTGGGTTGTCGAGTGGTGGTACCGTCATCATTGCGTGATACGATACTACGTGCTTTACATAAAACACATAATGGCATCGTCCAAACGAAATCACTGGCCAGGAGTTATGTTTGGTGGCCAAAACTGAACGAAGATCTTGAGGCATTAGTAGGCGGATGCAATAAATGTCTTGAAAATCGGCACATGCCTCCGAAAACTAAATCTGAGTGGATCACGCCTACAAAGCCGTGGTCTCGAATAAATATGGACTTTGCGGGACCTTTTCAAGGTAAATATATATTAATTGTCGTAGACGCATACTCTAGATGGCCTGAGGTGATCGTGGTAAACAATATGACAGCGGGAACGGTTATCAGACACCTCAGAAATTTATTTGCTATCCATGGTTTGTGTGAGACCATGGTTTCCGACAACGGAACGTCCTTTGTGTCTGCTGAACTGGAGCAATTTTTGGACGCGAATAAAATAAAACATATCAAGACAGCGCCTTATCATCCTGCAACAAACGGATTGGCCGAAAGAATGGTGCAAACTGTAAAAGACAAATTGCGAAAAATGGATGACATCTCTTGGGATGTTAAGATTCCTCGAATGCTACTAGGATTGCGGGTAACTCCTTGCACAGTAACTAACAAGAGCCCCTCTGAACTCTTGATGAACAGGCGCCTACGAACCTTGTTAGATGTTATACACCCAGATAATCGTGTTCAAAATAAAACTAATCGACAGATTACCAATAATGCTCAGAATGTAACTCGAGAAACTAATGTGGGCCAAAGTGTGATGTATAGAAATTATAGTAGTGGACCTCGTTGGTTGCCTGGTACGGTGATTAAAAGGCAAGGGCCATCCAATTATCAAGTTGAAACTGGTGATGGTAATGTTGTCAACCGACACATTGACCAACTGGTTAAAAAGAAACTCTCAGAAGATACAGACCGAGAAGGAGAGAGGGAAGAAGTAAATAATGAAGAGGCAAGTTTGGAATTAGAAAATCGAGATTTGGAAATGGGGGGTACGGGCTTGAGTGAGGAAATAATTGAAATACCGAGTTCGGACCAATGGGCTGAGATGTTAGGTATACCCAGTGATTATGAGTCTGGCTATTCTGGGGGTAAGATTAAAAATAAGCTTTTATCTCATACAAAAGGCCCCTATAAAAGGGCTGATGCAATGTATATCGAATAGACATAATGTTAATGTTAGATATTTAAATAAATACAAAATTGTTGACTTTAAGTATAAGTTAAAGTTTAAATATATTTTGTATACTTGGGGGAAAGGTATGTTGTATCTACATATTTCTTAGTGTATAAGTTTGGGTTCATTGTGTTTTAAGTCTACCTTCTATCTCAGTATTGTTCCTACCCTACTCTTATGATTTATCCACTTGTATGTCTAGGCTACTTAGCTCAATACACAAATAACGTTATTTGGTGTTTTATTGAAGACATAATAACGCTGAAGATCGTAATCAGATCTTCACCAAATTTTTATGACACCAACTTAAAGTTACTACCTTTCAAATAAAAACCATCGAAATCGGATCTCACGAGGCGGAGATATCTAGTAGCCCCCTTTTTGCCTCTTTTTGGAAGAAGTACCACTCCAATCAAAAATCCCCGACGACACAAAAATAAAGTCGTTAAAACTTATATACCAAGTTTCGTCCACATCGGTGGTAAAATACGACCTGAAAACAAACTGACAGACGAAAGCAAATTTTGCCAGACTTGAAGCAGAGACGCTTCGCTCGCTCGGTCAATAAAACAGTGCCTTTGCATTTGAATTTACCAAGAACCTCATATTTCCACTTTAACGAACCCAGCAGTAACTCACACACAGTGAAACAACATAAACTTACCTCATTAACCGTAACTCAATGATTGACGACGCTGTTTGTAAATCATTAGCGGAAAAATAAACGCACAATAATACTAGAGTCTCATAACCTAGGTACCAGGAGCCCAGAGTATAGTAGGTTTTATTACCCATTCGATATACAACGGCAGAACACATTGCGCGTGAAAAATCAAAAGCCCATTTGATTTTGCACGCACAATAAGAGAATGCGATCCTTTAGGCCTATAACCAACTAGTTTTTCTTCCTATCTTACGAGTATAGCACTTAAGGCGGTTTAGCAAAAAGTTTATTTAAATTCGTTTCTAATTCGAACGAAAAAGGGGAGGCCTTTGCCCAGCAGTGGGACACAATGGAGGCTAATAAAAAAAAAATTAAAAAAAATTCGTTTACGTTTATCGGTTAAAGGAGATGTCTCGTTGAACCTGATCAGCATCGCCTTCGAGCCATCATCGAGTTGACCCCCCATAAACGTCGTTCCTGTCTCTAGCTGTTTTATTACACGCATATTTAAATTTTTTTAGTGCCTACATTAAGTTTCTCCGGTGCGCCCTACGGGAAGCATAGACATGGAATCATAGATATAATATTTCTATGCATGGAATCCATGTATCCAGTATTTACTACCTACTTTCTTCTACCGCATCCAGAAGATTTTAGACGCATGATAATTTTATTTAGTTGTCTTTCAGAGTCGGCCTAGTAGATAGTGGCAATCGGTTTCAAAGCGTTGCGTATTTCTATTCTACGATTTGCAACAGAGTGAGGGTTTTCATGATAATTCACGACACCAGTTGGCGCCACTTTAACAAATGTCTTCCATTTCCACAATGAATATAAAATCTATGATGACGTTCATCTTTCGTTTCATTCAATCGTTCATCATTCAGTCATGTCTAAAAAAATATAGGCGCTTTGACACTTTTGACAGTGCCCGGACCTGACGTGTCAGTGCTGCCACCTATGAACGTCATTTCAGAAAACCCTCACTGATTAAGCTTTTCGGTTGCTTACGTCAGTCCCATACATTTTATCATTTTCGCTGTTATACTGTCACTTAGCCTAAGCCTTCAGAACCAGTTAAGTTGCTATACTAAATAAACACGCTTACAGCTACATAGTCAGTTTATTTTGATGCAGTATGTAAATGTCTTACTACAAAGAAAGTTCACATAAAATTAATTCTTGCAGTTCCAAACAAAGCCGTCGATCGAAGTCTTTGTATGAATTCCTGAAACTCGCTAAGTATGTTTCAGTACCTATCATTAGGCAGAAATCATGTGAACAATTCCAATAGGTACCTACCTATTATTTTAATGATGTGAAATATTATGCTGAAAACCTGTGTGTTATTATTTTTTTTCAATTAAAGACTACCGGTTATGTATTTGAACCTCGGTTATGTACTATGGGCCAAAGTTCCGCATGATCACCTCAAAGGCGATAATCGCATAGCACGGCTCATGACTCGATCGCACAATGTTCGTTTGTCACTAGCTGCGCTCTCACAGGAATATTTTCTTAAGTGAGCATGCTTAAGTTTTGTCCATAGTACCTACAGTTATTTTCACAAAAATATCCGATCTCTTAATTTCAACTTCTTTAGTATGGCACTTAACAGTTGAAAGTAGTAAAACGAATTATATTGAAAACTGGAAAAGTATTACATATAAAGTCATCAATCAGGTACAACGTACCTACCTCGTATGTAACAACAAAGTATGCAGTACTCGTAAAGAAACGAATTCATTGTATACCGCAAAGTAAAATTGCAAATTTCCTCACAGTCATCAGAATCATATGTAATTTACGGCTATTTCCTCCAGGCTGTGCGGCCTGAGTAAGTGCAGGGACGCAGCAAATAAGATAGAAATGTATGGAAATGAGGGTGTATGGGCAACAAGACGCATAAGTATTGCGCATTACTTACTTATGCCCCGTCGCTTTTGCAGCTGCCTGTATATATTCCGTACTGTCGAACACCCTTTATTTCAGCTATGAAGCAATACCAGCGAATAAATAGAGCGAATAGATTTTTTTTCAATGCAGTATTTCGGTATTCAAACGAGGCCTATTTCCAAATTTAAATCTAAACTTAATAAACGTTCAATATTGCCTGCGTTATTAACCTGCCAGTATAAAAAAAAAATCGATTTGAATTTGGAAAGAGTTAACCAGAGACAACGTGTTATGGCTTTAACCTGCTTTAGCCACTGGTTAAAAAAGAAAATGCTGCAAAGTGCAAACTTGGCTAGTTTAAAAAAAAGTAGATGGCTACTTGCTTGTGATCTTACCTACCTAAGATTCACATAAATTTCTAACAGCAACAGCTACAAGTCTCACTAAAACCCTACTTGTAGCGCACTCCTGTCTAACATTCCAGACTGTTCGCTCTCTAAAGTTGAATGCCCCTCGGACTTTAATTGATTTTATAAGTCTACTTAGGAACTAAATAAGAAGCCGCACAAGATCCTTTTGTTTGAAACACTTGTAACGTAGACTTTAGTTCAGCAAATTATTTCGGCAGTTTAAGCGGGCTTAATTACAAATTTTTGTTGGTTGTTATGTTCAGAAACCTTAGATACATCTACAAGTACGAAATTTTTAAGTTATAATGCTGAGACTAACCGCTGTTTCAGAAAGTCTATTTAATTTTATCTGTTGTTAGATCTCATGTTATAGTAATACTACTTCCATAGTCTCATGTCAAGTTATGGAATTAGTATGTACTATTATCAAATCATTTGATTGGCTATTGTGACAGCAAGCTACTTCATTTTTGTATTGATCAACCTTTCAGTTGTTAGATAACATTATGCAGCCGCACATATAAAAAAACTGTTAAAGAAAAGCCGACGGGCCCTGTTGATGGGTAAAGTATAGATCAATCTATCCGATAGCCCTTTATTTCTATCCGAGTCTTTTTGGTCTTAGTGATCTTGTAGCTTTCAAGCGATTAATCTGATGCTGAATTGCTAATGTATACTTAATACAGCGCTTTTGTGCAATACAGCGCTGAATGCGCTTTTAATTATCCCTAGTGCAGCGTAATGCATTTAAGATAATTATATATCTTGCGATAATAGGTTTTGCGTTCTTTTAAGCTGTCATTAAAGGATGCTGAAAAACGGAAGCGTCTTTTAGTTTTCAGTTCAGAATAGGTAATGCTCGATTTAAAAAAAAAATCTCTGCTTAGATTATTTATATTGGTTCTTTCAGGGATTTGAATTGTGGAATGATAAAATACTTAGCAGCAGGTAATCATGAGCCTTTGCATAATTTCAAAGGTTTTCGTATGCAATGTTAGCAAAATGACATTAATTCCTGAAAAACTGCACGAAAATTTTCTTTTTTTTGACAAAAACAAGATTAATTTAATCATATGCATCGTATGCATCAGAATTATTCATAATTAAGTGTCAATTTATAAGCAATTGCGAGAATGGATGCCTTGAGTGGCGCGATGACTTCGCAAATTATGTATTCGCTAAGAAAAATTAATTATGTTTTCTTATTTATTTTCATTCCATTAATAAACACTGCTTTATGTACTTGCAAATCTTAGTGGTCATTACTTAGATTTGATCATGTAGTCATATGTTTTAACGTTTTGATAGTAATAATACTGCTTTGCCATCTTACTAATGGAAAGGTGATTCACTTTTGATTCTATTTCGAGTCTAACGGCTGAAGAAAGTCATAAATGTATTTTTATGGCATCCGTAAAAGCCCAGTCAGTATATTGTCCAGGATGAAGAAAATTTCATTACAAGCTTAAATGTTATTTAGAACTAATATAAACATTAATTAAGGACATGTAGGCCTTCCTAAATACATTTTCTTTCCTTTTTTGTGCAATTCAATCAATATTGACACGGTATTGCATAATGATATTTATTTATCGATCTCAAATCGCGATTTTCTATAATCGCAAATCTACAAATCTAGGCCGTTTATAAAAAGATCAGTCGTATAAACAATTATACGTATTTTCCCATTCACGTGGCGCCCGTATATTATGCTACTGTATTTATATGCTACTCGTAAAGCTTAATAACCGAAGAAAACGCAAATACAAAGTTTTCTATACTTATCTAAGACCCAATAATGTTACGCAACCTATTAAGTAAATCAGAAAAATTACAAAACGCCAACGAAAACAACTTTTACGGCATCTGCAAGTGTATGAACGGGCTCCTTTCAGCCAGCCACTATTTTACAGCCGCCTTGAAAACATTACCGAACACATTCAATCGATTTTCGACTTAGTGTCTCCGGCACGATGCCGCCGCTTCACATTCAATAAAATACATACAAATCTTCCATTCAAGTCTTTATCTTACCTGTCCGGCATGCAGCACGTCCAAAAATATGGTAAATACACTTATAAAAAGCACGGCGCGCGTCATTTTTGCGGCCGCGTTGCGTTCCTATACCGGACTGGCGAGAGCTGACGTTTGTGCCAGACGCCAGAAACCTGCGTACTAGTCGTGGTCGTGGTACGGCACTGTAGCCGTACCTAGCGTCGTATAGATCGACCCTCTCGGGAGGGACAAAGACAGCTGATGCGATACCGCGGGTGTAAAAGAGATGCGAGAGGGAGGATAACGCACGCGCAATGCTGTAAACGCTGCGTACAATGAGGACTCTATCGAAGGGAATCGCGAATACCGTCTTCGTCTGGCTTTGTCTGGATTTCCCGGTGATGATGCGTCATTTTTTCAACGGTTCCGATTCGGTACTTATGTCTATTCTAATGCAGTTTAAAATTGTTTGATAGCATTGGTATAAGATTCAGACTCACATCGACTATAGGCTTCATCTCAGCAAAACCCTTTGGTTAGCCATAGGTCATATTCATATAGTTGTACTCTCTAATGATATGCGTAAGTTCAAAGTACGGTAATAAAATGTACCCTTTTAATACCTGCGCTGAGTCATCAAATACCAGCTTGGGGTGACAGAGCTTTCACCCCGCTGCTGTTCTATAGCCTTTAAAATTAGGTGTTGAAAATCGATTACGTATGATTCAGCTGTTTGTTACCTAGTACGTATTTGAAAACAAAGACGATCAATACTGAATGGATATTTTTTCATACGACTTTGATATTATATTAATACAGATACGTGTGTTAAAAATTACTTGGAAAAAAAATCTTTAAAAAAATATGGTTCTAGTTACCAAAGCTCAGCGGATTGAACAAATAAATGTGGAGCTTTTCGACAGGGATTCCAAGAAGAATATAACTTTTTATTTTATTTTGAACATTAACATTTGAACGGAAAAAATACCCCTTTCTTAACAAAATGGTGGTAAAAGTGAACTTCTTTCTTCTTCTTTGTTTAGAAGGAGGTATTTTTGGACATGGAAGTCTAGATTACTTACATAGGTAAGTACCTACTTATACATACCTAGAGAAACTTGCTGAATACATAACCACCTCCTTTTTTAAAGTCGGTTAAAATGTAAATAATGTGTGTGTGTGTGTATAATGTGTATGGGGTGTGTGGTTATGAGTAAGATGTAAATGTATACGGAAAAAGAGTTTCCAACTAGCAGCTCTACAACCGTTAATCTTAAGATCCTGCAACTCATTGCTTAAAGGTCCCCTGATCATTTTGTTGGTCCATTCAATGTTGATGAAATCTCTGAAGTCGAACATTAAACATTCACCAGCCGTGGGTCCGTCGTCCGTCCGTCCGTCATGTCCACTTGGAAAATGATACCATAGATCACGGGTTTGAGAAGACATTCTTCTTTAGAATCATCATCTTCCTGCCCTTATCCCATATTACTTGGGGTCGGCGCAACACGTTTTCTTCTTCCATTCTCCCCTGTCAACCGTCACGCTATCATTCACTCCCTTCTCTTTCATATCATTCCTCACACAATCCATCCATCTTTTCTTTGGCCTTCCTCTGCCTCTCCATCCATCAACATGTATATTCATCACTCTTTTAGTCACATGCGTTTCGTCTCTCCTCATTACATGCCCATACCAAGACAAACGATTTCCTTTCAACTTTTCTGTCACTGGCGCCACTTTCAAACTTCCTCTTATATACTCATTTCTCACTTTATCCATTCTTCTTTAGAATGAAGAATACATATAAGATTGTCGGTTTTAAAGTTGCGTAATAATTTTGTTGTTGTTTGTCCTAGGTTTATAACTAAGCCGGGGCACCCCGACCAAGTGGGTAAGGTTTGGTCAAAACCGTAACCAAACGCGCGCGAGCTGAGCGAGCAAAGCGGGCGGTGAGCGCTACTTCCAAAGGCTAGTTCGGTTAAACTAAACGCCTATTGGCTGCAAATATCACGCGTGGGATAAAGCGGTTTGGCCGGTAACATACCTACATCTTTTTGAACGTGAAGCTGACTATCCTGACCGTACCTCATAGAGTATTGAAAAGTTCGTATGTACCTATGTAACGTATTAGAAAAATAATATATCTGTACTAGACACTTTTATACATTTATTTATTTATTTATAGGACAACCAACAAAGCATACACTAAAAAAAAATAATATATCTGTACTAGACACTTTTATACATTTATTTATTACAACCAACAAAGCATACACTAAAAAAAATACATGTTAAAATAGCCATGTTATTATCACATATCATAGTGTAGCCTTAATTAAAGGCTGCCACGGCAAGCATAAAATATAGGAGTAAAAGAAAAAAAGCAGTTACAAAAAATATTCTACTTATCTAGATGATCTATATATCTTAAAGACAAAGAAACTACAATATTAATTTTAGTTTTTCACCTTTATGACAATGCCATATGCAAGACAGACTTAACTTTATGTAAAGAGTAAGACATATCAATATCTACGCTGGGAACACATTTATCTACATTGTAGAAATCTTAATGTTCCTAGAAGCTTGAAAACTGAAGTAATATTGCTTAAGTGGAGAAAAAGTAAGTAAAGTAGAGAAATACAGTCAACAGAACAAATGGACTTTTTAGAAAATATTTTTTTAAAACACTAAATAAGATCAATATTAATTAATATGCACGTGGTGAAACACATGGAATAAATAATATCCTCATTTTCAGTCCGAAAGTTAGACTAAATACATTTGCCTAATCTTATGTAGTCACGTAAAATAAATGACGTACAAACAAACATAGGTACGCAGCAGGGGTCACAAAAGCTCCTCTTTCCTGGTGCCCCTACATTGGCCTCCTCGTAAGTCCGACACCCCTGTATTTCACCTCTCACCCTTGTCAACAGCACTCGTATCAATTTCACTACTCAAGTATCGCACTGTCTATGCTTGTCTCAAAGCCCCACGCATGTGTCAAAACTATTCCTTAAGATTTGTTTAGGAAACTGTAACCGATCAAAAATAAACAAGGACGATGTTCTCAAATTCAAACTCAAAGCATTTATTTCAAATGTTTGAGGAGCAATCCCAGAGAGTGCTTTGTTAACTATTGTAAATAGGTAGATCTATCTGTTACATGGGACGAGCAAATGTAATTAAACATTAAAAGCACAATTTAACAACGTTTCTTATTTATGAATTCCATCAAATATGAATTTGTCAGAAATAAATTATTCAGCACGTAAATCCAGCAGCGAACCAATTCGTTTCGACATTTCTCCGCATCAAACGTCAAATTAGGCTCATTACTCATTATATTGAATTAATCATTATTAAGGCTGTAAGTGTGCTGTAAATATCGTACTTCTCCATTAAAATTAAATCACTAGTTCAAAATCTATCGCAAAACCTCGGCTTATACGAAAAATTTATGAAAAGTGGACTTTTATTTTTTTTCAAGTCCCAGTTATGCTTCAAAGCGCTTTATTAATTTCTCTTTAAATACCAAAGTTGCTTGGTTCTTGAAATTGGTTGGTAAATTCTGGTGGAGCTTATAACCTGTATGATCTGTATTGATAGATTGGCAATCAGGTGTGGTTCGTTTATGCACTTCAGTGGCAAAGCCGTCCTCCGCATGATTGAGTACCTCGTAACGCTTATTGAGCTGATATTGCATTCAAACTGCATGCTGCGTTAATTTTAATTCAGGGGCTGTGAAATTGTATGTGAAAGTATATGAACGGGTAAATTGGATGAGGACTTTAGATATAGATATTGGTATTCGGGGACTAATAAATCATCATTAGCAGCAGTCTTTTTCTGCCATTTTAAAGTTATTTTAGCCGTTTGGTAGGTACTAATGAATATCGTTTAAATTTATAAATTTTTAATGTTTTTACATTTTATGTATCTATCTTCGATCACATTATAGGACCCTACCATAGAAGGGTAAATTTCAACAAGTCGTGATTTTTTTTTGTTTCTGTGATTTTTTTTTTATTTTTACGGTTTTATTATTGTTTTTAACTTTAAATATTCCTTCAGTCTGTTTTAATGAATGTATGTTAGATGGGATCAAAATATCGTAAGAAACATAAGAGTATTTGAGAGTAATTTGAAATGCCACCGAAATGATACATATAGGTACCTAAATTATCTTTCCACCGAATTTAGATTTGGGTCACCGAAATGAAAATGTAAACATAAAATAAAGAGAAACAGCTTCGTGGCACAATGTCACAAGGCACAAGATCCTTTTTAACCGACGAAAAAAATGGAGGAGGTTCTCAATTCGACACGTATATTTTTTTTTTATGTATCAATTTCACTACTACGCATAACTTTTTACAGAGTCGTCCGATTTGAATTTTTTTTATTTTATTCGAGAGGGTATACATCAAAATTGGTCCCATATAAAATTGATTATTTTGCTTGGGTAGTTTTTGAGTTAGCTTCAATAATACGTATTTTTTCCCCACTTTTATATGGATGATGTACTAGTTTGTTTTGCAGGTAGTGGTATTAGAATTTGTGTGGGCCACAACTAAAAAGTGAAAAATACAAACTTTTTTACAAAAAAATACAACCGACTTCCAAAAACAACACTATAAAGTGAAAAATAACTTTAATTTCGGAAGTCGGTGGCAAAAAACGAAAATAAATTTAACCAGACACCGACTTCCGATATTAAAGTTATTTTTCACTTTATAGTGTTGTTTTTGGAAGTCGGTTGTATTTTTTTGTAAAAAATTTTTTTTTAATGACTGTTACGCATAAAATCCCTTTCGCAAAATGTCCTTTTCGCAAACCGTCGACCATTTGCGAATGGGACCGACTGCGAATAAGACCATAAGTTTAAAATTACTGTAGAGCTCGATCGAACTGATACAATAGTCATGGACGCAATGAAGGTAAGCTCTGTAGAGTTGAATGAACGTGAAAGCTTTCACATTTTACTTCTTAAAGCTTCATCGTTCATCGTAAGAAAGTAGATATTAATATTCTCAGTCGAGCTATTTTAGTTTAGAATTTAATCGATTTTCATCTCAAAATTTAATAATGAACTAAGTTAATTGCCACAATAGCTTCACCTTCATCGACAAAGTAAATGACGGTGATGTCTAATTTTAGGAGCGTGATGGTTTTCGCTATGATATCGAGAAAATCTCTTTAGTATTTTCGAAAACAACCTCCGATTGTTTTTATTTAATCCTTGATGTACCTTTGATTTCAGGAATCTTCACAAAGGGTATTTTCCGGTAATTTTTCACATTAAAACCGTCTGTAAGCTAGCTATAAATAACTATCCATGACAATCAAAGTAACACCGTTTTTTTCTTTTCTTCAGTCACTAATGTGTAAGTCCTATGGCCAGTTTGTCGAACGAAAATTAATGTGATAAATTGTCAGGTGATGTGTGTGTAAGTGAAATGGCGTTATGGCTGTCTAGTTTGACGCACGAGTTAAGGCCAGGTTCCTCAAAATCGACCTATTTTTGATTCAACATTAAACAATCAAATATTCTTAGTTTTGATTTGGTAAAAATATATGTTGTACTTTAATAAACATTCTTGATTATTCTCCGGTTCAAAACACGATATTTAAATTTTCACTCGATCATAAAAAATCGCGAAAACAGAGATATTTGTGATCGTTTTTCAAGTCGTACTTGAAGTAGACCAAACTTTTACTCAAAAAAAAATATGTCAAAAAATAGGCAATAACGTTTAGGAGAACATTCTCCGGTTACTTTTTCTCAAAACAGTTTTTTATTATTTTAACAAATGATTATATAACTAAGCGGCGCACGCGCTTCGCTTCAGTAGCCCGCTAGGCGTTTCCGAGGCAGGACCTGTGTCGTTTTTGCTGGCTCGCTGCGTCCCTCCGCTAATCGATCGAAATATTTGTCATATTATTGTTATTTTCCGTGTTTGTTTATTAGTTTTAAAAATCAGTCTGTAAATATTGTTGTAGTGTATAATTAAACTGTAGATCTTAGTTTAAGTTGTATTATAATTATAGTGGTAATTAAGTTTAAATTATGGGAAAATTATTTTGCAGAGCGGGGTCAGCGAGTTCATTTGAACTGCGCGTTCGCGCGACTTGCCACGCGGGGTGGGAGGTAACGCTAAATGCCTACTGCGCTCGAATATCCTGGCCTTAAAAGACTCTCACGCGCACGGAACTAAACGCGCTTCGTTTAAATGTAGATTTATGACATAATGCTATACTTAAATCAGTTTTTAGTTTAGTAAGTTAAGTACCTTCGATTTAAAACAAATTTTACTGCACAATAAGGAACTGTTTACGTTTAATCGCACAAAACAAAAAATAGACGGTGCTACTTTGGATTTTTTTTTTGTCGAAAAAATTTCAAGTAATCACGTTTCGCTTTTAACAGTAGACAATATTGTTAAATAACACATAATTATGGAAAATTCAAATGATTTAACCATAGGTGGTTAAAAACCATAGGTGGTTGGTGGTGGTTGGATTTATCGGAATTTTAAAATCACGAAATTTATCGATGATTTATTTTCCCCGTAAAGTGCTGTGATTGGTTGAATGATTTATCAACAGCCAATCGCAGCAGTTTACGCGCGCTTGATAATTTGTCACATTAATTTCGCGATAATTTTCGTTCGGAAAACTGGCCCTAGGACTTGCACATTACTTCACATTAGTGACTGAAGAAAAGTAAAAACGGCGACAAGAATTTTGCATCCAAAGATACAGTTATACATTGTCTCATAAAATGATAATAATATCAGCAGATGATGAAAATATTTTATAATAATATTCTTTTCCATACCAAAATAATGTACTAAACAGTTACTTCAAAATGGCCAAATGAAACCAAACAAGTGGTTATATGGCACGAACACATATTTTTATTAATTCGCTGCCAGCAATAAGGCTGTGACGTCGGTGTTTTGGCAAAGCCGACCGACGTCCGGGGTATGATTGGTCCAATATTGATCACACGAGACCCGGTTTTACAGACAAATGCTCTTACGTAATTTTTCATCGGTCTTTTGACCCTTTATATAACGTAGTGTTACGGTTTTACTTAGTACTAATTGGTGTAAAACGCCTGGACACGTTTTTGGAGCTGACCCGGATAAATTTTGTAAAAGTAGGGCTCACTGTCATCAACTTTATTGAGCGGGTAGTTGGAATAAAAAGAGTATCTATTTGTATGTTCGAGATACCTACCTACGAGGGAGTGGATACATTTACGTGAACGTTAAAGTTTATATTATTATTGAAAACCTACACAATAATGACAAACAAAGCCTTAAAGCTCTCACAAATAGCATTTTTAAATAGGCATGAAGTCGTGACGTAATCAAGTAGAATGGAATGGAAATAGCTGTACTATACAGAGCAAGCCCCTTTAAAGAACTATTGGATTGAACTGATTCCAACTTTTATATCACTTTATTGTACAGAAGATCGTTGAGATTTTACTACGGTGCAGATATAGATTCTTGATTTAAAGTACTTTTAGGGTTCCGTACCTCTTAAGGAAAAAACGGAACCCTTATAGGATCACTCGTGTGTCTGTCTGTCTGTCTATCTATCACAGTCAATTTACTCCGAATCTAATGGACCGTTGAAGTTGTAAGGTACACAATATTATGAACTTCTGTAACCCAAATGCGAACGTGTCACGTAAATAAATTAATTTTGAAAATGGGGGTCACTTTTAAAATAAGCACATTAAAAAAAAGTTTCACAAACTGCACATGCAGTACCGTGTGACATAAAAAATGAAAGGGTTTACTGTGAGGGTCTCAAGTATATTTTTTTTATATTATAATTTTATAATAAGTTCCTTAAGAAAATAGACGAAAATTGACCATTAGCTCCCCCATTAGCTTTTTTGGGGATGGGAAATCATCAAATAACTTCTCCCACTCCCGCTCGAGGGCGTGTCAGACTTTTACTGACTAAAACCCAACCGTGTTCCTTCAGTTGCCCGTGCCAGGGCCATACGGTATCTCTTTCGAACTACCCGCGACCCCGGCGGCTTCGGCCCTATTGGACCCCGTCACTGCTGACATCTCTTTGAGGCGCGCGTGGAACACAACGCGCCGTCGACCCAGGCCTGGTCCTTACCTGACGGCGAGCTGCCCATTACTCGTCGTCCGCAAGCCCGCGCCTACGGTGGCCGGGAATTGGCGATAGATTCCCGCCGCCCAGGACGTCTCCTGCGGCGGCTAGGGGCGCGAGGGTGCGGCTGTTGCCTCTCCCTCACGCATTCCGCCTCCCCCCCTCCCCCCAAGGAGGTATTACTCCCCCCCTTAGCTCCGAAACTACTGAGCTAAAGTGTTGAAGTACTAGTAGTTGAAGCTACTAAAGTGTTGAAGTACTAGTAGTTGAAGTTACTAAAGTGTTGAAGTACTAGTAGTTGAAGCTACTAAAGTGTTGAAGTACAAGTAGTTGAAGCTACTAAAGTGTTGAAGTACTAGTAGTTGAAGCTACTAAAGTGTTGAGAAAAATACAGAAAATAGTTCTATACATATAGATTACAAGAAAATTTGTTTGAAGTCTATGGTCTTAAAATAACATGGTAAATCTCTCAATATTGTGCGTACAAACTTACATTTGCAGCAGAAACCCTTGAAGCATGAACGTTTAATAGAGTTAACAAAACTATGAAAACTGCTGGCGATGTTGTTCGAAGCTCACCCTTAATTGGGAAGCTTACGAAGTTATAATTAAAATCTACTTGTGTCAACAAGCGCTATCCAAGCTTGCAACTAGGGTTGCTACAACTTGTTTCATGTTGCTCTTTTGATCTTGTATTTCCTTTTTCAGCTCTGTAACTCCGCTTTTCGGTTGTTGTATCTTCCAGCATAGTCCAATTTATAGACTTTGTAGCTCACTATAGCGCTGGTAAAACTGTGCCTTAATCATCCCCCTCCAGCTGAGTATGTTGAGCCTGCAGCAATCCCAGTGGGCCATCAACTACCATGGTCCACCTGGTAATCTCTTAACCAACTAAGAAATCTGGTCGGTCGCTGCAGCTGCAACTGTGGAGCCACATCACAAACGATGCCTCACCTCTTGTCGTGCTTTCTGTGTAAAAACACCTGTACTAAGGAAGACCTTTGCGAGGCAACGCTAACGCTGTCGAAGTAGCCGAATTCTGCTCGAAGCTTACCTATATTTTATATACAACGTGTCGTTTTGCATCCTCGTCTTTATGGGTGTATAGGTAATAAGGTATAGACAATCTAACCGAACAAATTTTTCCATGGCACCAACATCGTAATCGCGAAAAAATAATCAGCCGTCCCATACATTTGTGTCGAGTAAGTAGTTATTGAAGTTTTCTATGGGATAGTTGAAATTAAATAATATTATAATTATTATTATTTTTTTTTTGTTTTGTAATATAGCATGTAAGGTGTATTCTTTGTTGGAGATCCTAATAAAATAAAATGAATAATTTTTTTTTCGCAATTATGTTGTTGGTCCCATGGAGAAAGTTGTTCGGTTTGATGTTCTGTATCACACCCTGAAATTTGACGAGGATGCAAAACGACACGTGTAAAATTAACAAAATAGTCGAATCATAGATACGACGAAGAAGATGCGCTGGTACTTATTGTTCGACCATTTGACTAATTGTCACAAAAGCAAAAGAAATGGAACCAACATTTTCAACTACACGAATTCAAGGAATGTGTCTCTTTTAATCTTAGTTAAGTATTTCATCTACAATTCCAGGATTACACTGCAATATGTTGGATCAATGATTGTTACTCCCATTTGCAATACCAATAGCCATCCTATACCTTCAGAAAAGCGAGAACACAACAGTAGACCGTCATCTATTTTCCTTTTTACAGCATTTGAATCATTCAGTGGCTCCACTCTCAATAAATAAATGTAAGTAGGCGCTATTCTTCAGGGATACGGAATAGAGTTACCATTGTATGAATGGAAGCCATTATTAGGGTTATAAAAACATTGTTACCCTTGGCTACCGAGTAAAGAGCGATATTGTACTTAATAAACTATTTTTGTCTGGTTTTTTGACTTGTCTCGTGTTATATTATCGTAAATCATGGTAAGAAATAAACTATTGGTCGTATACTTTACTGTGGAAACGGTTTTCATAGATTTTTATCTTGGACTGACAAATGAGGGCCGTTTCCCTGTAATGGATACGTCTAGATTAGAGATTGCATAAGATTGCATAATGATGGGAAAACTGCCTTGTAGTTGAAACTTTTAACTTTGTAGATTTTAAAGCAAACATTACTCAGTGATCACAAAGAAAGCAAAACTGCATGAAAATCGGTCTCAAATTAAAGTCTTAAATTTATCATCTAGCTTACAGCTTACACAACACCATCTCGCCTCGGGGCCTGAAATAAAGCCTAACAGCACTAACACAAATTTATTTGTCAGACAAATCCGAGGCTAGCTTTTAAAACATTCAGAGTCGTAGCACCGAAATCCTTTGCCCATAAACTAACATTAAACGAGGCATCCCCTATCCAAAAGTGAGCAGGCACACATCAGGGCATCTCAAAAGGAAGATAGTAGATACCAAATCGAATTTTGAAGCGAAGCACGGCGGGCCATTAAAGCATCTGCACATAGAAATGCTGGGCGCTTGGTTCGTCGGAATATTCTAGACATTTGCATATAGCGGCCGATGACGTCACGGCATGTCGCGTGCAGCCAGACGCGCCGGTATTCATGCGGGCCTGTATAAAGCTGCGGACGCAAAGGGAGATAAATGTGCTCGGATTTGTCGGGACCCCGGCCAGTTCGACTTCGGTAAGTAATAGTGTGTTTAAAGGAATTGTTTGTTGCTGTAGAGGAAGAATCAGATGGACTTTGGAAAAAGAAGAATAACTCTACCTACCATAAATTTTGATAACTTCTGGAATAGGTAGGTACACATAGGTACCTACTTCAAAAAGCACTTTTTCAGGAAAGCTATGTGATACGCATGTCGATATCATATACATCTAGTATGTACCTACCTACTGTTGTAGCTCTAAGTTATGTTAGATCGTTTTTAACTATTTACCTACCTAGTAACTTAGTACTTACTTAAACGTCAAAAAAACTTTATAAAACAACTAGCTGCGCCCCGCGGTTTCACCCGGCCGCGAAGACTGGGATAAAAAGTAGCCTGTGTTAATCCAGGGTATAAGCTATCTATATAAAAAATTTCATTCAAATCGGTCCAGCCGTTTGAGCGTGAAAAAGTAACAAATATACACACTCACAAACTTTCGCCTTTATAATATTAGTGTGATAGCAGCTCCCCGCGGCTTTACCCACGTAAGTCTCGAATCCGTAGAAATTTCGGGATAAAAATTATCCTATGTGTTATTCCAGTTATAAACTATCTGTGTGCCAAATTTCATCAAAATCCGTTTAGTAGTTTTTGCGTGAAAGAGTAAAAAACATCCATCCATCCATCCATCCTCACAAACTGTCGCATTAATAATATTTACCTATTTCACGATTTCCGAATAGCCACTACTCACCGAATAAATTCAAAAATGGAACAGAATTTGTATGAAATGATCTGCCAAGTGGCCCTGTAAACAGGCCCTAGGATATTTAAGTATAGGATTGACTTCATTATGCTCAATCAACGCTAACGAACCCACACAACCAACCATCTTTGGTATAAAATATCAATCAAATAAAAGTCATACTCAATGCCAAATGCCCTCCAAGACTCTCATAACCATTCTTTATTCTATAACAGGCTATCTCTAACCCAGCGTCCATGTACGGCTATCCTACACAATAATGAGCTCAGTTAGTGAGTCCACGGCTTAAGGGCCTGTCTAACACGCAAGCTGTTGCGTATTTTACCAGTCTCCTTCCCGAGACGGTCCAGTGATTAATAATGGGTTCCGAGCTTCATATTATCTAGCCGCTTAGCTTGTAAGACGTTTACTTAGACAAGGTCTGCTAGAAACCTTCGTGGTAATCAATAGACCTTGCTGACGTCAATCCGCAAGCCTGAAAGATTTAAATATTCACACGTCGTTCCAATAAGTCAGAGTAAGTTATCTAGAACTTGTCCCATTTATGTAATAAATTGGAACGTGGTAGGTACTTCAAACCTCTTTGCTCTCTTCCTTGTGTTCTTGAAGTGACGCCAAATTCGGCTGTAGTAATGGGACGCGACAGAATTAGGTGAATTACGTGAATTACAGTCTTCCTGCCATCTTACGTCATTCCTGTAAGTTGACCGTTGACGTCATAAATTTTCTGCTTCATAGGGTCTAAGCCTAAGGAAAGCTAACGCCATCTAGTAGGAAAGATCGAAACCGTCGAAGGCTCTACCTAACTAAAGACCAAAACTGTAGATTTGCAGGGTCTAGCCTTAATAATTCCATGGGCCTATTGGGTCTAGCCTATCCCATAAGTCTTAATTAGTGTAACCACAAAGATATTGCTAATAATTAAGCAATCTAGTTTCTGCTATTGCCAAACTATTTGGCAATTCTTAGCAGAAACTAGATTATTTTGGCCCAAACAATATCATAATTATTAACGTAAACATGTTATAGGAATGGAATTGAAGGCGTTGCCTATTTGCCTAACTGGGCGTGCTTTGAGTCACAAGTTTTCATTTAACTAGGTAGGTACATTTTTGCAAACCTAAATACATTTTAGCTTAGTTAGTTTATTTGAAAAGCCTGAGTGTGAAACTAAAATATCATGTAAAATATCAGATTCAAGTTATTGTTTTCTTCACGGTCGCTACGCTATCTCTCTCGCGTTCGTGTCCGAAACTTGTCGGGCTATCCCGAAATAAATAGAGAACGTTGGGGTAAGTTCGGCGCTGGGATAAGACCGTACGAATCTAATTACTGGCTAATTTGACAATGTTTTTTAATGCCGACAACATTGTGATCTGTGCCATTTTTAACCGACTTCAAAAAGGAGGAGGTTCTCAATTCGTCGGAACCTTTTTTTTATGTAATTGTATGTTCCCCGATTACTCGGAGATGGCTGGACCGATTTGGATTTTTTTTTTTTTTTTTGTTTGAAAGGGTATACTTCCCAGGTGGTCCCATGACCATCAAGTCAGGATCTGATGATGGGATCCTGGAGAAATAGACAGAACTCTTCCAGTTTTATAGGCACACTTGAAGCGATTTGGATAGTTTTTGGAAGAGTACTTTCTCGGAGTGGTCCCATTTCAATTTGGTGAAGATCTGATGAAGAACTTCTGAGATAGGCAACGGAACTCCTCAATAAATGATAGCAATCCCAGCCGGATTGCTGAAATCTCATGTCTGTTTATTGTGTAGGTACACCAGTTCATAACATAACATCACGCCGGTACGCTGTAAAGGAGGAAGCACATGTGAACCACTAAAAAGTGAAAAATAAAAACTTTTTTACAAATAAATACAACCGACTTACAAAAACAACACTACAAAGTGAAAAATAACTTTAATTTCGGAAGTCGGTGGCAAAAACGAAAATACATTTAGGGCTGATTGCTCAATAGGTTGATAACTTTTACCTGAAGAATAAATGTGACAATTTGATATATTTTCCATACAAAAGCTGTCAAACCGCCATATTTATTCCTCTGATAAAAATTATCTGACTATTGAACAATCAGCCCTTAATCAGACACCGACTTCCGAAATTAAAGTTATTTTAAGTCGGTTGTATATTTTGTAAAAAAGTTTTTATTCTGCCCCGACAGTCGGTGAGCAGTGGTGGCCCAGTAGTAACGGCCTCCACTTAGGTAGGTACGAGTTGTAGGTTAGAACCCAGACAGGCACTACTTTATACAGAGTGTTAGGTTAAACGAGGGACATAGTACTCATGAAAATGAACAACTTTTACCATGGAGCTAACCCTGAAATATGAAAAAGAAAATCAGCTGCCTCGTACATTTTGATCGTATGTTTTGCAGTTTGTAGAGAACAGCTGATTTTCTTTTTCATATTTTAGGATTAGTTTCATGGTAAAATTTGTTAATTTTCATGAGTACTACACTCCGTTAAAGTATGTCCCTCGTTTAACCTAACACCCTGTATAAATTATTTCATCACCAGTGCTTTCAAAACTTTGAAGGAAAACATCGTGAGTAAACCGGCATGTCCTAGAACCAAAAATTCGAAGACATTTATGGGCTGATTATGTTTATATGCTATGGTCGGTGCAGAATAAAATGGCGCAGAATTTGATTGGCACGGTCTAATCCCAGCGCAGAACTTAGAACATACGCTACATGCATAAAATGAATGTGTCTCACGAAAATTATAATAGGTCTTCACCTATGAAATTGCCGTTTTGTATGAAAAAATTTAAACGAATTTTTTTCATGCATTTTTTATTTGTATTAATCGAAGTAATCACCCATGCAATCAATGCATCTTTGCCAACGCAGTGGCAGTTTATTGATGCCCTTCTTAAAGAAATCAGCTGGACGGGAGGCAACAAATTCTTCAAAGGCATTTTGTACTGCTTCTCGGGTATTGAATTTTTTTCCCGCCAAGAAGTTATCCAAATTCTGGAAAAAGTAGTAGTCTGTAGGCGCAAGGTCTGGTGAGTAGGGCGGATGACGGAGAGCTTCCAACCCCAGTTCTTGCAACTTGGAGACCGTCTGCTGTGCAGTATGAGGTCGCGCGTTGTCGTGCAGGAGCAGCGGAGACGAGCGATTGACCAATGCTGGTTGGAGATGTGCCAGCTTCTCCATCATTGTGTTCAGTTCTTCACAGTACACATCTGAAGTAATGCTCACCCCGTTTGGTAAGAAGCTGTGATGAGTCACACCGGCGCTAGACCACCAAACAGTGACCATCACTTTTCTAGGGGTAAGTTTTCGTTTAGGGCATTGTTTAGGTGCTGAACCAGGATCCAACCAACTTGCTGAGCGCTTGCGGTTATCAAACAGAATCCATTTTTCATCGCAGGTAACAATGCGGTTCAAAATTCCTTCATTTGTGTGTCTGTTGAGCAGTGCAAGGCACGTCTCGACGCGTACTTCGCGCTGGCGATCATTGAGTTCGTGGGGCACCCATTTGTCAAGCTTTTTTACCTTGCCAATTTGACGCAAATGGACCAATATTGTTTTGACGCTAACGTCGAAAGCTGCTGCTAATTCAGCCGTAGATTGTGTATCATCAGCTTCCACAATCGCCTTTAATTCGTCATTGTCGACCAGTCTTCGGACGACCGCGAGGTTCATTTTTCAGGTCGAAATTTCCAGAACGGAAGCGAGCAAACCAATAACAAATGGTGCGTTGGTTTGTAGTGCTAGCTCCGTAAACGTCGTTGATGTTGCGTGCCGCTTGTGCCGCGTTGCTGCCACGACGGTACTCATATTCCATAATTACTCGAATTTTTAACGTATCCATGATGACGAAAAAGATTGAAATGCGATGAAAATGTAACACTAATCAATAAACAAATGACTACTTTTGGAAAAAAAAGTCCATGTTTTTAAAATAAAATTAATTTGAAATTAGAATTCTTAGCCAAACAAAAATTATTTTGATTTGAAATGGCCAGTACTGCAGAACGGCAATTTCATAGGTAAAGACCTAATAAAATCAAATTCTTCTCTCTACATACATTCTATATACCAGCGGCAACATTCACCCTAAACCACTTAAATTAAATGAGATTCCGAACTGATTCATAGTGTGGACCGCACACTTCCCCTTCCGTGACTAATCGTGGTCGGTCGGGCTATCACGATCACGATACAGAGCCATACATCATATTTACCCTCAGAACCCCATAGTGTTTAAATGTAAACATATATCATCACTTCCTATTCCCATCGGACTAGTCAAATTATAAAATAAAGGATCGATTTCGAGCAACACGATAGTTGCTTATATCTATAAAATTACAAGCCGCGTATGCTCGGCAAAAATGACGAACTTTCCATACAAACCCCCTCCCCCCCTAAACGCCTCACGTAATTAATGAACGCCCCCTAATGCTCACTTTCGCAAAATTTCATGCTTGGACCCAGCGGTTTCAATGCGTGCGTTGTCTGTCAGTGAATGAATTAAATATTTTTGTAGAATACTAGTCGTGTGAACGATGGGATTTTAGTCCAGTAATTTGGTAGTTTTACCTGGAAAGTTGTTGTTGTTGTTGAAGTTGCTGGCGGTGCTTGGCCTCCCCCAAGCACCGCCAGGTTTAGGTATGTGAAATAAAATTTGTTTTCAAATTAAAATGTAAAGAATATTTGAATTCAAACTCGCCTACAGCATCCCGTGAGATCTTTTCTTCCGAGTTAAATGATGAAAACATTTCAAGAATTTACCTACTACCTACTGCTAATACTAAAAACAAATAACCGCATTATTTTACGCAGCTTGTATTAAAGCGAAAGCACAAGGGCACTTCCGATATATCAAAAGAGCCATTAATTGCGTCCCCTGTTTCCGCGACATTTGGCTAATGTCAGGGCCAGCCACCCCTGCAGTTGGGGTAGCTCATGGGTAGCTAGTACCTACGTAAGTAAGCACTGACTGACCCCGGAGTGCCCGGAGACACGACGCTAATAAAATGTCAAACATTTGAGGTGAACTATAGTGTAGCAGCTATTTTGATTAGGTTTTAGGACTATAAGTACTAATTTCTCAAAGATTACTATCGAAATGTGGATATGTACACTTTTGCCTCCCCGATAGAGAAATATTTTTTATTGATTACCTACTGACTCACCCCTGCTTCGCACGACTTGACAATACAAGGTTGAACTTGATTTCTTACCTGTAAAATTAATATCACCTAATATTAATATCACCTATTAATATTACCTGTAATTTAAATGGTGTGCATAATAAAGAGTATTCTATTCTATTCTATAATATACCTACATATAAACCTTCCGTATAGATCACAATATTTACTATGCCCTCTTTGAAATGACATTACTGCTAAGAACATTTTACATGAAACAGATTTTTGTTGTTGGTTACCAGCAAAAAAAATCTTTTATTTCACCTAAGTAGTTGGTGAGGTGATTTACGATCAACATCATCATCATCATTTCAGCCGAAAGACGTCCACTGCTGGACACAGACGTCCCCCAAGCATCGCCACTTCGACCGGCTCTGTGTTTCCCGCATACAGCGGATTCCTCTGGTCTTCCAACGTTACGTCTTCCGGTACGCGGTCGCCACTCCAGATCATTTCAGCACCATCGGCCATCTGTTCTTTTTAATCAAATCCCAAACAGCGCCAAAATATGTTTAGTGACAAGGAGGCAGTTTTTAGTTGGAGGCCCCCCTACGTATGCAAAATATTATTATAAACGTAGCATGCAAAAATGTTCATCGTACATTTTCTTCGTTTTCAAACTTTTCTGCATAAGTGGACAAAATAATTCCTATTTCTGTATAAATGTTCAAAAGAAAATTTAACCTATCTATGCGTTATCTATTCCTTTGCGTCATGTTTACCGCAAATAAACGTATTTTCTTTCTTTCTTCTTTCTTTCTTTCTTTCTATGACTGGGTGCAAAAATTTTCGAGCTCGCTCGCTCGCTCTAGCATCCTATATTCTTCTCTTACTCTAACCTTTCTGCATAAATCAACAACGACAAAGTATCTCTAATTTTCGTGTCGCTCACTCTTCCATGGTACATTTTCGTTTTCAAACTTTTCTACATAGGTGGACAAAATAACTCCTATTTCGGTTTTTTTTTCAGAGGAAAATTTTACCGAAGTATTTGAGAATGGGTGCTAAAATAAAGTATCTCTTATTTCTATACCTATGGCCAAAAGAAAACCTTACCGACCTCGGTAAGGTTTTCTTTTGGCCATAGGTAAAATTTTGAAGATCGCTACGCTTGCTTTTACGACCTGCATTCTCCTAATCCTCAAATTTTCTGAAAATATCTCTTATTTATGTAAGAATGGTAAAATACTACCTTATTTTAACCATGCGAGGCAAATGCAAAATTTTCGAGCTCGCTTCGCTCGCTCTTCCTGGTTCTCGCGCTTTTCTGCATTACAAATAGCAGCTGGTATTAGCTACGACATAAGTAATCTTGAAAAAATTCAGTGAGGCTAAAAGGCGAAAAATTCGCCTAAGTATTTTAATTTGTGTTTGTTTATGTCAGTAGTATAATTCAGCACATTCAATTTAACGTTTTTCTTTCATCTGGGACATGAAAGTGGCCTCGCAAGAGTCGCAAAGCTGATGTTGCCGACGGGTAACTAATATATGATATAATTACAAAATCTCTAATATTTACAAGTTAAAACAACTGAATCTATAATTTTATTTTATCTAATGATCAGTTAATATAATAAACAATTGATATAATTTTAAAGTGACTAATTTTTATAAGCATAACATACATTGAATATAGAATCGTTTGATATACCACTCAAAAGACATAAAACCTATTTCTAATATGATAAAACGCCTAGTAAAAAACACAAAGCAAAAGCTTTCATAGTCTAATATATGAGACATTCACCGCCTCATCTAACCCAAATGATTCACCAACAATAGAGGGTATCTGGCGCTCGGCGGCCGCTGCCGCGACACGCTTGCTTCGCTCGCTCGCCTTCGCGCGTTAATGGTCACTGTTCTAACCAAACCAAACCAAATCCAAATGATTCCCCAACAATAGAGGTAATGGTCATTGTTCTAACTAAACCTAACCTAACCCAAATGTCGGATTGCTCTGAATCGGGGTGTTATAATAATGATGGTATCAATATATATTTTAAACGATAGACCTAATGATTTTCGATTAATTATACGTTATATCCAATAACGTTACACGAAATAAGTTTTAGAGTATCATGTTATATGTAAAGAAATTATATCAACAGTTGGTATAACTCACGTTTATTACATCTTGTGAACGTTATTGAAATGAAAATATACCAACTATCTTTATATGATATGAGACGCACCCGTCGCCCCGACGTCCACGTTTGGTCTAACGCCGCCACTGGCAACACGCACTAGTCAGACTTTCGTCTTGAGACTGCGGTATGTGAGACGAGAAGATATTGCGAAGCTTCCCGAACGCTGCCCAGCCGAGTCGGATTCGACGATTGACCTCTTTCTCGAAGTTGGACCTACCTAACTGGATAGTTTGTCTTGGTAAACATACTCGTCCACAAGTTCCGAGTGTAGCGTCTCCAATCTTCATGAGGACACGATATCTTACATAAAAAACAATATATTGCTGTGAGTTAGGGACCCATTAAGCGCCGAGCAGACGATGGACAAATTTGTCCACAGACAATTTAGAATCTTATGGTAATCGTGGGAGTCTATTTGAACTACATGTGCTATATAGTGCATATATTACCAATACGTTTTATCGTAGCGGACAAATCGTCCGCAGTAAAATTTTCTGTCATCTGGTCAGCGCCGGACGCTCAGTAGACGGCAAACATTTTGACCGCGAAAGGCGCGAGAGACATCATCCAGCAAGATTCGTGGCGCAGTCGTTTTGTCCTCCGTGTACGTTATTGCATTGATTTCTATATTTTCTATCGTCGCGGACAAATTGTCCATCATCTGTTCTGCGCTTTGTGCTCGACGAGTAGGTCTAAGCTGATAGCTGCACGATTACTGACAAATGCGTGCACTGAATGGACAGGTCCACTCAATCTGTGTGGTCCTTTCCTCAAAAGTCAATCTACATGGTCTTCCCATGATTTGACCAAGACACTGTGACCTTTGTTTCGGCCTTTCTTCTCAGAGTGTCGGATAGGAAACGCCGACCTCATCTAGTTTTTATTATTTTTAAAATATGATTGACGTGTACAAACGTACTTACAGAAATAAAATAATCATTTGATATTGATATATAAACCTTGTGATCGGCAATTAATAAAATCGGTATTGTGCCCAGTTAGAAAGCAATGTTTATTCACATAAAAACAAGGAAAAATAATTATAATTTTAACATTTTTACTTAAAATAATTATAAATAATATTTATCAATAACGACTTTTCTTACATAATTTGACTACTAAACATTTGAAAAAATTTACAAAAATACAAATATTTATTTGGAATAAAAATGACTATACACTGATTTGAATAGAGCATTTTCTATGCTCAGAGCTAGAAAACGCAAGTGTAGGTACACTACGGCCGAAATATCTTGGAAAGTCCGAACATCGCGCAGAAGGCTGCGCAGTAACATTTTTTTAGGAACCAAATGGTGTGAGTGAGAAAACATTCGCGAAAGTTTGTAGTGCCTATGTTCACTTGCCAAAATAATTCGGCCGTAGTGTAAGTACACCGCTACGACTCTGATAAAATGTGTATAAGGACAGACTCGTTACTATTAATCAATGCCTTGATGCAACCTACTGTACATAATTGAGCATTAATGTACATAGTTAATTCTTAAACAATCAATTTTTTTTTACAAAAATTTTTTTTTTATCGTTTTCTGTGAACTTGTGTTATATTGTTATCACAGACAGCACCTACTTCCAACAAAACAAAATGTTTGAACATTTACTTAGATGAACAGGAAATACCTTTTTCTATTTTTATTTACATTCTTAGTTTTTTTTTTTTCATACTGCAGTTGTTATGTAGTGTCCAAAGTTCGAATCTTACTTTTTCATCCACTAGGCACCTCACTGGTATATAATATCAAGTCACTAGTCCGTTTTAGAGAAAAACGGTTGCAGACCGATACGAATACGGTATGATACGAAGACGGGTCTGTGTGTCGATAAATTCTGCGAATGCACACTACCGTCATGCGTCAGGGAAGTTAATTGCTAAGCAAATTTTATTTAACACAGATAATAAATTGGCGTAGGGTGTGTGTGATGAATTTGAATATAAAAATAATTTAAGTTGAGAGTCAATTTGCTTAAAAATTAATTTCCCTGACCTTACAAATCCATGACCCACAAACGCATTAAAATTTGCTCTTTTGGTTATGCTGTCATCATTATGATGTGCTTGCCTAGTCAACAAAATAATTCCTACGATTCACATACAAAAACATACATAAGTAATTTTTTCATACTGCAGTTTTGTTATGTAGTGTCGAAAGTTCGAAACTATTACTTTTCAATAACAAGTCGATACACAGTTTTAGAGAAAAATGATTGCAGACCGATACGAATACGGTATGATACAAGTATTGGGTCTGTGTGTCGATAAATTCTGCGAATGCACACTACCGTCAGGGTAATTAATTGCTGAGCAAATTGACACGTGGTGCACAAGGCTTTCACACGGATAACTGGCGTAGAGTGTGTGTGATGAATTTGAACTTAATGATAATTTAAGTTAGTTAACAATTAATTTCCCTGCCCTTAGACAATCCATAACCCAATTAGTGAACTTTGTTGATCTCAACGCATAAAAATTAAATCGACAAATTTACCAGTACAAAAGTATTAGGTACTTCAGTTTACTACATTTTGTAAAAGAAATCTAAAACACATAACTCTTCTTCGCAGTTAGGTAATTAATAGTTAATCTCTTTAGTAGTGTATCCCGCAAACTCTGTTGGCGGGCACAGCTTTGTCTGAAACAAAAAATATTAATTATAAGTTATAGAATTAATTTTTATCACAATATAAATATGGACAGTAAGGAAACTACGAACAAATGTATGAAACGGCACACACACAGACGCGCGCATCTACGAGACCCCTTTTTTTGTGGATGGGAAATCATCAAATGACTTCTCCCGCTCTGGGCAGAGCGGGAGGGCGTGTCAGACTTTTACTGACTAAAACCCACCCATGATCCTTCAGTTGCCCGTGCCAGGGCCACGGTATCTCTTTCGAACTACCCGCGACCCCGGCGGCATCGGCCCAATTGACCCCGTCACTGCTGACATCTCATTGAGGCGCGCGTGGAACACAACGCGCCGTCGACCCGGGCCTGGGCCTTACCGGACGGCGAGCTGCCCATTACTCGTCGTCCGCAAGCCCGCGCCTACGGTGGCCGGGAATCGGCAATCGATTCCCGCCGCCCAGGGCGTCTCCTACGGCGGCTAGGGGCGCGAGGGCGCGGCTGTTGCCTCTCCCTCACGCGTTCCGCTTCCTCCTTCGCGAGCATTACTGCTTCGCAGAAGGAGGTGACGGCTTCCCATGCACTCTCGCTTCGCACCATGGCCTGGACCAGGTTTGGACGCGAGAGATCGCCGCCGCCGATCGCCTCCGTGAGAACACGGCGGTGCTCCGCCCAAGCCGGGCAGACCTCCACTGTATGCTCCACCGTGTCCTCCGGGCGATCCACACAATGGTGACACCTGGGCGTTTCCTCCCGCCTTATCCGAAACAGGAACCTCCCGAAACAACCGTGTCCGGTGAGGACCTGCGTCAGGCGGAAGGTGAGGACGCCGTGGCGCCTCTCCAATCACTCCTCAAAGAGGGGACTTATCGCCGCAATTGTGGCGTGCCCAGCGCTGGGTTGCGACAATCGCACTCTCCATGTCGCCATGAGATCCCGCCGGAGCTCTGTCCGCTGTACCGTGATTTCTCGCGGCAGCGGAGTTACGCCCCGGCGTTTCGCCTCCTCGCGCCACTCCCACACGTGCGCGAGGACTTTTGCCTCCAGATCCCATGGCGGTAATCCGGCAAGGAGGCACGCCGCCTCACAGGAGACCGTGCGGTATCCCCGGACTAGCCGGATGGCCATGACCCTCTGGGACGCGTTCAACCGGCGGGCTGGTCGCAGCCTCAGGGAACGCGCCCACACCGGTGCTCCGTAAAGGGCCATGGACCGCACGACCCCCGCGTAAAGCCTCCGGCAGGAGGCGATCTACGAGACCCCTAAGCCACTATAAATACACTTAGAGCTATCTTAGAGTTAGACTATCGCTTGGTGCGTCGTCGGTGCTCGCATCTGTGTGAGTGTGCCGTTTCCACCGTTTGTACGTAGTTTCCTTACTGACCATATATTTGTTGTGTATATATGTTCTGTAAGCAAAGGTTAAGAGTTATCCAAACAAACAAATAAATAAAATTGAAGTATCTGTTTGTAATGTCAACATAACAGCTTTTTACTTAATACATATGAAAGTATATTACGGTACCTACTTGTAAAGAAAAAGCAATTTTTAAAATTTTTGGTTGTCTGTCTGTTTGTTCCGACTTATCTCCGAAACGGCTGGAACGATTTTGACGGGACTTACACTGGCAGAATAAGGAGTAACTTAGGCTACTTTTATTTTAGAAAGAAAAAAGAATAAGGATTCCGCGCAAAAAAGTTAAAACCCATCAGTGCCGGTTTCTTGATCCGTAGTTAACTCAACCAATAGTTAAAAAATAAATAAATAAATAGTTGAGTTACTAATAGTTGAATTTTGGCTAAATATGTTTGCCAAAATGCCATTAGTTACTATTTTTTAACCTGAATTCATGTTTAGCCTTTCACATTTAGCCAAAGTTCAACCATTCGTTACTACGTTTAACCATTGGTTGAGTTAACTACGGATCAAGAAACCGGCCCTTAGGGAAGTATTGACGGTCACGCGGGCAAAGCCGTGGGCAGCAACTCAGATTCGACACCAGATTCTACACTGAATACACAATTCAGATAAGTAGGTATACAATATTGTGGGAGACTGGTGCCTAAGCTAGGCTCGCGGCCTGTGTTTCAGGACACCAGGATCCCAACCCTTTACTTACATTTTCATTTTGTAAATTACGCATTCTAAGCGCGCTGACAGAATGTAGTAAGGAATCAGCCAATATTTATTTTGATTTATATTTAAAGGTTAAGAATGCGAGACGAATGTTAGTAGATGTGTAGTATGGTGAATGCGTGGGTGTGTGAGTGTCTGGGTGTGTGAGAGTGCGTGATTGTGTGTTGTGAACTAGTATTAAAAGGAATTTCGGCCATGGCGGCCAATCTCAGCGGGGACATCGACGCGAGAGATATTATAGTGCAGGCGTGTGTGCGTAGACAGGTGCACTTTCTCTTCCCTCACTCTCATAGACAGCAATCCGACACTCGCGGAGAGCACGTGCGACCGTGGCAAGCTGCTATCACACTGCCAACCTCCAAACTCCGGGCTGTTTTAACTAAACTGGAAATCCCGATAACACTTTACCCGACCTGGGAATCGAACCCAGGACTCCACGGCCAGCAGTTGCGCTCGCGACCACGAGACCAACGGGGCAGTTCCAGCCTTTGCTTACTCTATAGTCTGGCCGTCGAGAGATTGCGTTCTTGACAATGTCAGTTTCATACTAACGAATAAGTGTTTAGAGGCATGAGGAACAGGGTGTAAAGTTCACTCATCCTCTATTGAAAAGGGAGGATCCTCCGACCAGACGGGTGTAGTGTCTGGTGGGCCACTGCCCGACGGTTGATGTCGGGACGTTGTATATATGCTAGTCGCGCGGTAAACTTCAATTGCGCGATGCAGGATTTTTGCGTGACGTCATGTCATTGTGATGCGTAGTTCGTATGTGGCGATGTAGATGCCGCCACATCTGTCTTGCGAATTTGATCTTTATTGCGTCTCTCTCGTCTGCGTGAGTCTCGATCTGTCACCGTGCGGAACGCATGTCGTGCGCGTTCGTGCCAAAATGACGGGTATAGTAAAATGTTGTAGCTGCAATATAGTAATTAGTGAAGTGCTGGCATTTATCCAAAACCAAGTGGATGTGATGAATGAGGATAGTATTGTTCGTTTGTGCGCAACAGCGTTTTCTTCGGATGAAATAGTGGCTGCAAAAGACTTGCTTTACCAGTCAGTGCAGACAAAGGAGAAGAAGGTGAAAAGAAAAGGGAAAGCAGAGGGAAAAGTTCAACGTGACCTTGAAGATATCATATCCCTCATTAAGTGTACTTCAGCGGAGTGTATTCCCATATTTGTTGCTCGGGAACTAAGAAAATTACCGCCGGTCACTTTTGACCATATTGATGTCACGAGATTGCTGAAAGACATCATTATACTAAAAGATCAAGTTGAAGTGATAAGGGAGGAGTATGCGACGGTTGAACAAGTGAATAAATTAAGTATGGAACTGTTTAACTTGAAACAAGCATCACTGGTGAATGGTTATCAGCAAGATGTTAATGTGAATATGAAAAGAGGTACGCGTAACTTGTTACGGTTTGAAAATTTTGAATCTAATAGTGGCCCTATTGGTATTATGAATTTGTCGCAGGATAGCATAATTATTACACCAGAGCGGTTAAATACAAAAACAGCTGTTTGTAAAATGTTCGAGAAGCAAGCTCAAGGTCAAGGCGACGAGGTTTTAAACTTGTCCTTGTCACACGCCAAGTCTCGGGAGCCATCTGTCCTTGTCGCGCAAGATATGACGTCGGGCAAAGTGAATGTAACGGGCGAGTGCAAGCGCGTGGAGGCCCCTACCGCGGTCACCGCGGTGTCGTCACAGATGACAATATTTGAGGCCCCACCTATAACGGCGCGTGTGTCGGGGAATGCAGCGCCAATGAATCATAGCGAGCGGTGTACTTACTCACAAGTAACACAAAACGGAGGGGAATTTAAAACCAACAAGGATGAAGATTGGAACTTGGTACAGAGCAAGCGATTGAGAAATAGATTTATTGGAACGCAAGGGAAGGCGAAGGATCCCTCGGGTAAATTTAAAGCTGCTGACATTAAAATCCCACTGTTTGTAAATAACGTGGATAAGGAGTCATCAGTTAAGGACGTCGCTGACTATATTTTAGACAAGACGGGTGTTTTAGTGCAGTTGACGGAGATTAAGATGAAGCGTCAACGAGATTATAAGGCTTATAAAGTGTTTGTTCCTAGGCTTAACTTAGACATGTTTCTAGATGAGCAGTTGTGGCCTGAAGGTATTTCTTTCCGTAGGTTTGTTAATTTCAATGATCGGAAATTACAGAGCTCCTCTACAATAGGGGTGGACTGAGGCTGGGACTGAGGCTATTATAAACAGCGTATAATTTATGATGGAGAATACAAATAATCAGGGTATCAAAATGGTTAGTTTCAACTGCAAGTCTGTAACGAGATCAGTGGAGGGGATAAGGGAATTATGTAAGACTGCACAAGTTATTGCCCTGCAGGAGACGTGGCTCTTACCTCACGATACTGCGTTCATTGGAAGTATTGATAAAAACTTCGAGTACACCAGTAAGTCAGCGGTTGATACATCGACGGGTATATTGCGGGGTCGTCCGTATGGTGGGGTGGCGGTGATGTGGCGGAAGGGTGTGTTCTCTTCCGTTACGGTCGTGCCGTGTAGCAGCGTGAGACTCACAGCTGTTATGTTATGTGCGGGTAAACGAAGTTCGTTGGTGTTTTCAGTGTATATGCCAACGGACAGTTCGGATAACCTATTAGAATTCACAGAAGTGTTAAGTGAAATACATGCAGTAATTGAGAGTTGTGATATTGAATCCGCTTTTGTTCTCGGGGACTTTAACGCTCATCCAGGGGAGTTATTCTTTATGGAATTAGCCAACTTTTGTGACGAGCGAAGCTGGCTTTGTGCGGACGTGATGAAATTGGAAGTTTTGTCAGGCACACACACCTTTATAAGTGAAAGTCATGTTAACTGTAAGCGATGGCTTGATCACTGTCTGACCACGGAGGCAGCTTGGCAATGTGTGACTGATATTAAGGTATGCTATGATGTGTACTGGTCGGACCATTTTCCACTGGAAGTGTATTGTAATTTAGGAATATTACCATGTAAAGTGCAATATACTGGGAATACATACAGTGAAGTGAGATGGGGTGAGAGGGGCACGGAACAGATAAAAATGTATAGGGAATTGTGTACAAGTAAATTAAGGGATATTGATTTTCCGGTGGAACTTAGTCTGTGTGCAGATAATGTTTGTTGTGATAGTTCACATCATGTAATTATTGATAAGTTATATTATAATATTGTTAGTTGTTTGACAGAAGCTTCACGAAGGAGCCATAGCTTAGGGAAAAATAGAAAGCATAAATATGTTATTGGGTGGAACAGGCATGTACGGAAGTTTCATGTAGAAGCACGAAACAGCTTTCAGACTTGGTTGGTTCATGGCAAACCCGAGTCTGGTGATATCTATAATACAATGCGTGAAACTCGTAAGCGTTTTAAGTCTAAGTTGAAATGGTGTCAAGACAACGAGGATAAAATTAAATTGGATATCTTAGCAACACACCACAAAGACAGTGATTTCAAGCGGTTTTGGAAGCATACCAAGAAACTGGAAGCTGGATCGTGTGTACCTGTGAGTGTTGAGGGTAGGAATGAGCCACGCCAAATAGCTGAATTATTTAAGGATAATTTTAGGGTAGTGTCTCCTCTAGGATGTGTGCAGCAGGTGCTCGGTGCTGAGGTTGCAGATTGTGAGCGGTTCAGATTTAAGGCGAAAGAAGTCGCCCATATTATCAAAAATATGACAAGGGGTAAGTCTCCAGGACATGACGACCTTAGCATCGAGCACTTGCAGTTTGCAGGTGTTCATTTACCGAGGGTGTTGGTCCTGTTTTTCAATTTGTGTATAGGCCATTCATATTTACCCAAGGAGCTTATGAAGACTACCGTTATACCGATTCTCAAAAATAAGACGGGTAGTGCCTCCGACGGGAACAATTACAGACCTATCTCATTGGCTACGGTGATCGCCAAAGTGCTGGATGGTTTGCTTGATAGTCACCTAAGTGAGCATATAGATCTGCACGAGGCCCAGTTTGGTTTCAGGGCTGGGCAATCGACTGAAACTGCTGTGCTGCGACTCAAGCATACTGTCCAGTACTATGTTACGAGGAAAACGCCTATATATGGTTGTTTTTTGGACCTGTCGAGGGCATTTGACCTTGTGTCTTATAACGTGTTGTGGAATAAGCTCCGGGGGGAAACCAGCACACCCAGGGATTTAATAAATATATTAAGGTATTGGTATGGAAACCAAACCAATAATGTTAAGTGGGCGGGCTCATTTTCGTCGGAATACAGGTTGGAGTGTGGAGTGAGACAAGGAGGCTTGACTTCACCACGGCTCTTCAACCTGTATGTTGATGGACTGATAGGTGAGCTCAGCGGGGCCGGTGTCGGCTGTTCAGTGGATGGTATTTGCATGAACAACATTAGTTATGCCGACGACATGGTGCTGCTGAGCCCATCTGTCAAAGCCCTAAACGTGCTTATTGGGATCTGTGAGAGGTACGCTGGGTCACATGGTCTCAGGTACAACTGTAAGAAGAGTGAACTACTTATATTCAAGGCGGGTAATAAGAGTCCGAAAACCGTACCACCGGTCAGACTCGGAGGAGAGCCTATAAGTAGGGTCACCAAATTTAAGTACCTGGGGCACTGGGTCACCGAGGACCTCTCAGATGATGTAGACATTGAGCGGGAACGTAGGGCATTGGCGGTGAGATGCAATATGCTGGCGCGCAGGTTTGCAAGGTGCACAGCGGATGTCAAAATTGCTCTATTTAAGGCATACTGCCAGTCATTTTACACCTGCAGCCTGTGGGTCAGTTATACGCGTAGATCTTTCAATGCCCTACGGGTCCTGTACAATAATGGTTTTAGGATGCTGTTGGGGTTGCCTCGCTTTTGCAGTGCATCAGGTATGTTCGCTAAGGCCAGAACAGACTGCTTTAGGGCAATAGTGCGTAAAAGAGTGGCCTCCCTGATGTGCCGCGTGCGATGCAGCACCAACGGCCTTCTGAATACCATATTGGGTAGGGTTGAGTGCCCGGTTGTGAGGCACTGGAATGCCGTCCACGGTTCCGGAGGTGCCCTTTTTAACATTAAATAATTATTTGAATTGTGAATAATATTGAATAAATATATAATTAATTAATACTTTTAAGTACTAACATAGGTATAAGTATTATTTACTAACAATGTATGGAATGTTTTTTATTCTGAAATAAAATGATTAATAATAATTGCAACTTGAATTTGTCCAACTGACAGGTATAAGAAACGCATTCCCTCGACGGCCGGATTATAGTCATCATCATCTTCCTGCCCTTATACATATTACTTGGGGTCGGCGCAACACGTTTTCTTCTTCCATTCTCCCCTGTCAACCGTCACGCTATCATTCATTCCCTTATCCTTAGTCTATAAATAGCCTAATAATACATAGCCTATACAGACGATCAAGACGCTTCGAACGATAACTCATTTGTCAAATTATGATTAGTAGTTTAGAAGTTATGAGGGAACAGATGAACATACATACGTACAAACCTGTCAAAATCATAACCCTCCTTTTCGCTTCACCGTAGTCGGGTAAAAAAAAACAATTTAACTCACCAATCATTTTCGGGTACGGCAAGTTTAAGTTATCCATAATGCTGATGAACTCCTTCAAAGGTTTCGTCAACCTTGGGTTGTATTTCTTCTCCTCCCACACCGTGGTCGCTGTCTGACCCCTGTAGTCGTGTGCCGGGTACAGTTTGTAGTGATCGGGAAGCGTAAAGATACGCTGATGTACTGAGTTGTATAGAGTTTGTGGTGAACCTTCTTGGAAGTCAGTTCGACCACAGCCTCGGATTAGGAGGGTGTCGCCGGTGAATGCTAGGCCCTGGAACAGAAAGTTTGACATTTTAAAACTAAACCTACATCATTAAAAATCTTAAATTCATTAATTCATTGACAGACAACGCACACCCCAAAACTGCTGGGTCTAGAAGCATGAAATTTTTCACAAGAGATCCAACAACAGGTCAGTCAACGTACACACAAAAATCGCATTAGGTCGCAAAAAATTGCACTATACTGATTGGTCGGGATGTTGTTAGGATAGATAGATAGGGAGGAGCTCGTAGCTAAGTAATAACAGCTGCACGGGTCGATCCATCAGGTTAAGCTTCGCTTGCCGGGGTTGGTCCATGGATGGGTGACCATGTTTCGAGACTCCTCCGTGCCTCGGAAAGCATGTTAAGCCGTTGGTCCCAGCTGTCATTCGTGGATCTTTGACAGTCGTTACGTGTCGTCAGAAGTCCAAAAATCTGACAACCAGTCTTACCAAGGGGTATCGTATTACCCAGTCACTGAATTGTGGAGGTCGCTCCATGTAAATTATTGGTATTCAGGTGCATCCGGTTAGACTGGAAGCCGACCCCAACATATTTGGGAAAAGGCTAGGCAGATTGTTGTTAGGATAGATACCAATAGTGTAAAACCAAGTTTGCAGCTTTGAAAGATACATAACATTTTTACAAACTATATGAACCCCCTGTGAGCTCATATAGTTTGTAAAAATGTTATGTAAGGTACATAAAATATTACAAACTTACGAACTGACCTGTTCGTGGCAGATGTAAGTAAATCATCCGTCAGTGTTACCCGGAGTAGCCTTCGCCAACGGTTTGTGTTCACCGAAGCACACAACACCGCTGCCTCCAGATGTATGTCTATCACAGCACTAATCCTTACCTAACATAGTACAAACTTTATAAACTGACCTGTTCGTGACAGATGTAAGTAAAGCATCCATTAGTGTGTCCCGGAGTGGCCGTCGCCAATAGTTTGTGTCCACCGAAGCACACCACATCGCCGTCAATCAGGTGCATGTCTGCAACAGCACCGGAATCCTTGCCTATCACACTCTTGGTGTTGGGCAATATAGCCTTTAGCTTGCCTGTACCTGTTATGTGGTCTGCGTGCATGTGGGTGTTCACTGGAAACGATAAAGAGTACAAGGTCAATCCATATAGTATTGTTAAGCATGTAAAGGGGGGATAATGTGAATTACGGTGAGTTTTCAGGAAGCTCTTTCTTATAATTTCTAAAGACATTAACACCAAATAAATAAACAAAGAGTTCTGAGTTAGTTACGATATCGTAGCGTTACTTGAGGAGAGCTTGCGACGAATGTGTCACTGGCTGCATAGTGCACACACTCTGATTTCGTAGTTTCTAACAAACAATGGGATTGTGTTTGTTTCATTCCTTCCTTTAGAGCAGCAAGAGTCAGAAGACAGTTGTATTGCTTAAGCGGATATTCCTCATACAATTATTTAAGGAAAGGCGATGGGAATTATGTACCGCGTCTGTCTAAATAATAGAATTCTGGCGAATAATGCAAGTAAATACCTACTAGCATCAGGAAAATAAAATGTCGGAACAAATTATAAACTTTTCTTTTTGTTAGCAAGTAAAACGAGAAAAGTAATAAGTTAGTTCAGTTCATCCTACCAGTTACCAGTGCAAAGACATAATGTAAAGATACCAAATGAGCAAGTAGGTACGATCTCGCGCATATGGAGACAATAACCGATTTATAATAATTTTAAACTGAAGATCACTTCTAAACGAGTTGTGTTAACGATTTGGAAAAAAATATATGTTAAATTAGAGCATTTTCTTAATAACTTAATAAGTGAATATAGTAGATTATGTTTGTATTACACAGTGTAATTAATTTGTAAAGCTAAGAATCGCGCAAAAACTATCAAGCATATTTTTATGAAACCTTTACGATAATAAAGATAATTTAATTATTTATCTTTTAGTATACGTGTTTTAATATAATACCTTTTGTTTTATGTATAGATAAATTAAAAATGTGTCTAATTTGGGACAGCGCTCCTTGATGGCCGAGTACTATTACTGGGTGGACGTACGACGCGTTGCGTGAGCTTAACACAGAACACCAAGGCCATTGGTATATGTCTGCGTCTTAATCGAGATGTTATTACACGACTATGTTTCGTCATAATTATAATGACTAAATTAAGACGCTGATGTCGCTCCGCGCATATTCGGCAGGCAGATCGCTTATGTAGTGACGACCAGCTGCCGATACTTCCCTTATTAAGACAGTCGGTTCCCAGCAGTACCTACCTACTGCAAGTCTTATGCCTATTTTTAACGGACGAATAAAAAAGGAGGAGGTTCTCAATTCGACACGAATGTTTTTTTTTTATTTTTTTTTATGTATGACCATGCATAACTTTTTACAGAGTCGTCCGATTTGAAAAAAAATTGTTTTATTCGAGAGAGTATACATCAAAGTTGGTCCCATATAAAATTGATTAACTTTACTTGGGTAGTTTTTGAGTTAGCTTCAATAATACGTATTTTTCCCCACTTTTATATGGATGATGTTCTAGTTTGTTTTGCAGGTAGTGGTATTAGAATTTGTGTGGGGTAGGTACCACAACAAAAAAGTGAAAAATAAAAACTTTTTTACAAAAAAATACAACCGACTTCCAAAAACAACACTACAAAGTGAAAAATAACTTTAATTCCGGAATTCGGTGGCAAAAAACGAAATTACATTTAGCCAGACACCGACTTCCGAAATTAAAGTTATTTTTCACTTTGTAGTGTTGTTTTGGAAGTCGGTTGTATTTTTTTGTAAAAAGTTTTTATCACTAACACTAACGGTGAGTTGCAGAAACGAACTTTAGTTTAATGG
This sequence comes from Cosmia pyralina, assembly GCA_946251885.1. NCBI lineage: Eukaryota > Metazoa > Arthropoda > Insecta > Lepidoptera > Noctuidae > Cosmia > Cosmia pyralina. Next base: position 18,554,433 of record OX276355.1, read on the forward strand.
AGAGAAATTGATGCTGTCACTTTATTTTTGATACATAAGCAATATTAGGGATGGCATGAATTTAAAGCCTCCATTACACTAAAGTTCGTTTCTGCAATTGGCTGTTAGAAACTCCTAAATGAAATGTCTAAACAAAAGCGCACTGTTAGATTATCAACGCTTGGAGAGTTGAAAATCGAACGTGCAATAATATTTAGGCATTACATGTAGGTGTCCCCAGAGGCGCTTGTGGCTAAGTAATAAAAGCTGCAAGAGTCGATCGATTAGGTAAAGCTACGCTTGCCGCTGTTGGTCCGTGGATGGCCATCTTTACAAAGCACAATGGCCGTCCTTCGTGGATCTGTGACAGTCATTACGGGTCGTCAAAGGACGAAAATCTGACAACCAGTCTTAGGGGACCTACCTAGTAACTGGGTTGTAGATAGGCAGATAGGCAGTCGCTCCAAGTAAAATACTGGTATTCAGCTGCATCCGGTTAGACTGGAAGCCGGCCCCAACATAGTTGGGAAATGGCTAGGCTGATGACATATAGGTTGTAAGTGTCCCCTAGTGTAAGTTAAAACGGGTTTACTCACTGGCATAAATCAGCTTGAAGCCCAACTCCTTAAGAAGTGCGGCGTCTCTCTCCGCATGCTCAAGCACAGGGTCGATGAGCACAGCATCACGCGTACGATTGTCGGCCAGCAAGTACGTGTATGTACTGCTTACTGTGTCGAACAACTAGAATAGAAAGGGATAGAAGAGGTTTAGAACAGTAGAATGATCTTCTGTTTTATCGGCATGAACTAACTGGTCATGGTATGGTAAAGTCAAAGATATTAGCGAATCAACAATGTGGTAGAGAGACTGGTCAGGGTGCGGCATTATCGCCACTCGTTGAGGCGGTTTTAATGAAAGGAAGAAAAGAAATACATTTTTGGAACGAAGTTCTTTAAAGCGGTTTGCTGTGGAAGGAAAGTGGTAGAAATCGTCACGTAACGAAAAAGCGTTATGCCCGAAAAAGTCAGTTTCAACTGCCAAACTAGTGTGCGTGCAAGTGCTAGTCACCGCTCACAGACTTTAGGACGCGATTGACAAGATTGGCATATTGAGTTGACGTTTGTCTACCTCCCCCATCTCACCGCTCACATACCTCAGGCGGTGAATAGCACTTGCGCGCACACTATAGTAGAATTTTTCAGATTGAAAAAACTTCTACTAGATGGCTATGTATTAAAAAACAAATGCAAATGATCTTAACGCTCGTTAGTGTCTTTTAAAGTTTTAATGGGATTGGATGTACTAAGCATACTTGAAAGTAGATTCTTGATAGTAATGATTATTATTTATAACTGGATATATTTGTTCAAGAAGGGGCGTTTGAGATACGATACCGTATTATACTATTATCCTAATCACGCTTGACAATGATGTATTGTACTCGAATTTATAGGGAACGCTTTGTTCCATCGCTTTTACGGGTAACGGGTAAACAACTTGACTTAATCGGTATTTATATGCTACAACTGGCATTTGCCCACGGCTTCGCCCGCGTGGATGTCGGAAAATATCCCACGGGAACGGACTACCGGGAAATCCTTCCTTATTCCTTGTCTATTAGAAAGGGAACCTCTGTGCAAAATTTTAGCTTTCTAGGTCCAAGGATTTGGGCTGGGCGTTGATGAGGTAGTCAGTCAGGTCTTCTCTTTTTATTTATATATAGATAGATAGATACATTCCGCTGGGAATGTTCAACACTGTCTACCAGGCAGAGTGTGTTGGCATCATGCAAGCGGCTTACGCCATAGAAGCCAGGGGAGTTACGGATACTCATATACGTATACTCTCAGATAGCGCCTCGGTACTCCAATCCTTAGTAAAAAAACACATTACCTCGAGACTAACACTAGAATGTCACAATGCACTAGAGTGACTAGAACGTATAACGATATCTGGTTAGATATCGTTGTGTTGTGTATAACGATATCTGGTTAGATATCGTTATACACAACACAGTGACACTGCAATGGATAAAAGGACACAGCGGATCACTGGGTAATGATGCAGCTGACGAACTAGCTGGGAGAGCATCCAACACGTCAGTCTGTGGACCTGAACCAATCGTACCCATCCCCTTCAACCAGCTATGCAGGTGGCTACAGGAGTCCACCCATACACAAGCGGAGAGTTGGTGGTCCTCGACACCGGGCTGCAGTCAGTCCAGGGAGGCTATGCCAGCTCTAGATGGTAGGCTAACCAGACGTTTGTTACGCCTGGACAGGAACGGCCTGCGCCTGGTGACGGGGACCATCACTAAACAAACACTTCTACATAATAGGAATAACGGATAGTCCTCTGTGCAGGGCTTGCATAGAGGCTGAGGAAACCATTACCCACGTGCTCTTTGAACGCACAGGCGTCACGCAGATTAGAACAGAAACTCTCGGAATACCCAGATCTTTCACAGATGTACTTAACAGACTGGGAAACTTGATCAACTTCTGGAGTGAGGTGGGCTCACAGAACAGATAAAGAGATTAGAAAGGAAATAGTTCCCGATTTGTACTAGAACGCGTGTCGCCGCTTGTCCCCCACTCTGTAACTCCACTACAAGCAAGAGACCAATACGTACGCGTATTACGCACACAAATAAACCACACGCACTTAGATCGCGAGTTTGCTATTGGTTCTCACACTAACGCAATCACTGCGCTTGACGTGCACTCACACACGCGCAAAAGCAATTTATTTCTCATATACATTACGGCTTGCATTAATCGATATTGATATCGATAAAATATACCATATTTTTTTTACTTTAAGTTTTGCAATATTTCACTTTAATTTCGGGAGGACGGGGTATGAATAGTGTGGACTTCCTATAAACATACATAATTAAAAAAATGTCAAATTAAGGGGGAACATTCGATATTGCCGTGAAATTCAAATTTTCTTTAGATTTTCGCTAATTGCAGCTCTGTTTTACGTCATAATTACGTTAAGTGGTTCTAGATGTTGATTGCACCCTGTAACCATAATATATTTGCTAAAAATAATTAACATCATGTCAATAATAATTATCAAAAATCATCATGTTGCTCAAAAAAACAAGTTTTTTTTTTTCGGAAATAATTATATTTTTGAGTATAGTAAAACTAGAAAAGTGTACTTACGACTTTGATGAATACTGACTTTATTATTGAGTAACCGTTACGGGCGCAAATCGCATTTTCAATAACAAAGCTGCAATTTGCAAGAATCCAAAAAACTAATTTCACAGCCTTATCGAATGTTTTCCATTAGACGTGATATATTTATAAATATCAGATTCTGAGTTGGTGACAATGGGACCACCTTGAGAGCATACCTTTTCAAATAAAAAAAGAATTTTCAAAATCGGTTCACAATTGACGGAGAAATTGGTGTACATCATAAAAAAGTTGTATGGATACGCGACGAATTGAGAACCTCCTTTTTTTTTGAAGTCGGTTAAAAATAAGCGTAACGAGATCATCATTTTGAAACTTTAGATTTCAACTATGGATTTTCAGCTTTATGGCTGTATAATAAACCCAATAATCATTTTCTGTAAAATGTTGAGAATAAAATATTTAGTAGGTATCCGTTCGATTTTACCAGTTGCCTCAATCCACAGTTATCTTGTGTCTGGATCTGTTGGAAACCTAAAAATAACATTAAACATGTATGGTTTCATCATAAATGGCTAACATCAAACCAAATTTTAGAGGAAAAACCCACTCAGAAACTAAATTGGTAACCCACAATAAACAATAATTGGTGGTAATAAACAAAGTTATTTTAATTTTAATATTACTGTCAATAATCATTTGTATACATACACACAATATCGACATTGATTACAACTTGGTACAACCCTATCGATATGCATGGATTTCGCGGAATTCAAGCGTTGGCTCGGCGACGCGACTTTCGCAGTGAACGCAACATATTGCGCGATCGCTCACGAAGTACAAGACGGTACCCATGCATTGCAAGCAATGTATAACTGTGCATCTGTTTGCGATTGTATCGCTTTTATCTACAAAAAACATAATACTATTGTAATAATTACAAATATCACTTGTATTTTAAGATTTTTGGACTTATCGGTGAAAAGAAATCTCTTGTCGGGCTACACTACACCACTTGCTACTTTTCCGACACGTTATAACAGCGCAACAGGGCATAATCCTTTTTTTTAGCGGAGCTTCGTACGTTGTCACAGTGAGAACGCGATTACTGGCCGGTAAAACAAATTTCGGCTGCACTTAGTGTGTCTACACATACATGCGGCGCGCCTGCCCCGCCCACAAGGCCCTTCTAACCTCTTTATCTTTTCTGTGGGTGGGCTGGTTGGAATAACCCCCGAAGGCCGCCATGGCCCACGCTCAATGGTCCACATGAAGGACTAAGTGCAGAAACCAAATCCTCTAACACAGAACTAACATAGATAAACTAAGCTGGACAAGACTTTGTTGTTTCCAATTTAAATATAAATAACAAATACAGGGCTTTCATCTCACTGAAAACATAAAGCATAGGTACTCGTATAGTTGTCGGAACGAGTCGTGGGCACAAACTCTAATCTGAAACCTAACGAATCTTATTTCCTATCACGGCAGGTTGCACACGGGCGGGAGCAATGAAATCAATATCGGTCTTTACCTATGAAATTGCCGTTTTGTATGAAAAAATTTAAACGAATTTTTTTCATGCATTTTTTATTGTATTAATCGAAGTAACCACCCATGCAATCAATGCATTGTTGCCAACGCAGTGGCAGTTTATTGATGCCCTTCTTAAAGAAATCAGCTGGACGGGAGGCAACAAATTCTTCAAAGGCATTTTGTACTGCCTCTCGGGTATTAATTTTTTTTCCCGCGAAGAAGTTATCCAAATTCTGGAAAAAAGTAGTAGTCTGTAGGCGCAAGGTCTGGTGGGTAGGGCGGATGACGGAGAGCTTCCAACCCCAGTTCTTGCAACTTGGAGACCGTCTGCTGTGCAGTATGAGGTCGCGCGTTGTCGTGCAGGAGCAGCGGAGACGAGCGATTGACCAATGCTGGTTGGAGATGTGCCAGCTTCTCCATCATTGTGTTCAGTTCTTCACAGTACACATCTGAAGTAATGCTCACCCCGTTTGGTAAGAAGCTGTGATGAATCACACCGGCGCTAGACCACCAAACAGTGACCATCACTTTTCTAGGAGTAAGTTTTCGTTTAGGGCATTGTTTAGGTGCTGAACCAGGATCCAACCAACTTGCTGAGCGCTTGCGGTTATCAAATAGAATCCATTTTTCATCGCAGGTAACAATGCGGTTCAAAATTCCTTCATGTGTGTGTCTGTTGAGCAGTGCAAGGCACGTCTCGACGCGTACTTCGCGCTGGCGATCATTGAGTTCGTGGGGCACCCATTTGTCAAGCTTTTTTACCTTGCCAATTTGACGCAAATGGACCAATATTGTTTTGACGCTAACGTCGAAAGCTGCTGCTAATTCAGCCGTAGATTGTGTATCATCAGCTTCCACAATCGCCTTTAATTCGTCATTGTCGACCAAAGTCTTCGGACGACCGCGAGGTTCATTTTTCAGGTCGAAATTTCCAGAACGGAAGCGAGCAAACCAATAACAAGTGGTGCATTGGTTTGTAGTGTTAGCTCCGTAAACGTCGTTGATGTTGCGTGCCGCTTGTGCCGCGTTGCTGCCACGACGGTACTCATATTCCATAATTACTCGAATTTTTAACGTATCCATGATGACGAAAAAGATTGAAATGCGATGAAAATGTAACACTAATCAGTAAACAAATGACTACTTTTAGAAAAAAAAAAATCCATGTTTTTAAAATAAAATTAATTTGAAATTAGAATTCTTAACCAAACAAAAATTATTTTGATTTGAAATGGCCAGTACTGCAGAACGGCAATTTCATAGGTAAAGACCTAATATGATCAAGCATATTTATATACAGATAGAAAGCAGAATACAAGAGCACGCTGACGAGGGCAGTTCAAGTTAAGATGGAATTTGTACTGACGACTCGTGCCGGCAATTATACATTAATGGATGTTATATTAGCATTGTGCATTTAATTACCTATAGGAATGTCAATATGTCATTCATCAAACATACAATAGTCATAAATAAGACTAGAGATTTATTGATGAAAGGAAAATTAAATTTATTATTTAAACCGTAAGGTTGAATTCACTTTTGAAAGACACTCACTACACTAATGTATGCCGACTTGTTTTAACTTTTTTCAAACAATTAGCACAGATTGTTTGTAATAAAATAATGAGAAAATCAATAATAAAAGCTTAGTAGTTCATAATACCAATTACTTGTTTGATAAACATTAGTGTGAACATCACACTAGAGAAGGAAATCATATTATTGTTTCGTTAACGGAACATAACAAAGCCGGCAGGGCTTTGTTACCTATTTCTCGAACAGGTAAGCAGAGGTGTATGTACTATCGGAGAAATGAACATCTATACACTATAAGGGGGGCGTTCATTATTTACGTGTTGCGTTTATGGGGGTGAGGGGATCGAGCCGAATCTCACCCAATCTCACGTGGGGGGAGGGGAGGCAAACTTTTTAAACTATTTGTTTCGCTATAATTAATCATGAATTGAATTTATCATCCAATTCTTACAATAGGGATGATGAATTTTTTTTTTTTGTCCGTCACGTGAATTTGAATTATTAAAAAATATTGGACACGTATTTTTTCTTGTTTTGGTAATCCAACGATTACGCCGATACATTGAGTTAAAATATGGCATGACGTCACGCCTAGCTAGATTTTATACGTGGAAGTGACGTAACGAGCCCCCACTCGCCAACTTTAATGCGTGTTATCTAAGTAATTTTTAGTAATATTATAAAGCAAAAAATACGTGTCTAATATTTTTTGTATTATCTAACTGACGGACTAAATACTTTGAAAATCGCGTTGTTACGTATCACATTTTCCGTACGTTACATACATACTCGTAGGTACCAACAATTTATCATAGATTGTACAGTACATACATAGTGTACAGTACATAGTAAAACCTACTTCAGTGCTACAGTGAAATAGTACCTACGGTTCCTACTAATTAACTGTCGTTGAAAACAATGCAGTTCCCGTTTTACGAATGTTACCATATTAGATAACTATATCGATTAGATAAACTGATAACCTAGTAATATTTATTATTGCAACACAAATAGTTTATAAATATTAAACTACGGTTACCAGTTGGACGTGAAGAGTTTAAACTACTTACATTAAAAAATATCTACCTATTGAAGGAATCATGAAACTGATGTTTATGGTTAAATGAAATTCGCTACTTCATCATATTTCATACTTCATCGACTTGCATTCATGCATAAAGGCTAACAGACAGGCGCGGCGCGTTGTCTAAGGCGAGTAGAGCTGCTAACTAGCGCCACAATTGAGAAAAAAAATAAGTCTGGAGATATGGAACATTTACGGTTCTAGATTATAGCAGTTAAGGCCAAAAACGGTCTGGAGATATGGAACATTTACGGTTCTAGATTATAGCAGTTAAGGCCAAAAACGGTCTGGAGATATGGAACATTTACGGTTCTAGATTATAGCAGTTAAGGCCAAAAACGGTCTGGAGATATGGAACATTTACGGTTCTAGATTATAGCAGTTAAGGCCAAAAAGGGTCCGGAGATATGGAACATTTACGGTTCTAGATTATAGCAGTTAAGGCCAAAAACGGTCTGGAGATATGGAACATTTACGGTTCTAGATTATAGCAGTTAAGGCCAAAAAGGGTCTGGAGATATGGAACATTTACGGTTCTAGATTATAGCAGTTAAGGCCAAAAACGGTCTGGAGATATGGAACATTTACGGTTCTAGATTATAGTAGTTAAGGCCAAAAACGGTCTGAAGATATGGAACATTTACAGTTCTAGATTATAGTAGTTAAGGCCAAAAACGGTCTAGAGATATGGAACATTTACGGTTCTAGATTATAGCAGTTAAGGCCAAAAAGGGTCTGGAGATATGGAACATTTACGGTTCTAGATTATAGCAGTTAAGGCCAAAAAGGGTCTGGAGATATGGAACATTTACGGTTCTAGTTTATAGCAGTTAAGGCCAAAAACGGTCTGGAGATATGGAACATTTACGGTTCTAGATTATAGCAGTCAACGCCAAAAACGGCCGTATTAGGCGTTGACTGCTATAACTTCGAACCTAGGAAGGAGGTTTAGTGTTGATTTTTTTGAAACAATAAATTGTACCTCATCTGACTAAAAATGTGAGCATAGGAAATTTCTAAATCTTCCAAATCTCCTGAATTATTATTTTTTTCTCAATGGTGGCGCTAGTTGGCAGCTATACTCACCCGACGCGATTCTGCTAGAACAATTTCCATGAAGTTTTCATAGCAATTCTTCTACTAGAGTCGCATCGCGCTGTCGCGTCACGCCTGTCTGCGGGAGCCTCAATATTACTCTAACATCATAGGTTTCAGGTAGGGTGGGCAGAGATGTACACTTATTTATTTTCTTCTTTATGAACAGATTAATCACAGACACACACAGTCACGCCCCGCCTACTTTGGGTAGGTACAGTTCTAAACACTAACTTGCTAATAAGAATATTTTGTTAGAAAAGCCGAAAGCCGAATCTAACCCGACCTCAGAAAATTCACTGTATTAAGTATTATTTTTATGTGCTTTCTTCGTTTGTAATTATTAATTAAAAACTTTTTTACAAAAAAAAAAAAAACGACCGGCTTCCAAAAAAAAACACTGCAAAGTCAAAAATAACTTAAATTTTCGAAGTCGGTGTCTTTGGATCTGTATTTTCGTTTTTTGCCACCGACTTCCGAAATTTAAGTTATTTTTGACTTTGTAGTGTTTCTTTGGAAGTCGGTTGTTTTTTGTTTTCTTTGTAAAAAAGTTTTTATTTTTCACTTTTTAGTTTATCTTAGTTACAATAGCCTAATGTCAATCTTTTACAAAATACTGCTTTCCCCGATGCAGGGACTAATACCGTTAATTGATGAGGAGTTTTCCTAGTAAGAACAAGGAGAATTGGAGCTGATGGTGAAGTCACCATCAGCTCCCTTCACCATATGCATTGTGACAAGCATAAATCGCTTAGCAACCATATTAAAGTAATCGAGTCGCAACCCGTACTTAGGTATGATTGAGTAGTTCCGATGGCCATCAGTGTGGTCTTCATTATCAGTTCCACTTCATCAAATGGTGCTTTCCAAAAGCAAATGCACGAGTTACTATAAAAACTACCCAAATCGCTATAGCTCTCTATAAAAATCGAGGGTTTCCCTCGATTTCCATGGGATCTCCTCATCAGATTCTGACTTACAATGGGACCACCACGAGAGCATACCCTTTCAAACAAAATAAGAATTTTGCAAATCCGCCTATAACGGGAGTTATTATTATTATTATTTTATTTTTATTTATTTATTCAGTAGTACACTTACATCTTATACATCTTTATGTTGGCGCAAACATAAACTCATTATGTCTGAACATACATAAAAAAAAAATATAAACATCCGAATTGAGAACCTCCTCCTTTTTTGAAGTCGGTTAAAAACTAGCTGCCCCCCAGACATTGTCCTGTCAATCTTTTTTTTCTCCTATTTTTTTTTAAACCACCTCAGTAAAGAGAACAAAACAAAAAAAAATTCAAATCGGTCAAGCCGTTTTCGAGTTTTAGCGAGACTAACGAATAGCAACAGATTTTTATATTCCTATATTTTTATATAAGAAGAAGAAGATTACCTGACATGATTAGGTACTATTAGCTATTAACAATAACACAATTTTAATTTAATTTCAATCATAGATAGATAGAATACTCTTTAACATGTCTTGTACCTACACCATATAAATGTACTTACAAAAATGTACATAATGTACTTTATAATGCAGTTTATTAAAAAAACAAAAACTTAAAAACAATACATACCTGTCTAAAAAAGAAGTCGGACCCCTTATCCATGGCTGTAGACATCATTCGCACCCGAACACAACTCTTGGACAAAGTACACACCGCGCCGGCAACGCGCCAACCACCGAATGACAGTTGTTGCAGCATCCTGCGACAAATAACAGGCCACTATTAGTTGGCGTGTACAAAATATTGGCGTTATGTAATTAATACAAAATGAAATTTATTACAATTAACATAGGGTATTATTTTGTATAGATCAAGTAAAGCGAATATTTGGTCAAATACGCCAAATGAAGTACCAGCATTACACAATCATCATTAGTTCTTGCACCTCAACTTAAAGATGTCGTTACTTGCCATTATTTTATCTTGTTTATAGACATAGATGATGGCTCGTTTTAAGATGATGATAAGTGATAATAAGTTATTAATTAAATAAATAAATAATTATCTAAATAACATCGTCATCTGCCTAGCTTTTTCCCAACTATGTTGGAGTCGGCTTCCAGTCTAACCGGATACAGCTGAATACCAGTATTTTACATGGAGCGACTGCCTATCTGACCTCCACAACCCTTGGTAAGACTGGTTGTCAGACTTTCCGGCTTCTGACGACCCGTAACGACTGTCAAAGATCCACGAATGACTGTCGGGACCGCTTAACGTGCTTTCCGAGGCACGGAGGAGTCTCGGTATGTAAAGATTTTATTCGTTTTGTTTATTCAAAATGAGCAGTTTATTCAAATTGGGCATTATGACTCAATAATACTCAATATTGGGTAAAGGTAATACACATTAATTTCGGAGTATTTTTTGTTTCTATAGTTTTTTTTACACCCAAAAGTTAAGGCCGTTGAGGGCCTGTGGGGGCAAAACACAATTAATAACTGTGTGAAGCCGGAAGTAGGTGTTCAGGCAGTCTGTGGTTCAGGTGTGATTAAAAACAATAAAAAATAAACTGTATTTGAATGGAAAATGACTACATTTTTAATTGTATTCGGTGAATGAGCATATTTTTATAATATGCCACTATGCTATTCCTTTCAGGTAGGTATAGTTCCGTACCCAAAGGGTGAAAACGGGACAATATTACTATACTAAGCCTAGGCCGTATGCGAGTCTGTACGCACTATTTTTTTCACACCGGTTTTTTCTACTCTCGTGTCGGCAAGAGCTTCAAGAATACCTTATGTCATGGAGGATTAGCCAGTGTGGTAGTGAACACAAGGATCAATTATGATTCATCTGTATGCCCAGAACCAAAGGAACTTCTGCAACGTCACTTGTGCATGAACTACAATAAGTCCCTTGGTGTTCTTATATTATGTACAGGAATTCTCCAAATGTGCTTAGATGGCCAAATCCGAAACTATTTTTTTTTAATGTAGACCACTACATTTCACATAGGTACGGTCAGCAACAGAAGTCGGTTAACACTGCTACTTTTTGGCATCATCTAAATTAACACAAAAGTATATGATAACCTGCTTTTTAGCATTTCATTTATTAGATAAGAGTTAATTTTCTTTAAAACATACATCTGTTCCGATTTTAATGAAGCATTTTTCTCAATAATCGAAATTTAGTTAACTCAACTGTTAATCGACTTTTGTTGCTGACTGTACATAACCTACCAAGGTCAGATACCGCTTTAGTTTTAAATTTTTCATCAACATAGGCCCCAAGACTCCTTTGTGAATTTTTCGCTATTTCACACTTCGAAAAATCAAATTACTGGAAGTATATCTGGCCAAGACAATATGTATTATCTAGTTCCTACCAGAGTAGGTATTTTGGCAAAACCAATTTATGTTGGTATAGTAAACTCACGCAAATAAGTGATAGTCCTAATTTCGTGACAGTCCGTTTCGTTAAGTTTTAACAAAGGTTTCGATTATTAGCTATAAGTCTTAAAATAGTAGTCCTAAGTAAGTTTACTATCCTAATTACTTATTGTAAAAGAAAGACTGCTTTATGTTCCTAATTGAAATAAAAAAGATTTTACTATAGTATCGAAGTTTTATTACATATTTTGTTTTATCACGAAATTGGATGAGTTCACCCTACTGTATTATGTTTTTGATATACATTACATACTTAGGCGATATAAAATATCTTATCTGTGTGTGTAGTAAACAAACATAACACGTATTATATCGAAGGCGATAATAATGTGATAAGTTTACAATACTGTACAATCATACTGTTTTTTGAAGCTACATAAGCTATACAATACCTTTTCTGTCACACTTATTTTATTTTATTATTTTTTTATAAATATACCTTTAGACCACTAGTATGAAGATGCCAAACAAAATATAAATATTATAACTAAAATTGCATATTTACTGTAAGTATTAAATAAGAATCACCATAACACAATAATTATTCCACACTTAAGGGCACTTCATTCAGGGAAAATAAAAGAAGCAATGAGTGCCCATGTATCATTCTCAATATCAGACGAGTGTAAACAGCTAGTCATCAGGATAAAGAAATTTTGGTGACTTGTAAATTCCAGGCATAAGCATAACATAATCAGCATATACTCGTAGTGTTCCCACTGCTGGGACACAAGTCACACAGGCCTCCTCTCTTCGAGAGTGGCCTCTCACGTGGTAGATTACAATCTACCACGCGAGCCCAGTGCGGGTTGGTAGATATCACATGTCTTCGAATTTTTGGTTCTAGGACATGCCGGTTTCCTCACGATCATATCTTATACATCAATTCTTACTATGTTTTCCTTCACCATTTTGAGAGTAGTGGTGATTAAAGGGCCACCACTGCCAACTTGGCAGTACCAGGCATAAAACAGGCAAGCCATCATTCTCCTGCCCTTATCCTAATTTCTTTGGGGTTGGTGCAACATGTCTTCTTCATCATCTCGGTAGTCACTCCCTTTGTAGTCATCATCTTTCACACAGTCCATCCATCGTTTCTTTGGTCATCCCTTACTTATATAGCCATCGACATTCATACTCAAAACTTTCCTGACGACATTTTCCTCATTCCTCCGCATCACATGCCCATACCATGACAACCGATCTCCACACAACTTTTCAGTCACCGGTGTCACTTTCAGACTTACTCTTCAAACCATGAAATAATAGTGCTGGCAAACATTATAAGTTTAGAATAGACTTCTGAGATGTATGGAATAAGAAGACCATGCTTGGCCAACCACAAAACAAATGGGATAAGGGCAGAGGGAAGAGGATGATATATAAAGAACCATACATACATGTCTAAAGTCAGCCAAGACAGCACTTATGCGCAAAAGTGTCTACTGCATGGCTCCAGTAATTTTCAACAAAATACCGAAGAGTTGGAAAGAGCTTCCGCTTACTTTATTTAAAAAAAGACTTCGTAGCTTTTTAGTGGTGAAAGGTTATTATAATGTAAGCGAGTTCCTGAATGAAAAAGATTTTTAAGTTAGTGTATTTTTTTTTGTATCTTTTGCATGCCTATATGGTAAAATATGGCTGAACTTGTTATGATTTTTGTTATCCTTTATACCCATATTTGCAAAATAAAATAATCTTTTATCTTTTTATCTTTATCTTTACACTTATGTAGGTACTTACCTTATTTTCGAACTGAATCTTAAAAAAAAACTAATATATTTCAACTTTTATTACCAATGGCCACAACCTCAGTAAAAAGTATAAATTACAATACTGCACTAATGGGTTGTTGATACGCTAAGAAGTAGCATATTTAGTATTCATTTATTATTGTTTCTCTTTTAAGACACAGCAGTGCACTATTTATTAACATAATGGCAACGATAAAGGCGCCACTCCACATCAGTCGGTCCACGGCTATGCTTAGCACGTGTACTTACAGACTATACACAGTTATTTTAACCGACGAAAAAAAAGGAGGAGGTTCTCATTTCGATTTTCGACACGTATACTTTTTTTATTTTTTTATTTATGACCACGCATAACTTTTTACAGAGTCGTCCGATTTGACAAAATTTTTGTTTTGTTCGAGAGGGTTATTATACCTCAAAGTTGGTCCCATATAAAATTGATTAACTTTGCTTGGGTAGTTTTTAAGTTAGCTTCAATAATACGAATTTTTTCACACTATTTATGTGGATGATGTTCTAGTTTATTTTGCAGGTAGTGGTATTAGAATTTGTGTGGGGTAAGTACCACAACTAAAAAGTGAAAAATAAAAACTTTTACAATTTTGTTTTTGGAAGTTGGTTGTATTTTTTTGGAAAAAGTTTTTTTACCTCTGATTTTGCATCATTGTCAAAATCACATTAATCTTTATGTTGGTCGCCATAAAGTTGCTATTGGATTGCTGCTGTCAAGAGCTGTCGGAGGTAAAATTACTGTGAATGGTCTGTAGCTTTGCTTTTTATGAAAAGAGCATTGGGCAAAAATGTATGGAGCATGGTCCAGATTATTATCCACCATCACCAAACAGACACAACAAGACAGTTTTCTTTTATGGGTGTCTTAATAAAAATTTCTCCTTATTTATTAACCGACTTCAAAAAGGAGGAGGTTCTCAATTCGTCGGAACCTTTTTTTTTATGTATGTTCCCCGATTACTCGAAGATGGCTAGACCGATTTGGATTTTTTTTTTTTTTGTTGTTATATTCGAGAGGGTATACATCACAGTTGGTCCCATATAAAATTGATTAACTTTGCTTCGGTAGTTTTTGAGTTAGCTTCATTAATACGTATTTTTTCCCGACTTTTATATGGATGATGTTCTAGGTTGTTTTGCAGGTAGTGGTATTAGAATTTGTGTGGGGTAGGTACCACAACTAAAAAGTGAAAAACAAAAAGTTGTTTTACAAAAAAATACAACCGACTTCCAAAAACTACACTACAAAGTGAAAAATAACTTTAATTTCGGAAGTCGGTGGCAAAAAACGAAAATACATTTAACTAGACACCGACTTCAGAAATTAAAGTTATTTTTCACTTTGTAGTGTAGTTTTTGGAAGTCGGTTGTATTTTTTTGTAAAAAAACTTTTTAGACTATTATGTTACATTCCGCCCGTAAGACGACTCACTGAACTTAATCTTTTAGGCGGGATCGTCCACTGCGTGTGACCCCACGGTCACGATATGCGCGAATGCGTGGCTCTGGCTAGCAAACAAATGAATCGCGCAGCTAACCTGGCACAACTCTCCATGCACATCCTGCATAGCGGTGGATGGCCGACTTAATAAAGGAGCACACGCTAATTTGTAAACTGTTCTATTGTATTGCATATACAATTGAAAGTGAATCAAACTGGTAACAGTGAGAAAAAAAATATGAGACGTTTATACATCACAATGATTATGAATAGTAGGCAAGGTTGGCATAAAACAAACAAGTTGTTTAAAACACGTATTTTAAACAATGTTAAAAACAGCTTGAAATAAAACAATGTTTTTATTAAGTGTTTAAAATCACAGTCTAAAACAAGTTTCAAACAATGTTTTAAGCATTAAGAAAAAAACACGTTTTTAAATAAAATTTGAATAGCGAGTGCATGGAAATAAAAGAAAAACTTAAATGTGCAGGACTTGTAATAATTCGAAAAGAAATTAAAATGGTTAGATTTATTTTGCATTCTTTAGTAATATAGAATGCAAAATAAATCTAACCATTTTAATTACCACGGAACCCTAAATAAGATTTTTTTTTTTCAAATGTAAATTTGAAAAAAAATCTTATTTAGGGTAAATAAGATTTTTTTTTCAAATGTAAATTTGAAAAAAAAATCTTATTTAGGGTTCCGTACCTCAAAAGGAAAAAACGGAACCCTTATAGGATCACTTTGTTGTCCGTCTGTCTGTCTGTCTGTATGTCTGTCAGTCTGTCAAGACCCTTTTTCTCAGGAACGCGTAGAGGCATCAAGTTGAAATTAATATCCAATACGTAAGTCTATGTTCTCTTGGAGTCCTAAAAAACTCAAGCTTCTAAGTCAACGCAATAAAAACATACGGCCATTTATGCGACATATTTTGATACTCGCAAGTAAATCAAAACCTATAGGGTACTTCCCGTTGTCCTAGAATCATGAAATTTGGCAATAAGCAAGCTCTCACAGCACAAATAAAGGAAAAGTCCGAAAATTGTTAATTTGTAATTTTATCATATAAAAAAAAACAAATCTGTCAGTCTGTCATGACCCTTTTTTCTCAGAGACGCGTTGAGATATCAAGTTGAAATTAATATCTAATACGTAAGTCTATGGTCCCTTAGAGTACTGAAAAAATCAAGCTTCTAAGTCAACGCAATAAAAAAATACGGTCATTTTGCGACACTTTTTGAAACTCGCAACTGTCGCAAGAAAATCAAAACGTATAGGGTACTTCCCGTTGACCTAGAATAATGAAATTTGGCAAGAAGCAAGGTCTCCCAGCACAAGTAAAGGAAAAAGTCCGAAAATTGTTAATTTGTAGTTTTATGACATAAAAAAATTTTTTTTTGAGATCCATTCATAAGTTTGTTTTTAACCGACTTCATTAACCGACTTCAAAAAAAAGGAGGTTCTGTATTCAACCCGTATGTATGTATGTATGTTTGTTGGTCCGCGATTTTCTCAAAAACTAATGAACCAGTTTTGATGATTCTTTCACTGACGTGATTGATCTACATGCTTTCAGGAAGGATTTAGTAGTTAATACATTATGTAATTAGTCTTATGTACAAAGTTATATGCATAAATATACTGTATCTCCGGCATTTCTAAGCCGATTTTGATGATTCTTCTTTTCGTTCGTCTTGGGCTTATTTATTAAATGTAATTGAATTATTCAACTAAAAATGGAAAAATAAATTTACTTTAAAAAAAGTAAAAACGAACTTCAAAAACCAAAAATGAATAAAATAACCTTCTTAAAACATTTAACAGCTTCTGAAGACGGTGTCTTTAGTCCTTCAATGCACTTTAGCTTGGCACCGACTTCAGAAGCTGTTAAGTTTTTTAAAAAAGTTATTTTATTCATTATTGGTTTTTGAAGTCGGTTTTCACTTTTTTTATTGGGATAAATTCTTTTCAATTACGGAACCCTTCATTGTGCGTGTTCCGACACGCACTTGGCCGGTTTTTTTTTTTATTTAGTAAATATTTACTCTTATCAGGTCAAATATATAAATATATAATCAAAAACAGAAATATATAATCCATTATTTGTATTTTGTACCTTATTTAGGAAAACTAAAGACTCGTTATTTAATAATGTTGAGAAATGTTTTAACATAAAAAAATGTATGGTTAAACAGATGTGTATCGCTATTTAGCTTTAACCAACATTTATAAATAGGGGGCTAAAAGTAAATATATAAAAAAACTCATTATGAAGTGTTAATATCACTTTAGTAATTTGTCATTGTGAAGATTAGTTACTTGTTTGAATTAAGTCATGCTATCTCAAACATACCTTATGGCTTAGGTACTTAACAAATGCATCTTGCAATTTTTTAAGTAAGTCAAGATGCTATAATAACAGGTAAGTAGATAACAAAGTATAATATCTTCATTTTATCAAACAATTTTTATCAGTATTTTCTCATAATTTTCAGTATCACTAGTTTACCGTGCCGTTTCTGTTGCTGGGCAGATATTTTTAGAATCACAGGATGTACACCGGGGACATTTACTATCGTACTCAACAAATAGTAAGTTTTCCTCTGCATTCAAGTATGAAAACTATTTTAAAAAATCAAAATCAACTTTTCGAACGTCAAAATTACATAAGACAGCCCCCAAACCCGCCCTACACCACTTCCTAGTGCTTTAGCTGGGATGAAGTGGCGCAACAAACTCCCCAGCAGCACAACTGTCTGTTCAGTTAGAAAAACTTGATTCTATACATATTGCTATGATTTGTCCTTTCCAGAAACAAATCTAAATCACTGACAAACTTAAATGTAATGGTTAACTGTAGTCTTGACTACAGGTTAACCATTAAATGAGAAACTAATTTTAGAAAGTTTCAGATGTGTTTGGTATGAAAAAGAAAATGTTTATGTAAGACTAGCTTTTGCCAGCTTAACCCACAGGAACCATATATTTTTCCGGTATAAAAAGTAGCCTATGTGCTATCTCTGTGCCAAATTTCACCCATATCTGTTCAACAGTTCTGGCGTGATTGAGTAACAAACATCCATCCACAAACGTTTGCATTTATAATATTAGTAAGAGCCGGTTTCTTGATCCGTAGTGAACTCAACCAATGGTTAAAAATAGTAACTAATGGTTGAATTTTCTCAATGTGAAAGCTAAAGATGAATGAGTTAACAATAAAAAATAGTAACTAATGGCATTTTGGCAAACACATTTAGCCAAAATTCAACCATTTGTTACTATGTTTAACCATTGGTTGAGTTAACTATGGATCAAGAAACCGGCCCTAAGATGTCTATTATTGGTCACAGAAATATGCAAATGAATGAAAGATGACAGGGATACAAAAAAATTCAATACTATTGATCAAAAGAAGCAATGATCAAGAAGGAACTGGTGCAATGAAGAAATGTCCACCAAACATTGAAGACACACCTGGCTGAACCACAAATGACTGTACTGGGTTTTCATTAACCAAGTAAGTACTATAAAAAACACCTTTAGAACACTCATAAACTGTTCAAACAAATACGAGTAGAAGGAAAACATAATAATAAATTACACAAATACACACACTCACCCGACTGTAGTAAATTGTAAAATAAACACAATTTATGACTGAACTGTAAAGTGTAATATATCTGTGTGGTTTATTTGATTTCCAATACATGACATCACTGATAGCCGATAGGTTTATTCCCGTAGCTTCTTTTAATAAAGACTAGAATCGTTGACCTTGTAATGGACCATTTAAATAAATTTTAAAAGATATTGCTGTCATCTCCGCACTTATTAAGACATATTGCGCCGACCCCAAATACATTGGGATAGGGGAAGGAGAATGACTTCATAAATAAATTGCTTGCAGTATGATTTAATAGCTCCAGAAGAAGCAAATTTCCTTTTAAAATAGGTATTGTCTGAGCAGCCATACCTCGTCTTTGCCAGAACCATCATCTGCCTAGCCTTTTCCCAACCACAACCCAGTTACTGGGTAATACAATACCCCTTGGTAAGCTGGTTGTCAGACTTTACCAGAATCCATAAATTCTATTAGAATTTAAACCGTTTCTTGGTTTTTATATTAATATATGCCAGTCTTCTGGGCATGTTTCAGGATGACAACAATGCGGACGTGTTCTTTGACGCCTAAATGTCCTTTTGTTTTTATTTGTGTAGTTTATTAGTTAGTCTTTTAATTTAGTACTAGTTAGTTGCGTTAAATTTTGTAAAAGAACTAATAAGTAATAGTTTAGCACTAAAGTAAGCATTATTATTTTTTTATTGTATTCTGGTAGCACTTGCTAATTTATATAATTAAAACAACTACCCAAGTAGTTGTTTTAATTATATTAATAGGATTAAGCTGTTATTAAGTACAGATATAGGTTCAAAAAAACGTAAAGTCATCTTATAGTAATTTTTTATAAGTTTTTGAAAGCCACTATAACAGTTCTTTTGAACTGTTACAGTGGTTTTCAAAAACTCGATCTGTAAAACATTACTTACTTGAAAGCGAAGGACCACCACTTCTCAAAGGCCTGCTCAGTACAAAGAAATCTTATCCTTGGCAACTACTTATCAATACAAAATATGGAATTATCATTATCACAACTAAATTCAAAATAATTGATAAAACGGCAAGATTTGAGCTATAAGACGAACAATAATATTTTTGATGTTGTCATGTTGACTTTTAGTTTGGCAGAGTTTCACTCTTGACATTGACAGCTGACACAAGTGACTTGTTGTAGAGAGTTAGAGACACACCCAGACTTCTAACATAATGGTGCCTCTTCACAATCTGCGATCATAATCTGTCATCCCCTTTAACACCCCCTTTAGGATCATTTTTGAGACAAAAAGTAGCCTATGTCCTTCCCCAGAATATTATCTATATCCATGCCAAATTTTATCGAAATCCGTTCAGTGGTTTAGTTTAATGTTTCAGATAACCGTCTATAATTGTGAAGAGACGCCTATTGCTGGCGTTGCGTTACAGACGGTTACAGAACTCGATTTCACACAGGCACAACACGGGCACCAAAAGTGATGGGACAAAAGTTACTAAAACAAAAAGTCCAATTTATTGTCAACGTGTGAATTAATTAAAACCTGTGTGTTAATTAAATGTAGGTAATAATAGAACAGTATTGCTTATTTATTTCAATGAAAATATATTTTTTTAAATAATTGACTCCCTAACAACATAATTAACCGTATTACGAATACTGGCCGTTAAGAGAGTTTTATACATGTTTTGACATGACATTATTTTATGCTTTTCTATGTGAAGGCATCTAGTACCATCGTTGTTGAGAAGAAAATACTGTAAAATGTAAAAATATATAACGTTGCCTACATATTTAGAATTTATATTTGTAATGACTATCAGATTTATATAAATTAAAGGTAAGTGTCCAAAATTATTGCACTTTGGAGGATGCGCTGTGGTAGCCCGCGAAATTCAAACTTTCTTGCGTTTTATGCAATTTGCAGGTAAGTGTCAGGTTGTATCTTAATTGAAATATGATACGCGACAATAAAACATATGCATTTACATAATTTCAACCATAAAAATCATCAATACATCTCTCTAAGTTACATTTCGTGCAGATTCGTCAAACGAACGAAATCTAACAAAGCTGCACGAAATCTAACTTAGAAAGATTTATTGATGATTTACATGGTTAAAATTATGTAAATGCATATGTTTTATTGCCATGTATCATATTTTGATCAAGATACAACCTGACACGGACCTGCAAATTGCAAAAAAAAACAAAAAAAAATTAATTTCGCGGGCTACCACAGCGATGTTTTCAATATCAGT
This sequence comes from Cosmia pyralina, assembly GCA_946251885.1. Lineage (NCBI taxonomy): Eukaryota > Metazoa > Arthropoda > Insecta > Lepidoptera > Noctuidae > Cosmia > Cosmia pyralina. Next base: position 18,575,321 of record OX276355.1, read on the forward strand.
TTTGTATTTTAATAATTTAAACTTACTTTTTGCTTATTTACATTGGAATAGGTAAAAATCAAATTAATACAAATATTATAAAAATCAATATTTAATTTCGTAATGTTGTGCTTCAGGCTTCAAGTAAGGTGTGTACTCGCCTTTAGATACACACATTCACAAACTTCTACTTGTGTTGCGTCTCAGGTGGCTGATTTGTTTGTATTTCCATCTCGGTTTTTTCTTTGAATTCAATAGCTCTATCTTTGTCACTCAGTGCCGCAAATGTAAACGTCATTGACCTCTTTCACCCCCACTCTTGTCAGTCAATATTTCTGTACGTAGAGTATGTACACAAACCAATACTATTCTAGTGTGCGTTGAAACAGGCATTGCGTCTGTGCAATGTATTGATGTAAACATTCTCGTGTTTTTATTTCAGTGCGTTTGGAAGACCGTATAGAAATCTCTTCAAGACGCATCTGAAAAACATGTGAACAGCTGATTTCGTTCTTTTAAAAATTATAGTGAACCCCCGATGTGTGTATTTTTGTTAAGGCATTTTTTCGTAAATTATCAAGTAAAGTGCGACAAAAGTCTTTGTATACAGAAGTGTGGAAAAAAGGTCAGTTTTAAATATTTTTACTTGTATTAAAGAACATAAATTAATCATATTATAAGCATATATTCAAGGTAAAATCTCATAGTCATAAATAATAATATATTGTGCCGTTTTTTAGTGAAAACAAAATTAAAGTTTCGAAATCGAGCCTACATTTTCTTTTAAAAAATTAGGTGAGTACCCAGAGTAGTATTTATTTTTCCAAAATATGCAACCATGTGCTTTCATAGAGAACTCAAATATCTTTGAAGTAGATACCTACTAAATAATTAATTAAACCGGACTTCTTCTAGCCGATGACGCTGTGTACAAACAACTTCCTTGTTCTAGGTACATAATAACTAGAAGGTGATAAAATACGCAATCGAATTTATCGACAGAATGGGCTGTTTATCTTTAGGGTTGTTCTGCATGAACAACTTCGAAAAACAAAATATCGATACCATAAATTAACCTTCCCCTACTAAAAAAAATGCATTCTCCCGCTCTTTTTATCGCCAAATCGTAATTACAACAACGCACTTATCTAGACTACATCATTAATTATCTAACTTGCTTCTGATTAGCATGATGTAATCTTTTTTCTGTGCCCCGAGTCCCGACCGACAGCCAGCATGGGTGTTATCGATTTTGACCGTGACCCATATAAAAATAATTCTATTTGCGCGCGTATCTCCTACTTCCTTATTACAAAAACGTGTCCAAATTGTTTTACCAATCATTGGTTTAGTGCTTCTGTTATTGAGCAATTAACATTAAGATAATGGAAGCGATTCCGTAACAAGTGTCTTCATTACTATTGCTAAGCATTTCTTTGTTGCTCCATATGGAAAAACCGGTACCATATTGTACGTAAGTAAAAACTAAAACTGTACTTTGAAGGCTATCTGACTAGAACTAGAACTAGAAGACAGAGCAGCTAGTATAAGGATGGCGGTGACAGGACCTACCTATTTGTGATCCAAATAATAAATAGTTTGTTTTTTGTATCTTATTCTTCACAGAATAGATAAAATCTGTTCTGTGTTATTCTTCCCCTGAAAATATCGAGTCAATAGCTTTACTTTTATCATCTTACTATAAAAAAAATATTATGAATATTTTTTTACAAGATTCGCTGAAAGTATGAATGAAACAATACATAGGTATTGTTTTAGTTTTATAAATCTTGGCTCTAATAAAATCTTACGACAAAAGCGTTAAATTCCCGCGCATTGCAACATCGCGTTCAGAAATAGTGAGCTGTCCTTGTGATCGTCGTGCGAATTAACTAAAACTCATTCTACAGATATTTTATTAGAACATTTATTGTTGTACGTGTGGCCTTTATCAGCTTGTTTAAATTACCATGGAAATCCTAGTAGTCATACCTTCAATATCTAATAAAGGCTCAGATTAATTACTGACCATAGTTTTTCGACTATGATTAGATTGTTTACAGTTACGTTCAAAAGTTTGTTTTAATTTTTGAGTTGAGGATTACGTAGATTTATCTTTTTAAACCGACAAAGATAAGTCCATTAAGTTTTTTAAGTAATTAAACGAATCGATAAAGTTTGTAAAATGTGGGTTTACCAACGATTATGACTGAAACATGGCACAGTCATCATTATAGCTCGTTAAAAGATAACAAGCAAAACAAACAGGAATTGCACATGCCATACCAAAATAAAGCGTTTCATTATCAGTAAACTTTGGAAGGTACATTCCTATCTATAAACAAGGCAATGCAAACGAGTGCTGGTTCTAATCAGAATGTCTGTCGCACGTGTTATGCGTCCCACGTAGTTCAATGTTTATCTCCGACGACCTTCAAGATCCGCGTAACAACATTAACATCGCAATCCTAAGTTCCAATCGCAGTATGCATACTACCTTTGTTGGACATTGTTGTTTTGAAACCAAAATTTATAAGAAAGACCCCTGATAGACTCTGGAGCAACAACAGATTTTTCTGAGATAATCAATATTTTCTTTTAAAATTAAATAATAAGAAGTTGTTAGTCAACAGAAGTATTTCGATTTCGACTTGGTGTATGTGTCTGTCTGCTTAATCCTAACTAATACTCGTATTTATAAATGCGAAAGTCAGTTTGTTTGTTACGCTTTCACGCTAAAACGGCTGAACGGATTTGGATAAAATTTGGCACATAGGTAGACCATGATCTGTAGAAGGGCATAGGCTACTTTTCATCCCGGATTGCAGATGAAGTCGCAGGCAACAACTGGTATTTTATAATGCCCGATTAATTATAAAATCCTTCATTGTTTGCCATTGATACATTAAAACAAAATTATCAATATTATTATGTGCCTATTATAATTATGATTAACATGATTATCATTTGGTATAATAAAATTAAATGAACGCACAAATAAAGCGCAATAGAATTGTAAAAACAAAACATTAACTATGACGAACGCTAGCAAACAAGTGTGGTAAAGGAAAAAACGTGATAATTTCCAGTCACCTTTATTTACAAATTATTCTATGATTTGAACATTACACACTGCGCAACAGGAACAAGAACTGCGTAGTATATTCTCGCGCTGTTAGAGATTCACAATTATTTTTTTGTTAACCTTTGTCAATGTTAGCCAAGGACACGTGAACGATTTCATTTTGTCATCAAATGGTCACGCACGTTCCGGACAATATATTATTTTGTACATTTTCCAATGCGATTTTCTATTACCCATATTTAAGTCCAGAGACATATAGTGTGTATCGACACAATATTATAGACCAATCTCCATACTAACTACAGTGTAAAAGGTATCAAACATTTTAGAACGATTAATGAACATCAGACTTACTAAAAAAAAATACCTTGAACAGAATTCTCTTTTATCTCCATCAAAATTTGGCTTTCGATCTGGCAGGTGAAGGCAGCAGGCAGCTGAAGCCGTCCACGAACTAACAGATAACATATCAACAAACTAGGTAATAAAAAAGACCTTAGCCATTTACCTAGATTTAAAGCATTTGAAACAGTATCAGTTTCCATTTTGTTAAAAAAAAAAATGAGAAAATGGTAGTAAGAAGTTTACCACTTCATTTCAACTATTCATTGCCTGACAGAACATAAACTACTATAGTAGATAGTTGGATTAGCGACGAACTTCCTAATCAGTACGGCGTTCCACAGGATAGTATCCTTGGTCCGTCATTCATTATTCTTAGTTTATATAAACGATTTATGTGATATCAAGCTGTAAAACAGTAAAATTATCACTTTCGCCGATGATACTGCCTTGATATTCGATGCTAACACGTGGGAAGAGGTTAAAAATTATGGTCAACAAGGTTTTGATATTGTTTATAAATGGTTACATTTCAATTTACAAGGAGCTCGTGGCTAAGTAATAACAGCCGCACGGGTCGATCCATCAGGTTAAGCTACGCTTGCCGCGGTTGGTCCGTGGATGGGTGACTATCTTTACATGCCGAGACTCTTCCGTGCCTCGGAACTGTCATTCGTGGATCTTTGACAGTCGTTACGGGTAGTCAGAAGCCCAAAAGTCTGACAACCAGTCTTACCAAGGGGTATCGTATTACCCAGTTACTGGGTTGTGGAGGTCAGATAGGCAGTCGCTCCATGTAAAATACTGGTATTCAGCTGCATCCGGTTAGACTGGAAGCCGAGCCCAACATAGTTGGGAAAAGGCTAGGCAGATTGATTTTGACATTCCAATTTGCTCACCCTCAATGCCGATAAAACAAAATACATGACATATTCTCTTAGACCCCAAACATCAACTTGTAAGCCCATTCATGTAATTTCATCAAGCATTGTTTTGTGTTAGTTAAAACTTTTTAATTCTATAATATATCTTGACATAATCATAATAGGTTGGGGAAAAAGTTTCTTCGCATTTTTTAAGAAAATTCAAAACATTTTTTAATATACATTATTTACATTTATCTAAAGTATGTAGGTACCATTTTGTTCGATAACTTTTTGCCATCTTGTAGGTAGGGACATGATCCCATTGCTATAGAAATTTTGGGACTTCGGATCAAAATACCGCGACAAGTGGTTTTGGCAGCCCTCTCGTGATGTTAACCTGACACTGCCTAAAGAATTCTGAAGAGACCGAAACAGGTGGAAATCTGAAGGTGCAAGGTCAGGACTATACGGCGGATGCATTAACACCTCCCAGCCAAACTCTCTTAATTTTTGCTGAGTGGCTAAAGATGTGTGAGGTCTAGCGTTATCATGATGAAAAACCACACCCCTTCTGTTGATTAATTCCGGCCGCTTTCTCTCAACTTCTTGCTATAATCTCATCAGTTGTTCGCAGTGGAGTTCAGAATCGATGGTCCTGCATGGTGGTAACAGCTCATAATGAATAATGCCCTTCCAATCCCACCACACACCTTGTTGCGAGCTAACCCGGGTTTCGCCACAGTCTGTGAAGCCTGACCGGTCTTTGACCACGACCTTTTTCGCACGTTCTTGTCGTACGTGATCCACTTTTCATCACCAGTTATCAGCTTCTTCAAAAATGGTTCGGTTTCATTACGTAGTAATAAAGAATCACAAATTAGTACACGGTTCATTAGGTTTCTTTCAGTGAGCTCGTGAGGTACCTAAATATCGAGCTTTTTTGTGTACCCAGTTTTTTTCAAATGCGCCAAAACTGTTTTGTGGTCAATTCCCAGTTCTTCAGCTACGTCGTGACTACTGATATGCCGATCTTGCTCCACTTTTTCAAAAATGGCATCCATTTTATCCGTAATAGGGCGACCAGAGCGACTTGCATCTTTGTGAATTTCCGGATTGAAAACGCTTAAACCAAATTTATGCTACTCTCACAGATACTGCACTGGGACCATAAACATCGCAAATTTTTTTCGCGGCTTGCGTTGCATGTTTACCTTTTTTGTAGTAAAATTTTAAAATGTATCGAATTTCTTCATTAGATTCACTCATCTTGACAGTACGAAAAACAAATGAAAATCACACATTTTCCTAATTTGAATTTGGAATTATGTTCTTTAAAATTTAAACTTTCAATGATACCAAAACCAGCCAGATACAAATAGTATAGCCAAAGAGATTTTATTTTAAGTTCATACATACTATAATGCGAAAAGACTTTTTCCCCGACCTAATAGATTACCGTCTCAGCTTCTAACAACACATTGAAACCCCTCGTTAAGAGAATACGAAAATTAATCTACTATTTCTTTATGTTTTGAATTTCGTACTAGTACCTAACTGTGAGTACTGCTTTCAAACTAATATTTAGTATCAGTCAAATTAGGTATCAGACTATACATATAATTTGCCATTTTCCCCAGCTTCATGTATCTATATAAATAAAAAGAGAAGTCCTGACTGACTGACTCACTCACTCACTCACTGACTCATCAACGCCCAGCCCACACCCTGGAACCTAGTTTGCAAAGAGGTTTCCTTTGTAATGTAGACAAGGAATAAGGAAGGATTTCTCGGTAAGACGTTCCCGTGGGATATTTCATGACATCCACGCGGGTGAAGCCGCGCAGGAAGTGCTAGTAATTAACAAACATAATAACATGAAAACTTTTAAATGTTTGTTTTCATTTTGTAGGTTCTGCTTTTACCTAATTGCGATTTCAGACTAGCATCAAATAATATCTTGACTCTAACCATTTTGTAAATTAACATGTCCTATCTAAAAGAGCCGGGTGATCTGTAACTCTGCACCCTAATTGCGTAACACATTATCAATCAGAGTTGGTTTCATTTTGACAGTTCAACAACATTCATTGCGTTATTTACGTTGTCGAGCAGACAATTTTTTCGAACTTATGAAGCAATGGATTAGCAATTTGTTTCAAAATGGTTCAAATTCCGATCGATAGTGTGTTTCGCAATTAGGGTGCTGGACTCTCTTACCTCAGACACCTTTCTCTATTTATGATTGTGTATTTTATTAACTAGTACTGTAATATGATGTTGAGATAAATAAAGATTTATTTATGATTTATTTATTGTATTTCGCACTTGTTCATAATCGTTCGTATTTTCAATCTGATTAAACTTCTACGTATTTTTTCCAAATCAATCAATTCAGCCCATCGGCTGTCCATTGTTGCACTCAGGCCTACTTGCAAGTTTATCCACAACACCTGGTTGCTGCTTCTGCGTCCAGTCTGCCCCAGCATTCCCAGCTGCCTTTATAAAGTCGCAGGTCCATCTTGTTAGAGCCCTGGCAACTCTGCTGTCCAGCCCCAACTTTATCCTCCTTTCGGCAATTTTTTCGAAGTTGTGCCTACCGAACAGGATCACTTGCGCTTCATAACTTCGAGCTCTTTCTATATTCCAGTTCCAGCTCATGCTTATTATCTCTGATTGAAATGTAGGTACTAAATTCTATACAAGTCGAGTAGAGTACTTACTACCTTTCGGAAAAATCCTCATTCCAACACTTTTCCATTCATAGCTCTACCTTTTCAAACTAATCTCTTAATGTTCGGTCAGACTTTCGAAACCAATATATTTTCGATCCAGACATTTTAAGCAACAGATGGACATTAGACAAAGTGGTTGAGCCAAAGTGTGGGTAGTCGAGACGTTAGGTTCGCCGCCCTTACCGTCGCGACGCCTGGCCCGAAGGGGTGGCCAGCCTGTGGATGAATTCTCATTAATGCCACAAAGGAAACCTCAGCGTCTAGGTTCTTTTGTTTGCTTTTGAGCAATCCTATGCACATGAGATGTGATGTTGTTTACCTTGAGCAAAGATAGAAAAATTGATAATATTTTTCGCTGGTGGTGCTTAGAATACTGAGGCAGCAATAGTTACTTAGTTGTGCTGATTTGACTTAAGTATATACGTTTAGATCTAATGACAAAAAAATACACAATTTGTGATGACTGCTGATGCTAAGGTTTGCGCATGCTTTTGGTTATGGTGATGCTATTAACAAGATTTGCAACAGCGAGAATTTCATCAGCAAACAACTCGTTTAATTAAAACGATATTGCTTACTCCACAGAGAAGTATAGGTACCTAAAAATTTTTTTAGAAATTGTAAAGTAGTTTTTCGATCAAATTGACTTGCCTCTAGCTGCTGTACGTATATAATGACTTCTACCTGGCTGACACGCAAAGCTTATCAAGAGTTAAAATTATGTATTAAACATTGATTCATTCTACTTGTGGAAGGCACGAAATGCCACTTGAAGTCTAGTACAACATCCGGTTTGATGTCTCCGCCCAGACCTCGAGCGCGCCGCACAGTGGATCGTCCCCATACAAGAGGTCGGACATAGAATTAAAAATTGAAAAAGTATTTAATTGAAAAAAATGAAATATGCAGTTGCATTACTCTATTAAGGAACTACAAAAAATGTTACTACAATTTTTTTATTTGACCAGTACTTTATGAGCAATTCGATGAAAAGTGTTATTTTTCTATGGAAATGGTCACAAAAATGTCTGTATCTCATGATTCCCTCCTTGTTTCGATTTGCGGTTTTCACTACTGTTATCTACCCATTTTATGCCACATTTTCTTCAAGGACACATGGTGCCCCCAGCGACCCCCTTCCGAGATATTTTGCTTTTAGTAACTTTACTTTTTATTGTATAACTGATGATATGGAGGTACATTAAGTATATTCATTACTGAGAATAAGTCATCCCTAAGTAGTTCCTTAAATAACAGGTGCATTTACGATTACTTTAATGACTTATGAACGCTTCTGTTGCCATACAACAAACGCGTTAATGAGTCCTTAAGTGAAGATTCCCAGTACTTGCTTAATCTAATTAGTTATTGTAATTACTATGTTAACAGCCCTTAATCTCTGCATTGTTATTGTCTAATGTCATCATTAGCTTAGTAATGACTGAGTCGCATTTACAATAACACATCGAAAAGAAATAGAGTTTTATGATCAATAAGAAAATATGTAGGTATAAATATATTTTTTATTTATATAATATAACACTGTAAAAATAATTTAAAAATAAAATAACTATGTACCCTAAAACAAACTAAAAAAATAAACAACTACTAAAAACTAAATTATAATAGGAAATTAATTAATTAACACGACCATGTAGTTACTAACAACAATAGAAAAGAAAGAAAAAAACCATTTATTGGCTGATGGGTGGCATAACACAAAACAAAAAAAGAATAAAATTAAAAAAAAATCACAAAAACTAGAATAGAAAAAAAGAATAGAATAAAAAAAATACACAAAAACTAGAAATTAACAAAGAAACTGCTTGTAAAATAATAATATTAGGTACTATAAGACTTAAATTATATTTTCTTCATCTTCATCAATAACGACATCATGATCATTATCATCGTCATCATCTTCTTCAACGTCACTACATGCAGCAAGTGTATCAGTTGAAACGTCAATGAACTCCAATTCACTCTGATCACGTATGAGTAAATCGTCTAGTTCTCTAAATGAAGACTTTTTGGCTTTATTTGTCATCTTCGGTCGTAAGCTGGCGAGAAGAGGATCGGAAGATAATAGCAGATTATGAAGAATGTCTTCATTAGTGGCGATGCTACTATGCTTTCGTGTATGACATTCTCTAAATTTGCGAAAGTCCTTGTTTCTTGCTTCAGATGCTTCTTCAGACAAAAAACCTATAGGCACTACTGATAAGTGGTCCACTATCTGTGATCCATGAATCAGCAATTTGTGTAAACTTGCTGGCATGTTATACCATGGATATAATTCCACGAATAAATTTGCTGTTTCATCACAATATGATTTGAATTTTTGGACTTGAATTTTTTCGCCTGAGGAAATGCATTGCAAAATAACGGCGAGTCTTCTAATTAAATTAACATCTAATTTAGTGATTTCGGCAGTCGTTTCAGGGTTTGCAAAAAATCTTCTTGCAGCATTTCCAGTGTTTGTGTTGCCACTACCCTGCTTAACAACGTCTAGAAGTAAGCCTGTTCTTCTTCGGAAAGCTTCTTGAATGGCTTCTTTCTTATCTTTAACTTTTTTTTTATTTTCGTCACCTTTTGCTTGCCATGATTTTATGTCCATTCTGTAAGAAATGTGTAATAAACATTCCATGGACCGAATCCAAGCATGCAATGAACTAAATCCATGCTTGTATAAATCTGTATTCACGGGTTTAGCTCTCACTTCTTCCAAGTTATTCATTTCGCTTGGGCGAGCTTTGCACAAATCACACACTGCTGCCGATGTACCAGATATGATTGAATGTACCTTACCATCAATCATGGTTAGCCATAGATTGTGAGTAACAGTAGCATTGCCGCAATCAGTCGGGTTCCGTTCACGAATCTCGGTCTCAAATATTTCCATTTCAGCCTTAACATTCGCTTCCGTTTCTTTCATAAATGTAAATGAAATCGGGCGACAATATGTGGTTGACGATGGCCGATCATTCTGCCACACTATACTTCCACTAGAAGTCACTAACTTAAGTGGTACAAGACTTGCCATAAATACACTGGATAAGTCTTGTTCACTTGTTGTTGTCGTTTGATGGTAAATGCTTTGACTTGAAGCTCCATCAAAACCCCATTTACTGTGAAGCACAAGTTGTTCACCAGCATCAAAATTTGATTCAAGTGAATCGATCAGCCTCCTAACGGTGAGATCAAGGAGGGCTTGGATACGTATCTTTGCGGAAGTTTCAGTCACAGTTATGTCTTCTTTTGCCGGGTAGCATTTAAGCTTTTCTTTAACTAACAAGTAGTAGCTTGGGTATTTCGCATGACCTTCTTTTAAACTAAAGTCCCGAAGTGTGATGTAACGCCACTTGGATAACTGCAAGTAAACGTAAAGAGCAAGTGCTTTGTGAGTAGGAACTTCACGAAGCGGAGGATTCTGCTTAGTTTCCAGGACATTTATAACTGTTGAGACGTGTTCAGGATTTTCCAGCAAATTTTTCATTATTCTGGCTATATCATTTTTTCCGGCAGACTTAAGTATACTTTCAACAGTATGCAAAAGCTCATCCGGACGACTGCAACTAGTAACATTTTCATTAACACGTCTTCTTTTGTGTCTAGTTGATAAATCTTCAAAGCGTTTGCGAGGAGATGTATATGTTGAAGTAGATGCATCTGATTTTGATGGACTGACTACCTCTTCTGCCTCATTTTCATTTGCTTCTTCAGTGTCAACAACATTTTCTTTAAAGCAATCTGGCCAAACGATATCGGAATTTAACCACTCTTCGTTCTTGTTAATGAACCTGTCAACTGTCCTTCTTGATTGCACCCATTTGGTGTAAACCCTATAGCAAAATCGTCGACACCAGTTCTTGAGATCCGTCACATCACTTTCACTTAACTGGACGTTAGTATTCGACTTCAATGTGTTAAATAAATGGTCATAGTCACGAAGATCTTTATGATTACGAAGAGCAACGTAAAGATCTAGGTAAGTAGAAAACCCACGGAAAGCCATAATGACAACACTTGGTAGAAGTTATAATTACAACTGAATTACATTTGCTAAACACACTCAAATATATAGGGCAGCAAGTAGGCAACTAGCAATGAATTTGATAAGCTAATGATGACATTAGACAATAACAATGCAGAGATTAAGGGCTGTTAACATAGTAATTACAATAACTAATTAGATTAAGCAAGTACTGGGAATCTTCACTTAAGGACTCATTAACGCGTTTGTTGTATGGCAACAGAAGCGTTCATAAGTCATTAAAGTAATCGTAAATGCACCTGTTATTTAAGGAACTACTTAGGGATGACTTATTCTCAGTAATGAATATACTTAATGTACCTCCATATCATCAGTTATACAATAAAAAGTAAAGTTACTAAAAGCAAAATATCTCGGAAGGGGGTCGCTGGGGGCACCATGTGTCCTTGAAGAAAATGTGGCATAAAATGGGTAGATAACAGTAGTGAAAACCGCAAATCGAAACAAGGAGGGAATCATGAGATACAGACATTTTTGTGACCATTTCCATAGAAAAATAACACTTTTCATCGAATTGCTCATAAAGTACTGGTCAAATAAAAAAATTGTAGTAACATTTTTTGTAGTTCCTTAATAGAGTAATGCAACTGCATATTTCATTTTTTTCAATTAAATACTTTTTCAATTTTTAATTCTATGTCCGACCTCTTGTATGGGGACGATCCACTGTGCGCCGGTCCGACAGGCCCCGAGTGGTCCGCGGTGGGCGCTGAAGCAGCTGGACCGGGAGCTCTTCCTGGAAGCCTCAATCGTGCAGGCCTGGGTGTCACCACCGGACAGGCCTGCTGACGTCAATGACGAGACGGAGTGGTTCCGGGAGGCCATGTCCGAAATATGTGACGTGGCAATGCCCCGGGTCCAGCCCGGACGCGCCTGGCGCCAGGTGTACTGGTGGTCGCCGGAGCTGACGGCTCTGCGCGAGGCATGCGTTGCTGCGCGGCACCGGTACACCAGGCACCGCAGGCTCCGTATCCGCCCTCCGGATACGGAAGCCATTCAGGCGGAGCTGTATGAGGGGTACAGAGCGGCGAAGACTGCCCTCCGAGCGGAGATCTCGCGGGCCAGAGGCCTGGCTCGCGAGGAGTCGCTGGGGACTCTGAACAGAGATCCGTGGGGACGCCCCTACAAAATGGTGCGGGATAAACTCCGCCCATGGGCTCCCCCGCTGACGCAGAGCCTCCGGCCGCAGCTCGTGGAGGACGTGGTGAGCGCTCTGTTCCCTTCGCGAGGGGAACATACTCCCCCGCCCATGGCTCCACCTCCTGCGGTGCCCGATGCGGACCACATCACCGACGACGACGACGATGCTCCGGAAGTGACCGAGGTATAATAATAATAATAATAATAATTCCTTTATTTTCAGGCTACTAGGGCCCATAGATAAAATACACAAATGATTGGTACAAAATTATAAACTAATACATATAAAAACATTTAACAAACTTAAAAACTACTGCACATGAAGTGACGGCGTCGTGTTACGCTGCGAGGTGTCGCGTAGCTGGCCGCGGAAACGCCGATACAACACACCTTTCGGCCAAAACTCTTCCTTGAGGAAGGTCAGCAAATGGTGAGTCGGAACGCGCACCACGAACGACTTGAAATTGGTGTTATGGCGCGCCTCCAACTTCTCCACCCTCAAGGTCCAATTGGTCTTCACCCGTATGTACTCTACGATGTCCTCAGGCTTTGTAGAGTGGTGCAACCGGGACACGTACAGCTGCGTCGTCGGTACTGCAGGACGTAGCAACATGTTAGAACCAGCCGGCGCCGTCCCACACTGGTTGCGATAAGTAGGCTTCTTCTTCTTTCTCTCCACCTTGATGAAGCCGTCCTCGTCGCATGTGTTCTTCGGTGGAACCTGCTGTTCGTGGTCCATCACAGCGCCTTTAGTCGCGCTAGATGCTAAGCGACTCTGCTTTCCCCCTTTTGGTTTTCCTGCGTGTCGTTTCGTTTGCGACACAGCAGTTTTCGTCTTGGCGACAGTTGTAGAATAAGTACGTACGGGGGTCGATGTACCTATCTCACGCGTCGCTTCCCCGGCAGGTACGACGCGATCAGCAGAACACGATGCAACGCTTGCATTCTTGACAGTCGATGACGTAGATTCACTCGCCGACTGAAAACTGCAGACAGAAGCATTTTGTGCCCCGCGACATGAGTTTACATTGGAGCCTTCTGGTGACCCACTTGTCGGAATAGCGTTGCGCAACAACGCTACTTCGGCTCGCAATTCACCAATGGTGATATCCGATGACTCCAACTTGGACTTCATCTCAGCCTGGCTCACCTTCAGAGACGTGATGTCCTTCAGCAGCCTGGTGACGTCGACGTGGTCGAAAGTGACAGGAGGCAGCTTGTGCAGCTCCTTCGCCACAAAATCTGGCACGTCATCCGTATCGGTCCTCTTCAGCAGGTCGATGATGTCCTGCAGACTCTTCTGGCCGCCATCCCTCCGGCGAGATGGCATCTGTCCGACTTGGTCGAGTGATTGAAATAGCAGCAACTTGGCACTGCATACCTCTTCCTCTTTGAAGGACGACTTGCAGATCTGCAAGATGCTGACCTCGTCCATGTAGTCGATGGCATGTTTAATGAATGCCAAAAGCTCGTTGGCAATGAGCTGCTTCGTTGCCATTGCGTATAAATTCGGGCAGTGGTTACCGCAAGTCTTACCCTAGTCGTTTAACATAAGCAAACATAATATATCAACAATATTGAATTTTGCTTTCAGTTTATTTGCTAATACGTGTAACCTTTGACATTGACAGTTGAGGACGATGAAGCATTTGAGAGTGAGCTGAGAGTGGCGGTACGTAGGCTGAGTGCCAAAAATACCGCCCCAGGACCCGACGGCTTGCCAGGAAGAGCCTGGGTTCTGGCCTTCGGGGCTCTCGGGCCTCGACTAGGGGGGCTCCTAAGCGCATGCTTGGGGAGGGGCCAGTTCCCACTTCGTTGGAAGACAGGGAAACTGGTCCTCATTAAGAAGCCGGGGCGCCCTGCGGACTCTCCGTCCGCTTACCGGCCCATCGTGCTGCTCGACGAGGTGGGCAAGCTCTTTGAAAGAGTCATTGCAGACCGCCTCGTCGGGTGGCTGGCGCAGGAGGGGCCGGATTTGGCGGAGAGCCAGTTTGGTTTCCGCAGGGGGCGCTCTACGGTGGACGCCATCATGCGCGTGCAAGCCCTCACGACGGGGGATGCTGTGGCCCGGGGTGGGGTCGTCTTGGCGGTGTCTCTAGACATCGCCAATGCCTTCAATACCCTGCCCTGGAGTTGCATCAGGGAGGCACTCCGGTATCACCGGGTGCCAACCTACCTCCGTCGAGTGGTCGAGGCCTATTTGACGGACAGGACCGTCATCTACCCCGGTCATCAGGGAGAGTGGAACCGGCGAGAGATGTCGTGCGGTGTCCCACAGGGATCTGTCCTGGGGCCACATCTGTGGGACATCGGGTACGACTGGGTGCTGCGCGCCGACCTCCCTAGCGGCGTCAGCGTTGTATGTTACGCTGACGACACGCTGGTCCTGGCGCAAGGGAGGTCGCACCAAGCGGCGGCCGAACTAGCGACACGCGGGGTTGCGACAATCGTAGAGAGGATCCGGCAGTTGGGACTCGAGGTGGCCCTGCACAAGTCCGAGGTCATGTGTTTTCATGGTCCTCGGAACGCGCCACCGTCGGGTCCCCAAATAACGGTAGGAGGGGTTCACATCGCAGTCGAGTCGACGATGAAGTACCTGGGACTCGTCCTCGACAGCCGGTGGAACTTCGTGGAGCACTTCCGACGTTTGGCTCCCAAACTGGAGCGGGCCGGGGCTGCCTTGAAGCGGTTCCTGCCCAATCTGGGGGGTCCAAACGCCTCCTGCCGGAGGCTTTACGCGGGGGTCGTGCGGTCCATGGCCCTTTACGGGGCACCGGTGTGGGCGCGTTCCCTGAGGCTGCGACCAGCCCGCCGGTTGAACGCGTCCCAGAGGGTCATGGCCATCCGGCTAGTCCGGGGATACCGCACGGTCTCCTGTGAGGCGGCGAGCCTCCTTGCCGGATTACCGCCATGGGATCTGGAGGCAAAAGTCCTCGCGCACGTGTGGGAGTGGCGCGAGGAGGCAAAACGCCGGGGCGTAACTCCGCTGCCGCGAGAAATCACGGTACAGCGGACAGAGCTCCGGCGGGATCTCATGGCGACATGGAGAGTGCGATTGTCGCAACCCAGCGCTGGGCACGCCACAATTGCGGCGATAAATCCCCTCTTTGAGGAGTGGTTGGAGAGGCGCCACGGCGTCCTCACCTTCCGCCTGACGCAGGTCCTCACCGGACACGGTTGTTTCGGGAGGTTCCTGTTTCGGATAAGGCGGGAGGAAACGCCCGGGTGTCACCATTGTGTAGATCGCCCGGAGGACACGGTGGAGCATACAGTGGAGGTC
Organism: Cosmia pyralina; assembly: GCA_946251885.1. NCBI lineage: Eukaryota > Metazoa > Arthropoda > Insecta > Lepidoptera > Noctuidae > Cosmia > Cosmia pyralina. The sequence goes on from OX276355.1 coordinate 18,590,799, forward strand.
TGCCCGGCTTGGGCGGAGCACCGCCGTGTTCTCACGGAGGCGATCGGCGGCGGCGATCTCTCGCGTCCAAACTTGGTCCAGGCCATGGTGCGGAGCGAGAGTGCATGGGAGGCCGTCACCTCCTTCTGCGAAGCTGTAATGCTCGCAAAGGAGGAGGCGGGACGCGAGAGGGAGAGGCAACAGCCGCGCCCTCGCGCCCCTAGCCGCCGCAGGAGACGCCCTGGGCGGCGGGAATCTATCGCCGATTCCCGGCCACCGTAGGCGCGGGCTTGCGGACGACGAGTAATGGGCAGCTCGCCGTCCGGTAAGGACCAGACCCGGGTCGACGGCGCGTTGTGTTCCACGCGCGCCTCAAAGAGATGTCAGCAGTGACGGGGTCCAATAGGGCCGAAGCCGCCGGGGTCGCGGGTAGTTCGAAAGAGATACCGTGGCCCTGGCACGGGCAACTGAAGGAACACGGGTGGGTTTTAGTCAGTAAAAGTCTGACACACCCTCCCGCTCTGCCCGGAGCGGGAGAAGTCATTTGATGATTTCCCATCCACAAAAAAAAAAAAAAAAAAAGTCTAGTACAACAAGACATAGATACAACTTATTCTAGTACTTACCTACTAGAATAAATAATTATTTCTAGTTGCAATGTGTTGAGCAACATGCACTATTAATTTTATTAGCCTCATTGTTTCAACTCACGCAGGATGTGTCTTGTGTCTTGTATCTCAGTAGACATCAAGAACCTGTCAGAGATAATAGAGAATATCTAGGTATGTATGTATAGTACAAATTACCGAGTAATCACAATCAGAACTTTGTCCATTAGGTGAAGGTAATAAAAAAGAACAAAAGCGTTAAATATTATTATAGTTGTGCAAAAATACGATTACAAGTGTTCCGGCCTTGGCAGAGTCTCGCATTCGGAACAACCTTACTGTAACAGCATTATAAACTAAAAATAAATGATTAGCGCTAAGTATCTAATAGATTGCTTTTTAAGGAAGGAATAGGATAGAAATTCATTATACTTTTAGATCCATTTGCATTGTAAAATATCCCACCAGGAAATTGTATATTTTGATCCCATTGATGCCGTAGCTCAGAATGCTGTACGCAAAAATCAACATGATAACGGATCCTACAAATTAGAAGAATATCCAAAAGTGAAGATGAAAAGTACAAAAGGCTTATGCATAGAGTTAATTATTATTTCACATTATGTAAACAATAACTAGAGCGGAATTGGTTAACCTTATTACGATGGCCAGTGCAGTGGTGCAAGTTGTCCAAAACTTCGGTACAAGTTGTACTAATTACGAAATGTTAATCTATGAACACGACACGAAACGCTTTTAAATTGTATGCCATCAGTTCCGGAGTCCGAAAAGGATATTGTATTTGAAACAAGTTAAGGTAGCTAACGAGGTTGATGACATTTTTATTGCGTTCTTCGGAATTTTTACTCACGACTTTTCATCGGCCTAAAGACGTTTTAATAAACGAGGTGGATTTGTACATTCAGAAAGTGCGTCAGATCTATACAGGAACTAAAAATCAAAAGTGATATAATTATTCAGTTGGCTTGGAGTTATTTATGTATGAGTTTCACGTTATAAATTTTCCACAAGCCAAGGCTTCCGTCGTGCTACGCCGTATTTTTAGGGTTCCGTACCTCAAAAGGAAAAAACGAAACCATTATAGGATCACTTCGTTGTCCGCACAGAACAGATAAAAGAGTTCGTCTGTCTGTCTGTCTGCCTGTCTGTCTGTCTGTCTGTGTGTCTCTCTGTCTGTCTGTCTGTCTGTCTCTCTGTCTGTCTCTCTGTCTGTCTGTCTGTCTGTCAAGAACTCCAAGACCCTTTTTCTCAGGAACGCGTGGAGGTATCAAGTGGAAATTAATATCAAATACGTAGGTCTATGGTCCCTTGGAGTTCTAAAACAAAATCAAGCTTCTATGTCAACGCAATAAAAAAATACGGCCATTTATGCGACATGTTCTGATACTCGCAAGTAAATCAAAACCTAGGTAGGTACCTACTTCCCGTTGTCCTAGTCATGAAATTTGGCAACAAGCAAGCTCTCACAGCACAAGTAAAGGAAAACGTCCGAAAATTGTTAATTTGTAATTTTATCACATATTTTTTTTTTTGGGATTACATTGTTAAAGTTTGTTTTTGGGATAATTTTTTTCAACTACGGAACCCTTATTGTGCGTGGTTCGACACACACTTGGCCGGTTTTTTTTTTAATGTAGTCTGTCAGTCAATGAAAAAGGTTAGGCTACACGTAATGTAGGTACGTTTAATTTACTATCGCATTACATATCCGCGATGTTCATGATGCTTTGCACAAGCAATGGCTGTCAGTTAGCCAATATAGTCGCTCGCAACAGCATTATACGCGCATTGGAAATGTATAACGGGATTTATGTCATACGTAATGCGTGGTTATAGCAATTTACGGCTGTCTCTGTCATGTTTTATTTATATTCCATCACTACGCTGTTTGATATGGCATGTAAGAAACAAGACAATAAAATAAATCGTGCTTTATAAGATTCACGTATATTGAAGTCGGTTTAGATGCATTATTACGAAGGTTATAAGAAAAATGTCTTTTTTTATACTAAAATAGCAAGCAACCTTAGAAATCCTTTGTGGAAAATATAGTCGGGACGTGGTAGAAACGTTTCGCGCTATTGTCTGGGAAGCCAGCTGAATTCTATTAGCCTTGACTTTATCGTTCATATTACGTTCCGCCAACAGTTTCATAGTCGACAAGCATCTAAAGAATAGTATACCTACTTGAATATAAACTTAATCATTACAACACAATGTCCAATCGTGTGCCTTTAGTTCGGTAAGGTAATTTTTTGTTATCTTGTGAGTCTTTGGGTTTATTGGCGATTTACCTGTGTAGAAAATTAACATCAGTTGGTAAATAAAGTCAATAAAAACCCGTAATACCGTTCAAGTCCAAATTAATCTTCGTCGAATCCAACCCCAGTCATACTGAGCAAATTGTCGTTTGAAGTCAGCTCTATTGTGATTGTGAGACAAGACACTAATTAAGTTTAATGCACATTTGAACTCGACGTTGGCTGCAGTCACGAGTCACGAAGTTTCGGAACAGCCCGTGCCCCGACTACTTAGTATTGGGCAACATCCCTTCTAATATTGTTCCTAGCGCTTTAGTTTCAAGCAATAGTGGAGTGGTGATAAGAATTTCAATATCAATTAAATTCAAGCTGTAGTAAAACAAAGTTAAATGAAAGTTGGGGATCGATAGGAACTTAAAACATGTCCTAACTTTGAAATGAGGTAATTAAATTTAGTCTGTCTTTCTCTGTAGACAAGACATATGCAAAATAGTAAATGTAGATTTATGCAAATCAAATCCTATAGAAGACACTGGCGCTGAAGTTGCAAGTACTACTCCTGATAGTTTTGCAATATCAGGTAGCTACCAATACTACAGATGAGGTAGCGGAACCACAACGCAATAATTCTTAGATTTCCTCACAGTAGTTTTGTATTATTTTCGCAGTTTTACCCCAAGATTAATAAAACGCAATACGATATCAGTATCGCCCTCAGTAAACCTTCATTTTAACGCATGAATGGATAAGAAGTATCAAAGCTAGTAGTAAAGTATAATTATTATTGAATCGCGTTATAAAATACACATCACGAACCGGGCCTAATATACTTTTTACGGTCCGATATCACGAATCTAAACTGATCGATGAAACTGTTGTTGAAGAAACTTTTCTACAATTTTTAACGTTAGGAGCATTTTTAACGAATTTGAATTTAAATATGGGTTACTAAAACACATGTTGGATTGGAATGATCTGAGAGACTCCTATCAATCCATTAAAATAATATTTAGGTTCTGAGCAACTCATACAAGTCCTTGAGCAAATATTCCGGTCTGTTGGTTTATTGCTTTACGTACTGTGTATTTATAAAGCCAGTTGCGCATGAGTTCAAGCGAGAAGGAAACGCCGCTCATTAATATTGACCAATTAATTAATTTCAAGTTGAGCCTTCGATGGCGCTTTGATTGTGTAAGTGATAGCGACATTTGAATATTCATCATGTTCTTCATTTGTTAACGACACAATACTGTAACTTTAGATGGTAATTGCTTTTTTATGGGCTGCCTTTCAAATATCACGTTACTTATTGGTTGACCCATTGGCAATGAACTGGCAATTATGTTCGAAGTTCAAAATTATTGTACAATTTAATTGAAACGGTAATGAAATTTGATGCACTATCAGAATCAAGCGTAGTAAAATAAATGTTATTGAAAAAATTGTCTTTGTTACAGGTATCAACAAGCAAGAACCATAGGTGTCTACCAAAATGCCGTCGCTCCTAGAAGCTCTAGAGCGGAAATATGGCGCGAAGGGCGAGGTGAACCCTCCGATAGATGACATGCCAGTTGCTATATTTGTGCCGAAGCGCTCCCCTCGACTGAGTGTGCCCACGCTACTGGTGCTCAACGACTGCGACATCGACTGCGCAGGAGACGCCTGCGCCCTCGCCGATAAGTGCGCTGATGTGGTCGAACTCGATATAGCCAATAACAAACTCGCCGAGTGGGAAGAAGTAAGTTCCTGCTAATTTCATGATAGATAACCTCCTTGTCAACTCAATCAATCCGCCTGGCCTTTTCCCAACTATGTTGGGGTCGGCTTCCAGTCTAACCGGATGCATTACCAGTATTTTACATGGAGCGACTGCCTATCTGACCTCTATTACCCAGTTACTGGGTAACACGATACCCCTTGGTAAGACTGGTTGTCAGACTTTCAGACTTCTGACGACCCGTAACGATTGTCAAAGATCCAAAAATAACAGCCCGAACCAATGGCTTAACGTTCTTTCCGAGGCACGGAGGGATCTCGGTATGTAAAGATGGTCACTCATCCACGGACCAACCCCGGCAAGCGTAGCTTAACCTGATCGATCTACCCGTATGGCTTTTATTACATAGCCACGAGCCCCTCCCTGTCAACTATTACAGCAAACAAGCCTCTGCAATAAGCACACCAATCCCACAGATACGACAAACTATACCAATTATTGGTTATAGAAGGCAGTTATTTCCGCGGTGTTACGTTCACTCCTTAATAATGTACGACTGACATAGAGTTTTGCTTCTAGGTTTTTGCAATACTGGAACAGACGCCACGAGTAAGGTTTCTAAACTTGAGCTTCAACCGTCTCTCGACCCAGATCCAGGCGGCACTATCTCTTCAGCCACGGTGGGACAATCTGAGCCACCTAATTCTGAACTCCACGTACGTCCGTTGGCCGAGCGTCCACGCTTTACTCAAAGCTCTACCAGCTCTAGAGGAGTTGCATTTGAGCCTTAACGAGTACTCCTATGTGGACTTAACAGGGAAGGAGGTTGATGAGAAAGCACAGTGTGAATCGTGTTCACGACTCAACGTTGATGTCACTGAACCCGTACACGACCAGCTGAAGAAACTCCATTTCTCCGGGAACCACGTTGTAAGTTGGAAAGAGATCTCCAAACTAGGCTACGCCTTCCCCAACTTGGAAACCCTGCTGGTTAATGACTGCCCCATAACCACTCTAGAGCCGGACCCGTGTGAGAAATGTATCGATGTCCACGGAAGTAGGAGAAGCCACGATGCCTTCCCGTAAGTGAATACAAAAATTTGTTATCATTATGACACAATTAGGTCAATGTTTGTGTTGCCATTGACCTATTGATCTTCAGAATTTGAATACAGTTTGTTTAGTGCGGCGTCACATGAGCGATTTCATTGATATTCCAGACACCTCCGCTTCCTAAACCTGAACAATACGGGCTTAGCGACGTGGGACGAGGTGGATCGACTGGCACAGTTTCCTGCTCTCAGGAGTTTGCGAGTACAGGTGAGTTCAACACAACACCTGTTAAGCCTATTTTGTATTCACGGCACATTGTAATGTTTGCAAATACTGACCTCGCGAATGCAGGATTATGCACATGGTGACATGGCCGGAACTGTATAGTAACTATACGGTATTCTAAGCACACTTTGAAGCTAGAATTTGTAAATAGGCGTGTCTTTGTGTCGACATACAATATTGATTGATGGGTCATTTAAAGGGATTATTCAAATGATCGAGACAGCTGTCGCTTCAGAAACCGCTTCAGATTTATTTTAATTGAAATCCCTAAGCTGCAGCTGCACTTGGCAGTGCATTTTCTGTCAGAACGCCAACACGTTTAGCGCCGCCAACTTGTAACCCGAACGTCTTCACGATAAGCGATCTATATTTGACGTTGAACGGTAACGTATGAAGTGTTCAGAAGTGCTGTAGTTTTAAATTATCCGTGTAACGTCCCTCGGGAACACGGGGCAGCCGTAATGCGGGTGAAGGTCTTCCAGATATAGTGGCGGCCTACTTGACGCTCGGTTGTGCAACGTTAGCTAATATCACCGATCATCCAGGCACGCATAATTTCGACACGTCTCCGCTCGCGGGTATGAACGGGAGCTCACAGATTTTATAGGAGCGTTAGCCTTGCATTTGTCTGATGCTTGAGACGTTTTATGTGCTATTCAAACAGATTTTGTGTCGTAAAACTGATCGGTATTACTATTGGCTTCGTCTCGTTCTCAATAAAGGGTAGCTAATACAGAAAATAGGCTTGCATGTGGAAAATTTCCGCGTTTTTTGCATCAGTAGGTAAGCCTCAACCGACATAAAGGTCGAGCTACTTTCGATTTCCATTTTGCGTCGGTCGTAATATCAAAAATACGCAATGAGGACATAAGAATATCTGTCAAGTTCAAGGTTGTGCAAGTAGATCGTCGCCGCGTCAATCGAAAACGGGCCGTCCAAATGATTATCTCTTTGTGTACACATCCATGTCCTTTGTTACGTAAATCGTTTATCATAGCTGAAGCTACATTGGTAACGAATTGTGATTCGTATGGTCGCAGTTATAGGGATATTTTTACCATGGAACTAGCAGAGTAGCCATGTTTTGTGACCGTCACGCTACAAAGAATGTGAAAGTGTGTCTGTTTGTTATAATCCGCGCTTTATGCATTTATGTTATCATAATGGTCAAAGTTATTTTTACGTGTAACTTAATGAGTTCGTAGTTAAGAAATATGGGACACCTTGACCGATTTCATACATGAAATATAAATATGTAAACCGTACATAACGTCGTATTTATTCATTAGCAACAATATTCACGAAGACTGTGGTGCTAACATTAATGATTGCCTGATCCGATTCTTATGTGGATCCTATATTCTATATACCAACAATATACTGGCTGCTAGGCAATGACATAATTATAATATGATTTGAACAGTCAACCATCATTGTTGGTTCGGCTATCCACCTCTGGGATCATGGTAACAGGCTTTAGAAGGACTTAGGTAATTTCTTGTAGATTTCCCCAAAATTGTAAAGGTAGCTCTCGATGGAGTCATTTCGTTTAGAGACTTGAACCATACTTTTTAGTTAGATAATAAAGTAGCTACCAACTTGGTGATCTCTTGAGGATGTGCTACATAAAGAATTTCGTAGGCGATGAACCAACCAACGAACTAACAAAACATTGTTACTGTTGCAATGTTTAACACAAAATATGACTGCGTGGGCTCAAGTGGGACCAACGAAAACAGAAAACCTCGGCTATTTATAATATCTACTTTCACACTGAGGAAGATCTGAGAAAAATAAATACTAGGTACTTGCATGAAGATGCAAGAATAAGTTGCAAGCAAAAAACCCAAAGACCATGAATAATAAACTGAAAACAAAAGAAGGTTGTACTTATTGCAATAAAAACAAAAACTGCAAAGGTAAAGGGTTCGTGATGATTCATTCAAAAATGAAACGAACTCTACGGTCTGGTCGTTCACATTAACAGCTGAGCTGTCCTTGTGTCACTTGGTATTTATAGTTCTACTTACGTCTACATGCCCGTTAATATTTGAAATGTTTAATTTAATTACTTGATCAAATTAATGTAGCAATTCGTGTCTACAAAGTTCATAATCGTTATATTTGACTTTATATCGCGTCATTAGTCTAATGGTGGATTGCGTCTGGTCTTTTAGCTGACCTTTGCTTCACAAGTTCGCAGAACGGACAATAGTGTCATCAAATTAGTATTTCAGTATTTCATCTCCTAACGAGTGCTCATCGATAGTCGCTTTTATAAATTGAAATCTGATACCCTCAACATGTTGACTTTGCGTTGTGCTAAAACTTAATATTCTCAGAGCTTACGAGACCTGAAAGCCAGCTAAAAGTCTGTACCATTTTCTTCATCTCATTCCCAACGTTGTTTATTCTTTTGAAATTACACCCACAGACTTACTGGTCTTCTGTCTATTTTACCGTTTTCGTTCGTATTTGTGCCCCACATTTTCAGTCTGTTCAGCTGCGATAAGCTCGAGCCATGCAAATTCAATCCTGATACCGTAATACAGAGTGCAACCTTTAATAGCTTGTATAACCTACCTGTTGCGAAAAATATCGCGCTATCGTATTTTATTACCCACTTCATTTCATAATAGCAGCTCATTGCAAAGAAATCGCATTTCGTAAAAATAATCTTATACCATAACGGGTAAAAATCCAGGTTATCTTTCACAGATACAAAACTCGACCAAACAAAATCAAAACCTTCAAATGATGACATCATTATAACAAATGTAGTTTTCAGGAAACGTGTAGAGTACCGACAGGCATTACTTTAAAGATTATCTAGATTTGGAAAGAAACATTCTGCAACCTCCATTAAATTTTGTAACGTTTGGAAATACGCCTCGAGTTTGGCACAGCAACTTTGTCAGCAAATCATCTTGAATATTGTATCTCATGCTAAATACCTAATGTATTCTCACAATGCATGTACAACTTGTATTGTATGTGACCAGAAAACGAGCTACCTGTCAAACGAAGAGGTATGTTCAATTTATATTGGAGTGAGTGGCCTTGTTTGCGTTTTGCTACTGAATTTGTAGATGGTTTTGAAAACATTTTATCTCCAATAGCAGTCTTAAAATTGAACAAGCCATGTATCGCTGCACATAAAATAAAACTTTATCAACGCAGCCAATTTTGTTGATAGCAGTTCTAGCTTTGCTAAGTGGAATTCTTGTTCATCTGTTCCTGGTGCATTTTTGCTTGATGTTGCTTTTATTGAAATATGGGCTTCAACAAATTGGAAAATTACTTGCCACGTGTGGGGACAATAAGCTGTAGTCAGTGATTCATATTGGGGCGTTAAACGGTCGAATCACTCTTTGATTTTTTGCCCACGCCTTCTGCGCGTCACCTCGCTCTTTTATGCACTTTGTTGATTGAATTATTGATTTATTTTCTTTCATCAGTGTTAATAGCTATCATTAACTATCAAAAGGAATAACAAACAGTGTTGGTGTTTGATCTATTCTTCTTCGTGTCGCTGGCACGACTGTATTTGAAATGTTTAACTTAGCAAATTAATATTTCCTTTCAACATAATAATTATAAGTTCTTCATTTTATTTTAATTTGTCTACTGAATAAATCTAAGATGAAAAGATTTTAAATAATGTTTCTAATTTCGTGGTCCCTGGTGTGTCATGTAGTCCACATTGGACAAATCCCTTCCGTTATCTTTAAAATGCAGATGTAACATTTAGATATCTTAAGTAACTGTAGTAGGCGCCGGTTGAATACAAAATTTATAGATTTGGTCGTGGAGTGTCGACTGGGTCGACACGGGGTGACCCAGAAACACGTCCAATGCTCTCAAATATACCGTGTTCAGTGATTTTGTACCATACCGTAGCATGCTAGAAATCATAATAAGTACCTATTTTCTCATAGGTATTATTTTTGTGCATCACTGCGTTTTGTAAGCTCTTATTGAGATTGTCTGAGAAAGCAATTTACTTCAAATCTCATTCAATTCAATCCATGTTCCAAAGTGTGGGTTTACTTAGATGTATTTTAACTATCTGACGAAGCATTTGTACTTACGTTGACGTAGGTAGGTACCTTTATCGTCTGTCTGGGACTGGCATGATTAATTCTGGCTTTTGTTGGAGACTTGGAGTCCTCCTACACAAAAGATGGTTTGCATTTGAATTCTACATTCAGTCAGCGGTTGTTCGGTTCAAATGCGCATACCTACCTCGTCTGTTGTCAATAAATGCTTGAAGTTCCTCATTGATCTAGGGTTATATTTGTTTTGGTATTCTATTTATGCTCTCTCTCAAGCTATTCATCATAGTCAAATTAAGTCCTCGTTTATTATTAATTTATTACTCACTAATTACTCTTTACTTTTATGGCCGTTATTAAAATCTAATATATTGGTGAAAGACGTCGCCATAGAGTCGTGACCTAAGAATTTATTACTCCACGCTAGCTACTCGATCTTTTAGGTCAACTGTCCCCTCGATCCGTACTTATCATTAATATTCTGACTCCTTTGTGTAGCATACGTTCAATAGACTAATAGTTGTAGCTACATTATTTTATGTGGATATTATTGTTCCCAAGGGGCCTGGGGAGGGTTACTTCAAGGTGAAAGAAAAGTTCCAAACCTTGGGCTCGAGGTTTACAAAAGAACCAAAAGATTTTTTATCAGAGAGAGTTGGCTTAGTTAGAAAGATAACAAACAAAACGTATATCAACGAAAGTATTTTCAGAAGAAATGGGAAACAAACGAGAATTATTAGGATTGAAAACCAACATTTTCTACAAATAGTTCCTAAACTAGTTCACATAATTGCTTGTTATCGATAAAAACAAATATATCCACAGACCATTACTCAAGTGTTTATATTAACATTATAAAGGGCACTTGGGCAGTTCCCTTCGCACGCAATGCAGTAGTTTCCCTTTAGTAACAGACTAATTCGATTTTTTTGCCGCAGCACTGTAACTACAATGTACTTGATTATACAGGGTTACTGATAACTCGACGTATTCCTTGCAGCACGCTTAGCATGACCGCTATAGAACCGGGTTTTGTCGACGGAAGAATAGACAAAATGGCAGATAGTAGAAATATTTGTACGAATTTTACGCGTCTAAGCCTGGCAATGTGTAATTTTGTCTATTCTTCCGTCGACAAAACGTCGATGCTACGCGTGCAGGACGTCATAGTAGGGTTAAAATGCAACAAATTAAGCCACCAAATGTTCTAATTCAGTAGTTTTTGAGTTAACTAGGTTTTTAGTTGTTTTATGAAAAAAAATCCAATTCATAAATGTTTTACGCCGTGAATACATTGGAATTTAAGTTATTATCACAGCTATTGCCGTACCTAACAGATCTTTGTTAATAATTAAAAGTTCCAAAATGCGTAAAACTTTGGCAGGGATCACTAATTAAACATTTTAGTTTTCGTAATTTTTGCCATTAGCATATTTAAAAAAAACATTCCTGCAAGGAATACGTCGAGTTACCCTGTAGATAGTGCCGCAATCTTATTAATATAATTAGGTACCTCCTATCCTAGATTAGATGTGTGATATGGTGTAGTGGTCTACTAACCTCTTTGTTTTATGTTAATCACGGCTATTCACGACTAATCTCTAGACTGACTTGTCAAAAGATTGTGTGACATTTTATCCACGTAATACTCGTAGTTTATGCAACCATGATTGACCATAATTTTGATCGCGTCTAGTTTGGTGTCCCCAAAGGGTACGAGTGGCTGTGGTGTGTGAGGAACAGAGGGATATAGGTACTGTATGGTTTAGAAAAGCGCTAGCCTGTCGAGAATTTTTCATATCTCAGTCCTATATTGAATGATGATAAAAGTACTGAAGTTGAATGTTTTTGCTATTTTATTCAAAACAGTTTACATAATGCCTTCGTTATGGCGACACTAGATTATTGTTTTAATGCTTTGCCCCTTGTGGGCAGGATATTACTTAACTATCATGTTGAAATGAAACTATAATAGATTAGAACATTTTAACATTTGCCTCTAAGGCAAAATTCGCACGAAACTTCGCTTGAATTTTTATAACTGACGTTCTCGAATATAGGGTAATGCTGTCCCAGACGGGATACCAAGTATTTCGCAATGAACGTACAACGAATGACGTCAGAAGATACGAGGTTCCTTTTGCCCTTGAGCTGGTTAAAATATAGGTTTAATAAATAGTACTCGGTCGGTATGTCGAAGTCAACGGGGAAGGGGAGAATGGCAGCTAAGGAAAGACAAGTCGAGACTTTCCAAAATGCCTTTCCCTTTTATAGTGATACTACCTTCATATTGCAATTTCTGGTTCCTGTCTTTTTGTTCTATTTGTAAAGTATCTGGCTATTGTTGCCAAGCACAATAACAGGGTCCTTTATTTCGATCCTAGCAAGCTTTTTGCTTTTAGTAGGGACAAATAAACAGAGTGTAATTTTAATCATCTTTATCCTCTTAAGGGGTCATTGTACTCATCATTATGAACAACTTATCCTATGGGACCAAACCTGAAATCGCGAAAAAAAAAATCAGCTGTTCTCTACTTTACGAGTTAAGCGAACATAAATATGATTAACTGATTTTTTTAAAAGGGAACAACTGATTTTTTTTTCGCGTTTTCAGGTTTGATCCCATAGTAAGTTGTTCATAATGATGAGTACAATGACCCCTTAAGAGGATAAAGATGATTAAAATTACATCCTGTATTATGTACAATCTGCCAAAATATTTTGCTGCCGAGGAGAAAACTTCTGACAACATCCAAAGAAATAAAGCATATTATATTGTTTATCTACGAGTACCAACCCGCACTGGGCCCGCGAGGTGGATTGCGGCCCACTCCCTCTCACAGAGAGGAAACCTGTCTCCCAGCAGTGGGAACATTATAGGCTGAATAATGTACTTATATTGTTTAGGAAAATGACTGTGTGTACGATATGTGTATGTAGGTAACCTGTAATGTAACGCTTTTTCTCTTTATTCATACAAATTACACATGACACGTTCTACGTTTTTCTAACGTCACACTGGGATTAATTATGTTCTAACAACAATAAGTAGTTGCCAGTACGAAATATTTCCTACTTCTTTGTTCTATTACGTTCAGTAAAGTACGTACCTAGGTACACGACACGCTAGATCGCGATATCTCACAGTAAGGCTAGTTATTATTTATTATACCATGAGCCATGACTAAGCCACTGTTTACCTCCAGTACATCGTGTCGTGCCCCTCCGATGTTCATTGTTTTTCATTTGTACGGGAATTAAACATTTTTGTAACATATTCCTCTTTTGCGCATTGCTTTTATGAGTAGGTAGTTCAGTACTTATCGAAATGAGAATAGATACGGAAATTATTCATAATATATTTTAAGCGTTGTTTCTTATGTAAGAGAATGTTTTTATCGCGGTTTTGTGCTTATTCTTAATAGTTCTTTGAAATCGTTTGGGTAATAATCACGCGCTAGGCTAATGATAACTGCTGTTTTTATTTTAAATTCATGGAATGCAACCAGTATTTACCTAACTAAGAATAAGCAACATTACTACAGCGTTGTTTAAAGCATAAAATGCTTTCAATTCATTAGGTAGATACAGTCAACAAAAGAGATATCTAGTTAGGGTAGGTATACTAACATATTTGTATGTGCTTGATGTTCAATTTCGTGACAATATACAATTTTGTGTTGGTGTGTTACAATGTAGGAGTATTGCAAAAACAAAGTAATATGTATATAAAATTGAACATGAAGCAATTCACATACAAATATGTTACTCTACCCTGCCTAGATACCTCTTTTGTTGACTGTACCTATAGCTAGATTTGATATCATTATCCGTGTGCATTATTGTTGCATCTGTTGACACTACACAAAGAAATCGATACGGCAAATGCAATGATTCAGAACGGGGCTGTTACCGATCGGAACGGAACAAAAAATTATAACCGTTAAATTTAATTTTGAAACGGTCGTGTGTGACCGCTCCTTCCTCCCGCATGGATATAGTCAGATGTTAGTCAGCCAATTTGACGGGAGGGGCGATTCTGCAAAGGTCAAAACATTAGTTTAAAGTAAATTAAAATCCTGTTTCAAGCCAAACAGAGTTCACTTCTTTTTATAAGGAACAGCGATATACAGTGGTGAATGTGTGACCCCCCTTTGGGCCTTGAGCCAGATCTAAGACCGAGATTAATATCATAAGTTGTTGATGCCTTACAGCAGTACCTAGGTAATATCTGCTCTATGTGCATCATCTCAAAACGGGTTAGGTATACGCGTTCCCATAGTTATCAACTTCTGAAGGTAGGTGGGCTGGTTGGAATAATCAAGACGGCCGCCATGGCCCACGCACAATGGTCCACTACCAAACCTTCTAACATAGATAGATGGGGTATCATCAAAACAAAGGCTTATATCATACTTATAAATAAACTAATAGTGGACAATACATTAATTGCATGAAATCATTCATGTCTGAGCTATATAAAGCTGATACTTTTCGTATCAAAAATGTAACCTCTCGTTAAAACGGTATAAACATGCGGCAATAGTAAATTCCGTAGGGACCCGTGTATGCAAAGGTAATTCCGCCTTCCGTTTTTAGGCAAAACAGGCCAGCGAGGTTGAACGCACGCTCAAAGATCTCTCATATAGGGGAGAACAAAGGACTGCTAAAATATTAGAAACTAAACTCAAACACCTTACCTGTTAGATCTAATTTCGTTTGCAATCTGAACATGAACTGTGCTTATGAGGTGTTAGTTATTTTCGCCTTTATTATTAGCTGGATAATGACTAATTTTGAGGTGTCTGAGATTAGGTACAGCATTATATTATTAGGTATAGGTTTGCTTGTAAGCGCGCCACTTTCCTATGCAGCCTCCATTTTCTAGTGTTATGAATGAGAGACGTGGGTGAAATATTTGATTGGTTAGGTAAAGTTCGCGAGCCTACAAGGTCACGTACGTAATGTTTTGATCGTCAGAAATTTAACAACTGGACAAGAGTTTGATGCTGTTGTTAATAAGTACTTGGTAGACGTTTTCTTCTACATACTTACTTATATCTGTCCGGTAAATAGCCTTGGCAAAACATCATCGTGAACATAAATCGATCATAAATACTTGTAGGGCCAGTCGAGCACTCGGCTAGGAACTAACATCTTCGGATCGATTTGTGCGCCCTACAAGGAAACCTGTCCTCGCGGAACCTTGAGATGAACAAAAAGCAATTCAATTTAAATCTACGAGTTTTTGTTTTGTTTTGTTCGATGATCCTTTAGTAGCTTACGAATCGTGACTTCAGGATTCTTTTTACTGTGGGAGTGGCAGTAGGTGTCCTAGGTGTTGTTTGTAGTTAATATCCTCAAATTAATTATTCCTATTTGTATATCTATGTACTCAGGAGCTCGTGGCTAACTAATAACAGCCGCACGGGTCGATCCATCAGGTTAAGCTACGAATGACAGGCCGGGAATTTCCTAGGCACGGAGGAGTCTCGGTCCGTGGATGGATGACCATCTTTATATACCGAGACTCCTCCGTGCCTCGGAAAGTCCCGGCTGTCATTCGTGGATCTTTGACAGTCATTACGGGTCGTCAGAAGCCCGATAGTCTGACAACCAGTCTTACCAAGGGGTTTCATATCGTATTACCCAGTTAATGGGTTGTGGAAGTCAGATAGGCAGTCGCTCCATGTAAATAAAATACTAGTATTCAGCTGCATCCGGTTAGACTGGAAGCCGACCCCAACATAGTTGGGAAAAGGCTAGGCAGATTGATTGATATCTATTTACTTAGGTACCTACCTACTTAATATTCTATCGAAGTAGATACCTACTTAGGTTAGTACGAGTATTTCGGTTATCGGTATCAGCAATAACAACATTTTGATTTTTTTATTAAAATATAATTGATAAGTTATTTAAAAAATAATATAAACCTACGAAACAGCCACTTAGTATTTATGTATTATATATTATGTAAACCTATTTACTTAGCTCAGTATTTCGGTATCAGAAATCAAAACATTTTCAATTTTTAACGACTAATTTTTCAATACAATAGTCAGATTTATAACTTTTATGTGAAAAATAATTATATTACAGTTTGACATATTATGTTCTATACAAAAGCTGTCAAACCGCCATATTTATTCCCTATATAAAAGTTATCTGACGATTGAAAAATTAGCCCTAAATAATATAGAATGGATACGTTATTGAAAAATTATAAGTGCCCCAAAGAAAAAATAATTTGCATGTTTTTATTACCTATATTTTTTATATATCTTTATCTCAACCAAAACATAAAATTTATACTTACCTACGGAACATGAAAATGATAAGTATTCACGCGCTAAAAAGATAATGTCCGGTTTATACTGAACATCTAATTTGACAACATTATCACCGGCCTCGGTGGCGCAGTAGGCAGCGCGTAAGTCTCATAATCTTAAGGTCGTGAGTTCGATCCTCACCCGGGGCAGATCTTTTTGTTATTTTTTCTGTTGTAAAAATAAGTTTGCTACATTATTATTTTAACTGTATTGTCTTGTTGTAGCGTTATATCCGGCACTAGGTAAATTATTGTTCATTTCAGTATTATTTTCCTTAGAATAAGAATATTTTATTTGCAAAAAATACAGGTTTTACCAGATGTAAAAAATTGCTGGTTTATGCACAGTCCATAATTTGCCTGTTTAGGGCATGCAAATTAGTTTAACATTAATAATAGGTACCTACTTATGTACTTATTTATTTTAGTACCTAAGATTTTCAACTATGTCCTAATATAAATTACATAACACACACACACACACACTTGTATTTTTATCTAGGATCAAGGTCATAAGGTGCCTAAATAGTTGCATGTTTTTTTATTAACTTTAGTATCTTGATTTATATGTATATCGCTAAAAAAACACGGATGTAATACTTCTCAACGTTTAGCAAGCAACATGTTGGTCTGACAGTCTGACTGCCACATTGTTTGTTTGTCGCGTGGTCGCAAGCACGAATCCTAAGCGGTCGGGTCTTGGATTCGATTGCCAGGTCGGGCTAAGTGCGGAAGTGCCATTCTGTTTTTCTCATTAGGTTTTTTCACTAGCAGCCGAGAGTACGTATTTATACCCGGTTGATTGATACCAATAGGCTCCTATTATCGGATTTAGAACATAACTGATGCGAAATAAGGATTAGGTATCTACTGTAAGTATCATAGATATCTAGGTACCTACAGGCACTATATTACACCGGAGCCTCGGTTTAGTCCCATCTCGGAAACCTTGAATTTATTGGGAACTTGGAAGTCGTAGGATACACAATATTATAAAATAACAGCCACATTTTAGTCAAACTCCGTCGATCCCCGACCCGCCCGCGCCGCGTTGCATTGCCCGCCCGCGCTATTTGTTCATAATTTAAAAGGTTTTAATTTTTTTGCGCGGAACCCTAATTCTTTTTCTGAAATAAAAGTAAGTTACTCCTTATAACATCAGCTATCTGCCAGTGAAAGTCCCGTCAAAATCGGTCGAGCCATTTCGGAGATTAACCGGAACAAACAGACAGGCAAGCAAAAATTTTAAAAATGGTATTTTTGTTTGTACCGTATAGACTTTCATATGCATTTAGCTAAAAGCTGTTATTTTGACATTACAAACAGACACTTCAATTTTATATATTATTATTTATTTTTTTTGTGGGCATGATAAATAAATTCATGGGTGCCGAGATGGGACTATACCGGACCCTCGAACCATACAGGCGTGATGGTATGACTGCTTATTTAAAGTAATATGAAGAAAAATATGTTTAGAACCCTTTCTTGAAAGAAACCAATAAAATCCAACAAACGATTGACTTTGATTCATCTAGAGTCGAAGTCTGCAGGTCTCAGACAAGGTCATTTGGGCTAATAAGAATGTTTTATGATTTTACCAACTCTTCTCTTCGCATTTTCCAGGGCTGGCCGCTATGGGAGCGAAACGAGTCAACGGAGCACGAAAGACGGCTGTTGTTGGTAGCGCGGCTGCCTCACGTGAGAACCCTGAACGGTGGCGGAGCGGTGCCTATTGAAGAGAGGGATGCAGCTGAAAGAGCCTTCATACGGTACTACATGGAGAAACCGGAGTCTGACCGGCCTGATAGGTGAGAAATGTTTAATACCTATACCTACTAACCCCCTATTCATAAAAAAACTAAGACGCTCTGTAAACCTATTTTAGTTATAGAAGTGTTTTGTCAATTTCTTACGAATTATAATTTGAGTTTGAAAGAAGAACAAAAAAAAAACTAAAACGCTCTATTTATAGAGCGTTTTAGTTTTTTTTATGAATAAGGGGGTAGGTAGTATTTACACTGATATAAGGATATTTTGGCGCTCGAAAGTTCCTATACTCTAAGCTCGAAAGACGTTGCGTTGGTTATCGTTTGTGAAATATCACCTGAAATGTATTCAAAAAACAAAATGGCGGCGTTAGTTCTTATTTTGGATATGCTAGAAAAAGCTAAGAGGTTTAGGAAATAAGACATGCTGCGATGACCGCAAATAAATTGGGACAAGGGCAGTTGGCTGATGACGATGATTGCACCAGTTCCCTCTAGATATTTTCCTGATAAATGTATAAGGCTTCACTTTGTAAAAGGCTTCAAAATACGTATTTACTTACTAGTTTTCTTTAACAGTCTGTTTTAGTTAACCTAAATAAAATATGTCACTCTTTTCGTCACCTAAGGAAGGTACACAATTTGAAAGCGCACGCCACACAAATAAAAGTCTGACGTGTTCTGGAAATCCCGATTACTTACGCACCAGAAATACACCACCAAACACCACCATCAAATAATGCAGCAATGTATTAACCTTCTAAATTGCAACGTTCGCTCCGAAGGTTTAATCAATAAGTCGCAATGTAGAGGTGAGGTCTCTGTGCCAACATGCGGCACCTGAATGACTAAATTCTCATGCTAATGAGACCACGTAGGTGTGCATAATCATAAAATCTCACTCTATTTGTATCTTGTTTCACTATAACAACAGTTTAATCGTGGCACCTTTACCTTTGGCAGGTGAATATCACATTTGCAATGTTTCCGAACCAGATATGGTGCGCCTACAAAATCATGACTTTTTTGCAATACTTAAGTACCTCTTAGGTGAATACTTACTCCAGTCAGGTATTCGTTGCACTTGCATGACGTAAGGCATTAAATTGAGTGTAAAACCCGGAACCCCTTTTAAACAGTGTTGTTTTTGGTACGTCTATTAGACAAGTGTACAAGACAGTCTGTTGGTAGCAGTACCTAATACTAAGAAGTAACAAACAAACATACAAACACAAACACATATACACACACAAACACACACACACACACACACACACACACACACACACACACACATACTTACAAACTTTCTTCTTTAAAATATTAGTGTGACTAACACTACACTTACACACATTCTATTAAAGGCTTCCTCTCCTGTATACTGTGCCACTCTTGACATCGAAGTCTGTTGCAACCAATGGAAATTTCATTTATGTGAGAATGCTGGTATCCATAACACAAGTTAAATCTTTTTTTGGATACCAGAGTTCATACTATTTTTGTATACGCATGGTTTAATAAAAATTTATTTTATTATTATTATTTATTATTAATACTCGGAACAAAAAAAACATCAAAAGAGAACACGTGTTTCACTCTCTACCAACCCCAGCAGCAGCAAGTGTACAAGTTGACTATCTTGTGGCTCAGACATTGACTAGGTTCCAGGAAAGTGGTACTATGGTAGGAATCATAGATAGATACCTACATACTTAGGTATAATATCTGTCAGTCAAGTTCCTTTTGCTCATGTGTTAGCAAAAACAATGCCTTTACATTTGGATAAACATTGTTCCGGTCATAAGGTAACTTTGCCAAAGATGCACGCTGTGACGTTTTACGTTTGATGGCATTATTTTTCAGATACTGGGAGTTGGTGGGCGTCCACGGCAAACTCGACCCTCTCGTGTCGGTGGACCTAAGGCCCGAAAAGCGCGTGCAAATCACCTTCACGTGTGGAGACAACAGTGAAGTGCGCACCGTCGATGTTTACAGGCTAGTTTCCGCTGGTTTATCACTCTGTATACTCCATTTGCAATAAGATTAGACATTAAAACAACCCTTTTTTTACAGTCCATTCAACCGATTTTGACTTCTATTGGTTGGTGGCATGACAAATGACAGCTGCAGTAAACAGTTGGTATTGTAACCACTTTTTTGCCTTTAATGCCACCCTTAAGCCTTCGGAATAGAAGTCAAAATCGGTTGAACGGACTGTAAAAAAGGTTTGTTTAAATGTCTAATCTTATTGCAAATGGAGTATAGTTAGTAGAAGTAGAGAACGTAGAAGAGTTATCAATGTTCCATTGCGAGACAGATGGATAGAGGACAAATAGCAAGAGCATGACCCCTTTTTGTGCGAGGGAACGAGACTCTAGCTAGAGTATTAGTAACCTAACCATAATGAAGCTTGTTGATCATTTTTTAAAATAGGTAGGTATTTATTTATTAAATTTCTCCCATTGGAAGAAGGCGTGAGTTTATGTGTGTGTTATATTATTTCTAGAACTGTATCTGACCTGAAGTCGAGGCTAGAGAGGATGGCTGGCTTCCCCGCGTCTAAAATGAGACTCTTCTACGTAGATCAAGAGCTTCGGGACTCCCAGGTGAATGCACTATATTTTATAAGTCGCTAAATTTGTGAATAATGGGAGATATTAAAATAAAATCCGTTAAATGGTTTTTATTTTAATATAACCCATTTACAAAACATTACTTGCATGACAAAGGGAATGGATGCAATGCGATGATCACTAGCATTTAAGAAATCACTTTAGGCTACTTTTAACCCCTACAAAATTAATTCAGAGTTCTGAATTAACTACGCCACCAAGCATGTTGAGTTTGTTTTACCTCACTTTTTGAATTTTTACTGCTACACTAACATTGTAAATACGCTTTTTTCTTACGATTAACAGTTTACATTATTTCTTAAGCCTTTTCAGGGTCCAGAGGAGATGAAGTACCCTACCAAGCAGCTATACTCGTACAACATCAGATCAGGCGACGAGATCATCATCGACTCGAAGCTGAAGCATTCGATCTCCGTCAACTCGACCGCGTGAGACTACAAACTCACTTCATGTCGGCTGCATTTCAAACACATACCTACTACACTACTAACAGCATGTTTTGGCCCTCGAATGACGTTAACAGGGTAGCGCTGTTAGTAAACATTTAGTACAATTATTTTGTGAAATGTATTGAAAAAACAAGATGGCAGCGTTAGTTCCATTTTGCCCACGCGCCAAAAGATCCTTTTACAGCTATAAAGTATTCCTCCCTCGAGGAACCAAGACTGAGAAAAGACCCAGTCTTATTCGAAAAATGTATTCAATTAAACTTACAATATGTTTTCTAACATTAGAAAATATGCCAGTACAATATTTCAAAGAGGTGCAACTGACATGCAATAATAGTGGTATTTTCGCCTAAAAATACCATTTCACATGTATTTTCATGCTACGGTTCGTCTTACTAACATTTATGTACAATCCATGGTATGAGTTTTATGTTTTGTAAGAAATTGTTTCTGTTTTTTCCATGTGGATTATTTTAGGAGTAATATTGCAAAGTATTATAATAGTAGGGAATGTCAACGGTTGTCACAAAAGCATTTAGTTTTAAGAATTATTGCAAGCTTTAAGCTTGATGAAACTAGTTTTATTTACAGAATTATATTTTTAAATAGCACAATTACCAACTGAAATTCTGAGAACTTTGAATCATGTTTTATATTTTATTACTTACAAAATTATTAAGTAAATTATTATACAATGCTATTTTTATAAGTCATGATACAGTACCTTCTTTTTTTATTTGCAATAAGCAACTGTGATAGTAAATTTTAGATTACAAAATCTGAGATTAAACTACATACTTATTATGTGACATTATTTTTGCATACTATCTGTAGTGGTTCATACTCAGCATCTATCTTTCAACTATAACTAGGTGTTGTAAAAGTGCTTATTAATATTAAGTGATACTAACTGCCATTTCGAATAATGAAGTACTTATACCTAAAGTGTCTTTTAGGTATAATCCTAAAATTAATAGGAATTTATGTGAAAAGAAAACGTAAACTTACATCGATTATTTTTGGTTTTCTATATATTTGTCTTTGGATAGGTAGTGCCAAAGAAATGTTTTCGATTCTGCAGCTGCCAAATTTTTAATAGGTAGGTGAAACTAAGTTTTACATTTGCATGAGCTATTTTTAGCACTGGCCCTCAGTTAAAAAAATCGTGATAGTTTCGATCGACGCAAAATTACAATGTAGTGACATATTTTTATTTTCCCTTTTATAGACCTAGAAAATAGTATCAAAATGAAAAAATAAATGCATTAATTATATGAAAATCTTAGTTTTATTCATTAATATCACAGCATTCTTATTTAAGAACTTACGTTTTTCACTTCAATCAGAGATAAACAACCTTTTTCCATAAACAGCTATCATAGCATTTTGTACTTGTTCAGATATACTATCATAAACTTTCAACCAGTCACTACTTCCAATTTCTTTGGTCATCCTTCTTAGAAAATTCATTAAAACAAATAGTTTTTCGATATTCTTATTCACTACCATTTCTTGTAAATATGCCACAATCATATCAATATCACATTGCAGAGGGGTCTGTCCACTTTCTAGCCATGCCCTTAACAGCTCCCTTACTTGCTCCCAAGGAAAACCCAACAACCCTTTGGACTTTTCTATTCTTGGTGGTACTTCTATATGAACTTCTTCTTTTATCATTGGGTCCTTATATGGCAAGTCCCTTGTTACATTATCACCCTGAAGAAATTTATTTATTGATTTTGTAGAAGAGGGCGGTAGTTTTTTTTTTGGAGGCCTTCCTCTTCTTTTTCCTGGTGGAGATTTCATAGCTATGATGGGAGATTTCTTTCTTTGTGTAGTAACTTTGGGTTTGCTAGTAGTACTGGGTTTCTTATCAGGTATTTCTAAAACTTTGGAATCACTGTTAGTAGTGGCTAGTACTGAGGCAGGCCTGGACTCCTTTTTAACAGTTTTGTTGCTTGATAAAAACTTATTGATTGCTCCTTTTGAAGGTTTACTATTGATTGGTTCTAATTTTGTTATCTGAATGCCAATTCCTCGCATTTCTTTAGGATCTACATTTTGCTTCTTGCATATTGAAATTATTTCCTTTGTTATAACTTCAATATCATTTGTAGCATTATTCAATGAAGTTGATTTATTAATGACATTGCAGAAACCATGCCCCATGAATTTTGCTGTTTCTACAGGAGCCTCTTCATCTCTAACCATCAGTTTTAAAGTTATGCATTTCCCTAAAACTTTAAATTGCTGCATTCTTGAGTGAACCTCAGCTGATAATTGTTTCAAAAACTCTAAACATTGATTATTATTTTCGAATCTGATTCCATAGTTCACTTCAGCTGAAACTGATTTCCTTATAGTATGAAAATTTAGAGAGTTTGGATCACAACCTCGACATTGATCAAATAGTTGAGCCCCACTCTTATTTCCTAACTGACTTTTTAAGGTAGATAATGTCAAACTTTGTAGTGATCCACAGGTGGCATGACCTAATGATTCCAATTTTTGGGCTGTCTGCCTGCCTACACCTGGTAAATCTCTTAGTTTTATTTCAAAGATAAAATCTTCAATAAGGTCTTCAGTGAGGAAGAATTGCCCATCTGGTTTAGCCCGCTTTGTGGCCAATCTGGCTTGTAACCGGTTGCCACCAAATCCAGTAGAACAAGGACAGCCAGTTTTACGTTTAATCTCATCTCTCAGCATGGTTGCAAAACTTTGAACACTAATATTCATATCACCCAGTAGTCCAGTACAATCTACATACATCTCATCACATGATACAGCCTCAATATCTAAAGTATATTGGGCAATAGTATTGTATAAAGTGTATGCAACTTCTTTGTAGCCCTCAAAGTCGTAGGGTATTGTTTGTAAATCTGGACATAATCTCAAAGCAGCACCCATGAACATACCGTTTCCTACACCTTTAGCTCGGGCTTCATATGAACATGAGGCTATTTCACTCATGGAACCATATTTGTCATCCTCATCAGCAATGTTATCAACTCTGCTCTCAAATACAATTTCATCTTCTGGTTTTCCAGTTGCCTTTCCTAGTCTCTTGGCTTGCTTCTGTTTGTATAGGCCAAATTCTATATTCCTATCAACACCAGGTCTCTTCGGCCTATGCTGTCCTCCTCTAGAGTGAGTAACAGCTGTGGGTTTACCTTTGAGATCAGGTCTATTGCGTAAACCAACTGATACAAAAAAACAATCCATGTCAATGTGCATGATTACCTTATTTTTTTCAAATTTCAACTGGGATAAATGGTTGAAGTCTTTCATGGTTAAAATAGATTTTTTTAGCTCTGCTCGAGCAGGAAATAAGAAGTTACTATTTTCTCTTAAATCATTTACATGCTGTTTAAAACATGCCCCTAACTGTGAAATGTGATGTAGCCTTGAATTATTGTAAAATTCTGCTATGAAGTTTGGATCTGCAGCAGTTTTAGTTACAGAACCCAAGTTTTGTTTGAATGGTTTGGTTTCCAACTTAACTAAACTATTATTATTTGTTATTTCGGATGCATTGATTGTTGATGTAGATGTTCCTGCGTCATTTGATAGTAGATTATGTTCTGTTCTGTTCTCATACTCTGTTTCAATCTGTTCTCCTACATTATTCAAATAAGTACCATTCTCACTATCAGAAAACTTAATTTCAGTGTCTGAAGAATCATTATTTTTAATAACCTTCTTAAAGTTAAGCTGTTTTTGAGTTCTTGAGTTTTTATAGAGCAAGTAATCTCTATAATCTAGCAAGCAATTAGATGCTATGCTATCAGTAATCCATTCAGGTTTTACAACTTTTCCAAGAGACATATTTTTAACTTTAGTATCAGGTAAATTGGAGGCTATTATAAAATCGTTACCTTTCTGATAAGTGTGGTAGATTCCTCCATGTTTCGTCATAAGAACTTTTAATTCATCGGCGGAAGGTATCGTAAATCCATTGACAAAAATACTCACCCCGTTGAAAATATCGGATAGGGTTTCTTCTTTTCCAGCTTTTACACAAAATTGCTCCTCTAATTTTGCAATCTTAGCTTGCATATATCCACCCCAGGCTTCAAAGCCATTGTCAGGAAATTTTTCGTCTCGGCGCCTCATTCTAAGACAATCTTTAAATTAAATTTAAATCTTTTTTTTTGTTTTGGTTGTGATTGTGAAACTGAAATGTGAATTGTGATGACAATGACATGACATGACAGTGGGTGGATTACTGACAAGTGACAGATAAGAATGTTATCAAATGGCAGCATGGACCTAATAGATGGCAGTGATAACTCCGCCCATACACCGCCACAGTTATAGTGACGTAACTTTAGTAATAAAAAAACCGGTAATATTAAAATTACGATTTTCACGATCATGATTGGTGGAGAAAATATTATATTTCTAACAAACATAAATAATTATAATAATGTGCTTTTCGTTCTTCAACAATTAGAAACTGTTTACGTATTGCTATAATATCCAAAATTTTGCCAGATAAGTCCCATTTTCAAGCTTTTAATTTGTTATGTTTACGCTGTATACCATTTCCTGAACAGTCTCTGGTACAGACCGAGTTCATTAGAATCATGTTGGAATGAACCCCAGTTTCCATCGTTATTTCATAGAACTCTTGGGTTTAATTCTGATGAACTGAAACGACAATCTATTGAACATTAAATTATTTTCTTAACAATCTATGGACATTACATTTTAGATAACAGTTTATTCCAGGCTGTCAATCGGGTCGTACAACGGTTGTACGGATTACTTTATTTTACCGCGAAAATGTTGCGGCTCTTTATAATTTTTAACGCATTTTGCGTATTTTTTGTGGCCAGTATGAGCATTGTTAATCCCGGACCGACATTCCCACCGACGAAAGGGGAAGTGTGGCCAAAACCGCAACAGCAAACAAAAGAACAAACTTATTTTAAACTATCACCCTCTGTGTTTAAGTTTACGGTAAGTGAAGTTATAAACCTTTATACCTACCTAAACATGCATGACCAGATACATCAAATATAAAATCATAGTTGAAGTAAAAACATTTATCCATTAAACATAGGAGGTACTGCTACTGACACCGTTTTCTTTTGTTGAAAGTATCGATTTTTTTTATCGCACCTTGGTTGAAGTTCTGACTTTTCTCGTAGGTACCTACACAAATGATTTAGTCTTAAGACGTAACTAATAAATTATATACCTACCCTAACAAAATAACGGTCAAATGTTAGAGTTATGTACTTATTTCTAAAGACGGCTAAAGTTATACTCAAATCAAATCAAAATCGTTTATTTGCATAAAATGTGGTAGGTACAAAAGATGTTATTTATAAAATTTTGTGCAAAGACACATTCCGCCATGTAGTGATGGTGGCATGCAAATATTTAATGGATGTTAATTAACATACA
Organism: Cosmia pyralina; assembly: GCA_946251885.1. Taxonomy (NCBI): domain Eukaryota; kingdom Metazoa; phylum Arthropoda; class Insecta; order Lepidoptera; family Noctuidae; genus Cosmia; species Cosmia pyralina. The sequence continues at coordinate 18,617,372 of OX276355.1, forward strand.
ATAAAATTATATAGACACATTAAATAATAGAATTCTATGAACCAAAATAACATTGAAATGAAGTCAATACCAATTTGAATTAAAATTACACACTACATATTTAAATAGTAAGGTAAGTAGCTAGTGACAAGGTAATTACTATTAGGTCTTTACCTATGAAATTGCCGTTCTGCAGTACTGGCCATTTCAAATCAAAATAATTTTTGTTTGGCTAAGAATTCTAATTTCAAATTTATTTTATTTTAAAAACATGGATTTTTTGTTTCCAAAAGTAGTCATTTGTTTATTGATTAGTGTTACATTTTCATTGCATTTCAATCTTTTTCGTCATCATGGATACGTTAAAAATTCGAGTAATTATGGAATATGAGTACCGTCGTGGCAGCAACGCGGCACAAGCGGCACGCAACATCAACGACGTTTACGGAGCTAACACTACAAACCAACGCACCACTTGTTATTGGTTTGCCCGCTTCCGTTCTGGAAATTTCGACCTGAAAAATGAACCTCGCGGTCGTCCGAAGACTTTGGTCGACAATGACGAATTAAAGGCGATTGTGGAAGCTGATGAAACACAATCTACGGCTGAATTAGCAGCAGCTTTCGACGTTAGCGTCAAAACAATATTGGTCCATTTGCGTCAAATTGGCAAGGTAAAAAAGCTTGACAAATGGGTGCCCCACGAACTCAATGATCGCCAGCGCGAAGTACGCGTCGAGACGTGCCTTGCACTGCTCAACAGACACACAAATGAAGGAATTTTGAACCGCATTGTTACCTGCGATGAAAAATGGATTCTGTTTGATAACCGCAAGCGCTCAGTAAGTTAGTTGGATCCTGGTTCAGCACCTAAACAAAGCCCTAAACGAAAACTTACCCCTAGAAAAGTGAACGTCACTGTTTGGTGGTATAGCGCCGGTGTGATTCATCACAGCTTCTTACCAAACGGGGTGAGCATTACTTCAGATGTGTACTGTGAAGAACTGAACACAATGATGGAGAAGCTGGCACATCTCCAACCAGCATTGGTCAATCGCTCGTCTCCGCTGCTCCTGCACGACAACGCGCGACCTCATACTGCACAGCAGACGGTCTCCAAGTTGCAAGAACTGGGGTTGGAAGCTCTCCGTCATCCGCCCTACTCACCAGACCTTGCGCCTACAGACTACTACTTTTTTCAGAATTTGGATAACTTCTTGGCGGGAAAAAAATTCAATACCCGAGAGGCAGTACAAAATGCCTTTGAAGAATTTGTTGCCTCCCGTCCAGCTGATTTCTTTAAGAAGGGCATCAATAAACTGCCACTGCGTTGGCAAAGATGCATTGATTGCATGGGTGATTACTTCGATTAATACAAATAAAAAATGCATGCAAAAATTAGTTTAAATTTTTTCATACAAAACGGCAATTTCAGTAAAGACCTATTATAAATACAACATTATTTCCGATTCACAATACGGTTTTAGACAGGGACGATCAACTCGTAAGTGTTATGATCAAACCAGCAGTCTTCGTTATATAAAACTTGCAGTTAGACTTATTGTTAAATACAAATTCGTACAATAATTCTTTAAAGTAAGTACCTATTGACTTCTATAGCACATAGTCATTTTTAGATTCTATCCACTGATCAATGCGGTTAAAAAATTCTTTTTCTCGTAATTTACTTAGTTAACAAACCATTTCCATTACCTTCTGTTGATTGTTGACTGATCAATAAATTAGTATCTAGAGGTTTGATGATGATCTTCCTCCATGTGTTTGAGACCCTTGCTCGCTCTGATCAAAAAGGTTGCGATACGTGGTGTAGGTATAGTTCGATTCAAACTTAATGGCGGCTCGGAAGTTAGCTGCGAGTGCAGGTACAGACGTCAGCACATCAAGCTACTAAAATCTGTCAAATTTCTTTATTGTATCTTCATCTTTATCGCTTAAGCATTAGGTTCAAGGTAGTTTCCGGTGGCTTGACCTGCTGGCGTCTGTACAGTCAAGTCGACAATAATTTTGGCTCCATATGTTTTTTTCATTTAAAAATAAGATTTTTTTAAGATTTAGCTCTTTTAAGTTTGAATCGTAATAAACCTGCACTCGCAGCTATCTTCCGAGCCGCCATTAAGTTTGAATCGAACTATAACTATTTCTTTTTATAAGTAGGTACTTACATCAACAGGACGCGTCTGTCAATGGCGTCATCAGCGCCTTTGGCGGCATCTACATCGCTACATGCGAAATCCTGCATCGCGCAATCAGAGTTTACCGCGTGACTAGCATATATACAACGTCCCGACATCAACCGTTGGGCCCACCAGACTTAACACCCGTACGATCGGAGAATCCTCCCTTTTATATGGAAGATGAGTGAACTTTACACCGAGTTACTCATGCCACTATACCCCCACCCCATGCATAGCGTTTGTGCATAGCGTACATAACAAAATATGGTGTACAAGGACCTTGTGACGCGTGGCCAAAATCGGCACTAACGCCGTCATCTTGTTTTCTGAATATAATTTCACAAAACATTATCATAAATTTTCATTAATTTTTTACCATCAGCGCCCTCCTGCCAGTGTTAGTCAAGCGCCAAAAGAACCTTGTAGCACTACCTAACCTATAGCGTCTCCTTGCGCCGTAGAGGAACAGTGGAACTGCAGCTTTTTGTGCAGCTCAACACCGTCTCACAACCGCTCGGCGTCAATGAGTATAGGTATATATCGCGTTCTCAACAAAGCTACAAAGCATTGACTTTACAAAGCGTCAAATATCGGGATCGTAGTTTTTGATTTAATTCCATTTCAACGAGGCGGTACCCGCGAAAATCGTGAGCAAAGATTTAAATCGTCTCTCTGCCCGGTCGTCCACGCGTTATCAACGGGGGACCGAGAGTAGGCAACGCATTCCAACCATACCAACCTATGGTTTTTGGGCCTTAGTTGTTGAGTAACGGCAGTTGGTATTGAGTCTATACTCAGGCGCGACACGCGATGCGACACAAAGGCATCGCGTGTTGCGCCTTGCGCATTAGCGGTGCCTTTGTGTCGCGCGCGATTCGCGTCGCGTGTCGCGCCTGTTTGAAGGAGCCTTTAAGTAATATTATAAAGAGGTATTTGTGAATTTGTATGTAGGGGTAATCTTTGGAACTACTGATCCGATTCCGAAAATTCTTTCGCTAATGGGAAGCTACAACTATTGCCGAGTGGATATTAATTTTTATATTAAAACAAGGAATTTCAGCTAGCGAAGCTAGTACTTAGGTACCTAATTTATAAATAGGAGCGTAAATTAAGCTGTCAAATATGAACACCAAACATTCAACCTTGGCTTACCTACAATATTAGGTATTTAAATTAAGTATGTTAAAGTTAATTACCAACAAGGAAAACATTTTACCATCCACACTATAGGTATACATTTTAAGGATAAAACCGATATAAACACAAAGTACTTCAACAGGAAAAAGGAAGGACATGCGACATATTAAAAAATGCCATAGATCGATACACTGTCGTGCTAAGGAACACCCACCATATAGCATGGAGACATTCGAAGAAGGTATGGAAGCATGTGGAGGCTCGGTCTGCGGATACCAATCCCGATTTCAAGGGTACGCTGGAGGAACTGAAAATAGACCTGAGCAAACCCTGCGAGGCCTACCCACACTTGGATATGGATGAAAAATGTAGGTGAAACATTTCCATTGCTTTGCGACAGATGTCGTCTATTGTTGACTGTAAATCTGGGAGATCTATCGAACTCGGCCTATTAACTAAGTACAATTTTTTTGCCGCGCATTCGTTTGTTTGATTCACTCTCAAGCGCGGAGCGTGCGGCTGATGTTGACATAATATGTAGGGCCTGGGGTATTTGCCCAGAGTGCCCATTGGCAAAGACGGTCCTACATATGAATTAATTTTCAGCTTGTTTTCAACATTGATAAGATGGTCATTGCACACTTTCACAGTTTACTTTCGTTCATGAAATCCAAACGTTAGACAAATAAATGAGATACCAAAGCCTGAAAACATTAATATGGACATATGGCCACTCAATTAGACATCGGTCTTCTGACTACCTGCCTAACGACTGCAAATAAGCTATAAAGATGTATGAATCAATAGAGTAGCGTCTTTGGTTCGCGAACTTAGATCAGAACCCGCCCAAAGCCGAACTTTCCTATTTTATTAGTTTTATCTAAGAAGTACTTAAAATTATATTAAGTACTTACTTAATATTCACCGTTTTCTGTCAAAACGGTGAAGGAAACATCGTGAGGAAACGTCCTAGAACCAAAAATTCGAAGACATGACGTGATATCCACCAACCCGCACTGGGCCCACGTAATGGATTATGTGCGGCCCACTCTCTCTCACAGAGGGAGGAGGGCTGTGTCCCAGCTGTGGGAACATTATAGGCTACTATTATTCAACAGTAAGAATATCATTGATAAAGATCCCACCTAATACTGCTAATATTATTTTTCAGACAGCCTTAACGTTTCTGCGGTTTCTACACTCAGCAGTGACTCGATATGGGGCATTCTGAGGGGCATGGAGACTTTCGTGCAATTATTCTATTTTTCTAATGGATTTAAAGTAAGATATTTTGTTCAGTTTGGGTATAAGCAATTTTATTTTTGGAAACTGGGACTACTAACTCCATTCGCTGTCTCCAGGACGTACTCATCAACACGACGCAAATCGTGGACTTCCCTAGATATACGTATCGTGGACTTCTTATCGACACGTCGAGACATTACATAACCGTGGCGAACATTCTCAAAACATTGGACGCCATGGAAATGAACAAGATGAACGTTCTACACTGGCACATAGTGGATGACCAGAGCTTCCCTTACCAGAGCGAGATATTCCCGCAGTTAAGGTACCTACTTATTTAAGAATTTACATAAAAGTAGGGTTTTTCATAACTGCACGTAAATAACTTTAAAATACTTATTGAACTGAGTTGAATCAACAATAGCTCAGTTATTATAAGCGCGAACTGGCGAGCGAATGGTCGTGAGTTTGAGCCCCGACCGTTGCACTAACAATGGCTAATGCAACAACCCACTTCTTGCGTGTCCAAATTGCATGAGTAATCATTATCAAAAAAAAATATTCCAGTGAACAAGGCGCATACGATCCTTCAATGATCTACACAAAGACGAACATAAACCAGATTGTTACGTATGCAAGAGACAGGGGAATAAGAGTTCTTCCAGAATTCGATGTTCCAGGTAAGTCCGAACAGAAAATAAAGAATAATAATAATACTCATTAATAGACATTGTGAAAATGCCACACGCATCAATGCATGAAAGAAATCCTGATCAAACTTTGGCAAAGTGCACAGAGATGCGTGGTGGTACCTAATCACAGCTTGTTTTTTTCATTTTGAGACCTTTGCCCAGCAATGGGATAGATAGGTACAGATAGGCCACCACCCTAATTGCGTAACACACTATCAATCGGAACCTGAATCATTTTGAAGCAAATTGCTAATCCATTGCTTCATAATATTTTCGAAAAATTTGTCTGCTCGACAACGTAACTATCGCAATTATGAAACTGATTCCGATTGATAGTGTGTTACGCAAGTGTCCTACGGTTTTTAATTGCCTTTATAAGCTATGTCCCGTTTAGCTGCTTACCTTACAGTTCCTAATATTCTACCCAGTACCTACTGGGCGGTGCGACGTTAGGGTAGGGCGCGGTTGGGCGACCGCCCAGGCTGCCAGGGGCGTCGAAGGCGCCGTGACGAGGCAGCCGTCTTTGGCGCCTTCAGAGTACTTTTTGTGCAAACCTAGCCTACTTATGCTGAGGCGACGGCGTGCAAATGTTTTTGAGGTCGCTTCGCTCTCTCTCTTGCATCCTACATTTTCATAATTCTCGAACTTCCTGCATGGGTTGACTAAGTAACTCTTGTTTTTGTATGAATTTTCAAAAGTTTAACCTATCTGAAACGGGTTGCAATCATTGTCGAGCTCGCTGCTCTTGCATCCTGCATTCTTCCTTTTCTGCATACATCAACACAGTATCGCATATTTCTTTATTCCAATGGGAAAAGGAAACCTTTCCTTTCCGAGGCGGAGTATAAAAATTTTTCGCCCCCCTTTACTCTCTAAAAGTGGAGAGGGGTGCAAAAATCTCGCACAGATCTGTAATGCTAAAACCGGCACTGATTATTTATACCTATACCAAGTAACAACATCGTCCCTTCTAGTAAAATCAAATAATAACAGCATTCTTATCATTAGTAAACTCTTGATATAGTGTATAAGTAATGTCCTCTTAAGTTGACCTTAGATAAACAATAATAATACATTAACCGATAGAAGGAAAGTGTCGAGTGATGTGATTGTATTGCCACTTATTATTTGCCGAACCTTAATTTTATCGTACAATATGTATGTGACAATTTGCGAATTTGCCCGACAAAGTCAATTTAATATCGAAGAACTGCATATTTGAGTTGATTGTTAAATATGCAGTAACTATAGGCTTTTGTAGGTATTAATAATGGTGTTTTAATTTGTACAAGCAATCAAGTAATAAATTACTTTATGCGCAGCTGCTATTTTATAAAACAATCGCACGTCATAGGAAACTGTTACCTACGCCTGAGACATAAAAAAACAATAAAATATTATCTTATAACAGGACACACAAGATCTTGGGGCGTTGCATACCCAGGGATCCTGACAAAATGCTATCAGTTCGGCCAAATCGTAGGCTTAGGACCAATGGACCCGACAAACAACGTTACATACAAACTGATCGGCGATTTGTTCCGTGAAGTCCAGGAGCGGTTCCCTGATAAATACTTTCATCTCGGAGGTGACGAAGTCGCTATGGACTGTTGGTGAGTTTCTGTCGATTAAATACATTACTTTTTAGGGTTCCGTACCTCAAAAGGAAAAAACGGAACCCTAATAGGATCACTCGTGTGTCTGTCTGTCTGTCTGTCTGTCCGTCTGTCACAGCCAATTTGCTCCGAATCTAATGGACCGATTAAGTTAAAATTTGGTACACATATGAATTTCTGTGACCCAAACACGGACAGGTAAAGTAAATAAATGAATTTTGAATATGGGGGTCACTTTTGGGGGGTAAATAAGAAAATTAAAAAAAAAGTTTTGCAAACTATACCGTGTTACGTATCAAATGAAAGGACATCAAATTGTTTTAAAGTTATTTGAGAAAATAGACGAAAATTGACCATTCCCCCCCTTATCTCCGAAACTACTGAGCCTAAAATTTTGAAGAAAATACAGAAAACAGATATTTATCTATAGATTACAGGAAATCCTATAAGAAGTCTGTGGTCTTAAACTAACATGGTAAATCTCTCAATATTGTGAGTAAAAACTTACATTTACAGTTGGAATGTATGGAAGAACATGTTTTTCAACTACAATGTTAAGTTTGTTCTTGGAATAATTCATCCCAACTACGGAACCCTTCATTGTGCGTGGTCTGACACGCACTTGGCCGGTTTTTTTTTCCTATTCTAGCTATTTTAGGTATGCGAAGGTCTAATTATGAAGTGGTAGATCTTCTTCGTACGCGGGTAGTTGGTGGTATAACCACTTTCTATCCATCGAATAAAAAAAAACAAAACATAACCCCATAGGTTCTGCAGTGGATTTACCTGATACTTTGAATCGTTCCCCAAAACCAGTAGTCATAAGAGATAGAGTTGTACAAAATAGTGTTAGTATCAAAACTGAAAAAATCTAATACCGAATATCACTATTTCCAGGGACTCAAACCCTGAAATTCTAGAATTCATGAGTCAGCACAACATGAGTGGGCCCAGCGAACTGCACGCGTACTTCATGACAAATGTCCTTCCGCTGTTGGGACAGAAATCCAAGCCCATAGTCTGGCAGGTATGTTACCCCAAACATTTTAAACAAGCTCCATTTTTAGGGTTCCGTACCTCTAAAGGAAAAAACGGAACCCTTATAGGATCATTTTATTGTCTCCTTACATCTTTCATCCTCTTGCCCGAATCGCAATTATTTTGGAGTTGACACAGCGCGTCTTTTTCTCCCATTTAGCCGATATTTCACTTCTTAGCCATATATAATCCATCCATCTTTTATTTGGTCCACCTCTTTTAATAGCTAGCCGTCAACAATATTTTTTTCTCCTTCCTGATAAACAACAATCAAATTCTCTCCGAAATGTTTCAGGAAGTTTTCGATGAAGGAGTAAAACTTCCTAGCGACGCAATCGTGCAAGTTTGGAAAACTGTCGGAGCTGAGGATATGATTCGTGTAAGTACCTATTCAGACTAAAATTTTAATAGAAGGCAACGTTTGCCCTAACAGGAGGTAAAATGGGCAAACAGAACATGGAAACCTTTCCCTTTACCTTTGTATTAAATGTGTGACAGTTACATAGAACTGTGTTCCTATGAATTCTGGCTGCTTTTTATTTCCATTTTTGGCTGAAAGACTCTTTCCGGCTTGGTCTCCTCCACATTGTTGCCGACACACTAGTCTTTGGATTCTTGAATTTGTCAATTTAGTTACTTAGATCTATTTAAAAAGCTTTCAACATAATTATTTCGACCAGGAACTTGCAAGCATTCTGCGATTATTAGCCGACGTTCGCACGGACGTAAAAATATCACGGCGATTTTTTTTCGCGCACTGGATTTTCAACGCTCTGCTTAGCGCCGAGAGTTGAAAATCCAACAGTGTGTTTTTTCGACGCGCTGGGATGCACTCTGTTGGAGAGTTGAAAATCCAGTGCGCGATAAAATCCCGCTGCGATATTTTTACGTCCGTGCGAACGTCGCGTCGGCTTAACGTCGACATCTGTGCACTTGCTTCAAAACGTGCCAATTTTGCCAATGTTGATGAAGTCCTTCTAGTGCATGTGTGTTTTCCTTTCTTCCTTATTGGATCCGTACACTTCAAAATAACAAGGGAATGGTGCTCGTTTATTTAAACACCTGTTCTTAATACGGTTTTCGTTTTGTTTGTATTTTGTTCAATGTTACAAAGACCCATTTTGTTACTATGTATGTACTTACAAATAATTAATTTCGATGTTCACAGGTTTTGGAGGGCAATCGCAAAGTTATCTACTCTGCATCATGGTATTTGGACTATCTGGCTAACGGTGGTGACTGGGACAAGTTCTACACAGTGGATCCCCGTCAGATGATACCGAGACATTACAAAGAGTTGAACCTGAACAACATTCTCGGAGGCGAGGCTTGCATGTGGGGAGAGTCAGTCGATGATAGGAATTTGATAAGCAGGTAAGTACGTAAACTCTAATTCAATGAGATGACTGTTTAATTAGTTGGGATCACTGTTGGGGAGTTTGTTGCCCTACTTATTCCCAACTAAAACACTAAGAAATGGTGAAGAGCGGGTGTTTTTGTGGACTGTGTTGTTATTTTGACGAGTACTGAGCCTGCTTTGAATAAATGATTTTTGATTTTGTACCTATGTTAAAAATCCCATATGTCATCTGGAAGTCATGGGGAGAGGTCTTTGCCCAGCAGTGGGATGGCATGATGCAGGCTAAGCTAACAGTAACAATAAAAAGCCCGAAAGTCGTGAATTCGATCTGGTGTTACATGTAATAACTAGGTGATTTGGTTGCTGTTTCCAGATACTCCATGTGAATTACTGATACCCAGCCAGTTAGTTCGGAAAGCCTTTGGAATGGCTACAATAATAGCCATTCCAATAATAATTCCAAAAAGGTAACTCTACATAATTAATATAAGACATTACAATTGGTTACAGGGTATGGCCTCGTACTAGCGCAGTGGCTGAAAAACTCTGGAGTGCCGAACAACCTCGTTTTTTCTTCTACAGACATGTTGCGAACGAAGTCAACCGTCGTCTGGAAGAGCACGCGTGTCGAATGAACCGACGCGGCGTACATGCGCAACCTCCCAATGGACCCGGATTTTGTGTCGGAGGAATCTAAATAATACAATATTTTTTACTTAATTGTGTACAGCAGTTTAAGATTGTTTTATATTCTTAGGAATTTAATTTTTAAAACATTTCTTAGTTTTATCTGCGTTTTATTTATGCCTTTATTCAATGCAAAATCGATTATAAGTATTCTACTGCTATTACACCACCCGGCACGGCGCCACGCGGTGGCACCGGTGGCAGTCCGGACGTGAAAAGAAAATTAAGCGATTTTCTTATGGGCAGTGTGTGAAAGCTTGTATGTGAAACGGTTTCATAAATAAGCTTTGGTTTCATTGAAGCACGTTACCTGCGCTTGTTGTCTGCTAGCCTGGACTTGTAAAAAGAGGCTCAAAGTAAAACTGGACTCCAGTCCAAACTCAAGACTCAACTCAAGAGAAATATAATGTTCAAGTGGTTCAAGTCCACTCCTCCCTTCATCATCCACCATCCACGCATCTCAGCAGTCAGTCAACAATTTCCCGCCTTATGAAAAGATAACCGGTAAAGTAACGACAGACCGACAAGTACAAAAAAATTGGCAGTCATGCCGACAGAAGTGAAAAAAAATCATCCAAACCTATCGTGTATTCGAGTGGGGGTATCAAAATGTTAAAAGGCGAAGATGCACTAAGACTATTTCCGGTTTTCTAACAGTAAAAAAAGTAAATTTAAAAAATCATTATGTCCGACTGCGTAAAAAGTGAACAAGATGACCTATTTTGTCAACAATAACGACCTATTGCCTCCGACTACATGAGATTGTTGAAGACAAAATGGTCATCTTGTTTCCATCTTTTTAAAGTTCACTGTTTACGTAAGCGGGTTTTTGATTTTTTTTACTGTTACAAAACCGGAATTAGTCTTATTGCATCTCAAATTAGTCGATTCTAGAATAATATAAACATAAATGGCTGTTTTATAATATATACGTCTATGACGGCGGCTAATACGTCAAATCATCACAGAACAGCTCAACACAGCACTATTACTTCCATAGATAATACACTATCTAAAGTAATACTCCCGAGTCAAATCACAGAGTACATTTGTCTGTGACATTTGTATATGAGTCAAATTTTCAAAACAAAACGGGCGAGTCGGGTCCTTTGGAAGTTATAGTTCTACTCGAGTTCATGTTGAACTGTGTTCGCATTGAAAATGTCCACGACCGAAGAAGTCCGAGGAGCAGTAGTTGTACCGTGGGTTGGTCCTACATGTTCCAAAAATTCGTTAACAGTGATAGTTCTCTCATCCACCGTTGATATCATTGAAAAAATATCAGAAGCTCTGATAGAAGTTCACAGTAAAGGGCATTTCCGCTGGAAACTAATTGTATTGCGATCGTTTCATTTGGAAGAAGTCGTTAAGCAGTCTGATCTGACCGGAGAGATCGGTATCGACTTCGTTGTTTTAGCTATTGACACGAGTAGAATATTTTGTTTGGAGTGGGCCAAGAAAGTGTTAATGCAAATGCATTCGGATTTAATACTTCGTCGTGTGGTGCTTGTGAATGCTGGTGGACTACCTGTGAACGCTATGGCGATCAGTGCTAGTGATCTGATAAACTTTCAAAATGAAACGAAGCTAGACATTTTAACTGCCAATGTTTTTGATGCAGACAATGCTACATTTTTGGCTCGCAGGTTACTCAAGTACATTGAAGTGTCAGTTGGTGTTAAGACTGGAATCCCCAATCTAAATGTATGATTCCATTAAATTATTTAAGTTACATTAAAGATGTTTCGAGTTCACCTGAACAACCAATTTTAAAAATCCAAGTCTCAGAACTCGGCATTTGGTTCATGACTTGTTTACCTTCAGACTAAATGAAAAACCCAAACAGGGCTGTCAACAATAGTTATTTAGTCTTAAGTGTTTACCTTAAAACTCTTACATAATTATTGTATAATGAAAACAACTGCTGTTCTTATTTTAATCAACTAACTATGGGACCAATCATGGCATATCTATACTGCTTCATACTCCATACATTTTGTTGGTCTAATTACTTGGTTAAAACAACAGCCGATTTTTCACGATTTAAGGTTTTGTCCCATAAGTAGTGCAAGTTCTTCATAATGATGAGCAACTACCATGGCCCCTTAAGAGGTTTTAAGGTTATATTGTCAACAAAACCTTTGCATCAGCCAATCAGGATAGATGCTCCTTTACATGTCCTTAAATTAGTGGCAAAGGATTAAATAATTACTCTTTAATTAATTAAGTACATGAAATGTGTCAATAGGAGGAATTGGGTATAGCAATAATAATAACGGGCCTCTGCGAGTTGGCTTCGGCCCCTCATACGCCTTCCATAGATGTGGGACGTCAGAGCCCTGAGATATGTCAGGCAAAAAATAAAATAATAATAATACCGGCCTATTATTGTCCTCCCACTGTAGGGCACAGGCCTCTTCTCATACACAGAAGACTCTAGCATTGATCACCATATTTATCACTTAATCCAAATGCACATTTTGCCCAAGACTGATTGGTGATTTCAGATTTATCTAGGTTTCCTCAGGATATTTTCCTTCACTGATACCAGTTATGTCCGAGATAAACTCGAAAAATAGAAATGAATTAAAAAAGTGACTGGTACTTGCCCAAATTTTAACCGTTGCTTACTATATTTAAAAATTGAACTAATTATATTTTCTAAATTAAGACCCAACAAAATCTGGGAGAAAACAGATCTTTGCTAGGTGGCCTAGTTTTTGAGATATAAATGTGACCAAGCTGGGGAGACCCTCCAGATCGGCTCTCTATGAACCCTTATAACTTTTGAGCCAGTGACCAACAAATTCTGATATTTGGCAGCAAATTTAGACAAATTTTTCATGTTGTCAAAATTAAAATCCCTGATGGTGGCCATGCCAGTGTCAGCCACACTGTCTTATGCAGTAAATTGATTGATTATTGTGTTCATTACAGATAGCACTCCTGAGTGAATACCTTGTCTGTGTTGATTTAAGTTATTGAATGAATAAAACATATTTTACACATTTTGAATCATTTATTATACTTTGATTGTACTACAAAATAATAGGAAGTTCTCTACAGTTACAATTATATTATATAAATAATAAAACAATTACAGCAGTCCTCACTTGTGTAGCAACCTCACAATATTCATGTAGCAACACTATTGCTAGGTAGTTGTATAAAAACAAAAATAAACTATAGGGCTGTGCAGTGATAATGGATAAAACGGCCTTATAACTAACTGAAATACTGCTCATTTATTAACATAACTGTTTTATAATTATAAATAACATTTTAAGCATAGAAAAATCTGTAAAATAATCCAAAATTAGAATAAAACCATCAGAATTTCTCATAAACAAAATGTCAAGCTCAGAAATTCAAAATGCACTACAATTTCCATGTTACACTAATGTATTCTAAAATATATCGCTATAGATTGTTGCATCCAACATTAACGTCACCTTAGTGACTTGTTTAAATAAACGTATACAAAAATTTAATATTAGGCAATATCACAACTAAACCGCCTGTTCAATAGCAGGCAAATAAATACAGTCACATAAACATCACTAAATAATCCCACAGTGATGTGCAAGGATCAGTAAATAAAAATACAGTTATACTGCACTATGATTTCAATGTGTGAGTACACAGTTTTGGATAGAATAGTTTTATTGCTAAGGCCCAAACTAAGATTTGATTCTCATTACAGTTCTGAACTAACTACACACTTCACTAATATTAAATAATATTTTGTGAGGGAACTTAAGAGTATGTAAGTTATTTCAACACTTAGAAATAAGTCTAATTCACAAAACTGTAATATGGAATATTTTCATGAATCATGATGTCTATTTAGAAAGAAATAGATTTACTTAAGGCCGAATATGGGACTAACCTGCTTACAAATCATTTACTTGTCTTCATTCTAGTACAATTTGTATCAACTAAAATTACACTAATAATTATTAAGGGAATAAAATAAATTTTAAACAGATCAGGTTTATAAATTGAAATTGCCACCATAGCACAAAATATGTGATAACTTCACGAAAATAACTGTCTAATCTTAAAATTGAACATCAATGTTATGGTTTATGTGCCAAATTGATAATTATGTATTCCAGTTTCTATTAACAATCAAAAATATTGATTAAATGTACATAAACCAATTAATAACATTAATTTTAGTTTAGATTGGTGTTGCAGTAACTATAAGTAGAGTAATATATTATCACTATATTGTTACATAGTGGGTGCTTGTCACAGATTAGCTAACAAATGGAGTGCATTTTACAAATACTGAATTCATTCAGTTTCCAAACAGGATAATGATTTTGGCATTGTCACATTCAAAATGTTGTGTCTATTAAGGATAGGAATGTGTGTTAGCACTCCATTTATTCACTATTCCTGTTCGGTGTGGTCATACAGTTCCGTGCGCAATGTCGCGGTCACTACTATGTTAGACACACAGAAGTTTTCTAACTACCAACATATAACTTATCACTAATTTCCTGTACTGTGAGATATAGTTAAAATTTATCAAGCTGACACCTGAAGCATCCTATGATAGCATCCATACAATCACATTCTGTTAAATTAATTAAACACTTAAATAGTTATAATTATGTGTAATATTGAACTCTTCCACACAGGCTGTGTGCATTCTGGACTGTTTTGAATGGCTGGCAATACGGCGGCGCTAATTTAGATGCAAAGGCAGAATATTTGCTTGCAGCCTGTGCACACTAGCTGATGCAGTTGCTTTATGAAATGAAGTTGTCATGTTTTTATATTTGGAATGAATAGATTAATGGATGATCAATGAACAAGTATCAAGAACACATTTCCAATAGCTTTCTTAGGATGCTTCGTTTGTTCGATAGTTCCTACGTCATCCTCACACATAGTGTCAGAAAGTAGAATGTTAACTCCCGCAAGCACAAGTGTCACATTTCAAGTTTGAGCACAACTATCTATACAAAGCTTAAAATATGACCAAACTTGTGCGCCTTATCATTTTTACTAAACTACGCCTTAGGCTTCCGCTGTTGTTGAGTTAAACGAAACAAAGTGGAGTTTCCATTGATATATGGATGCCTCTGGTTCATGTTAGGAAATCATATGGAGAATACACGGCTAAGGTTAAAAGGGTCTGAACTACAAATAAAATACTGAGATTCTTGATATGTAGCATTAAGAGCGCAAGCCTCAAGGCGAAAAGCTACATATATGGAGCTAACACTCCAAAATATCACTGTATTTTGGCCAGATGATCACCTGGAGTGCAGAGCGCTGCGGACTCGTGTGGAAGGCGGAATCCCTGTACTCGGCTACTGCTACTGTTCCAGCGGCCGGCGAGTCCGCGACTTCTACACCCCACTCCATATAGCAGTGTAGCACCTATTATCGTTCACTGTACACTTCGGTCCACTTTGCACCTCTCTCACTACCTGTTGATAATCAAGGTATGTCAACTCAATGCAAAGAACAATAAAACAAAAAATACAATATGTCTATCTCGCTGACACTGTAGCAGATTTGCTTAGAGCAGGATCTCAATAGGTGGAGTGTTTGACGAGTAGAATACGTACGGGTCTAGTCGGAGTCGAGGTTGACGACGTCCTGCGAGGGCGCGGGCGGCATGCGCGGCGCGAGCGCCGGGCGGCCGCGCGGCCGGCCCGCGCCCCCGCCCAGCATGATCTCTCGCGCTCTCTGCTGCTGCAGCGCCATGGCCACAGGGTCGCGGCTGCCCAGACCGCCCGCGTAGAACTTCGCGCCCATTTGCTGTTGTTAGTTACGTAAAGTTCAGATGACAAGCGCTTGACGCGCTTTTTGCTTATGTGCGGTTACAATGTGCCGTTGGAGACGCCATGTTGTAATTAGTAAACACGCATTAGCAAAACGCGCGTCAAGCGCTTGTCATCTGATTGTTAACATTGATTATACAACAAAACAAAAAGGAAACTGAAATCGGAAAGGCATCTTCAGTTGTATTATAAAACCGATACGATCTGTACCATCTTGTAAGGGTGAAACAACGTATTCGACAAGGTGCTCGAACGTGTCGGTCTATCAACCACAATAATGTAGCACGTCAAGATCGTGCAATAGCTCACTTTTTACATCTAGCTTAAATTTTTGAACGCCGCCTTCAGAGCTTTGAGCTTTAGGCGACATGAAAAAATGCTCACGGCACTCAAATAGTTCAATAGCCGCAAAGCCTCTTAAAATTTCGTGGTAAAGCCGATATCAGACGCTTCACTCAATTGAAGGTTCAGTTTAGTTTCATTCCATGCACACACTACACTGAAAATTGTATATCTGCTCCTTTTATTTCATGTTACGATAATTCGGTATGAGAGTGAACGATAGAAAGAAGTACCAAAATGGAAGGGTTCACTTATGAATTTATTTTTCACTTTTGTTTTATTGTGTTCACTAAGTAATATTTAATGTCGTTGTGTCCACTTCAAGTGAAACAAGCGAAATGAAAAGCAAAAATGAACAGACAGTGAAGTGTCTAATATCGGCTTAAGGTGACGATAACCGACTTTTAATGATTTTAAACTCAAGATCACGCCTAAACGAGTTGTGTTAATGATTTGGAAAAATATTTGTTAAATTAGAACATTTTCTTAATAACTTAATAGGTGATTTTAGATTGTTTATATTAGTGTAATTAATTTGTAAAGTTACGTCTAACGCGGATAAAAAACTGAGAATCACGCAAAAACTATCAAACGTATTTTTACCTTTTATTATAATACGTATTTTGATATAACTTTTGTGTTACGTATAATAAATTGATAATGCGTCTTATTTGGGACAGCGCTCCTTGATGAGCAAGTCCAGTGGCGGCGCTAGATCAAACGTAGACGTGGGTGATAACAGCTTTGCGAGGCCTCTTTTATTTCCCGGTCGAAAGAAAAATGTTAATTTGAATGAGCTGAATTATACACTAGTATGAATGACTTTTATTGCTAGTCGAATGATAACAAAAATTACAAAAAACGAAACAAAACCATACACACAAACTAAATAAAACTACAAATTAAATAAAATAGACGGAACTTTTCGACTTTTAGCCTCACATATTTTTTTTAAGATTAAGTCATATTTAACACCAGCTGCTATTTCTATTGCAAAAAAGTTTGAGAAGTAGGATGTAAGAGCGAGCGAAGCGAGCAAGAAAATTTTAGCACGCCGCCTCGGATGGTTAAAATTATTGATTCTTTTCACCATTCTTACAGAAATAGCGATTGTCAAGTTTAAATACAGAAAAGTTTGAGAATTAGGAGAATGCAGGACGCAAAAGCGAACATAACGAGCTAGAAAATTTTAGCACCCCGCTTCGGAAAGGTAAGGTTTCTTGACCATACATACATAAAGGTTCGAGTCAATGAATGAATATAAGTTTTTTGAGCAAGCGAAGCAAGCTCGATAATTTTACAAACTGCCTATCTTTTTACTGAACATATTATTTTGGCCTTGTTTGGGCTTTGACTAAAAAGTCGAGATTTGAGGACCCCCCAGGACAGGCCGGGGGGGGGGGGGGGGGGGGGGGGAATAAATAGGAACAACTAAAACTTTTTTACGGAGGCCCCCTCAAACGCGAGGTCGTCAGCGGTCGCCGACGCCTAACGCCGCCACTGGGCGAGTCCTAGTATATTTTATACGACGCGTTGCGTGAGCTAAGCAGAGAACACGCAAGCTAACCAACCACTCAAGGCCATTGGCATTTATATGCGTCGCGTATGCACGCGGACACAGTTTAGTCCCTACTGATCCCTCGTGTCGGGCGCTGCACACTCACATTCTGCTGCATGAGCTGCTGCAGACGCATTTGGTTCTGCTGCTGCTGCTGGCGCTGCCACGGCGGCTCGTACTGCAGCCCCGACGTGCCGCCCAGCCCGCCGCCCGCCGCTGCCGCTGGAACATACTACTTGTTACTACTTGTCTATGGGAAGGGGTACTACAATGTAAACCTCACTTGACTAAGACGAATGGGATCATCATTGTCGGGGTCGGCTTCCAGCCTAATCAGATGCAGGAATACCATATTATCTATCAGTAAAGAGTCTCCAGAACCCAGTGACTAAGTAATACAATACCCCTTGGTTACTGGGTGTCAGACTTTCAGGCTCTAACTACCCGTAACAACTGACAATCTACAAATGACAGCTGGGAAGGCAACTGACGCTATTGCCACCTTATTTGGCACTTCTTTACAAACCCTATAATTATTAAATACACTCAGAATATCTCTCTTATCTATCTAACAGAATGTCCATGTCACTGGTAACGAAAGTTGTGGAAATGCATGCGATACCTTAAGTATGATATGCAGTAAACATTCTACAATCAGCACACGTGTTTTATTAAATTGTTACTCATTCCTGATCACAGTGCATACTCGGATAGTTAAACAATACAACTCACCTTGATTCATGGCAGGGTTCATCATACCGTGATTCATCATTCCCGGTTGAGTGTACTTGTATATTTCACTCATTTTCTGCATTAACTATAACATAAAAACAAATCTACGTCATCAGAAGTTCTGCTATAACAATAAAATTATGCGTCACTACAAAATAATGAAAATGACATGCTTTAAACATATAGTAATAATGTCTAACGGCGTCAGGACTAGGCGTGTATACAACTAACAAACAAGGGATATAAAATATATCGACATAAAACTTACGCCAAAGTCATATCCACCGAACATCTAAACAGATAAATGTTAAAATGTGAATAAGTTGATCTATTGGTTACATTACTTATTCATACACTTACAAATAAATCAACAGTGTGTATTTAAAAATAAAAACGCCAATCAAGAATGTTGAAATGAATGAAAAAAAACCAAAATGGTCCTCGCTATTTGACAAATAAAGGTATGAGTGTGATGAATTGATGACGGTATTATTTAATTGATTCAGTATGTCGCCGAGTAATCATGTTTTATGTTCATAACCATCTTCTGGGTATCTAGCAAAAAAAAAAAAAAAATGCTTCCAATTCATGCTTGAATGAATCCAGTGCTGTGTCCCCATGTTTATTTCCAATTTTATCGTTTTTATTTAACAATAACGGTAATGTTGCAAATGAAACTGGAATGTCAGTGTCAGAAACTGCAAGTTTGCTAGATGGGCTTTAGGTAGCCGTTGTCCGAATTAAGGTGAAAGCACCAGGGTAGATCGCGAAATTAAAATTTTCTTACGGTTTTTGCAATTTGCAGGTCAGTATCAGGTTGTATGTTGATCCGAATATGATTCGCGTCCATAACAAATCTGTATTTAAGAATTATAGTCATCAAAATCATCAATACAACTCTCTAGAGTTCATATAATCCTAATGGATGACTATTTCATGAAATATTGACATTTGAGGATTATACTAACTTATGGAGTTGTATTACTGATTTTAATGATTATAATTCTGTAAATATACATTTGTTACGGTGACGAATCATACTTTAATCAACATACACCCAGACACTGAGCTGCAAATTGCAAAAATCGTAAGAAAATTTGAATTTCGCGGGCTACCTTAGCGCTTCCCCTTAAGGACGCTGTAACAAACGGGTAGTCAAATCATTACTTTTTTTCCACAAAAGTATGTTTATTCAATAAAATGCTTTGCATTCTTAAAATGTTTTTTGGCCGAATTGTTGATAGATGTCCAATATACGATTCTGAACTGTAAATATAATTTTAGATAGGTACATTTTCTCAGTAAATGTACCAAAGTAAAAATTTTCACTTCGGTACATATATTGAGAAATTGCTTGATAAAAAAATTAACTTTATAGTTCAGAATCGTACCTTGCACATCTATCAACAATTCGGCCAAAAAACATTTTAAGAATGCGAAGTATTTTATTTGATGAACATACTTTTTTGTAAAAAAGTAATGATTTGACTACCCATTTGTAACAGCGTCCTTAATGAGAAACATGTATATATCTAGAGCAGTGGTGGCCCAGTGGTTACGGCCCCGACTTACCGAGTTGTTGGGCGTGGGTTCGAACCCACGCGGGCACTTTACTTGTGTCCCTGCAGTGGGAACATTATAGGCTGATTATGCATGCATGTGTATATCTCTGTTGTAAGCTCACCCCTGGGTTAGAGTTGTATATGAGTGGCAACATGTCTCGGATCTGGTTGTCGTTGATGTTGGGCATGTCCTTGCGCAGCATGGCCGCCAGCGCCGCGTACGCCAGCTGCTGCTGTTGTTGCGCTAACAGTCCCGGCACTGGAAAATATATTGTTTCAAAATAATATGATAATAGAAAACTCCTGCGTTGCGTTGGAACACAGCTAACAAATGGTTGATTGATGTGTAACTATATAAGCAACAAAAAGATATTAAACTTATAATTTTATCAATAATGTTTGCTATTCAATCACTGGCCTGGGTTTCTATAATATTATAGGATACTTTTTATCCGGGTACATTAGTATTTCAATTCACCCCAGAACGCAAATAAAGTTGCAGATAAAGCTAAAAAATAACGACTGACCACACCGGAAGTTTCCAACAGTCTGTGATTGAGACCAAACTTGCTTTGCTATTCGGTTGGCCCAGCATCGGCCAGAGGCCACAGGTTTAAGGAAACTATATGAACAATGTAAAATCTCACTCATTCCGTTGTGCATAGGCCAGGCGGACGTGAAGGGCACGGGCGGTGGCTTGTTCTTCTCGTTCTCGAAGTCCTCCCACGCCGCCTTGCGTTCTTCCTCGCTTAGAGTCTCCTCTTCTTTGTTCTCGAGTAGAGAGTCATGTTCGTGATACTTGTAGATCTGTGGGAGATTATGTAAAGTTGAAGTTTTATCACCCTTTTGGATTTTTGGTAAAGAGTACATAGATATATACAATAGGGGTGTTCTTTTTCAATTTATTTCTACATAATAACAGTCACTCATTTCAGTTGCCTAGTGGTCGCCTCACAGGGTCACAAGAGAACATGGTGACTTACAAGCTGAGAGCCGGGTACATGCTATGCTAAAATGTCTCCGAGATTTAATTAAGGCTCAAATGCTTTGGAGCCGGTACCCTTTACTGGCTAAGACAGAAAACCTTTGTATGACAGCGATCATTGAATGCAAACAAATTCGTTATTATAGGAATCTTTAGAGACCTTTATAAAAAAAAAACATAAAATACCTGTGCCTCATGTTCCCTCAGCATCTCTGCGAACAGCCTGTCCTTGGGCAGCGAGGGCAGAGGCCGCGGCTCGTCAGGCCGAGCCTCGAACTTGTACAGCTCGGCCAGATCGTTCTCTGCGTAGTGTCTGTCTATCTGTTGTTCGTCGATCACACGTTTGGAAATAGCTTGCTTCGTTACTTGACGCTCGTAGATTTTTTCTTCCATTGTGCCCTGTTAGGAAATGGCGTACGATTTATTAATTAATATCCACGGGAATTTCTAACACTAAAGAGACTCATTTGAAAATTTCATGATGGTGCCATCAGTTGAATGCTTATTTTTAAACTATGGCAAAAGAAAAAAGAACGGCTTATTCTATAGATTATGTAATTTTATACAGATTTTGTCACTTTAACCACATAATTGCAACACCTCATATCAACACTCGTTCTTGATTTCGATCGTCTATTGAAGTATAATCTAGCTAGAAATTAAAACATATGTTTTCAACTAAACACATTGCTTACTAGTATTATTTTTTAATTTAAAGCAAGTTAAGCTGGTACTAAATCTTAAGTATATCTTACCATAGCTAAAAACCGGTACACATAGCAAGGCTTCTTCTGTCCAAAGCGGTAGACCCTGAATATGCTCTGCACGTCGTGTGAAGGGTTCCACGACACGTCGAAGATCACCACGCGATTGGCAGCAACCAGATTGATGCCTAGACCGCCCGCGCGCGTTGATATTAGGAATAACCTGCGACATAACACATTATAAATTAAAATACTCAAAGAAAGGACAACGGCAGACAGAAGAAGAAATAGTCTACAAAATAGTAGTACTATGGTTTTTTAAAAAGAAGTTAGCTAGTTTACTTGAAATACTATAAATCGAGGATAGAGAAGTAACCTAGGCAGAGGCAGAGGTGTACCTACTTATAGTACACCCACATTTCGCCAGTTATGTTTGAGTCCCATGTAATAGGGTACGAGCCTATTGCCATCAACCGGGCACAAATCCAGACTCCGGCCTGCTACTAGGAAATTCCTAATAGAAAAACCCAATAACACTGCCCGACCTGGGAATCGAACCCAGGACCTCATGCTCAACAGTAGCGCTTGCAACCACTAGACCAACGAGGGAATTATAGCCTTGATCATAAAACAAAGCATAACTAGGTGCATTAAATATGATTGATAAACCAACCTCGCTCTCGGGTTGTCTTCTCGGTTGAAGTTCTTGCACCAGATGGACCTGTTCTCACATGACGTGGAGCCATCCAGCCGGAAGTAGTCCACTCCCGGTGACCACGAACCTTTTCGTCACATTCACATATTAATCATCAGGAACCTTTTCATCACAATCACAAATTAATCATTAACCTGTTATAGATGAACAAGTTGTAGAAAACAAATAAAAAGTTTAATGTAATATGGTATTGCTATTGGTATTTTTTTTAACGTGAGATTTAAAAGCAGATTTTAGACTAAACTGGGCGTGACTGTGACTTGGAACTGTGGTTTTTGTTTTGTGCCTAACTATAAGAATTTCTCCTGTATCATGGGTGCGTTTACATATACAAATCTTGGCCAACGTTCGCATGGACGTAAAAATCTCGCGGCGATTTTGTTTCGCTCACTGGAATTTCAACGCTCTGCTTAGCGCCGAGAATTGAACACCCAGCAGTGTGTTTTTTCGAAGCGCTGGGATGCACTCTGTCGTTGTTAGGTTGGATTCTCGAAGCTCGACTTAACACCGAGAGTTGAAAATCCAGTGCGCGAAACAAAATCGCCGCGAGATTTTTACGTCCATGCGAACGTTGGCGTTGGCCCGTAGCGATTATTTTTACATCTGTGCGAACGTCGGCTAACATACACAAAGAGCCATCCATTCACCCTTCACTCCCTCACTCTCTACTTCCCTTTCACTCAACGCTTCGTTCATAATTTCATCACAATCATTCCGTTCAGAAACACTTATAACATTTTTTTTTTCTTTGCCATTCCAGTTATAATAAAATCCTACATATATAATTAGATGATTTGTTGCTTATTGGTAAATCTTACATACACAAACAGTTACACTTAACCATTTAGATGTATTGAGGAGCATTCAAAATAAGCGCAAATAGTAAAGGATTTCTTTCTTTCACCATTTATTCAAAGCCCTGTAAATAAATTAATTTGATGAGTCCTTACCAACATGTCTCCCCAGTTTGTCGTCGATGCGTGCCTCTTGCGTGGCTTCGTCCACCTTACCCAGGAAGTGCTCGATCAGATCTAGTGAGTACAGCGACTGCGAGAACACCAACCTGATGACAACGAAACCAATTAGAATATATAGATAGGCCCAGGATTCCGATCAAGTCGTCGGACGTACCCACTACTTCTGACTGTTATAACTATTTTCTCTCATGTCGGCACGAGCTATGGAGTATTCCACATAGAAAAAAGATTTACTAGTGTGCAGGCGCAGCTGTCTAGGATGCGCCGGACAACTTTTAGTAGAAAAAGCCCTTCACAAGTGAAGGCACTTTTTATCCGACTTCCAAAAAGAAGGAGGTTATATATGTTCGACGGTTAGAAGTCCTATAATAGAGTAGTAAGAAGTACTACTGAGAATATAGAAAAGTGGACTAATTTTGAAAAAGAATTTCCAAAATCAGTCCACAAATGAAAGGACTGAATTTGAAAAAAAAATTTTTGTTTGAAAGGGTATGGTCTCGAGGTGGTCAAGTCAGAATCTGATGAGGGGATCCCATGGAAATCGAAGGAAACCTTGGTGATGTGGAACTGGCCATTGGAACTACTCAATTATACCTAAGTATTTAACGGGTTGCAACTCAATTACTTTAATATGGTTGCTAAGCAATTTATGCTGCTAAGCAATTTATATGATTGTCACAAGGCATATGATGAAGTGGCAATGATGGTGATTTCACCACCAGTTCCAGTTCTCCTGGTTCTTACTAAGAGAACTCAACAATTAATGTCCCTGCATCGGTAAAAGCAATATTTTGTAAAAGATAATGAGCAATTGACATTAGGCTATTATAACTAAGATAAATTACAAACTGACCCACTAAAAAGTGAAAAACTTTTTTACAAAATAAAAACAACCAACTTCCAAAAAAAAATACAGATTATACAGATCCATAAACACAAATTTCCGAAATTGAAGTTATTTTTCACTTTGTAGTGTTTTTTGGAAGTTGGTTGTTTTTTCTTTTTCTGTAAAGTTTTTTAGAGTAAGTATGAAGCCTCTGAGAAAAGCCTCTGTTCCCCAACCGTCATGAAATCTATATAAAACTCACAATTTATCCCCAATAGCTTCACACTGGCGCAGTATATCGAACAACAGCACCAGTTTGTGTGAGTTGCGCATGTCGTCCAGTTCCTCCTCCTCCACCAACCTGATCCACCACTCTGTAGGGTTCTCGTTACGAACTTCCACTACCTCGGCGACGTCCGCCTCTTCGTTGTCACCTTCCACTGGTGAACACACAAAAACAACAAGCTGAACAGAGGATGTTCTTTAACATTTTTCTTACTCGTGCAAGCTTCGCAGCAGCACGTAAAAAGAAGGAAGGGCTTAATGAACATTACATAATTAAATTAAGGGGAAAGCACCAGGGTAGCCCGCGAAATTCAAATTCATTCGAGTTTTTGCAATTTACAGTTAGGTTGTATGTTGATTATAGTATGATTCGCGACCGTAATAAATATGTATTTACAGAATTATAATCATTAGAATCAGTAATATAACTCTTTATGTTAGTATAATCCTCAAATGTCAAGATTTCATGAAATAGTCATTCAACAGGATTACCTGGTCTTAAAGAGTTGTATTGATGGCTTTAATGATTATAATACTGCAAATATATACTTGTTACGGTCGCGAATCATATTTTGATCAACATATAACTAAAACTGACTTGCAAATTGCAAAAATAGTAAGAAAATTTGAATTTCGCGGGCTACCCTGGAGCTTTCAACTTAATGCAAAAGAATGTCAAGCAAACGTTACGTTCACTGAAAAGGAACGTCGCGTCGTCTGTTAAGCGGCCATGACATTCTATCGAAAAAATAATACCATATCACTGACTTTGTCTTGTGGCTAAGTAATAACAGGCGCATGGGTTCGATCAATCAGGTTAAGCTACGCTTGCCGCGGTTGGTCCGTGGATGGGTGATCATCTTTACGTACCAAGACTCTCCGTGCCTCGGAAAGCCCGTTAAGCCGTTGGCCCCGGCTGTCATTCATGGATCATTGACAGTCATTGGCAGAATGCCGAAAGTCTAACAACCAGTCTTATCAAGGGGTATTGTATTACTGGGTTGTGGAGGTCAGATAGGCAGTCGCTCCATGTAAAATACTAGTATTCAGCTGCATCCGGTTAGACTGGAAGCCGACCCCAACATAGTTGGGAAAAGGCTAAGCAGCTGTCATCATTAGCCTATCCTTTCCTGACTTGCTTGCTCTTTCTCTAAGTCGTTGGTGGGTGTGTAAGACAACAATTTAGGAAAAAACATGCTCTTGTTTAATAACAACACACTGCAATAATTTATCTGCCAAGCATTTTTATTTTAGCTGTTTACAAAGTCAGTTAAGTAGTTGAAGCTCATCAGCATCACAGATGTATTCTTTGGGAGTAAACTTTATAACACTTTATGTAAAATGGGATACCAGATGGCCATAATAAACGGCTTAAGGCTAAAATTAATAAAAAATCATACTAAAAGCTTGTTAGACCTTACCGTTACCTGGGTTGGCCCTGGTCCCCCGCCGGGTGCCAGCCTTTGACTCCTTGTCTTTAGACTTGCTCTTCTTAGCCTTCTCCTTCTTCTTGGCTTTCTTTCGGCTGTCATCGCTCACATCTGACAGGTCGTCTGAAGACTCTTCTGTTGAAGTTTCCTGTTGAAAGGTTTTTTCTATGAAATGGTGTTGATAGCGGAAAAGTATGGGGGTTTGTTTGGCTCGAGGCCTGATTGTAACCGCACTGGCATCTGTACAAGGTATCTCGGAACCATGGCCTCGTGACACGAAAAAGGTCAAGGTTCTTATGCTTTGGCTAGCCACGCCAGGCATAAATGCTTGACAGTAGTGGAAGTTGGTATCACCTTCAACATTTTGGCCCAGCAGTGTTAGCTCGTTTGCATACTCTGATGAATTCATTAAAACACCCGCCAGACTATCAGAGCCATGCAGCTAACGTATGTTGCCTTTCCGTGCACATCCTCATACAGCAAAGGAACAGTATTTTACAAAAAAAAAAAAAAGCCTTGAAAAATAAAGACTGGTAAACAGGATGACTGTTGACATAAGTTCCTAACTAATCTAGAATTGACATTTAGAAATAAGTATGAAGAGAGAAGTGAAGAAGTGTGATGAGTAAGAGTGTGTGTGTGTGTGTGTTGAGTGTGTCATGAATAAGTATTTGGACAGTTGCAACTTACATCAGGAGTAGAATCATCATCTATAAAATCTACTAGTGAGCCCTCCGAGTCTTCTTCTTCCCTCTCTCTCTGAAACATACATAATTATTTCAAATTAAAACACAAGAGCATTAAACTGTGTAAAATATGAAATATATCCGGCCATAATATACAGGGTACAAATACAATTAGCTAGTGAAGCTGCGCAGACGTGATAGGGATCGTTATCTAAACGCGATAAACTAAAAATAAAAAAGAGTTGATGATTTTTTTTCCGGGGACCATTACCGCTGGTAATGTTACTGGAAACGAGTTGATAAAATCTGTTTTATCGTGTTAAGATATCGAAACCCATTAAGTCGGCGGAGTTTCGCTAGCTAATTTAATTTGACCCTGTATAGCACACCAAGTTTCAGAAAAAGTGACTGCAGAGCGTGGTCTCTGTAACTCTTAACTGTGTGGCAGACTATCTCTAAAACTTTATTTGTCAAGTTTACCGACCGAGTACTGTACTTTAGATATTGGCTATTTGAGGGCTGAATGTAAACATGGCAAGGAAAATATTTCATGACACAGTATGTTTACCTTTTTTTGCTGCATAATCTCGTATCTTTCTGAATTATATTTGAGTACGAGCGGGTGCGTCCATATTCTCTGTAGCGACTGGAAGTCAGGAAACAGGAACCCTGAAGACTTGCCTGGTAGTGGCCTGGATAAATAAATAAATTTTATACCAAAATGTTCAGGAGCAGGCAGCAATAATCAATATGTGTTTTATGATATTAAAAGAGATTAAGTTAAATAATAAATAAATAATAAATAAAAAATATTTTATTGACATAAAAAATGGAGACATTTTCAATTGAAGCCCTAACTCCTGTGCTAGGTGGTACCTGTGTTACAGGAGTCAGTACAGTAACAACAACAAAAAAACATTTAAAAAACCGGCTAAGTGCGTGTCGGACCACGCACAATGAAGGGTTCCGTAGTTGGGATGAATTTATCCTAAGAACAAACATAACACTGTAGTTGAAAAACATGCTCTCCCATACATTCCAACTGCAAATGTAAGTTGGTTGACTATTACTCGTAAACTTGAAAAGCCTACTTAGCTGTGATAGTTTTCTTTTAACTTCGTTAAGTATATATACTACTACCGTGAATTTTTTCACCCATCCAAAACTAACCGTTTAGCTGGCAGGGGGGGAAACACTTGACTCTGACAAAAATTTGCACTTTAAAGCTTTTCTTAAAAGCTTCTTTCTTTTCTTTAAAGCTTTAAATTTCAGAAACGGATCCTTAAATCGAAAAATTGTTTTAACAACCCCACAATATTTTTGAACGACCCATCCAACAACACCCCACACCATGGGGTGGACAAGAAAAAAAAACATCCTCACTTCGTGTACAAAAAAGGTACCTTAAAAAAAAATTATTTTACCACTGTCGGCGTGATGAATATGGTATATTCATGCCAAATTATAGCTTTCTAGTACTAAGTCTCTGAGCTAAGCTCGGACGGACATAGCGAAACTATAAGGGTTCCTTGTTGACTACGGAACCCTAAAAAAGAGCTTGCTTTGGCTGTAAAATTAGGATGAATAATTGAAATCCATACAAATGCACCAATTTCATGAGGGTTGTCCACATTGATAACAGATGGATAAACAACGTGGATGGACACACAATATTAAAAAAAAAAACAAAAGAGTGACAATCGGCTGCGATTGGCCAAGCTAAGAATCCTTATAGGCAGTTGATTCGAAGTAAATGCACGATGAGTTGTGTGTCGTGCGCACACGGCCAATTATCAGCGTAAAAATAGGCTCTCAAAAAGACATACCTTCTCGAGTAGTTATCCAAATAGTGCTGGTACAGTTTGACTTGGACATCAGACAGTGTGATAAACAACACGTATTCGTGCTTCGGAGGTAGGAAGGGCGCCAGCACCCCGTAGTCCCTCCTCTGAAAATAAAAAAATACGTTTTATTTCGGAGGTGTAGGAATGAGGTGGAATGTTCCTCCATTGAAAGTAAAGCCGGACTGGCGACACTGTCTAGCAGGCCTCTGCTCGTTATCATGCTGTTGAACATCTGTTATTCTTATTACAGATCGATCGCAGCGGAAAGTCTTCTTGCTCGATTCTGTAACGTCAGTGACTTTGGAAATCTGCAACTTGTTGTAGCTGTCTGAATACCTACCCAGTACTCAGTGCTTATGAAACTGTATAGATATCGCTACAAATGTATTATATCTAAAAGTGGCATACTTTTCTTTTAATTGTTTAAAAATAGATCTGTATTTTTTATTTTATTTGTTTCTTTGTTTGTTTTACCTGTGAAGGCCGCGGCAACCCGCGGCTTGGGGAAGGCCTATGTCCAGCAATGGACGTTTTTCGGCTGAAATTATGATGAGATCTGTATTCATACCTGAACAGCTCCATCCAACATTTTGTGCAGCACATGGGAGCGTCTCTTCATGACTTTAATGTCACCTTCCGTAGAGTCGGTGTACTGTCCGTTGGTGATTGGGTTCACAAAACGATTCAAGTACTCGTTGTACTTCCCCAGGAGGTTCGGCTTCACGAATTGTACCATGCAGTAATCTGGTGACAAATAAAATAAACAATGAAATTATTGGATCAGAAGACCTTAAAATTGTTTATTTATGATGTTATCTGATCTCGATAGATCAAGGCGAAGATGGCGGATCGAGCTCCTAAGGAAAGAACTAGAAGTGTGTGGAAAAGGCAGAGGCAGGACCTTTGCCCTAAGGCTGGCCAATATACGTGAGATACTTAAGATACAGATGCTAACTGGGACTACCAGTCGACAGAACGTGTAAATAAAACATGTTAATCTGTAAAGGCATCTCTGCATATCCTTCAAGGGACATCGAAAGTAGCGTGAAGTTTGTAATTTTTTTT
The DNA here is from genome assembly GCA_946251885.1 of Cosmia pyralina. Lineage (NCBI taxonomy): Eukaryota > Metazoa > Arthropoda > Insecta > Lepidoptera > Noctuidae > Cosmia > Cosmia pyralina. Next base: position 18,646,836 of record OX276355.1, read on the forward strand.
AATTAACCGTATTATTGTTCGTTGTCGCATGACGCCAAAGACACATCGTTCTTCGATGTACATACCTACCTACCTACCTTTTGTACCTAGAAAATTAAAAAATACGACGTACATTCTTTCAAGTTGTTCTGTAGTGGTGTGCCGGTGAGTACGATGCGGCGTAGTGTCTTCACTCTGTTCATAGACTGCGAAAGGCTGGTCTTCTCGTTCTTCAGCAGATGTCCCTCGTCACACACCACCAAGTCTGGTCCTGTATTGAAAAAAATAACATTATAATAGGATGGCTTTATGTTGACTTGGATATTTTGCTAAATGAATGCCTTTTAAATAATAGATCATTCAATCACTGTCACTAGAATAGTCAGGCAATTGAAAGGAGAGATAATAACCAGTGCCAAGGATTAAACACAAAATGGTTTTTAACACTTTCGCGGACGCATGACGTCTATAGACGTCATAACAATAAAACTTCTATTTAATTGTGTCTCGTTTACCGTCCGCGAACCGATTAAGCAAAACTTGACAACATTTTCCACCAGAGCGCTCTTCTGGAGATCCTAGAGGAAAAAATGCAATACTTCATGGATGCTATGAAGTTGCTTATTTATTGACAGGCAACCATAGGGGAAAAAATGCAATACTTCATGGATGCTATGAAGTTCCCTTATTTACTGACAGACAACCATAGGGGAAAAAATGCAATACTTCATGGATGCTATCAAGTTGCTTATTTATTGACAGGCAACCATAGACGAAAAAATGCAATACTTCATGGATACTATGAAGTTCCCTTATTTACTGATAGACAACCATAGACGAAAAAATGCAATACTTCAGGGATGCTATGAAGTTGCTTATTAATTGACAGGCAACCATAGACGAAAAAATGCAATACTTCATGGATGCTATGAAATTGCTTTTGACAGGCAACCAAAGGGGAAAAAATGCAATACTTCATGGACGCTGAAGTAAAATAAATGTTTGGAAAGATTATAGTAAACAGACGAGAGTCACCAAGGACTTTGTGCAGCGCCATACATTTGGAGGAGCCTGTCACCAGCAAGAAGAAAGTAGCTGCATCACCCACTGACCTGGATTCACGAGACTCTCCTGGAAGGTCCTCAGCATCTTCTTCTTGAATTTCTTGTTGTTATCAGCGGAGAGGTTGCGGAACATCTCGTAGCCGAGCACGCACACGCCGCCGCCATCCAGCCACTGCTGCAGCTGGAATGCGCGCTCAGAGTTCTGCTTGTACCTGGGTTGAGCAGTTGAATGGGTTAATTGACCGAGCGAGCGAAGCGTCTCTGCTTCAAGTCTGGCAAAATTTGCTTTCCTCCGTCAGTTTGTTGGTACACACTATCAATCGGAATCCGTTTTATTTTGACAGTTCAACAACTACGGGGTGTTGAGACGACAAATTTTTCGAACATATGAACAATGGATTAGCAATTTGCTTTAAAATAATTCAGATTCCGATCGATAGTGTGTTACGCAATCAGGATTGCAGGTCGTATTTTACAACTGATCTGGACGGAACTTAGTATACAGGTTTTAAGACTATTACATTATTTTTTTGTCGTCGGGGATTTTTAATGGGAGGTGAAAATGGTTGACATTATTCGCACAGGAGTCATAAGGGGTCATTTGTTACAAATGACCTCTCCTACATCCCTGTAATGGATTACCGACATGTTACCAATAAGCCTGTATAAAGGGCATTTTGTTGAGGTCTGAACTTCACTTATACTTCCTTTGAGAATGAGAGCTTGTTCACAAGAAGCGAGGTTTTCGTCCGACGAGAGTTTGAGAGGTGAAAATGTTCAAGCGAGAATCGCCAGGCTATTTATCGCCGGTGTTTAGGTACGAAAAATAAATAAGACTTGAAAATGTCATAGGAGTTTCAGGCGATTTTCTCGAAATTGACAAGACAATTACAATTTTTAGTTAACACGGACTCTATCAATTAGGAAAATGTCGTGAGGAAAGTTTTGAGTATGAATGTCGATGGCTATAAGAGTAGGGGAAGACCAAAGAAACGATGGATGGATTGTGTGAAAGATGACATGGCTAGAAAGGGGGTGACTACCGAGATGACGAATAATAGAGAAGTATGGAAAAAAAGGACATGTTGCGCCGACCCCAAATAGATTGGGATAAGGGCAGGAGAATGATGATGGACTCTATCAATTGTGGGATGCGAAAATATTCTCGTCATACGACATGCGAGTATCGCATGTTCAAAGTCTCTCTCCATTCGATGTGAGCGGAAGTGGGCAGTAATCCACAACGTCATGGTGGATAATTGAATATCTGATGCTTATTTGATGAATTCTTACCTCGACAGCTCGTACACATCAACTTCGAACTCGGAGTGGGCGTGTTTGAGCCACATCTTGAACTCATTGACCCAGTTGAGTACTGTGGACAGCGGACATACCACCAGCACACGGTTCACGCTCGTTAGAGTCCCGTGGATCAGCAGCGTGTGTGTTAGCGATATTACCTGTAAACATTTGCATGTCATCACGGCTGTATTTGAGGAGTAGATAGGAGTTTAGTACATTGGCTCAGGCTTTATTTGAGGAGCTCGTGGCTACTAAGTAATAACAGCCGCACGGGTCGATCCATCAGGTTAAGCTACTCTTGCCGGGGTTCTCCGTGGATGGGTGACCATCTTTAAATAACGAGACTCCTCCGTGCCTCAGAAAGCACGCTAAGCCGTTGGTCCCGGCTATCATTCGTGGGTCTTTGACAATTGTTACGGGTCATCAGAAGCCCGAAAGTCTGACAAACAGTCTTACCAAGGGGTACAGTATTACCCAGTAACTGGGTTGTGGAGGTCAGATAGGCAGTCGCTCCATGTAAAATACTGGTATTCAGCTGCATCCGGTTAGACTGGAAGCCGACCCCAACATAGTTGGGAAAAGGCTAGGCAGATTGATAGGAGTTTAGTACATCCACATTTCGCCAGTTAGAACTTAGCCTCGAGCAGAGGGGCTCGTGGCTAAGTAATAACAGCTGCACGGGTCGATCCATCAGGTTAAGCTACGCTTGCCGCGGTCGGTCCGTGGATGAGTGGCTTAAATATTCAATCTTACAATGTTACCTGCATAAAATTGACAGATTCTAAAAAGTTAACTTACTTGTAAAGTTTTTCCCAGACCCATGCAGTGCGCGAGGATACACCCGGATCCCTTTTCTTTCTTGATTCGCTTCACGCTCTCAAAGCAAGCATCCCACATAAACTTTATGCCGTTTGCCTAAAAACAAAACCTTATTTATTATTTCATAATTTTATCAGGAATTTGTGTTGTGACTTTTTCAGTTCATAATTATATACTTTTTAAGTTTATCTTGGGCATCATTGACATCGGTGAAGGAAAAACATCGCGAGGAAACCTGGACTTATAGTTAACTGGCTTTTGCCCGCGGCTTCGCTCGCGTGTATGTCGGAAAATACCCCTCGGGAACGTACTACCGGGATTAAAAGTACACTATGTGTATTTAATCCAGGTAACCAATGTATTAATTCCGTAATACATTGATTTCATATAACTCCAGCGAGTTTACGCGGCATCCGCCAGTAACGCTCCCAGTCGGCATGATTTTTTCGGACATCTTCAACAATCATCGTCATATTTCAGCCAATTTATACAAAAACTTAATGAACCAAACATCTAAACCTTCCTCATGAATCACTCCGTCCATTGGTGGAAACCATATGAAAATCCGTTCAGTAGTTTTCGAGTTTATCGCGTTCAGACAGACAGACGCGGCGGATTGTGTTTTATAATGTAATAATTCTGAAATCGCCAATCCGCCTTGAGCAAGCGTTCTGATTAATGCTTTTGCCTTCTCTGTATGAGAATAGGCCTTTGAGCTGCAGTGGGTGTCAGGCTGGTATTATCATTATATTATTAGAATTTAGTACTTAATTGTTCACCGTGACACTTGCCGGATCGCTTTGGAGCAGGTACCTAAACATCGAAGGAGTAGATAACATAGAGTGGATAATATCTCCTCTACAATCCCGGAATACTGATAATGACGCTTTAATCCCGGGTTATCCGGGGTCCGTGTCCGGTTTTATTTTACCTATTTAAAACAAAACATTTGAATTTAACACAATTTTAGTACGGAGCCCTCGAAAATGTAACATGATTCTTCAAATCAATAATTTGTAACTATATATATAAAGTCCAATAAATAATTCGTGATTTTTAAACCCTCATTAAAACGTCATTATCATTATTCCGGGATTTTAGGGGAGGTATTATCCACTATATTTTACTTGCTCCCTCGAAGTTTAGGTAAATATACTTTACCTATTCCGATCTCATAAGTATCGACACTCTATCCGAGCGTTTGTGACTCTATGACAGAACCTTTTTAAAAGACCATTGACAATACAAAAATGGTCATTATGTATTTAAAAAAAGGCATACCTGATGGGGTTTCAGCTTCTTCACGAGTCCTCTGTCGACCTCGATCAGCGGCTCCTTAGTTTCAGGATCGAAGTCCAATATCACCTTCTCCAAAACAACCTCGTCTGGTTTACCAGTCTCGTCAAATTCCAAGTTGTTGTACTGTAAAAGTAAATATTTTATTTTGTATCTGTCTAGACTGTATCATGTTGATTATAATAAAACAATGTAACAATAATGCACTTGTGCTTATTTGACCGAGTGAGCGAAGCGTCGGTGCTTCAAGACTGACAAAATTTGCTTTCGTCTGTCAGTTTGTTGCTACTCCGAAACCGATCTGGACGAAACTTGGTATGAGTGTATACCAAGTTTCGTCCAGATCGATTCTAAACTGCGACCTGTACACTCAGGTTTTACGACTAAGAACTTTTCCTCCTAAGAACTCTTCATCCAAAAAGGGGGCTACTGGATATCTCCACCTTATGAGATTCGTTTGCGATGGTTCTTTTTTTTATTAGAAAGGTAGTATCTAACTTTAAGTTGGTCTCATAAAAATTTTGTGTAGATCTGATAAAAAAAGTGCGTGTTGGACCACGCACAATGAAGGGATGAAAATAATTTATCCCAAAAACAAACTTAACATTGTAGTTGAGAAACATGTTCTCTTAAACATACATGTGTTATACGTCACGGTCATTGTACATTGATATACGTCACGGTCAATCCTGCAACGGCAAATTTCAAGTTTGTAATCCCAAAAAATTTGGTTTTTTTGTGTGAAAAATTTACAAATTAACAATTTTCGGACTTTTCCTTCACTTGTGCTGTGAGCCCTTGCTTCTTGCCAAATTTCATGATTCTAGGTCAACGGGAAGTACCCTATAGGTTTTTATTTACTTGCGAGTATCAAAATATATTGCATATAACATATTATATTTTACCATATTTTTTTATTGCGTTGACTTAGAACCTTGATTTTTTTTTAGAGCTCCAAGGGACCATAGACCTACGTATTTGATATTAATTTCAGCTTGATACCTCCACGCGTTTTTGAGAAAAAGGCTCTTAACAGACTGACAGACAAACGGAGTTATAACCAAGTTATCCTATAAAGGTTTCGTTTTTTTGTTTTGGGGTACGGAACCCTAAAAAACATGTTAAATATCCCGTTCTAAATAACGTTAGTAATATGTTGCAAAAAAGATTGTGCTCGCGAGGTCTTTTTCTAGTTCGCAAAACTACTAGTATTTTAGGTAGGCCTCCAGAGATAGCTATCTGACGCCATTACAGTCACAACTGTAGTGTTGTGCATCCATCATCCACTATTCACTAGTGATGTTCCTACCCGTGTATTTGTACAACGTATGGATTTGTCTTGTAAGATTTTATTTGTTATTATTCCCTTATTCAGATTTTTTAAAACCAATTTGTCATTTGTATTTATCGCGTTATCTATCACCATTGTGCATGACAATGTAAACAAACAGAAAGCTTTCATTAGCCTGAATGTGTGAAAAGTAGAGTAACGCCTATTTCACGAAGTCCGAATAGCCACTACTTACCAAATAAATTCAAAAATGGAACAGAATTTGTATGAAATTATCCAGTGAAACTGGCCCTAAGACTACTTTAAGAAAGATCTATTAACATATATTTAATGTGACTCTTAATGTGATTAGAAATTCATTAATTTGTGGTAATGATAACAATAAAAATACTAACCGAAGAGCCTGACCCTGTTCCCAATACCGGTGGGATACTTTTTTTATATTTTTAAATGTTTTTTTTTAATTTTTTGTTTTTTTATAAAAATATTGAAAAATGTAAAATATATGTATATAAATGAAATAAAGGAAAATACTAACCACTTTCTGCCTCTCTAAAATACGAGCGACTCTTTCTTTTTCTTCGCGCGCCGCCTTCTTTGTGGCCTCCTCCAATTGATTCTTACCCATGACCTGCAATCAAACATATTATTAACACCCATTACATTCAAGATATATTTCAAAGTGGATTATTAAAAAATAAAAAAAAATCGAATGTTTACCTTACGTATATTCTTCCTGCCATGTTTATTTCTGCCCTCATTCTCAGTGTCAGACCCAGAGGCATCGCTGTCCCTCACTGATTTTATACGTCGACGTTTCTTTGTGCTATAAATAAATAAATATCATTTAAAATGATTCTTAGGAACTGTGCAAAAAAGGTGATCAATAGAAACATTGTACAGTTTAGATAACTATTACAATACCAGAAGCATACAAGATGTGTTAGAGCTTGTCTACTCTAATGACGCGCCCCACTACTTAAATTAGTATACGCTACGGTAAATGCGGTAGTGGGGCGTGTCATTTTAAGCTCTACCATCAAAGAAACAAAGCAGTAATTACATTTTCACCACGGAACCTTCAAACTGGTTCAAAAGAGCTCTTCTATACAAGTAATAAAATAGTAACGAAGAATTTTTATCCGTTGTCTGGATGTAAGTTCCGGATTGGCGCAAAAACGGATGAACGGATTTGGATGAAATTTGGAACACAGATAGTTTATAAACTGGGTTAACAAGTAGGGTACTTTAAATCCCGGTAATACGTTCCCGTGGGATGTTGTCCGACTTTCACGCGGGGTAAGCCGCGGGAAAAGCTAGTAACTACTAAAGAGGTTTGAACATTTTTCTATGGAAGCCGGCATACTCCATCACCATTTAGATTTCTCTGAAAAGTTAATAATAGTACCCTAAAATGTCACGTTGCCGAGATATTTGAAGTTAAACATCTCATACAGCGATCTTCATCTCCAAACATCTCGAAGGACACTTTCATCATGCGCCGCAACTTAGAAAATTAAAATGGTGATGAGGTGACTTGCCTCTATAAGTAAGGAGGCCCAAGTAACGACAACAGCTGAGTAATATTTGCGTTGCTTGGGTCTCCTGTCTGTGATAGGGAGAGGGCCGGGCCCAGTGAGGATAGGTGGTTTTGTTCTAACAAATGCCGATTTCCTCTCGTTCTAATCTATATAATTACATTTAGATACTTTAACATACCCTCCTTCATTACTGGATCCTCCCGACGCATCACTCTCAGAGACTACCTTCTTTCGTTTGGCGCGTTTGATTGAATCAGACCCTTCGGTTTCCGAATCCTCAAAGTCACTAACTCTCACATCTTCGTCACTTTGCTTACGACGCGACGTTCCACCTTCGGAGTCAGATGATATCGCGTTCTTGCGTTGACGTTTTAATTTTACACTGTGAAAAGGCATAGATTATTGCAATGTTCATTGTACGATTTCGTCGAGCAGTCATTTGTATACAGGGTGTTTGGCAGAACGTTGAACATACGAAAATGGTGGATAGGTGGGGTCATCTGCTACTTACTCAGCCCTAATTTATTTGGCCCTGGCCCTCCGGATATTTAAAATTTTTTTTTTTTGCTTTTTTCTAGTTTCACCACTTTCTTAACTTTAAAGTGTAATTTTTATTAAAAATGGGTAAAACAGGCAACACTTTGTTTTTTTTTTTTAATCTTTAATGTTGGCAGATTCTTATAAAATTATTGTTTTATTCAGATGTTAGCTAGAAAAAAAGTTATGAGTCCTCAAACTTACAGAAAGGTGTAAAAAATTACTTAAATCTTAATTTCAACTTGCATTTAAAAAAAAAACAAAATATGATTGAGGAGTTCTAATTCTAGCAAAACATTCCTAGTGTGTGACCTTTCTAATGGTATGTAATTTGCTTTTATAAAAAAAAAACTTTTAAGAGTTATTTCATAATTTTATCAAGTAGGAAATTTTTGACGAAACTCTACCTTTACGGAAAGTGAAATGTTTTGCGAAATTTAACACTGCAAGGTTCGTAAAATTTAAATGATCGACGGCTTGCCAGTAGCAGTGGTGCAAATTGACATTCACTATTCCCTTGGGATGGTTACACAAAGCAGGTAGAAATTTTGTTTCACTCTTGTGCAGTCAAAGCTTATTTTTTCTCTCTTTCACTCTCGTGGCACCGTGACGCCTCAGAATGAATTATTTTCTTTTATTCAGTCCAGACTTAACTGCCTCTGCGATCTCACGTGCCCGTTACGCTTACGTTTGTTTTTGTTCACTTCGTTTTGTTTTATTGTTATCACTAGTTTTGTAACCTGTTAGTTAAGTTTTTTGTTATTACTGTTACCTGTTGTTATTGGTAAAGAAATGGCTGCTTTTACCAGTGAGGAATACGCGGACATGTTGTTAGCGTATGGAAGCGCTAATGCTAATTCGCGTGAAGCACGAAGGATTTATCAAGAGCGTTATCCCAACCGCCGAGTACCCAGTCATCAGACGTTTGCGAGTCTATGGTCTTTCAACACGATGGCTGCCCAGCTCACTGGAGTCTGATTGTACGTGAACATTTGGATAATTGTTTCCCAAATTCGTGGATTGGCAGGGAGGACCAATTCCCTGGCCTCCGCGATCGCCCGACCTCACTCCGCTCGATTTTTACGTGTGGGGAAGAGCAAAGGAACTAGTTTACACTACAGAAGTAGACGCCGCGTCTGTATTGTAAATGAAGGGCTTCAATTCGAACATCTGTAATTTATTAATTAAATAAATTATTTAATTGTTTCATTAACGCTCCTAACTAGTACAGCTATTTTCTTTGTACTTAATTCAAGAACTTACATAATTTTAATCGATCATTTAAATTTTACGAACCTTGCAGTGTTAAATTTCGCAAAACATTTCACTTTCCGTAAAGGTAGAGTTTCGTCAAAAATTTCCTACTTGATAAAATTATGAAATAACTCTTAAAGTTTTTTTTTTATAAAAGCAAATTACATACCATTAGAAAGGTCACACACTAGGGATGTTTTGCTAGAATTGGAACTCCTCAATCATTTTTTGTTTTTTTTTAAATGCAAGTTGAAATTAAGATTTAAGTAATTTTTTACACCTTTCTGTAAGTTTGAGGACTCATAACTTTTTTTCTAGCTAACATCTGAATAAAACAATAATTTTATAAGAATCTGCCAACCTTAAAGATTAAAAAAAAAAACAAAGTATTGCCTGTTTTACTCATTTTTTTATAAAAATTACACTTTAAAGTTAAGAAAGTGGTGAAACTAGAAAAAAGCAAAAAAATAAAATTTAAAATATCCAGAGGGCCAGGGCCAAATAAATTAGGGCTGAGTAAGTAGCAGATGACCCCACCTATCCACCATTTTCGTATGTTCAACGTTCTGCCAAACACCCTGTATAACGATCTTGACTGCGTGTGGTGATGCGAGCTCGTCCTCCATGTCGCTGTGCCACGCTGCCAGTGATGCGGTAACGTGTCCAAAGTCGACTTATACTATGCGTAATGCCCAGATTGATTGCCACAGCACGTTGCCGAGAACTTACTTTCCAACATTCCCACGGCTCTGGATCATTTCTTCTCGGCTCAAATGACGTCTTCTCTCCATAATAATGTTCTTTTGTATTGATTCCACTCAGATGTATGGCAGAAATTTTACTGATTTGGCCTCAAATCCGTTGCAGGATTATATAGGAATACGATTGACCAAAATTCAAAAACTATTCCCTTTTAAAATGACGAAATTTACTAAAAAAAGGACCTATCCATAGGAGTTACAAATAATATAATTGAAAAACCGGATTTATAGTAACTAGCAAGAACGTGCTTGATCCCTAGACACTTTTGATGTGTGTAAGTTGAAACTGTGCTTCAGTAAGTGCATATACTTATTGTAATAAATTAACAATGAGTAGGTACTCGTATAATGTAAAAACTAAATTAAAACTTAAGGTAAATAAATGTAAAATAGTATGTTAGCGGTTCTATTTGCAGACTAGTAGATATAGTCTGTGCAAAATTAATGTTGTTTTTTTAATCAGCTGTTCCCTACATTTTGACGAGATAAGCAACGTAGAGAACAGCTGAATTTTTTTTGAGCAAAATTAGTAAATTTCATATGGGACCACCGCGCAAGCTTCCTACCAAATGAAAAAAGATTTTCACACAATTCGACGAAAATATCGAAGAACATACAAAAAAAACATAGACGAACTTATAACCTCCCTTCTTTTTTGAAGATTTTTTTTTTGTAGTTTTGAAGTTAAAAATAGTGTAGGAGAGTGATATAATTATAATTTTTAAAAGAGTTTATAAACTTACTTTTCTTCTTCTTCTGAATCTTCCACGTGATGAGTTTCCTGTAAAAAAATATTAGAAAATGAATCTAATTCACAAAATTTTCCAATACAAAAGATTGCACTGTCTACGAACAAAGCGATAGAGGGACGCATAGTTTTAAATAAGACTGATTTGTTTGAACATTCTAAATTCCTAAGAAGTAACTGTATTTTAAAGAAAGTTCTACAGACAGGGTGTACCAGAAAGGTGTGGTACAGATCAACAAACTGAACAACTTTCTCCATAGTAATCGCGAAAACATTATCAGCCGTCCCATACATTTGCGTCGTGTAAGTAATGAAGTTTTCTATGGGACAGTTGATAATTTTTTCGCGATTACGATGTTGGTCCCATGGATAAAGTTGCACAGTTAGATGGTCTGTACCACACCTGAATACGAAATCATACCTCAGCTTCGCTCTGCTCATTTTTATGTGACACTGAGGAGTCACTTTCTCCAAGTAAGTCATCTTTAGCTAAATGTCCAATGCCGTCTCCGTTAAGTCCTGACAGTGTTACTGCAGGCAAATCTAAAATTTAAAAGTGTTTATTTAGTTATAATGTAGGTAATTGTACTATTGCATGACATACATACATTTTCGTCTTATATTCTGCCAGTTCTCCACATTTTGCCTGAAAGCACTGGCCACATCGAGGCAAACTCCGAGCGGGATGCGACAGCGCGCGTCGATTGTTTTAATGATAAGAAAGTCACGGCTGTTTGTGCCCGTTTGAACAAAGATAGTTGACACAATCGCGCATCCCGCGCGGTATCGCCACAGTTTGTCCAGAGCTTTATGTTTAAGTCCCATTCGCGTGTAATTTGGGGTTTTTATACTATTAAAAGTATAATACCCGTACCTGTACCTTCTTTTTCCAAATTGTCATCTTCGGATGCGTCAGAGCTGCTCACGGCCTGCAGCAAATCTTCGCCTATAGTCGGTGTGGGCTTTGATCTGCTACTCTTCCTGGCAGAACTTCTACTGCCACTGTTGTTCGTAGGAGTGTCGCGCCGTCGATGCGTTTTGTTTAAACTGTTCAAGTTAGCTAGCCTACGAACATCGTACCTTGTTAGATATTTGCAGCAGAGTAGATTTACTCATCCTAACTGTTAATATTTTGCAATAACTACTAATACAAACAAAAGTTAAGGTACCTTTTATAATAATTAGTAATTTTGAAAGTCAATGTCGAACCTTTTAATTGATTCCTCTTCTTTACGTGTCGATTCAACTCAAATTTTGTCCGACTAGTGTGAAGCCATTTATTTTTTATTAAAGAAATAATTAGGGGTGCACCACAACATGCGCATCAAGTACATACGCACTGAATAAGTAGAATAATTCAGAAAGTTTAAACTCATTTTCCTGACTCGAATCTACTCGTAAAGTATCAACCTTGTGGTCTAGCTAGAAGACAGTACTCGTAGGTAGGTATGAACGCAACAATTTAATTTCCCTAGATTTGTGCTTATGGAAATATACATACATAGAGGTGTTGGAGATGAAAATATTTAAATTCAACTTTGCAAATCAAAAATCATTTATTCAAACTAGGCTGAAAATCAGCACTTTTTGGACGCCAACATTGCTTGAGCAATAATGCTATCACAATTATGGATTTTCTCAGTTTCCTCTAAAAATGTAACTACTGTATACTTGCCACAATTTTGATCATTGTTTGCTCTATGCCTATGCATTTTTCTAGCGTTTAGATTGTTTATGAGACTTGACACACCGCATGGTTTGACTTGCGCAGAGCGGAAAGACAGGTCAAGCCTCATCTTTTGTGGCGCGTATTATAACACTAAACCTAACTTATTAATAAAAATTAGCTTAGTAATAGCGCGAGTAGACGATGCGATAAGAAGCTAGTATTGAATAAAAATAACATATAATTAAAAACTGTATATTTTGCAGGGGTTACACAACAGCATCCACCACAATATTTCATCCTGCTTCAATTCTGAATTTTTGGAATAGATAGTTATTTTTATGTCCAGATGAGAATGGATTTTTTTTTCGATTTTTTATATACCTACTGACATTGCAATTTGTTGGTTTTGACTTACAATATTATTATTATCCTTTATTTCATTAATACACATATAAATTACATTTTTAAATATTAGAATATAAAAACATTTAAAAATAGTAGCCCACTGCTATCGGGAACAGGGTCCAAGCTACCGGCGCTCAGGGCTCCAGAGAACCTCCTAACAATGCGCGCCGTGTCCAGAAGTACCGCTTTCTGAATCGGGCCCTTCATCCAGCTACTCAACAAGAGCCTCCTTAGGTGTTGGTCGAGGCTCTTGACAATTAAGCCATTATTATTATTTTGACGACCCCACATGGCACCCGCCGCCCGCACACTTGTAACCACCCCCGCAGTACTTCCCCCGCCCGTCGCCCGCGTGAACCATAGATAGGACTGTCTGAACCAACGACAAAGTCGGCCTATATTAGCTATCTAGCTAGACTGGCGAAATTTTATTATTAGTCACAATCACAACAATAATTAAAGTTCCTTCACCCCATCTAATTTTTAGACCATATTTACCCATCAATTTCTTTGTCACTTGCATCTTGATTGTCAGAATTCTGGCCACTGCTCCCACTGGGTTTTGCTTTAGAGCGTACCATCTGTAATTATTTTCATCATATTTATTTAATCATCATGTTCTGTACCTATACTACAATTTAGTTCAAATACAAAGTAAAGGTATAAAGTATTAAGATTACATTCAATCATTCCTTTTGCATTGTCTATTTTACTCATTTAGTTTATACCTCTATTTTGCACGAGTGTAAAATAATGAAACTACCTTGCGTTGCTTCTCATTTTTTGTGCTAAATTAAAACTCCATATGTTTCAATTGGCATTTAATCGCTAACTACCAATGCACAACAATACAGAACAATAAGTATTATCCTTAAACAGATACTTGGTACACAAGTAGTAAGACATGAATATGAAAAACTTAAAACTACTAAAATGCAATTCATATTTTTTTACAGTTTTTAACACTTATAATATTAGAGAATGGCAATAATAAGTGTATATAGTGACCGATACCTAAACACATGATTGTGCTCATGATAACAAAAAACTTTTACTATGGGACCAAACCTGAAATCACAAAAAAAAAATCAGCTGCTCCCTACATTGTGACAAGTTATGCGAACTGATTATATATATTATTATTGATTATATTATATTATGATATTATATTATGATTATATTATTGATTATTGATATTGCAGCAGATTTTTTTTTCGCGCTTTCAGGTTTGGTCCCATAGTAAAAGTTCTAATTACCAGTCACCCTATATACTGTTATGACTATTTTGTACAATGTTAATAAAACTTATATTTTGAATGTACTTATGACTTATGTCCTAACCTTGCTAACACTGGAATTTGAGTGCTCATTGATGGTTCCGTCAATCTGGTCAATAGTTTTGCAATCATTATCTTCAATGTCTGAGTGAGCCATGCTGCCTTTGTCTTGAGAACCAGATTCCCGTGAACTAAGATCCTTACTGTTTTCCTCATTCAATGAAGAAGAGCTCGAAATGCGTGATTTTCGTCTAGTATGTTTATGTGTGTGCTTTTGAAAATTTTTATCTGATTCTTGAGAATTCTGTTCTTCATTTTCTGAACTAGATGAATAATTTAAAAGATTTTTCTTAGCTTCCCTACTTTTGATGGCATGCTTTCTTTCAAACTTGCTCAGTTTCTTTTTGATTACTGGTGATTTTGCCTCACTATCAGATGAATCATTCAATAGGGATGACTTAATTTTTTCAGGATCTTCACTTTGCTCATTTCTGTCAGACTGATTTTGTGACATGTTTTTTTCATTAACACTATTATTAGGTTTATCAACAGTACTATCATTTTGATTCTTATCTGAATCTGAATCATTGAGCAATGCACTTTTAATTTTTTCAGCAACTCCTTTTTCTAATTCTTTTTCACTTTCATTAGCAGGAGAATCAATGGTTTTATTTGTTACTCCCTTATCATGTCCATTATCGTCAGATTCATTGAGGAGAGCATCTTTTATTGCTGCACTATCTGTTAACTTGTCCTGGTTTATTTGGTTACCAGTATCAGTATTTTTTGAAGTTTGTTCTGTATCATCAGAATCGGAATCATTAAGAAGTGTATTTTTAACTTTGTTTGCTTCAGTGGTCAAGGCATTATCAATATCCTCTGATCCAGACTCATTAAGTAAGGCATTTTTAACTTCATCAATATTTTTTTCCAAATTGTCCTTTTCTTTATCCTTAGCCTTTGTTACCTCACAAATAGTTTTGGATCCCTGAATTATTTTTTGGAGATTGTGAGTAAGCAAAAAGTTTACAGTTAATAAGGGTAATTTATTTATATTTACAGTTAATTGTTTTGGTTTAAATTGCTTAACTTCATTCCTTTTTAGTGCCCAAAATTCATCATCGCTTTTGTTTTCCTTTTGTGCAATACAATTTGTACTATTTTTCTTAACTCTTCCTTTTTTCATTAAATGATTATTCTTTGTCATTTGTTTATTTTTGGATGATGCACTCATTTTAATATCTAATATGTCAGGTTTAAGTAACTTAGTAATATTGACACATCTTATTAAGGGCTTAGAATCATTTTCACTATTATTTGCTTCTGTTACATTATGATCAGAATCATCCTTAGACTTCAAATTATCACTAGTGTCATCATCTAATTTCCTTTTTTTTGACTTGGGTTCAAGTTCAGTAGTATTCTTTTCATTAACTTCATTTTCTTTACCAGAAGAGGATTGATTTTTGTTTTTTATAGGTTCATTACTATCCGAGCTATCATCAGCAATCCTAATCTTACTAAACTTCTTTCTTATACCGGTTGCTTCTTTCTCACCTCTTTTTGTTCTCATACTGTTTGTTTTATCTTCAACTACCTTTGCTTCATTTGCAAAGCATTCAATAAGTTCGGATACTGCTAAATCTTCCTTTGAACTGATAGTTTCTTGCCTGCTTTTAGTTTTTACATTTGCATTATTCTGTTCATTGGTTCCTGGTTCACATTGGGAATTATCATATTGTGTCTCCAATGACTCAGTAGGAATAGCATTATCAATTACATCTGCAGGATTAGAATTTATTGTTACATCTAAAGATTTCCTCCTTACAGTTGTAGTACTGTCAGGATCCGTACTTTTTTTTCTGGACTCTTCATCCTTACTAGATTTTCCAGATTCACTTGCATCAGATTCAACAAGTTTAGAAAAGTTGTTTTGTTTTTTTTTCGACTCTTCAATTTTCTGATTTGCATCAGAATCAGAATTGCAAGAGGAGTCCTTTTTTTCTGAACTTCTTTGTATTCCCTCTTCAGTCTGTTTTTCTGACAGTTTTCTCCTTAGCCGCTTTAGTTTACAATCGTAAAATACAGGATATTTTTCTTGCATGGAAGTAGGCATGCCTTTGGCAAGGACTTTTACACTTGTGAAATGGTCGATTGAAATCTTCTTCGATATTCGCAATTTGAACGACTCATAATTGAAACAATAAAACTTTTTATTGCTATCTTGGCTTTTCCTATCGATCGTTTTCCCGCCATTATCTGTGTGTGCTTGAGCCGCGTCAACTATAGCCAATACTTTCCGAACGCCGGTTTCTACATTCTCAAGTGATTTTTTTGACAATTCACAAATGAGAAGCACCTTTTTCGCAGCTTTGTGAACAGCGTGCGCATTTCTTAATTTATTCTTACTTATTCTCTTTTCTTTCAAGTTCTCAGATCGAGATCTCAAATTCGATCCGAGTTTAGACAAATATTCCATTGCTTCACATAATACATCACAAACGGGAACCTCGGCAGCCATTTCACGTATCCGCACTATCCGCCTTAATTAGCGCACTTATCTTCCTTCATTAATAGTAACACAAATGTCATAACTAGATTATTTTAACAAAAACTTGGGAGTATCATCGGTAATAAGGCAGTTCGATGTGAATTATTGAGATTTTTTAGAAAACATTTCGCGTTTTTCGAAAACCAAATAAAAAACCATAGACAAAAAAACGTTCCATTTCCGTACTTTTTTTTCTTTGACTAGTGCAAATTGTCAGTCTACCTCTATTTTCAAATATTTTATCAAGAAATACCCAAATATTGAACTTGTAAAATGTTTTGTTAGACTTTCATCTTGAGGTCACTAAACTTACACCACCTACTATCTTGGATATGTGAGATATTCTATCGATTCAAAAATACTCATTCATGAAATGGAACGTAGTGCTTCCTCATGCCCTATTCAACTCGGTCGGGTAATAGTTGCTATACATAAATATAACATACAAAATAGCGGCAAATAGGTATATATATGAAATATAACTTGAGCAGCGCTGTATGAATAATTATTCACAATCAGGTAACATTAATTTATCTATTTTAGAACAGAACGGCACTATTTGAATCCCTATTTTCCTATTGTCACTAAGGTGAAACCTTAGCTTTACAAAAAAAAAATAGAGGTACCAATTTTTTGTACTCACCTTTCATGTAAATGGCAGAACTTGTGTTTTACGGACACCTACAAAGCAATTAGACTTAACTATGATTGAAAAACATTATAACATGTTGTAATATAGATTACACAGTAAATTTATACACATATTCCGCTTTCAGACCGAAAAATCGGCAATATAGGCAAGGTAGGTAAACTATCCAAAACAGTCGTGAAAAAGAACCATAGACACTATAGAGGAGACGCAATGTACCACGGAAGTACAGAATGCCTGTGTAACGATCCATCCATCATCAGTTTTTTCGGTTGATGAATAAATAATATTGCTTATTTATGGAAGCTGAATTGTATCATGGTCATAGTTAGTTATACATACATTGTTACTCTTACAGTAAAAAAATTAACAAATATTTTAAAATACTAAACAAAGTAATAAGAAACGCAATATGGGATTCGAATCGATACGTAGAACATCATTGAATAATCGACTTTGTGACTAAACCTAGTGTCGTCCACCTATTGAAAATAAGTATGATACCACAAGATGTATGGCTTCCTCGTATTCAAAGTAAATAAAAACAAATGTTTAGTACAAATGGATCGAGCCCATTCCATAATAAAGAGATTTCCTTCAGGCACTTTTGTTCTTGGATTTATTAAAACGAGATGCATAGATGGCGCCATTAGCACAAGCGGTAAACCTTAAACCTAAACAGTGGCCGTACTATGACGTGAAAAAAGATTATAGATCCATCGTAGTTCCAGTGTGAGAGAGTGACGGATCTATGTACGACCTATATCACCATGCTTGTTTCACAACGGAACCATTATGGATCCATGATGATTCATTCATTCATGATTTTTCACGTCATAGTACGGCCCCAGAACGTTGGCATGTGGCTTTGAAAACTACACTTCTGGACACATCTATTGGCCCACCTTAGAGTTTAGGTTTCGATGGCCCCTACCGAAATATGATTGCTAGATTGAACAAAAACTGTTGATGCAGTTTTAAACCTGATACATTTTACCATCTTTTTCGATCGTATTGTTTTAAATTTGAATTCAGAATACCATACGACATGGAGCTACGCCTAACAAGTCGGATATGCGCCTTGTTAAAGGCAATTGATTTTTGAATAAAAAACATGTTTTATCAAATAAAGGTTTAATTTAATAACGCGTGTTGCCTCCATGGGCATCTACCACAGCTCTCATACGATTAGGCATAGAGTTTATCAACCGCTCTATGAAATTTTGAGGGATCATCTCCCATTCCTCTTCTATGGCAGTTTTCAACTCCTGCATCGTCTGGGCAACTGGCTGACGAGCCCTAACACGTCTTTTTAGCTCGTCCCACATGTGCTCAATGGGGTTCATGTCTGGGCTTCTGGCTGGCCAGTCCATAACTGTGATGTTCACATCCCGAAGATATTCCCTGACGATGCCGGCCGCATGGGCTCTTGCATTATCATGCATAAAAAGGAAATTTGGGCCCACATAGTCCGCGTATGGTATCACGTGAGGTTCTAAGCACTCACGAATGTACCTTTCAGCATTTAATGTTGGCAGCCGTGGTCCTGTAACAACCTGAAGTTGAGTTTTGCCGCTCGCGGATATACCGCCCCAGACAGTCCATGAGCCACCGCCATAAGCAACCCTCTCTTCAAAGCAGCATTGTGCGAAACGCTCTTCCTTACGTCGGTAGACCTTCTTCCTTCCATCATTGCCATGTAACACAATTTTAGACTCATCAGAAAAGAGGACACGGCTCCAATCTTGCTGTGTCCAATTTAAATGACTGCGTGCGAAATGAAGGCGCGCTGTTCGGTGGGCTCACGTTAGTTTGGGGCCAATAGCTGGCTTGTGTGGTACCATATCGCGTTCTTTTAACCTTCTCCGAACAGTTCGAGCGCTCACAGATACTCCGTGGAAGTCGCGAAGTTGGTTTTGTATCTCAATGGAGGTAAGGTGACGATTTCTCAAGCTGGTCGTCACGATGAATCGATCCTGCCTTTCAGTTGTGACCCGAGATCGTGGCCTTCCTTGGCGACGAACAAAGCCGCCAGTCTCTAGGTACCTCCGATAAACATTTCGGACCGCAGATCGACTTAAATTAAGTTGAGCACTCACGTTTCTTTGGCTGTGTCCGGCCTGAATAAGTGCCACAGCTTGTGCGGCGACTTCAGGTGAAGTATCCATAGATTATTGATAAAACCTCACCTTAATGTTAAGAATAAGTAATGTTTGTTGCAAAACCAAAGATATCAATCACTTTTTCAAGAATTAAATCCAAGTAAACCAATAAAACCAAGTTTTCTTAGTATTCGATTGTTTGATATCAACAAACAGGCTCCAAATTGTCTTTTGTTTCTTTAAATTCTGTGTTCGAAATTCAAAAAAAGACTATTGGATGAAATTGTGAATGTGCCAGGTTCAAAACTGTATAAAAACTTTTTGCTCGACCTAACATAAAATTTTAGCTAGGACCAAACGAAACTGAAAATACAAGGTGGGCCAAAAGATGTGTCCAGAAGTGTAATTAAACAACACTGAAAGTACTGAAAGTCTTTTCAAAGTTAATTGGTTCCTTAGATTGGTTCAGAGGGTCTGGATTCTTCAAGTCTTGGCGAAACGGTTCGTGATGACTATAAGGGCCTTAGCACACCTCCGACACAAAAATAATTTTGCGAAATCGCTAAACGAATTCTGCTACGAGACAATACTATATTATGTCGCGATTCAAGTAGGTAAACATCATGCGAGTCAGATTGGAGCAATCGGAAAAAATGTCGTCGCTTTCGACTTAGTAAATACAGTAACTGTCTCGGGTACGTGCGAAACAAATCTGGTACCAAAATGGCGGCCTGAGCGCGGAGTTGTAACCAGCTTCTGAGCAGATCGATGAAATCACGTGGAAAAGAGTTAGAATAATCATAATCAAATGTACAGACGCCAGCACATCAAGCTACTACAACTTTAGATTTTCATCTTTATCGCTAAAGCATTAGGTTCAAGGTTGATTGGGAAAATATGACAGTTTCGGGTGGCTTGCCCTGCTGGCGTCTGTACGTTGGCAGAACAGGCAGAACCACAGGATGTTTCGCTTCTACTTCGCTTGTTGTACATACAACGGACAAGTCATAGCAGAACTACTACGGTTTCGCTGCTATGATTTGGTGGTGATGGTGTGGTGTGACATAACATATGTGGTAGTGTGTGGTGGAGGTGTAGTGTGTATGTGTGTGGCGTGTAATGTGTGTGGCGGTGGTGTGGTGTGATGTGTTATGACCTGCTTATAAACAATTTATGCACTTTATAACTAGACGTATACACAGCAGCAGGTCAAGTTACTACAAACTGGCAAATTTTCTCATTCTATCAACATTTTAAGGTTTAAAATCACTTTGAGAAATTTGACAGTTTGGTATAACCTGGTGTGCTGTTGTCTGCACATACGAGTACCTTACTAATTTGAGTCACTTCTAATGCTAGGTACACACACAGTTACCTCTCGGAACACAGAACACTAAATACCCTAATAAGTAACCGCGCGTTTACACTGGCGAAACATCGCATAAAAACATATTGATATCTCTATTTCTGTCAATGTTTCTGACAGCGATATCAACATGTTTTTTTTAACTGAATGTTTCGTGAGTGCAAAAGCACAGTTAGGAAAATACGATTTGGAAACAATCACAAAAAAGCATTTTCAGATTGTTGTTGTCACTCACATTCTCACGAATACGCGAACCCACAACCCGTGCACAACTGCACAACCCACAAGTGGACGACATTTGCGAATGATTTTGCAAAGATTTCGCTGCAATCGTGGTTTTCCATGCTGTATCGGTTTTTTGACGCACATCAAATCGCGTGATCCTCGAACCTTCACGTAGTCTCCCACACATTCGTTAGACCAGTTGCGCACGCGATTGCGAAGGTAACGGACATTTTGCCATTTTCAGAGTTAGTGGCGTCTACTGTGTAGCGTACGTATACTATTATAATAACATCAACGTGTTGGAGTTCATTCAACTCTTGCAGAATGAACCTAGAAATATGGGATCCTAAAAAAATTCCTATGGAAACCAGAGAGATTTAATGCATTTTCTCTTCAATGTTCCATTCAAGAATTAAAAAAGGAGAGAAATGTCTGTGTATGATTCACAAAATCGCAAGCAAGACTTATTCGTAAACAAGTGTAGCCGTACCCATTTACATATCCGCTGAGTTTGAGGATGAATGTTTGACGGTACATACAATGGTTCAATGTATGTACGAATGTTTGCGCGCATGTGAGTTACCGGGGTAAGAGTTCATCCAAATCAGTGCGGAAAGGCACCCATGTCCGTTGTAACAGGAGAAAAAGATTTTCTGGTGTGTGTACGGCATCCTTAGTTGGCAAAGCTCTTCTTTGAAGCATATCTCATGCGTGCTCAATGGGTCTCAAGTCTGGCGATTGGGCAGGCCATGGCAGGACGTTGATATTAGCTGCAGCAAGTGTGTTAGCAACGACTCTGGCAGTGTGTGGACGTGCATTATCAATTTATCATGCATGCACTATATAATATTATAAATGCGATAGTTTGGATGGATGAATGTTTGTTACTCAATCACGCCAGAAACGTACGGCTGAACGGTACGGATCTGGATAAAATTTGGCACAGATGTAGATTAATTCTGAAATAGCCTTAGAGTATGTTTCCATACATACATACATAAGGAAATAGCACATACGCTAATTTTGTAATCACAATAAGTTTCCATTATTAATTATTGTTACTTGTCTGGCTATGCTGTATCACATGGTCACAATGAACGTACGGCAAGTAAATCCAAGGCTGTGCCTAGTTTGGGGCCCACGGCTATTTCTACTTTGTATTGTAATTTTCATTTTATTTTCTATGTTGTATGTTATCTAGCTTGTGTGTGTGTAAATAAATTATTCTAAATTCTACCTTTTTAAACATTTCTACTTATATAAAAATAATTAAGTATGAGATCCTGTTCATTTAAATAGTATGGGAAATCGTCTAGAACATCCAACTATAAAAAAGATGGCATAACTTTTCATCGGTAAGTAAAATCACGTTTGTTGTATGGGAGCCCCCTTAAATATTAATTTTATTCTGTTTTTTAGTATTTGTTGTTATAGCGGCAACAGAAATACATCATCTGTGAAAATTTCAACTGTCCGTGATAGTTAATCACGGTTCATGAGATACAGGGTGACAGATGGATGGACAGCGGAGTCTTAGTATAGGGTCCAGTTTTACCCTTTGCTAGCTATCTATCAAATCAGGGTTTAGATTAGTTTTTCAGGTTATTGTCTATGATCGCCGATTGTGAAGAGGCGCCATTATATGTACACTCCTACCAACTTATCTGTGAAATGGCGAAAATTGGAACTACGGCCGTCATGTTGAAATGTCATTCGATTGTGCCGACGCATGTCATTCGATTGTGTCCGTGTGTCGACGCATCGACGGTGCCGTCCTCTTTCAGTTCACAGATAAGTCGGTAGGACTGTACATGGTGTACGTACACACATCCGTACACTCCTACCAATTTATCTGTGAAATGGCGAAAATTGGAACTACGGCCGTCATGTTGAAATTTCATTCGATTGTGTCTACGCATCGACGGTGCCGCCTCTTTCAGTTCACAGATAAGTTGGTAGGACTGTACAATCTGTTTTCACTATGGTAAGTTGTCAGATAATAAATTGTCAGTCACTGGTGGTCAGTGTTGCCATTTAGCCACTTTGTAGCTAGATATAGCGGATTTTCGACGGCTTTAGCCAAAAAATAATTAGTTTTAGCCACCAAAATGAATCTAGCTACTTCTGGCTACTTTTTAGATACATTTAACAGTAACAAAAGTAGGTATGTAATTTTTAGATTGCATACCTACTTTTATTACTGTTTTGCCACCTGAAGTTTTGACAAAAGTCACAAAAACGGTCAAACCAACTGAAATACCATCCATAACATCATCCATTAACGATGAGATTCCAGAATTTTCAGATGACATTGTAAACTTTCAAATGGATTTTTAATTTTTTACAAAAAAAAAAACTTTTAGTTTTTGAGTTAGCTTTATTATTAAATATTGGTAAGCAACAAATGTATGGTAAAATTAAATACAAAACTAATACTAAACCTTAAAAATCTAACAAAAGTGGGTGTCCATGAGGAATGGTGCCAAGAACACTGGCTGCATTTCCGCGTTGAATAGCAATAGCTATTCTCTGTGCGAGAAATGAGCCAGCCCTCCTGTCACCAGCGGCGTCGACTAATCGAGGAAACAATTGCTTGAAACATTTTTTTGAACTGGGACCCCATGGACCAAAAGTTTCGAAGCCAAGCGGTACAAATATGTAGTCGCTAGAAAGCGTCACATATTTGCGTCGCTTGGCCTGCGACGCAAATATGTGACGCTTTCTAGCGGCCCCAGGGTCTAGCGTCGGGGGGGTGCATATGCCAGGGCGCAATCTGCTTGAAATGTGGCCAAGCAGACGCGTCGGCACGCTTGAACATACCCTTCGCCAGTCGGTCCACAAACTCGTCCAGGCTCTCAATCCCGAGGTCGCGGTGCAGCACGTCGTTCCTCACGAAGCGGGGCGCATCGACGATCGTCCGCAGCGCAAGACTCTGCTGCGCGCGGAGCAACCGCCGGCTCGGCTCGCCCGTGAGGGCGAACCATGCGGGGGCGGCATAGGTCAAGATTGGGCGCACGTACAACTTGCACACGCCCAACTTGACCCGATGCGGGAGGCGGGACGAGAGCACTGGCCTGAGCAGGTTGTGGGCGACCCTACCCTGTGTGGCGACATTGCGGACGTGTGGCCCCATAGTGAGCCGACGGTCAATGGTGACCCCCAGGTACTTGACCCGGGGCGACCACTCGACGTCGGCTCCTTGTAGTCTCAATGGAGGTGGTAGACGCGCGGATCCGGAGACCATCGCCTGCGTCTTACCCACGTTCACCGAAAGCCGCCACTTCGACAGCCAGTCGGGAAGGTGGTCAAGGGCGCGCTGCATTTTGACCGCCGTGTACCTCGCATTCAGCGAAGTGGTGATATACGCGGCGTCGTCAGCATACAGCGCGAGCGTCGCCTCCTCCGTTGTGGGGATGTCATCCGTGTATCGCGAGTAACACGCAGGCGATACGCAGCTACCTTGAGGTACGCCCGCCAGCACCGGACGGGCGCTAGATAGTGCGCCGTCGACCACCACTTGGAATGTCCTATTGGAAAGAAAATCAGAGACCATCCTAATGACGCGACGGGGCGCGTCCGACGTGGACAACTTGTAGATTAGGCCGTCGTTATTGAAATATGGGTTTGGGATTCAAAACAATGTATGTATTCTAATATTGTGCTTCGAACACCTTGGAGACCGTCGGCAACAGAGTGATCGGTCGATAGCTCTCCGGCTTCAATATGTTCTTTCCCGCCTTGGGCAGCCTAATAACGCGCCCTTCCTTCCACGAAGTGGGAAAAGCCCCCGTGCCTAGTATCGCCGTGGACAGGCGCGCCAGCGCCGCTACCATACGGTACGGCAGGTGGCGCAGCACTGTGTTGGTGATACCGCCAGCACCAGGGGCCTTACGGGGCTTCGTGTTTAGGATGGCGCGTCTGACTGCGCCAGGCGAGAAGAAGATAGGGTCCTCTTCGGGAGCTATCGGCGCCGCGAAGTAGTCTTCCAGGTGTTGCTCGACTGCTGCGACATGTTCGTGGCCGCTAATCGGGTTCGGTTGGAACTGACGCTCTAGGTGCTCGGCGAAAACCTCCGCCCGGTCCTCCATATCTTAGCACCCCGTCGCTGTTTTGCAGAGGGCGCACCGGGGCTGGGGTATTCGTGAACTGGCGGCATAGCTTAAAGACAGACGGCCAGCTATCCGTAGTGGCGTCTATTCGTACCTCCCAGTCCGCGGCGGCCTGAGCTTTGAGCTTGGCCTTCACCTTTTCCGCGAGACGGTTAAGCTGCGTTTTTAAAGTAGGGCATCTAAGTTCTTTCCACTGCTTGCGAAGGCGCCTCTTCACGGCGATCATCGCTTTAAGGTGGGTCGGCAGAGGCGGTAGTAGCCCCTGCGACTGCGTCTTTCTCGCCGCTTCTAAGGCGTCTTGGATGCAAGCAGTGACGTCATTCGCCGTCTGGTCCGCGTCCGCGGAGGTCACCATAGGCCGAGTCGGTATGGTGGTCTCTAACTTCTCCCGAAACATAGTCCAGTCCGTTTTACGACGTGGCGCAATGGGCTTCAGTCGGGTCGGCATACCCGATAAAACGACGAGTACAGGCTGGTGATCCGATTGTAACTTGTCGTCTATCACTTGTTGAGTGATCTGGCATTTTAGCCCCCGGTGGACTACGATGTCCAGCACGTCTGGCATATAAGTGTTAACGTCCGGATAGTGTGTGGGCGTCTCTGGGCCGGACACCGTATAGCCGAAGGCTTCCGCGTCCGCAAAGAGCCGTCTCCCCTCGGTATTCGTAAGTAGAGAGTTCCACGCTGGGTGCTTTCTGCGGCTTCCGCCGCGGCTTCGGCCCTTAAAACCGAACCGCTGAGATGGTGTCGCGAAGTCTGCCTGTATATGTTAAGAGTATACCATTTAACGGAATCATGTAATACTAGAGTATTATGTTGATCTCTTCTGAGGGCGTAACCTTAGGCAGACGTAGCGAATGAGGAAATATATTGTAGTTGACTTTTACCTGGGTGTACTTTATCTGCTTCGCTTGTTAATTCTTTATGGAGACAGAGCACGGTTTGTAGAGCAACAAGACATGAACACAGCGGCCACTTTCACCATCTGTAGATAGATATTATCGATGACACTGACACTTCGATATTTTGGGCATCTTAGGTTATTGCTATTTACTGAAACCAAATGTCAAATATTAGATCTTGTTATTATATTACTCAACAGATGGAAACCGGTATGGTTTCCGCCCCTGGAAGCTCACTTCCAAGGGCACTAATAAAGGCTTTAAGGTCAAGCATACCTTTAGAGGTCGGTGGACATAATTAGGCCCTTCGTACCGCCTCAATCTTTCCGCCCCCTGGAAGCTCACTTCCAAGAGGGCACTAGTAAAGGCTTTAACGTCAAGCATACCTTTAGAGGACGGTGGGCATTATTAGGCCCTTCATACCGCCTCTATCTTTCAGCCCCTGGAAGCTCACTTCCAAGGGGGCACTAGTAAAGGCTTTAAGGTCAAGCATACCTTTAGAGATCGGTGGACATAATTAGGCCCTTCGTACCGCCTCAATCATCATACTAATACTAATTGAGATCTCAAGAAGCTTCAGTTATAATATACAACTACAACATACAAACTTTGCCAACCTCATTGGTTTACATGTTATCATTATTCAGTATTTCTGCAATTTCGAGAACAATGGGTTCAGTGAATAACCTAGTAAGTACTTAGATAGATTAATTATTTTAATCTTTAAACATTAGATACTCAGCTTTCAATACAGAGATGCCGGCTCCAACCGCGATACAAACTCACTTTGATAAACACTGCTTCTGACTAAACTAGCTAAACACCAACAATTCAAATACTCGTTCTTACCGTGTCAGATTGATTTGACAGGTTCCATCGATGTTGCCATTGCATAAAGTTGTTGTTGTAATGTTGCTATGTCTGATTATTGTTGTATTTACATTCGCGGATTATATCCTCTAAAGGTCCGCGACAGATGGGAAGGGGCTAACGTGTCGACACATGTAGCGTCCCAAACTATGGTGGCAAGCCTCCGTTTGATGATGTCGTTAATGGAGCCGAGGTGGGAAAATCTGCCAGCACTGCGTTGGCAATATAGTCCATGGTGTCCGTTCCTGTCGACGTCGCTGCCACTTGAACACCGATGACGCTCGACGATGGCAGCACCCAGTCGGAGACCGACGGCGATGCGGAAGCTGCCATTGTCGAACAGCGTTCCGAGGTTGGCAGACAGTAGGGCGTGTAGCCATTGTTCCGATTCAAATGCAGATACAGCTAGAAGTCTTGCGCGGTGTTGGTAAAAAAAACTGTAATTTTAATGTTTTTAGCTATAAACTTGTAACCAGTTCTTATTCATTTTTTAACAACACTGTTAAATATTGTTTTATTAAATCCACTCATCCCCATCCCTTTATATTAAAATTATATTAACAATAATACTTTAGCCACTTTTAGCGGAATTTCGAAAGTAATTTATTTACAAAACTAGCAACTTTTTTCTTTGATGTAGCCACAAACTAGATGGTCCTAACGGCAACACTGCTGGTGGTGTCAACTGGACGGTCAATGACAGTCAATTTTGCAAAAAAATTTATTGCTGTCAGGTTGTGTAATAAAAATAACAATGAATGCGCTAAGGAGAAATACGTTAAGAGCTGTAACTAGATTTTACAGCGAAGGTGCCGGGGGTTCTCAGAGTACGCCCCCACCACGTGCGCAGGCCAGACAGACAATCTCCGACGTTCCTGGACTGAGCAGCAATGTAATCCAACCAGCGGTACAACCCGTGGGCCCTGGCGTTGATCCTAAAAAGACCGGAGCCTACAAAGTCCCTGAATACTTTCAATACGATAATATGAGTTTCTTTGAAGCTGAAATTGAGATGGCGAGCTTTAGGTGCCCTCAACCTTCCGCTCTCAAAAAGTAATATTTTGCTGAATGATATTGTCATAAATTATAGTTAACTTTAATAAATTATTAGAGAAGGTTAACCAATGTTTTATTTCTCTTTATGTTTTAGCATGTGTATTGACATTATCACGATCCACAGCCCTACTGTTCACTCACCGCTGGATATAGTCCTCTCTTTTCTTGTGCCAGCATATTTGTTGACACTGATAGATGCACTTAAATTGATTAAGTTCTCTTTGCAGGTCCAGATGACCCTATATATACAAATGTACTCTGTGCAGATGATCCTAGAATGCTTATTGTAGCTGGTACAAGTACTACAAATTATAAATTCTCAAACTGGGCTGTGTGACACCTATCCTTAGCGCTGTCTGATTGACTGAGATTCTTCATTCCCTTTGAAGTGTCAGGTGTGATATTGTTTACAATATTGTTGATTGTGAATTGTTGATTGTGAATTGTAATTTATGAATTGTTACTAAATTTGAGTGTATTTAATATAATTTACTAATTGCAAGTTAATTCATTCATTTCTTAAAATAATAATAAAATAAGTAAAATTAGCATGCTGACATTAAAGGCATAGAAAGAGATTGATTTAATATCATTTCACATTAGCTGCCAGACAATATCCACAATAGAAAACAAATTGTTTGCCGTTCACCAGTGACCGGCGGCATGGTGTTTAATTAACCTGTTACCTACCAATACTAGATATTTACATACACACACCTTACATGATACTTTTGATTTGATTTTAAAAACTCTATGCACCTTATTTATGCACATAAATTATTTTGATTGATATAAGGACACCTTTCCATAATTATTGTCTGTTGGTTTTTATTTCAAATAATAAATTCACTTCCTGGGTACTTTATGATGTTGAAGTCCTATAACAGCAACAGACATTAAAGTAGATTCATCAGTTTCAATAACAGTACCATCATAAATTCATAATATACTCTGTGATACCATCACAAAAAGATATATTCCTCATAATATGAACTTCCTGCTGTCCATATCAACGCTTGAAAGGCAAGCCACACTAAGCGACATTGAGTAAACTTTACAGGAGAGTGATTTAAAGTTCAAATATAAAATAAATCATAAAAATTCACCGAATTGTGCGACTAAAATGATGACACTCGTAGAAATCATTTTTTTTATAGCTATCCAAATTGTTATAATAAGATATCTGACACTTTTACAGATTTATATTGGTTAGTAAGGATTGCCTTTCAAGCGTCGATATAATGGAGTGGTGCCGATAATTCATTTCAGATCTGTTAAATAATGCATATTTCTGCCTGGCACTTTACCAAAATCTACTAATAGCACCACCTATTATAATCATTGAGTATGTAACATTATCAGAATAATTCCACCAGTGCATGTGGTTTTTAATTCCACAAATTTTTTTTGTTAGTTCAGCTATTATATTTAATTTATAGATTGAATCAATCACCTAAAAATAACAAGAACATAAAATTTTGTAGTGTTTTATTTCAATCATTAGATTCCCATACATGCTATAAACCTACAACTAAATAACGTAAAATGCAACATTACATTTTGAACTGGCTGACTGTACATAATATTATTTAAGTAATGCTTGTGGTACCTACATAGACAAATGCACTAAACGACAACTGAAGCAATGCCACCTATAAGTACAGCAGCATCAACATCTGTAAGAGTGGTAGCAGGCTCCAGGCTTTCAGCGTACACACTCTCAGCCTCATGTTACTTCTTCTTCGTAAGCTTCTCAGACAAGTCGTCAAAGGTGGGATCCTGGAGGTTGATCATCAAGCTATTACCAGGAAGGAATACACGGTTTTGAGATTGAGCAATCATCCTAGAGATGCTTTGAGCAGCACGGATCTTACGCAGCTTCAAGTAACCAGGGTTCATTCCCATTGCCTTACCCAACATTTCAGCGGCTTCGGCTTCACCCTCAGCCTGTACAATTTTCTGCTGGCGCTCCTGCTTGGCTCTTTCCACAACGAAAGCAGCACGCTGAGCTTCCTGTTGGGCCACTTGTTTAGCCTCAACAGCAGCAGTGTATTCCTTACCAAAACTTAATTCGGTCAGGGAGACATCATCCAAAATAATATTGAAATCAGCTGCACGCTCCACCAGCTCTCTTCTGATCAAAAGTGATACTTGTTGACGCTGAGTAATCAATTGAGATGCATTGAATTTTGCAACTACGGATTTCAGTACTTCGTTGCAAATTGATGGCAATACTTTTTCATCATAATCAGTGCCAAGCTGTCTGTACATCGTAGGGAGTGACATCGCATCGGGGCGGGAGAGTACTCTCAAAGAAATGTTAACCATTTGTAAATCCTTAGATCCGGTGGGTGAAGAAATCTTGCGAGGTCTTGACCTGATGTCGTAAATGATGGGGTACTGGAACCAAGGTATACGGAAGTGCAAACCTTCACTCATGACGTGTTGCTGTATACCTCCTATTCTGTTGAACATGATGGCACGGTGACCACCTTCAACGGTAAACAAGGCTTGCGAGACGCCATAAGCTGCCGCACCTAAACCTGCCACCACTTTCAGACCGATGTTGAGGCCAGGGGGTCCACCCTTGGCGAATTTGCCCGCCATATCGTTAAGCTTACTTTGAGCCATGTTTATTACGTTCCAACAAATATAATATTATTAAATTTGAATACTTTTCCGACAAAAAATTCTAACCTAAAACGGCAGGCCGAAATCGAATAATTTTATTGTGCAATGACCATAGATCCATAGATAGAGTCCATAGACAAAAAGAACAAATCAGAAAACAGCTATCTATTTTTTATATTTTTTCATACTTACAATTTCCGCTAAGCACAACGGTTCCTTTAGTCGATTATTAGATTACAACCCTAGTAAAGACCATTGATATAAATGACATGACATTCACATTTTAATTTTTGCATTTGTAATCTGTATTATCTGTGTAATTTAGAAAGAAATTCAGCTAAAAGCAAAATGTCTGTTTTCATAAATTTCGTCTAAAATATTTACCTGTAATAAAAAGCGTCTTTGTTCTTTTGTAGTTTGATTCCATTGATAACAGTTAAAACGTTGTTTATATATTGTTAAATTAGAATATCGTGACCGCCTAACCATGGATTCTTGTATTGGAGTTGAACAGGATTTGGACAAAGCTTTGACAAAATTTAACTCTCTAAATGATCACACAAATAGAGTTCTACAGGATATAATAGACCAAGTTGAAGAACTGAGAAAAGAAATTGCAAAACGTAAGTGATTTGTTGTTCCCCCACTTCGTGCCCTCTTTGTTCACTGGGTGTCCGTGCTGTTTACGTGACAAGACGAAAATAATTCATTTATTTACTAATGCCACAGAATACATAATAGTACAAGTACAGAAGATTCACTCCGCAAAATCATTTAAATAAATAGCGACTTGCTACGCCCACCATTTTTTTCATTTACATCGCACAGCTTAATTACCTACAGCTGTATTCACCTAGAAGTTGCCTCACTTTCTATCGCGTAACTCTATACCTTCTGACTCGTTATGGTTGTCTTATTTTACGACGCGGCGCGTGATTATGAGAACTAACGTGCGAGCCGGCCGCTATGCGGCAGCCCACACTGAAATAGCTCGACAAGTCGAGCTCGCCGTGTACTTTAGCTTCATACATAAAATGCGGAGTGCGCCTGGCCTGCTAGTGCCGATTTCTTAGCTTTACACTATTAAAATGTAGAAAACTATAGTGATAACGAATGTAATATTATTAATGAATGTATTGTAATATAATTTATATTGTTACATGCGTTTTAGGCAGTATTTCATAAAACATTTAACTGATTTTACCTTGAGATGTGCCTATCATTAGTAATAAAAATAATAAAAAAACAATATTCCTCAGTTCAGTAGCTAAAAGTCCATGTTCTTTCTCCAGTTCTTACCTAAGCTGAGCAGTAAACAAGCCATTCATAACATCTATGTTTATAAAAACAGGTCTGTGAGTAACTTATACTTTTGATAACATTGCCACACATGCTGATAATGTTTTAAAAAAATGGTGGATATTCTTCTTTGGGTATAGAGTATAAGTCTCCTTGCTTGTGGCAAACCATTTTTTTAATACTTTTTTTTTCAGAGGCTGAGAACACTCCATTATCACCAGCACAGGCTATGGTGGTGAGTGACTTGGCAACATCAGTCAAACACACTGTATTTCAAATGTCTACAGGTAAATATTAATTTATTTGATGTACAAAGTAACATTCAAACACTCACTAAATTTCTTTCATCTGAAAGTTAAACTAACAAAGAATAACATTTACTCTGTTTATCAGACCATTTAGGTTGGTCTTCAATGAGATAGTTAATTATTGTTGTAATCTAATATTGAAAACATAAAATGGTAACCACACAATGTCTAGTAAGGCTTGAAGGAAAATCATTACCATTTTATAATTTATTTAATTATAAGCGAGTATATTTTTGTTAAGTTTAATATTAAGTCAGTCTTGGGCACCATGGCCTGTCCTGCTACAGGAGCGCAGGTCGCATAGCACGGCACGCCAGCATCAACGACATTATCCGTCGAGCTCTTGTCACCGCCGGCGTACCAGCGGTATTAGAACCAAACGGCTTGGTACATGACGATGGGAAGAGACCAGATGGCATGACGCTGTTGCCTTGGAAGATGGGTAGGCCTCCGGTGTGGGACGCAACCTGTGTCGACACCTTCGCGCCATCTCATGTTCCAAGCACGACGTGCTGTGCTGGCGCCGCTGCTGCGGCTGGTGAGACCCTCAAGCGGCGCAAATACTCTAACCTTATAGGTAACTACAGTTTTGAGCCGTTTGGGGTCGAAACGCTCAGGTCATGGGGCCCGAGTACGCGTCTACTTTATAAGGAAATTTCTCGCTGACTGGTCGAGACTTCACGTGACCAGAGGGCTGGCTCGTTCTTTGGCCAAAGAATTAGCATTGCGACGAGTATTTCGACGCCTAAGTGTCCTTTTGTTTTGTATTTATTTGTATAGTTATTTAGTTAGTAATTTACTTTAGTACCTAGTGTATAGTGTTAACTTATATAATGTTTAAATAAAAAATAATAGATCATATTAAGATATTTCTGTTTATTTTTAATATACTAATTTTTGTATTCCCTTATGAAATAAATAACATAAGTATTTCGGGACATCACCACACAGTTGGTCGACTCTTCTCATGACCTATTTTAAATGCAAAGAATCAGGATTGACATCCGACATGGCGATGCTGCCAGCCTTTTAGCCACTTTACCCATTGACTGCGATGCAGATGAATTTTTTGATGACCATTGAGTTCTTCCCCTTTTTTATATACTGGTAGATAATGTATAATATATGTTATTAGTGTTAGCTTATATCGAGGGTTTACTGCGAAAACCAACTAAGTGCAGTCGACTCAGTTATGAGTTACTGCGTTTTAAAAGTCTATAACTAATTAAAATACTATAATTTTAGTAAATCCATGAAGTATTTTCTAAACCGTTTAACGTAGCGCTTAGCCGGTTTTACCCGTATAAAAAGCTCAACAAGATGAGAATCTTAATGCATTTATCTAATTTTTGTCAAAAATGTTGGTTAGCAGGTTTTCGCAGTACACCCTCGATATATTGTATTTAGGATGACAAGCTATTGATTGAAAAAAATAATAATAAGCAAAAGCTAATGTCTCTTTTAATTCCACAGAACATAGGGAACTTCATGCAACAGTGTCCCGAGTAGGCAAGTCTATTGACAGGCACTTTATTGCGGACTATGCATCTGTAGCTCCTAAAGCTGAATCATTCTGTAATGACGTCAACAGGCCTATCATGGAGCAGGCCATAGCTCAACATTTGTATAGACAGGTGAGAAATAGTAACTTAGCCTAGCTTCCGAGTGTTTAAGCTGAATTAAACAACTCAACTAAGCTGTTCAGATTTATTGACCAAAAAACAGCAAAAATAAAACAATAATTCTGTATTAAAATTAAATCATTTTACATAAAAGGACTTATTTTTGACTTTTTTAGGAATAAATAAAACAATAGTATACTGTTCATGAGAGAGGGGAGGCACAACAATTAATTAATTAATTAATGTCTGCAAACAAGCTCTAACACTGGTTTTCCTTATTGTGTTGTGTTGCCTAGAATGTTTATAATTATATGATTTTATGTCACCATGCTGAGTATTTAATCTTCTATGGCAGATTTAGGTTGTCACCAGACAAGGAAACAGAAAATAGATTGATCATTTATCATTGACTTATCTGTCTATTCTATACCATACTAAACATAAAGCTGAAGAGTTTGTTTGAACGCGCTAATCTCTGAAACTACCTAAATTTGAAATATTAATGGCATTGATAGCCCAATTCTTGAGGAAGGCATTAAGCTATTCAACATTACGCTAGGACTCTTAGTCGATGTCCGCACGGACGTAAAAATATCGCGGCGATTTTATTTCGCGCACTGGATTTTCAACGCTCTGCTAGGCGCCGGGAGTTGAAAATCCAACAGTGTGTTTTTTCGACGCGCTAGAATGCACTCTGTTGTTAAGTTGGATTCTCAACGCTCGGCTCAACAACGAGAGTTGAAAATCCAGTGCGCGCTAAAATCCCGCCGCGATATTTTTACGTCCGTGCGAACGACGGCTTAGAAGCCGAGCTAAAAGAAAAAGAGTCGGAAAGAAATCGTTCGTTTCGACTTCGTTTTCGCTTATCGAAGCGAAAACGAAGTAATAGTGCGGGCAGGCAAAGCGATGCGACGGGGGGTACAAAAATTTTACGCGGACGAAGTCGCGGGCAGAAGCTAGTACTTAATGAATAATCCTGGGAATTCTCATTAATTCCTGGGAACTAGTTGTGGGAAGCTCAGGGCCAGTTTTTGTGGTGATGCTTGTGGGAGTAGGAAGGGGTGAGGCCTTTGTCCAGCATTGGACATCTTTCAGCTAAGATGATGATGATTAGGCCTTTGCCTAATCGGGCGCTTCAGTATAAGTACCTCATATTCCACAGGGCCTAGAAGACGTCGGGGATGCATTCGTATCAGAAGCGAAGATAACGGGCGTAGAACGTACATGTACGTTCGCGTTGCTGCAACGTTGCGCGGCGGCGTTGGCCGAAGGAGAGCCGAGTGCGGCCCTGCACTGGGCCGAACGTCGTGCGCATGAGTTGCATAACTCGCCCCTTCCTTTTACCTTGCATAGGATGCAGGCTCTTAAGGTATGTTTCACAAATTCACAATAATAATTTACTAAACAGATAAAACAGAACCTTACTCAAGGGTGCATTTACGAGTGGGTAGTCAAATAATTACTTTTTTAAACAAAAGTATGTTTATTATTTTATTAAATAAAATGATACGATACGATTCTAGAAAGTAGCGCTGAAAGACTAACGTTAGACTTGCTTTATTATTTATTTAAACTTTTCCCACTAAAAATTTACAAAGGACTTGATGCCTTAGGCATTCTCTACCAGTCAATCAACAGTCTACAAGTCTGCTCGTTGTTTCTCCTGTAAGGCTGTAACCACGTGTTTTTACCCGCAGTTGGCGCGCGAGAAGGGCGTAGGCGCAGCCATAGAGTATGCTCGTCGCCAGTTCCCGATGCACGCGTTGCGGCATGAGCGCGCGCTGCAGGCGGCCGTGTGCGCGCTCGCGTGGTGCACGCCTGGCGCCGGGCCCGCGCCCGCTATCTACCAGCATTTACTGGACCCTAAGGCGCTGGGTCAGTTGTAACATAACCACTTACATAGTACTGCATCATCATACACAGCCCGACTTCACCCACTGTTGGACAACAGGCTTCTCCTTTCTTATGCCAATCCCCACGCTGTTTTGACAGCCCCGCATAGGCCAGGAAAATTAGGCAACATACATAAACATCAATCCTGTATTCCCCGAATGGTTAGGCTGAGGTGTACCTATAGTACACCCACATTTCGCCAGTTATTTTCAAAAGTCCCATGTAATAGGGGGCGAGCCTATTGCCATCAACCGGGCACAAATCCAGACTCCAGGCTGCTCCTGAGAAATTCCAGATGGAAACACCCAATAACACTGCGCGACCCGGGAATCGAACCCAGGACCTTATGCTCAGCAGTAGCGCTTGCCCACTAGACCAATGAGGCAGCCAAAAAAATTTACAAATTACAGGCCAATTTCGAAAAAAATCCAAGTGAAGATGTCTCATCGGGATTATCTGTATTAAATTCAAAAATACTGTGCGAAAAGTCTATTTGGAAATCGTGTGCGAAAAAAAGATGTTATACAGGGTTCTTGGTAAAACGCCATCAAACTCTTAAGAGGTGATTGTCATCATTATAAACAACTTTTACTATGGGACTAAACCTGAAATCGCGAAAAAAAATCTGCTGCTCCCTCCCTACATTTTGACGAGTTTGATGTAGATAAATGTACTGAACAGCTGTTTTTTTTTCGCGGTTTCAGGTTTGGTCCCAGAGTAAGCCGACGTACGCACGGACTTAAAAATATTGCGGCGGGATTTTATCGCGCACTGGATTTTCAACTCTCGGTGTTGAGCTGAGCTTCGAGAATCCAATCTAACAACAAAAGAGTGCATCTCAGCGCGACGAAAAAACACACTGTTGGATTTTCAGCAAAGCGTTGAAAATCCAGTGCACAAAAAAAATCGCCGCGATATTTTTACGTCCGTGCGAACGTTGGCTAAAAGTTGTTCAGAATGATGAGTACTATGACCTCTTAAGAGGCTGCTGGTGTTTTATCAATAACCCTGTATATACTAAGGTGTCAAAAATCTGTTTTTTCTGATATTTCTGAGTTTGGCTTTGGCTTTTTGACAATTTTGGTTATTACAAATTTAATCCTTATCCTAATTCTATACAAAATAATCATAATCATATAAAATATTTACGTGGGACCAATTTATAGTTCTCGTGATACATGGCTCTAACAGACCAACATTATTCCCACAGGAGCTGAAGCAGCAGAGCTGTTTATAAAAGAGGCGTGTGCATTACTCCGCTTGGCCCCACTATCACCTCTCGCGGGTGGAGTGTTAGCAGGAGCTCGTGTGTTACCTGCACTACATGATATTAGGGCTAAAATGACGCACCCGCACGTTATTGCTGCCTGGTCTGATGATGAGCTGCCTTTTGAGGTAATATTCTAGACCTAACACTCAACAAAAAAAAAAAAACAACCGACTTCCAAAAAAAAAGTGTGGCTGACTGGCATGGCCACCATCAGAGATTTTAATTTTGATAACACAACCAGTAACCGACAAATTATGATATTTGGCAGCAAATTTAATCAGCGACAATTTTTTTGTGTTATCAAAGTTAAAATCCCTGATGGTGGCCATGTCAGTGTCAGTCACACAAAAAAAAAACACTACAAAGTGAAACATAACTTTAATTTCGGTGTCTTTGGATCTATTTTAGTTTTTTGTCACCGACTTCCGAAATTAAAGTTATTTTTAACTTTGTGTTTTTAATGTTTTTTTTTTTTTGGAAGCCTGTTGGTTTTTTTTTTCGTAAAAAAGTTTTTTATTTTTAACTTTTTAGTTATGGTTCCACCTGATATACCATCTGATGATATTATCTTGGTAATAAGGTCGAAAAATGGTTCACCGCAAATGTCCGCGACCCAGTTCACACCAAATAACCCCCTCCTTTTTTGAAGTCGGTTAAAAAAATTTACGTAAATATTGTAGACCGTACGGGCTACAATATTTACGTAAATGAATTCAAGACAGTTGAATCATAAACTCAAATAAATAATTCCATTTTCCTCCTAAACAGTTCAAGTCTCAACGTTGAGGATTGCATTTTCTGCTATATTATACAGCAACTGTCGTGGAAATGTGTCAATTTTATCATTTTTGATAGCTGTTGCTAGCGGCTTCGCCCGCGTGGATAACGGAAAGTATCCCCCGGGAACCGTACATTTTTCCGGGATAAAAAGTACTTATGTGCTATTCCAGACTATAATCTATCTCTGTTCTGGCGTGATTGAGTAACAAACATCCATCCAAGCTTTTGCTTTTATAATAGTAGTAAGATAGTCATATACAGGGTGACAGGGACACCGGCGCGCAAGCTGTTACCATGTATTCAGTACATGATTCTGAACCCTCTGCGTAAATTTTTCCGCACCGACGACAAATTTCAACGCAAGGGGTTAAGGACGCTGTTACAAATGGGTAGTCAAATCATTACTTTTTTACACAAAAGTTATGTTTATTAAATAAAATGCTTTACATTCTTAAAATGTTTTTTGGCCAAATTGTTGATAGATGTGCATGGTACGATTTTGAACTAAAAATATAATGTTAAATAGGTAAATTTTCTCAATAAATGTACCGAAGTAAAAAATTTCACTCCGGAACATTTATTGAGAAACTGTATCTATCTAAAATTATATTTATAGTTCAGAATCGTACCATGCACATCTACCAACAATTTGGCCAAAAAACATTTTAAGAATGTAAAGCATTTTATTTAATAAACATACTTTTGTGTAAAAAAGTAATGATTTGACTACCCATTTGTAACAGCGTCCTTAATATAATATTTCACCAGTTATTAAAAAAAAAAAAAAAATGCTGTTCTATACATTTCGACCGCGTAGGTATAGAACTTTTCTATGAAACTGCTGATTTTTTTTTTAATTTATTTAAAACCGATGAAATTTCCTATGCAGGGGGTCCAGAATTGGTTGGAATTGGAAGGTTGTGAGTTGTTGTCCCTGCCCAAATAAGGCCCATCATTTTGGATTACGTCCTGTGGGTCTTTGCCTGTCACTATTAGTTTCGATGTTTCTAATGAACCTATTAATAACCAGGTGGACCTAGGCGAGGACGGCGGCGGATACCACTCCGTGTTCGCGTGCCCCATCCTGCGCCAACAGGCGTCCGAACAGAACCCGCCCATGAGACTCCTCTGTGGGCACGTCATCTCTAGAGACGCGCTCAACAAACTCGCTATGGGTGCCAAGTGAGTATATTAGCAATAACTAAACTTGGTATTTATTTAGATTTGACGCAGACTTGGAATCACTTTCCACCAAACAGAAAAATCGTCGCGGATGCTCGAGCACTTTTTAAATTTCACTGAATAAGTAACTGTATCAATATTGATTTTAAGTATAATACTCGATGCAGACATCAAGCGTTTATCAAGCGTGATGTCAGCGTCGAATGCCGAAAATCGAGAAATGCCCACCCCGTCCTCCCATAAAAGCATTTGCCCCCCTTGAGCGAAATCCTAGATCCGCGCCTGGTTATGGCATTCGCGTGATTCGTTACGACACAACTTGGATGTAGCATTTTGAAAATATGCATTCATTAATTTCAATTTTACGTAATGTGTTTGGTTTACAAGTTATTGCGTTTTCATGAAGATCATTTTCGCCAAAACCAGTAATAAATATTGGTAATTATGAAGGCGCACTCAATTCGTACGGCGATCGGTTTTACGATTTTTTCCGATGCTGCATCTAAGTTGGCTATAAAGTGAATGTATAAGTATGGTATCAAATTATGAGATAATAAATTATATTTTTAGAGTTGCATGTCATGGTGATTAATGAGTGTTGGTTAATTTTGTACATAAGTACATAAAATTAAATTGTGTCATCTAATTAATTAGTTGCCAACAATAGGTATAGTGTAGTACTTCGATTTCAGCTGCACTATTAATACAACATTAGTGAAAAGCTACTTAGGCATTTTTAGGAGGAGAGATCAATGTGTTACCATACGTTTACATACGAAGCCTGATGATACAAAACGGGTAATTAATTTGTCGCCATTGTGTCGCGTGTAGATCTGCGTTCCGGCGCATACGAAGGGTTAAGCCTGCTAAAACCTTCTCAGAAATATGTTTTCTTTCCATTTTCAGATTGAAATGTCCCTACTGCCCAATGGAACAGTCGCCTGCTGAAGCTCGACAGATTTACTTCTCGTGAACAGTTACGTAGAACTAGAGACCGTTGTTATTTACTTGAAATAATTTCCTCAGGTAGCACAAGGAAACGAACTTGCCACGGTAAGCTGTGTTGACACTGCACGAGTATTCTCGATACGAAATAGTAAGAATAGACAATATCCATTTGTATTTGGAGATCCGATATACAGATCTGGATTCCGGATGGATCTCACTCGTATGGTGTCAACGCAGCTTTAGAATTTGATGTTATTACATTGTGTCTAGATTGGAATAGAATGTGTGAATGCGTCCAAAAATATTACTGAACGATCGTAATCACTAACTGACGCGGTGTCTAGACATATAAATAAATAATCAAAGGCTTTAGCTTTAGATTGAAATTTACGTTTTATAACATGATACGAGGTTTTAGGCTTTCAATTTTTTTTTACAATTTGGCCAGAGACAAAAAATAAATAAAATTTTTGTTGCGATATGCAAAATTTATAAAATATGGCAGCATAGTCTTTGATCCAAATATTTTTAGATGATGTATGAATGGTTATGAACTTGTGAAGAATTCATTTTATTGAAGGTATGTGCAATACAACATCCGAATTAGCGCTGAAGACTTATAAATGGAGGTAAAACCTTTTTGAGCACTCTGTTAGTTTCTTCATAAACATGCTCTACATACAAAGAAAATATAACAGACCTTTAGCAGTTATTCAGTGCATCTGATTTTCTAACAGTAGTTATGAAAAGTCTAACATCAGAAGCCTGAAAAGTTAAGTAAATTTATTTCAAATCGAAATAGTTCAAAGAGCAATTTCTTACATTACGGTGGTGAGTCTAATATGGCGAATGTTGGAAATACTATTCTAATAATGTTAAATAAGGTACACAACATTATATTGTAATTTTAAGACAAATATTATTATTGTATGTTAACGTACTGACTGGTTGTAGAGCCATGCTTTTGTTCTTTTTTTGTAATAAAATGAATTCAGTATTCAATTCTTATTGTTTTATTTAGGTTTGCATTTAATGCTAGGTATACACACGCAGCTATTTTTATCGCCGGGGAAGCGCTGGCGATTTCAAAAACTCATGTTCACATACAGTCTGATGGTGTGACTGACTCTGGCATGGCCACCATCAAGGATTTTAATTTTGATAACATGAAA
The DNA here is from genome assembly GCA_946251885.1 of Cosmia pyralina. Classification (NCBI taxonomy): domain Eukaryota; kingdom Metazoa; phylum Arthropoda; class Insecta; order Lepidoptera; family Noctuidae; genus Cosmia; species Cosmia pyralina. Next base: position 18,687,714 of record OX276355.1, read on the forward strand.
AATTTGTCGCTAATTAGTCGAAATTTGCCGGTCACTAGTTCAAAAGTTCTAAGTTTTCATTGGTGGCCGATCTGGAGAGCGTCTCCCCAGCTTGGCCACATTTATATCTAAAAAACTAGGCCACCTAGCGAAGATCTGTTTTCTACCAGATTTAATTGCTAATTAGTCGCGAGTTTTCGCCAAGTCACAGATTTAGTCGGGTCTTAGTTTAGAAGTTATAATGAGGTCAATTTTTACGTATAGTCCAAGAGCTAGATCAAAGATTTTATCGTAAACCCATCGATCTAGCTCTTGGACTATACTTAAAAAATTAACTCATTATATTATGTAGGTACCAATACAAACCATTTCTGGTTTAATGGTACAATAAAAACATGAACCTTTTATACCCCGTACTTTGCATAAATAAAAAAAAAAATCTTTAAAAACTAAGACACGACTAAATCTGCGACTTAGCGAAAACTTGTGACTTTATCTGGGAGAAAACATCTTTGCAGCCTGGTTTTTGAGATATAAGTGTGGCCAAGCTGTGGAGACGCTCTCCAGATCGGCCACCAATGAACCCTCAGGACTCTACCTCGAATTTTGCGGGCAGCTGGGCGGCAGCGGCGGCGGCGCGGGAGCGGCCGGATTTTATGCGTAAAAACAAATGGACCGGACCTCGAAAACAGCGGCGCGGGACAATGCGAGACGCGCCGCCGCCGCCGCCGCCCCGCTGCCCGCAAAATTCGAGGCAGAGGCCTTATAACTTTTGAACCAGTGACCGACGACAAATTCAAGTGACAAGACAAGTCTATTTATAATTAATTAAGATATATTTTTAGTGTTCTTTATATAAGTAGGTATTCCTCTCATACTGAGCACCTGCCATCTAATCTCTTCACCACCCTTGGTTGACTGGTAGAGAATGCCTAAGGCATTAAGTCCGCCTTTGTACGTTTTATGTGCGAAAAGGTTAAATAAATAAATAAATTCTGATATTTGGCGGCAAATTTTTTGTGTTATCAAAATTAAAATCCCTGATGGTGGCCATGCCAATGTCAGCCACACAGTCTGACGTAGCGACTGGGGTCGCTGCGTGTGTACAGACGCCAGCAGGTCAAGCCACCCGAAACTGCCAAATTTTCACAATCAACCTTGAACCATGCTTTAGCGATAAAGATGAAATTCTAATAAAGAAATTTGACAGATTGTAGTAGCTTGATGTGCTGGCGTCTGTACCTAGCATTAGGCTCATATCAGGAGAAAAAGGAGAAGACTTGATTTTTCTATTCTCTAGAAATACGGGAATAGCCGGTCAACAAAGACCAGGGTACTGTACCCAGTGTGGCTGACACTGGCATGGCCACCATCAGGGATTTTAATTTTGATAACGTGAAAAATTAGTAGAAATTTGCCGCCAAATATCAGAATTTGTCGGTCACTGGTTCAAAATTTATAAGGGTTCATAGGTGGCCGATCTGGAGAGCGTCTCCTCAGCTTGGCTGCATTTCTATCTCAAAAACTAGGCCATCTAGCGAAGATCTGTTTTCTGAATGTGTAAGACCGTACCCAGACACAAAGTTAATTGTAGCATTATGACTGTGTCGGTCTTTGTTACCCTCATGGACTAGTTTAAATCCAGTTATGGCTTTGGGAGGGGGAGGGAGAGGCGGGGGGTCTTCCTAATAAAAAGAAACGATACATTTTTCTCGGTACATAATTTATTTAATGGATATGTACAAAGACAAAAGATTTTAGGACAAATAAAAATTTGGCAATAACTCTCAACAATAGCAATAATATTAATAATAAAGAGTGGTGTCGTTCAAAAGCAGGCAAAATATCAACAACAACAACAATAATTTAATTTTTTTACTTAAATATAGTTCGGACATACAATGGTAGGTCTAGTTTTAGCAAATTGTGACGTCACCGCTGTAATAACACGCATCATTGTCGATACACACACCTATAACATTTAGCCAACAAAAAGTTGTTTCTCAAAATCAGTTTCCGCATTCACAAGCGAACATTCACAGAGATGACGTCATAATGTAGTCCGTAAAACGATAATTCCAGACAAATACCACTTAATTCAAATAAAGACATACATTTTGTTTAAAAAATCTGTTTTACAAACAAATAATAACAGCATCATTATTTAACCTAACAATAAATTAATTGATAAAAAAATTTTTTTGACCATAGAACATGAGCCGTAACAATTTTAATATCATATTGATATAACTCTTTAAAAGGAATTTTATGATCATTAACAACTGAAGTGATTTAATTTATTCTTATATCATTCAATTGGTTTTTAAATCCGTTCTCGATATTATCATAAAAGCATGTTGGTCTGAGACCATAACAGGTGAATAATATATTGCTTGAAAGTTGCTTAAGATCATAAAATTTAGTTTAAACACAGCACTTAATAAATAAATCGCGTTTTATCACACATAATTATATACGTAGCATCTACCAGCAAAGTACTACTATTAGGTACTAATTATTGCTGTAAAATTTCATCTACATACCACCGAAAGAAAGGCTAGTGTGTACGGTTAGAGAAAAAAGTTCACGCAAAGGAAATACGCTCTCAATAAACACTATATTTCAATGCAATGTTTGTATTATAAAGACGTGTTTGTCACAGTCTCTGGTTGTTTTTTTTTACCTCAAAGGCAAGTGCAATATCAAATACTGTACTCTTCAGAGGTCGACAAAATGATCATCACGCGAACTTTTTCTTCAACGGTAGTTATCTAAGAGAAAACAATACGAGTAAGATGGAAGACGCTCCTAAATACAGCAAAAATGTATGTATTTTAATTATTTAGCAATTAAATTATATTACTATAATATCACTTACGACCTAATCTATCTATGCGTTACATAGTATTTTTTATTAATATAAATACATTTATATTACTGGTATTTGAATTTGCTTGATATAATATGGTAATAATGTTATCTTCTTCATAAACATTTGGCACACATAGACCATTCATTTGCCTACAAAACATACGAGGAAGTCAACGAATCATAAGGATTGGAGAAAATATCTCTAAGCATTTCGCCATTGGTTTAGAAGCACTTTGAAAGTCAACATTAATATTTTACTCGGCCATATTTTACTATACGACGCATATATTATGCGTTACATTTTTTTATAAAGGTACACACACAGACATGTTTCATAAAACGTGCAATTTGTATTACTAATACCAAAATGTATTAGCAGATTCGAAAATTGTATTGTAGTTAAAATTCAAAATATCTATTTGGCATAATTATATTCAAAACACTAACGTTACACCACGATCACGTTGGAACAAGCCGCAGGTTCGGGGAAACGAAAACATATATATCAATTTCACTAATAAATAATATTGCTTCATCACAAATCAGTCATTGCATCAGTCTAGTACTTCCTACGCGTAAACACGACGAAACACCAATGAAATTGTACTAATCAAGCCAATCAAATAAAAATTACAGTTGCTTGTGATAATAATTAAGACATTCCGACACCACAGTTTACTTGTTTTTCTGTCTTAGAAATACTCCTACATTTTAAATATTTTCTTAATATTTTTAGTACAATTTAAGCGAAGAGACATGGTTTGCTAACTGTGGCGAAGGAGATCATTGGACAGTATTATTATACCAAAAACCCAACTAATATTACGAGACATTTAAACAAACGTTAAACTAAACTGTAGTTTTATCACAATTAACTCTATTTGGTGTACTCTTTCAAGGCTTTGCCGTTAGCGCCAGATAAATACACACTTTGAATTGGTTTTAGTAAGAAAATAATATTTACTAACGGGACTTTAAACACAGAATTGTATTTTTTTATTCTAAGTCTGTCACAGCCTACTTATCACAAGTTATTTTGGTGTTATGTAAAGTAGCATGTAAACATCCATGAATACGTCCCTGCTGACATCAAAAAAGTGTTTTAAAAAAACACTTTTTTGGTGTAAAAGTGTTTTAAATGGTATTTAATCCGGCACTCGTCCTCTCTAACGACACTCCGTACTCCAGTTATAATTGTCTAACAATAGAATAGAAGCATTTTAGTAGGCACTTGAGAGAAAACGGCCTCGTACCAAGTATATAGTTTACACAATAGCAATTTAGCCACACCAATATAACAGGCATTGATATAATTTTAGCTATGTAAAATAGCAACACTCATCCGCCATCCATAACTTTTTTAAGACATTTTGTTTTTTATAGTATTGAAAATAGAGTTCTAAAATGGCGAACACGATTATATCAGGTTACTGGATTGGTATTAATATTAATTTCTATCACCGACTTAAAACAAGAATTAAAAGGTTTTGGATTGACTTTTGAATCTGGATGCAGAGGTTGAACGTCTTCTGTACTTATTAGAGATTAATTTACAGTAATTATTGATATAGTCTCTAGAGGAAGTAGCTACACAATATATCGAAAATTAATAATTATATCTTATAATGACGAATAAAATTTTTCTATTTCTGAGGCGATTGCCTCACATTACATTCTAAGTCTTAATTGCGAGACAACGGGAACTCGGTCTACTGGCTAGCAAATATACCGGTAAAATTATTTGAGTACATTTTTCATCTAATCACGCACAGATACGAAGATTCGCTCGCGTGTCTTTGTTGCGGCAGCGTCACAAAACTGTTTTGTCTTCACATGCCATTGGGGCGCTGCCGACTCACGCGTATAAGATTTGGAGTTACAAGTCCTTATCAATATGATAAATAAGATTTTTGTTAACACTGTAGGCGATTATACGAAGTAGTTCCCTTGGTTTATGAACACAAAATACGGCTTGATTATGGCTAATGCAAGTATTCGCTACAATAATGTAAATATATACATGTACTATCACTTGGAAGTAACACAATTTGAATAGATAAAATACATTTTGATCGCCCTGTATACATTATTTGTATGTTCAGATCACAAGGTATATTAAATAGATTTATACATTTAATATTGCTCACTTTAGAATCAGTAATTTTATCTCTATACTTACCGGTGAAATATATCCTGACACATTGCAGATGCAGGTAAAACAGTATGACATAAAGAGTAATTTATAACTTAAAACCTATCATGCGCCACACTTCCGTCTAATTATGCACAATAGCAACTCTATAAAATGTACATACACTCGTCGTACATTACTCTGGCAACATTCGGCATAAAATCAAATTGATCAACGGAAATACGGGAACACTATATTACTTTAAATTATGTATAGAATAATTAATTCTTACAATAAATTACGATTGATTGACTATTAGTAAATGGGGAAAAAACCTAAATGCATATAGGGAGTAACTATTCAACTATTTTCCATTCTTTTAAATAAAATATTTCATACTAAACAGTATCAGTAGTATCACATCTATCACTATAAGTATCTACTACTATGTAAAGTGTAATTATTCTAGAACATGGTTCGCGTAACGCCTGTCTTTATGGTCAATGTGATGTTTTACACTTGGAAAATATATTGAATGAGAAAATAGGTCCTAACTAGACAGCAAGTGAGCCATTTACCTAAGCACGATAACTATTTCATATTGAATATAATTTATATATAGTAAAGACATCTGTGTATCTCACCGAGATTTGCTTATTTTGATTGTCTTTATTGGACTAGAGAATGGTAAACTTTTTGTCTGTTTCATAAAATGCGCCACACAGAATCAGAAATTATCAAACATGTTTTTTTTAACAAATTTTTCGTTCTTCGAACTCATATGTCAATATTGAATCACTGAACTTATTGAGGGCTTTGCCCCGAGAAATTTAATTTATATTATATTTTATTGATTCAATAACTTAGTCATAATTTTAGAATTATTATTGAACAAATTTCAATAGTGCCCTCGTGAAATAATTGTTTTAAAACTGCGTAACGAAAAGTATTCTATACTCTTGAAAAAGAACAAATAATAATTGCAAGCGCTTTGTCGCAAAATAACTTTACCATTTAGATATTGTAAGTTTAATATTTTACAAGATTGGTATTCTCGCCTGAAACTAGAGGGGGCAACATCGGTAACGTGGCTGTTCATCTCATAAGTCGACATAGTACATAAAAGGTAAAGGGTACTACTCAAAGTGTATCGCCTTGCCAGTATATTATATATTTTTTGGCCTATAAAAAATTAATTCCTAGCAGGTATTATTTTCGATTTTGTGACGTTGACAGCGAGCAAATAAGGTTTTTGCTCGCGCTTTGTGTACCCAATACCGAAATACGAAAAGTACATTTTGTTGTCTTGGTACAATCAGACGAAATAGCGTACAATCGGCGGTGTTCCGCGCACTGTACCGGCGACACAAGAAGTACTATGAGCACAGTAGAACAGCGGTTACTGGCGACGTGGAGAAAATAAGCTGAAGTCTGGACAGGTCAAAAAAGGCCCTAGACAGGTGTTCATACAGTCACTCACTACCCCACGGGTACAGCGTTGTTTGGCAGCGTCGTGGAGAGAATAAGTTGAAGTACGTAACCCCGCGTCCCAACCAAAAAGATCGTTCGCGCGAATACGCGATTGTCGCCCTCTGTCAAAGCGACCGCGTGTTCGGGAACATATTGAACGCGACAATCGCATACTCGCGCGACGATCGCGTTGGTTAGCGGCCTAACAGTCAGCTTTAGTACCTGTGGAGTCTAAGAGAGGGCGCTAGTAGTTAGGGCGCGAACTCACTAGCTGGGCGCGGGCTCGGAGCACACGCCGGCCGACGAGGATGAAACGCTTGGGCCGTGCAGACCCGTGTCGGTACAATTCAGTACAGAGGGCGTGCAATGACAAACAACGTTGTGAAGAGAATAAGCTGAAGTACGTAACAGTCAGGTCTTTAGTACCTGTGGAGTCTAAAAGAGGGCGCTAGAAGACGTTAGGGGTCGGTCTCACTAGCTGGGCGCGGGCTCAGAGCGCACTCCGGCTAAGTTGAGCAGCGCCTCTGCCGTGCGCCTCTCCTCGCCGCCGCTGTACGAGTGCTCGTCGCGCGCACATCGGGAGATCACCAGGTGCGCTGCGGGCGGCAGCTACAGAGGGAAAATGGTGGTTATGTTTCGAAATTTATCTATCTTAAAAGATTTTGCGGTGACAATCCTCGTAATCAGTCTCAAGATGGCCACAGCTGGACATAGGGCTCTTCGCAATGGGGTTAATTTGCATAGCATAACATAGCATAATCAGCCTATAATGTTCCCACTACTGCGACACAGGCTTAATCTCTTCGAGAGGGTGTGGGCTGTAATCAACCACGCGGGCCCAGTGCGGGTTGGCGGGTTTAATTTGCATGCTGAGTTTTATTCTCAGTCCTATCTAAACCCCACGAAGATAGTTGCTCTACGTTTCCACTCAAGACAGCGTTTGCCCCAACAGGTTGTCTTCAGTTTTGCTCTCCTATGGTATGGGAACAATTGCCAAACTTAATTCCCAATGAGAGGAGTACATTGCTAGCAGATCGGACAACCCATGAAACCGAGATTCTGAAGTGGTGACCGCTTACCGAAAGGCGCTGCTTGGATAGACTAAGCCCCCACATGATGGGCAAAGGAAATGATGATGGGCTCAGGAATCCGCTGGATGCGAGAAGCACTGGACCGGTCAATGTGGCGATGGTTGTGGGCTATGTCCAGCAGCAGTAGACATCTTTCAAATGTTAATTGTGTGTTGCTGTTTGTTTTGTTGACAATTTACCTGATCTAACACCGCAGGTCCATATTTCATGGCCAGCACGGTAGCTGCCGCGAGGTATTCGTCAGCGCCAGGCTCAGGGTCTGCCAAACGACGCGCTAATAGCGACACTCTCGCGCCATTCTCCGGAACAGGCTCGGTGTTCTCTACCGCGTCTCCTGGTGCGGGTATGGGCTGCCGACCGAATGCCTGTGGAGACGTTTTCTGATTAGAACTTCCTAGTGGTGTCCGCTCGTTACGTTATTGTGCTTTGATACTTACTACTTTGTGGTGAAGGAATTATTTGGTGGAATAGAATCGTCTTTTGAAGGTTCTAGATAAATAACAATACTTTATGCATGCATTAACATAATAAAAATCTTCAATTCATTCATTCACTGGCAGACAACACACTACCTAAACCGATGGGTCTAGAAGCAATGTTAGCACAAGAGTTCGTAATATAGCGAATGTGAGCACTAAGGACGGGTTTTTTGAAAATTTACCAACTAAGGCGCCATCTACACGAGCGAGAGCATCAAATTCAATAGAAGCTGTATGGAAATCTCCACACGTCGATATTATCACGACGAGAATTTGATGGCACGGCGACACTATCCCCACGATTCTGTCGCCCGTGGAGATAGCCAAGGGGTTAAATAGGGGATAAAAGTATTTTTGGAACTTCGCCATTTTTACCGGGTACACAGCTTGTAATAGCATAACTTGCGAAATGTGGGAGAAAACTTCCTTTATGTGCCCCTTTGAGAACACTGACGAGTTTTTTTTTTAAATCAAAATCATTTGTGACTCCTCTTACATAGAACATGCTAGAAAAACATTCACAGCTTAGGAGATCCATGGTCAGTGTCCTTGTCAGTCAAGCTTAGAAGATCCATACTACGTAGGAATAAGGTGTAAGTACGCAAAGATTTATGGTGCCAGCTTTCATCATTCTCCTGCATCATCATCCCAATCTATTTGGGGTCGGCGCAACTTCTCTTTTTCTTCCATACTTCTCTATTAGTCGTCATATCGGTAGTCACACCCTTTCTAGCCATATCATCTTTCACACAGTCCATCCATAGTTTCTTTGGTCTTCCCCTACTCATAGAACCATTCACATTGATACTCAAAACTTTCCTGATAACATTCTCCTCATGTATGGTGCCAACCAACCTGTAATAACGAGGCGCGATGCTGCGGGTCTACCGTCCAAAGTGAACCTTTACCTAGACCTGGTGCAGCTGCTACCTGGAATACAAATGATTGCTGTTATATTCAGTTCATTTTCAGTGTAATATGAAAATGGAATCATCGGCACGAAAAAGAAGTGTGACTGATAAATATTACATTCATAATTCGTACGGGAATTGTTCTTATATCTGAAAGAAAGCTTATGATTTTCGTTTTTAACATAATTAGAAAATGTAGGTCAATTATTTTGTCAAGACATCATCGTCTGCCTAGCCTTTTCCGAACTACGCTGGGGTCAGCTTCCAGTCTAACCGGATACAGCTGAATACCAGTATTTTACATGGAGCCACTGCCTATCTGACCTCTACAACCCAGTTACTGGGTAATACGGTACCCCTTGGTAAGACTGGTCGTCCGACTTTTGGGCTTCTGACGACTGTCAAAGATCCACGAATGACAGCCGGGATCAATGGCTTAACGTGCTTTCCGAGGCACGGAGGGGTCTTGGTATGTAAAGATGGTCAGTGGTCCTGGTCACCCACCCACGGATCAACCGCAGCAAGCGTAGCTAACAGGATCGATCGATCCGTGCGGCTGTTATTACTAATTATTTTGTGAAGACACTGGATAGAAAAATATGTATCAGGGAAAGAACCTTTTTATGTCAGATTATTTCTTATTTAATCACCATTAACTAACACTCACCTTATGGAAGCACTTATTCAACGACAAATTATGTCGGACACTGTTTTTCCACCCTTGCGGCGCATGTCTAAAGTACGGGAAGTGACGTACGATCCACGCGTAGATCTCTTTGACAGGTAGCGCTCGCGCGGGCGCAGCTTCGATAGCCATAAAGATGAGGCAAGAGAAGGAGTAAGGAGGTTTTGTATGCGTGTTCGCGGGAGGGGAAGGTGGGGCCTTACAAGGGGTGCGGGGTGGAGAGGGGACTCGGGGCACTGGGGGTGGTGTTTTTGTTTCTCTCTGTGGGCGAAAAGAAAAATGCATTTAGTATGTTATGACGTTAACTATTAAGGCGGCGCAGACCATAGACAATAATGAGCAATATGCTCTTAACTTCCTAAGTCTAGCTTAGATACTGCAGTGTATGTATATAGTTGCTTTACTGACTGACTTTATGAGACGTTTAAACGTAAAAAAACAATGGTTAAGCAGACATTAATCATTACTTAATTTTAAGTAACTTTATAAATAAACCCGGGAATCAAAACCAATAATTAAGTAAGTGTATTAGTGTAAGTAGATAATACCAAATTAACTGTCTGAAATTTATTCATACGCAACACTAGTTCTTCCTTAGAGAGTTCTTCTAGAAATTAATTTCTAAACCTTAAAAGGACCTTTCAGCCTTATTCCATACGAACTATTTTCATTTGAGAATAGGGTTGTTGCTTATCTGCACATAAGTTTGCTCACAAGGAACAGAGAACTTTGGCAACAATCCAAGAAACAGTGAAAATGAAATCGGCACTGTCGTTGTCCCATATTCATTACACTGTTTAAAAAAATAATTTTCTACTTTCGGTAATGTCGTGGCCACACCAAACGTCAACGTCAATGCCCATCATCGCCATAAACATCGCGGTAATTATTCCGATAACTATCGCGATAAATTAAGTGGCCACAATTGAACGCCGCCACCGAGTTATTGCCACGTCAATCGGCAATATGAATGCCGTTGTAAAATTATCACGATAAGTTGTGGCTACACCTACTGCCTACATCAATCATCGCGATAATCAACGGCATATCCCGTTGGTGTGGCCCCGACATAACAGGGTAATTTTAAAGTGAAACAAAATATCTCGTCACTTGTATATCGTTATCGGTTCAGGAATTTTTTATAATCAACAATAAATCAAGATATAAATCAGTCATTACAGTGACTACTCTTTTCTTTACTACCCACTCCACCTTCATAGCGTTCAGAAGAGCCGACGGCCTCCAAAAAAATGAGCACTTACTAACTGATACAATAAACAGTAGCAATATTACTGAGAAGCTAGCGACTCATCATTTGCCTAGCCTTTTCCCCAACTATCTTGGGATTGCCTTCCCAGTCTAACCGGATGCAACTGACTGCCAGTATTTTACATGGACCGACTGCTTTTGACCTCCACAACCCAAAGACTGGTTGTTAGACTTTCGGACTTCTGCCGACCCGTAACGACTGTCATCCACGAATGACAGCCGGAACCAACGGCTTAACGTGCTTTCCGAGGTCCCCTCAGTGCCTCTTGGTATGTAAAGATGGTCACCCATCATGGAGCAACCGCTGCAAGCGTAGCTTAACCTGAGCGATCGACCCGTTCGGTTGTTATTACTTAGCTACGAGCCCCTGGCGACTATCGGTGAGAGAACTATGTCGCAGTAAAACACCCTACAATACATCACGCTTGTAATCCCCGAAGAGTTAGGCAGAGATGTAGGTACTATGGACAAAACTTAAGCATGCTCACATAAGAAAATATTCCTGTGAGAGCGCAGCTAGTGACAAACGAACATTGTGCGATCGAGACGTGAGCCGTGCTATGCGATTATCGCCTTTGAGGTGATCATGCGGAACTTTGACCCATAACTCCCATGTAATAGGAAGCAAGCATATTGCCATCAACCGGTTACCAATCCACACCCGGACTCCGGATTCGCAATAAAACTGTGATATAATTCTACTTTAGCAGTACTATCCTTTTGATATAAATCTTAAGTCTTTTCTACAAATCCTACTCAATGAGATGACTGTCATTTCCGTGCCAAGAACAAGACAAGCACAATCTCTAAGAAAATCGTAGATACACTAAGATAAAATATTCTAAAGCGCGTATCTAATATGTAAACATACAATAGTCATTATAAAATATGCAATAATGACGTCAAAACACTTCCCTTTCAGAATTCGGAGGGACAAACATCACACTAAGTTCATAACAGACAGTAGGAAAAATGAAGGTCGGTTACAAACATAGAAATATAAAAATCTTCTTTCTTATATAATAATATATGGTTACGTATATACAAATGCTTCCTCCACACGATTGTGCGAGGCTGTACAGCCAGCACTTGTGTAAATAAAACAAAGCGATTGTAATAAAAACCGCTGGTAACAAAAGAAAATACTATTGATCCCAGGTCTACTGTATAAAGTACCTACATATTTTTAAAACCTGATCAGTTTTGTAATTTCTGCTATCTTTAGCTGCGCCCCGCGTTTTCACCCGCGTAGACCGCGATAAAAAGTAGCCTATGTGTTAATCCAGGGTATAAGCTATCTACATACTAAATTTCATCAAAATCGATCCAGCGTGAAGAAGTAACAAACATATACACACACACTCACAAACTTTCGCCTTTATAATATTAGTGTGTTATATCTGAAAGTCATGTAGGTAAATTAAAATTGTATAGAGAAACGTCAAACTAGTTTTAGGTTAGTATAGCAACAGTTCATATTAGCATATTTGTTTGTTTTCGATGCCTTCCTCATCAGATCATTCTGCCCTCAGAAAAACACATCTAATAGTACACCCACATTTCGCCAATTATGTTTAAGTCCCATGTAATAGGAGGCGCGCCTATTGTCATCAACCGGTTGCTACTGAGAAATTCCATATGGAAAAACCCAATAACACTGCTCGACCCGGGAATCGAACCTAGGACCTCATGCTCGGCAATAGCTCTTGTGACCACTAGACCAAAGAGACAGTCTCAGAAAGGTAGTGGGAAAATAAATAACTGAAGGTACAAAGTAGCTGAACATAAAAACATTAATAGGTCATTCGTTTATTTTTGAAGCCTTCCTATTATTACGTGTACATCTCATTATATTATTACCTGTTCTCAGAAGGGCAGAGAACAATTAGCGAGGTGATTATGCGCTCCTACTATAAAACTGTTACTTATAAGCATGAGTCAGCTTTGTATCGTATCAATGAATGATAAATAAATTGATTTCCTGCACGCTGCTGAGCTACTGAGATAACCGAATAGTACCTAATCTTAAAATGCCATTATTCATTTCAAGCACTCTGTTATGGGAAAAGGCTGCGAGTTCTTTTTCTAGGATAATGATTGAATACGTCATATAGAAATATCAATATTATAAATGTGTTCATACTTAGGGCCTATTTCACGATGCAATGTCCGAATAGCCACTACTTATCAAATAAATTCAAAAATGAAACAGAATTTGTATAAAATTATCTGTCAAGTAAGTTAATAGGAACTTAATCGTAGGTGGTGAAACAGGCCCTTAATAAAGGGTGATCCAATTTGAGGTTCCTATATTGGCAACACTGTAATTTTGACAGCTATTAGTAATAGCTCGTGTTTCAAACGTCAAATGTTAGTTTGTAATAAATAATACATTTACAAAAAAATACAGCCGACTTCCAAAAACAACACTACAAAGTGAAAAATAACTTTAATTTCGGAAGGCGGTCTCTGGTTAAATGTATTTTCGTTTTTTGCCACCGACTTCCGAAATTAAAGTTATTTTTCACTTTGTAGTGTTGTTTTTGGAAGTCGGCTGTATTTTTTTATAAAAAAGTTTTTATTTATCACTTTTTAATTGTGGTACCTACCCCACACAAATTCTAATACCACTACCTGCAAAACAAACTAGAACATCATCCATATAAAAGTGGGGAAAAAATACGTATTTTTGAAGCTAACTCTAAAACTACCCAAGCAAAGTTAATCAATTTTATATTGGACCAACTTTGATGTATACCCTCTCGAATAAAACAAAAATTTTTCAAATCGGACGATTATGTAAAAAGAAAAAATAAAGTCATAAAAAAAATAGTCATAAAAAAAAAAAAACGTGTCGAATTAAGAACTTCCTCCTTTTTTTTCCTCGGTTAAAAATGAATCGCTTTACCGTTGCTTAAACTTGCCACACATCGCGTGAAACGCTAGATGTTATGAGTAAAACTTTCAGAGGTCGCATTATTTCACGTTACGGTGACGTCAACTGGCCGCCAAGATCGTGCGATTCAACGCCGTTGGATATTTTTTTGTGGGATTTTCTTGAGTCGTTTCTATACCAACACACCTGCAACGTTGGAGCACCTAAAAATTTTAATCCGCCAAGTTATTGCCCAGATAACCCACGAAATTTGCGAAAACCATCGAAAATTACCTCAAAAGAATCAACTGCTGCAGAAGATCCAGAGGTGGCCATTTGACTGACATCATTTTCCTTAATTAATGAATAACACTAGATATTCGATTAAAGAAAAAAAAAATTAAGATATTGTTACATTTTTTGTATTTTTTTTTAAATAAAAGTTAGGAACCTCGAATTGGATCACCCTTTATTATTATCACCCTTTATTTATTTATTCTTTTTTTTAGTAGCTTCGTCTGCCGGTCTGTAATCTTTTCACACCTTAACGGCTGAACGGATTTCGATGAAATTAGGTACACATGTAGACCATGGCCTGCTTTAGGATATAAGATACTTTTTTATACTATTAGTACGCACAGCTACAGCTAAGCTATACATTTCCAGTATATGCTGATCTCGCATTGTATAGATTTCCTTACAATGAGAGGTCAGTGTAAATTGGAAAAGTATAGCTTGATGTGTAGCCGTGTGTTCGTTCCAATGGGATACTTTCCGATAAAATCTCTCACTTCGTTTATTCAACAAGTAAAATTCATTTAAAATAAAGAAAGAGGAATTTCCAGTAACGGAAAATTATAATGAAGTCCACGAGACTCTAGGTTTCCTACTAAATTAGAATATGCATAGAAATTCCAGGAAACATTGCTTAGAGCGTCACCGCTTTGGACGAAGTGAATCTGTATTACTAGCACGTTTTGAGCATAAATGTAGACCCTATATATCATATTATCCTAGTCATCCTACATCTGTGTACAGACTTGCTGAAATAGCATTTATGTTATTTATGTTGGTTTATTAATACCAGTATTTTACATGGAACGACTGCCTATCTGACCTCCACAACCCAGTACTTATCTGGATAATACGGTAAGACTGGTTGTCACTTTCGGGCTTCTGACGACTGTCAAAGATCCACGGATGACAGCCGGGACTCACAGCTAACTTTCCGAGGCACGGAGGAGGCTCGGTATGTAAAGATGGTCACCCATACACGGACCAACCCCGGCAAGCGTAGCTTAACCTGATGGATCGACGGCTGTTATTACTTAACCACGAGCTCCTCATTCGGGTCTATATAAGAACATATTTCGATTTAATTTGGTATCGAAAGTGTTTGTAGCTGATAGTAGCTTATCAAACGTTGCGCATTATCTCAATCTTTGCGCGTGCACGTGGCGTGGCGCTTACAGAGAAATTACTACGTGCCAGTGACGTCTCCACTCCTAGCCGTGTACACAGTGGCTTGTGCTGGCGCATTTTATAGCCACCGATATTACTTCATTGACTAGAAGCGGTGTTTACAAATGTAATGGATGTTTGTGCTGTTAACATGGGTCTGTATGATTGAAAGATTTTACGTTTACAATTTCTATATAATAAATGAATTGATGTTATAATAAATATATTATGTTAAAAATAACACATACTTATATGAGATTTTTATTAAAACATAAATTCTAAGTAGGTACTACAGCATTCTTTGGAAAAAAAAAACTTTTAGGTTATGTTAAAGGCTACAAAAACACTCACAAAAAATGAGAAAATTCATTATCTTTAAAATTATGTGTGTATTTGCTATGTAACCATTGGACCTTTGAAGCGAGATTACTACTCAAGCAATTTCAAGGTATTATTAATAGTATATTGTGTCGTAAATAGTCGTGATATCACATTGAACGCGACAAAAGACCACTTATCTAAGTTTAATCTGTTCATGTCACACGTTGAAGGCGTTATTAATTAGTGAGTAATTAATAAACCTGAACTGAAGTTCACATATCTCAGTACGTATGTACCTACTACTGGTTTGTCTTTGAGGTCACAAATGACAAGGCAGCCAGTAAGTATAGGTTAAACTTAGGTCACAAGATTACATGGCATTAAGGTATAAGGGTACGGTCAGCAACAGAAGTCGGTTAACACTGCTTTTTGACATCATCTAAATTAACACAAAATTATTCGATAAATTGCTTTTTTTTCGTTTAACTGTTAAGAGTTAATATTCTTAAAATTTTAAGTACTTCTGTTCCGATTTGAATTAAATATTTCGATTAATAATTAAGATTAAAAAACTGTAAAAAATCGACTTTTGTTGCTGACTGTACATACTTTCCCGTAGCAGCCAGTCACTTAAAACGTGTGGAAAAATATTATGTTAACAAGCCTTGCAGGTTTTTAATAAAAGAATGCGTTCGGCAACAAGTTTACATTATTCAGCGTCAACCATAGGTTTGAAAGGGATCCCGAGTTGGATAATGGTGACTCGGGAATTGTGAGTAGTTGTGACTTTGTGACCCAGACACAGGCTGGCGAGTTCTGTTTTTGGTCGAATGAATTTATGAATATATTTGATTTTTGTGATCATATTAAGGTAATTATTATTTATTTAATTCCAGAAAAATGTCTGTGAGGGCAATGAACAACAAATTGAGTAGTATTGCACTGTGGCTTTCAATGTATCACTCAATATTGCATAATTTAGTACATACAAAAAAATTCGACCTCAAAAAACTAATAAGTTCGTGTTTGCCACGTTATCATCCGTAAGTCCTGCGCAATCCATATAAATTAAAGTGTGTTGTACCACGTAGGAGTACATAGCTTACAAGTGATAATATTCTGCGGTTCTCCTACTTATAATATCTACGATAAACGATAACATTTACGGGTAGCGTCAATGGCATAACTACTCACGAGTACGACAGTGGCAAGATTACTTGCAACATTAAATAATACTTTAAACTTATTTTCTTAAGGTCCATTTTGCAAATTTTCTTGCTGTGATAAAATGTTTGGAAACGTATTTACTATATGAAAACTGTAAAAGGCTGATTAATTGATTATTATTAAATCAAGAAAATAAGGTATTACAACCATTTTTGAAAAGTGTCTCAATTAGATTCTATAGTGCTAATAAGCCCTTAAAAAAAACTTAAAATTTTTATTCAATCGATAAGTGCCATAAAAATGCATATAAATTTTCAAATTTTGCGCGAAATTTGACGAAAACGCTGGACGCAGTGGACGCCATATTGCTCTGTGGTCATGACGTCAGTTGGCTGTGTAAAGAAACACTTTTTATACGCTGATCAGTTGACACTTTTAATTTACATAGCCGTATGACGTAATAACTTGGCGGCTACTTTCATGGTGTCAGAAAACAGATAAAAAACTGAAAACCTTGAATTGAATTTTAAAATTTATATTGTTATTTTTTGAACTAAAACCCGAATTTTCCGACTGCTTTTTGCCTAAGCTATCTAAATAATTATTTTTAGATTTTTTCTCATATAGAGTAAAATACCGTATTGCTAGCAGCTTCCTGCTGTATCCCTTTCGCTAATAACATCAAGCGATATACTAGTCAAGCACAGTTACATTACAGAATGTTCTTCAGATAAATTTAGCATCTACAGATCATTACAGGTTGATTATGATCTAAGTATAGATTATGATAATGAACTCACCTTCACAATAATTTGGTTATCAACCATCTTTGTGTCCTCCATATCCACACCACTTTTTGTTAGATTTATACCTGGAACAGAACAAGTTTTTGTTCAGTTTTAATACCACGTCACAAGAATAACCTTTGCAATTTCAAATTAATCAAGATTTTAATGCAAAAACGTTGCAATTTATTCTATGTTAGTGATAACAAACTTCTATGTTTTTCAACGGTTCATTTACAATCCGAAACGGCACTTAATACTTTTGCTATGGCTATGGAATGTTTACAACTATTGTTGATTTATTATTTTTTCGATTTAATGGCTGCATTCCACATGCAGCCATTATTATCAGAACTAACTACACTTAATTGTGAGTGAAGTTTGACTATTGAAAAACTCAAACTCAAAGCATTTATTTCAATTAAACCAATTACAGGCACTTTTGAATTGTCAAGGGGTCGGTCAGTCAGAAAGATGAAGCTAGGCGCCCATTCCAAAGCATAGTAGGTACCTATGGAGAAGAACGGGCAAGAAACTCCACGGACACTCTTTTAAATCAAGATATGGTTACAAAATAATGGTTACATCATTCATATTGAAATTTTACATGTGAGAACGATGCAGAACGTTAAAAGCGTCCTTAAAAAAAATCAAATATTTAAATTAAATTAAAATAAGCCGTGGCCGCTAAGGTATGCCCAGCCTTCACTGACAGCGCTTGTTCACGAACCTGACGCATGGATTAGCTAAATGATCCAACACGCGCCACCATCAGCGAGACATTAGAGTGAGCGTCACATACTCTCAGCCGCCAGGGCACATGTGAATGCAACTCAAGCATTTCAATTAATAAGTCCACTGGCACTGTTACATTGACTCACATATGGTATTGATGCGTTCACTCCAAGAGTGTAAAGGCAATCAAGTTGATCGCAAATAAAAATTTTCCGGCTTTCTTCCGACTAAACAAAACGACGCTCAAATATGTCGCAGTACAAAATACAGCTTGCAGACAATATCTCGTATCTCAAGTAAACACTAAAAGTAGTAGCAATGCCCTTGCTAAGATGCAAAGCGTCACGTTGCGTCACGCCAACGCCCAGCAAGGGTTAGCCCATTACGTCTTATGCATAATCACAAAACTATTTTCTAATAATATGCGATCTTCAGTCAAGTGAAGCCATAGACTTAAGAGTGCTCCCACTGTGTCGTGACGATCGACATCATGTTCATAGTATCTCATGCTATGAATATTTAGGACACCCTTCGCACCCAGCGTAGGCGTTCGTCGAACGTATGCCCTGCGTTAATGCCTACGCAACGCCAGCGTAACATCCACGCGACGTCAATCAACACCAGATGCGAAGGCAACCTAAATTGAACTGGTCACGTTATCACCATTACCTGTTATCCGCGATAATTTTAAAATGAGATTGTCCTTTTCTTTATCACTTTCAGTAATCCAGCCAACGTTGACGAAATCGTCAAGACACAGTGGAAAGGGTTCCTAAGTGTATCTAATCTACCTCTAAGTAAATTCCTGTCTTGCAGCCAGCTCAAACTGGTGAGGTCGTCGTCGTGGTCAGCAGGGGGTAGGTTGCCGGCGTTGCCTCCGCAAGCCACCCTGATGAGAACATCACATTCGTATAATATGCGAGACCATGAAAAGATTACTTACTTATATCGCAGGAGTTTGGGCTTGAATGCAAATAAAGCTTCGTTTTTTAGCAAAGAATGATAATATTTTCGAATATTGTTTATAGTGAAATGCTTCTCTATGTTAAGGTCATACATGTCCCAGAATTGAATGCACAACCGCCTAAGGGGTCATTGTACTCATCATTATGAACAACTTTTACTATGGGACCAAACCTGAAATCGCAAAAAAATCTGATGTTCCATACCTACACCATAACTCGACATTTTTTTTATAGTAAAAGTTGTTCATAATGATGAGTTTAATGACCCCTTGAGTGGTTGTCCATTCAATTGTGGGACATGTTGTACCTATATCTCATACAGGTCATACTTGATGAAATAACGACATATTATATTAAAATTTTTCAACACCCACGCGTACGGCCTTTTTTTTTTTGTGGATGGGAAATCATCAAATGACTTCTCCCGCTCTGGGCGGAGCGGGAGGGCATGTCAGACTTTTACTGACTAAAACCGACCCGTGTTCCTTCAGATGCCCGTGCCAGGCGTGGCCACGGTATCTTTTTCGAACAACCCGCGACCCCGGTGGCATCGGCCCTATTGGACCCCGTCACTGCTGACATCTCTTTGAGGCGCGCGTGGAACGTCCTCGCGGGCAAATGCAAGTTAAAAAAAAACTAGCTAAAATCTATCTTTATCTTATCTTAATCAAGCATTTCATAATTAATATTGCACGTTGATATCCGTCTAGAAATGTACCTAAAACAACTCAAGTTTAGATCGATTTCCAAAAATATCTAGTCTCTATCTAGGTTATTTCTGTGCACGTCTAAAAGATGTAACTGAATACTCGGATGTGAATAATTATATGCAATGTGTTTCTACGACTAATACTGTTGACACGTGTAACAATTTTTTATAGGTGGCTTATAGGTACCTATATAGTCTATGGTACCTGTAACCTCGAAATGTGGCTTATAGGTACCTATATAGTCTATGGTATACCTGTAACCTCGAAATGACGGCTACATGAGGTATTTATCACTTCCCAATTTCCCATTCCATGTCCGTGTGCAAGGAATAAATAAGGATATGACGATTTTATTATCTGAGGGGTGGTCTAATAGTAAATTGCTTGCCATGGTAATATGCAACAACAATTCCAATTTACCTCATTACAGAGTTAAGAGGATATATTGAAGCGTGGTTTAGCTGGGTGTGTAAGTGAAATGGCGTTATAGCAGTCTAGTTTGACGCGAGAGAAATGGCAGACTCATGCGCACCGGAACTAAACGCGCTTCGTTTAAATGTAGATCTATGCTATGACAAAATTCTATACCTACTTAAATCAATCTTTAGCTTAGTAAGTACTTAACATATTTAAATAACTTCGATTAAAAGCAAATTTAACTGCACAATAAGGAACTGTTTACGTATAATCGTATAAAACAGAAAATAGACGGTGCTACTTTGGATTTTTTTCTATCGAAAAAAATTCAAGTAATTATGGTTCGGTTTTAGTACAGCAGTAGACAATATAGTCAAATAACACAATATGCAAAATCCAAATGATTTAACCATATACACTACGGCCGAAATATCTTGGCATGTCTGAATATAGGCACTACAAACTTTCGCGCATGTTTTCTCACTCACACTCGCCTCAAGTCACCATTTGGTTCCTAAAAAATGTTACTGCGCAGCCTTCTGCGCGAAGATCGGACTTGCCAAGATATTTCGGCCGTAGTGTAAATTTCGTTTTATAGGAATTTTAAAAATACAAAATTATCGTTGTATCCCCTTAATTATACGAAATATGTTAATGATTTTTTCTCCCTCCTGTCGCGCCGTTTTGTAATGTCAAATACTTACTTGCACGACGCGTAAGTACAGTCAGCGTCAAAATATCGGGACGAAAAGACTGTTCAAAATGATTTCAACAATTAAGAAAATTAAACTTTATCTCAATTGGATAAAGTTCTTGTCAGAATGACAGTTGTAATGTACTGTCTTCATTCTGAAACATTCCTTGTGTCATTGAGTTAATATTTCATTTTCATAGTTGTTTAGATCATTTTCAACAGTCCTGTTCGTCCCGATATTATTGACGTTGACTGTACAAAAACACACGATGCTATAATCCGCACTTTGTACTTTATCAATCTTAGCGACAATTCCCTTTTATCGTGAATCGTTTGTCTTACCTACTAACCTAGCGAAATGATAACAATATATTTTCAACATTTTATCCGTTTTTTTTACACTGACTTACTCTTGATTGATGACATGAAACGTCTTGATACTTTAGATAGTAACAGCCTATTTTGAATTTCTGGCCTGATTTGAAGGCCTTGTGGTTGGTTAACAATGTTTCCTGGTATAAAATGATGATTAGATATTGCATTATCTGTTCTGAAGAACTTGCACAGTAAAATCCAAAAAATTCATTCAAAGGCACTACCCATTCAGATATTGACGGATAATATATGCGCTTTCGTCAAATCTAGATAGAGTCTAAAAAAGTAGGTCACAAATTCACAATCAGAATAAAACAATGTTGATCAAAATTGACTGTTAATAAAACTTGTTAGTGTTTTTATTACATCGCAAGACACGTGCTGCCTCGCGCGTAATGACTGAGGACACGTGTCACATAACATTTAGATTTTGTTTTTAATATATATTATTCATACGCTAAGGGAAATTTATGTTTATTATTCTGGCCTATCGCGGTTTTTTACTGATATTAGCAAAACTTGATATTCATACATGTGTCGTTCAACCTCCGAAACGACTAAATAGTGCGTCATTTTTCACAAAAGGTGTTTGCACTCTCAGATCTCAGTACTTTATAAAGAATTCATTTCCACTCAAACAAAGCTGGTAGATAACAAAGAAAAGCGATAAATTTCTTTGAAATTACTAATATTAGACTGTTTACTAACAATATAACTTTGTAGGAGAACTACCAATTTGGTTGGCACTGGCAGATGGCCTGTCCCTTGCGTGACGCAAGTTTCCTTTATGCAAACACTTCGTCATCCGTTCAAGACGGTGAGGTGTCACTGATTTAAATGTACTTCCGTATACAGGATGAGTTATCAATATCATACTACATTTGGAAAGGGGAAATATTTTCTTGTCATAACGGCTAATACAACGCGAAGTAAATACTTTTCGCTTATCCTAAGTAGCCCTCATTGTTAAAGAAAGGATAATATCGATTACAGTCTCAAAAGCCCATTAGGTATTAAAGTCACTTTTGCAAATTCTCCTTCACAGTTCCGTTGCTAAGTCACCTTTTCAAAGATAAGAGACAATCTGAAGGCCCTTTTAAATATAAACGTTAACACAGATCTGTCACATCTGAACATTTATTGATTACTCGACTTTATCAACAGTTGGACAGGCGCCGTCACTATTTCCTTGTCTACTTTATATGAGGTCAATAGACAGTCAATAGGAGTGTTTGCTCTAGGCAGTGTGCCTTGAAAAGCTGAATATGAACTATTGACAAATGAAACGAGTTCTCTATAAAAGAGGAGCGGATTTTCAGTGTAAATATTGAAAACTATATGAGAAAAGTAATAAAAGGTCGTAGACGTTGCACTTTCGAAAGTTTATTCAGAAATAAGTTCGGATCTCGCTTCTATTCAGGAAATGAGCATGCTATTCGTACATTGCTTGAGCAGTGTTTTACGGGTCTATTTTCGTTTTTGGTATTTAACTGGACATTCTGTCGAAACTGTTTTCCCAATACCAAGTCCTCCTTTTCGTATAAGATCTTTTAAAAAAGGACCAATTCGCGTACCTACTCAGAAGCAATCTTCACCGACTACTGTCCGAAATCCACGGGAGGAATGGCCAAAAGATAATACAAGTGTACAATTTGTAAAACTTACGCAGGTTGTGGCTGTTCCATATCGGATTCATCAGAGGCATCCTCAATGTCGTCAAAGTTGTCAATGATCCTGCCCGACACCTCTAGGCGTCGTAATGAGCGGCCGCTGGAGGCTACGTGCCTCGCGATCTGGCGAATCAACCTGCGCGGAAGCGGCAGAGATGCGCGTGCGCCTCGCGCTGGGGACCCGCCCCGCTCGCCGCGCATTGGCGCCATCTGGTGGTGAGAAATAATGTGTAAGTGTATACAAAAATAGTAAATAGATTGCTATTTGCCCCATGGGTTTTGCCCCTTAGGAAAAATCTAGATTCCTGGATTTTTGGAGAAGAATCATACAATCCTGTAGGTAGGTACCTATGTACTGGCTTTTAAACCAGCTCAGTAAATCTTAAGAAGCCTATGCTTAAGTTAAATGACTATTAAGACAAACTTGAATGCTAATCCGACTCTACTTAATAATCTAGTCTACTTCCAAAGTTAAATAAAATTGTTTCTGATTCCTATTGAATTTTCATGAATCCGACTACGTAACGAACGAGGCTTTAAATTCAACTGAATCATGTGACGAACAAAAGTACTAGTATTTCGTAAAGGGCATCCACGTTGACAAAACGTTGAACAGTCCACAAAACAAAGATCCGAAGATGACGTAAAAGTGACGTTTTGAAGTACTTACAGGTTTTGTCTCTCGACAATGAAGGCAGATTTACATTGCATATTAGGTACCTACTAGGTTAAGTCGGTGCTGATTTGATGTTACCAGCAGCTACTAAGTACTGTGAAAATGCCTCGATGCATCGTCAACTCGACGCAATAAGACAGAAAGCGATCGAAGAGATCCGAAGTCCGAACCTTCGAAAGCGACGTTGCAACCGCCCGAATTATTTATGTCTCGTCTATTAGTCATCATTAGGCTCAAAATTAATTCAGCATCTAAGCATGTGATTTGCCATGCTCTGTTTTGGCTCTCCTAATTCTATGCTAATTAATAGGTAAAGATAAATGTTTTGATTGAAGGAAGGTAAGGATTAACTACGCTAATGGAATTAGAATGTCAGGCTCAGGGAAGTTGCAGAGAAAGCCTAAGTGGGAAACCAAACCCTGGCAACAAGATACCTACGTTCAAGGACATTTCTAGGTAGAGTCTTATAATACCTATCTAAGGGCTGATTGTTCAATAGTCAGATAATTTTTATCAGAGGAATAAATATGGCGGTTTGATAGCTTTTGTATGGAAAATACGTCAAACTGTCACATTTATTCTATATGTAAAAGTTATCAACCTATTGAACAATCAGCTCTAAGTTACAAGTTTCCAAGAATGCACCTACCTACCTACTAATGCACGTAGGTACTATAGAATATAACATTAACACATAAGTTGCAAGATTTAGGAAAGCAACGTTACATTCCTTATTCAGCCAATGCTATCTTTTGCTTTTTTGTTTGTTTCCCACTTCGAAATATCACCGCATGGTTTCAAACAACTGCGGAATTAGCATCAACAAATCATATCGCGACCTGCGTTGATCTAAAGATAGTAAGTAGTACCTATGGTTGTGTCATTTAAAACATATTGTGTAACATTACCGAATTTACGTCATAAGAATGTAAAGTAGGAACGCGAAAAAGAAAATACAAGTATTTTTATCTTTAATTTAGCGCGTCAAGTAGCTGCACAATCACATAATATCGCGTGACCTTGGCATAGTAACAAACAGCTAAATGTAATGGTGTGGTTGCGTTGCTCGTGTTGTGGCGTCCCCGTGTCATCAGCGAATTGAACTCGCACCGAGACGCGGAACGACACACAAGAGTGATTATCTAACGAGGGATTTATTTACAATGCCCTATTAAGGACCTTCACAAGGTACAACATTAGCTTAGTCGATTATCACGCAAAACCAACCTGTCCATGATGTTAATTATCGCTAAATCAGAAGTTATGGTCGCATTCTAGTCTAACGGAGCTTAAATTAGAAACGTTTAAAATGTTATCTTTATGTACAAGGATGTCAACAATATTGTTGATGAGAATGGATCCGGCACGTGGACGAAGCTTCTCGTCAGCACAGTTTGTACACATTAAACAGGAAAGACTTGCTTTTTACACGGAAAAGGCGGCCGTATATTTTATTATAGAAAAACCAATTTCGTAATGAAGTATTACACGGCTGGTTGACAGTTAAGAGGAAAAATATTAAGATACAGAATAACAATAGTGATTTAAGAATAGAAAATAGGTCAAATGATAAATTTTTTTTTTCAAGTATCAAGATTTTTGTGAGCAGTATACATTTCATAGTTGGACCATAGGACCTTGAAACACAAAACAGGAAATAATTTATAAGGGTGTCAGATTTTTTTTTCTATAGTAAGTACTTTCTTATCAAAAAAAAAAAATATTTTTCATAAATAATGTAATCAATAATTCAGTTCATTAACTCGATGTTAAGGAGTTGTAAACAAACATTGAGTATCTACCACTTCACATAGTTGAGTGAGTCCATCCAATCAGGAAATAATGACATCACTACTCAATGTTGTTATTTATTTGTTTTGGTACTGATATCAGAAACACACCTAGGTAAGACAAGTGTACAGAAAAATGGCAAATGTAGATTATATTAGGTACTCCATAATTTTATTTATAAAATAAAATAATTATTATTTTCCATGGGTAAGTACTGTACCTTCGTATTGCTGCTGTTGAGTTGAGAATAAAATGATTGGTGAAATAATTTTCTGATATTTAATTATTTGCGTTTTATTAAATTACAATTAACTTTGGAAATCATTAAAATGGTATATTGTATAATAATGGTAAAACTGTAATGTTTCACCTATCAGAGATGGTGTAGATATTTCCCACTATATTGTATTGATTGTGTAAAACTTAGATAACAGCTATGTCTCCAAGGAATACTATCTTAACTTGCCGCATAAAACACTTATCATTTGGGTGAAGATTATGTAGCCTTGAAACAGCTTACAATATGTAAATCACATACAATATACGTGTTGTTTTGCATCCTCGTCAAATTTCAGGGTGTGATACAGAAGATCAAACCAAACAACTTTCTCCATGGGATCAACTTCTTAATTGTGAAAAAAATTTCAACTGTCCCATAGAAAGCTTCAATACCTACTCGACCCAAATGTATGGAAGGGCCGATTATTTTTTACGCGATTACGATGTTGGTGCCATAGAAAAAGTTGTTCGGTTTGATGGTCTATACCACACCCTTAAATTTGACGAGGATGTAATACAACACGCTGTATAATGTTTCAGGAACAGTGTAGACATAGGTGAGTTTTAAGAACAGTTAATCATGTTTCTAATAATAATTTTAAGGTCTTTGCCCTTTCTGTCTGAACTAGAACATGTGGTGGTACAATAACATCATAAAAGATGATGAGTTTATGCATAAGTGTGTGAATTTAAATAAATAGTAAACTTATGAATGCACAAGCACCATGCTTGTAATTCTATCTCCAATTTTGTTAGGATACTATTTAAAGGTAAATTGAGGAAGCTAAAAATGTAGCTACATGCTCATTGAAAACTAGAACACTCTCTGGGTGACACTTAAAATTAGAAATCCAACAGGAAGTGCGAACTGAAATCTAGGTCACACAAAGGTCTAGACTCTATTTATAGCCAGTAGTAGCAGGCTCTAGATATTATGCACCACTGGGTTTGTGACAAGCTCTACTCAATTGAAAACAATAATGAGTTTAACACCAAGGTCACCACTCAATTAAATAAAATAGTGGAGGAATAAATCTAATGAGATACTTACTCAGAAACTTCAAAAAATTACACCAGGTTAATCTAGCACCCCTACAATCTGCCTGAGCATTTATGTTATGGCTAATAGACACCCTAGCAACGTAAGCAGCGAAATTACGGACGCGATGCAATTTAGCTGTGATGTAACAGCTAGTTACCATGTGTTATTGTATTCATTGGGTCAGCAGTGGCATCAACAACGTGTTGCTAGGAAACTGGTGTCCGGCCAGCGCGGCGACCGCGTGCGCGATTGCGTCGTGCCCGAGCGTCCTACGTCGTGCTTCCGACGTGGAGGCGCCGCGTGCAGCTTCGTATGCACGTGCCGACGCGCACCTCCAAGGGCTCTTACATAATCGCAGGGACCGCCGCAGATACGATGCCGTCGATGCCGAGGACAACACAAACGTTGACTAACACCCGTTCCATATTTAGAAGGAGCGCCACCAATGCGTCCCGACGTTATTCATGCGTCTAGTCACATTTTTAGAACCGCATGTAAACGATACTTTTATCCCCCCACGCTGTACATCTCATGTGCGCATCGCTGTACCCTAATATTACGTTATTCAGGGTGCAAAATCCAAAATGCGTAATATTTCGAGTTCAAAAACAGATGTAATCATGATACTATACTTGATGATAGCTTGGTTTTACGGTGAAAATTGTAAATGATCATCGATTTCAATGCAGTGCACTTACCTTGAGGTTGTATTGTTTGTTAGACGCACTAATTATAAATTAATAACAATAAATAAACAGCATTCCGCGACCTCCGTACTTGTGATCAACACTCAACAAACACCTTCCTCAACACCCAATCAAACCATAAACTATAGAACAACCTACATAAATAAACATATGATTTGTAAATGTCTTTGGTTGATTTTCCGTTTCCGAAAACGCTAGAGAGGAGCTTTCGTAAGAGTGAAAACGGTATTTAGGCGATTATTGTTTCTTGAGAAAACAAGGGGACACATACAATAATAATTTAAATAATAATTCATTTAATTTTATGCGTGTCTAAAATGAAAGGCCCATTGATATTATAAATAGTGAATGAAGACAATACGTAAGATTTTCCGTGATGATTAAAATATTTCTGTAACGTGGCTGAATAATCTGGCAACAATGCCATTAACCAAAAAGAAGAAAACACGTTAAACTTGACGTGGACTAAAGTAGCTGGCTCACTGTAGCGAAATAAAATTTATAAGACTTTAATTATTCCACACTGTTAAAAGCGTAGTGATACTATAAAATAAATATTCTAGATGTTAGATTTTTAAAAGAGAATGATTTTAAACATTGTAAGTGCATACTTTCTCTTAAAACGCTCGTTTGCTGCGTCAACCTATTTTCCGGAATCGCTGATGTGTTTTTCGTAGTTTCGAGATTTATCTTATTGTTTCCTTTTTACTTTGCAGAAAATGTTTGGGGTGTTGAGTGTGTTACTGTTACCACTACTTTTAAGTCAACAAACTGAGGCCGCAGCGGTAATATCCATTGATTTGGGTTCAGAATGGATGAAGATCGGCATCGTGTCTCCTGGAGTACCGATGGAGATAGTATTAAATAAGGAGTCTAAGAGGAAGACGCCAGCAGTCGTGGCGTTCAGAGATGATGTGAGGACCTTCGGGGAAGACGCAGTTACTGTTGGCGTTAGATTCCCGAAAAATTCATACAAATTCTTGCTGGATCTGCTTGGAAAGTCTTTTGATCACCCAATGGTTCAAGCTTACAGGTCAGTGACATGCCCACATACCCTAGCCTAGCCTGTAGCCTTGTAGAGAAAGTAACAATCTACTCTCCTGTTATTTTTTTTGTCTTTGAACTTGAGTATTCATTCATAAATTTCATTTCACATATTTGTACCTAAAGTTTGGTTGTACATGTGTTTCATGCCACTTTTTAATTAGGTTTGAAATAATGAAATTCTTCAGTTAACATGAAGATTAATTATAACTGCTTAATGCATCATTTTAGGGGTGACTTGTGAACAGTTTTCCATTGCTGTCTTAGATTAGAATAAATTAGTGTTTCAGAGATTATGTTGCATTTCAATAATCTAAGATTAGATAGTTATGTAGGTAGGTAAAAGGAACCATAAAATACTCAAAACATCATACCATTTTTCTCCAAAGGGTTAGGCATATGTATTGACATATTGCACCCACATTTAGCCTATCGCCATGAACTGGACAAAATCAGGACTGGGTTAACTACTAAGAAATTATTAAAATGATTACATAGAATACTATTAACAATGTCAATCACTTTTTCAGGGCCCGTTACCCTTACTATGAGATGGTGGCAACAGACAGGGGCACACCTCTGTTCATACATGATGACAAGACCAAGTTTACACCTGAGGAGTTGGTTGCTCAACTCCTAGCTAAGGCTAAAGATTTTGCTGAAATTAGTCACGGTAAGATTTATTTATGAAAATGAGATAAGAGACTTATACTAAATTTTACTCAGGATTATTCAACTGTGTATTAACCCGTCATATGCAGCAATGTATCTTATGAATCCAATAGGTTCATGTCAATGTGTGCTCGAATGTCAACCGAACCCCATAGGTTCACAACTACTGCAAGCCCGCGGTTGCCATCGGATGATGGTATTTTATGTTTATATAGATATGAAACATGTTTATATATATACGATAAAGGTCTCTCCTTCCAAAAGAATCCAAGTTATTTACTATTTAGTGGATGTTTTAAGAGTTCAATGAACTATCTTTTTAGTAAGATGATGAAATCAATGTCCTTTGAATAATTTACTGTTCCAACTTGTGTTTGGGCTTGTGGCTAAGTATTAACAGGCCGCACGGGTCAGTCAATCAGGTTAAACTAAGCTTGCCATGGTTGGTCTGCGGATGGCTGACCATCTTTACATACCAAGAGGGGTCATTCCTTGGAATGCACGTTAAACCATTGATCCCAGCTGTCATTTTGGATCTTCAACAGTTGTTACGGGTCGTCAGAAGCCTGAAAGTCTGACAACCAGTCTTACCAAGGTTATTGTATTACCCAGTACTTAACTGGATTGTGGAGGTCAGATAGGCAGTTGCTCCGTGTAAAATACTGGTATTCAGCTGCATCCGGTTAGACTGGAAGCTGACCCCAACATCGTTGAGAAAAGGCTAGACAGATGATGATGAACTTGTGTAGTTATCACTTTGATACTAATGTAATTAATGTGAACCTGAGATTAGATTATTTCTAGAAGTTAGCAATGATTTTACAATACATTTGCTCGAAAAGTGTGTTTTCCAAGCAGCCAAATTGTGCGTAAAGTGCCACTTTTTCCCACTAGTGCTTTTTTTTTTTTTTTTTGTTTTTTTTTTTTTTTTTTTTTTTAACTCTGTCGTCAGCCCGACGCGCGACGCAGAGTATTTATTATTTCTGAAAAGTTTTACAAATTAGTCAAGTACAGATTATCATTCATATAAAAGATACAATAATACTTTTGACAGAAGAAAAACAACAGTAAGATTTTGGGTTTTTCGAAAATCAACCCCTGACGGGGCAAAAAGGGGTAATAAATTTTTAAGGGGAGGATTTTACTGCTTGGCTTGTTTAACTCAAAAAATTGTAAAAATAGTCTTTGATTCAAGTTATGGAAAAATCTGAAAAATTTTTTCAAAATTCCGCCAAGAAAGGTACAGTTTATATGAAAAATTAATTTTTATTTTTATTTCTTTGGTTAATAAACTTGAAACTTCGCAATATTTGCCTCTGTAAATAATAAAGACAAATTGTTTAGCTGAACGTTTAAATTGCTCGTGTCTTTTTGCGATACGACGTGGCAGCTATTTGCACATGCGCAATAGTAGATGTGCTGAGCGCTCATGTATTTAAAATAATCCCGCCATTTTACTATTTTCTTGCTTAGTTCAGAGTCGATCTGTGTAAATATACTAGAAATGTCGATTTCAAGTGACGAATTAATTAATTTAACCCAGTAAAATGTTATTCAAGAAGCACAAAATGCCAACAACAGCCTCTTACTGGCTAAATCAAAAGAAAAATACTTGTTCAATATATATTTTTTTATTTCCTCGCACAATGCATAAATAAAATAAACAAATTATTTATTGAGACTAATAAGTTTGTTACAGATAAATATTCATAGATAACTAGTAGGTTATTAAAAACAATACATCATGGGTGCATCTGCAGCCGAACTAGGTGTAAACCTGTATCTCGGCATACAGCGCCAATCCTCTCAGATATTTATAAAAATAAAAATTAAGCCAACAAGTACAATTTTGTTTCAAACCTAATGTTTTTGGGACTAATTTAATACAATAAAAATAAAAACAAAACTAAAGGAAGAAAAACAATGTGTTGGAGAGTGTAGGCGTGTGAGTAAAGTTTTTGTAAGTAAGTGTAGGTGTGTGGATGTGTGGGTGCTTAGATGTATGGGAGTTTGGAAGTGTACGAGTAAGACTGACTTAGATATTTATCAAAGTGCCGAAGAGTAATAAAGTATGTATGCGTTAGATTTAGGTTACCCTAGTTATTTGGATACAGTTATAAGCTTTTCTGTGTCTACATAGGTTAAAGTTAAAAGGTACTCTTTTACCTTATTTTTATAATTGGTCTTATTTAGGGGATAGATATTAAGCTTAGAGTTTGTTTAGAGCATAGTAAAACGTTGTATGATACACGTGCGTAAGATGATTTCCGACTCGTGTCGACTTATAAACTCGTCGGAAATCACCTACTTTCCGCACTTGTAGCATAAATAACTATTCTAACAGTCTAGCTTACTATGACTATTCCAGAAAGTAAAAAGTGTAGGTACTTACACAGCAATAGTAGTGTTTACTAAGAGATAGTAAGTTTATTAATAAAAATCAGAGTATTGGCTACTGTACCCTAAACAAAATAAAAATGATTATAAATATTTCTTCATTCTCCAGGTCAAACAATCACAGAATGCGTGATCACAGTGCCTGGGTACTTCAACCAGGCTGAACGTCGCGCGCTCAAGGATGCCGCCGCGCTCGCCGGGTTGAATGTGCTGCAACTGATTAATGACTACACTGCTATTGCTATCAACTATGGCATCTTTAGGAGGAAGGTGAGTGGATGATGATGATGATAAGAGCCCAGGTGACATTAATTATGCCTGGACAGTCCAGTAACTCTGGCAGATAATTTCATCCTAATTCTGTTCCATAGTAAAACAGGCACATAATCTCTTACGGACCATTTAGACAGGGCCAGTCCCCGAGACAGTGGCAGTGGGCAGGGCACATTGCTCACAGAACAGATGGCCGATGGGGCCGAAAGGTTCTGGAGTGGCGGCCGCGTACCGGTAGACGTAACGTTGGAAGGCCTACCACAAGGTGGACCGATGACCTTGTAAAGGCCGCAGGAATCCGCTGGATGTGGGAAGCTCAGAACCGGTCGAAGTGGCCGTGCTTGGGGGAGGCCTATGTCCAGCAGTCCACTGCTCCAGATCTCCAGGTCTTTCGGCTGAAATGATGATGATGAAACCCCGAGACAATCCACTAAGCCAATCCAATAATAGCATGGTGTAAATAGAGACATTCCACTGCATTGTATTGTCCTCAAGTCATTGATGAAGCCAGTCCGTTGTAATTGAACAATTTCAGTCTATTCTTTACGCCTATTCATAACTACAAATTAAAGCGTCCGTATCAGTCTGAAGTGGCCTACACGGCTGACGTAAGTGTACCTGAAACGACACGAATTTTGCCCTTTTCATTGGTCTGGCTAACTGGCTTAATGGATTGGCTTAGTGGGTTGTCTCGGGGATTGGCCCCGTCTAAATGGTCCATTACATCTAGTGCCGACATGGAAGAATATTATAGTCACGCAACACAGTCTACCTAGACTGCACTTTGGTCCACAAAATTAATTTAAAGTGATGAAGTTTCGAAAGCTTCTCAGTTCTACCTAAGAGACTGGTCACAGGACCCATCACCTAACCTTGAATAATCAACAACTACACAATTTCTTAAGTAATAAGAAAAATTCTTAAATATATACAGACTTAGGCAAACTTTATTAAATTGTAGTCACGGCAAAATCAATCAATTAATTAAACTAAAGAGTAACAAAACATGACTCTTGATTGTGTATTGCATCCTACGGGTCCTGTAATAATAATAAGAATTAGCTAAAGCATACCGAATCTACTGCTGATCCCTCAGAATTTTAACTATGTATATTATTTTTTAATGTATTGCTTAGGAATAATATATACTTACTAGCTGCGCCCCGCGGTTTCACCCGCGTAGACCGGGATAAAAAGTAGCGGTGTGAAAAATAGATGTTAGCCGATTCTCAGACCTACTCAATATGCTCACAAAATTTCATGAGAATCGGTCAAGCCGTTTCGGAGGAGTACGGGAACGAACATTGTGACACGAGAATTTTATATATAAGATATATATTTTCTGTTCATAGGAAATCAACGAGACAGCCTGGCATGCACTATTCTTCGACATGGGCGCGGCGTCCACTAAGGCGGCGCTGGTCGAGTATAAGACAGTCAAGATAAAGGAGAACGGCTACGTCGAGACTGTGCCTCAGTTGCAAGTTTTGGGAGTTGGGTTTGACAGGTAACTGCTGTTTGTTTGGGTAGCTGCGCCCCGCGGCTTCACCCGCGTAGACCGGGATAAAAGTAGCTATGTGTTAATGCAGAGTATAAACTATCTACATACTAAATTTAATCCAAATCGGTCCAGCCGTTTGAGCGTGAAGAAGTAAACATACAAACACACAGTCACAAACTTTCGCCTTTATAAAATTAGTGTCAGCGGCTTCGCCCGGGTTGATGTCGGAAAATATCCCACGGGAATGTACTACCGGGAATTCCTTCCTTATTCCGTGTCTACATTATAAAGGGAACCTCTGTGCAAAATTTCAGCTTTCTAGGTCCAAGGCCTTGGGCTGGGCGTTGATGAGTCAGTCAATCAGTCAGGACTTCTCTTTTTATTTCAGTCCAGGCTTCACCAATGTCAGTAACGACCAAGATGAACTGAGAAAGTACATATGAATTGAAAAAATCACATTGGTACTTGCCCAGATTTGAACCTCGTGCATGAGAGAGGCGAGGCTTTAACCACTGGGTTATCACGACGGCTTATTAATTGATTATTAATAGATATTTTTTGTCTACAGAACTTTAGGCGGCCATGAAATGACCCTCCGTCTTCGCGAGCACCTCATCAAAGCTTGGGAAGCACAGGGCGGCGGTGACGTTAGAGTCTCACCACGCTCTATGGAGAAACTTCTCTTAGAAGCAGAGAGGCTGAAGATTATTCTCTCGGCGAATACCGAGTTCTACGCGCAGATCGAAGGCTTGCTTGATGATAAGGACTTCAAACAGCTGGTGAGTTTTACAAATTATTAACAAATTAAATAGACGTGTTTCTGGGAAGTTTGTGGCGCCATAAGTGGTGAAGGGCGGGCGTTTTGAGGTCTGTCTTGTTAAAACGTGCTGATTCTGAGCCAAAGAAGGGTTTCGATAAGCGACCATTTATCGAATATATCGTCAAGCGAGAAGACAAAGAAGGAGGCACTTTATTTTCAAGTGCTCTTTAGTTTTTAGGGTTCCGTACCCAAAGGGTAAAACGGGACCCTATTACTAAGACTCCGCTGTCCGTCCGTCCATCTGTCCCCAGGCTGTATCTCATGAACCGTGATAGTTAGACAGTTGAAATTTTCACAGATGATGTATTTCTGTTGCCGCTATGACAACAAATACTAAAAAACAGAATAAAATAAATATTTAAGGAGGCTCCCACACAACAGACATGATTTTTTTGCCGTTCTTATAGATAATCGTACGGAACCCTTCGTGCGCGAGTCCGACTCGCACTTGGCCGATTTTTTTTTATTTTCCTAGAAAATATTTTTTTTATAGAATATCTGATATATCTAGTATTTCAATACCTCGATAGCAAAAGTCAATCATTTGAATTAGACAATAATTTTATTGTGGTGATTTTTAATATCGTCCAGCCGATATCCCAATGTATTTCAATACCTCCGTAGCAAAAGTCGATCATTTGAATTAGGCAATAATCTTATTATGGTGATTTTTAATATCGTCGAGCCGATATCCCTCAATACCTATATAATAATAATAATAATATATATATATATATACCGGATCACTTTTTTTAAAGGTTATAAGGTCCGCCATATGGATGTGAACACAGCTTTTCTGAATGGCGATTTAGAGGAAGAAATCTACTTGACACAGCCAGAAGGTTTTGTAAGGGAAGGGGAAGAGTCGAAAAAAAAACACACTTTCGACTCTTCCCCTTCCCTTACAAAACCTTCTGGCTGTGACAAGTATAGTGTAAAGAATACAAAACCATAACTTTTAGCCTATAGGTATACACCTAATAAGTATGAATATACAACATGCTCCCTCAAAAAGTTAATTGCATTGCACTCATAACACAAATCCATAAAAAACCAGTAAAGAAAACCACTACGAAAAACTAGGATATACCAATCTTTTGCAAACAACTGCGATGCTTTGTTGGACCCAAAGGTTTCGTCAAAACATCTGCAGGTAACCTGTCGGTGGGCCTATACCTAAGTTCAACGGTTTTATCGTTCACTTTTTCTCGGACAAAATGGAACTTAACATCTATATGTTTCATTCTTTTGTGGTGAACCGGATTCATGGCTAATTTTTGTGCACTCTGACTATCCGTATATAAAACTATGTTAAGCGACTTACTTGTTATATCGGATATCAGTCGTTTTAAGAAGCACGCATCCTTTACTGCTGTAGCCAATGCCATATACTCAGCTTCAGCGGACGACAAAGCCACTGTGGGCTGTTTTTTAGCTTCCCACGAAATAGGGCCGCCTGCAAGTTCATAATAGAACCCAGTGTAGGATCGTCTATATATGGCATTGGCTACAGCAGTAAAGGATGCGTGCTTCTTAAAACGACTGATATCCGATATAACAAGTAAGTCGCTTAACATAGTTTTATATACGGATAGTCAGAGTGCACAAAAATTAGCCATGAATCCGGTTCACCACAAAAGAACAAAAATAAAAGTGACAAGTATAGTGTAAAGAGTACAAAACCATAACTTTTAGCCTATAGGTATACACCTAATAAGTATGAATATACAACGGTAAAAAAATAGGGTATATTAGGTGAACGGAGTAGAAGCGTATGGCATACCTGGTTTTTTTTTTTTTAATAGCTTAGTTTGAAAAAAATATCTAAGTATCAATAAATACTACAAATTCGATGTAAACTTTTCATTTTACAACAATAAAAACATAAATTTTGAAAAAAAAAAATAAATACTATAAAAACATTCAAATCATGTGCAACCTGCATTATGATTTGAATTTTGATTTTTTTTTTGATAAAAAAAAAAAAAAAACTAGATATGCCATAGGCTTCTACTCCGTTCACCGAATATAAGTACCCTATTTTTTCCAAGACGGTAAAAAAAGTCATCCAGTATAGCATCGACAACTCAGAATAAAGAACGTGCGTAACCTATTGTTTTTTGAAGAATTACAATTTCCGTTTTGTTTTACACCCGAACTACACCAAAAACAATGCTCGGCTTGGTCGGCTAGTCGGTCAAAGTCATAGTCGGCCTTCTCTACTTCTTTCTAATCTATCTCGCGAGATTATAAACTATCGAAAAATTGTGAACTGCAATAAACCATTTACAATTTAACGCATTATTTGAATTTTTTAACTTTATTTTTATTACTAGCTTTTGCCAGCGGCTTCGCCCGCGTGTATGTCGGAAATTATCCCACGGGAACCTTCTACCGGGAGGAAAAGTATCCTATGTCTTAATCCAGGTTATAAACTATCTGTATACCAAATTTCATCCAAATCCGTTCAGCCGTTTTTGCGTGATTGAGTAACAAACATCCAAATATCCAAACATATAAACTTTCACATTTATAATATTAGTAGGATTTGTTATTATAGCCGTAATAGAAATACACAATCTGTGAAAATTTCAACTGTCCTATTACGGTTCATAAGATACAGCCCTGTGACAAACAGGCGAACGGACGGACGGTCGACGGACGGACGGACGGTCGGACGGACGGACGGATGGACGGACAGTGGAGGTTTAGTAATTGGGTTTCCGTTTGGTTCCCTTTGGGTACGGAACCCTAAAAACGAAATAGCGAAACTAGCCTGTATGTGCTTACAGTTTTTATTGAAACATGTTATGTTAGTTTACCATCATCAGCCTAGCCTTTTTCCAACTAAGTATGTTGGGCTCGGCTTCCAGTCTAACCGGATGCAGCAGAATACCAGTATTTTACATGGAGCGACTGCCTATCTGACCTCCACAACCAGTAACTGGGTAATACGATACCCCTTGGTAAGACTGGTTCTCAGACTTTCGGGCTTCTGTCCACCCGTAACGACTGTCAAAAATCCACGAATGGCAGCCGGGACCAACGGCTTAACGTGCTTTCCGAGGCACGGAGAAGTATCGGATGTAAAGATGGTCACCCATTTATATACCACTAGCTTTTGCCCGCGGCTTCGCCCGCGTGGATGTCGAAAAATATGCCACAGGAACTAGAATATTGAGATAGCTTCTGCCCGCGACTTCGCTGTCGCATCGCATTGCCTGCCCGCGCTTATTACTTCGTTTTACCGCTTAGCGTTCTTTCTGATTTTAAAACAGCCACCAGTTGGCAAAGCTTGATTATTTAAGAGCCTACCTCAGCTTTTTATCTCGCTCGCACGACACTGCTCGCGGACGAGAGCGAGACTGAGTGTGGTGCTGGGTGCCGATAGTTTAGGTAATTGATCTTTACGATGAAAATAATGGTAATTTGAAAAAAATAAAAAACATAAGATCTGCTTTATAGTTAGTTCAGTTAGTGTGCAAAGTTCCATGATCTAATTTGAAGTTTTTTTTTTAATGTCAGCGGTTTATTGTTCGGTTTGGAGTAAAAGGTAACTTTGGATTTTTTTCCTATCGAGAAAATTTTATGGAATTGTGTTTTCGTCAAACATAGTACTTAACATTAATCCTCAACTTTACCATGTATTTATTTCATAATTAATGCTGTAGTATTTGCGACATAATGGAGAGAAGTCGGACGTTTCTATCGTACTCCGACTTTATCAAAACGTCTTAGCTGTCGATTACAATATTCATGTGTAGATTATAAAATAAAGAATTCAAATAGCACACAAACCGTTACTTGTTGTACATGTCACGTGTCAACAGCAGTATGCGGTCAAATCCTGTCCCACATTGCGTTGCGTCAGGTTGAGAATACTTTAATAAATTAATAATAATTTATGCAAGTTAATTATTTTATCACCTGTTTTCAAAAAGCGATAAAAATGATTTGCGATGATATCTTTCTCTTTTCTTGTTTCTTCATTATGGCGTAAGCCGCGGGTAGCCCGTGAAATTCAAAATTTCTTAAGTTTTTTGCAATTTGCAAGTCAGTATTACTTGCTACTGAGAAATTCCAGATAGCAAACCCAATAACAGTTAAAACAGAAACCCTCGGGTCACCTAGATCTTTTGCAGATGTTGTCAACAGACCAGGAGATATAATCAACTTCTGGAGGGGTGGGCAGGTTGGAATAACCACAGACAGCCGCCATGGCCCACGCACAATGGTCCACTCGAAGGACTGTGTGAAACCAAACCCGATAACATATAACCCAATAACATTGGCCGATCCACGACGAACGAGGAAATTTCTATTGCATTCTAATCCTTATTATCCATCACCTCTTCACGCAGAAGTCATAAATGACACAATTAAATTGAGTCAGATACTCTGGCATCCACAAAAACATGCATGCGAATTGCGAGTTCCACGTACCGTACTTAATATGTATGTAATGATATGTTAAAATGTACACATAAAAAGCATCATACTTAAATATTCTCATTCAGCCATGCAGGTGCATGTTTTTGGATCAAACTTAACTTGCATACTGAGTAAGCTAACCAAAAGCTTATTAACTTACAATAGTGAATTTAAAGTAATGTTATCTGGGAATGTCTGTATGTTGAATGAATTTAAATTTTAAAAAATCCTATTGTGTTTCTCATTTTTAATTATTTTTTAACGTGATTTAGATTTGCTTGCAACCGGTGACCAATGATGCCATAGCTTAGACATCGCGTTCCAGGTTCCGCCTGAGAAGTCGCGGGGTATCTGGGGAAAATATGTTATTTATCTTTTAACAACTAAAGTAAGACCAGACGTATGAACCCAAACGAAGCAAAAGTAGTATGTTTTGATCTTAGCCGGTGGCGTTCTGTAGTTTCTGCCTACCCCCATGGGAACAAGGCTTGTATGATTTTGATTTTCTGCATTCATGAGATTGAAGTATATGTATTTTTTTAATAATATATTTACTAGTTACCGTGTTTAGTACACGGTACAATAACTAGAATTAGGATGACTATGAAAAAACACGAATGACGCCAGCAACGGTTAGTAATCGACTGTATCGTGTGTTGTGACTGTTTTCGAACTTTCAGACGTGCAACGTCATAGGTACAGACGCCAGCACATCAATCTACTACAATCTGTCAAATTTCTTTAATAGATTTTCATCTTAGCATTAGGTCCAAGGTTGATTGGGAAAATTTGACAGTTTTAGGTGGCTTGACCTGCTGGCGTCTGTACTTAAGCTCGCAAGTTTATGTGCATGTGTGGGTTACCTACATACCGCTACAAATGAACCAAAGTACAGTAGTAGAGCGATAGTCACGGATTATCGTCTTCGATGCTAGCTATTACTGGTGGCGTGTCTAAATAGGACACGATTATAATATGTTGTACTTTCGAGCATTCTAAAATAATAAAAAAAAAAAACATTTATTGAAATAAGGCAGAATCAACACTTTTTGAACGCCAAAAGTTATAAAAGACACCCCCAAACTGCTCCCCCCGTTTTCTCTAGCCTATTACTGCTACTATTCTACTCGTATCTAGTGTATTTCAATGTCTCGATAACAAAAGTCGACCGACCTGCTACACTGCATAGAGCAATCGGCAAAGCTCGAATATTTATGGCGCTGACAAGAAGCAAATGTACCAGCCAGGCTTGCCTTAAAACAAAATATTGCCAAATCTATATAATATGTAGTTTGTGGTAGCAGAACAAATATACGTTAATCTTGAACATATTTCTCAGAATTTGGTTGTTTTAACAAATCACATTTTGAAACAAAATCTCGATACAAATCAACCCCCACCCTTCACCACTTCCAGTTATTTGAGCAGGGTAGAAGAAGTGACGTTACGAAATTCTAGCACTACACAACAGCAACAAAATTATTCTTCTATGCCACCATATCAGTCGTAATAAACGATGTCATCAATGGACGTCGATCGATTGCAATCTAGTTGCATCTTATATGTCAAATCTGCAAGCAAGTGTAGCTATGCTCTGGTCCAAAAGTATGTAAACAAATGGATCAGAAAACTACCTGTGGATGCCAATTTGTAATGCCACTTAGTAATGGAGTGCTTTGATTTGAATTGATAATTTGAATAATTAAGGAGGATGCGCTAAGGTATCCCGCGAAATTCAAATTTTCTTACGTTTTTTGCAATTTGCAGGTCAGTGTCAGGTTGTATGTTGATTAAAATATGAGACGCGGCCGTAGCTAATATGGCTTTCCATAATTATAATCATTAGAATCTGCAATACAACTCCATAAGTTAGAATTGACGTCAAATCTAGCGATTTCATGAAATCATGAGGTTTGAGGTCAATTCTAACTTATGGAGTTGTATTGCTGATTCTAAGATTATAATTCTGTAAAGCCATATTAGCTACGGCCGCGTCTCATATTTTAATCAACATACAACCTGACACTGACCTGCAAATTGAAAAAAACGTAAGAAAATTTGAATTTCGCGGGATACCTTAGCGCATCCTCCTTAAACCCGAAATTCTAATTTTTAAATCAGCTTAAAGATGTTTTTCATTTGACAATAATTGAGATTAATTTCTTAACCTCAATTTTGGTCGATGTTTTTTCAATTACAATTTAATACAAAAATAATTCTTAGAAAAAGTGGTGAGATATAAAGTGGAAACCTTCTAAATACACATGATTGTTATACTAATTTCCTTTATTTGCCTGCAGATTGTGAAAGAATTTAAACTGAACAGGGTTTGTTTACACTTTCAACAGGTACTTTTTTGAACAGATCACAATACAGGCAATAATCACTTGACGTTGCCGCTCAAGACAATGGAAAGCAAACAAACAAACATTCAATTGTTTGTCACTCCTACAATGATCATAATTGTCTCCATTTTCAGGTAACCCGGGCTGAATTCGAGGAGTTATGCGCAGACTTATGGCCTAGAGTATCAGGGGTGGTGCAGCGTGCCATCGCTGCTGCCGGCGGCGCGGGGACCGGCGCCAGGTTGGTGTTGGCTGGGGGAGGGTCGCGCGTGCCGGCCGCTATGCTGGCGCTGAAGAATGCCGTGGGACATGACCCTGCCAGGTCTATCAATGCTGATGAGGCTGCCACTATGGGAGCTGTTTACAGGTAATGTTACCGAAGTTTCAATTAGGAATTGTCCATTTCAGAACTTAATCTACTGTTAAAACGCTGAATTTTAGTAAGGTTTATCATAAACCAATCGAGAACCTGTTTTATTAGATTTTTCTTTTATGATTAACCTAAAACTTGAGAATGCAAATTTCTTGAACAAATCTACAATATAATGATGATTATTTTTACAGGGCGGCATCCCTTGCGACTGGATATAAAGTAGCTCCGTTGAACGTGCGTGACGCGGTTCTGTTCCCCATACAAGTGACATTCACCAGGCACGTCGACGGCAACGATAAACTGGTGAGTTTACTACTGATACAACTTATAATCATTCTCATTTTAATTTATTGTCCTACTGTCCATCCAAAGGTTGTATAGTTTCTTATGGTTGATCCTTGTATTAATAACTTTAGGGGGTCATATTGGATTAATGTAGGTTTTGGGTTTCTTTCAGGATCTGGTAGTATACCTTTATTTATTTTAGACTAGCTGACCCGACAAACGTTGTCCTGTCATTCAATAATTCATACAAAATTCCCATAGAAAATACACTTTCAGTTTTCCCGAATTTTCCAATTTTCCCGGCAACTTATCAAACATTTTCTTTCATACAAACCTTGTCCTGACACTTACAAGCATAACAAAAAAATAATTAGCCAAATAGGTGCAACCCTTCTGAAGTGATGCGCGTATTCGGCAATTGTTTTTTTTTTATATACTTAGATTAGGAATATGTTAACTAGTAAATACTAGTAGTAGTTCTAGTAAGTTTGGTTAGTAAATTTTATTGAGTACTGATCTAATCAAACTTATTTGTTACAGATCAAGAGGACATTATTCGGCCCCATGAACCCTTACCCACAAAAGAAGGTAATCACTTTCAATAAGCACACAGATGACTTCGACTTCCACGTTAACTATGCCGAGTTAGACCACATTCCCTCTAACGAGCTTCAATACGTTGGTACCTTGAACCTTAGCCAAGTTGTGCTAAACGGTGTCGGTGCCGCCTTAGCCAAACATACCGGCGAAAACGTCGAACATAAGGGAATCAAAGCACATTTCAATATGGACGATTCCGGTTTACTAAACCTGGCCAACGTCGAATTTGTCGCTGAAAAAACAGTTGACGAGGACGAAGACCAAGATAGCACATTATCCAAAATAGGAAGCACTATTAGCAAACTTTTCGGATCAGATTCCGAAACTCTTGAAAAGGTTGAAGAGAAACCTGAGGAGAAACCTCAAGAAGAAGAGGCCAAGAATGATACACAGAAAGCTAACCAAACAGAGGGCGAAAAACAGAACGCTACTGAAGCAGAAACTAAGCCCAAACCTAAAATTGTTATTCTGAAGGAGCCTATCAAAACAGAGGAAACACTTCTAAACCTTCAACCACTTTCACCAGAACAGTACAAGACCTCCAAGGCTCTAATTGCCGAGTTGAACATGATCGATAAGAAACGCGTCGAAAGAGAGACTGCCCTCAACAATCTTGAAGCGTTCGTAGTAGACGCACAAATGAAAGTAGATATGGACGAGTTCGCTCAATGCGGAACTGAACAACAGATTGAAGAAATTAAGAAACTGTGCAGTGAAACATCTGAATGGCTGTATGAAGATGGGTATGAGGCGGCCACGGAATTGTACGAGGCCAAATTAGCTGCTCTAAAGGATAAGACTAGCCCGATCTTCTACAAGCACTGGGAACACAGAGAGAGGCCCGATGCGGTCGCAGCTCTCCG
This sequence comes from Cosmia pyralina, assembly GCA_946251885.1. Taxonomy (NCBI): domain Eukaryota; kingdom Metazoa; phylum Arthropoda; class Insecta; order Lepidoptera; family Noctuidae; genus Cosmia; species Cosmia pyralina. The sequence continues at coordinate 18,730,874 of OX276355.1, forward strand.
CAGCATGTTGAACAGCTCTCGGGAATTCCTCAAAATGGCGAAGAACTTCACTAAAGACGCTAACCCGGACAAAGACGTGTTCACAGACGTAGAAATTAACTTATTAGAGAAAAAGATTGAAGACACTACCACCTGGCTCAGCACCTCTATCAAGGAGCAGAAGGCTCTGAAAAAGAACGAGGACATCAAACTGACGGTCGACAGCATTCGAGAGAAGATGGCGAATTTAGACAGAGAGATGAAGTACTTGTTGAATAAGATGAAGATATGGCGACCCAAGAAGCCAGTGAAGAAGGAGACTGAAAATAAAACTGAAGAGACAGTTATTGAACCTGAGGCAGGAGAAAAAGAGGAGAAAGTAGAAGAAACACAAGAGGAGGTGCCAGCAACAGAGAAAGAGAATGAAACGGAGACTACAGAGCCGCCGCTGCAGATCTCAGATGGCGAAGATGAACATTCCGAGTTATAATCACCGCGTGAAGTAACTTAATGTATTAGTTTAATTTATTTAAATGCCTGCGTGGCTTGTTTGTTTTTTGTATGTGGTACTGCGGAATGTTGACTGTTCATTTATTGGAATATCTTTACATTTAGGTTATACTTATCAATCCATCCATTTTTTGCATTTTTTTACCTTAGCTTGTTGGGGTTGACTAGACTTTCATCTTGTCACATGAGATTCACTAATCATTCATCAATCTTTTTTCCTTTTTTGGTCAGACTAAGCTGGCTTTCCCAGATACACTTCTTGGTTGTATAATTTGTTCATTCTTTAAAAGAAGACAACATTTTGGAACATTTTGGAACGATCTGACGCTTACCCAATCTGATCTATAATATATCTCGATCCCAATCTTATTCCGCAGTCTTTGACGGCTGCTTGTGATTCGCCCTCCCAAAGACTGAGATTGACAAACTCGGCAGTTGATTGGTTACAGGCAAGGATTAGGATCAGGATTGGGATTGAGATAATTATATGTATTATAGAAAGCGGCCGTACCTATATCTAATTTTTAATTTATTCCACATTTATTATCAATTTATTTGTATGTATTAATAGAATTAAATCTTCCTTCTACAATGTTTATATTGTTTATGAAATTATATTATGTTGAAACTATTATTATCACTCTTCGTTGCCGAAAACGAACAAGCCACTCAATTGAAACTTATAATTAATCTCAAATCAAACGGTGGCCGCCTTCCACAATGAAAGAATTAAAAGATATTTATTTATTTGTCTTCGTTTTAAATTGAATTTCTTTTTAAAAAGTGCGGCTTCTCTCTAGCAGTGGCCCCAGTAGTAGCGGACGTGAGAGTAATATATTTATGTGTACCTAAACTTTATGTGATATATTAAAGGCTATCAGTTTGTGCAAGTATTATACTGTTTTCCTATTACAGACACAGTGTAAGCACAAATTGTAACGAACACAATGTTCTGTTAGCTCCGTCAATGAAATTAGTTATAATCTAAGCGATTTGTGTGTAAATCTATGTAACTATTTAATCATTCGACAGGATTGTCTGCGATAGATGTATGTACTCTTTCCCCTTACAATTCCCAGGTATATATGCCCTTATTACAATATTTACTGAGTAGTATAAATGTACTTAGGGTGGTGCGGACTTATCCAGGGAGCTTAAGGTTGCACTAGTCGACGTGTTTTCCATACAAATTTCGGGAGGGTATTATTCCACTGTTTGACATTGTACATCCAAAGTTAAACATGATATCCTTTTGTCTCATTATTAAGTTTGTCTGTGCGGAAATAGAATAGTAAAATAAAAAGCCATTAAAAAGTTATGAGCCAATAAAGATTCGTTTTTCTTGATAATTTTAAAGCAACTTTAGGCGTGAATAAGTTATAAAGGAAGTGTAAAATCCACAAAACAATGTCGGCACCGACAAAGCCCAATTGTTGAAGAGTAAACTTTGTAATTGATTTATGCAGTGGTTTTTACATAAAACTCGATTTTCCAAAGGACTTCGTATTTTTTTACGAGCTCGTTTTACTTGTACTAGTTTTACTTTACTACTATTAGTCTATTAACTCTTAAAATGTCGATTGTACACCATGTGTACAGATAACAATAGAATTTCAATTGTGTCTGCTAATTGGCGCGCGACGGGTTAACAATGTATTTATTATTTTACTAGAGTCTTAACTGCTCATCAATGATACTATCACTGTCGGACACGATGTTAGGTGAGACAGCCACCAGTGAGTTCGAGCCCGCGACTAGTTCAACCTTAAAGCTGATAAACTTATGATTGATATCACAGCAATTGAAATAAGAATCACTTTGAGTGTGCCTTTATTTTCTGAAACCAATGTGTCAAAGAAAGGGACCTAAGTAGTTTTACGTAAAAAACAAGAGGCTTGTAATTTCACCGTTGTTTTTATTTATTTATAAGCGCATTCAAATAGCAATATAGGTAGATGCGTCCGCGCCGTCGCAGTGTCTGCAAAACACGGAGTAGTGAACAAATGGAGTGCTTATGTTCGATGAATAAATACTTTCGTCGTCGGCTGAAACACGTTGTCAGCTACAACTAGTATTCTACTACTATTGACACAACATTAAGGTTCTATTAAATTCGTCAAACGCTATCTTTTGCGAACTAGTGCGTCTTTAGTTTAAACGAACTCAAGTAGGGTTGACAGGGTAAAAAACGATTTTTAACTCGTGAGTGGTGCGGTTATTATTACTTAGTTATGGTTGTTCGATTAGATAAATCGATGGATCATTGTGTCGTAGAATACAAAAGTCTCTCGAGCTTTCATGCTATCCGCATTCCATGTCTTCACTATTCCGTGTTACGAACCCCTGAGGTGTGTCCGTATTAGTGAAACAGTGTGCGGACTTAGGTCATACAATTGTAACATTTTAAGTGAGATTCGTTCAATACCCAGTCGCAAATGGAAATAAATTATACATGAATGAACATATTATCGTTTTATTTCACCTGAAAACAGTCAGGTTCCTAGAGCTGAAAAACTTTAATATCACTTCTAATTTCGCGTAAAAAAGGCGACATTGGACCGCTGCAAATCAATAAGAAAGTAGTGGTAGTGGAGTGAGGCTCAGACTCCACCAAAGCGGTGATGAGCGAAGCGGAGAGGAGAGCAGATGCTTAACAGCTAAAGTGTATCCACCGAAGATGTGCGGAGATGTGTACCTACTGGCCAGACCCAGTGTTGCCGTTAGGACCATCTAGTCTAGTTTGTGGCTACATAAAAGAAAAAAGTTGCTAGTTTTGTAACTAAATTACTTTCGAAATTCCGCTAAAAGTGGATAAAGTATTTTTGGCTTACTTTATCCTATTAATATTGTTAATATAATTTTAATATATAGGGATGGGGATAAGTGGATATAATAAAACAGTATTTAATAGTTTTGTTAAAAAATATTAAAAACGGGTTACAAGTTTATAGCTAAAACATTAAAATTACAGTTTTTCTAGTAAAAAATAAAAAATCAATTTGAAAGTTTACAATGTCATCTGGAAATTCTGGAATCTCTTCGTTAATGGATGATGTTATGGATGGTATTTTAGTTGGTTTGACCGTTTATGTGACTTGTTAAAACTTGGGTGGCAAAACAGTACTTAATAAAAGTAGGTAGGTATGTAGTAATCATCTAAAAAGTAGCTAGATTAATTTGGGTGGCTAAAACAGATTATTTTTTGGCTAAAACCGTCGAAAATCCGCTAGATCTAGCCACAAAGTGGCTAAAACGGCAACACTGGCCAGACCGGAGCAGAGATGTGTACTGGCTGGAGCGGGCGGGGGCCGCTTGTGCGACGCGGAGGAACTATCTCGTCTCCGGTGCGCTCCGTCGCCAGCTTGCGAGGCACAGGTCACATCTCTGTTTTGTTTGCGCCTAGCAAATATGAGACATCTCTCCTCTGCTCAACCGTATCCGTTGAAGCTAAGCGGAGACGAGTATGTAAATAACGAAATCCTATTGGTTTATTTATAGAGGCATGAGGAACAGGGTGTAAAGTTCACTCATCCTCCATAGAAAAGGGAAGACCAGGGTGTCGTGTCTGGTGGGAAACTGCCCGACGCGACGGTTGATGACGGGACGTTGTATATATGCTGGTCGCGCGGTAAACTGATTGCGCGATGCAGGATTTTGCGTGACTTCAGTGTGCTGCGTTGTTCGTATGTGGCGATGTAGATGCCGCCACAGGTTGTTTCCAACACATCTCTCCTCTCGTCTCGCCTCCGCTTTGGTAGAGTCCAGGCCTGAACAAGCTTGAGTGTTGTCGACGACACTCTTATGAAATGACGGTATTTTTGACGTGACACGCCCCATACGACAGGCGTGTTCAAACCTGTGGACTTCACCTACACAATAATACAGGCCTATCCCGTCGCCACAAAAAAAGTATAATACCTAGATAGGTATGAACCTCTTCCTATGAACTCCTTCCTCACAAGATCGGTAACGCATTGGCAATCCCAAATTAGTTGCAGGTAGATCTTCCATGTAGGTAGTTAATAAGTTACCTACGGCCAAATATCTTGGAGAGTCTGAACATAGGCACTATGAAATTAGTTGCAGGTAGATCTTCCATGTAGGTAGTTAATAAGTTACCTACGGCCAAATATCTTGGAGAGTCTGAACATAGGCACTATGAAATTAGTTGCAGGTAGATCTTCCATGTAGGTAGTTAATAAGTTACCTACGGCCAAATATCTTGGAGAGTCTGAACATAGGCACTATGAAATTAGTTGCAGGTAGATCTTCCATGTAGGTAGTTAATAAGTTACCTACGGCCAAATATCTTGGAGAGTCTGAACATAGGCACTATGAAATTAGTTGCAGGTAGATCTTCCATGTAGGTAGTTAATAAGTTACCTACGGCCAAATATCTTGGAGAGTCTGAACATAGGCACTATGAAATTAGTTGCAGGTAGATCTTCCATGTAGGTAGTTAATAAGTTACCTACGGCCAAATATCTTGGAGAGTCTGAACATAGGCACTATGAAATTAGTTGCAGGTAGATCTTCCATGTAGGTAGTTAATAAGTTACCTACGGCCAAATATCTTGGAGAGTCTGAACATAGGCACTATGAAATTAGTTGCAGGTAGATCTTCCATGTAGGTAGTTAATAAGTTACCTACGGCCAAATATCTTGGAGAGTCTGAACATAGGCACTATGAAATTAGTTGCAGGTAGATCTTCCATGTAGGTAGTTAATAAGTTACCTACGGCCAAATATCTTGGAGAGTCTGAACATAGGCACTATGAAATTAGTTGCAGGTAGATCTTCCATGTAGGTAGTTAATAAGTTACCTACGGCCAAATATCTTGGAGAGTCTGAACATAGGCACTATGAAATTAGTTGCAGGTAGATCTTCCATGTAGGTAGTTAATAAGTTACCTACGGCCAAATATCTTGGAGAGTCTGAACATAGGCACTATGAAATTAGTTGCAGGTAGATCTTCCATGTAGGTAGTTAATAAGTTACCTACGGCCAAATATCTTGGAGAGTCTGAACATAGGCACTATGAAATTAGTTGCAGGTAGATCTTCCATGTAGGTAGTTAATAAGTTACCTACGGCCAAATATCTTGGAGAGTCTGAACATAGGCACTATGAAATTAGTTGCAGGTAGATCTTCCATGTAGGTAGTTAATAAGTTACCTACGGCCAAATATCTTGGAGAGTCTGAACATAGGCACTATGAAATTTCGCGCATGTTCTTTTACTCGCACTCGCCTCGTGTCATCTTTTAGTTCCTAAAAATGTTACTGCACAGACTTCTGCGCGAAGTGCGGTCTCTCCAAAATATAGTGTATTAGGTCGGGTAGGTACACTTTAAAATTTGATAATTTTTATCTAATGGTTTATACCTATATGTTTGTAAACCTACAGAAGCATTTATACAGGTATCCAGCGCTTGTCTGCGATTCTTTTAGTGTAACGAGCACACCCATACACCAAGTATTTACTGTGGGGAAACTAGTAGCAACACAATTTCACGGTTTGCGCTTCCAAAGAAGGCTTTCTTTACACCTCTGACTAAAGTAAATATTGAACGCAAAATACACTTGAGAACACTGAGTGTTCTCACTGGTTGTTTTGTTGGTCGATAGTTCTTTATTTTTTTATTGTTTATTTTTCTTTGCAATAGGTATTTCGCCAGTTATGGTACAGAGGGAGCGACCCCTATCTATTCTATTACTGGCGAAATGTGGGTGTACTATAGGTACACCTCTGCCTAGCCTGGGTCCGGGGAAAATAGTCGTGATGTTATGTTGAACTGGTGATTGTATCTACGTTTTGTCACAACCACTGCCTCATAGGCCTAGTGGTCAAGCGCTACTGCTGAGCATGAGGTCCTGAGGGCCTAGACAAATGGCATTCGTTTCGGAGCGATTCTATTTCTATAATCGCTACAGCTTCAAAGTGACATTGACATGATCACATGACATTTCGATAGCTTATGTCAACCCCATACATTTTTGGCTTTTCTACTAGCGTCATCGCTAATCGAATGTTACTTGGTCTAGGCCCTCTGGGTTCGATTCCCGGGAACGGGCAAAGTGATATTGGGATTATCCATCTGGAATTTCTCAATAGCGGAGTGTGCCCGGTTAATGGCAATATAGGCTCGCCTTCATTACGTTTAATATGTTTATTAGTTGGCAAAATGTGGGTATAATATAGGAATACCGCTGCCTAACTAAGCTACTAAGCTGGATCATTTAGCCAATCCATGCGTCAGGTTCGAGAATAAGCGCTGTCAGTGAAGGCTGGGCATACCTTAGCGGTCAGGGCTTATTTTAATTTAATTTAAATATTTGAATTGTTTTTTTTTAAGGACGCTTTTAACGTTCTGCATCGTTCTCACATATGAAATTTCAACATGAATGATGTAACCATTATTTTGTAACCATATCTTGATTTAAAAGAGTGTCCGTGGAGTTTCTTGCCCGTTCTTCTCCATAGGTACCTACTATGCTTTGGAATGGGCGCCTAGCTTCATCTTTCTGACTGACCGATCCCTTGACAATTCAAAAGTGCCTGTAATTGGTTTAATTGAAATTAATGCTTTGAGTTTGAGTTTGAGTTTAACCATTCGGGGAAGAATACAATCGTGTTGTTATGTCGAAATGTCACAATAGTGTTTGGAACTTATCTCGTACTTTGTAATTTTCAGCAATGTATAATATTTAGCATTAGGCAGTTGACACTTTTGTTTAACACATAGGTACTTGAATAATGTAATCAACAGCATTGTAAAGTACTTACTTGTAATTAGATAATTATGGTTAGCAAAAATGGTTCTGAAGCGCGGCAGGTAAGGCGAAATGATCTAGCAAAATTAACTAAGTAAGTAGAGTACCTACAGTACTTGGTAAGTACCAACGCTTTGGGGGTGAACGAGGTAATAAAGGCAGTGTGTTAGAAAAAACTTTCTTGTAAAGCACATTTTTTGTAGGTATACCTACCCTATTAGAGACATAAGTAGATAAGTTACGATTTTTATATTTTTAATATACATACATGACATATTTCTTTGCGCCTTGCTTTGCGTAAGCAAGTCTAGTCTTAATATTTTTTAGAGCATACGCTCAAACCAATATTTTTAATTGGGGTGAGGTAATACGTTGCTAAAGATAATGAAAGATTAACAAAAATAGATGAGTGTATTTTTTAAAGTTAATTTTTATAATATTGTGTGCTCCATGTTTACAGTCATCATATGTTTCAGGGATTTCGAATATCTTGAAAAGTAAAATCTCTATAAATTTACTTTAATTAGGTATTATCGTAATCAGTGCTATCATTTTATTGCTTGTGGGGACCATGCAAACAAATCTGTCTCCAGAAAATGCCTTCTGTATCTAAAACTGTTATTTTATCAAGTCTTCAAGTCACACAAGATTCCTTGTCGAGACATCGCGTCTCGTACTTGATGGCATCTCAAACAAATTTTAAATCATACAATATCTTGACAGGCACCTAAAGCCCCATTACCAGTAACTTGTTTCAAAAGCGCTTTTGTTTTTTTTTAATTCCCGAAGGAAGAAGTCGGCGCCCGCGCCGTGCACTGGCGCCTTTCTTCGAGTGAGCGAGGCAGCTGTATGTAATAATATACCACGTTGAAGAGAGACAAAGCAATAGCATTCCGCGTCATAGACAGACAAGCCAAATGAATCCAGTTTGCTTGTTATACGCCGGTTGTTCGGGTGTGTGCTGCTTTAGTATTTTTTTGACAGTGATGTAAACAATTAAACTTGAATTTTTCTGTGAATCAACGCGCTCTCATAACACGAGTGTCGATAAGAACATGTGTTGAAGTTAGTTTTGCACAAGCACGAGTGGATTTTGGTGGGATTTTTGTTTGTAAAGGTAAGAATAACTAAGAATGCAGCCGATTCCCTCTCGCGTCCCTCTTGGAGGAATGCAATGCACCTCGCTGTGCCCCGGCGCACCTTGCGAGTCTATCGAATTTTCTGTCCAATCGATAGGTACAATAACTATAACACAATATTTGGCGTGTCTGGTTTTTACCTGAACGTATATTTTAAAGATATAATGTTAAAAAAAAAGGAGTGAGGACACAGATGTCATTGTATTGTTTTCGTAAACAAACATTTTATTCATGTATTCAGAGACATGTGCGCCAGCTTTCGTAATTAACAACCCAGGAAAAAAATAATTAGATGCGAGCGAACACATTTGAAGTTACAAGTTAAAGTAAACCGTGACGGGTAGTTTGGGGTATTTTGAACCACAAGACGTTAATGTTGATTTATATTCCAGATATTAAGGATTCGTGAATATTTTAAAGTATTATTCGTTGCTATGTAAATGAAATATCTGCCTCGTTTAATCTAAATGTATTATGCAGAAGGTTAGGGGTCAACTCACCGCCAAAATAGTGCACGCTTATCTTTTTACTGCTTCCTGTAAAATTAGAAGTATTTGTTATCATTTGTTTGTGACTTTCATTCATGTTATTAAACCGTATTAGATACGATGTACCGAAGTTAAAACTAAGTACAAACGCGTGTCGGATTCACGTTCAAAACAAACGTGAACGGTGTAGGGCATAGATATTTCTATGGTGTAGGGTTTAAAAGTTTGTAGCTACATATCTTTTAATTGAACTAGCCATTCGTTGGTGATACTATAGCCAGAATCACCAATTTTGTGGTGACTTTTTCGTTAATGTACACCTATAGGTACTTACCTAATTTATTCTTTCTCTTTTCACATTATTTTTGGTCTTACCAGTCGAAATAGATTTGTCTTCAGGGCTATGATAGTAATGGATATCGCCTTAGTCCGCGAATTAATGTACGGCTGAAGCTAGATTACTATGTCAGCTCCAGAATCCAGATGCCCCAAGGAATCAATTGCGAATAGTAATCCTATTATTGATAGCGAATATCGTATTGATTCAATTGTTAATAATTTGGTTGTGTGTCCCTTGTAGTTGGCAGATAGGTACTTTGTATGGACCTAAATTGATTTCTCAATCACCTGCTCCCCGTTTAAATTTTATCTCGTCGTCTTCGACCTTCTGGCCTTATCCTAATTTTTTATGGTCGGCGAAGCATATCTCCTTCTTCCATACATTACAGCTCTAGGAGCCGTCATCACAGTCGACACTTTCTAGCCATATCATCTTTCACACAATTCCTCCATCCTTTCTCTGGTCTTCTTCTGGTCTCCTTTCGGGATTATCGTTTTTTTAAATGTACCTAAGTATGTTCATCGATATTTTCATCAATTGTAGACTGATTTTGAAAATTCTTTTTTGAGTTGGTAGAGGAAGCTTGCGCGGTGGTCTCATACAAATTTTATTAGCTTTGCTTGGGTAGTTTTTAAGTTAGCTTCGATAATAGGTATTTAATTCACTTTGTGTATCTTGATGATGTTATACGTACGTGACGTAGCAAGTAGTGGTATGCGAATTGATGTGGAGTTTAAAGGTAAGTAGGTACCATTGTAAAAAAGTTTTTTTTTGTCTTTTTTACGATTTTCTAAAGTCGTCTTCTGGTACCTATTTTCTTGATATCCGGACTCTGTAACATTTCGATTTCGATATACCTAAGTTCCCGTCATCCCTTCAATTAGATATTGTCTATTTAATAATCCCGAGCGACATAAGTCTTGTTCAAGATGAGAATACGGCTTTACTTTCCAGATATCAAGTATGGCGTCATTATTAACATCTTCAACTTCCAGGCCCTTAGAATTTGGGAAGTTGTATAGAACAGGTATTTTAAGCCGAAGAGCTTTCGTTACGAAATCAGTGTTAAAATCGTAGGTGGACGGTCAACTTCGATGCCCATTATCGAGCCTTCTTGAGCCAGTTCATTAAAATTTTCTCGTATAAGCACCTCTTTTCATGGATGGGTTTCTCAGCGGGTAGGTATGATTAATAATGCAGAAGATTGCGTTATAAATTGTTGACTACGTCCGATGGTAGATGTAAATTCCTGCAATCCTTCCTACTGAAAGTAATTCTTATATTAATTATGTCGTTGCTCTCGTCTAGTTTGTCTACATCATTGCCTTGAAAGGGCTGGTGTTATGATTCTTCCTGTGTCTCGTTGACTATTTAGACCCCGCGGTTGCACAGTCTAGGAACATACACACTACCAGCATAGTAATTAATCTCTTTGAAAAGGAAAATTCGTCGCAGTAGTTCTTTAACATACGACCTAATTAGCCCGATACGACTGTAATTCTCAAAATGTAAAATATTTTAGACGTACATTTTTGGATCCTCAATGTTAAACAAAAATAACATCTGGCTGCTTGCCAATTTATTTTGATAAGCTAGATGTAAAGAGAGTGCATACCTACTTAGTTTGCTTTATTTGTAATATTTTCGGGGACAATAGAATATAATTGCAGATATGTTTCGTACGCCCTATTACATACAACTCCGATGCTTTCACCAGAATATCATGCTGAATTTGACGTGAATGATACTTTAAATATAAAAGCTTTTCGTCCAACCTTATATTCAGAACAAAAATAGGAAATGGATGGAAAAAAATATTTGAGTCAGATTACATTTACATGTTGTAAGGCATTTCACAGAATAACATATTGCATATATGGATAAAAATATCAGTTATTCATTAATGTTCGCTTGTTAATAATTTCTTGGAAAAAGTGGCTTTATATGAAATCGTCTGCTTTTGTAACAGCCTGTCCGGCCGGACCAAATCATTCCTTTTTATGCTGGCATGTAGGTATTCATTATAGCTTTCATATTTTCCATTTAAATTATACAAAATATATCGCTTTTTTATATATTATGATGTACTTTGTGGGGTTATTTATCCATTGATTCTTCGATCAAATAACTGCTACATTAATGACGGACGTCCAAAAACAAAAACTCGTTCTAGCGGTGGCTTAGAAACTATGTTTCAAATGATTTGAGGATATTTTCACCTTGTTTTCTCGTTCGTGGTAATCACTTATCTTCAATTCTAACAGTTATTAATGCTCGCATTAAAAGCCAGACTAATTATCCAGTTTGCTTGGATACCCATAAATCGTGATTATTGGCCATGATTTTCTGGAGTACCTACGGACTAAGAAAAAGATCTTTCCATTAGGATTGTTCACGTCATTCTGATTGGTTCCGTCAACATAAATACATATTGGTCGGATATACTAATGCTTAGTGATGTAAGGGTTATTTTTGTCATTTTGATTGGTCGCTTGATCCCAATATTGTGGAGCCATAACCAGTATATAGTAGGTAGGTACGTTGATTACGAACATTCATGATAAGAAAATGCGTACGTGATTTCTGAGACATAGCGTCTTTCATATATAGATCATTGACTGGCTCTTGTAAAAATTTGCATAGCATACTTTTTAAAGTAAGTACATAGGTAGGTAGGTACATTGATTAATCTTAATACATGATTTATCATCACGTATTATCAAGATAAAATATCTGGATAAAATTTGTGTGTATAGAATGTCCTAGAACAAAAGACTAAAACTGGGCCCGCGTTGCAGATACGGCCCATTCCCTCTCACAAAGAGGAGGCCTGTGTACCAGCAGTGGGAACATTATAGGCTGGCTGATTATGCTATGCTATTATGCTATATGCTAATGGATAGACAGTATAAAGTCAGGTGTCACTTAAAAAAATGTTCTGGCAAGCATAGAAAGAAGCAAAGAACTGTGTATTATCATAGTGTTTGAGCGATTGTAAAAATAATCTACAAAACCTAGTTAGGACCTGTATTTGTATGTACCTACTGGTCTTATTCAAGGCTGATATACATAATTCTGCGTCATTGTTGCTCAGCACACCACCGGTCACACTGGTTGGTAGTCCCACATTCCATTGCTTGGCTGATCCCAACACGTTAAATTCCATGTTTACAATTTTAATTGGTATTTAATATTTAGCCATATTACAGCTGCCATTTATAGTATATGGAAACCATTACCCAATCAATCTGCCTAGCCTTTTCCCAACTATGTTGGGGTCGGCTTCCAGTCTAACCGGATGCAGCTGAATACCAGTATTTTACATGGAGCGACTGCCTATCTGACCTCCACAACCCATTAACTGGGTAATACGACACTCCTTGGTAAGACCGGTTGTCAGACTTTCGGGCTTCTAACGACCCGTAATGACTGTCAAAGATCCACGAATGACAGCCGGGACCAACGGCTTAACGTGCTTTCCGAGGCACGGAGGAATCTCGGTATGTAAAGATGGTCACCCATCCACGGACCGACCCCGAGAAGCGTAGCTTAACCTGATGGATCGACCCGTGCGGCTGTTATTACTTAGCCACGAGCTCCTAGGTAATGGAAACCATTACCCACTAGCTATAATATATCCCACGAGCGGTTCCCTTCACTATTATCAATAGTGCATAAATCAACGTTGAGAACGCCTACTTATGACGCCGGGGGCACGAATTCAATAAAACAGTGTAGTTTAAAAGGTTATTAAGAATGTGCTAACTGACGGCCTATGTGTCTTGACGCTCCATTTCTCTGCTTATACTCCACAAACATTAGCTTCGAGATAAACGGGTTATTTGAAACCAGTGTACAACGACATAGACGCCATAGAACGAAGGGATTTCACATTTTATTAATGTGATTCAACTGCCTCCGTACAAGAACATTCGTCTTGTGTTGGCAGAGCTACATCCGCTGTATTTTTGTATCAATAAAATATTATGTTTTACGACTCAGATTAAGTCCATCTGAATTCATAAATACACTTCTGGACACATCTTTTGGCCCACCTTGTATTTTCAGTTTCGTTTGGTCCTAGCTAAAATTTTATATTAGGTCGAGCAAAAAGTTTTTATGCAGTTTTGAACCTGGCACATTCACAATTTCATTCAATAGTCTTTTTTTGAATTTCGAACACAGAGTTTAAAGAAACAAAAGACAATTTGGAGCCTGTTTGTTGATATCAAACAATCGAATACTAAGAAAACTTGGTTTTATTGGTTTACTTGGATTTAATTCTTGAAAAAGTGATTGATATCTTTGGTTTTGCAACAAACATTACTTATTCTTAGCATTAAGTTGAGGTTCTATCAATAATCTATGGATACTTCACCTGAAGTCGCCGCCCAAGCTGTGGCACTTATTCAGGCCGGACACAGCCAAAGAAACGTGAGTGCTCGACTTAATTTAAGTCGATCTGCGGTCCGAAATGTTTATCGGAGGTACCTAGAGACTGGCGGCTTTGTTCGTCGCCAAGGAAGGCCACGATCTCGGGTCACAACTGAAAGGCAGGATCGATTCATCGTGACGACCAGCTTGAGAAATCGTCACCTTACCTCCATTGAGATACAAAACCAACTTCGCGACTTCCACGGAGTATCTGTGAGCGCTCGAACTGTTCGGAGAAGGTTAAAAGAACGCGATATGGTACCACACAAACCAGCTAATGGCCCCAAACTAACGCGAGCCCACCGAACAGCGCGCCTTCATTTCGCACGCAGTCATTTAAATTGGACACAGCAAGATTGGAGCCGTGTACTCTTTTCTGATGAGTCTAAAATTGTGTTACATGGCAATGATGGAAGGAAGAAGGTCTACCGACGTAAGGGAGAGCGTTTCGCACAATGCTGCTTTGAAGAGAAGGGTTGCTTATGGCGGTGGCTCATGGACTGTCTGGGGCGGTATATCCGCGAGCGGCAAAACTCAACTTGAGGTTGTTACAGGACCACGGCTGCCAACATTAAATGCTGAAAGGTACATTCGTGAGTGCTTAGAACCTCACGTGATACCATACGCGGACTATGTGGGCCCAAATTTCCTTTTTATGCATGATAATGCAAGAGCCCATGCGGCCGGCATCGTCAGGGAATATCTTCGGGATGTGAACATCACAGTTATGGACTGGCCAGCCAGAAGCCCAGACATGAACCCCATTGAGCACATGTGGGACGAGCTAAAAAGACGTGTTAGGGCTCGTCAGCCAGTTGCCCAGACGATGCAGGAGTTGAAAACTGCCATAGTAGAGGAATGGGAGATGATCCCTCAAAATTTCATAGAGCGGTTGATAAACTCTATGCCTAATCGTATGAGAGCTGTGGTAGATGCCCATGGAGGCAACACGCGTTATTAAATTAAACCTTTATTTGATAAAACATGTTTCTTATTCAAAAATCAATTGCCTTTAACAAGGCGCATATCCGACTTGTTAGGCGTAGCTCCATGTCGTATGGTATTCTGAATTCAAATTTAAAACAATACGATCGAAAAAGATGGTAAAATGTATCAGGTTTAAAACTGCATCAACAGTTTTTGTTCAATCTAGCAATCATATTTCGGTAGGGGCCATCGAAACCTAAACTCTAAGGTGGGCCAATAGATGTGTCCAGAAGTGTAGTAATGTAACGTGGTATTTTTCAATGAGAAAATTGTGGCGGGTAGCTCTTCCCACTTCAGCAATTCGTTTAAAATCATAGTGTTCTTTTTTCTGTGTGAACACAGGAAAAGAGTAATTAGTCTCCAAAGGAAATACAATCAGTATCAGTGTCTCTTTAGCATCAAGGAAGCCTTTCACCAGTGTTTGGCCCACTTCTGTAAATATACCTAAAATAAAATATCTACTGCCTTTCATCTTTTGCGAGGATGCTTTTTACTTATTTTTATTGGAAAATGGGTTTGCGTTTGACATTTGGTTTCATTGATGTAGACGATGGATGCGGTTAAAAGCTGGACATTTTTTTTTTAAAAATCGTTTTTAGTTTTTACCAATGCGTAGAGTTACTAAAAATGTATTCTGCGCCGTAGTAGTATGTTTTAAATTCGCCTAATTCTTTAAAAATAAGCTCGCTTAGTCGCAATAATGTTTTTTGCGGACTGACAAAAGCGCCCAATCTGTTATTAGAAACAATTAAAAACATTTTATAAGCTCAAGATACCTTTACAACAAAAAAGTATACCTGTAGGTATTTAAAATTACTTTTATCAACATTGGTTTGCCGTCTTCAATCACATGCGGTACAAAAAGTGGTCTTTCAAGGCGCACGCCTTAATGTTCAAGATGAAGGATGCAATCCCTAGTTTTTATGATCAGTGATCTAATTTATTCGAACATGGACAGGACATATTTAGACACGTCATGGCTGTAAATATCTTGCAGCTATTAATAACAAGTATGGCAGGTTCATTGAAGCTAGTACATTTTTGGTAGGTACGGTACAGCTTACGACTTGGTTTTTAGAGGCTCAGTTGATTAGTTAAAAATAAGGTAATTTGTTCGATCTGCTCTAACATGACGTGTGACTCCGGATTTTTAATTTGTCTGTCTTTGTCTAATTTCAGATAAGAATATTTTCTTGTTTCATATTTTTTAGAGCGTGATTTTTCCATGGTCGGGTTTTAGTTTTTAAACTTAATTTTTATTTATATTATTTTGCGGTTATAATTTCGTGATAAAGTATTTGCAGAGCCACTTTATATTTTTAAAGTTTTTAATGTGACGTCACATAGTCAGCGGACGGTCAAGACGCTTCTAACGACATCTCATTTGTCAAGTTATGATAAGCAGTTTAGAAGTTATGAGGGAACAGATGAACATACATACATACATACCGGTCAAAATCATAACCCTCTTTTTTGATTCGCCGTAGTCGGCTAAAAATGCCATTAAGGCGACAAGAGCTGCTAACCGGCAGCGCCACTATTGAAATATTAATAAGTCTGGTGATATGGAACATTTTGAAATTTCATTAGCTCACATTTTAAGTCGGATGAGGTAGATTTTTTAGTCTATACTCACCTTAAGTCGAATAATTAAATTTTGATTAGTTAAAGATGCTTACGTGAGATTCAAACAAATTTTTGATAAATTAGTTGTTTCAGCAAATGATAAATAAACTATTTTAAAAGCAATTTCAGATTGTATAGTGGCATTAATCAAGGTCTTGTCGAAATCTAGTCACGGATAGACGTAGATTTGGCGAAAGCTGTTTCTTTCCAATAGGTACCTACCACATAATAACCTCCTCCTTTTTGAAGTCGGTTAAAAACAGAATACAATATTTACTGACTACAATACCAATCGTTGTAATGTAAACACGTTTTGGCAGAAAAATATTTCAGTCATTTAGAGTAAATTTTTATTATTAAAAAGGACCACTGCCGCGTCCTTGCCGTTCTTTATCCTTGGACCAAGTCATCTGCCTAGACTTTTCCCAACTATGTCAGGATCGGCTCCCAGTCTAACCGGATGCAGCTGAATAGTATTTTACATGGAGCGACTGCCTATCCGACCTCCACAACCCAGTTACTGGGTAATACTTGGTAAGTCTGGTTGTCACATTTTCGGGCTTCTGACGACCCGTAACGTCTGTCAAAGATCCACGAATGACAGCCGGGACCAAGGACTTAACGTGCTTTCCGAGACACGGAGGGGTCTTGGTGTGTAAAGATGGTCACCCATCCACAGACCAACCGCGGCAAGTGTAGCTGATCGATAGACCCGTGCGGCTGTTATTACTTAGCCACCAAATTCCGGCGCTACATCCTACAACCCTCATTCCCCTACAAATTACCGCAATCTCGTTAATGAACCACGTGCAATCTCTTAAGCACGTGCCGCACTTAAAACAATGGTTAGTGCAAAAACGGGCTTTATCAAAGTAATCGACGTCTATTTCCTATTTCATGGTGGTCTTGTAGCGTGGATAAAGTAGGTGCTTGACCTCACGCGCGCTTTAGTAATCATATATAAAGGAGCTTTTTTGTTGCTGTTTGAATTGAAATAAATTAGTAGGCGTGTTGTTTTGTTTTTACAAATTCTTCTTCTTCTTTTCGTGTCGATAGTGCTCTTCGTCGGTATTGATTGAGCCCAGTACCGGCCACATTGATCGCGGCATTAATAGCATTCTTTAGGTTATCCGTTTTTGAAATATTAAGCTTTAAAGTGCTAATTTTTGCCCCCCATTCCAGCTAAACGGTTATTTATTTATTTATTTATTTATAAAGGTACACCAACAGCTTCTGTATACAGCATATCAAATAAAAGTAGGTAAAAAGTCATAGACTTATACCGTCTTATTACAAAACAAGGTTCATCTTCAAACCCAGGTTTAAACCATGGACCCTTTTTTGAATTTCGAACTTTATTCCGACACATTAAGATGTCAGTTTTACAAAACTGACAACTTAGTACCGGACTAAATTGTCAGTTTTGTATAAAGAACTGTATTTCTATCACAGCTAGGTTCTTATTACAAAAACTGGCTCGATGGTTTAAACTATGACGGAAGAAAAATCTCGTTTTGTAATAAGACCGATACAGTTGCCAATAACAGGTGAACCAACATTCACAAGTAATGATAACAAGGTAAAAACAAAAAGTATAAAAATTTAAATGGTAACAAACTATATAAACAGAAATTTAAAATGCCAAAAGAAAAAAGTGACAGAGGTTGCAAGAAATACCTACATACTAACACAATTAACCTTTAGATGGCGTGTGTTGCGAACTTAGGGACTCCAAAATTCTGGTTAGTTAGTCCGGTTAGTTTTGGATGGGTGAAAAAATTCACGGTAGTAGTATATATAATGAAGTTAAAAGGAAAACTATCACAGCTAAGTAGGCTTTTCAAGTTTACGAGTAATAGTCAAATATTCATGAAACAACAAAAAGCCCTCTTCTTAGTCCGCATTATTGTGCGTCTACGGAACCCTATTACTGCGCGTGGCCCGACACGTACTTGGCCGCTATATTTTAATACCTTATATTACCTTAAACTTAGATTGGTTCGGAAAATTAATATCCAGAAAAGATAATTTTGGAAGAGAAATCCATCAATTCCATTTCTCTTGTTCGTCAGCTCCGTGCTCACAGTTTCAAACAATCAATCATCTAAGATTAAACCAGTGTTTTGCTAGACATATATAGGTTTACCTAAGAGGTGATAGATACAATATCTGTTTGTCGATTTTCATAGGATTAAATCCTTTGCAAGGAATTCGGACCTTATGTAGGCTTAAGTCTGTGAAGACTTGTTTTAGGTACCTATTGCATAATTGCAGAGGCATTAGACCAAAAAATTAATTCTGTCTCATTATTGGAGAATTTGGTCATGAATAAATTCATGAAAACTGAAACGGATAGTAGCGAGACCTCAGACGAAGACTTTGGCACAACACAGCATAGCAGTGACATAGAAAAGAGTTGAGAAAGCAGTTTGACCCCGTCAAAAGATTCAACGGTGAAGCTGGACCTGAAACAGACTCGCATAGATAATTATCACCCTCTCTCCACCATTCCTTTGCCTACTCTAGGATGCATTATCCCGTACTGCTCTGATAATCCTTCCATATCCGAAGGGCACGGTCTTCCCTACCATTATCGCACCCCGAGTCTTCTCCTTGATATGCAATGACCTATGTATTATGTAACCCCATGAAACATGAGGTTCCAGGGGATAGATGGGTGAATCTTTGGGTTCATTCGAGCAATCGAGTCTGGTCAAACCACGCTGGGGTCGGTGCATTTCATTTATTCATTCATTCACGACTATTTCATGGCTTCTGAATAAAGCGCCAAAGCATAATTAACTTTTTTGCAGGATGTTACGCATAAATATTAATATTGAAACTAATTTCGATCTTTATCTATGTTAATTACACGTATGTTATTAACGTTATCTTGTTATTACAAGTTCAATTTATAGATGCTACTAACCTTCCGACGTTCGTCAGTCGTTTGCTTGTAATATTTCCAAAAATAGGCATTCTCAATTTACCGCACAACCATTGTGCGACAAACTATAAGTAATTATTGCTGTAGGTGACAGTTCAGCTCTTGTTTGTATAACATTAATTATTGCTATTTATCTAACCACGCAAAATTGTGTCTTGAAAAGATTCTTAAAGCCTCGACTGAAAACCACTTCGCGAATACGAAATAAAAAAATATGAAGGAAAATATAAACACCTGTCATAAAAAGACTATGTAAATCATTGTAATTCTTCTCTCAACATTCCGCCAACGTTTATCTTCTTTTAAGATCGTTATCATTACATTGTTGCCTGCAAAACGACTGCGCGCCTATTCCGAAAACATTCGCTTGATAATTTTACATCCAAGCCAAGTGGCGATTACGTAAACTGTATAGACTTATTATTCAAAATAGGCACGGTATACATAAAATTACAGGACGAACGCATAAAAGGAAAGAAATGGACGTAAAAATACAGCGTGAAGTATCTGTGAATGAGAATATTTGTGTTCATAATAATAAGGGCGTCTTTTTTTGTTACTTTTGAGCCTCGTACTGAGGGCTGTAGGTACTTCAGGTGGAAAATAGACTTTTTGGCTGAATAAGTGCGTACCGAGTTCTTTTCTTTTTAATGGAAGGAAGATGTTTTCATGAAAATCACGAACACATTAAAAATAAAATCTACAACATTCCTCAGCATTGCAGCAGAAATTGAATAAATGGCTGACATGGAACATGGAACTGAGTAAACATAAAACAAAGCCAAGAAAAAGATCACCTCATTCTGGCATTCTAGCACAGTAATTTCTCACAGTTGCTTTGTGTAAATCAAAGTGGATGCCAAAGCTTGCCCTGAGCCCAGCTTGTTAAAACAATTGTGCCAGTGAAAGGTAGTACCACGCAGCCGGCTTTCTTCCCATTATTAAGGTTATTTTTATCGGGGCTCGACATCTACGCCCTTCACAACACAACAAGA
Organism: Cosmia pyralina; assembly: GCA_946251885.1. NCBI lineage: Eukaryota > Metazoa > Arthropoda > Insecta > Lepidoptera > Noctuidae > Cosmia > Cosmia pyralina. Next base: position 18,751,092 of record OX276355.1, read on the forward strand.
TAAACAATGGGTCGTGAAAAGTGATATAATCTAAGCTGAGTAGGAAACTGTAACCTGAAGATTGGTATATTACAGGTACTACATACCTGATACGTGGAAAGTAACTTGATAAACTAGACTAACAAGGTGATGATTTCTTTGACGATCTAAAAGAAAAGGAAGTGAGTTTTGACTCGCTTCCTTTCCCTAATCGAACTTCCAATCAAAAGTTAGGTCACCGGAATATCTACCGAAAGAAATGAGAAATCATAAAGTTGCGTTGCCGGAAAACCGACTTTACGAGAAAAAGTATCGTGATATGTGTACCTACCTAATGATATTTTACTTCTAGTCCATGACAAATATATTTTAGCAACGCTAGATGGTGTCGAGTAAGGATTTGTTTTCAACATTAATTAGTTCATTTTGCTTTAGTAATTTCGGGAAAATAACTAGTTACCAACCCAGTCTACATATAACATCATTTACATACGCTTTGCTTGGATGCTCACTAATATTCTGGTGAATAAATGTTAGTTTGTCGAGGATAAGACTAATTTTACATATCATCATTTACTTCTAAAGTATGTATGTACCATCGTCGAATGTATCATGGTGACTGAGCGAAGACAAAGACAAGACAGGACAGGAGCCAATAATTACTACAATGAGCTGATGATCATCAAACGGCTGAACAGATCTTCATAAATTATAGCTAAGAACCATCTCGATCACGTCAGCTTTCAAAGAAAAAAACCGCATCAAAATTGGTCCATTCGTTTAGGTCCTACGATGCCACAGACAGATAGACAGACATGTCAAACTTACAACACCCCTCTTTTTTGTGTCGGGGGTTAAAAACAAAACATACCGCCTGTGTTCCACTATGGAAACTGAAGGCAGGAGTGTATAAGTACTCATCGGTAAGCCCAGATAAGGGGTCCCATGTAATAAGGGGCCAGCACTCTAATTGCGTAACACATTATCAATCGGAATCTGAATATTAATCATTTTGAAGTAAATTGCTAATCCATTGCTTCATAAAATCATAACATAATATAGAAAGTCTGCTCAACAACGTAAATAACGCAATGAATGTTGTTGAACTGTCCGAAATGAAACCTATTCCGATTGATAGTTTACGCAATTGACCCGCAGGATAGTGATTATCCAGTCACGTATCCAGAATCCAGGATGTTACTGAGAAATTCCTAATGGTACCTAAAACCCAAGAGCACTTTACCCGGCCTGGGGATCGATATCAAACCCAGCGGGGCAATTGCGTAACACACTATCAATTGGAATCGGTTTCATTTTGACAGTTCAACAACATTCATTGCGTTATTTAGGCTTCTGTGGTTTTTAGCGTAAGATTTTAACGACAAATTTTTCGAACATATGAAGGAATGATCAGCAATTTGCTTCAAAATGATTCAGAATCCGATTGATAGTGTGTTATGTAATGAGGGTGCAGGGTCTTCACGCTCATCAGCCATGCTTGCAATCATGCAACAGACCAACAAGGCTGTAGCTTCCGTATAACTTAGGCGGGTAGTAATGCCAACTAGAACCACCATTGAGAAAAAAAATCATAAGTCTGAAGATATGGAACATTTTGAAATTTCCTCATCATCATTCTCCTGCCCTTATCCCAATCTATTTAGAGTCTGCGCAACATGTCCTTTTTTTCATACTTCCCTATTATTCGTCATCTCGGTAGCCACCCCCTTTCTAGCCATGCCATCTTTCACACAATCCATCCATCGTTTCTTTGGTCTTCCCTTACTCTTATAGCCATCGACATTCATACTCAAAACTTTCCTCACGACATTTTCCTCACTCCTCCGCATCACATGCCCATACCAACATTTTGAAATTTCCTATGCTGACATTCTAGTCAGATGAGGTGAGGTCAAAATTTGATACAAAATATTCTTACCTTATCTGACTAAAAATGTGAGCATAGGAAATTTGTAAATGTTCCATATCTCCAGACTTATAATTTTTTTCTGAATGGTGGCTCTAGTTGGCATTACTACTCGCCTTAACAAAAAAAAAAAAAGCTTATCATCTCTATAAAACCAGCTAGTTTACTCTGAACTATTGTTTTATAACATTCATAAGCGTCTACCAATTATTTGTTAGAAATGCTTTTATTAGTCTTGCTAGTTAGCTAGTTAGTAGACAATCTTGTTATATCAACTAATTTGTGAAACGCGTTGTTTCAAAATTTGATCACGTGCATGACGGAGATTCGTAGTTCAATAAAATATTATTGGATTAATATAAAGACTAACAGATTATATAGACACCTACGTGGTATTTGCGTGGTGACTGTGAAGGTCATAATTAGCTTTAATTAATTCATCCTTTCAAGTCTATAAATAAAGGCCCAACCTGATTTTAGAAAAACACTAGAATGATTTGAATCATAAAGTATTGCTGACTGGATGGTTGAAAACATTGATACAAAAACACCATCTTGCAAGTGTTTGCAAACTACATAAGTAGGTATTTATTTTAAGGTTCAAGCCACAGAATAGATCAAACCACTTTTATATGTTATGTGGATCAAGCATTCTCAATGTCAGAAATAATTTTATGTTAACCGTGACCTCTAAACATTTTCTTCAATGGCGACAACAATTTCCCTCCATTGTTTAAAATTTTCTAAAATTATTGTCTATGTCTTACAAATCAATATAGCCAGTCTCCAAAAGCGTTGTTTTGAAATTAGATCGCATGTCATCGATTTCCGCGCCCCCCTCCCGGGACCACACACCGTATAGTTCCGGGTACTTGCCCAGTTCGTATTACTCAACGCATACAGGGCTGGCAATATTTTGGTTCTAAGTTTTTTGGGTGGAAAGACCAGCTTTGCCACTTTTTGTACTTACAGACTACCTACAGTAGAAAACATATTCAAGGTTCAGGAGTGTTCTTGTTAATGATGTTGACTATTATGGAGCGGGCTCGCTGGCGGGATGTTCATGAGGAGGTGCGTAGAGATGTATGTAGGCGCAGCGAATAAAATAACACTTCTTCAGAGTGAATAAAACACTACTTCTTCAGAGGGTTTCTTCTTTATTTTCCTTTCTTGTTGCTCGTAATACTGCTGGATTCGGAATGCCTGACCACAGAAACTTGCCCCTTTTTATAGAAAGCGCCGACCAATCAGAACACTTCAATTTTGCACACGGCACTAATCATTTTACTCTCGACCAATCAGAGCGCTTCAATGGTGCACACGGCACTAATGTGACTTTGGTATGGGAAACTAACTTTGGCTGTTTTCTGTGATAAAACATCCCTTACAATGTTTGCCTTAATTTCTAAACATAGGAATGGACTTATTTTAGCTATATACAAAAAACTGTATCAATAAAACTTAATTTAAGCCTTAAAAATTACAAAAATCCAAAACGGTTCTCTTTAAGGTAAAGTTCCTTGGTTCTTAAGCTCTCGGTATCATTTGGTACAGGTGGCGCCGCCAAGTGTTAAGAATGTGAAACAATTTAATATCTTGTTTTTACCGCAGAACAATATTTTACCTATGATTTTCTATCTTATTTAATGCGTACAATGAAAATCTAAAATTAACTAATTAAAATAGAATTACGTATCGTCGCTAACATTCTCCCCCACGGTGCGCAGCACGTCGTTCTCTGGATGCGACGATGCCGCAGGGACGAGCACGACGATCCGTCGAGTTGGACGGCGAAGTATTCCTCCCGATGTCCGCACGTCCAGCACTCTGGTTCTTCCATCTGGTCCAGGATATGTCTTAATAACTTCTCCGCGAGGCCATGCATTTCGTGGTAGCGTAGCGTCCACTATTAGCACGATATCTCCTTCCCTTGGGTCGTTGGTTTCTCTCCCTTGGAGTTTCCTTGGCATTAGGAGAGGTAGGTACTCTTTGATCCATCTTCTCCAGAAGTGGTCTGCAAGCCTTTGCGTGATTCTCCAGTTTGCCTTCCCGATCAACTCTCTGTCGTCGAAGTCTTGAAATGGCCACTCTTCTTCTGGTTTACGGAGAAATGTCGGACCTTTGAACAATCTGGCGTTGTGATCAAATTCAATTGGGGTTCCCCTCGTGGCGTCATCTGCTGGGTTTTCTTTAGTCGGTACCCATCTCCAGTCTTCTGGCTTGGACTTCTCTTCAGTTTCTGCCAGTCGATTAGCCACGAAGGTTTTGAACTTTCTTGGTTCCGCCTTTATCCACTGCAGAACTGTGCTAGAGTCTGTCCAGTAGGTCTTATATGATATTTCAAGCTCCGTCTCTTCTTCAACTGTGGCTGCTAGTCTGCTGCCGAATAGGGCCGCTTGTAGCTCTAACCTTGGAATTGATACTGGTTTCGTTGGCGTTACTCTTGCTTTGCCAGCGATCATGGAGACGTGAACTCTTCTTCCGGGCTCGACCATTCTCCAGTAGACTACCGCTGCGTAGGCCTCTTCACTTGCGTCGGTGAACGTATGCAGCTGTCCCTTTCTGCCGCAGGGTGAGACGCATCTTGGAATCTTTAGTCTTGTTAACGCCGACACTTCTTCCAAGTATTTCGTCCAAGCTTCTCTTTGTGGTTCATTGATTACTTCGTCCCAGTCTATTTTTGTTCGCCAAATATCTTGAATTAATTTCTTTCCTTGAATTAAGACTGGTGTTGCAAAACCCATTGGATCAAAGGTAGACATTACGGCGCTTGTAACTTCTCTCTTCGTTGGAGTTCTTCTGCCATCTAGCAAGTCCTTTGATGTATTGCGCAGTCCAATATTGAAGGCTAGCGCGTCTTCTTTTACCCGCCATCTTAGCCCCAGAGTCTTTTCTTCTTTTGTTAGTTGCAAAGAATCTTCTTGATTGGTGTCATCTACTTCTGATAGTACCCCTGAATTGTTACTGGCCCAACCCTTCAGATGGAAGTTTGCTCTTGCGTGAATCTCTTTTACATCTTTTGATATCTTCTTTGCTTCAGCTGTAGATGCAAAGCTCTGTAGATAATCATCCATGTAATGGTTTCTGTTTATTGCTTTCACTGCTTCGGGATGAGTCTTCTTGAAATCTTCTGCATTCTTGTTCATCACATATATTGCTGTTGCCGGTGATGATGCTGCTCCAAAGATGATTGACGACATCCTATATTCTTCAGGCTTGCCCGTTCTTCGGCTTCCACGCCACAAGAACCTGAGACTGTCTCGGTCATCTTCTCTAATTTGGATCCGAAGGAACATATCTTGGATGTCAGCCATGACAGCCACTGGCCCTTCCCTGAAGCGTAGCAGTACGCCGAATAGTGACTGCAATAAGTCTGGGCCTGATAGCAAGGCGTCGTTGAGGCTTTTCCCTTCGTACTTGGCAGCTGCGTCGAAAACTATCCTCATCTTCTTCTTAACCGGATGCACAACAGCAAAGTGGGGTAGGTAATATATTCTTCCCTTGTTCGAGGTTTCTGGAGCCTTCTCTGCATATCCTTTTTCAAATAGACTCTGAATCTGCTTCTCATAGTGCTCTTTGGCTTCTTTGTCTTGGTCCAATTTCTTTTCAATATTGATCAGGCGTCGGATTGCTTGATTGTAGTTGTTGGGTAGGGTCTCGTTTTCTTTTTTCCACAAGAGTCCTGTTTCAAATTGACCACTTGACAATTTCTTCGTAGTCTTCTCGAGGATTTCCAATGCTCTTCTGTCGCTGTCATTAGTTGGTGACCGATTTTGAATCCCAAGAGACTCTAACTGGAAATGTTCTCGGACGATTTCTTCTATGCTTTCTTCATCGGATGTGGATCTGTTGTAGTGAGTGAAGTTCACTAACGCATTCGCTCCTGTTTCACATCCGTGTAACACCCACCCTAGGTTGGTGAGGGATGCTACAGGATCAGATGGCTTGCCTTTCTTCAGTCTTCTTGTTACTATGAGTCCCCAGTTGTCTTGGCCTATCAACAATTTGGGTCTCTCCGTGACGTAGAGAAGTTGTCCTTCAATTGCCTTTAGATGCTGACAATTCTTCACGGTGTCCTTATTTATGCTTTGTTCAGACAGCTTCAGGTCGTCGATGGTTCTTGCTACGATAGTCTTCTTGTCTCTTCTATGAGCCCCTTTTATCTTCAACTCAATCTTCTGAGAACTATCCTTTCTTATCATCTTCCCACCGACTGTTTCAATTGTGAGTTTTTCTTGATTCCCTTCGGCTCCAATCTTCTCAGCTATTGATGCGTCTAAGAGTGTGACCGTTGACCCTTCATCCAATAATGCTAGCACACGAACTCGGCCCTTTGGTCCATAAAGGTCCACTGGGATGATTTTCAGGTATGCCTTCTCTTCCCCTTTAGTGTTGTGGATTGAGGCAACCTTTTCTTCTGACGAGTTTCCCTTGTCTTCTTTGTCCTTTTCGTTCTCTACTGGCACTGGTGGTTTGTCAGAGTGTAGGATAGTATGATGCCATCTTCTACACTGCTTGCACACTGGAGCTTTACAGTTGATTCTTGAGTGCTTGAATCGGAGGCACTTAAAACATATCTTCGCTTTCTTGATCATGTCCCATTTTTCATCTAGGTTAGCTTCTTTGAACTTCTTGCATTCTATTGCGAAATGCTCTTCTTCACAAATCGGACATGTCTTTTTGTATCTTTCTTGTGACGCTTCTTGTACCGTATGTACGGGTTTTCTTATTCCCTTCTTTTGCTCCGAAGACACTTCAGGTGGAGCAAAGTCTCCGCACATGTCGGCTTCTGTTTCCAAAAACGCTTCGACGAGTAATAGTTCTTGAATTTCTTCATCTCTTCGGCTCCTGTGGTAGGCGTACCAACGGAACTTCATGGATGTTGGCATCTTGTCCACTACGGTTTTTAGCGTTTCAGGAGAACTGAGGTACTGTGGTTTCTTCAAGGCTTTGATTGTCTCGACGGCGTTCTTCACTTTGCTTGCAAATACGCATATGTCGCTTGGATTCTCGCCGACTTTTGACAGGCTCTTCAGCTTCTCTAATTCTGCTAGTGCCAGCGCTCCAGGTCTTCCGAATCTTGCCTCAAGTCCCTTGATTACTTCGCGTGGGTCTTCAGCAGTGAACAGCAGGCTTTGGACGGCTTCTCTTGCTTTTCCTTGGATTGCTCTTCTAAGGCGCGCTAGGTTCTGTGTGTTACTGAAGGAAGCGGCCATATCTTCATATGATCTCTTGAAAGCCAACCATTCTTCGCAGGCCCCATTGAAGTGAGGGAGTTCAAGGTGCTTTGGTGAAACAATATCACGTGACTTCTCGGATAACTTAAGTATGACTGAAGCCAATTCCTGAATGTCACTCTTCTTTTCTTCCGTCTCGATCGGCCTCTGATCCTTATTAGGTCTGGCCCCGGTTTGGATAAACCACTTCTCAACTTCTTGAGTACGTTCGTACAGCTCTTCTCCGGCACCATCTTCTTCTTCTGACTCTGCAGCCAAAAGTTCTAGTTCAGCTTGAGCCACTCTTGATCGCGCTTCTGCCAATTCCAATTCCCTTAGTGCCAATGTCATTTTTGCTTGCGCTTCTGCTCTCTTCCTATGCGACGAGCGAACAGAATGTGTGTCTGTATCGCGGGTCGACTTCTTAGGGTGAGGCGGCTGCAGACTTTCTTCCCTTGACGTCGGTACACTTCGTTCGTTGGGGCGTGTTTTTATTGCAACACTTCTTTCTAAGTTCTGCAGCGTTGGATGACTTTCTTCTTGGCGTGTGGGATTCAACGCTTCGATTTCTTCTTCAGTGGTGCGGGTCGGGGGGGTGTGAGTTACATCCCCCGGTGTTGATTCTTCTCCGGCAGCAACCTTAGAATGGTGTGCGGCTGGCTGGCGTCCTTGTACGCTGCTCGGTGGCGACCTCATTGTAAGTGTCGATCGATTTGCTATCGACGTATTCGTAGTCTCCGTACTTGTAGATTCACTCGGCGTATTCAGACTCCAATCCGTAGCACTGGTACCCGTAGTAGTAGCACTTTCACTCGTAGCCTTCGACTGCGCCGATTTTGCTCTCGTAGTAGTAGGCATCTTCTCAGTTTCTTGAACCCGATCCGGCTATCGAAGGACCACTGTTAATGATGTTGACTATTATGGAGCGGGCTCGCTGGCGGGATGTTCATGAGGAGGTGCGTAGAGATGTATGTAGGCGCAGCGAATAAAATAACACTTCTTCAGAGTGAATAAAACACTACTTCTTCAGAGGGTTTCTTCTTTATTTTCCTTTCTTGTTGCTCGTAATACTGCTGGATTCGGAATGCCTGACCACAGAAACTTGCCCCTTTTTATAGAAAGCGCCGACCAATCAGAACACTTCAATTTTGCACACGGCACTAATCATTTTACTCTCGACCAATCAGAGCGCTTCAATGGTGCACACGGCACTAATGTGACTTTGGTATGGGAAACTAACTTTGGCTGTTTTCTGTGATAAAACATCCCTTACAATGTTTGCCTTAATTTCTAAACATAGGAATGGACTTATTTTAGCTATATACAAAAAACTGTATCAATAAAACTTAATTTAAGCCTTAAAAATTACAAAAATCCAAAACGGTTCTCTTTAAGGTAAAGTTCCTTGGTTCTTAAGCTCTCGGTATCATTTGGTACAGGTGGCGCCGCCAAGTGTTAAGAATGTGAAACAATTTAATATCTTGTTTTTACCGCAGAACAATATTTTACCTATGATTTTCTATCTTATTTAATGCGTACAATGAAAATCTAAAATTAACTAATTAAAATAGAATTACGTATCGTCGCTAACAGTTCTGTATACCTAATGAGACCCACCTCAAAATGTAACATGTCTATATCTGCGTACTTTGTGAAGCTTAAATCACAACAGAGCTTAAATCTTAAATCACACACATAAGATTGAGCAAAGTTTGGAATGCTCGAGTAGGTAGGTATTTTAGAGCATGTCCAAACGAGGCAACCCTACAACGAATTGTACACATGGTGATCGATGCACTTAGACCTATACGAGTTTTGAAATGGGCAAGTGACAAAATGAGGAAGTGTTCCGTTTTAACCGATCCAATGTTTGAAATACCCTCCAGGATATTAGTTGAAATGTGTACACTACCCGTAAAGTTTGTCTACTATGGAGTTACTGTTTTAGATAGTAAACATTTTCGATTTGTTTGAGTGCCTGTTCACTAGAGACTTCAGTATCAGAACCTTCTCTCGACATGTTTAAGTTAATAATGTAGGAGCAATAAACACTGATATTTAAATGATTGTGTATTTTGCAGCTTCAGGTCCAAAGCGCTCGAATACGCGAATTCACATTAGCATCGAGAGTACCCTGCTGCATGTGGTTTCAATAATTCACACAGCTTAAATTAGCCATACAAAGGTGCAGAGACGTGGCTTAGTCTCAAAGAAAAGAGCTAAGATAAATAGAAGGTATTATACATGACATACCAGAGCAGAGGTGTAAAACCGGCAGCAAATTCTTAGAAAATTCCCCTTTGTTGCAGTCGCTGTAGCTACCTCTCCTCGCACGTAACAGAAAGTGCAAATAAAAGGAGTTCTTGTTGTATTTTAAATCTTGTGGAAAGATAAAAATGAGTCTTTAATGTAGTATAAACAATTTAATTAACGTTTGATAAGCTGACAATGTGCTTGTTCAGAGTGACGTATGTTTGTTGAGTTGCTCGGGTTTGTTCTTCGATAGTGACTATTGACCCGGTTCATTAACTACCGCAGTTTTATCGTTTGTATCATTTATAAGGTATGTCCTCATTATTGGATCTCTCTCAGAGTCTTGTACAAAGAATAGTCGTTACGGAGCATTGCTGGGTCACGGAATGTCAGGAGGCTGCCATAATTAATGGTACATGGGGGTATTGCACTTTTCACCGCACTGGCACCTTTTACATCTAAAATAAGTATAATAACGGAATAGTAGTCAAACCCAGACAGTAAATTTATAAATTACGGCATTGTAGTAAGTACCTAGAGGTGCAGATTTGATCGAGATGATGAAAATTCCTTATTCATTGCAATTGTAAATTATCCGTTAACTTTGTATGCCATCTTAAGCTAGTGATGTGCAAACCATTCAGAAAGTAGCAAAGATTTGAGATTGTTTGTGAGTAATGAAATATACAGGCAGGTGCTTTCCATTAAATAACAGCTCCCAGTATTTTCTATTTATCCGAACTATCCATCTTGTCTGAATTGTCAATGTGTTCAGCTACTGTAGCCTTCCGCTTAACAATAAGTACCGGAAATTGCGTCCCTACTGACTGCGGCGCCGACAGGTGGATGTATTAAGTAGAGATTCGTATCGAACTGCACGACTGCCTTCTGCAATCCATTATTATTTATAGTTCTTTTTACAGTAGATAATTGTTTATTAGTTTCAAGTGTTATCGCTTCTTGCTTTATCCGCTCATTACGGCGATTATTGCGATCGGAATCTGACCTAAGCGTCGGATTGATTTTATTTCCATTGTCCATTTAGACATCCGCTCAAGTAGCGCACAGAAAACCTTTTAACAAGATCGATTTTAGCATTGTGGCATTTGGAAAGAATTATTTACAAAAAGTTTTAGACACACACAATTTATGTAAATATACTTTAAACTAATATCTATTTTCTCACCACAGAGCAACCACAGGGCGTAGGGCCTAATCAAAGTGACATTCTAAATGTCAAAAATGTATGGGATTCACATAATCTTCCGAAAAGCTTATGTCAATTCTGTTGAAACTTGTTGTAGAAATTCGAAACGCTTTGAAAGCTATTTCCACTTGTATAGACCCTCAGGAAAGCAAAGAAAGTTACCGTGCTTGGCATTGAAATATGGAACAGTACAACAAACATCTAGTTTCTGGGGTTACACAGTTCAAGCGATAGTTGCTGCATGTAAAATCTTGTAAAACAAGAAAGTTGAAGCACATAAGTACCAGCGGCCTTGAGTAGTTAGCTTGCGTGTTCTGTACTGAGCTCACGCAACGCGTCGTACGTCCACCCAGTAATAGGACTCGCCCATCAAGGAGCGCTGACCCAAATTATACGCATTATTAATTTATTACACATATCACAAAAGGTATTGTATATATTAAAACACGTATAATAAAAGATAAATAATTAAATTATCTTTAAAATGGTGAAGGTTTCACAAAAATACGCTTGATAGTTTTTGCGTGATTCTTAGTTTTTTAACCGCGTTAGACATAACTTTACAAATTAATTACATTAGGTAATTACAATCTAAAATATTCACATATTATTATTAAGTTATTAGGAAAATGCTCTAATTTAACATATATTTTTTCCAAATCTAATGATTTGTTAAAGATCACGTCTAAACGAGTACCTAGTGTTAATACACTAGGTACTCGTTTAGACGTGATATTTCTAGTTAAAAATCTTTAAAAGTCTCTTTTCGTCGCCGTAGTAACCGATTCTGTTCTCAATTTCTCATTAGCAAGGAGGCTGTGAAGGAGGGCTTCGCGAGTTCCTTTAAACAATCGGACCTTTAGGAATTCACGGAAAAGCGATACAAAGATACTCGTAACTACGAAAATAAAGTCGAGTTTAAACTCTTTGTTGTTTACTGCAAAGAAAACGCTACTCTGAGGCCTCTGCCTCGAATTTCGCGGGCAGCGGGGCGGCAGCGGCGGCGGCGCGGGAGCGGCAGGATTTTATGCATAAAAACAAATGGACCGGACCTCGAAAACAGCGGCGCGGAAGCGGGGCGGGACAATGCGAGACGCGCCGCCGCCGCCGCCCCCGCCCCGCTGCCCGCTAAATTCGAGGCAGAGGCCTTACTGCAGCAAGATGCTCTGTGGCAGCAGGATTTATGTCAAGAGACGGACGGATACTCGGCATTCTTTTTGCAATCGTTAGATTGTTTTGCCAAACGTAGTTATTATGGTTGATGTACTTACCCTTACAGCCACTTTAAAGCAGTTGATGATTTCTTCAACAGCGACTTTTAACTGTTTTTTTTTTGACTGATTGTTGTAGCAATGCTTGGAGGAGGTTGTCTCTAGTAATTATTTTTTTTCTTCTAAGACGGTGATCCTAATCTAAGCTATTTGCAAATAGGTATATGTATCTATGGCCCATGTTCAAACGCAGGCAGTTTTCTAGGCTATTGCCTTTTGTGAGCAACGTTTTAAGCATATTGCCCTTATTACAGTGATCCAGAATTTTCCGTTTCACTCAGCAAGTGTTAATTTACAGAGTGTTGGCGATAAAGCTTAATTTTCTAGTCTAGTGCTTTCAGGGCAATTTTGTACGTCGTTTGCTGATACCGCTCCTGAAATCCCGCATTATATTTGTTAGTAGTTTTCACGCAACATTCATGAACACTTTATGGATATTGTGTGCTTGGAATGACTAAAGGGTTTAATCGGTCTTACAATGGTTGCTAAAGTTCTACCTGAAAGCTATGTCAAATAGTGTGAAAAGTTAGCGAAATACTCGCAATTTCTTTTAATTACTTGGTAGTTATCCCAGTGTGTGGTATTTTGTCAACTACTTTTCTTTCTACTATGGTCCATTAACTTTCATCAGCCAGTCGACATGGAACTGTTTTATATGTAAATGTCTAGCTCAATTACTCCTGACTTTCTCCTCTCCTTACAGACACAATCATACCTATAGTCGAACTCAAACAGAAGTATAGTATCACAAAATGATAACATCACCCACCCATATTAATACCGCTTGAATCTTGCGATTAGGGAATGCAATCCCGCAAGATAATTTCAATCCCGGTTTTTACGGGACTGACCTCTCTTAATCCCTCGGGATTCAGGTATTTGCGGGATCCCGCAGGGTGGACGTAGACTTCTCCAATTAACCACTATGAAGACCTCATTTAAACTCAAACAAGCTGTTTGGTAAATATTAAATTCTTTATCAATATTTTAACATAAACATCTCAAGAAAACACTAGAAAATTAAATATTATTTTGAAAATAACTGCGCAAAATAGTTGAAATATTAATTGTTTCGTCGGCTAAATGGCTCCTAACCTATACTAGGTAGCCAGCAGCAGAAAAGGCTCGTTCTGCTTCTACGCTAGTAGGAACAATCGTAACGTAATGAATTATAGGCAAATTGAAGGTAGGTATGTGCCTCTTAATCCACCTGACTCAAAATAATTCATCTCCTTTATCAGAACCTCAAGACGCTATTGCTGGATCTAGCAATCTAGGTTGGGGTGTTGTTCCAGATCCAGATCCTTTCATACTGGTCAAGGTCAGTTCGAGTTAATTTTGAAGTGACAATGGTGTTACTGATGATGCTGCTGTATTTGCCTCCAGATTGGCGAGTAATCCCGCCCTTCCCGCGGGATCCCGCTCAATTTTCGATCGAGATTAGTCCTGCATAATCCATGCGGGATCCCGGTATTTCGGGATTCCGGTATCCCGGTATTGCATTCCCTACTTGCGATAATAAAGGATAAAAGCCGCGGCGATATAACAAAGTGTCTCGTTAACGTAACATAGTAGAATGTACGCAGTACTTACTGCTCCTGGTGTCAGAAACTACACGTAATAAACATCTACCGCAAACATTATGAGCGGTTCATATCGCGAGCTTAATTCGTATTTAGGAGAGCGTTTACATTGGTAGAAAGTTGTCGAGTTAGAAAATGGCTTTAGTCTTAAGCGCTCTAGACTTAGTGAGCTAGTAGGTAAATGGAAGTATCGAATATTTTCGCTGTCAATGTACCTAAATTAGTCTATCAGTGGCGCAGTTACAATCTATATTATATAAAACAAAGTCGGGTTATTTACACCATTTATAACTTACTACTAGCTTTTGCCCGCGGCTTCGCCCGCGTGGATGTCGCGAAATATCCCACGGGAACATAGGTACTACCGGGAATTCCTTCCTTATTCCTTGTCTACTTGTTAAAATTTCAGCTATCTAGGTCCAAGGGTTAGGGCTGGGCGTTGATGAGTCAGTCAATCAGTCAGTCATTCAGGACTTCTCTTTTTATATATAGATAGATAGCTTCTGCCAAAATTCTGAAATTCCTTGCTGCTGATGCATTGCTTGCCCACGCTGTTATTTCGTTTTTGCTTAGCGTTCTTTCTGACTTTTTTTCTTTTTGCTCGGCAACTAAGAGTCACAGTGATGTTCAATATACGAGGGCGGGTCAATAAGTCCGTGACTTTTTGATTTTTCCGTCTCTTAATTGAAATGGCAACACTGCTCCCGTCAACAGTCATCTGTCAGATGACTCCTGTCAAAAATTGAACAAGCTGTGACATTTAGTTTGTTTTTGACAGCCGTTAATATCAGACTACCGCGTTGACTGAGAAGAAAATGGAAAAAAGTGAATTTCGTGTGCTCATTAAGCATTATTTTTTGCGGAAAAAATCCATTACGCAAACCAAGGCTAAGCTTGATAAATATTATGGGGACTCTGCACCATCCATTTCCATGGTAAAAAAGTGGTTTACTGAATTCCGATGTGGCCGTACCAGCACGGAAAATGCCGAACGTTCTGGACGCCCAGTTGAGGTCTCACATCCGAAACAGTTGAAAAAATCCACGATATGGTTTTAGCCGATCGGCGATTAAAAGTGAGAGAGATTGTATAAGCCATAGGCATCTCGCATGGCTCAGTGGTTTCAATTTTAAACGATCATTTGGGTATGAGAAAGCTTTCCGCAAGATGGGTGCCGCGTTTGCTCACAATCGACCACAAACGCAAACGTGTGACAATTTCGCAGGAATGTTTGGCGTTGTTCAATCGCAATATGAACGAGTTTTTGCGCCGTTTCGTAACCGTGGACGAAACGTGGATCCACCACAACAAACCGGAGACCAAACAGCAGTCAAAACAGTGGGTTTCTCGGGGTGAATCGGCGCCAAAGAAGGCAAAGGTGGGTTTGTCAGCCAACAAAGTCATGGCGACTGTTTTTTGGGATGCACGCGGTATTATCCACATTGACTACCTTCAAAAAGGAAAAACAATCAATGGCGAATATTACAGCAACTTATTGGGTCGATTCGATGAGGCATTGAAAGAAAAGCGACCGCACTTGGCCAAGAAAAAAGTCCTTTTCCATCAGGACAATGCACGGGTGCACACATGTGCAGTTTCTATGGCAAAAATCCATGAATTGGGCTACGAATTGCTCCCTCATCCGGCCTATTCTCCCGATCTAGCCCCGTGTGACTACTTCTTGTTCCCAAACTTAAAGAAATGGCTCGGTGGAAAGAGATTTGCCTCCAACGACGAAGTCATCTCACAAACAAATGCCTATTTTAAAGACCTCGACAAATCATATTTTTCGGAAGGGATAAAAAAATTGGAGAAACGTTGGGCTAAGTGTATAGAGCTCAAAGGAGACTACGTTGAAAAATAAAATAACTTTTTATCTAAAAATTTGTGTTTCATTTAAAAAGTCACGGACTTATTGACCCGCCCTCGTACCTATAGCCTTCCTTAAGAATTGGGCTATCAAAAATGCAAAAGTAATTATTAAAGTCCGCCTGGTAGTTCCAGAGATTAGCGCGTTCAAACAAAAAAAAAAAAGTGTGTGTGTCAGCTCCGACGCAGACTGGAGTTTACTCCTGTTTTTTGTGCCGACTTTCTATTTTTCGGTCATTTCTGTCGGGCAGAGTTTCTTCAATGCATCAATGCTATAAAAAAGTAACTTTAAGGTTTATAGGCACTCGTCATCCCTTCCCGTCTCCCTCTAAGCCCCCTATCACCCCTCCTCCTCTTACCCTCCTCTATCATCCCCCTCACCGCCTCCTCTCACTCCCTCATCCACCCCTCCCCTCTCCCTCTCACCCCCTTACCACATTCCTTTCCCGATAACCTCCCCCTCCCCTTTTACCCCCTCTAACACCCTCTTCACCGCCCTCTACCCTCGCCAACTCCTCACCCCCTCTCCATACCCACCCCACTTACTACACCCTCCCCTAACTACAACCTCCTATCCCTCTCCACCTCGTCCCGCTCTCCAATCAATCAGTCAAAGTCTCAACTTAATCTCTCTTCAATGAATTAGTGCTATACAAAAAGCAACTTTAAGGTGTAAAGGCACTCGTCACGCCCCCCCTCTCACCTCTCCCTTTAACCCCCCTCTCACCCTTCCTCCTCTCCTCTAACCCCCTCTCACCCATCTCTCACCTACCCCTCTCACCCCTTTCAACCCCCTCACCGCCCCCTCTCACCCCCTCACCCTCCCCATCCCCCTTTCCCTCTTACCCTCCTCACCACATCTCCCTGTACCCTCAACAACTCCTCTTCTCCCCCTCTTCCCCTCTCCACCTCCTTCCCCCTCACACCCTCTTTGGGATATTTTTGTAACTTGATTGAAAGATTATTACCACCAATTTTCGAGAATCAAGTCCCACAGTAAAACTTACCCTGTAAAATTGCCTACCCTTCTTCACCCCCTTAGGGGTCGATTTTCGAAAAACCCTGATACACGTTATTCTTCATTTTTGGTCTTAAGTATAAATAAAATACTGAATTTCGAGTTAATCGGACCGCGCGTAAAAACTACTCCATACAAACTTTGACACCCCCCCATCCCTCTTTAGGGGGTAGTTTAGGAAAACTAAAAATGAAAAACTTTATAATATACTTAGATAAATATTTGTGCCAAGTTTCAAGTCTATTAACTCAAGGAATAAGATTTTTCATACAAACTTTGGACCCCCGTTTCACCCCCTTAGAGGGTGAATTTTGAAAAATCCTTTCTTAGTGCACCCCTAGACTTCATACGAAACCTACGTGCCATATTTGGAATCTCTAGACCCAGCGGTTTGAGCTGTGCGTTGATATGTCAGTCAGTCAGTTTCTTATATATATAATATTTGGAAGAACGGCTGGACCAATTTTTACGATCCTTGATTGGTTGGATTTGTCTCCGCCCCGAATGGCATATTAAAATAACTATTAAAACATCGAAAAAATTCACGAATAAAAAAAACAAATAAGAAAATTAACCGTCTCATACATGAAATTTGGACAGGGTAACGTCTGTCGGGTTAGCTAGTTATCATTAGAGGGAAGCCGAAGAAAAAATTGATCAGTTTTCATAAACTCTGACAAAAATTGAAGGCATTTTTGTAATGTTTTTAATCTTATGATTTAATACCAGTTTAATACAAACTAGGCATATAATGTGAAGTGATCCACAGTTACACACACACACAGATAGTACAACTATTTTCTTAATGTCCCTCAGCAAACTTCGTGTTTCGTCAGTCATCGGAACATCCCTGTCCCTACATTAAGAAAACAGTTGTACTGTACCATCGTTGCGAAGGGAAACCGATAGGAATCGTGCGGTTCGGGTTGTATGAAGGCTGCGTGCG
The DNA here is from genome assembly GCA_946251885.1 of Cosmia pyralina. Lineage (NCBI taxonomy): Eukaryota > Metazoa > Arthropoda > Insecta > Lepidoptera > Noctuidae > Cosmia > Cosmia pyralina. The sequence goes on from OX276355.1 coordinate 18,768,361, forward strand.
CCCCTGTGTCTATACTAGACTCTATTAAGCCCTCGAAAGCAAGAAACTCTTAAGTCGGACGATGGCTTCAGTTCAATTAGTCAGTATCCAGTAAAAAATATCTCTAATTAGATTATGTTAATCAAACTATCAGCCAAATAAAAGTTTCGAGTGCCCGCCGCGTTGGCCTTATAAAAGTAAACACGCCTTGAAGAGCGTTGGCTCCGTACGACATTTAATACAAACTTTCAAGCCCTTTTTATCGAAATGAATGAACCGATTTTAATGAAACTTCATACGCATAAGCAGGATACATAGGTCTAAAAAGTTAGCTAAGAACATTATCGAAATGTCTTATTTAAAAAAAGATAATTGGAAATCTCTATTTCCATGGAATATTTAAAAACAGTCGAATTTAGCTGCAACACTATTTTTCGAAAATGTTCTTAATTATCTTTTAGACATATACATATTCTGCTTAATGCGTATGGAGTTTCATTAAAATCGGTTCATTCGATTCGATAAAAAAGGACTTGAAAGTTTGAATGAAATGCCGTACGGAGCCAACGCTCTGAAGGCTGATACGCACCACCAACTTGCCGTTAAAGCGATAAACGTTCGAATCTATCGTAACGATTTTGGAATACTTAAATAAATTACTACGCGTAGAGCCTGCTTTCTGAGAACATTGTAATTTGATGGCGTTAACACGAGGAGATGCCATTAGAATGCTCAATTGTTTCGTCTACCTTTTTCTCACATTAAAAATCCAATCTTTCTGTATATTTATGTGCTCATACCTAGGTATACTCGAGTCTTGTGGCTAAGTAATAACAGCCGCACGGGTCGATCGATCAGATTAATAGTTACGCTTGCCGCGGTTGGTCCGTGGATAGGTGGCCATCTTTACATACCAAGACCCCTCCGTGCCTCGAAAAGCATGTTGCATTTTTACCGGCTGTTATTCGTGGATCTTTGTCAGTCATTACGGGTTGTCAGAACCAGTCTTACCAAGGTATATCGTATTACCCAGTAACTGGGTTGTGAAGGTCAGACAGGCAGTCGCTCCATGTAAAATACTGGTATTCAGCTGCATCCGGTTAGACTGAAAGCAGACACCAATATAGTTGGGAAAAGGCTAGGCAGATGATGATGCACATACCTATACTCTTTCCATCCATTAATTTTATTTTTGAAATAAGCACGCCTATGAAGTTCCTTATTTATTGACAGGCAACCATAAACGAAAAAAATGCAATAGATTATGGCGCTTTGAAGTTCCCTATATAATGACAGGCAGCCGTGGACGAAAAAATGCAATACTTCATGGACGCTAAATTAAAATAAATGCTTGGAAAGATTACAGTTACTTTTCAGCTGCTTAAGAACTTGGAAAGAATTTATACTATCGTTTCGTCGTTTACCGTAATGCATCTTTTCTGTAAAGTGTGTCGTCTCCTTTACTATTGTCCTTAAATATTATGAAAAGCTCATGATCCCAAAGAAATAAAAGCAATCATTTTATGGTCTCACGTCTGTGTGGTATGCGGGTCCATACAATACTTTACGAGGCATATTGAAAACAATGATGCGTGTCTACTGTCCCTTGTGATGTGTGTGACGGGAATAAAAGATCCCAGTTTTATAACGATTTTAAAGGTCCTCTCAGTTTCACTGGCGTACAGCAAGCCTTTAAAAGGATGCAAGCAGTAAGTTTGATAGCTGTAATAAACGAGGCTCCGATTAAAAAATACTAAAGTAAATGTATGGCTTGAATGCACCCAAATATAGATTAAACCTTTTTCTTTCAGTTTATTGTGAACATTTTATGGTTTGCGACCCTTTTCCTTAATAATAAATGCAGCTGGCTTCAAGTATTTAGACGTAAGTACGAAGGTAAACCGTAGAATTATAAAATAAGGTCATTTGTTTACAAGGAAAATGGAGAGAACGATGGCGAAATCTTATTTGAAATAAATTTGGAAGTATTAAAGTGACGAAAGAAATAATAATTATCTACGTTTTCTATATATATATATATATAATTAAGGCCGAGTAAAATAATTATGATTAATGAAAAGATATTTGACTACTTCGTTTTATATGCTAAGGAAATTGTTGGTTGGATTGGTTTAGAATTGCATTTTATTTAATTTTTCTAAATAGTAGGTACAGCATAATTGTCGTGATGCTGTTATCATTTTTAGTTTGTTATTATGTTATTATATTTACATGGAGAAATGAAAACTAACACATTTTTTTTTGTATATCTAAGGTTGTTCTGTGTTCTCCTTAGATAAAAGTATTGTAGTAAAGTAGGAAAAATATCAAATGTTAATGGAAATTCTGAACTGAAAAGACTAGTATTCAAAGTCTTAAAAAATATTGCTTGGTTGTTGACATTGACAACAGTTGACAGTTTACAACACGTGACCAGAAGCTTGTGCTTTGTGCTCTGTCCTATGTTGTTCAACAGTGATTAGACTGCGCCTTCTCTAAAAAAAATCTATCACAAACTAGCTCAGAAAATGACGCTAAATATTTTCATTTCAAGACGTAGTAATTTAATTTCAAATAAAACAATGTATATGGGAAGCTGCCATTGTTCTTTATGTCAATTTTGGAGGGTAAAGAAGCCATAGCACACGCCATGAGGAAAGCCAGCTGGCGTGATTCCCAAATTCTCGCTGTGTGAATAAAACGGAGATTATATTACAAAGTTTATCCGTCACTTAAAAGTTAGCTGGTAACGTCCCGATAAAAGGAAGTTATTGTTCGATGAAGACGAGGAAGATTTACTTTGACAGTTGATTATAATCATATAATAAGGGAGGGGTTTATGTTGATCGGTATCAAAGTTCAGAATGTATAAGCTTATCATGAGTAACTCGTGACTGGGGTAAAGGTTGTTGTATGTACGCTAGCTAGGTACTAAATATTGAAGATGGGTTGGCATCTTGTCATTCACATAATCTGCAAGTCCTTTCTATAAAATTATTGATTGTGTTTTTGGTTGCTCATCGTATAAAGATCATAACACCATCCAGTTGAAAGTTAATCTTATACACATTGCCAGATTATATTTATAGTTATATTTTTAAAATACCTTCCAAGTTCTGAGAGAAACCATTGTATTTGATCGTGTTAGGTTACCTTACCTAGTCTTAGTTTTCTTCGATCGTTCGTTCCTTTAACTTTTTCTTGCAATATATATATTAAACGTCTTTATTGGTTATCTGATTTTGTTCGGAACATCGAAGCTTTCTGAATTCTACATGTTAGGTCAATTACTTTTCATCCATCGCTCACTGTGAAAAATTAATGATAGAAGACGAGCCCATGAACAGACTGGGCTAAATCAATATAAAAACAACGAAGAAGAGTACCATCGAGACGAAAAGAAGAAGAAGTCCATGAACTTACTTGCCATCAGCTATTCTTTATTTAATACAACATTATATCATTTAATTGCTTCATAAAACTTAAACCAACGGGCCTCTTTCCTGTTTTCCTACACGCCGCGAATAGAAAACGTACATCCTTAATCTAAGCCTTACAATGACGTCAGATAAAGGTATGTAGTCACTAAGTGACGGAGGACCGGCAGCCGTCAATTAGATGGCCATAAATCCGCATTTCAATAATCCTAATGCGACGCGCATGCCTGTCGAGGAAGCACTAAACCATGTCCAAAATGATTTGAATTTAGCGAGGAAACGTCACCGGTGTACACGTCAATGTTGCCATATTATGTGACAGTTTATAGTTTCTATATTCAAACATTCGAACTGACAAGAAAAATGGCTAGTCATAAATTGTTGGACAATCAATGAATGATGTAAGACATGCTTGCTTTCCTTACTGGGTTAGTATCTGCATTCATGGATCTGTAATGATATGCAGTGAGAACAGGCTGATGAATGCTTTAGTGTTTACTATTTACCTAATTAGTACCTACATTTACAAATATTGCTGTAGTGAAAGAAATGTTCAACCATAGAATAGATAGGCTGTTTAGCTTTTAGAATCCATTCGGTTTATTAGCGTTAAATAAACATTACCAGAAATCGATATGGCAAAAGTAAGAGAATAAATTCTAAGTAAAAATTTAGTTACAAAAAAAAAAGACTTAAAAAAACACTCGGAAGTCTTTTGAAGTCGGTTGTTTTATTTTTGTAAAAAAGTTTTTATTTTTCACTTTTTAGTTGTGGTACTACCCCCACACATATTCGAATACTGTAATGTAAAAATACCTGCAAAAAAGTAGGTAAAAAATGCGTTTTATTTAAGCTGTCTCAAAAACTACCCAAGCAAAGTTAATAAATTTTACATGAGACTAACTTCAAGGTACCCTTCCGAATAAAACAAGAATCTTTCAAATCTGACAATTCTGTAAAAAGTTGTGCGTGGTTATACGTAAAAAAAAAATATACGTGTCGACTTGCGAACCTCCTCCTTTTTTCATCGGTTATAAAGGAATCGCAAATCGGAATGAATTTACGATCTATTAGTTTACAAATGAGGATCCATGTTAACAATACTCACTGCAGTACTTTTGGAGATTTACTCCAAGAAAATAATTTAAAAAAATGCAACTTAATTATGTATTTCAAACGTACATAGTTGACAACACCGACGTTGCGTAGACACTGTCCTCGGCAGGACATGACCGGCATAGCAATGCAAACACACTCCTAACTGTAATGATATGTTAACTCAACGATTAATGTGTCACACTATCAATCGTGGCTCGTTTGTTTTGATTGAGAGCCCCTGTCATTTACTTCGATGTCTTGTTTAGGCTTGCATTTAGCATTTCTAATTGTTGATTTAATAAACAATGAACGTCGTATATTAACTGTCGAATTGATTAAGGAATTACATCATTAAATATTTGGAGACATCAATGATTGGCAAGTTTTATAACTTTACGAATTAAAGTTATAAGTACCACTACCTTTGAACACGGCCTTTGAAAAAAAAAAATAGTTAAGATTGGGTCCACTACTAAAAAGTAAATAATATTTTCCAGGTATGTCCGTAGTTCAAAGTCAAATACGTACCTAGATGGAATTCAAGATTTAAAATGATAAAAACTTTTTTACAAAAAAATACAACCGACTTCCAAAAACAACACTACAAAGTAAAAAATAACTTTTATTTCGGAAGTCTGTGTCAAGTTAAATATATTTTCGTTTTTTGCCACCGACTTCCGAAATTAAAGTTATTTTTCACTTTGTAGTGTTGTTTTTGGAAGTCGGTTGTATTTTTTTGTAAAAAAGTTTTTATTTTTCACTTTTTAGTTGTGTACCTACCCCATACAAATTCTAATAATCTGCAAAACAAACTAGAACATCATCCATATAAAAGTGGGAAAAAATACGTATTATTGAAGCTAACTCAAAAACTACCGAAGCATAGTTAATCAATTTTATATGGGACCAACTGTGATGTATACCCTCTCGAATAAAACAAAAAAACCAAATCGGTCCAGCCATCTTCGAGTAATCGGGGAACATACATAAAAAAAAAGGTTCCGACGAATTGAGAACCTTCTCCTTTTTGAAGTCGGTTAAAAATGGTACACAATGAATTAATGTTAGACATGGTTTAGTATTTTCAGTACATTTTGTTGTAAATATTGACCCAGACATTCCTACCGTATCTAATGTGTGTCTACAAAGTCGTGTGAAGTGTCAAGGTAAGTGAGCAGGCCGTGACTTAGACACACTGTGACATTATGTTTACAGTACACTTTCCATTTTACTTTACCAGTTAAGTTATAGGAATGTCCTGTATGTAAGTGGACAATACTTCAAACTCAAACTCAAAGCATTTATTTCAATTAAACCAATTACAGGCACTTTTGAATTGTCAAGGGGTCGGTCAGTCAAAAAGATGAAGCTAGGCGCCCATTCCAAAGCATAGTAGGTACCTATGGAGAAGAACGGGCAAGAAACTCCACGGACACTCTTTTAAATCAAGATATGGTTACAAAATAATGGTTACATCATTCGTGTTGAAATTTTACATGTGAGAACGATGCAGAACGTTAAAAGCGTCCTTAAAAAAAAAAACAATTCAAATATTTAAATTAAATTAAAATAAGCCGTGGCCGCTAAGGTATGACCAGCCTTCACTGACAGCGCTTGTTCACGAACCTGACGCATGGATTAGCTTCATATCTGTGTGCTGACTTCTCTTCTACCTTACCCGATTACAAGGTATTTGCTACACTTTCTGGAAACTTCAAGCCAAGCCATCCTAACATATTATAGGGGTTCTATAGGCTATTACGAGTATAGAGATTTCCAGTAAGCCTAAATACCAGGAAAGTAGTGAAGAGTGGAAGTGTCTTGCTGTAGTTTGTATGTACTACGTAGTGTTAACCTTATATAGTCTCATTCATTTCATTCATAGGTAGTGTGGGTACCTTAGTAATTTTAGAGAGCCTTAATTTTAATTATTTTTTACCCGACTGCGTGACAGCAAAGCAGGCTTATGTTTTTGAATACATGACTTTCTTTTGAGCTCTGACGCAAAATGGGACCACCTATCAAAAAAGCATTAGAATATTTAATCCAAGTTAACCAACCTTTATAAGAGAACTCATATACATTCAATTTTGATATCTAAAAGGTTGACTGCATGTTTCAGTGTGGCCGAATTCCGACGCAGGTGCCCTCCACTGGCATTCTCAGCCTATTCTTAGTCAGGTACAAGTTTAGAGTCACGCTGTACATAAATCATTGTCTTAGTAGGTATATACAGTGAACTTGTAACCACGCAGCTGCAATGCAACGGTTACCAAGCAATAAGTACTTACTACTTTGGCTATACTTATGTTTAATCATGCACGAATGAAAATACCTTCCCGTTTTTAATGTGCACTCTACTGCAAAGTCTTTTATTATAAGTTAGTTAGTTAGTTTTAGTTTTTTTTTTAAGTTTTTTATTTGTGCTTATATTTATATATAATTAGGTATACATTATTATATTTATAGTTTGTAATAGGTATATGAGTATCTTTATATTTGAATAATTGAAAAATTAAGGAATTAATGCCACTGTTTGTCTCTGCATTACCCAAAGGTTGACTGGTAGAAAATGCCTATGGCATTAAGTCCGCCTCTGTACATTTGTGTGCTTGAAGTATTAAATTAATAAATAATAGATACTTACAATTTATTTTATCAAAATAAATTCTCTGTAGAAGCTCCTCTCAGTAGCAAATAGTCAGAAAATCAAATTTTAAATTAGAGTAGGTCTTCGATTAAATGTGTAAACTGCATTTTCAATAAGTAAATCTGTATTTACATCGTTGAAAATTCAGAACAGTAATTGGTAGGAGTCGTACAACTTTTCATACATAAATAAAATTTGTAGGTGGCTAAGGATTTTGGGATTTGTATTTTAATTAAATAATTTACATTCCATATTAGTACGAAAATCTTACGTAAAACGTTGTTTATTTAATGAAAATTGTTAGGTTCAATAACGTAAATTGAGCAGTTTTCAGAAAAGTAATTAGATTTTTTTTTGTGTTTGTCTACACTACGTTAAAAGCGAGCACACGAATCAACCATTTATCAGGGCAACGATGCTGAATTTTATCGTACATACCTAATTCCTAGCTGACCCGACTGACGTCCTGTCCAAATTTCAATAATTCATATAAAAAGTACGTTCAGTTTTTCCCGAATTTGATGATTTTCTGGGAAACTTTTCAAATTTACTTTCCTTAATACTATTACGAACATTTTAAAACAAAAAATAGCCAAATCGGTCCAGCCGTTCTCAAGTAATGCTCTTACCAACGACAGCATTTAATTTTTATTATGTAAGTACATATATAAAAGATAATGTAACACATTGCTTTCCTAGACATGCACATGGGCTTCTAGGCAATCGCAAAGTGTCTATTAGATCGTAAAAATAACAATACTTATAAATAGGAAAACTCGCTGCGATGCATTGAAGAAGCCTTCGTCTCATAAAGAAACTTAAATATAAAACCTTTACCATCGCTATCCTTTAAGGGCACGCTAGTCGCTCATTCTTCCATACAACCGTAGTATGGTGATTACTAGAAAGAAAGAAAGAAAGAAAAGAAAGAAAATACGTTTATTTGCGGTAAACATGACGCAAAGGACAAAAAAAATAAAATAAGCAATGTAAAAAGCAAGTTTTGGGGAAAATATGCGTCACATCATTACTCGTCTGTTTGACGGTGTACGTTCAAACCTAAAAAATATTTCAACTTGTCTCGTTATTATCTAGCCCTGTATGTTATGATACGAGTAAGAGCGTCGAAACTTCCATGTTTCGACACTAATTTTAACGCATCTTTGGGCGTAAATAAATAGCTCCTGGAGTATGAAAATGGCAAAATTGTTATCGTACAGGGATAGATAATTTATTCATGAATTCTTATATTTTTATTTTGAATAAATACATGCTGTAGTTTTTTCATAATATCTATACGCCCAAAAGTCTGTTCAGGAAATTTTACGTTATAAATTATAGTCTAACCATCGTCGTCGTCATTAAATACATAAAAACTAAATAAATAAATAAAGTAACTAATTGGCATGCATATTAGCCACGCCACCAACGAGTTCGAGCCGCCGCGCCGCGCCGCCGCCGACTAGTGGCTCTTTAAGATCAGCTCATACGTCTACTAAAACACGAACAAAAAACTCAACAGTCAACATAGATAGGATTGCCCACACCTGTTTGGTTGCCAGTGACATTACTGGAGTCCTGAATGATGGTCAGGGTATAAAAAGTGCACGGTGGAGTAATGCCGCTTGACAGCATAGCGCGGCGCCGCGCAGGAAATACATACATTGACCGTGACTACCAAAGAGGTTTTATTCTACTTTACAAGATGAATAAAGAGTTTGGACCTTCTTTGGGAGTGTAAAGAGGTCGGTCGTTATTAGGTTAACGTTTTTGGGGGAAAGTATTAAAAAGAAAACATTTCATTAACGAAGTTTTTTTGTTTAACAAAAATGGTATGGTTTGATTTACAAAGTTGAATCTTTTAAAATTTATTTATAAGTACATATAAACTTTATTCTATACCAAAAAAATAAAATAAAGTAAATCAAACACTAAAAAGCATACAGTGGGTGGCCTTATCGCTTTCTGCAATATCTTCCAGGAAAACTTGGAATGGACAATGACGAGGAGGCACCAGCCGACGATTATCCATTTTTTTTTTTTGTGGATGGGAAATGATCAAATGACTTCTCCCGCTCTGGGCAGAGCGGGAGGGCGTGTCAGACTTTTACTGACTAAAACCCACCCGTGCTCCTTCAGTTCCCCGTGCCAGGGCCACGGTATCTCTTTCGAACTACCCGCGACCCCGGCGGCATCGGCCCTATTGGACCCCGTCACTGCTGACATCTCTTTGAGGCGCGTGTGGAACACAACGCGCCGTCGACCTGGGCCTGGTCCTTACCGGACGGCGAGCTGCCCATTACTCGTCGTCCGCAAGTCGGCGCCTACGGTGGCCGGAAATCGGCGATAGATTCCCGCCGCCCAGGGCGTCTCCTGCGCCGGCTAGGGGCGCGAGGGCGCGGCTGTTGCCTCTCCCTCACGCGTTCCGCTTCCTCCTTCGCGAGCATTACTGCTTCGCAAAAGGAGGTGACGGCCTCCCATGCACTCTCGCTCCGCACCATAGCCTGGCACAGGTTTGGACGCGAGAGATCGTCGCCGCCGATCGCCTCCGTGAGAACACGGCGGTGCTCTGCCCAAGCCGGGCAGACCTCCACTGTATGCTCCACCGTGTCCTCCAGGCGATCCACACAATGGTGACAACCCGGGCGTTTCCTCCCGCCTTATCCGAAACAGGAACCTCCCGAAACAACCGTGTCCGGTGAGGACCTGCGTCAGGCGGAAGGTGAGGACGCCGTGGCGCCTCTCCAACCACTCCTCAAAAAGGCGACTTATCGCCGCAATTGTGGCGTGCCCAGCGCTGGGTTGCGACAATCGCGCTCTCCATGTCGCCATGAGATCCCGCCGGAGCTCTGTCCGCTGTACCGTGATTTCTCGCGGCAGTGGAGTTACGCCCCGGCGTTTCGCCTCCTCGCGCCACTCCCACACGTGCGCGAGGACTTTTGCCTCCAGATCCCATGGCGGTAATCCGGCAAGGAGGCTCGCCGCCTCACAGGATATAACATAATTCCTAAAATTAAATACTCTGTAGTACCAATTACAATGGACTGTTTAGCAAATAGCTAGGAAACGTTTAGTAACGTATACTACCGCGAAATGGATAGTTCTGCTGAAAACGGATGCTGCAATTCGTAATACCATATTTATACTAGAATTTGTGGTATGTATTCAGCTAAAAATATAATGTAATTGCGATAAGCTTAAAATATGACGCTTAGGTAATTTGAATAATCCGCCGTTTTGTATTTTAATTTGGCGGTTGGTGAATTTCATCAATGTTGATGATGCTTTCGGTACTTAGGAAGTTATTGTGGCCACAGCTGTTTTTTTCTGTTCTGTGGGCCACAAAGAGTTACAGATTAATATAATTTTAATAACCTGCTTTTCACACTCCGATTGGACCAATACACACAGAAATGAATGAATGAGATATCAGGGAAAAGCAGGTTATTATAACATCGATATTTTCACAGTCTGTATTGGCACAGAATTAATAAAAGTAACTATTTGAAACGGTATTGGCCGATGACATTATAAGTAAAAAGTATATCATTGGTATTGGCTATTTGGCAAACAAATGTAGAATGTAGAATATTTCTGCTCATTCTCTTGACAAAGGTAGATCATATTCCGTTTTCTTTTTTTGTATAATAATAAGTATAATTGTTATTGGCCAATTACTGGTCAAGTTTAGGTATATCGAAAAAAAAAATGGATTTTCATGATCTTTCAGTCTGATGTTCGGGCTGTGGCCCTATATTAAAACAATGGATGGCTTCGTCTTTTCAACATTCAAAAGTATTAGAATTAACCGCCAGAGGATGTTCGCACACTGAAATAATGATGAAGTCTTTCATGAAAGTTCATCATCATCATCATCATCATTTCAGCCGAAAGACGTCCACTGTTGGACATTGGCCTCCCAAGCACCGCCACTTCGACCAGTTCTATGCTTCCCGCATCCAGCGGATTCCTGCGGCCTTTACAAGGTCATCGGTCCACCTTGTGGTAGGCCTTCCATCGTTATGTCTTCCGGTACGCGGCCGCCACTCCAGAACCTTTCGGCCCCATCGGACATCTGTTCTGCGAGCAATGTGCCCTGCCCACTGCCGCTTAAGTTTGGCAATTCTTCGGACTATGTCGGTTACCTTGGTTCTCCTGCGTATCTATTCATGAAAGTTACGCCATTAATTTCTGAAAACCAGTTGCCGTGAAATTAGGGTAAAGAATTTGGGATTCCACCAACTTCCGTATAAAAACTAAACGAGGAAGTACTTTTTGTGTCAGGACAAAAACAATAATATTGTCCACCACGTTCACCCACATTTTACGAGTGATCCCTTTTCTAGGAATCGTTAGTCACACATGTATGAGCCAATTCTTGTTATTTAGTATCCGATACAACTGGTAGCACCTCTAGCGTGTTCAGAATTTGTAATGAAATTCAGAATGTGAATGGCTCTCGGACTAAACTGTTTGACAATCTGTCATATTACATACATTTTATTAGTGCTGTAGGTATATTACATTCAAATTGTGCATCATGTTAATGCACCCAAATCCAATATTTGTTTCGCTTTGACAGCTACGAGTGCTATACGCCATCGCCATTATTTTCTTTTGTTGCATTAGTCCATTGTTCCCTTTGCATGCACAAGTGTGGACACACCCTCATTTATGTACACATAGAAATGTGAACGAACAAAACGAAGTATTCGTCTGTCTGATGTGTAACCAGTCATCATCTGCCTAGCCTTTTCGCCTTTTCCCAACTTCGTTGGGGTCGGCTTCTAGTCTAACCGGATGCTGCTGAATACCAGTATTTTACATGGAGCGACTGCCTATCTGACCACCACAACATAGTTACTGGGTAATACGATACCCCTGGGTAAGACTGGTTGTCAGACTTTCGGGCTTTTGACGACCCGTAACGACTGTCAAAGATCCACGAATGACAGCCGGGACCAACGGCTTAAAGTGCTTTCCGAGGCACGAAGGGGTCTTGGTTGTAAAGAAGGTCACCATCCACAGACCAACCACGGCAAGCGTAGCTTAACCTACCGATCGATCTGTGCGGCTTTTATTACTTAGCCACAAGCCCCTCCTAATGTCGAACTAATATAGAACTTTAATATTACTGAATACAATCAAACTAGGTATTCGAAGTTCAATTCAAATAAACCCAGTATATTTATTCGATAGTTTCGAACCGACTGCTACGTATAACATACGCCGACCTCTCCAGGATGAGAAAATTTAGCCAAGCACTACGCCACTACCCCATTCAGGCCACTTTACATAAAAGCATTACGCAAACCTATGAGTGCCATAGAGATGTTGCTCCCAATTGGCGCAAGGAAAAACATTTGATACTTTCCTTTTTTTTAATTACCAGCAAATTAACTTTAGAAAAAACAAAGTCCTTTTGCCAGTAACAAGCTTGTGGTAATGCTACGAAAACGAAAGTCAGGACTACAGAAAAGTGTGCGGCGAAACTGTGATTACTTTTATAAAATAATGTTCGCGGCTCGATAACCCGAGCTTTATCGTTAGAGTTAACATCTATTAACGTTATTAGCTGGCCATTAGCCAGCTATATCAAGTGGTTATCGATCGGTGATTTCTTCACTGGCTTTTACTAGATGATTACGATATACTACCGCCATTACGAACGACTTAATGTCAATTTTGTGATAAATAATCTACAAAACATCGCGGCGGGCAGTCTATAAATTAATAATTACCATAGATTAGTGTCCCAGTGTTTTATTCATAACATTTATAACGGCTATTTTATGATCGAGTCCGTGTGTTGATATGCAAATGTTCAAAGATATTGACGTTTGATCTCGCGATGTTGAGATGAATAAACAACACATTCTTGTACCTAAACGAATGATCGATCAAGAATGTATTGAAGTTATGCAATAAAAGATACATTGTACTGGTTATTTTTTGTTTATAAATAACGGTCTGTAACGGTTAGCGCGTTATTAACGTATTTTGGTTTATTGGCACGCGCCGGTTTCCGATTTCAACAACGTTCTAATTTTAAAATTGTGTTTTGCTTTTTCACGTGGGTTATCACAGAAATACATAGGCTGAGTGGAGAAGTGCTTTCGCTTTTGAAATGCGTGTCGAACTTTGCAATTTAAAATAATATTCCTAGCTGCTTGCTGGCCAATAAAATTCTTGGCTCGTTAGAACATTTTCATTTTAATTACAAATTGAAAGCAGCCTTTATGTTTGGAGCGTTTGAAAACAATTTAACTTGACTGTCCGACCGACTCTAGGATAGATAATGTTCAATTTAGTTCAGAGAGATAAAAGCAGGAATTCTACGCTAAGAGCTCTTTATACTCTGAAGAGATTAACGTAATAACAAAAATACAGCTTTTCTTTTATATTCAGTAAGTAATAGCTTAGGTGGTACTTCTATATTAGCTTTTGCCGTCGGAAAATATCCCACAGGAACGTACTATCGGGATTAAAGTACCCTTTGTGTTTGTTACTCCAGGTTATAAACTATGTACTATGGACAAAACTTAAGCATGCTCACTTAAGAAAATATTCCTGTGAGAGCGCAGCTAGTGGCAAACGAACATTGTACGATCGAGTCGTGAGCCGTGCATGCGATTATCGCCTTTGAGGTGATCATGCGGAACTTTGGCCCATAGTACCTACCTATGTGCAAAAATTCCAAATCCGTTCAGCCGTTTCTGCGCCAATCTGGAGCATACAAACAGACAAACTGACAAAAAGTTTAAACACTATAGGTATTACACCTCGTAGCAATTAGTGTTTAGGGTTTCGTCCCCGAAGGGCACGGCACCCTATTACTCCGTCTCCGTTGTCCGTCCATCCGTATGTCCATTTGTCAGTAGACAGTTGAAATTTTCACAGATTGTGTATTTCTATTACGACTATAACAACAAATAATAAAAATAAAATAAAGTTAAAAATTAAATCGGGACCCCCTTTAATTTTTAACTTTACTTTTTTATACCATACAATAAACTATTCATTTTGAAAAAAAAATCTTGCATGTGGGGTGTCATTGTCTAGAAATCATCGAATAGAGTAGGTACAAATATGTTAAAAAGGAACACACATGAAATATATACATATTTTGGGACTGTTTTTTAGGGTTCCGTACCTCAAAAGAAAAAAAACGGAACCCTTAAGGATCACTTAAGGGTCAACTAAGGGTTTTTGTCAACTTCTTATTACATTTTTTTAAACCTATTTTGGCCAATATTTCTGTTATTTCTCTTTAGGTCCTGGTACTGCTTTGTCAATTCTTGACAAAGACATAAGTGATCAAGTTAAACACGTTTTTGCGCTATAGGTCCGAATGGATATTTCGATACATAGTGAAAAGTAGAGGGTCGCGCGCATACGTGTGCAGTCGCAGTGTGTTGTCAGAGGCAAATTATATCTGGCCTTAAAATTGTTATGAATATGACCTATCTTTTGAATGGTCAACCATTACTCTAGCATTAAAAATCTCGTAGATATAGCGGTTGAAATCTGACATGTTTTTGTCGGTCAGAAATATTGAACTTACCACCAGTACACCGAGCGAAAATACGTGCGTTTTCACGTCAAAAAACAATATCAACATCAAACTTCGATCTTCTGCTTCCTTTACTTTCTTTACAAAAAAAATCTGGCTGGCTATGGTCCTAGCTAGCCGCCTTAAAAAAAAACAATCCTCTGTTGAGTTTTTTTTTAATCTTTCTTTTTTTTTCAGGTTGCCAATATGGCGGCACAGTTCCATCTACATCTGCTTCTGGCGATGTTCGTGCCAGGGATAGCACGTGAGTATTATTTTATTTGAAACTGGCTCCCACCCTTCGCACGGTTTTTACGACTTGACAAAACATCGAGACTTCTTTATTACAATATGTAAGTTTATTATTTATACCTTCCGAAATAAGTCCTCTAAACTATGATGAAATCCGCATCAAAGAAAAAAAAGTATTTTAAGGGTTTAAGTTTTGTCATGTGTGTATATTTATTTTAATTTGAAAACTGTATTAGGACATAGGTATTTGTATATCATGTATATTTTATTTAAAAAAGTACCTATAGAGGTATTAATGTAAAATTAATTTGCATGCCAACAGCCAAAATATGAACTGTACATAAAACCACCATCTTTTACAACTGGTAAATTTTCTGCAAATAAATGATTCTTACTTTTATCAAAATCTGTTAAGTTGCTTAGATGAACAACGCGGTCACACAGACAGACACGAAAAGCAACTTTAATCCTAACTAATATTATAAATGCGAAAGTGAGTTTGTTTGTTTGTAGGTTTGTTTGTTTGTTTGTTACGCTTTCACGCTAAAACGGCTGAACGGATTTGGATGAAATTTGGCACGTGGGTAGACCATGATCTGGATTACGACATAGGATACTTTTTTTATCTCGGTTGTACTTACGTTCCCGTGGGATAATTTCCGTCCTCCAAGCGTTCGAAGCCGCGGGCAAGAGTTAGTTTATAATAGTGTAGATATTAGAGGAAATATATTTACTAGCACTCCTTTATTACATATACATATTATAATATGAATGAAATTAGTTACGAATATTACTTAGAGGAGTTTTATAGCTTGGATTAGCTAGAGCGTGAATACATATCTCCTAACATATTATGGAAAGTTCACATCCACCTAGGTACAGTCAACAAAAGAGATATCTAGGCAGGGTGTACTATCATATAATATGTGAATTGCTTCATATAACAAAGTAATATTTAGAAAATTGAACATGAAGCAATTCACATACAAATATGTTAGTATACCCTGCCTAGATATCTCTTTTGTTGACTGTACATAAAATTTTCACAAACTAAATATTAATAATTACGTTGAAAGCATACTAACTTTACTAACAAACAGAAATATCGCTTAAATTCAAAACAAATTGTTGGACCGCGTCAGTACGCGTCACCTATTTCAACCAAGTCAAAGGAAATCTTAAAGTTAATTCCTTTTGATTATCATTGCGTGTTTAGAAAGGTTTACTATGGCGTGAAAAGGAAGATGAATGGTGATGTACGAGGTGTAAAACGATAAGATTTTTTTGTCTATTTTGGAATTGTAATAGGCAGGACAAGCTCCCGGATACCGCAGGTAGCTACACACACAACGACACAGGCTTATGACGGCGAAAGGACAAAAAATATCCAGAGATTACCGGGTTCTGTCGATATTTTTTTTTTATATCGTAGTTCCACAGTACATAGAGAGACGATGATATTATTTATGAAAAATATTTTCATCAATTGATAAAAAAACAAATCGCAGTCCCTGTAATAATAACTTATTTTATTAACTATTTACAAAAATATAGGGTTATTTGTTTTGATTATTTCTGTCCAATAAATTCGTTTTATTATTTTCATAGAGTAGGTAACTAATGTAAAAATATAACTTGTAATTTATATGTAAACAAGACTTGATATTTGCGCACATTGAATTTCGTTCACATATTATAAACTAAATATGGTTGAATAATTAATACTTTATGCGTATTATGAACTGTTTACACAAAACATAGAACTTTACATAATAATCCAGATAGCTTATATTAATTTTACGAAAGGGTCACTAAGTCCGCCCAGTTTCGGAGGGAACCCAAAAAAGTTTGGAGTCTGTTTGTGTGGGTGTGTGCCGAACAAATTTTACGCTTACTAGTCATTATATTGTCCAAGTATTTGTGTGAAGTCATTAGTACCACCTACTCGTTTTGGATTTGTTATATTTTTTTCTTCTATTTCCGTTCATTCCCGACAGCAGCGGCCAGAACTAGTTTTGATTCGAAACGGCTCGTTCAGAAATTGGATTTGGTCACTAGCAGTTGATTAGACGTCCAACACTGGAGTGTTTGACGTTTTGCGTCAAGTTTAGAAATTGTTGACGTTTGTTTCTGAGAATACGTTTTGTTTCCCCTGGTTGTGTTTACATTGAATGCCTGCTTATATACCTATTGTTTTGTTTTTATTAGGGGTTTAATAATAACAGGAGTAACTAGCACTGACTGGTACGAGCTATTGGGATATTCGATGTGATTAATGAAATATCCAAAATTCAGGAGCAGTGATTTCATGACCAGACCAAACTGACCAATAAGAAACCTTTTTTCACCTATGATTGTGGTGGTCAGAGTTAGATAGATTCGTTTATCAAAGGGAAAAAATACTGGCTGACAAAAAATCTTCGGATTAGACTAAAAAAAAAAGTAATGACATGAAATCATTCTTGTTATTATTTTGTACAGAACTGGATAAATTTATGAACACTTTTAATGAAAATTGTAGAACTAATATGGTAAAAACTAAAAAAAATAGACCTGGATTTAGTTTTTTTTTCTTTAGTTCTATAAACTAAAATAGATTTATTTTATTTTATATTTTTATTTATTTAAAATAGGTACGCCAACAGCATATACATTGTGATTTCAGGACTAATGAAGATGTGTGAATGTAAGATGCTATAGTTACTGTTAAAGACGGACTAATAGTTTCGCCGTATTTTACGGAGGACTAGTCTTAATAGTGAGGGTCACAGAAAACCCAAACATGCAGAAGATATTATTAAACGCTTTAAAATGTCACTGCATTTCTCACTTATCTTTATTGAAATTAATGTTGAGTACGAGAGCTTATTCCGCTTGCATGATAATTATTAAAAATGCAATATCATAAAAAATCCTTTCAATTTAACGACCGTACGAAATGAAATGCAATGTGCATTAATAATATTACTCACTATTTGCGAACGTGATTCGAACGCGATCTCTGAACCATTAATTTAGCTAAAGAAGCTTTATTAAAAATCCTCTCAATTGAACAGTCAAACTTAGAAATAGAGTTATTAGATATTATTGATGATTGTGGTGATCAGATGAGGGAGACCAAAGAAAAGATAGATGGATTGTGTGAAAGATGTAAGTATGCCTAGAAAGGAAGTGAAGTTGATACATATGGAGTGGAGACGTGTACGTTATCCCAGCAAGAAAGTGTCTCGTAGAGTTATATGAGTAGAACGTATAATTGGTGCCTTAACTGCTGTAAATGTGCCCCCACATAAAAAATGTGTACCCCCCGTCGTTTTGGAAAAAAACGGAAAAAACGATTCTTGCTGGGGTAACGTTTTTCTAGCAGGAAAATTCTAAACGAATGATCGGAGAGAGAAAAATTGTACATGGCCAGAGAGCTTATATGTGTGCCAAAATGTGCCCCCAAAAATAAAATCTGTGCCCCTTCAGGTTTTCGAGATATTGCATTTCCTGCTGGAGTAACGTTTTGATGAATCGTATATCTCTAAAACCATTGCATGTGCCCCTGTAGAATAAACATACACGAGTAGCTCTTAATGTGTGCCCCTTAGTGCCCCAATTAGATTTAAGAAATTATTAATAGTTTTCAAGTTATCGCGGTTTTATGAAAACCCGAAAAAACATCGCAGCGCTTAAATGAGACAAGGTATAAGTTCGCTGAAAACTGTATTCGGTCCTTCTTGACGCTAATAATAACCATACAAAGTTTCATAACTGTTCATGCATGCGTTTTTGAATAATCTTGCTAAAAGTCAAAACGATGGTGTCATAACTTTGACGGCAAAATACAAGGAACCGGCTCAATCCCAGATGTGTAGGTGTAAACCAAAATCATGTGCCTTTAGTCAAAAATATATGGTGAAAATATTCAGCTTGGAATGTTTCGCATTAAGTAAATATAAACAAAAAACCAAAATATGTAAGCAACGGCTGGTTATCCGACCAAATTTGAATGACTACTAAAAAGCGACGGATTCATAGATATCGATGACCTTCTTTACTTTACTCACTAACCGGTTGACACGTGTTGTGCCCGAGTACACTGAAGTAGAAAAGTAATAAGTAATAAAATAAAGTTGTTATTGGATTATAATATTCTACTAGCTGTTTCTATGACCTTACACATGATTAAGTACATTATAAATAGTAGCCTAAGTGCTATTTCAAGGTAAGTTATCTTCTCCATTCTAAATTTCATAAATTGACTTATTTAAAAATACTTGTACACTTATCAAGTACTTGGATTTTTTTCATTACTTTACCTATTTATTTATTTTTTACAAAACATGTTCTAAATCATGTTTGTTTTGTTTTCATCTGAAAGCATATACATACTTTCTGATTGGTCCAATAGAAATTTCATCAAAATCGATACAGTAATTTCTTTTCTTTTTTGTTTAATACGTATTTAATTTTTTTCTTGTGCTAGGTTGATGACATAATATATAATCCCTTAATAACTTCTAGTTATTAAGGGATTATATATCATGTCAAAACTTTTGAACGCAACTGTACGGACAACAGCTTAGGTATAATACGTCCAATAAAGAAGGTCATCGATATGTATGAATCAGTCGCTTTTTAGTAGTCATTGGAATTTGGTCGGAGAACCAGCCGTTGTTTACATAATTTGGTTTTTTGTTTATATTTACTTAATGCGAAACATTCCAAGCTGAATATTTTCACCATATATTTTTGACTAAAGGCACATGATTTTGGTTTACACCTACACATCTGGGATTGAGCCGGTTCCTTGTATTTTGCCGTCAAAGTTATGACACCATCGTTTTGACTTTTAGCAAGATTATTCAAAAACGCATGCATGAACAGTTATGAAACTTTGTATGGTTATTATTAGCGTCAAGAAGGACCGAATACAGTTTTCAGCGAACTTATACCTTGTCTCATTTAAGCGCTGCAATGTTTTTTCGGGTTTTCATAAAACCGCGATAACTTGAAAACTATTAATAATTTCTTAAATCTAATTGGGGCACTAAGGGGCACACATTAAGAGCTACTCGTGTATGTTTATTCTACAGGGGCACATGCAATGGTTTTAAAGATATACGATTCATCAAAACGTTACTCCAGCAGGAAATGCAATATCTCGAAAACCTGAAGGGGCACAGATTTTATTTTTGGGGGCACATTTTGGCACACATATAAGCTCTCTGGCCATGCACAATTTTTCTCTCTCCGATCATTCGTTTAGAATTTTCCTGCTAGAAAAACGTTACCCCAGCAAGAATAGTTTTTTCCGTTTTTTTCCAAAACGACGGGGGGCACACATTTTTTATGTAGGGGCACATTTACAGCAGATAAGGCACCAATTATACGTTCTACTCATATAACTCTACGAGACACTTTCTTGCTGGGGTAACGTACACAGTGGAGACCGCGTAACGGCAAGCGTAGTGTGGGACGCCCTCCAGCTAGATGGACCGACGACTCTGGAACAGACTGGATGCGAAAGGTGGAGGACAGGTTGTGGCGCAGCCTGGGAGAGCTATAGACCTCTCCCAGGTCAACATAGGTCAAGATTGAGATATGGAAGAAAAGCAGTGTTGCGCCGATCCCAAATTAAATAGGAAAGGGCATCAGATGATGATTTTAGTAAGAAATAAGATGAACGTAATTCATTAAATGCTCTATCTTCGTCATGTAACATTGACATTTTCACAAAATGTAGTGACTAATTTAATCAATGAAACCTTGAGGTCTGTTATGATCTTTATCAGGAACGAACAAAACCGCATTTGCATGGACCTATTTACATATTTTGTAAATACGTTAACAGACCTCAAGGTTACAGGACCTGATATGATCTTCGCGGTTACCATAGTAACAAGTGATTGGCAATCTCACAGAGTGATGGTGCTACAAACCGGTTTACCATCGGAATGCATGTGAACGTCACTAGTTGCATTTCCCTATGGCTTTTGATGCATATGTACCATTTGTCAATGATGTGGACTTGTGGAGTTATGAAATACGCTGCGACGGAACTTTAATGTAGGATGAACTATGAAAAGCCGGAGTCGCGGGATTATGACCAAAAGTACCTCATGTTAAGTGGAAGTTTATGTTTTGAATAAATTAACATAAATAGGATCTAGAATGTAGTATCATAGAGAGTCCTTAAGTTAAAAATCTCTACTATTGTCTTTTAATTTTATTCAGTTTCTTCAGCTTTCATTTTATTCAGCTTGGTTAGCAAAAACAGATTTATAGTTCAAGTATAAAAATTTTATTCAGTTTTTATACTTGAACTATAAATCGGTTTTTGCTAACCAAGCAATAATTATGCAAGATTATAATCAATTAAAAATATAATATCGCTTGTGGCAGGAAGTAAATAATCTTTTATAGCGTTGGTAGAGGCCATAGAAATATAAACTATGGTAGAGGCTGACTGATATAATCATACCTATTTTAGAATATATAAAATCAAAGCGAACAGTAGATTTACAGGTGCGAAATACGAAAGCCCTCGCCGAGCTTTAAAAGTATAGATCTGGAAAAAGTTTGTCCCAAATCTATATAAAAAAAAAGAGAAGTCCTGACTGAGTGACTGATTCATCAACGCCCAGCCCAAGGCCTTGGACCTAGAAAGCTAAAATTTTGCACAGAGGTTCCCTTTATAATATAGACAAGGATTAAGGAAGGATTTCTCAGTAGGACATACACGCGGGCGAAGCCGCGGGAAAAAGCTAGTACATAATATGTACAGATAGTGTAAAAGGCCTTACTAACGTCTCCATTAGGTTAGGCGCTTTTGTAATAAATGCACTTGCACATGCTTATAGCACTAAACGGTTGAATAACCATGAAATAACCATAACCACGAGCTTTTCAACACAAAATCACCTTTACAAATCGTACATACAGTCAGTATTTTTATTCACTCGGAAACGAGATGAAATTTTTAAAATTCTCCATAAAGTTACGGTCAATGACTGACGGGACTGAAATCACATAAATTGGTGCCCGACAACAAAGAAAAATAAAATGTAACATCTCAATTACTGAATGCATTTCAATTTGAACTTATTGGTGCATAACGTAAGGTCGTAATTGGTATGCGTGGTTTATTATTATGAGCTTATTCCGCTGGAGTCGGATGCGTCATCCGAGATCGAAATGTGTGGGTAACAAGGTATCAAGGACGGCAAGATTTCTTTTTTTATTGTTATGGCCAGTCTTTTGGTATGCAAATAAAAAAAAAAGATTCTAATTGTGTTCCTTTTGATCTTGAGAATTACTGATTACGCGTCTATTTATTATGGAGATTTGATAAATGATGTGAAAATGTTTGTTCCATTTTCGAAATTCTTTAATTTACAACCTTCTTGATTCATAGAACTCGTTTTGTATTTACGTTCAAAGGAAAATAGCGGTGGATCTTGCTGCTGCAGTTTAATTTCCAACACAAGTTGGAATACTTAGAACTTATTCCAAACTTGTATAAAAGCGCAATATACTAATTTGATAGTATGACGGGAATACAAATATTACCTTCCTCTGAAGCCGTCAAAATTGCATTCGACGTCCTATACCAATGATAATAACACGACAAATTGACGTAAGGTGTAATTTTGCTTAACAATAAATTTTCCTGAATGTTCATTAAAGGAATATATTTATTTATTTTATAGTTACAGAAAGCTTACGGACTAATAATACAATTAAAAATCATTTGTAGGCAGGAAAATTTGCTAATTACAAGTTTCCGCATATATAAAATATATATTCGTGCTTTTGTCACGCTCCGCCTTCCGGTTCAATGTATTGACCGGTATTCGATACCCTCTACAGAAATTCCTTTTGCTCCATACATCCTTCACGACGTAGATGCAGCATCGCTTGCAGTATTATTATTTTATAAAGTGGACTATGTGCTTCCTTCAAAAATATTGAGAACAAAATATAGATATTTTTAAAAACTGCTCGTAGAATAGCTCATTTTTAAAGAATAAAGGGTATACATTTTTCTGTTGCCTTTCCTTCATTGCTTTTCGATTTGAACACGCTAGTAAAATTACAGGCACTGGAGACATTTAAACCTTGTCTAGGTTGGTAACACATCTATTCTGCGTACCCCTTTGTGCTACAGATGTCTAAAGGCGTTAGTAACTACTTTCCATCGGTTGGGCTCACTGTATTTGTCAAATTGCAAATAATCTATTCCCGAATATAATTTTACAATTTATACTCTCTTCCAGAACTCGAGATGAGGTTCACAAAATACCCTGAGTCGGTGATAGCCCCACTCGGAGACAGAGTGACGTTCGAGTGTGAAGTCAACGTGCCAGGAGAACGGTTCGTATGGCGATGGAAACCAGACAGAGAAGGCGCTAACTGGACCGAAGTGGAAGAGGGAGAAGGCAAGAAGATCATACCAGGGTTGCCAGGAAGAAGTACGAAAATGGAGATAGAAGTTAGGATGGATATGGAAACTACTTGGTATCAGGTACGTAATTTATTGTAAATAGCATTAGACATAACACTTTTAGAAATTACCATAATCCTTTCACTGACGTATAAATCATTCGTGTCGACAAAGAGCCATCTTTGGACATCATCGGAAAAGTCTAGACTGCTATGTCCATTCTCAGGTGTAGTCATCAGCAAAAAATATCAACGAGTGACTCCATGTTCACTGCAGACCAAACGCTTTTTCTCATTGAAAGATTAATTACACTATAAATGATTCTTAACGATGCAGTGATTTTATACATATAGTAACAAATCCTACTGGATTTGTTCCATCTGGTTTTGATAATCCATCTGTCATTGAAAAGTAAACAGCGGGGCAATTGCGTAACACACTATCAATCGGAATCGGTTGCATTTTGACAGTTCAACAACATTCATTGCGTTATTTCCGTTGTCGAGCAGACATATTTTTCGAACATATGAAGCAATGGATAAGCAATGTGCTTCAAAATGATTCAGATTCCGATTGATAATAAATAAATAAAATTCTTTATTGGCATAATAAATGTGTACAAACAACGTGCAGCCCTGACTCCTGCGCTATGTAATAACACCTGTGTTACAGGAGCCAATAGGGTGCGGATTCAAATAATTAAGGCACCCGGAACACTAATCTAAAAAGGTAATATATCAAACAAGATTTCCAATTGTCCCCATGTGGTGGTCGGTTACGGATGACTGCGTCACACCCCCATGGGTGTCGTAAGAGGTGACTGAGGGATAAACCACGGGGAATAGTGAATAGTGGCCGTGGTACACCTGCGGTAGATTATATAGCGATTAGTTCCATGATTACGGCAATTTACGAGTAATTACTGGATTGGATTTTGAAGTAGGAGTAGTGAATCAATTAATAGAATCAAATGGATTTACCTTTATGATCCCGAAGATACTAAATACTTCTATGTGGAAATCGTAAAAAAAGCATATCAATTAACAAATAGCAGTCCGATTTGAAATGTTCTACTTCCATATATCCGAACTAAAAAACTAAGTCGAAAGTGAACCAACACTTTTTGATTAAAACTCCGATTCGTAAACATCGACAGACAAGTATTTCAGCTCAAACATTCAGCAGTTCTTTATTGATTCGATATTGTTTGACTGCCTTTTAGTCTAGTGGACGCATACAAGTGCAACTACAGAGCATGAGGTCCTGTGCTCCTTCCCCAGGTTTGGCAAAGTGTTATTGGGTTTTTCCATAAGGAATTTTAGCAGCCCGGAGTCTGGATTTGTGACCGGTTATAGACAAAAGGTTCGCACGCTGTTTTTTAGTCCCAAGTAGGGACTTAAGCAAAATTTACTAAATGTGGGTGTATCTTCTTTCTTATATCTGTGGGGTGTACGATGGGTATTCCTATGAGTGTACGTATAATGTTGTTGTTTATTTGTTCTAGTGCGTGGTATGGTACGGTGCTATCAGTCTGACGTCATTGCCAGCCCGTCTGACGGTGGCAAGGCTGATCAACTCGCCTTTAAAGATCACGGCTGAGGAACGGGTCATCACAGCTCCGTTGCAGAATACGGTGATCCTTCATTGTAAGGAGCCGACATCGGAACCACCAGCTGTGCTGACGTGGTGGAAAGAAGGGTCCAAGGCAAGGCTTTAAATATATTACGTGCTTTATTTGGCGATATGCTGACTGTTATACAAGCATATAACAATCTATAGATTTGCAATGCAAAACATAACAACAATCGGGCTTATTCTAAAAAAACGATTCTGAAGATGAATCGTGTGATTACTGCATTCGGGATGTGAATTCGTAATTATTTCGCTGTGTGACATCATCAATGTGTATATGATTATTTAATTCTACGAGACCAAAAATCTAGATAGCCATTTGAGTCTAGACAACACTTATTTTATGGTAATGTTTAGACATCAGAATTAATTGAAATGAATAACCAAATAATTTTGTTCCGGATTTAAATTCCTGCTGACTGACATAATACAGCTTCATATCCCAACTAGCAAAAACGTCGTATAATTCCAGTCTTATATGACTTCATGTTATAAAACGGTTATATATCGGTATTTAGTTAACTATTACGTTAAATAGACGTTTATCTTACGATGTTTCAGTCACCTGACTTTAATGTCTTATTATAAAGTTGAGTAAACGTTTTCAGGACTAACTTATACGACGTCGTATAATGGAAGCAGTGTATATGTTCAGTAAACGTTTTCAGGACTAACTTATACGACGTCGTACAATGGTGTCAGTGCATATGTTGAGTAAACGTTTTCAAGACTAACTTATACGACGTCATATAATGGTGTCAGCCGTTTAACTTTTATATAACTAAAACACCGCTTAAAAGTTTGTGCAGGACCTTTATATATTACAAAACTGTTTTAGTCATATGGAAGACTAATTAAGACTTGCATGAGACTAAAATGTTGAATTTCAACGGTAGTACATAACTTTAAGTAGACTTTTAAATCATCTATAGGTCAAACCCACAATTTAATTAAACCATTTCTATTTTATTTTGTCATTCAAATTAAAAAGTAAGTAAGGATGAGAGAAATCTAAAGTCAGCTGAAAATGGCCGGGGCGTCATGGTCTCAAGGAAAAGTATATACGACCTTTTTGTTATATTAGTGTATTATAGAGGTCGCCATATAACTTAGACAAGATGGTTGGAGCTTTATTATGAAAACATATCTTGAATAATTAACTAAAACCCTTGAATTACAAAGAAATAGAGGAGGGCATTAAAAACTTGACAACAACACATATATACATTGTCATAAAACTAAAGTTCCCTGAAGAAATACCTATCACAATTAGTATTATATCACACTAACTTAAATAATGTAGATACAATAATAGTATTTTGAAATCATGGAAATTAACTTCATTTACTTTTTCTCTTATTCTTTCATACACGCACAATATTAAACACGCGAATCAAAACGGTTGTCGTTGATTCGTATTGTTTGACACTGTACAACGTCATTACAACTGCAATGTGACATACGCGGTCACATAAGGGTCTCATCACAACAAGTATTGGACCAAAAAGTCGGTCTTTGTACTTTTATTTAACTTTTATGTAACGTTCAACGGTCATTGGCTGACTTCTATATACCTACTAAACGATATTAATGTCGTATAATTTGGGCCCTTTTCGCGTTTTTTAGACGTTTATATGTACGTTTTTGCGACCAATCTTAAAAACGTAAATGAAAATGTAAAACGTTATCTTGACTATTATAAAACATTAATTTGTTAGTTGGGATTTGATATGAAAACAAAAGCTTATACTATTTCAAAAGAAATCTGATACCCTAGAGCACTCTTATGCTGGTTTGCGAATAGTTGGTAAACAAAGTTGAAGCTTAGCCTGTATCTCACAGAATCAAAGCATGTTTCAGTAACTTGTGGTCGCTTTGAACGGTGAACCGATATGCGAATATTTTTAACGAAGTTTGTTCTGTATCCGCTTTTTAGAGGGTTTGTTGAAAGCGAACTGAGTCAATGTTTGGGGAACTACACTCGCCCACTACTTTTACCATTAAAACCTATTCCTGGTTACCTTTTTAGATGTTTACGGTTCTTTTCTGATGAGAGAGGGGCTTGTGGCTAAGTAATAACAGCCGCACGGGTTGATCGACCACGGCGCGGTTGGTCCGTGGATGTGTGACCATTTTTACGTACCAAGACTCCTCCGTGCCTCGGAAAGCACGTTATGCCGTTGGTCCCGGCTGTCATTCGTGGGACGTGGATCTTTGATAGTCGTTACGGGTCGTCAGTAGTCTGACAACCAGTCTTACAAAGGCGTATCGTATCATCCAGTAACTGGGTTGTGGAGGTCAGATAGGTAGTCGCTCCATGTAAAAAACTGGAATTTAGTTAGACTGGAAACCGACCCCAACATTCTTGGGAAAAGGCTAGGCAGATTGATTTATAATAGAATTTAGCTTGTATTAGCTGTGGCGTATTACCCAGGCAGTTGCTTACAGCTGCTTGCTAGATAATGCGTCTTTAAAAAAGCTTGCCGAATTGATAAAATCGATGGTGGTAATATATTTGATAAACACAACGACGACGATGCGTTGTTGGAAAACACTCCGCGTATACAAACATGAACACATTGAACGCGTCAAATATTATCTTTTGATTATTTTATAAGAACTTTGTTATTTCCCGATTGAGGGAAGTTGCATAAGCTACTTACTACTTATGGGTTTCTTTATATTAAAATACAATTAGCTGTCAAAATATAACATAATCAGTCTATAATGTCTGAATTGCTGGGACTCAGGACTCCTTGAACAAGTAAGGTAACTGTAAACGGTGCAATATATATGTGTGTTGTTTTGTTTTATGTGTGTGAATGTGTGAGCGAGGTAGGGGCGCGCGGCGCGGGACGCCGCTTAGGTGAAATGTTCCACGATAGCTAGTGGAACATGCTAGTACAAATTCGAGCTCCACTTAAGCCGCACGCTCCTTTCTGGCATTTTCATCCGAAATTTTGTAAAGATTTTATACCAAAAATTAAACGGTATTGCGCCAAAAGAACTGCGTTTGATTCAGTGCCCCTTCAGCCGGATCATTTTATCACCACACGTCGCCGCAGAACAAGATGTAACCATCTTGTTCTGCGGCGACGTGTGGTATCACAAAGAAACAAAGACTTCGGATGGATGAAGACCAATCATCGACCAAAGTGGATGACGGAAAGTCGAAGGTGATCGATTCTTCCAAAGATCGAGGCTGAGAATCACGGCACCAAATGGTCGTTCATACCGCCGGCTAGCCCTCACTGGGGTGGGGCATGGGAAAGGCTCATTCGTAGTGTGAAGACGTCATTAAGAATTATACTCAAAGAAAGAGCTCCACGGGAAGAGGTTTTAAATACTCTGTTAAGTGAAGTCGAGAGCATAGTAAACAGTAGACCACTGAGCCACGTTTCAGTGGAACCTGGCAGCATGGAAACGTTGACACCAAATCATTTTCTACTTGGGACATCGTTGAACTCACCGCAGCTTGGCAAATTTGATGATTCCTGTTTATTTCGAAGGAAGCAATGGCGAATATCCCAGCGATTAGCAGACATGTTTTGGAACAGATGGGTAAGAGAGGTGCTACCTGACCTTATACCTCGGAAAAAGTGGAACAAAGACCAAAGACCACTGCAAGTGGGAGATCTGGTGCTTGTAGTCGACCCAAACAGCCCTAGAAACGTGTGGCAAAAAGGCCTGATTAGGGAGGTGTGCCCTGGGAGAGATGGACGCGTCAGAGTGGTAAAAATTGAAACGAAGTCTGGAATGGTGACGCGATCCGCCCCACGTGTCGTTCGGATCCCTTTGACTGATGAGTGCTGCTAGCAGCACTGGGGTGGGGGATGTAAACGGTGCAATATATATGTGTGTTGTTTTGTTTTTATGTGTGTGAATGTGTGAGCGAGGTAGGGGCGCGCGGCGCGGGACGCCGCTTAGGTGAAATGTTCCACGATAGCTAGTGGAACATGCTAGTACAAATTCGGCTTACGTGGAGTAAGCCGCACGCTCCTTTCTGGCATTTTCATCCGAAATTTTGTAAAGATTTTATACCAAAAATTAAACGGTATTGCGCCAAAAGAACTGCGTTTGATTCAGTAACCTAACCTAACCTAAACCTAGGCAGGTTGGAGGTGACATAGGCAGTAGGTACCCTATTTGTTGTCACTTTGGCCTACTCAGTATGTCCCAATGTCAACGACAAACAATTATTTTAGACTAGCTTTTGCCCGCGGCTTCGCCCGCGTGGATATCGGAAAATATACCACGGGAACATACTACCGGGAATTCCTTCCTTATTCCTTGTCTAAATTATAAAAGGAACCTCTGTGCAAAATTTCAGCTTTCTAGGTCCAAGGGTTTGGGGTGGGCGTTGATGAGTTAGTCAAGCAGTCATTCAGGACTTCTCTTCTCATTTATGTAGATTCCTAATTATTTTCATAAAATATGGTACAGTTCGCGGGCTACTAAGGGCCTATGCACACGACGCATTGCGGGCGGCGCCGCATCGCAAATATTTTGTCTTTCAAATGTCGCCATTGGCGGTTACACGTGATGCCAATGTACGGCGAAATCTTTGCGGTGCGGCGCCGCATCGCATCGTGTGCATAGGACCTAAGAAAATTAGGTTTACCGTCGTAAGCCCAGCAGTGCTATTCTGTACAAATCTCACCGTGAAAACCTAGGTGAAGTGAGTTGTCATTATGCCTGATGCTAGGGGATTGACACTATTTAGAGCTCACTCCACGCTCACTTCACCTAAGTTTTCACGGTGAGATTTGTACAGAATAGCACTGCAGGTTCGCACGGGCGTTTTTCCCGCAGCCATTTTTTTTCGCACACTGGATTTTCAACGCTCTACTTAGCGTCAAGAGTTGAAAATCCAACAATATGTTTTTTTGACGAGCTGGGATGCACTCTGTTGGATTCTCAACGCTCGGCTTAACACGGAGAATTCAAAAACCCGTGCGCGATATAATCCTGCCACGATATTTTCACGTCCGTGCGTACGTGGTTTAACAAGATCTTTTTCTTCCAGGGCAAGAGAAAGCAACTAGAAACTCCACATGGCGTGCTAGTCATACACAACGCGACCTATGATGACAGTGGTACATACAGCTGCAGAGCTACCAATGAGCTCAGCGGAGATGCTCTAGAAATAGCTCAGAAGACGCATTTGAAGGTCCAGCGAGAAGGAAGTAGGGAAGTCAGGTTAGTACTGTAAACTGTTCCAGTTTCATGATCTGCTTAGCCTTTTAATAACTATGTTGGTTTCGGCAGTGTAGTACAGTCGCTCCATGGTAGGTAGTCTGTTATGTGATACCCCTTGGTAAGACAGGTTGTCAGACTTTCGGTTGTAAACTGTTCAAGGTTATACCGTTAATATGATACCTCGATTTAAAAAAAACTCAAACTCAAATATTTTATTGCACTGATATGGAAGTAGATGTTACAAAGGCTCCAGCACCTAACATGAATCCTGTAAGGACACAGCAATTTACAAAGTATTAAAATTAAAATGAATTTACATTTAGGGTAAAACACTAATAAAGAGAAAGTACTGTGAGGGCTCGAACCTCACAGTGGGAGGCTAGCTACTGAAATAAAGATTAAAGCAAATGGGCGACAGGCCGAAGGCCTCTTTATTAATAATCAGTTTCAAGATATTATAAATATATCACAGCCTACGCGAAGCCCTAGCTAGAATCTGACTGTCAACATTGAACAATAATATTAACCAGTTAAGTGCGTGTCGGACCACGCTCAATGAAGGGTTCCGTAGTTGGGATGAATTTATCCCAAGAACAAACTTAACACTGTAGTTGAAAAACATGCTCTCCCATACATTCCAACTGCAAATGTAAGTTGGTGGACTATTACTCGTAAACTTGAAAAGTCTACGTAGCTGTGATAGATTTCCTTTTAACTTCGTTATATATACTACTACCGTGAATCGTTTCACCCATCCAAAACTAACCGTTTAGCTGGCAGGGGGGGGGGGGGGGGCGACACTTGACTCTAACAAAAATTAGCACTTTAAAGCTTAATATTTCAGAACCGGATCCCTAAATCGAAAAATTGTTGTAACAAACCCACAATATTTTTGAAAGACCCATCCAACGACGACGAGACAAAAAAAAAACATCCCAACTTTACGTGTACAGAAGGTACCATAAAATTTTTTTTTTCATGATTTTATTTTACCACTTTGGCGGCGTGATAAATATGTATATCCATGCCAAATTATAGCTTTCTAGTACTAAGAGTCTCTGAGCTAAGCTGTGGACGAACAGACGGACAGATGGACGGGCATAGCGAAACTATAAGGGTTCCTTGTTGACTACGGAACCCTATAAACGAGCTTCGTCTTTTTTCAATAGTAATTCGATGTTTGAATGATATAATGTCTGCTAGTACGATATTAGTAGTATTAGATAGTAGATAAGGTTGCCATAATGTAAAAAACCTCTACAGTGCCTAATACTTATCTAGTTCTAAATATTTATAGCATAAATTCTACATTATTCTAGGTATTTTCAAATTTTGAGATAAATCTTTAGCATAAATAGTTTAATATGCTAAAGATTTATCTCAAAATGTACAACGCATATTTCTATATTTTATAACATTTTTATAATAATTTGTACATGTTTCTATTTAATTTATAATTAGCTTTAGACTAGTTATTTTGTTTGATGACTATTAGTTTTTATTAGTCTGGATATCATCCAAGACCAGAGTCCTTGTCAAGACGAATCTAACGAGCCCAAGCTCGATAGGGTTGCGTCGTTTTATTACTGTCGTTTTTTTTTTTTTTTTTTGTATATGTACGTTTTTCTTTTCTTTTTTTGTTTTCATTATTGGCATCTTGTTTTTATATTAACTTAATTAATTGTACTTTTGTGTGTTGTGATATTATGTTTTGCACCAAATAAATGTTTTATCTATCTATCTACTGAGTTGCCCACTACCACCACCGCCACCTTCCGGCTTCATCATCAAATTAGGTCCATGTCATAATAATATTACATAGTCATCCGATTTACATATGCATTTAAAATTTCAGCTCTATGGGAAACCGGGAAGTGGGTCAATTTAACTTGCAAGATTAGATTACAGACAGACAGACACCGGGACAGGAGAAACCAAAAAAAAAATTTG
The DNA here is from genome assembly GCA_946251885.1 of Cosmia pyralina. Classification (NCBI taxonomy): domain Eukaryota; kingdom Metazoa; phylum Arthropoda; class Insecta; order Lepidoptera; family Noctuidae; genus Cosmia; species Cosmia pyralina. The sequence continues at coordinate 18,800,541 of OX276355.1, forward strand.
TAAAATCCAATGGAATAGCTTTCGGGATATAGACTCCGGCAGAGAGCTCCACTCCTTAGCTGTACGCGCAGTGAACGTGTTTCCAAAGCGTTTTGTAGATCTATAATTGAAGTGTCTGTGTAATGTCAAAATAACAGCTTTTTTTTCAAGTTCAGATTTGTAGAACGTCGCGTCGTCTCTGTCACTCATACTTGTATGACAGTCTCTTTTTTCTAAAACCCAATATGCTATTCAGAAAGTATGAAAAAAAATAGGTTTATTTGTAAAAAAGATAAGACAGCGTTACAGCGTGTATCAGAAAGGTGTGGTCTCCACTAGGAGCAATAGTGTTCAGGAGTAATAGTGGGTTTGGTCCATATATTATTTAAGGGTGTGGTATAGACCATCAAACTGAACAACTTCCTCCATGGGAGCACACCTTTCTGATACATACTGTATTAACGTCCGGGTATTTGTACTGTACTGTGTTTCAAGCGGCTGCGACCACAAGTCCTTTAGAAGGATTCAAGTGGTACTGAAAACCAACCAAACCACAAAATGTTAAGACTAGTCCGATTGCATGTACAGACAGTTGGGGTTCCGAAACTTTGTCTTCCGTGTGGTGTGAATTTGGATTTTAGATGTTCGGGAAATATTCGAGTTTTAAGTAAAGTAACCTTGTTAGGGTTTATATAGTTTTATTGAACTATAGTAATTAATATAATAGTAGGTAGGCTCAGATATAATGAGATTTGAAATGTTCAATTATAATTTCATTGAAAAAAAAAAGAATAAGCGAAACTCCCGTTCTGTAAGGGTTAAAAAATTTGCTACAACTTAGTTTTAGCGCGTATGTTACGCCATGTTTTACTTCTGAATGTATTATTTATGTGTATTTATGGACATTCTAGCCACACACCATTCAAAACACGATTTTCGTCGTTTTTGGAAAAGCACGAATAAGTTGTACAGCAAGCCGAGTCTCCCTGTGAGCGTCGGTGGCGTAAGTGAGCCTGAGGAGGTTTCCAACCTCTTTAAGGAACACTTTTTTGTGAAGTCTCCACTAGGACCTTCTCAGTCGGTGCTGAATGTTGAGCCTGGCAAGGAACTAAGATTAAAGTGCAAGTCGAAAGAGATTGGGCAAATAATAAAATCCATGTCGCGTGGCAAATCTCCTGGACATGACGGGCTCAGCATTGAGCACCTTAAATATGCTGGTCCTCCTCTACCCAGTGTTCTGGCCATGTTGTATAGTTTTTGCGCGTCACATGGTTATATGCCTGAGGAGATGATACGGACTGTGGTAGTGCCCGTAGCGAAAAATAAGTCTGGTGATCTTGCCGATAGAAATAACTATAGGCCTATCTCATTAGCAGCTGTTATATCTAAGGTGTTTGATAGCATGCTTAATAGACAATTAAATGAGTATATAACACCTCATGGTAACCAGTTCGGGTTCAGACCTGGACTATCAACGGAAAGCGCTGTGTTGTCTTTTAAACATGCTGTCACATACTACACCGACCGCAGCACACCTATTTACGCCTGCTTCCTGGACCTATCCAGAGCATTTGACCTGGTTTCTTATGATATCCTATGGGATAAACTTGAAAAAGCTCTTGTTCCACCTGTAATAATCAACATCTTTAAATTTTGGTATAGAAACCAGGTCAACAATGTGCGATGGGCGGGGGCTTTGTCTGATCCGTATGGGTTGAAGTGCGGGGTGAGACAGGGGGGTTTGAGCTCACCAACGCTCTTTAACCTATATGTTGACGGGCTGATTGGCAGGCTCAGCAGCATCAAGATCGGTTGTCATATCGATGGAGTCTGTACTAATAATATCAGCTACGCAGATGATATGGTGCTGCTGAGTGCGTCAGTCTGTGGGCTCAGAAAGCTTGTGGCTATTTGTGAGGAGTATGCCGACTCACATGGCTTGATTTACAATTGTAAAAAAAGTGAATTGATGGTCTTTGGGGCCAAGGGCAGGTATCCTGTTTATGTACCACCAGTGTACCTTAATGGTATGCCATTAGAGAGGGCATACAAGTTTAAATATCTTGGCCACATACTTACCCCTGATCTCAGGGACGATGACGATATTGAGCGGGCGCGGAGAGCCTTGTCGGTTAGAGCGAACATGCTGGCTCGCAGGTTTGCTCGTTGTTCAGTAAGCGTTAAAATGACTCTTTTCAGAGCGTACTGCACTACGTTTTACACGAGCAGCCTGTGGGCTAGGTATACTCAAAAATCGTACAGTGCCCTCCGCGTGCAATACAACAACGCGTTCAGGGTACTGTTGAGGCTGCCCCGCTACTGTAGCGCATCAGGGATGCTTGCGGACGCACATGTGGATTGTTTCTTTGCCACAATGCGTAAGCGCTGTGCGTCCCTGGTGCGTGGGGTGTGGGGCAGCAGAAACAGTATCCTGTCTCTAATTTCGAGCAGGCTGGACTGTCCGTACGTGAATCGCTGCTGCGACATTTATCATGGAATGGTGCAGCCGCGGTAAAGCGTCGGACAGTACTGCCGATGCCGCCGTTTATAATAAAATAGAAAAAATTATTGTCTTAATTACTAACATAGGATAAGTTTTTTACTAACAAATGAGTCATAGTTAGGTACTTGTATGAATAAATTAAATTGAATTGAATTGAATTGTTTCTGAATGTATTATTTCTTTTTCTATCACATTTTCAATTTACACAACTCGTTACATTAATTTTGTAAGACTATTGGAAATAGACTCTATTTTTAATTACAACATTGAAGTAAAGAGTTGAATTGACATTAATTGGTAAATGGACACCCTACGTTAATTTACCCGGTTATTTCGTTATTTCATACAACTGTCAAAAATGGTAGTTGTATCACAGAATATTTAATAGTACAAGTACAGAAAATTCACTCCGCAAAATCATTTAAATAAATTGCGAGTCTTGCTACGGCACAATAAAGTGCAATTCAAGTTGCGTTAACTACCTACAGTTGTATCCACCTAGAAGTTGCCTCCCTTTCTAACGCGTAACTCTTATACCTTCTGACTCGTTATGGTTGTCTTCTTTTACGACGCGGCGCGTGAGTGAGTATCGAACTAACGTGCGAGCCGGCCGGCCGGCGCGCGGCATCCCACACTGAATTAGCCCGACAAGTCGAGCCCGCCGCGTACTTGTAGCTTCATACCTAAAACGCGGAGTGCGCCTGGCCTGACCCTACTTCAATTTACCGTGTTGTTTCTACTATCAAAAATGGCAGTTGTATGTCGATTATACGGACAATTTAATTTAGTAGTCAATTCGCTTAACAATTAATTTCCCGTATTTTACTAATTCGTTTGTCTTTTCCAGATTCCTCGAATCAGAAGACTACGTAGGTGTTATTGACGACGAAAACGTACTGACAATGCCTGTCAAACCTAATGGGGTACTCCGTCTGTGGTGTGGAGCTGTCAGCACGCCTCCTCCGAAGATATCCTGGAGCTTGGAAGGAGAGGGAGAGTTGAAGTCGTATGCTAACGAGCATATGCTGATGGTGTCGCCTTTTACACCAGCTGATGAGGTTTGTTATTAACTGTTGTGCATTCTACACTTTTTTGGACTGTGTTTGATCGCAAATGCAGTCTAGCTCCTGGAGCTAGACCACCACCTCTTAAAGCAGTATTATTTTAATCTTACAGGAGTGTGGGATAGAGATGGAGCTAGACGTCCTGTATAGCTCCATCTCTTTTTCACACTGAAGTAAAATAATACTGCTTTAAGAAGTGGTGGTTGGCCCCCTGATGACGTCAGATATACTTTTTATTGTTTAAGAAATTACATTCAATGTGTTGTTTCCTGGAACTTACACTAGGATTCCCTGTGTCGTGAGATCCAGGCTCCTTCGTTCCGTTAACATTTGTAGCTATACATGAAATAGGTTTAAGTACGTTACAATAAATTTATAAATTATACTAATTGAGTAAAGGGCATTCCACTGATGCAGTGATAAATAGAGATTGTTTAGTGTTGACTGGGCTAGCAGATTTGAGATTTTGCCATAAATAAAACCAGTATTTTTCAACCTTTTTCATGGGACGGCCCCCATAGTACCTATAGAAAAATATTTCGCGACCCCCCTACTCTCCGTTGTACCTAACTTGGAATTCAAGTTTGTCATTTTGGGTACTTATTGGTTAAGAGCCTACTTAAACTACCTGAAATGGCTTAGCATAATCCTCCGTTATGTCGAAAATGCTGCAGCATTAATTTTGAAATAAATATATGGTAAAGTTGAGGATTAATTTTAAGTACTATGGTTGACGAAAACACGATTCCATAAAATTTTCTCGATAGAAAAAAATTCCAATGTTACCTGCAAACCGAACAAAATATAACAAAAGCCTGGTATTCAAAAATACTTCAAATTAGATCATGAAACTTTGCATAGGTACTAACTGAACTGACTATAAAGCAGGTCCTATGTTTTTTATTTTTTTCAAATTACCATTATTTTTACTGTAAAAAGCAATTACCTAAACTATTGGCGCTCAGCACCACACTCAATCCGCGAGCAGTATCGTGCGAGCGAGATAAAAAGCTGAGGTAGTATGGGCTCTTAAACAGAAAAAAGAATATCCACAATTAACCACAGAAGCTTTGAAGTGTTTGATTCCATTTGGGACCTCCTACTTGTGCCAGTAACGTTTTAGTCGATGGCTCAATTAAAAGGCAAACAGAGATTTCGCGATGGAAAAATTGGCTAACGAGAAACACGTGCAACCATCACATTAATGTGATTGCGCAGTAGTAGCCCGCGAAATTGAAAAAAACGTAAGAAAATTTGAATTTCGCGGCTACTACTGCGGATCCCCCTTAATGTGCTTAATGTGTGTGTGTGTGTGTGTTCCTCGTCACATTAATGATTCATGTGACTTGTGGGTATTTGTTGATTTGTATAAACCTAAGCCTTTAATTAACTTTTTCTTAATAAATATAACATTTTGTACTAGTTTAGTTTTGTATTTCGATTTTTTTAAGTTTTGTGAAAAAGATTTACCATTTCGAAGATCATAAAATGTGAAAGCGTTTTATTTGTATCGTGTTTAATATATTTGTATTTGCGTCGTATTGTGTTTTGAGTCTTTGAGTGAGGACTTTCGAACGATTTTCAGTAGTGACATCTTCTTACAATATAAATAAAAACCCTTTGCATCTTAAACCGATGTTCGCACGGACGTAAAAATATTGCGGCGATTTTTTTTCGCGCACTGGATTTTCAACGCTCTGCTTAGCGCCGAGAGTTGAAAATCCAACAGTGTGTTTTTCGACGCGCTGGGATGCACTCTGTTGGATTCACAACGCTCGGCTTAACACGGAGAGTTCAAAAACCCGTGCGCGATATAATCCTGCCACGATATTTTCACGTCCGTGCGTACGTGGTTTAACAAGATCTTTTTCTTCCAGGGCAAGAGAAAGCAACTAGAAACTCCACATGGCATGGCATGTTCTTAGGTTGGATTCTCGAAGCTCGGCTTAACACCTAGAGTTGAAAATCCAGTGCGCGATAAAATCCCGCCGCGATATTTTTACGTCCGTGTCGGCTACACCGAGAGTTGAAAATCCAGTGCGCGATAAAATCCCGCCGCGATAATTTTACGTCCGTGCGAACGTCGGCTAAAGGCAGCTTTTCTTTGGTGTTGCCAAAGGATCAAATACCTAGGCATGCTTGGGCTTTAATTTTTTTGTCGATTGGGATTGTAAATAGGATTCGGTGATTAAAATATTAGTTTATACACGTTATATTTTGTGTATGTGCACACATAAACATATCACGAGGTACGTGGAAAAATACCTAGGAATTTAGAGTAACAATAATACTGCTTATTTCTGAAAAGAAATCTTTTCCTTTATTTAAAACTTAACATTATTTCGAGCACAAATTGTAATATACTTACTTGGAGTTTTGATTGAAATTTGAGACCTAATTTTTAGTTAAATTGAATATTCCCGCTTAGCTAAAGGCTATCGATTGCACAGTTGTACTATCAGTCATCAAAATAAGTTAGTAGGCACTGCCCGAATTTGGGCCTTGATACGGATGACGCCAAATTCTCTGTATTCTTCGATACCATGTTACCATTTACCTATTCATTTTTGTAGGGCATATACTCATGCACGGCCAACGGCATCCGTCGCTCGTGGAAGGTCATAGCGTTACAACCTCCTCACTGGGACGGCAACGTGTCCGTATCGACTCCCAACGAAGGCGGGAAGGCACACGTGACCTGCGGGAACTCCTTCGGTGAACCAGCTCCGCGTGTGTACTGGGTGCTTAATGCTGAGGTGCTGAAGAACGAGAAGGGAGTTAAGGCTAATAGTAAGTATTATAGAAAATAAGACAAACTAATGTAGGTAATATTCGCGCAAAAAAGTGGTTCGTTTTTTTTCGCACACTGAATGGCCATAACGATTTTCAAGCAGAGGTTGGTTTGGGTGAGACATTGCTCTCAAAAAACCGGCCAAGTGCGTGTCGAACCACGCACAATGAAGGGTTCCGTAGTCGCGATGAATTTATCGCAAGATCAAACTTAACTACAATTAGTTGAAAAACATGTTCTCCCATACATTCCAACTGTAAATGTAAGTTTGTACTCACAATATTGAGACATTTACCATGTTATTTTAAGACCACAGACTTTATAGGTTGTCCTGTAATCTACAGGTAAAGAACTATTTTCAGTATTTTTTTCAAAATTTTTAGCCCAGTAGTTTCGGAGATAAGAGAATGGTCACAATATTCATCAATGTTCTTAAATAACTTTCAAAGAATTTATTTTAAAATTATAAAAAAATATATTTGAGACCCTCATATAAAGAATTTATTTTAAAATTATAAAAAAATATATTTGAGACCCTCATATATAATATGATATTATTTGATAATTATGTCACACGGTATAATTTGCAATTTTTTTTTTAAATATTTCTTATTTGCCCCCCAAAAGTGACCTCCATATTCAAAATTTATTTATTTACTTTCCGTGTTTGGGTCACAGAAATTCATATGTGTACCGTTAATACGTATAATACCGTTCAACTTAATCGTTCCATTATATTCGGAGCAAATTGGCTGTGACAGACGGACAGACAGACACACGAGTGAACCTATAAGTGTTCCGTTTTTTCCTTTTTACGTACGGAATCCTAAAAATAGTTTATTTTTGTCTTTTTATAAGCCTCTATTCGACTTGATATAAAATAGAGTTGGAGATGTGCGTATTAAATTGTGTAACTTTTCCTTATTAATTTAACATCTGTCTGAAAAACGAACGCTATTTTTTCAGTGGTTGTAAAAATTGTTACATATTTAACCTTTGCATGGAAAACTCATGAATACCTCCTATACTTTTTGTTGCCTCAATCGGGTAGTTTATTCGTCCGTGACGGACATAAATATTGGAACCTGTTGCACTTGTGTTATAAATAAAATCCAAATGTAGACCATTTATATGTGTATGCGAGATTGATCTGTCTCTTTCTCTCTGATGTTTTTATTTGAGTTTTATCCAAAAATATGTCCCATACACTCATAGTTACTAAGCTCCTGTCAACGATAATTATGAATTTAGACTTTAGACTCAGATTTGGTTAAATTAGAAATTATAAAACTGTCCACACTGTGCAGGCCAGGGCCTTAATAATTCACGCTCTAGGATCAGTGTTTGCGACTGTCAAAACGTACGCCACGGAACCCAGACCAAGCGTGAACAAGTTTATCCTAATTCATATTATAAGTATATTTATACAACGTGTCGTTATGCATCCTCGTCAAATTACAGACCATCAAACCGAACAACTTTTTCCATGGCACCAACATCGTAATCGCGAAAAAATAATCAGCCGTCCCATACATTTGCGTCGAGTAGTATTGAAGTTTTCTATGGGAGAGTTGAATTTTTTTTGCAAGAGAGTGCAAGCGGATCTTAATTAAATTCCTATCTATGTATGACTGTTGTGTTTATGTACTGTAAAAACAAAAAAAAAAAAAAAGATTTAATATTCTTTTTTTAGGGTCAACGATCGCTGGTGTCTAAAAAAGTTACTTGAAAGTGAAGTGGAGTGCGGAGTTTCGGCTAACAATTTAACCCTGAAGTGTAAAAAAAAGTTTATCTTTAACTAATGTAATTGGTCATTGGTCATTTTATGTTAAATAAATAAATAATTCATCAGACACGGACCTGTACATCGAGCACGTAGAGAAGCGGCACGCTGGCATCGTGCAGTGCTTCGCGTGCAACTTGCTCGGCTGCGCGTACGGCGCCGGCATGCTCACTGTGGTGCCGCTGCAGATATCCGACCAGGTGAGAGTTCTTGTAGGAGCGAATCATTATCTCAATCTGCTGGTATAGCGCCGTCTTCATCGAAAGGATGTTAATAAGAGTCCAGCAAAAAGCGATCTAGGGGTGCAACTACTTAAATTGCGGCCGATTGATCGGTCGACGTAAATCGACCGCAATTTAGTTGAACTCTGAGCAAGTAAGATGATTAGGAATCTCGTAACACTGCATCTATCTTAAGTTAAATACCAATGTCACAGAATAATAATCTTATAGTAGTTTATCTTCATAGAAAATGGGCGAAACGGCGCACTTGGAAATCTCAGTATATATACTAGTAGGCAACAGTTCGAGTGCGCGGCACGGTTACGCATGGACGGATGCGTAGGTATATTGTAACGAATCTATTGAAATAAAAGGGGAATAGACACGTAAACAAAATATAATTTAGAGAAAGATAAAAAATACAAATTATGGTAAAAAAACACTTCCCTGCCTAAACACACACTTTCAGATTTTTTATAATAAACCCTCCTTTTGAGCTTCGCTGCAGTCGGTTGAAAAGGTAAGTACGACCACCAGGGCAGGCCAGATATCAGGCCTCGTCAGCGGTGAGGCCTGATAAATCCAAAGAAGCACGCACGGGTCGGTATCCTCAGCACGGAGACCCTGAGTCAAGCAGTAGGGTATAATAGTTTTGACTTCTTGTCACGGAGATGTTTCCCTCACGGAATTCAGGATCGAAAAAAGCCTCGGAATGTGGTGGTCCTTGCTTATGAAGCCTCGTCTCGTATCTAAATTTTTCATCACGTTCTTTTTTAGAGATTTTCCTTGGATTTTCCTGTTTTTTTCGTCTTTCTTTCAAAAAATGCCACTTGTCTGTAATCAAATCCGCCATAAATATCAGTATTCATTAAAGAACCTCTTCGCTGAATTCTGAGAGCGTGTCAATTATTTTTATAAATCTAATTTAGGACACAGTTATTCAGTAAACAATTAAAATTATCTATAAAACACAATGTTTGGGCTAACATATTGATAAAAATAATTTAAATTATATAAATCAAAAGTAACCTTCATAGACTAAGCTAGACTCTATGAGAGAAAATTTGGAAGAAAAAGTAATGATAGTTTGACAGCCTGACATAAGTGTCATAACAATGAAAATTAAAGAAAAATCGTTTTAGATCGATTCACCTGTACCGTATACATGTATTAATGAATGTAAAGTGAAAGTATGATGTAAAATGTCTGTAGTACTATAATATCTACCGAGCGGCCGTAGGTAATTAATTCAAGGGCACTGCCCAGATAAACTACTGTGGCTAAATGACTGTGTCGACCGAGTCGGCGTGCGGCCAGAGCGCACGTAGGTGTTTATCAGTGGCTAGCTCGCGTTGTACTTCTGAGTTAGCTGAGTATAGGTGACGCCCTAGGATTGCGCGGCACCAACTCGGGCACTGATGCGGGCGGAGCGCCGACTTGGTTAGGGGGGGCTGAGGAGTGCGGGCTTGTGGCGAACGACTATTATGTGATATACTACGCGCTACAACTGTTGGTCAGCAGTTAAAGTGACGCGCAATGACATACAACACATGGCATGCTATACTTACTCCTACTCCAATTTGTTTGCACAGGATTATCCAGTGGAAGCTCCCAAGACAAGGTACTCCATTCAACCCCCCAAAAGGCACAGCAGGAAGAACCCTAGAAAACATAAAGGTAATTGGAAATAAATTAAACCACGTCCAAAAGGATCAATTTTTAGGGTTCCGTACCCGAAGCGTGCAAAACGGAACTGTATTACTAAGCCACCGCTGTCCGTCCGTCTGTCTGTCAGCGGGCTGTATCTTATGAATCGTAATAGTTAGACAGTTGAAATGTTCACAGATTATGTATTTCTAAAATAATAAAAATAAAATAAAGTTAAAAATTAAAGGGGATCCCATACAAGAAACGTGTTTTTTTTTAAACTGAAGTATTTAAAATATTTTACGGTGGTACGGAATCCTTCGAATCCGACTCGCACTTCATCATCATCATAATTTCGGCCGTAAGACGTCCACTGCTGGACATAGGCCTCCCCCAAGCACCGCTACTTCGACCGCTTCTGTGCTTCCCGACTCGCACTTGGCCGGGTTTTTTTAATGTAAAGTGTTTGTTCCAGCTGTAATGATTCCTCCATCAAGACCTAACGTGACTCGACTGAACGATGAAAGCGTCATGGTGTCATGGTCACACGATAACCAAGGGTTAACTATACGGTTCTTCAAGGTAAGCAAATTGTCATGATTAGCATTTTAACACTAGCATATAAGTAAGTAACTTTTCCTGTAATGTGTTTTTCAACAGCCTTCGTAAAAAGTAAGCGATACACGGTGACTCCACCATTTTGCTACATTTTTTATTGTACGTAAACTCCATAGAAGAAAAAGCTTCTTCGTTGCGTTCTGACGATTTCTTGGCATGGTTTCCCGTGTAACCATTTCTTGTGCTAGTTATTTTCAGCCTCATTTTATGTCACCCAGGAGACAAGAACAGCCCTTCAACCTAGAGAGCTCACTGCATAAACAAGACAACCCGATTCATAATTATTTTCTTGAAAACTCGTGTTTTCTTGTATAAAATGCTCAAAGGGGTCCGAAGTAAGGTTTAAGTCGTTGCTTTTGGTCTGACGCCGGTGCCTTGCAGACGGAAATGCGGACAAAAGTTAGCATTTTATACGAGCTGCAAGTTTTTGTGGTCTAGCCCATCTAGCGAGAGTAGGTACTCATTGAAATTAACGATGGCAAATTGGCATTCGTTTTAATTCTGTTCTTCGGGAAACTAAGAATTTAATAAAAGCACTTGTGAGGATAGCGGTGCTTCATTTTAATCTGTGTTATTTTTTACGAGTAGTCTTGGGTACGGAAGGATCATAGTGCTTCTTAAGTTTTATAGCATCACCAATTTGGTGCTAGCAGCAAAATAGTTAAAAGTTTATGTTTGTTATTTAGAGAATGGTTCAAGGAATGAAAATGTTAAGCACCTTAAGGAGAAATGGGTCCCAAAGAAGATATTTTGTCGCATTTCAGATGCACACAAAATAAATTTTTGATCTCAAAATTTTCATCATTATAATATTATATAAAAATTGAAGATTTTCTTTAGTAAATTATAAGGGCCAAAACACGACTGACACAATTTGGCTCGATACAAAAAAAATCGCAGTTTCCTCAAAATGAGCATTTTTTGTGACAAAAAAAAATTTATTGTATTTAAAGCAATTTCAGTAAAATTTCGTCTACTCTTTCACCATTAAAAACATAAGGGGATTATGGCTTTATTTTAATGCAACAGAGAATATAGAATTTAAAAAATAAAGGTTTTTAAAATTATCTAAGCTCCATTTGGCCATACCAATCCTCAAAACCCCGTTTCGATACCATTTCGTCTTAAGCTTGATTTTTACTTGCGCCTTATTATTTTTCCGACTACGTATTGTTAACATTTGAATGAAAACGGCAGTGCGAAAAGGTGACTTTCGCCCGATTATGTGAACAAGGAAAGGAAAATTGCTTAACGTTGACGCCTCTTGACCGTACCATGAAATATAACATGTAAAATATCAATGTCTTTTGGCTTTTTTAAAGGTACAATACAGAGAGGTGAGCAACTCAAGCAATGTTCAGTGGAACACCGCAAACCAGGACATCCCAGCGTACATACATTCCTACCAGATCGATGGACTGACTCCCGGGAAATATTACAAGTAAGTACCGAACATCGTCGACGGTGCAGCCCTGCATACTAAACTACGATATCTACGTAGGATTGAGAAGACGTAGATTAACCATAGATATTACCAAAGATGGAGTTTTCTCGTTAACCTGGTAGTGGTACTCGGATGGTAGTTTCAGAAGGATTGAACTTGAAAACGCTCACCTCTGCAAATTTATCGGTGTAGTGCGACATATGATCATATATTAAGTACGAATTGATGAAGTAATAACAGCCGCACGGGTCGATCCATCAGGTTAAGCTACGCTTGCCGGGGTTGGTCCGTGGATGGGTGACCATCTTTACATACTGAGATTCCTCCGTGCCTCGGAAAGCACGTTAAGCCGTTGATCCCGGCTGTCATTCCTGGATCTGTGACAGTCGTTACGGGTCCTCAGAAGCCCGAAAGTCTGTCAACCTGTCTTACCAAGGGGTAGCGTATTACCCAGTAACGGGGTTGTGTAGGTCAGATAGGCAGTCGCTCCATGTAAAATACTAGTATTCGGCTGCATCCGGTTAGACTGGAAGCCGACCCCAGCATAGTTGGGAAAAGTCTAGACAGATGATGATGATGATTAAGTACGAATTGAAGATTCCTCGCTCCGCTGTATTGCTCTCTCTCAGTGTGTAAATGCTTCATTAAACATACCAAACATTTGCCTGCGGCTTCGCCCCCAAACAAAAGTCACTGCGGTACATAAACTGTCTCTATGCAATAAATCACGTCGATACGTTGCTCCGCCTTTCATTCATCCTCTCAACATGATTAAACATCTAAAGGTATTTAAAAGGCAGATGTGAGCGAAAACGACAGGACGCAACGTCCTAGACTTTAGGGCGTCCCGTCCCGTCATTTTCGATCCAGTCTAGGCCCTAGACGAACATATAGTGACCATATTAGTGATATTCTTCAGAAAGTTCAGGTGCGTAGTAGGTACTCGCAACCGGCGTGCGTGTATGACCAGATGTATGAACGTAAACGAGGCAAACGGAGTATGTAAGGATCGTAGCAGGTGGCGTTCTGTAATTTCTGCCTACCCCTATAGGAAGACGGCGTTAGTTTATGTATGCATGAACGTTGCTCCGTTGCTGCGTGCGAGAAGGTACGGTTTTTACGACTTGACAAAGCAAAGATTTCTTTCTTATACAGGATGGGCGTGAAACGAGGTCTAAAGCAAAATTATAGAATCCTCTCTCCAAGGACTTCCCGAATCACCCCCATGTATGTTTAGCGAATATTTATAGTTTAGGAGCTAGACGGTTTTTAATATTTTTAAGGAAATTCTCACTTGACTTCAGGATTCTGTCGCAGTTTTTGTAAATATTTTTATTGAATAGTTAGGTATACATTCTTAAATTATAATCTATGATTGATAAAAAAGAATGAAAATCTTGTGGAGCAAAATTTTTCCCTTTGAACAAAATTTTAATCACTTTGGGTGATGTTTTACAACAAAAGCGACACAAAGAAAAAAAAAAATTAAAAAGTCGGAAGTCAAGTAAGAATTCTCCTAGTACCATTAAAAACCATCTAGCTTCTAAACTATAACTGAGTTCATCGCTGTTCACACATGGGGGTGTTTCGGGAAGCCCTTGGAGAGAGGCTTCTAAAATGTTGCTTTGGACCTCGTTTCACGGGTAAGTAATTTATTCTATTGGTGAAAACTGCATCAAAAAAAGTTGAGAGGTGTCAAGGGACACCCGGATGGAACGAAGTTCCTTTCGATTAATTAGTGAAGGAATTGTAATTTTTTTTTTTTTTAAGTTATAATATTTTTTTTTTTATTATTAACAAATATAATGTAATATAAACTTAATCTTTCTATAAGAGAGAGAGAGAGAGAGAGAGACATAGAAACATGCGCACGTCGCACAGCTTACAATAGCTTACTATAGCGAAAAGTGTCGTTACAACTTTTCGTGAGAATTTTTTCCGTCTAGCCCCCTTTCACAACGCGCGATAAGGAACTTTGTTCCAATACGTTGCGTCGTTTAGAAAAACAACGCGGTCACAGAGACAGACACGAAAAGCGACTTTAATTTATATAATATGTAAAAATGGAAATAGATATGTGATGATGTGTGTGTATGTGATGTCTTTTGCTAATGTTTAAAATGTTCTACCCAGGTTCCGCATAGCAGCAGTATACTCGAACCAGGACAACAAGCTCGGCAAGAGTAGTGCGCGCTTCCACCTGCAGCGCGGCGGGTTCGCGGCGCCGCGCGCGCCCGTGCTAGTGCGTGCAGTGCCCATGGCGCCCACCACCATACAGCTGGGATGGACTGTGAGTAAATAAGAAAGAAAGAAAATAAAACATTTATTTTCACTATACATGATGAAGGTAAAGAAAAAATTAAAGCACACAAAAAGAACAAGTTGGAGGAAATATACAAAAAAAAAAAAAAACATTTATATTTTTAGGCTGAGAATAAGCACTTATTGTAAGAGGTTAAAACTTGCAAAAGACAGTCCCCAAAATACTCGCCCGTCTCCACTTCCTAGTGTTTTAGTTTATTAGAAGTTACCCAGCCAACATTCCAGTAACGAAAGAAAGAAGGAAAAATATTTCATTTGGGACACGCACCGGAAATACAACAACAAAAAAAGAACGTTAAAATTATCAAAAAAAACTTTTTAACAAAAAAAAAACCGACTTCCAAAAATCACTACAAAGTGAAACATAACTTTGATTTCGGAAGTCGGTGTCTGGTTAAATGTATTTTCGTTTTTTGCCACCGACTTCCGAAATTAAAGTTATTTTTCACTTTGTAGTGATTTTTGGAAGTCGGTTTTTTTTTTTGTTAAAAAGTTTTTATTTCTCGCTTTTTAGTGGGTCTGTTTATAATTTGTATAAGTTACAATAGTCTAATGTCAATTGCTCATCACATGTTACAAAATATTGCTTTTCCCGATGCTGGGACGTTAATTGTTGAGGAGTTCTGCTGGTAAGAACCAGGAGAACTCCTCAACAACCACTCATCACACGCATTGTGTGACGAGCGGAAATTGATTAGCAACCATATTAAAGTAATCGAATCGCAACCCGTGAAATATTTATCATTGTGTAGTTCCGGTAGCCATCTGTGGTCTTCATCGTCAGTTCCACTTCATCAAGTGGTGCTTTCCGAGAGCAAATGCACGAGCTACTATAAAAAATACCCAAATCGCTATAGGTGTGCCTATAATATTTGAAGAGTTCCTTCGATTTCTCCAGGATCCCATCATCAGAACTGGATTTTGACAAAAATGGGACCATTCGGGAAGTATACCCTTTCCAACAAAAAAATAATTTTTCAAATCGGTAGGCAAGCGACGGAGTTATGCGCGAACAAACATAAAAAAAAAATACAAACATCCGAATTGAGAACCTCCTCCTTTTTTAGAAGTCGGTTAAAAATAGTGAAAACAAAGACCCGTGCAAGGCGTCCGTAAACGCCTGCTTGTACTAACTAATAGTGTAAAAATAACTTTTTTTAACCGACTTCTAAAAAAGGAGGAGGTTCTCAATTCGGATGTTTGTATTTTTTTTTTATGTTTGTTCGCGCATAACTCCGTCGCATGCCAACCGATTTGAAAAATTATTTTTTTGTTGGAAAGGGTATACTTCCCAAATGGTCCCATTTTTGTCAAAATCCAGTTCTGATGATGGGATCCTGGAGAAATCGAAGGAACTCTTCAAATATTATAGGCACACCTATAGTGATTTGGGTATTTTTTATAGTAGCTCGTGTATTTGCTCTCGGAAAGCACCACTTGGTGAAGTGGAACTGATGATGAAGACCACAGATGGCTACCGGAACTACTCAATGATAAATATTTCACGGGTTGCGATTCGATTACTTTAATATGGTTGCTAAGCAATTTCCGCTCGTCACAAAATGCGTGTGGTGAGTGGTTGTTGAGGAGTTCTCCTGGTTCTTATCAGCAGAACTCCTCAACAATTAACGTCCCAGCATCGGGAAAAGCAATATTTTGTAACATGTGATGAGCAATTGACATTGGACTATTGTAACTTATACAAATTATAAACAGACCCACTAAAAAGTGAAAAATAAAAACTTTTTTACAAAAAAATACAACCGACTTCCAAAAACAACACTACAAAGTGAAAAATAACTTTAATTTCGGAAGTCGGTGGCAAAAAACGAAAATACATTTAACTAGACACCGACTTCCGAAATTAAAGTTATTTTTCACTTTGTAGTGTTGTTTTTGGAAGTCGGTTGTATTTTTTTGTAAAAAAGTTTTTTTACACTATTAGTTAGTACAAGCAGACGTTTACGGACGCCTTAAACTAAAACATTAGGAAGTGGAGACGGGCGAGTATTTTGGGGACTTATTGGGTGACTTATGGGTATTTTGTGCAAAAACTTTGTGTATTGTAATCGATACACAATGTTTTTGCACAAAATATTATCATCATTCAGGAGAATGACGTCCACTATTCGACATACCCTACCATGGGCCACCTCCAAAAATCACAACTACTGGTCTTGCATTTGTCGTATGCACCTTATTCCCACGACTTTCACCAGCAGGTCATCGGTTCAGAACGTTTCGGTTCCATCGACCATCCGTTTTATAAACAATGTTTTTTTTAATTGCCAACTTGGCCTGCTCTTGACCTCGATCACGCCCGATGGAAAGCGATAGATGAGGTCTATGATGGAACGAGCGTACCAATAGGAACTCGGTAACAAATTACCAACTTACGTTCCTGCGTTTTGCGGCTTGTTTCTTCAATCTTTTCCGATTCCTCAGTGGACAAGCGGTGGTGAGGTAGAAGCAGAAGGTTTTTACGTGTACTACCGCGCGGTGTCCTCTGCCGGTGCTTACGAGAAGGTGACGACGTCGGGAGAGCCGCGGGAACTGCTGCTCACACACCTCTCGTCAGACACCAGCTATGATATCAAGCTGCAGGCGTATACTGCACAGGCCGCTTCGGAGTTTAGTGCTATTAAGGTATATGTTCATAATCTGCAAATTTTTGCTGAAAACGAACTTTAGATTTCGACGGTAAGCGGTTGAGGTGTTTTAGACGTTTTGTCAAAATTTGTGAAAGGTGTGAATTTTTGGCCTGAAGAAATTAGGTGGAGTTGACTGGATTTGGCAACGGAATACGGGTGGTGTCACAATTTGTTCGAACCCTGTGTTTCGTAATGATGATCTACTGCGTGGTCCATTACTAGACATAAGGTTCGACCTTTACCTACCTAACACTTCGATAGAGTGAAAGTGCCTGGGTAGCCCGAAATTACATTTGAATTTCGCGGACTACCATAGCGCATCTTCCTTAAGCGCTATTATAAGCGAGGTTCCGGTCTCTGCAGCCCTAACCACCGGTAGCTTGGACCCTGCTCCCGATACCGGCAATCAGCAATACCACTCCATAAGTTAGAATTGATCTCAAACCTCATGATTTCATGAAATCGCTAGGTTTGAGGTCAATTATAACTTATGGAGTTGTATTGCTGATTCTAATGATTATAATTCTGGAAAACCATATTAGCTACGGCCGCGTCTCATATTTTAATCAACTTACAACCTGACACTGACCTGCAAATTGCAACAAACGTAAAAAAATTTGAATTTCGCGGGCTATCTTAGCGCATCCTCCTTAATTATTAAGTTTTATGCAAATATATTATTATTTCGTTTATTTATTTTCATAATTATTAAATACATTTTTATTAAAAACAAAACAAAAACACTTAAGAATTAAAACAATAGTGGTCCGCCGGTATCGGGAGCAGGGTCCAAGCTACCGGTGGTTAGGGCTGCAGAGACAGGAACCTCTTCACAATGCGAGCCATATCGAGGAGTACTGCCTTCTGAATCAGGCCCTTGATCCAACCACCTAATGAGAGTCTTGAGAGATGTTAATCGAAGCTTTCGGCCATCAGGCCAGTAGCCGAAATGAAATTAGCACGATGACAGCCGAGCTCACATTCCACATGTCAACAACCTCGTGTGAAAAGTCGAGATATTTTCAAATATGTTATTAATATGGTTTAATTCCTCTTCCCCAGACGGCGAAGACCCTCCGTCCCGCAGCCGGGCCGGGTAACACAAGCGTCGCTCCACTACCGTCCGCCCCCAACACGCGCTCCTCGCCGGGCGCGCTGGTCACGGCGGGCGGCGCGCTCGGGGCCGCGGCATTGTTGGTGGTGTTGGCGACTGCGCTACTGCTGTGTCGCCGGGCTAGGAGGCCTACTACTGATAGTGAGTACTTGTTTGTTACAATAAAAAAATACTGTTACACTTTGAAAATCTCTAGTCCTCTTCGATCAAGTTGATCGAAAAGTCCCTAACTTTGATTTTAACTTTTCCACTTTATTGTATAGGAGATTCTTAGCTGCAAATAAAAAAAAAAACAAAAAAAAGAGTGAGCCTAAGGGTGCGTTTTCATTGACGCGGAGCTGGACGGAGCGGAGCGGAGACGTGCAGGAATCGTCCAATCACAGACGAGACAAGAGACGCGATGAAGATTTCAACCATTATGATTAGTCAATTCCTGCACGTCTCCGCTCCGCTCCGCCCAGCTCTGCGTCAGTGGAAACGCACCCTTACAGTAGTCGCATATGATGAATAACATCTGACATCTCACCTTGGTAAAAGCACTTTCTAGTTCCATACCAAATGTCAACCAACATTATCAATACAATCCGTCACTCAAAACTTCTAAAAAAACATTTTCACTTCCTGCTACGCACTTCCGTCACTTCCGTCCCTTTTCTCGAAATCACTCCCACAGATTGCAGGAAAGCGAGAGGAAAGATGTTACACATCAAAAAATTGATTCGTTTACTTATAATTCTAACTTTTATGATAAAAAAAAATTGCTTTTCAAATTCAACAATCATTTGGGCGGTTCGAAGAGCTTGGCCCCCTCGCAAGGCAGCTTCAGTAGAACCATTTTCATACGCGTGGCTACAGTGAACGACAAGCCCTAGCCGTTTTGTTGGTATATTTGACACACGTAAGCGTGCCAGGATTCTAAGAGCTGCAAATTAATGCCTTTCGGGCCTGCTCGGTCTGTGTGAAATCGCCTAGTTCGAATTATAAATGCATCAAAATTTAATTAAACGTCAAAACATCTTAAGATCATCCGACCATGAAATGTCGAGAGCGGTTAACTGAACAATAGAATCACAATGACATAATATCAACATTGATGTCATAATACCGACTTCAAAGCAGGGCTGTCAAAACACATTGAATGATTTATTACAGAGGAGAAAGGCTCCGTGCCGGAGAGTGGTGGGGCCAACGGGTACATCCCTGCTAACGCTAAAGTGCCAATCACAATTACGGCCAACCCTATGCATTCTGAGGTAAGACAGCCAATTGAGAGGAATTACTGTGAAGGAATATCTTTATAAATTACCATTCTTCGAGAATAATAATATACTTTGAGACTTTATTTTTTTTTGTCTTTGCTACATTTTTAACGCTTTGAAGGGCCATAGCAGTAATGACAATAAAACTTCTAGTGTCCTTCAAAGCGTTAAAGATTAATATAAAAGGTTTTATCCTATATAAAAAAAATATACGGCTAATAAGTCTGGCAAAACAGTGTAGAAACGGAACTAATTTTTAATCTTTGTCAGTGTTGTTTTAGTCCGTGTTTTTTCGGGCAACAAATGTGCATGACAACGATTAGATTGATTTAAAATTAACAAATACTATCTAAAGTTCTGTCAGAAAAATGGTTTTTAAAGTTTATAATGTATGGCTAGTGGCGCCCCCACTTTTTCTACTCTTTTGTGTCGAGCTGTTTAGTGTGCTATTTTTGATAAATTGCTTATAGTATTTTTTTTATAAGAATAAAATAACTTTTTAATTACTGGTAAAATATGTAAATTTTTATTTCCTTAGGGAGGCGACGCAGGGGTAGAAATGTCATTTTTACACAATAACAACACCGGGAATAACGACGATACGCTACCACATTCAAGGAAGAATGGCCCAGCACCGCGACAGTATGTGTAAATAGAGACTCAATTACATAAAACAGAAGGTTCAAACAATTTAAACTAACTAGTGTTGCCCCGGTATAACTGCTACCATTTTGGTAGAATACGAAATTTTTGAAGGAGAAATGTGATATCAATTTATCGCCATATGGAAGTGTACGCGGACTTATGACAGTACAAAATTTACATTTATAATATTTACTTAGTTGATATTTGTGATTATTTAGTATCAAATGTTAGGGCACTGAGGATTTCGAATTTCCGATATTTCGATTTCAAGCAAGTTTGCTGCGACTGTGGGTTGAAGTATTTTATTCGAATAGCTAAAATTGCTACGATTACGGTTTCATTTATTTATAAGATAACTTTTACGATAACTTTATTTATTAACGTGTTGAGAAGAACTGTAGATCTGAAGCTAGTAGTAAGTATGTATTATTATAGTTGGCAACGCTTAGCGTTATGCGCTTTAGCCGATTGCTTAGATAAGAATCTCTCCAGTGTTGCCAGAAAATGCAAAAATTAAAATGGTAGAAAAGGCAATGTACTTAAGATTTGTTATGAATTTTGTTACAAACAAAATTGTATATTGACTACTTTCAGTAATTTTCTGTTTCATTATATTTTAGCTCTTGTACATTTTTGTTTATTATTACTTATATTTTTATTTCTAAGGTTGTGACGGACGAACAGGCATTTATACAATAATGACTATATTTGTTTTATTTAATTTTATACGTAACATCACAGTAATTGAAGATTTTGAAGTTTTTGAAGAGAGTTTAGACTTTTATGATTGAAAAGACTTATTTAAATATATAAAAAAGAAGTACTTATATAATTTCTCCTTGAACTAGAAATTCAATCAAGATTTCTAAAATTTTCTTTAAAAGCTTTCAAACAGACACCTTGTAGGTATAACTACGCACTATATTATGATAAATAAGTACCTAGTATTATAACTTTATAACGAATATACTTTAAGAACGTGTACTGCCTTTGGAAATATTACAACGAAGCTATCTTTTCGATGTGAAACAAAAAAAAAAAAGAAAGAAACCTTACCTACGTATCAATGCCAATGATTTTACTAATGTACCTACATATTTAATTGCTTTTTTAATTGAGGTAACCGAATACAGAGAACCACAAATTGTAGTCGCTGAAGTTAATAGAAACGAAAATAGCAGCAACATTTTTTGTTTCACATTTAAACGAAAAACAATGCATTCGCTCATTATTGCTCGCAAATAAGACTGAAAATGTTTTTAGAGTTCACTCAACTTTTTGGGTGAACCGCGATATTATTATCGTAGAATGTAAAGTTAAAATAAAAATACGTAAAATTAAGAAACAAATTGAAATATAAAATTGTTTCAAAAGGACTCAAGGCTTAGCAGAAATAAAAATTAATGAGTACCGTCACCGCTGTGTACAAAAACAAAAGGTAAATTAAGTTTTGGTAATTTGAATTTAAATGGGCGGCTAATTTTTATTTCTGTTAAGAGCTGTATTTACTGAACCTTGTTGATAAGATGTGAAATATGGACGCGACTGTATTTTTACGTTTGTTTTAAATTAGTGGCAGAGCGTCAGCTGTTGTTTAGGTCCAGTTTTTTAAGAGGATTTATATTTAAAGTCCTGGTAGTAAAATATTTCGAAGACAGCAAAAAAATGCCCAGATAAAACAATGTAGTTTATAATCCATATTGTTAATGGAATCAATATGTTCCGTAACTTATTTTCCACGACTTCCATTAAAAAAGTCAAACTTCCAAACTGTCAAAAAATTCGGTGGAAGTTCAAAACTCGATAATTAATTACTCGTTTCGACCTTCAATGAAACGGTATTATTTTCTGGTAGACTATAGGCGAGTTCCTATCCCAATTTAATGCAACATTTTCATCGTTTTTAAAATTAAACTTAACAAAATCTTCAAGTGGTCTCAAGCAACGCTGATGCCTCTTAACCCTCTCTGAAGCTGCGTAGAAAGTATAATATTTAAATTAAAAACCTTAAATATGGCGCAGAAGTTCATAAATCTTGTTGGCTTAGTAAAAAATATAATTTATCAACATTAATTTGGAACGAGGTTTGTGGAATTCGGCGCCTTCTTAAGTGTAACGAGAACGACTAATTGATTTATAATTATAGGTACCTTTACTACAATATACCTACCTATTTGTAAAAATATTAACAATGCAATCCATTAAAATAATTAAAATTATTTTGTTTGATTTATTTTTTCGTCGTGAGTATATTAAATACCCTATACACAAAATGGTGTTGAGGTTGTCATGGATTATCAGTGTTATCACATTCAAATGAAACCACGTATTCTACATGACGTTTTTTTTTAATGTAAGTGTATAGAGATATCACGGATCCTAGTAAGTTAACGACCTGTGGCCGGCGATAATATTTTTTACAATCCATTATACACAGAATGGCGATGAGGTTATCATGGGTTATCATCAGTGTTATCACATTTAAATGAAACCACGTATTCTACATGTCATTTTTTGAACATAAACAATTTTTAAATAACAATTTTGTTACGTTGATGCTAACGACATCTGTTATCGAGTAGCAGAACTACACTATACGTCGATTCGTGACAGATATTTCTAGAACATTTTAAACCCTTCCAGAATTTTCTAGATGGTTAAGTGTCATTTTGCAGCATTCTAGATCATTCCTGTAAGTACTAGAATGTTCTCGAATTATGTCTTCGAACTTGCGAGAAGCTTTCACTTGTCATATAAATAGAGGGTTGCCAGCGGTGTAAAGCTTTGCCCGCTGGCTGGAGGCTTTTGAGCTCGCTTAAAGGCACCCACAGGAAAGTCCGGTTAAGTAGTCGAGACCTCTCATGGTCACACTACGAGATGCCAATTCAAAAAAAAAAAAAAGGTGTAAAGCAGTTCAGCTAGGTATGCGAAACAGTGAACAACAGTGAAGTAACAGTGAGCTACAAGTGATTCTGCTTTCTGATTACTGTATTTGTGATTATTTAAATATAGTGTGTTCTTGGTTTAAACTGGCATAAATTTATTTATCCCGAACAACAACAACAACGTAACAATATTATACCTAGTCGCGGTATTTTTTTTTGTTTTAATGTAGGTAAGTGTATAGTGTTATCACGGATACTAGTAGGTCAACGACCTGGTCGGCGAATATAGTTTCTACAATCCATTGTTCAATCGAACTACTCAAATAACATAAACAAATCAAACGAAATATGTACTTACTTACAACAGACAAGGCTACGAAGATCCGTCAAAAAAAAAGCTTTCTCAAAAAAATCTTTTTTAACGTTTTCTTGCATATTGCGGCGCTGTGTACGTTGTATGTTGATCAAAATTTCAATACGCGGCAATTCTGATAAAATAACTAAAACCTACTTTCAAATAAAAAAAACCGCATCCAAATCCGATCACCCGTTTAAGAGCTACGGTGCCACACACAGACACACATATTGCGGTCAAACTTATAACACCCCTCTTTTTACGTCGGGGGTTAAAAAAAAGTGATGTACAAAGAAGTGATGTTCCGTTTCTTTTTCCGAACCATAACAACCATATTATTAAAAACACAACGACTTAAAAAACATAAAGACGTAAAGTAAAAAGCTATTTAATTATTAGATTAGAAAATGAAAATTCATCACAAAAAAATCTAATTTTCACACCAAGAACAATAGTTAGTAACAACTTTTAATTACCTACATAATTTACTACCAGAGAAAATTAGTGAAAAGTAAGAACAATTACATTTACATATTCAAATACATGCGATAAAGATTTTCCATTAAAAAGGTATTATTCCCCCAAAAATTTTCCCTTCTCCCACGTCATGTTTTTTAAAACACCGTTGATTTATGTTAAACGTATTCATGGCAATTAGCCCTGGAAGCTAATTTCCATTAGCCAGACTCTTGTTGTTCGGTAAAATTGTTCCTCGCCACAGACTGGAATAAACAGTACGCCAAGTAGGCTATTGCTACGTTTTTGTTTGAAATGTGTGTGTCTTTACACCTTAAAGTTGCTTTGTGTATATGTTACCGGAAATGTATGAAACCTAGGAATTGTATACAATTCCTAGGAAATATATGCACTTCCGAGCCTACTTAGGAAATGTGTAAAATAATGTTTCAAAGATTCTTTAATACTCACATTTCCTGTGAAATGTGTGTATTTCCTAGCAATTTTATGCAATTCCGAGATGATACTAGGAAATATATAAAAAGTAATGCTTTCTGTGACTAAAAGAAATAAAACACGTTTGTAAACTGAAATCAGATTTTTTTTTAGGGTTTTCGTCGACATAATTAGTTGTAACAATGACATCGTAAAAGTACATGTATAAAGTTCTCATAGGGCTTTTACTAAGTAAACTTAAAAAATCAACTATTTATTCCTTTTTAAGGCCCATCTAGCATACATAAAAATCTACGTATAATTTAATTCGAACATCAAGAATGTAATACATTTCCAATTGCTATTTAGGAAATATATAGATTTCCTAGGAAAAGTGCATAATACAAAATATATCATAGATTTCCTATCTATTTTAGGAATTGTATACAATGACGGATTACACACTTTTCCGTTAACATAAGTATACACTGATTCATTTGAAAAACCCTGACCCTATAATAATGGTCTTTTGTTTTACTTTGTCAAAAAAGAAAGAAAGAAAAGAAAGGCGTAGCGTTTATCGATGGCACTTAAAATTATTAAATGGGTAGCAACCATGTGGCAACAATCTTCTAAATCCTGATACAGTTTCGGTTTTTTTTTATAAGATTTCTAAAACCAGTAAGGCAGGCCGCACACCTGAGCAGCAAGCATACAGCAAATGCTTTATGAGGTGTGCGTATTTACGCCGCAAATCCTTCAAGTGCCAAGCAAATAGTGTAATAGTGTTTGCTGTAGGTACGCTTGTTGCTTGCTGCTCAGGGGCCGTATTACGACGTGAAAAAAGAACATGGATCCATCATGGCTCCAGTATGAAAGAGAGATGGAGCTATATATGACTTATATCACCATCCTTTTCTCACAACGGAACCATGATGGCTCCATGATCTTTTTTCAATAGTTCACTAAACAGTAGCCCGTGTAGGCGGTTGCTACGTTTTTGTTCGAAATATGGCTTATGTACCTGAAGTTATTGAAAGTGTGGTTACAATTTTCTATTTGGATACAGTACGGGGTTTTTCTACAAGGGTTACCTAAACAAGCTAAGTTCAAAATACTAATGATACTAAGATTCCATGAAAACTCATATTTACGAGTACCTACCTATGTTGTGGTTACATGTTGCATAGGTCGAAAAATACCAACTAATAAGTAGGGTAGGTCCCTGGGCGGCGGGAATCGATTGGCGATTCCCGGCCACCGTAGGCGCGGGCTTGCGGACGACGAGTAATGGGCAGCTCGCCGTCCGGTAAGGAACAGGCCCGGGTCGACGGCGCGTTGTGTTCCACGCGCGCCTCAAAGAGATGTCAGCAGTGACGAGGTCAATTGGGCCGATGCCGCCGGGGTCGCGGGTAGTTCGAAAGAGATACCGTGGCCCTGGCACGGGCAATTGAAGGATCATGGGTGGGTTTTAGTCAGTAAAAGTCTGACACGCCGGAGAAGTCATTTGATGATTTCCCATCCACAAAAAAAAAAAAAAAAAAAAAAAAAAAAAAAAACAAAAAAAAAAAGGTAGGGTAGGTTAACCTACCTGCTACAAGTTAATGAAAAAAAGATAAAATAATTCACCACCAGTTTTTAATGCAAACAAGGTTTCTTCAGGAAGGCCGCCTAAGCTTATATTCATTTCGTAATAAACACTTACACTAATTTGAATTATGTTAACTAAGCAAAGCAATTCGTAATACACAGACGTAACATTAATCTGGTTACTTTTCCTAATTAAATGCCGAGAATACAAGAAAATGAAATTATATTTTCCTTTCAAGTTGTACTTTGGTCGGTAATATTTTTTTGTTCAATAAAATACCATTAACATTAGCAACATACAGAAATGCTATTCAATTTTGCGGTTCAATGCTCGTCTATACGTTATAAGAGTAATTATTTTTCCCAATAGCAAAATTAGTTCCCATTGGGCTACTGGTGAATTTTCGTCCTGTGGCGCGGCCCTAGAATAATAAAGCTACAGCCGGTCGATTCTGTAAAAATCTCACCGTGAAAACTTAGGTGAAGTGAGTTTGTTTTTGCTAGGAATTGACACTATTGACAGCTCACTCCACGCTCACTTCACCTAAGTATTCACGGTGAGATGGTTATACAGAATCGCACTGCTGTAGTTTATCTAGGCGGTGACCTTGAATTAATTACTTTCGGCCGCTCGGTAGGTAAATACGCATCCGTCCGTGCGTAACTGCCGCGCACTCGCACAGTTGCCTATTGGTATATACTGAGATTTCGAAGCGCGTCGTTTCGGAGGTTATCTATGAACATGTTTTACTGTAACATTATTATTCTGTGGCGCGGCGGAATACTTTAGTACGCGTTACGGTCAATTAGTCGCAAGTCGCAACACGTAGCACCCACTTCGGTAATTAGAGTGAGAGAACAGAACACCAATACAAGGGAAATAATTCATTTTGCAAAGAAAATAATTGCTTTGTTAGCGGCCTGCTTCTGTTTCGTATTTAAAAAAAACCGGCCAAGTGCGTGTCGGACCACGCACAATGTAGGGTTCCGTAGTTGGGATGAATTTATGCCAAGAACAAACTTAACCCGGTAGTTGAAAAACATGGTCTCCCAAACATTCCAACTGCAAATGTAAGTTGGTTGACTATTACTTGTAAACTTGAAAGCCCTCTTAGTTGTGATAGTTTTCCTTTTAACTTCGTTATATATACTACTACCGTGAATTTTTTCACCCATCCAAAACTAACCGTTTAGCTGGCAGGGGGGAGGACACTTGATTCTAACAAAAATTAGCACTTTAAAGCTTAATATTTCAGAAACGTATCCCTAAATCGAAAAATTGTTTGAACAAACCCACAATATTTTTGAAAGACCCATCTAACAACACCCCACACCATGGGGTAGACGAGAACAAAAAAACATCACCACTTTACGTGTAGATAAGGCACCCTAAAAATGTATTTTTTTTCATGATTTTATTTTACCACTTTGTCGGCGTGATGAATATGTATATCCATGCCAAATTATAGCTTTCTAGTACTAAGAGTCTCTGAGCTAAGGTACGGACGGACAGGCGGACATAGCGAAACTATAAGGGTTCCTTGTTGACTACGGAACCCTAAAAAAGAAGCGGACGCCTGAATAGAGTTAATTAACACACGCGAGCGTACGCCTCAGTACGCCAACTTCTCTCTGAATTTTATATAAATATACTTAGGAAAGCAAAATTTATTGCTGTTCGAAAATTGCCATCATTATGTGAATATAGGCGTTTAACTAAAATGAACTGCTTCGAAGTGTCGCAGTTTGAACGCAAAATACATACATAAAACAAAATTAATGGGTGACATTTAAATGTAGCTGAATTACCTCTGCTTAGCCCACGTGGGAAATTATCAGTTATGTACTGATCTGATCCTAGAAGATTGATTGATCGCATGTGAACATCCCACTTTACACGCCTACGAATGATAAAGTTAACAGATAGGTACTTAGTTCATTTTCAGCAATGAATTGAATGATAAAGCGTAGGCATTGAAATCTTTTTAATAAATCTTCCAACAATCTTAATATATAATCTTGTAATTTTCTTAAGTTTTTATTGAATAAAGCAGTCTTTTCCATTCATAATTCTTTTCAAGTAACCCCGTGGCTATTGTTTTTACAGTAATAGGGATGATGCCAAATATTTTTTTTTTCTGTCATGTAGATTATAAAAATATTGGATACGTATTTTTTCTTTTTTTTACGTAATCAAAAGATTATAGCGATACATTCACTTAAAATGTGGCATGACGTCATTCCTTGCTAGATTTTATGCGTAGTTTGTTATGGTTGTGACGTAGCGAGCCCCACTCCCCAACTTTATTGCGTTTTATCTAAGTAATTTTTTATTAATATCATCATCTTCCTGCCCTTAATCCTGGTATTACTTGGAGTCGGCGCAATACCTTTTCTTCTTCCATTCTCCCCTGTCAACCGTCACGCTATCACTCACCCCCTTCTCTTTCATATCATTCCTCACACAATCCATCCATCTTTTCTTTGGCCTTCCTCTGCCTGTCCATCCATCAACATGTATATTCATCACTCTTTTAGTCACATGCGTTTCGTCTCTCCTCATTACATGCCCATACCAAGACAAACGATTTCCTTTCAACTTTTCTGTCACTGGCGCCACTTTCAAACTTCCTCTTATATACTCATTTCTCACTTTATCCATTCTGGTCACTCCACACATCCATCTCAATATTCTCATCTCCGCTGCATGCAATTTTTTTCATCCGTCTTCTTTGCATTCCGATCATAGATATATGAAAGAAGCTGTTTTTTATATTTCTATGATTCCGATCCATAAAGTACGAAAGTAATTTTTTATTAATATGATAAAGCAAAATATACATGTCTAATATTTTTTTATTATCTCACTGAAGGACTAAATAGATTCTGTTTTTTACCCAGGCACCATCCCTATTCAAAGTAAGGGAAGGTTAAATGGAAAGTGAATACTTCAGTAGGTTGTTTACCTTTCAAGAAATTAAGCGTTTAACGATTATTTTAGAATTAATTAAACTTGTCTGCCTCGTTGGTCTAGTGTTCACGAGCGCTGCTGAGCATGAGGTCCTGGGTTCGATTCCCGGGTCAGACAAAGTGTTATTGAGTTCATCAGGAATTTCTGAGCAGCAGCCCGGAGTCTGGAGTTGCGCCCTTCTGATGGCAATAGGTTCGGTTCTTAATATATGGAGCTTAACGTAACTGGCGGCTTAAGGTACACCTCTGCCTAACCCTTTGGAGATTGTAGGCGTGATGTTATGTTATGATTATGTTAAACGCTATCGCGCTCTGTTATTAATAAGCTTTGATTCAAATGTAATAGATAGAATACAGTAAGTACCTACCTACATCTTGCTTTAACGAGATGGGGCGTCAGAAGGGCTCTTGAGACCCTTGACTGAAGTACAGCTTGATGGAGAACAATATTACAAAATCCGTGTTTTAAAGAAGGCTTCTTGTTAAACAAGGATTAATTACAATCATGTTATAATATTAAAAACTTTTTTACAAAAAAATACAACCGACTTCCAAAAACAACACTACAAAGTGAAAAATAACTTTAATTTCGGAAGTCGGTGTCTGGTTAAATGTATTTTCGTTTTTTGCCATCGACTTCCGAAATAGTTATTTTTCACTTTGTAGTGTTGTTTTTGGAAGTCGGTTGTGTTTTTTTGTAAAAAAGTTTTTATTTTTCACTTTTTAGTTGTGGTACCTACCCCACACAAATTCTAATACCACTACCTGCAAAACAAACTAGAACATCATCCATATAAAAGTGGGGAAAAAATACGTATTATTGAAGCTAACTCAAAAACTACTAAAGCAAAGTTAATCAATTTTATATGGGACCAACTGTGATGTATACCCTCTCGAATAAAACCAAAAAAATACAAATTGGTCCGGCCATCTTCGAGTAATCGGGGAACATACATAAAAAAAAAAAAAAAAAAAAAAAAAGGTTCCGACGAATTGAGAACCTCCTCCTTTTTGAAGTCGGTTAACAAAGTAGCGAGCCGCCCCTGCTTCGCACGGTTTTTACGACTAGACAAAAGATCGAGATTTCTTTAGTTTATGTTAGTTTAACACTAATGTACACGTAACGGTCCTGACGTATATACGTACGTTAGGTACGTTACGTGTACATTAAGTGTAAGTCTAGTCAAGTTAGTTACGTGTAAGT
Source organism: Cosmia pyralina (assembly GCA_946251885.1). Classification (NCBI taxonomy): domain Eukaryota; kingdom Metazoa; phylum Arthropoda; class Insecta; order Lepidoptera; family Noctuidae; genus Cosmia; species Cosmia pyralina. Next base: position 18,830,477 of record OX276355.1, read on the forward strand.
GTAGTGTACTTAAAGATGATATTATTTAATGTTAACATTGTTAATTGAATAAAATTATAAAAAAATATTATTATTAGTAAATTATTACATACAAACAAACAAACACTTTTCGGAATAGATTCTCTTATGGTCACAGGCATTCACGAAAAAGCAACACAACTTCAATTAATAAATATGTCGCAGTAAGATGGCTGTAGCCGTATCAATCAATCTGCCTAGCCTTTTCCCAACTACGTTGGGGTCGGCTTCCAGTCTAACCGGATGCAGCTGAATACCAGAATTTTACATGGAGCGACTGCCTATCTGGCCTCCACAACCCATTAACTGGGTAATACGATACCCCTTGGTAAGACTGATTGTCAGATTTTCGGGCTTCTGACGACCCGTAACGACTGTCAAAGATCACGAATGACAGCCGGGACCAACGGCTTAACGTGCTTTCCGAGGCACGGAGGAGTCTCGGTATGTAAAGATACCCATCCACGGACCAACCCCGGCAAGGGTAGCTTAACCTGATGGATCGACCCGTGCGGCTGTTATTACTTAGCCACGAGCTCCTCCTCAAGCCGCATATACCGTATTAAAACTATGATACGAGCATGATCTAGTATATACCTAAGTATTAGGGCATTGTTAGGATAGAACTGCGACAAACTACGCGCGAGCCGAGCGACCGAAGCGAGCGGTGCCGCAGCAGCGGCAGGCGGGCGCTACGTCGAAATTGTCGAATCGTCGAAATAACAAAATTCTGCCCACCCGAACCTAAAGTGCAGTAATAGAAATTTTGGTAGTTTTTGAGTTACATATTATTCTGAATTCCTATTTTATTTTATAGTTTTTTTTTATAAGAAAACTAACGTAAGTCTGTTTAGTATTTTAGTTTTATACATATTCTTTCACCTTGCATTCAAAGTTTTATCGAAATGTCTTTTTCTCGAATTCGTGTTTTTGCTGTTACTGCACTTTAGGTTTGGGAGGGCCCTCCCGAACCTAAAGTGCAGTAACAGCAAAACACGATTAGGGCACTCCGACAATTTCTCATAACTATATTACGGTATATAGCTGTATCCTTAGGGCCATCTTACTGCGACATAGAGACAGATGATGGAGAAAACCGCATTACAATCTGTTGCACAGTTTAGAAGAACAACGCGCTCACACAGACAGACAGGAAAAACAACCTTAATTTATAATATAGTATCCATAAATAGATGTAGAAGCTCGCGAATTTTAACAATGCTTGTGGGAAATGTAAATCAACGTAAGTAGACGTAGTTTCGATTTAATTGATAAAGTTTGAACATAATGGGTGGAACTAAGGTATTGTTAGATCATATCGGGCCTAATATTATCGTGTTTGAGAACAGCAATTGCGTTTTACCGAGATTAGCTACCAAATAGGTGTTATGTAGGTTTCCCTAATGAGTCGTTTAAGGGTTAAGTTTTCGTGTAGGGTTTTCATGGATAAAATAATAATGCATATTGATAGATTTTAAGGTTCCTTACTCACAACTCAGTGGCAATGTCATCAAATTATTACAGACTTCCAAAGTTAAATGAGAGAAATTCGAGTATCAGTGTTTATAGATCCTAAAATTCAGGAAAAACTAACTCAAATTCTATTTTCTGTGGCTTAGCTAAATTAATTATACTTCTACAACAAGATTATAGGCTAACAATGAACAGGCCGTACCGTCAAAATATGGTCGGCAAGTCGTCAAGCAATTTGCTAATTCGTCTGAACACTATTATTTACGCGCGAGGAAAGTTTCTCGTCATAAATTAAGTGCGGACTAAGTTGTTGGTCGTAAATCTAAGTGCTCCGCCCCCCGGCGAGCTTGTCTCTTGTGACAAACCCGCACCCACCAGTTTTCGATGACTACAGTAACCATGGATTAGGGGTTTCCTGTTTTAATTTACTTAATAAATAAATAATGGCTTGACACACAACGATGGGAAGAGGTCAGACGGAATGACCATAATGCCTTGGAAGTTGGGTAGGCCTTTGGTGTGGGATGCAACCTGTGTCGACATCCTCGCGCCATCCCATCTGGAGTGGCTGCTACAGGTGCAGAAAACCGGACCTATATGTTTGAGCCGTTTGGGGTTGAAACTCTAGGGCCGAATGGTCATCGAGGCTTTCGGGAATCAGATTCATTTATTTCTCTAGTTTTACATGTCACTTAAATATATTTCATTTTACAAAAAGGTGCGTGTTTCAGAGTGGGAACTTTTGAAACCTATCCTGGTTGTTTCCTCGTAATACTTGTGTTTATATTAATCTAGATGAGGATAACGATGAAGCAATGGGGATTAGCCCCAGCGGCTAGCCGCTTATTACTTAATGAGTGACGCTACGATTATAGCATACACTATCGGAAGGGAGCCAGTCGTTTGAAGAGCGACTTGTCCCTATCTTTTTTTATTAAAATATTGAGTTTCTCCTACTTTAGTAGCGAAAAGAAAGGGATTGTGTTGCCCATAGCGTGTGTACGCGGCGGTCTTGTTCTTGTAGCCTCTGTCGATCGACGGACAGAGATTTGAGACGTTCTATCATGTCGCCGTGGAGATCGTGCGCAAGAACGTGCCACGTGTCTTGCTGTAGTATTTCCCAGAGTAAATCGGTGTCAGTCCATCTGCATTATTGTGCGGCACTTTTATACTGCCTTTCAAGCTTGAGCAGGATTGTTTTGCTGTACCTCGGTAGCAATTGTGTTACTCCGTAGTCTATCACTGGTAGTAAGCATGCTTGAATGAAGCAGCTTGACGTCCACACTTAGCTTGGAGAGGTAGCCGCTGATTGGGTATAGTAGCGCTCCTTTGTCTCTCTTGGGCTTTACGATGTTTCTTTGGCACGTTTATTCATCGACAGCCTCTTGTCCAGCCAACCTACGTATTTTATTTCTTGTTTGAAAGGGATGCGTTCGCCACGTATTTAAAAGAAGTTGCGGTAACCTTTGTCCAGATTGTGGAGTCTCGGTCTCTTGTGCGAAAACATGATACATTATGTCTTATCGACGTTGCATTTGAGGCAACGTTTGAGTATTTCGGGACGTCGCCAAGCGGTTGGTCGACTCTTCACGTGATCACAGGACTAGCCAATTTTCAGATCAAAGAATCAGCGTTTCCATCGAACGTGGCAATGCTGCCAGCCTTTTGGGCACTTTTCCCATTGACAGCGATGCGGAGGAATTTTTTGATGTTCAATGAGCTTTGCGCGATGCCAGAGGTTTGCTGATTTCTTTGACAATCTTGAAGGGAAAGTTGCAATGTCCCTTGTAACGGTAATTTTCATCATTCTTATGTTCAGCAGCCACTGCTCGACATAGAGCTCTCCAGTTGCATGCCCTTCAGCTCGATTCTCGGCAACTCTCATCCAGCTGCTACCAGCCACCCGGTATGTAATTTTCGTGATGCATTTCTTGGCGGCAGAAATGGGCATAGATTAGATTCTATGCTCATTTGTTGGTATAATTATTACAAAATATAAGTTCCTCGAAGGCCAGTTTGAAATGTCTACGTAGCGAGAAGGTCCCATATCAAAAAGTCAAAAAGTTACAAGAGTTCCATCTAATAGTCGAATTTTAACAAAAGGATGTTAAAAACCTTGTGGGTTAAAATACCCTTATACATTTTCAGGAACATTATTCAAGGTCTCATAAACGACATTACATAGCAACATTATCCTTTAACCCATCGAAAAATTTAGAATAATACCCATTAAAAACAAGGTTCCTGTTTTACCCCCGAACATCAGAAGGCATGCTCGCCCGCGGCAGTTACCCTAGCTGTGGCGGATTAAACAAAACAGCCCTGTTATAAAGTCAAGAACTCGGCGAATTCCGTTTCTTATGCGTACGCAACTATTTAGTTATTTATGGAACTGTTCATAAATGTAGCGTTTTGTATCATTCGCTTCGAACTCACAAGGCGAGGCTGTGGTGCTGTTTACTAAGTTTTCATTTGCTGAGGAATTTCATTAGCTCTCGAGTGGAGAGTAAATTGCGAATGTGGAGATAAATAATGGGCAATATTTTGTTGTGACTATGAATTCATGTCATAATACTTATACACTTTTTTTATTTGTCATTATTACGTACCTACTGAATATTGTTTTTTTTTAAATACCTACACATTGTCGTTGATGTATTTTATATAAGTACCTATACAATGACATGAATATGTAATTTGTAAAGTAGGTATTATATTATTTTAATATTTGTGAATGTGAAGACTACGAGTATGCGGGTCATTGTTTTTTGTTCTCAGTTAGTTTTAATCATGGTCTGGCAGTTTGAGTAATTTATGCGGCCTACCCAAATGTCCTTTCTTTTGGTATTGCTCGTCGAATCGTTGAGCTCCTTAAGTTCTGAGTTGAGCTGCACGATTAGTGATAAATGCGTGCACTGACTGGACAGGTCCACTCAATCTGTTGTGTGGTTCATTCCTCAAAAGACCATTTCAGACACTAATTTACATGGTCTCCACATGATCTGACCAAGATTATGTCTGGACTTTAAATGAAACTGTGACCTCTGAGTTTGTTTCGGCCTTTCTTCTCAGAGTAGTCAGATAGGAAACGCCGACCTCATCTAGTGTTTAAAAATATGATTGACGTGTAAAAGTGTTTGTACAAACCTACTAACAGAAATAAAATCATTTATAATTATCATTTATTACTGTCTCGTATTTCTGGAAAACTTACGAAAACAAAGCCGTTCTAGCAAGCACGACAAAATTGTGAAAAGCAGTTTGAAACAGAGAAAATATGGCCACCTAAAAGTCTGTTAAGTGTCCCTTCACCTAAGGGACTTGTTCGGAGTTCAACCACTAAGCTTTGAAATTATGTTCTAGAATTTTCTTAAGGTAAGGGACTTGTTGACACTAACGGTCTTGTTTAGAACATTAAAAATAATCAAGATTGAATACGAAGTTTGGTCGTTTGGCGTGGAAATGCAGTATGAATACAGTACCCACACGTTGATATCACACGTAGGATTTTAAAGAGAGGCTGTCACACAGGTACAGTCAGCAACAACAGACGATTAAGACTTATTTTTTTAAACATGAGGCTCTAGGGGCTAGTGTGAATCTCTGTGTTCATTCGAGTAATCGAGTCTGGTCAAACCACGCTGGGCTCAGTGCATTTCATTCATTCATTCATTTCTTGGGAAATTTATCAACCCCAAATAAAATGTAGCCATAGTGACCTCTGTGCTGCCACCGACGATGCTGTAGAAGTGGCGAAGTTTTAGCCCAACAAAATGTAGCCATAGTGACCTCTGTGCTGCCACCGACGATGCTGTAGAAGTGGCGAAGTTTTAGCCCAACAAAATGTAGCCATAGTGACCTCTGTGCTGCCACCGACGATGCTGTAGAAGTGGCGAAGTTTTAGCCCAACAAAATCTAATTCTGTGAAGAATAAGATTGAGATAAATATTTATAAAAATCTGAACTAATATAAAATTAAAAGAGTTAAACTTTTTTTTAACTATAATTAGGTAGGTACACGAAATGCTGAAAAGCAATGTATCGAATAATTTTGTATCAATTTAGGGGATATTTATTTATTTATATAAGTAACAATTGTTGCTGCGCTTACAGAAAAAAAAATCGGAACAATAACACAAGACTAAGTACAGCAAGTAAAACGATGATAGCTGCAAAAGTATAAACTGTAGCGCAGCTAACAACGCCCTTCTCCAGATACAGAATGGAATAAATGTTCCATGCAAAAAGAGAAAACACCAAAGCCAACAACATAACATTTAACTAAAAAACTTCATGCAAATATTAAACATATTAGGTCTTTACCTATGAAATTGCCGTTCTGCAGTACTGGCCATTTCAAATCAAAATAATTTTTGTTTGGCTAAGAATTCTAATTTCAAATTAATTTTATTTTAAAAACATGGATTTTTTTTTCCAAAAGTAGTCATTTGTTTATTAATTAGTGTTACATTTTCATCGCATTTCAATCTTTTTCGTCATCATGGATACGTTAAAAATTCGAGTAATTATGGAATATGAGTACCGTCGTGGCAGCAACGCGGCACAAGCGGCACGCAACATCAACGACGTTTACGGAGCTAACACTACAAACCAACGCACCACTTGTTATTGGTTTGCTCGCTTCCGTTCTGGAAATTTCGACCTGAAAAATGAACCTCGCGGTCGTCCGAAGACTTTGGTCGACAATGACGAATTAAAGGCGATTGTGGAAGCTGATGATACACAATCTACGGCTGAATTAGCAGCAGCTTCCGACGTTAGCGTCAAAACAATATTGGTCCATTTGCGTCAAATTGGCAAGGTAAAAAAGCTTGACAAATGGGTGCCCCACGAACTCAATGATCGCCAGCGCGAAGTACGCGTCGAGACGTGCCTTGCACTGCTCAACAGACACACAAATGAAGGAATTTTGAACCGCATTGTTACCTGCGATGAAAAATGGATTCTGTTTGATAACCGCAAGCGCTCAGCAAGTTGGTTGGATCCTGGTTCAGCACCTAAACAATGCCCTAAACGAAAACTTACCCCTAGAAAAGTGATGGTCACTGTTTGGTGGTCTAGCGCCGGTATGATTCATCACAGCTTCTTACCAAACGGGGTGAGCATTACTTCAGATGTGTACTGTGAAGAACTGAACACAATGATGGAGAAGCTGGCACATCTCCAACCAGCATTGGTCAATCGCTCGTCTCCGCTGCTCCTGCACGACAACGCGCGACCTCATACTGCACAGCAGACGGTCTCCAAGTTGCAAGAACTGGGGTTGGAAGCTCTCCGTCATCCGCCCTACTCAACCAGACCTTGCGCCTACAGACTACTACTTTTTCCAGAATTTGGATAACTTCTTGGCGGGAAAAAAATTCAATACCCGAGAGGCAGTACAAAATGCCTTTGAAGAATTTGTTGCCTCCCGTCCAGCTGATTTCTTTAAGAAAGGCATCAATAAACTGCCACTGCGTTGGCAAAGATGCATTGATTGCATGGGTGATTACTTCGATTAATACAAATAAAAAATGCATGAAAAAAATTCGTTTCAATTTTTTCATACAAAACGGCAATTTCATAGGTAAAGACCTATTAGATTTACTGCTATACATGAATATGTCAACATTCAGCTCCTGAGCAATCAGGGCGTTTTAAGATCGCCTGGGTTGCGGAGGCATATCGAGCAGTACCTATGGGTACGCACTAGCGGAGCCACGATATGTAAAAGTAATAGTGTTAATCGACTTTGTTGCTGACTGTATGTCATTCGAATCTACATACTAGAGCCGGGATACAGCGAACATACTCTACAAAGCCAAACCAATTCTCTCTAAAAAAATCGAAGTGTATTAATGGCTGAGTACCTAGCTAGAGTACATGCTTTTCTCATCCATTCAGTTCAGGTTGTTTCCCGAATTTAAGAGCTATGAATGTCACCCTTATATCTACATATTATGGCAGCTATAAAAAAAGCGAGGTGTGATAAAACGTAATGGACTGTTAAAACCATCTGTTACTCTATATTTTTCGCTGAAAATTGCATCGGGTTGACACAGTGACATGAGATTGAAGTTATTGGGGAATTCGATTGCATATTGATGATTGACAAATTAATATAATTGTTGTGGACAGCTGAATTGACGTCCTGATAATTGATTATATGATTTTAATAATGCACATTTTACGGGAAGTTGGCAGATGTTTAAAAATTGAGAATTTGTTTAACTGGTTTAGGTAACAGCTAAGGGCCTGGTTTCACCACCTACGATTTAGTTCCTATTAACTTACTTGGCAGATAATTTCATACAAATTCTGTTCCATTTTTGAATTTATTCGGTGAGTAGTGGCTATTCGGAAATCGTGAAATAGGCCGTAAATCTCTTTACGAGTTATATGAAACTTAAATGGAGTTGGGCAGGACACCTGGCCAGGCGCAGTGATGACAGGTGGAGTAAGACTGTGACAGAGTGGCGTCCAAGGACTGGAAGACGAGATGTCGGTCGTCCGGCGGAGAAATGGGCGGACGACATTGTTGCCATCGCGGGCAAAATCTGGATGAGGCTGGCACAGGAGCGTGGGGATTCGCACAAGAAAAGAGAGTCCTATGCCCAGCAGTGGGTGAAGTCGGGCTGTGGATGATGATGATAAAATCTACTTTAAGAATACTAACATAAGGTGATATTATTATTTTTTTTTGCAAAAAACGAAAGTAATTTTGAAATTTTGCGGGTTTTCCCCTTAATTACATAAGGTGAAAACCCGCGAAATCTAAATTGCAAAAGTAGAGTTTAACGAGTTCTCAATTAGCTTTGAACCTTGAGCTATAAACTTCAATTCAGGAATCGGGTGTAAAACCCGAAACCATACCTATTTACCTATTTAAATCCAGGTTTTTTATGCAGGTACATTGAAATATTATCGGAGAGAACATATCTTATTTACTTTAAAAACAAATGCTTCACAAGGTTCATTTAGCATTTGAGACAAAAAATAAAAATCTTTTAATCAAACCACAGACTTATTCGATTTACGTACTGTTTCAATTTATTTAATTTACAAAGGAAACGAATATTAAATATTATGTAAATGTAAACCACAATTTCGCAACTGGTATCCTGTGGAAACTTCACAGACGGAATTTTATTGAATAAGATAACATTATTTTGTGTTAATCTGAGCTAGGAAAAACGGAGAGGTTTCACTGATTATATTTTATACATAAAGATGTGAGATCAATCTTTGAGTATAGATTAGAAAGGTAGCATAGATAGTGTTCTATTATATGACTCACAAAAGGTTACTAAAAGGTTTTATACAGTAGGTAAGAATTCCTGGTCACGTTTTGTTGCTACTTGAGAGTACCTAAATAAAAAAGATAAAACGCGTAGAAAGAAAACAGGAGCACAGCACAAACGATTTGAAACACATCAAACCGTTTCATTTTTGACAATAGGTAAGCATGCCTATGGTCATATTTTGTACCTACTTATGAAAGTACTAAAAAAAAAAAAAACATGAGCTCAGCACAAATAATTCGGGTCACATCAGACCGTTTCGAACCTTGCTTACCATGTAATACCATACTTATGTGGCGGCATCTACATCGCCACATGTGAACTACGCATCACACTGACGTCACGCAAAATCCTGCATCGCGCAATTGGAGTTTACCACGCGACTAGCATAACAACCTCCCGATACCAATCGTCGGGCAGTAGCCCACCAGACACGACACCCGTCTGGACGGAGGATCATCCCTTTTCTATAGAGGATGAGTGAACTTTACACCCCGTTCCTCATACCTCTATACTTAGTGCGGGCGTAAATCATTAACGCAAAATGTTCGCTTTAGGCAATCTGCAACATCCATAATTCTTACAATAATGACGATGTTAAAGTTGAGCTCTATAATTCTTTCAATAAAACTTTAATTTAGGAAAATACTTTCCAAGATATACGGTAAAAGTTTTGAGAGGAAAATTAAACAGGCACCCCTTAAACTGTACGATCCTGTCTAACTAAATACTGTTCCCTTGATAGCTTTTTGAAACTCCCCTATTCAGGGGCTAATTTATTATATTTTTAATTTAAATAAAAATATAGTTAGGCTTTTGCGTAGCAAAAATCATCACTATTTATTGCATGGGCGACTGGCTTAACAAATTTATAAGCGTAATTGGAATGATTTTCTTTTTTATTTAGAGCTTTGTTGTCAGAGCTGAATGTAAATAAAAATAAAACTGAATTTTAAACGAATCTAGATTTGGATAGAGATTAGTATGAAATGTGACAGTTTTTAATCGAAATTCATGTTTTTATCATCGCGATCGCTCATAAAATACGGGATGTTTTATACGACTTTGAAATAATAATTTCATATCTGCTTATGACGCAGATATATACCAATGACCTTGAGTGGTTGGCTGGCGTGTTCTGTGTTGAGCTCATGCAGCGCGTCGTACGTCCACCCAGTAATGGCACTCGCCCATCAAGGCATTATTAATGTATTATAAGTAGATATAACAAAAGGTATTTTACTAAAACTCAAATAAAAATAATTAAATTATCTTTAAAATGGTTGAAGTTTTCATAAAAATACGTTTGATAATTTTCGCGTGATTCTCAGTTTTTTATCCGCGTTAGACATAACTTTAAAAATTAATTATACTATGCAATATAAACATAATCTAAAATATTCACATATTAAATTATTAAAATAATGCCTTAATTTAACATATATTTTTCCCAAATCATTAACACTTCAGTTTAAAATCATTAAAAGTCGGTTATCGTCGCCTTTTCATTTTAAAATCTCTCCGCAAGTATACTTATTCTGACGTTTGAAGCCCGACTGGCGAGAACAGGCTGTCATTTTCGCGCCAATTACGGAGCCATCATGTCTGCAGAAATAATCCGCCAATACCATACAAGCGTATCTGTGACGTCAATATTCCGTGGTATGTCTGCGACGCGGGAAAACGCAGCTGTTAGAGTTCGGTGTCATGGAAAGATCCTTTGGCAAAACAAATTCCAGATGGATAGGCTAGGAACATGTTTCACAGCATAACAGTTATAAACTTATAGGTAGGTACTTGGTTTTGAGAAGATGACTGCGGCAGTTTTAAAAGTATAAACAAAAATAATTTCCAGAAAAAAAAGAGGTTATACAGAACCATTTTCGACTTGAAAATTAATATTAGGGATATTTTAGGAGGGAATGTATCCACTAGTGGAGCTGTAGCCAGCATTTCCTGGCTATGCAGTGCTGTAACCACCTTTTGGATGGGTAAATACTGTAACTACGGAATGAGCAAATAGATCATGACGTCACGAGAGAAGAAGGGCAGAAGTAAATAGGAAGACACAGCTGCCAACGCTCTTGAGGTATTTAATCATTTATCACTTGTGACTAGATTTCACGATACCGACGAGTGTGTCAGGGGAGGCACCGTGAGGCCCTGGTCTTTGCATGAACACAGAACTAGAAAATGTTAAGGAAAAACATTTCTACCTTAGCTGGCACACAGCTAACTGTGCACAGTGCACCAACACAATACCTCCGGGAGACCGGGACTGTTGCTTTTAGCAGTCTGTGTGCAAAGCTATTTGGCATTCGGTCACTAGGTATTTGGTAAATGAAATACTGAGTGTTCACCAGTCCGGCAGACCCATACAGTCCGGCTTGTCCACGTTTGCATGTAAACTGAACATCAATCGAGGTTAGTTAGAAAGCTTAAATAATCACAAAGGACTTAGAATAAAACTGTATTTTCACTTTAATATTTTTTTATGAAACAAAGTGTTGCAGTTGCGGTTCTTTTAGAAATTTCTTTGCATGCAACGTAAGCCGATATTTTAATTGAAAGTTTAGAATGTGTTCGTGACGTGTTTATTTTCTACGGTTTTCTTATAAGCCACAGCTTTTATAAACTCATTTTAAGTCTCTATAAGACTCAAATCTCAGGATATTTCCCCAGGGATAAAGTGGTTGTGAGGTTTGCTAGGATATTGTGAAAAGTTCCTTTGGTTGGGTTAAAACAAGCCTGTCCTGCGAGGGTCTTTAATTAATTTCCTCAATGTTACTTATTATTATTATTTTTTAGTCATTCTTTGTTAATTGTTTTTAATTAAGGAATAAATAGACTTTATTATTATTATTTTAAAACGTCTGTCATATCTCGGGACCCTGGCGTCCCCGACGTTTTGAAGGCGTACGAGAGGCCGAAGCCAACTCGCAGAGGTCCCTTAGGCAAGGACTTATCCCACGGCTATCAAGATAATCCTGGAAGTACGGTCTCCTAAGATCCAGGTCTATAGTATCTACGTACTGCAGACATTTTACATCATATACTTACACTTTACATCAATATAATGCATATTGATCAATATAGGAATATTGATTTTGCATTAATATTTTGCGAATCGGTCTAAAACGATAAAAAAAGTACTCTGTGCTAAAACGATTTGTTTTCTTTAATTTTCATTGTTATGACACTAATGTCAGGCTATCAAGCTACTCGTATCATTACTTTTTATTCCAAATTTTCTCTCATAGAGTTTCTTACTAGCTTAGTATAGGTTACTTTTGATTTATATTTCCAGGAATCGGATCGATGAGGACTTTTTTGATTTCATATATGATGGTGTTTTGAACAATCCTATCAACATTGAGCTGGGTGCGAATTTTTGTACCCTCGGATGTCTAAATTGACTGGACTGTAAGGTAAGGTAAGAAATGATTGACCTTAAAAATTATTTCAAGTTTATTAACCACGTAGGACGATAAGGATATCTGGCTACTCTTTTATAATACATCATTTCATTTTAAAAATTCGAATGGAAACTGGTAAGGTATTTTGCAGTAAACCGAGCAGATAGCTCAGTGAAGCACTTTTAGATTTTAAGAGTTTCCTTCAATATGAGTCGGTAGGAATATTCTCGTCTTTATATTACACGACTGCCCAAAGGAGTGTAATGTTTTAAGGGTTGATGTATGTTTGTATGTGAGTTTCTTTATTCCACCATAACTTTGAAATGCCTGAACAGATTTGGATGTATAGGGTAACGTTAGAATCCATACATCATCCCGAGTGACACTGGCTATATTATTTTTTTTGGAAAAAATCATTATTGCGGCAGTATGGCTCCATTTTAAAAAACTGAAAAAAAAATTTTTTTTTCTTTAATTCTTACAATATGGGTATCAAATTGAAGGCCTCGAACAGCATAATTCTAAAAAAATAAAAATAGTTAATATGCATGAAGGACATCAACCACGTTTCATACATTTTGGTCCAAATTGAAAGTGTGCTCTATTAGAATTTGTCAGACTGAGCTCGTGGCTAAGTAATAACAGCCGCACGGGTGGATCCATCAGGTGCCTACGCTTGCCGGGGTCGGTTCGTGGATGGGTGACCGACCATCTTTACATACCGAGATTCTTCCGTGCCTCGGAAAGCACGTTAAGCCGTTGGTCCCGGCTGTCATTCGTGGATCTTTGACAGTCGTTACGGGTCGTCAGAAGCCCGAAAGTCTGACAACCAGTCTTACCAAGGGGTGTCGTATTACCCAGTCACTGGGTTGTGGAGGTCAGATAGGCAGTTGCTCTGTATAAAATACTGGTATTCAGCTGCATCCGGTTAGACTGAAAGCCGACCCCAACATAGTTGGGAAAAGGCTAGGCAGATTGAATTTGTCAGACTGAGCATTTCTTTTTATAGAACCGAAGCTGTCAAACCATTTCCCTTGGTTTTATTTGAATACAGAAATCTGTCTTTTTTAACTGACGAAATAAAAAGGAGGAGGTTCTCAATTCGACACGTATGTTTTTTTTTTTTCGATTAAGTGAAATGGTTTTAAGCCACTTTTTCGTTTTGTGATGTTTTTTTAGGTGTAAAATTAATTATAGAAATATATTGTTTTGCACACATATCCTATCATCATATCAGCATATCCAAAAAATAGCACAAAACAATAATAAGTATTTTTCAATCCCGCCAGTCAGAGCCAGACATATTATGTCTACACATTGCCATCGATAATTCATTATCAGGACGAGGGTTTTGATGCAGAATGTGCACTTCGCGAGATCCGGCTGTCACAATCACCGTAACAAAACAGGACCTGGCAACATATAACACGCGTACGCTCCAGACCGCCGAGAAGATTATAGAACTCGAGGAAGAGAATTGAGCAGGTTACGATAGGGTTATCTGAAGTTCGAAAAGAGAAGGAGGACCCGATGATCCTCAAATCCGGGAACTTGCTCTATTTCCGGGATAGAGGGAGATCAGATAGGTATAGATAGACATAGAGGGAGATCAGCAGTCCCAAGGTGGTGTCGGGTTTCTTGTCCATAATGTCCCTTGTGAGCAACATGGTGAAGATTGAGAGTGTATCGACCAGGGTGGCGTACCTTATACTCTGAATATCTGCAAGATATTTGTTGAAGGTCATATAGGTTTACGCCCCGACCTCGTCACACCCCCATGATGAGGTGGAGACCATGAATGAGGATGTTTCCAGAGCCATGCATTGCTCTAAAACTCAGTTTACCGTTGTCATAGGGGACTTCATCGTGAAACTGGGCAAAACGAGACGATGATGACGTCGCAACCACCAGGGTCACCTACTGGCAAGTTTAATGGAGAAGAAGGGCCTCTTTATGATGAACTCCTTCTTCAAAAAATGTGACTTAACGTGAGAATGCGACAGAAATCGGATCTGATCAGAGCCCTGGTGGTGCAACGAAAAATGAGATTGACTTATTTGCCTTCATTATATCGATGAAGAAGCAAGTATTCAATAATGTCTCTGTGATCAACGTGGTGTGAACCAGAAGTGATCACCACATGGTAAGAGGCACATTGAACTTAAATATCAAGCTGGGAAGATCTCGACTAGTCAAGTCTACGCTCCGTTCAACACCGATCCAAATTCAAGACCCCGAAAGCTTTCAGCTCGAACTTAGAATCATTTCGAGTGCCTAACGAGTTCCTTTGACGATTATAACGATTGATTCGTGAAAACTGTCCATGCGGTCGGGTCTAAGATCTTCAAGACCCGTCGTACAAATTGAAACAAGAAGCTCTCTGATGCTACTTTACAGCTCATGGAGGAGATGCACGAGATGATCCTGCAGCCTTCTGACGATGCGCTCAAGTACCGGTGGCTTAATAGACGGATCTCGAGGTCTAAACAACCCTATGAGCTAGATTGATAAATTGTTAACATTTTAATAAATGATTAAAGAGCTTGAAATAAAGATACGCCAGTATTATATTTCAATTTCATTACTATGAGTGTGTATAATGTATATTTGTACAACAACCAGCACTTCCTGCGCGGCTTCGCCCGCGTGGATGTCGGAAAATATGCCGGGGAACAAAAATCCTTCCTTTTTCCTTGTCTACATTATAAAGGGAACTTCTGTGAAAAATTTCAGCTTTTTAGGCCCAATGGTTTGGGCTGGGCGTTGATGAGTCAGTCAGTCAGTCAGGAGTTTTCTTTACATATATTAAAAAAGATATTATGTAACATTTTCTCGAAGCTTTATTTTACCTATATTACAATGATTAAATATGCCTATATGTTAGTTATATTTTACACTTAACAAAAATTACAAATAAGTTAAAAATGGGTTTTTTCATTTAACAACAAAAGTCAATCTTTGAACTCAAATAAAACGAAGTCTAATGGTCCTAAAAGTTCGGTGCCATAATAAGAAATGCTTATGCAGAAAAGATTTTGGCGTTTGGACAAAAATGTATGATGTTATGACTTTATATAAGACAGTGGCCAGCACATCAAGCTACCCCAATCTGTTAAATGTAAATCTGTTTGTTTTTTTGTTTGTTTGTTTTTTTTTTGTTTGTTTGTCTGTTTGTTTGTGTGTGTGTAAATCTGTTTTCCCAATTGAATATGAACCTTATTTATTTGGTGTAAAGTTGAAAATCTATCAAAGAAATTTTACAGATTAAGGTAGCTTGATGTGCTGGCCTCTGCACTTAATACATGCAAAACAAACATTTCATCTTTGGCTGCAAACGATTTAATCAGGCTTTAGTAAGACTGCGAATAAAAAAAAAAATATATATAGTTAAAAAAATTAAAAAAACACGACTGCCCTGCCAAAAAACGAACTAAAACGTAAAAAACAAGTTGTTTTCCCTGACTAAACAGATAAATAAAATTGTCATTGCAGTTGGGGGACTCTTACATTAAAAAGTATTCCACAGAATGGTCCCCCGACTGCAATGACAATTTTATTTATCTGTTTAGTCAGGGAAAACAACTTGTTTTTTACTTTTTAGTTCGTTTTTTGGCAGGGCAGTCGTGTTTTTTAATTTTTTTAATTATTTATTTTTTTTTGGTCATATACTTTGCTGACTACCGGTTGTACGATGTAACCCATTCAAATATATAAAAGCCCACATCTATCACCCATGGTGATAGATGAGTACGATCATGTGATATGATTTTTAGTAAAAATGTTTTCAATGATTCAATGATGGAAAAACAAAATAAAAAAAAAATGTTTTTATTATCATCTTTCTGTGGATAATAAACAGAATTTAAAAACAAAAGTGTACACATTATTTATGTAGAATATACAGTTCTAATATTTAAATAGAAAACTATGGACATTGGACCCTGTTTCCAATCCTGGTAAACTACTGTTTTTCTTAATTTATGATGAAATATTCAGAAAAATAAATCACTTGTTCACCCAACATAATATAAAGGAATACTAGTCCTGAAATAATCAGCATCAGTAGAAATAGAGCACAGTTACATGTTCTTTTAATTAAACATCTCGGCGTCGTCGGCACAGATTACCTAATATTGTGTTCTTCGTAAGCCTTGACATGAGTTAAGAGTACATGTGAGGTTCTCCGCTAACAATATGTCACCCTGTTTCATGTTATGCGGTGAGATTATCATTATCCTTATGTTTTTTCTGAAAATAACGTTACCTTTGTACAGTATAATTATGTGCTTGCAATATATTTCCGGAAGCAAGTGCGTGAGATATTTTGATAACAAGAGACTCTTGCTATCAGAATATGTCAGGCTCGTGCTGTCAAACCACTTTGTCAGCACGAGCCTAATACCACTATTACATCCACGTCAGAGTAACCAACATAGTTTGCAGAGTAAGCAAACTGAAGTGGCAGTGGGCTGGCCATGTTTGTCAAAGGACCAATAGCCGGTGGAGCAAACGAGACCGCGTATCGGCAAGCGTAGTGTGGGACGCCCCCCAGCTAGATGGACCGACGACCTCTTATGAAGGTGGTTGGGACAGACTGGATGCGGAAGGCGCAGGGCAGGGTGTTGTGGCGCAGCCTGGGAGAGACCTATATCCAGCAGTGGACTGCGATAGGCGGAGATGATTGATTGATTGATCCACATCATATTACATTTGCCAAATCGAAAGATTAAGCGGTCGGTCGAGATACCAAATATTGTGTTTTTATGAAGTATTGCGATCCATGGCAGTCAACGTCTGTTTACTTCACAATTATCAAAGTCGCGTAAAAATATAGGTATAAATCAAACGAGAGCATCCTCCTACTGCACTATTTTTGCGCCATCCTGTATATAAAACTGTACATACACCATAATAAAAAAAAAAGTGTCCATTCTTCCCATAAGGACACATATTCCACAACAAGAGACGCTTTTCATTCATTATAAACATTCCATTTAAACAATAATAATTAAACAAACCAATAACGTTCTCTGCTCTCCCTGAATTATTCGGACATTGTCGAAAACCTCCCAGCTTCCCCTAAATTGCCTTAATTAAGTGCATTCCTTCTAGCGTCGGTTCCACCTATTTCTGTGCGCTCTGTTCGGAACCTCAGTCACAGAATAGATAAGTACAAAAGGCTAGCTCCATACAACGAGCAAAACACAATCCTATGCACACTTAGACGCATACTGACGGTGATCTCAAACGAATGCCAGTCATGAGTGCGCTTGCACTCGCTGTACGTGAGCCATGTCTATGTGTGCGTGTGTTTGCGGTCTTTGCATGGAGTTCACCTTCTGTACCTATCTATTTTGTGCCCCGGTTGACTCGTAAAGTCAATATGTGACAGGAAAATCGCCCAAAATGGACAATCAGTCAAAAAAGGGACGCAAAAAGCGAAATTAAGATAAGAAAATTTATAGCCGCTTATTGAGCGATTAAGATGAAAATTAAGGTTTTCGTTTTTAACTTCTTTTCAACCAGATATTAATGTTTCTAAAGTAACGTTTCCAGATGTTTAATTGTTTTACTTGAGAATGGGAAACTTTTTTATGCGTTAGGCTTAGAATGTTTTCCTACTTCGTGTCACTGGCTCGACATTATTTCAAATCTTGTTGGCCCTAAACTTCCACTTCCACAGCGTCATCGGTGGCAGCGCAGAAGTCACTTTGACTGCATGTTTTGGGACACAGAGTGCAGGATAAGAGGTGCAGCATGATTTGCGACACAGCTCCACATCCCCACCCTGCTGCCGAAACTTTTTAACCGAAGAAGACTATGGACACCTATAATATCAAGAGGATCGCAACGTGTAGTCTTATTTATCCGCAATTTCACCACCTTTGGCTTTTTAAATGAAGGAATTGTTACTAATATTATAAATGCGAAAATGAGTTTGTTTGTTTGTTACGCTTTTAGCTAAAACGGCTCAACGGATATGGATGAAATTTGGCACATGGGTATTGGATACTTTTTATCCAGGTAGTACGTTCCCGTCGGATAATTCCCGACCTCCACGCGAGCGAAGCCGCGGGCAAATGGTAGTACTTCAATAAAACAGACAGATTTAGGTATAAGTAGCGGTAGGTAGTGCTTTATCTGCTCTGATGCTCCTGAGGATACAAATATATGAATTAATTTGAAGCCTCGAAATAGATCCAAGTCTCACTGTTCTATAATGTTACCGTCACACAACAAGCAATACCAACAGCAAAGCTCACAAAGCTTTTAATAGATAAATCAATAGCGGCAAACCGACAACCATGCTATATTAATGAGGTCATGATTATTCATACTTATACCTTGTTTAAACAGGATCGGGTTGTGTAAACTAACATCACTGACTGTTTATCTATTAAGCCCCGGATACACTAGGGGACATTTTGTCCCGCAACATGACGCGGAACACTTAATCTACGTGACGCTGCAACGTTGCACAGTGACCCGCAACATGTCCCGCAACATTTTACGTGACGCGGCACATGTTGCTTGCTCCCGCTCTGAGAGCGAGCGCATGTGTTGCGCGTCAGTGCCGCGCTATTTCTCGCTTAAAATATGAATTATTTTTTCACGTTGTAGTAAGTAATTCCGCATCCTCCTATTTCGATTACCTTTCGCTATACTGCTCAAAATAAGTATATACGCTGTAATAATCGCCACAACCTCCTCGGGCGACATTGACTAATCAATCAAACTGCCTAGCCTTTCCCAACTATGTTGAGGTCGGCTTCCAATCAAACCGGATGCAGCTGAATATATTTTACATGGAGCGACTGCCTATCTGACCTCCACAACCCAGTAACTGTGTAATACGATACCCCTTGGTAAGACTGGTTGTCCGACTTTCGGGCGTCTGACGACCCGTAACGATTATCAAAGATCCACGAATGACAGCCGGGATCAACGGTTTAACGTGCTTTCGGTATGTAAAGATGGTCACCCATCTACTGACCAACCCCGGCATGCATAGCTTAACCTGATGGATCGACCCGTGCGGCTGTTATTACTTAGCCACGAGCTAACATACCGTTCCGCGACATATTTCTCGGAACATTCCACGTAGTAGTTGAGCGCCATGTTCCCCAACACGTCGCCGTCGCTCCATTTGTCCCCTAGTGTATTCGAGGCTTTACAGTCAAGATTTGTATAACTTATGTTGGCACTTCCTGTTCCTATATTACGTTATGTGTTTGGTTTGGTGTTTCGTAATTAAGGTTTTGGTATTAAGTTTTCCTTGTATTAGTATTATTATCATCATGCAATTACTTAAGCTACTGCCGGAGGACTAAAAAAAATTACAATTATTGGAAAATCAAAATAACTCGATCGATGGTGGATACGAAGTGCGCGGGCTCGGTCACGTAGACGGTGTCTTCGGGCCACATGATCTGTGTCAGCAGTTTCCCCTCGTAGCAACTGGGTCGATGATGCGCACGCGCCGTGCCTCGTGCCTTGGTGTCAGCACTTTCCTTAATAGTGATGCGCGTAACATGCTCAATCACGTCCACTTTTTGACAAAGGCCTTCCACAAGCATCGCAGGACTGCAGGTCTTATTTCCCCTGTAATAAACCTAGGTATGTAAAAAGCTCGATAAAGTCGCCAATCGATAATTTTTTATAGCTATTTTGATTGATCGACTCAAAACAGTAATGGCTAAC
Source organism: Cosmia pyralina (assembly GCA_946251885.1). Classification (NCBI taxonomy): domain Eukaryota; kingdom Metazoa; phylum Arthropoda; class Insecta; order Lepidoptera; family Noctuidae; genus Cosmia; species Cosmia pyralina. Next base: position 18,850,386 of record OX276355.1, read on the forward strand.
TGATGACACGAGATTAGACTACAGATAAAAATATATTTTTGGGGCAAATTTGTAATAATTATATGTAATAACATAATCAAAGCAATGATGAATGATTTGAATAATTTACCGTCAAAACAGTAGATAATAAAAAAAAAAAATTTTTTTTTTTTCAAAACGCATAAATCTTTCGCAACACTGTAGATATTAAACACTAAAATAAAACAAACGTCGACCCAGCTTCAGAGCAAGAATGCAAACACTATGTAACTCAGCTGCCAAAATATTAAACTCCTAGGCTTTGTTCCAAGACATACGTTCAAGACACGTAAACATAGAGCAGTAATGTGCCTTATAGGCAACAGCTGCCAGCCTTGATTAAGACATAAATATGCAGCTACGGTACAAAACATGTATGCTCCGCATGAACAAACCCCATTCCGCCATAGTTCCCGTTTATATGTCCATTTTGAATTTTATTAATATTTCGCCCCATACACGTGGCGGAGATGACTTGCGTTAACAAAATGGCGGATAAAGGTTAGTTTAGGTAATTTTAGGAAAGCATACTTAACTCGTCTAATAAAAAATAAAAAATAGCTTAGTAGAAGTCGTTTGCTTGTAAGCTCAACGGTTTTCAAGATTATACAGGGTGTCCCGTAAATAATGGATCAAACGTAACGGGTAGGTAGCTTACCTAATTTCCAACAACTAATTTGAATATTAAAAAAAAAACCGTTACAGTAACCAGGATATTAATTTTTTTTCGAATTTTACGATTTTGTCTTCCAGAATTAAGCTTTTTTAATGCTGTCGCTGCAAATGATGACATTTTTAGGTATGATTTTTATTTAACATTTCTGAATAGCTTACTAATGTTATAAGATACCATTTTTTTGAATACCGTTTTATTTGCCTTAGAAAAAAAATCTTGAGTTGAAAAGTTTTTTCTTTACGATGTTAGGACCAAAATTGAAAAAATTCTCCTGTAAAAAAAATGTATGACACCGAAAACCACCATTATTTTAAAAACTTGTACATTTAATAAGGTTTGCAAATTGGTGTAAAACTTACGTCTAGTCTTTATCGTTACAAAGATATTGCTATGAATGTGATGAAGACAGAAAATAAATTAAATTGGTACTATTCCATTTTTCATTTTCGTAATGGCTTATGCTTGAATGCTTGTAATCGAAGCAGGTAGTTAAGCGGCTAGCATATTCCGACCCGATGACGTCATCTGTCCGGAATTTGGGACCGCTACCTGTGGCGGAGTTGCACCTCAGTCAGCGTGAAGGGGATAGATAGCGCCGCTTTTGTATTTTTGGTAAATTGGTATGAAGTTGTACATTCTAGTCCTTGTCGTTACAAAGATAATTGCTATGAATCTGAGAGGTGCTCCAAATCAACGTTAATAAAAAAAATAAAAAAGTGTGTACATTTAAACTTTTTCTTTAAAATGTGTAACTGTAGTATTTCAGAGGCAATGTTCATTGAATTATTGAGGCGTATGAAAAGAATTAGGAGGCCGTACTAAAAAAAACAGTTAGTTCAAATAAATCGTTTTATTTGGTTTTTACAATAAATGTTCGAATTGCCTTCCCTCTACAAGAATGCAAAGTCTGCATCTCCTAATAAAGGAAGCTCTTTTTTTTTAATATGCAATAAACTTTTTTATTTATTTTATTATTTTTTTTTTTTTCTTATCCGACGGACAAAACGGCTTTGGTTTATTTCTGATACAGCAGATTGGATGCGCTGTCGTAATTCTTCTTCCGACGTTATTGGATTCTTGTAGACCCTGTCTTTTAAACATCCCCAGTAAAAAAAATCTAGGGGATTTAAATCCGGAGATCGCGGAGGCCACAAAATTGGTCCTAATCGGCCGATCCATCTGTCCGGATAACTTTCATCAAGGTGCGCCCTTACTGCCGTCGCATAGTGAGCGGGGCACCCATCATTTTGCAACCACATTGCTTGCCGTACGTCTTCTGGAACGTTTTCTAATAACCTTGGCAACTCATTCCTTAAAAAATGGAGATAATATTCGGCGTTTAGAGTAGCTGGTAGTTCAAAGGGCCCTATTATTTGCCCATTGATTATTCCCGCCCATAAATTTATTTTAAATTAATGTTGGCTCCTGTCCTCTCGCATCAAATATGGGTTTATCAGCTGCCAACTGTGCAAATTATGCAAATTTAAATATCCATCTCGGCGGCATGAAGACTCGTCACTCCATAAAATCTTGTTAAAAAACTGCGGGTCCGCCCGAATCATTCTAAGCATCCTTTGGCAAAATTCTATTCTTGGCTGGTAATCACGCGACGTCAGCGTTTGAACACGTTGCACGTGATATGGGTGCAATCGGCACCGTTGTAGCACTCGATGCACCGTCGATCTAGAAATTCCTACGCGTCGCGCTATGACGCGAACGGAGACTGACGGATCTTCCTCGATTTCTCGAAGAATGACTTCGTCATTAACTTGTCGCGGTCGTCCTTCACGGGTACCACCAACTCCGGTGCCAAGAATTCTTCCCTCAAGAAGCGCGTTATGCACTCTAATAAAGACGCGATAATCGGGATAACGAACCAGGTTCGGGTATCTTTCACGGTACAATCTTGCAGCCGCCCTGGCATTACCTCTTGCTTCTCCGTAGATAAAATGCATTTCGGCGTACTGCCGTGGCGTGTACTCATAACGAGGCATTGGGCTGAATAAGGTTTCAGCGCTACTGCACACACGTACAAGCACACACAAACGAATGTTTTTGGAGTCCGTAGGATCGCCAAGTCGTTTGTCCAATACGCAAAGAGTTCCAAATCGATAGGCAAAGCAAAGTCCAAAAACACAGCACAAGTCAAATTTTACAGAAGAAAACACCGAGCCACTGACCGGGAGCGAAAGTTGTCTGACGTAGCAACTCGAAGAGAGACTAGTTACAACTAAACTAATAAAATCAAGCAACAATGAAGCCTGTACGAGTGAAGGGCGCAGGAAAGAACAAAAGAACCTGCGCAACTTCATACCGATTTAACCGATTTACCAAAAAGCGGCGCTATCTATCCCTTTCACACTGACTGAGGTGCAACTCCGCCACAGGTAGCGGTCCCAAATTCCGGACAGATGACGTCATCGGGTCGGAATTATGCTATCCGCTTAACTACCTGCTTCGATTACAAGCATTCAAGCATAAGCCATTACGAAAAGGAAAAAATGGAATAGTACCAATTTAATTTATTTTCTGTCTTCTTCATCACATTCATAGCAATATCTTTGTAACGATAAGGACTAGACGTAAGTTTTATACCAATTTGCAAACCTTATTAAATGTACAAGTTTTTAAAATAATGGTGGTCTTCGGTGTGATACATTTTTTTTACAGGAGAATTTTTTCAATTTTGGTCCTAACATCGTAAAGAAAAAACTTTTCAACTCAAGATTTTTTTTCTAAGGCAAATAAAACGGTATTCAAAAAAAATGGTATCTTATAACATTAGTAAGCTATTCAGAAATGTTAAATAAAAATCATACCTAAAAATGTCATCATTTGCAGCGACAGCATTAAAAAAGCTTAATTCTGGAAGACAAAATCGTAAAATTCGAAAAAAAATTAATATCCTGGTTACTGTAACGGTTTTTTTTTTAATATTCAAATTAGTTGTTGGAAATTAGGTAAGCTACCTACCCGTTACGTTTGATCCATTATTTACGGGACACCCTGTATAAGAATAATATAGTAGCGTTTCGAGTGTATTTTTCTTATTTGTCGGGTTAATAGACTGAAATTGTGGTTTAGGAAAGCAAGAAGTTTAAGGTGGTTCACTTGTTATGTAAAACGGACGCTTATGAAATAAAAAAAAAAACAGTTAAAATTAGCAGAAGGGTACGTTAAATGTATCAATTCTCTCTCTCCCTTCAGCTATTTCTGTGTTTAACTTTCACGCTGTTTGTACCGTTTTATCAATTTTTAACATAAGTTTTACAAGTAGACATTTGTAATTGGCCTTCTTCTACATATTACTTCTGACAATTCGAGTGTATTAGCTGCAAGTTTTCTTAAAATTAATAATATAAAATAATATTTGCACAATCTCACCAGATATACATGCACCTTGCCAGGGTCGCGGGTTTTTCGAAAGAGATACCGTGGCCCTCCACAGGCAACTGAAGGAACACGGGTGGGTTTTAGTCAGTAAAAGTCTGACACGCCCTTGATAATTTCCCATTAAGTCAAGTCGAAGGGTACAACGGGAAAATGTTCGTTGCCGTAAAACAATCGGTAGAAGGTCGTACGGTTTTATGGGACCGCATATTTACTCGAAACTCAATAACCGACTCAAAATTCTACAACTTACTCATAATAAATGCAAAATTACGGTTACAAAATGGCTTCTTACTATGATTTGACTGAAAACTTCTTAACATAGAAAAAAAAAAGAAAAAAAAGCACTGATACATATATTTATTTACTATTCTTCATCACAAACATACTATTTATATATCACACACCATATCACATATACATACACCAACACACCCCCACATAACACACATACATACATCTTTGGATATCTACTGTTTTTCTTTGTGTATTATCATTAGTTTTCTTTTGTAAATTAGTTTTTATTGTATTTTCCTTTTATAGTAATTACGAGTAAATTATTTGAAATTAAGAAATTTATTGTAACGTATTTATACCTATTCCATGTATAGCAACAAATGTTAACGGAACGAAGGAGCCTGGATCTCACGACACAGGGAATCCTAGTGTGAGTTCCAGGAAACAACACATCGAATGTAATTTCTTAAACAATAGATTATTCTTATTCTTATTCATAAAAAAAAGGAGTACTTGCACCTTTATTGTAATAACATCGATTTGACATTATTCATATTTAAATCAAAGAAGGACGGCCACATCGTACCTGACGACGAGGCGGTGGTGTACAGATATGCCATATATATGACCAAATCCATTATTTTTTAAGGTCTTAAAAAACATAAGAAATAGATATTTAAGTGCCCAGAAAAAAAAGATATACCTACACATTTCTTTGTTTATAGCATAATTTGGAAATTATTTAGAATAACATGTTCAGAACGCACCTATTGATTTAGTACTCAAAGATTATAATTATTCACGTTTTTCTTAATAGTTATTATATGTAATTCAATTCTATATACTTTTGTATCAAATCAACTAGTGCTGTTTTTATTATGTATTGGATTCTTGTCATGAAAATAATTATGTAGGTTCATAGTGAGTATCAGCATTTTGTTCAATTGCCTACAACGGAACGTCATATGTCATCGACGCGCGCCATTGATTGACAGTGTTAGTTAATCACACGGGTGACGGGTGTCAATTTGACACCCGGCGATCATTCGCAATTTCGCATTGTTGTTGTTACTTGTTAGGGTGAATATTGTGATACGTACTGCACTGTATTGGATTTCCTTCTGTTGTTTGACCTTGGCATTGTTTTACGGACTGATAACTACCGCTTAGCTTCGCCGCTGTCGGATAAAAACTGTGTCGTCTGCCTAGCATTAAATCGACTTATTTATTTATTCTAACCTCAAAAGTATTTTTTTCCACTATTAAAATATCTTGACTATTTAGATATTATTTTAAAACGGGATGGTACGAGTATTTACTACATAAAAAAAAAATCAAATCTCACTATAATTTGTTTCTGTACACTGAAAATAAAACTCACGTCCAGCTTCTATAGAAATTTGGCCGACGTTCTTTGAGATCAAAGCCGTGGAATCAATTTTCAAATGCAATCGACAGTGTTGTTCTCCGTTATCGGCCTACATGTTTGACAGAGCCAGCCTCTGCAGTGGATATTCTAACACAATATGTACGTAGGCTAAACATGTAGGAGACTACTGTTTGTAAGGCAACTGTCCCACCGCCGACGATGATGTAACTATTAGCTATCAACGATTTTTTCGCTCAAGAAACGTACAAAAATTTGTAGGTACCGTGTAGGAAACGAGATACATTGTATTTATTCGTACTGTTCACACCGCCGCCGCCGGCGAGTACTCTTTTGCAGGCCGCAAGTGAGCTACTCGTACTCGCTCAGTTACGCTCGCTTGGTGGGCAGAACACTCGCTGAGAGACTCACGCTTGGTTGGTACATATGCAGGCTCACTCTGTCTGTCCGTCTGCCACAGCTGGATATATCAAGAATCACTAATGGTATCAACTTAAAATTTGGAACGGTTTTAGATGACGTTTGCGCAGCTATTTTGCAAATAAAAAAGAAATATTGTTTTTTTTTCTGCGTCAGGGTTTGAAAGGTTGTCTTAAAAATTCGAAGTGGGGCTGGAAGTGGGGGCATGTGGGGTATAGAGCGCTTTTGCCCATTCTCAATCATTTTTATTCTTTTTTTAGGCAGCATAGTTTTCCACTTTTAATGAAAAATTAAAAAAAAAATACCGTTATCTCCGAAGTTTGCATAGAGAAAAATCTGAAATTATTCTATGTGATAAAAGTTAATGTAAAGATTACAGGAAAAATAAAACCGTGTCTCTAAATAACACACCTTTTCAGAAATCAGAATGGAAGCCTCGGTACGCGAGTTCGACTCGCTCTTGACTGCATTTTTTTAGTTGCTAGCTCTACTCGCCTCTTGTTAATCTCCAGCGGTGGTACCTGTCCCACCTTAGGAGTAGCTTATCTCTGTGCCTTAACAACAATAGAGCAAGCCCATATTTCATTTAGTATATATGATATTGTAAAGGGTTCTGTAAGCGTGGGCACATGTGGTTGTGGCAAGCTTGAGGGTTCTAACTGGGTTCCGGTCAGTTTTCTAATACCGTTATAGTAATTTGTTAATTGTGTCGAGAAAAATAATCTTATCAAACATAACATAACATCGCGCCTGTAATCTCCAAAGGGTTGGGCAGAGGTGTACCTATTCATGGTCATGGTATAAACTTTTCATGGTCTAGAAATAAAAAGCTATTGATTTTTATTTCGATTATTAACAATTCATTAACAAACAAACTCTAAGCATTTATTTCAATTAAACTAGAAGTCGCCCTGGGCGTCGGGAATTGGTAGCCGATTCCCGGCCTCCGTAGGCGCGGGCTTGCGGACGGCGAGCTACGGGTAGGTTGTCGCCCGGAAACGACCAGGCCCGGGTCGACGGCGCGTTGTGTTCCACGCGCGTCTCAAAGAGATGTCAGCAGTGGTGGAGTTCGATAGGACCGACGCCTGCCAGGGGGTTGCTTGAAATAGTTACCGTGGCCCTGGCACAGGCAACTTAAGGAACACGGGTGGGTTTTAGTCAGTAAAAGTCTGATGATTTCCCACCAAAAAAATAAAAAAAGGCAATCGTCATAGCCTATCGCAGTCCACTGCTGGGAATAGGCTCTCCCAGGATGCGCCACAACATCTTGTCCTCCGCCTTCCGCATCCAGCCACCTTTTTGAGGTCGTGGGTCCATCTAGCTGGGGGCATCCCACAATACGCTTGCCGATACGCGGTCTCCACTCTAGGGCTCGTGCCTGCTCCACCGGCTACCGGTCCTTCAACAAACATGACCAGCCCACTGGCACTTCAGTTTACTTACTCTGCAGGCTATGTCGTAAACTTCGGTTCTTTTCAGGATAACTTCGTTTTTGATTTTTCGAAAGAAACTTCGAGCATAGCCCGCTCCATAGCGCGCTGAGTAATCTTAAATTTGTAAACCAGCCAGACTGTCAGTGTTTACGTTCCGGCACCATGTCATAACTGGCAAGAACCAGAGGGTGGTTGAAGAACTTAGTCTTCAATCATTGTGGGATTGGTGACGAGAAGATTTGAGGAAGTATTCCAAAGCCTGCCCAACCAAGCTGGATCCTTCTGTCGGCTTCTTTCTCAAAGTTGTTTTAAGGAGTCGGTCAGTTAGAAAAATGAAGCAGTTGCCCATTCCAAAGCGTAGTAACTTAATATTAGTTGTAGTAGTTAAAATTTTTTACAGTAACAAATATATACTTAATAAACAGACTTGCAGTCTATTTAGTTTTCGCAAGCGCTACTCTAAGTAGGAGGTCCTGGATTCCATTCCCGGATCGGGCAAAGTGTTATTGGGTATTTCCATCTGGGATTTCTAGCAGCAGCCCGGAGTCTGCATGGAGTTGTGCTTCGTTGATGTCAATAGGTCTCTCCTATTACATGGGACTTAAACATGGTGAAATGTGGGTGTACTATAGGTGTATACATACACAATCAGCCTATAATTTTCCCACTGCTGGAACATAGGTCTCCTCTCTGTGAGAGGGAGTGGGCCGTAATCCGCCACACGGGCCCAGTTCTGGTTGGAAGATGTCACATGTCTTAAAATTTTTGGTTCTAGGACATGCCGATTTCCTCATGAAGTTTTCTTTCATTGATTTGAGAGCAGTAATTTACACAAAGTAAAGTGCCTACTTGGAATAGAACCTACAACTCGTACAATACGCGCCACGAAAGAAGAGACTTGACACACCACGTGGTTTGACTTGCGCATAGCGGTATGAGGTCTGAGCGCGGGAAGGGACCGGGCGTCATCGGGGCGGCGGAAAGAGCGCGGGAGGCGCGGTCAAACATCTTTGTTCAAGTCGCGGTCGTTACGAGTACCACTAGGCTACCACTGCTCTCACTATAAGTGCACCATTGCCTAACACTTGGGGAATAGAGGTGTGATATTATATTATATGTAGGTCTGTTAACTCTTAAATTAAAACAGATATCGTAGTTCCAAATTAATAAAATCGAAGTCTAATCCAATTTATAGAAAGCACTGCAATACGTTGAAAGCGCCGGTGATTTGCGAACGAATATAAACATAAGCAGTATTAACTGTTTGTCGTCTAAACAAGTTAATACTTTGAGCAACATAAACTTAATTGACTGAAAGGGGGTACTTAAGCGCTTTCTTAATCATTCCCACCACAATCTCTTTAAGTTTTTATTTTAAGTTATTGGTATCGGTGGCTTTATAAGACGCATGGAATTGTGGTCGCAAACGCTACTGCTAAGCCTGAGGTCCTGGGTTCGATTACCAGGTCGGGCAAAGTGTTTTCCATTAGGAATTTCTCAGGCCGGAGTCTGGATTTGTGCCCGGTTGATGACAATAGGCGCGCCCCCTATTACATGGGACTTAAACATAACTGGCGAAATGTGGGTGTACTATAGGTACACCTCTGCCCAACCCTTCATGAAATCCAGGCGTGATGTTATGTACTAAAATAAGGCTTATAGGATCACTCAAAAAAACCTACAGTAAAAGGGTATGCAGAAAAGTTTAGAGCATGAAACGTTAAAATGGTCTGCTACTTAGGTGATAGTGCAAATATTAATAAAACTATCGCTTTTCTAACGATTGTCATAATATGAGAATGGGTTCCAATAAAAGTAATTTATTTTAACCATCTCTTTTTAATACCAATATCTGCCTTGCCTATTCAAACATGTTGGGGTCAGCTTCCAATTTTAACCACATGCAGCTGAATACCAGTATTTTACATGGACCGACTGCCTATCTGATCTCCACAACCCAGTTACTGGGTAACTTATTTTTAATATCAATGTGGTTGAAAAAATATTGAACACTGATGAAAACCACATCGAGAATGGTAGATGTTCATTTAGGGTAGTTAAAAAAATATAAGACCAATTTGATAAAAAAAAGTTCTTACTAAAGCCAATTTGTGTATGACTATTTTTCTATTCCTTCAATTACTAAAATGAAACAACAAATAGGCGAAATAAAAAGGTTACCTACCACTTACCATATAAAACAAAAATTATTTGATTTGCGATTCCAATTTCTCATTCCCTACGGTATATAATTGTTTATTTTACTTTGTTAGGAATAACTGGAAATACCTACAAAGCGAATTAAAAGGCGATCTGTTGAAATTTAATAACTCAAGTCATTTGAATATTCAACGAGAAGGAAAGACGGATTATTCAGGAAATGCTATAATCCGTTCTGTAGAAAATTGGTTTACAAATTGTTTGTGCACAGCCGCACCGGCCGAACGCATTTGTACTCTCGTATTTGTGTCGCGAGTAATCCCACGACATTGTATTTTAATATCGTACGTATAGTCGGGAAAATCGGAATCAGAACACGAAGGGATTTTCTGGACTTACGAAATCGATAATAAGTTTATGCTTTTACATTTGGATCCCTTTTTATTTGAATTTCTCGTTTGTAATTTTTATATTTTTTTATTTGTAATACATACGAGTTCTTTATCAACAATTCAGTACCCACTTTTGATGTTCTCTGTACGTGTTGCATGGTTTTTCCACAATACAGCACTAATTAATCTGGGAATTGCACTAAAGGCGAAACACAGTCTTTTCCCCGTAATAAACATGGGTTTCGATGCTTCAAATGTTACCTTATTTTATGTGATGTTAAATCAAAAATAAGGGTGATTCTGACTTATTTGGAAACCCTGGTTATTACGTGCTGGGGTCGGTGAGTGTTGTTGGGGGTTTTCCATCTGGCTTTACTTAGTAGCAGCCCGGAGTCTGTCCATGGATGTATGTACATGGGACTTTATACACTTCTGCCTTCAAGTAGATATTACAGGCGTGATGTAAAAATGTTATGTCATTTATGTTATGTAAACCATATCAAAGCCCGTCCTTATTTATTTTTAACCGAACATTTTAATCGCGCGTCTCTTTTAGATTTTTTATCCGTTTTTTTGCAGATTATGTTATACAAAGTGTGTCGGCGTTAATTAAAAGTTCTGTTTTCGATTAAAATAATATTCAGGTGCCGACGAAAAAGGTTCGTTAAAAATGCATGTTTTTAATCTGCCATGTGAAATATTATTTTTGTTTCTGCGCCACATTGCCAGTCGATAGTGGCATTAAAGTTTTTTGTCGATGCATGCCGTTTTCATCTGTTGTACTGTAGGCTACATTTGAATTAATGTTTTCTGTTATTTTAATTGGTATATGTGTATGATTGTGAATACATACATATTTACATATCTAGACTCCTCCGTGCCTCGGAAAACACGTTAAGCCGTTGGTCCCGGCTGTCATTCGTGGATCTTTGACAGTCGTTACGGGTCGTCAGAAGCCCGAAAGTCTGACAACCAGCCTTACCAAGGGGTATCGTATTACCCAGTTAATGGGTTGTGGAGGTCAGATAGGCAGTCGCTCCTTGTAAAATACTGGTATTCAGCTGCACCTGGTTAGACTGGAAGGCGACCCCAACATAATTGGGAAAAGGCTAGGCAGATTGATATGTGTATGATTGTGAACACCGTTAGTTTATAATCCAACTGTCGATAATTGTGAACTACCATATTAATGCTTACAATACAATGTATTCATTTTCGATAGATTATAATCTATCCATGTCAATCCGTCAAATTTTGAACTGACCTTCACTTATCGACAGGGTTCACAATCTATCCGATTTTGTCACTCGTAAAATTTTTAAACGTCCCTGTCTGGTACGTCTTGGCGGTAGCCGAATTGGTCACAGTTACTAAGCCAGAGCACTCCGACCAAATAGGTTAGGTTAGGTTAAACTGTGACCAACCGCGCGCGAGCCGACCGAGCAAAGCGAGCGGTGCCGCGGCATCGGCCGGCGAACGCTCCTTCCAAATTAATTGCAGTTACTGGCTATTTAGTATTAGCGCAAGGTGCGTTCGTCGCATGCAAGTTTGGTACCAGTTCATAATTTGTCGCTTTGCCATGGATAGATTATAAACTATCGAAAAATAATGCGTTAAATTGTAAATGGTTTGTATGCAGTTCACAATTTTTTGATAGTTTATAATCTCGCGAGATAGATTTTAATCTAACGAAGTTCATAATTATACGGTGACATTACATACAGCGTGTATCAGATAGGTGTGGTCAAATTGAAGGATGAGTACAGACCATCAAACTGAACAACTTTCTCCATGGGACCAACATCGCAATCGCGGAAAAATAATCAGCCGTCCCATACATTTGGGTCGAGTAGGACTTGTATTTATCAATGGGCCAGTGTAGCCTGAAATAAATGGTTTATTATATTATTATTTATTATATTATTGAAGTTTTGTATGGGACAGTCGGGATTTTTAATAGATATCCGTGGATATGTCCGTGGCATCACACAGGCCCTATCAGAATACCAGAGTTGCGGTATTTATTTTTTAAATATCGCAGCTTTATGCTGAGATAGGAGCCTTTTTGGCCTCGCACAGTTTTTTTTTTCTGATTTTTTTTTTTTTTTGTTTTATAATGTTTATTTTGTTACTTTTATATGCTGTGTGTTTACGATAAAATAAACAAAGATTTGTTGATAGACAATGCGTTTAATAAAGTTTTTACAATTTTTATAAACTTTTAACAGAGAGTTTGCAAGATGTTGTTTTGAACGAGTGAAGGAATGAATATAAGAATGAATGTTAAAATGAATGAAGACTAAGTGAGCGAATGTGTCGTAGACATCCTCGGGGGCCTTGAAAGACATAGATAAAGCTTTCAAGATAAATTTTCCGTATGATCTGGTGAAGGCAGCAGACACAATCTGTTGATAGCTCTCCGTATGGTGCCTTGTGAAGTAGATACGTCGGCGACTCGTGGCACACCATCAGTGCCGGGAAATAACTTCGAGACTCTTCCAAGGCGCCAGCATAGTGGAGGAGTCCTATCATCCTTGATTAGGACTAGGTCGTCTATCTTTAATTCTCGGCACCGCACCTTCCACTTCGTGCGCTGCTGGAGCTCCGTGACGTACTCTGTTGACCACCGCTTCCAAAAGTGCTGACGAGCTTGCTCTAATCGCTGAAAACGATCAAGACGGTTTGTGCTATAGTCCAGCAAGTACGGCGATGGCAAAGACGTCAGCGGCCTACCAATTATAAAGTGGCCCGGGGTGAGTGGAGATAGGTCTTGTGGTGAAGGACTTAATGGGCATAGAGGACGGCTATTAAGTATCGCCTCGATCTGTGCAAATAACGAACTCAGCTCCTCGAACGTCAAGTGAATATTTTTAAGTACTCTATATAGGTGGAATTTCGCGGACTTGACCCCGGCCTCCCAAAGACCACCAAAGTGAGGAGCGTATGCTGGTGAGAAGCGGAATTCAATGCCTTCGCGAGATGCAGAGTCAATAATAGAGTCGCCGTTGGACTTAAGAAATGAATTTATTTCTTTTGCTGCTGCAACAAAATTTCTACCATTGTCGCAGTAGATGACCTTTGGTTTACCCCTGCGGGCTATAAATCTTTTTAATGTCAGTACAAATGCATCCATTGTCAAGTCACTGACTAACTCTAAATGAACGCATTTGTACCGAAAGCAAACGAAGATACACAGGTAACTTTTAGTTATTTTACAGCCTCGTCCCTTGCGGTCTGTAATTAGAAATGGACCGGCAAAGTCGATTCCTATAGTAGAGAAAGGAAAATCAGCTTCAACGCGATCTGCAGGTAAGTTTCCCATAATATTATCCATAGTACGAGCATTGAAACGACGACAGGTAACGCACTCGCGCGCTGTACGTCTAGCTAGAGCCCTGCCTCCTATGGGCCAATAACGTTCCCTTATAGATGCCAGGAGATGCTGAGGACCGGCGTGCAACAAGCGTAGGTGCTCCTGTTTGAATATTAATTTTGTTAAATAAAGATTGGAATGTAACAAGATAGGATGACGCTTGTCATACTGGTAAGTAGATGAATCGATGCGCCCTCCAACTCTAAGAATCCCATTTTCATCTAAAAATGGATTAAGAGACGAGAGCGCGGCTTTAGTATTTAAAGATTTACCCTTTTGTAGTAGTCCTAATTCTATAGGAAAGGAATCTTTCTGGGCTAACTTTATAGAAACGTTGTGAGCGTTTTCTAACTCGGAAACTTGAAGTGGACCTCGTAATCTGTCCGACTTTTTGTGTGACCTACAATTGTTGGCGAACCTTAAAACTCTAGCTAGAACTCGAATAAGAGTAGTTAAATTAGAATATTTTGCTAAATCCACAGACAAATCTGGCATGGAAGATGCCTCCTCCCCCCCTAGAGTATGGTGGGTCTTAAGCTCCGGCAATTCTATAAAGTCCGCAGTATAAGCGGGCCAGGAACCCTCGGATTCTAAAAGAAACGATGGACCGTTCCACCATGTAGAGAGATCTACCTGGTCTGGATCGACGCCACGCGAGACTAAATCAGCCGGATTGATAGAAGTAGGAACATAACGCCAGTCTGTGGGGTTTGTTAGCTCATTTATAGCAGCTACTCTGTGGGCAACAAACGTTTTAGTTTTATTAGAGTTGAGCCAACCTAATACAACTTTAGAGTCTGTCCAATACACCTGACGTTCAATAGGGCAACGTAATGCAGCTAAAACTGGAGCAGTTAGTTGAGCTCCTAATAGGGCAGCGCAGAGTTCGAGCCGTGGTATTGTCGTGGGTTTAATAGGTGCAACCCGTGATTTTGCACATACCAGGCTAACTTGTATGGCGCCGCTAGTAGAAACAGACCTCAAATATATACAGCTGCCGTAGGCACGCTGCGAAGCGTCACAAAAACAATGTATTTGTACAGAGGAATGATTGTCAATTAGAATGTATCTAGGAATCCTTAAAGAAGACAAACATGAAGATTTAGTAGAAAACCTTAACCAGGAAGACCTTATTTCTGGAGGAACAGGTTCATCCCAATCAATTTTGTGACTCCATAGTTCTTGTAGTATAATTTTAGGTTTAATTGTAAAAATAGACAGAAGACCAAGTGGATCAAATATTTTAAATGTTGAGGAAAGTATAGTTCTCTTCGTGACATTTTCAGAAGCCGAAACATCATGCTGAAAGTGAAGTTCATCCGAAGACGGCATCCAACCTACACCTAGCGTACTAGTCGCATTACTAATCATGAGATTGCCACTTTCTAGGTTAATGGAGTCTGCGAGTAACTCGGGTAAGTTTGAACGGTATTTACGCAGATGAAAACTTCCCTTTGCTAACTCAGAAGAGACTGAAAGACGGATATGACGTAACTCCTCCTCACTATTTGCACCGGTAAGTAGATCATCACAATATAGATCATTTTGTATTATAGTTTTGATCTTCTGATCTGAACACTCTTCACCTATCTGCCAAAGAGAGCGAGTAGTGAGAAAAGAGGCACTGGCGAACCCGTAAGTAACCGTATTTAAACGAAGCGTCCTTAAAGGCTTATCTTCACTATCACGCCACAGTATCAGTTGAAGATTGCGATCAGATTCTTTGAGAAGCACTGAGCGAAACATTTTCTCTATGTCTCCTGTTAAAACATACTTATGTTTTCGAAAACGAACTAATATATTAAACAATGGTTCTTGTACTACTGGTCCCACCATTTGTAGGTTGTTGACAGAAACACCAGAAGAAGTACGAGCCGAGGCGTCAAAGACAACGCGTAATTTAGTCGACTCGCTTTGTTCCCGTATCACTGGGTGGTGGGGCAAGAAATAGGCATTTAACGGCCTAGACTCCGGTGATTCAGATAGGTGGCCTAATGCTTCGTATTCGTTTATGAATTGACAGTACTGTTGTTTTAATTCTGGTTGCTTTCGGAAACGAGCCTCTAAATTAACAAACCTCTTTTTGGCTAAATTATAGGAATTGCCTAAACAATCTCTGCTAGCGCGAAGTGGCAGACCTACACAAAATTGACCATTACTGGTGCGAGTAGTGTTGGCGAGATAATGTTGCTCACACAATTTTTCTTCACTACTCGGGGGCTTTTTTTGAGGAAAATTTTCAAGTTCCCAGAATCTAGACAACTCGTCATGTATGTTACTAGAGGTGTCATCATTTGAGACAAAATTGACCATGACTGAGTTATTTTTATTAAAACAAGGCAGTGATCCCGTAACGAGCCATCCTAACTTTGACGCCTGAAGCTTAGGATAACCATGTCCTAACGAATGCTGCTGGGCACTAATGATGTCCCAAAATAAGTCAGCACCAATCAAAATATTTACTGGGGATGGTTCATTTAAAATGGGATCTGCTAACTGAAATCCATGAATATTTAATTTTTTTAAATCAAAATATGACTTAGGTAAGTTGCCGGTAATTTGCGGCAAAACTAAACATGAAACCGTCACATTAAAAGAACTTGTTTCAGAATGAATGCGTAGAATACAGCGTTCTGTGTTAATATTTAATTTAGTGTTACCAATGCCTACTATGGTAGTATCTGATGGCTGAGGAATCAGGTTTAGATGACGCTTTACGTCCTGTGTGATAATTGTCGACTGACTCCCGCTGTCGAGCAAAGCTCGCACTATCATAGTCTCGTTGGTGGCTGGGTTAGTAACCTTTACTCGAGCAGTACACAAAAGTACTTCAGAAGAGCACGCTGAGGACATAGTGACGGAATTAACTGAATTGGAATTTTCAGTTTCTTCTGATTTATGAAGAAGAGAATTATGTCGAAATTTGCAATGACGACATGTAGCTGAAAGACGACAACGTTTAGCAATGTGACCAGAAAGCCAATTCTCGTACTTAAAAACGTTCAAATTGAAGTCGCAATCTCATGCCAGCGACAAACAAATGTCAAAAATGTAGGTAAATGCTATACAATTTTTGACAGATTGAGACTGACATGACATTGCGAACGTTGTTAAAAATACGGGAATTACCCCTCTGATCTCAAACAATTCTCACATAATTTGTTAGAAGAAACAAAGGCTAACCTATCCTCTATTGAGCTCGACTTAAAAGCCGGACACTCATAAAGGCGATGACTATTCTTACAGAATAAACATTCTGGTGTTTTAGAAGTAGAATTGTTTCCATCGTTTGGTGTAGCCACTAAAGACTTGGAACTATTAGGTTTGTTTTGATTACTAGAGAACTGTTTTTGGCGATAAACGGTCTCCAATACATCAGCGCGACATTTTAGGAAACTGAAAAAATCATTAAGCGAAGGTATGTCACTCAAGCTATTCCTGTGTTCTTCCCACTTGAAATATGTACTACTATTTAATTTACCTGCAATAATATATATTACTAAAACATCCCATTTGTCTGTAGGAAGCCCTAGTGAATTGAGTGCACGTAAATTTTTAGTGACGTGGTCAATAACATATCTTAAGGACTTGTCATTTTCTTGAACGGAATTAATGTTGAACAAAGATTTAAGATGGTTATTTATCAATTGACGCTTATTGTCGTAACGTTCGCATAAAAGTTTCCATGCTTCGGAATAATTATTATGAGAAACCTCCAAATTAGCGATCACGCGAGCGGCTTCTCCGTCAAGATATGATTGTAAATAGTGATATTTATGAATACTTTCGATTTTATCATTATTATGAACTAGCGAAACAAATGTTTCCTTAAATTCCAACCACTTAAAATACGCACCGCCGAAGTTTGGAATTTTAATCACCGGTAATTTAAAACCTAACGCATTACAACTGTGATCGTTCCGATGACAAGTAGTCATAGAAGATTTATTTTGAGAATTATTCTCATCATCCTTAACTATGGAATTTTTCTTAATTATATTTTGAGCTAACGCAATACAATGGTAGAAATCGCTTTCTATTAAATCTCTAGTAGCTAACTCGCTACTTTGATTATCTGCGTTGTTAATTTCTATCAGACTCTGCACCTCATCAAATTCAATGAACAATGCCTCAATGCTTGGTAGTTTCAATGCGAGTTTACTTATTTCTAATTCTGGAATGGATTCTATTATAGCTAAACTATCGAGACTTGACTTAAATTTCGTTACGCGTCCTCTAATAGAACCGCGTTTGCTTATTAGTTCCTTTAACTTTAAATGTTCGGGCATTGTAGTAAACTCGTAATGAGCTAACACAAACAGATGTTAACAGATGACAAAATAGGTATATAGCATACGATACGCTCCTCGCTTTGTTGATCAGCTGATGTCCGCGGCTCACGTAGACTGCATAAAATGGTGAGCTATGCAGGTGGGGCGCGCCGGCAGTCAGGTAACAGCGATGCGCAAGCGATGCCGTGTCACGAATCACGATCACTGGAATAGATCAATTCCGTGCGCCTCAGTAAACTGCTATCAATAACAAATTACTCGTATGACGAAACAACGACGGTTCGTAAGTTTACATTTAAACTCGGGAAGTATTTACTACGTAAGTGATTTATAGGTTGAATTGAGTGATAAAAGGGATAAAGAATCGATAATAGTGGAATAGTTTTATAAAAATAGCTTGGTTTGATTAAAGGTAAGAGATTAAGTTGTAGTTAAATGAACATTAATTTAAGATGGCGGTAAGTCTATAAGTGAAATTGATTAGGTTAATTTGTGCTTTACCTATCCTGTTTAGACCTCTTTCGAAGATAATTATGGCTAGGCACAATAAACACAAATAGAAAGTAGGAACTTCACTTGACTTCGAGAAACTAAATTCGCTAAATGCACAGACTAAAGGATAACACAATAGGTATGTTAGTAAGATGGAACGAGCTCACTTTAAATAGGCAGGCAGCTAATCCTAGCAGTCCCTTTGTAGGCAGGAGCACGTAGATAGGTAGACAGTGATTCCTCTGACTCGTTCTAAGGGCGGACTTTGCTCGATCGGAGTTGCGTAGTCTCAGCAGAGTCCCCAGAATGGCTTGGAGAAGGTAAGGTTGCTCGACCCAGGTAGAAGTAGGATGCCAGTCCACAGCCACGGCGATCTTAGATTCTCAACACGGTCTTCCGTTGGTACTGGTAGATTTCGTCCGGTGTCGACAATGTCCTTCAAGTGCCCTTGATACGGGAACAATCCGAGTGGCTATTTAGCTTCGATCCGACGATTGTAGTGTCCTGTCACGGTCGCCAATTTTGTTTACGATAAAATAAACAAAGATTTGTTGATAGACAATGCGTTTAATAAAGTTTTTACAATTTTTATAAACTTTTAACAGAGAGTTTGCAAGATGTTGTTTTGAACGAGTGAAGGAATGAATATAAGAATGAATGTTAAAATGAATGAAGACTAAGTGAGCGAATGTGTCGTAGACACTGTGTATTTCCTGTGCGTGTCCCAAATAAAGTATTTTTCTTTTTTCTTTTCATTTTGATAAATCCTGTATTAGGGTTTTATTTTTCTTCTTTTATATAACCATTTGGATTATAATATGTAGATACCCCTTCTCATGCATAATGTATCAGACATAAAGCTTAAAATATCGAATTTATTAAGCTTCAAAGTTATTTAACTCCAAAACTCGATACAAAGACTCCAAGCCTCATTACTTATTCTTATAGATATATTCAGATTCCCGATTCATTCTCAAAGTTATACTTGAACACAGCAATACAAATAAATCTTTATTGTACAATGTAAACCTGTGTTGGAACTCGAAATTCATCCGTTGGATGTTTGTATGTGTGTGTGCGGTGTAAACATACCGAAGCCTTGCCTAAGTACATGTGCATGTGAGAACAGAAGTGTAGCTTAGCACGTCAGAAACGATGAAAAGTTTAAATTTCATTTAACGTTGTGGAACGCACATGGTTTCTCTGTAGCATTCGTTGTTTTGAGACGCTCTAAAATGTCAAGACTTCTTTGTTAAGAGCTCATACTATCTCAGGTTTTGATCTCGCTCGCACGATACTGCTCGCAGACTGAGTGAGAGAGAGACTGAGTGTGGTACTGGGCGCCGATAGTTTAGGTAATTGCTTTTAGGGTGAAAATAATATAAATATAATTTTTACGGTAGGTGATATAATTAAAAAAAAAAAAAAAACAACACCAGTAGTGCTATTCTGCAAACATTTCACCGTGATAACTTAGGTGAAGTGAGTGTGTAGTGAGCTGTCACTCCAACTGATGCTAGGGGTTGACACTATTGACAGCTCACTTTAAGATCACTTCACCTAAGTTTTCACGGTGAGATATTTACAGAATAGCACTACTGATTTATAGTTAGTTCAGTTAGTATGCAAAGTTTCATGATCTAATTTGAAGTATTTTTTGAATACCAGCGGTTTATTGTTCGGTTTGGAGGTAACTTTGGATTTTTTTTTCTATCGAGATTTTATGGAATCGTGTTTTCGTTAAACATAGTACTTAACATTAATCCTCAACCTTACCATATATTTATTTAAAAATTAATGCTGCAGCATTTTCGACATAACGGAGGTTCATGCTAAGCCATTTTTGAGGTAGTACTATGTGTAATTATTATTGAAAACTTTTTAGTTCAGAGAAACAAGGATAGGGTTCGTTAAGGCATAAAATAAATACAACATCTACCTGTATTTCCCCAGAAGGTTAAGGGAGAGATCATCATCTGCCTAGTCTTTTCTCAACTATGTTGGGGTCGGCTTCCAGTCTAACCGGATGCATCTGAATACCAGTATTTTACATGGAGCGACTGCCTATCTGACCTCCACAACCCAGTTACTGGGTAATACGATATCCCTTGGTAAGACTGGTTGTCAGGCTTTCGGGCTTTCCCTTAACGACTGTCAAAGATCCACGAACGACAGCCGAGACCAACGGCTTAGCGTTCTTTCCGAGGCACGGAAGGGTCTCGGTATGTAAAGATGGTCACCCATCCACGGTCCAACCACAGCAAGCGTAGCTTAACCTAATCGATCGACCCATACGGTTGTTATTACTTAGCAACGAGTTGACGATGAAAGAAGACGAAAGATGACGGTCCGAAATTGATGGACTTCTTGAAAAGCCGAAAAATAATAGAAGTAATACAGACATGAGTATCAGGGACAGAATAAACTAGCGAAAAGAAAAGGTGAAAAGAAACTTGTGTCGTTGAAAATAAACGTCGCCTACGAAGCTACGAATGTTCGTAGCTGATTCGTAGCAGCCTGCTACGATGACGCTACGGCGTAGGCGCATATTTCGGTTTATTGCAATGATGAGTAAATTTCTACTGAAAATTAATCTGCCGTGTAAAAACTACCCGAATAGATGGTGTAATTGTGTTTTTTACTAATTGTCTGCGCCCAATAATATTTACGTAAAATACACCCACGTGTCTGTGGTGTGTGTGAGTGTACTATAGGTACTCTTCTGCGTGACCCTTGATGTTATGTGTGTGTGTTAGTTAGCACGAGTACTCAATGAAAGCGATGGCCTGAATAGTTAAAATTAAGTATAAAATTATCAGAATCGTTTGTTAATATGCCAAACGATAAAGCTGATTCCAATATTTAGTATCAAGTTTGCGTTTGGGTAGCTGCCCAAATGTGACTGGCACTGATAATATTAACCACAATGTTGTGTTTGTTTCTTAATTTAATGCAGAGTTTAATATTTAATTTTTTATAGGATTGAAATTGTTGAATCTGATTCGGTGATTGGAGTTGAGAGAGATACTTGTTTCTTGCAATTTTTAAAGCTACTTTCTTTATAAAAAAACCGGCCAAGTGCGTGTTGGCCCACGCACAATGAAGGGTTCCGTGGTTGGGATGAATTTATCCCAAGAACAAACTTAACATTGTAGTTGAAAAACATGTTGTCCCATACATTCCAACAGTAAATGTAAGTTTGTACTCACAATATAGAGAGATTTACCATGTTATTTTTAGACCACAGAATTCTTTTTTCCTGTAATCTACAGGTAAAGAACTATTTTCTGTATATTTTTCAAAATTTTAGGCTAGGTAGTTTCGGAGATAAGGAATGCTCCATTTTCTTCTATGTTCTTACATAACTTTAAAACAGTTTATTTTAAAATTATAAAAATATATTTGAGACACTCATAGTAAGATCTTTCATTTGATATATCACACGGTACAGTTTGCAAAACTTATTTTTTAATTTTCTTATTTGCCCCCCAAAAGTGACCCCATATTCAAATTTCATTTATTTACTTTACCCGTCCGTTATTGAGTCACAAAAAATCATATGTGTACCAAATTTAAACTTAATCGGTCCATTAGATTCGGAGCAAATTTGCCGTGACAGACGGACAGACAGACACACGAGTGATCCTATAAGGGTTCCGTTTTTTCCTTTTGAGGTACGTAACCATAAAAATGTCGAAAGTGATAGAAAAGTTTAGTCGGCTTGGAGTATTAGAATATTCTTAACATGTTCTTATTATCGGTAAAGAATTAATTTTTGAAGTGAAAACTTTTTTAGGCGCGTTGAGTGATTTTCAGTAGGGGGAAATCTTACACCTCGACACTAGTTTTCACGTCTGTCGGCAGTGCCCATGCCAATTTTTTTTTTACTTGTCTGCTATCAGCAAATAAATAATTACGTTTTTAGCAATGCAACTTTGAATTATCAAACCTATAATACCGTCACCTACCGGTACTTGTCAGTGTAATAAACAGCTGTTCAAATGTGTAGGTAGTTGGTAAATCGCTATAATTGTATACGCCATGTCCTCTTCAAGTAGTAATTTCCTCTCGGCTTAAGACACAACAGTGTGTGTGTCAATCATCATGTTGAATGCTTGACAGTCGGATGTTTCCGGCCGCTTTGTGTTGCACCTTGTAAGTCATGTTCATTTGACAGACGGTGGAATTGTAGTTGGTGTACAAACCATGGGTGCATTATGCTTATAGCAAGACAGTACAGGTAAAGTTCTAACATAGAGTTTGCAAAATCTTTAGCGCTATTCTGTAAAGTTAAATTCGAATCTCACTCAAGCGACCGCACCCCATTCAAAAGCGAATTCACTTGTTTAAAGAGGTGTGAAAACATGATAATAGACAACAATTTGTTGTCCAACTTTCGGGCTTCTGAAGACCCGTAACGATTGTCAAAGATCCACGAATGACAGCCAGGACCGGGATACAATACCCCTTGGTAAGACTAGTTGTCAGATATTCAGGGTTCTGACGAATCCATAAATTATTATCATGTTTTCACACCTCTTTAAAAACAAGTGAATTCGGTTTTGAATCATTTGCGGTCGCTTGAGTGAGATTCAAATTTAGCTTTACAGAATAACTGTAAAGGTTAGAGTCTTGCCAAAGGGGTTTCGTATTACCCAGTAATAGGGTTGTGGAGGCCAGATAAGCAGTTACTCTATGTAAAATACTGGTATTCAGCTGCATCCGGTTAGACTGGAAGCCGACCCCAACATGGGAAAAGGCCAGGCAGATTGACTGAGTTCACGGATTCATCAAAACCGACTGTTTAGAAAATAACAATAGTTGAGTATTAAAAATTATTCCATTGATTTTTCATAGCCCGGTCTAGAAAATAATATCTTTAAAACTGTATTAAAACTGATTCTTTATTAGACGGATACTTTATTGTTTTTGCTTGGAAATCTATCACTGAATGATTGCTAACTGAGAGAACAAATAAAACAGTATCTGATAGACGATGACATTATTCTGAGAAATTTTCAATTTCATTTCGTTCGCCCTTAGGGCTATATTTAACTTTTTCAACTCGTTTCCAACAACTGACTTCAATTCGTTCAACTCAATGTTAAACTTCACCACCAAATTCAGATGAACTATGTCTAGCAGTAGACCGCAAATCAGCTGGTCGGTGGTCTTTCCACAAGGACAGATGAACTATCCGAGAATTGCTCATGTGAGTACAAACTCACATGAGCAATTCTTGGATAGTTCATGCCGTTTTTTAAACCCTCCTCCTCCTCCTTGTGTCCTTTAAGGACTAAACACTCAGCAAGGTTGGTTACAGAGCTGACTGCTCATGTTGTCTTGGATGTAACGTCACAAAAAGAGGCCTTTTTAATACACTCCCTGTTTCATTAAAACGCACTAGTAAGGGACAAGGAACATTATCGATTGTCCAGCGCACTTGAAACAAAATCGTATCGTAAATACTTACCTTTTTGTGGCAACCAGTCCAGGTACAGAATTCACCAAAAGCTGCAAATATCCTGACTGCGAGTGATAGTGCAGGAATCACCAGACGATGTGATTGTACGAAGCGACTGGTGACACGTTGCATTAATGTCATCACTTGACTGCTGCAAGTACGATATCACCTTAGGCCGGGTTCATGACCTCGAGCGATGCGACTGGCGACGCGACTTGTCGCCGTGACTCGTGGCATACCGTCATGTCGGGCTACTTTGACTCTAGGGCATAACTTTGGCCCAAATCGAGACAAATGTTTAGGTGTCATTAAAACCACACAATAGTACAAGTACGCGTCTATATTGCCATCTATTAGTTACCAAAGGACATACGACGTTCGGTTGTGTGATCGCTACACGCCGGGCAGTTCAAACATGTCTCGATTTGGGCCAAAGTTATGCCCTAGAATCAAAGTAACCGCCATGACGGTATTCTAAACGACTTTTTCGTTTGTCACAAGACGCTTGTCGCTTGAGCCGGTAGCTCGTTAGATGGGTTAGATTAATACTTCTGATATGGCTGTCTGCTGCCCCCAGTCTCATGTATCGTGTGGCGGCTGGCGGCCGGCTCGCGCTAAGTATACGCTTGGGATTCTTGGCACCATACCACTGATGTGTTTACGTGCAGCACTCCTTTTATATTAATCGCCGTTTTACTAATACTTACGAGCACCTGTTATTTCACAGAGAATTCGGGAGCGGTTCAGTTACGTTTAATTTTTCACTTGCGCGGCGTTTTAGTTCCATTTTATAGAAACCACCATCATAACTTGCGCGTGTGTTGTGTTAACGCGATAGAAAAATATGCAGAGTGCAGCGTAAACACAAAGCAGAATATTGTTACTAACCTGCTGGATCACTGATAACTAATAAATAAATATATATTAATATTTTAAGCACGACTGTAGTTTCATATTTTCATATTCCCAAACTACCGAATAAAGACGGGTTTTCGATAAAAGTTAAAAAGTATGAGAACATCACAAATAACCTTGACTCTCAATTTAAATCTAAGATTAAAAGTTTCACAAGGACTATTAAAAACTCAAGAGTTTCAAAGCCAAGATAAGGCTGTTAGCCACACTTTTCTAAACATAAAACTTAATCGCCGCTTAAACAAACCCAGATTAAACACGCACAACTTTAATCAATTCGGTAACTGCGTATTCGGCCGCTTGATAAGCAGAGAAGATCCGAATCGTGGAAATTTAATTTAGCTAACAACTCGAACATTTAAATACTCATTGCATTCTCGGATATCCGACATATTTAACGCTATTATTTATGCCAGACATTTGAAACTTTCTGGTTCTGACACGTGCCAAGTCGGAAGCCGGCACTTACCGTTTAGTTAATTAAAAGTCAGTTAAGTACAAAAACAGTCCAAATGAAGGTAAACTGGGAGCAAGCTACGGTTAGACAAATTGTGTTCAGTGTAAAGTTGGCAACTAGTCGACTGGGCTGACGGTTTGTAATAAATTGGAAGAGAAGTTTTTTTCGACGACGATCTTGGAGTTTAAGGAATCAACAAGTTTTAAAGTTGTGGAATAGTAATGTAGCATTAGTATGTTGGTAGCACCAGTCGCGGCTCCACTTTACTTTATAACCCGTCGATGTAGCATACTAGTTATTTTTTTTTGGTATAATATATCCTTTTTAGTGTAATTTAGGCATCCCTGAAATACAGAAATCAAGAACAAAAATTAAAAAAAAAACCATAAACCATCGCCTAATCAAGCCAAGAGTAATAGGGTGGGGAACACTATGGGACACCTCAAGGACATTAACCTTGACCTCTGGGTCATTGACCTTCGGGTTACGGTCAAAATTACAAAAGTCAAGATCCCCGATTCTTAGGAGCAGTAACAGGTAAGATCCGTGATTCTCCTAAGGTTGGTGAATCATTTGGGTTAGGTTAGGTTAGGTTAGAACAGTGACCATTAACACGCGAAGGCGAGCGTGCCGCGGCAGCGGCCGCCGAGCGCCAGATCCCTTTTATTTTTGGTGAATTATTTGGGTTAGATGAGGCGGTGAATGACTCGTATAATATTAGACGATGAAAAATTTACCTTGAGCTCGAAAAAAAAAAGAAGAAACATGTCGCTTTTTTACAGTATCAACATTTTTTTGGGTAGAATACACGATTCATACCTCTGAGGTCAAGGACATTTTGAAAGTCAATAACCCTGAGATCAAAATCAGCGATTTTCTAAGGTCACTGACCTTTAGCTAAAGGTCATTGACATTGAAGTCAAGGTCAATGCCCCTGACGTCAAGGTCAATGTCCTTGAGGTATCCCGTGGTATTCCCCACCCTATTACTCCCACATCCCACCGGGTCCCGAAGACTTGATTGGGCGATGGTTTTTGATGAAATTTTTTTTTTAAAATTTTTGTTTTTTTCTCGATTTCCGTATTTCAGGGATACCAAAATTACACTAAAAAGAATATATTATTATACTTAAAAAAAATAACTACTATATATACTGTATATATACGTTATAATGTACAGTGTTTCCCCAGTCGCAAAACATGTTTTTGTAATGTTGGAACCAGGTTGACAAACGTAAGTAGACACCAACTCACTCAAGGAATTACCGATGGGAAGCCGACTTGAGTTTTCAACGTTGGCTCTAAAGCCTGCACTACACCACTTGCGAAGTTGATCGAAGTTAAGCGAATACATCGCTAATGTGACAGACACAGCATTTGAAGGCCTACCTTCAAATGTGTTAGACGATAAAAATAGAGGTGAATATCAAGATATGCAAAAATGCATCTTTACAACGTTACATTAAGGACGCTGTTACAAATGGGTAGTCAAATCGATACTTTTTTACACAAAAGTATGTTTATTAAATAAAATGCTTTGCATTCTTAAAATGTTTTGTAGCCAAATTGTTGATAGATGCGCATGGTACGATTCTGAACTATAAATATAATTTTAAATAGGTACATTTTCTCAATAAATGTACCGAAGTAAAAATTTTCAGTCCGGTACATTTATTGAGAAACTGTATCTATCTAAAATGTAACGTTATAAAGATGCATTTTTCAGGAATTTATATGGTGGTAGCTACAACAAGCTCCCCTCAGTGCTAATACTATATAGACGACCAGCATGTATGTACAGTCAGCGGCTCCATACGAAGCTTGCAGGTGTAATCACATTGCACCACACACGTGGTCTCATTATTTACCGCTAGCAGCTGTGGTTTCGAGGTAATATTGTCATGATCTAGCGAGGCTAACACATTGGTTGCGGGCAGTGATATTAAGCAGGTTTTTTAATATTTCATAACAATACGTAATATAACACGATACGATACCATACGATACGGGCTGGTATCCGCAACTCCACGACAAAGCGCATATTTTGCATATGGGTGGGAAAATCGATTATTAGATCCACCCCAGCTCCTCAAAGAAGGCCAACAGCGCCTTGATGTTACTGATAACCTCATGGAGGGTACCTGGGTTACCGAAGCACTTTGCCCTGTATGCGGCGACCACCGGGCAGTTTAGAAGCACATGAACTGCTGTCGTCCTCCATGCAGGCCCTGCACAACGGACTGTCTGTGACTCCTATGACAAAGTGGTGTTTATTTAATGACCCATGGCCAGTTAAAGCAGCTGTAACTGTACGCAGCTATTGTTTAGTTAGTCGGAGAACCTGTTTCGTGAGGTGTATTTCATAACAATAAAAAAAAAATCATACAAACTTAGGTATAATACGCGCCACGAAAGATGAGACTTGACCACGCCTCCCGCGCTCAGTCTTCATACCGCTAAAGAGACCTAAAATCGTCTACTGCGCAAGTCAAACCACGTGGTGTGTCAAGTCTCATCTTTCGTGGCGCGTATTGTACATATTTAACTAAATTCAGCTCTAAAAATTGAACATCGATCTATATGTAAATCGTTTGAAGTTGACAGAGACATAATGAAGGCTCACGCAGACAGGTGCGACGCGACTCTCGTAGAACAATTTCTATGAAAACTTCACCAGAATCGCGTCGCACCGCAGCCGTGTCACGCATGTCTGCGCGAGCCTTGATGGTTAAAATAATTACGTTTTGCGTTAATTGTATTTAGTATTTTGTAGTGCAAGTGGGCCTAAATGTAATATGAGATGGATAAAATAATGCTACATTATAAAAACTTCTTTTATAGGACATTGTTAAAAAAAAAGTTGTTATTTAATATTCCAAGCGCCATGGATTTAGCGGCGAAAGGGTGTTGAGCCGACCGAAATACGAATAAAATGTTTCCGCACTCGGCTTTCATAATTTGATTTTTGTTGACTGACGGCCTCTAGGGGGAAAATCATGTTGTGTGAAACTTTTAGCTACAGCCTTATTTGTGACGTCAGAGTATGCTTAGATAAACATGTGATTGCTCGTGAGTGTTCTAGTTTATGTAAGAGGGAAATTGCACTTTAGAGTGTACGATGGTTTTAGTTATTTATGTAGCTTATACGTACAGGGTGTGGCGTAAATAGTGGTCCAACGATAAGGGGTTTATAAGATATGTCGATAAACTCTATATTCAGCTATCACTTACCACAATTTGAACAATTTTTTTCTCGTCTCAGAATAAAATATTTTTTTTTATTGTTATTTGAAAAATGTACACTTTGCTTTACTAATTTGGCTATATTTTGTATAAATGACATAATTTTTTAATTTTGGTTTTGTTTATAACTGTGAAATGCATAGGTATGCTATTATCACATGGAAAAAAATTTAAATGTTTTTTTTTTGTTTTTTTTTTTATATCCTGTATGTATGAGCGCCTGTGCGGTTGTCACGGGTATTACTTTATAATGTAAAAACCGGCCAAGTGCGTGTCGGACCACGCACAATGAAGGGTTCCGTAGCTGGGACGACTTCACCCCAAAAACTAACTTAACATTTTAGTTGAAAAACATATTCTCCCATACATCGATATACGTCGCGGTAA
The DNA here is from genome assembly GCA_946251885.1 of Cosmia pyralina. Lineage (NCBI taxonomy): Eukaryota > Metazoa > Arthropoda > Insecta > Lepidoptera > Noctuidae > Cosmia > Cosmia pyralina. The sequence goes on from OX276355.1 coordinate 18,879,121, forward strand.
AATCTTCAACTGCAAATTTAAATTTGTAATCGCAAAAATATTTTTTTTATGTAGTGAAACTGCAAATTTGCGATTTTCGGACTTTTTTTTATTATTTGTGCTGTGAGACCTTGTTTTTTGATAATTTTCATTTTTCAGGTTAACGGGAAGTACCCTATAGTTTTTGATTTATTGTTTATTGCGAGTATCAAAATATGTCACAGAAATGGCCGTATTTTTTTATTGCGTTGACAGTCCTACGTTTTTGATATTGATTGCAACTTGATACCTCCACGCGCTCCTGAGAAAAAGGGTCTTGATAGACTAACAGACAGACAGACGGACAACGAAGTGATCCTATAAGGGTTCCGTTTTTTCCTTTTGAGGTACAGAACCCTAAAAAATAGGGAATTCTACCTTAGTGCTTGTATTGATTTTACTCACATATCAAAAATCTGCATCGTAGAGCGGTTTACCTAAATGTCAACTGTAACCAATGTAAGGAACCCACCGTAACCAGTGCAATGTACTTACATTCATTTTTGATTTGAAACTTCATATTACAGCTTATCTACCTGCCTGAGCACGTAAGCGATTAAATTCCAAAATGTATTACATAACCATCTATGTGTTGAAGATGTACTTAATACATTTTGTAGTGTACTACACAGTCAAGATTATAATATGCTAACTCTTCTTTGATCGTTATCAAAGTTTCTCCCAAAAATGTTAAATTTAATGGCTCCACTGCCCCGAGCCTCAAAACGAGTAAGATCCAAAAATTATAACTTTCGCGGGGTTACTTAATATCTATCCAGAAGCTTATCTACCATCTCCGCCATTGTTTTCGTACCTTCCTCCAAGTTTCAAGTTTGTCCGCCCTATCAGCCCATAGGGAAAGTTCACCACAAAGGTGTTGTCTCCGACGAAAATTAAGCTTTTTTCCCCGCATATTGATTAGAAAATTAAAAAATATCCCCCAACAGGTCGGTACTAGGGAACTCGTTATCTCGAGGAGGTAAATCGGCTGGCGGTACGTGGTAGGCAACCGACGATAGCAAAGTTTTTCCGTTAAACCTTGCAATTTATAACTGCCTGGTACATATTCTTACGCTCGCTAACAACTTCTGTATGAAAGCGGACGATATACGAGTTTTAACAAGGAATATGTTTATTTTAATGCAGTGTTTGTTCGTTGAATATTCTTTTAGTATTTTGCTTGATAATATTCGAAACTAATAGGGTAGTGATAACTATTCCACTGAAAGGAGATTAGCCTATTTGGACAAAGATAAATAAATGTCTAATTTTATCTATGGCCAATATGGCTATGAATAATTAGCTAATATACATTTTGGCCGATAACGATTACACAGATACGTAGTACAATACATTTTATTATTCAAATGGTTTAGGCTTTATTTAAAATGCCCGATAAAATTTAATTGTTACAACCACTATTAAACGATTCAAAATTATTTACATAACTACTACTGAAATAAAATATTTGCTGATATGAATATAAATCTCTTTTTATTTCATATGGCCGTTTAGTAAAAGGAACAAAGATTTACACCATGTACAACTATAAATCAATGATGACTGATCAATCTGCCTAGCCTTTTCCCAACTATGTTGGGGTCGGCTTTCAGTCTAACCGGATGCAGCTGAATACCAGTATTTTACATGGAGGGACTGTCTATCTGACCTCCAGAACCCAGTAACTGGCTAACACGATACCCCTTGGTAAGATTGAAAACTACACCAATGTCAATTACAATATTATTTTGCCACAAGTATTACCAAATTAAAAAATTGCCCTGTACCATACCATAGCCCTCAAAGTGCCCAAGAATATTTTAAATCCCAGGTGAAACAGTGGTAAATTATTAAAGTTAAACATTTGTGAATATACGGCAATACAGTTCATAGAAATAGGTCGATAGCAATAATTAGCCGTACGGTCTTAGCTTAGTTCGAGTGCAGCTAAGAAGTAAGAAGTTTGCTAAAACTTGTTGTATCGTAAATTGCCTTAACTAATGCAGTTCGCTTCAAAATTCTGGGGAACTAGAAGTTTTTAAATATTACTTTATTAACTCAATTGTTAATTTATTTATGCTTTAATGTAGGTTGGTTTCAAACAACCAAATTAGTATTGTTTTTTTTTTATAAACTTTAACAAAAACAGGAAAATTAGGAAAGACTTAAAAGGTTTCAAGATGAACGCTGATGAACAAAAAGCTTTGGTTAGACATGTTTGACGTTTCAAACGTCAATTCTTGCAATGTGTACAAAAATCGGCCAAGTGCGTGTCGGACCACGCACAATGAAGGGTTCCGTAGTTGGGATGAATTTATCTTAAGAACAAACTTAACATTGTAGTTGAAAAACATTTTCTCCCATACATTCCAACTGTAAATGTAAGTTTGTACTCACAATATTGATAGATTTACCATGTTATTTTAAGACCACAGACTTCTTATAGGTTTTCTTGTAATCTACAGGTAAAGATCTATTTTCTGTATTTTTTTCAAAATTTTAGGCTCAGTAGTTTCGGAGATAAGGGGGGGAATGGTAAATTTGGTAAATTTTCGTCTATTTTCTTAAATAACTTTAAAACAATTTATTTTAAAAATTATAAAAAAAATATATTTGAGACCCTCATAGTAAGCCCTTTCATTTGACATGCCACATGGTGTAGTTTACAAAACTTTTTTTTTAAATTATCTTATTTGCCCCCCAAAAGTGACCTCTATATTCAAAATTCATTTATTTACTTAACCCGTCCGTGTTTGGGTCACAGAAATTCATATGTGTACCAAATTTCAACTTAATCGCTCCATTAGATTCGGAGCAAATTGGCTATGACAGACGGACAGACAGACAGACATACGGACAGACAGGCAGACAGACACACGAGTGATCCTATAAGGGTTCCGTTTTTCCCTTTTGAGGTACGGAACCCTAAAAAGGGAAAGTTGGAACTTTCTGTTCCAATTTCAAAACGGTCTCCACTCTCCGTACAAATTAGCTGTCCGACGAGAAAGGACTTGGAAACGCGCGGGAGAAACTAAATTAAATGAATGTCAAGATGCGTTCCGGGTGAATGGCACAGGCGCTCTTTCATTCAGGTTTTCCACACGAGGACGGTCCGTAAATAAGGTCGATTTGGTTAACTTCTAAATATCACTTCACCGTCAAAAATAGAACATAGGTATTATGCCATGATTGTATTGTTTAATTTACATAAAGCTTTAAAATAAAAAGAGAAGTCTTGACTGACTGACTCATTAACGCCCAGCCCAAACCCTGGAACCTAGAAAGCTGAAATTTTGCTCGAGTTTCCCTTTATAATGTAGACAAGGAATAAGGAAGGATTTCCCGTTCGTACGTCACCGTGGGATATTATCCGACATCCTCGCCGCGATGCCGTGGATAAATAAAATTATAAAACACATAATTTTTAAAACAAAAGTTGGTTTGACAACGCTTCATAAAAATCCTTTATGCAATTCGCATGTTAACAGGCTCTTTATGACATTTTGCATCGTTAGTCAAAAATGTTCATCTGCATTTGTCAGCCACAATAGTTCCGTGTGTGTGATTTACAGAGCAATCAAAACACGGCGTTGTGGAAAACACTCGGTTGGTTGTCCCATAAAACAATATTGTTGTTGCTGAGCGCCGCAACCGCATTAACATTCAATGGAGTTGTCCGGAAACGTTGAAACTTTAATATATCGGACTGGATACGTAATAAAATCAAATAGTAAACCTGGCAAGTCATAAAAGAGAGGATTGTGTGTTTCGGGAAATGAACCGATTGAAGGAAACGAGTTGCGATCCGTAGTTATTATAGAGAACGCATCATTATTTGGAACGCGGCCGTAATTGTTATTAGGTTGCTTATATATGGCTCGTAGTTAGTGGTTGACTGTTAGCGATGCGTACTATTTCATTGTTGGCGTTCACAGTTAATCGGTAGCAATCACAAATGTAGCGGCAAATACAAATAGTTGATCTCCAATATCGTCGAGCGAACAATTCGTTGCGTGTCGAATGAAACAAAGTGCTCGTGTTGTTCCGCTCAGCGCGTTCTCAATTAGCTGATCTAATCTATTTAATCTGAGCTCTGACGCTCTCGGTAAGCTTTGTTTTGCTGCTAAATTGCATATGGGGCGTTGTCATGGCCACTTTCACGAGTCCTTACTCTAGTTTGGCTACATATTCCGATTCAATAAAAGAAAATGATTTGGTGTATCTTTGAATTTTCCTTATGTCACTCACTTCTTTAGCTCCTAAGTTTGGCAACACAAAGAACAGGCAAAAATAATTGGTGTATGTGTGAATTTTCCTTGTTCCTGGCAGAATCGGGCCCTGATTACATAGCAACTAACTGAACGACATTTGACCTTACAATATTCAGTCACTAGCACGTAAAATTCTCTGAAAGTTAATATCTCGATATGTGACGACACATTAGACGTGTAAGTGATATTAATACGGCCTTTGTCCTCTAACAAAGGCAGCATTCAATTTGCCTTATTTTCTTCCACTCTTCAACGGATTGATATAAACGCTCCGCCCTAGAAAAGTCTTTGTTTTAATTTAGTTATAAAAACGAAGACGATGTTCTTTTGTCTACTCGCTGCAGACGAAATTGAAAATCGTGTTTTTCTTCTTGAGTTGCATAATCTATTTTCAATATTGTGCAAAAAGCTTTGCTGGCAGCTTTGTCAGAGTCAATTTGAATGGGAGTTGATTTAGGTATGAGTTGATGTAAAGATTAATGAAATTCGTAAAACAAATTACGTTGGCAAATCGAATATAGTTTTTTTCGAATGCACAAACATTTTATTTTGATATCTCAACTCGATCAACTAATCCTTTTTGATTCCAGATCATGAAACCTAAGATTATTAGATTTTGTCTGTTTTCAGGTTTTTTAGGTTTCCGTAGTCAACAAGGAACCCATATATTCGCTATGTCCATCCGTCTGTCCGTCCGCAGCTTAGCTCAGAGACTCTTAGTACCAGAAAGCTATAATTTGGCATGGATATACATATTCATCACGCCGACAAAGTGGTAAAATAAAATCTTGAAAAAAAATTTTTTAGGGTACCTTCTGTACCTACACGTAAAGTGGGGATGTTTTTTTTTTTCTCATCTATACCCCATGGTGTGGGGTGTTATTGGATGGGTGTTTCAAAAATATTATGGGTTTGTTCAAACAATTTTTCGACAAGTGCTAATTTTTGTTAGAGTCAAGTGTCGTCGTCCCTGCCAGCTAAACGGTTAGTTTTGGATAAGGTGAAAAAATTGACGGTAGTAGTAATGAAGTTAAAAGGAAAACTATCACAACTAAGTAGGCTTTCCAAGTGTACGAGTAATAGTCAAATATTCATGACACAACAAAAAGTCCTCTTCTTGTTTCGCATTATTGTGCAACTACGGAACCCTATTACAGGGCGTGGCCCGACACGCACTTGGCCGCTTTTTTGTGTATGTATGTGGGGGCTTGTGGCTAAGTAGTAACAGCCACACGGGTCGATCGATCAGGTTAATCTACGCTTGCCGCGGTTGGTCTGTGGATGGGTGACCATCTTTAAATACCAAGACCCCTCCGTGCTTCGGAAAGCATGGCTGTCATTCGTGGATCTATGACAGTCGTTCGGTTCGTCAGAAGCCCGAAAGACTGACAACCATTGCAGCTTTACTAAGGGGTATCGTACTACCCAGTAACTCGTCTCTAGGCTCTCCGTGTAAAATACTGGTATTCAGCTGCATCCGATTTGACTGGAAGCCGACACCGACATAGTTGGGAAAAGGCTAGGCAGATGATGATGACCTAGATTTTTTTGTGGATTGGTGATATCGGTTTGATAATATTAAAACATGAAAACTACAGATTATCCTTCAAATTAATCCCTTGATCGCATCTTGCAACGGTCGCGAGATCTTATACTTTGCCTGGTTCTGTTTTGAGCTAGGTTACACGTTAGAGGGATTAGCAGGTATGTATAGGTAAGCCATTTTGTTTCTAACATTATTTTTGATACTAAACTGCTACATGCTTCCTCGACGTACCTATTCCTGTAATTTTTTTCCATTTTTAACCAATTTCAAAAAAGAAGGTTCTGTATTCGACCCGTATGTATGTATTTATGTATGTATGTTTGTTTTTTCGCAATTTTCTCAAAAACTAATAGACCAATTTTAATAATTCTTTCACTAACGTGATCTACATACTTTCAGAAAGGTTTTAGTATATAATACATTATGTAATTATTCTTATGTACGAAGTTATATGCATAAATGCACTGTGTCTCCGGCATTTCTAAGCGGATTTTGATGATTCTTCTTTTGGTTCAACTTGGGCTTACCTACTTATGTAATTGTATATTCAACTAAAAATGGAAAAATAAAATTACTTAAAAAAAGTAAAAGCCGACATCAAAACCAAAAACAAATAAAATAACTTTCATAAAACACTTAACAGCTTCTGAAGTCGGTGTCTTCAATTCTTCAATGCACTTTAGCTTGACACCGACTTCAGAAGCTGTTAAGTGTTTTATGAAAGTTATTTTATTTGTTTTTGGTTTTGAAGTCAGTTTTTACTTTTTTAAAGTAATTTTTAAATATGGAAAAATGCTATCACTTAGTGCACTTATCCTCTTGATCTCCTATAAACGCCTTTCGTAACACTTTTCCAAAAACAGCTTCACTATTATAGTCCACCCGAACAAGGTAACATGGTTGTCAAAGCACTATTACCGAAACTCTCATGGCCCGTCTAACTTGGAAGTACTTCGGGAAAGTTTTGAGGCTGTTATTGGCAACCATATCAGCGTAGCGATGAACGTCCAAACACATAGAGTTCACACTTGACACGGGTGTGACGTCATAAGCTCGGGTTGTTTGCGCCGAAATTAATTACCTACTGATCAGCGTAACGAAATTATTGAGATTTAATATTGGGTGGGGATTGTATGGGTGAATGGGCTGGTGGGATTGAAGTGTCGAATGGTGGTTTGTGAGGGAACCTTACCTTAACTCCATGGGTTTGGTTTATAATATTTATTTTACTTCTTCAGCCATTCACGATGAAGACTTTGGTTTAGATTCAAAGGAAAAGATCAAAAATTAAAGAAAATAATTCGAATTTACTAGAAGTTCCTCTGTGAATCTGGAACAGCGCAACGGTAATGTCTAAGGGGTGAATTAACCTGGACAAGCCACAATTGCGGCGATAAGTCCCCTCTTTGAGGAGTGGTTGGAGAGGCGCCACGGCGTCTTCACCTTCCGCCTGACGCAGGTCCTCACCGGACACGGTTGTTTCGGGAGGTTCCTATTTCGGATAGGGCGGGAGGAAACGCCCGGGTGTCACCATTGTGTGGATCGCCCGGAGGACACGGTGGAGCATACAGTGGAGGTCTGCCCGGCTTGGGCGGAGCACCGCCGTGTTCTCACGGAGGCAATCGGCGGCGGCGATCTCTCGCGTCCAAACCTGGTCCAGGCCATGGTGCAGAGCGAGAGTGCATGGGAGGCCGTCACCTCCTTCTGTGAAGCAGTAATGCTCGCGAAGGAGGAGGCGGAACGCGTGTGGGAGAGGCAACAGCCGCGCCCTCGCGCCCCTTGCCGTCGCAGGAGACGCCCTGGGCGGCGGGAATCTATCGCCGATTCCCGGCCACCATAGGCGCGGGCTTGCGGACGACGAGTATTGGGCAGCTCGCCGTCCGGTAAGGACCAGGCCCGGGTCGACGGCGCGTTGTGTTCCACGCGCGCCCCAAAGAGATGTCAGCAGTGACGGGGTCCAATAGGGCCGATGCCGCCGGGGTCGCGGGTAGTTCGAAAGAGATACCGTGACCCTGGCACGCGCAACTGAAGGAACACAGGTGGGTTTTAGTCAGTTAAAGTCTGACACGCTCTCCCGCTCTGCCCAGAGCGGGACAAGTCATTTGATGATTTCCCATCCACAAAAAAAAAGGGGTGAATTAACCAAAGTGAGATATATTTTATCCGTGGTATAAAATGGACGTCTGATAGTTTTTGTTAGGGAAAACTGTCAAAAATTAAAAATTTATGCGCTATATTAGATGTTTACTAGGTGAAAATCAAATCAAATAGTTTATTTGTGATGCATGGGTTATTCCTTACATAATTATATACTTAATAATATTCATTCCATGATCAGCCACTTGGACATTCAAATTAATGAATTAATGATTAATGTGAAATTTAATTAATTAATTACTAATGAGAATATGATTACAAAATTCATGATTAAATATAAATTCTATTATTACTATTACTCACGACAGACACAAGACAACAACAATACATTTTCGTCAAGATACATGAAACATTTAAAAAATTCTAGTCGATGAAAATTCAGCAACATAGTAATAACAATTTTCTAGGACGTAGCATCTAAATATCAGCAACAACAGCAAGCTTTATCTTATTATTTCAGACTATTATTATAACACATCTAATTAAAACATCTCAGAGCAACACATATCACCGCTTCATCGCATTAGCGCCCACACACACTGTTCGCGGAGAGATCTAATGCGAGACACTCACAAAACAGGCCTTATCTAGATGAGATATTACATCTGTCTAATATACGTACATTATACAGTCAGGCCATCAGAGCAATTAATTAAACAGTAACTATCTAATAGGACTCAAGATAATTGGAGCTTCGGCTTTCAATTTTGATTTATTACTAATTGGCTATGTTTAGGTGGCAATTCTGTAAGATATTATGATCAACTTTATTAATTGAATCGTTCCAGGAAAGCGTGCAAAGTGAGCTCGTGTTATGGTGCCAATTTCACAAATGAAACTAAACGCGATCAGTACGTCTATAAACCGCGTTCAAGAGTTGTCAATGTCAATATTCCACAGCAATGATGACACTGACGGCTCTTGAACGCGGTTAATACATCGATACATTTTGTGTTTTTAAAATTCCTGTAAGCTAAATGTATATGGTTAAATCAGTTTGATTTTCCTTATGTGTTATTTGACTATATTGTCTACTGCTGTACTAAAACCGAAACATGGTTACTTAAATTCTTATTGTGCAGTAAAATTTGCTTTAAATCGAAGGTATTTAATTATGTTAAGAACTTCTAAGATAAAAATTGATTTAAGTAAGTATAGCATTTTGTCATAAGTCTACATTTAAACGAAGAACGTTTAGTTCCGGTGCGCGTGAGAATCTTCTATCACGCTCGTCAAACTAGACAGTCATAACTCCATTTCACTTACACACCCAGCTAAACCACGTTTCGATGTATCATCTTAAGATGTGCTGATCGCGTTCAGTTTCATTGGTGAAATCCGCCTTAAGTGAAAACCCGGCTTTACGCCGCCTTATTTATTGGTTTTGCTGTTTGGAGTTCCAATGTGTTTACTTTTGTCTACTTAGTTCTTGTTAGAGACTTATTAGTTACGAGTCCGACCTCTGTTGAAGTTTTTTAGGTAGGCAACACTAAAACGTGCCAAGTGCGTGTCGGCCTACGCTTTAGTTACGCGTACTGTTCGTTGGCAGTCTTATTGTTTAATTAAAACTAGGGATGTATCGTTACGCATCTTGGCAGATACGATACAGATACCGATTTTTATGAATACGTGTCGGCGAAACCGATACCGATACCGATACGAATAGTTAAAAGAACTGGCTGTTAAAAAGCCAAATTATTAAATAATATTTAATAAACTTAGAATAACGAAAACATTCTCAGTTAATAATTAATATTAACAAGTTTTTTTAAACATATTATTCTCAAGTTATGCGGAGAAAGGCGATTTCACAAGTCCATTTGAATGAGGCTTGCTGTAAAATTTCTACATTGATATCTGTCATTTGAATGGAGTATTCTATTCTATTATAATCTATTCCAATACGCCAAAAAAATAACTCATAGTGCTCTTGCTGTATATGTCTTTTGGATGCGACAGAACTTATTTGGAATCTACAGTACTTTTACGGAAGTTAGGATTACAAAACATCATTGCCCCAGAAACCAAGAAGATCTGCTTCTCTTGAAGAAGTTGATATCTATCAACTTCTTCTTTCAAAGCATCGGTGCATAAAGTAGATAATGGTTCATCTTCCTCAGATACCCTATTTATAACGAAATAAAATGCATGGATTCCACGAGCATAAGTCGTGCCTCGTCTGCACTTGACTTACAGCACTTGTATTTGTACAGTACTTGTATTATTATGTATTCTGTGCTGGCAGTTCATCACCGCGCGTTTACTAATACTACTTAATCGCGCGAAATTTGAAATGTATCGGTGTATTGGCAAATAAATATCGTCGATACCGATGTATTGGGGAAATAAAAATATCGCCGTTATATCGGTATCGGTATCGGATGCACCCCTAATTAAAAAAAATACATCAGAATAAAGTTAAGTTGAAATCACATTCAGGAATAAAAAGATAAGCAGATTAAGTATCATCTGGCTTGCGAGGTTGTCGACATGTGGGATGTGGATATAGCAGTCATTGTGTCGATAGTCGTGACGGCCAATGGCATAATAGCCAAGAGCCTCGATCAACACCTGAGGAGGCTCTCGTTAGGCAGCTGGATCAAGGGCTTAATCCCGAAAGCGGTAATTCTGGATACGGCGCGTATCATTAAGAGGTTCCTCTCTCAGGAGCCCTTTCGATGCCGGTGGGCTAATATTTTTTATGTCTTTAAATGTTTTTTTAATGTTGTTTCTGAAAATATATAAAAATGTAATTTATATGTATTTAAATGTAATAAAGAAAATAATATTAATAATACCATTTATTTCAGGCGACACCGGCCCATAGAAAAATAATAGGTTGGGGAAAAAGTTTCTTCGCATTTTTTAAGAAAATTCAAAATATTTTTTAATATAAATTATTTACATTTATCTAAAGTATGTAGGTACCATTTTGTTCGATAACTTTTTGTCATATTGTTGGTAGGGATAAATGATCCCATTGCTATAGAAATTTTGGGACTTCTGATCAAAATACCACGACAAGTGATTTTGGCAGTCCTCTCGTGATGTTAACTTGACACTGCCTGAAGAATTCTGAAGAGACCGAAACAGGTGGAAATCTGAAGGTGCAAGGTCAGGACTATACGGCGGATGCATTAACACCTCCCAGCCAAACTCTCTTAATTTTGCTGAGTGGCTAAAGATGTGTGAGGTCTAGCGTTATCATGATGAAAAACCACACCCCTTCTGTTGATTAATTCCGGCCGTTTTCTCTCAACTTCTTGCTTTAATCTCATCAGTTGTTCGCAATAGAGTTCAGAATCGTTGGTCCTGCCTGGTGGTAACAGCTCATAATGAATAATGCCCTTCCAATCCCACCACACAAACAGCATCACCTTGTTGCGAGTTAACCCGGGTTTCGCCACAGTCTGTGAAGCCTGACCGGCCTTTGACCACGACCTTTTTCGCACGTTCTTGTCGTACGTGATCCACTTTTCATCACCAGTTATCAGCTTCTTCAAAAATGGTTCGGTTTCATTACGTCGTAATAAAGAATCACAAATGAGTACACGGTTCATTAGGTTTCTTTCAGTGAGCTCGTGAGGTACCCAAATATCGAGCTTTTTTGCGTACCCAGTTTTTTTCAAATGCGCCAAAACTGTTTTGTGGTCAATTCCCAGTTCTTCAGCTACGTCGTAACTACTGATATGCCGATCTTGCCCCACTTTTTCAAAAATGGCATCCATTTTATCCGTAATAGGGCGACCAGAGCGACGTGCATCTTTGACATCAAAGTTTCCGGATTGAAAACGCTTAAACCAAATTTGTGCTACTCTCACAGACACTGCATTGGGTCCATAAACATCGCAAATTTTTTTTGCGGGTTGCGTTGCATTTTTACCTTTTTTGTAGTAAAATTTTAAAATGTATCGAATTTCTTCATTAGATTCACTCATCTTGACAGTACGAAAAACAAATGAAAATCACACATTTTCCCAATTTGAATTTGGAATTATGTTCTTTAAAATTTAAACTTTCAATGATACCAAAACCAGCCAGATACAAATAGTATAGCTAAAGAGATTTTATTTTAAGTTCATACATACTATGTATAATGCGAAAAGACTTTTTCCCCAACCTAATATACAAAACAAATGGATATAGACATAAAACATTATAAAGCTTCTTATACAGTTACAAAACTTTAAAAAGACTGGGTAAATGTACTAGATACGACAAAATTTTCCGCAAACAAAAATACAGTGGGTGGTTAAAACGTTTACGATGTTAGTGTTTATTTATGCTTTTTGCTTAATCTAGCTTCTTAGCCGTCAGTCCAAATTGTTTTAATAAGCGGCAGAGAAAAGTTATTTATGTTCACTCCATATTCTACTTTTATTTTTAAAACTAAACTGCAGTAGATTGAAAAGGGAATATCTATGGTAAATGATGATTGCTTTAACAGTAAAGCAACTATTTTGTTTAACAAAGGAGATAATTCATCGTCATACATTTTTGGGCTAAATTTGAAAGTCAGAAAAGCTAAACAAAAACCTATTTTCCGAACACGTTTTTCTCCATATTTTCCAGTTTTTCCTTTAATACTTTTACTATGATTCTCTTAACTAATACATAATGAAAACAGTATTTTTCTAACTCGTTTATCAACGAAGGGAATGGGCCTACAGATTTGGACCCATAGTGAAACTGAAGAAAATAGCATGTTCTATTCTAACGGAATATAACTTTTTTTTGTTTGCACTTTCTGTGCCCCACTGCTGGGCAAAGGCCTCCCCTTTTTCCTTCCAAACCTCCCTGTCTTGTGCGATCTCTGGCCATGTTGGCCCGGCAAACCTTATCAGATATTTAGCCCAAAATGAATGATCTTTTCCAAAACTTTTTTTGCGAATCTTGTGCTGACTAAGGTTGCTTTGAGAGGCTTGAATCCAATCAGTGGTAGCATCATAGGCTGATTATAAAATGCTACTATGATATTTAATTTCTAAGTACCGAGAAAATAATTTAGGTACTATGTTCTCTTTCTATTAGGTCTTTTATTTCTATCTGACAATTTATGTCTAGGTTCATAATTTGGGTACTGAAATACCAGTTTTATGAATTGGTAGTTGTGTAGGAAGGTTCTCGCTAATTTTGTTTTGCTAAAAATAGATCTCTTTTGACTCATTCACCCTGCGGGCGGCTAAGGGCGTAATTAATTGTATTGGAAGAACCATCTTGTGCCTATTAAGAAAACAAGGCTTTTCATAGGAATTTCTTTTGCTTGGCATTGTTAGTTCCTTTTAAATAAAATTAATGAATTTTGTTTTTCTAGCACTTAACCAAAACCGCACTTGGAAGGCATAATTAATATATCTTACAAGTGCAAATACGACGTGTCCTTTTACATCCTCGTCAAATTTCAGGGTGTTGTACAGAACTTCAAACCGAATAACTTTCTCCATGGAACCAACATCGTTTTCGCGAAAAATGTTCAACTGATCATTCTCCTGCCCATATCCCAATCTTTTTGGGGTCGGCGCAACATGTCCTTTTTTTCCATACTTCTTTCTCTATTCTCTAAACTGACATTATATTCTGCTGCTGTATTAATTCTTCGTTGTAATCTAATTTTTATTATTATTTATAGACATGGGCATTATTGCTATTTTAAGAAAATCTATTGTATAAGGAGACGAGTGTGTGTAGCCACAATTGAATTGTTAGTTAATCTTATGAGCGTTTTGGATAGTATGTCTGTTAGCTCGTAAGACCAATTGAATAAATAAATAAATAAATTAGTCGTCATCTCGGTAGTCTACCCCTTTCTAGCCATGTCATCTTTCACACAATCCATCCATCGTTTCTTTGGTCTTCCCCTACTGTTATAGCCATCGACATTCATACTCAAAACTTTCCTCACGACATTTTCCTCACTCCTCCGCATTACATGCCCATACCATGACAACCGATTTTCGCACAACAAAAATTTTCAACTGTCCCATAGGAAACTTCAGTATCTTCTCGACGCAAATGTATGGGACGATGTTGGTGCCATGGAGAAAGTTGTTCGGTTTGATGGTCAGCCTTAAATTTGATGAGGATGCAAAACGACACGACATTTTGATTGCTTATACTGACTGCTCTTTATTTTTGTTTTCAAAGGTTTAAAACTATAGATAGGAACTATAATTAAATTGCCTTCCTACTACAGATATCTAAATCTGTATTTATTGATCTTTAACCAGCTAAAAATGTACCTAAATAAAGAACAACAAACTTATTAGATACAATTTCTTTCGAAATAACTAAAACCTCACAAGTCTTTTTTATTTACGTAAAAGTCTAGTCGTCTTATACCATTTATTTACACACATATCTAGCTATGAAAATACAAATGAAAAAAACGAGCAACATTTTGATCAAACGTTATGGTAAGGATAAAATGGCTGACACGTCTACTTGAAAATATTGTCTACGGCACTGTCAAATGGTGCGTTAAACATTCAAAATGATCGCTGACTCAGTTATCCATTGAGGGGTGACAAACCTATGAAATATTTATTTATACGACATGTAAACAAACAGAATTCTATATGAATAGGTTCTCGACATAAAAAGAAGGTTCTCTATTGTTTTAGTCATTGATTTTCACCTTATTCGTCAGTCGAGTTAAGTGGATTTTGAGAAAAATATTGCTAGCGTAATACTATACAGCTAGCAAAGTAAAGAGCTTGAGCCCTTTACGGACTTTCAGTCTTTATAAATAATACTGTTATCACCGTACAGAAATTAAAAAAAAAAAAATAAACAAAAAAAAAATTAAAATGAATGAATAATGTGAATAAAAATTTACATAATATTACTAAACGTTAACTCGTCTAACCCTCAGAAAACATGTCTGAAGACCGTATTAGTTGACAACCTTACTCTATTTCGTACCTAGGTACTCATTAAGTTATCTAGGGCACCCGAAAATCGACACAGAAACTACTCGTACAGTACCCGGCCGAAAATGGTACGTAGAATTTCAGCAAGAGATTTGCTACATAGGCATAAAGCTCTTGCCATACTCAGGCGGATCACGAGCGGGACGGGACTGCGCGCGTTGATTGTTTTAAAGATTCGGAAGTCATGGACCATTTCTGCCAATTTGAACACTTCCATTCAATTTAATAATATTTTTTTTTATTTCAGAAAAAAACACATTTACGATTCAGAAAAACCATTTTCTAAGTAAAAATAAAATTTTACAGAAAGAGGTGTATCGTTGGAGTCTATACTAATGAAAAAATCACTATATCACAAACAGGAGTGCCTTCTAAACTAGGTTAACGTTAGGTTAGGTTAGATTAACGCGCGATATTGCGGTAGCGGTTAAACTATAGTTGACATAATCGGTGCGAGTGATTTCGTCCCGCATCCCGCCCGGGATACGCTTCAGTTTGTCCAGAGCTTAAGTAACAGAGACGACGTTCTAAGCCGATTTTTTTCTAAAACTGGGACATATAGTAAACTTATTGGCGACTAGCTGTTGCCCACGACTTCGTCTGCGATCCGGGATGAAAAGTAGCCTATGTCCTAACCCAGGTCATGGTATACCTCTGTGCCAAATTTCATCCAAATCCGTTCAGCCGTTTTAGCGTAAAAGCGTAATAAACAAACAAACTCACTTTCGCATTTATAATATTAAGTTAAGATTAGGAAGTTAGGATGTTCTTCAAAAAGGTCAGGTACTCGCAACCGGCGTGCGTGTCTGGTCAGATGTATGAACGTAAACGAAGCAAACGGAGTATATAAGGATCGTAGCAAGTTGCGTTCGGTAGTTTCTGCCTACACCCACGGGAAGACGGCGTGAGTTTATGTAAGTACCTAAATGTTATTGTAAAACCCGATGTCCCAAATGGACAAGTACAGTACGGGGCTGTTAATAACAGCCGCGTACTGTACTTGTCCACTTCACAAAGCGAGGCATCTCTTAAAATAAACGAGCCATTTCGCAAAAAGACTATTTAACTTTTATTACTGACCACAAAGTTTAAAAGTTGTCTGAAGTTGAGGCTCAAATTTTAAAATGAAACAAATTAATGATGGAGATTACATAATACAGCGTTGTGAGTGAAAACCCTCGTAATGGTGGGACAGCGAAAATTCTCTCTATTCAGACTTTAAGAGGCGACCCCGCCAAATAAATTGTTACGATTTTTCTTTGACGCCTCTAGAATGTTTCTTTATACTGCGGTGTGAGTTAAGAGAGAGTGGAAAGGAGAGAGCGTTTTTTGATTAAGCTGTTATTGTATGGAAGGCTCGTGGCTAAGTAATATCAGCCGCACGAGTCTATCTATCAGGTTAAGCTATGGTTACCGTGGTCAGTCCGTGGATGCGTGACCATTTTTAACCGACTTCAAAAAGGAGGAGGTTCTCAATTCGTTGGAACCTTTTTTTTTTTTTTTTTTTTTTTTTTTTTTATGTATTTTCCCCGATTACTCGAAGATGGCTGGACCGATTTGGATTTTTTTTGTTTTATTCGAGAGGGTATACATCACAGTTGGTCCCATATAAAATTGATTAACTTTGCTTGGGTAGTTTTTGAGTTAGCTTCAATAATACATATTTTTACCCTACTTTTATATGGATGATGAGAACATCAAAAAAAAAAAAAACACCACTACCTGCAAAACAAACTAGAAGAATCTAGTTTGTTTTGCAGATAGTGGTATCAGAATTTGTGTGGGGTTGGTACACAACTAAAAAGGGAAAAATAAAAACTTTTTTACAAAAAAATACAACCGACTTCCAAAAACAACACTACAAAGTGAAAAATAACTTTAATTTCGGAAGTCGGTGGCAAAAAACGAAAATACATTTAACTAGACACCGACTTCCGAAATTAAAGTTATTTTTCACTTTGTAGTGTTATTTTTGGAAGTCGGTTGTATTTTTTTGTAAAAAAGTTTTTTTACATACCGTGACTCCCCCGTGGCTCGGAAAGCATTCAGGGATCTTTGATAGTCGTTATGATACGGGTCGTCAGAAGCCCGAAAGTCTGACAACCAGCCTTACTAAGGAGTATCAGATAGGCTGTCGCTCCATGTAAATTACTGGCATTCAGCTGCATCCGGTTAGACTGGAAGCCGACCCCAACATAGTTGGGGAAAGGCTAGGCTGATGATGTAATTGTATGGAAAGATATTTCATGTTGAATGAATTGGAGGACTGTGCTCGGAAGTGGAGGTTAACAGACTGATGATAGGATGAAAACTTGAAAATAAATGCTGAACTATAAAATACATTAAATATCATTACCTGTCTACTTTATTTTCTTAATCTTAAGTTTAAGAAGTTATTGCCATAATTACTCAATTCTAGAGCCACTTGTTTTATTATTTTATCACCTATTATTATATTCCTTATCACCTTTTCCTGAGAATGCTGGTTAACCTGTAATTGGCGACTGAGTTTACGTCCGAGGTTGTTGTCCTAAAGTATGTACAAAAGCTGTTGATCTTCGTTTATAAATAAAGAAATTATAAAGAAGTATTAATTTTCTGTGAAATTACAACTCAAACACAACAACACAAATTAATTAATGATTTATTAATTGATTTTTTGTATTCATAGTTAAACTAATATATTTGAGGAAAATGTCATCAGGAAAGTTTTTAGTATGACTATACGAATAGGGGAAGACCAAAGAAACGATAGATGGACTGTGTGGAAGATGACATGGCTAGAAAGGGTGTTACTATGACTACCGAGATGGCCACTAATAGAGAAGTATGGAAGAAAAAGACATGTTGCGCCGACCCCAAATAAATTTGGATAAGGGCAGGACAATGATGATGATGATGAATTAAACTAATATATTTTCAATAAATTCGCTCGTTGCTCGCACCATAGAGTAAGATTTATTTTCACGCTAGTTTTTGCTTGCGTCTTTACTCGCTCGGAATGCTAAGAGAAGCAATTTTGACCTTGTGAAACAGCGATACAACAACGTAGGCAGAAATTTTATTCCAAATGTTGCTATATGACATCTATACACACAATATAAATTCATCTCGTTTATAAAATGTATTTCGTTTTACTTATAACAATATTACTTTGGTGTTGAACTTTTTATGTATCTATCAATCCGCCATTTTGTTTTCTAGCAGAAATAATGCCGAACGATTTTGTAAATAACACACGTAGCTTTTTTGTGGGCACTTTTCTATTTTGTAAGACATTCGGCGGGCTTTGAAAAAAAGTACCTACCTATATATTTTGTAAAAAACAGTGTTGGTCGAAGTATACCTATTATTTATTCAAATAGAAATGGACTCTATTTGAATGCGCTAACAACAAACAGTACAGCAGTGCGATTCTGTAACTATCTCACCGTGAAAACTTAGGTGAAGTGAGCTGTCAATAGTGTCAATTCCTGGCAAAAACAAACTCACTTCACCTAAGTTTTCACGGTGAGATTTTTACAGAATCGACCGGCGTATCATGTGTATAGTTTAATAAAAATGTAACATTCGAATTTACTGGCTTGGTTATTTCAATTTGATGAATTTCGTTATTCCCTGAAAAATATACAAATGGAAAATATACTGATTAATTCAGTATATTTTCCATTTATATTTTTTTTCAGTTGTAAAAATGATCCGTATAAATATTGTACAGAATTTTGCATTAAAATGGCTTATTTTAAAAAACGAAACTAAACAACCAAAGACACCGACTTCCGAAATGAAAGTTATTTTTCACTTTGTAGTGTTTTATTTTTGGGAGTCGGTTGTTTTTTTTTTTGTATTTTTTTTAATATATTAAGATAGCTTCTGCCCGCGAGTTCGTCCGCGTGAAATTTCTTGTTCCCCCAACCCACCCCGTCGCATCGCATTGCCTGCCCACCCTATTACTTCGTTTTTACTTAGCGTTCTTTCTGACATTTTTCCTTTTGCTCGGCATCTAAGAGTCCAAGAGTGATGTTAAATATGCCTATAGCCTTCCTTATGAATTGGGCTATCAAATGCAAAAATAAATTAAGTCGGACTAGTAGTTTCAGAGATTAACGTTCAAACAAACAAAAAAAAAAAAAAAGTGTGTGTGTCAGCTCCGACGCACGACTGGGGTTTAGTATAGTAGTTTTTTTGTGCCGTTCCGAGTTTCAGACTTTCTATTTTTCGGTCATTTCTGTCCTACCTACCTATAATGTCGCGGCGGAGTAGGTACCATATAATGTAGACAGTCAATCAAGTTGTTTTAGTTTCTGTCATTTTCTCACTGTTGGTCTCAATTACTTGGCTTTTTAGTAGGTATTTTTAGGACCCTAAAATACCCCAATTATTAGATTTTCACAAAAAGTTCAGTAATATTTTTAGGAAAGCAAAGAGGAAATTATTTTGAGGTTCAATTAAATAAATGCTAAAATAAATCAATAAATCTATCTATAGAAGTGTAAGTTATAGTTCGATTCAAACTTAATGGCGGCACGGAAGTTAGCTGTGAGTGCAGACCGTGCAGGTACAGTCAATTCGACAGTAATTTTGGCTCCTCATTTAATCGAACTATAACTATGTTATCTTATAATTATCTCTATAATTGATCGCTCATTTATCTATTCAAGCCTGGTCCCTGCATACTCACTCACTCTCACTTGCCTCCTTAGAGGTACACACACACCCCCATACTCACCACTCATACTCTTACACTACACATACTTTCTCTCTCACGCACACACTCACACACATTACACACCGGCACATAAATGTGTGACTTGGCCTCCCTCGCGCTAAACACTCTGGCTGCAGCTATACCTTCATGATAAACTGCACTGTATGGCCTAACACTGTCTCCTAAGATACAGGACTACCTAGTTTAGGAGACAGGGTTACATAATCTGTGTAGATTTATGTAGATATCTGTGTTTTGTTGTTTTGTACATCTGCTTTTGTGTACCTATCATGAATCTTGTGTGTGTAATAAATATTATTCTTATTCTTATTCTTATCTTTCTCTAAAACTTTCTAAGACAACATACTAGTACATAGTTACATAAACGTTACTGCACAATCCGGCCAAGGACGTATGCCACGCACAATGAAGGGTTCCGTAGTTGGGATGAATTTATCTCAAGAACAAACTTAACACTGTAGTTGAAAAACATGTTCTCCCCTAAATTCCAGCTGCAAATGTAAGTTTGTACTACAATATTGAGAGATTTTCCATGTTATTTTAAGACCATAGACTTCTTATAGGTTTTCTTGTAAACTTCTTGTATAACTATTTTCTGTATTTTTTTTTTCAAATTTTTTGGCTCAGAGTTTCGGAGATAAGTGTGAAATGGTTAATTTTCATATATTTTCTTAAATAAATTTAAAAATGTTTATTTTAAAATTATATAAAAAAAATAATATTCGAGATCCTCACAGTAAGTGCTTTCATTTGATATCACACGGAAAACTTTTGTTTGCAAAACTTTTTTTTAAATATTTTTATATGTCTCCCAAAACCCCCATATTAAAAATTCATTTATTTACGTTACACGTCCGTGTTCGGGTCACAGAAATTCATATGTATACCATATTTCGACTCAAATCGATCCATTAGATTCGGAGAAAATGGGCTATGACAGATGGACAGATAGACACACGAGTGATTTTATAGGGTTCCGTTCAAAATCTTGAAGGCATAGGGTGTATCCAAAACACGAAACCAAAGGATGAGGTGGGACATTTTACGTCGCGTTGTGTGTTGTGTTGAGATGTCAGCAGTGACGGGGTCAATTGGGCCGATGCCGCCGGGGTCGCGGGTAGTTCGAAAGAGATACCGTGGCCCTGGCACGGGCAACTGAAGGAACATGGGTGGGTTTTAGTCAGTAAAAGTCTGACACGCCCTCCCGCTCTGCCCAGAGCGGGAGAAGCATAGAAATATAAAAAACAGCTTCTTTCATATATCTATGGGGAGAAGTCATTTGATGATTTCCCATCCACAAAAAAAAAAAAGGGTTCCGTTTTTTCATTCGGACGTACGGAACCCAGAAAAACAAGTAAAGTGCACCTACCATCCGTGAAATATGGAAGGATTGGAAAGGTCTTTGACTTGGCAAGCGGCTTATTGATAGCTTTAATCAGGCGTCGTCGAATAAATGGCTATGTCAATATGGATTTATCAACTTTATGGGCATTACGGGAAAGAAAATAGTGTTTTTGGCGTTCGAGGGAAGGTTTATGTTTTTATATGGTGTGGAAGATAGGAATGAAAGGTTATAGACGGTTAGTTTAAGCTAATTTAATATATTAAATTTAGTTTGAATGATGTCATAAGGTAACGCTGCGGTTTTAAATAAGATGTAGTGACAAAAAATTAAAAGAGTATGCTTAGATGGTTGGTTATGTTGAGAGCGACTAACAAAAGGTATTTACAAGGCAGATGTGAGTGGAAACGCCGGGAGGGTACGTCTTAGGACTAGGAAGCCATACAGTTACCTTATTGGTGAAGTTCTTCAGAAAGGTCAGGTGCGTAGTACTCGCAACACTCCGTGTATGAACAGATGCATGAACGTAAACGAGGCAAATGGAGTATGTAAGGATCGTAGTAGGTGTAGTTTCTGCCTACCCCATGGGAAGAGGAATCTTTATGATTAATGTAATGTATGAATATTTGTGCAAAGCCAAAAGAAATCAAGTTAAGTATCTCTTTGTTAAACAAATCCTCTTATGCCACCCGTTTTCACCAACCCTAAGTAACACTTAAATGAATCCCTAAATATTATCAACGCTAGGCTTAACAGCGCCGAGAGTTCAAAATCCAATAGTGCAATAATATTTAGGGATTCATTTAAGTGTCACTTAGGCTTGGTGAAAACAGGCATTACGGTCTCTCATCTTTGTGTACTAGCAATACTTATGGAGATTACCATCAGGAAATAATTCCACGAATGCCTTGAAGATTAGTTTAGTTTGAGCGAGATAAAGTGTTCTCGGATGTTCTTTAGAACATCACCAATAAGGTCACACTATGATATTTTCCTAGGGAGTTTCCACTCCTTGTAAATACTTTTTGTTAGTCGCCTTTAGGAGCTCGTGCCTAAGTAATAACAGCCGCACGGGTCGATCCATCAGGTTAAGATACGCTTTCCGGGGTTGGTCCGTGGATGGGTGACCATCTTTACGTACCGAGACTCATCCGTGCCTCAGAAAGCACGTTAAGCCGTTGGTCCCGGCTGTCATTCGTGGATCTTTGATATTCGTTACGGGTCGTCAGAAGCCCGAAAGTCTGACAACTAGTCTTACCAAGGTATCGTATTACCCAGTAATTGGGTTGTGGAGGTCAGATAGGCAGTTGCTCTATATAAAATATTGGTATTCAGCTGCATCCGGTTAGACTGGAAGCCGACCCCAACATAGTTGGGAAAAGGCTAGGCAGATTGATTGAGTCGCCTTGCATTCATCCTCTTAACATGACCAAACCATCTAAGTTACATACTCTTTTCAATTTTTGTTATTACTTACATCTTCTTATTCATATAAGTATGTTTTAACTTATGTTATCGATCCCTAAATATTAAAAAAAAAAAATACAACCGAATTGAGAACCTCCTCCTTTTTTAGGGTTCCGTACCTCAAAAGGAAAAAACGGAACCCTTATAGGATCACTCGTGTGTCTGTCTGTCTGTCTGTCCGTCTGTCTGTCTGTCTGTCTGTCTGTCTGTCTGTCTGTCTGTCCGTCTGTCTGTCACAGCCAATTTGCTCCGAATCTAATGGACCGATTAAGTTGAAATTTGGCACACATATGAATTTCTGTGACCCAAACACGGACGGGTAAAGTAAATAAATTAATTTTGAATATAGAGGTCACTTTTGGGGGGCAAATTAGAAAATTTAAATAAAAAGTTTTGCAAACTACACCATGTGGCATGTCAAATGCCACATGGCTTACTATGAGGGTCTCAAATATATTTTTTTTTATAATTTTAAAATAAATTGTTTTAAAGTTATTTAAGAAAATAGACGAAAATTGACCATTCCCCCCCACCCCCCCCCCCCCTTATCTCCGTAACTACTAAGCCTATAATTTTGAATAAAATACAGAAAATAGATCTTTACCTGTAGATTACAGGAAAATCTATAAGAAGTCTGTGGTCTTAAAATAACATGGTAAATCCATCAATATTGTGAGTACAAACTTACATTTACAGTTGGAATGTATGGGAGAACATGTTTTTCAACTACAATGTTAAGTTTGTTCTTAAGATAAATTCATCCCAACTACGGAACCCTTCATTGTGCGTGGTCCGACACGCACTTGGCCGGTTTTTGAAGTCGGTTAAAAACAAAGTCGCTTTTCGTGTCTGTCTGTGTGGCCGCGTTGTTCTTCTAACCTACACAACAGATTTTGATGCGGTTTTCACTATTATTTAGAGAATTTATTCCGGAAGGTTTATATGTAGAATACATTAATATCTAACTTATATATAAGATAAAAACCTTCATGTTTTGGCAAGTCGTAAAAATCGTGCGCAGCAGGGCCGCCCGGCCGGGTCGCTAGTAATATAATATTATAAATTAGAACTCCCAAATAAAATCATTATACGACATGACAGGCTTCTACAGGCGCATGCGCTACAGTTTGTACCTACTTTTAAATGACTATGAGTTTTTTCGATCCATCCAGGTATAGTGAATAAACTATTGCATTATATTTGATTAAATTTTTGTATGCAGACTGGGAACGCCATTTGATATACGAGGTTTTATTTTTTCTCATACTACAGTAAAAAAAAACCGGTCAAGAGCGAGTCGGACTCGCGCACCGAGGGTTCCGTTCCGATTTCTGAAAAAGTGTGATATTTAGAGACATCGTTTTATTTTTCCTGTAATCTTTACATAAACTCTTATCACACAGAATAATTTCAGATTTTTCTCTATGCAAACTTCGGAGATAAGGGGGGGAACGGTATTTTTTTTACATTTTTCATCAAAAGTCGAAAACTTTGCGGCCTAACAAAAGAAAAAAACATATTTGAGAATGTGCAAATAGCACTCTTTCATGATACCTCACATGCCCTTGTAGCTCCACTTCGAATTTTTAAGACCCCCTTTCAGTCCCTGTTGCAAAAAAATCTATATATATGTAGGTGGGTGGTGTGTGGATGACCGAAATAAAAATCTTCACTTCTTGAAACTCCTTTTTTAATTTTTATAAAAACTTTTTTTACATAAACTACGTCTTGCTTGACTCATGTCCTAGCTCGCTCGCCCTCTTCCTTCCGTCCTGCCTCCACACATACTCTCCCATTCACTCATCGCTGCATTCATACTTCAACTTATTTTTTAAATTATGATGCGTTCAGAATTAACATCCTACATATATTTTTATTTTTTTCTTATTTGCTAAATAGTTGAGCAAACGTCGTCTTAAACTGTTCCAAATTTTAAGTTGATAGCATTAGTAGTTCGTGAGATATCCAGCTGTGACAGACGGACAGACTGAGTCGCACCATAAGAGTTCCCTTTTATAATTTTGGTACAGAACCCTAATGAAACGGCCGCCCCACCTTGTATAGCTAGAGCTATAAAGAACTTGCAGATTAGATTCAAATAACCACGCTCAATGTCCTATCTAGAGTTATCTCATGAGCTTTGTCCAAGGGGAAGGGAACATATTACGACTTTATTTGATACCTATTAGGCTTCGTGAATAAGACAACTGCAATTGGTAAGTAAAACTGGGACTTTATTAATTAACTTAATTTTTATTATTACGATAAACACATAGGTTCACTGGATAAACTTCGTATTCTAATAAATAAAAGTAAAATAAATTATTATTAGCCGTATCTCTACTGGGGCTTGCGTGCTCCAAACTGTAGGTCTGTGCCGGTAGAGTTTACTTTGCCGGAACAGGCCTCTAGGATGAGGAGCCAGATCAAGAGAGATACATGAACCCGCAGGGCAGCATGTGGCGAGCTGCTGGGCAGTAGCGACCCCTATATATTATATGTGCTAGCGACCGTTTCCGGGGGCCCATTATTGAGTGTGCAAGTCACTCCCTGCCAATTTATCTGTGTATATTATATAACATTGGTCAGGCAGGGGCCATAGTTCTTCCATAGTTCAAGGTACCCAATCCACTATTAGCCTTCCAAACCCATAGGCCCAATGTGTTTTGTTTCCATGTTCTGCAATAGTCCTGCACCAACCGGGGGTTGTCATTGGGTGCACTTCCATAGTGCTTATAGGAATAATCGTCGGCTGGTGCCTCCTCGTCATTTAAAGTTGTCTAAGGGGTTGCGAGTTGGTTTCGGCCCCTCGTACGCCTTCCAACGATCCGGGACCCCAGGGTCCCGAGATATGTCAAAGACATTTCAAAATAAATTTAAAAAAAAATTAAATTAACTAACAAACTAATAAAATAAAAATATAACATCTTAACCTTATTAAAACTATTAACAAACTAAAATATGTAATAAGTAAAACTAATATTTTATTTTATTTTATTATTCTAAATAAAAATATAATACATATAAAAGCATCAGACATCGTAACACCGATACTATATTCCACAATTAACTCCACCAAATATGAGAATCAATTACAAACATTATATAAATAACATCAACATTAACAATCACATTTTAATAAGTGCGTGGTAATATTTTAATTACTGAATATGTGACTAGTCATGCAGTAAACAATAAACTTGGTATTAAACGAATTACTGTCTGTTTTATTTGTGTATCTATTGTGTTGCTGTATTTCAAACATTGTTCATTGATTGGGAGAACTCTCGTTTTAATTAACAAATTCTATTAGTTGACTGATGGCCGGTAGAGCAGACGAGTCCTGGCGTGGAGACCGCGTATCGCTTGCGTATCGGCCAGCTAGATCAGCCATACTCAAACTTTTTTTTTGTTGGGCTACTTTCAGATTTTATCTGTGTCCCGCGGGCCGCTACATAAATCACAACATCTGAGGGCCAATTCTCGTAATTAAAAACGTTCAAATTCAAGTCACAATGTCAGCCAGCGACAATCAAAATGTCAAAAATGTAGGCAAACTCTATACAATTTTGACAGATTGAGACTGAGATGAGATTGCGAACGTTGTTATAAAAATACGGGAATTGCCCCTCTGTTATTTAGGTGTTTGAAAAAACCTATTAAGTACATTTAATTGTTTATTTAAATTTTGGCGAGAACGATGATATTGGGAACATTTTTTAACTATTTCATATATCTGGCTTGTAATTACTGCACGCTACTCTTAATACTCTTAATTACTCTCATCGAGAAGAGAATCTGTAAGCCGGTTTCTGTATACGTTCTTTGCATAATTATTTCATTTTGGAATAGGATGATTCACAAAGATATGTCGATGTAAATAACGTACGCAGAATTTGGGCACAATTTTTAACAGTCTTATAAGTATTGATAGATAATTGGCTTAGTAAGTTCGTTAATAGAATTTGAAGCTACAATGGGTGGGCCACTTTCGAAAGCCTGGCGGGCCGCAGTTTGAGTATAGCTGAGCTAGATGGACCAACCACCTTAGAAAGTTAGTTGGGACAGACTAGATGTGGAAGGTGGAGGACAGGTTGTTGTGGAGCAGGCTGGCACAGGTCTATGTCCAGCAGTGGACTGCGATAGGCTGAGTTGATATTCAACACCGCCCGGTGTTGACCTTGTTATTTAATTTACCAACAATTTTAGTCGTAAGATTTGCCCTTACTGTACTTAGGTCTCGCGAAAGTTTCCATACTGAGAAGAGTGAGCGAGACAATATTATTCAAATTTTATTAAGAATAAGAATAATATATATTACACACACAAGATTCATGATAGGTACACAAAAGCAGATGTACAAAACAACAAAACACGGATATCTACATAAATCTACACAGATTATGTAACCCTGTCTCCTAAACTATGTAGTCCTGTATCTTAGGAGACAGAATTATTGTCAGCGAATTAGAAGAGTGTATATCTTTTGATACGGTTGACCGAATCTAACGATTTAAATATTTTGTTACGTCTTTTTGAACGGCAAAAGATTCTCGAGGCACCTGGCAATTCGTGATCGCAAAATTAGCTTACTTACTTAAGTGTTGCACAGTCAAACGAATTTGTAGCAATGTATAAAATCAAATCAAAATTTTATTAAATCGGACAACAAACGATCCATAGTGTTAGTAATATCTTATAGCTAGTGTTAGTAAGTAATGTTATTATATGTAGGTAATTTTGAGCTGTGTTTGCAGCATTTTGCACAGAAGATGACCAAGTAAGGTACAAGTTTCTCACCTGGCCATCCTCTCCACAAGATGCCTCAAAATGGGAGAATAGAAACTCTCAGTCACTGTTTTCAGAATCCTGTTGCTACTGCCCCGGGTTCCAGTTAATAATGATGCGATTTTTTTTTCGGATGATCGCATGAAGTCCGTCAGTTCGATTCTGTGCAAACATTTCTGACGCACTACAGAAACGGGGCAGTCTCAAGAGCACTCTGAAAATATTATTAAATTGGACGCATAAGACATCTAGCGATCTTTTGGTGTAGTTGATCCACAGACCCCCCGTGTACAGACCCTGACAATATGCCTTGAATAGCGTTATCTTGACCTGGTCGGCACAACGGCAGAATCTACGAGCCGACATATTACCTCGGACCGCCAATGCCTTACGCTCCCTCTTAATATCTGCATTATCTTTAAGGTCGTCGGTAATTATACGCCCCAGATATTTAAATGTGTTAACTCTTTTTATGTTCAAGCCATTTAGGGTAAGATTAGGTGCATAGTCTGTGCATTTACCGGCGGCCTTAAATACCATGTACTCACATTTTTTTACGTTGTATACGAGCCCATGTGCAGCAGCATAGTCTTCGCATACTGTTAACATCTCCGCAATAGATCCTGCAGTCGGGCCCAACAGCACCATGTCGTCCGCATAGCTGATGCTGTTAATATTAACACCACCAACCCGACAACCAACACGCATGCTACTGAGCTCGACTATGTGGTCATTAATATATAGGTTGAAGCCGCATCCAAGCAAGCATCATACAAAGAATCCCCGCATCCCCGCATCTAAGCATCCATACAAAAAATTAAAAGAAATAAAAATTACATACAATTTTGTCAGAATTTGCTGTTCGTATATGACAGTTGCGACCAGGCAGAAGAACGTGGACTATAACCACTAACCACCACTATAACCATCTAAGTATTAGACAATCCTGACGGCCACACCCGGGTCTTTGGCATAGTGTGAAAAGAAGGAATCCACGTGGCTTCATTTAGTTAACGTCCTTCAGAATTCCCAAAGACTTTAATTTAATTGCAGATTTAACCTTCAAGAAAAAAAAAGATCTACATTTTTCATCAAGTTCAAGATCACAGTAGAATTTCTAAAACTCCCAACTTAGCATAGTTTAAATGCTAATTTGACGCGGCATTAGAACCTTCGTATTCTACTTAATCTTCGTTAGTGGAGCAAAAACTTCATAATTAATTAAACGTCTTATATAAAAGAGGGAACGGATTACGATCGTGGCTTTCACGACTTATTTGAGGAAAATATACCTTATTACCTATACATAAGATGTATAAGCCTAGATTATCATCGTGACCTAACTGCCGCAGGTTTACAGTTAGCAACTGGGTACTGTTACTGGATCACTTAAATTAATTAAAGTAGGTGAGTGATGTAACTACTTCAAGTGAAGGGTATGAGACATTGTTAGCAGGTAGGTAGAGCTTGGCTTACTGAGAATTACCCTAAAACTGATTGGTCGTTTTACTACAGAACTGTAGAGCTTTTGTTTGAAAACTTCTGTGTTACCTATTGAAGTTAGGTAGTTATTGCTTACAATGTGTTCTTTTGGAGTAGAACAGTTTATGTATGAGGCAAAATCAATCTGCCTAGCCTTTTCCCAACTATGTTGGGGTCGGCTTCCAGTCTAACCGGATGCAGCTGAATACCAGTATTTTACATGGAGCGACTGCCTATCTGACCTCAACAACCCATTAACTGGGTAATACGATATCCCTTGGTAAGACTGGTTGTCAGACTTTCGGGCTTCTGACGACGACCCGTAACGACTGTCAAAGATCCACGAATGACAGCCGGGACCAACGGCTTAACGTGTATGAGGCAACTAATTTATATTGAAATGATTTTCATGTTGAATTTTCGGGACTACAGGTACAGTCAGCGTCAAAAATATCAGGACGAACAGACTGTTCAAAATGATCTCAACAACTAAGAAAATTAAACTTTATCTCAATCGGATAAAGTTCTTGTCAGAATGACAGTTGTCGTGTACTGTCTTCATTCTGAAACATTCCTTGTGTCATTGAGTTAATATTTAATTTTTATAGTTGTTTAGATCATTTTGAACTGTCTGTTCGTCCTGATATTATAGACGCTGACTATACAATTACGTCGATCAGCTTTGGTGCTCAGTGATGACTCCGAATAAGCCATCGGTAACACTATTAATAAAAGTTTTAACGATTATTACAACTCTAATTTATATCTTACTATTAAAATAGAGTAAACATGGTTGTCAATATTATAATCCTTGATCTAAGAAATAGTAATAAAGAAAAAAAAATATAAAAAAAACACATACACATTACATATTATTATATAGTAAATAAATAGTATTATCAAAGAAATAGTTGCGCGTTTTTATCTCAGTCATTATTAACCCTCTTAGGAGGTCGTTCGACAGTTTAGTAAGCAAAGAGAGGATGATATCAAGGTAAAAATAACGCCTGAAAGTGGCACTCGACCTAAAAGTGAACGACTGCACTTACGAAGGGCTCGGGTTTCAAGAATCCATTCGTGAACGGGAAACATGTAAATTTCCAAAAGTCGTGACAACTTTTCATTTTGACGAGTTGATAGCCCTTTCGAATTTTCGGGTCGATGGCCTGAAATTCGAGCGTGCATAAAAAATGCTCCATTATATCTTTGCCTTGGGTTAGCGTTTTCCCGGAATATCGGGACCTTCATTTGTGTCGGAGATTTGTTGAAGGTTATGACGGCGAGTTTTCCGGCGAGGGAAGTTCTAAATATATCAATTGGGAACTGTTAATTTTCTCGTCAATTTTGTTTTTTTTTTTGTATAACTAATTGTTTTTTTTTCTGTTGTATTTTCATAAGTGAGCTTCTTAATCGTAGCAGCTTATACCTAACTTGCTAATACAGGATGTATCAGAAAGATGTGGTCAAATTTAAGGGTATGGTACAGACCATCAAACTGAGCAACATTCTCCATGGGGCCAACATCGTAATCGAGAAAAAACAATCAGCTGTTCCATACATTTGGGTCGAGTAGGTATATAAAAAAAAAACTATATTTAAGCAGCTTGGTCAACAAGACTAAGTCGCTTCGGAAGGCTTTCTTATAATATAATACAGCATTGATAATTATAATACAGTTCTTATATATGAGTGACTATCTTCTTCAATCCGCACAAGTTTATACAATAGCCTCGCTGTTTCTGACAAGGGGAATGCTAGAATGTTATTGCATCTTCTCACCTCTTTAACATCAACACCAAAGTATAAAATAACTCAGCTCTGAGATCTTCGTTCCGGGAACACTCCAGCATGATGTGAAGAACGTCTTCCAGGTAGGTATTGAAGACTTGTACGGGACAGCTGATATTTTTTTCTCGATTATGGTGTTGGTCCACGGAGAAAGTTGTTCAGTTTGGTACCACACCCGTATATTTGACTACACTTTTCTCATACACCCTGTATATCACAAGCCATAATAATAATACGTTCAATTAAGAGCAATTAACTTCTCGAGCCCCTTAAGGAAGTATACGTTCCTTCCTTAAGGGGCTCGAGAAGTTAATTGCTCTTCCAATACTGCACTTACTTTTTTTTTTTTTTTTGAATAGGAACAACAAACAACTACATTATACAATATTAGAAACAGAAAAACATAAGTAATGAAAGCATTAATGTAGCCCACAGCGCTGTTCACAGATAATCATTAATAAATAAAACCATAGAGTCACTAGGAGGTGAACTGTATAAGATACTCAAAAGCGTCTCTCTGCGATTGGATTTCTTTACTTGCTCTTTGGCGGAATTTCAGAGGGTGACACTAACATATTGTCCTCTGTATGACTTGTGCCGATACTCAGTCGTTACTTGGGAATTGTTAATAATGATTAATTATCATCCACGTTAATCGACAGGTATAAATTTGGACCCTGTCAGCCAAAAATAGGACAGTTTAATAAGCATTTAAGTTTAGTTGGTGGTGGTGTCTAATTGGTTGTTGGATGACGTCTCTGAGTGTGGAAATTGTGACTACATTGTTGTATTGGGTTCCCACCTGTAAAAACAAATGTAAGTGAAATTTATAAAAGGGATCTACTAATCTACATGTACACCAAATCAATTATCGCACTACTAATTAAATAATTGAATATCAAAACTTGTACAAATAATAATAATTATGCATAAATTTTTGTCCAAAGTCACAACAAAAATGTTAATTATATATAAAAATACTAACTGTTCATAAAAAATTACAAATGCGCATTTATTATACTAAAACTAATTGAATATCAAAACTGTACAAATTTGTAATTATTGGGCACCCCGAGGTTCGGTTTGATTAGGTTCCTTTAAACCCTGCAGACAGAAATAGAAGCCCCGCTCAGCGGGGCTCCGTCGACCTGACATTAAGTTTAATTTATTTAGACATGCAAATTTTCACGTGCAAACAGTATTTTTGATATACGTATTCTTTTGGGAAAAATTGGTAATTTTTGATGTGCGTTTAAATACTACCCATAGTAAAATAAAATAAAAATAAATCCTTAGGAGCTTCGAAATAAACTTTAACCGCAAACTTGTGAGCAAATGTATCATAATTTGAATAAACCACATCCCCGTGAGTACATCGAGCCAGACGCAGACTGCGGTCAGACGCAAACTTATCTAATTCAATGAAAAGATAACTATGAAAGAGCAACTTTACTTGCGATTCTTTGGCTTTCAGCGGAGTTAGCATTACGAAAGTTGTTCTGAAATCTGCTAGACTCCTGTTAACTTTACTACTAGTACTAGTCCTGGTGGAGCTAATACATTACACTGGTTCTTCTACAGCCAAAATCGTTTGAAACAGAATCGTTTTTTAGTGTTCCGTGCCTCAAAAGGAAAAAAACCGAACCTTTACAGGGTCAATTCGTTGTCCGTCTAAATATCTGACTGTCAGTCGGTCATGATCCTTTTTCTCAGGAACGCGTAGAGTTATCAAGTTGAAATGAATCCTACTAATCCTAGTAATATTATAAAAGTAAAAGTTTGTGAAGATATTTGGATGTTTTTTACTCAATCACGCAAAAACGACTGAACGGATTTGGATGTTAGGCACACAGATAGTTTATAACCTGGATAGAATACTTTTTATCCCGGTAGTAGGTTCCCGTGGGATAATTTCCGACATCCAGCACGCGGGCAAAGCCGCGGGCAACGGCTGGTACAAATACATAGGTCTACGGTACCTTGGAGCTCTAAAAAATCAAGCTTCTAAGTCGACGCAATAAAAAAATACGGCCATTTATACGATATATTTTGATACTCGCAAATAAAGCAAAATCTATAGGGTACTTCCCTTTGACCTTGAATCATGAGACTTCGCAAGAACCAACGTTTCACAGCACAGGTAAAGAAAAAGTCCAAGAATTTTTTATTTGTAGGTTTATCACATATAAAATATTTTTTGCGATTACAAACTTACATTTGCAGAACTTGGAGAATTAACCATGACATATCGATGTATGCACGTACTTGGCCGGTTCTTTATTACTGAAATTCAGTTCTGAAAATTGTTAGCATCGACGCCTTATCAGTTATCACTTATTAGAAAGAAAAGGTGCTTTAACCCTGCAGTGGGACAAAAAGCTATCAAGAAGCACATAAAGATATCATACTTCACACTAGTATTATAAAGGCGAAAGTTTGCGAGTGTGTGTGTGTTTGTATGTTTGTTACTTCTTCACGCTCAAACGGCTGGACCGATTTGGATGAAATTTGGTATGTAGATAGCTTATACCCTGGATTAACACAGAGGCTACTTTTTATCCAGATCAACGCGGGTGAAACCGCGTGTGCAACCGCGGGGCGCAGCTAGTATTACCTAAAGTAAAGCACTTTAATAACATTACCTCATATTTACATACACTCAACATATTAATTGTTGCGGCCTAAAAACGAACATCAGCTATCAGATGACCCTCACAAAAGTTCGTGTCACCCCTAACTACCGGTAAATTGGATCTATGACCCGAAAATTTTCAGTTTCGCAACTCATTTCCGTCTGATTTAATAACTTGATCCAACAAAAAGCTTCGTGGTGGCACCCCTATTTTCTTGCAAATCCCAGTAGTTTGAGAATTTGCGTATAACTAAATAAGAAGTTTGCGCGTTGACAATTTTCTCGTGTGTGCACGATAATATTTCTGGGGATTCTATCGTGACGTCGAATGTCGAGGGATTTTCGGCGTACGAGTATGTTTTAATATAATGTAGACGATATGCGGTTTGAATTAATCTGCTTCGTTTATTTGACAATTTTGCGCTGCGATTTAGTTTTGTACTTTCGTATTATGGACGAATTTTGTGCTTTGGTTTTTAGTTTTGTTTTCTCTGAATTGATTGATGTTTATTTGTTACGCATGGAGGTTGAAGGTCACTGAATCAGACACAATAGAAGTTTTATTGTTATTACGTCTGGAGTTTCTAACTAGTCTGGAGCTTTTAATGTCCTGCAAAGTGTTAAGTGATATAAACTTTGCTTTTTAATTGGCTAGGGAGCTGCCACGATAGTGTTGTACTCATCACTATGAACAACTTTTACTATGGGACCAATATTGAAATCGCAAAAAAAAATCTGCTGTTCCTTACATTTGGACGAGTTATGAAAAAAAACAGCAGATTTTTTTCCATAGTAAAAGTTGTTCATAGTGATGAGTACAATACTATCGTGGCCGCTCCTTAGCCAATAAAAAAGCAGCGTGTATATAGTTGTCTGAAATCATCTGACCCTGTATTTTTAAATTGAGTGACTATAATTTTTTTTTACATTTTTGTGTGTTACTTCTAAGGGTAAGTTGCACCAAGGGCTAGGTTATAGTTTCCGTCAAAGTTAAAATGACCATAGAATGACTACCTGCTGTTGCACCGTCATGTCAAATGTAATAGTTAAACTTCGGAGCAGGGACATGACATTCGACGCGTCTGACAGAAGTGACAGATATTTAACAATAACTTTAACCAGCGAAGCGTGGGCGGTTAAGGCTACAGTTAAAGTTACGACGTCAGCTAACAAATTGTCAAATGGAACAACCCATCTTTGTCTAACAGAAACTTTAACCCACCCTGGGTTGCACCACCTTAATTTAACAATAACAAACATCGAACTGAAGGTGCGATGTTTGTTGTATTTAAAGTAAGCACATGCAACCCACCCTAAGTGAGGTTTATTAATTACTAGCTGCGCCCAGCGGTTTCACCCGCGTAGACCGGGATAAAAAGTAGCCTATGTGTTAATCCAGGGTATAAGCTATCTACATACCAAATTTCATCCAAATCCGTCCAGCCGTTTGAGCGTGAAGAAGTAACAAACATACACACACATACTCACAAACTTTCGCCTTTATATTAGGTCTTTACCATTGATATACTATTTGTATATCAATGGTCTTTACCTATGAAATTGCCGTTCTGCAGTACTGGCCATTTCAAATCAAAATAATTTTTGTTTGGCTAAGAATTCTAATTTCAAATTAATTTTATTTTAAAAACATGGATTTTTTTTTCCAAAAGTAGTCATTTGTTTATTGATTAGAATTACATTTTCATCGCATTTCAATTTTTTTCGTCATCATGGATACATTAAAAATTCGTGTAATTATGGAATATGAGTGCCGTCGTGGCAGCAACGCGGCACAAGCGACACGCAACATCAACGACGTTTACGGAGCTAACACTACAAACCAACGCACCACTTGTTATTGGTTTGCTCGCTTCCGTTCTGGAAATTTCGACCTGAAAAATTAACCTCGAAGTCGTCCGAAGACTTTGGTCGACAATGACGAATTAAAGGCGATTGTGGAAGCTGGTGATACACAATCTGCGGCTGAATTAGCAGCAGCTTTCGACGTTAGCGTCAAAACAATATTGGTCCATTTGCGTCAAATTGGCAAGGTAAAAAAGCTTGACAAATGAGTGCCCCACGAACTCAATGATCGCCAGCGCGAAGTACGCGTCGAGACGTGCCTTGCACTGCTCAACAGACACACAAATGAAGGAATTTTGAACCGCATTGTTACCTGCGATGAAAACTGGATTCTGTTTGATAACCGCAAGTGCTCAGCAAGTTGGTTGGATCCTGGTTCAGCACCTAAACAATGCCCTAAACGAAAACTTACCCCTAGAAAGTGATGGTCACTGTTTGGTGGTCTAGCGCCGGTGTGATTTATCACAGCTTCTTACCAAACGGGGTGAGCATTACTTCAGATGTGTACTGTGAAGAACTGAACACAATGATGGAGAAGCTGGCACATCTCCAACCAGCATTGGTCAATCGCTCGTCTCCGCTGCTCCTGCACGACAACGCGCGACCTCATACTGCACAGCAGACGGTCTCCAAGTTGCAAGAACTGGGGTTGGAAGCTCTCCGTCATCCGCCCTACTCAACAGACCTTGCGCCTACAGACTACTACTTTTTCCAGAATTTGGATAACTTCTTGGCAGGAAAAAAATTAAATACCCGAGAGGCAGTACAAAATGCCTTTGAAGAATTTGTTGCCTCTACAGCTAATTTCTTTAAGAAGGGCATCAATAAATTGCCACTGCGTTGGTAAAGATGCATTGATTGCATGGGTGATTACTTCGATTAATACAAATAAAAAATGCATGAAAAAAATTCGTTTAAATTTTTTCATACAAAACGGCAATTTCATAGGTAAAGACCTATTAGTATTAGTGTGATTATTGATGTCTACGAGTACAAACGATCATTCTTAGTATCCAGAACAGGCAAAGTTCCCGCGAAATACGCGGATACATATTATAATATCATTACACACGTGTTCTGGCCTCTACAAGGCATCTCAAGGATTTCAGGAATCATGCGCAGTTACATAAGCGGAACGCGTGCTTAAGGAAGGAATGTATTCGCTCAGTGTTTCTACAATTCGCTGGAAATTCACTCGCTTGGTCAAACAAGGCTAACTTTACACTGTTTTTCTACTGCACTGGGAACGGGACGTCAACGAGAAACGAGATTATTCGGCCATAATAAATGTACTGTCGCTATTTCGGCGTCGTCTTCTGTTTTCTCGTTGACGTCCTGTTTCCGGTGCGGTGGAAAAACAGTGTAAAGGTACAGCCTAGTTTGGGGAATATTACAATGTCAAGGTGGACCGATGACCTCGTGAAGTCTGCAGGAATCAGCTGGATGCGGGCAGCACAGAACCGGTCGAAGTGGCGGTGCTTGGGGGAGGCGAATGTCCAGCAGTGAATGTTGAAATGATGATGATGAAAATATTAACAAAACATGCTGAAATCATTACCGTTTTAGTCGTCAGTTTCGACACCAAAGAGTTTGGAGTCTTATCGTTTTTAATTAATTTAGAAATTAAAATTAACCGCGTAATACAAAACCAAGGTCTGTCTATACGGTAGAATTCATTAGTCAGAATTTAGCGTATTTTCTTAGATTTACTTCACTGCTAAATTGGATTTATTTCTCGAATTTCTATTCGGTACTGATAGACCATTAGCAATATTTATGAGCGCAAAACCAAATGTATCTCTACTTTACATTTGGCGAATTTTCAAGAAATTTTCACTTTGGTAGTGTAGAAAAGAACGTAAAATTCTTAGAACCATGAAGAATGTTAATAATGTGTGTGAGCGTTGTATGCAACAACGCAAACAATACTGCGAAAATTCTCTTGTCTATTCAATTTTTTTACAGCTTTTCCCCGAATATCAACATAAGGAGAGTTTATAGATGAACTACCCTGCTTCGCACAGTTTTTACAACTTTACATCAATCATTACAACATCGAGACTTCTTATCTAAATATATAAAAGAAGAAACTGACTGACTGACTGTCTGTCTGACTGACTGATTGACTGACTGACTGACTGACTGACTGACTGACATATCAACATAAGGAGAGTTTGTAGATGAACTACCCTGCTTCGTACAGTTTTTACAACTTTACATCAATCATTACAACATCGAGACTTCTTATCTAAATATATAAAAGAAGAAACTGACTGACTGACTGACTGACTGACTGTCTGACTGACTGATTGACTGACTGACTGACTGACTGACTGACATATCAACATAAGGAGAGTTTGTAGATGAACTACCCTGCTTCGCACAGTTTTTACAACTTTACATCAATCATTACAACATCGAGACTTCTTATCTAAATATATAAAAGAAGAAACTGACTGACTGACTGACTGTCTGACTGACTGATTGACTGACTGACTGACTGACTGACTGACTGACTGACATATCAACATAAGGAGAGTTTGTAGATGAACTACCCTGCTTCGCACAGTTTTTAAAACTTTACATCAATCATTACAACATCGAGACTTCTTATCTAAATATATAAAATAAGAAACTGACTGACTGACTGACTGACTGTCTGACTGACTGATTGACTGACTGACTGACTGACTGACTGACATATCAACATAAGGAGAGTTTATAGATGAACTACCCTGCTTCGCACAGTTTTTACAACTTTACATCAATCATTACAACATCGAGACTTCTTATCTAAATATATAAAAGAAGAAACTGACTGACTGACTGACTGACTGACTGTCTGACTGACTGATTGACTGACTGATTGACAGATTGACTGACTGACTGACTGACATATCAACGCACAGCCCAAACCGCTGGGTCTAGAGATTCCTTTGGCACGTAGGTTTCTTATGAGGTCTAGGGGTGCACTAAGAAAGGATTTTTCAAAATTCACCCTCTAAGGGGGTGAAACGCGGGTCCAAAGTTTGTATGAAAAATCTTATTTCTTGAGTTATTAGATTTGAAACTTGGCACGAATATTTATCTAAGTAAATTATAAAGTTTGTCATTTTTAGTTTTCCTAAACTACCGCCTAAAGAGGGATGGGGGGTGTCAAAGTTTGTATGGAGTAATTTTAACGCGCGGTTAACTCGAAATTCAGTATTTATACTTCAGACCAAAAATAAAGAATAACGTGTATCAGGGTTTTTCGAAAATCAACGCCTAAGGGGGTGAAGAGGGGTAGTCAATTTTACAGGGCAGGTTTTTCTGCGGGTCTTCATTAACTCAAAAATTGTTGGTGATGGTAGAGGGGGAGGAAAAACCAGTGAACGGGGTGTGAGATGGGGAGGGGGAGTTTAGCGGGAAGGGGATGTGATGAGTGGGGTAAGAGGGAGAGGGGGATGGGGAAGGTGAGAGGTGGATGGAGAGGGTGAGGGGGTGAGAGGGGATGGGGAGGTTGAGGGGGTGAGAGAGGGTGGTGTGGGGGATGAGAGGGGTGAGAGGGGGTGGGCAGGAGAGAGGGGTTAGAGGGAGATTAGGAGAGTATTGGTATTTGGGGTGGAGGTATTTGGAGGGGGATACGAGTGCCTTTACACCTTAAAGTTGCTTTTTGTATAGCAATGATTCATTGTAGAGAGATTGACTTGAGTCTTTTGACTGATTGATTGGAGAGCGGGGATAGGTGGAGAGGGATAGGAGGGTGTAGTGAGTGGGGAGGGTATGGAGAAGGGGTGAGAGGGAGGGGAAGAGTTGGCGAGGTGTGGGAGGGGAAAGCGGTAAAAGGGGTGTGAGAGAGGGTTAAAGGGGAAGGGGGAGGTTAGCGGGAAGAGGATGTGATGAGGGGGCGAGAGGGCGAAGGGGATGGGGAGGGGGAGTGGGGTAAGGGGGGACGGTGAGTGGCATGATAGGGGAAGGTGAGAGGGATGGGAAGGGGGGGGGGGTTAGAGGGAGAGAGGCAGAGGTGAGAGGGGGAGGCGACGAGTACTTTTACCTTTACACCTTAAAGTTGCTTTTTGTATAGCATTGATTCACTGAAGAAATGACCGATAAATAGAAAGTCGGAAACTCGGAACGGCTCAAAAACAGGAGTGAATTCCAGTCGTGCGTCTGACACACACACTTTTTTTTGTTTGTTCACGCTAATCTCTTGAACTACCACCAGGCGGACTTTAATAATTATTTTTGCATTTGATAGTTCAATTCTTAAGGAAGGCTATAGGCATATTTAACGTCACTCTAGGACGCTAAGGTGCCGAGCAAAAAGAAAAAAAGTCAGAAAGAACGCTAAGCGAAAAAATAATAGCGTGGGCAGGCAATGCGATGCGACGGGGTGGGTCGGGGGAACAAGAAATTTCACGCGGATGAAGTCGCGAGCAGAAGCTATCTCAATATTTTTTTCCTGTGGCATATTTTCCGACATACATGCGGGCGAAGCCGCGGGCAAAAGCTAGTATTTTAAGCTTATACCTATAAAAAAAAAGTTCTGACTGACTGACTCATCAGCGCCCAGCCCAAACCATTGGATCTAGAAAGCTGAAATTTTGCACAGAGGTTCCCTTTATAATGTATACAAGGAATAAGGAAGCATTTTCGTTTGTTTGTTTGAACGCGCTAATCCCTGGAACCACGAATCGGATTTGAAAAATTATTTTTTCATTTGATAGCCCAGTTCTTGAGGAAGACTATAGGCAAGATCTTTAGGAGCCGAGTAAAAAGAGAAAAGTCGGAAAGAATGCTAAGCGAAAACGAAGTAATAGCGTGGGCAGGTGATGCGATGCGACGGGGTGGGTCGGGGGGACAAGAAATTTTACGCGGACGAAGTCGGGGGCAGAAGCTAGTTTATAATATGTATAGATATAGATACTCGTATAGATATAGATGCCAGAGAAGGAGTAAAGTCTCACATTCGTCTCAGTCTGTGTAAACTACCTTACTTTAGATGTCAGAACTGGGACTAAAACGAAAGAAAAATACGCAAGAGTTTTGACTGTTTATCTACTTATGGAAATGGTGCGAACTCGACGCAGTCTGCTTTCATTGACTCGGTTCTTCATGTTTGTGGTGCTGCAATGTTGTAACTAGAAAACGTGTGTGCTTTCATAATTGTTCTTTTTATTGATTCATTGAGTAAGCCGACGTTCACACGGACGTAAAAATATCGCGGCGATTTTTTTTCGCGCACTGGATTTTCAATACTCTGCTTTGCGCCGAGCGTTGAAAATCCAACAGATATTTTTTCGAAGCGCTGGGATGCACTCTGTTGTTGTGCTTGGCTCAATACCGAGAGTTGAAAATCCAGTGAGCGATAAAATCCCGCTGCGATATTTTTACGTCTGTGCGAATGTCGGCTAAAAGATTGAGGGGGGTTGATGGTTGAGGTTGGTAATGTAAGTTTTAGCAACAAGGATTATAAAAAAAAACTGGTCAAGAGCGAGTCGGACTCACGCACCGAGGGTTCCGTTTCGATTTCTGAAAAAGTGTGCTATGTAGAGACTTTTTATTTTTTCAGTAATCTTTACATAAACTTCTATCACTTAGAATAATTTCAGATTTTTCTCTATGCAAACTTCGGAGATAAGGGGGAGGGGAACTGTATTTTTTTCCATTTTTCATCAAAAGTCGAAAACTATGCGGCCTAAAAAAAGAAAAAAAAATGTTTGAGAATGTGCAAACAGCGTTATTTTATAGGATACCCCACATGCCCTAACTTACCCCACTTCGAATTTTTAAGACCCACTTTCAGCACGTTGCAAAAAAAAAAAAAACATTTAGTGTTATTTCCTTTTTATTATCAAAATAGTTGGGCAGAAGTCATCTCAAACTGTTCCAAATTTCAAGTTGATAGCATTAGTCGTTCTTGAGATATCCAGCTGTGACAGACGGTCAGACGGACCGAGTCGCACCGTAAGGGTTCCTTTTTACCATTTTGATACGGAACCCTAACTATGTTTTTTTTTTTGTTTATTTCTGTTATAGTAATGGGGTTTTACACTACAAAATTCTCAGTTGCAGCCTGTGGATTCGTGGCTGGTTACGGTCTAATGTGACTTGTGACAGTAACTGCATTTGAACTTATGACTTATGTAACTGGCATTTAGGGTAATAAACAGGGTGTCAGGGGAAACAGGCGCGGAACACAGGCGTAATGTAATGCTAGGAAATATTATTTTTGCTTATACAAAAGTAAAAAAAAAACCTGTTTTCCTGTAAAAAATTTATTCAATATCGTCCTCGGAATTGTAACAAAATTAGAAGATTCCCTTTTGCTTGATGATATAATCTATATTTATAAAAATCGATGTGTGTATGTATGTTCCCTATGGACTCCAAAACGGCTGGAGCGATTTTGATGAATTTTTCAGGCAGCCTTCAGATTAGCCCAGCGGGAGATCTTGTGAAGTTTTTTTTTAACGATCGGGCTACCCGTGCGAAGCCGGGGCGGGTCGCTAGTAGCAATATTATAATAGACTAGGTTTTGCCCGTGGCTACGCCCGTGTGGAGGTTGGAAATTATCCCACGGGAACGATTACCGGGATAAAAGTATCCTATGTCCTAATCCAAGTCATGGTCTACCCAAGTGCCAAATTTCATCCAAATCCGTTCAGCCGTTTTAGCGTGAAAGCGTAACAAACAAACTCACTTTCGCATTTATAATATTACTAGCTGCGCCCCGCGGTTTCACCCGCGTAGACCAGGATAAAAAGTAGCCTATGTATCCAGGGTATAAGCTATCTACATACCAAATTTCATCCAAATCGATCCAGCGTTTGAGCATGAAGAAGTAACAAACATATAAACACACTAACACATTCACAAACTTTCGCCTTTATATATTATTAGTGTGATTAGTTAGGTAGCAAAGTTTTGTAGTTGCTCAAAACAGCTATTGGAGATTTTGAAAAGAAATAAATCAATCTGCCTAGCCTTTTCCCAACTATGTTGGGGTCGGCTTCCAGTCTAACCGGATGCAGCTGAATACCATTATTTTACATGGAGCGACTGCTTATCTGACCTCCACAACCCATTAACTGGGTAATACGATACCCCTTGGTAGACTGATTGTCAGACTTTCGGGCTTCTGACGACCCGTAACGACTGTCAAAGATCCACGAATGACAGCTGGGACCAACGGCTTAACGTGCTTTCCGAGGCACGGAGGAGTCTAGGTATGTAAAGATGGTCACCCATTCACGGACCAACCCCGGCAAGCGTAGCTTAACTTGATGGATCGACCCGTGTGGCTGTTATTACTTAGCCACGAGCTCCTCCACGAGATTTTGAAAAGAATTGCTACATTAAACCAAGTCAAACTATTCACAGCTGTTTTATTTCACTTCCGATGAATTACTTCTTTCCCGATTCAGACATGGTTGTGAACTTTGAATAAAACATTTTTACTAGGAACGCAGCAAGCAGCAAGTGACATTGATTGAGAAAAATGGCGGCTCTCGAGTGTATGTGTTGTAAACCGGAGTACTATTGATAGTTGGCTACGAGTTTACAATGTCAGGAAAATAATGCGTTATTTCTTAAATTATTTATTTCATAATGCTGGAGATGACGCACAAAATCAATCGTTTAGTCTTTTTTTACAGCGTTAAGCCAGAACGACAATAATAATAAGTTGTTTAAAAGAATTAAATAAATATCCAATGATGAATGAATCAAATTTTACTAAAATTATATTAATTAATGTTTTATCTATGAGGGCTTAAAACAGTGAGGGGCGGGGCATTTCGGGGTTGTTGGATGAAATCACTGTGCGACAAAGCTGTGTCGTCCAGCACCCTAATTGCGTAACACACTATCGATCGGAATCTGAATCATTTTGAAGCAAATTGCTAATCCATTGCTAGAAAAATTTGTCTGCTCAACAACGTAAATAACGCAATGAATGTTGTTTAACTGTCAAAAGGAAACCGATTCCGATCGATAGTGTGTTACGCGATTAGGGTGCTGGTCATAGCCAGTTAGCCCCCGTTCCCACGGACGTAATAAAATCGCGGCGGGATTTTATCGCGCACTGGATTATCA
Source organism: Cosmia pyralina (assembly GCA_946251885.1). Lineage (NCBI taxonomy): Eukaryota > Metazoa > Arthropoda > Insecta > Lepidoptera > Noctuidae > Cosmia > Cosmia pyralina. The sequence continues at coordinate 18,922,212 of OX276355.1, forward strand.
ACTCTCGTTGTTGAGCCGAGCGTTGAGAATCCAACTTAACAATAACAGAGTACCTTCTAGCGCGTCGAAAAAACACGTTTGGATTTTGCACTCTCGGCGCTAAGCAGAGCGTTGAAAATCCAGTGCGCGAAAAAAAATCGCCGCGATATCTTTACGTCCGTGCGAACGTCGACTTAGGGTATATAATGTTCTTTGGTCGTAGCAAGCCGGACGGTGCAGTAGCACTCATGCTGCTGCTCGCTAAGCTGCAAGTCACAGAATGACCAGTGTGCTCCCAAAGACCATTTTTGTAATATCATTATGTATGCACTGCTAGCCAAAGCTATCATTTAGCCGAGTAGCTAAATTGTAAAACAAAATATTTTTTAAAATATTTTTTGATGTTTCTACGTCGGAACTAAAGCTTTAATATTATATAATAACAAAACTTCAACGTACTGAGAAATTAAAATTTTACTAAAAAAACCGGCCAAGTGCGTGTTGGACCACGCACAATGAAGGGTTCCATAGTTGGGATGAATTTATCTTAAGAACAAACTTAACATTGTAGTTGAAAAACATGTTCTCCCATACATACCAACTGTAAATGTAAGTTTGTACTCACAATATTGATAGATTTACCATGTTATTTTAAGACCACAGACTTCTTATAGGTTTTCCTGTAATCTACAGATAAAGATCTATTTTTTGTATTTTTTTCAAAATTTTAGGATCAGTAGTTTCGGAGATAAGGGGGGGGGGGGGGGAATTGTCAATTTTCGTCTGTTTTCTTAAATAACTTTAAAACAATTTATTTTAAAATTATAAAAAAAAATATATTTGAGACCCTCATAGTAAGCCCTTTCATTTGACATGCCACATGGTGTAGTTTGCAAAACTTTTTTTTTTAATTTTCTTATTTGCCCCCCAAAAGTGACCTCTATATTCAAAATTCATTTATTTTCTTTACCCGTCCGTAATTTGGGTCACAGAAATTCATATGTGTACCAAATTTCAACTTAATCGCTCCATTAGATTCGGAGCAAATTGGCTGTGACAGACGGACAGACGGACAGACAGACAGACAGACAGACAGACGGACAGACAGACAGACAGACAGATACACGAGTGATCCTATAAGGGTTCCGTTTTTTCCTTTTGAGGTACGGAACCCTAAAAAGTAAAAGATTTTCGCTGTTATACAAAGCTGTTGTTTGTGAGTTATGCCATTGTTGTTGCAGGCTATAAGATCTCGTTTCGTGATATTTTGCGAGCTCCGTGTCGGTCATAGTTTGTTTTGTGCTCTTGTTTGAACGTATAGTGGAAAAAGTACTATAACTGAACCGAAACAATCCGATGTGTCTAGCTCATGCTAGATACTTGTCGGGTGCTTGCTTTTTCTTCTTCTATGAAAAGTACACCAGGGTGGGTATTTGTTCTAAGTAGGTTTGTTTGAGACTAGATGCGAATAAAGAGTTGTTATCTAGTTTATTATTGTTGTACGTTATTTACGTGAAAATAGGTCCTTGTGCTCTACCTGAAATGATAAAGATAGTTTGCTTTGTAATCTTAAACATTTTCTATTGTTTTGAATTCTAAAAATAAAAGAAGATTTTATTGTTTATTGTTATCAAATAAACGATATAACTAACTTTTGGTACGTCGATGATGAAAGCTGAACTCGATTCACGAAAATAATATTTTTGCTTTGTAAACTTACGATTTTTGCAAACAAATTCTCAGAAAACATAAATACTGGGTGTAAGTGTAAACAGTGGCAATATTTTAAGAGGTCATTGTACTCATCATTCTGAACTACTTTTACTATGGGACCAAACCTGAAATCGCGAAAAAAATCAGCTGTTCCCTACATTTTGACGAATTATGCGAACATAAATGTACTGAACAGCTGATTTTTTTTTCGCTATTTCAGTTGTGGTTCTATAGTAAAAGTTGTTCATAATGATGAGTACAATGGCCCCTTAAAATATTGCCACTGTTTACACTTACACCCTGTATATAATCATTACAAAATCCGACAAGAAATACATTATTTACAGTCTATTATACTTTCATATGTAATTTTAGATAGGTACAGTTTCTCAATAAATGTACCGGAGGTAAAAATTTTACTTCCGTACATTTATTGAGAAAATAAATATATACACTTCTGGACACATCTTTTGGCCCACCTTGTATTTTCAGTTTCGTTTGGTCCTAGCTAAAATTTTATATTAGGTCGAGCAAAAAGTTTTTATGCAGTTTTGAACCTGGCACATTCACAATTTCATTCAATAGTCTTTTTTTGAATTTCGAACACAGAATTTAAAGAAACAAAAGACAATTTGGAGCCTGTTTGTTGATATCAAACAATCGAATACTAAGAAAACTTGGTTTTATTGGTTTACTTGGATTTAATTCTTGAAAAAGTGATTGATATCTTTGGTTTTGCAACAAACATTACTTATTCTTAACATTAAGGTGAGGTTCTATCAATAATCTATGGATACTTCACCTGAAGTCGTCGCCCAAGCTGTGGCACTTATTCAGGCCGGACACAGCCAAAGAAACGTGAGTGCTCAACTTAATTTAAGTCGATCTGCGGTCCGAAATGTTTATCGGAGGTACCTAGAGACTGGCGGCTTTGTTCGTCGCCAAGGAAGGCCACGATCTCGGGTCACAACTGAAAGGCAGGATCGATTCATCGTGACGACCAGCTTGAGAAATCGTCACCTTACCTCCATTGAGATACAAAACCAACTTCGCGACTTCCACGGAGTATCTGTGAGCGCTCGAACTGTTCGGAGAAGGTTAAAAGAACGCGATATGGTACCACACAAGCCAGCTAATGGCCCCAAACTAACGCGAGCCCACCGAACAGCGCGCCTTCATTTCGCACGCAGTCATTTAAATTGGACACAGCAAGATTGGAGCCGTGTACTCTTTTCTGATGATTCTAAAATTGTGTTACATGGCAATGATGAAAGGAAGAAGGTCTACCGACGTAAGGGAGAGCGTTTCGCACAATGCTGCTTTGAAGAGAGGGTTGCTTATGGCGGTGGCTCATGGACTGTCTGGGGCGGTATATCCGCGAGCGGCAAAACTCAACTTGAGGTTGTTACAGGACCACGGCTGCCAACATTAAATGCTGAAAGGTACATTCGTGAGTGCTTAGAACCTCACGTGAGACCATACGCGGACTATGTGGGCCCAAATTTCCTTTTTATGCATGATAATGCAAGAGCCCATGCGGCCGGCATCGTCAGGGAATATCTTCGGGATGTGAACATTACAGTTATGGACTGGCTAGCCAGAAGCCCAGACATGAACCCTATTGAGCATATGTGGGACGAGCTAAAAAGACGTGTTAGGGCTCGTCAGCCAGTTGCCCAGACGATGCAGGAGTTGAAAACTGCCATAGAAGAGGAATGGGAGATGATCCCTCAAAATTTCATAGAGCGGTTGATAAACTCTATGCCTAATCGTATGAGAGCTGTGGTAGATGCCCATGGAGGCAACACGCGTTATTAAATTAAACCTTTATTTGATAAAACATGTTTTTTATTCAAAAATCAATTGCCTTTAACAAGGCGCATATCCGACTTGTTAGGCGTAGCTCCATGTCGTATGGTATTCTGAATTCAAATTTAAAACAATACGATCGAAAAAGATGGTAAAATGTATCAGGTTTAAAACTGCATCAACAGTTTTTGTTCAATCTAGCAATCATATTTCGGTAGGGGCCATCGAAACCTAAACTCTAAGGTGGGCCAATAGATGTGTCCAGAAGTGTATTATATAAATAATATAATAATAATATTTATAATAATTAATTAATTAATAAATAATTAATTAATAATTATTTTTTTTATAATATTTTTTTTTTTATTATATAATAATATTTATTATATTTATTTGTTTGTTACATCTTTTAGAACTTCTTTTTCATTAAGGTAGCCCTGCTACAGTTCACGTTTGCTAATAGCTTGTTTTTATTATATAATGTAGTAATCTGTGGAAAATGTTGTGGGTAGTATATTTGTAAAGTTCTAATTTTAAGACAACACTGTTTATGATTAGTATACTACTGTTTGTTTTCCCAAATTAAATAAATAAATAAATAAAAAGTAATGATTTGACTACCCATTTGTAACAGCGTCCTTAAGCCAAGTAAGTTATTAGATACTTAATCGTAGGTAGTGAAACAGGCCCTGAGTATCATAATACCTATCATAACATGACGTCAGTAATCCCCGAAGGGTTAGGCAGAGGTGTACCTACACCCACACTCCCGAACTAGTACTAACATTTCGCCTAGTTATCCTTAAGTCCCATGTAATAGGGGGCGAGCCTATCGCCATCAACCGGGCACAAATCCAGGCTCCGGGCTATTACTAAGAAATTTCTGGTGGAAAAACCCAATAACACTTTGCCCGACCTGGGAATCGAACCTAAAAGAAAGAAAGAAAGAAAGAAAAATATTTTATTTGGGACACGCACAGGAAATACAGTTAAAAAGAAGCATATAAAAGTAACAAAATAAACATTAAAAAACAAAAAAAAAAAAGAAATCAGACTAAAAAAAAAGAGACCTTTGCGAGGCCAAAAAGGCTCCCATCTCAGCATAAAGCTGCGATATTTAAAAAAATAAATACCGTAACGCTGGTATTCTGATAGGGCCTGTGTGATGCCACGGACATACCCACGGATATCAATTAAAAATAGCAAGGGGAATAAAATCAAATAAAATAAAATACAAACACTAGAATACTTGAAAAGAAAAAACAAAAACCGTCAATAAGGAGGATAACCTAGGATGTCATGCTCAGCAATAGAGCTCAAAATATGTCAAATGACTTGTAAAAGAATAAGAGGACTTGCGATAATGCATATGCGGGTGAACACGTGGACAAGGCGGCTCAGTTTAATGCGTAACACCCCGTTTACATTCAACCCATTTCCACGGCAACGTGCAAGGAAATGGGAAATGAAATGGGCAACGCGAATGTGTAAACAGGTCGCTTCCCTTGCCGTTGACGTTGCCGCTTGCCTTGCCTGGCGATCCCCAAATTGACTGTTTTTTGGCGGACATCAAAGGGCCGGCAACGCGAGCGTGAATGAGTGTTTATGTAGGTATTGCTCTCTCACTCACTTGCTATCTCTACGTTCTTCATTGGAAAGACTTGTCACGCGGCAATATAAACACTCATTTCCCTTGATGTTGCCACAGCAATATTTAGGGAAATATTTCCGGCAGCGCGAATGGCAATGGCTGAATGTAAACGGGGTATAATGAAACTCGAGGCAATGTGCCAGGACTAGGACACTGTCCTAGGGTAACATAGAGCATGCTCTGTGCTCATGTCATAATACAGAAAACCCGTTACTTGTTTAGAATGGTTCGCATTGACCAACAGGATAGCTTCGGACAGTAGGTTTATGGTCTTTTTCGCCACAACAATAAAATTGTACGGACATATCATGTCTTCAACAAGTATGTAAATGCCAAGCAAATTGTCTCATAAAGCCTGCTAGTTGGATGTTTAAAGTGGTTCGGCGCACCGCCGTTTCATTTTGGCGCGGTTCCATGTGTGGGTAGACGTAGAAAACTCACATTACGGCCCTGCTTATAGCTCTAATGACTCGAATTTCAGCATTTCAATATTGTTAACAGTTGCTCGTTTATTTGTAGTGAAATGTTCAGGAATTTAGAGAACAGTGCTGGCACGCACATAGATGGAGAAATAATTGGTTTTGCTGGACTGAGTTCGGGATGTATAATGAGTTTTTCCGGAACTAGGATAAGCGGAATTTAAAGCGAGGGCGATTTAGAGGGGATTGGTACTGCTTGCGCTGCATGCAGTTAGTTATACCACATGCTGCCACAATCACGACATTCCTTTAAAACGCTGGTAGGGCTAGTGGCCAGCAATCATAAACATTATAATAACATAAAATAATTCGTAAATTGAAAAAAAAAAATTCAAACATACTAAATAATAAAATAATAACCAAAATTAGGATCACTCTATGCAAAAGATCCATTCATGAAGCTATTGTTCGATGCCATCTGGTAAAAGGTCGGTAGCCCAACACCTTTTTTTTTTTGTTCATCGTTTGTCTATTGTTCTGACCCAGCTGTGAAGTAGCTGCATGGAAAAAAAAACTCGCGTTGCGTGGCCTTCTTTTTCTTGGTTTGTTTCAATTTCATCTCTGCGTTACAAGTTGCTCCAAGATGCTATTTTAGAAAATTGTAAAAAATCAATAAATAATAACGTTCAATGAAATAAAAATATCTTTATAAAACGATAAAGCGGAACCGTATACGCGTGTTGAATTGTGTCGCAATTGCAGTTGCACGTTGTATAAGAGTTGTAAGGTATTTGACTAAGCTAATGACTTCAGCACGTTTGCGGAAAGCGCTTAATTTATCCTTTTTTTATCGTCACTAACAAGTAAATGATTAACGTAAACAGATTTAGAAGTGATGTATCCCAGGCTAAGCCAGAACAAGTACGAGATGAGACGGATTTATTCTGTTGCTCTCTAGTGAATTCAAAACGAATGCATTATTTATAATTAGTTATAGATGTTAGCTTAGATTAAGTTAGGATAAGTTAATGTTTACCCCCCAGCCTGGGGGGCATGCGCCGGGAGGGTTGTGGAAGTAAAGACTGAGCCGGTTTCCCATGGCCCTCCCATCACGGCGATGTGGAAACACTGCTGAGTTTTAGTGGGTATACTGTCATTCCGACAGGAGTCCCACATACCCCGTCTCGTCCCCCACGAGCGGGGATGCATAAAGCATTTCTCAGCGTCAAAAAAAAAAAAAGCTAATGTACCGCACTGGGTGGTCGTGTAATGGTAAATGTAAGTATATAAATGAATAAAAGTACAACTGTGGACGAGCAGTATAGGTAATCATCCTGTACTCAACAACTCGTACAGGATGATTACCTAAACTGCTCGTCCACAGTTGTACTTTTACTTACACAACACAACTCGACGACAACTCGCATGCTTAATAGAATACTGGCTTAACCTAAAAAAATTGATTTCTGGATTAACGTTTTGCCACCGGGGTCTAGTCGGCCAATAAAAAACTATTCAATATGTGCTTAAAAAAACCGGCCATGTGGGTGTCGGACCACGCACAAAGAAGGGTTCCATAGTTGGGATGAATTTATCCCAAGAACAAACTTGACATTGTAGTTGAAAAACATGTTCTCCCATACATTCCAACTGTAAATGTAAATTTGTACTCACAATATTGAGAGATTTACCATGTTATTTTAAGACCACTGACTTCTTATAGGTTTTCCTGTAATCTACAAGTAGAGATCTAATTTTAGTAATTTTTTAAAAATTTTAGGCTCAGTAGTTTCAGAGATAAAGGGGGGGGGGGAATGGTCAATTTTCGTCTATTTTCTTAAATAACTTTAAAATAATTTATTTTAAAATTATAAAAAAAATATATATTTGAGACCCTCATAGTAATTCATTTGATATGTCACACGGTATAGTTTGCAAAACTTTTTTTTAAAATTTTCTTATTCAAACTTCGTTTATTTACTTTTTATTTACCCGTCCGTGTTTGGGTCACAAAAATTTATATGTGTACCAAATTTCAACTTAATTGGTCCATTAGATTCGGAGCAAATTGGCTGTGACAGACGGACAGACAGACAGACAGACACACGAGTGATACTATAAGGTTTCCGTTGTTTCCTTTTAAGGTACGGAACCCTAAAAATTGCAGAAATCCTAACTTTCAACTCAAGCTCTTATAGGACAGTATTCTAGCTGTATCATGTCTTAAAAATACGATTACTTCACTCTGCTGCAAACCTGCAGTATCATCAGTTACCTACGTGACGTATAATATCTAAATTATGTCTGGTATATCTCATTTGATATTGGTAACTTGGCATTGTTTTTTTGTACTAAATGACCAGTGATTTTTACTGTTCCCAGGAAACAAGCAAATGGCGTGTAACAAATGTGCTCCAAAAGAAAACAGTCTTGATGACAAACTGAATGAGATGTTTAATGGCGTGCCATAATGTTACGTCTACGAATACAAGGCCCAAATTAAGCCAACAAAATAGTAATTTCAGCAGTAAATCTACTGAAACCTTTGAAACAAAGAACGTACGAGGTATTTTCATGTTAATATTCCCTTGTGCTTATATCAAAGTCGTTCGGGCCATTACCTCCGTACGTCAGTATAATATTGTTTGTGAACATTTTAGGTCAAGATTTCGCTTCCATCTTGAGATGTTTAGTCTCCTGTTAACACGTCTGCAGTCTGGACCAGCAGACATTACGTGATGGCACGTCTAGCTGACAGGGTTTGTGAGATTCACTCTTGCCTAAATGAAAGAGTAGAGAATGTAGTAAGAATGTTGGGATTTGTGCTGAACTAAAGATAAAGATTTAAGGTGGTGGAGGAGTGTAAGGATCGTAGCAGGTGCGGTCTGTAGTTTCTGCCTACCCCTATGGGAAGAAGGCGTGAGTTTAAGATGTATGATTGTATGTATAAAGACTTAAGTACGTATCTTAACTTCCTAATTAATATTATACATGCGCAAGTAAGTTTGTTAGTTTGTTACCTTTTCACTCCTAAACCCATCATCCTGAAATTTTGCATATACGTTGTCAGGTGTACAGAAACGTACCTTTCATCCCGAAAAAAAGTTCTGTTCCCGAGGAAAATAACAATAACGTTCTTATGATAATAGATGGCGCCACGTGTCTTTCGAATCATGATTGAATTATTTATATACAAGCCGATTTGATTTTCAAATTCGAAATTAAAGCGAGCGAAGCGGCGGACTAAAGCTAGTTTACTATAATTCAAATGAAAATAGCTTAAGTGCTTTCGTGCTTATCATTGTGTGTAGTGTGCATTGGGGTGCAAGTATGCATAATAATTTTTTAGCGTTCATACATTAAGTACTGCAATTTTTTGAGGTCCACAGATCGAACAAATCATCTGAAAACACGAGTTAGTGTTTGCGTACATCAACGAGACCAGAAAAACTGCCAATTTTATTTAGTATACTTATGTATATGTCGCAGCAAACTGGTTTAATTAGCCGTTTGGTCAACCGCCTAGCCATTTCGGATTTGTCGGAGACGTTGCAGAAGCAACTTTGAAGTTTTTGAGGTTAAGTTACAATATGTTTTTTTTTTCAAGAACGGTGCGTTACCTTTACATTGTTTTATTTATTTATTTGGGATCTCCAACAAAGGATACACATAAACAATTTATATTACAATATTAAAAAGGTTCCATTAAGTGTGCTCCTTCAATTATAGGAGACCACAGCATGCACATATAACTAGGTCTAAACGGGATAAAAATAAAAATATAAAATTAAATGATGAAATTTGAGAGAAAAAAAAAATTACATATCAAGATTGATCATTCATGAATACTACAAAAAATAAAATAAAAAATAATAATTAAATTAACATGTCAAAATTGAGCATTCTTATTATAAATGTTTAGTGGTGGCGGTGGTTAAATTGTTTTTATATTTTGAGATGGGGAGGGTTACAACGCTTCGACAATCCATTGTATTGCCTACAGAGTCTCGGGAGAGCGGCGAAATGTCCCAGATTACTCTTAGATCCTGAGACGTAAAATAAATTGTAGCTACTTTTCCGCGGCAGACGAGCTGGTGCATTTTGCAGTTTGTCTAGTAGTTCGCTGCAGTCTATGACTCCATTGAATACCTTGTGCAGTAGTATTAAGTTTGCCGTTTTCCGTCTGTCTGCAAGTGAGACCATTTTGTAGTGCCCTAATCTGTCTTTGTAGCGGATAACTTTTTTAGCTAAACGATATTTGTAACATAGATGATATAGGAAGCGTTTTTGGACACTTTCCAGTTGTTTAATGTAAATGTCGTAGTGAGGGTTCCAAACCTGGCTCCCATATTCGAGTATAGGCCGAACCAGTGTGTTAAATAATTTTATTCTGGTAGACGCCTTTTTGAAATCTTTGCTGTTACGTAAGATAAATCCAAAGAATTTGAACCCCTTTGATGATATGTTTAGGATATGTTAGTCTTTAAGATTTTTGTCTAGTGTGACTCCCAAGTCGCGTGTTTTCTCTACTTGTTGTAGTTTTTGCTAGCTAATAGTATAATTGTTAGGTTTGACAATTTTGTTACGGGTGAATTGCATGTAGTAACACTTTGAGAAGTTAAGGAGCATTTTGTTCATTTTGCACCAGTTCGTCAGTCTTTCCAGATCTTCCTGCAATAAGGCAGAGTCAGATTCAGTTACCGGTGGCTTCATTATTTTCATGTCATCGGCAAAAAGATAGAATTTTGAATGCTTAAAGCAGTGCGTGATGTCGTTTATGAAAATGTTGAAGTGAATTGGGCCTTTTGGAACACCTGGTGTAGCTTTAAAAGACTTTGAATGATGGCCACTTATAAGAACTTTTGAAGACCGGTCACTGAGGTATGACTGAAACCACTTTAGCATTGATCACTTGACTTTAGCATACCCAAGCGCCGGAGTTTAGCTATAAGAACAGAATGATCCACCTTATCGAACGCCTTACTAAAGTCAGTGTATACGGTGTCAACAGGAATACGATTATCTAAAGATTCTGAAAGAGACGACACGTAGCACATGAGATTAGTGGTCGTAGATCTGGATTTGATAAAACCATGTTGGTGGCTAGTGAGAAGTTGTTTAACATGCGATGAAAGACGTTCGGTTATGAGCTTCTCAAAAACCTTGCCAAAGATGACTAAAATAGAAATGGGTCTGTAATTGGATACCAAATTCCTTTCTCCTGCTTTGAAAATAGGTACCACCAGTGCCTTTTCCATTGCTCAGGGAAAATACCGTCTTTAAGAGACCTATGAGACTAAGGGGTAAAGCCAACGTTTTCGCACATCTATTTATGAACACTCAAACTCAAACTCAAACTCAAAGCATTTATTTCAATTAAACCAAATACAGGCACTTTTGAATTGTCAATGGGTCGGTCAGTCAGAAAGATGAAGCTAGTTGCCCATTCCAAAGCGTAGTAGATCCCTATGGAGAAGAACGGGTTAGAAACTCCACGGACACTCTTTTAAATCATAATATTTTTACAAAATATTGGTTACATCGTTCATGTTGAAAATATACATGTGAGAACAATGTAGAAAGACGTGCACGTTAAAAAGCGTCCGTAATAAAAAGATAAAAACTAAAACAACTAAATTAAATATTAAAATTAAAAATAAGCCATGGCAGCTAAGAGACGACCAGTCCCAACTGACGGCGCCCGTTCACGAACATGACGCATGGATCAGCACCAATTAGCTCAACCATTTTGAAGGGAACTTAATGATCCAACACACACGCCACCACCAGCGAGACATTTGAGTGAGCATGACATACTCTCAACCGCCAGGGCACACTCAAGTCAGTGAAAGACGTACCCAGTAAAAGGTAGCTTAATAGTAGCTACATAGTGCTCACACATGTGCTATGCAATTATATAACATGTAATACACGGGTGGAATACCGTCGTCTCCTACGCTTTTCTGTTCATCTAAAGATATTAAGGTTCGGAATATTTCACTAGCATTGAGTTCTGAGCAGTTGTGAGCAGTGGTGGCCCAGTGGTAACGGTCGCGACTTACGAGTTGTAGGTCGTAGGTTCGAACCCAGGCAGGCGCTTTACTTTGTGTAAATTATTTCATCACCATTGCTCTCAAAACGGTGAAGGAAAACATCGTGAGGAAACCGGCATGTCCTAGAATCAAAAAATTCGAAGACTTGTGACATCTGCCAACCCGCACTGGGCCCGCGTGGTGGATTACGGCCCACTCCCTCTCACAGAGAGGAGGCCTGTGTCCCAGCAGTGGGAACGTTATAGGCTGATTATGTGTGTGTGTGTGTGTGTATTGAGTTCTAGTTTGCAGAGAGTCGGCGAATTGTTATTGAACATTTTTAACATTTGACAGTTGCGAGAACGTTGTAGTGTTATAGACACCTGCAAAGTTTTCAGCAAACAAGTTACATATGTCATGGCCAGTAGATGCGGTTTTATTATTGTAAGACATAACTGCAGGGTAAGCACTGCTGGATTTCCTTTTATTTTTAATAAAAGACCAGAAGGTTTCTGGGTTTTTTAAAACCGCAGTTTCTAATGTCACAGTATAATTTTTGGAGCAAATTGTTCTTAACTTGCTACAGCCGGTACGCAGTGTTTCGAAGGATATAACGTCAAGGGGACGATTACATACCACTTTAAATTGGAATGAAATAATACATATATCTAAATGACCTACCGAAATACCCTATTGCATGGCCCTGTTGGCCTGTTGGCCCTGCCTGGGCATCAATCAGCCAGTTAATTAAATGTTGTATTAGACGTATCGGCTGAATAATAGGTCTTTACCTATGAAATTGCCGTTTTGTATGAAAAAATTTAAACGATTTATTTTCATGCATTTTTTATTTGTATTAAGGCCAGGATATTCGAGCGCAGTAGGCATTTAGCGTTACCTCCCACCCCGCGTGGCAAGTCGCGCGAACGCGCAGTTCAAATGAACTCGCTGACCCCGCTCTGCAAAATAATTTTCCCATAATTTAAACTTAATTACCACTATAATTATAATACAACTTAAACTAAGATCTACAGTTTAATTATACACTACAACAGTATTTACAGACTGATTTTTAAAACTAATAAACAAACACGGAAAATAACAATAATATGACAAATATTTCGATCGATTAGCGGAGGGACACAGCGAGCCAGCAAAAACGACACAGGTCCTGCCTCGGAAACGCCTAGCGGGCTACTGAAGCGAAGCGCGTGCGCCGCTTAGTTATATAATCATTTGTTAAAATAATAAAAAACTGTTTTGAGAAAAAGTAACCGGAGAATGTTCTCCTAAACGTTATTGCCTATTTTTTGACATATTTTTTTTTTGAGTAAAAGTTTGGTCTACTTCAAGTACGACTTGAAAAACGATCACAAATATCTCTGTTTTCGCGATTTTTTACGATCGAGTGAAAATTTAAATATCGTGTTTTGAACCGGAGAATAATCAAGAATGTTTATTAAAGTACAACATATATTTTTACCAAATCAAAACTAAGAATATTTGATTGTTTAATGTTGAATCAAAAATAGGTCGATTTTGAGGAACCTGGCCTTAATCGAAGTAATCACCCATGCAATCAATGCATCTTTGCCAACGCAGTGGCAGTTTATTGATGCCCTTCTTAAAGAAATCAGCTGGACGGGAGGCAACAAATTCTTCAAAGGCATTTTGTACTGCCTCTCGGGTATTGAATTTTTTTCCCGCCAAGAAGTTATCCAAATTCTGGAAAAAGTAGTAGTCTGTAGGCGCAAGGTCTGATGAGTAGGGCGGATGACGGAGAGCTTCCAACCCCAGTTCTTGCAACTTGGAGACCGTCTGCTGTGCAGTATGAGGTCGCGCGTTGTCGTGCAGGAGCAGCGGAGACGAGCGATTGACCAATGCTAGTTGGAGATGTGCCAGCTTCTCCATCATTGTGTTCAGTTCTTCACAGTACACATCTGAAGTAATGCTCACCCCGTTTGGTAAGAAGCTGTGATGAATCACACCGGCGCTAGACCACCAAACAGTGACCATCACTTTTCTAGGGGTAAGTTTTCGTTTAGGGCATTGTTTAGGTGCTGAACCAGGATCCAACCAACTTGCTGAGCGCTTACGGTTATCAAACAGAATCCATTTTTCATCGCAGGTAACAATGCGGTTCAAAATTCCTTCATTTGTGTGTCTGTTGAGCAGTGCAAGGCACGTCTCGACGCGTATTTCGCGCTGGCGATCATTGAGTTCGTGGGGCACCCATTTGTCAAGCTTTTTTACCTTGCCAATTTGACGCAAATGGACCAATATTGTTTTGACGCTAACGTCGAAAGCTGCTGCTAATTCAGCCGTAGATTGTGTATCACCAGCTTCCACAATCGCCTTTAATTCGTCATTGTCGACCAAAGTCTTCGGACGACCGCGAGGTTCATTTTTCAGGTCGAAATTTCCAGAACGGAAGCGAGCAAACCAATAACAAGTGGTGCGTTGGTTTGTAGTGTTAGCTCCGTAAACGTCGTTGATGTTGCGTGCCGCTTGTGCCACGTTGCTGCCACGACGGTACTCATATTCCATAATTACTCGAATTTTTAACGTATCCATGATGACGAAAAAGATTGAAATGCGATGAAAATGTAACACTAATCATAAACAAATGACTACTTTTGGAAAAAAAAATCCATGTTTTTAAAATAAAATTAATTTGAAATTAGAATTCTTAGCCAAACAAAAATTATTTTGATTTGAAATGGCCAGTACTGCAGAACGGCAATTTCATAGGTAAAGACCTAATATCATTCAAACCGCGTTGATTAAATGGCGGCGTTTAATGTAATGGCTAGGCGGTTGACCAAACGGCTAATTCAACCAGTTTGCTGCGACATATGGATCACATAACCCTTCCAGGCGAGTCGTTTATCGGACCTATTCTGTCAAATGAGACGCCATTTGATTTGTCGAATGCGGGATGGGTTGAGAATACAAAAAAATAACCGGCCAAGTGTGTGTCGGACCACGCACAATGAAGGGTTCCGTAGTTAGGATGCAATTATCCCAACAACAAACACAACGTTTTAGTTGAAAAACATGTTGCCCCATACATTCGTTACATTCCAACTACAAATGTAAGTTGATTAATTTACCATGTTGTTTTAAGAACATATTATTATGACTTATAAATTTTCCTGTAATCTATAAGTCTCTATATAGAAATATTCTCTATATTTTTTTCAAAATTTTCATCCCACCGGGTCTCGAAGGCTTGCGTAAGTACAGTCCAACCCAACTGATGGTTGCGCTTAAAGGAATAATTTAGTAGCGCTTAGAATAGAATAGAATAGAACAGAAGATGATTGCGCTTTGAGTAATAATTTAGTAGCGCTTATATGGTTGCGCTTAATTTAGTTGCGCTTAGATGGTTGCTCTTAAAAACAGTTGCGCTTTGAGGAATACCCCATAAAATTATACTATTGAAAAGATACAGGGTGTAAAAATATCCTTCATGAAGCCGGCATCTACGCATTTTGTACCTACATCATACTAAATAACTTTCTGCAAAAATAATTTCTGGGAAACGACTTTTATTTTTGGCGTGAAAAATCGCTGTTTATGGTACCTAGTGCGCAATACAACGTGTCGTTTTGCATCCTCATCAAATTTCAGGGCTTGATACAGCACATCAAACCGAACAACTTTCTCCATGGGACCAACATCGTATTCGCCAAAAAAATTTTCAACTGTCCCATAGAAAACTTCAACTCGACGCAAATGTATGGGACGGCTGATTGTTTTTTCGCGATTACGATGTTGGTGCCATGGAAAAAGTTGTTCGGTTTGATGGTCTATACCACACCCTAAGGCCTCATTTACGGAGACGCGGGGCGTCGCGCGTTGCGTTGAGCGGCGCGGCCCGCACTGAATTCAAATATATGGCGTTGTATGAGTGCGTATACGGAGAAGCGATTTTAGACGCGTTTGTTTGAATTAGGGCGTTTTTTGCGGCCGAACCCGCGGATGGCACCGACGCGTCCCACGCAGCGGCAATTCTCGATGAAGCTATGTCCGAGGCGGAATCTTCTGTCAGTCTTATTTAGAAATCGCGCAACACAGACGTAGTCACCGTCGCAATGGAGTATGATATGATCGACTTTTTTTTAGAAGAAAATTCAATGTTAAAAAGTGAATTATTTAATATAAGAAGTGGCCCAGTGTTTACATCAACGGAACATGAGAAGTTTGGGGAATATGCAACTCTTTATAAGTCAATAAGAGAAAGAGGTTATGATGTATTTCATGGTTATACACGGATGTCTAATACAACTTTTGATTATATAGTAAACAAAATACTCGAAATCGATCGTCACAATCGTAATAGTCGATTTGATCGACGAGGCGAGCGTGCGCCGCCGCGATGCCCGCCGCGTGCTTCGCTACACGCTAGAGGATTCGCCCCGGGCGCAGCGGCGGGCACCGCCACGCTTCCCGTCTCGCTTCTCTATGAACATGGTCGTATATTGCTATAAGTTTGTGTTTACGCGTGCGATGATGCGTGCCGCTTCACGCGCCGCCCCACCGTAAACAGAAAAAACGTCCGACGCGCCGCGAGACGCCACGCCACACGCGACGCGAGACGCCCCGCGTCTCCGTAAATGAGGCCTTAAATTTGACGAGGATGCAAAACTACACGTTGTATAACGCACGCACAACATTGTACTTATGGGTGCATGCAACGCTACAGCGATCGTGGGAGGATTTAAAGTTAAGTAAATAACATTTTAAAAAACGTCAAAAAACTTGGAACTTTGACCTTCAATATCTCCATAACCAGAAGGTTCCCAGGTATAGTCAATAATAACCGGGAAAACAAGTGATTCGTCTTTCTTGAAAGTATTTTTACAATCGTTCTATTTTATTGAATTTCAATCTGGAACGGATCTACAACAGAGCTTTCTTACAACTTATGATTAAATAAAAAACCATGATTTCACACAAACCAAGCCATTTCTTTCGATGTAGGAAGGCAGTTGTATTTTATTTATTAATAGGTACACCAACAGCAGTACGTACAAATAAAATAATACAGAGCAATAAGATAATAAAATTACTGGTATGTTTGCCTATTACAAGTATACACAGCATTCGCAACAAAACAACAATGTAATTAACTTAAATAAAAACTTATGAACACACAGTTGTAGGTAGGTATACGGATTGAAAATGGTCCAGTAAATTCGTTCATTCGTTGGTTCGTTCGTTCGATCGTTCAAGTAGTTACTCGAGTACACAATTGCACTCCACGCACAGTCAGATACATTCATTCGACACATACTCGCAGCTCCGTCAACCTGTAAATATTCTGCAATGACGTCAGAAGTTAGTTAAATGATAGCTACATACGCCTTCTTCCCATGGGAGTAGGCAGAAACTACAGAACGCCACCTGCTACGATTCTTACATACTCATTTTGGTTCGCTTACGTTCATATATCAGCACCCTAATTGCGTAACACACTATCGATCGGAATCTTTGAAGTAAATTGCTAATCCATTGCTTCATATGTTAGAAAAAATTGTTTTTGTTAAATATTGCCAATAGTTCCATCGATTGTTTCCAACTTCTCTCCAAAATATCACTCCGAACCCATCACGTAGGCTTCAGGCAGCGGCCACTTCTTCACATTCCATTCGCATCAACCAACAACCGACGGAATGCCTTCTTCTTACGTAGCGCAGCAAGTTTCAATAACCTTCCCTCTCATTTAGATGTTGATCTATTTAGACCAGCCCTAGCACATTAAGACGAACTATAAACAATGAATACTTTGTTATAGACCGCAATGAGTAGCATTATTCATCATTAATTAATTAAGATGTTCATAATTATGTTTTAGTACAATAACTACGAGTATCACGATTAGAGATACTAGTAAAGATCTATCATGTTTTGTTTTAGAAGAATTTTTTGAATTACTTATAAGGAAATTTTATTTTTTAATTTTAGGTACATAGTTATTAATTTGTGGATACCTTTTTAGATATTAGACTGTAAGCTTTCCGAAGAATAAATAAATAAAATAAATAAATAAATGTAAAATGTCTTCTCAATACCATAAATAGCACATTACACAAGGTGCTGGTCATACACGCACGCTGGTTGCAAGTATACACACCTGACTTTTCTAAAGAAAATGATAGCCAGTAGCGAGATAAAAATCAAAATAAAAGAGGTGTCACAAAGTGTCATTGAAGTTATAATAGCTGTGCATGATAAATGTTTTATCGAGGGAGGAACTTTGAAACACCGGGGACCTTTATATTCGCAGAAATTGGCACGTTTATTGAGAATGTATAGATCACATATCCCTTCCTGGAAAATCGTTTATCGGGCCCATTCTATCAAATGAGATGTCGTTTAATTTGGTGCGAATGCAGGACGGAATGAGAACACAAAAAATCAAGGATGTTCGAAGCTGACCGAAGTGTTATTTAAAGAAAATGCAAGTGGGCTAAAAACTATACTCCTATATCCTACTATTTTATTAATTAATATTATACACATATTAATATTTAACCGCGACTTCATCCGCTTTTTTATATAAGGTGCTATAAAGATATCTGCCACGGCTTCAATGGGAGATGTATTGTGTATATAGATTACAATAGTGAAGAAATTTCGTACTCCAGAATAGTTAAATCAATTTGAGAAGATAAAGTAATTTACTTTATTCTGCATAACGTGGTTCACAAACCACGTGCCATGTGTCGCTTCGTTAATGAAAACAATTGCTACCTCTTTCTAACTGTTCTGTGAATGAACACTAATTACAACGGCATGATTTCATACAAATTAATCAAATAAAATTTATACGCACATTTTTTGTATGGAAACATTTATGACATAAGATCAATAATAAAACTTCACTATTGTAATCTATATACACAATACTGTCTCCCATTGCAGCCGTGGCAGATATTTTTATAGCACCTTATATACAAATATTCAGGTCAAAAAGTAGTATACGTCCTTATCCTCCTTATCGTCCTTATCAACGATTGGTTCAGAACAGAAAAATAAATATGACAAAATTATGGCGCTATGGGGTTCTTAACTAAATTTAAAAAAATAATATCTTTTGATTCTGTAGTGTCGATGTTGATGAAATAAACTAGATCATCATCTTCCTGCCCTTATCCCATATTACTTGGGGTCGGCGCAACACGTTTTCTTCTTCCATTCTCCCCTGTCAACCGTCACGCTATCATTCACTCCCTTCTCTTTCATATCATTCCTCACACAATCCATCCATCTTTTCTTTGGCCTTCCTCTGCCTCTCCATCCATCAACATGTATATTCATCACTCTTTTAGTCACATGCGTTTCGTCTCTCCTCATTACATGCCCATACCAAGACAAACGATTACCTTTCAACTTTTCTGTCACTGGCGCCACTTTCAAACTTCCTCTTATATACTCATTTCTCATTTTATCCATTCTCGTCACTCCACACATCCATCTCAACATTCTCATCTCCGCTGCATGCAATTTTTTTTCATCCGTCTTCTTCACTGCCCAGCATTCCGATCCATAAAGTACGACAGGCCTTATCACGGACTTGTAAATTTTCCCCTTCAACTTGAGGGGCATCCGTGGGTCGCAAGTTGTTCCTGTAACCTGTCGCCATTTCATCCATCCTGAGTTGATCCGGTGCGTTATGTCTCGGTCTACTTCGCCATCCCCTTGGACAAGTGACCCGAGGTACCGAAAGTCAGAGCAGATCGGTAAGGGCGTTCCGGCAAGAGATATGGGCACAGGACCGGAGAGACCGCCAAAATCACAAAACAAATACTCTGTTTTGGTCCGACTTACTCTCAGGCCAACGGTCTCCAGTCTTTCCCACCACACCTCCAATCTGCTCTGGACCTCTAAGCCACTCTCGGCAACCAGCACAATGTCATCAGCGAATAGCATACACCAGGGAGCCTCTTTCTGGATATAAATGAAAAAAAATAAAATTAAATAAACTAGATGTTACTCACAAATAGCGTCTTATCTTTCAATGATTCGATTTTGAATCCAATGAGTGGCTTTTACTTGGTGCGTGCACAGACGAACAAACAAACCGACAAACAGACAACAATTTCAAAAAATGATTTTTTACGTTTTATTACTTATTTCTAGCTTCATCCAGCACAAGTTTTGCAAAAATCCTTAATGGACAGACACAGAAGCTTTACGGTTTAATTATATTATAGATAATAAATGAGAAAGTTCGTATGTTTGGATGATTGTTACTCAAAAACGCAAAGACTGCTGAACGGATTTGGATGAATATGCCACACAAATGGTTTTTAACCAGGATTAACACAGGATACCTACATTTAATCCTGGTTGAACTTTCCCGTGGGACATTGTCCGAGAAAAACGCGGGCGAAGCCGCGATCAAAAGCTAGTGAAAGTATATTTTCTGTTGAATTTCTATCTAGAACTGATACCTACCAAGCTTTCTTACATCTTATGATAAAATAAATTACTCGGATATCTTTACGAAGTAGGCAATTTCTCCGACGTTGGACGGCAGTCTATTGTAGGTAGGTATATGGATTAAAAACGGTCTAATAATGAATTCGCTGCAACTACTCGATTACGCAATTGCACTCCGCGCACAGTCAGATACATTCATTCGATATACACTTCAGCACCCTAATTGCGTAACACATTATCGATCGGAGTTGGTTTCATTTTGAAAAAAATTGCTAATCCATTGCTTCATATGTTCGAAAAATTTGTCTGCTCGACAACGTAAATAACGAAATGAATGTTGTTGAACTGTCAAAATGAAACCAACTCCGATTGATAACGTGTTACGCAATTAGGGTGCGACTTCTAAATCGAGCCGCCATGTTACACGAAAAAAAAAGGAAAAAAAAAACAAAGAAAGAAAGAAAAAAAAACATCTAAAACAAAAAGAAAAAACAAGGAAAGAAAAAAAGAAAAAAAAGAGAAGAAGAAAGAGATAAGAAAGAGAGAAAGATCTAAAACATGAAAATAATTATAAGTCAAAAAAAGGTTTTATGCAGTTTTGAAGCCGACATACTGGCTATCATTTTGGTGTCATCATTGATCAAAATTGGAATTCATGACTATTTAAAATTTACAGACTTATTAACAAAACAAAATGCAGGGTGACTCGATTCAAGTGACCGCAAGTCTATTATACTCTGTTGACCTTTAAACATTCTGCAGTGACGTCACAGCTTAGGTTAATGATACCAGTAGCGAGAAAAAATCACAACAAAAGAGGTGTTACTAAGTGTCATCGAAGTTATAATAGCTGTGCATAACAAATGTTTTACTGAGGAAGGAACATTGAAACACAGGGGACCTACCTTCTTGTTCGTAGAAGCTAAACTCTGTATTATAGAAAAAAAGTTAGAGCAAATTATTAAAGGACTTCGATTAAAAGGATTTAGTATTTACTAGATTTTGCTCGCGACTTCTCCCGCGTGGTTGTCGGACAGTATCCCACGGGAACGTTCAACCAGGATTACATGTATCCTGTGTTAATCCTGGTTAAAAACCATTTATGTGCCATGTTCATCCAAATCCGTTCAGCGGTCACGGGAACGTACTATCGGGAAGTCCTTCCTTATTCCTTGTTCACATTATAAAGGGAACCTCTGTGCAAAATTTCAGCGTTCAAGGGTTTGGGCTGGGCGTTGATGAGTCAGTCAGGACTTCTCTCTTTATTTAATTATATAGATAGATTGATAGGAATTTTGCCCTTTCTGAATTAAGGGTTAGGTAAGTTTCTTTTTGTGTAGGACTAAGGAAGTAATTCAAAATTTTCTTTGCCAAACTTATCATGTAATTGCGTTCTGACAGATTACCTCGTGTTAAAGCACGGTGACGCCGACGTAGCGCATTATGTAGCAATTTTATCGGTTAGCGTAGTGTGGGACGTCCCCCAGCTAGATGGACCGACGACCTGAAGAAAGTGGCTTGGACAGACTGGATGCGGAAGGCGGAGGACAGGGTGTTGTGGCGCAACCTTGGAGAGGCCTATGTCCAGCAGTGGACTGCGGTAGGCTGAGTTGATTGATGAAATATCGTTATTCTGGTATAAATTTTACGTAATAATATTAATGTAGGGAAATATTAACAGTTAATTGTGAGCATTTTTAGTAGTATGGTTTTGAATAGGATTTTTTAAAATAAATATTCCATACATATTTAAAAATTCTGAGGCCACTGTGAACAAAATTATCCATTTTTAATTTACTGTTACGAGCTGGGGTTCGGGATAAATAAATTTATGCTAGTTTACATTAAACTCTAATTAAATAATCACAAATACAGTAATCAGAAACTTTAAGCAGAATCACCTGAAGCACTTATAGTTCGCTGTTAAGTCGCTGTAGTTCACTGGTGTTTACTGTATCGCCTTTCGTAGCTGAACTGCCTGAACCTTTTTTTTTCTCTTTTTTTTTTGTGAGTTACTTCTCGCAGTTGACCATTAGAGGTCGAGACTGCTTAGCCGGGCTATCCTGTGGGTGCTTTAAGCGAACTTAAAGCCACCTGCCATACACCGCTGGCAACCCTCTATTTATATTACGAATGCTGCAAAACGACACTTAACCATCTAGAACATTCTGGAATGTTCTAGAAAAATCTGTCACGAATCGACCTATCGTGTAGTTCTGCTACTCGATAACAGATGGCGTTAGCGTCTACGTAACATTACATTGCTTATGTACAGTGAGTTCAATCCACGAGCTCAATTAAATGTCGTCGCGTATTTTATAAAAAATTTGCTTCGGAATTTTGGCTTTATATAAATAAGTAAGAAAAATTGCAAGAAGCGAGAGGCCAGAAAATGACTGCCTATATGACCTCCACAACCCAGGTAAATAACGAATTACATAACGTATCATCCTAAAATTAACAAAACAAAAAAAATCCGAAACCTTGCATAGAGGAGAGAGATTAATGTCTCCTGTTTAGATTTCCTTGGTCAACAAGGCACCCTTATTTATAGTTTCACTATGTCCGTCTGTTTGGAATGGCTATACGTATTAAAGTCACGCCGACAAATAAGCTTTTTAAAGTGCTAATTTATTAGAGTCAAGTGACAAACCTGCCCCACCCCACCGCCACCTATATGGTTGTTTTTGTATATGTGAACAAATTCACGGCACGGAAAACTATCACAGCTAAGTAGGCTTTACCAGTTAACGAGTATGTATGTATGGGAGACATGTTTTTCAACTACAATGTTAAGTTTGTTCTTGGAATAAGTTCATCCCAACTACGGAACCCTTCATTGTGCGTGGTCCAACACGCACTTGGCCAGTTTTTGGATTAAATTATTAGCTTTAAAATTATTACGTACTACCCACACCTAGAACAACAAAATCGTAATACACTACAGTAGCATCTAGAATATTCTTAGCATGAAAAACTGATACAACCATATACTTAATAAAACTACAAACGCATATATCATCTGCCTAGCCTTTTCCCAACTATGTTGGGGTCGGCTTCCAGTCTAACCGGATGCAGCTGAATACCAGTATTTTACATGGAGCGACTGCCTATCTGACCTCCACAACCCAGTAACTGGGTAATACGATACCCCTTGGTAAGACTGGTTGTCAGACTTTCGGGCTTCTGACGACCCGTAACGACTGTCAAAGATCCACGAATGACAGCCGGGACCAACGGCTTAACGTGCTGTCCGAGGCACGGAGGAGTCTCGGTATGTAAAGATGGTCACCCATCCACGGACCAACCCCGGCAAGCGTAGCTTAACCTGGTCGATCGACCCATGCGGCTGTTATTACTTAGCCACGAGCTAAAAGTACAGACACACACGCTCGAGTACAGACGCATATATACGGTTGCATAAAGGGACTCTGAAACCGCAGCCCCGTTAAATCTATTTACAAAGTCTTTGTGCTAAGTTGAATTTAAACGAGGTTTTTTTTTAATACGCTGCTGGCTAATCCCGGGTGGCGAGGGAAGCTGTTAATGTGGCAGGATTAAGAGGCATCGAACTCTTTGCTGCTGCAATGTCGGATGTACCCGGGAGGTTTTTTACTCTCGCAAAATGAAAACATATTCAACTTTTGAGTAACTTTGCGACGTCTTGTAAAACTAAGAAGTTAATTAAATAAATGTACCTACTAAGGAGGAGGCTAGGCTCTCCGTGTACACATCTTAAAGCTACATCTATGCAACAGACGTCTGCTCACAGAAGAACCAGTATTATGTTGATGTATTTTTTGTCAATGGCTTGTGCTGCAATGGAAGAAAATTACAATGTATTGCAAAACTCTCATTAAGTGCCGCAAAAGGAGAAAATTTGATCTTTCGAGGCAAAGGCACTATATGTGGATCAAACGTTAACTTTTATTTTACCTCAACATAGCTCATTCTATTGGTAACTTCTTTTCATAATGTCATTGTCAAATAAAAGTTTGAACCCATAAATCAAACCTTAATATCTAAAAACCCTCTGCGCTTAGGCCTAAAACCGTACCCAATTTGTACGCTCGGGAATATTCGGACGTCATCGGCTGTCATATCGAACGATAGGCCGGTCGTGACGGAGGCACGCGACGATCCGGCACGGAACGGGCTAAGACTGACTTTATTGAACTTTTGACTTAAGGCGACGGTAAGCGACTTTTAATGATTTTAAACTGAAGATCACGTCTTAACGAGAAGTATTAATAATTTGGAAATAATATATGTTAAATTAAAGCATTTTCTTAATAACTTAATATGTGAATATTTTAGATTAATTATATTACATAATGTAATTAATTTGTAAAGTTATGTCTAACGCGGTTAAAAAAATGAGCATCACGAAAAAACTATCGAGCGTATTTTTTTTATGAAGCTTTCTCAATTTTAAAGACATTTTAATTAAATATCTTTTATTAATGTGTTTTAATATAATACCTTTTATTTTATGTATAATAAATTAATGATGCGTCTAATTTGGTACAGCGCTCCTTAATGGGCGAGTACTATACTGGGTGGACGTACGACGCGTTGCGTGTGCTCAGCATAGAACACGCAAGCCTCGCCTCCCAAACCACTCAAGGACGTTGGCATATATCTGCGTCTTAATGCAGCTTACTGAAAACATTCTTAGGAAGGGTGGTCGGGTGGCAAACTTCCTCGTTTTTGGAAGAGATTGTAATCTTCTACTGTTTAACTTTTAAATGTACTTACGAAATCAGCTGTCATTTTATTCGTGACGGTAACTCAACTTGCCGCCGAATTTGAGAATTATTTGTGGCTTGCTTTTGTAGTAAAGTAAAATAGATCTTGTAGAATCAATCCTAGTATTGCTCATTGTTTTATCATATACTAGATTTTGCCCGTGGCTTCGTCCGCGTGTAATTTCTTGTTCCCCCGACCCACCTCGTAGCATCGCTTGGCCTGCCCGCGCTATTACTTCATTTTCACTTAGTGTTCTTTCTGTATTTGTACTCGGCTCCTATAGATCCGAGCATGATGTTAAATAGCCTATAGCCTTCCTCAAGAATTGGGTCATCAAATGCAAAAAGAATATTTAAAATCCGACTGACAGAACTTTAGCAAGTTCAAACAAAAAAAACTCTTCAGCTTTATTAACAGTATTAAAGTCTAGGGTCCCGCCTCTGCTTCGATCGGATGCAATGGTGACATGTTTTAAAGCATCCATATTCCTATGCTTCTTATTCATATTGTGTTCAAGACAAGTTAAATATTAATGTGTTAACATATTTAAACCGTTCGAAATAAATTCTCTAAATGATGGTTAAAACCGCATTAAAATCCGTTGCTAAGTTTATAAGAACACCGCGGTCACATATAGGCACGATAAGCAACTTTGTTTTATACTAGGTATGTGTAGTTATAGATCCCACCTCCAACATTGCATCTAGAGATACATATATTATGTCTAACTATTTTAAGAGTATGTACAGATAGATAAAATACGCTTTAATACCGACAATGTTTTATTTAAATTGCGCATTGTCTGTCTTGTCACTTACATGAGGAAAATTACAAACTAAAACTTTTATTCACCTTTGGTAGTCCTAATGATATCTTATCAAAGACTTTCTATTAGTACTTTGATAGGTAATCAGATCACACAAATATATAAGGTGTAATTTAAATAACGCACAATCTCTTAGGGATCATTGTACTCATTATTATAAACAACTTTTACTGTAGCACCAAACCTAAAAAAAATAAGCTGTTCTCTACATTTATGTTCGCATAACTCAAAATGAACCGAGGACATCTGATTTTACCTCACGTGTTCATTTTAGGTCTCATAGTAAAAGTTGTTCATAATGATGAGTACCTACAATTACCCCTTAATTAAATTAATAAAGATTGTGCGTTATTTAAATTATACCTTGTATATGCGAATTTAATATTTTTTTGCCGATGTCTTAATAAAACAATAACACAAGGTTGTGGGCTAGGAGTCTTAGGAACGCACGTGTATACTTAATTATATGTATTCAAGCCTTAATTAGTACTTAATTAGTGTATTACTAGGATCTACACAAACGGAACAATGCTACTGCTAATTAGAGGATGGTATCTAGGTAGGAAGCATACTCTCGCATTTTTATATCATTATGTAAACAGTAAAACTGTGTTGGAAATTTGGAAACCTTCCAAAAGAAACAAAGAAGATTATTTTTTTTTTATTTAAGATAACGTAAACATTTCTCTTATTTCAAGGAAATTTACGTAGGCAAAGATTGCTAACAAATGTAATTCAATATTTCTGCATTACTTACACTTGGATAAAATAACACATAATTATCATTTTGTTCGAAGGACTTATAGGTAGGTTACGATTCGAAGGACCAAAAAATTCTCACAAAATCGTTTGACAAATAAATACAACGAGACCAGTTGGTTTATATGTAAATCATTTGCGTAATTTCAGTCATTTTATTATTAAGAAATGATAGATTTATATTAAAGATGAAGATACCTAGAAATATAATGTGTTGCCTTTAAGATCAAAGTCAGTAATACCTAGTAACTTATATTTATAACTAGATGACCCGGTGAACTTCGTTCTACATGAGACAAATTTAGATTTTTTTGATTTTTCGGCTGTTCCTTTGGGTTTTTCCTATTTTTTTTTTCCAAACCACCCCAGTATTGAGGAGAAGAAAACAAAAAAAAAAATCAAATCAGTCCAGCCATTTTCGAGTTTTCGCGAGACTAATGCACGGCAATTGATTTTATACAAATTTCATAATTATAATAACGTTATAGTATACAAAAAAGGAGGGAAAAAGATCATAGGGCATCAAAAAATTTGTCCGCATCGCTGTCAACAGTAAAAGTGCTCAAAAGGCTGGCAGCATTGCCACGTTGTATGGCAATGCTGATTGTCACGTGAGGAGTCGACTAATGACTGTCGGATCAGGTGCGGGTCATCCAACGCAATCTCAGGTTGGGCGATGCCGCACTTGATAGGCGGCGCTCAGAGGTACGGAGCAACCATGTCGTCTCGAGTCCAGCACAAACCGTGGTACAAGCGTCAGCTATAGATGCAATCCCGCCGCGTTTCAATCATGTTGAAGAAGAAGATGATAGGGTTGACACAGTAAGTAGCCAGTGCAACGCTTGAAGCCCAATTCTCGTACTTATAAACATTCAAATTCAAGTCGCAATCTCATGCCATCGACAATCAAATGCCAAAAATGTAGGTAAATACTGTACAATTTCTGACAGATTGAGACTAAGATAAGATTGCGAAAATTGTCAAAATTAAAAATACGGGAACTGCCCCACTGGTTGAGTAGCGCACTGGAAATGCGTTTCGCGAGTATAGGTCCACTTATATACTATGTACGAGTAAGTACATATTAATATTTTAAATGTTAGTATATTATGTACAGTCAACAAAAGAGATATCTAGGCAGGGTATAGGTACTAACATATTTTGTATGTGAATTGCTTCATGTTCAATTTCGTGACAATATACAATTTTGTGTTGGTGTGTTACAATGTAACAAAGTGTTGTGTTGGAGTATTGCAAAAACAAAGTAATATATATAAAATTGAACATGAAGCAATTCACATACAAATATGTTAGTATATCCTTCCTAGATATCTCTTTTGTTGACTGTACATACAAATATTCATAAAAATTCACACTACGAAAATTAAAAATATTAAAAAAGACATTATTTTACAACAGGTAATGCGCCCTGAGGGGTAACCCACCCTGAGAGCGCCTAAGACTAGAACTAGACCAAAACTAGGCTTGAACCAGCCGACTGAACCTTGTAGTGAATTCGAGGTTTATATCAAGAAATAACATTCCCTATCGTTTTTACTTAAAAAAGCCAAATCAATTTCTTAGCCACGCCCCAGGGCGTTATCAGAACTTTTGAGCTGACATTAAAAATCAAATCTTTTACAATCAATTTCTCTTTTGTCCATAGCAATCACTGTTTGACATTTTTTCCAAATGGCCGTCTATTGTTTAAACAAGTCTGCACTCCAATTGCGCACATTTTTTATTTAAAAGCTTTTCTAAACCGGATGACTTTTTTTACCGTCTCGAAAAAAGTAGGGTATATTAGGTGAACGGAGTAGAAGCGTATGGCATACCTAGTTTTTTTTTTTTTAATAGCTAAGTCAGAAAAAAGTATCTAAGTATCAATAAATACTACAAATTCGATGTAAACTTTTCATTTTAGAACAATAAAAACATAAATTATGAAAAAAAAAATATAAATCCTTTAAAAATATCGAAATTCAAATCATATGCAAACCTGCATTATGATTTGAATTTTGATTTTTTTCTAAAAATCTAAATTTCAAAAAAAAAAAAAAAAATAGATATGCCATGCTTCTATCCCGTTCACCGAATATACCCTATTTTTTTTGAGACGGTAAAAAAGTCATCCAGTATATTTAACTTCACTTGTATGTATGTCCTAGAATATCGCAAGTTATATTTGACCCACTTCCCGGTGTTAGATTGAGCTGAAGTTTGGCAATCGTGTGTGTAATCGGTGACAATGCAATATTTTGGTACCACCGAGCTGGTCTGATGATGGAACCGGAAGGTGGTCACAGGAACTCAGTAATAAAACGACGCAACCCTATCGAGTTTGAGCTCGTTAGATTCGTCTTGACAAGGACTGGTCCTAGATGCTAACCGAAGTAATAAAAGCTTATTTAAAAAAAATTTTTTTCATAATTCGAAGGATTTTGAAAGAAATTCCGAATCCATTGCTTCATATGTTTGAAAAATTCGACTGCTCGACAACGTAAATAACGCAATGAATATTGTTGAACTGTCAAAATGAAATTCATTGGAATTGTTAGCGTGTTATGCAATTATAACTCGATTTTTCTAACTGTGCCCTTGGAGCTGTCAAAATCGTTGTTTTAAATGATTTAATTCGGCGCCCGCTTACCTCTTCAGCGCCCCGCCGCCGCCAACTACGCCTCTCAAGGTCTAAGGTATACATTCCTGTCGTCTGCACAGTTCTATACCTAATATTATTCGTTAAGTTGTTATTGTTCTTTTAAATACATACACTGTAATATGTTGACGTTGACAGCCGCCCAGTTAGAAAAATCGGGATATACCCCGCTGGAATAGTGTACCTACCACCGTCCAATAATGATGAATATTTTTAACCTTCGGGATTCGTTTAAATACAATTCAGAGACCGAGTCTATTTCGCGAGACTACCCGTAATTACAGCCGGTTTAATTTGGCCGAAACGTTGGAAATAAAAACTATTTAGCTGAAGTAAGTAGCTCCTTGTGAAAAGCCTGGAACAGGAAAGTACTATCACTGTATCTATAGATACTACAGTCCGGCAAATGTAAATACTGCAATATGACTTATAGTCCGGCCGTTGAGAGAATGCGTCCTGACACCAGCCTGTCAGTTTCTTACTATGTGTATAGTTATTAGAAATTGTCCCTTCACACTAGCGTTTGTCCAGCGTAGGTGTTCGATAAACGCGGCGCAGACGTCACACGCACGTCTGCGCCGCGTTAGCGCAGCGTTCAATTGACTGTTCAATTGACCAGAGGAAACGCCGCAACGACGCGTCGCCTGCGCCGCGTTGTCGCGGCGTCTGCGCTGCGCATACGTTTATCGAACGCCTACGCTTGACAAACGCTAGTGTGAAGGCACTCTAATAGGTATCAGGAACGCATTC
The DNA here is from genome assembly GCA_946251885.1 of Cosmia pyralina. Taxonomy (NCBI): domain Eukaryota; kingdom Metazoa; phylum Arthropoda; class Insecta; order Lepidoptera; family Noctuidae; genus Cosmia; species Cosmia pyralina. The sequence goes on from OX276355.1 coordinate 18,952,009, forward strand.
TCTTGACGGCCAGACTGTAACTCATATTGCAGTATTTACATTTGGAAGGTAAAAATATTAAAGATACAAGAGAAATTTTCAGCGTGATTAAGGTTGGCAACGTATCGGCAAGCTATTTGGCATTGAAAGATTAACTACATACTTATCGTCGAACAGTTTGCCAACTTAACATATATTATAAAATCTACAAGCTACAGGACCTAAAGCGCGGTCACTGTCGGACTGCATAGGAAAGAAACAGACCAATGATCTATTTACTAAAAATCTATTGATTTTACTAAAAAATTCAAACATTATATTGCTTGTAGAAGAATCTGACATAAAAATCAGAATGATTGCATCTATATTAGTATGGTTTTAATCGTTAAAAGAAATTTTTAGATGTATCTTCGCGATTTTTTCTAACGTAGCAAATTAATTGTATTATGTTTTCAACACACTATCTAACTAGCATATTATATCCTAAAGAATAGCATATTATTTTCTGATTTTGTTTACTGCAGTAAATCATATACTTTTAGGCATTACTTATAAAACTTGCGTTTAGTTGCGTTTAGGTCCTGTAGTCCCCTAAACCAATGCGTTTGGAAGCATGAAATTTTGCACAAGAGCTCCAAACCACAGATGAGCACTAAGTACAACGCTGTGCTAAGTGCAACGGCATTATATTAAACGCTGATAAAACTAAATTATTGCTAATACATTCGCCATATCTACGACCTCATAGTGCTAGACTCCGCCTTTGTTTGCTCATACTTATACATGCCATCATAATGATTTACTGGGCTGTACATGTAAACCAATTGAAAGAGTCAACTGTGTAACCTACCTTGGTATGAAAATAGATGAGAACTTTTCTTGGTCGCAACACATAGAATACATTTGTAGTAAATTAAGAATATTGTTAAGTAAAATGTACCATCTAAGCTTTAAAGTTACCACTAATATATTAAGATGTATATACATGTCATTAGTAGATTCAATTATGAGTTATGCTCTTGACAGCTATGGACTAACATTTAAAACCAACTTGAATAAATTAGAAGCTCATCAAATTCGATTCTTAAAATTGCTTGTTACACAAAAAACGAAAAACAATTGTAAAGGAGATTATAGGATGCTATTTAAAATTTCCGAACTGCTACAAACATAAATATCTTCTAGCAGTAAACCATCATGGCACTCAAGAGCATAACTTATCTCGTGTAATCAATGTTTATAATACGCGATCTATGGCTGCCGGCAAATTCAAGGTGCCCAGAGTCACCAATTACTATGGTGACAGAACTTTAAAAAAACGAATACCATACCTATTGAATAGCCTGCCGGCAGACATAAGGAGCGAAGCCAATGCAAACAGGTTCAGAAATAAATTAAAAAGATATTATTTGGAAACATTAACTACAGTGCTACCTAAGTCCTAAAGTAGAGTTTAACATTTTAATAATATTAAGAAATAATAATAAAGACTCGCCAGCCCCCACAGTCAAACTATTGACATGGTTTTGTGGGGCTTATTATATTTATAAGCTAAGTAAATCATTGTAATAAAATAAATAAAAAAAAAAAGTAATGATTTGAAAATTCATCCCCTGATTTGGTTAAATATGGGATGTAGGTCTAGGAGACTGTAGAAAGATGATGATGATGATGTATGAACAATGTGTGTGATGTATGAACGTAAACGAGGCAAAAGGATAAGTAAGGATCGTAGCAGGTGGCGTTCTGTAGTTTCTGCCTACCCCCATAGGAAGAAAGCGTGAGTTTATGTATATAAGTGTATGTAGAATGTAGACCGTTTTCTACTTTGTTAAGCACCTCTTTTTTTTGTGGATGGGAAATCATTAAATGACTTTTCCCGCTCTGGGCAGAGCGGGAGGGCGTTTCAGAGTTTTACTGGCTAAACCCACCCGTGTTCCTTCTTGCCTGTGCCAGGGCCACGGTATCTCTTTCGAACAACCCGTGACTCCGGCGGCTTGTTAAATACCCCTGGTACTTGTAGAAAGGCCTACACTGTCCTTCCATAGTTATCAGCACATATTTGAAAATATTGTAAAACTAATTATTTTTAAAAGAGTAACCATGGAGTTTTTTGCCGGCTCTACGCCATAGGAAACGACCAATCGGAACCGTGCACCTATCTTCTGAAGTTTCATAAGCCCCATGTAGGTTTATGTGATTTTTTGTAAAGGCTTGGTTAGATAATTAAATCACCACGGTAATTACCTACATACCTTGTGCTTACCTACTACTATCCACAACCTTAAATTATGTCGAACTGCGACGTGGAAATAAAATATTGATTTTGATGAAAGTTTCTATGGAAGTATGTAATTTTTGTCGATGGGCAAATCCATCGGGCAGACTGCTTGTAAAACTCTAAATCGCAAAAATGAGGATAAAGAACATTAGTCTGATGAAAAGAACAAGAGCACTTTCTTCATACCTAAGTAGTTCTACATTATTAGAGTGATGTAAGTAATTACTTCGGTAATGTACCTACAACGTTTAGTCCATATTTTCGTAGTGTAGTGTCGGAGTTTGCCGAAGTTTGCCCATATTTGAGCGAACTTGCACTTAAATGAGGCTCCGCTATACAGGAATGACGTCGTATATTCTCTCTTGCTTTAAACTAACGAATTGTACCTACGTCTTTAACAATATTGCCTATTTTAAATTTTGCTTGATATTTAAGATTAAAGTTCTGCTCTACATTCAAGATTTAGTTTTATGTTAACTGTGTGATGGTCGTGGTTTGTTTGTTTGTGACGCTTTCACGCTAATACGGTTGAACAGATTTGGATGAAATTTGGCACGTGTGGACCTGGGACCTGGAGAAGGACAAAGGCTACTTTTCATCCTGGATCGCATACGAAGTCGCGGGCAACAGCTAGTGTGCCATAAATATTTGTTGTATTACAGTACGACAACGTTCAAAGGTTCCATCGTTTATCTTCGGAAAAACCGAACTTTGCCGAATTAAATGTGACTGGTCCAATACGGGAGTGACGGAATTAGTGCGTCCTCTATAATAATTTAGGTGGGAATATATACCAATTTCTATTGGTCACATTTTATTCGCTATATTTTGGTTTTTCTGAAGATAAACGATTGAACCTGTGAACAATATCGTACTGTACGCACGGCTACAGATCAAGCTATACATTTCCAGTATAAGCTGATCTCGCATTGTATAGGATTTCCTTACAATGAGAGGTCAGTGTAAACTGGAACTCAATAGCTTGATGTGTAGCCGTGTGTACCAAACCTTCATTTGGAGGGATTTCCACAGGAGAGTAAATCGATAAATCGGACAGAAGCTTTTATGAATGTTGTTGGTTAACACTAGCGGCAAATATTAAAGTTTACTCACCATATAACAATAATCATATGGCGATTGTCCGCCACATTGGTGTCAACTGTCACCTGTCAAAGTAACTGACATAGCGCGCGCGGTGTAAACATTTGGACTTTTACCCTTGTCACATGGCCGCTTCATCAACTTTTATGTTTACCTTACAAAATGGAAATCTATGCATTATAATAAAAATATCGAATATGTCCGTCCGTCGAAGTGACAAGCAATTCTATAAAATCAACACGTGGAAAATCTATTGGTGGATTTTTACGAAACGTGTTAGTTGGTCTTTTGGGATTCAGTATTCAGAAATTGTATCGATAAACGTGCATGTACCTACCTACTAATTTGCAATTTGCTTAGATTTAAAAAAAAAACAAAAAGCTCCGATTATATTCATTTAGTAGAATTGAAATCAATTCACCGGTATCCTGTCCTGTCACCGAATATTAATTTACAAAAATTTTCACTTGACAAACAACGATAGGCAGAAACATGAACAACAAGTTTGCCAACTAATTCACTTACCAAAATAATTACCTGATAAACTTTTGTTTCTTAACGTATTAATTGACAAACAATTAATTTTTCTGTTATCTTTAAAACAACGTTAAAATTTTTAATATTTCGTTAAATAGGCAAAAGAGTCATATAAATTAATAAATTTAAAACAAAAATAGAAAAAATATATTATTTAGTAGGCTGCCCGGAACCAAAGTAGTTGGATCAGGTTACATTTTTACTCGCTAAAAAGGTTAGGTGAGGTTAGAACTGCGACCCCCTGAACGAGCCGAGCGAGCGAAGCGAAAGTGGCCGGCGAGTGCCAAAAACAATTAGTTTATTTTAAATTGTTGTCTTATTGGCTACGGAACCGAACTAGTTAGATTAGGTTAAATATTTTTACTCCCAGAAAAAGCTTAGGTTACGTCGAACCTAGCTTAGGTTCTGTGGAAATATTATTGCGTTTAATAAAACGCCTTCTGTCACGCTGGGTTAATAAACCCAGCGTGACAGAAGGTTTTATTTTGTACAGCGGATTAAATTTCGTCGTGTTATAATAATTTTAGTATTCCGTTTTTCCGCTCTACAAAATGTTAGTGGCCCACAGCATAATAAATTTAAAATTGTATTTAATTTTAAATTTAATAAAACCGACTACGGCTGTATCGAATTTCGCACAAATTGTTCGAACGGTGTGTGACGCATAGGCATCAGATTTATGCGTGTCAATTAGCGCTTAATGTCCCTTATATTTTGCATCTCATTTTATATTGTAAACTCGGCTCAAAGTGCATTTTTAACACGCTTTTTCATGTTAAATACCTTACTTTATTCTGTAAATGGATAGTATTTAAATCGTGTGTGTACGTCCAATTCCCATAACAAGAGTGAATATATAATAATAATAATAAAATAATAAATCATTTATTTCAGGCGACACTGGCCCATAGACAAATACCTTAACCTAAACATACATATTTGAATATAAACAAAACTTGTGTTAATAAAATAGGCTTAAGACTATGTTAGTACCACTCCTCTTTGCACTAGCTTGACCTTAAGTGCTGCCCTGTGGAACTTGTCCGCGGAAGCGACGGAACACCACGTCCTGTGGCCAAAAGTCTTCCTCCATGACGAGGGGCAGGTAACAGTTCGGTACACGCACCACGAACGCCTTGAAGTTGACGTTGCGGTGCGACTCCAGTAACTGCACCCTCGGCGTGTACCTAGTCTTCTGGCGCACGTACTCCTCGTATAATGTCTTCTCTTTTTAGGCAGACTAACGCTGTGTGTGATATTTTATGAAACGTCTGTTAAATCTATCTATCGATGCAAATAACCCTGTCGTACCTACGTGAAATTCATGAAAATGTATCAAACAGTTGCTATTTTTTATTCGGTTCAAATTCAAAGGTGACGCACTTTTTTACATTTTTGTTCTAGTTTACAAAAAAATATATTAAAAATGTAACAGAGCTCACCGTTCTCAGACGGGCAACTTTGATATATTTTTTACAGCTTTATTTGTTGTTTGGGCTGGACGAAAAATATATAGTCGTAGAGGACCTTCATAAAATGTAGTAGAAGGTGTGAAATTGAGCTTGTAGGTGCATGTGTTGTTATTGATTTTTGCAACCATGTAGAAATAAACGTCAATGTATCGATTTTTATTGGATGGAGGCTACAAAGAAGATACAGATTGAAGAAAAGATGGATGAAGTGTGTGAACAAATATGGTTCTGGCGTAGGTAATATTAACAATCTTGAAACTATAATATGATTGATGTTGACTCTAGGGACTACCCGAACGGTAGGTATAAACCGTTCAGGGGCAAAATGTCCAATTCTCAAAATGTCCAGCGGTGTCAAAATGTCCAAATCCCAAAATGTCCAACTGTAAAAATGTCCGAATCTCAAAATTTCCAATTCCCAAAATGTCCAACTCCCAAAATATCCAACTCCCAAAATGTCCAATCTTTCAGAATGTGGTTAAATTTGTTCAACAATTTATCATATCGCTTTTTTAACACAAAATACTCGAACTTTACAGCTTTATTTCTCTCTAAGGCCATATTAAAAACTACTCATTAATGCATACTCTTGTGGATTGAAAAACAATTTACTAGATTATTTTGCTGTAAGTAAAATAAACAGTGGGTGAGAAGAATTTCTGAAAACGTAAAGAACCTAGGTATTGCTACTCTCTTTTCTGAAGAACGTTTTACTACACTGGGGGCTCGTTCATAGTTAATATGGCCTAAGAAAAACTTATAAGTATTATCGGCGATGGCTTATCCCAAGTGTACGTAAGATATTAAAACGATATATTTTTGGCAATATCCATGAGTATTGCTAGCTGAAGTAAATATTTTGCTAAGGGTTCGCTCACACTGCCTTGAAATCGTAGCAGCGAAATCCGGATTTTAATTCAATTTGTGTGTTTACGCTAAATATAATTTGGAGAATAATATACATCATTAAAACGTGGGAGGCATAAGATGGTTTGGTTTGATACTTATTATTCCAGAGATGTCTTTGCTGCGATAAGATAATCGTTACTTCTCTACGTCTTATCAAGGCGAGAAGGAACAAGTATAGATTTAAATTTACTAAAAACCTTCAGTGCTTTTTAAATTATTTTTTATATCAGCGATTTTTAAATATTTTTTTTTATAATATATGTCGGATCCGGTCAATAGTACGGACGCGTAACGAATCGCAGGCACGCCTACAGCGCGCTACTACAGAGTCGTGATGTTTTAACCTCATGGCGAGAAGGACAGTCTAGTGTCGGATCGCAACGGGGCAACATCGGGGTTGGTACGATACGGAACTGTATCGATTCGTTGTGCTTAGTGATTGTGTTAGATTGTGATTTTAAACACCGTGTATCGCACCCAGTGTGTTTTCATTGCACGAAACCCATCTTTTGCCCACATGTCTCTCTAAATCTAACTGAGTAAATCCTGACGTTCCGATATATACATAAAACATGAGAGAGTACATGAGTACATGAGTATAGGCTTGGTTACACTACTAAAACATGCTCCTGTTCGCTCTAACGTACGTCTCGAGTATAAATACCACAGAATACATAAATTATCTGTTCTGTGATAAATATTATATACTCGTATTTCGAGTGGTATTTGGCGAGTATCGCGAGTAATTCCTCAATCGTACCCAAGTTATTTATGTAGACTTTGGACTTTACATAGCCCCAAAGGAAAAAGTCTAGAGGTGAGATATCACACGACTCAACGGCCGCCAATTGTCTGCCAATTCAACGGTCCGAAGTGAGAAATTAACTGTGCAATGAATTGTTCTCGCAATTGGAACTTGAGAATGGACCACGTTAACCGCAGTTACCGCCAACATTTTAGAGAAATAATCTTTAAATAAAAAGTAAGTTCAAAAACTAAAACCCGACTACTGAAAAACCACGCTCGCCGCGGTCGATCTGTAACCAATTAAATTAATATTATTTACCTCCACTTTTACTTATTTTTAACAATTTAATCATATTTATTTACTTAAGCCTTTCTTTTGATACCAAACATGTCATTATTATCTCAATAAAATTTTTTTCGTGGTCAGAAATTTACGTGTAATAATATAATATAATATAAGTCCACCATAATTATGGTGGACTTAATTAATAAATTTAGGGAGAATTTATATAGCCTGTCACCCGGACGGGATTATAACGAATCTATTGATACCTCATTAATTAAAATCGGTTCAGTAATTTAGGCGCTTCGATGGAACACACGTAAATACATACTTATATACATACATACATACATACATACATAGACTGCTAAAATCATAAACCTTCCTTTTGGCTTTGCTATAGTCGGTTAAAAATAAATGTTATTGATGGTTCTTTTGTAAAGATAACCCGATAAAATTGGTGTTTTCAGTTTTTTTTTTAGTTTTGAAAAAAGGACCTCTAAGTGAATCACCCAATATTTATCAACACTTCAAGAGAAAATCGCTTTTGAAATACCTACATTATTTTGATGAGCTGCCGATACTCCCATCCTCACGGAAAGGCGAAAATGAGCCTCCATCCACATCGACGCGCCTCCCACGCACGCGCGAATCGTATATTACTTTTTATGTAACAAAAGTAGACGGTTGACAAGATGCCAAATTAAATTAAAAGTTTTACAACAACAAAGCCTTTATGTGATGGCCTTTAGGTTCTACAATTGAGTGTTGCGTGGGTGGACGGATTAGTGGAAATAAACGCCCACAGGTTCGTGACATCAACAGTGTATGTTCAGTGGAGTTGTTAGCTATGTTAGCAATATCACCCACTATGCAGGCTTCATGGTATTGACTGATTTTAAATTGGGATTCATATAAGAAACGCTACATTATAGTCATCGGTAAACTTGTGGAACGAAAAGTTTGATCAATACAAATAATGCGTAAACAGGGTGTACGGTCAGCAACAGAAGTCGGTTAACACTGCTACTTTTTGACATCATCTAAATTTACACAAAATTATTCGATAAACTGCTTTTTTTTCGTTCATCTGTTAAGAGTTAATGTTCTTAAAATTTGAAGCACTTCTGTTCCGATTTGAATTAAATATTTCGCTTAATAATTAAGATTAAAAAACTGCAAGTGTTAATCGACTTTTGTTGCTGACTGTACCAAAAAGGAGTGGTACAGACCATAAAACTGAACAACTTTCTCCATCGAACCAACATCGTAATCGCGAAAAAAATATCAACTGTTCCATAGAAAACTTCAATCTCTCTCGATGCAAATTTAAGGGATGGCTGATTATTTTTTCACGATTACGATGTTGGTCCCATTGAGAAAGTTGTTCAGTTTGATGGTCTGTACCACACTCTTAAATTTGACCACACCATTCTGGTACACCTTGCACGTCACCTTTTCAAACATATGACAGCTGTCATTTCATTCATAATGTACTCAGTAGTTACGTAGTCGCAAAAATGTTAAGTTCAAAACTGCTTAGCCTTTTCATTCTCCGTCAGTTCATTACGATTAAGTTAAAATACAGGTTTCGTATTAAAGAGAGTCTAAAGCTATCCAATAAACATATGTATAAAGAGCGAGACACCTTACGACGAGCCAGTCTTAAGCACTGTCCTAATCGAACGCGACTTAACTTCGGTCGTTCAAATATGAAGCCGTGTATTACATCAATTCGAACACATATTAAACATCATTGTGTTTGATCGCGCTTTTGTGCGAATAAAGTTCGTGCTTACAATAGAAATTTTCGCGTAATCACTTTTAATTAGGTCTGCACTTTAAACTCTAGTTCAATGACTAGTTCTAGTGTACATTTTCTATCTATTGATGTTGGTAAGGAATCCTTTTACTGAGTCTACACCGCGAACCGTCTGTTTGTTTGTAGGTATGTCTAAGTAAAACATTAACCATGCAAAAAACCACGCAAACATGCATTTTTTTTTGTGTTTTTGTTCCCGTATGCCTTTGGATACGGTTAGTGCGCGACTCACACTTGCCCGATTTTCTTAAAGCGTTTGTTCTGACTTGAAAGAGGGTTTATTTTAAATGCCTAATATTATTATATTTCGTAGCTAAACAAAACTAACAGAAATCAGAAATCAGAAATCATTTATTTGCCAATAATGTAGGTGTACAGATATGATGGTTGTTTTGTTGAGAGTCCCGATACATTTTACCTTACGGCATGCAAAATTATTTTAATTTACATAAGCAACATTAAGAGCCTATACTAGCTCAAATGGCTAATACTATTAAAAATACTCATATTATTCAAAAACAAAAAAAAAAAAAAAACGTTCAAATACCAATTTCAATAAATCAGTAAAACAGCCATAGTTTACAATAACACTTGTCTACACAACCAAACACCAACTAACTACCAAGTATATAATACAGCTAGTAAAACTCCCATATCATTCATATATCTTACTTAAGCACTAGCAACCACGCCCGCTAATCTATTAAGACTCAGAGTTGCCGCCCTTGAGCCAAAACCCTTCCATATTCCTCTCACAATGGATTAGCAGAAAAATGTTTATAATTCAGATCGTGGTTCAAACTGTTTGCCATGATGGACTATTTTTTTTAAGTGTTCTTTTTTGAACTAAGTCTTTGTGGCCTAGCTTTTGAATGAATTTGAATTTGGAATTGTATCTTAATTAATTAAAATGTTCGGAGGATGACTATTTGAATATTGAAATCAGAAGAACTATCTAATAAAATCTTTCCAAAATTGAGAGGATATTTTAAAATAATTATTAGTTAGTTTAGTTCTTTTATTTTAAACTATTTTGGTATAAGTTTATCACTCTAATAATATAAAGCCGAAAGTTTGTGTGTGTTTGTATGTTTGTTACTTCTTCACGCTCAAACGGCTTATCCGACTTAGATGAAATTTAGCATGTAGATAGCTGATACCCTGGATTAACACATATAATACTTTTTATCCTGGTCTACGCGGGTGAAACCGCGGGGCGCAGCTAGTAGTATATAAATGTTTCTTGAGCTATTAATGCAATAACAGAGAGTGTGCTTCTTACGCTAAAGATTTGGTCAGCCAGACGAAGTGGAATAACAGGCTTATAGCTTGGGATAAATAAGAAACAATAAAGTTCGCATAATCAGGCTACAACGTCCCTTTAATCCGATCCAGCCGGTCCCTTGTTGTCCTCCCCCAGCGACGCCCTAAGCCGAGGTCCGTACCCCACAGGGGGTGCCCATAGCGAGTGTAGCCGCATAGTTTTATGCCCTGATTGGAGGCCTTAATTTATTGAGGCACTCACAGGAAAGTCCGTTTAAGCAGCCGACAACCTACTAGGTTGACCTGCGAGATGCCATTTCACAAAAACAAAACTACAACTTTGCTGCTGGTACACAGGCCTCCTCTCTGGCCGATAATCCATCATGCGGGCCCAGTGCAGTTGTCTCTAAACCCAGAAATCGAATTAGAGATCAAAAATTCTGTCTCTCAAAATACAGGTTATAACCTAGTTTGAGAGGCAGGGTTTAAACTTTTTGGTACAGATTTTACAACATAACCTAGCATAAATAAATGTATATCTCTACCCGTTGATTTCTGTAACTATGTGTAATTTTTTATGAATAAACATATATTATTATTATGTTTATTAATTTTTCTTCTTATCAAATACATTTTTAAATATTTCTTAAAAAATATATAAAAAACATTTAAAAATATAAAAAATAGTAGCCCACCGGTATCAGGAACAGGGTCCAAGCTACCGGCGGTCAGGACTCCAGAGAGAGGAACCTCCTAACAATGCGGGCCGTGTCCAGAAGTACTGCTTTCTGAATCAAGCCCTTGATCCAGCCACCTAACGAGAGCCTCCTTAGGTGTTGGTTGAGGCTCTTGGCAATTAAACCATTGGCTGATACAACTATCGGCACAATGATTGCTGAGTCCACATCCCACATGTCGACAACCTCGCGAGCCAAGTCAAGATACTTGATTTGTTTATCTTTCTCGGCTTTCACGAGGTTCCCGTCATGTGGGACTGTTATGTCAATAATCATTGCGCGCCGCTCTATTCGATCCACCACCACTATATCAGGCTTATTGGCTACAATAGTCCTGTCAGTGATGATGGATCGATCCCAGTACAATGTGATATTTCCTTTTTCGAGAACTGGGTCGGGCACATACCTGTAGTACGGCACTTCCAATTCCACAAGGCTGTATTTAAGAGCAAGTTGCTGATGGATAATCCTGGCTACAAGGTTGTGTCTATGCAAGTACTCTTCGTTAGCTAGACGAGAACACCCAGAGATAATGTGTCGAATTGATTCTCCCGGTCGGTGGCATGCCCGACAGATGTCAACCGTTCCGTCTTTCACAATAAATCTCCGGTAATTGTTCGTCATGATAACTTCGTCCATAATTGCACAGACAAAACCTTCGGTTTCTCCAAAGAGGTCACCGGAACGCAGCCAGGCTACGGACGCTAGCAAATCTACATCAGGTCCATGTAGGGCCCGGAAAAAGCGCCCGTGAAGCTCCTTACTCTGCCATACCTCCCTGCGATCGTTAGTGTCAAGCACTACAGGTTTGCGCCAGTTCTCTTTAGCCAAGGAGAGCGGAGTGAGGCCCTTGTCCACCGCGACCACATCTCGATGCATCCCCACGTCGGCTTCTAGGAAATATTCCCTGAGACTGCATATCTCGCGATTGTGGAGAGTCTTAGCGTTTAAAAAGCCTCGGCCTCCACACTTTCGCGGGATATACAGTCTCATTACCGATGACCGTGGGTGATGCATTCGATATGCAGTCAACAGCGTACGGACCCTCCGATCCAGGGCGTCGAGTTCAGTCTGAGTCCATTTGAGTACGCCGAAAGAGTACATCAAAACCGGCATGACCCAACCGTTGAAGGCACGCACCTTGTTTCCGCCTGATAAAAGACTATTAAATACTTTCTTCAGGCGGCCAAGGAAGCGCTCCTTCAACGATTGCTTCATGTCAGCAACGTTGATGCCCAACGCTTCCGACATACCCAAATACTTATAGGTTTCGGATGCGGAGAGGGTTCTAAGGTTTATGGAATCCGGGAGTTGCGTTCCCACGGATTCCACAATCTCCCCTCGCTTTACATGCATGACCGCACATTTGTCTACACCAAATTCCATCCTGATGGCGCTACTGAAAGTTTCAGTTACTTTCAGTAGCTCCATCAGTTGTAAATTGTTGGGGGCAAAGAGTTTTAGGTCATCCATGTAGAGGAGGTGGGATATAACCTGACCACCTCTCCTCAACCGATAGCCTAGACCTGAATCCTCCAGCAGTGTGCTTAGAGGATTCAAGGCTAAGCAAAACCAAAGCGGACTCAAACTATCGCCCTGAAATATGCCTCGCTCGATCCTTATCGGTTCGCTATTCCTCTGGATATTTCGACATCCTGGATAGCGAAGGACTGTCCTCCATTGCCCCATACACGACATCAGGAAGGTGCGCAGAGTTGCATCTACTTTATACAACTCCAGCACCCTCATGAGCCATGTATGTGGCACCGAGTCATAGGCCTTCTTATAATCTATCCAACATGTCGATAGATCCTTTCGGGAACGACGAACCTGTTGGCTTATGGCCATATCAATGAGGAGTAGCTCCTTAGTACCGCGGGACCCATTCCTACATCCATTTTGAGAGGCAGACATGACGGAGTTGGTGTCTATATGTTTGTTAATTTTAGCTCTCAAAATAGATGTAAGAACTTTATAGACCGTCGGTAAACACGTGATCGGTCTATAATTTTTGGGTTCCGCGGTGCTACCCGATTTATGGAGCAGGTGGGTAACTCCTGTCGTTAGGAACTGGGGTAGCGAACCAGACTCTAAGGCAGACTGGTACTGAGCTGCCAAGCGAGCGTGCGATCCAAGAAACCATTTGATCCAGAAGTTGTGCAGTCCGTCCGGCCCTGGAGACTTCCAGTTAGGCAACGGACGGACTGCACGAGCTACATCTTGGGGACAGATGGTAATAGCCCCCATTTCTGGTATTGGATCGCAGGCTCGCTCGACTTCCCGAGCCCAATCACCTTCGGTGTGACTGACAGGCACCGACCAGATACTGCGCCAGAAAGAACACATGGCATCATCATCCGGTAGGCGCGTGTCAGTCACACCTTGGTCCGATCGCTCCCAACCCCTATAAACCCACCTTTCATCGCTCTGGAAGGTGTGATTCTGAGTGTATCGGTCCACTCGCCGCTTATACCTACGAATACGGTTTGCCCATGCATAGATTTTCTGCTTCAGGAAGTCGATGCGCTCTGTGACACGGGACATATAGTCCTGAGGGCTGACATCAGTCCCTGAGAACGCCCGCCTCACAAAGCGCATCACTCTAGGGCGAGTATTGCCCTCCCTGAAGCAGGTTAGTTTGCCGATGAGCGCTCTGGCCCCACCAATACGGCGTTCAATTCTGCACTGCCAAGCTGGTACGGCTGGTTTCGGTCGTGTAGCTCTAGAGTCATTAGCAAATTTGACGTGAGCTACACGACATGCCGCTACAGCCGCGCAGTAGAGAATCGAATGAGTATCGGTGAGGTCTTCGCAGTCATCAAAATAGTTTGACAACTGCGAATCCAGAGCCGCCACAAGCGCCCTATTTTTGTTATGCATGGGCAAACGAGGTAAGCGTGGTCTAAGTTCGGGAGACACGAATCGGTATTCCAGAATCGCACCTTCCAAAGCACTCCTCAATTCTTCATTGTACTGGGTACTTACGTTTGTAGCCCTGTCATCACTTCCCTCGTCAACTTGGTTTATGTCGGACTGTGGTGGTACTATATTAGTCTGCGACGGCGGGGGGGCAATGACATGGCTACTCTGCATTTCAATTCGCAGGCGATCAAGTACAGTGTCATCCAACATATGATTACGCTGGATGACCCGCACTTGATCCGATAGTCGTTGTGCCGAAACGTTGATAGCTGGCTCAAGCACCTGAAAAAGAGAGAGCATCCGAACACGGTACGCGGTCAGATTGTTTCCTCCCTCTGTAGCCCCATAGTATGAGCGCATGACGTTCTCATTAATGGATGGGGTCCATCTCATGCGCTGCACACTTCCGCCGGGAGCTGGGACCCTTTCAGAGGCCGGTGGGCCTCGAGGTCCTAAGCCATCCGGCGGCCGGCGTCCTCCCCGTCGGCGAGCAGGTGGTGGCGTCGTGGGCGGGGAGAAATACTCGTCGCTCGAGCTCGACGCAGCTACCGCGGCCGGTGTTGTCACAGCGCTTACAATGGAGCTGGGTACCGGCGGCGGCGAGGCGGAGCTGAGCGAAGAGTCCGGAGGTGGTAGGCGTGCTCTTCGTGCGGCTGATCTTGTCAACATATTTTTTCGGAATTTTTCATCGATGTTATTTTCGGAGATGACATGACAGATGTCATCTCCTATTCGATAGTTTTTTATTCATGTCGAAATGCTCTTTTTGGATTGAATTGATTGTAGGTTTATTGTTGGGTTTTCTTAAAAGCACATATAAAATTCAAAATATTGTTGATAATCGGTAAAAATATTTGTATATTATAAAATCAAATTCCGAGACGTTTGTTGACGTTGGTGTTGCCAGCCGTGTTGTTATTTATTTATTATTATTATTATTAAAATGTAAACAAAGAAATGTCATTGTCAAAGTGACAGTTCAGGGGTAGTCAAAACTTCCCTAGTAATTCAAATAAAGTTTTTTTTTTTAATTTAGTGTTTTTCGAAGAACGCTAAAAAAGCGTGTCAAAATTAAAAATATGATAGCCTAATATTATAAGGTAACGTAAGCGAAGTGCAAGCGTCGTCGAATAATCATCACTTGAGAACAGTTTGACCGATTTGGCCCATTTCTCTTTGTTATGTTCATAATTGTCAGGACAAGGTTTGTTTGTAAGAAAATTCTCATTTATTTCATTAGTAAAAAGCACCCATGCGAAGCCGAGGCGTTTCGCTATTTGAAAACACTAAATGAAGTCCAAATGTTTAAGACCACTGCCTTATTGCCAGTAGCATAAAAATAATTTGCACGATTTTATTTCAAACAGTTATATTTTATTCTTGGATCGTAGTTTACGTCATTTTAAAGTTGAAAACTGTGTGCAATATTATATTTTAACTGTTTAAGATATGCTTACAATTTTAGCACAATGTTATAGTACTTTTCGGCAAACTGTACAGTTGAGGTTATTGTTTACATTTTTGATCTCGAATTCGATTTCTAGTATAATTATGCCGGTTTCCTCACGATGTTTTCTTTCACCATTTTGAGAGCAGGTGGTGACGAATTAAAGTTTGACCAGGCTCAAGACTGAAATTATTAAAACGTTCGTTAAACCACTTTTGCTTAGTCCAGCTGTCGTTGTCATCAAGTCATCAGTCTAGCCGTCACGAACTTCAAGGTTTAATTCTATATGATAAATAATTTTAGTTTGCGTACTTCAACTGTTTCTAACGACCCTTAGACCACAACACAGTTTTGAAACTTGTAATAATCTAAAGAAATTTAAGAGCCTATTGTGAAAATGTGCTTCTATATAACTGAATGAGTTTGATTATTTTTATTACCTAGAGGTTTGGATTTTAGTAAGAATCGAATAATAGCGAATAGAAAAAATTTTCAAGTCGAAATACAAGTTTTGAGATCTAAGTGAATTAGATTGATTATGTACTTTTGTTAACTTGAGTTTTGAGCTTTAGATCTAAATAGAAAATATTGCTTATGCTGAACATCGAGCTGAATACAGCTGATTTGTAAGAAATAGTAAACGTTTTAATAAAACTAGCGACCCGCCTCTGCTTCGCGCGGGTGCAATCTACCAATTAATTTATTAAGCTAAGTATACGGATGTATAGCAACATAACACATATCGGTGTCGTGAATTTTGTGCTTTATCTAACTTAAATATTATTGTATTATAAAGGTACACATAAACCACGGACTAAAAAAAAAAGGACTCCGCGCCACGCGTATCGAAAGTGAAGCACCGTACCGATCTGTGAGCGTGATTTGACAAAGACGCTGCCGCCGTCGTGTCACGTAATGGCGGCCGGTCGGCAGACTATGATGTAAATGTGTGCGTGAGGCGTGTTTGTACAAACGGTTCCGGCATACTTACTGTGCTTCACTTTCGATATGAGTGGTTCTTATTTTTCTAGTCCGTGACATAAACCTTCTAAAATAAATTCTCTAAATGATGGTGAAAGCCGCATCAACATGCACTAAGTGGTCACGCAGACATACATAAAAAGCAACTGTTTTGTACTTTTTATTATAGAGATTATCATCAAAATCAATCCTTTCCCCAAATATGTTGGCGCCGGCTTCCAGTCTAACCGGATGCAGCTGAATACCAATATTTTACATGGAGCGTCTGCCTATCTGACCTCCACAACCCAGTTACTGGGTAATGCGGTACCCCTTGGCAAGAATGGTTGTCAGACTTTCGAGCTTCTGATAACCCGTAACGACTGTCAAAGATCCACGAATGACAGCTGTGACCAACGGCATAACGTACTTTCCGAGGCACAGAGGAGTCTCGGCAAATGTAAAGACGGTCACCCATCCACGGAAAAACCCCGGCAAGCGTAGCTTAACCTGATAGATTGACCCATGCGGCTGTTATTACTTAGCCATAAGCTCCTTCTGTAGAGATTATCATAATCACAGCGACTTACAGTGTAAGTATACGTATACTCGTATATAGGGTGACTGGTAGTGACCGATACTTAAACACATGGTTGTACTCATGATAACAAACAACTTTTATTATGGGACCAAACCTGAAATCGCGAAAAAACAATCAGCTGTTCCCTACATTTATGTTGGCGTTACTCGTCAAAATGTATGGGCAGCTGGTTTTTTTCGCGATTTCAGGTTTGGTCCTATAGTAAAAGTTGTTCAGAGTTATAGTAAAAGTACAATTATGTGTTTTAGTATCGGTCACTATTTACCAGTCACCCTATAATAGTGATTAACTTTCAGACTCGTTCACGTTTAACTCGTAGACGTGGTGTCTGGCACGGTGGCAG
Organism: Cosmia pyralina; assembly: GCA_946251885.1. NCBI lineage: Eukaryota > Metazoa > Arthropoda > Insecta > Lepidoptera > Noctuidae > Cosmia > Cosmia pyralina. Next base: position 18,969,413 of record OX276355.1, read on the forward strand.
TCGCGGTCACGATAATTAAAACTATAGGAGGCCTACCTACCTAAACCTACCAAGCCATGTTCATGTGCAGGCAAGTGTGTATAGTTTATCAGTTTGACACACTTCGTTACTTTAGCCATTTGATTAAACGATTGCTAAATCTACATAAATAAAAAGAGAAGTCCTGCTGACTGACTCATCAACGTCCAGCCCAAACCCTTGAACCTAGAAAGCTGAAATTTTGCACAGAGGTTCCCTTTATAATGTGAACAAGGAATAAGGAAGGATTTCCGTGCCCGTGGGATATTTTCCGACATCCACGTGGGCGAAGCCGCGCAGAAAGTGCTATAAAGTAATAACAGCCACACGGGTCGATCGATCAGGTTAAGCTACGCTTGCCGCGGTTGGTCCGTAGATGGGTGACCATCTTTAAATATCGAGACAGCAGTTGGTGTCTGCTGTCATTCGTGAATCTTTGACAGTCGTTACGGGTCGTCAGAAGCCCGAAAGTCTGACAACCAGTCTTACCAGGGGTATAGCTTATTACCCAGAAGCTGGGTCGTGGAGCTCAGATAGGCAGTCGCTCCATGTAAAATACTGGTATGCAGCTGCATCCGGTTAGACTGGTAGCTGACCCCAACATAGTTGGGAAAAGGCTAGGCAGATGATTTTGGCCAAACAATTAATTTTCCTGACTGCTATGCGTTTGCAATTTTCGTGATGCAGTTCTAACACCGCTGCGACTCTGGACGAATGCTAGTGTAATAATTTGCAGATTCAAAGGCCCATTTCAGACACCAATCTATATGGTCTTCATATGATCTGACCAAGATTATGCAGACATAATCTTAAAAACTCAGAGACTTAAAAAGAGACTGTGACCTCTGAGTTTGTTTCGGCCTTTTTTCTCAGAGTAGACAGATAGGAAACGCTGAGATCATTTAGTTTTTTATAAATATGATTCACGTGTAAAAGTGTTTGTACAAACACACTGTCAGAAATTAATAATTTATCGTTTATCATTTATATGCTATGCGTAGAAACGTATCATATTAGAGAGTTGAATTCATCTTTGATTAAAGCATACCATAATTAAAAATGGCGCCGACTCCGTTTCATATTCTATCCATTGTTTGTAGGTAGGTTTAATGTTATAAATATTTTAGAATGTCTTTAACAGATAAAACCAAATCTAAAATCTAGCACATAATTTTCAATTAAGGTACAAAGCCGTTTACTATTAGTATATTAACTCAACTGGGATGTGTAATTAACTCGTCGTAAATGACTGATGGTGACAAATTACCATTCTGATTACCGAAATACAAATGTAACTTGATTTACGCTACGAGTTTAAATGTTACTGATGATGTGATTTGAGTAACGTGGAGCTCGTGGCTAAGTAATAACAGCCGCACGGGTCGATCCATCAGGTTAAGCTACGCTTGCCGGGGCTGGTCCGTGGATGGGTGACCATTTTTACATACCGATACTCCTCCGTGCTTCGGAAAGCACGTTAAGCCGTTGGTCCCGGCTGTCATTCGTGGATCTTTGACAGTCGTTACGGGTCGTCAGAAGCCCGAAAGTCTGTATTACCCAGTTAATGGGTTGTGGAGGTAGATAGGCAGTCGCTCCATGTAAAATAATGGTATTCAGCTGCATCCGGTTAGACTGGAAGCCGACCCCAACATAGTTGGGAAAAGGCTAGGCAGATTGAGATTGATTGATGTGATTTGAGTAATTTTAGACTCCTTTATATAATAACATCACGCCTGCATTCCGCGAAGGGTTGGGCAGAGGTGTACCTATAGTACACCCAGTTATGTTCAAGTCCCATGTAAGGATGCTTCCAGATTATATTAACGTAAACTTTTGTTGTCATTTCCATATTATTTAACATTGCTAACCTCTCTATAGAAACATGTTAGATAACTATATTTTATGACATGGTATGTTATAGGGGGCATATATACACGAGGGTCTCATGGCTAAATACATGTGTGAGCACTATGTAGCTACTATTAAGCCACCTTTTACTGGGACGTCTTTCACTGACTTGAATGTGCCCTGGCGGTTGAGAGTATGTCATGCTCACTCAAATGTCTCGCTAGTAGTGGCGTGTGTGTTGGACCATTAAGTTCCCTTCAAAATGGCTGAGCTAATTGGTGCTGATCCATGCGTCATGTTCGTGAACGGGCGCCGTCAGTTGGGACTGGTCGTCTCTTAGCTGCCATGGCTTATTTTTAATTTTAATATTTAATTTAGTTGTTGTAGTTTTTATTACGGACGCTTTTTAACGTGCACCTCTTTCTACATTGTTCTGACATGTATATTTTCAACATGAACGATGTAACCAATATTTTGTAAAAATATTATGATTTAAAAGAGTGTCCGTAGAGTTTCTTGCCCGTCCTTCTCCATAGGAATCTACTACGCTTTGGAATGGGCAACTGTAGCTTCATCTTTCTGACTGACCGACTCATTGACAATTCAAAAGTGCCTATAATTGGTTTATTTGAAATAAATGCTTTGAGTGTGAGTTTGAATTTGATAACAGCTACAAGGGTCGATCGATCAGGTTAAGCTACGCTTGCCACGGTTGGTCCGTGGATGGGTGACCATCTTTACATACCGAGACCCCTCTGTGCCTCGGAAAGCACGTTAAGCCGTTGGTCCCGGCTGTCATTCGTGGATCTTTGACAGGTGTTACGGGTCGTTAGAAGCCCGAAAGTCTGACAAGCAGTCTTACAGATCAGTATCGTATTACCCAGTAACTGGGTTGTGGAGGTCAGATAGGCAGTCGTTTCAAGTAAAATACTGGTACTCGGCTGCATCTGGTTAGACTGGAAGCCAACCCCAAAATAATTGGGAAAAGGCTAGACAGATGATGATGAGATGTTATATAGTGTGGATGCAAAATACTTGGAGAAAAAATGGTAAAAGAGATACAATACATATACGAATACTCATTAAAAAAAGTTATGTTTATATATCGCAGCCAACTAGTTTAATTAGCCTTTTAGTCAACCGCCTAGCCTTTTCACTAAACGGCGCTGATCAACAGCGGCCTGAATGATATTCAGCCGATAATACAAAATTTAATTAACTGGCTGGCTGATGCCCAGGCTATTTATACAATTGGACCATCTGCTTCTGCAACGTCTCCGGCGCTGCGGGAAGTGCAACCCTTTCGCCCTAGGATAGGCACCCATGCTCACCTCCGCAGCTTCGGCTTGCTGGACCAGCCTCAGCCGCTCGGACGGGTGCCTTTTTTTTTGTGGATGGGAAAGCATCTAATGACTTCTCCCGCTCTGGGCAGAGCGGGAGGGCGTGTCAGACTTTTACTGACTAAAACCCACCCATGTTCCTTCAGTTGCCCGTGCCAGGGCCACGGTATCTCTTTCGAACTACCCGCGACCCCGGCGGCATAGGCACAATTGACCCCGTCACTGCTGAAATCTCTTTGAGGCGCGCGTGGAACACAACGCGCCGTCGACCCGGGCCTGGTCCTTACCGGACGGCGAGCTGCCCATTACTCGTCGTCCGCAAGCCCGCGCCTACGGTGGCCGGGAATCGGCAATCGATTCCCGTCGCCCAGGGCGTCTCCTACGGCGGCTAGGGACGCGAGGGCGCGGCTGTTGCCTCTCCCTCACGCATTCCGCTTCCTCCTTCGCGAGCATTACTGCTTCGCAGAAGGAGGTGACGGCCTCCCATGCACTCTCACTCCGCACCATGGCCTGGACCAGGTTTGGACGCGAGAAATCGCCGCTGCCGATCGCCTCCGTGAGAACACGGCGGTGCTCCGCCCAAGCCGAGCAGACCTCCACTGTATGCTCCACCGTGTCCTCCGGGCGATCCACACAATGGTGACACCCGGGCGTTTCCTCCCGCCTTATCCGAAACAGAAACCTCCCGAAACAACCGTGTCCGGTGAGGACCTGCGTCAGGCGGAAGGTGAGGACGCCGTGGCGCCTCTCCAACCACTCCTCAAAGAGGGGACTTATCGCCGCAATTGTGGCGTGCCCAGCGCTGGGTTGCGACAATCGCACTCTCCATGTCGCCATGAGATCCCGCCGGAGCTCTGTCCGCTGTAACGTGATTTCTCGCGGCAGCGGAGTTACGCCCCGGCGTTTCGCCTCCTTGCGCCACTCCTACACGTGCGCGAGGATTTTGCCTCCAGATCCCATGGCGGTAATCCGGCAAGGAGGCTCGCCGCCTCACAGGAGACGGTCGCACGGGTGCCTATGCTTTGTTACAGTAGGCGGGAGCTGCCCTCCCTTCGTGCCTCCGGATTTTTATATACGCTCTAGGGGTAGCAGCCAAATGACTACGTGGAGTCGGGGTGCCCCGATTCGGTTTTGCGTAAACACTTTTAAACTGTGTGAAACACCAGAAATATAGTGGCTTATCGACGCCATATTGATAGTGTGGATTTCAGCGCCAGGTGGCAGAAAATGGAACTAAATTTAAATTGAAATGTCTGGGCTAGGCAAGTAGTTAAATGTCATCGATCCAAATAATTTGCCTAGCTGTTTAATTGAATGGCTTAATATCATTCAGGCCGCTGGTTGAACGGCGCCCTTTAGTGAAAAGGCTAGGCGGTTGACTAAACGGTTGGCTGCGACATATACAAGGGCTTACGTAAAACATACCCAAAGTGATTTTGAGAACAAGTTATCTAAATTCAAATTCAAATTCAAATTTTTATTGCTTAACACATTACATAATCATACATTTCTAGATGTCAAGTGAATGCGCAGTCCACTGTGTTGCACCTATACAGGCATGCAAAATTATCATTAAACACTGTCCTAAATTCCAATTAATACCAAAAATTCATAAAAATCATCAATAATACTCTCTCTCTATAATGTCATAAATTCAAATCAATAAGTTATGCAATGTCATAAATTCAAATTAATAAGTACGTAATGTCAGAGTATAATAATGTCATTATAAATAAGTAATGTCTAATACAGTCAACACTTAATTAACAATACAAACAAAATAATTTTAATAAAAATCGGACTCAATCAAGTATTCACCATAATTTTCTGTATTATTATTATACACACACATTTCTATCGGCCAGGTATTCATTAATTGTGTAGTATGTCTTACTTATCAGTAGATTAGTTAGTTGTTTCTTAAATACATTGATATCATTTGTATTTAACAAAGTATTAGGTAATTTATTATAGATATGTGGTGCCATGCCCAGGAATTTTTTACGAAATATTGCTTTTTTGTGTTGCCTACCGCTTATTTTATTTCTATGGCGCGAACTGTGTAGTTTTTCAAATAGGTGGAAGTTTGTTTTGACAAATACAAACTATCGATCAAAGAATAAAAGCTGGCTCATAGAACAAGCTTCACAAATATTGCTTTTGTAGTATTTTCAGCATTTATTACGAAACAGAAAAAACAAATTCCAATAAAAATAACTTATGAACGCTTCAAGAAATGCAAAATGTATCCGAAACACCGATCCTCCTTACGTGAACTCTATTTCTCACAAAGAGTAACACACCCAAATTGGATGAATAAAAAATCTGAACGTAGAAACTGGACGTGAATTGACCAGAGCAACTAACGAGGCACTTACAAAGATTTATAGAGATAGACAGGCGCGAGCAAAAAACGCGCGGCCCCGTCTGGTTCGCGAACAAACGTAATGGAGGGTTCCCTAATACAGCGCTGAAAAACATGAGTGTTTATATCACATACACTTTATTGTAGTATCCTCGAATCTTTTGAGGGTAGCGAGTAATGTAGGTAGATTGTGTTGTGGGTACTGTTAGTTTCGTAAATTTCAACACATTTCGTCAATTTGCCGTGCTTTAGCCATGTCATACAACTGAGAGCTGTGATTTGAATTACGGACCATCTAGAGACGGCAATAATAATAAAATTCGTAGCCTCAAAAGTGCGTTGAGCACATAGTTACGTTCTGTCACGGACCGCCTTCGAAGCCATAAGTCGACGTTCGCACGGACGTAAAAATATCGCGGCGATTGTATTTCGCGCACTGGATTTTCAACGCTCTGCTTAGCGCCGGGAGTTCAACAGTGTGTTTTTTCGACGCGCTAGAATGCACTCTGTTGTTGTTAAGGTGGATTCTCAACGCTCGGCTCAACAACGAGAGTTGAAAATCCAGTGCGCGATAAAATCCCGCCGCGATACTTTTACGTCCGTGCTAACGTCGGCTTAGTCTGTTCGAAAAGAGAACTGTCGTGGCCAAAATGTGTACTAACGTTACGTTGTGTTGCTAAACAAAAAAGGTAATTCTCAAGCCCTACTCAAGTTACTACTGACGTTATATCTATCGACAAGAAAATTTATCCAACCATAGAGTGAAACTGCCCCCACTTATCTACGTGTAATAATAGTGACTTTGCCGTGCAAACGGGTGGTACGGTATCGTACCAGCAGGCTTGACGGTACGGGCGGCGAGCGGTACCATACCATACCGCAGGGGCTTGAGAGGAACAGCGGCGCCCTCAAATCCCATGACGGATCTCTTTCCGAACAGACTCTTTTTTCTATAGTTCATAGGTGTCATAGTGTGAGTAAAAGGTGACACGTTTGGTTAGTAAAAAGTAAGTTCAAAAACTAAAACCCAACTACTGAAAAATCACGCTCGCCGCGGTCGGTGTACCAATTAAACTAACCAAAAACCAACCAAATAAACCACCACCAATTAAACCAACCAAACCACCACCAACCAACCAAACCAATTAAATTAATATTATTTACCTCCACTTTTACTTACTTTTAACAATTTAAACATATTTATTTACATAAACAATATGATATATATACATATTTGTAATGTGCTCGTCAAGACCTTTTTTTTGACACCAAACGTCAATATTATCTCAATAAATTTTTTTCGTGGTCAGAAATTTACGTGTAAAGTCCCATATTAAATTTAGGGAGAATTTATATAGCCTATGTCACCCGGACCATTATTACGAATCTATTGATAACCCATTCATTAAAATCGGTTCAGTAATTTAGGCGCTACGGTGGAACACACGTAAATATATACTTATATATGTAGGTATATACATACATTGACTGCTAAAATTATAACCCTTCCTTTTGGCTTTGCCGTAGTCGGGTAAAAAAAGTGTTGTCAATGACGTCTTTAGCAGCGGCCACTGAGGCGTTCTCATGCTTTGTGGATTTTAATAGACACACAATTTAAGTTGAATGTCGATTTATTAAGAAATCATTTTAAGGTTTGATTCGGCTAAGATTAGTTTGATGTTATATTCTAAATCACCCTGTCACACTAATATTATAAAGGCGAAAGTTTGTGAGTGTGTGTGTGTGTGTTTATATGTTTGTTACTTCTTCACGCTCAAACAGCTGGACCGATTTGGATGAAATCGGGTATGTAAATAGCTTATACCCTGGATTAACACAGGCTACTTTTTATCCCGGTCTAATACGCGGGTGAAACCGCAGGGCGCAGCTAGTAAAGTATATTGTAGAAGATAAATGCTTGGAACATATGATCTTGAATAAAAGTCTTTTCCGTATGTAATATAATATTAGCTTCACATTTTGCCCATTCACTGAGATTCACCCATCTAAACCGTCAGACTACTGCGCACATGCATATACCAAAATTTCTCTACCAACAATTTCGTACGTGCGGTCAACATCAAATGATGCGTCCATATTGAATATCGACGGCCAGACGGGAATCCATTGCACATTTTGATAGGAGTGATGTACGCATTGTATGTACAAACAATGGGGCATTATCTGTGAGAGAATATATCTTGGATCTTTGGGTCATTGAATAGTGGCCGGAGGCTACATAGATGCTGCGTGGTAAATAAAATTGGTGCCGAAGGTTTGGTTAATACGTCATTTTTTTGAAGTGAAAACTGCTAGAGGCGCGTGGAGCGATTTTAAGTCAAAACTTTTTAAAATGATTTTTGGTAGGGGAAAATCTTACGGGCTTGCGTCATCGCGATACCGCGATACCCCGAATGATAAACCTAGTTTTATTTTCGTAAGCGCGTTGAGAAATTTTTGGTAGGGACAAATCTTACAGGTTTGCGTCACTGACACCACGACACCGCGCATACTATGCATAGTTTTAAAAATTATAAATGCATCTTTGCCGTATGTTCAAAATACGAGTATTACATGTCAAAATCAATATAGACATTTATATAAATGGTCGTGTGTTTTGTGTAGAATAATAGACAGACGAACACCAAAAAAAAAAAGATGTTGGTCAACGGCCTTTTATCAGCTGGTATATCACAAGTAGCTTCATGAATGCGTCTTTTGAATATGTAATCCAATTTTTGGATATTATTTAATTATTTAGTTTGTTTAGAATTTTTTTTTCAATTTTCAAATTATGTTTACTGATTCAAAAAAACTAACACAGTTATTCAAAAGTTTTAAGTTTTCACTTCTGTCAGCAGTCCCCATGACTGGCAATTTTTTTTTCGCTTATATGGTGCTGGTGAGTTTAAGGCACCTGTCCCACCACCGACAAGGTAGCGAATTCCTATAAACAATTTATTCGCTCAAGAAACCCGTCCCGTGTAAGTAAAAGAAATACAGTTGATTGCTGACTGTTTACACCACCGGCAAGTACTCGTTTGTCGCAGTGACAAGAGAGTATTCGCCCAGCGACGCTCGCTTGGCGGGCAGAACACTCGCTGAGAGACTCACGCTTGGTGTACGAGTATATGCATACGCAGCGAGTAATCGCCAAAATTTTGAGTCAAACGAATTTATGAAACAAATTTTTTTTAGAGTTATTTTTACCATAGACACGCTAAGAGAAATATGAGCCTTCTGTATTTTCTATACTGCGACATAATTGTTAGGAAGTCTGTGTGATGTGGCGGTAGTAAGTTGACTTATGGGTGTGTGGGTGTGAGTAGATTGTTTGTTATTTCCATATTGATGTGTTTGTCTGCTGTACAATATTTATCACTGTACAGTGTTTCGATTGGGATTACAATTAGGTGGGATTTGCACAGTCGACCAACAGAATATAATCCACCGAATAGGCAATTTTGAATAGAAATTGTTTGCGCTGTTAGTTATGTAGGTACGTATTAAGTTAGATAGAACTGCCCAGGTACTGTCAGCAACATAAGTATATTAACACCGCTACTTTTTTCAGATTTTTATAAATTAATTCAATATGATTTGATTATCTCCTTTTTTCCTAAAATACCCAAGAGTCTAGTAGATCTTTAAATTTTTCTTCTGTTCCAATTTTAATTGAATATCTTGCTCAGTAATTAAGATTTAAAAAACTGAAGTGTTAATCGACTTTTGTTGCTGACTGAACGTTTATTACGCTCAGTGCATTCCCACCGCACTTGCAGTGAAGTAAATATTGCAATATTCTAGAATGCGAGTTGAAAGTATAAGTTAAGTTCATAATGACGACACGGTTGGCGCAGTGGTTGAGCGATTGACTGCTGCGCAGCATGTCGCGGGTTCGATTCCCGCACGGAACAAATATTTGTACGACCTACAAGTATTTGTTCCGAGTCTGGGTGTTTTTCTATCTATAATATGTATGTATTTACAAAAAAAAAATGTATATAAGTAGTTTATCAGCCATCTCGTTACCATAACACAAGCATTAGGTTGCTTAGCTTGGGGCTAGATGGCGTTGTGTGATATGTACAAACATATTTATTTATTTATTTAATGTAGTTCAGACAACTACACTGATACACTGGACACTGGCCACTGCTAAACTGATTTTACACGACAAAGAAATCTTTGTTAAAACTCTAGATAAACACATTTTTGATTAATAACTGTTTTACTCAGTTTAGACATTACTTCAAACGATTTTTCTTTCGAAACGACAATATTTTCTTATAAATTGTTCCGAAAGTACGGCGATGATAAGTAACGTATTCAGATTGTTGTTTGTGGAAACTTTTATTGGGAAGTGAGCCCCTATGTATCTGAACCTACGCAGATGTAAATAAATTGACATTATGTAAAAACAATGTGTTCAGTATATTCTTGGAATCACAAATTGTACTGTTGCTACGCCGTAGGCAGCTACGCCATATATTGCCACGACATAGGTGCTACGGCGTAGTATAATCCATCACGGTTTGCATGGCTGGGACAGCGTGGTTTCAGCTACTGTCTCATGGCTGAATGGTTTCTATGTTCTACCAGTTCTACGTTAGTAATTGATATCCCATACTATTAAATGAACAATATTCGTATATACAACATGTCCCAGAATTGAATGTACAACCGCTTAAGGGGTCATTGTATTGGTCATTATGAACAACTTTTACTATGAGTCCAGCTGATTTTTTTCGCCATTTCAGGTTTGGTCCCATAGTAAAAGTTGTTCATAATGATGAGTACAATGTATTCAATTCTAGGACATGTTGTTTACAGGGTCAAATTAAATTAGCTAGCGAAACTCTGCAGACGTGATGGGTATTGATATCTAATCATGATAAAGCAAAAAATAAATTTATTTGATGATATTTTTTTGGGGTTTTCAACCGCAGTGTAGTTGAAATATCATTTTAAAAATCTGTTTTTTTTTTCGTGTAAACTGGACAGACGTGATGAATATCGATATCTAAACAGGATAAAACAAAAAAAAACAGATTTATCAACTCATACTTCAAGAAACAACACTTCACACGGAGGAGCTCGTGGCTAAGTAATAACAGCCAAACGGGTCGATCCGTCAGGTTAAGCTACGCTTGCCGGGGTTGGTCCGTGGATGGGTGACCATCTTTACATATCGAGACTCCTCCGTGCCTCGGAAAGCACGTTAAGCCGTTGGTCCCGGCTGTCATTCGTAGATCTTTGACAGTCGTTACGGGTCGTCAGAAGCCCGAAAGTCTGACAACCAGTATTACCAAGAGGTATCGTATTACCTAGTTACTGGGTTGTGGAGGTCAGATAGGCAGTCGCTCCATGTAAAATACTGGTATTCAGCTGCATCCGGTTAGACTGGAAGCCGACCCCAACATAGTTGGCAAAAGGCTAGGCAGATGATGACTTCAAGAAACAACACTTCGCAGTCGTTGACCCCAAAAAAAATCGTAAAATCTCTTTTTTTATGTTGTCGTGTTTAGATTTCGAAAAGCATTACGTCTCCGGAGTTTTGCTAGCTAATTTAATTTAACCCTGTTTATATCTTTGTAATCACGTTCTCGAAAACGGTTCTAACGATTTCGATGAAAGTTGCAATATAGGGGTTTACGGGGGCGAAAAATCGATCTAGCTAGCTCATTTCTGGGAAAATTCGTTTTCTCTATTTTCACGCGAGCAGAGCTCGTTCGTCCAGTTACTTAATTTTATACAAGCATCTCTTTATTTGCCTTTTTTGATACAAACAGGAAAAAACCCCTTTAAAAAGTTACACAACAATTTTATATTATATAAACATCACTAACATTGTACCTACTTTATAAACATATCCAACAAACTTTCAATCCAAACAAAGACGAATGACAACACAACCCGAATACTTGAGATTCGCATCAAATAAAACAATATATCCGAAAACAGACGGGGTTCGCTAAGTTGGTGGGTACAGTTGGCCCAACTTGTTCTATCAATATAAATATCATGTGTTTACAAGACAAAAAGTTGGCGGACGAAAAAATTGCAACGACGCGCCGCCGTGCCGTACAGCTTTGTATGGATTATAGGATTTTTTATTGCTTTTCCTGCAGCCGCTGGCTGGGATTTCCTCAATGATACCTTTTTCCAGTCTGGCTATATTTTCGGGACTATCAGCCATACGAATGCTCTCTTCCGCTGTTGATAATATGATTTTGTAATTTATTAACCGACTTCAAAAAGGAGGAGGTTCTCAATTCGTCGGAACCTTTTTTTTTTTTTATGTATGTTCCCCGATTACTCGAAGATGGCTGGACCGATTTGGATTTTTTATGTTTTATTCGAGAGGGTCATCACAGTTGGTCCCATATAAAATTGATTAACTTTGCTTGGGTAGTTTTTGAGTTAGCTTCAATAATATGTATTTTTTCCCCACTTTTATATGGATGATGTTCTAGTTTGTTTTGCAGATAGTGGTATTAGAATTTGTGTGGGGTAGGTACACAACTAAAAAGTGAAAAACAAAAACTTTTTTACAAAAAAATACAACCGACTTCCAAAAACAACACTACAAAGTGAAAAATAACTTTAATTTCGGAAGTCGGTGGCAAAAAACGAAAATACATTTAACTAGACACCGACTTCCGAAATTAAAGTTATTTTTCACTTTGTAGTGTTGTTTTTGGAAGTCGGTTGTATTTTTTTGTAAAAAAGTTTTTGTTTTTCACTTTTTTTTAGAAAACTATCGTGGTCTGTACTGTAAGTACTCTTTTGTACGTAGTCAATTAATGATCGAGTTTACACTTTTTAAGCGATAAAAAAAAGGAGGAGGTTCGCAAGTCAACACGTAAGTATATTTGTTTTTTTTATATGTATGACCACGCATAACTTTTTACAGTGGTCCGTTTTGAAAGATTAGGGTATACTTCGAAGTTGGTCCCATGTAAAATTTATTTACTTTGCTGGGGTAGCTTTTGAGTTAGTTTCAATAATACGTATTTTTTTCCTACTTTTTATGTGGATGATGTTCTCATTTATTTTGCAGGTAAGTGGTATTCGAATTTGTGTGGGGTAGTACCACAACTAAAAAGTGAAAAATAACTTTAATTTCGGAAGTCGGTGGCAAAACACGAAAATACAAAAGCAAAGACACCGACTTCCGAAATCAAAGTTATTTTCCACTTTGTAGCGTTTTTTTTTGGAAGTTAGTTTTTTTTTTGTAAAAAAGTTTTTAGACACGGGCACTATTTCACATTGTCTAGACATAATTGAAAAAATGGAACACAACCTGAGACAGACTATTTGTGACTATAGGTATACCAGATTACATGCGGAGGTGGAGAAACAAACAATACTTATTATTGAATTAGTGACGTACATTACTTTCTATGGTTATATTCTATGATATGGAAATACAATTCCTCAACGAAAACTTACTGAAGGCTGTGTTACTAGAGGGCTTGAGTAGGTGGAAATTGGGGTTTCTGGATCAGATGAGATCCAGAAACATCCCAATTTCCACCATCATTCATTTCATACTCAGTTATCACTTTCATCTGATTGGAATTGATTTTTTTTTCAGACTGATTTAAATAAAAGGTATTTCATTTTCCGGTAGAATCTGGTCACATATAATGTCTTCTGAATCAGGTATCACTATATCTCGCATTACGTTCCACATTGATGATGTGCCGGTACCCCAACAGTTTGCTGAACCCGCTTTCAATTTTCAGGACCAATATGCGTATCGTTAACTCGGGAGAATGTTAGCTCTCTATTACCACTTTTAAAGACATGTTTTTGAAGTTTTTGAAAGTTCCCTGAATTTAATGCACCATTCATGTTTTGATAGAATAAATCTTCTTGCGTTGTATCTCTGACCTGAGATTTTGATGAATCTGCGCTCGATTTTTATGAGCGAGATCACGGACAAATATAGTCTCACCTTTAGCGTTCTGAATAATACTTTTACAAACTCCTTCAGAAGTAAGTTTTACTGAATCTTACATTGTAGCTAAAATAATTTTATTTTATTTATTTTTGAATTGTTTAATTCAGTTTACGATTCAACCTTTTATCTACAACTGTAGAATCGAATGTTTTTTCGAATGCTTCAGCAGAAAATTAATCTATCCTCCTCCACTTTAGAATAATTTTATATTTTTGTTTCTCAATTTCAACCATCACTCGTTACATACGAAAATGAAATAATAGATTTTGACTCGAGATTTCGAGTTAGTTTGAGGCCGTACCTTCACACTGCAATGGTGAGAGTCGAATGCTGTGGTGCAGAGCGCTGCAGTAGAATTAAGTAAACTCATTTTGAATTACGATGCGATGGCATATATTCTAATAGAGGGACTGTTTCAGACACTTATTAATATAATATTTTCCTTTCACGGCGTTCAAATAAAAACATTGAGGAAATTGTATAGTATGTTGCATCCAAGGATCATCGTAAATTTCCCAATCTTCTATAACACCTCCACATGAGAAACATGCTGCTTTATCATTTATACCATTTCCACAATAAAAAAATCCAGCGTCAGCCATTTCCATTACCAATCTTTTCCTTGAATCAACCGTTGCCCAATAATAACTAAATGAAAATTCACGCATTTTATATGCATTATACATGTCATATCGAGGATTGTATTGATTTTGAGACATGTTCTGTTTGCTCACTTCGTAGTTCTTCATGCAGGTAATTATAAAAGTATAATGATCGCACAGCTGTTGCCAGCAACTTATAACATTGGACGGGATTGGTAGGGATAGGAAACTGATACCTATTGCCTAATTGTGAAAAATTAAACAAGATAATATTTATTTCAAAAATTTATTATCTATACACCATTTATTTAAACATATTACATTTTTTAAAGCACATATTGTATCATGATAAATACAACTATACACATCATGAAAGTCTTCATATTTACTGTACAAGCTTAATAAATTAGGACAACCTTCATCTTCTAAATTATTTATATTATTATTATTCGAAATATTTTTTAACCACAACACTTTTTCTAACCCTTTGGTGTAAACACTTTTATCTCTTAAAATATCTTCAACCAAATTCTGGTGATTTGAGTAAGGCACGAATCCTTCACTCCAGTATATCTTTCTATTACGTTCAATCCAACTGACTTGCTGTTTTTCTGGTTTCGTCAAATCGTAAAATGAAAATGGTGGCTTAATTAAAAATACCTGAATTTTTTTGTTCCATAATACAGCAATTTCTTTAATGATGAATTCATTTGTTTCAGTTTTAAAACCTTGAACATCTACAATGGCCGTCATGATAACCTGCGCACTATGTTACTTAAAGGTTTATATTCCACAAGTCGATCGTTAATAATTAAACAATATCCTGTTGTGTTATCTGGTATTGGATTTAAACATTCAATCTCCAGCCGCACATCTACGGGACCTGTTTTCAAATTATCGTTTTGTCTTGAACAGTCTATGATAAAGAGAGGAGCCTTCTCCTTGAAACCGACCAAATCAAGCAACGGATCTGCAGGATAGTTGTAATACGACTGACGAAATTTCACATACATTTCATATAATATATTGTATTTGTTCTCGGAAAAATTTAAGCTTAGAGGCTCGTAAGGATAATATTGTGAATTCAAAAATAGTGTTACGTTGGTAACCTCACAGTGATCAAACAGAGAACTGTCTTTGGTTTTATTATTTTTTCTGTTGGTTTGCAAGCAAAAAATTACATATCGAGGTTTCTCTAATTGCGATGCAGTCTTAACTGACCAAGAATGTTTTGTAGTTTTAGGAAGCAAAGGATACTCATATAAATCCCAATTTCGGAACGCTATCTGAATAGGTTTATCTCTTTCCAAGTGTTTTAGTAGTGTCAGTCGTTCGCGGTCTGACACTTTTATATGCGGTACACGCCATTGCAATCTTTGTATGTCTATTTGAAAATGCAAAACATCATCAGTCGCTAGGATACTGTTTATGTTAGAGTTACTTCTATTCAGAATAAGCTCATGTTTACAATTTATCACAATTTTACTGTAATCCTCCGCAAATCCTAAAATCTTATTAAGTGGTACAATAGCACTAAAATGACCATCACTTTTAAATCCATCTATGTTCCAACCCCACAAGGCAGCAACTTTATTTTCTCCATCATTCATTGAAACGTATGACTTTATTGTCGACGTTATTCCGGAATTTTTAATGCGATCTATTTCAATACCATTTATTTCGTATCTGATATCTTGAAACAAAAACATAACAGGGTTGTTACTGAACGTAATATTTTTCTTAATCGGTTTTCCATCTTTGTCGAAGAACTTTGCTTGACCCTCGATGTAAATTGAACTGGCTGACGGTAACACGTATATATCTTGTTGGTGTATGGGGATTCTGATTTCATCGTTTTCTCTAAAGCTGTTATTATAGGGATTGTAAGAATGGACTTCATAACTTTCAATCGAGGTATCGAAGTGTGGTAATTCATTAATCTGTAGAATATTCATATTTTAAAACCTAAAGCTTTTAGAAAATTTTGATTTGTTTTAGTCAATTTTATAACGTTTTTCTTACGTCTTTGCACCTTAGTGGTGGCAGAAGAAATAGGACGTTTTTTGTTACCTGCTGAGTTTTTATAATAATATAATATCATTTTATTTTTCTTATATGAAGCCGTAGTTGAATATTATGTTTTTCTCTAAAGTTAATACAATAACCAAATTGATCAACTATCCTAATAGATATAGACGAAATAATGTTTTTGTTCACTGGAAAGTAAATAACGTTTTGCGGTGTTTCTATGATTTGATGACCTGTAGCAGTATTAGACACAAATTCATGAATAATATGACTTGGTAACCCGTTACAGTATGAACCGTGAACAAGATCACATTCGATCCTAATCACAGGGAGAATGTTATTATTAATATGTATATTTGGTATTGAATTTAATACTGAAAAGTATAGCAAACAACACTCATATTCACCAGATAAATTCAGAGGTGGATGGAAGAATGTATCTAATTCTGATTTATTTCCAGAGATGGTAACAGTTACAGACATGCTTGTATACTGAACCCTTTTGGAAGATACTGTTTATTTTATTCCTTGAGTACACCAAAAATTCTTTAAGAAATTTAAACATAGGTGTCCGCAATTGTAAGGGTGATCTCGTTGTATATTATCATAATTATAGTAAACTTTAGTGCCTAGGTATTTTATGAATTCTTTTGGCGGTTTAAGATTTCCATAACTATCAAAATACTCAACATAACCATTGTATTTTGCATAGGCTACCCAATGAGAACCTGGATTTTTAGAACTATCTAAGTTAATAATTCCACATTCTTTTTTAAATGGTTGTTTAGGGAGCTCATCTCTCATGAAGACACCTCGAAAATAGGGAACTTTATTTCCATACTTCAAAATATCAACGTTAGTTAAGGCTCGTTTGGGTAGCCGATACTTCAGTTTTTTTGTTTTGATAGGGAAATTCCAAGTCCATTTTTATGAGGTTTGAGATATAGTCCCTTTCCAATACAAAGAGCTTCCATTTTTTTATTATGTCTCATCAGTTCAGTAAAATGTTTTTTAGCCATCTTGAATTCATTTATAGTTTTTGCTATACCAGCAGCACCGCCTGCTAAGGCTCCCGCAGCTGATAATCCTGCAAAAATAGGTATCAACGGTAACACTCCACCGGTTTTTGGTATAGGTATAATCCGCGGCAGTTTTATAGATGAATCATCAATTAGTTCTCTAGCAGCAGCCATAGCTAATTCTATCGCCATTTTCTTGCATTTTGGTTTCAACTTTCGCATCCGTTTTTTCGTTTTAGTAATAATATTTTTAAATTTATTTTTAACACCATTTCCAGACGTGATTTTGCTTGAAGATTTTTTATTACATTTACGATTTTTTAGCCCAGCACCAGTTTTAATTTTTGTTAACATAGCTTTGCTTACTAAATGTGCTGCAATTTTTTCACCTACACTTGCATCAGAGGCAACTGCTCGCTTTTTAGCCATTTTTAACAGAACGAAATCTGCTTTATGCCGATCGTCTAAGTTTGACGACTTGTTATAAGCAATGTCGTGTTCTTTGCAATATTCGTCTAATTTATTAACACCTTTATCTCCGCGTTTAAGCCTCTTAATTATTTTTGTACCAGGACCGCAATAATTGTATCCTGGTAAGTGTAATTCAAATGATAAATGATTTATAAGCCAATTGAGAAGACTTGTCCCCCCAATACACATCACAAGAATGAAGAAACGTGGAAAGAACTCTCAATAAATACGAGATTATTATCGGTTACTTTGAAATGTTAAATATTATTCCTTTTATTTTTATTATAATATATTAGATTTATTAATCCAGCTGTTTTCAGTAGAAGATAAACCTAACCATTTTACTAAAACCTTATTTCCTTTCCTTTTTAGAACTTTTTCAACTAAATATACGTCAGGATGTTTCGTTTTTTGAAGTTCTTGTTCATAAAATGCTCCTAAAATAGGTTGACCTCTGATTGTATCATCAATTAAGTAGGTGATAGGAGTTGTGTTTTGTATTTTTCGAATTTTAAATATTTCTGTCGACCAGTTGGGAGTATATCCTTTTTCAAATATTCCTTTGTACTTACTGATACGTACATAATCACCCACTTGAAACTTACTTCTTTTTTTTCTGACTTTGTTTATCAACGACATGTATCTTTCTAATATACGTTTTTTGTTATTATTATCTACATTTGCGGGGATTTCATCAATCGTTTTGTGGTAGGTGTGATTGTATTTATAAATAACATTACTAAGGGTGTTATCTATCCAGTTATAGTTGCCTTTTAAACTAAATTCTTTGTATAATTTAGATTTCAATGTTCTGATAAATCTCTCAACTATCGATGCCTTTTTTGTTGAGAATGTTGAATAATGATTAATATGATAAGATTTCATTAGTTTCTGAAATTTATTGTTATAAAATTCTGTTCCATTATCAGTTTGCAAATTTTTAGGACAACGATCCTTAACCAACAAAATCTTAAAAGTATTACATACAACGTCTTTGTTCTTACTTTTCAAAGGAAACGCCCAAGCGTATTTCGAAAATGTATCGATAACTGCAAGAATATACCTAAATTTTTTATTTTCTTTACAAATTGATTGCAAATCAATTAAATCTGCTTGCCACAGGTCATCTATATCTTTCATAATAACATTTCTTCGCGTAAAATTTACCCTTGCATTTTTATGAATTTCGTGTACCACACCGGCTTTGCTCATATTCAGAAATTTGCTATTCACGTTTTCTTTTATTAATTTTCTATCTTGTAAACTAATGATTCTAGAGCTCAAAATTAATACGTATTGAGAATTCAAAGATCCTTCACTTTTATTTCAAGTACGTTGAAGTAACAATTATTGGTGTCATTCATAGGTACATAGATAATTACAAAATTTGTCTATGTTCATTACGAATGACTATGTGATACTGAATCAAAATCTTATTAGTAATTATATTTATTCCTTAATTATGTTGGCTTCTTTTAATTCTTCAATTATTGATAATATTTCATTATCATGATTTGTATTACCAGCATCTCTTGAAGCTACTAATAATTTCAATCTCTCAACCAATTCGTTGGGATCGTCCCAATAAACCAAGTCAGTGTTCTTATTATATTTTTTAAGCTTTGGCATGCTGCCTCCAAGTTTTACCTGACTTTTATCGTTTGAAATATCGGAAAACAATGGTTTGATTATTTCACGATATTTAATTCCTTTGTCACCTTTTATTTGACCTATAGGGTTAAAATCTCTCTTATGGGCATTTGTATGATGCAATATATCCTTATAGACAAGTTTATCTGTGCTCGATATTGACTGTAAATTAGGTTTTCTTCGAAGCAAGAGTTCTTTTAGGCCAGGTGTTAAATTGTAAGCTTTGTCTCCGATTTTAATCACTAATACGTTATCATTATTTAAACTATCAATTTTAGAAATTGTTACTACTGAATTACCCATCATTAATGTTTTGTTTTGTTTTCTTATCCCAAATGGTATATTTAAACCATCGTGAATATCATAGATATCATCGCGTTCTAGTGAAATTTCTAAATTATCTTTTAGTTCATTTTTAGGTGACCTTGCAGACTTTAAATCAGCATCATAAAAGTCAATAGACGTAGCAGAAGAGAATGTACTATTTCCATCTGACTCGATTGCTTCAGAACTTTCGGATGATTTATTTTCGTATTTTTTTTTATTTTCTAGAAATATTTTAGAATTCACTAGGGTTTTAAGGGGCTCTGATACAGGCTTAAGCATTTTATCAAATGATAAATTAATGTCATGTTCCTGATTTTTTAGTTGTTTTAATTTGCTTTTGATTGAGTCGACAGACTTCATTAATTCCATTTTTATATTTTTATCCATTTTATTAAGTATTTCTTAGATAACACTGTATTCGACTAAGGATACTCTAATACTAATTTAGTTTGATGTATGAAATTAATTTATAACTTCATTTAAAGTGAATAAAAATGATCGAAATTTTTTCTATACCTTCCATTGTTTAACGATGAGTCTTTATTAATGCTAACGAAATTGTATGGTTTACTCCAAACTGTTTTACAAATATTTTTGAACTGATTCCATGACATATCAGAACTAATATGTTCTTCGTAAATATGCTTTAAGTTCACATCATCTTGTTTAAATATTATAAGAAAATTGACATTGTCACGCAGCAACTGTTTCGGTATTTTTGAGTAGGTTTGAGATAAATAAAAGCAATCGATTTGCTTATGTCGACCCATAGAAAAATAATTACGAATGTTTATTTGATTTTCACAAGCAACGTCATCAAAAATAAAAACTGAATTGGTTAAAGCCTCACTCGGAGCTATGACATCTTTGCCATCATTAAATTCATAAAACTTAATCTGAGGCACTCTCATTATGACTTCCCGTAAAAAACGATATTTTGGTTGAAAATTAGTCTTAGAATACAAGTAAAGATTTTGAAATTTGAGCCCATTTTCATGTAATAACAAACTAATCATTGCGTTTGTTTTACCACAATTCGATGGTCCGCATATTATACAGCGAATTGAAATTAGGTAATAGAACGCTATGTCTTATCTGGGGAGCAGAGTCATCAAGATTTATATTATTAACGTTTAATGATGTGGCTTGTTTGATCAACTTCATCGTGTCTATTAGTTGAATTTCTGCCTTACATACGCATATATACACTATAGTCACTATCATAGGTATGCATTGAAAGTTGAGATGGATTTCGACTTATGTTATATAAAGCGAGGTTACATGAGAAATCTACGACTTGATGTCATCAACTGAGTTGAACAACGAGTTTTTATTCTTAATAAATTACCTTATCATTTATAACCGTAAGTAACTATTTATTTTATTTATTTACATTTTTAATAATACATAATAATTAATTTAATATTTTATAAAATGTAAATTAATTTTAACATTATTATTATTTCAGGAAATGGAAGATATCGATTTTGTGGATGATGTTGTTAAGTCATTCTATTTTACAAAAGAACAAACTGCGAACAATATCGAGCAAACTGAATTCCAAGAAAATCAACAGGATAAAGTCAAGGATATTCAAGAAAGATCAGTAAAAGGAAAAAACAAGAAGTCGAGATTAAATTCTAAAATTACCTTATCCAAACTATTCGATACACCTTCTTCGTCTTTTGTTGTTCGCAAGGAGCCAGGAAAAGCACACCATTTAATAAAAATATCTCTATATGATTTAAGTGACAATAATGTTGACCACAGTGATAGTGCTTGTGTGAATGTTCAGTATCAAGTCAAGGACAATTATGATGAAATTATGGACGAAACAGAATATCTCGTCGGTAAAATAGTTAAAAAATTAAGTTCAGCTGCACACAGACTTTAAGTGTACAAATGCAATTATTATTATTATTATAAGATAATGTTAATTCTAGAATATGTTAATTAGACTGGAAGCCGACCCCAACATAGTTGGGAAAAGGCTAGGCAGATGATGATGATTATAAGATAATGTTAAATTAAAAGTGTACTTCAATAAAGTTAAAATTTATTGTACATACTGTGTTTTAATCACCTAATAAATTAGTTAGATGAAATCTTAAATCATAACATTGGACTTCCCTCAGTTTGAGTCCACAATAATTTTGCATCAGAAAATATTAGTTAGAAGCACTCTATGTTTCATAGGTTGTGTATTTACTTTTAAATCAAACTTTAGTATCTTATCCAACTTCTTGTTTGCATCGATTGCAAAATGATAATTATTATGGTACAAAGAAAATAAATGAAAGGTCAATTATTATGAACAAAATGTTTATTGGGTTAATCTTGTACATTATAATTTACATGGAATATCTTTACAAATTATGCAACTAACTTATCATACATCAGTGTATTTTAAATCATAGTGATATAACACAAAAGTTCTAACATATGCAATCACAATGACCCCAAGGTAACGTGTTTATTTGATTTGGTTGAACTATTCTTTTATCATCTATTCTATTTAAAATTACTTTATTAACTTCCTGTGAATACAGTACATGTTTGCTTGACTTTATCATATTCATCTTACATTTAAAAGTAATATTCTTAAATAAAACTTTCTTATAGTTAGATATTTTCAAACTTTTTGTAATGGCTCTTGATACTCCTTTAGCTTTGTTTATTTGTGTTTTTAATGATTTAATACAATAAAGTTTTGCTCTTAAGCCAGTGAATTCGGTTATAACATCACCACCTAATTCATCTTTAAACAAGCCGGGAATTTTATCGTTTAACTTTGGTAAACAATAAGGATTATTAAAATCAAAATTACTAGTATCGAATTTCAATATATTATCATTCAAATCTTTATAAAAGTTTTGTGTATGTATTAGGTATAATAAACTATCAGTATCGGTGTAACACAGTTTGACATTTTCTCCGTACATTTTTTTTATAAAATCATAATGGAAATTATACATATGTTGTTTAGCATATTCCAGTACAGCAAATCCAATGTATATAGGTCTGTCTAAAACAAGTTTTTCATGATTCAATTGGACTGCAAGAAAATCTTCACTAAAAACACAAATACTTCGTAAGTTTGGTTTTGCAATTATTTTTTCTGCACCTACTGTTTTATTTGTTTTATTCTTAGTATCATTCCACTTAGTTACCAATTTAACATCAACCTGTTTTCGTTTATTTTCAATCGTTTTTCCAAATATTGAATTATTTAAAAGTTTAAAGAAATCTCTTTCAAATGATGTCAAAGCTGATTGACGCAACTGAGTATTTAAGTCGATATACTTTTTCAAAAACTTTTCTTGTTTAAATTGGACTATACGATGAATTTTTTTCAAAACAAGTCCATTTCTAAGGCATTCTTTTAAATATGCATAATGTATAACATAGTTGTATTTGTCATACAAGTTCGCAATTAATTTTTCTTTCCTCCCTCCTACGGGTATGAACTTTTCTGGAGCGAAAGGCAAATCACTGTGTAAATTATGTAAATTATCTGGATACATGATATCAACTTCTAAAATGTAACCGTACTCACCATCGTCAGGTACATCAAATAAACTAAAATTGACCATTTCGGAACTTGTCATGAATTTAAAATCTGATATAGGTAATTTTTTTGTCATTGCATATCCATAAAGATTGTTACAGTCAAGATAAACTAAATATGTTGACGGCTTAGAATCATCAAAATGGGGGAGGTAAATGTTATTAGCTTCAGCATATCGGTGTGAGCACTGTGCTAATCCGCCACGTATTCCCTTTTCTATCATCTTATAAATGACTAAATCGTGAATCAACTCTAGTTGAACCCCTGTGTAAAGGAGCATAGCGTCCCAACTTAAACCAGGTGAACTTACATAGTGTGCAGGATCGAGATTATAATGCTGAAAACATATTTTTCTAAAATTTTCAAATATGTCGCATAGTAATAATACGTCGCACTTTACATATAAATCGGTATATTCACCAAGACTACTAATATTAAAGTAATTCCAAACGGTTTGCGCATGTTCATACTCGCTATCAGTTATATGCCTCATTTGCAAACTGTTGTAAAAACAATGTTTCGGAGGTAATTGTGTCTCATTATATTTTTGCCATGAATCAATATATTCATATGGATATATACCTTTCTTTCGTATTAATTCGAATTTTGTGGCGTCAGGAAAATGTGACCTTAGATTTAAAAAATCACTGTCTTTCAAACTTTTACTAAGATTATCAAGACTTGTGCTTAGGAACTGGAATGAATCTATGAATTTAATTTGCAAAGGTTTGTTACATCTAGTTTTAATGATTTTTGTAATGGATAAATATTTTTCTTTTGTTTTTGGAATTATTTTTATTTCGCCATCATATTTTGACAATTCTTTGATAAATATATGAGAATCATAGCCCGATAAATTATGAAATATGACAGGTATGAATGGACAGACTTTATAAATTAAATTACAGTGTGAATGAGCTGCACCTCTATATTCTGATGTAATATGATCATGATCTTGCACTTTGTCATCAAATAATAATTTTTTACAAATATGACAAGTAATTTCATTACGATGATTATTAATTTGTTCTGGTGTCATTGGTTTCATGGCTTTTTTAGTAATCAAAATCTCATGTATTGATTTTGTTTCTTCTATTAATTTTTTGACAAACACTTGTACACAGTCTGCTCCTTGATAAGTAACAAATTTATTTAAGCTACTGTCATGCGAACAACACACGTAATATGCAAAACATGAAGGCTGGTGCAATTTATTTTTTAAAGTATCTTTATTACGATTTTCTTCATTATAATTGCTTAATATACTTTCAAAATCCGCATATATAACAAAGTTGATTTTTTGCTGTCTCTCAAAATGTTTAAACTGTAACGTGCTGTTTTTATCTGGTAATAATGTTAAAATTTTAGAACAGGCATGAGAGTGGAACTTCATTTCACTAGTAAAAAATTGCAAACATGTCTCACACAAATACATTCGACCTTTGTGGTGGGAAACTTGTCGTCTCACTAAGCGCAATAGGTCCTTTATCAAACAATAATGAGTTCTGTTATTTTTCTCGAAATACAATAAATTAATATGTTTATCTTTCTTATAATTTGTCACATAAAGAGGCCCAGTTACGTAATAATGTTCATCCAATCCGTAAATATTAATACTTAAATCACTGTTATTCTTTTCAAACAATCTGATGTCTTTAGCAGATGGTGGGAATGACATCCCTTTTATATTAAATATCGAATTAAAATCTGGGTATGAGCTTGGCCTACATACATTATTTTTAGCTGGAAATAATGCTGCTAAGATGCTCCATAGAAAACAATATTCATCATTATTATTAATGTTTATACAGCTCTTCGTATTTTTAATAACAGCTGGTAGTTCTATGTAAGAACCACCTCTCATGGGAGAATACTTATTTATATTTATTTCTAAATGACTTAGTGACGTTAATGACCAACCAGATTCACAGTGCTCAAATTCAGTTAATTTCGTCTTAAAAGTCTCTTTCAAATTTAAGTAAATATCATTCAAATCAGTACTTTTATAAATAATTTCGTATTTTGTATTAAATGACTTCAGCTGCTGCTCACCTGATTTTGGTAAAACAAAGTAAGCAAACAGCTCAAAGTTAACTTTAATACATTTATGTTTCATTAATGATAACTCAATTAGTTTATAAACATCGTCTCTCTTACCATCCAAGAACGCCTCTGACAGGAGGTACTCGTCTTCTATGGATGGGTTTAAGCGATATGTCATTATTCTGTTCTTAAATGCGGTAGCTATTATATCAATATTCTCAAACTTTGACTTTATCAAACAATTCGATTTATGGATATTAGTTCGTTTATGGTATCTGTATTCATGTTTCGGTATCTCAATTTTACATTTATCACAATTAATATAACTTGATGGTGAACCAGCTGAGGGTGATTTCACTGAAAAGAAAAATGATGCATGGTATAAAATATATATATATATTTAATTAAACAAAACTACATTTAAAATACACATTTGTCATAGGCTAATCAAAAGATACAGTTTAATGATTATAAAGGTCTAATTAATGATTAATAGCAAGTTAAAAGATTAAATACGGTTATCAACTTTTATAAAGCCACTTTATTCTACTGGTATGAGCTTATAAAAGTGGGTTTACGATTCTTAAATTCTTTCCTTGTCTCCTTTATAAATGCATTTAAATGCTTCCAGGGCTCGGTGCCCGAATTGGTTTTATTTTTAATAGTTATTACGGAGTGCCGCCATCGATTGACTGGCGGTACCCGTTCGATTTCGTCACTATTATAAATTTTTAATTCAACATAAAAACTTCCAGCTTTCTCTTCGTCAATCTGTCGAGAGAACCCGTTGGCTAATCTACGCGTCACGTAGGAGTAGATAGGTGCTGCTTTTGTACCCGCGGCGGTGCTGTGATCCAGTTCGTCATCATCGCTATCCGTCCCGAAGAGATCACGCACCGTAGCTCTCGACTTGTAAGCCTTCTTACTAGTGGTGGGCTGGCTGCTCGATGCCTTATCTGCAATCTTCCGCTTCTTTTTGCTGGTCTTGACTGGAGCGTCGACTATCGACTCATCTGAAGACGGAAACAACTGATCAGCCATTTGTTTGGACCTGAAAATAAAGAGAAGTTTATTAATTAAGTAATTAGTAACAGTAATTTATCAAAAGATGAATTATTTAAATGTCACTGCTTTATCTGACTGGCTTATTATATTACTCAATTGATGAATGATCGAATAGTAGTATGACTGAATAGTAGTATGATTGAATAGTAGTATGACTGAATAGTAGTATGACTGAATAGTAGTATGATTGAATAGTAGTATGATTGAATAGTATCTAGTATGACTGAATAGTAGTATGATTGAATAGTAGTATGATCGAATAGTAGTATGATTGAATATTTGAATGATTGAATAGTAGAATGACTGAATATTGGGATCATTTAATAGTAGAATGATTGAATAACATAATGACCGTGTGTACACAAATAATAAACTTATAAAAACCAATGTCACTTACATCTTAAAGAAGATCTGGTAAGCTATCTGGAACCACTGCGCGCTGTATCTAGTAGGTACTGCTAAGCTCGTAAGTGGGTGCTACCACTAGCTCCTGAAGGAGTGTTTTGCGGTCGAACTTCAGCTGCAAGACTCTTAAATAGTGATAAATCTACGTCATATTATCCCCAATATGGAAAAGGGCACGTGTTGTCAAAAATGCTGTGTCAGTTGAATCCAAATACGATAGTTTACATTGTCTTCAATATTGTAATACTACGCTGATACAATACAAAATAGATAAGTGCAGAAGGCTGGCTCCCTACAGTGAACGATATTGTGCGCACCCACACCCATAAGCGTGAAGTATGCGCATTCGCTAACGGCTGGCTATTGGTCGATTCGACTAACGTTTGCGGATCAACCGACTTGATTCAAGATCGTCGTGAGTAGGACCCGCCACTCTTTGTATGGAATCGGCCTTCTGTACCTATCTATTTTGTGGTAACAACTAGTTTAGCTTACTGTAATAATTTTTACCCGACTATATCAAGCAAAAAGACGGTGATGTGTTTATCAACTTATATTAATTTTAGATCATTTCTCTGACCGCTATTGTCAAGACTCAAGATCTACTTTTAGATTTTTAAACAGTTTTACAATCTTGCTGTAATAATAAAAGCAATATATACCTACAGTATACAAACAATTTTAATCGGGATACCTAACGGTAATTCATTTTTTTTTTTAATACTTTTTGAGGATGTAAACCACAGCCCATATCGATTCAGCAAATCTTGAGGTAAATACCAACCGACATTCTAATCAATATTACCTTTCTTTAGGTGACTTAAAAATTATAAGTTTAAATAACGACATAATAATAGTAGGCAAAACCAGGCGTAACAATAGTATGTCGATTAGCTATTTTGTTTTGATCTGTCTCCATATAAAGAATTACAACATACTTTGCTAAGTCATTATAAATGGCATACTACTTACATACGATGAGTTTGCCTGCCGAATCTTCTCAATAAAATGTATGAAAAAATTACAGTGAACAAACGTACAGTAGTATTTATTTTATCACTGTAAATTTACGGTAAACAATATAATGTTTGGCGCCGTGATGTCTTGGGGTTTACAATTTCACCATACCATTTTTGTCCGGGTTATCAACATCGAATAAAAACGTACGATTTTGAACTCTGTTGATTAAAATTAAATTCTATATAAATAGAAAAAAAAAAACTAAAAATCTATCATTCAATTTCTGCACCCGAGTCCTGACTGGGTAGAACGTTATTATCGCGTAATGTCGGTAAGTGTTAATAATATTTTATTTACCAATATTTTATCCAACTATCAAAATATTAACACAATTAGTAGATAATCATTATTTGGTATATGTATATCGTAAACCAGCCAGTATTTATTTGTACCTACATAACGCTATGTTTCAACCATAATGTTTGTATTGAGATTTGAGACATAGCAGTTGATTTTTGTATTTTTTTTTTTCAGGACACTGAAGAGCTTTTCAATTTTATACCTATGAATCAAGCAACAGTTCAACAAACACCTGGACAGAAAACGCTGGGTCTTGCTCGTAAAAGACGGAAAAAACGCAAAAACGCAAAAACGGATCAAACGTTTTTTCAATATATAAAGAAACCTGTTACTCGCGGGACAAAAATAATCAAGATTGAAATTTACGATGCAGACAGTTTTCCGAAATCTGAACAGCCGATGTGTAATTGTGAAGCTGATGTGTGTGTTCAGCATGTTGTAAGAACCATATTATTTGATGATATATATTCCACTACGAGAGAATTAATAACCAAAATTCAGGATGACATCGAACCAAAAGCGTAGATTTAATAAAATTAAGTACCGCTCTGTTAAATATGTCTAAATGTCTAAGTGTATGTGGTAATAAATAGATGTTGATAAGCAACTATGTAACATGTTATACCTATTTAAAATAAAATAATACTAAAAAAAAAAACTTTTTATTTCTACCTCATAAAATATGAAGTACCTACTTACTTAATAGAAGAGTTTAGCACAAATAGCCACTGTGCTTTAAAGAGTGTAAGTGTAATTCTGTCATTATTTTAAGGTGTCATTGTACTCATCATTATGAACAACTTTTACTATGGGGCCAAACCTGAAATAGTGAAAATCAGCTGTTTTCAGTTTTAGTTTCATAGTAAAAGTTGTTCATAATGATGAGTACAGCCACGAGCACCAAAATGACACCAAGCAATTATTAAAAGTGATTTTCTTCAACTGTATTGATTGTTATTTTTAATGTTGTTATGAGCATAGTATTTTGGATAGTAATATGAAAAAGGACTTATCCCCAAGTTGCAGTATTTATTACACGAGAAAATCGCTTTTGAATTTTACAAAATGTATACATATTGATGCTAGTGACTGTTGTTTACACTTATACTCTATATAAGGCAGCGGTGGACAAAATATGAGCGCATTCCATATTCAATGCCGTATCGTACACACTGTAGGCACTGCGTGTTACTGATACCTAAATATGCATACTTGAATTGTGGAATGATGAAATGATAACTAGAGTGAGTTCGATCCCATTTCCCATTCCCTTCGGATTGGTGGCCGGTAGTTGGCGATAGGCGCTCTCCCTATTACACGGGACTTAAACATAACTGAGGCGCAATGTAGACCACACTAATATTTCATTTTCGAATGTAATGAATGATGGTTGAAATGAGGATAAAAAAAAAATGAATGATTGTTGAAATTGGGACGTTTCTGGAGCTCATCTGAGGATGAAATGAATGATGGTTGAAATTGGGATGTTTCTGGATCTCATCTGATCCAGAAACCCCAATTTCCACCTACTGGCTTGAACTCTAGAAATCCTAACATAATATGCTAACAACCACTAACCCGCCTGGGCTTGCGTGGTCGACTACTACGGTCCACTACCTCTCACAAGAGAGGAGGCATATGTCCCTGAAATGGAAATATATAGTATAATTAGCCTATAATGTTCCCACTGCTAGGACACAGGCCTCCTCTTGGTGAGAGGGAGCGGGCCGTAATCCACCACGCCGGCCCATGCGGGTTGGTAGATGTCACATGTCTTCGAATTTTTGGTTCTAGGACATGCCGGTTGGCGGTTGCCGGAAATGCTGGATGGAAACATATATAGGCTTATGATTATTTGGTAAAATTAGTAAAATTTATTATTAAGCAAATTGATCCAATCCTACGTGAATTTGCCGAGTTATAGCCATTTCATATATTGTGATTTGAATATACGGACAATTTAAATTGGTAGTCAATTTGCTTCACAATTAATTTCCCTGACTTGACATACCATGTACTTAGCTGTGAAGGTGGCTTTATTCTTTAGAGATTATTCGTATTCGTTATCCAACAGGTTAGCCTGAATAAATTGGCTGAAAAATCGAGTTTCAAAGTTAATCCGGCTAGATTGAACTGTGGATAAAGCTATTTGTGTTTTCTTTATAATATATAGATACACTTTAAACTTTTTTGAGTATTAAAGTATTTTAAATCTCATTTTCGTTCTTAGCTTAATAGCTTTGATCACGCGCGGGCTGGCAACGTCGCATTCTAGAGGTTTTTCGTGATTATTTAATTAAATTTAAATCAAAGGACAATTTTTTCTGACAAATTCTTACATCGTTGGTATTTATAAGTATGTACTTATGCTATTTTTTGACAGTTATTTTGGAATTTACTCTTAATGACATATTGTCAATTATTTTCTATTTTCCGACGAAATTGTCCTTTGATTTAAATTTAATGAAATAATCACGAAAAACTTCTAGAAATGCGACATTGCCACCCCTCGCGCGATCAACGCTCTTAACTTCGTCTATACAAGTTTTTCTATCTACATTGCTTGGCTTAGCTATGAAGAGGTTCTTCATGCCTTTTAATAAATAAAAAAATGGGTGAGCAAAAATATTTAAAGAAAACAGAAAGCATTTAAAAGAAAAGTTTCATCCACAAGTTTTAGTTAGCACTAAAACAATGTGGATAAAACTTGGAACAGGTCAGTTTGCTTTATTTTTCTACTCTTGCAATGGCGTAAAAATATTGTTTACATTATAGAACACAACTTTACTTAACTGGTGAAATGTGGGTGTACCTCTGCCTACCCTTCGGAGAATACAGGCGTGATGTTATGTGTGATATGTTACATTAAAGAACAGGTCAGAAAAAAAGGACTTTATCTACATCAAGCACAGGGAAGATCTTATTTAAATTTGATTAAAGACTATATTTTGAACGTGGCTTTTTGCTTTAAAGCATCATTTTATGCCTATGCATGCTTTCCCCGTGAAACGTTGTTATTATATTGTAAACAGAAATTTGTAACCCAGTGTGTGGTCAAAGGTTGTGGATCAAGAAAATTGACTGGGATCAACCTGTACCTGACGACATACAGGAAGGTTGGAATGAAATTTCGAAAAACTTACCTTTACTTGCAGATCTTCATATTCCACGTAGAGTGATTGGTGACTCACCAAAGTCCATAGAACTGCATTCGTTTAGCGACGCCTCACAAGTCGCTTATGGGGCTTGTATCTACATGAGAACGCTAAACGAAAACGATGAGGTGACAGTGACTTTGTTATGTTCGAAATCCAAGGTTGCTCCTATAAAGCCCACCACCATTCCTCGCCTCGAACTTTGCGCGGCGTTGCTGTCAGCTAATCTATGTCGATCTGTTACCGAGTCCTTAAGGCTTCCTCCTACAAAAATTACACATTGGTGCGATTCAAATATCGTACTATGCTGGATAAAAAATGATCCAGGCAAACTAAAAACATTTGTGGCAAATAGAATAGCTGAAATTTTAGATCTTACTAATCGCAAGGATTGGCGTCATGTTCCCACTGACGTTAACCCCGCCGACCTAATTTCTCGAGGTGTAAACGCTCATCACCTTCGTGATAATTTGATGTGGTGGCAAGGCCCGTCGTTTTTATACAACGA
The DNA here is from genome assembly GCA_946251885.1 of Cosmia pyralina. Lineage (NCBI taxonomy): Eukaryota > Metazoa > Arthropoda > Insecta > Lepidoptera > Noctuidae > Cosmia > Cosmia pyralina. Next base: position 19,001,114 of record OX276355.1, read on the forward strand.
TGAATCAAAATGGCCTAAATTACATCAAAATCAAAACATTGAATTACCTGAAATAAAAAGTCATTATATTAATTTACCTGAATCTACATTCGATTTCAAGGTATTTTCAAAATTACAAAGAACATTTCCATATATTTTACGCTTTTTACACAATTCAAAACGATCAAATAGGATTAATCGCTTATCTGGCCCTCTAACAGTGCATGAGTTAAATAATTCCTTTATTTTCATTTGTCGTGTTGCACAGAAACAATCTTTTCCTCTTGAATATAAAAGAATTCAATCAAAATCATTATTGCCTAAATTTAAATTATTAAGCTTATCTCCATTCTTTGAGCCCAAAACTAACCTAATAAGAGTTGGGGGGAGATTACTTAACTCTAATTATTCATTTAATAAAAAACATCCAATACTCTTGGATTCTTCTCATTATGTAACAAAACTTTATTTTGTACACGAACACTCACGAAATTTGCATGCTGGTCCACAGCTATTGCTAGCAACGGTCAGAGAATCTGTGTGGCCTATGAACGGAAGAAGATTAGCTAGAAACATTGTAAAACAATGTGTTACTTGCGTGCGTGTTCGTGGGCAAACCATATCTCCAAAAATGGGCAACTTACCAACAAACCGTGTCTCCGTTGATTTTCCTTTCAAATCTGTTGGGATTGACTACGCCGGTCCTTTCCTTATATTAAATCGCAAGGGACGTGGTGCTAGATTAGTAAAGTGCTACTTATGTCTATTTGTTTGTTTACGTTTTAAATGCGTTCATTTAGAACCCGTCAGTGACTTGACTAAAGAAGCATTTATCATGACATTTCGTCGATTTGTTGCCCGTCGCGGCAAGCCAGCGGAGGTTTACTCTGACAACGGACGAAATTTCGTTGCCGCTGCTAAGGAAATTAGTGCTTTTCTAAAACTAACTAACGAATCTCTCTCTCAGTTTGCAGCAGGAGAAGGAATAAAATTTTCATTCATACCTGCTTACAGCCCTCACTTCGGTGGAATTTGGGAGGCTGGAATCAAAGCTGCTAAATATCATGTCAAAAGAGTCATGGGAAATTCCCATCTTTCTTTCGAAGAAATAGGTACCTTATTCGCACAAGTAGAGGCAGTTTTAAATAGTCGCCCCTTGTGCCCAATGTCTTCCTCCCCTGACGATTTCCTATCCTTATCCCCAGGGCACTTCCTGATTGGCAGATCACTCACTGCGCTGCCAACCCCAATTCAAGACGATTACAAGGCAAACCATCTTAATCGGTACGCTCGCCTTGAGCAAATAAGGCAAGAGTTCTGGAAGCGCTGGCAAAAGGAATATATCTCAGAACTTAACCAACGCACCAAATGGAAGACTGACGCTAAGAAGCTGAATATCGGAGATCTTGTTATTATACAAGAAGACAATACACCACCACTCAATTGGCGCCTCGGACGTGTTGCCAGACTTTTCCCTGGACCTGATGGCATATCTCGTGTCGCAGATATCAATACGGCAAGAGGCTGCGTGCGTCGATCTCTAGTTCGCCTGTGTCCCCTTCCTGCATGTGAAGAGTTTCCTGGTTGAAGCTCTGCGTCCTTCAACGGGGGGAGCTTATGTTCGCGCCTGCTCATTTTGTTTGGGCAAATCATCACCCGCGTGTTTTGCGTCTCTGTGCTTGTTTTTTTTTTTACTGTTGTGTTGGTAGAAGGAAAAAATATTTTTTCGTACTCATTGTTTCGGCTCCGTAAGAAAATGTGCAAAAATTATGTAAATTATACAAATGTCAATTTATCGATGAGTTTTCTTAAAGAATTCCATTCTTGTGCTTAAACAAGAAAGTTAACCTAACACCCAGTTTTTGAATTAAGAAATTGAAGTTGACAACATTCAAACTCTACGGTCGTCCCCTCGACTGCGTCCTCCTAGGGGGACGAACGGGATTTTTTTATTTTTTTCCCCGATCGTCCCTTGATTTTGTTGGTGGGGACGAACGAAAAAAAAAATTACTCTTGTTCGTCCCCACCAACAAAATCAGGAGACGATCGGGAATTCGTTCTCCTAGGGCCTAGGGGGACGAAGTCGAGGGGACGAACGGGAATACACCCCCTTAAGGTAGAAGCTCGCAATAGTCAAAATGTCTTTGCAAAAACGCAAGAAATTTTGAATTTGGCGGGCTGGGCTTTCCCTGTCAATGTCATCACATTTGTGAAATTGAAATGAAAAAAGTCGGGAGGTGTCGTAGGATACACGAATAGAACAAAGTTCCTTTTGCTGTATATTATGTATTAATACAGAGTCATCTAGTATGGTGCAACTTTCAAGACGCGATAGAGCAAAAGCAACAAGCATTTCTTTTAGATTTTATATCTGTGAGATCTGCGAATTCCAAGTAAGACGTCATATTTTACTAACTTCGACTTAAGGAGTCTGCTATTTAACATTAAGGTTATAGATTTGTTCGAGTTACAAAGTCAAAATAATTGAAGATACCGTATATTTGGCAATTTTTTTCGTCTTACTGAGGAAGGTTCGATTTATCGAGATTACACTGAAGTATAAACGCTTTCTCGTTAATGACGATTTCTACCAGTCAAAACTTACCGCAAGAAGCGTTAATGAACATCATTCCAAAAACAAGATGGCAGCAGTAATTCCTATTGCTAGAGTTTGTAAAGTTTTCATGTTCAAATTCTCAATTCTGAAACTGGGTGTATGTATGATGAACTGGGTTTACTATGAGCTCTTATAACAGGGCAGAAATTGAACGGTTCCAGTGTGAGAGACGGAGCTATATACGACCTAGCACGATCGTTTTTTCTCAACGGATCCATGATGGATTCATGATCTTTTTTCACGTCATAGTACGGCCCCTGGTAATCGCCAATCGCATGTCAGGAAATCAGAACTTTACGACAGTTGGGTAGTACACCGCTAGTTAGTTTAGAGTTACGTAGCTTTATTTGGAAGCTCATTTATTTATTTATTTAAGATATACGTATACAACATAACAGATTTAAATAAATCTAAGGCGTTGTCCAGCAATTTTTTTTTTTTTAACTCAATAAAAATAAAACAATATAACAAATAGAACACGAGAAATTAATAGGAAACAATGTAGATGTATAAATGCATCCACAGAAAAGAAACAGAAAATTACTACTTATTGCTTATTTATCTTTCATTCATTAACTCACAGAATCTTAAACATTCACGACACACATCTATCCATCTCCCGGCAAATAAGTCACACTCCGGTGTTGATGTCAAAAGAGCATTAAGCATCGTAAGCGCCCGAACGAGGGGTGAGTTAGCTCGTGACACTGTGCGTGCTGAAGGTACGGCCAATAACGGGTGTCTTCGCGGCATCAGTTGGTGTTTGGGCACAACAGGAATAATCAACCTCATCAATTGAGCCACAAATTCTGGACAATCGGTCTCACCGCGCATAATACGGCAAGCTGAGACAAGCAAGAAGTAGTTACGCCTCGCTTCAAGAGAATTAAAGTTTAGTACGCCAAGTAAAAATTTTGTAGGGTAAAGAAAAGGGTAGTATCCTAAGAGTTTTTTGTAGAGAAATCTAAGAAAGGCCTTTTGGACTTTCTCAAGAAGTAAGGCGTAAGTGCTTTCATGGGTATTCCAAATCACTGCTGCTGATTCTAGCTTACTCCTTACTAACATAGAAAAGCGACGAAACGGAATGTTCTGGTGAAACCCGTATAACGAGTTCATGGAAATTTTACATTTGTATTTCGAAATTATGTTATGTTTGCAGCCGGATTTATATGTGAATATGTTTTTCTTTTTAAAGGAAGTTTAAAAGTGGTGTCAGTGACAGAAAAGTTGAAAGGAAATCGTTTGTCTTGGTATGAGCATGTGATGAGGAGAGACGAAATGCATGTGACTAAAAGAGTGATGAATATACATGTTGATGGATGGAGAGGCAGAGGAAGGCCAAAGAAAAGATGGATGGATTGTGTGAGGAATGATATGAAAGAGAAGGGAGTGAATGATAGCGTGACGGTTGACAGGGGAGAATGGAAGAAGAAAACGTGTTGCGCCGACATCAAGTAATATGCGATAAGGGCAGGAAGATGATGATGTTTTTCTTTTTAAATAGTTTATTGGCTGAATAATTGAATATGTAACATGCGTAGTTTTAGTTTTTTAGTAGTTATTGGCAATATGGGAAACAGTTTTAATACCTTATATTAAAAAGTAGGTTTATCCTTAAAATATTATATGAAAACTGCATAAGAACCGGTTCTATTTGAGTATTTAATTGTAAGAATTAATTATTAATTTTGCAGGTATCCAAAATCAAAATAGCTTTTTTCGAATAAATGCATTTTACTGGATAAATAAAAAGTTCAGAACAGAGAAAATACTATTAAATCAATGAGAATAATACTGCTTTAAGTTCAGAGAATTTAATTATTTCCTGTTGTCTTTAAAGTTTTACAAAGTCTTAAGTAGCTAGCGCTCAGTGCATTGCGAAAAGCAATATTTTGTAAAAGCTGATGAGCAGTTAACGTTAGGCTATTATAACTTAGTTAAATTACAAACTGATTCACTAAAGAGTGAAAAATAAAAAAAACTTTTTTACAAATAACTAAAATACAGATCCAAAGACACGACTTCCGAAATCAAAGCTATTTTTCACTTTGTAGTGTTTTTTTTGGGAGTCGGTTGTTTGTTTTTCATAAAAAAAAAATGTTTTATAATTGACTATGGCAATAGAAACAACAACACTAAAAAGAGAGTACCTATAATTATTTTTGAAAAGAATAATCGAAAAAAATTATAAAGCATCTGTTCCTAGCTGCAACAGTAACATCTTCATCATCTGCCTAGCCAACTATAATGGGGTCGGCTTCCAGTCTAACCGGATGCAGCTGAACTTTGCCTAAACGATATATGAAAAATATTTTAGGCTGACGGAATACTGTCAAAAATTTGTAAATCTTTTTTTACTAATTAATATGCACTATGCTACTATCACTATGCTACTATTACATTAAACAATTACCTACATTTAAAGTCTAGCAAACTCGTCTCCATGGAAGCCAACGTATGATAAATATTTTATATTATAATGTTTAAAACATTGAAACATTAGTACTCGCACCGGCTAACGACCGCAGAGCTTCTGTCCTATCCCTAACGTAATCCATTTCTAAAAAAGAACTTCTTTCGTACGAAAAAAAATTTCGTGAATTCAAGTTGATCGTTAAATCAGTCGGTCGCTGAGAAAATTTTGTTTTTATATCGCTACAGATTCGGGAGCAAGGAGTATTCCGCACGTCCAAACATTCTATCGGTTGTCGCCCCGATGAAACTTCGACCTTCTCTCGGAAACTGGATTCAACTATATGGTCCTATACGTCCCAACTTTTTATTACTATTATCAAAGCTGACGTGCTATGTTTATAAGAAAACTAGCCGAACTAGGTCAGCATGCATCGCAAAAAAACTCGCCTTGCTTGTGTCCCAAGCTATAAGAAAAAAATCTTATCTCAGCGCCAATTCAGGTATGTGAGCCAAGTGCAAGCTTCGATTTGCAGCTTTTTATAGTTCCCCCAACAAAAAATAAAACTAATAGAAATACGAGTAAATGCACAGCACTATCATGCACGGTCTCACACTTTCCTATTCAAGATTTCAGCTTTAGAATAGTTTCAATATCATAAAAGCTGAAGTGAGGATAAAGATTACGGTGCTGAAATCGTAGGTTCGGATTCCAATATCGAATCACCGTTGGAACCATATCAGACACAAGCCAATCTACCTTAGTGGGGTAAATGGAAGAACTAGAAGACGCATCGGAAATCTTTAATTTTCTCAAAAGCTTGGTCAATAATTAAGTAAATGAGAAAAATATTTTTCTACGGACCAATATTGATATACACTTAGAGGCAGAGCTCTTTTTGATTAAATCGCCACTCGACAGAATTTTCCGAACGTATCCAGTAACTAGAAAGGCGCCAGGCGGCCGACTGAACTGGTTATTATATCGAGCAGTACAAGATGCTTGGATTACTGTGGCCTAGATTGATACGCGTTGTTATTAACAAGTAAAGTTGAGACTCGTTCGTACCATAGTACGACTCTCAACTTGGGTAAACTTCACCCTGACTTCGCTAATAGCGTTTTAGTGTGAACAAACAAGCCTAAGCAACAATATATTTACTCGTCCAATTTTCGTTATTTACCGAACAATCCCGAGAACTCGCTCGGTAAATAATTAATGAAGATCCAATTGAAAATTCACCCTATTCCCGACATATTTGTCTGCGAAGTATCCGCGGTACGTGAGACGCGAAAGGAATCTATGATGGAATACCCCCACCGCAGGGAATGACTAATGAAATTCCCTACAAATGGTGCCATTCTCTTAATGCGTTCACTTGAGCTATGAACACACTACTGCGAATGCGGACGCCAGAAGAAAAAACAAATTGTGTAGCATTCCGCGCTCTCCTTGTGACGTCGTAAAACTGTTGTGGTCTCTTTGAAGTAATATCTTTTCCCGTCTGACGTTTCGCCGTCGTGACATAAGCAGCTTCGGCCGTTATTTGCCCGATGGTTAAATTTTATCCTGACACGGAAAAATGTACAATCACTAAAGTTCACGAGCAAAGAATTACGATAAAAGGTCCTGTGTTGACTCTTCAGTCTGCTTTTGAATAAAGAAAATCGATCTTCCGTTCTCAAATATATAATGTTGCCACGTTTTTCTACGAAAAGTTTATTTTATGTTGATTACTTTTTACATTTCAGATAAAGTCACGAAACAGGAATGTAGGTTAGAATTTGGCTTAAATAATTCCGCCATCATTGTAGATGCACGCTTTTCTAAACGGTAAGATGTTTCGTGGATCGTTGATTATGAAGATGTGAATTAATTAGAAAGGGGACTTTATTAAGGTGGTGGTTTCTCTGAGGGCACACAAAGAACGATTTTAATGTGCCGAGGGTACAAGATGCGGATAATTAGGCGCGTGCAAAATAATTAATGAAAATCTTGTTCGTGAGCCCCGATGGGTTCGAGCGTAGAAATATAACATAAATCTATGGGTTCCAGGCCTAACATTATTCACGCTCTGGAGATAATTACAGTACAGATGTTACTGTGGTTAACATAACCCATATTGAGACACGCATGGATTCTGAACTGCTAGTTGCATTATTAATCGAGGGTTCAATGGACATCAATTCAAAATTATACCAAGAAATTAGGATTATGATTTCTGAGACACATAACAGTGGCGTGGATTGTCTTTCGTGGTAATAACAATCAGAATGGACAAAATTTAAATTCACATTTTTCTTAATTGAATATTGATTAGGTCATCTAAATGAAACTAGTCTGCATTAGACCGTCACTGTTATTCTTTGGTTTCTGTTTAAACTACACCTTAATAAACAAATTGACAAAAAAAAAACACTTTCCTGTTGTTCATTTTACTCAATCATGTAGTTAATTAGTTTTTACTTTGTATCATTGCAATTTTATTGTGTTTTTCAACCGGGCCTCACTCGAGTATAAATTGCTCACACACACACGCACACACATACACACACACACATCCACTCACCTCACTTAAACACTACGATAACGGTGCTCCACATGCCGCAGTAGTTTTGAACATAGAATAAACCACCGCACCGACTTGAAGTAAGAAAGAAGACGAATGTGTGAAAAAAACCGGCCAAGCGCGTGTCGGACCACGAACAATGAAGAGTTCCTTAGTTGAAAAGAATTTATCCCAAAAACAAACTTAACATTGAGATCCCAAAAAAAAATTTTATTTGTGTGATAAAATTACAAATTAACAATTTTTGACTGACAGAAGACGGACAACGAAGTGCTCCTGTAAGGGTTCCGTTTTTCCTTTTTAGGTACGGAATCCTAAAAAAGACGTTTATGTCGGATGCGTTTGGCGCTACCTAACTGAAACCTCTGAGGGCCAATTCTCGTAATTAAAAACGTTCAAATTCCAAGTCGCAATGTCAGCCAGCGACAATCAAATGTCAAAAATGTAGGCAAACTCTATACAATTTTGACAGATTGAGACTGAGATGAGATTGCGAACGTTGTTATAAAAATACGGGAATTGCCCCTCTGTTCACTAACTAACTTCCACGGGTTAATCTTTTATTTTATTATTGAGTGCCGCAACTCGATTTTTTCATCAGTGAATGTATATTGTGTATTCGATTGTAAGTAAGCCTTTTATTATTTCTCACTTTCCCAAATTTTAATAAATGTTTTTAAATGTTTAGTTAAGTAGGTATGTACATAATTATGTTTTTCTCTTAAACACCTTGAAGGCTTTCTGCACCCCATGTGTGCATAAGGAAAAACCCTTTACATAATAGGTATATAAGCTCATATATTATATATATAAACGTAAAAAAACATCATCCGATGGAAAAAAAATCATCCTAAGTAGTTGTGAACCTATGGGGTTCGCAACTAACCCCCCGCCCTCCGCCTGGGGGTTTTGGGTATATAATTTAGTAGTAGTAGTATTGTATCACCTGAAGAGTTAAAATCTATTACAACATTTTTATTGTGGTATTTAATAAGAATATATGTATAATTAATTTTTTTTTAATTGTTAGATTATTTTAATTTTTTGAATGAGAACCCCACTGTTGGGTAAAGGCCTCCTCCATTCTTATCTATTGTTTTAATTTTTCTTGATTTTGTTTTCATCTCTCATTGAGGTTGTTTTTATTTTTCTTGTTTTGTGCATACGCAATGTAGTATGTAGCAAAAGAGACAAAACAAAATTACAAAGAAACCGCCTCACCGAAGACAGCAACAACAACGCGCTTGGTTGTGGTTAACTCCGCTCCTTAGAACGTTCGAGGTACTTGTTGGAAAGTTTTAGTTCCACATTTTGATGCCTCTAATTTCCTGCTTCGTATGTTGGCAACTAGGGCACGAAAGGTACCGGAAGACGTAGTATTGGAAGGCCTCCCACAAGATGGACCGATGACCTTGTGATGGCCGCAGGAATCCGCAGGGTGCAAGAAGCACGGATCCGGTCGAAGGGGCGGTGCTTGGGGAGTCCTGTGTCCAGCAGTGATCATCTTTCGGCTGAAATGATGATGATGAAGGCAACAGTTTATATTAGTTGGTTTATGAAGGAAAGAAAGAAAAATACATTTACACAAAATAAAAATAGCAGATTAAAATAACAATAATAATAAAAAAAATATGACGTACGGTCATTTAGTCATTATCGGTCTACGCACCCACGACATTTAGGCCTCTGCCTCGAATTTCGCGGGCAGCGGGGCGGCGGCGCGGCGGCGCGTCTCGCATTGTCGCGCCCCGCTACCGCGCCGCTGTTTTGGAGGTCCGGTCCATTTGTTTTTACGCATAAAATCCTGCCGCTCCCGCTCCGCCGCCGCTGCCGCCCCGCTGCCCGCAAAATTCGAGGCAGAGGCCTAAGGTTTCAACTGACCTTGGTTCCCAAAAGGCCTTCATTCATCCACATTTGATTCTCACTCACTAGGCACGATTTAATTTCCGTTTTAGAACAACGTTTTGTTGTATTGCGTCGTTTGTTCGTGCGATTATCGTCGGGGCATTTTAATTTGTTTTCTATTTATAGGCAGCCAAGAGAATGTTACGATAATTAATGTTTTATGTCAATCAAACGAGCGTTTTGTGTTCGGATCGGAATCCATTTGTATTAGGAGAGGTTTTATAGGATCATTTTAATGTCTTTTCAGGTTTTTGGGGATAATTGAATACTTACTGTTTTTTTAGGGTTCCATAACTGAAAAGGAAATAAACGGAACCCTTATAGGATCACTTCGTTGTCCGTCTGTCTGTATGCCAGTATGTAAAGACTCTTTTACTCAGGAACGCCTGGAAGTATGAAGTTGAAATTAATATTAAATATGTAGGTCGATGGTCCCTTGGAGTTCTAAAAAAATCAAGCTTCTAAGTCAACGCAATAAAAAATACGGCCATTTATGCGACATATTTTTAGATTCGCAAGTAAATCAAAACCTATATGATACTTCCCGTTGTCCTAGATTAACGACATTTGGCAAAAAGCAAGGTCTCACAACACGGTAAAGGAAAAAGTCTGAAAATTGTTAATTTATAATTTTATCGCATAAAAAAAAATATTTGTTTGGGATTGCAATGTTAAGTTTGTTTTTGGGATAAATTCTTTTCAACTACGGAACCCTTTATTGTGCGTGGTCCGACACGCACTTGGCCTGTTTCTTTTTCTTTGGTAGTATTAACGAAGTGATGTATTTCCCGGATTGGTGGATGATCCCTATGTGTTGTTGGAGTAGAAGGCCATTTACATTCCTCTTATTATTATATTCTATCTATAATATTATCTTTTAAAGCGAACATCAGTTTTCCTTGAGTTAAAGGGCAACTGTTTAAAGCAGAGTTCTTAAAAATGTTTAAGTTTATCATTTTCATGTTACGAAGATTTGCCCAGCAGTGGGACACAAAATAGGCATGTTTAAAAAAAAAAGACGCAGGATTCATACAGAAATTTTTTTGCACAATTAAACCCTTTTGGTAGGTACGGTCAGCAACAGAAGTCGGTTAACACTGCTACTTTTTGACATCATCTAAATTAACACAAATGATACGATAACCTGCTTTTTAGCATTTAATTTATTAGATAAGAGTTAATTTTCTTTAAAATTTACATCTGTTCCGATTTTAAAATCAATCTGCCTAGCCTTTTCCCAACTATGTTGGGGTCAGCTTCCAGTCCAACCGGAAGCAGCTGAATACCATTATTTTACATGGAGTGACTGCCTATCTGACCTCCACAACCCATTAACTGGGTAATACGATAACCCTTGGTAAGACTGATTGTCAGACTTTCGGGCTTCTGACGACCCGTAACGACTGTCAAAGATCCACGAATGACAGCCGGGAGCAACGGCTTAATGTGCTTTCCTAGGCACGGAGGAGTCTCGGTATGTAAAGATGGTCACCCATCCACGGACCAACCCCGGCAAGCGTAGATTAACCTGATGGATCGACCCGTGCGGCTGTTATTACTTAGCCACGAACTCCTCATCTGTTCCGATTTTAATGAAGTATTTTTCTTAATAATTAAGATTTAGAAAACACAAGTGTTAATCGACTTTTGTTGCTGACTGTACACAGATAGGTACGCAGAACTTGCTCGAATCAGTTCCAAATACAAATATGAAATCTGCCAACTCTCGCACAATAGTTGAACAGGATATAATCCCACTTAGCAGAATTGTTTTAAAACTGCTGAATTTCGAAGCCCAACTGTAAAATGGCCAAGTATTTGCCGAAGTTGTGAATACTTGCCCTTTATGAGCCCTGGTCAGATTGACCTTTCCTTCAGAGATCCTAGAGCGAATGTGCCAAGTTAACGTAAATTCGATAGATTTTTTAGTAAAAAAACCGGCCAAGTTCGTGTCGGACTGCACAATGAAGGGTTCCATAGTTGGGATGAATTTACCCCAAGGACAACAACAACAACATACAACAACAGCATTGTAGTTGAAAAACATGTCCTCCTATACATTCCAGCTGCAAATGTTTGTACGCACAATATTGGGAGATTTACAATGTCATTTTAAGACCATAGACGTCTTATAAGATTTCCTGTAATCTTTTTTCAAAATTACAGGCTCAGCAGTTTCGGAGAAAAGGCCAAATGGTCAATTTTCATCTATTTTCTTAAATAACTGTGAACCTATTTATTTTAAAATTATAAAAAAATATACTTGAGATCCTCAAGATCTCTTTCATTAGATATGTCAAACGTTACAGTGCACAAAACTTTTTTTTTAATTTTCTTATTTATCTGCCAAAAGTGACCACCATATTCAAAATTTATATAATTACTTAGCACATCCGTGTTTGGGTCACAGAAATTGATGTGTACCAAATTTAAATTTAATAGGTCCATTCGATTCGGAGAAAAATGCTGTGATAGACGGACAGACAGACAGGCAGATCAGAGGCAGACACACGAGTGATCTTAAGAGGTTTCCGCTTTTTCATTCGGAATTGAACAGTAAAATACAAATATAACATTTTCCTTTTTTTTTTGCTTGAATTTCAAGAAAACTGCTACAGGATTTTTTTTTTGAAAACAATAGTATCATGTAGATGAATAAAGTCTTAAAACTAAATTATACATTTGAAAATACTCAATTTTTAAGTTTAAAATAAATGTTAGAATAATTTACGTTAAGTTTACTCCGCGTTCGTGCCAGGCCCACAATCATGTTCCGGAAAGCGCGATGTTTTAAGGGATTATAACTCCATGAGGGTCAGCCATGTAAATAAAAAATAACAATACTTATCTCCCTTGTTTACGGGACATTTCCCTTCGAGCGCTGACCCCGGTCAATTAATGTTTCAAATATGAACACTGATGTTCGTATCGAATTTGCATATTTTTTTTTCGGGGCATTAAAAACATGTTTGACCGTAACCCGTAATGTGTGACCCGGTGTTTGAAAGCAATGGAAATGTTAAGTTTGTATTTGTTTGACCTAAATTAAAAAAAAACCAATCATTTACGTTGTCATGAGATTTGACAACAGATTAAATTGAACAAGCTTTCAAAAAAAGATCTTATGTAGTTATTTTAGTGATTTTGTTTAAAACTGGTTGTCAGGAACATTCTGCCTAGCATTTTCCCAACTAAATATGTTGGGGTCGGCTTGCAGCTAACCGGACGCAGCTGATGAATACCAGTATTTAACATAGAGTGACTGCCTATCTGACCTCCACAACCCAGTAACTGGGTAATACGATACTCTTTAGCAAGACTGGTTGTCAGACTTTCGGGCTTCTGACGACTCCTAACAACTGCCAAAGGTCCACGAATGACAGCGTTGGTCCCGGTTTAATGTGCTTTCCGAGGTATGGAGGGTCTTGATATGTAAATATTGTCACCCATCCACGGACCAACCGCGGCAAGCGCAGCTTAACCTGATCGATCAACCCGTGCGGCTGTTATTACTTAGCCACAAGCCCCTCTTCAAAACTGGCTGTCAGGATAACAAATAAAATCATTTTATGTTGTATGTTGTGATATCTTCAAAATAAGGGATTCATTATTTTCATATCTAGTTGTAATGAAGAATTCACAGAAAATAACTGTGGAAACAATTTTCGTTAATACCGGTTGTCAACAGCGTGGAAAATTATGAATATTAATACTGTGAGAATTTCCCAGTATTGAATGTTCATAATATCGTAAACATCTTCTGTCTGTGTAAAATTATGTTTATGAGTAAGATAGAAAACAATATTATTTTAAATTTGTATGTTAATAATATTAAACAAGAAGAGCCCCTTTACTTACCCCTTTACTTATACCTAAACGTTGCTTAAAGTAATGCTTAACGTCCGCTTAACTAAACATTTTTTGGCACTTAATACTCAGTTCCTATAACCAAAACCGGATCGTTTTGCTTGCCAATGGTAGAATTTTTAATTGCCGAACTGGGCATATAAAAAAACTTTTTTACAAAAAAAAATACAACCGACTTCCAAAAACAACTATTATGTGAAAAATAACTTTAATTTTGGAAGTCGGTGTCTAGTTAAATGTATTTTCGTTTTTTGCCACCGACTTCCTAAATTAAAGTTATTTTTCACTTTGTAGTTGTTTTTGGAAGTCGGTTGTATTTTTTTTTGTAAAAAAGTTTTTATTTTTCACTTTTTAGTTGTGGAACCTACCCCACACAAATTCTAATACCACTACCTGCAAAACAAAGTAGAACATCATCCATATAAAAGTGAGGAAAAAATACGTATTATTGAAGCTAACTCAAAAACTACCAAAGCAAAGTTAATAAATTTTATATGGGACCAACTGTAATGTATGCCCTCTCGAATAAAACAAAAACAATTCAAATCGGTCCAGCCATCTTCGAGTAATCGGGGAACATACTCGTACATAAAAAAAAAAAAAAAATAAAAAAAAAAAAGGTTCCGACGAATTGATAACCTCCTCCTTTTTGAAGTCGGTTAAAAAGATTCGTTATGCTTATTTTCCTGTGATCTACTTCCATATGCAGAGCTATGAGGTCTTTACTTTATTATTGGTGAAGATTTAAGAGTCTTAATTTTAAACAATAACGGCTCGTAAATTATAGGAATCGGCGATAAGCTTGTCTTAACTTTAAGCAACTTTAAGCATCATCATCATTGTGATTTTAAAATAAAGAAGTGATGACAGTGATCTAAATATCGAAAACGCTATTGGAACGGACACTCAATAGCTCGTTTTTTCAAACGTGACGTTTTAGTTTTGATATTTCATAAAATCATACAATCAATCTGCCTAGCCTTTTCCCAACTATGTTAGAGTCAGCTTCTAGTCTAACCGAATGCACCTGAGTACCAGTATTTTACATGGAGCGACTGCCTATCTGACCTCCACAACCCATTAACTGGGTAATACGATACCCCTTGGTAAGACTGGTTGTCAGACTTTCGGGCTTTTGACGACCCGTAACGACTGTCAAAGATCCACGAATAACAGCCAGGACCAACGGGCCCGAAATCTCGTCTTCAAGTCCTTGGACGCCACTTTGTCACAGCCTTACTCTGTTACAGCCAAAGACCTTACATCACACAAATCTTGCATCGCATAAGCAGGGTTTTCCGCGCGACTGGCATATACCGACTGTTTTCACGCGACCATGCGAAAGCGCGCCGCGTCCTTGGTGCGCAGGGTACAGGTTAGTCCCAACATCGTACTGGCGATGATTGCGGGAAGGCTGGACTGCCCCTTCATCCGACATTGTTCCAGCAGACATGTTGCTGTACCAGTGTCGGAGAGATGATATTAATTTAAATTTTACTGTATGATTTATTTATTTTGTTTTAATTCTATTGGATGACTAGCTTTTACCCGCGGCTTTGCCCGCGTGGATGTCGGAAAATATCCCACAGGAAAGTCCTACACGAAATCTTTCCTTTTTCCTTGTGTGCATTACAAAGGAAACATCTGTGCAAAATTTCAGCTTTCTAGGTTCAAGGGTTTGGGCTGGGCGTTGATGAGTTAGTCAGTCAGTCAGGACTTCTCTTTTTATTTATTTTGATTTTATTTTATTTTATTTATTTACATGATATGATTTATTTTACGTCTTGCAATGGGTGTTATTTACCTGAAAATAAATGAATTTTTAATATTATTATATATACAACATCCCGACATCAACTGTCGGGCTTTAGCCCAACAGATACAACGAGGGGTTTTCGGGGGTTCTCCGACCAGAGACGGGTGTTGGTCTCTTTTTCTATGGAGAATGAGTGAACTTTACACCCTGTACTTCACACCTCTGTAGCCCCGTATTACACTTTTAAACAATCAATCTGCCTAGCCTTTTCCCAACTATGTTGGGGTCGGCTTCCAGTCTAACCGGATGCAGCTGAATACCAGAATTTTACATGGAGCGACTGCCTATCTGATCTCCACAACCCATTAACTGGGAAATACGATACCCCTTGGTAAGACTGGTTGTCAGACTTTCGGGCTTCTGACGACCCGTATCGACTGTCAAAGATCCACGAATGACAGCCGGGACCAACGGCTTAACGTGCTTTCCGAGGCACGGAGGAGTCTCGATAATGTAAAGATGGTCACCCATCCACGGACCGACCCCGGCAAGCGTAGCTTAACCTGATGGATCGACCCGTGCGGCTGTTATTATTTAGCCACGAGCTCCGTATTACACTTTTAAACATTGTGGCGAAATGTGGGTGTATTATATAGGTACACTTCTGCCTAAGCGTGGAATACAGGCGTGATGTTATGATAACTTCTTACACAGTTGACCCTGCACTATTAACAACACAGGTAGAATGTATAAACATTGTATCCCCAAACTCAACACATGACATTGACAAACTTCATAATATGTCTCACCCCGTTAACCTCCGAAGTCGCATCAAAAGTGTCCAGCCAACCCGAAATCGGTGGGAAACAAAACAAGAACAACAACTAAGTTTTACGGTCCGAAAGATGCGTCTGTTTGCATATTCCGGGTCTACGTGTAGTGTGTACCGGCCCTTATGTTACGGTCTGAACTCTTCATAAATCTATCCTGTTTATTTTGCCGAAATCAGTCAGAGATAAACAGAGATTTTCGAAATTCCTTTTTTTACTTTAATAATGAACTGTCATGAAAATCAGAAGGAACATTGTTTCACCACGTTTGGAAAATTAACATAGTCGTCTTTACGTCGTTTACGTCGTTTTTTGGGGATCCTTAATTAATGCTGTTAGTGAGCTCTGCTATCTATGCTGACTAAGTGCTCATACTCACGAGCGGCACGCGTCAACGGCAGAGGCCACTGCAGCCGTCGACACTCGTCGACGGTCGCCTTCGACGCGTCGGCGGGCTGCCATCGATATCGTGCCGCTCGTGTATTTGAGCACAATCAGCCTATAATGTACCCACTGCTGGGATACATGCCTCCTCTCGGTGAGATGGAGTGGGATGTAAACTACCACGCGGGCCCAATGCGGGCTGGTAGATGTCACATGTCTTCGAATTTTTGGTTCTAGGATATGCGAGTTTCCTCACGATGTTTTCCTTCACCATTTTTTGAGCCGTGGTGATGGAATTATTTACACAAAGTAAAGCGCCTGTCAGGGTTCGAGTCTGTGACTTACAAATTGTCTAGTGCCCCTATTGCCTAGTTTTGAATCCACGAGCGTAAGTCGGGACCGTTACCACTGGGCCACCACTGCTCTGCTCTGTATATGAGCACTGTGCTCAAGTACATAACCGGCCGCAGAACAGTTGCCTCTGCCGTTGACGGGTGCGGGCGTGCGGCTCGTGTGTATGAGCTACTAATTCACATTTTTTACATGCTATTATTACCCCTACTAGTAAAAGGATAATTGAGATTACGATACCCACTGAAAGACTAACGGTAGCTTTTCTTTACCAAACCGCAACCCTTACTACGCTATATCCGAAACTCTTCATAAACCTGTCCTGTTTATCCGCCAAGGATACAGAATTTATTGAAGCTCCAACACTTTGGTTTAGTTCGACACTTTCAAACTAGTTTCAGTGTCGGTACTGGGAAAAAGTTTTGAGTATGCACGTAAAATTGAAAGGTGGAAGTTTGAAGAATGTTCCCAGTGAACTGCTTTAACAACTATCATATGAAGTTCAGGATATTGGTTTTAGATAGATTTAGGTGATGGCGCTCGTAAACTGGGGATGGATAAGCAACCTCTTTCTTTCAATTTGTTTCTTTCAAATACAAATTCGTCAAAAACATGGGCAGAAGCGCCGCTCTGTCTGTTTATTGTTTATTTTTCGTCAATAGTAGTGTAATATTGTAGTGTAGGAGCTCGTGGCTAAGAAATAACAGCCGCACGGGTCGATTTATCACCTGATAAAAAGGCAAGCGCAGCTTAACCTTAAGCTGCGCTTGCCGGGGTTGGTCAATGGATGGACCATCTTTACATACCGAGACTCCTCCATGCTTCGGCAAGCACGTTAACCCGTTGGTCCTGGCTGTTATTCGTGGATCCTTGACAGTCGTTACGGGTCGTCAGAAGCCGGAAAGTCTGACAACCAGTCTTACCAAGGGGTATCGTATTACTCAGTAACTGGGTTGTGGAGGTCAGATAGGCAGTCGCTCCATGTAAAATACTGGTATTCAGCTCCGTCAAGTTAGACTGGAAGCCGACCCCAACATAGTTGGGAAAAGGCTAGGCAGATTGAGTAGTGTAATATGTAAATTACTACTTAATTAATAGTCTTTGGGAGGTTTTTATGGCTGTGATATTCAAATCGGTTATTGTGACGGATTGTGAAGGCCATATATAATATTATAATGTCTGAAATAATAGTTTCAATTTTGGTGAAAATGTGTTTATAAAAAAAAAAAAAACGGCCAAGTGCGAGTCGGACTAGCACACGAAGGGTACCGTACCAAATATGTTTAACAATCGCAAATAATAATATAACTTTGTATTTCATAATGATACTATTTGTTGCAGTTGCATAATATCGCCCATATTTAAACAGAATACCTTATGAATATTTTTTAATATTTGTTGATTAAATACAGTACTTATATGATACATGATATACAGAAGTTTGTGCATGATATACTTGTTTAATTGTTGCGATAGAGATCAGCTCAGAAAAAAAAATATTCGTTCTCTACTCGATGTGTTTTAGGCAGTGATACCCCACAAGCTAATGTAAGATTTTTTTTTTTCAAAATGATAAAATTGTCTGGGGGTCCACATTAAATTTTAACTTTATTTTATTTTTATTATTTGTTGTTATAGCCGTAATAGAAATACACAATCTGTGAAAATTCCAACTGTCTACCTATTACGGTTCACAAGATACAGCCCTGTGACAGACAGACGGACGGACGAACAGCGTGGGCTTAGTAATAGGGTTCCATTTGGCACCCTTCGCGTACGGAACCCTAAAAATGGTTTTAGATGCGAAAAATTCTGTTCACTTCTGTTGTGTTTGTTCATGTTTCCTTTATCAATGTACCTCGAATAGACCATTGTTGTATACGAAACGATTACGAAATAAAAAAATCATGGTGCATTTTCTTAACTGCATAAATGTACGTACTATTGTGCTAGAATTTTTACAGAATCCTAAAGTTTTATGATACAACTGAAACTGCTGGTATTTTGTTGCCGAAAATAAAACTAGTCTGTCATAGATAAAGGTCTGTTTCAGTTTACAAAAGTCTGTTTATTCCGACTGAAATTATTATAGTTAGATGATTGATTTCCATTTTCAGGAAAACCGTTGCAAATGAAATGGAATGGAATATTACTGTCGCAGTAAGATGGTTGTAGCCATGATATAGTTATATCCCTAGGGATATAGCTATCTACCGATAAAGTTATATGAAAGCGGATCATAACTAGGAATATAGCTATACCGGATGACTTTTTTTATCGTCTTGAAAAATATAGGGTATATTAGGTGAACGGAGTAGAAGCGTATGGCATACCTAGTTTTTTTTTTTTTAATAGCTTAGTCAGAAAAAATATCTAAGTATCAATAAATACTACAAATTCGTCGTAAACTTTACATTTTAGAAAAATAAAAACATAAATTTTGAAGAAAAATAATAAATCTTTTAAAAGTATCGAAATTCAAATCACAGAACCTGCATTATGATTTGAATTTTGTTTTTTTTTTTAATTAAAAAAAGAAAACTGCTCACTGATAATACCCTATTTTTTTCGAGACGGTAAAAAAAGTCATCCAGTATAGCTATATAGATCATAACTAGAAATAGCTTTATGTATTTATTTAAGTCAATCAATCTGCCTAGCCTTTTCCCAACTATGTTGGGGTCGGCTTCCAGTCTAACCGGATGCAGCAGATTACCATTATTTTACATGGAGCGACTGCCTATCTGACCTCCACAACCCAGTAACTGGGTAATACGATACCCCTTGGTAAGACTGGTTGTCAGACTTTCGGGCCTCTGACGACCCGTAACGACTGTCAAAGATCCACGAATGACAGCCGGGACCAACGGCATAACGTGCTTTCTGAGGCACGGAGGAGTCTCGGTATGTAAAGATGGTCACCCATCCACTGACCAACCCCGGCAAGCGTAGCTTAACCTGATGGATCGACCCGTGCGGCTGTTATTGCTTTGCCACGAGCTCCTCTATGTATTTATTTAAGTATAAGTTAATTTTTGCATTATACGTGTAGGTATATTTAATATTTTAGTTTAAGACTTCACATTTCATGTTCTTCTCTTGTTACTCTCACACACTATTGTCTACATTTCTTTTTCACTTCTCCTTTCGCAGGTCTGCTGGAAGAAATTTCTTTAGAAATAAGCAGTACCTTTGTACTTCAGTTATAAATTATGTTGTGTCTATGTATTTTTCTGTGTGTACATAAATTGTAAAATAAATAAAATAAATATAACTATCTTCTAGGAACATAAGTATCAGGGTACTCCGACCAAATAGGTTAGGTTAGAACTGTCACCAACTACGCGTGAGTCGAGCAAGCGCACGTCAAAATTTGTCGTAGTAGCAAAATTAGAGCACTCCGAGAGTTTTCATATGACTATATCCCGGTATATAGTTGTATCCCTAGGTATATAAGAGTAGCTACATCACAGCTACAACCATCTTACTGCGACATTACCAAGCAGTGTCCCACATTACTTCAAAATGATTTTTTGAACTATCACTATTTGGAGTTTAAGAAGGCCAGTCACCTTTGAGTTTAGGTGATTATTTCCTTTATTTCATTTCTAAACATATAATTTACATTTTTGAATATTTTTATAAAAAATAAAAATAAAAAACATTTAACAATATAAAAAAAATATAAAAAATAGTATTAAATTATTTTTTTTTTTTTTTAACTGAAATTACAATACAGCGGTGACTCTTAAATCTAAACTCGCCAAACTTTTACGTTTGATGGCGAGAGGCACTCTTTTACATTAAAAAAAAAAAAACAATGAACCACCTTACGTACACACAGCAGCAGGTCAAGCTACTACAAACTCTAAAATTTTCTCATTCGACTTTGAATTTAACTATCAACATTTTAAGGTTTAAAATCATTTATTTTCATTATTAAAAATGACAGTATTTTTTTCAGATCTATGATTGATTGCATTCCTTCAAAGATTTTTCATCGTTGTATGTGATTTGAGTATAACATAGTTTTTAAGTAAAAAAAGTGTTCGTTTTTAAAATAAATTTTTGGGCGTCTGGCTCTTCCAGTGACCAGTACCTCCCCTCGATGACCGAGGTCCGTACAAGCCGGGGAATGCGTAATGAAATACCCCGGGGCAGAAAGGAATGTCAAATGAGAGTAAACCAAAGGGCCCACTCTGTAATATTAATGTTTATTTAAATAAATATACTTCACGCTACTGCGCCTGCGTGCGTAATTAGAATTTATTACTTTATTTTAGACTATGCTGCTAATTTATGAGCTAAGGTTTATAGAATTAACTTATTGTGGCCTTGTTTAAATTAGTAAGGGGATTTTTTTTCAATTTCTTTTGTTTTAATTAAGAATTTTTGGCAGGTAGGTGGTTATTTATCAACTCTATAGAAAAGCTGTCAAAACGTCAGTATTATTTCTTTGTTAAGTTTTATTTGACGGTTATCCAAATTGGCCCTTTAAAATTTAGGTTTGGAACAATGTTCAAAATGTTTCTAACGAAAGTTTTCTTCTTCTTCTTTCTTCTTCTTCGTAATTCAAATTCAGAATTTGAATTACCCGGATCCGATGATAGCTGTATGTTCATTGTCTATTCTTCATCAATTAATTAAGATGACGGATGTTTATCATTACTTACATTTTTGTTGTAGTTTCAAATTCCTCAAATCATACGAAAAATTATTAGTTATGTGATTTTATTGATAACTAGCTGCGCCCCGCGGTTTCACCCACGTATACCGGTACAAAAAGTAACTCAAACTCAAAGCATTTATTTCAATTAAACCAATTACAGGCACTTTTGAATTGTCAAAGAGTCGGTCAGTTAGTCAGAAAGTTGAAGCTAGATGCCCATTCCAAAACGAAGATCTCAATGGAGAAGAACGGGCAAGAAACTCCACGGACACTCTTTTAAATCAAGATAAGTAATACAACATCCTGGGTACATTATTCTTGTTGCTTCTACATGTGAAAACAATGTAAAAAAAAAAAACTTAAAAACAAGTCAAAATATAAAATTAAAAATAAGCTCTGGCAGATAAGAGATGACAAGTCTTAATTGACGGCGCCCGTTCACGAACATGACGCATGGATCAGCACCATCCAGCTCAACCATTTTGTAGGGAACCTATTTGATAATCCAGGGTGTCAGCTTCCTCCATACCAAATTTAGACAAAATTGGTTCAGCCATTTGAGCGTGAAGAAGTAACAAACATACAAACACACACACACAAACTTTCGCCTATATAATATTAGTGTGATGTCTAATAGGCCGAATAATCAGTTCAGTTTGGTATCAGTTTTATGCAATTAGGTAGGTACGTCTCTACTAAAATCAAACGATTCATGTTTAGTCCAATATTGAATAATTAATGAGCGCAGTTAAATAACAAGGTAAACACTACAAAATGTATTCACAAAGCATCAAAGTCGGGTGGTGGCCGATAATACGGCCCGACCGGCTTTATCCCAATACCGTAGCTTTGCGAATAATAAATAAAACCGAGTGTTATTCCGAGTAATGGTCCGTAAATTATATTTAATTTAAGAGCCGGTTAAAGACCCGGAATTGAGACTTATTATGTAAAAATTGGAGCGAATATTAATAAGTAGACCGAGACGTAACGCGGATCAAACCAGGATGAATGAAATGGCGACATGTCATAGGAACAACTTGAAACCCACGGATGCCCTTCAAGTTAAAGGGGAATTTCACAAGTCCGTGATAAGGCCTGTCGTATTTTGTGGATCGGAATGTTGGGCCGTGAAGAAGACGGATGAAAAAAGATTGCATCATGCAGCAGAGATGAGAAAGTTGAGATGGATGTGTGGAGTGACGAGGATGAATAAAGTAAGAAATGAGTATCTAAGAGAAAGTTTAAAAGTGGCGCCAGTTACAGAAAAGTTGAAAGGAAAACGTTTGGTTTGGTATGGGCATGTGATGAGGAGGGACGAAATGCATGTGACTAAAAGAGTGATGCATATACAGTTGATGGATGGAGAGGGAGAGGAAGGCCAAAGAAAAGATGGATGGATTGTGTGAGGAATGATATGAAAGAGAAGGGAGTGAATGATAGCGTAACGGTTGACAGGGGAGAATGGAAGAAGAAAACGTGTTGCGCCGACCCCAAGTAATATGGGATAAGGGCAGGAAGATGATGATGGAGCAACTAATGTATGTTGAGGGATGTTTTGATAAGGGTCACCGCGTTTTCTCTTTTCTTCCTTTCCTGCCCGTAACCGTCACTCGACTACAAACCTCATTACAGAAAATATACGTAGAGGGATCCTATTGCTACGGTTTAGAAGAAGGACAACATACTACCATAATCTTGAAAAGGAAAAGAAAGAAGTTTCACGTAATTTAAGTAGGAGTATAACAGAAACAAAAATACTATTAGGAAAATATGTGTTATTTACTCGTATGTTCGCAAAACGGTTATCGCTCAGCATAATGCAGTTTTCAGCGATAGCGGAACTTTAGGCCCGGCGCCTACTGACGGCTCGGCATGGCAAGGGATTTTTTTAATACAGATGATTTCGAATCTTATTTAACACTGTTAACACTCACATTTCATTGATACGTCACAGCCTGCTTTGGCGTCCTTCGGCACACCTCGGCACGTTCTGGCATGCCGTGGCATCCCGAAATATGAACGCTAAGCTTGACAAAATAAGATCTCAAATCGTTTGCGCTTACTAAAATCCCTTGCCATGCCGAGCCGTCAGTGGGCGCCGGCTCTTACTCATCTCTGAGATGACGCTTAAGTAGTACTTCTACGTGATTATTAGATCTAAATATCAATCTGCCTAGCCTTTTCCCAACTATGTTGGGGTCGGCTTCCAGTCTAACCGGAA
This sequence comes from Cosmia pyralina, assembly GCA_946251885.1. NCBI lineage: Eukaryota > Metazoa > Arthropoda > Insecta > Lepidoptera > Noctuidae > Cosmia > Cosmia pyralina. The sequence goes on from OX276355.1 coordinate 19,024,678, forward strand.
GCAGCTGAATACCAGTATTTTACATGGAGCGACTGCTTATCTGACCTCCACAACCCTATAACTGGGTACCCTTTGATAAGACTGGTTGTCAGACTTTCGGGCTTCTGACGACCTATAACTACTGTCAAAGATCCACGAATGACAGCCGGGATCGACGGCTTAACGTGCTATATAAGGCACGGAGGAGTCTCGGTATTTAAAGATGGTCACCCAACCACAACTCTTGTGGCTGTTATTACTTAGCCAAAAGCTTCTCTTTATTCGATTGTCTCTCTTCACGTAATCCAATTCCATAACATACTTAGTTGAAGTGGTTAACTCTATGATAACGTGAAACTCACATTGTTAGTAATAACTTTGAATAAACATATAGGTCGAATCACGATGTTCAGCAGTGGAATTGTTATGGAAACAATACGTAGACATGTTCCACATAAAGCACTGAGTCATCACTTTAATTATTTGCTCACTATTGTGGTTAAAAGCCTTTATTCCGGTTACACTTCGTAGAAACGCTACAGTTGGCTTGTTAGTAAATAGATATTTTGTTTTAATTTAACAAAAGACGGTTGTTTATTACTGGCTAACAAAATGTCTGGAGATAGGCAGTAAAATTCACCTTTTCGGTGAAACAAACTACGATACTCAATCTACTGGCTAAGTGGCTATGTGGCTTATGGCTTATAATTTTATCTTAGTAAGTACCTACAGTCTCTAGGAAGGCCTTTGCCCAAAAGTGTGACAGTATAGGTTAAGTAGATAAAAATAATAGAAAGAAAAAAGTACAGTCGGCCGCAAGTCGGTGGTAACATTTTGAACTTGAAGCTGACGCTCAAAATATTACCACCAAGTTAGCTGGCTTAGCGTAGTACGGCGTTCCTATAGAAAGCGAGCCCAACTTATTCTGGTTTTGTTATCTGACTGATGTGTCGCCTTCTGTTTCTACTGTCGAGTAAGTGGCTAAGTTAAGCTCCATTTACACGGTGAAAGTTTATTGCTTGTGGCATACCTTATAATTGAAGGGCAAATATGTAGCACCGTCTAAACAACACCTACAATATTGTTGCACGATACGGGCAAGTTAGTTGCTGTTCAAAACTGGTATAGGTGTAAACAGTACATACAATAAAATCACATTCTATTTTGGCATGAAAATATTCTACCATACGAGCAAACGAAACAAGACGTTCAACATTTAATGAAATATTTGGCGGCGCAAATACGGGTAATACTTGAATCAATTGTACAAGGACGTGCAACTCTGTGTTTAGACGAGGCAAAACAATGCAATTTTATTGCCTCTGTGTAAGTCACATGCGATTTTATTTTTAATGGAATGGCTCAACTCAAATCTACTTACACTTAACCTACAAAAAACCACCTACATTCCTTTTGCAATACGTCCTAACACCGCACCGACAGATACCTTTAATTTAACTGCTCACACATGCTCTAACACCTTAGGACCCTGTACATGCCCAACACTCACTAGAACTGACAGTGTAAAGTATTTGGGAGTGCAGATAGATGACGGTTTGCGATGGGACAAACAAATTGATGCCCTCACTACCAGAACGATGCGCCTGATACACATTTTCAAGGCTCTCAGACAGTCGGCTAATGCTGACACCCTGAAAATCGTGTACTACGCTCTGTGTCAATCGGTCATTGGCTATTGTATCGCTGTCTGGGGCGGTGCAGCAAAGACTATCCTTCTGAGAGTTGAGAGAGCACAGAGAGCGATTCTAAAAGTCATGACGAAAAAGCCCTATAGATACCCAACTACTAAACTCTACTCTGATTGCAAAGTCCTTTCGGTTCGTCAACTCTTTGTGCTTAAATCGATTCTTAGAAAACACACCAGCCTTCCTAAGTCCGACCCAAACAAGCGAACATGTGTTATCCCGGGTACTCAGCACAGAACATCTTTCGCTAAACGCCAGTTTTATACCCTAAGTGGGCACATTTACAAAAAAGTTCACAAACATCTAAAAATTATAGATTTAAATTCACACACATTAAAACATACAGTAACAGAGTGGCTACTACAGAAAGACTACACATACACGGAGTCTTTACTTACTTACATCGCCTAAACACTAAAATGACGCACACTTACAAACATACTCACACATTCATCCACACACACTCAGCCCTATATTCACACACACACATACCCACAACAAGCACATACCACATCACACCACTACACATCCCCTCCACATTTTACTCGTACACGCACAACTATTACTGCTGTCAAGTTTAAGTGGTAGATCGACACCGTCCACTGTTGTTTAAAAATGGTGAATTTATAAGCCAGTCACTGTCTCTTAAAATACAGGTTAGCCTAGTTTAAGAGGCAGGGTTACTATAATTATGTTCAGAAATTTTTGCAACACACTGTAATGCCTAGCATACGTCTACCCACTAGTTATATCTACTTGTGTACATTTCTGTAACTATTTTTGGTTAAATAAACTTTATTATTATTATTTCCTTTATTTCATTTATGTACATATATTTCACATTTTTAAATATTTTTTATAAAAACATGAAATAAAAAAAAAAAAAACATTTAAAAATATAAAACATAGTAGCCCACCGGTATCGGGAACAGGGTCCAAGCTACCGGCGGTCAGGGCTCCAGAGAGAGGAACCTCCTAACAATGCGCGCCGTGTCCAGAAGTACCGCTCTCTGAATCAGGCCCTTAATCCAGCTGCCCAACGAGAGCCTCCTTAGATGTTGGTCGAGGCTCTTGGCGATTAAGCCATTGGCTGATACGACTATCGGCACAATGATCGCTGAGTCCACATCCCACATGTCGACAACCTCGCGAGCCAAGTCAAGATACTTGATTTGTTTATCTTTCTCGGCTTTCACGAGGTTCCCGTCATGCGGGACCGTTATGTCAATAATCATTGTGCGCCGCTCTATTCGATCCACCACCACTATATCAGGCTTATTGGCAACAATAGTCCTGTCAGTGATGATGGATCGATCCCAGTACAATGTGATATTTCCATTTTCGAGAACTGGGTCGGGCACATACCTATAGTACGGCACTTCCGATTCCGCAAGGTTGTATTTCAGTGCTAGTTGCTGATGGATAATCCTGGCTACAAGGTTGTGTCTATGCAAGTACTCTTCGTTAGCAAGACGAGAACACCCGGAGATAATGTGTCGGATTGATTCTCCCGGACGGTGGCATGCCCGACAGATGTCAACCGTGCCGTCTTTCACAATATATTTCCGGTAGTTGTTCGTCATCATAACTTCGTCCATAATTGCACAGACAAAACCTTCGGTTTCCCCAAAGAGGTCACCGGAACGCAGCCAGGCTACGGACGCTAACAAATCTACGTCGGGTCCATGTAGGGCCCGGAAAAAGCGTCCGTGAAGCTCCTTACTCTGCCATACCTCCCTGCGATCGTTAGTGTCAAGCACTACAGGTTTGCGCCAGTTCTCTTTAGCCAAGGAGAGCGGAGTGAGGCCCTTGTCCACCGCGACCACATCTCGATGCATCCCCACATCGGCTTCTAGGAAATATTCCCTGAGACTGCATATCTCGCGATTGTGGAGAGTCTTAGCGTTTAAAAAGCCTCGGCCTCCACACTTTCGCGGGATATACAGTCTCATTACCGATGAACGTGGGTGATGCATTCGATATGCAGTCAACAGCGTACGGACCCTCCGATCCAGGGCGTCGAGTTCCGTCTGAGTCCATTTGAGTACGCCGAAAGAGTACATCAAAACCGGCATGACCCAACCGTTGAAGGCACGCACCTTGTTTCCGCCTGATAGAAGACTATTAAATACTTTCTTCAGGCGGCCAAAGAAGCGCTCCTTCAACGATTGCTTCATGTCAGTAACATTGATGCCCAACGCTTCCGACATACCCAAATACTTATAGGTTTCGGGTGCGGAGAGGGCTCTAAGGTTTATGGAATCCGAGAGTTGGGTTCCCACGGATTCCACAATCTCTCCTCGCTTTACATGCATGACCGCACATTTGTCCACACCAAATTCCATCCTGATGGCGCTACTGAATGTTTCAGTTACTTTCAGTAGCTCCATCAGTTGCAAATTGTTGGGGGCAAAGAGTTTTAGGTCATCCATGTAGAGGAGGTGGGATATAACCTGACCACCTCTCCGCAGCCGATATCCTAGACCTGAATCCTCCAGCAGTGTGCTTAGAGGATTCAAGGCTAAGCAGAACCAAAGCGGACTCAAACTATCGCCCTGAAATATGCCTCGCTCGATCCTTATCGGCTCGCTGTTCCTCTGGATATTTCGACATCCTGGATAGCGAAGGACCGTCCTCCATTGCCCCATACACGACATCAGGAAGGTGCGCAGAGTTGCATCTACTTTATACAACTCCAGCACCCTCATGAGCCATGTATGTGGCACCGAGTCATAGGCCTTCTTATAGTCTATCCAACATGTCGACAGATCCTTTCGGGAACGACGAACCTGTTGGCTAATGGCCATATCAATGAGGAGTAGCTCCTTAGTACCACGGGACCCATTCCTACATCCATTTTGAGAGGCAGACATGATGGAGTTGGTGTCTATATGTTCGTTAATTTTAGCTCTCAAAATGGATGTAAGAACTTTATAGACCGTCGGTAGACAAGTGATCGGTCTATAATTTTTGGGCTCCGCAGTACTACCTGATTTATGGAGCAGGTGGGTTATTCCTGTCGTTAGGAACTGGGGCAGCGACCCTGAATGTAAGGCTGACTGGAACTGGGATGCCAAGCGGGCGTGCGACCGTTGTAACCACTTTATCCAAAAGTTGTGCAGTCCGTCCGGTCCTGGAGACTTCCAGTTAGGTAACGGACGGACTGCACGAGCTACATCTTGGGGACAGATGGTAATAGCCCCCATTTCTGGTATTGGATCGCAGGCTCGCTCAACCTCCCGAGCTCAATCACCTTCGGTGTGACTGACAGGCACCGACCAGATACTGCGCCAGAAAGAACACATGGCATCATCATCTGGCAGGCGCGTGTCAGTCACACCTTGGTCCGGTCGCTCCCAACCCCTATAAACCCACCTTTCATCGCTCTGGAAGGTGCGATTCTGAGTGTATCGTTCCACTCGCCGCTTATACCTACGAATACGGTTTGCCCATGCATAGACTTTCTGCTTCAGGAAGTCGATGCGCTCTGTGACACGGGACATATAGTCCTGAGGGCTGACATCAGTCCCTGAGAACGCCCGCCTCACAAAGCGCATCACTCTAGGACGAGTATTGCCCTCCCTGAAGCAGGTTAGTTTGCCGATGAGTGCTCTGGCCCCACCAATACGCCGCTCAATTCTGCACTGCCAAGCTGGTACGGATGGTTTCGGTCGTGTAGCTCTAGAATCATTAGCAAATTTGACGTGAGCTACACGACATGCCGCTACAGCCGCGCAGTACAGAATCGAATGAGTATCGGTGAGGTCTTCGCAGTCATCAAAATAGTTTGACAACTGCGAATCCAGAGCCGCCACAAGCGTCCTATTTTTGTTATGCATGGGCAAACGAGGTAAGCGTGGTCTAAGTTCGGGAGACAAGAAACGATATTCCCGAATCGCATCTTCCAAAGCACTCCTCAATTCTTCATTGCACTGGGTACTTACGTTTGTAGCCCTGTCATCACTTCCCTCGTCAACTCGGTTTGTTTCAGACTGTGGTGGTATTATATTAGTCTGCGACGGCGGGGGGGCAATGACATGGCTACTCTGCATTTCAATTCGCAGGCGATCAAGTACAGTGTCATCCAACATATGATTACGCTGGATAACCCGCACCTGATCCGACAGTCGTTGTGCCGAAACGTTGACAGCTGGTTCAAGCACCTGAAAAAGAGAGAGCATCCGAACACGGTACGCGGTCAGATTATTTCCTCCCTCTGTAGCCCCATAGTATGAGCGCATGACGTTCTCATTAATGGATGGCGTCCATCTCATGCGCTGCACACTTCCGCCGGGAGCTGGGACCCTTTCAGAGGCCGGTGGGCCTCGAGGTCCTAAGCCATCCGGCGGCCGGCGTCCTCCCCGACGGCGAGCAGGTGGTGGCGTCGTGGGCGGGGAGAAATACTCGTCGCTCGAGCTCGACGCAGCTACCGCGGCCGGTGTCGTCACAGCGCTTACAATGGGGCTGGGTACCGGCGGTGGCGAGGCGGAGCTGAGCGACGAGTCCGGAGGTGGTGGGCGTGCTCTTCGTGCGGCTGATCTTGTCAACATTTTTCTATATTTTCATCCTTTAATTTTGTTTGTTTTATTCATCATGACACCTATCATGTCATCTCCTTTTCAGTAGTTTTTGGTTCATGTTATTGGTCTATTTCGAATGCGGTATGTTATGTTTTTTATAAGTACTGATAAATGAATGTAAAATATCGTCAGAAATGATTACAACGGTTTAAATATGGTTAAAATTAATAAAAATGATCGGGTCCAATTTTCGAGACTTTAGACTTTACTTTACATTTATTATTATTATTATTATTTCCTTTATTTCATTTATGTACATATATTTCACATTTTTAAATATTTTTTATAAAAACATGAAATAAAAAAAAACATTTAAAAATATAAAACATAGTAGCCCACCGGTATCGGGAACAGGGTCCAAGCTACCGGCGGTCAGGGCTCCAGAGAGAGGAACCTCCTAACAATGCGCGCCGTGTCCAGAAGTACCGCTCTCTGAATCAGGCCCTTAATCCAGCTGCCCAACGAGAGCCTCCTTAGATGTTGGTCGAGGCTCTTGGCGATCAAGCCATTGGCTGATACAACTATCGGCACAATGATCGCTGAGTCCACATCCCACATGTCGACAACCTCGCGAGCCAAGTCAAGATACTTGATTTGTTTATCTTTCTCGGCTTTCACGAGGTTCCCGTCATGCGGGACCGTTATGTCAATAATCATTGTGCGCCGCTCTGTTCGATCCACCACCACTATATCAGGCTTATTGGCAACAATAGTCCTGTCAGTGATGATGGATCGATCCCAGTACAATGTGATATTTCCATTTTCGAGAACTGGGTCGGGCACATACCTATAGTACGGCACTTCCGATTCCGCAAGGTTGTATTTCAGTGCAAGTTGCTGATGGATAATCCTGGCTACAAGGTTGTGTCTATGCAAGTACTCTTCGTTAGCAAGACGAGAACACCCGGAGATAATGTGTCGGATTGATTCTCCCGGACGGTGGCATGCCCGACAGATGTCAACCGTGCCGTCTTTCACAATATATTTCCGGTAGTTGTTCGTCATCATAACTTCGTCCATAATTGCACAGACAAAACCTTCGGTTTCCCCAAAGAGGTCACCGGAACGCAGCCAGGCTACGGACGCTAACAAATCTACGTCGGGTCCATGTAGGGCCCGGAAAAAGCGTCCGTGAAGCTCCTTACTCTGCCATACCTCCCTGCGATCGTTAGTGTCAAGCACTACAGGTTTGCGCCAGTTCTCTTTAGCCAAGGAGAGCGGAGTGAGGCCCTTGTCCACCGCGACCACATCTCGATGCATCCCCACATCGGCTTCTAGGAAATATTCCCTGAGACTGCATATCTCGCGGTTGTGGAGAGTCTTAGCGTTTAAAAAGCCTCGGCCTCCACACTTTCGCGGGATATACAGTCTCATTACCGATGACCGTGGGTGATGCATTCGATATGCAGTCAACAGCGTACGGACCCTCCGATCCAGGGCGTCGAGTTCCGTCTGAGTCCATTTGAGTACGCCGAAAGAGTACATCAAAACCGGCATGACCCAACCGTTGAAGGCACGCACCTTGTTTCCGCCTGATAGAAGACTATTAAATACTTTCTTCAGGCGGCCAAAGAAGCGCTCCTTCAACGATTGCTTCATGTCAGTAACATTGATGCCCAACGCTTCCGACATACCCAAATACTTATAGGTTTCGGGTGCGGAGAGGGCTCTAAGGTTTATGGAATCCGAGAGTTGGGTTCCCACGGATTCCACAATCTCTCCTCGCTTTACATGCATGACCGCACATTTGTCCACACCAAATTCCATCCTGATGGCGCTACTGAATGTTTCAGTTACTTTCAGTAGCTCCATCAGTTGCAAATTGTTGGGGGCAAAGAGTTTTAGGTCATCCATGTAGAGGAGGTGGGATATAACCTGACCACCTCTCCGCAGCCGATATCCTAGACCTGAATCCTCCAGCAGTGTGCTTAGAGGATTCAAGGCTAAGCAGAACCAAAGCGGACTCAAACTATCGCCCTGAAATATGCCCCGCTCGATCCTTATCGGCTCGCTGTTCCTCTGGATATTTCGACATCCTGGATAGCGAAGGACCGTCCTCCATTGCCCCATACACGACATCAGGAAGGTGCGCAGAGTTGCATCTACTTTATACAACTCCAGCACCCTCATGAGCCATGTATGTGGCACCGAGTCATAGGCCTTCTTATAGTCTATCCAACATGTCGACAGATCCTTTCGGAAACGACGAACCTGTTGGCTAATGGCCATATCAATGAGGAGTAGCTCCTTAGTACCACGGGACCCATTCCTACATCCATTTTGAGAGGCAGACATGATGGAGTTGGTGTCTATATGTTCGTTAATTTTAGCTCTCAAAATGGATGTAAGAACTTTATAGACCGTCGGTAGACAAGTGATCGGTCTATAATTTTTGGGCTCCGCAGTACTACCTGATTTATGGAGCAGGTGGGTTATTCCTGTCGTTAGGAACTGGGGCAGCGACCCTGAATGTAAGGCTGACTGGAACTGGGATGCCAAGCGGGCGTGCGACCTTTGTAACCACTTTATCCAAAAGTTGTGCAGTCCGTCCGGTCCTGGAGACTTCCAGTTAGGTAACGGACGGACTGCACGAGCTACATCTTGGGGACAGATGGTAATAGCCCCCATTTCTGGTATTGGATCGCAGGCTCGCTCGACCTCCCGAGCCCAATCACCTTCGGTGTGACTGACAGGCACCGACCAGATACTGCGCCAGAAAGAACACATGGCATCATCATCTGGCAGGCGCGTGTCAGTCACACCTTGATCCGGTCGCTCCCAACCCCTATAAACCCACCTGTTGGAGCGCCTACGCGATTAGTCTTAGCTTTAAGTGTTCTGTCCTACGTAAACTATTATGTTTTTGTATGTGCCCGTACGTACAGTCATGTTAAGTGTCATTCTACACATCAAAATTAAAACTCATAGACGTTACATGTGCCTGTTGCCTTTTTATTTAAAAATCACGCTAACTTCCGCACATATCGTACCCTCAGTGGAAAATAGGCATAAGTGAATTTACATTGAATCATCGATTTTATCATATTTGAAAAGTACGTTTAAAGATACATACGCAATTTTTTTTTCATATTTTTCTTGTTTAATTTGACGAATTAATTCAAGAAAATAGTTTTGAGAATTTATATTCCATCACTTTTTTTCTTAAGGATTAGTAGATTATGTGATATAACGCAAATAATAAATTAAAAAATATGACATATTAATTAATAATATGTTTATACCTAAAATTTAATGTAGAAAATAAATAGTAACAAATATTATGATTTAAATGCGTTTGCTTTTTTTACATCGCTAGTCTTGTATACACGATTATCTTTTTATTCGTTATATTAACTAGGTAAGGAAATTATCTTAAATGCGCTTACTTAACCAAAAAGATAAACTTAAAAAATAAAAACAGCAGTATGACTGTTTACTTCTTATGAACTTAAAATAAATTACAATAATAACAATTACTGCTTTTTTCCACTAAAAACTTTCCTTTACGTCGAAACATAAGACTACAAACTGCAGCACGGCTGTAACATAAGAATTATTACTTCTTTCTTCCACTAGAATATTTTCATTGCACCGGGACGTAAGATTTGATACAGCGGCGCGGGAGTAGACAGCGGGAACATAAGCGTGAATACGTCGATGCAGGGGGGAGGGGGCGGTGCGTATCCACGCGCTTGACAGTCAGTGCCCGTTTCTAGGTCAAGGTAATAGCTGCGTTTACGCATTTGCGAAAACAAAACAACAACAATTGAGTGGTTTTTCTTCTTATTTTAAAGTAAAGTGACCTGAAAATGTATAACCGGACACAGCACAGTAGGGCGAGAAGAATTTTGAAGTTAATAGGTAAGTACAAATTTAGATTTAATTCTTATAAAAGCTAAAAATAAATTATTCCACAATGACGTGTTTACTGTATAATCAATAACATTGAGCGACTGTCGTCCGACCTTTGTAACCGGAACCAAAACAATATCGTGGTTACACATTCTGAATGAATGAAGGTGCAGTTTCCTCACGATGTTTTATCTTACCGCCAGCTAGTGGTTCAAGTAGTATGTAAGTGCGCTAGACAATTACAGCAATCGTCTGGTCTCAAACTAGGGGAACCTATATGAATGATTCGCTGTCTATTATTATAAAATTAATTTCTGTTACTAACGTGTAATTTTATTTTTAATTTGTAAAGACATACCATAGATGTTATAACAAAATGTGTATTTGTAAATATTTATATTAGGTACATGATACTTTCAAAATCGTTAACTAGGTATTATTGTTTAATCTATACTAATATTATAGAGAGGTAATATTTTTTTGTTTGTTTGTTTGTAATAAATAGGCTCCGAAACTACAGGACCGATTTTAAAAGTTCTTTCACCATTCGAAAGCTACGTTATCCACGAGTAACATAAGCTACTTTTTATCCCCGTAAGTAGGTACCACGCGGGCGGAGCCGCGGGCGGAAGCTAGTATATTTATATAAAAGTAATCGATCTGTGTCCGAAAAAACCGACACAAAGTTTGTTCAACCCGGGAATTGAACCCAGGACTTATACCACTAAACTAACGAGGCGTTATATTTATATACTTACATCTAAAAATCTCAGCCATATCACTTTAATTACCTGGTCTTAAACTAAGGATTCTGTAAAGGATTTGGCAAGGGGTACGTACACTCAGACCCAAGTCAGTTTAGTAAAGTTTGTTTGTTTGTCCGACCGGGAATCGAACCCGGAGCCTTTCGTCCTATAGACACTAATAATTGTGGCATCGAGGATGTCAGACAAAGAATAATGTCTTACCTTAACTTACCTTATTTTGTGAGCAAGACGTCTTTAGTAACAACTTAATATGATATTATTTATATTACATTTTATAATAAAATAATTTATTTACAGACGACGACACAGAAGCAGAACAAACATCTGGAAATTATGAAGTCAGTCGTGGTGATATTATGTACACCGCGCCGTCAACAAGTCGAAGTAGCAGACGACAATCTACAGTAAATTACAGAATTAGTGAGTCTTCGAATGAAGAGCCATTTTCACCACCGGTATCTGAATATTTACCAAGTTCGAGTCCTAGTCCGATAGCAGACTTAGGCAATACTTTACCATCTTCAATATTGAATGACTTCGATTTTAGTTTGAGAGATTGCTTAGGTAATTCTACACTTTTCTCTTCTCCAATTTCCACCACTCATAATAATTTAATTTTTATAGCGTCACCTACTGTCGTTTTTATATCTAATCCTCAAAAAACAATTTCTATGGGTAACAAAGACAGTTATGAAAATTTAGCGGTATCATCAGGAAATTACATAGAAGGAGTTAATCCTTTGCCGAATGATGCCGATCTTGAACCCGTATCCACGTTCTGGTATAATGCACCACTTCCTGAAAAGAGCATAACTGCCGCAGAACCTGAAACAGAACCTACATTTACTAGCCCTACAAGAACTCTGCTGACTCTTGAAAGTACTACGGTCATGCTTCGTGAAGCAGAGCCTGCATCCATAGCATGTCGCGACGAATTTCCGTTAGTTGAACATAATACTGCCGCAGAACCTGAAAAAGAACTTACATCTACAAGTCTTGCAAAAACTCCACAGACTCTTGAAAATACCCCGGCTATACTACCTGAAGCAGAACCTACATCCATAACATGTTATAACGACGAAACTCTTCCAGTTGGACATAATACTCTCACAGAACCTGAAACAGAACCTATATCTACAAGCCCTGATAGAACTCCACCGGTCTCTTCAATTGCCACAGCTATAGTTCCTCACTCAGACCCTCCAATCATAGCCTGCCACGTTGAAACTCTACCAGCTGGATATAATTCCACCACAGAACCTGAAGCAACGAATTCTCGTCCAGTGTTAGTAACTGAAGCTAATACAAATCCTAGAAAAAGAAAGCGTAATCCCGAAAAATGGTCTCAAACACAAAAAAAAATCAAATTAAATACAGGTCAACAGCCTCAAAAACAGATGCAAGAGCCTTGCAAGTGTAAGCTTAAATGCTTTGAAAAAATACCCAGCGACAGGAGGTTGGTAATATTTAAGCAATTTTGGGCTTGTGGTAACCATGAAACTCAATGGCAATTCATTTTGAAAAACACTGAGATTATAGAACCTAAAGTTATGAAAATTCAGCGTAAGCGTGAACGAAATCGTACACTGGTTTATTATTTGCCGTCAAAAAACGATGTATGCCTTGTGACTAATTTGAAAGTGTGCAAAACTATGTTTCTTAATACGCTAGGTATTAAAGAAAGAACAGTTTACACTGCCATTGATAAATATGCTAATGGGGACCAAATAACAGACCTTCGAGGAAAACATACCAATAGACCTCATAGAACAGCCAGCGAAACAGAACAGAGTGCAATTCAACATATTCAGTCCTTTCCTTGTATCGAATCTCACTATCTTAGACAAAATTCCAGCCGTCAATATTTGTCACAAGACTTAAATATCTCAAAAATGCATCGTTTGTACAAAGATTGGATATCAGAAAATGAAAACTTTCGTAATACTAAAGTGGCAAGCGAATATCAATATAATCAAATATTTAATACACATTTTAACCTTTCTTTTTTCCGGCCGAAGAAGGATTTGTGCAATTTATGTAGCAAATACGACAATTCAACTGAAGAAGGTAAATTACAACTGAAAGAGGATTATGACAGTCATATAAAAAATAAAAACATCATACGAAATATGAAGGATAGTGAAAAAGAATCAGCAGATCCTAATGTGAAAACTGTAGCTGTTTTTGACTTGGAAAAGGTTCTTAGTTTACCGCAATCTAATGTGAATATTTTCCATTATAAAAGGAAATACCCCGCATACAATTTCACTGTGTACAATTTAATATCCCGTCAAGGGTTTTGTTATCTATGGCATGCACAAATTGCAAAAAGGGGTGCGAATGAAATCGCTAGTTGCTTATTACACTTCATTAAATCTGAAGTTAACAGGGGTATAAAGTCAATTTCACTGTATTCAGATAATTGTTCGGGCCAGAACAGAAATCGGTTCATATTCGCGATGTATATTTATGTATCACGTGTATTGAACGTAGAAGTTACACACAGGTTTTTACAAACTGGCCACACTCAGAACGAAGGCGACTCAATGCATGCCTGCATCGAGAAAAATATGAAAAATAAGACATTGTACTCGCCTGACCAACTGTACGAAGTAATCATGAATTCAAAAGTACAAAATAAGTTTGTAATTAAAGAAATGAATCAAAATGACTTTTACAACCTAAAAAGTCAAGTCACGACAAGCAAGAATTGGTCACAAGACACAAACGGGCATAAAGTATTTTTCTCAAAAATTAAAGAAATCAAAACAAGTCCCGATGCACCAAATAAATTATTATTTAAATATGATTTCGAAAGTGAATATTTGGTACTAGACACTACAAATCGTACGACGACGACGCGCACACGCAAATCAAATAATGCCAATGCTGTAGATGTTAATGAACTTCCACTTGCATATGCTCAATTGTTACCTATTTCTGACGCGTTGTTCAAAGACTTAATTAGCCTGTGTAATACAAATGCTATACCTCTACATTACCAAACATTCTATAGAAATTTGTTACCAGCGACTGAATCTCCAAATTTGGAGGTATTTGATTCATCTGAAGAAGAATAACTTTACTAGTTCCCGTATTTTTGATCTCATTATTATTTTAATTTGAATTTTGTTGAATTTTTATATTCATACGTATAAACATATTGATTATTAATAATTTTAAAACAAAAGGTACTGTGAAAGTATCAAAGGTCTTATTTTGTTAACAAATTATGCATGTCATGTTACCATAGATTTGTATTGAGAAAATAATAATATTTTGTTACATTTATATCCCTTCATTACCAAACATTCTATAGCCTAGAATGTTTGGTAATGAAGGAATTCGTAGAACGAAGATAACGTAGAAGGGAACAAGAATTTTTTGATTTATTGCTTAAAGAAGGTTTTTTTTTGTATTTTTATTTGTTGATTATTTTAAAACAAAAGGTACTGGCAATGTGTAAAGTACCTTGATTTGTTAATAATTTTTGCTTGTTATCTTAGATTTTTATTGAGAGAACATAATATTTTGTTGTACGGAGCCAAGAAAGAAGTTATTTCGTTAATTGTTACAAATCTTAACAAATGATCTACTGATTAGTTAATCATTTAAAAAAAAGTCATTAGTGGTAGTAATCTTCACCGAAACTCCACATTGCTGAATTATTACTGTCAAATTTTATTGTTGATAGTACGAACTTTAATTGTAGCCAAAACTATAATTATAATTTGCCTGAAATAAAAAAATAATGAACACAAAAAATGCATTTCCTTTTTTTCCCTTTAGTCATAAATATTAACTCTAAGTAATATGTGTTAATATGCAGCTAACTTTTCTTTATCATAATAATGGAATAAGTAATTATCTTTGTTTATTTAAGTTACCTTAGCAAGCCCCTAAATTGAAAAATGGGGTAAGTATTGCTAATACATTTCAAACATAATTGTAATAAAGGAAATAATGTAGTAATCTTACTTATACTAGCATAAATGTTTGTATTTACAAGTTCATTACTGCTTTAATACAACATACTTTTTGAAATATTTTTTCTTTTCTGGCAAAGTCTGGCATACATTTTGATACTCAGAATCCTGTATTTCATTACATTTTGAAAAATAGCATAATATTTTTTTTTTTACAATTCCTAATAAACTATAAACATTAGTACTAACTTAAATACAACACGCAGTGCAACTTTTTTTTCTCCTTTTTTTGATACAAGAATAATTCTTCTTCGTTTGAAAATAAAGTAAATATGCCCATAAATTCAATTTTTTCGCCATACTGAAAAATCACCATTTTCGTCTTATGCCTTTTTTCCACTGGGGGTACGATATTGGTCCATTACGAACTGGATTGATTAATTAGTAAGGAACTGCTAATATTATAAGAAGATCAAGAAGTTAATAGTGGAATTAGCGAATAATTTTTTATTCGTGCAACGAGCATGACCGGCAGTGTGTTAAGTGAATCAAGTACATGAAATAAAGCGGTGTTAAGTCTAATTTATTAATAATATCGTCACCCAACACTCAATCAGGTAGTATATAACGAAAATTAAGGATTTATAAGGTTAGTCTTATTAATTACCTATTGTATTTTGCGTAATTAGTTTGTTCCGTTGTTTACCTACCCTAGCATTTGCATTGTAATAGTTTTATTGATATTATTGTGTGTTCGCAGCAATTAAATTAGAAATCACACTTACTTGAGTGTAGTAATATTGATTTATTACATTATATTGTTTTAATTTAATTATCTTTGCCAAAGTAATTACTGATCACGTTAAGTATTTTTTGCATAGGTAGTAGGTAGGTAGCTACTTAGGAGAAATATAATTTAAGAGTGTTGGATATTGGTAATTAGTGTTTACTGTTAGTGTAATCACCGTATTATTTTAGTTATTGTGTTGTTGTACTTTATAAAAATCATTGTTAGTTTATTGAGTTTTGTATAAGAGTAGAAACGAGTTTCATTATTTAGGTAGGTATTCACTAATTAGCACCCGTAGTCATTATAGATATCAATTTATCAGTTACCTACATCAGTATATTTATCACCTGTAGATTGAATCCTAAGACTTATAATATTGTTTAAACTTTATTGTATAAATTCCGGATTTACGCTCGAATCCCAGAATGACCGAGGAAAGGGAGTTAATAAAGAAACGAGGTAGCTTCAAAGGCCGCTTAACTGCTTTTATCAATTATCTGGACGCGCTGGGTGATAAAACGTTATCTAGTTCCAATATAACTGAACTACAGCTACGTATAGACAAGATGGAGTTGTTATACCAACAATATGATGAGGTACAGTTACGTATGGAGTGTATTGCTGATGATGTCAAGGCACAGTTTTCTGAGCGTTCGGATTTTGAGTCCCTGTATTATAAATCCCTGTCTAAGGCTCACGAAGTTGTAAAAAACTATAATAAAGATAGTGAATCTGTCTGCAGCAATAAAAGTAATATTGGTAGTAGTTATAAGCCAGTTAAGTTGCCCACAATCCAATTGCCAAAGTTTAGTGGATCTTACAATAACTGGTTGGAGTTTCATGACACATTTACGAGTCTTATTCATTCCAATGATGCTATAGACGAAATTAACAAATTCCACTACCTTCGAACGTCTCTGGAAGGATCCGCTGCCGTAGTGATCCAGTCGATCGAGTTTTCGGCTACTAATTACTCTGTGGCATGGAAAGTGTTATGCGAGCGATATGACAATAAGAGGTTATTAATTCACAATCATGTTTCGGCTATTTTCAACATGGAGACAATTACAAAAGAATCCTCTGTCACTTTAAAGAATTTAATTGACCAAATAAATAAACACTTACGAGCATTAGTCACATTAGGTGAGCCTGTTAATTATTGGGATACCCTTTTAATTTACATTTTTACTCGCAAGTTGGATAGCAAAACGTTCCGTGAGTGGGAGGAGTCCAAAGGTCGTATTGACAAGGATAGCAAGATTACCTTCGATGTATTCCTTGAATTCATACGTGAGCGCGCTGAGTTAATTGAAACTTTAGAATTGTCGCGTAATAACCAGCCTCAATCTGTTAATAAATCAGGGACTAAGCTGAAGTCTATGGTTACCGTCCAAAGTGGTGGTAATTCTGGTTCAGGGTCAGGTACAAAGGTCTGTCCCAAATGCAAAGGTGACCATAACTTGAGTGATTGTGCACAGTTTCTCGCACTAAGTATCGAAGCACGTATTAAATTGTTGCCAAATTTTAAGGTATGTTATAACTGCTTTCGTTCGGGTCATTTCGCGAATCTTTGTAAAAGGCCAGGTTGCAAGCTGTGTAAGCGCAGACATAATACTCTTATCCATGTCGCTGATTTTAAACCTAGTGCAAATAGTCATAATAATACAAACAATAAGTCGTGTGATAACTTGTCGCCGCAATCGCCTTCGACGTCTTCTGTGACCACATCTGTGACGGAGACGAATAACGTCGCGCTGTCGGCCAACGTCACATCTTCGCACAGTAGTGTGAGTCATGATGTGTTATTGTCAACCGCATTAATTAAATTACATGATCGTAATGGTCGAGAACATGTTGTTCGTGCAGTTCTTGACAGCGGTAGTACATCATGCTTTGTGACGGAAAGACTATGTCGACAGTTAAATCTAGAGACTAGGCAGATAGACAGGTCGATATTCGGCATTAATAACGTGACCTCTCACGTAGGTAAAACGTGTCGCATTAACATGACGTCATTACACAATAGTTTCAGTACTGAACTTTATTGTTTCGTTTTACCATCAATAACTAGTGATGTGCCATGTCGTGAAGTAAATCTGTCTACTCTGAACATTCCGTCTCATATTTATTTAGCAGACCCTACTTTTTACAAGCCCGCTCATGTGGACATTCTGATTGGTGCTGATGTCTTCTGGGACTTGCTAGGGTCACAAAGAATCAAGTTAGGTACTGGTAAGCCAATTTTATGTGAAACCAGGTTAGGTTGGATTGTCTCCGGTCCTGTTGATCGTAATTATGTTCCATTGCTTTCTAGTAACATTAGGTGTAACTTTACTAAAATAAATTCTTCAACTGACGACGATTTCGATAAAATTCGAAGTGATTTAACTCGCTTCTGGCAGTTAGAAGAAGTAAATAAGAAGTCTTCTCATTATTCACCTGAAGAGAAGTTATGTGAAAGGCATTTTCTCGATAATATGAGCAGATTACCTGATGGTCGTTTTTGTGTTCGTATTCCTCTCAAACAAGATCCTTCTATTTTGGGAGATTCAATTAATAAAGCTACCCATTGCTTACAGTCATTAGAACGCAGGTTAAAAACGAAATCTGATTTTAGTAAAATGTATCACGAATTCATGTCTGAGTATGAGTTACTAGGTCATATGACTGAATGCAAAGAATCCGATTTAAGCCCATCGGGCTATTTTATTCCGCATCACGGCGTATTACGTGAAAGTAGTACCACTACGAAACTTCGAGTGGTATTCAACGCAAGTTGTCCTTCTTCAACTGGTGTGTCATTTAACGATTTACAGATGGTTGGCCCTACCATTCAGGACGATCTGTTGTCGATTCTTCTCCGTTTCAGACAGCACAAGTATGTCTTGTCAGCAGACGTCGAGAAGATGTACAGACAAATAGTCGTCCATCCGTCTGACAGATATCTGCAGCAGGTACTGTGGCGAGGTAAGGCATCTGACCCCGTTCAATTTTATAAATTAAACACCGTCACCTATGGTACGGCTAGTGCGCCATTTTTAGCTTTTCGGTGCCTTCATCAACTAGGGCTCGATTGTAAGAATCAGAAGGTTGCTGAGGTCATAAAGCACGACTTTTATGCTGATGATCTTTTAACTGGTGGTGATGATTTAGATGAGGTTACATTTATTCGTCAGGAAATCACAAATGTACTTGCATCGGCTGGCATGCCATTGCGTAAGTGGAAATCAAACGAACCTCAATTATTGTCTGAAGTTGCTCAATCTTCGCTTGCCTTAAATATAGGTTCTAGCGAACCCGACAAGTTGCTCGGGCTAGGTTGGTATGCAAGTTCAGATGAACTAGTATTTTCCATAGGCTCAACTATATCCTGCAATAGTAACACTAAACGTGATTTACTTTCTGTGATTGCAAAGATCTTCGATCCTTTGGGACTGTTGTCACCATTTGTAATCACTATGAAAATGTTACTACAGAGAATTTGGCTGGATAAATTATCATGGGATGATCCATTGACCCCTGAAATTAAATTAAAATGGCAGACCATTATTAAAACTCTGCCTCTTTTAAATGAAGTTCGTATTCCTCGAATTGTTGTGTGTCATTCCTACAAGGAGTTGGAACTACATATATTTACTGATGCATCTGAGCGCGCCTATGGTGCGTGCGCTTATGTTCGCTGTATTAATGATGCAGGTGAGTGCATCGTTCGGTTACTGATCGCCAAAAGTCGAGTGGCGCCCATTAAACCCACTACAATCCCAAGGTTGGAGTTGTGTGGCGCTGTGGTGGGAGCTCGCCTGTGTGAGAAGGTGTTAAACTCACTTCGTCTTAAGTTCTCGCGCGTCTTTTGTTGGACTGACTCGACCATCGTGTTGGGGTGGCTACAGATATTGCCTTCGAAACTTCAGCCATTCGTGCGTAATCGCGTCGCTGAAATTTTAGATCAGGCTGGTCAATGCACCTGGCGGCACGTCCCAACCAATGAAAATCCAGCAGACCTACTATCTCGTGGTGTGGATAGTAGTCATCTGCAGGGTTTAGATATGTGGTGGTCTGGTCCTGACTTTCTCCAACAAGACTCAAGTAGTTGGCCTTCGCAATTTAAATGCATAGAATTAGGGTCACTTCCCGAAACTCGAACTGATGTCACTTTAAATGTTGTCCTTGACACCAACGATAAGGCATATATTATAGATTTTAATCGTTTTTCTAATTATTTAAGACTTTTACGGTCCATGGCATACGTGTTGCGATTCATTAAGGTGTGTAAACACCAATTGCCACACAGTAAATTTTTATCTGATGACGAACTAAAGAAAGCATTAAACATTTTAATCTATCAGAGTCAACAAGAATCATTTCCCGAATATAAATTACTTTTAAATAAGCACAGTTTGCCAAAAAAGAGCGTCCTATTAAAATTTAA
The DNA here is from genome assembly GCA_946251885.1 of Cosmia pyralina. Classification (NCBI taxonomy): domain Eukaryota; kingdom Metazoa; phylum Arthropoda; class Insecta; order Lepidoptera; family Noctuidae; genus Cosmia; species Cosmia pyralina. The sequence goes on from OX276355.1 coordinate 19,044,707, forward strand.
TGCGTATTTAGATGACAACAATATAATGCGTGTCGGGGGACGTCTCGATAATTCAGATTTTACATATAATAAACGGCACCCTATAATTTTACAGTCCACTCATACTTTTACTAAATTATTATTTGATTTTGAGCACAAAAGGTTAATGCACGCAGGCCCACAACTATTGTTAGCTTCGATTAGAGAATCCTATTGGCCTATAGGAGGGCGAAATTTAGCTAAAGCCTGTTACCATAGATGCGTTCTGTGCCAACGCATGCAGGGTAAGGTTGTTACTCCATTGATGGGTAACCTACCGCGGCAGCGCCTTCTTCCAGGTGGGTATCCGTTTGAAAGTGCCGGTGTTGATTACGCGGGGCCTATTATGAGCGCTAGTCGTCAAGGTCGTGGATGTAGACTCGTCAAGGTGTACATAGCAATTTTTATCTGTTTTACCACAAAGGCTGTGCATCTGGAGCTTGTGAGTGACTTGACGAGCCATAATTATTTATTAGCCTTGTATCGGTTCATCTCACGAAGGGGCCAGCTCATATATACTCCGATAACGGTACTTCATTTGTTGGTGCGTGTAACGAGCTATCTAAATTCCTAAAAAAGAATTCTGATGCTTTGAGTGAAGGCGTAGCTAATGATGGAATCAAATTCCATTTCATTCCCGCGTATACTCCACATTTTGGCGGTCTCTGGGAAGCGGGCGTAAAATCGGTAAAATATCACTTACAGCGAGTGTTGGGACAATGTAATTTGACTTTTGAGGAACTTAATACCGCATTAGCGCAAATTGAGGCAATATTAAATTCACGCCCACTAACGCCGCTGTCATCAGATCCTGCTGATTGCACCCCACTGACGCCAGGTCATTTTCTCGTCGGCCGGCCACTCACTTCATTGCCACAGAAGAATTGTGAAGACCAATCTGCAACCCATCTTAGTCGTTACCAACGTATTGAGCAACTCCGCCAACACTTTTGGTCTAGATGGAGTAAAGAGTATGTTGCAGAGTTGCAGCAACGGACAAAGTGGCGTTCTTGCAGGGATGGCTTGAAGTTGGATTCCTTGGTGGTCATCAAAGAGGAGAATCTTCCACCTCTGAAGTGGAGACTAGGAAGAGTTATCGCCGTACATCCAGGTACTGATGGAATTGTCCGTGTGGCAGATATCAAGACCTCTAATGGAGTCATCCGGAGGGCCTTCAACAGGATATGCCCATTACCTGTATCTGCAGAAACGAAGACTGGTTGAAAGCATGTCTTTCAACGCCCGGGGGCATGTTGGAGCGCCTACGCGATTAGTCTTAGCTTTAAGTGTTCTGTCCTACGTAAACTATTATGTTTTTGTATGTGCCCGTACGTACAGTCATGTTAAGTGTCATTCTACACATCAAAATTAAAACTCATAGACGTTACATGTGCCTGTTGCCTTTTTATTTAAAAATCACGCTAACTTCCGCACACCACCTTTCATCGCTCTGGAAGTTGCGATTCTGAGTGTATCTGTCCACTCGCCGCTTATACCTACGAATACGGTTTGCCCATGCATAGACTTTCTGCTTCAGGAAGTCGATGCGCTCTGTGACGCGGGACATATAGTCCTGAGGGCTGACATTAGTCCCTGAGAACGCCCGCCTCACAAAGCGCATCACTCTAGGACGAGTATTGCCCTCCCTGAAGCAGGTTAGTTTGCCGATGAGTGCTCTGGCCCCACCAATACGGCGCTCAATTCTGCACTGCCAAGCTGGTACGGATGGTTTCGGTCGTGTAGCTCTAGAATCATTAGCAAATTTGACGTGAGCTACACGACATGCCGCTACAGCCGCGCAGTACAGAATCGAATGAGTATCAGTGAGGTCTTCGCAGTCATCAAAATAGTTTGACAACTGCGAATCCAGAGCCGCAACAAGCGCCCTATTTTTGTTATGCATGGGCAAACGAGGTAAGCGTGGTCTAAGTTCGGGAGACAAGAAACGATATTCCCGAATCGCATCTTCCAAAGCACTCCTCAATTCTTCATTGCACTGGGTACTTACGTTTGTAGCCCTGTCATCACTTCCTTCGTCAACTTGGTTTGTGTCAGACTGTGGTGGTACTATATTAGTCTGCGACGGCGGGGGGGCAATGACATGGCTACTCTGCATTTCAATTCGCAGGCGATCTAGTACAGTGTCATCCAACATATGATTACGCTGGATGACCCGCACTTGATCCGACAGTCGTTGTGCCGAAACGTTGACAGCTGGCTCAAGCACCTGAAAAAGAGAGAGCATCCGAACACGGTACGCGGTCAGATTGTTTCCTCCCTCTGTAGCCCCATAGTATGAGCGCATGACGTTCTCATTAATGGATGGGGTCCATCTCATGCGCTGCACACTTCCGCCGGGAGCTGGGACCCTTTCAGAGGCCGGTGGGCCTCGAGATCCTAAGCCATCCGGCGGCCGGCGTCCTCCCCGTCGGCGAGCAGGTGGTGGCGTCGTGGGCGGGGAGAAATATTCGTCGCTCGAGCTCGACGCAGCTACCGCGGCCGGTGTCGTCACAGCGCTTACAATGGGGCTGGGTACCGGCGGCGGCGAGGCGGAGCTAAGCGACGAGTCCGGAGGTGGTGGGCGTGCTCTTCGTGCGGCTGATCTTGTCAACATTTATTTAGTTTCATCCTTAGTTTTCATTATCATTATTTCATTTTGTTTGTTGGAGGTGACATGACAGATGTCACCTCCGATTCGGCATTATTTTAGAATTATATTATGGTTTAAATAGGTTGATTGTTTCAGTATTTTTTAGGTTGTATCTTGATTTTGATGACTTCTGCATTTACTTGGGTTTCTTATAAAATGAAAAACTGTGTCTAAAATAAATAAAACTAAGATAATTATGAAACCAATTTTTTTTGGCTTATTATTATTATTATTGAATAGCAAAACTTGCATTAAATTATTGTAGGTATGCCATTTTATGGAATCGCATGCGCGTAAACACTAGCATTCAATTTTTTAATGGCAATAAAATTTAACCTGCTTTATGGCATGCGCTTATTGATTTTGATCGTTCCAGAAACTTGCACCGTGTGTGCAAACGGAGCTTTAGAAATTAAGTACATTATTTATTAATATAAGTAGGTTGTCAAAGGTTGACAACTAGATCCAAGATGTTGTAATAATATCTATACATAATAATTTTTGTATTTTCTCAACACACTCAAGTGTTGTTCGACTTACGAATAAACAGTTCCATTCCAATAAATCCGGCCACATTCAGGCTATAACTCCTACTTAACAAAATACTACCATAGCAACAGTAAGTACTTAGGAACAGCCTCATACATCCAAGTGTACTTGCGTAGCCTCGTGCAAACCTATAAACAACGCTCCTTTAAACCGTGCTCATTCGATTTCGCAGCCGTTTGGCCAAAGAGACAAGAGCATACTCCGTGCTCTCTAGAGACGCTCGATTGAGCATCTCTGCTTATGCTCTAAGAGTGGCGATACTTGTGGATTCGCTGATGCGGTGGTAAGCGTAGAATGATAAAAATGATCGTTTATTAGGAACGTTATTGTTATAACTGGTTTAGGAGGTGTGATGTAAGCGACACTTTTAGTATTCTTGAAGGGTGAGGCAGATCCAATAGACGTATTTTTGAAGGCATTATCAAAAAAAAACTCAAACCATTTCTTTCAAATAAAACAATTACAGGCGCTTTTGAATTGTCAAGGGGTCGGTCAGTCAGAAAGATGAAGCTAGTTGCCCATTCCAAAACGTAGGAGGTTCCTATGGAGAAGAACAGGTAAGAAACTCCTACGTACATACTCCTATACTTTATATGCTAGTAGCTCAGAGATAAATAGGTGAATTAATATTTATGACAAACCGAACACAAAAAAAAAAAAAAAAAAAAAAAATATTTATAAACGTTTTGCCACTGAAATAAGTGACTATAATATAATTCTAGACGGAATTTAATCCACAAAAACAAGTAAAAAAAAAAGAAATATACGTGTCAAATTGAGAACCAGACTGACTGAGGCCCGGTTTCTGAAGAATTCTTAAACGGATTTTAAATAGCTATTGATTCGACAAAAAATATCTATTTTAGCGAATTCATTTGTTATGTCCGTTTTTTTTGTTTTTTTTTTTTTTTTTATAAACCCTCGATAGTAATTCATTCTTCCTTAACGAAGTGTTCAGAAAAACGATATCAAACCAATAATCACTATCGAATGGATAAACTCCGTTTAAAAACCTCAGAAACCTTCAACGCCAAGTTCGAATCCTTGGACCTAAAAAGCTGAAATTTTGCACAGGAGTTCCCTTTATAATGTAGACAAGGAATAAGGAAAGATTTTTGTTCAAGTGAGATATTTTCCTACATCCACGCGGGCGAAGCCGCGGGCAAAAGCTAGTAAAATATGAAAGGATTACTTTTGTAATAAACATAGTTGGTCTGAGTAACCGACACAGCTTGGCGAGTAAACAAACCGAGGTGGCAGTGGGCTGGCCATGGTTGTCGAAGGACCGATGGCCGGTGGAGCAGACGAGTCCTGGAGTGGAGACCGCGTATCGGTAAGCGTAGTGTGGGACGCCCCCCAGCTTGATGGACTGACGACCTGAAGAACGTGGCTGGGACAGACTGGATGCGGAAGGCGGACGACAGGGTGTTGTGGCGCAGTTTGGAAGAGGCCGATGTCCAGCAGTGAACTGTGAAAGGCTAACTTGATTGATTGCGAATTTGAATGCGATCATACATACGTGGTTTTATTTTAAGTGTTTAGTAATATTAGCCCGCATAAAACACACCTAAGTTCTCCTAGACGCGGTCCGGAGCTTCTTTTCAAGGACAGCCCCTTACTAGCCTCCCATACAAATGAAATGAAACTCAATAAAAGCGATAGGTATCCCGATAAGGAGTTTTCAAGTACTTTGACAGTTAGTAATCTCCAATCTATCGAGTTTGGATCCGTTGTCTCTGAACGTATTGCAGTTACGGCTCTTATCTGCCAGTCATTAAGGCAGTATTGATATCGTAAAGATTGCCTGTACGAAGTCTCTTTTTGAAGATCTGGGAAGCTAGTTTTTTTCGTGTGATAGGTTGCTGAACATATCGAGGATCACACTAATAGAAAAATGTTTTTAACCGACGAAAAAAAAGAAGGAGGTTCTCATGTCGAGGCACTTTTTTATGATCGCTGACCACGTATAACTTTTTACAGAGTAGTCTGATATGAACGATTCTTGTTTTATTCGGGAGAGTACATTTCTAGGCTAGTTGGTTGTAAAATGTATTAACTTTGCTTGGGTAGTTTTTGAGGTAGCTTCAATAATACGTATTTTTTCCCACTTTGGATGATGTTCTAATTTCTTTTGCAGGGGTATGTACTAGTCATGGAGGGGGTGGAGACCTATTCCGATCACCGGTACATTCGGTTTGATGTCTCCGCCCAGACCTCGAGCGCGCCGGTCCGACAGGCCCCGAGTGGTCCGCGGTGGGCGCTGAAGCAGCTGGACCGGGAGCTCCTCCTGGAAGCCTCGATCGTGCAGGCCTGGGTGTCACCACCGGACAGGCCTGCTGACATCAACGACGAGGCGGAGTGGTTCCGGGAGGCCATGTCCGAAATATGTGACGTGGCAATGCCCCGGGTCCAGCCCGGACGTGCTTGGCGCCAGGTGTACTGGTGGTCGCCGGAGCTGACGGCTCTGCGCGAGGCGTGCGTTGCTGCGCGGCACCGGTACACCAGGCACCGCAGGCTCCGTATTCGCCCACCGGATACGGAAGCCATTCAGGCGGAGCTATACGAGGGGTACAGAGCGGCGAAGACCGCCCTCCGAGCGGAGATCTCGCGGGCCAGGGGTCTGGCTCGCGAGGAGTCGCTGGGGACTCTGAACAGAGACCCGTGGGGACGCCCCTATAAAATGGTGCGGGATAAACTCCGCCCATGGGCTCCCCCGCTGACGCAGAGTCTCCGGCCGCAGCTCGTGGAGGACGTGGTGAGCGCTCTGTTCCCTTCGCGAGGGGAACATACTCCCCCGCCCATGGCTCCGCCTCCTGCGGTGCCCGATGCGGACCACATCACCGACGACGACGACGATGCTCCGGAAGTGACCGAGGTAGAGCTGAGAGCGGCGGTACGTAGGCTGAGTGCCAAAAATACCGCCCCAGGACCCGACGGCTTGCCAGGAAGAGCTTGGGTTCTGGCCTTTGGGGCTCTCGGGCCTCGCAACTAAAAAGTGAAAAATAAAAACTTATAACTTTTATGTCGGTGGCAAAAAACGAAAATACTAAACCAGAGACAACGATTTCAGAAATTAGAGTTATCACTTTGTAGTGATTTTTTTTTTTGTAAAAAAGGTTTTTTTTTTATACAATTTACACCACCATATCATATCATTCATATCGTATCATTTTGAACTGTAATGCATATTTATAGCCTTACACTGAGTGTCCACCGCACATCATCAACGGGTCGTCAACGAGAAACGAGATTATTCGTACTTTACGTGACGTCCCGTAGTGGTGATGTGCGGTTGACACGCGGCCTTAATAATTGTATGTTATCGCTACTTCGGCGCAATCATCTAGTTCTCGTAGACGTCTCGTGGACGTGGCGGTGGGCACCTTTTTTAGGGTTGCAGTTAAACGACACGAACAGTTTTAGCGACAACTAATCGCGTCCTAAAGATGTTCTTAAAAGACGCTACAAAATGTAATAAAGAGACAGTATGCATCTTAATAACAGCGACTTAAAATTGAGTTGCGAGACCACCCAGAAATACTCTCACACAAAGAGCAAAAATAAAACAAAATGGCCGTCACAGTGCATCGGTTATGAAGGAGTCTATATTCTAAAAACCGATGTGTAATGGCGTAAGGCTAAAATTATATACCCTTATAGATTTAAATGAAATTCGTAGATTTAAATGAAATTCGTGTAGATCTTAATCATGTTTGCTTAAAGTGTAGTTAGTTTCCTCCGGATTGGTCTAATTTCGGAAATCAGACAAATCCAGAGGAAATCTAACTTAGAGAGAACAGCTGTATTAGAACCCAATGGCTTGGCACGCGACGATGGCAAGAGACCGCACGGCATGTCTTTATTTCCATGGATGTTGGGTTGGCCTTTAGTGTGGGACGCAACGTGTGTCGATACTCTTGCGCCATCCCATCTTCCTGGCTCTGCGTGCTGTGCTGGCACTGCTGCTGCCGCTGCGGAAAACCTCAAGCGGCAAAAGTATAATAACCTTATCGGTAATTATATTTTCGAGCCGTTTGGGGTTGAAACCCTTGGGCCGTGGGGTCCGAGTGCTCCTAGAGTGTTTGTTCAACGAAATCTCCAAACGGCTGGTTGACACTTCCCGTGACCCAAGGGCTGGCTTTTACCTTGGCCAGCGGCTTAGCATTGCCATACAACGTGACAATGCCGCCAGTCTCTTGGGTACTTTACCAGTCGACAGCGATGCGGAGGAATTTTTCGACGCCATATTTTAGTTTATTAATAGTTTTAGTTATGTTAGTATATAATTTTGTTATTTTTAGGTTATGGTTACAGTTAAATGTAAATGATGTCTATACTAATATTATAAAGAGGAAACTTAGAGATATAAGTTTTATTGTTAAAATGATGAAATTACATATTTCTTTGCCGGTGTCCGCACGGACGTAAAAATATCGCGGTGGAATTTTATCGCGCACTGGATTTTCAACTCTCGGTGTTGAGCCGAGCATTGAGAATCCAACCTAACAAACAACAACAGAGTGCATCCTAGCCACATATCCATATCATATACAGGGTGTTTGGTGCATCGTTTGCCAAATTGAATTGGCCGAAAGAAGAGGTCATTTGCTATCGCTTCAGGCTCAAGTACTCATTTTTGGCCACACCGGTTTTTTTATTACAACTTTCTAATTTTTATTTTGAAAAAATCCAAAACTCAGCATTAAAGCTTAAATTAAAAAAAAGTTTTAAGTGTAGTCGTCAAATTTCATTTTTATTTACATATGTACTGTTGTATGGCTCTATCAAATTTAAAATTACTTGCCAGTTACATCTAGTTTTTTTTAATAAATCACAAAGTTTTTGGAAAAATAAAAAATGAACTTAAAACTCAACTTTAAATAGCTATAAAAAAAAACTAAAAGCGATCGGGATCTTCGAATTATTTTAAAAAGTTCTCTAGTCTATCCCCTTTCCAACGGTATGTAATGTGTTAAAAAACTCTTTTAATATCTTTAATAATTAGCTAAATGTGTAGTCGAGACACATCAGGCTGATATTGGATATTACGTTTAAAACACTAGTTTTCGCATAAATTACATGCTATTAGTAGATAGATACTGTTATCTCACGTCTTACGTAGTCTCTTATCTCGTTCTTACATAGGGAACTTTCCTCGAAATTGAAAAAAAAATACATTATTACAAAAATAATCATTTATTAATAAGTAATTTAATTACATACTAATCTTACAAGAATTAGAATTTCTGCAAACAGAGTTGCCCTTATTATTAGCTGATTTGCCAATTTTCAGTGAAGACAGGTCTTTTGTTTTCCAACATGATGGTTGTCCCGCTCATTGGAGAATAACCGTCAGGGAGTACTTGAATGATGCATTCCCGGACTCATGGATTGGGAGGGATGGCCCTATTCCTTGGCCTCCACGTTCTCCAGACTTAACTCCGTTGGATTTTTACGTCTGGGGACGGGCCAAAGAACTCGTCTACGCCACGGAAGTTGAGACAAGAGATGATTTAGTCCAACGCATTGAGGCGGCTTTCATGACGATCAAAGCAGAAATGCGTTTACGCACCACTACAGTTGAGATAAGACGAAGATGTCGCGCGTGCATACGCAATAGTGGTAGACAGTTTGAACAAGACTTGTAAGATTAGTATGTAATTAAATTACTTATTAATAAATGATTATTTTTGTAATAATGTATTTTTTTTTCAATTTCGAGGAAAGTTCCCTATGTAAGAACGAGATAAGAGACTACGTAAGACGTGAGATAACAGTATCTATCTACTAATAGCATGTAATTTATGCGAAAACTAGTGTTTTAAACGTAATATCCAATATCAGCCTGATGTGTCTCGACTACACATTTAGCTAATTATTAAAGATATTAAAAGAGTTTTTTAACACATTGCATACCGTTGGAAAGGGGATAGACTAGAGAACTTTTTAAAATAATTCGAAGATCCCGATCGCTTTTAGTTTTTTTTTATAGCTATTTAAAGTTGAGTTTTAAGTTCATTTTTTATTTTTCCAAAAACTTTGTGATTTATTAAAAAAAAACTAGATGTAACTGGCAAGTAATTTTAAATTTGATAGAGCCATACAACAGTACATATGTAAATAAAAATGAAATTTGACGACTACACTTAAAACTTTTTTTTAATTTAAGCTTTAATGCTGAGTTTTGGATTTTTTCAAAATAAAAATTAGAAAGTTGTAATAAAAAAACCGGTGTGGCCAAAAATGAGTACTTGAGCCTGAAGCGATAGCAAATGACCTCTTCTTTCGGCCAATTCAATTTGGCAAACGATGCACCAAACACCCTGTATATATATATATCCTAAAAACACACTGTTAGATTTTCAACTCACGGCGCTAAGCAGATCGTTGAAAATCCAGTGCGCAAAAAAAAAAATCGCCGCGATATTTTTACGTCCGTGCGAACGTCGACTTACTGTCGCGAATCATATTTTGATCAAGATATAACGTGACACTGACCTGCGAATTGCAAAAACGCAAGAAAATTTGAATTTCGCTGTCTACATTACTGCATCCTCTTAAAAATGTTTGAACTTTTTGGACCATTGCCAAACATTACGGACTTTTATAGAGCAGCTGGTTATGCGGTTATTGGCAAAACGTTAGGTCAGATTCTACATGATTGGATCCTACAGTATATCGGTGGTTTGATTTTTAGGGTTCCGTATCAAAATGGTAAAAAGGACTCAGTCTGTCTGTCCGTCTATCACAGCTTGAAATTTTGAACAGTTTTAGATGAAATTTGCCCAACTATTTTGCAAATAAGAAAGAAATTAAATTTTTTTTTTTTTTTGCAACAGACACTGAAAGGGGTCTTAAAAATTCGAAGTGGGGCAACTAGGGCATGTGGGGTATCATATGAAAGAACGCTGTTTGCAGTTCTCGAAAAAAAAACTTTTTTTTATGTTTTCGACTTTGATGAAAAAAAAAAAAAATACCGTTCGCTCCCATAGCTCCGAAGTTTGCATAGAGAAAAATCTGAAATTATTCTTTGTAATAGAAGTTTACTCGTATATAAAGATTACAGGAAAATAAAACAGCACACCTTTTCAGAAATCGGAACGGAACCCTCGGTGCGCGACTCTTGACCGGTTTTTTATTTTGTTTGTGAAAAGCTGATCGGTAGGTAACTTGTATGTATACGGCAGACGACTTTATTGTCGCGTTTGATAAACACTGGTTAAATTGTGTACCTCGTTAGGCGTTGCGGTTTCCAAAAAAGTATTTTCAAACATCATTAGTCGGACTATTATGCGCATCTGATTTAGGTCCTTGGTGAAAATTATTCCATAACCTTTTCCCTCAGACCAAATAAAAAACCTTTTCCAATGCGAAACTATAACTTTTAATAACTGACATCAGGCAGACCACGGCGAAGGTGGTGTGACGATCTGATAACGATGATGACGACACGGTTGGCGCAGTGGTTGAGCGATTGACTGCTGCGCAGCATGTCGCGGGTTCGATTCCCGAACGGAACAAATATTTGTACGACCTACAAGTATTTGTTCCGAGTCTGGGTGTTTTTCTATCTATAATATGTATGTATTTACAAAAAAAAAAATGTATATAAGTAGCCATCTCGTTACCATAACACAAGCATTAGGTTGCTTAGCTTGGGGCTAGATGGCGTTGTGTGATATGTCCAAAACATATTTATATTTACATATTTATTTATATTTATAAGGTTTGCAGGGCCAACATGGCCAGAGATCGCACAAGACTGGGAGGTTTTGAAGGAAAAAGGGGAGGCTTTTTCCCAGCAGTGGGATACAATGTAGCCTAATGAAAAAAAAAAAAAAAAACTGACATCAAATATGTTTGGTTGTTTACACGTGAAATCATATTAAAAGGTTTGTGAGTACAAACTAGGGATGCATCGAGACGGCTTTTTGCTGATACGTCTCTTATAAAATATCGGCGACATCGATACCATGTCGATACGCTTATTGAATTTAAACGAAGGTAAAATAAATAAAACACAAGTTGGGTTATTTTTTTTATTAATATGAAAAATGAATGAGATTATTAGCTATTAAAAATTAAGGTTAATAATGTTAGTAAAAAAAAAAATACAACCGAATTGAGAACCTCCTCCTTTTTTTGTTTCAATTCAATTGTGTCAATTTATTGTACAATATGTACAATAAATTGCCTGTACAATTGAAAAACTCTCATCAGTAAATATTACTGATTGCACTCTTGAGGCATGTTTAACGACATTAAGCTTAGGCTGTATGAAATTAGGAAGATCCTTTCTTCGCGTTTTTATTCTAATCTGTCTTTGTTCTTCTGTCGTTGTAGCGGTAATAAAAATATCGCCGAACCCGATATGTCGGCAAACCCGAAGTATTGCCGCTAAACCGACATCGGACGTGGTATCGGCTGCACCCCTTTCAATATGATATCACGTGATGATGAGGAATACCTCATTTATCATCTGCCTCGCCTTTTCCCAGCTATGTTTGGGGTCGGCTTCCAGTCTAACCGGATGCAGCTGAATACCGGTATTTTACATGGGGCGACTATCTATCTGACCTCCACAACCCAGTTACTGGGTAATACGATAGCCTTGGTTAGACTGGTGTTCAGACTTTTGGGCTTCGACTGTCGTAAATCCACGAATGACAGCCGATGGCTTAACGTGCTTTCCGAGGCTAGAAGGGATCTTAGTATGTATAGATGGTCACCCATCCACGGACCAACCGCGGCATGTGTAGCCTAACCTGATCGATCGACCCATGCGGCTGTTATTACTTAGCCACAAGCGTCTAAAACAAATAATAATACCCTTGTACAGCAAAAAAACACGACCAAAATTGTCCGTATACTTCCTCTTAAATATAAATAGTATTAAGTCATATAATAACGTAGAGGTTTACGTTTCATGTCTCCTCATAATGTTTTTACGAGACCATGGCTGGAACAAAGCGCGAGATATAATAAGTAAGCACAGAAAAACATATAAGAGGCATTAAATGAATATTTTTATCACCCACGAGGGAACGACGTAGAAAAATAACGTGAAACTACGTTTTAATAGTAAATTTTTAAAACTTTTGCAGAAATAATAAGAACGCCTCATATTTATGAGTTTAATCTACTGATGCATTACATTTGTTTAATTTTAGTTTACTACAGTAAATCACTCAGGTTTACCTATGATTGATTAAAGCGGTCACAAAATGCCTCATTATCTAACAGAACACAACAAAATAATTAACGTTTACTTTCTCTAATGAGTCAAAGAAAGCATATCCTTCTGAAATGCGATATTTATCAAAGGGAAAACATGAATGCAATCAATACAATACCACATACAAATTATTAGGAGAAAATTTTAACAACCTCTCGATTTCCCTACGTCATCAAAACGTTCGTCAGCAAAAAAAAAGGCAAATAAAAAAAGGTCACACATTCAAATAGCGACTCCATTGACATTCTCGCGGAAGTGAACATTGAAATGGCTCCCGAAAATCATACAAAACAGTCGACTGTTTGCTCAAAGAAAAGGGCACCGACTCGATTTCAATTTCTTTGTAATCGATGAGCTTGGAGTTTTGGCCCAAATCATATGTAAATACTCGTACAAGGTATACCTACCCTCCACTGTTTGTTTAGTACGGCAAATAAATACCGTTGCTTGCGAGGAACGATTTCGGATATGAAGTCATAATATTATGTTGTTAATAAAAATATTTGGAATATTCACTGTGTTAATTAAACATAAACTAAACATGTTATCGTAAAGGAAAACATTGTGAAGCCAACGTATTTGATGAAATATGTTGATATAACAGTCTGGGTTGTAGACGTCTCCGACCTTGAAAACAATAGAATAGAATAGAATACTCTATAATATACACACCATTCAAATTACAGGTATCAATGTCAATCAAAAAGGTATCAGTATCAGTGGATATCAGTAGTAGGTAGGTAGGTAGGTAGTACTTGTAATGGTAGTAGGTATCAGTGTCAATACTATCAATCTATCAATCAACTCAGCCTATTGTAGTCCACTGCTGGACATAGGTCTCTTCTAGGCTGCGCCACAACACCCTGTCCTCCGCCTTCCGCATCCAGTTTGTCCCAGCCATTTTCATCCATCTAGCCGAGGGGCGGCCCACGCTACGCTTGCCGATACGCGGTCTCTACTCCAGGACTCGTCTGCTCCACCGCCCATCAGTCCTTCGACAAACATGGCCAGCCCACTGCCACTTCAGTTTGCTTACTCTTCAAGCAATGTTGGGAACTCCGGTCCTTTTCCGAAAAAAATCATTATTCTGATTTTATCCTACAAATAAATTTACTTTAAAAAAAGTAAACACCGACTTACAACCCAAAAACGAATAAAATAACTTTCATAAAACACTTGAACAGCTTCTGAAGTCGGTGTCAAGCTAAAGTGTATTGAAGAATTGATGACACCGACTTCAGAAGCTGTTGAAGTGTTTTATGAAAGTTATGTTATTCGGTTTTGGTTTTGAAGTCGGTTTTTTCTTTTTTTAAAGTAAATGTATTTTTAATTTTTAGTTGAATATATAATTACATAATTAGGTATGTCCAAGTCGAACGAACAGAAGAATCATCAAAATCCGTTTAGAAATGCCGGAAATACAGTGCATTTATGCATATAACTTCGTACATAAGAATAATTACATAATGTATTATATACCAAAACCTTCCTGAAAATATGTATATCACGGTAGTGAAAGAATCATCAAAATTGGTTCATTATTTTTTGAGAAAATCGCGGACAAACAAACATACATACATTCATACATACATACATACATAGGGTCGAATACAGAACCTCCTTTTTTGAAGTCGGTTAAAAAACACCGAGCATAGCCCGCTCCATAGCGCACTGAGAGACCTTGTATTTGAGAACCAGCCCGACTGTCACCACGTTTCGGCACCGTATGTCATAACGGGCAGGACGCACTGGTTGAAGACCTTTCATCCAACTGCTCAGAGGGGTGAGACAGGGGGATGTGATATCACCGAAACTGTTTATTTTTGCGTTGGACTGGAAAACCATGTTAATACAAGAGACAATAATTATATACTTTTCAAGATAATTTTTATGTAGATACCTTAGTATTCTCTTGACAATATAACACCTACTCGTTGGCCATTCAATATTATTTTACTAGCGACGCGCCCCTGCTTTACACGGTTTTTACGACTTGACACAACAATAGATTTAGAAATTACATTTCAGTAATGTAAAATACACAAACTTCTTTTCGAATACATTTTCTAAATGATGGTAAAACCCGCGTCAAAAATTTTGTAGTTTAGAAGCACTAAGCAATCACACAGACACACGAAAAGTGACTTTGTCTTATGTCTTTAAATAAAATTGAATTCATAGGCTTCATTTGAGGGGTTGTACTCATCATTATCAACAACTTTTACCTGGGACCAACCAAATCTGAAATCGCGAAAAAAAAATCTGCTGTTCCCTACATTTTGAAGAGTTATGCGAACATATATGTAGGTAACAGATGATTTTTTTTTCGCCATTTCAGGTTTGGTGCCATAGTAAAAGTTATTCATAATGATGAATACAATGACCCCTTAAAAGAATGACCATGAATTCAATTTAACCCTGTAGACTGTTAACATTTACTTATGAAAATAATTATTAAATATTAAAAGATTGTGGAATAATGTAATGTAAATTGTAAGAATAGTCTGTTAAAATAAAAAAAAAATTTTTGAATAATGATAATTAATATAATACAGGGTGTTTGGTGCATCGTTTGCCAAATTGAATTGGCCGAAAGAAGAGGTCATTTGCTATCGCTTCAGGCTCAAGTACTCATTTTTGGCCACACCGGTTTTTTTATTACAACTTTCTAATTTTTATTTTGAAAAAATCCAAAACTCAGCATTAAAGCTTAAATTAAAAAAAAGTTTTAAGTGTAGTCGTCAAATTTCATTTTTATTTACATATGTACTGTTGTATGGCTCTATCAAATTTAAAATTACTTGCCAGTTACATCTAGTTTTTTTTTAATAAATCACAAAGTTTTTGGAAAAATAAAAAATGAACTTAAAACTCAACTTTAAATAGCTATAAAAAAAAAACTAAAAGCGATCGGGATCTTCGAATTATTTTAAAAAGTTCTCTAGTCTATCCCCTTTCCAACGGTATGCAATGTGTTAAAAAACTCTTTTAATATCTTTAATAATTAGCTAAATGTGTAGTCGAGACACATCAGGCTGATATTGGATATTACGTTTAAAACACTAGTTTTCGCATAAATTACATGCTATTAGTAGATAGATACTGTTATCTCACGTCTTACGTAGTCTCTTATCTCGTTCTTACATAGGGAACTTTCCTCGAAATTGAAAAAAAAATACATTATTACAAAAATAATCATTTATTAATAAGTAATTTAATTACATACTAATCTTACAAGTCTTGTTCAAACTGTCTACCACTATTGCGTATGCACGCGCGACATCTTCGTCTTATCTCAACTGTAGTGGTGCGTAAACGCATTTCTGCTTTGATCGTCATGAAAGCCGCCTCAATGCGTTGGACTAAATCATTTAAATTGCAATGCCTTAACAGGCAGTTGCCTGTTAAGGCAAACACAATAGTAGGTTCTTAGAACTTAGTTAAGTTCTAAGAACCTACTATTGTTAACATCTTCAAAGTTATACACTTAGTTCGCAATAAAGAATTTGAATTTGAATTAAAGAAACGTGATAGCTCTGTAGATGGTTCAACGAAATAGTAAGTACGAGTACCCATTTTTTAAACTAATGTTTATCAACCAACCCAAGCAGCTGTGACTATGGGAGAGTGCACAACCCGCATGAAAAGTTTCAAATGTTTTCCGGGACTACCGTCTCAATGTAACTGTGCATACACGGCTAAAGAACAAGCTATACATTTCCAGTATAAGCTGATCTCGCATTGTATAGGATTTCCTTTCAATGAGAGGTCAGTGTAAACTGGAATAGTATATCATGATGTGTAGCCGTGTGTACCTAATTTAAAAGTGTTGTACTATTGTAACAAGTTACTAGTACCTATATTCTGCTGATCTACATAAGATCTACCTCTTCATACACGAAATCTCTTAAGGGGTCGTTGTACTCATCATTATGAACAGCTTTTACATAACTCATCATCTGCTTTGCCTTTTCCCAACTATGTTGGGGTCGGCTTCCAGTCTAACCGGATGCAGCTGAATACCAGTATTTTACAAGGAGCGACTGCCTATCTGACCTCCACAACCCAGTTACTGGGTAATACGATACCCCTTGGTAAGACTGGTTGTCAGACTTTCGGGCTTCTGACGACCCGTAACGACTGTCAAAGATCCACGAATGACAGCCGGGACCAACGGCTTAACGTGCTTTCCGAGGCACGGAGAGTCTCCGTATGTAAAGATGGTCACCCATCCACGGACCAACCCCGGCAAGCGTAGCTTAACCTGATGGATCAACCCGTGCGGCTGTTATTACTTAGCCACGAGCTCAGCTTTTACATAACTGATATCACGAAAAAAAATTTCAGCTGCTTCCTACATTTTTATGTTCGCATAACTCGTAAAAACGTAGGGAACAGCAGATTTTTTTTCGCGATTTCAGGTTTGGTCCCATAGTAAAAGTTGCTCATAATGATGAGTACAATAACCCCTTAACAGATTTCGTAGGTATATGATTTGTGCCTTAGTAGTTAGTACCTTTTATACTAAAAATTAAAAGATGTTCGTTGGTAAGCGCATAACTTGAGAACGGTTGGACCGATTTGCTTGGTTAATGTTTTAAAATGTTGGTAGGTAAATAGTTGGTGGTGGTTGGTGGTGGTGGTTGGTTGGTTAGTGTTGGTTGGTAATGTTGCGTTGAAAGGACAGGACAACGTCTGTCGGGTCTGCTAGTTATTATTAAAATAGTACCTAATAATGCTGTAAAACATAACTAACAAACATTACAATACTAGCAGACAGTCACTATCGCATTTTTAGTATAAAATTTACATAAATATTATAGCCCTTATCACACATTCACAGAGCTATATTTTTCTATTATAAGAGAAAAATATGGTTAGGTAACTGCAGTGGTGAGATATTTTGCATAATAATAATAAATGAATAATATTTTATGACGTTGCAACGAGAGACAGAATTTTTCAAAACTCCTTCAGAATCGTGAAACTGGGTAACTTTCATGCGAATGAAGATACGAGGTATGATCTTGTGGTGCATAATGTGCCAGCAAATTGAACTAGTGTTCCTTATAAGTCCATTATCTTATGTTCCATTTCTATGACTTACTAAGAGTTTGGCTTAAACTAATAAATACACTCTCGAGTATTCATGATGGTATCTTTTTAGCCTTTTAGGGGAGGAGCTCATGGCTAAGTAATAACTGCTGCACGGGTTGATCCACCAGGTTATGCTACGCTTGCCGGGGTTGGTCCGTGGATGGGTGGCCATCTTTACATACCGAGACTCCTCCGTGCCTCGGAAAGCACGTTAAGCCGTTGGACTCGACTGTCATTCGTGGATCTTTGACAGGTATTACGGGTCGTTAGAAGCCCGAAAGTCTGACAAGCAGTCTTACAAAGCAGTATCGTATTACCATTACCCAGTAACTGGGTTGTGGAGGTCAGATAGGCAGTCGTTTCAAGTAAAATACTGGTATTCAGCTGCATCCGGTTATACTGGAAGCCGAGCCCACCATAGTTGTGAAAAGGCTAGGCAGATTTAACTTTTTAGCCTTTAAAAGTGTTAACTGAGCCTGCACTTGCTGATATATTATGGCTTAATCAATTTTCGTGAAGGCAAGAAAACAATATATTATGCCAGTAGCTTCCATAATGTCATGCAAGTCTGTTGCGGAGCATCTTTTAATTGGTGAAAACTACTAAAACATACAAGCTAAGTTCTTATAAGCTAAGCCGCTAAGGGTATGGCTACGTTAGGCTACGCTAGGCAAGGCATGCTAAGCTACGCTAGGTTACGTTAAATTACGCCTTGGCTACGCTAAGCTACGCTTTGCTGCACTAGGCTACGCTAGGCTCATTAGACCTAGCTACGCTATTCTACACTAGACGTAGATACGCTATGCAAAATTAGATATAGCTACGCTAGGCTATGTCTAATTTAGCATAGCGCATCCTCCTTAATATTTGCCACATAAACCCAATTACTGGGAAATGGATTAACTGCTAGACAAATAATTAATAGGAAAATAATCAACAAGTGTAGGGTGGTTCTTCGAGGACCCTCAGAACGCGGTCTCAAGGTCCTAATTCCTAACCTATTAAACATTCAGTCTTAGAACCAAGTACAGATTACTCTTTATTTATACATGTGTATATAATTTTAACATTAAACATTATAAAAATATATATGTAACTAGCGGACCCGACAGACGTTATCCTGTCTGAACGATCCGAACCCGACTCCGGCGCCTCCATATGAGAGCTGTAGACCAATTTTTAAAAAGTTAAAGGTTTTATCGCTAGCCTCTATTTACATTTTAGAAATGGCCATATTTGTTAGGAAAAATTCACACTTCTTCTCCACAGTAGCCGAAAACAATAGATTTACAAAAAAACTTTTTTACAAAAAAATACAACCGACTTCCAAAAACAACACTACAAAGTGAAAAATAACTTTAATTTCGGAAGTCGGTGTCTAGTTAAATGTATTTTCGTTTTTTGCCACCGACTTCCGAAATTAAAGTTATTTTTCACTTTGTAGTGTTGTTTTTGGAAGTCGGTTGTATTTTTTTGTAAAAAAGTTTTTATTTTTCACTTTTTAGTTGTGTTCCTACCCCAC
This sequence comes from Cosmia pyralina, assembly GCA_946251885.1. Classification (NCBI taxonomy): domain Eukaryota; kingdom Metazoa; phylum Arthropoda; class Insecta; order Lepidoptera; family Noctuidae; genus Cosmia; species Cosmia pyralina. The sequence continues at coordinate 19,063,778 of OX276355.1, forward strand.
ACAAATTCAAATACCCACTACCTGCAAAACAAACTAGAACATCATCCATATAAAAGTGGGGAAAAAATAAGTATTATTGAAGCTAACTCAAAAACTACCCAAGCAAAGTTAATCAATTTTATATGGGACCAACTGTCCTGGGACCCCCCTATCGAACAAGAGAAAAAAAATCCAAATCGGTCCAGCCATCTTCGAGTAATCGGGGAACATACATATACGAATTGAGAACCTCCTCCTTTTTGAAGTCGGTTAAAAAGGGACCCCACCAAGTTAAAAAACCAATTTTGTAACAGCACTCTCCATAGAAACAGCTACCTTATGTCCATAAAATTTACAACCACATTCCAAAACCATTTAATTGTTACAAAAACGAATTAAAAACATGGCTTAGTCAAAATAACTTTTATATTCTAAAAGATTTTTTTTATTTTATGGGTTAAATTAGATTTATTTAGATTTATAATTAGGTTGTTGTTAGGTTGTTTGTTTAAGTTATTGTTGTGTTTTTATTGTTAGTTTTAAATAGTATGTTATAGGTACCAAAGAATAATACTTAATGTGTCTCTATGTCTATAGTTTTAAGTATTTTATATTGTTTTGTAGAGCTTAGGTATGTAGTTTATAAGTTAGGTTTTATGCCCATGTGCACATATTATTGTAAATATTCGTATGCCGCTTTTAGCGGCGGATGTGTCCTGAACACAACTATTTTATATACCAACTTTGTTGCTACCATATCCGACGAATAAATGTCTTTGTCTTTGTCATTGTCTTTGACTGCAGCACCACCAACCGGGTCCAATTGTGTTTTCAAACCATCCAGGAACTCATTGAAATATACACACAAAATTTTATCTAAATCGGTCCGGCCGTTTAGGAGGAGTTAGGTGACAAACACACGTAGAAGAATTATATATATTAAGATATCGAAAACGGGAGCAAAATCGGTGTTCTTCACGCGTCACACTCTGCTCGCGTTGTTTTTAAAACCAGCTTTTATTAGTCTGGATATTATCTAGGACAGAGCACAAAAGACAAATCAAACGAGCTCAAACTCGATAGGGTTGCGTCGTTTTATTACTGAGTTACCAAGGCCGCCTTCCGGCTCCATCATTAGATCAGCTCCATGTCATTTATTTGTCATCCGATTTAGGTACATATGTAAAATTTTGAGCTTAATCGGAAACGTGGAAGCGGGTCTTTAACTTGTAAGATTCGATTACAGATAGACAGACAGACACCTGAACATGTGAAACTAAAAAATAAATAAGTAAAAACTTGTAATTAATCTACGTTCATACGTCCATGATGGCCCATTATGTACACGATCGACTGCATCCAGGATTTCCGACGAAACACTTGATGATATTCGATGCGTTATTAATACGAGCAATCACGGTGACTGCTCGCAGTGGTGGCAATTGTGCAATTGAATGTAACCACTAGGCAATGCACTAGCACAGAATAGGTAAGAATAGAAGGTTCCACTCGACGATAAATAAAAAAAAACGATAAATAAAAATATCGCGGCGATTTTATTTCGCGTACTGGATTTTCAACGCTCTGCGCTTTATTTAGCGCCGAGAGTTGAAAATCCAACAGTGTATTTTGTCGACGCGCTAGAATGCACTCTGTTATTGTTAAGTTGGATTCACAACGCTCGGGTCTACAGCGAGAGTTGAAAATCCAGTGCGCGAATAAAAATCGCCGCGATATTTTTACGTCCGTGCGAACGTCGGCTAAGTGAAAACGCACGCACAATAAATTTACATACAGCGAGTGATGGGCTCGTGGTGAAATAATAACTGCAGTTGCCGCGGTCAGTTCGCGGATGGGTGACCATCCATTACATATCGAGTGCCTCGGGAATCACGCTGAGCCGTTGGTCCCGACTGTCTTTCGTAGATCCTTGACAGTTTTTACGGGAAGTCAGAAGCCCAAGTCTTAAAACCAGTCTTACCAAGGGGTATCGAGTTATCAAGTAACTTGGTTGTGGAGATTTGCGGTGAACCACTTTTCGACCTTATTACTAAGGTAAAAAAGCTTGAAAAGTGGTTCACCGCAAAGCAGCACCTACTCGCGGCTACATTTATCAAGGTATATGTTTATTTCTAGTATAAGCTGACCTCTCATTGTACGGAAATCCTATATAAAGCGAGATCAGCTTATACTGGAAATGTATAGCTAGTTATTAAGCCGTGCGTAGGTACATTACATACAGCGAGTGCAAGCGTACCTACTCGCGACTGGCAATTGTTTGACAAAGTTTGAAATCGCCGTACGTAAACTCATACTCTAATCTCTAGGGTACTTAGTGCGAGTTTTTATACGTACTCGATCGCGTTTACGTTAACGCTTCCTTACGTAAGTTTGTATGGAATAATTTTGTTTCCTATTTTAGTCACTAGACGGCGCTTATTCAGTTTGTCTCGATTAACGTGATCGAGTAAGTATAAAAACTCGCACTAAGGCCGCCGTTTGGGGAAATGTTAAACTAATGTCATAAATAACATAACTTAACATCACGCCAGTATTCTTCGAAGGGTTAGGCAGGTAACATTAATAAGTCGTCCTAATAAGCAATGCAACATGAAATGTAACACAAGAACTAGGCGAATTTGTTTCAACATGTGTTACATTTTCATGTTACGTTGCACCACCTAAAATAGGTGAGGTTGGTGTTTCCTAGCCGAATACTACAAGGAGAAACACCGAAACAGACCCAGAGATATCTCATTCAAAGTTCATCAACTTAAGGTAACTTAACTAAACGTATTCGCAAACTAAAATAGCGTCGAAAAATTCATCGCTGTCGACTGGTTAATAATTAATTAATTAACTAATATTTATTAAGTTTGTTTCATTATTAGCACTGTTAATTATTTAGGCACATGTTGTTAAATTGATTGAAATAAATATATGGTAAAGTACAGGTACAGTCAGCAACAATAGTCAATTAACACTTGCAGTTTTTTAATCTTAATTATTAAGCGAAATATTTTATTCAAATCGGAACAGAAGTACTTAAAATTTTAAGAACAATAACTCTTAATAGTTAAACGAAAAAAAAGCAGATTATCGAATCATTTTGTGGTAATTTAGATATGTCAAAAAGTAGCAGTGTTAACTGACTTCTAATACTGACCGTACAATAATAATATTAAATTATGCATTCCCTATCAACACGTGTTCATAACAACAAACAAATAAAAAGTCAGTTCATAAAATTTGTTTTTCTATATCTTGAAATAAATGCTAATCATTCTATTTAAAAAAAATATCAATCTGCCTAGCCTTTTCCCAACTATGTTGGGGTCGGCTTTCAGTCTAACCGGATGCAGCTGAATACCAGTATTTTACATGGAGCGACTGCCTATCTGACCTCCACAGCCCAGTAACTGGATAATACGATACCCCTTGGTAAGACTAGTTGTCAGACTTTCGGGCTTCTGACGATCCGTAACGACTGTCAAAGATCCACAAATGACAGCCGGGACCAACGGCTTAACGTGCTTTCCGAGGCACGGAGGAGTCTCGGGATGTAAAGATGGTCACCCATCCACGGACCAACACCGGCAAGCGTAGCTTAACCTGATGAATCGACCCATACGGCTGTTATTACTTGGCCACGAGCTCCTCATAAATCATTCTATTTAAGTAATTCTAAAATATTTTAGTAACACCAACCTCGACAGATGGCGTTGGCGTCGAATTAGAACTCGCTATGGTTTCGTTACGTACGGCAGTATAATATCAACCGATAAGAGAATGTTTGACTTACATATTAATTTGATAGGAAATTTTTGCAGTCAAATTTCTCTGGGAATACTCAGATGAAATTTGATGTAAGTACTACAACGCACGTTAAACATAATATGTTTAACAACAAGATTAACGTAGGTATTGCGAACATATTATGTTCGCAATACCTACGTTAATCTTGTTGTTGCATTATATAGTAGGTGTGTATAGGTGTGTTGTGTGTATAGGTAATGAATTGGTTTTTCAACTAATTATTATTATTATTATTTTTTTGCATATCTCGGGACCCTGGGGTCCCGGACCTTTGGAAGGCGTACGAGGGGCCGAAGCCAACTCGCAGAGGCCCCTTAGACAATTTCAAATGACGAGGAGGCACCAGCCGACGATTATCCCTGTATGCACTATGCAAGTGCACCCAAGGACAACTCCCGGTTGGTGCAGGACTATTGCAGAACATGGAAACAAAACACATTGGGCCTATGGGTTTGGGTGGCTACATGGATTGGGTACCTTGAACTATGGAAGAACTATGTCCCCTGCCTGACCAATGTTATATAATATACACAGATAAATTGGCAGGGGGTGACTTGCACACACAATAATGGGCCCCCGGAAACGGTCGCTAGCACATGGTGACGTAGCGACAAGGGGCAACATGTCCTGAGGTGCTTGAGGAGTGGAGAGGTATTCCACGGCTCTCAAAACAATCCCAGAGCCCAGAAGATGGTCAAGATCCCTACAAGCACTTACTGGAATACTTCCTTCCTCCGAGCACGTTTGCTCTTGCGAATCTCCACTCAAGCCGGCCAATAAAGGCAAGAATTATTATTATTATTTTGTTTTTTATATTTATTTTCTCAGGTTGATAGAACCTGGTATTTTTAAAATCTCACGGGTGTTAACCAAGGTGAGATTTTAAGTTTGAGTAGATGGATTAGGTACTGCATTGAAATTATTGTCTAAATCTAACTGTAGGAATTTCCGGACTATACGACATGTGTTTAATATAGCTGCTTTCTGAAGTGTGAGGTAAGTATATTTGGAAAGGTTTGTTGCATTTAAGCTGTTAAATAACTGTTTTGGGATAATACCAGTCGTCGATACCACTATTGGGACTATGGTTACTCTGTTCATTTTCCAGACTCTGGTGATTTCTTCTTGTAGTTCTGTATATTTCCTAATTTTTTCCGAGATAGTTTTCTGTATATTATTAGTGTTTGGGACTGCTATATCTATTATGTATGTGTATTTGTTTTCTTTATCAACAAGTGTTATATCGGGTCTGTTGTTATATATTGTATGATCAGTAATTATAGTACGGTCATAATATAATTTGTACGATTGGTTTTCTAGTACAGCCCTAGGTGAGTATTTGTAGTATGGTGTGTAAGGATCCTGCATGAGATTGTGTTTTGTTGCGAGTTTTTGGTGTATAATATTAACAAGTTGATTGTGTCTATGAGTGTAATCATTTTGGGTGAGTGTGCTACAAGCTCCTGTGATGTGTTGTATAGTTTCCGGCTTGCTGTGGCACTTTCTGCATAAATCGCTTCTTATTGTGTTATCTTTAATTATGAATTTTCTATAATTTTTGGTGTTTATTTTATTATTATATCATTTATTTCGGGTAACAATGACCTATAACATAAATACCTACTAATAAACTACGATGATAGGTAAGCGTTTAGAATAAAAAAACCGGCCCAGTGAATGTCGGGCACACAAAGGGTTCCATAGTAGGGAGAGATGAATTTATCCCAAAAACAAATTTAACATATTTTTCCAATACATCGATATACGTCACGGTCCAATCTCAAACTGGAAATGTAAATGTGCAGCCGCATATTTTTTTTTAAAATTCATAATAAAACAACAAATTACCGATTTTCGTTCTTTTTAACCGACTTCAAAAAGGAGGTTTCTCAATTCGACCGTATATATATAATTTTTCTTTTTATGTGTGTTCGCGGATAACTTCGTCGTTTATGAACCGATTTTGATGATTCTTTTTTTGTTGGAAAGGAGATATCCCAAGGGTAGTACCGTGATAAGGAAACCAGGATCTGGTGATGGCATCTTAGAGAAATCGAGGAGAACCTTCAAATTTTATAGGCACACCTATAGCGATTTGGGTATTTGTTACAGTAACTCGTGCATTTGCTCCCGGAAAGCACCATTTGGTGAAGTGGAGCTGATGAGGAAGACCACAGATGGCCATCGGAATTACTTATTAATACGTATTTCACAGGTTGCAATTCGATTATTGCTAAGCAATTTATGCTCGTCACAATACATATGTTAAAGTGGAGCTGATAGTGATTTCACCATCAGTTCCAGTTTTCCTGGTTCCTTACTGGGAGAATTCCTCAACAATTAACGTCCTTGTATCGGGAAAACCAATATTTTGTAAAATGTGATGAGCAGTTGATATTAGGCTATTGTAACTTTGATAAATTACGGACTGACCCACTAAAAAGTGAAAAATATTTTGTTTTACAAAAAAAAAAAACCGACTTCCAAAAAAATACTACAAAGTGAAAAATAACTTTAATTTCGGAAGTGGGTGGCAAAAAACTAAAATACAGATCCAAAGACTTCAGAAATTAAAGTTATTTTTCACTTTGTAGTATTTTTTTGGAAGTCGGTTGTTTTTTTTTAGTAAAAAAGTTGTTTTCCTTTACTTGTGCTGAGAGACTTTGCTTCTTGCTAAATTTCATGATTCTAAGTCTACGACACAGAACACTGGAATACTGATCAACGGTAAGTACCTAACCTTCCTATAAAGGTAAGTTTTCATTTATTTGCAAGTGTCAAAATATGTCGCATAATTATTTTTTTATTGCATTGACTTAGAAGCCTAATTTTTTTAGAGCTCCAAGAGACCGTAAACCTACGTATTTGATACAGATTTTAACTTGATACCTTAACGCGTTCCTGCGAAAAAGGGTCTTGACAGACTGTAAGACAGACAGACACAATGATCCTATAGGGGTTACGGTTTTTCCTTTTGAAGTACGGAACCATAGATATAAGAAATACTTTAGAAAGAAAGAAAGAAAGAAAATACGTTTATTTGCGGTAAACACGACGCAAAGGACAACAAAATAAAATAAACAATGTAAAAAGCAAGTTTTGGGGAAAATATGCGTCACATCTACGCAAAACGGCTACCGCTCAGCATAATGCCGCGACCCCATGTGAAACGGAGCCCCAGCGCTGGTTTTCAGCGATAGCCGGCGTTGACGCGATGACGTCGACCGGTGCAGCATGTAATAAATAATATGCAATTAAAAAATAAACAAAATATAAAGTTAATTCTATAGGTATAGATAAAATATACAGAAAATGACAATATTCCCGCATTCCGCTCCGCGACAGCACCGACTCCCACGCCGCAGAATGCGTTATCTGTGCGCGCAGCTGTCAGCGGCCGGAAACATTAGACATATTACATAATATTTTAAACATGGCGTAGCAATTATGCAATTAACATTTTGATTTTGATGAAATTATGTAACAGAGGATGTATTGGGTGATTAAGTAGGCATTTCCTACGAAAAATGAATTTGTGTTAGATGTGAATGATGACAAAGACTCGGACACACAAATAAGATCAAATAAGAAATGGTAAGTGAGAATTAGTTGGTTAAAATAAAATATGGATTCATGCATCGAGACTATTGAATTATATTACTAATAATTAAATTAAATTAGATTGGATAAATATAAATTAGGATATGATACAAACAAGGGACTTTACCTGACAAACCGTAGTGTGCCAGTTGAATAATTAAATTAAACTGAAAATTACAGAAACAAATGTAGCGTTCCTATGCATAATAAGGATGAATTGAAATAGCGAAACACACTTTTTAATGTTATTTAAACACTTTATAATGTTATTACACTTTATAATGTTTATAACACTTTATAATGTTATTTAAACGATTTCAAAAAAGGAGGTTCTGTTTTCGACCCATATGTATGTATGCCCGCGAATTTCTCAAAAAAAAAGAACCAATTTTGATGATTCTTTCACTAACGTGATGCATACTTTTAGAATATAATTCACTAGCTGCGCACCGCGGTGTTACCCGCGCTTTATGTGATACACTAAAACGTCTATTATTTAATCGGTGAGAAAAGTATTCACAAAAAAATTGCTCATCCAACGGGAACACTACATTTTTCATGATGAAAAGTAGCCAATGAGTGGAATTAGTATACAGGGTGTCTGCTACTTCCACACCAAATTTCATCAAAATCGGTCGAGTCGTTTGAGTTTGTATGAGTAGCAAATATAATATTTGGATTCCTTACTCATCCCACGGGAACACTACATTTTTCAGGATGTAAAGTAGCCTATGTGCTATTTGTATACAGGGTGTCTGCTACTTCCACACCAAATTTCATCAAAATCGGTCGAGTCGTTTGAGTTTGTATGAGAAGCAAATATAATATTTGGATTCCTTGCTCATCCCACGGGAACACTGCATTTTTTCGGGATATAAAGTGGCCTATGTGATAATCCAGGGTGTCAGCTACTTCCACACAAAATTTCATCAAAATCGGTCGAGCCGTTTGAGTTTGAAAGAGTACCAAGTAGGTAGTTATATTTGAATTCCTTGCTCATCCCACGGGAACACTACATTTTTTCGGGGTATATAGTAGCCTACGTGTTAATCCAGGGTGTTAACTACTTCCACACCAAATTTCATCAAAATCTGTCTAACCGTTTGCGTTTGAAAGAGTAGCAAGTAGGTATATTTGAATTCTTTGCTCATCCCACGGGAACACTACATTTTTTTCAGGATATAAAGTGATCTATGTGTGTGTCAGCTACTTCCACACCAAATTTCATCAAAATCGGTGGAGCCGATTGAGTTTGAAAGAGTAGCAAATGTATTTGAATTCCTTGCTCATCCCACGGGAGCACTACATTTTTTCGGGAAAAAAGTAGCCTATGTGTTAATCCAGAATATAAGCTGTCTACATACCGAATTTCATCCAAATTGGTCCAGCCGTTTGAGCGTGAAGAAGTAACAAACATACACAGGCACACACACTCACAAACTTTCGCCTTTATAATATTAGTGTGAAGTGTGATTAGGTACGTATTCTTATGTACGAAGTTATAAGCATACTAATGTATTATAGCTCCATTTCTAAGCGGATTTTGATGATTATTCTTTTCGTTCGTCTTGGGCTTATCTACGTAATTGTATATTCAACTAAAAATGGAAAAATAAATCTACTTTAAAAAAAAGTAAAAAAACGACTTCCAAAACCTAAAACGAATATAATAACTTAAAAACAAAACTTAACAGCTTCTGAAGTCGGTGTCTTCAATTCTTCAACGCACCTTAGCTTGGCACTGACTTCAGAAGCTGAATAAGTTTTTTTTTTATGTTATTTTATTCGTTTTAGGTTTTGGAATTCGGTTATATTTTTTTTTTTTGCTCTAAACTAGTCTAAACAATACCGTCCGAAATCTTAAGAAGACCGTAAAGTTATTAAATGGGCTCGTGGCTAAGTAATAACAGCCGCAAGGGTCCATCGATCAGGTTAAGCTACGCTTGCAGCGGTTGGTCGGTTGGTCTGTGGATGTGTGACCATCTTTACATAACCCCTCCATGCCTCGGAAAGCACGTTCCCCCCCGGCCCCCCCCCCAGGCCGGGGGGGGGGGGGTCCCGGCTGTCATTCGTGAATCTTTGACAGTCGTTACGGGTCGTCAGAAGCCAGAAAGTCTGACAACAAAGTTTTACCAAGGGATCTTATTACCCGGGTTGTGGAGGTCAGATAGGCAGTCACTCCATGTAAAATACTGGTAATTAGCTGCATCCAGTTAGACTGGAACCCGACCTTAACACAGTTGGGAAAAGGCTAGGCAGATGAGATGATGAAACTGAACGCGATCAGCACATCTAAACCGCGTTCAAGAGCTGTCAATGTCAACATTCCACAACAATGATGACACTGTGAGCTCTTGAACACGGCTTAGATTGCATTGCTTAAATTTGCCCTTACAATAATAAAAAAAAATGCTTCATCGTGCTGTTCCGGGTTGCCACATTAGCGGTTCCGGAAGCTGTACCTACCACATTTTTAATCAAAACTTATAACAAAAGCAAAACCTAAATGGACCCTGTGGAACTGTTTCGTTAAGAATTCCCGTCGTATTAAACTTGTACGCGAGTTTTTCGGAACTTATAAATTGTTTCGAAGAATTTCGGAGGTGTATACAAAAACTGCTCCGATACAATACGTTGCTTACGTAATCGGATTAAGTAATTTAAGACTGTGGTATTGTTTATTTTGAGAAAGAATAATTGGTGGACTAGCGAGTATTTATTTATTTATTTATTTATTCAATTGGTCTTACGAGCTACGAGTAACAGACATACCATCCAAAACGCTCATAAATGATTAACTTACAATTCAATTGTGCAGTATTAAACGACTTGGGGTTCGTAAATGTAGAAATAATACCACGCCTAGATTATAGAACAGTATATTGTAGCTAAAAGATTGTACAAAAAACAAATTAGCAAACATTCGTAGTAAACGCGAAATTATGAGGGAAGCAGTAGTGGCGCACCAAGCGTAACGAAAAGGAACAATTTAACTTTTAACATTTAAGGTTGGCTATGGCTAAGGTTGTGTTTACATTCTTCCAACATCCTCTCTTAAACATAACTCCATCTTGGTCGAACAGTAGGAATGCTAGCTTAGAGCGACGTTGCTTTGGTTAGGGCATCTGCAACCATCATTCTGCTTGGAGGTAGCGAACATCAATGGCCCCTCCTATAACTTTATCACGTACAAAATGATGCCTCACATCTATATTATATTTGGTCCTAGAATGATAGCCATCTGTACCGGAAAGTTTGATAGAACTTTGAGTATCACTGTAGCTTCATTTTTCAATTGTGGCCAAAGATTTTCTTGAAATTTCTTTAGCCATAGAGCTTCTTGCACACAAGAAGTCAAAGACATGTACTCTGCCTCAGTGGTAGACAGAGCAATGGTAGGCTAACGCCTACAGTTCCAGCTGATCGTTCCTCCCTCAAACAAAAAAGTGTAACCAGTGCAGGAGCGTCGGTCATCTTCTGAGCTTGCCGCCCAGTCTGCATCACAGTAGCCATGAGCCATAGTCTCTTATATGTTTTGTTTAAAACTCACCCTATACTCCTGAGTACCTTTTAAGTAGCGCATCACGCGCTTCAGTGCAATCCAGTGCTTCATTTCCAGCTTGTTGTTATATTTGTTAACATGTTGATAACAAAACTTATGTATGGTCTGGTAACTTGTGAAATATTCAATAAACACCCAATTATCTTTTGATACGCAATATCATGTAAGATTTCGGTTTCTTGAGTATCTCCTTGCAATTTTGTGCTCAAATCTATTGAACTTTTAACAATTTTGCAGTCGGACATTCCATATATTAGGTTGGGGAAAAAGTCTTTTCGCATTATAGTATGTATGAACTTAAAATAAAATCTCTTTGGCTATACTATTTGTATCTGGCTGGTTTTGGTATCATTGAAAGTTTAAATTTTAAAGAACATAATTCCAAATTCAAATTAGGAAAATGTGTGATTTTCATTTGTTTTTCGTACCGTCAAGATGAGTGAATCTAATGAAGAAATTCGATACATTTTAAAATTTTACTACAAAAAAGGTAAAAATGCAACGCAAGCCGCGAAAAAAATTTGCGATATTTATGGACCCAGTGCAATGTCTGTGAGAGTAGCACAAATTTGGTTTAAGCGTTTTCAATCCGGAAATTTTGATGTCAAAGATGCACGTCGCTCTGGTCGCCCTATTACGGATAAAATGGATGCCATTTTTGAAAAAGTGGAGCAAGATCGGCATATCAGTAGTTACGACGTAGCTGAAGAACTGGGAATTGAAAACAAAACAGTTTTGGCGCATTTGAAAACAACTGGGTACACAAAAAAGCTCGATGTTTGGGTACCTCACGAGCTCACTGAAAGAAACCTAATGAATCGTGTACTCATTTGTGATTCTTTATTACGACGTAATGAAACCGAACCATTTTTGAAGAAGCTGATATCTGGTGATGAAAAGTGGATCACGTACGACATGAACGTGCGAAAAAGGTCGTGGTCAAAGGCCGGTCAGGCTTCACAGACTGTGGCGAAACCCGGGTTAACTCGCAACAAGGTGATTCTGTGTGTGTGGTGGGATTGGAAGGGCATTATTCATTATGAGCTGTTACCACCAGGCAGGACCATCAATTCTGAACTCTACTGCGAACAACAAAAAAAGCGGCCGGAATCAATCAACAGAAGGGGTGTGGTTTTTCATCATGATAATGCTAGACCTCACACATCTTTAGCCACTCAGCAAAAATTAAGAGAGTTTGGCTGGGAGGTGTTAATGCATCCGCCGTATAGTCTTGACCTTGCACCTTCAGATTTCCACCTGTTTCGGTCTCTTCAGAACTCTTTAGGCAGTGTCAGGTTAACATCACGAGAGGACTGCCAAAACCACTTGTCGCGGTATTTTGATCAGAAGTCCCGAAATTTCTATAGCAATGGGATCATGTCCCTACCTACAAGATGGCAAAAAGTTATCGAACAAAATGGTACCTACATACTTCAGATAAATGTAAATAATGCATATAAAAAAATGTTTTGAATTTTCTTAAAAAATGCGAAGAAACTTTTTCCCCAACCTATTATATATATATGTATTTTCTTTGATCCAGGCATATAACGCCCTTTTTCCTGTGTCTTTCTATATGTATTCCAATACAATAACACAAAACTCTAAGATACTTCATTTTAAACTGTTTATGTAGTTCCTCTTTAATATGTCTCATTGACTCCTGATTATTTGTAAATAATACCAGATTGTCAACTTATATAGCAAGGAAAATCATGTTGTTGTTGTCTACAATTTTATGATAAATACACGGATCTAATTTAGACTGTAATAAACCCATTCATTTCAGTGTAGAATCAAGCTTTTTGTTCCATTACTTACTGGCCTGTTTTAACCCGTATAAAGACTTTCTCAATCGGCACACCGAGTCTTCACCATTATCATACATCGGTGGCTGCTCATATAAATCTCTTCCTCTATATCACCCTGAAGGAAAGTAGATACGGCATCCATTGGACATATAATATGTCTAGGTAGTATTTAACAGCCAGGGCAAACAAATATCTGAGAAAGGCTAGTCTTAGAACCGGTGAAAATACTTCTGTATAATCTACGAGTATTCGTAGTTTTTGTGAACATCCTTTAATTACAAGCCGTGCCTTGTATTTTACTAGTTCTCCATTTTCTACGTACGTTATTTACAAAAATATCTCGTCATTATACTAAATTGGTGTGTCCTTGGCCTTGACCTTGACCGTTACTGTCAAACATTAGTAGTAATGACCCAATCGACCCCCAGTGTTTTCACACTGTGTTTTCGGTGCATATGTTGGATGTCCAAAGTGCCCATACACTTGCATTTCTGAGGACTTAAAAAACGCCACTGATGCTGGGATTGGCGTGCTCATGCACCTAGTGGGCCCAACTCGTAATATCATAACATCATCATCATCTGCCTAGCCTTTTCCCAACTCTTTTGGGGTCGGCTTCCATTCATACCAGATTCGGCTGAATACCAGTATTATACCTGGAGGGACTGCCTATCTGACCTCCACAACCCAGTTACTGGCTAATACGATACCCCTTGGTAAGACTGGTTGTCAGGCTTTCGGGCTTCTGACATCCTATAACGACTGTCAAAGATACACGAATGAGCCGGGACCAACGGATGGTATGTAAAGATGGTCACCCATGAAGGACCAACCGCGACAAGCGTAGCTTAACCTGGTCTATCGACCCGTGCGACTGTTATTACTTAGTCACAAGCCCCTCCATATCATAACGTAATATCTAAAACATTTTTAACTTTGCCTTCGACTCGAAAAGAAGAAGACTGTCAATAACAAAAACCAAGTCTTTAGGAAAGCTTAATCAACATTATACCTAATCATTGTTTTATTCACTAGCTCAGCTTTCAATCTATAAACGTGCATTCTCACTACATCTAGCTAGAAACCGCATTCACACTCAGAGCTCCTACGTTTAAGCTCTGCAAACCCGAAAATAAATAAGTACTATTATCCCCTAAGCGTGAATTCGTGGAGATTCGTTTAAAACGAACATTCCCGAGCGTAGTTTAATTTCAAGACAGTGAATCGTGTATTCGCTGATGCGGCAAATAGGCACAGTTGGAGTGACATCCTGTTGTGAACAAAAATACGAAGTTTTTAATTGGTCAGTCAGTTTGAACGTAGTTTTGTCCTTCGATAGTTTATTACGGGGTTTTCGTAGGAGCTCGCTTCCACTGAGGGAAAAGGGGAGAAGGAGGATGTGGAAAATTATTGCCCTTGTCAGCTTTGCCTTATACATACATACATATGTACATAAACTCAGGCGCTCTTCCCATGAGGGTAGGCAGAAACTACAGAACGCCACCTGCTACGATCCTTACATACTCCTTTTGCCTCGTTTACGTTCATACATCTAGTCATACACCGGTTGCAAGTACTACACACCTGATCTTTCTGAAGGACATTACCTAAAATTACTATAATATGACTTCCTAGGGCCTACCGGCGTTTCCACTCACATCTGCCTTGTAACTAGGTTCTTTTTGTTAGTAGGCTTTCATTCATCCTCTCATCATGTCCAAACCATCTAAGAATATTCTTTTCAATTTTGTCTTATGTTGCATTAAAAGAAGCCGTTGTTCTTGAGTTCTACATAGCTACGTACTAGGATATCAACCTTGTGTAATAAAACAAAAAGATTTTTAGAGAGAGAATATTTGAGGCGTAAAACAATTCTGACAAGATTTGACGAGAATCGTAAAATCTAGAGTAGAGTGGGTTTTAATGAGATTGGCGCAGTGGCTGATCGATTGTCTTTAAGTGCCGAGATTTGTGTCTGAGAACCTGCAGTATCATTCGGAAGAATTACCAATGTGGGGCTTCGTTCAAATGAAGTCCCAAATGGCATTTGTATGCGCAAAGTTAGCCCGCGAAATTAAATTTTTCTTACGTTTTTTGGAAATTGTAGCTCAGTGTCAGGTTGTATCTTGATCAAAATATGATTCGCGACTATGTATTATTATAAAAAATATGTAAGTATTTACATAATTATAACCAAAAGGATAATCAATACACCTCTCCAAGTTAGATTTGTTCTAAAATGTCATGATTTCCGAAATCAAATGTAAAGAGAACAAATCAACTAGAATATCGCGGGCTACCTTTGCGCATCCACCGACATAGATTATGGTTTATAATCTAACACTAACTGGTGTTAGTGTTATTGTAATGTTGCCCCTGGTATCCTGTCATTTCACCGAAAATTATTTTGCAAATTTTTTCTTGACAAACAACGATAAAACAACAAGTTAGGCAAATAAATCATTTAACAAACTAATTGAAAAACTTTTGTTTGATAAAGTATTATTTGAGAAACAATTTATTTGCCAATTAATTCATTTTTCAATCATGATATTATCTCATAAGGGAACACCCAAATACAATAGTATAATATTCAGTTACTTCTGATTATTCCGAACCTGACCTGAAAAACCCAACACTATACGGTCGACGTCAGGGGCACCCCGAGGTTCGGTTTGGTTAGGTTCCTTTAGCGGGGCTCCATCCACCTGCTGATGAAAACCCTAACCCTAGACGGTCGACGTCAAGGGCACCCCGAGGTTCGATTTGGTTAAACCTTGCAGACAGAAATAAGAGCCCTACGCAGCGGGGCTCGTCGACCTGCTGTCAGTTTTATTGCTTGGTTGCTTGGAGAAGTATAAATGATAAAATATCATGTGAAACATTTGTAAAGAGAAGCATTTGCCAAATAAATGTTTGTAAAATGAGTGTTTGTAATATGAAATATTTGTGGGATAAGTTGTTTGTGAAATTAATAGTTTATGAAACGTTGGTAGTAATCTATAAAATTGTCAAATGGGTTTTGGTAATACATTAGTGAACCGTTGCCCCTGCTTCGCACATGTGCAATGTACTGATGTGGCTGGCAACATGTTTTGAAATGTTGACAAGGAGATTTAAACCTTTCTGAATGATGGTGAAAACCGCATCAGCCTCGAAAGGCGACTTTGTTTTAAACTATACTACGTACGTTACGTCGGAAAATATACAAGGGGAACAAAAGTCCTTCCTTATTCCTTGTTTAGATTATAAACGGAACCTCCTGTGCAAAAATTCAGCTTCATAGGTCGAAGAGTTTGGGCTGATGAGTCAGTCAGTCAGTCAGGACTTTTCTTTTTAAATATTGAGATAGGTTCTGCCTGCGACTTCGTCCGCTTCAAATTTCTTGATTCCCCGACCCACTCCATCAAATTGCATTGCCTGCCCGCGCTAATACACACACACACACACACATACACACACACACATACACATACATACACATACACACAGATACACATACATATACATTTTCGCTTAGCGTTGTTTCTGACTTTTTTTCTTTTTGCTCGGCACCTAAGAGTCCTAGAGAGATGTTAAATATGCCTATAGCCTTACTTAAGAATTGGCCTAAATAGATGCCTGGTAGTTCCAGAGATAAGCGCGTTCAAACAACCAAAAAAAAAGTGTGTGTCAGCTCCGACGCACGACTGGAGTTTACTCCTGTTTTTTGTGCCATTCCGATTTCCCGACTTCCTATTTTTCGGTAATTTCTATCCCCAGCCCGGGTTTCTTCAATGCATTAATGCTATACAAAAAGCAAATTTAAGGCATTCGTCAGTGTAAAGGTACCTACTCGTCACCCCCCTCCCCTCTCACACCACCTCTCACACCTCTCCCACTCCACCACTCCCCCACTCCACCCCTCCCTCTAACCCTCTCACCCCCCTCCCCTTCCCACTCCCCTCACCTTCCCTTATCATCCCCCTAACCATCCCCTCTCACCCCCTCCCATCTCATCACATCCTTTTCCCGCTAACCTCCCCCTTCCCCTTTCACCCCCTCTCACACCCTCGTCACCACTTTCCCCTCCCACACTACCCTCGCCAACTCTTTCCCTCCCTCTCACCCCCTCCCTCTCACCCCCTCCCTCTCACCCCCTCCCTCTCACCCCCTCTCCATACCCTCCCCACTCACTACAGCCTCCTATCCTTCTCCACCTCTCCCCGCTCTCCAATAAATCAGTCAAAAGTCTCAAGTCAATCTCTCTGCAATGAATCAGTGCTATACAAAAAGCATCTTTCAGGTGTAAAGGCACCCTGGTCCAGGCCATGGTGCGGAGCGAGAGTGCATGGGAAGCCGTCACCTCCTTCTGCGAAGCAGTAATGCTCGCGAAGGAGGAAGCGGAACGGGAGAGGCAACAGCCGCGCCCTCGCGCCCCTAGCCGCCGTAGGAGACGCCCTGGGCGGCGGGAATCGATTGCCGATTCCCGGCCACCGTAGGCGCGGGCTTGCGGACGACGAGTAATGGGCAGCTCGCCGTCCGGTAAGGACCAGGCCTGGGTCGACGGCGCGTTGTGTTCCACGCGCGCCTCAAAGAGATGTCAGCAGTGACAGGGTCAATTGGGCCGATGCCGCCGGGGTCGCGGGTAGTTCGAAAGAGATACCGTGGCCCTGGCACGGGCAACTGAAGGATCATAGGTGGGTTTTAGTCAGTGAAATTCTGACACGCCCTCCCGCTATGCCCAGACCGAGAGAAGTCATTTGATGATTTCCCATCCACAAAAAAAAAAAAAAAAAAAAGGTGTAAAGGCACTCGTATCCCGCCTAAACATCCCCCTCTCACCCCTCCCCTCTCCCTCTAACCCCTCTCTCCTTCCCTGACCTCTCACCCTTCCCTGTCATCCCACTCACCGCCCCTCCCCTCTCCCTCTAACCCCTTTCTCCTTCCCTCACCTCTTACCCTTGTCATCCTCCTCACCGCCCCTTCTCACCCCCTCACTCTACTCAACTCACCACCCGCACCACATCCCCTTCCCGCTAACCTCCCCCTCTCCCTCTCACACCCCTTTCACCAGTTTCCCCTTCCCCTCTACCCGCACCAACTTCTCCCGTCCCCCACTCTCCCTCTTCACCTCCATCCCCCTCATTGCACCCACCTATCCCTCTCCCCCTCCCTCCATCATCCTCCCCTTCTCCTTCCTCACCACCCCTCCCCTCCCTCTCTCTTTACCACACCCTCCCCTTCCCCATTTCCCTTCTAAAAACCTTACCCCTTCCTCCTTTCCCTCTTCACCACCCCCTCCCCCTCTACCCTTCACTCTGGGGGAAAAACTATTAATGACAAACTTTATTACTTGCTTAGGCAAGTAATTGTGCCAAATTTCAAATTAATTAACCAAATGAATAAGATTTTTCATATAAACTATATTCCCTGTTTTCACCCCCAGAGAGGTGGAATTAAAAAAAACCGTTTGGGATATTTCCTTAACTTGACTGAAAGATTATTTACACTAATTTTCGAGTTAATCAAGCCCCGCAGAAAAACCAGCCCTGTAAATTTGACTACCCCTCTTAACCCCCTTAGGGTTTGATTTTCGAAAAACCCTGATGCACGTTATTCTTCATTTTTCATCTCAAGTATAAATACTGAATTTCGAGTTAATCGGACCGCGCGTTAAAATTACTCCATACAAACTTTGGCACCCCCTATATCCCTGTTTTGGGGGTAGTTTAGGAAAACTAAAGATGAAAAACTTTATAATTTACTTAGATAATTATTTGTGCCAAGTTTCAAGTCTATTAACTCAAGGAATAAGATTTTTCATACAAACTTTGGACCCCCATTTCACCCCCTTAGAGGGTGAATTTTGAAAAATACTTTCTTAGTGCACCCCTAGACTTCATACGAAACCTACGTGTTTGGAATTTCTAGACCCAGCGGTTTGGGCTGTGCGTTGATATGACAGTCAGTCAGTCAGTCAGTTAGTCAATCAGTCAGTCAGTTTCTTCTTTTATATATTTAGATATAGATTTGCTTTCTTGTAGTAACAATCAAGGTCATCGACTACCGAATTACTATAATTCCATATGAAACAAACAATTTTGGTCAACGAAACGTAACAAAAATTTACATTAATGCGAACTTTAGATAACCGTAACCGCTCGTTGACCTGATTCTGACTCACCTGATTAATGTATTTCACTCCACAAAGGATAAACGGGAAACACGTATTTATTGGAGCACATATGCGTCGAATAATCATTACTATTTAACAGCCGATCTCCCAAAATAGACAACACATATTGATAACTGAAAAAATAGGCGGAAAACGAGGGGTTCCGTACTACCGTACATTATTTAACACTACATAATTATTTCTGGAACACGTTTCTTGTATGGCTGTAACTATAATTTGGCCCACGCACAATGGTCCACATGAAGGACTAAGTGCGGAAACCAAATCCTTAACATAGAACAGAACTATAATTTATTTGTATTATTTGTTGTTGTAGGTATCAAGGAGGAGCTCGTGGCTAAGTAATAACAGCCGCAAAGGTCGATCCATCAGGTTAAGCTTCTCTTGCCGGGGTTGGTACGTGGATGGGTGACCGTCTTTACATACCGAGGCTCCTTCGTGCCTCGGAAAGCACGTTAAGCCCTTGGTCCCGGCTGTCATTCGTGGATCTTTGACAGTCGTTACGTGTCGTCAGAAGCCCGAAAATCTACAACCAGTCTTACCAAGGGGTATCGTATTACCCAGTAATTGGGTTGTGGAGGTTAGATAGGCAGTCGCTCCATGTAAAATACTGGTATTCAGCTGCATCCGGTTAGACTGGAAGCCAACCCCAACATAATTGGGAAAAGGCTAGGCAGATTGATCCATTTGTTGTTGTACCGGCCATTACAGTGCAAACTGTGGAGAATTTTAACCTTTTACGGTTCAAAGATACAGCCCTGTGGCAGACGGCCGGATGGAAGGACGGACGGACAGAGGAGCCTTAGTAATAGGGTCCCGTTAGCACCCTTTAGGCTTTGGATACGCAACCCTAAAAAATAAATGAAAAATAACGGAAACAGTTGGAAGCGACTATTAATTTATCAATGTCGGCCACGTTTATTCGCAGACTTCATCGCATCACATCGGTCGGACAGGTCGGATCGGTCGCCATATTTCTTTGCCGACTCATAATTAATGAGAGCTTTGATTTGCTTTGAAAGTAAATGTATTGGTAAATGTACTGTATCGGCGACGTATTCTTTGTTATCGTGTTATTTATTATGATGGCGAATACGTTTTGTTTACAAAGCGAGGGGTGTACATACATAAACGGTTAGGCGGGGAGCTATACAAAGTAAAATAACAATGTTTGTTAAATTTTTATAGAATTTTTCAAGTAAATTTGAATATTTTATCTTTGTATAAAATATTTGAACACTTCATACCGTATGTCTGATAAGTAAATAAATATTTCAGACGGCGAACGTTTCAAGTTATTTGCGAAGCACTTGGTTTGTCTACTGGTGACCACTAAAAACGTTGTTTGAAATTGTGACTTAAATTTGTTTTGTCCGTTATGTAGATTATTAAAAAAATATTGGACATGTATTTCGTCTTATTTACTGCCGTAATCTTTTGATCGCCGTAATCTTTTGATTATCAAAAGATTACGGCGATACATTGAGTTAAAATGTGGCATGACGTCACTGCTTGCTAGATTTTATAGGTACGTGACGTAGCGAGCCCCCACTCCCCAGCATTAACGTGTTTTACTACGTACTACGTATTTTTTTCATTAATATGATATAGCAAAAAATAAGAATCTAATATTTGAATATTATCTGACAGACGGACTAAAAAGAATTTCTTTTTTTTACCCAGGAAATGTCCCTATTGTGCAATTAGCAGCGTAACAAATTATACATTGTATGTATGTGTTATGTACATTCAGGGATTCTACTTATTAAGCAAATTGACACCCTACGTCAATGTATTTGCTTAATAATTTATTTCCCTGACTTTACATACCTACATTTACCTTTATGACCTCTTCATTCTTCTTTATTTTGATTTATTAACGGTTGTATGGCGGTTGTATCGCAGTATTTTGTCTAATGCTCACTTTTTTTTTTTTTTTTGCTTAGCTCACTTTTTCCTCATGATTCTATGCCTTAATTATTACGCACTTCCTTTTTCCTTGATGGAATCCAAAGAGCCGGCGTTTTTGATCATCATAATGATTAGCAAAATGATGAACATCTTTTACTAACCTCGATTGGCTAAAAGGAAAATGCTATAATAAGTAAGTACGCTGTTGTTATTAGCAGGAGGAAGTTGCTACCAATTCCTTTGACGTTATACCTTAATTACTTTTTGCGACACGAGTAAAATTAATTACTCCATACTGGAATTCACACACCCAGTGATTTGTTTATGGCTCATTTTCATTGGTCGATAACTCGGTCGATGTACAACAAGTGGGGTAATGACTAATTAATAATTTATTTATGTTAGATAATTACAATCCTTTATAATACATTAAATAAATAAGGATAGTCACAAGTCGATAAAGCAGTCTGTACACCATCTGCGGGGAATTCCCGTAGCGGGCGTAGCGACCAATGAAATTCATCGGTCGATAAAAAGCGTGCGGAGACTCACACACAATGAAAATTACCAATGAAAATGAGCCTTCAAAGCAACTGCAAAACGTGCGGTGAAGGTTCTCTGTATACCACCATCGTTCTCTATCAACTAATGAAAACTGTTTCTCCGAATACGAGCCCTATTTGCGTATTGCTTTACAGAAATCTCCAGCACCCCACATGCAGGCCCTATCAACTAATGAAAACCGTTTCCCCGAATACGGGCCCTATTTGCGTATTGCTTTACAGAAATCTCCAGCACCCCACATGCAGGCCCTATCAACTAATGAAAACCGTTTCCCCGAATACGGGCCCTATTTGCGTATTGCTTTACAGAAATCTCCAGCACCCCACATGCAGGCCCTATCAACTAATGAAAACCGTTTCCCCAAATACGGGCCCTATTTGCGTATTGCTTTACAGAAATCTCCAGCACCCCACATGCAGGCCCTATCAACTAATGAAAACCGTTTCCCCGAATACGGGCCCTATTTGCGTATTGCTTTACAGAAATCTCCAGCACCCCACATGCAGGCCTTATCAACTAATGAAAACCGTTTCCCCGAATACGGGCCCTATTTGCGTATTGCTTTACAGAAATCTCCAGCACCCCACATGCAGGCCCTATCGACTAATGAAAACGGTTTCCTACATGCGGGCCCTATAGCATGCGTTACAGAAAGAATTCTGTAACGTGTGTTTTGTGTTCTGTGGGGTGCGGGAGAACCCGCACCCCACATTCGAACCCTATCGACCAATGAAAATGAGCCTTTATGGATAGTTAAAACATAAAATACTAAATCAAACCACTAGACTTTTACTAGTGCTTTAGAGGTAGTTTGACTAACAAGTCCAACATTAAATATATAAGTACTTGCAGTATTAGGCGGTAAATTTGGCACTTCAAGTTTTAGAATAAGTTCGGATTTGAAGAGCGTCGTCTATGCCAGTTATGCCACGGCTATAAAAAAAATACCGCCCCGCGAAAATCAAATTTTCTTGCGTTTTTTGCAATTTGCAGGTCAGTGTCAGGTTGTATCTTGATCAAAATATGATTCGCGACAGTAACAAATATGTTTTTACATAATTAAAACCATAAGAATCATCAATTTACTAAGTTAGATTTGGCGTGTAATTCACTGACCTGCAAATTGCAAAAAATCGCTAGAAAATTTGAATTTCGCGGGCTGCCACTGCCACCATTACACTTTTTAATTTTTGTTTGAGACAATGCTAGGCTTAAGGTTGCTATCTCCTGGACTACCCAGTGTTAACTGTATAATGAGAGTTGGGAATATTTTTTAAGGATATTAACGTTTTTTCGTTATGATAGGATATTATTAAAAGATTGATCAATATTTACGTATCTTTACTTAACTGAGGCTACCGTTGCATGCATAGAAAGAGCAATTGTTTAGTATATTATATATGTTTAATTTGAAAACCGCCTCAACGCGGTATAGATGGTTGAATTACCAGCTCAAGTTTTTACTTTATTGGAAATTAATCATAGGTTTTTAATTGGCTAGATGAAAGATAGGTCTGCACTTTTTAACCGACTTCAAAAAGGAGGAGGTTCTCAATTCGTCGGAACCTTTTTTTTTTATTTTTTTTTTTATGTATGTTCCCCGATTACTCGAAGATGGCTAAACCGATTTGAATTTTTTTTGTTTTATTTGAGAGGGTATACATCACAGTTGGTCCCATATAAAATTGATTGGTAGTTTTTGAGTTAGCTTCAATAATATGTATTTTTCCCCACTTTTATATGGATGATGTTCTAGTGTGTTTTGCAGGTAGTGGTATTAGAATTTGTGTGGGGTAGGTACCACAACTAAAAAGTGAAAAATAAAAACTTTTTTACAAAAAAATACAACCGACTTCCAAAAACAATACTACAAAGTGAAAAATAACTTTAATTCCGGAAGTCGGTGGCAAAAAACGAAAATACATTTTAACTAGACACCGACTTCCGAAATTAAAGTTATTTTTCACTTTGTAGTGTTGTTTTTGGAAGTCGGTTGTATTTTTTTGTAAAAAAGTTTTTTCATAATTTCTTAACGCTTTGAAGGACAAAAATGAGACACAATGGAAGTTTTATTGTTATTACTGCTATGGCCGTGTATCTAGTGTCCTCCAAAGCGTTAATATTTTTTTAGTAAGAAAAATAAAACGGAAAAGTTGGCATTAATTTAATAGAGTTCAAGGCTGTAATTATGTTTATTTTTGATATATTAGATTTTTGATGTATTCCTAAATAATGAATTCCAAGAAGTCCTCGCCAAAAAAACATTTTATACAACGAAGAATTTCTATCTAAGCTACGAAATATAAGTCTTGAATTCTTTGCTCAATAAAAAAAGTAACATTGTATACAAAATAATCATTGTTACCGTTGTACATTCGGCGGGACGCAATATAATGAACTGTCGGGGCAACTTTTTTCAGAACAATGCCTGATTTAGATGATTAAAATGCCGGGAGCAAAGATTAATTCTTTGTTAGAGAGCTGTTGCAAAACATTCGCGTTCACACTTCCATTCATTCCGTTCAAATAATTGAGCAATTTGGTGTTTGACAAAAAAAAAAAAAATATACAGGCTGTGTTTAAAATTTTTATACCACTAACACCACTGGGAATAAAAACATGAAAATTTTACAGTAGATAACTGTTGTGAGCATACACAGATATGTTGTAACAGCGTGGTGAGCCTTTTGCCATCAACCGGCTAAAAATTCTGAATCCGGGCTACTGCGAATTTCCATGCTGCTCGATCTAGGCATCAAACCCAGGACCCCATGCTCTGTTGTAACAGAGCATCCACTTAGGAAAGCTTTTAAAACTTCTTCTCCTAAAGTGGTGAAAAAGGGTATGGAAGTTTGTATGCATGAAGTAAAGAACAAAATAAAATAAAAGAAAGAAAAAAACATTCTGTGTTCTCGATTTCGTTAAGTGAGTGGACGATGAATCGAATCGTTTCCGAGTGTCAATGACGCGTTTACAATTTGTGACGTGTGCAGACGATGAAGCTATTTGCAGTGAAATGGCGATCACCAATCGGCATTCCGAGTAATGTGTTGTGATTATTGGAGTATTGATCGTCTTTTGTAACAAAGGGGAACAAAGACGAACCTTTTTTGAGAGATGTGTCAAACAAATATCGCAACAAAACAGCTCTTATCCACCCCATGAATAGGGCGTGCAATTATCCGGTCCATTTTACTATACGTGTAATTCGGGTAGTTTCCAACACTACAAAAAAAAAAAAAATTAACACTGAACCTCCTAGGTTCAAACTTATAGCAGCTAACGCCAAAAACCGCCGGTTTTAACTGCTATAACTTCGAACCTAGGTTGATTTTTTTGATACAAAAAATTCTACCTCATATGACTAAGACTTATTATTATTTTTTCAATGGTGGCGCTAGTTAGCAGCTATACTCGCCTTAACCATTAATTTCCCTGACTTTTCCGACACATCCATAGCTGAGCGACCTTGAATTTGTGGACCAGCAGTATGGCGGAGTCTATGTGCGGGCTAATGCTCGGAGACTCATTGAAGGATAAAACCAGAAATGAAATTATCCGGAAAGTAACCGGAGTTATCGACATAGCTTGCAGAATAAGCAAGTTGAAGAGGTAGTAGGCTGGCCATGTTTGTTGAAAGACCGATGGCCGATGGAGCAGAGGAGTCCTCCAGCGGAGACAGCGTATCGACAAGCGTAGGGTAGAACGTCCCCCAGCTAGATGGACCTGAAAAAGCTGGGACAGATTGGATACGGAAGGCGGTGGGCAGGGTGTTGTGGCGCAGCCTGGGCAACGCCAATGGCCAGCAATGGACTGCGATAAGCTGACTTGATAGATTTTTTTATTGACCTACTTATATTATAAGAGCAAACACAATACTTCAGTACACTACTGTGTACTCTGTGTACTTACTGTGTGTGTAAGGTGCTCCTTGAGCAGCCAGTTCTGCTATCAAGCTTGCTATTAGCTAGGTATAAGCTCGTGCCAGCACGAGAGAAGATTATCCCAGGCATCTTGTCAAAGTAAGCTATAAAAGTGCCCAATTAGGTAGCAAGATAGTCTAAATAAACTCGTCATCATCATCTGCCTAGCCTTTTGCCAAATATGCTGGATGCCAAATATGATGCTAACCGGATGCAGCTGAATACCAGTATTTTACATGGAGCGACTGCCTATCTGACCTCCACAACCCAGTAACTGGGTCATACCCATACCCCTTGGTAAGACTGCTTGTCAGACTTTCGGGCTTCTGACAACCCGTAAAGACTGTCAAGGATCCACGAATGACAGCTGGAACCAATGGCTTAACGTGCTTTGCGAGGCACGGAGGGGTCGGATGTAAAGATGGTCACCATCCACGGAACAACACCGGTAAGCGTAGCTTAACCTGATGGATCGACCCGTGCGGCTGTTATTACTTAGCCTCGAGCTCCTCCAACTCCACGAAGAGCTCGTGCCAACACGAGAAAAATTATTCCAGGCATCTAGTCAAAGTAAGCCATAAAAGTGCCCAATTAGGCAGAATGAAAAACACACAAAAAAAAAACTAAATAAACTCGTATGATGAAATAAAATATATTTCGTACAAAAAATTCTAAAACTCGCAAAGTTTTCCACAAAAAAAGCATACCTACAGCAATTTAATTACCATCCCACGAAGCCGAAGTTGTCAACAAGATAAACTAGCAAACGAAAAACAAAAGAAAACTACCGAAAACTTATAGGTGATATTACAAGACACAAGGAACAAAACATCGTACCTTGTTAAGACGAAAACTAAATAATTATAATTACGTTCACGTAGTCAGTCCTTGGTACTCTACTTTTGTTTAGGTGCTCTGTGATTCGCCTTAATTTTTTATACAGGGTGTACCAGAAAGGTGTGGTCAAATTTAAGGATGTGTACAGTCAGCAACAAAAGTCGATTAACACTTGCAGTTTTTGAATGTTAATTATTAAGCGAAATATTTAATTCAAATCGGAACAGAAATACTCGCACTTAAAATTTAAGAACATTAATTCTTAACAGTAAAACGAAAAAATGCAGTTTATCGAATCAGTTTTTGTTAATTTAGATGATGTCAAAAAGTAGCAGTGTTAACCGACTTCTGTTGCTGACCGTACAGACTTTCTCCATGGGACCAACACCGTAATCGCGATTAAAAACCGGCCAAGTGCGTGTCGGACCACGCACAATGAAGGGTTCCGTAGTTGGGATGAATTTATCCCAAGAACCTTAACAGAAACTTAACATTGTAGTTGAAAAACATGTTCTCCCATACCTACATTCCAACTGTAAATATTAGTTTGAACGCACAATATTGAGAGATTTACCATGTTATTTTAAGACCATAGACTTCTTATAGGTTTTCCTGTTTCCGGTAAAGAACTATGTTCCCTATTTTTTTTCAAAAATTTTGACTCAATTATTTTATTTCTGTAAGTGGGTTTCTACAAACAAAAAAATCTAGATGAGGTCGACGTTTCCTATCTCACTACTCTGAGAAGAAAGGCCGGAACAAACTCATAGGTATTTTTTAAGTCCAGACATAATCTTGCTCAGATCATGTGAAGACCATGTATATTGGTGTCTGAAATGGTCTTTTGAGGAAAGAACCACACAGATTGAGTGGACCTGTTCAGTCAGTGTACGCATTTGTCAGTAACCGTGTAGCTCAATTCAGAACTTAAGAGGCTACCGAGCGCGCAGTGGCGCCCTCATCGTTTGTTTGGTTATTTCTTTTATTTAAGATTGAAAATGCAGATAATAAGCATGTAACGTTGTGCTCCACAAGACTATACGTTATTATTATTACAAATAGCAGTTTTAAATTGTTAAGTTTTCTTGTAATCCTTAAATGAGGCTACCGAGGGCGCTACTGTCCGCTCGGTTGCCTTTTAAGGGGAACATTAGGGGTTGAATTTCAAAAGTATGCCCATGCCGTTTATCAAAGTACAAGCAATCACTACACCGAGTTTTATCACAATTGATCCTGCTATTCCGTGTTGAAAACCTTACAAACAGACTGACAGATTGAGATACTTACTTTTTAACCGACTTCAAAAAGAAGGAGGTTCTCAATTCGTCGGAACTTTTTTTTTTTTTTAATTTTTTTTTTATGTATGTTCCCCGATTACTCGAAGATGGCTGGACCGATTTGGATTTTTTTTGTTTTATTCAAGAGGGTATACATCACAGTTGGTCCCATATAAAATTGATTAACTTTGTTTCGGTAGTTTTTGAGTTAGCTTCAATAATACGTATTTTTTCCCGACTTTTATATGGATGATGTTCTAGTTTGTTTTGCAGATAGTGGTATAAGATAGATTTGTGTGGGGTAGGTACATACACAACTAAAAAGTGAAAAATAATAACTTTTTTACAAAAAAATACAACCGACTCCCAAAAACAACACTACAAAGTGAAAAATAACTTTAATTTCAGAAGTTATTTTTCACTATGTAGTGTTGTTTTTGGAAGTCGGTTGTATTTTGCATTTATAGTAGTTAATTTAGTAAGTACAATAACTAGTTTGATATGTATGGTAAGTTTATATTGTTTTACAGGTTATGTTTCCTGTAAAAGCAACATAAAAGAAAAATACCATAAATATAGCAAAATCTAAAATTCAAAACGTATTTGTTATAGAACGACAGCACAATTTGTCATAGCATATCATGGTCCTAAAGTTTTTGAGTTACGACCCGATTCTGTATTCAACCGCGAACATTGCAAGTACAGAACTGCGTTACTCGTGAACTGTGTTCTGTAGAATTCCTGCTTTATGTGATGGTTCATAAGGCATTTGTGTTGAACAATTGGTCATTTGTGTTGAACAGTTGGTCATTTGTGTTGTACAATTGGTAATTTGTGTTGCACAATTAGTCTTTAGTGTTGTACAATTAGTAATGTATTCATATTACATCTGTTTGAGTATGAATGAATAAAATTGTCCGTTATTGAATTAACCTCTCGTATTTTTAACCGACTTCAAAAAGGAGGAGGTTCTCAATTCGTCGGAACCTTTTTTTTTAATTTTTTTTTTTATGTTCTTCGATTACTCGAAGATGGCTGGACGAATTTGGATTTTTTTTGTTTTGTTCGAGAGGGATCACAGTTGGTCCCATATAAAATTGATTACCTTTGCTTCGGTAGCTTTTGAGTAAGCTTCAATAATACGTATTTTTTCCCCACTTTTATATGGATGATGTTCTAGTTTGTTTTGCAGATAGTGGTATTAGAATTTGTGTGGGGTAGGTACACAACTAAAAAGTGAAAAATAAAAACTTTTTTACAAAAAAATATACAACCGACTTCCAAAAACAACACTACAAAATGTGTAAAATAACTTTAATTTCGGAAGTCGGTGGCAAAAAACGAAAATACATTTAACTAGACACCGACTTCCGAAATTAAAGTTATTTTACACTTTGTAGTGTTGTTTTTGGAAGTCGGTTGTATTTTTTTGTCAAAAAGTTTTTTATATAGATGGTTAGATAAAATAGATAATACATTTATTTGGTGCACACAAAAGACGTAGCACAAACACACAAAAGTACAATTATATAGGGTGACTGGTAGTTAGTGACCGATACTTAAACACATGATTGTGCTCATGATAACAAATAACTTGTACTATGGGACCAAAACTGAAATCGCGAAAACAAAATCGGCTGCCCCATATATTTATGTTCGCATAACTCGTCAAAATGTAGGGAGCAGCTGATTTTTTTTTCGCGATTTCAGGTTTGGCCCCATAGTAAAAGTTGTTTGTTATCATGAGAACAGTCATGTGTTTAAGTTTCAGCCACTAATTACCAATCAACCTATATAAAATAAAACCGGCCAAGTGCGTGTCGGACCACGCACAATGAAGGGTTCCGTAGTTGGGATGAATTTATCTTAAGAACAAACTTAACATTGTAGTTGAAAAACATGTTCTCCCATACATTCCAACTGTAAATGTAAGTTTGTACTCACAATATTGATAGATTTACCATGTTATTTTAAGACCACAGACTTCTTATAGGTTTTCCTGTAATCTACAGGTAAAGATCTATTTTCTGTATTTTTTTCAAAATTTTAGGCTCAGTAATTTCGGGGATAAGGGGGGAATGGTCAATTTTCGTCTATTTTTTAAAATAACTTTAAAACAATTGATTTTAAAAGTAGAAAAAATATATATTTGAAACCCTCATAGTAAGCCCTTTTATTTGATATGTCACACGGTGTAGTTTGCAAAACTTTATTTTTTAATTTTCTTATTTTCCCCCCAAAAGTGACTCCTATATTCAAAATTATTTTATTTACTTTACCCGTCCGTATTTGGGTCACTGAAATTCATATGTGTACCTAATTTCAACTTAATCGGTCCATTAAATTCGGAGCAAATTGGCTGTGACAGACGGACAGACAGACACACGAGTGATCCTATAAGGGTTCCGTTTTTTACTTTTGAGGTACGGATCCCTTAAAAGGTGCAAATAACATAAAAAAGAGAAGAAAAACAATAAACAAATAAAACAAAAATAATAATAATAATAACAGATAATAATACAATAAAAAAATAATACACAATATACGAAAATACACACACACACACACACACACACACATAATATATAATAATTACAGATAAAAATGAAAAGCCATTGTGTCTACTTTAATATTAGATACAAACTGACCATAGTCGTAACTATGTCTATGGTATACGAGATCCTTCCTGTAAACAAGTAGGTAGTAAGTTAATCAATCAATCAATGAATTTAAACCATTCAGGTTGCAGTAGTGCTATTCTGTAAATATCTCACCGTGAAAACATAAGTGAAGTGATCTTAAAGTGAGCTGTCAATAGTGTCAACCCCTAGCATTAGGTGGAATGACGGCTCATTTCACGCTCACTTCACCTGAGTTATCACGGTGAAATGTTTACAGAATAGCACTACAGTTTATGACATAGAACCACTACACCTTATGGGTGACCTATATATACATACCTAGTAATAAAATAGTAACGAAGTCAAGACACATTGAATACTTTTGAGAAAAAGTTACTGCTACGAGGTGTGGAAAGGAATGATGCCGAAAATATAGGTTTCAACACATTTGCTCAAAAAATGCATTTACGAAGCCTGTACTGTATACTGTAGATATATGAAAGAAGGAGATATGCCCGGTAGTTGAAAATGTATCAGAACCCGATGTCGCTAGGTTGGCCCCACCACCGCGCCACTACTACACATGTAGTTCAATAAAAGCAATAGATACAAAGTCCCGCACACACTTGCAATTCATAAATCAGAACATATTTACTGCACAATCAATTATAAACCTTAACTCGTCACACACAGCGTGCATTTACCATGCGCCGTACAACTTACACAAAAACATCTTGCGCTATTATTGTGTTGTGCAAAAAGCAATTTATTTTACATATACGCTAGTGATTGACTAAATCGGAAAGTTATCGATACTTCCATTTATTACTGTACAAGAAAAATTTGGGGTCCTGAAAATAAAATAAAAAATGATATGTCCAGAAAGTATTATATATTTTAAATTAAAAAAAAAAAATGTATATTAAAAAAAAACACGAATCAATAAATTAAAACAATCCGGTTAAGTTGGTTTAGGCTGTGAAACCATAGGAATTGTGAACCCTGTTATGATGTGTTTACTCACTGACCTGTAAAGTGGAGGTATTTGTTCAGTACTTGACGTACTCTTAATTTTGGGATTGCCCATTCAAAAAGCCTGCGAGTTTTCTTTAGAGGCTGGAACATTTCTGCCTTAAAGTGAATTGAGCATATGGTGCTATATTTTGTTGGGAACCAGTTAGGTGGCCTTCCTGTGGCATCAATCCATTCTTTTTTTGTATTTGTATCTTTTGGGAAGCTAAAAAGGTACTATAAGAACTTATTTATCATTTACATAATAAGTATCTTAAGCTATAGTCTATAGTCTAGGAACTAGTTGGCCGCTGAGACAGGGGTGAGGCGGCGGTTCGCAAAGCACGTACTGAGTAATGCGCCCCCGCTCCTCCATCCCACCGCTCACATACCTAAGGCGCGGTCAACTAGTTCCGCGCGGTCTATACTTCTTAACCTCACGATGAGTAAGCAGGTAGCAGGCAAATAGGCTTTTGTTATTAAAAAAAAACCCTTAGTTAAGAAATAGTTAAATATATGAAAACAAACACATGCCATACTCATGCATAACAAATAAATAGCATGAATATGTTGACTTATTTTAAGCAAAAATCACTAATATTTAATCTGAACCATACCGATTACTACAACGCATTCGAATCTTGTGGTGCATAGTTAAAGACTTTAGCGGAAGTAAAATACCAAAACCAAAAAAAAGTAAGGAAATAGCACGAAGATGCGATAATTTAAACCCAAAAACACTCCACCTAAACATTAATAAACTTACTTTACGACCGTTGGTTATGCATTTCTCAACTAGGTACGCTGTAAAATAATCAAAAACAGTAAAAAAGATTATTTTACATTCTCAAAGGTTTTCCAACCGTACTTAACGTCATCTTTTCAAGTGTTCCAACCGGGCTAAAACGGTTGACAAATTGAAAAGTAATCTATAATAGCAATATAATATTCGTTGGGCAATCGACATTATTATCGATAGCCTACTTTAGTGGATCTTAACCTCATCACTATCTCGCCGCAAGACACAGCGGCTGTACTATGCGACGCTCCGCGTAAATAAAGTATCGTTTTGTTATTTTTACATTGCTTGTCCAGTCGCTTAGCGACATACTTAAGGTAGTGGTTAAGGAGCAATGTATTTGCTGCAAAAATAGTACAGCCGCTGCGATATTTGAAAACAAAAATAACGTAGTAAAAGCAAGAAATATTTTACGATTTGTTGTTTTTTATGATTTTAAAGATAAATACAGTAAAATACTTTTACTTACATATGGTAAGTGATTCCGTGAGATACAAATTTTTTAATATCACTTCGGTTTTTGCAGGAAACCACTGAACAACACGGCATTTTTATAATTTATCGTGACCACGGTCGAAAGCGTACTAGTTCGCGGAGACGGCCATTTGGCTTGTAAAGGCGCAGCGTGCGCATAACGCGTGGACACAGGCACGCCCCCATGCCACTTCTCCTGTTTTTTATATTTACACATTGTTCGAAAGTTAAAAATTACGCACCATACAACGGAACGTGCGGTAAAATAGATAACTACTCTCACCTAAGTACCTGTTTTACAGCATACTCCGTTGTATAGCGCCGCGCGTATTCTTTACGGTTTTAGGAGTTTCACATTATGAGAATAAATAAGCTGACTGAACGAACCTCCTTGGAACCGGTTTTGCTCAATACGTTTGTCTCACTGTAATACTAAAGAGTAAATGAGACAAAATATGTAGAGAAGCGTCAAAGATTTTGCGACTTTCCGACTGATATATAAAAACAAAATAATAGTATGAGTTCAAGCGAGAAGTCTGATATTAATATGGAATCTACTCCACCTGATATTCTGAATGAGGCGCTAAATTGCAGAAAACGGTCTTTTGTCTCCAAAATCGCGAGAGCGCTATTTAATGATTTACAATAATTTTATAGCATGCAAGACTCGAAGAAATACTCAATCATTCTCTGAAAATGTTTTGATGGCTTATTTCAATGAATTACGTATGAAGTAATAGGTTGGGGAAAAAGTTTCTTCGCATTTTTTAAGAAAATTCAAAACATTTTTTAAAATACATTATTTACATTTATCTAAAGTATGTAGTTACCATTTTGTTTCATAACTTTTTGCCATCTTGTAGGTAGGGACATGATCCCATTGCTATAGAAATTTTGGGACTTCTGGTCAAAATACAGCGACAAGTGGTTTTGGCAGTCATCTCGTGATGTTAACCTGACACTGCCTAAAGAATTCTGAAGAGACCGAAACAGGTGGAAATCTGAAGGTGCAAGGTCAGGACTATACGGCGGATGCATTAACACCTCCAGCCAAACTCTCTTAATTTTTGCCGAGTGGCTAAAGATATGTGAGGTCTAGCGTTATCATGATGAAAAATCACACCCCTTCTGTTGATTAATTCCGGCCGCTTTCTCTCAATTTCTTGCTTTAATCTCATCAGTTGTTCGCAGTAGAGTTCAGAATCGATGGTCCTGCCTGGTGGTAACAGCTCATAATGAATAATGCCCTTTCAATCCCATTACACACACAGCATCACCTTGTTGCGAGCTAACCCGGGTTTCGCCACAGTCTGTGAAGCCTGACCGGCCTTTGACCACGACCTTTTTCGCACGTTCTTATCGTACGTGATCCACTTTTCATCACCAGTTATCAGCTTCTTCAAAAATGGTTCGGTTTCATTACGTCGTAATAAAGAATCACAAATGAGTACATTGTTCATTAGGTTTCTTTCAGTGAGCTCGTGAGGTACCCAAATATCGAGCTTTTTTGTATACCCAGTTTTTTTCAAATGCGCCAAAACTATTTTGTGGTCAATTCCCAGTTCTTCAGCTACGTCGTAACTACTGATACGCCGATCTTGCTCCACTTTTTCAAAAATGGCATCCATTTTATCCGTAATAGGGCGACCAGACCGACGTGCATCTTTGACATCAAAATTTCCGGATTGAAAACGCTTAAACCAAATTTGTGCTACTCTCACAGACACTGCACTGGATCCATAAACATCGCAAATTTTTTTCGCGACTTGCGTTGCATTTTACCTTTTTTGTAGTAAAATTTTAAAATGTATCGAATTTCTTCATTAGATTCACTCATCTTAACAGTACGAAAAAACAAATGAAAATCACACATTTTCGTAATTTGAATTTAGAATTATGTTCTTTAAAATTTAAACTTTCAATGATACCAAAACCAGCCAGATACAAATAGTATAGCCAAAGAGATTTTATTTTTAGTTCATACATACTATAATGCGAAAAGACTTATTCCCCAATATAAACCGTCCTCAATGTGGTCAATAAATTTCTTATTTGCTATTAACAATAGTCAAATGAAAAAGTTTGTTTCATTTTCATTACATATTGTACTGTTTTCTCGCAAATGTGTTGAAAAACATTGTATGACACACGTCCTGAAATTGGTATTTACAAACTCGTGACTGTAACTCGTGATGGTAAGCCCTCGACTTCTTAAACATATTCGGTTACCTGATTGCCTAGGCAAATCAGGTAACCGAATATGTTTAATTTTCGATAGTAGTCCCCGACCACAAAATATAGCAGTCGTCGGAAGAATAGCGGTCATCAGTTCAGTTTTTCTGACAAAATTTTCGGTTTTTGGATTTACTCGTTTGTAAAAACCAACTTACCGCACTAGTATCATAAATAACTATTTTAGAATTTTTAACAGTTTTCTGGATGTATGTTCCGGATTGTCGCGAAAACGGCTAAACAAAGATAGTTTATAATCTGGATAATAATAGGTATATCTACGTTACGATAATACGTCTACGTTCCCGTGGGATATTTTCCGACACCCAAGCGGGCGAAGCCGCGGGCAAAAGCTATAGTTCTGTCATAAACCCAAGTCGACACTAGTTTATGAGCGCTTTTAAAATAACTTAAGAGAAAAGGAGAAAGAGCAAGGCCATTTTATTTTTCATTTGTCGCACAGAGCATGACCGAGTTTAGTGTTACTAGTGCCCTCGTGTGAAAGTGTTAACTTAACATACAACTCACATTCCCTTAAAGCAGAAACGCGAAACGCATACAAACATTTAGAAATAATATCATTTTATCTCTTTCATGTAGACGGCTTTACGATCTAGGCAATATAATTCACATTCGCTTATCTTTACGCGCAACTCTAAACATGTAGCATACAAAAGCAATTTTGAGGGAGCCAGTGAAACATACGACTTGACAAATTGACGGGCCATCGTGCTAGTATTGCGTTCGCACGACAAACTATTTCATTTGTCCGGTTTATAGCCCGTAAAGTTACGTAATAGGTGGGTTACAAACGAGACTCGTCCTGCGGTGACGATAATATATTGTTTATTTTTGTCTGTGGTTATTAGGTACCGATATGTTATTTATCACTTTCGGGTGGTTGGCATGCTCGACGCGCGCGGCTATGCGTGTATTGCCTCCTTATTGCGAATATTCTGGCAATATTTTTAGTGTTTCATACCGAAATTGGAAAAATGGTACACTATTAGTATCGTTTTGGCATGTGCTTATCTTGTTTATGTTAACATCTCTTTGTCTTGGAATATTTTCACGATTTTAATGACTGTCAGTTCAACGTTGCTAAGTAACTTACTTACAAAGAAGCTTTTCGTAGTAATACCACATATTAATACAGATGGGATACTCCGCAAAATAATTTAAATAAAAAGTGTTTCTTGCTACGACACAATAAAGTGCAATTCAGGTCGCACAACGCTTCATTACCTACATTTATATTTACCAAAAGTTGCCTCTCGTTCTATCGAGAAACTCTTATACCTTCTGACTCGTTAGGGTTGTCTGCTTTTACGATGCGGCGCGTGAGTGCGAGCCGGCCGGTGCGCGGCAGCCCACACTGAATAGACCCAGTGAGATGAGCCCGCCGCGTACTTGTAGCTTCATAGCTAAACTACGGAGTGTCCCATCTGTATTAATCTGTGTTAATACGTAATAATTTTCGTTTATTTTTTTGGCATTCAATTAAGGAATGTAGTGTCGGGTGTGACTTGTCTAGTCTAAGTTCCCTGAATTAAGGAAACCTACGAAATGGTGGCAAAAATTACTAAACATATTCGGGACGAGACGGTACTTGGCCATAGTGTGGCCACTGAGTAAAAGAGCTGTAGCGATGAAGTCAAAAATCCTTGAAGAAGCTAATGCTATTTCAGTGAAGAGAACGTGAGAAGAGAAATTAAATAAATAATAGAATACATAATCTATGTTGTCTTAAATATGAACTATACTCCATCGGTTTAGGTAATTAAATAAAGGTAAACAAATAAAAACACGTGTCTGGTTAACTGACTAAACGTAATACCTGCCACTTCAGTCGTCATGCTACGACACAGTTGTACTCTTCAATTTAGCAACGTTATACAACGAATTATAAAGTTGCTAAATTGAAGAGTATGACTGTGTCATAGCATGACAACTGAAGTGACAGGTATTATGTTTAGTCGGTTAACCAGGCACGTGGTTTTTTTGTTAACCTTTATTTACCTAAACCGATGAAGTATAATAAGTACTAACATTTTCGTGGTACTACTTAGTTTTACTTCTCGTTATCAATATAGGGCTTGTTGATTCAGTTGGAGCCTTCGCACCTGCGTGTTGACTCAGTGAGATTAAAGTGCAGCATATTATTGTTGACAGGGACTGAAGTAAATAATTGATTACCCCAATTTGGCTTTAACGAAAAGTGAATAAGAATAATATAGGTAATGAAACATATTAACCGATTTTTGGAACGAAGTTCTTTAACGCGGCTTGTGGTAGGAGTAGGTAACTGGTAGCAATCGTCACGTAACAAAAACTTTTTTTAAAGCTTACTGCCACGTATACTACACGTGCAGCCTGTGGACTAATTATACCCAGCGGGCCATCAGCGCCCTGCGAGTGCAATATAATAATGGTTTCAGGATGCTGTTGGGGCTGCCCAGTTTCTGCAGTGCATCTGCTATGTTCGCGCAGAGTCACGTTGATGGCTTCCATGCCATCATTAGACAGAAATCTGCCTCATTGCTCTGCAGAGTGCGAGCCAGCCCCAACTCCATCCTGAAAATCATAGCTGGGAGATATGACTCTTCGATAATGCATAGCATTATTAAGAGATGTATCTCTCAGAATAATCTTGTTGCTAAATAGATATTTAATATTAAGCTTTACTAACATAGTCAAGATTTCTATGGATGTTACTTGTCCGAATTAAAGGTTATTTTATCAAATCAAATCAAATCAATCATTATTTGTGAACATAAGTACAAAAAGGTGTTATTTATACATTTTAGCTGATCTGTATGTTCGGCCAATAATCGGCATACAAATATAATATTAGTAAGCAGGTTATATTTACTACCTATCATAATATTCATAATTAATAAAGTCTAGTTTATTTTATTTTATTTATTTAAAAAAGCGTTATGCCGAAGTCAGCTTCAAGTGGCAAAGGTTTTTAATACAGGCCATCTAGTATAAGTTTTTAGCTTCTAAAAAATTATACTAGATGGCTCTGTATTAATACATATTTACAGCGAAAGGAACTTCGTTTCAACCGGGTATCCACGACACCTCCCGACTTATTAACCGACTTCAAAAAAGAAGGTTCTGTATTCGAACCGTATGTATGTATGTTTGTTTGTCCGTGATTTTCTCAAAAACGAATGAAGCAATTTTGATGATTCTTTCACTATCGTGATCTAGGACATTATTTCTCACAGTTTGAAAACAGCTTGAATGCTTAGTTCTTATACAATACTTAAAGTTTTTTTTGGAACGAAGTTCCTTATCGCGCGTTGTGAAAGGGGGCTAGACGGAAAAAATTCTCACGAAAAGTTGTAACGACACTTTTTGCTATAGTAAGCTATTGTAAGCTGTGCGACGTGCGCATGTTTCTCTGTCTGTCTCTCTCTCTCTGTCTCTTATAGAAAGCAAGCCAGATATAACAAAAAAAAAAAAAAAATAATAAAAAAAAAATAAAAATAAAAATATTATTACAATTCCTTCACTAATTAATCGAAAGGAACTTCGTTCCATCCGGGTGTCCCTCGACACCTCTCAACTTTTTTTTTTTTTTGAACCCATTTGAAGAATATTTCATTTTTTATATTTCAACACAATGGACCGTTTAGTGGTCAAAATACGCCATTGGTCACGGATGTCAGAATTTTTTTAGAATTAATCTTTAAATTTTTAAGTGCAGTTATTCTGAAATCGTCGTTCCGTTTTTTTTATCTTTTGTTATAAGTTTTTCCATCGGGAATATTTCAGCAGTCTGGGTTTATGCCCGGTTGATGGCACTAGGCTCGCCCCACAGTACATGGGACATAAGCATAACTGGTGAAATGTGGGAGTACAAGTGCACCTCTGCCTAACCCTTCGGCGTGATGTTATTTTATATTATACTAGATGGCAACGTGAGGAGCTCGTGGCTAAGTAATAACAGCCGCACGGGTCGATCCATCAGGTTAAGTTACGCTTGCCGGTGTTGATCCGTGGATGGTGACCATCTTTACATACCGAGACTCCTCCGTGCC
Source organism: Cosmia pyralina (assembly GCA_946251885.1). Lineage (NCBI taxonomy): Eukaryota > Metazoa > Arthropoda > Insecta > Lepidoptera > Noctuidae > Cosmia > Cosmia pyralina. The sequence continues at coordinate 19,102,425 of OX276355.1, forward strand.
TCGGAAAGCACGTTAAGCCGTTGGTCCCGGCTGTCATTCGTGGATCTTTGACAGTCGTTACGGGTAGTCAGAAGCCCGAAAGTCTGACAATCAGTCTTACCAAGGGGTATCGTATTACCCAGTTAATGGGTTGTGGAGGTCAGATAGGCAGTCGCTCCATGTAAAATAATGGTATTCAGCTGCATCCGGTTAGACTGGAAGCCGACCCCAACATAGTTGGGAAAAGGCTAGGCAGATTGATTTTTTAGATGGCAACGTGAACTTCGTACCATGTGAGACAATTCTTTTATTTTTCACGATTTTTTGTCTGTTCGTTTGGCTTTTTATCCCACTATCAATTGTCGCGATCAAAACAAAAAAAAAAAAATGAAATAAATAGGTCCAGCATTTTCGAGTTCTTCCAAGACATTCACAACTCGAAAATGCTCGACCATTGCTCGAAAATGCACGGCAATTGATTTTTATATAATATAGATAGAAAAATTTATATTTCAAAATAATTACAATGAATGAATTCTGCTATTTCATTACACTGTAACTTTCATTTTAAGTACTCATCTAATCTGCCTAGCCTTTTCCTAATTATGTTGGGTTCGGCTTCCAGTCGGACCAGATGCAGCTGAATACCAGTATTTTACATGGAGCGACTGCCTATCTGACCTCCACAACACAGTTACTGGGTAATACGCCTTGGTAAGACTGGTTGTTTGAGTTTCGGGCTTCTGACCACCCGTAACGACTGCCAAAGATCCACGAAGGTCAGCCGGGACCTACGGCTTAACGTGCTTTCTGTGGCACGGTGGTATCTTGGTATGTAAAGATGGTCACCTATCCACGGACCAATCACGGCAAGCATGGCTTAACTTGATGGATCGACCCGTGCGGCTGTTATTACTTAGCCACAAGCTCCAATTCTAAGTACTCTAGTTATTTATTATAAAAAAAATGTATTTACAGCAGCCTTTGTGACTGACTATGTAACAAGAATATTTACGCATTAAAACATTTTATGAGAGCGACGCGGGTGTCAGTGACTTGCTTGTAACAAATGGAGCTTTGATGGAACAGGTGTTACCTACTCCCGCCATTGTGAGTCAGTATATCACGGTGATGTTTATGTTGATTTAGTACGTGCGCTGGTTTTATTTTGATTAATGTTAGATAGTGTATTACGTTTTAGAAGGTTTGAACTTGGGCACTACTTTTAAACGAGTAACTATATAGGTCAAAAGTTTGTGAAGGTGATTTAGTAGTTCTTTTCCGTTAAATTGTAATTTTAACACTTTTGTGGTTTCACATTTTTTTTTCAGTAAATCATTGTGAATTCCCATGCCTGCCACCATTTTAATGTGTATGCAATCATTCATTCATCTGCATAGATTTTTCCAACTATGTTGAGGTTGCTCTTCAGTTTTGGATGCAGCAATGTTGTTATGAATTATTGTGTAATGTTTAAGCAATAATTTTTATTATTTTATTTTTTTTTATTTATTTTGCTAGCATGTAAAACACTGGTTAGTAGGCATGCATTAAAATTTCATGACACAGTATTAAGACATGCACCCTGTAAGGGCACTGCAAATGTTTCTTAACAAGTTAATAATACATATAATATTTACACTAATTATTACAATTCATTACAATAAACTAAACATTAATGAATATACATTTTTCATCTTAGTCATGTAGGTAAGCATAAATTATAATATTGTCATTTACGAGTATTGTTTCACATTTAGGTACGTCAAGCATTGTTGTTACTAGGTCAATCGATTCAAAATTTGTCAGCTTTAAATTCTTCAACGGTATAGTAGCCTTTCTTTATTAACAGAGATTTCAACTGTTTCGAGAAAATTGAGTCATTTGGTAGGGATTTTAAACTTTCCGGTAGTTTATTAAATAAATTAGCTAGTCTTGAATATGGGCTTTTCCCAATAAATTTTAAATTTGTGATGGGTAGTACTAGTCTATTCTTGTTCCGTCGGTTATAGTTTTCATACAGCTCGATATTAGATTTGAAGAGGTGCTTATTTTTCCTAACGAATATACAACTTTGCAGTATATATATTGCTGGTAGTGTGAGAATTTTTTGTTTAATAAAATTTTGTTAATACTAGGTATTACCGCCGCTGTCCAGGCACAATCACACTTTTAGGTTATTAAGACATTCCAATTTTTTCAGATGTCATATTACGCTTTCCATTGTTGGCGATCGCCGCGCTCTCTTTACAAAGTTAAGAGTGACATCACCGTAGCGGTATGGTGGCCCACGGCGAGACGAAGTGCGTGCGCTGCTGAGTTAAACATCGATAAGATAGGGTCAAGATTCAGCGTGGAAACGTAAACAAGAGCAGAGTTGCGACCATTGTTATATTAAGACTTTATGTGTGAACATTTTCTGACACCTTTGTAAGAGGCAGTTTCTACTTCGTGTTTTTAATCTGTGAATACACCTTTTGCTTTATTTTAATGTGTGAAGTTATTATATTGTTTAAACTATAAAGTGGTTTCAGTTAAAAGTAAAGTTAGTGATCTACGCACATAATTATTATGTTAACACTATGGTCGTTTCGAAATCTATTAGATTCTACGCTAGAGTGGTGACCCCGGAACCACTTCGTGACAATTTCAAGACGCAGTATGCCAACGGCCTTGAGTGGTTGGGGCGGCATAGCTTGCGTGTTCTGTGCTAAGGTCACGCAACGTGTCGTACGTCCACCCAGTAATAGGACTCGCCCATCAAGGAGCGCTGTCCCAAATTAGACGCATTATTAATTGCTACCTACACCCCGCGGTTTCACACTCATAGACCGGGATAAAAACTAGCCTATGTGTTAATCTAGGGTATAAGCTATCTATGTACCAAATTTCATCCAAATCGATCCAGCCGTTTGAGCGTGAAGAAGTAACAAACATAAATACACACACACAAATTTTCACCTTTATAATATTAGTGTGATTATACATTTAACAAAAAGTATTATACTAAAACACGTATAAATAATACCAGCTTATTACTGTCCCACTGTTGGGCAAAGGCCTCTTCTTATACAGAGAAGACACGAGCATTGATCACCACGCCTGCTCAAGACGGGTTGGCGATTTCAGGTATATTAACTATACTAGCTGTGCCCCGCAGTGTTACCCGCGGTTTATGAGATACATTAAAACGTGTATTATTTAATCGGTGAGAAAAGTATTCACAAAAAAATTGCTCATCCCACGGGAACACTACATTTTTTCAGGATGTAAAGTAGCCTATGTGTGCTATGTGTACACAGGATGTCTGCTATTTCCACACCAAATTATATCAAAATCGGTCGAGCCGTTTGAGTTTGAAAGAGTAACAAATATATTTGAATTCCTTGCACATCCCACGGGAGCACTACATTTTTTCGGAATATAAAGTAGCCTATGTGTTAATTCAGGGTATAAGCTGTCAACATATCGAATTTCATCCAAATCGGTCTAGCCGTTTGAGCGTGAAGAAGTAACAAACATACACACACACACACACACACACTCACAAACTTTCGCCTTTATAATATTAGTGTGATAAGCCCAGGTTTCCTCACGATGTTTTCCTTCACCGATGTCAGTAATGTCCAAGATAAACTCAAAAAGTTCATATGAATTGAAAAAGTCACATTGGTACTTGATATTACAATAAATCAAATTAGGCGCATTATTAGTTTATTACATACTTATAAATGTATATGTAACTAGCACTTCCCGCGCGGTTTCGCCCGCGTGGATGTCGGATCCCACGGGAACATACAACCGCGGCAAGCGTAGCTTAACCTGATCGATCGACCCGTGTGGCTGTTATTACTTTATAGCACTTTCTGCGCGGCTTCGATCACGTGGATGTCGGAAAATATCCCACGGGCACGAAAATCCTTCCTTATTCCTTGTCTACATTATAAAGGAAACCTCTGTGTAAAATTTCAGCTTTCTACGTTCAAAGGTTTGGGCTGGGCGTTAATGAGTCAGTCAATCAGTCAGTCAGTCAGGACTTCTCTTTTTATTTATCTAAATAGTATACTAAAACATAAATAATTAAACTATCTTTAAAACGGTGAAAGTTTCATAAAAATACGCTTGGTAGTTTTTAGACATAACTTTACAAATGAATTACACTATGTATTATAAACATAATCTAAAACATTAACATATTAACGGGGGGTTATCCGAATTTTCCTGTTTTCAGAATCAATTTTAAATGGTCAAATTAGTGTATTAAGGTCCTGAAAAAAATATATACCATAGATACATCCTTGCTTGGAAAAATTAACGGTTCAAAACACGATAAGTAGTAATTTCCTCGATGAAAAAAAAATCCGAAACATGGTCGATTTCAAAACCATTTTCAGTTTCATTTCCTAATTACAGCATAAAATTATATGAAAATTGCATGTATCATGAGGTAATCGTATTTCGGAGGGAATTTAACGGTTGGATTTTTGAGTTTAATAGATTTTTTTTAAATAAACTCAAAATTTGTCAATTTGGCTAAATCCGCTCGCAATCAGAGTCCTGCGGGACGTCATGGAGGTTGGGCCTGTGTCAAAATTTTTAAAAATTCGCTCTTTCTGCAGTTGTTCAAAAAATTCAAATAAAAGAAGAACACATTAGATATGAAATTGCGACAGCTCAGAGAAAATATCTCGTAATTATATTATAGTTTTAATTCATAATATCGTTTTCGAAAATGTGATTATTTATATGTGGTATGATGACGTTTAATTGTCATCTTACGATAGTGTTAAGACACATTGCAAATTATTATCGATAAAATTATAGTCAAGCGCGAGTAGTTTATAATTTTTTATCGTGGTCCTATAAGAAGAAGTTTTAAAACACATTTTTCTAAGATTTTTTCATCAGATTCATCCATATTACTATTTCACTCTCCATCGAACTGTCTTCGCTACTACTTTATCCTACATTAATTACACATAATATGTATAAATACAATGTATCCGGTTGTCGGTTGGATACTAATATAATCAACTTTCACTCTGGCAACAACAATGAAAATTAGAAAAAAATAAAAATGTGCGGTCGGGGACCACCGTCCGGAATGAAGTTCCTTCTAACGTATGATTTAAAACACAAACACAAAATTTTCACAGCCGCCATCTTGAATTTTCAATTTAACTTCACTACCGGCTTTGGCTCCCTCGAAAACCATGAAAACGACACCCATGAAGTAAAATTCGAAAATTTTCCCCCTCTCCGTCCTCGTCTGTCGTCGTTTTGTCCTCTCTGTCTTTGTCTCTTTCAAGATATAATAGAAAGAGACAAAGAGACAAAGTCGCATGTAGGGGGCTTATAAACGTTTTTTCGTTACGTGACGATTTTCTGCCAGAGAATTTCGTCGAGCTGTTTCAAACAAAAGTGCGATACTAACATGACCTAATGCATGAACACGATAAAAATTGTCGATCGAAAAGATTATTTTCTTGTATCGTTTTAGCTGTGTGAACAAACTTTCAGTTTTGAGTACAAAAAGTCACTGTATACGATAAAATATCGTATTCTATATACTTGAAAAATAGCGCCGTGTGAACGTAGCCTGGTTAGGCGGTAACAGTACCTATCACTCGGTGTCCATGTTCCAAAGCAACTAAGTCGATGACGTACCTATCGTATGTTTGTTGATGTGTAACTTTTAACATATTGATACTTGCATTTTTTTTTAGGCTAATAGTCCTAAGGGATGGCAATCCGACATGAGCGGGGCCGGTTAAAAAATACACTAAATTAATTTTGATATCTTAGAATAGTAGATTCGATAAATTAAAGCTGTAGCAGTAGGTACATCCCTTGACAATAAAGTACGGCAATTGTTCCTTCATATGTAGTTGTCAATATTTACTTATCTTTATGAGCAGTGGTCGACATCAAAAACAAAAGAATATGGTTACAGCAGAAGCAAAGCAGTACGACCATTTTTAGCCCGTACTTAATAAAAATCTTATTGTTTTTTTCATTCAGTCACTAAAGGGGTTAAATAGGGGATGAAAATTCACCATTTATGTCGATGGGAAATACCATCGGGCACACGGCTTGTCTACTTGATAAAATTCTTATATTCACTGACAGACAATCCACAGCCTAAATCGCTGGGCTAGAAGCATGAAATTTTGTAAAAGAGATCTTTTTTTAACGAAAAAAATAAATTTCTATTAACATTAACTTTTGCGTGACTTTTAGATACCCAGTAGAACCATTGCAATTTGAAACTTTCACCTTACTACCTCAAAATCATGTTTATCTCTAACTAGCTTCCGCCGGCGACTTCGTTCACAATATACTAAAACAACAGCCTTATTTTATAAAACTTTTCTGTACAGTACGTTTGTAGTTGTGGTCTCAGCAGCCAAAATACACAGAGAGTCATCCGTTTGAGAAGCAGCTCGTCCTAAGGTCAAAACCCGCAGCCTTCAGTAGCAATTTCCCATTGCTTGCAAAGTTTTTCGTTTTTAGTAAATAAATACTCGTAAACGCCTGTTCGTGCCGTTCCTGCAATTAATACATAATGGCACAACACTGATACACTGAGTGATTCTTACAGATTATTCCTGACGATCCCGGCTATCGCTAAAAAATATAACAGTAGATTGTACACACGGGATTTCTCATTAATACTGTCAGCTAACCATTGATATTTATTTTTATTATAACCGTAGATGATTTAAAAGGAATAAACTTCATGGATTCTGTGTACGTTCTACGAACTATCAAATAACAGTATAACAAAATGTAAAAAAAGAATCGAAAAATATATCAACAGTTGAGAATCGAACTTTTAACCACAGGTTTGCAAAGAAGTCGTCGAACCACTAAGCTATTTGCTTGGATGAATGTTGACTATAGCCGTTCTTGTGTTATTATTATATCACGATTGACATCCTTCCATCCGCTAAGCCTTAACTCCATAAAGATTTAGCGCGATGATAATCATTTAAAGGTTAAATCTGAAATTATCTGCTATATTCGTTTCCTGCTCCGCCCAGTGAAGTAATGAAATAATTCGCTTTTACATTGTGTTTTATTGTCACCTATATCGTCGTAGTCAACGACAGACACCGATCATCTACATTCTCCTGCCCTTATCCCATTTTTTTTCGGGTCGATACAACTTGTTTTTATCTTCCATACTTCTCTATTACTTAGTTGTCATCACGGTAGTCACTCCCTTTCTAGCCATATCATCTTTCACACAGATCATCCATCGTTTTTTTGGTCTTCCCTTACTCATATAGCCACCCAGATTCATAATCAAAACATTCCAGACGACATTTTCTTCATTCTCCGCATCACATGCCCATAACATTGTAACCGATTTCCACATACACCGACACCAATATCGGCACGATATCTACCGGCGAAGACAGTGCGGGGTGAGAGTAGCGGGCATTCTTTCACTTGAGCAAAATTTTTCGCACTGCCGGCTTCGAGACGTCGATACTTAGTAGTGTGCTTGTTTGTCGAGTCGCGATGGTCATCGATATTCAACAATATCATGGGGCCGGTAATAATTGATCCTATCGCTATCGAATCGTGTTGGTATCGTTATCTGATAATGTGAAAACAAATTCACGACATTTTATGTAATCATCTTAGTTCACTCCACCGTAGACACCATAAAATGTAAACCTAAGGAATAAATATCGACCTAAGAAAAACTAATTAAGTTGATCAACTGCAAATATTTTACACTGTGGCATGGATTTTATGCGAAATCGTCGGCGGCGCGTCGTAAAAAAACACGTCGCGCTGCATTTGGGGGAGGCGGAGGTAGCGTTTCAAAGGCCTACAGGCCGGAACAACCTCACCTTAAGTTATTACGAAAATGCTGTAATTTTACATATATTTTTTCCAAACCATTAACCCGAGTAGGGCTTAGACGTGATCTTCAGTTAAAAAAACATTAAAAGTCATTTATCGTCTCCATAATCACCCACTTCTAAATTCTACAGACACTTATTCCGTACTGACATTCCTGAGCACATCAGATAAAGTTTGGGGCTCAATGTTGACCTCATGAAGTTGTCCCGCAATGCAATCAACAATGCTCTTACGCTCGGGTTGGACCACAAATTATGTCCATTGCTCCATTACTAACTACTTTAATGGAGCTCTTGCATACAATGAGGGTAATGGAAGTAATTTTCTAAACGCTGGCCTACGTGCTTGCAGAGGCACAAGAATTATGGTCTTGGGTATTATTATATTGATGCTGGGAAGATTTTATGCTCAAATTTTAGCTTGGATCAGATTTTTACGTATGCAGGGTGAATTCGACAGAGTGGTCATCTGTGCATTGCGATTATAAATGGGAAATATTTGATGTTAATTTTTTTTTAACAAATGTGCCCCGAAAAACTTTTTGTGTTCTAATGATTTACGCGAGCGCTCCATCCAAGTTGGTCGCAGCTAATTGGCTATTTTAGTACCTACTTTAGGACAACAAAATGGTAATTATTTGAGACTTACAAAAAAAGACACATTTATTAAATTAGAGTGGACATTGATATTTTTTGAATCTCATAATGGGATATCGTTGTTTGGGGTACGATTAATTGTTAAACTTATTATTCTAAGGTAAAAATTACTGGACACAAATCTTAAATACGCACATACAATCACATACAATCTAACACTAAAATATATATATATGTATATTATGTACAAGTATACAAAGGAAAAAAGGGAAGTGCTCATTGGACATCAAAAAATTCGTCCGCATCACTGTCAGTGGGAAAAGTGCCCAAAAGGCACGCCTTGCCACGTTGGATGGCAACGCTGTTTCTTTGACCTAAAAATTGGCCAGCCCTCTGGTCACGTGAAGAGTCGACCAACCGCTTGGCGATGTCCCGAACCACTCGATGAGCACTCGAACCCCACGATCCTAGTGTTTCAACCCCAAACGGATCAAACAAGGTTAGACGGCGATTTATAAGAAAAGAAAACCTAGTACTATGAGGTGAAACGTATAAAAATACATTCAATATGATTATTGTCATTCTTCTACAGTAGTCAACGTCCAGTGCAGTGACATCTCCGAAAACATTTCGTAGACAATTTAAATAAACACTTAAAATATTATGATTTTTGATGGACTGGCGCTTGGCGGTTGCTGGTAGATATGCATCGTATAAAAAAAGGCATGCTAAGATTTTATTAGTACTTCAAACATCCGATTTACACCCCATAGCTTAAGTAAGTAAACGAGCTATAAAATTCATTTCAGAGAATCTTTTATGGGATAAATGATGCTGACAACAACCGAATACTACCTGCTCAATTATTGCAATACGTCTTACCACAGTAAATGTATCGTAAAACATTTATTTATTTCCAGTCATATGTACGTTTATATTAAAAACAAATGAACATCTGAATGAATTTATTCCGTGAACGACTGTCCGGCCGCTGGCGATTCGCACTGTGTAAACAAGCAGCAGTAAACCAACTTTGCCAATGAGGTTGTTGGTGTGTGTGTATGTTCAGAAGGTTTGGCAAATAAAAGAGCGTGTTCTCAGTTGGAGCTTTACTGAACGACTGGATGTATACAAAGGTTGGGACTTAGAATAATCTTATGAGCTACGTCATACATAGGTATTGCCTAAGACTAAAGATGTTTAATATGCCTACGCGCTACAATCCTCCCCCCTTAGATTAGACTAAATTTTTATTTGTTACTCCCCAAAAGAATACAAAATTACAAACTATTATAGATGCTACAAAAGTTAACAATAAACAAATTGAGTTAAGGACCCTAATTGTTTTACTTATTCTAGGACGTTCACATTCCTTCCACCGCACATTGTTTACACTACACTATACGTTTGTTTGAGGTTAGCACTCGCGATATTTGCTTGTAGGTTGGGCATCCCGGGTGGTATGCCGTTAACACGTTGTGTGATCGCACGGCTGATTCTTGTTTCGACGGCGGCTTCGATGCGGCGCTTGCAGTAACACCACACCACGTAGAGTATACATAGGGTTACCGCTGTGCTGACTAGGATGACTGCGGCTAGCGACATCTTGTGGGTCATAGTAAGGTCTTCGTCATTCACCGAAGCCTTTTTGCTGGCGGCCGCGCTGTTCTGCGCAACAATGGTCGTTTTGCTGGCTGGCTCATGTTGTCTGACTGCTGACTGGTGTAAGTACGGCGATAGTGAGCGTTCGTTGACGTGTGGTGATTATGAGAGGTATACTGCTGATAACGACGTTGCCGGCAGCGGCTCACATGTCGAATCTCACGGTCTTCGATGCGGCCCGATTTCGTTATAACCGGTGGTGTCGTAGTGTTTGCAGTGTCGTATGAAGTCGTAACGTTCGCCGGATGTGGGACGGTGTCGGGTGGCTTTATTTGGGTCTCTTGGCGTGGGACCGACACATTATCAAAGTCTAATAGGTAAGCTGGTTTTAGACGATCAAGTGATACAGTGACTTGCTTGCCGTTACAGTCTAAAGTATAAAATTTGGGATGTCGCGTTATTACTTTATGTGGACCTTCGTACGGTGGTACCAACGATCGCCTAGCCTCATTTCTAACAAACACATGAGTGTTAATGGATAAGTCTTTATGAATGAATACTCTATTATTGTTGCTATGTAAACTTGAATGCGAGAGTCCGGGAACGGATGACAATGACTTAGTTAATTGTTTGATGTAGTCGCTCTCATTTATATTGGTTGTAGGCTTTGAATGAAATAGGTCGCCTGGGAGTCTGAGACTACTGCCGTATAAGAATTGTGATGGACTGTATCCCAGATCTAATTTAACTGCCGAGCGCAACCCTAGGAGTACTAGAGGTAATTCCCGTAACCATTGTGTACTATTTTCGCATTTTGCCATAATAGCAGCTTTTAAGGTACGGTGCAGTCTTTCGATCATACCGTTCGCCTTTGGGTTATATGCAGTTGTTCGAACTCGTTCGATACCGAGTCTTTTTAATAACTGCCGAAATAAGTCTGATTCAAACTGACGACCTTGGTCTGAGGTTATACGAACTGGACATCCGAAACGAGCAATCCAATGCTCTATGAACACCTTAGCAACCGTTTCAGCTGTTATATCTTTTACGGGTATAACTTCAGGCCATTTCGTCACCCTGTCGATAATGGTAACGCAATATTTGAAATCCTCTGCCGGTGGCAGTGGTCCTATTATATCGATGTGTACATGTTCAAAACGATTTCCTGTGTTGTCAAATTCACCTATCGGTGTTACTGTGTGGCGTTGAATTTTACATTTTTGACAGGGAACACACGTTTTGACGTAATTTTTTATGTCGGTATTCATGCTGCTCCAAAAATACCTTGATTTAACTAAGCGTTGAGAAGCTGCGACGCCGGGATGACTCATATCGTGTAGTGTTTTGATTGCGAGTTCCCGGAACTGTATGGGTAGATAAGGACGTATGTCGTTTGTTGATGTTTCGCAGGCTATTTTTATATCCGAGTCGGGCATTGTGATTAATTTAAATTGGAGTTTATCATGTTTGCGTAGATTTTGTAATTCCGAATCGCTTTTTTGTAGTTCAGCTAACTTTTGGTAATCGAATAATGATGGCATGATAATCTCATCGATTCGGGATAATGCGTCAGCGACTGTATTTTTGTCACCTTCTATGTACTTGATGTTATCACAAAATTGAGAAATAAAGTCTAACTGTCTTAATCGTCTAGGTGAGTCTGAAGGCGACACCTTTTTTGATAGGGCGAATGTTAATGGCTTGTGATCTGTTAGGATTGTCAGCTGTCTGCCTTCCACCAAATGGCGGAAGTGTTTTATTGCCATGTATATTGCTAAAAGCTCTCTATCATAAGTACTGTATCTTGTTTGGGTGTCAGTGAGTTTCTTTGAGTAAAATCCTAGAGGTTGCAATTTATCGCTAACTCTCTGATTTAAAACTGCACCTACGCAAGTACCGGAAGCGTCGGTCATCAACACTAGTGGCACAGTTGCGTCTGGGTGTGATAACATGACTGAATTATTGATCATTTGTTTACATCGACTGAATGCTTCTAATGCACTTTCGGTCCACGTAATTTCAGTTTTGTCGCGTTTTTTGGAATTATGTAAATACGCGTTTAGTGGTGCTTGAACTTCTGCAGCTTTCGGAATGTTTAGTCTGTAGAAATTCATCATTCCGAGGAAACGTCGGAGTTCCTCAATTGTTTTAGGTTGTGGATAGTCATTTATAAGTTGCATTTTCTCCGCACTCGGTTTTAGGCCCTTTGAATTAATGTGGTAACCTAGGAAGTTTAATTCAGATTTGCCGAATTCGCATTTGTCTGTGTTGATCGTTAAACCGTAATTATTTAAACGTTCCAAAACTATTTCCAAATGTTTTACATGCATTTCTTTTGATTCTGACGCTATAATTATGTCATCTAAATATGGAAATGCAAAATCTAGACCTTTTAATGTATTGTTTACAAATCTTTGAAAATCTTGCGCTGCGTTGCGTAAACCAAAATTCATTCTTGTAAATTCGAATAAACCGAATGGAGTTATGACTGCAGTTTTGGGGATGTCTTCGGAAGCCATTGGTATATTATGGTATGCTTTCCGAACGTCAATTTTTGAAAATATAGCTTTCCCTTTGAGTACGTATGTGAAATCAAGTAGTCTTGGTAATGGGTAACGATCGGGTGTAGTTTGTGCGTTAAGTCTACGATAGTCTCCGCATGGTCTTATTTCACCGTTTTTTTTATTAACGCATACAAGTGGGTTAGCCCAAGGACTATTCGAAGGTCTACAAATACCTAATTGCATCATCCTCTCGAATTCTGCTTTGGCTACTTTGTAATTCTCCGGATTAAGTGGTCGTACTTTTTCATGAACCGGGGGTCCAGTAGTGTAAATATGGTGTTGTACATCATGTTTAGGATTTGTTTTAAAATTTTCCAGTTTGGTGATGTCGGGAAATTTTTGTAATATGAGATGGTATTCGTCGTTTATGTCGATTGATCGAATACTTGATTCGTCGCTATTTATAATGTTTGTGGCACGCGACATTAAAGTGAGTTTGTCTATTAGTTTCCTACCATGTAAATCTACTATTAGTTTGTTAGCAGCAAGGAAGTCAGCCCCTATAATTGAACGTTGAACATCGGCTAGTATGAACTTCCATTGGAATGGTCGACGTAAACCTAAGTTAACCGTAATGGTTTTTTCACCGTACGTTTTAATTTTTGAACCATTGGCTGCATATAATATGTAATCTGACGTGGATACGTTTTGCCTTTTACCGGCTAAAACTGACACATCAGCACCAGTATCGATAAGAAATCGTGCACCAGTTATAATATCTGTAACACATAAACGATAGGAATTGCTGACACCGGCGACATTGTGTATTTGACCCGGTGTCTGAATTAGTTTCCCGAGTTCTTTTTATTGCAGTTCATTGTGTCGCCGCATTTACGCGCATCGGTACCGTAAATGAAATGGTAAAAACACAGATAATCCGCATCACCTGGTTTTTCTTTTTGATTTAGGTATTTTTCTCTATTTTTTTGGGTGTTTTCGCGACTTTTAGAGCGTGCCCGGGATGTACCAGGGTCATAACGATCTCGGCTTCGCGACCTACGGTTGTGATGATTATTGGAACCGTTTAGTCTACTACGTAATTCTGAAATTTCTAGTTTCATTTGTTTTAGTTCGCTAACAATGATTTCGGGGATTGTTTGGTCTGCACTCGGAGTTGTTTTGGTGATCGGGGATATTTCAGACGGCCTGGTATTTTCCAGGATTTTGTCTGCAATTTTAGCTAAACTGTCGAGTTTTACCTCGCCAGTGTCGCATGCGGTAATGACGGCCCTAATTGAGTGTGGGAGACGACCTGACCACAATAATTTTAGAGTCTCGTCTGGTACCTTATTTTTACCTAAATCTCGCATACGCCGTAATAATTGAGACGGTTTCTGGTCTCCGAGTTCGATTTCGTTTAAGAGTTGGTTCATTTGTTTTGATTCCGACTCTTCATAAACCGAAATTAACCTATTTTTAAGGGTATCGAATTTATTATTTTCAGGCATGTTTTCAAGAATGTCACTTATATCAGGTAACTCGTCAGGTTTCAGCCTAGCTATTAGAAGTTGACTTTTGTGCAGGTCACTTGCCTTTTGGGGATCCACGATGGCGTTGAATTGGTGAAACCAGAGCCTTGGCCGATCTCGCCAAAAATCCGGTATCCTCGATGTGATGGAAACTGCCGTCATTTGCTGTGGTTGTGGCTGATCCAGGGTTGCTGTGACTGCAGGCTGTTGCAGAGCTGCAGGCTGGTAACGCGGGTCGTTCATTTTCACGCGCGATAATTTCAGTCTCTCGGTTACGATAACTTGAAACTCGATACGCGCGCGGACACGTACGGGTGTCACCACTTTGCCAATGAGGTTGTTGGTGTGTGTGTATGTTCAGAAGGTTTGGCAAATAAAAGAGCGTGTTCTCAGTTGGAGCTTTACTGAACGACTGGATGTATACAAAGGTTGGGACTTAGAATAATCTTATGAGCTACGTCATACATAGGTATTGCCTAAGACTAAAGAACACAGCGCTACACAACCATAAAAACAAGTTGACGAGCAGCGAGTGCGCGACGGTGACGTACGATTACTCGCAGGTATGTGTGGTAGGTGTGTGTACCTAGCGTGAGTCCTCAGCGAGTGATTTGTCCGGCAAGCGAGTGTTGCTGAGCGAGTACTCTCTTTGAGAACTCTTGTCGCTGCAAAAAAATTTAAATATGTACTCGCCGGTGCGGTGGTGTAAACAGTCAGCGATCAACTATATATACGAATATACAGGGCTACTTTTAATTCAACGTATTCCTTGCAGGACGTCAAAATGCAACAAATTAAGCCACAAAATGTTCTACCGAAATTCAGTATTTTTCGTAATTTATGTCCAAGAAAAATATAAATTACGAAAAATAAAATGGCTTTGGCAAAGTTTTAGGCATTTTTCAACTTTTTTTTTTTTAATGATCTGCTACGGTATCTACGGTAGCTATGATAATAACTCCAATTCCAGTAAAGTCGCGTAAATTATTTTAAAATTGTATATTTAAAAAAAAAAACTAAAAATCTAACTCAAAAACTATTGAATTCCGGTAGGACATTTGGTGGCTTAATTTGTTGCATTTTAACCACATTATGACGCAAGGAGGAATCCGTCGAATTACAAGTAACCTTGTATAATGTTCTCTTTTACTTACATGGGACCTACAAGCCTTTGTAAGTTTATTGAGCAAGAAAATCGTTGATCGTCGAGCCGTTTCATCGTCGGCGGTGGAACAGGTGCCAATACGACTAGTGCCTGTTTAAAGACGAGCACTGTACAGGCAAATAAAAAGTAAGTTCAAAAACTAAAACCCGACTACTGAAAAATCACGCTCACCGCGGTCTGTAACCAATTAAATTAATATTATTTACCTCCACTTTTACTTATTTTTAACAATTTAAACATTTGTTTACTTAAACAATATGACATAATTATACATAATAGGTTGGGGAAAAAGTTTCTTCGCATTTTTTAAGAAAATTCAAAACATTTTTTATTAAACATTATTTACATTTATCTAAAGTATGTAGGTACCATTTTGTTCGATAACTTTTTGCCATCTTGTAGGTAGGGACATGATCCCATTGCTATAGAAATTTTGGGACTTCTGATCAAAATACCGCGACAAGTGGTTTTGGCAGACCTCTCGCGATGTTAACCTGACACTGCCTAAAGAATTCTGAAGAGACCGAAACAGGTGGAAATCTGAAGGTGCAAGGTCAGTACTATACGGCGGATGCGTTAACACCTCCCAGCCAAACTCTCTTAATTTTTGCTGAGTGGCTAAAGATGTGTGAGGTCTAGCGTTATCATGATGAAAAACCACACCCCTTCTGTTGATTAATTCCGACCGCTTTCTCTCAACTTCTTGCTTTAATCTCATCAGTTGTTCGCAGTAGAGTTCAGAATCGATGGTCCTGCCTGGTGGTAACAGCTCATAATGAATAATACCCTTCCAATCCCACCACACACACAGCATCACCGTGCTGCGAGTTAACCCGGGTTTCGCCACAGTCTGTGAAGCCTGACCGGCCTTTGACCACAACCTTTTTCGCACGTTCTTGTCGTACGTGATCCACATTTCATCACTAGTTATCAGCTTCTTCAAAAATGGTTCGGTTTCATTACGTCGTAATAAAGAATCACAAATGAGTACACGGTTCATTAGGTATCTTTCAGTGAGCTCTTGAGGTATCCAAATATCGAGCTTTTTTGTGTACCCAGTTTTTTTCAAATGCGCCAAAACTGTTTTGTGGTCAATTCCCAGTTCTTCAGCTACGTCGTAACTACTGATATGCTAATCTTGCTCCACTTTTTCAAAAATGGCATCCATTTTGTCCGTAATAGGGCGACCAGAGCGACGTGCATCTTTGACATCAAAATTTCCGGATTGAAAACGCTTAAACAAAATTTGTGCTACTCTCACAGACACTGCACTGGGTCCATAAACATTGCAAATTTTTTTCGCGGCTTGCGTTGCATTTTTACCTTTTTTGTAGTAAAATTTTAAAATGTATCGAATTTCTTCATTAGATTCACTCATCTTGACAGTACGAAAAACAAATGAAAATCACACATTTTCCTAATTTGAATTTGGAATTATGTTCTTTAAAATTTAAACTTGCAATGATACCAAAACCAGCCAGATACAAATAGTATAGCCAAAGAGATTTTATTTTAAGTTCATACATACTATAATGCGAAAAGACTTTTTCCCCAACCTAATATTTGTAATGTGCTCGTCAAGACCTTATCATCTCTTATTATCTCAATTTTATTTTTTTCGTGGTCAGAAATTTACGTGTAAAGTCCACCATATTAAATTTAGGGAGAATTTATACAACCTATGTGACCCGGACCATTATTACAAATCTATTGATACCTCATTCATTAAAATCGGTTCAGTAATTTAGGCGCTACGGCGGAACACACGTAAATACATACATACATATACTGCTAAACTCATAACCTTTCCTTTTAGCTTTGCCGTAGTGGGGTAAATATAATATTTCTTTCAATATATTTATTTTAAAAAGCGCTTGGCGTCCAGAGTCCGGTTCGTTCGTCCGGCATCCGGGTCGATCATCCGGCGTCCGGTGCAAAGGCGTGGCGACGCTGTGGTTAACCTTCCACTGCTATTGGCATCTTGTGATTGTGCAGTCATGTGCTCTGAAATGTGTAATTATGTTTACAGGATGTTAGTAATAATAATGTATTATGGATATTTATGGTGATTATATTAAGGCATACGAAACATGATTGATTATATTGATACATCTACATACAATTGCGAGTACACACAGTCACACAGTAGGAGTAGTCACACAGTGCGAGTTACTGCAGTGCAGCTACTCGGTAGGCCGTCTCGCACGCTAGCTCGCACTGTGTAAACTAGCCATTACTCGCACTTGCGAGTTGGACAGTAGCTCGCAGTCGAATAACTTGTTTTGTTTTCGCGCTCCTGCTTGCTTCGGCAGCTCGCAAATCACTCGCATCGTTCGGTCGCTTTCGCCAGTAGCTCACCAGTCAGTCGCAAGAGGATCCTGTATAATCTTCCCAACCACACAACTCGCAAGAGACTATGCAGCTACTCTCATAATGAAAACAGCCAAGGCAAGCCGAGCTACTGATATGCGAGTACACAATGCGAGCAGTTGTCTACTAAAGCAGCCATTAATTTCACATTTATAACATTTCAGTATGGATAATTTCAACACCTTCCACACCAACATGCACACCTCTATATCACACACACCCCCACCTCACACAAACCCCCCCTCCCTACACACACACACAAAACACTGTGCGCATTCCTTAATCCTGATTTAAATATTTTTTGTATTGTGTAAAAACCTTTGGCATGCTTTCAAAATTATCTTTAGTTTATTCTCCCAATTATGTGTAGTCAGTGTAAACTGGAAGAGCGATACCACCTAATCACAAATTAATTAATTACAAGCAATTAAAAATCTTTGCTTAAAAGGTGACTCCAAACTTAACAATGTAATTTACATAATTTAACATTACTTAACGCTACTTTAAAAGGGCCTTATGACACACAATCTTCAAAAGAAAAACTTAATAACTTCCACACACAGTCCCATCTAACACACGTCGCGGTGACTGTGGCGAGCTTGACTGCGGTTTACCTTCCAACTGCTATTGATGCTTTGGGCTGTCATCCACAGGCTCCCGAGAGTTCCAGAACTTTGTCGTAGGAATTATGTTGTTATCGGGAATCGGGACCGGAATGAGGAATGCTGGTGGAATTATAGGGATGTGACAGTTTTCGACTGTGTTACTATGTGTGGATGTAATGGATTGACGTTAACGGTGGATGTGCTAAGCGTTAAGTGGACATGTGGCCATGATTTATAAGGTTTTTATTAGTGAAGCTATAAGTGAACAATCAATCTGCCTAGCCTTTTCCCAACTATGTTGGGGTCGGCTTCCAGTCTAACCGGATGCAGCTGAATACCAGAATTTTACATGGAGCGACTGCCTATCTGATCTCCACAACCCATTAACTGGGTAATACGATACCACTTGGTAAGACTGATTGTCAGACTTTCGGGCTTCTGACGACCCGTAACGACTGTCAAAGATCCACGAATGACAGCCGGGACCAACGGCTTAACGTGCTTTCCGAGGCACGGAGTAGTCTCGGTATATAAAGATAATCACCCATCCACGGACCAACCCCGGCATGCGTAGCTTAACCTGATGGATCGACCCGTGCGGCTGTTATTACTTAGCCACGAGATCCTCCTTAAAGCTATAAGTGAACATTACTGATTTAATAAATCAAATATTAATTTTACTCATGGTTTCTTATCATTTATATAAGGTATTTTCTACTTCATCATCATCTGCCTAGCCTTTTCCCAACTACGTCGGGGTAGGTTGGGTAAAAAAAATTTGCTCCCATACATTCATGTTCGCATAACTCGTCAAAATGTAGGGAGCACCTGATTTTTTTTTTCGCGATTTCAGATTTGGTCCCATAGTAAAAGTTGTTTGTTATCATGAGTACAATCATGTGTTTAAGTATCGGTCACTAATTACCAGTCACCCTATATATATACGGTCGAATTGAGAACCCTCCTTTTTTAGACGTCGGTTAAAAACTTTGTCACGTAATTTTTAAGCATGTTTTCATTTATTCATCATTTCATTTGTTTGTAAAGAGAAAATAAATTATTTTGAATTAAAAAAAAAAAAAAAAAAAAGTGACAACATCAATTTAGTCTCGGTTAAACTAATGTTGGTTTCGTGCAACTCACCGTATATTAAAATTTTCAACCAAATTGGCTCACTTCACACAAGTCACAGCAAAAGAGCACGACCCTCATTACATGATTCATACACAACGTATTTTTTTTTCTACCTTGATTCTTTTTTTTCCACATACATACGAGTACGTTTCTCCAAATTCACATCTGCCATTGGCAGAATTGTCGACACCGACACAATTTCCATAAGGAAAATTATAATAAAATAGACATCAAATTATTTATTTTTATGTTTACATCGTTTAATTTGGTTGCTTCACTCGAAGGCAAAAGTGAACCGTGTAATTTCAGCGTAGCCAAAAACATTTCATGTTAGCAGTCGATTGAGTACTTTCGCTGCGGTGACGTCATTGACACGCTCGTGATTGATTCACAGGCTCACAGCTGACTCAATGCTTGCCAATCTTACGATACCAACTCTTAACGCGAAGGGTGATTTGTTGTGGTCGGAAATAGTAGCGGTGTAATACTTACATAGCGTTGCCTAAGTAACAATACTGCGTGAAACGTCGGGAAACAAGTAGGTAGGTGTTTACCTGGTAAAAAGGAATATCGCGAGAAGACCCGTTCTCAATTTTCTTTATAATGTGTATAAATCGCGAAAGTTTAAAAAATTTAATACTGCGTAAGTCAAAAATTGGCCATGTGACTACTTTGAATAGATTTTGTCAGCGCGCATCGAATGATATCAAACATTTTTCAAAATTATCCAATCACAACGCGTTATTTGAATAGTTCTTGGCAGCGCAAGTCGTTTGTTTTGTCACAACCGCATAAATTTTCTGTTTCTATTCTGTTGATTGCATTTATACTTCTACATTGTTTCCTATTCATTTCTCGTGTTCTATTTGTTATATTGTTTTATTTTTTATTGAGTTTTGTTAAAAAAAAAAAATGCTGTACAACGCTTTAGATTTATTTAAATCTGTTATGTTTGTATACGTATATCTTAAATAAATAAAGGTACAAGTGCGAGATGGGCTGCAGACTGTAAATTGCAAACGCAAATTACAAGCGACTCGCGTTCTATAAATCGTTATAGATATCTATATATTATACAGGGCGTCCCACGACTTTGCTACATGGAGGGAAAGTACTTTAAATGCTCTATATAGAAAAACTTACTCAATGAAGACTGGAAAACATTGTTAAAGCCAATTATTTTTAACTGACTCCAAAAAAGGAGGTTCTGTATTCGACTCATATGTATGTATGCATATATGTATGTATGTATGTTTGTTTGTCCGCGATTTTCTCAAAAACTAATTAACCAATTTTGATGATTATTAAAACAGTAACCGTGGAGTTTCTAGGTAACGACCAATTGGAACATAATTGGAATTGGTTTCATATGTGCCCATGTAGGTAGATATATAGGTGAAATAAAATATTTTGATTTTGATTTTGATTGGGGGGCAGGCGTTATTGGTAAACATTTGTAAAATTATATTGAAGAAAAAAAAAACAAGATGACAAAAAAGGTCCTTCTACAACTAAATATTATTAAGTGTGTTGCGTAAAGACGTTAACACATCAAGCTACTACAATCTGTCAAATTTATTTAATAGATTTTCACCTTTACTGCTTTTCAGCATTCGGTTCAAGGTTGATTGGGAAAATTTGACAGTTTCCGGAGGCTTGACCTGCTGGCGTCTGTACGATTAGGTATGGGCGGATTATGTGTAAACAGTTTTTCTATCTATCTATGGTCACCAATTCCAAGTTACAGGGGAAATCTAAAAGATGCAATCTCAACTTAATCGCCACTTTGACACCTTACTCTGCTTTAACAAATCAAGCAAAAAAAAGTCAGGAGGTGTCGTGGGACACCCGGTTGGAACGAAGTTCCTTTTGATGTATATTATGTACTAGCTGCGCCCCGCGGTTTCACCCGCATAAACCGGGATAAAAAGTAGCCTATGTGTTAATCCAGGGTATAAGCCATCTACATACCAAATTTTATCCAAATCGGTCCCGCCGTTTGAGCGTGAAGAAGTAACAAACATACAAACACACGCACACACACACTCACAAACTTTCGCCTTTATAATATTAGTGTGATTAATACCGTGTCAAAAGTTTTTGTTTAAGTGTCAAAAGTCAGTTTCAAGTGTCAACAGTTTTTGTTTTTTAAAGAGCCATCTAGTATAAGTTTTAGATGACTAGAAACTGACTTTTTCTGGCTGACGATTTCTTCCAGTTTCCTCCTACCGGAAGAACTTCGTTCCAATAAACATATAAGCAATATGGGTTTCACGTTCCTTGTTCCTAAATGTTATAAGTTTGTGATAGGAATGGGTTTATTTTAATAGTACAACAGATGCAGATTTATGATGTTTTCTGGGTATGAATGAATGAATGAATGAATTGCACCGATCCCAGCGTGGTTTAACCAGACTCGATCACTCGAATGAACCCAAAGATTCACACTAGCCCCTGTTGCCTCATGTTACATGGTGCAACAGAGACCATTGCATATCAAGGAGTAGACCGGGGGGCGCGGTAATGGTAGGGAAGACATGCCCTTAGGATATGGAGGGGATATAGAGCCTATCCAGTATGCACCGTAAAATAAGCATTGGAATAGTGGAGAGACGGGTGATATACTATGGATGGGCTTTTTTACGACGTTGCTGCTATGTTGCTTCTAGTTCAGCTTCCCCGGTGAATCTTTTGGCGGTTAAACTGCATTTTCGACTCTTTTTATGTCGCTGCTATGCTGTATTACAGGTAATCTGCCTTCTCGACTCTTTACTTCTTTGTTCTGATGAGTTGTCAGCAGCAGAATGTCCAGGACGCGGTCGGACCGTTCCTCGTTGTTGTCCAGCTCCAACTTCAAATTATGTAATTTTTATTTTTATTCAATGTTCGACCTATAGCTCGCCGCTGTTCAGTTCAGGTTGACGCGATTGCAGATATTACAGTTTTAAAGTACAAATTAATGCACACAAATTAGCACAAGTAATTAATTAAACTGGACCCCAACAAAAATCCTCTCGGGTATGGCGACAGGGCGGCGCCAGCGCACCATCCGTGTCCGTAGGTACTTGAGTTTAATTCCCGGGTCGTCTCAGAGCTTA
This sequence comes from Cosmia pyralina, assembly GCA_946251885.1. NCBI lineage: Eukaryota > Metazoa > Arthropoda > Insecta > Lepidoptera > Noctuidae > Cosmia > Cosmia pyralina. Next base: position 19,124,885 of record OX276355.1, read on the forward strand.
AGAATTGAATGCGCCTTTACAGAAACAACGCACATCACCACTCACAAAAAAAAAAGCACCCTTGCACACTCCGATTTTGGGACACAGGAACACTATACACTAGTAGTTTAAGTTTTTTGCGTTGGTTTGGGTTACGAGTACCTGAAAATGTCTAAGATTGCTTGCTTGCTTTGCGTTTGTCGTGATTAACTTTATTATAACTGTCACACACGTATTGTTCAAAGTTACATATATTTATTTTATTTTGCACATATATTGGGTAGGCAGAAAATAACCTAATGACTTTGCAGAGAGAAGCGTATCCCTGAAAGACATGAAAAGATCTCACCCAGCTTGGCGCTCGGGAAACTGGATCCTTCGGCAGGCAATTTGTCTCTCGTACTTTCAGGAGACCATTACAAACTCACTAGGTACCTATCATAGAAATAATCACTGACACTCAATCACACAGCACACACGAAATATACACTGCACGACACGACCACATGCTAAACAATAAAAAACTTTGAGGGAGCTTGCACTCAAAGAACGACCACTCGTCTCGGCGTCACCCGAGCCAATCCCTGCAGATTTATGATGTTTTCTGGGTAACAAAAAAATTAATTCTATTTAGTACATGTACACGAATTTTTTGCTTTGTCATTTTTTTGTAAAAAAATACACATTTAAAACGCATTACGTAAAAAACTAAAAATACGTGTCCAATATTTTTAGTAAGTAGATAAGTACCCTACATGACGGACAAAGAAAACTTGTCAACATCATTATTTTAATTATTCACAGTTTATTCCGATGTCTTCAATCCTTTTAGGTTAAAAACTACCTATTCCGTAATATTATACTAACCTTTTATCAACACTAACAATGAATGCAGACTAGAAACCCAAAGACAATTTAATTACTCTGCACCTGACGAATTTGGAAGCTAATTACATAGCAGTACATGACTCGATTGTCTTCCTTTCATTATGTTGACGTACCTATGTAGTTGACTTCCACATGACACAATGTTATGACGTCAGTCGTCTAACAATGCTGTTTGATGCACTTTACATCGCTTTATATTAATTTATTCATTAGGTACAGTCAACAAAAGAGATATCTAGGCAGGATATACTAACATATTTGTATGTGAATTGCTTTATGTTCAATTTTCGTGACAGATACAAACAAAAACACATGATTATACTCATGATAACAAACAACTTTTACTATGGGACCAAACCTGAAATCGCGGGAAAAATTCTGCTGTCCCATTGTGTCCCAATACATTCATGTTCGCATAACTCGTCAAAATGTAGGGAGCGGCTGATTACTTTTCGCAATTTCAGGTTTGGTCCCATAGTAAAATGTGTTTGATATCATGAGCACAATCATGTGTTTAACTATCGGTCACTATTTACCAGTCACCCTATATATTACTTTATGTTTGCAATACATAGTAACACACCAACATAAAATTGTATACTGTCACGAAATTGAACATGAAGCAATACACATACAAATATGTTGATATACCCTGCCTAGATATCTCTTTTGTTGACTGTACATTAATTATGGTTAAGGCAAGGTAGCCCGCCGAAATTTAAATTCTCCTATGTTTTTTGCAATTTACAGGTCAGTATTAGGTTCTATGTTGATCTAAATATCATTTCCGACCGTACCAAATTTATTTATTTATTTCACTTATTAATTAAGTACAATTGGTTTTAGCCACACAACGAAAACCTCTCAGGGCTTATCTGTGTGCTGGCAAGCCGCTCATTTAAATTTACAAAAATGTTTATTACTGCAATGATACATAAAATATTTATATAATGATGATAACAATTTATTGGTGCATTAAGAGAAATTTTGTGTAAAAAAACGTTTGGATTTGTACTTATAACTTTTCGAACTCATCCTGTATAACATTTGCAAGTCCTCTGGAAGTTTATTAAGGAAAAATGGTGCCAAATATTCTGCAATCCTCATGCCGTATACGTTATTGAACTTTGGTAGGATGTATTTACTTTTAATTGGTATCGTTCTCAAAAAGTCTGGTCTTGTTTTTTCGGTTAGCAGCAAATCTGTTCCTATTTGTAGAATTAAAATCATCAATACAACTATCTAATTTAATATTACCCTTCCTGCGCATCCATACCACAGTTACTTTTTGTTGAGTAACGTTTTGCAACATGATTTTGCTACAAATTTTTGTTATCCGTTGTTGCCCAGTAACACTTGCAAAGGTTGAGTAACTTCGGTGTGGATGCACCTTATTGAATGACTATGTATTTCATGAAATCTTGATATTTGAGGGTTATACTAACTTAAGCAGTTGTATTACTGATTGAAATGATTATAATTGTGTTAACACATATTTGTTGCGGTCGCGAATTTTACATTAAACAACATAAATGCTGAGCTGCCATTGCGAAAATCGTAAGAAAATTTCAATTTCGCGGGCTGCCTTAGCGCTTTCTCCTTAAGTTGACAATAATAATTTAAAGCAGGCCTAGAAAACCGTGTGCCGGGAAATGACTTAAAAGCGTTTATGAGAGATTTGCCAAGATTGGCAACACATAGATATATTATGTTTGCAAGATGTTTGCCCAGTAGAAAAAATTTAAAAAACAGACAAAATTATAATGAATTTCTATAATGAATTATTATAATGAATTTTTATAATGAATTATAATGAAGTTTTTGATGTTTTATGAAACTGACTTTATGTTCAGTAGGTATATTCTTTACGTTTACATTTCGATCTTCTACTAGAATTAGTTTTCAAACATTTTCTAGGGTTCCGTACCTCAAAAGTAACAAACCAAAACAGAACCCTTATTGGATCACTTCGTTGTCCGACTGTCTGTCTGTCTGTTAGTTTCTCAAGACCCTTTTTCTCAGGAACGCGTGGAGGTATCAAGTTGAAATTAATATCAAATACGTAGAACCATGGTCTCTTGGAGCTCTAAAAAAATCAAGCTTTTAAGTCAACGCAATGAAAATACGCCATTGATCTTTAATGTATAAAAAGAAAAATCCTGACTGACTGACTGACTCATCAACACCCAGCCCAAACTAATGTACCTAGAAAGCTAAAATTTTGTATAGAGATTCCCTTTATAATGAAGATAAGGAATAAGAAAGGATTTTTGTTCCCGTGGGATATTCCCTGACATGTCACTCGCAAATAAATCAAAGGGACCGTAGACCTAGAATCATGTTTGGCAAGAAGCAAGGTCTCACAGTACAAATAAAGGAAACAGTCCGAAAATCGTTAATTTGTAGTTTTATCACATAAATCATTCTCTTTTGCGATTACAAACTTGAATTTGCAGTTGGAGCGTATATCAATGTATGGGGGAACATGTTTTCAACTACAATGTTAAGTTTGTTTTTGGGATAAATTCTTTTCAACTACGGAACCCTTTATTGTGCGTGGTGCGACACGCACTTGGCCGGTTCTTTTTACTTTGTCATTGATTTCATAGAATCTTTCAAGTTTAATCACTCAAAACGTCAATATTACCTACCTGAAACCGGGAACCGGGTTTTTGAAACCCGAATATTAACAAGCTTTTTCCTTTACCACTTTGTGTAATTAATTTGAAATGCTTACAAAGAATAAATAATCGAATCAACCGGTAATTTATTTATTCACGAAGTGGAATCAGCATTATTGGTTATTTTCTTTTAATTAACAGTCACAGGAAACCGCGGACTTTATTTTAAAGTTTACGTTACTTACATTCAAAAGTAAAATACGAGTTTTACGTTAAAGAAAGTGATACGATAAAGTTTAATCAAGCAACACTTAATCTTCTTTACAATACATCTTATTTACATAGTATAAAATGAAGTCGCTTCCGCTGTCAGTTCCCTTAGATCTTTTAAACTGCTCAACGGATTTTAATGCAGTTTTCAGTAATAGATAGAGTGATTCAAGAGAAAAGTTCTTAAGAAGAGAAACATTGGAATACTTGCCGGGAAAGTTGGGAAATTTCGGAAAACTAAAAGTACATTTTCTATGGGAATTTTGTATTAATTATTTAAATTTGGACAGGACAACGTCTGTCGGGTCAGCTCGTTGAATAGAAAATGTTTACATGCTTACATAAACTCACGCCTTCCCATGGGGGTGGGCAGAAACTACAGAACGCCACCTGCTACGATCCTTACATACTCCTTTTGCTTCGTTTACGTTCATACATATGGTCACGCACGCCCGTTACGAGTACTACGCACCTGTCCTTTCAGAATAACTTCACCAATAAGGGTCACTGTGTATATCTTCCTAGGGCATCGCCTCCCGGTGTTTCCACTCACATCTGCCTGCCTTATATATAACTTTTGTCGGTCGCCTTTCTTTCATCCTCTCAACATGACCAAACCATCTAAGCATATTCTTTTAAATTTTTGTCACTATCTTCTTTTAAACGGCACCGTTGCCTTCACTTATAAATTGTTTAATATAGTACAAATATTGATTATTTATCTGTTCCACATAACATAACATCACGACTGTATTCCACGAGCCGAGGGGTAAGCACAAATTAATATTCACATTTCATCAGTAGGGTTTCTTTTTATGTAGCTAATAGGGGGCAAGGTTATTATTTCAGCTGTTCTGTCACCTGTTCTCCTCGTAGAGTTAGGCGCAGGAGTATGTAGGTCCACCATCTGCACACCCACATTTTTTTTAATTCGCATTCGAAGATAAGTCCAAGTCGTAATAATTGTATGCAAGCCACGGCAGTTATTTGTGCGCCACAGAGTTTGTCAATAATTTAGATGAAAAGCTGAACTAAGGAAGTAACTGTAAGCGTTACGTTTTGAGTTCAAAGATGGAAAGACTGCCAATGTGTAGAAGATGTTTGCATGCATCTAGTGGTCAGCAGGAACTTGCAGGAACTGTATGAGAAGCTGACTGATATACCAGTAAGTTAATAAATAAGATTTAAATTAACAATAATTTTAAGAATTAATTGCTTATGACATGTTTTAAATGCAAATCAAACACAAGGATTATGAACTTTTGATCAGAGGGCCGTCTTACGGGCTAATGGAAATCAGTGAAAGGTTATCCATGTGAGGGAGCCTGGTCAGTAAGACGACCCGTCTTAGGGGCGAGCCTATTGCCTTCAACCGGACACGAATCCAGACTCCGGGCTGCTACTGAGAAATTCTTGACAAAAAAACTAATAACTATATTGAAATTATGTTTTTTTCACAGAAAACCCGGAAGCAAAGTATTTGGAAGACAATTTTCACTAGCATTATCCCAATGAACGGTGCATTCAATTGATTCGTAACCATTCGTAGCGGTTTGCTACGAGAGCGTAGCGTACGTAGGCGGCGCGGCGTAGCAGTGACGTCATTACACACAAGCCACGTAGTTACGCCGCATTCATTTATCTTCAGAGCTTGAATTCTTTGAAAATTAGTGAAGAATACTTTGCTACTTTAAAATAGATCGATAGTATAATTTCAGAAAATAGGTTTTTTTCTAGCTTCTAGCTTCGAGATTAATAAACCCAGTAAAACCGGAAACTTAATTCAGCAAATCAACTCAGGCCACTGCCAAAGATAGGAAAATTTTCTAGTTTCAATTGGAACCGCGGCCTTGCCTTTGAACTATGGCTAGGCTACTTAAGGGTTACGATTATCTTGTCCCTAGTCATGGATTTATAATTAAGCATGTTTGATTGCTGTTTGTCAGCTCGTGACTAAGTAATAACAGCCGCACGGGTCGATCCATCAGGTTAAGCTACGCTTGCCGGGGTCGGTCCGTGGATGGGTGACCATCTTTACATACCGAGACTCCTCCGTGCCTTGGAAAGCACGTTAAGCTGTTGGTCCCGGCTGTCATTCGTGGATCCTTGACAGTCGTTACGGGTCGTCAGAAGCCCGAAAGTCTGACAACCAGTCTTACCAAGGGGTATCGTATTACCCAGTTAATGGGTTGTGGAGGTCAGATAGGCAGTCGCTCTATGTAAAATACTGGTATTCAGCTGCATCCGGTTAGACTGGAAGCCGACCCCAATATAGTTGGGAAAAGGCTAGGCAGATTTTGATTGCTGTTTGTCAACAAAATTTAATCACAATAATTTATTGCAATAAAAATACGTACAACGTACCTACATTAACAGTACTAATAAAAAAAATACTACATAAACCTACATGGACACTAATGAAACGTCAGAAGCTAGGGTTCCAATTAGTAGTTTCCTATGGAGAAGAGCCAGTAAGAAACTCCACGGTTACTCTTTTTAAAATGATTGGCTTTTAAAGAAAGAAAGAAAGAAAAGAAAGAAAATACATTTATTTAGCACAGACTAAATTAAAGAGGCAAAACAAAAAAATAAAAAACAATAATAAATACAAAAAGTTACAAGTTTAACAAGTTTTCAATCAGTAATAATGGGTATGGAAGGGTAGTGTAGGCCTGTCAACAAGTACTAGTACTAAACAAAATAGAAAGATAACATACATAACATCACACCATGTTTCTTCAAAGGGCTAGGCAGAGGGTGTAAAATTGCCGGCACAGTCGTGAGCACAAATTCCATCATAACTTTAACTGCCCTCGTCAGCGTGCTCTTGTATTCTGTTTTCTCTCTGTATCTAAATATGCTTGATCATATATTTAAACTCAAACTCAAACTCAAGCTCATAGCATTTAGAAAGAAAAAAAAAAGAAAGAAAATACGTTTATTTGCGGTAAACATGACGCAAAGGACAAAAAAAATAAAATAAGCAATGTAAAAAGCAAGTTTTGGGGAAAATATGCGTCACATCTACGCAAAACGGCATTTATTCCAAATAAACCAATTACAGGCACTTTTGAATTGTCAATGGGTCGGTCAGTCAGAAAGATGAAGCTATAGTTGCCCATTCCAAAGCGTAGTAGATCCCTGTGGAGAAGAACGGGCAAGAAACTCCACGGACACTCTTTTAAATCATAATATTTTTACAAAATATTGGTTCCATCGTTCATGTTGAAAATATACATGTGAGAACAATGTAGAAAGACGTGCACGTTAAAAAGCGTCCGTAATAAAAACATAAAAACTAAAACAACTACTTAAATTAAATATTAAAATTAAAAATAAGCCATGGCAGCAAAGAGACGACCAGTCCCAACTGACGGCGCCCGTTCACGAACATGACGCATGGATCAGCACCAATTAGCTCAACCATTTTGAAGGGAACTTAATGATCCAACACACACGCCACCACCAGCGAGACATTTGAGTGAGTATGACATACTCTCAACCGCCAGGGCACACTCAAGTCAGTGAAAGACGTACCCAGTAAAAGGTAGCTTAATAGTAGCTACATAGTGCTCACACATGTGCATTGATTTCGTTGCTTGTGTGCAATCTGCCGTGATAGGAAATAAGATTCGTTAGGTTAAAGAGTAGAGTTTGTGCTCACGACTCGTGCCGGCAACTATACTATATTTGTTACACCCACATATCGCCATTTATGTTTAAGTCCTATGTAATAGGGGGCAAAGTTATTGCCATCAACCAGGCACAAATCCAGACTCCGGGCTGCTACTGAGGATTCCCAGACAGAAAAACCCAGTAACATTTTCCTCGACCTGGGAATCGAACCCAGGACCTCCTGCTCAGCGGTAGCGCTAGCGATCAATAGACCATAACGAAGTAGTAAAATAATACAAAATAGAAAATGGTCAACAAATGGAAGCATCTATGAGTCTACAAGACCTAGTTGTTATTTTTTATTTGATTCAGAATGGAAAAAAATGGATACAGGAAAATAGGAAAAAACGGCCAGGTGCGAGTCGGACTCGCAGGGTTCCGTAGCAGCAAGTAACATAATATAAAAGTTCTTGTAGTTCGTTTGATAGAATGAAAGGTAAATTGCGGTTTACGCTTTATGATGTATTAAAAAAAAAAACTACTTACTAGATCTCGTCCAAACCAATTTTCGGTGGAAGTTTACATGTACATCATATATTTTTTTTAGTTTTATCATTCTCTTATTTTAGAAGTCACAGGGGGGGGGGGGGGGGGGGACATTTTACCACTTTGGAAGTGTCTCTCGCGCAAACTATTCAGTTTAGAAAAAAAATATATTAGAAACCTCAATATCATTTTTGAAGACCTATCCATAGATACCCCACACGTATGGGTTTGATGAAAAAAATTTTTTGAGTTTCAGTTCTAAGTATGGGGAACCCCCAAAATTTATTGTTTTTTTTTTCTATTTTTGTGTGAAAATCTTAATGCGGTTCACAGAATACATCTACTTACCAAGTTTCAACAGTATAGTTCTTATAGTTTCGGAAAAAAAGTGGCTGTGACATACGAACGGACAGACGTACAGACAAACATGACGAATGCATAAGGGTTCCGTTTTTTGCCATTTGGCTACGGAACCCTAAAAATAGATATAGATGTAGGGAAATTCCGTATAGCGTCTGCACATCAAAATATGACATTTTAGACTTCCTCCGTTCACCGCACTAAAAGTTCTAGTTATTTCCCCGTAAACTAAACTTAACTAAGTTTAGAAGCAGAACTCGCGACATATTAATATAATACATTATAGTTTCCAGGGCTATAAGTTTTGGATCAATTTAATACGAGATCAGCCGTAACTTCACTATGTGGGTTAAACAAATAGCTGAAGACAAACTTATATGGGTAACGAGTATTGTAACCGTTGAGAACTTCGATTAGTAAACTTCCTTGTTCAATTAAATTGGTATTAGGAATGTTCATAGAAATACATAAAATCACGCCTTCTTCCCATGGGGGTAGGTAGAAATTACAGAACGCCACCTGCTATGATCCTTACATACTCCTTTTGCCTCGTTTACGTTCATACATCTGGGCATAAACGCACGCCCGTTGCGACCTTGCAAGTATAATATTACGCACCTGACCTTTCTGAAAAACATCCTACTAATATTATAAATGTGAAAGTGAAGTGAAGTGAGTGATGTGTATGTGAAGTGTGTCTGTATGTTTGGATGTTTGGATTTTTGTTACTCAATCACGCAAAAACGGCTGAACGGATTTGGATGAAATTTGGTATAAAGATAGTTTATAACCTGGATTAAGACATAGGATACTTTTCATCCCGGTAGAAAATTTCCGTGGGATGATTTGCGACATACACGCGGGCGAAGCCGCTGGCAAAAGCTAGTCACCAATAAGTTCAGTATAATAATATTAGGTCTTTACCTATGAAATTGCCGTTCTGCAGTACTGGCCATTGCAAATCAAAATAATTTTTGTTTGGCTAAGAATTCTAATTTCAAATTAATTTTATTTTAAAAACATGGATTTTTTTTTCCAAAAGTAGTCATTTGTTTATTGATTAGTGTTACATTTTCATCGCATTTCAATCTTTTTCATCATCATGGATACGTTAAAAATTCGAGTAATTATGAAATATGAGTACCGTCGTGGCAGCAACGCGGTACAAGCGGCACGCAACATCAACGACGTTTACGGAGCTAACACTACAAACCAACGCACCACTTGTTATTGGTTTGCTCGCTTCCGTTCTGGAAATTTCGACCTGAAAAATGAACCTCGCGGTCGTCCGAAGACATTGGTCGACAATGACGAATTAAAGGCGATTGTGGAAGCTGATGATACACAATCTGCGGCTGAATTAGCAGCAGCTTTCGAAGTTAGCGTCAAAACAATATTGGTCCATTTGCGTCAAATTGGCAAGGTAAAAAAGCTTGACAAATGGGTGCCCGACGAACTCAATGATCGCCAGCGCGAAGTACGCGTCGAGACGTGCCTTGCACTGCTCAACAGACACACAAATGAAGGAATTTTGAACCGCATTGTTACCTGCGATGAAAAATGAATTCTGTTTGATAACCGCAAGCGCTCAGCAAGTTGGTTGGATCCTGGTTCAGCACTTAAACAATGCCCTAAACGAAAACTTACCCCTAGAAAAGTGATGGTCACTGTTTGGTGGTCTAGCGCCGGTGTGATTCATCACAGCTTCTTACCAAACGGGGTGAGCATTACTTCAGATGTGTACTGTGAAGAACTGAACACAATGATGGAGAAGCTGGCACATCTCCAACCAGCATTGGTCAATCGCTCGTCTCCGCTGCTCCTGCACGACAACGCGCGACCTCATGCTGCACAGCAGACGGTCTCCAAGTTGCAAGAACTGGGGTTGGAAGCTCTCCGTCATCCGCCCTACTCACCAGACCTTGCGCCTACAGACTACTACTTTTTCCAGAATTTGGATAACTTCTTGGCGGGAAAAAAATTCAATACCCGAGAGGCAGTACAAAATGCCTTTGAAGAATTTGTTGCCTCCCGTCCAGCTGATTTCTTTAAGAAGGGCATCAATAAACTGCCACTGCGTTGGCAAAGATGCGTTGATTGCATGGGTGATTACTTCGATTAATACAAATAAAAAATGCATGAAAAAAATTCGTTTAAATTTTTTCATACAAAACGGCAATTTCATAGGTAAAGACCTATTATTTCCTACCATACGCAAAATACACGCATTGTCGTGATGTTGCGGATACCAGCCCGTATTACCTATTACCTATTATGTCCTCCTATTCTGATTATGTGGGTTTTTATGTCGGATGCGACGGTTCTCACAGCCTGTTGGTCTGGGCTGGCGCGATCTGACACGTGAGAAAGCATTAAGATTAACTTTGAAAGAACATAAGACATTCAAAACAATTTATAATATAAATGGGACTATATTTGATGGTTTCTTCAAACCCGTGTAACAAGTATGTGTTAGCAAGTATAACTGTAGTATTTAGCTATTGTAATAAGGTAGGTAAATGGCAGTCATTATTTAAACTAAGTTTATACAAGATATCCTATTTGGGAAAGGTTATATAGAGGTACATTGAAATATTAGTTTATATTACTTTGAGGCTTTGAGCTATGAGTAGTTAAATTATATCATTTATGTTTGCGTAACTATTTACCGTTTTAATGAGCAAGGCTCTACTGAGAAACTCATGTTGCCTACTAAACGTACGATTCAATAAAGTTTTCAACGAAATACAATTTTTTTCTCTCATAAAATAAAACACCAACAAACTAAAGCTTAAAATCAAAACAAGAAAACACATATTTTTTTTAATAAATTTCACATTACATTTACACTTAGCGTACGGATTACAGAACATTGTAATTAGCGTACCTGCCTACAATTATAGTAAGTAAAAGGTACTCGTACATAGATTGTTTTGTCGTAACATAAAAGAAAAAAAACTATGTTCCAGTTATTTCAATTTGGTCAAAATTTTATATTTTCAGTGTTTTTGTTAGGACCGTTGTTCGGAATCTTATTGATTGGCTTGAAAAAAAATGTCACCTTTATATTTTTTTTTATTCAGAAAAACCTTATAAAGAATAAAATGGAACTTCATTAATAGCTAGAGCGATGTCCAAAAGAGCTGCATTTGGATCACTCGCCACCATCGCTAGTCGCATCACGTAAAAACTACTCAACTTCAGACGTTCGACTCGATGATATATCGCTGGAATTTTAAAATGGCATACTTTAACTGGTTTTATCAGAGCTACGAACATAGTTGTTATTCTGAATTCAGTTGCATTTAATATAGGAAAACGTTACAGGTTGGATGTAGTTGAGTTCATCTATAGGGTGAAATTGAATTCATGGGCAATTTTTTAAGGGGTCATTGTACTCATCATTATGAATAACTTTTACTATGGGAACAAACCTGAATGGTGATTTTTTTTTTTTGTGGATGGGAAATCATCAAATGACTTCTCCCGCTCCGGGCAGAGCGGGAGGGCGTGTCAGACTTTTACTGAGTAAAACCCACCCGTGTTCCTTCAGTTGCCCGTGCCAGGGCCACGGTATCTCTTTCGAACTACCCGCGACCCCGGCGGCTTCGGCCCTATTGGACCCCGTCACTGCTGACATCTCTTTGAGGCGCGCGTGGAACACAACGCGCCGTCGACCCGGGCCTGGTCCTTACCGGACGGCGAGCTGCCCATTACTCGTCGTCCGCAAGCCCGCGCCTACGGTGGCCGGGAATCGGCGATAGATTCCTGCCGCCCAGGGCGTCTCCTGCGGCGGCTAGGGGCGCGAGGGCGCGGCTGTTGCCTCTCCCTCTCGCGTTCCGCCTCCTCCTTTGCGAGCATCACTGCTTCGCAGAAGGAGGTGACGGCCTCCCATGCACTCTCGCTCCGTACCATGGCCTGGACCAATTTTGGACGCGAGAGATCGCCGCCGCCGATCGCCTCCGTGAGAACACGGCGGTGCTCCGCCCAAGCCGGGCAGACCTCCACTGTATGCTCCACCGTGTCCTCCGGGCGATCTACACAATGGTGACACCCGGGCGTTTCCTCCCGCCTTATCCGAAACAGGAACCTCCCGAAACAGGAACCTCCTCGCGTATGGGTTTGCTCCCATAGTAAAAGTTGTGTATATGTAGTTAAAGTCGCCTTTCGTGTCTGTCTGCGTGACCGTGTTGTTTTTATAAAATTCGCAACGGATTGTGATGCGGTTTTGTGCGATCATTTAGATTTTATTTTATTTAGAGTTTATTCCGGAAGGTTTATGCATTGATGTTAAACTCAGAAATAATAAAGAAATCTCGGAGTGTTGTCACGTTGTAGAAACCGTGCGAGGCAGAGGGGGGTCGCTAATGTTGTATTATATGCCACCCACCTGATTGTGGGTCATTAAATAGAACAAAGAGCAAAAAATAGCCGTCATTATAAAGCTTGTCCAGATGACGCGATTTGCAGGTTTGGTCCCATAGTAAAAGTTGTTCATAATGATGAGTACAATGACCCCTTAAAAGGTTACCACTGTTTACACCCTATATTTTATTTAGAAGTTCAAATATTATATAATCTTAGTCTGCATCTTCGTAGTGGGTATGATAACTTGTCACAAATATCGGTACATATTGGCAAGGCATTTTCAATAACCATCTCATACAACATAACAGGCGCGCCTGAAAATGTGAAAATATAATATTTTTCTATACTTGTTTCTCGTATGTTACAAAGGGCGGATGTATTGTTTATGAGTAAAGTGGTGTGCCGAAATATACAATAGTTGTTTTGAATTGGACGAAATAGAAAAAACCGGCCAAGTCCGTGTCGGATCACGCACAATGAAGGGTTCCGTAGTTGGGATTAATTTATCCCAAGAACAAACTTAACATTGTAGTTGAAAAACATATTCTCCCATACATTCCAACTGTAAATGTAAGTTTATACTCACAATATTGAGAGATTAACCATGTTATTTTAAGACCACAGACTTCTTATAGGTTTTCCTGTAATCTATAGGTAAAGATCTATTTTGTGTATTTTTTTCAAAATGTTAGGCTGAATGGTCAATTTTCGTCTATTTTCTTAAATAATTTAAAAAAATATTTGAAAATTATAAAAAACATATATTTGAGACCCTCATAGTAAGCCCTTTCATTTGATATGTCACACGGTATAGTTTGCAAAACTTTTTTTTTATTTTCTTATTTGCCCCCCAAAAGTGACCCCCATATTCAAAATTCATCTATTTACTTTACCCGTCCGTGTTTGAGTCACAGAAATGCATATGTGCACCAAATTTCAACTTAATCGGTCCATTACATTCGGAGCAAATTGGCTGTGACAGACGGATAGACAGACACACACACGAGTGATCCTAAGATAAGTTATGATAAGATAAGATTTCTCACCACAATATTATAGAATAAACACGTACACAATACACCATGAATATAACATTTCAATATTGTGGGAGACAGGTGCCTAAACTAGGCTCTAGGCCTGTACGAGTATTTCAGGACATCAGGTCTCTGCCCTTTTACAAAATGATACCTTTAATTTAGCATGTACTTGTACACTGACAAAAATCTAACAGATAAAAAAGAAGAAAAATCAACATTATAATAATATTGGTGGCTCGAGTGGAAAATTCCTCCTAAAGGGAAGAATCCGGGGGGAGGCGGGAGGGGGGAGGGGGAGAGGGGAGAGGGAGAGGGGAGAGGGAGAGGGGAGAGGGGATCCTATAAGGGTTCCGTTTTTTCCTTTTGAAGTACGGAACCCTATAAAGGAACTGTGGTTTTGGGGGCTCCGTTATGTTTTTTTTTCTGAAATATGCATACCGTAGGTACAGTACGGCAATGCTCAAAGATTCCATCGGTCATTTTCGGTAAAACAAACGATGTCAGGAATATAAATATATTTGTATTGGTCGATAATCACATTTTTTTCGCTCTATTTCGGTTTTTCCGAAAATAAATGATGGAACGTCGTCATACTTACTGTACGTACAGTCAGAGACAAAAATAGCGGGACGAACAAACTGTTCAAATAGTCTCAACAACTAAGAAAATTAAACTTTATCTCAATTGAATAAAGTTCTTGTCAGAATGACAGTTCTCGATCATTTTGAACGCTCTGTTCGTCCTGATATTATTGACGCTGACTGTACCTAGTCAGTAAAAACAACGTAGTCGCAAAACGTAAAAATACCTATACTTTTATACAAATATTCATCCCCTATTTAAGGGGATGAATTTTAAAAAGTCCTTGTTTGCTCACTTTCGTTATTTCAAAAATTTCCAGCAGTTTAGGCTGTGTATATTACCCAGTCACTGGGTTGTGGAGGTCAGATAGGCAGTCGCTCCATGTAAAATACTGGTATTCAGCTGCATCCGGTTAGACTGGAAGCCGACCCCAACATAGTTGGGAAAAGGCTAGGCAGATGATGTGTGTGATTGAATCGTTGCTCTAGTGGTCACAAGCGCTAAATCAGCCGGTAATGTGCCCACTGCTGGGACAGAGGCTTCTTCTCTTCAAGAGGGAGTAGGCTGTAGATATGACACATCTCCGAATTGGTCATCTCGGTTTCCTCACGATGTTTTCCTTGACCGTTTTGAGAGCGTTGGTGATTAAATTATTTACACAAAGTAAAGCGCCTGGTTGGATTCGAAACCACGACCGTAATTCTGGGCCGTTCACCACTAGGCTACCACTGCTCTCAGCTGTTGGGCTGTGCTTTGTCTGCCAATGATTGAATGAATGAATGAATGAATAAAATATTTTTATTAAATAGATTTTGATAGTTCTGCCACTGCAAGCATTTGGTTCGTTCTGTACATTTTTCCGACTGGGTATTGCCATCACTTTAAATGAAAATAACAGGTCGAAAAGGTGACATGCGCCCGCTTTGTGGGAAAGGAATGCGTTTGAAAAATCGTTTAACATTTTCGCTCCTTGGACGTACCTATATTATATAAATACAATAAAATTTAGAAATAGAAGAGAATGACAATGATGTTAATGACAGAAAACCTTTGTAAATATAGACCTTAAGAAAACTCTTTAACCTTTCATGATATTTTTCTGATAAACGCACAATTAATCAGTGTAATAGAACAGAGTATTGAGTTTCCTCGAAGAAGATATTTTTGTGTATTCCCCAGTGTTTTCCGCGGAGTCAAGACATTTAATTTAACTTGTGCAATCAGTTGAGTGGCATCAAGGACCTGTTGTGTAGGAATTAATAAGGCTGGTTCCAGGATTCTGTATCATCAAATTGGAGATTAGTTTATAAGAAAATCGTCAGTTGCATATTTTACGGATTTTTAAATACTATCACCCGTCTCTCCACAAATCCAGTGCTTACTATAGGGTGCATACTCGGTAGGTTTTTTATTCCTTCTGTTGGGGTTTTCTCGTCGTTAACGGATACCGGTAGTTGTTGCAGGTACTTAGTTAGTTCACACCAAACCACTGTTATATTTGTCGGATCCGGTCAATAGTACGGACGCGTAACGAATCGCAAGCGCGCCACTGGCGACATCATGTGAGGTGCCCACGCCTACAGCGCGCTTCTACAGAGTCGTGATGTTTTAACCTGATGGCGAGAAGAACAGTCTAGTGTTGGATCGCATCGGAGCAACATCGGGGTTACTACGCCACGGAACTGTATTCGATTCGTTGTGCTTAGTGATTGTGTTAGATTGTGATTTTAAACACCGTGTATCGCACCCAGTGTGTTTTCATTGCACGAAACCCATCTTCTGCCCACGTGTCTGTCTACATCAAACTAAGTAAATCATGACGTTCCGACATATTCAATAGTTTATTTATCCCTTCCCGTGCGGTCGGCCATTTTGTCGAATCTATGCGTCTGCGTCGGTATTTCTGAGTGGTCTCGCGCAATCTGACAGCGTTGTTGTATTTTAGAGGTTTGACATATGACGGTATGTCATCCTTATTGTTTTCCCTACACTTTGTGCAAGTTAGAGCAGTAAAGATACAGATTATTAATACAGTAACGTAATTAAAAAGTAGTCAGAGTCGCGCGGACTGGAGAAGTCTTCGACACAAATATGATTATAATGACCGCGGACTGGAGAAAGTTGTTCAACAGTTGACTGGTGGAAACATGTTTGTTTAGTTAACTGAGCCGCACTTGATGTTATGTTATTAGGTAATGATCGACCCGCACAATGTTAATAAGTATTAATTAGGTACGCTTAAACAACTAAACGTACTTTTGCTGTATGAACACTCTTGGCTCGTACACCTTCCATGTCCTAAGGGCACATCTTCCCTACCACTATCGGTCGGTGCATTTCATTCATTCACTGCGTGTTTAAGGCAATGTTATTGTTTTGCTTTACATTGTTTAATTCACTTTCTCTGGCGTTGGCGTTATTATTTCTTACAACTAACTACAATTTAAGTCTGTAGGCCAAAACATTAAATAAATCTGACTATTACTGGAATATTTACGTTGAAAGGCTCCAAACTGTGACAGTATTTATCCGCGCTAATAAGCCCCGACCATCAATGGCCCAGTGATTTATGTTCCTCTAAAGGTTTTCATTAAATCCAATATTAATCTACCCCCCTGTATAAGGAGGGAGGCGTGTCGGGTTTTTGTATGAGAACTTATTGTTATTAAGAGGTAGGTTTATAGGTAGATCCTGTCTTTACAGACAGTCTGGTGCGGGTTATTTCAATATCATAGTTGGTTCCTTTAATGAAAATACTCTAAAACACTGGCTTCTTGTGGCTAAGTAATAACAGCCATACGGGGCGATTGATTAGGTTAAGCTACGCTTGTCGCGGTTGGTCCGTGGATGGATGACCATCTTTACATGCCAAGATCTCTCCGAACCTCGGAAAGCGCGTTAAGCCGTTGGTCCCGGCTGTTATTCGTGGATCTTTGACAGTCGTTACGCGGTAGCCCGATAGTCTGACAACCCGTCTTATCAAGGGTATCATGTTACCCAATAACTGGGTTGTGGAGGTCAGATAGGCATGGTAGTATTCAGCTGCATCCGGTTAGACTGGAAGCCGAACCCAACATAGTTGGGAAAAGGCTAGGCAGATGATGAATTCCTCAGTAGTAGCCCGTAGTCTGGATTTGTACCCGGTTGATGACAATAGGCGCGCCTCCTATTACATGGGACTGAAACATAACTGGCGAAGTGTGGGTGTACTAAAGGTACACCTCTGCCTACTCCTTCGGGGATTACAGGCTTGATTACAGTTGTTACTTCGGAGTAATCTCACAAATTACAATTATAAATTCGGATTTATTTCACAGTCAAAGGGCGTAGACTTTAAGAATAAAAATAAGAATAATTTATTTGCAGAAAATACAGGTTTTACCAGATGTAAAAATTGGTGGTGTAAGCATAGTCCATATTTTGCCTGTTTAGGGCATGCAAATTAGTTACTAAAATAGGTACTTTGTGGCATTAAGGCACTGTTTATGGGGTTACCTGAGTGGGAGTGGGATGTCATCAAGACTTCCACATGACCCAAAAAGTAAAGAACCTTAAATTCCTACAAAAATTTGCATTTTTCCTTTGACAGCTAAGTGCAGATTAACACAAACGTCACTTATTTACATAAGAACCCCATAGGTTCACAACTACTCTAAGCCCGCGGTCGCCATTGCACGATGGTATTTTACGTTTACGTTTATGATATACGTGTATAATACTTATACATATGATATAAAGTGATCTCTTACGGACACTTGTGTACCCGTACGTCTTACGTTTGAGACGTTCCAATTCAGTCTTGTGGGTCTTTTCTAAAAACATAATAGCAATAGTGAGTACCTATTGAAGCAAAACCTAGTTAAGTAGTTATAATGAAATATTTGTACTCGAACTGTGATTAATTGTCCTTTTACCCACACTAATATAGAATCTATAACATCTGGTTAAGGTCCACAATAGGTTGTGATTTATATAAATTGGAACATCAGTAGATATTATTATTATTGCCGACATAATGTGTGATTGTTAAGTGAAAACAGTAAATGGGGACAATGATCTACACAGTCATATGGATTGGTAATTTCGTTGATAGTGTAATATTCTGGAATCTTCGATGGCTACGTAGTTTGTGGGTATACCTATTAGTTAATTATATGAATAAGTTTTGTCCCGTATAAAGGTGATAATAATCTAAGCACTTGCGCGACCGCGGGAACTTTGTTCCCCAACAGTAGGTTGTCCGTGGGAACAAAGTTCCCAAGACAATCTTTTTTTACTTTTAACCTTGTTCCACCACTATTAAGTAGGAATATCCAATTCCATGCATTTACTGTGATAGATTATCTGTGTCCGAACCTTTTGAGATACGACAACACTCTCTGAACTACGAGTAGTCTATGACATTAAAAAAATATTATTTTCGCTGTCATAAAATCTAAAGTTATTGAAGTTTGAAATAATAATAAATAACAAGTTTTTGTCTCAACTTCGGAAGCTGGTAAATAATTAATATTGTACTGTGGTAAGTGGTTTTATTTATGTTTCACAGTAAGAGTTAATACAGCATGCATTTTAAATCATAAAAAATATAGGTCATCGCTTGTTTTTTCTCTGTAGAAAATCTAGAAATCTAGAATCTAGAAATCTGAAACTAACTATGTTTGCTCTTTACATACCTATTTATGTGAATTTTATACGATCATATATTCAAACGAAACATACACTACGTACATACTAAGTTCTCTGGCATCCATAAAAAACATTCGAACGTTACTAGATTTCAAGAATCTTCGTCGCTTCGGCATTGTTTGTAAACACGTGTGAAGTGCCGGCTGACGTCACGGTGCGCGTACGCATGACTGTATGATGGACTGCTTTTTTGTGAGAGCCGCTTTCGTTCTAGTGGCTAATGAATAAATGGGTAGATATCGTCATTAGGAAGGTGTATGAGGTGATTAGTGCTAGATTTTAACCGTAGACAGCTGCTTCTGTAAACGGCGAACGACAGCGACTTCTTTCTTGTTCTATTAAAAAACTATGTTCTATTCTGCATACTCCCTTTTCTCAAAGATCCAATAAATAACCAACATTCTATACCCTGACAGTAACCTGTCAGAAACCAGACGAGAGCTTCTTTTTTAACCGACGAAAAAAAAGGAGGAGGTTCTCAAGTCGACGCGTATTTGTTAATTTCCTGTCACTGTAATTTACATAGCAGGTAGTGATATTCGTATTTGTGTGGGGTAAGTACCACGACTAAAAAGTGACACGACTAAATAAAAACTTTTTTACAAGGAAAAACAACCGACTTCCAAAAAAATCACTACAAAGTAAAAAATAACTTTGACTTCGGAAGTCGGTGGCAAAAACCGAAAATACAAAACCAAAGACACCGACATCTGAAATTAAAGTTATTTTTCACTTTGTAGTGTTTTTTTTTGGACATCGCTTGTTTGCCACGTAAAAAAAAATTTTTACTACCTATAGGTACATTAATCTAGAAAAAACACGAGATAAGGTATCCAACATCTAATAGAAATAATAAAAGCAGGTATTTATTTATTTATTTTACTACTTAAGTACACACAGAAAAATATATAGAGATACATCATATTTATAATTAGAGTACAAAGGTACTGCTTACATCTAACAACGAATTCCTCAGAAACAAGTAGAGAGCTAAGTCTAAGTTAAGTTCGCTGGCAAGTTTGAGCAAGGAACAAGCGATGACAGTTTGGTCACCCACGAGTTACGTCACTACTAGAAGTTACCTGTATCGCTTACAACTTGACAATGTGAGTTAGGTGTATGTTACTTGTGTATTTCGTACTGCTTTATAAAGTAGAAATACCCTTAACGAAGCCGAGAGTCGCTAGTTCTTCACGTTATTATGAAAAAAAAATTGTGCTGGACCTGCGAACCTTCTGGTTACATAGATATTTTTTGACGTAACATAATAAAAAGTACACAGATACAGGTTGACTCTTAATTTAAGGGTGGAATTAGTCTGGTACAAAAATGATTAATGACCCCCATGCTAGGAAAAATCTTGTTAAAGGGGTCATTCATCCATCCATTATGAATGTTATAATCGTTACTTACTTAAAAATTTGTATTATTTTTTGTTTGTTTGTTGTTTTGTTTTGTAAATAGACAAATACAATTAATTTTATTATTGTTGCATAACTTGATCTCCTTTCTGGGTGTGGAGGATGTTGAAAACCATAAAAACTATGTTTTTTAATCTATGACATTTGTGTCATATTTCCTCCGTGGTTCTAATGACACGATTTTTAGCTAAGAATAAAAGATGTCTTCGACGAATAACCAAAATAAAGGTGTGTTTTTATAAAACTTCAAAATTCCTCAAGATCAAGAACCTGAATCAATATTTAACGAGTAGACAGACTCTATTAAACATGGCGAGGATAAGAAATGAGGGTAATAAAGTAAAAAGGGTTTAAATCAATTAGTAACAAGGGAAAGGGAGTACCTATTTATGTGGCGGGCGTATGTTGTTTGTGTGACACATACACAGGTGTGTATGTGTGAGTGTAGGCATGTCGGGTGAGTGTAGGTGTGTATGTGTGAGTGTAGGCATGTCGGGTGAGTGTAGGTGTGTGTGTGAGTGTAGGCATGTCGGGTGAGTGTAGGTATGTGTAAGTGTAGGCATGTCGGGTGAGTGTAGGTGTGTATGTGAGAGTGTAGGCATGTCGGGTGAGTGTAGGTGTGTGTGTGAGTGTACAGTGGTTAGGCAGACGTGTACCTATAGTACACCCACATTTTGCCAGTTATGTAATTTAGGAGACTTAACAACTCTTGTACAGTTGTATGCACCTACCATAAGCACAATGATTTGCATGCGTTACATTGCGCGATGCCGTTAAGAGCGATCTTTCACACCAAAAAAAAAACTGGGTCTTGTACTTTATTCAGTTTAGAAACACGGTACAATAAAAAAAACTACTATTATAAATGCGAAAGTGAGTTTGTTTGTTTATTAGTTACTCTTTCACGCTAAAACGGCTGAACGGATTTGAATGAAATTTGGCCCATGGGTAGACCATGACCTGGATTAGGACATAGGATACTTTTTATCCCGGTAGTACGTTCAAAAGCTAGCAGGGTTATAAAGAAAGGGCTTGCTGAAAGAGTACCGCTTGCCTTTGTTAACACAAAGGCCTTTTGCGTTGAAATCGTACGGAATTTTATGAGGTGATTTTTGTGATTTTTAAAAGTAATGACCTTTTGGAATAACATAACATTACGCTTGTAATCCTCGAGGGCTGAGGCAGAGGTGTCAAAGTCAAAGTCAAATCGTTTATCTCAAATATGCACATAATAGGCACTTTTGAACGTCAGAATTTACAACAAAAAAAAATATAGAATTGATTCTAATCGCCCCTTCCATAAGGTAGTTTATCAATAGTACACCCTCATTTCGCCAGTTATGTTGGGAGTATTGGTATTATAATACCTTTTTGGCCTTGTAAAGTGGTTTTAGAAACAAAGACTGGAGTTATAAATAAACGGTCCAATTATTTAAATGAATTGTTTATGAAAATGTAACAATTCGATGGAAATATAAACATCATTATCGATTAACAAGAAATTACTAATAACGACTTCCACGTAAGTATTTATTGTTCCAGCTTGAATACGTACTTAGCTTTCGTTCTATTGTTACCTACCCTTCCATTACTGAAAATATCATTTCCTGAAAACATAAACAAACACAACACAATGCCACAACAATACACAATGTGCATGCGTGCGTGTGTGTGCCTGTGTGTGTGTGTGTGTGTGTGTGTGTGTTGTACAATTAACAATACCAATAACGGGTGAAACAGAAAAGTATAGTTAAATCTAAGGGTGTGGTATATAGACCATCAAACTGAACAACTTTTTCCATAGGACCAACATCGTTATCGAGAAAAAATTTTCAGCGATCTTTCTGTCGCGTAGGTATTGAAGCTTTGTACCGCTGCTGATATTTTTTTTCTCGATTACGTTGTTGATCCCACTGAGAAAGTTGTTCAGTTTGATGGTGGTGTGTACCACACCCTTAAATTTTAACACACCTTTCTGATACATCCTGTATAAGGGTGAATTTTTCAAGTGGGTATGGATGGCGAAATTCAAAACTATGAGGAACATTGTAATGCTGAATTCAGTACAATCCTCAATGGTCGTCATTTTGAACAATTAATCAGTTAAGGTTTAATAGGTAACATAATAAAAACAAAAAAAGTATTTAGTTAAAAATGAGCTCTTTCCTTTAATTTGCCTTATGTCATTACTTTACAGAAATCGATCCTTAGTAGCGACACTATCAAATGATGTAATAATAGAGTTTTTTTGTTTTCAAAATCAACGGGTTGGATTCCTGGCTAGAAATATTGATTTATCAAAAATCCAATGATGCGGTTTTAATTTTCAACAAAATCAAGCCCGAAACTCCTTTGAATACTTTCCGCTATTCCTCATAGTTTCGGATTTGGCCATACACGCCCACTTGAAAAATTCAAGCTGATATTATTAACTAAGTAAAATCAAAATTAATATGAACAAGAATTCGCCAAGAATTTTATCAAGAATTTTCCGCGAAAGTTTTTTTCGATATTACCGCCAGTAAATACATAATTAACACACATAGTTTGGTGGTAAACCAACGTCACGGGTACCATTACTTGTTTAATTAACCGCAGCCCTTGAACGCGGTAATTAATTCGTAACACCACCCGTTACTACGCTTGTCACATAAATTCCTCAAAGTTAACATAATATCATACTCTTGTAGGGTGACCATCAATCATGTGGGTATATTAGAGCTTTAGATTCATTCATGTTTATTATTAACTAGCGACCCGCTCCTGCTTCGCACGGTTTTACGACTTGATGAATTCTTTAGACTAGCACTTACCGCGCGGCTTCGTCCGCGTGGTTGTCGGAAACATCCCACGGGAATGTACTTAGTACCGGGAATTCCTTCCTTATTCCTCGTCTACATTATAAAGGGAACCTCTGTGCAAAATTTCAGCTTTCTAGGTTCAAGCGTTTTTGGGCTGGGCGTTGATGAGTCAGTCAGTCAGTCAGGACTTATCTTTTTTTTTTAGACATAATATTTTTAGGGTCCCGTACCTCAAAAGGAAAAACGGAACCCTTATAGGATCACTCGTGTGTCTGTCACAGCCATTTTGCTCCGTATCTAATGGACTGATCAAGTCTTCTGTGACCCAAACACGGACGGGTAAAGTACCTAAATAAATACATTTTGAATATGGGGGTCACTTTTGGGTGGCAAATAAGAAAAAAAAAAAATGCAAACTATACCGTGTGACATATCAAATGAAAGGGCTTACTATGAGGGTCTCAAATATATTTTTCTATAATTTAAAAATATATATTTTTTAAGTTATTTAAGAAAATAGACGAAAATTGACCATCTCCGAAACTACTGAGCCTAAAATTTAGAAAAAAATACAGAAAATAGTTCTTTAGCTGTAGATTACATGAAAACCTATAAGAAGACTGTGGTCTTAAAAAAACATTGTAAATATCTCAATATTGTGAGTACAAACTTGCATTTACAGTTGGAATGTATTGGAGAACATGTTTTTCAACTACAATGTTAAGTTTGTTCTTGGAATAAATTCATCCCAACTAAGGAACTCCGGATTGTCCCCCTTTTTCATAAAAACCTAAAACGCTAAAACCTATTTTAATTAAAATTGTGTTTTGTTAATTTCTTTCGAATTATGATTTGAGTTTGAAACAAGAAATTTACTTTATTTGAGTCAGTAACTAGACGTGGCTATTACAGGTTCATCTGACTAATTTCGAACTCGAATGGAGTTCTAAGTAATGAGCTCATAATGAGGTCAAGTCGCTAGTCGAACTAAAACTTAACTAAACCCAAACCCAAAACAAATACGTAACCATTATTAAACATTAATGAATATTAGGTACAGACGAAAGTTATATTAGTAGGCAACTGTTCTATACGTACGGAACCTTCATGGTTTCCTTATTTTACTGGGAAACTCCGAAAGTAAATCTGTACTGAAAAATATCGTTCGTGTTACTCGGACCGATATAGCGTGCATCATTTGCTTGTTTTTTTTTTGCTCTAGCAAAACGTTTTTCAATGGACAAACATAGATAGTTTTATGTTTGACATCTAAGCTTTTTTACAGTAAAACGTTTTTTAAATTTGTCAAAGAGTGTTTATCCAATAACACAGCTTAGGGTTTTTTTTTAAAGTCCGCTAACATATATTTTAGCGCAAGTTTACTTGATACCCAACAATTCAGTCTGTTAAGATCGTTTCCATAGCACAAGTCATTTAGATTTTTAAGCTATTAAAAAAAACCGGCCAAGTGCGTGTCGGACCACGCACAATGAAGGGTTCCGTAGTTGAAAAGAATTTATCCCAAAAACAAATTTAACATTGCAATTAAAAAAAAAATATGTGATAAAATTAAAAACTAACAATTTTCGGAATTTTTCCTTTACTTGTGCTGTGAGAATTTGCTTCTTGCCAAATTTCATGATTCTAGATCAACGGGAAGAACCCAATAGGTTTTGATTTACTTGCGACTATCAAAATATGTCGCATAAATGGCCGTATTTTTTTATTGCGTTGACAAAGAAGCTTGATTTTTTTAGAACTCTAAGGGACTTACTTACGTATTTGCTATTAATTTAAACTTGATACATGCACACGTTCCTTAGAAAAAGGGTCTGGACCGACTGCCAGACTTGAAAATATTTTTTTATGTATTAAAATTACAAATTAACAATTTTCGGACTTTTCCCTTTACTTGTGGTGTGAGACCTTGCTTCTTGCCAAATTTCATGATTCTAGTACAACGGGAAGTACCCTATAGGTTTTGATTTACTTGCGAGTATCAAAATATGTCGCATAAATGGCCGTATTTTTTATTGCGTTGACTTAGAAGCTTGATTTTTATAGAACTTCAAGGGAAAGCATAGACCAACGTATTTGATATTAATTTCAACTTGATACCTCCATGCGTTACTGAGAAACAGGGTCTTGACTGTCTGACAGACAGACAGACAACGTAGTGGTCCTATAAGGGTTCCGTTTTTTTTCCTTTTGAGATACGGAACTCTAAAAATAACAGTTGAAGGTTTTTTGAATTGTAAATTTGATGTCGCCATCTACATCGCCACATGCGAACTACGCATCACACTGACGTCACGCAAAATCCTGCATCGCGCAATCAGAGTTTACCGCGCGACTAGCTTATCTATGGTGACTGGTAACCGATATTTTAATGTATGATTGTGCTCATGACAGCAAACAACTTTTACTATGGAACCAAACCTGAAATCGCGTAAAAAAAAATTGCTGCTCCCTACATTTTGCCGAGTTATGCGAACATGAATGTATGGGGTAGCTCTATATACAACGTTCCGACATCAATCGTCCGGCAGTATCCCACCAGATACAACATCCGTCTGGTCGGAGGATCCTCCCTTTTCAATGAAGGTTGAGTGAACTTTACACCCTGTTCCTCATGCCTCCATAGTAAGTTTACTTGTCATCATGCTTGAGTTTATAATTTGTCAAATGACTTTTTTGGAGCAATTTTTAAGGGCTTTTTTAGAATAAGAATAATTTAATGGTTCATTCTTACAAAATAAATTTAAAAAATTATAACAGTAATGCTTACTGTAACTAGAATGTTTAACATAGTTGTTTGAACAGTGGTCCCCAAACTAGGGGACCACTTTTCTAAAAAATCTTACCATCCAAGAGAAAATCGTCCATGACAAACAAACCGACATCAAAAAGTTTTCATAATGTCCTAGTTTCAAAACTTACCACTGAAAAAACCCCAAAATCGTCTACAAACCGCTGATTTCATGAAACTTGTCAAACGACCAATATCCAGATATTCCAACAAATATCGTGGTATCGCACAGACTGCGTTCTATTATTGTAGTAAGCCGGTGCCAGGTGACTCGCTGCCATTTGAAGCTTTGTACACCTACTCGTATACCTAAATCGCGAGAGGAATAAGTACTGCAATATTTGGCGATTACCACAGCTTTGAAAAACGATCTCTAAGTTCGTAAGTTTTTTTAACAAAGTTCCTTATCTCACGTTATAATACTCTGCACACTTGGCGAAGGTGCTCGTGGCTAAGTTATAACAGCCGCACGGGTTGTTTGATCAAGTTAAGCTACGCTTGCCGTGGTTGGTCCGTGGATGGGTGACCATCTTTACATACGACAGTCGTTACGGGTCGTCAGAAGCCCGACAGTCTGATAACCAGTCTTACCAAGGGGTATCGTATTACCGTCGTAGTGATATAATTATGTATGTACATTGTAATAATATGTTATAAATTGTTATGTGTGGTGGTTTGTAGGGTAGTAAGTAATGAGAGATTAAAAAAAAAAAAAATAAAAAAAAAAAAAATGTTTATTTCAATAACTTACAGTAGTTACATTTATACTTTAGGAATGACCCTTTAAGCAAAATCATAGATATATGAAAGAAGTTTTTTATATTTCTATGAGCAAAATAAATGCTTGTGCTAGGACATTCCGCCCTTCAACTACAGTACAGTGTCGTATACGAGTTATTGAATTATGATAATTACTTTTTAAATAAGTAGACAAATCCTCCATTTTAAAGGAGGAGTATATATTAAACAAAAAGGAAAAGAAATGAAAATTGGGTAATTTAATAGCGCGCGCATAGTGATAGTGCGTAGTGATTGAGTAAAATAATTATGTGTAACATTATACATATATGATATTAAGTATAATTGGCTCGCAAAAATGGCTAAACGAATTTGAACGATTACAATAATAGATTAAACCTTGATTGTACTTAGGTATTATGGAAAACTTCACGTATGAAGTTTTTCTAGGATGTGAATGAAACCACGGATTAGAGCTAGTTTGATATAAGCCCTCAAAGTTCATATGTCGCATAAGGATTGCTCGCTCGGCCGGCGCGTGATTGGTCATAGTATAGTTATACATAGTTTGACATATACATCAAACGCTTATTGTGAAAATAAGCCATTCTGCATTACGTCTAAACGTGGGTAGCAATTTTGTTAAACGTTCAGCTGTTTTACATAACGCAGCTGTTTTGTAAAACAGCTAGCGGTTATGTCAAACAGCGGATTCAACAATCCATCTGCGATATATGTACCACCACAACAAACAACCATTGAGTGAGCTCACTTTTCTCAGTATGGTCATTTTTTTGCGTGACTAAGTACGGTAAAGGCAAATCTAGCGATTTAAATCTTTGGGGGCGGGGTTTGAAAATGACAGATTTTCATGACGGCTGTTATGGCTGCTGTTCTAGGACATCGTAGCTTTAAACTCTTAGAGCTTATATGGATGAAAAGCCCACCGCCATTGTCCACCTCAGCCGAAACGTGAAAGCTAATGCGACGTGAACATGCCCCACACAGTCTGGACGCACCTGAAAGCCGATCGTCCATCGCCAGCTAAACTAAGTTAGTTTAGTTTAGGTTGCATAGTTGAGCCAGAATCTCATACATGTACGCATAGTTTGCGGTGGACGCACATGTATGAAAAACTGGCTCAATTATGCGAGCTAAACTAAATTAGTATAGCTGGCGATGGACGATTGGCTTAAGACATCTCCGTGATGAAGTTTTCTTACTCCGAAAACTAAACTACTTACATAAGTAGGTATCTTTGTACAAAGCACACATCTTGGTCCTTCATGTGTTGGACAGAATTATAATTAATGCTCAGGCATTAGTTCAAAGGTCAAGACTTAGTTATGTACCTAGCAACATTTGGACCGCGGTCGAGAATAGAAGCGAAATTCCCAGAATTACTAACAGTAAATAATATATGTTATTGATATGGATTGTGTGAATAATATGTATGTTATTAAGATACTAGCAATAGGCCCCTGCTTTGCACGGTTTTTACGACACAATAAAACATCGAGATTTTTTTACACAAAACAAATATTATGCACAAAAATCTCGATGTTTGGCGGTCTCTTCAATCCAGTGCCCATATCTCTCGCCGGCACGCACTTGCCGATCTTCTCCAACTTTCGGTACCTCGGGTCGCTTATCCAAGGGGATAGCAAAGTAGACCGAGACGTAACGCACCGGATCAACTCAGGTTGTATGAAATGGTGACAGGTCACAGGAACAACTTGCGACCCAGGGATGCCCCTCAAGTCAAAAGGGAAAATTTACAATCGATCGGAATGCTGGGCTGGTGAAGAAGACGGATGAAAAAAGATTACATGCAGCGGAGATGAGAATGATGAGATGGATGAGTGGAGTGACGAAAATGGATAAGAAATGAGCATACAAAGGGAAGTTTGAAAGTGGTGCCAGTGATAGAAAAGTTGAAAGGATATCGTTTGGGTTGGTATCGGCATGTGATGAGGAGGGAGGAAACGCATGTGACTAAACTAGTGATGAATATAAATGTTGATGGATGGAGAGGGAGAGGAAGGCCAATGAAAAGATGGACGGATTGTGTGAGGAATGAAAATATGAAAGAGAAGGTAGTGAATGATATGGTTGTCTGTAAAAGATCGCTTTTAGCGATAAGACCGCCCATTGTGTCACTTTATGTAAAATTTCAACATTGTAACATTGTAACCTGTAATTTAAATGGTGTGCATAATAAAGAGTATTCTATTCTGTTCTATTCTATTCTATTCTAATGATAGCGTGACGCTTGACAGGGGAGAAAGAAAGACAAAACGATTTGCGCCGAACCCAATTACCTAATAGTGAAAACCGCATCAAAATCCGTTGCGTAGATTATAAGAAAAATGCGGAATTATACGTACAGACAAACTTGAAAAGTAACTTTCATTTATAATATGTATATTATGTAGATATATATATTTCCCAACTTTTAGGTTAATATATATTATTAACTTCAAGATGTATTGCAAATGAAAGGGACCTTTCGACCAGAAATAAGTCCATATTTTACTCTAGGCCATTTATCTATAAGTTATAAGTAAGTCATCACTTACGTTGGTACCGGAAGCTCACTAGCCCAAAAACAATTTACTCTGGGAACATACAACCAAATTGCCAACGGAAAGATTTTTTGCCTTTTCGTATCTATTTTTTACAAATATTTTTTTATGAATCTGTGTACGGAATTGATCTTTGATGTTTATCAAAGACCAATTCACTGCTTGACCTTTCAAGTAAAACTTTGTCTAGCAAGCTTTTCTTTTTGGCGATACCAAAAGTACATAAATCTGTACACGAATAAATATTGAAACAACAAAAACATATTTATTCCTCCCATTTAAGTGCTGTTGAAAATTCTGTCAGAAAAGACGACATACGACACAAAATCTCTTTGACATACATTTTCTGGCTAACCTACTTAACATAATCCGCGCCCAACTTGCTAATGCGGGTAACGAAGCTAATTAAGTGGCTTTTTAGGTTTTATTTTAACGGAATAGAGTCTAGTATAGATTAATGCGGTTTTTCGGGTGTAATTGTAGAGTTGGGAATCCGGAATTTGACGTTTGTAGACGTTATATGACAAACGTGTCAGCGGTTTCGGTGGAATTAAGTTAAAGGGATACAAGGATAAATTGTGAGTTTTTAAAATTCCTATAAAATCAAATGTATATGGTTCAATCATTTGGATTTCTCATATGTGTTATTTGACTATATTGTCTACTGCTGTACTAAAAGCGAAACATGATTACTTGAAATTTTTTTGATAGAAAAAAATTCCAAAGTAGCACCGTCGATTTTCTGTTTTATATGATTATACGTAAACAGTTCCTTATTATGCAGTAAAACTTGGTTTAAATCAAAGGTATTTAAATATATTAAGAACTTACTAAGCTAAAAATAGATTTTTAAGTATAGCTTTTTATCATAAATCTACATTTAAACGAAGCACGTTTAGTGCCAGTACGCGTGAGAGTCCTCTATCTCTCTCGCGTCAAACTAGACAGCCATAACGCCATTTTACTTACACACCGATCTAAACTACACTTCGATGTATCCTCTTAAGATGTTGATTTTGTTAAGGTTTAGTAAAAAGTTTTCAGATTTTTGCTAGAATCCACGTTCATATGTAAATCTTCTGACGGTTATATTTACATGAGTTGTAAGCGTGGAAGCGAAACGGTTTCTTTGAGACGGAGCGCAGATATCCAAAGATATGTGGAAATATTTATAAATGCTAAAGGTAGAATTTATTAGTCTTTGTTTAGTTTCGCCTTAGAAAGATTTAAAGTCACAAATGCTTTTAGAGATATGACTCTGTTTCGGTTCCTTGAATTAGTAGGTACAGTCAGCAAAAAAAGTCGATTAACACTTATAGTTTTTTAATCTTAAGTATTAAGCGAAATATTGAATTCAAATTGGAACAGAAGTACTTAAAATTTTAAGAACATTAACTCTTAGCAGTTAAACGAAAAAAAAGCAGTTTATCGAATCATTTTGTGTTAATTTAGATGATATCAAAAAGTAGCAGTGTTAACTGACTTCTGTTGCTGACCGTACATAATAATTATATCATCTTTATTTCATTATGTTAGGTAAGAAAAATAATGTGAAAGACAGCAAAATATCAATCTGCCTAGCCTTTTCCCAACTATGTTGGGGTCGGCTTCCAGTCTAACCGGATGCAGCTGAATACCATTATTTTACATGGAGCGACTGCATATCTGACCTCCACAACCCATTAACTGGGTAATACGATACCCCTTGGTAAGACTGATTGTCAGACTTTCGGGCTTCTGACGACCCGTAACGACTGTTAAAGATCCACGAATGTCAGCCGGGACCAACGACTTAACGTGCTTTTCGAGGCACGGAGGAGTCTCGGTATGTACAAGCGTAGCTTAACCTGATGGATCGACCCGTGCGGTTGTTATTACTTAGCCACGAGCTCCTATCCTCTCCTCTCCACAAAGACAGCAAAATATAACATCACAAAAAGGAATTCTAATTGTATTTCCTGTGCCTTTCATTTTCAATCAATCGCTTACGATACTCTAAAAGCTCTTGGGTTTTTGTAACAAAAAGATAATAGTAGATTGTTGTACAAGGGATGAAAAGGACCTGTGTAGGTACGAGATGTTAAAACGTTGTTAAAATTAATGATGTTAAAACTCACGAGCGCAGCGAGAGCGCCAATAGTTCGAATGCCTAAATAGGTCTTTCATCCGAGGTAAACACTCAGCTTTTCATTTCGAATATGAGGAAAGTAAATAAAAGCATGGTTAGTTAAACAAACAGTTATTTTATTAAAACATAAATAAACAATATTGGTAAGATAATATTATCTTTTTAAAATTAGAGCAATTATTATACGTAAGGGAAAGGTTCTTTCCTGGTATAATAATGTTTGATATTTTTTTTGCGAGACTTGAGTTTCTTGTGTTTCTGTAAATGTTGGAGAAAGCAATATTTTGTAATTTTCTTTAACTGGAATATAATTTTATTGCTTCGCTCCGTATACCTAGTCTTTGGTAGGTTGCGGAGAGTATAGGCTAGTTCACAGTATTTAGGAAACCGATAAAAATGTTTCTTGTGGTCTAATTTCTTTAAAACATGAATATTTCATCAAAATACATATTAACATTAAGAATACTAATGTTTAATATATAAAACTCCATTTAATTTTCATAGTCAAAACGGGGCACACAGCAATGGCGGCTCGAGTGATGTCATCATCTTTATTCGTCTATTTTTCACCAACATTCATTCATTAAACGGTTGGTTTGTGTCAAATTTCCCAAGAAAAGAACTTATTAACTAAACAGCCGTTTTAAATGTCGGTGAACTCTCCGCCCTTAGTCGACACTTCTGTGAAGTCTGTGATAGATTGTCTGCTGTCAAACAAGTAAAAACAAATAACCAGTGTTTCCACCCTCTGCTTTTGGATTTCCCCTATGATGTTCGATATCGATTCAAACAATCGATTATTTATTAGTAAGTTTTTTTTACAAAAAAATAATCTAATAAAAATGTAAATAATCGATATCATCGATTAATTGGGATTTCAAAATAAAAAAGTGATGACAGGGATCTAAATATCTAAAACGCAAGCGGAACGGACACTCAATAGCTCGTATTTCAAAACGCTCGTATTTTAAATTCATACATTTCAATCGTATATTATTTTCTGAGAATTCCCTATATTGACACGCGAATGCTTTACTTTTTCTAAAACATCTCCTAAATTTAGGAGAAAATATACTGAGGTGGGAAACCCTGAAACAATGTTACTATGTCAAAGTGACATGAGTGAAAGTGAGACGTGTTGCGCTCACCTTCCGCCTGACGCAGGTCCTCACCGGACACGGTTGTTTCGGGAGGTTCCTGTTTCGAATCGAATAAGGCGGGAGGAAACGCCCGGGTGTCACCATTGTGTAGATCGCCCAGAGGACACGGTGGAGCATACAGTGGAGGTCTGCCCGGCTTGGGAGGAGCACCGCCGTGTTCTCACGGAGGCGATCGGCGGCGGCGATCTCTCGCGTCCAAACTTGGTCCAGGCCATGGTGCGGAGCGAGAGTGCATGGGAGGCCGTCGCCTCCTTCTGCGAAGCAGTAATGCTCGCAAAGGAGGAGGCGGAATGCGAGAGGGAGAGGCAACAGCCACGCCCTCGCGCCCCTAGCCGCCGCAGGAGACGCCCTGGGCGGCGGGAATCTATCGCCGATTCCCGGCCACCGTAGGCGCGGGCTTGCGGACGACGAGTAATGGGCAGCTCGCCGTCCGGTAAGGACCAGGCCCGGGTCGACGGCGCGTTGTGTTCCACGCGCGCCTCAAGAGATGTCAGCAGTGACGGGGTCCAATAGGGCCGAAGCCGCCGGGGTCGCGGGTAGTTCGAAAGAGATACCGTGGCCCTGGCACGGGCAACTGAAGGAACACGGGTGGGTTTTAGTCAGTAAAAGTCTGACACGCCCTCCCGCTCTGCCCGGAGCGGGAGAAGTAATTTGATGATTTCCCATCCACAAAAAAAAAAGACGTGTTGCGCTCTGATTGGTATTCAATGTCACATGACCAATGGCTATATTTTTATGTAATTATTTCTCAATAATATTAATAATTCTAAAATCATTTACAAAACTTAGTTGAATTTTGATACTACATACAAGTATTAGTTCACAACCATTCTACATCATACAATTCATAAGGTATTTTTCTTACTGCCTACTAGCCTATTTGGAGGAATGTATAGTTTTTTTGTTTTTGTTACATTAATTGATATTTTAGTCTTATCTTCCACTGATTCTTCAATGTATCCTTCGGCTACTTTACTCCATTTTCATCCTCCGTGTCTTTTATTTGTAGTCAAATCTGCGCTTGAATCAGCAAACAAAGTATCTGAAATTCTGCGGAAGCAGTGACCAGAATATAAGTTTGGATTTGATAAATCAAGATACGCGTGGCTATCTGTTTCGGGGTACACGACATTTTGTTTTTGCCAATTACTTGGCTCAAACATTTCCCTTTTTGGTAATTCAGAAAAAAAATATCAGTTTCCTTATCATTAGGTCGAAGTTCTAGGTATTTTTCTATTATTGTTAAAATTCTTTCTTTATTACGAAGGTTCGGCCAACTTTTATTTTAGTACCTCTTAACATTACTAGTATTATTTCACCCTGTTTTTCTATGTCGTACTTTCTTAATCACCAGTTCAATGCTTCTGCAAGCGCCACTTATGGCTAATATCAACACGACCTGAAAACTAAATGTAAATCTTGAATGGGTAGTTCTCTTGTGTAACATCTATAGGTACATCTAATTACAATTTAAGACAATATTTTTAGATGCGAGGATATATAAAAATTTCCTTACCTTTATTACTAAGTATATTTCGTCTGGCGCTTGATTTAAGAAGGTTTGGACCTCTTGTGCGGTGAAAACTTTGTTTTTTTTCGCTTTGAATCCATCTGACTGTCTTTTCATAAAATATTATAGTTTGGCGAAATTTTTCAAATGTATTGTACGTATTGTTGTGTATGTATTGTTGTTGTTGTGTTGTGTTTTGTACTTAAAGTCGTCTTTAACATTGAATACACGCTCCATAAAGTTGAAGATTTATGATTCTTAGATAATTCATTGAAACATGTTAGTAACGCGATTTCCGAAAAAGACTAGACTCTTTTTTCAGCGCGCCATTTCATAAAAACATTGTAATATTTTAAGTATCTTTCTTTTCATTTTGGCGATAAAAGGTTTTCCACTACTGTTTTAACTTCTTCTCCAATGAAATCAGTTCATCAGATTCACATAAAGGATTTTGAATTGATTTTGATTTTTTTTTTTTGATTTTTTGGATTTTGGCGATAAAAGGTTTTCCACTACTGTTTTAACTTCTTCTCCAATGAAATCAGTTCATCAGATTCACATAAATTAATCTGATGAACTCATTTTATACAAATATCTATTAGCACTCGACAAAACAAGTGAAGATCGAATTGCCGCTTTCCCGCCTTATGTTTATTTTTCTGGGGCATTCTACCAACCAGCATTTTTTATCATTGATGATAGTAAATATATAGCTCAGATCTATTTAAATTAAACAATAATTTAGTGAAAAATAATTATAAGTATTAAGTCATGTTACAAAATTGATGACAATATTTTTTAATTACAATTTTACGCTACGATTTAACAGTGGCTGTATAGATAGTTGGGACATGGCTGCATAGTTTTTAAATTTTTTTACAGCAGGGAAAATCGTTTCCCAGTGACGAAAAGTACTGTTTTCATCCCTGTGATCAGGTAACTTCAAGCGTACTTTCCAAGTATGAGAAATAAAAACTTTCTTAACCCATTGGCACCAGTCTATTATTTATTTATTTATTCACAAGGCAACTGGTAACAATCACAGTATATCACTAGGTTCACATTATATGTATCGACCTGATTATCACCCAAAGTGTAATCGCACAACTTGACTATAGCAACAACAATAATTATGATGAAACTACAATAAAAAGTTTAGTTCACAAAATTACAGCTACAAGGCCTATGCGTCTGCCCTCCCATACATATTGTATAGGACTTTTACAAATCTTACGGAAAGTGTACTCAACATGTCTGTCTACCTCTTTAGGAAATGGAGGCGTGATGTTGCAACCAAAAAATTACTATTCAAAACTCTATTCAACACTAGTTGTTGTTTTAATGTAAAACAAACAAAGCTAAAGTTTTCATCTTTTACGAAGACGTGTCAAACGTACTAAAGAACTTCGGGCGACATGAAGACAACCGGTTAACCGGTTACCGGATTCCGGTTAATTATACACTTATTCCTATGCTCTTTGCGTTTAGGTCACAAAACACTATGCGACTAGATTGCTAAAAGCGTTGTGCTGCTGACAGTTTGTTAAGAATATAACCGTTTGCTCTGATTCACTAGTTTGTGTGAAATTTCGAATGTATTAAATGCATTTTCGGATGATATCGACGTCTTGGGGTCTTATTTACTGTTTGTGATTTGAGTTTTGTTGTGTGACAGCTATTGTGAAAAAATAGTCGGCCGTCCCATACATTTAGGTCGGTTAAGTTTTGTA
Source organism: Cosmia pyralina (assembly GCA_946251885.1). NCBI lineage: Eukaryota > Metazoa > Arthropoda > Insecta > Lepidoptera > Noctuidae > Cosmia > Cosmia pyralina. The sequence continues at coordinate 19,160,722 of OX276355.1, forward strand.
TGGGATAGTTGATATTTTTTTCGCGACTATGATGTTGGTCCTATTGAGAAAGTTGTTCAGTTTGATGGTCTGAACCACAACCTTAAAAATTGCTACACCTTTCTGATACACGCTGTATATCTACCGGTTATTATGCCACTGGCTGTTTTTTAATGTATTATACATAATACTAATGAAACTATTGCATAATTAGGGGTATTATGACACAAACGGCACGGTTTTTAATTGTATCACACGAGTGTTTTAATACCCAGATAAGTGCAGTTTCATACACTACTTTGTCTAATCTCATACATAGGGTTTAAACCTCCATAATAAAAAATCAAAGTTAAAAGAGTAAGAAATACTTTATTTGGAATCAAAACATTTTGGTTATGCTTTAAAAATGGCGCGCCCGCGTATGCGTTCAATTAGAAAAAAAAAAAATAATTGATGGAAAATCCTTAGTGACATTAACTTCTTGGATTTGCCCTGTATCGTATTGGTAAAAAAAGTGTTTTATAACATTATTTTGTTAGAGAAAAAGTGTTACAATATGATTGTATTTTTGGAACGACGTTCCTTATCGCGCGTTGTGAAAGGGGGCTAGACGGAAAAAATTCTCACGAAAAGTTGTAACGACACTTTTTGCTATAGTAAGCTATTGTAAGCTGTGCGACGTGCGCATGTTTCTCTGTCTCTCTCTCTCTCTCTTATAGAAAGATTAAGTTTATATTACATTATATTTGTTAATAATAAAAAAAATATTAATATAACTTAAAAAAAAAAATATTACAATTCCTTCACTAATTAATCGAAAGGAACTTCGTTCCACCCGGGTGGAACTTCGTTCCTCTCAACTTTTTATTATTTAAATTTCGGTATTGTGTCTATATAAAATGTCATTACAAACTCGTTTTGAATTTTAGAATTCGAATTTTACGACATGAGAGTAGATAAAAGTAAATATGATTGGACTTGGTCAAATGTAGCAACAGCCCAGCGAGTAAGCCCGCTTTACTCTCTAGCAGTGAGAGATCATAAGTTCAAATAATCTGTTGACCTGTTCATGGGTTCCCACGCCAAACGGAAGTATCTATTATTTAGTTTAGCTAGCAGAACTTTCTACTAAGGATTTATCCTTATGCTAAAAATCTTAACATTAAAGAACGGGAAATATTATCGGGTTAACAGAAATACTTCGCACCTTTTAAAAATATGTAATATTTTTCCATTCTTCCCTAAGATTTAAAGCCAAGGTCAGTTCACAAAAAAACGTGGCAGTATCATGTTATGATAATTGGCAGCCAGCAGAGGTCTTCGCCTTAATACCCCACTTTATTTTCTCCAGTTATCTGGCCTATGTCTTAACGACCAACATCACTTAGCTGGGACGGACTTAACGTATTTTTGAGGCGGAGTAGGTCGAATAGTCATTAAGGGGAGGGAGAACCATATTTTATGCTGGAAAAGCCGGATTGTTCATGTCAATCGGAATTAACCGAAAATTATTTTGGTTTTGGAGTCTTGGATTTGTACCCGGTTGATGGCAATTAGACACTTGGGTCTTAAACATAACTGGCGAAATGTGGGTCTACTGAAAATTTGCGCTGTACTGTCAAAATAGACCATTCCCCCCCTAAAGGTCAATTTTCGTCAATTTTCTTAAATAACATTAAAACAATGTATTTAAAAATTATAAAAAAAAAATGTTTCAGACCCTCATGATAAGCCCTTTCATTTCATATGTCACACGGTACAGTTTGCAATTTTTTTTTTTAATTTTCTATTTACCCCCAAAAGTGACCCCCATATTAAAAATTCATTATTTACGTTACAAGTCAAATTCATATGTGTATCAAATTTCAACTTAATCGGTCCATTAGATTCGGAGCAAATTGGCTGTGACAGACGGACAGACAGACAGTGATCCTATAAGGGTTCCAGAACCCTAAAAATTCAGCTTAACCCTTCGAGGAATACAGGTGTGATGGTAAGTGTATTGTGCAGATGGCTAAGGCGGTTAGGTGATTAGTAATTTTATCATCCACTGCCTTTTCCCAACTATGATGGGGTCGGCTTCCAGTCTAACCGGATGCAGTTGAATACCAGTATTTTACATGAAGCGACTTCCTATCTGACCTCCACAACCTTGTAACAGGATAATACGATTCCCCTTGGTAAGACTGGTTGTTAGACTTTCGGGCTTCTAACGACCCGTAACGACTGTCAAAGATTCACGAATAACAACAGGGACCAACGGCTTATCGTACTTTCCGAGGTACCTACGGAGGAGTCTCGGTATGTAAAGATGGTCACCCATCCATGGACCAACCCCGGCAAGCGTAGCTTAACCTGATGGATCGAGCCGAGCTGTTATTTAGCCACGAGCTTTTTTATCATTTTTTAGGTCAATATTATACCTACATATTTTATTTTCGAACCGTTTTTTTAACAAACGTTTTGCTCGTTGTGTGTGGCGGCTAACACGCTGGACAAAACAAATACATTTTGCACATATTTAATAATAATATTTAATAATAATAATAATAAGGAGCTGCTCCTAATAGACATGACCATAAGCCAACAGGTTCGTAGATCCCGGAAAGATCTGTCGACATGTTGGATAGATTACAAGAAGGCCTATGACTCGGTGCCACATACATGGCTCATTAGGGTGCTGGAGTTGTACAAAATAGACGCAACTCTACGCACCTTCTTGATGTCGTGTATGGGGCAATGGAGGACGGACCTTCTCTATCCAGGATGTCAGCAGATCCGAAGGATCGTTGAACCGATCAGGATTGAGCGGGGAATATTTCAGGGCGATAGTTTGAGTCCGCTTTGGTTTTGCTTAGCCTTGAATCCTCTAAGCACACTGCTGGAGGACTCAGGTCTAGGCTACCGGTTGAGAAGAGGTGGTCAAGTGATATCTCACCTCCTTTACATGGATGATTTAAAACTTTTTGCCCCCAACAATTTGCGACTGATGGAGTTACTGAAGGTAACAGAAACCTTCAGTAGCGCCATCAGGATGGAATTTGGTGTGGAAAAATGTGCAGTCATGCATGTAAAGCGAGGGAAGATTATGGAATCCGTGGGAACCCAACTCTCGGATTCCATACATCTTAGATCCCTCTCGTCAACCGAAACCTACAAATATTTGGGTATGTCGGAAGCGTTGGGCATCAATGCTACTGACATGAAGCAATCGTTGAAGGAGCGCTTCTTTGGCCGCCTGAAGAAAGTATTTAATAGTCTTCTATCAGGCGGAAACAAGGTGCGCGCCTTCAACGGTTGGGTCATGCCGGTCTTGATGTACTCTTTCGGTATACTCAAATGGACTCAGACCGAACTCGACGCCCTGGATAGGAGAGTCCGTACGCTACTGACTGCGTATCGAATGCATCACCCACGGTCATCGGTAATGAGACTGTATATCCCGCGAAAGTGTGGAGGTCGAGGCTTTTTAAATGCTAAGACCCTCCACAATCGCGAGATATGCAGTCTCAGGGAATATTTCCTAGAAGCCGACGTGGGGTTGCATCGAGATGTGGTCGCGGTGGACAAGGGCCTCACCCCACTCTCCTTGGCGAAAGAGAACTGGCGCAAACCTGCAGTACTTGATACTAATGATCGTAAGGAAGTATGGCAAGGCAAAGAGCTTCACGGACGCTTTTTCCGGGCCCTCCATGGGCCTGATGTAGACTTTTTGGCGTCTGTATCCTGGTTACGTTTCGGCGACCTCTTCGGGGAAACCGAAGGTTTTGTCTGTGCAATTATGGATGAAGTTATCATGACGAATAATTATCGGAAATACATTGTCAAGGATGGTACGGTTGACATCTGTCGGGCATGCCACCGTCCCGGTGAATCAATCCGACACATTGTTTCCGGTTGTTCTCGTCTTGCTAACGGCGAGTACTTGCACAGACACAATCTAGTGGCTAGGATTATCCACCAGCAACTTGCCTTGCAGTACAACCTTGTGGAATCCGAAGTACCATATTACAGGTATGTGCCCGACCCAGTTCTCGAGAATGGTCACGCCACATTGTACTGGGATCGATCTATCATCACTGACAGCACTATTGTAGCCAATAAGCCTGATATAGTGGTGATAGATCGACGAGAGCGCCGTGCAATGATTGTTGATATCGCTGTCCCTCATGACGAGAATCTCGTGAAAGCTGAGAAAGATAAAAAAATCAAGTATCTTGACTTAGCACACGAGGTTGTCGACATGTGGGACGTGGACTCTGCAATCATTGTACCGATAATCGTTACGGTTAATGGCCTAATAGCGGAGAGTCTCGACCAACACCTCAGGAGGCTCTCATTGCGCGGCTGGGTCAAGGGCTTGATTCAGAAAGCAGTACTCCTGGACACGGCACGCATAGTGAGGAGGTTCCTCTCTCTAGAGCCCTGACCACCGGTAGCTTGGACCCTGTTCCCGATACCGGTGGGCTACTATTTTTTATATTTTTAAATGTTTTTTTTTTTAATTTTATGTTTTTATAAAAATATTTAAAAATATAATTCATATGTATGTAAATAAAATAAAGGAAATAATAATAATATTTTTGACATATCTCGGGACCCTGGGGTCCCGGACTTTTGGAAGGCGTACGAGGAGCCGAAGCCAACTCGCAGAGGCCCCTTAGACAATTTTAAGTGAAAAGAAGGCACCAGCCGATGATTATCCCAGTATGCACTATGCAATTGCACCCAAGGACAACCCCCGGTTGGTGCAGAACTATTGCAGAACACATTGGGTCTATGGGTTTGGGTGGCTATAGTGGATTGGGCACCTTGAACTATGGAAGAACTATATCCCCTGCCTGACCAATGTTATATAATATACACAGATAAATTGGCAGGGGGTGACTTGCACACTCAATAATGGGCCCCCGGAAACGGTCGCTAGCACATAGTGACGTAGCGACAAGGGGCAACATGTCCTGAGGTGCTTGAGGAGTGGAGCGGTATTCCACGGCTCTCAGAACAATCCCAGAGCCCGGAAGATGGTCAAGATCCCTACAAGCACTTACTGGAATACTTCCTTCCTCCGAGCACGTTTGCTCTTGCGAATCTCCACTCAAGCCGGCCAATAAAGGCAAGAATGAGGTGGGAGCTCTGTTCCCATCAGTGTTCACTCCAGCCGGCCAATAAAGGCAAGCCAGAGGTGAAGAACAAGACTTCTCCCTGGAAATAGGGTCCGTGGGGTCGCTACTGCCCAACAGCTCGCCACATGCTGCCCTGCGGGTTCATGTATCTCTCTTGGTCTGGCTCCTCACCCTAGACCTGTTTCGGCAAAGTAAACTCCATCGGTTCAGACCCAGAGTTCGGAGCGCGCAAGCCCCACCACGACGTCAACGTAGAGATACGGCGGTGGGGTAATTATAATATAATAATATTTATTTATTTACTCAAAAAAAAAAAAAAAAAAAAAAAAAAAAAAAAAAAAAAAAAAAAAAAAGCACATAGTGCATAGCACTTTCAATATCTAAATAACATTTGAATGACTAAAATCAAAATTGCCTATCGCTAGGTCAGGCGCACTCCGCATTTAAAGTATGAAGCTACAAGTACGCGTCGGGCTCGACTTGTCGAGCTAATTCAGTGTGTGCTGCCGCGCACCGGCCAGCTTGCACGTTACTTCGATACTCACTCACGCGCCGCGTCGTAAAAGAACACAACCATAACGAGTCAGAAGGTATAGAGTTACGCGATAGAAAGAGAAGCAACTTCTAGGTGAATATAACTATAGGTAATTAACGCTGTGCGACCTGAATTGCACTTTATTGTGTCGTAACAAGAGTCGCTATTTATTTTAATAATTTTGCGGATTGAATATTCTGCAGTTGTACTATTATATGTATTCTGTGCTTATCACACTCACTGATCATTCACGAGACTCTCAAAAGATACGCCACAAAGCATGGTTCTGCAAAAAATGACAAACTTACTGACAAGAATATTCTTATCACTCAGTTGGATATCTTAAAGTAAAACAACCCTTTTCCTCGACTTTACGACTAAAAAGATAAGCAGCTGTTATATCTTTTTTACTCGGATCATCGTTACAATGATCCGAGTAAAAAAGATTTAGAAGGAAAATTATTCTAAAGTGGCAAAAAGTGTTTAATGCTTTGAAGCAGCCAAGAAGCCGCATTAAAACATTTTTTTTTTGTATTCTGCAAATGAATGACCAAATGTGTTGCGCGCAAAACTCGAGAACGGCTAGAGCAATAACAATTGGGCCCCTAATATGACTGGATATGACTGGTTGTCAGGCTTTCAGGCTTCTAATGGACACGTAACGACTGACAAAGATTTACTGGTATGTAATGATGGTCATCCATCCACGGACCGACCGTGGCAAGCGTAGCTTAGCTTGATCGATCGATACGTGCGGCTATTATTACTTAGCCACAAGCCCTCAACCATTTTAACCATTTTGTAAGTAGTTACAAAATGGTTGAAAACCAATGGTTGGATGGATGGTTGGTTGGTTGAATGGTTGTTTGTTGGTTGCTTGGTTGGTTGATGGTTGATGGTTGGTTGGCATCTTATTGTATAATACATTTTACACATATAACATTTTATTTTAAAAAAAAAATGCAAATTGCTTTCACGAGAATAGTTTTTTGTTTTATAAGCTATAGCTAGCTATAGCTAGTTAGGTAAGATAATGTCTATCGCTAGGGTTAGTAAGTAAGTACCTAAGCTCTAAGTAAACTTAAGTGTATTATTAAAGTAAGTGAAACTATACCTGGAATAGTAAACTATTGAATATTTTATGAGTTAGACGTATCAGTAATGTCTTTGTATAAATCAATGTTTATTTTGATGTTGGAATATTATTTTGTTATTATTATCAAAGTATATTTCAACTTGACAGTGATTTCGTCTTGTTCATGACATTGGACCAACCACCACCACCACACCAACCACCACCAACCACTGTAAACTAACAGTAAAGTCACGGTTGTATTTTGTATTTTATAAATTGAAACCGTAAAATCTCCGACTCCTAAGATACAGGTCTGCGTACCTAGTTTAGGAGCACGGAAAGCTGACTATAATTTTAAACTTGGTAGTACAACCTACTGTTTCCATATGCCATGTACTGTGTTGTTGTTTAAATATATCATTTATTATTTTTTTTTTATTATTGGAAAGATTCATGAGAATCAATTGCAAATAGATAGTGACATTCAATATTTTGAAAGATAGCAGACAGGCAGATGTTTAAAGTTTTGATTATCAACACAGATAGATGAGCTATTGGGGAGTTTGTTGCGTTATTTCTTTGTTTTTACTCGTACATAGGTACCACGAACTTAAGAAGTGGTAAAGGGAAGGTTTTGGGGGACTGTGTTTATCAAGTATTTTTTGCCTTTGTTTAAAGGCTGATTCGCAGCCCAATTTGAATGAGTGTTTAACTGTGATTGTTTTGTCCTTAAGTTTTCTTTGTATTCTGGTTTATTTTCTCTTTATTTGTTGTTATGTAAAATACTAGCTACAAAATAAAGTTTCTGCCCTACTTTGTTTCTTCTCCCGTTGTTGGCTACAAGCTGGTAAGGTAAATAAAAACTAGTTACTACTTGGAATTGCAGCGGTGAATATTCACGATGCACCTTATGCGGTATAAATGTAGAACAAGACCGAAAATTGGATAACCCGTCCTACATATGGACTGATTTGGTCGGCCTGCCAGATTGTTCCGTCAGTTTCAAATTGAAGCGATTGAAAGTAATAACATATTATTATATCTTCTATATTTATCCACACATAGGAGGAACTCGTGGCTAAATAATAACAGCCGTACAGGTCGATCCATCAGATTAAGCTGTGTTTGCCGGGTTGCTCCGTGGATGGGTGACCATCTTTACATACCGAGACTCCTCCGTGCCTCAGAAAGCACGTTAAGCCGTTGGTCCCAGCTGTCATTCGTGGAACTTTGACAGTAGTTAGGGGTCGTCAGAAGCCCGAAAGTCTGACAATCAGTCTTACCAAGGGGTATCGTATTACACAGTAATTGGGTTGTGGAGGTCAGATAGGCAGTCGCTCCATATAAAATACTGGTATTCAGCTGCATCCGGTTAGACTGGAAGCCGACCCCAACATAGTTGGGAAAAGGCTAGGCAGATTGTTTGATCTATCTACACATATAATTAAATAATAACAAAGTCAAAAGTGTACATTGAATGTTAAAAAAAGTAATTGCTAAGAGGCGTGGGAACAATTCTGATATAATTTTTGTCCATTTGTCTGTTTGTCTGGATGTATGTTCCGGAGTAGATCAAAAACTGTTATTGGCAACTGTATAAGTCTATGACTTTTTACCTACTTTTATTTGATATGCTGTATACAGAAGCTGTTGGTGTACCTTTATAAATAAATAAATAAATAAAAACTGACAAATATATTCAGTTCAAGTTTTGTACAATTATTACATGAAAATCTGATCATACGAGTACACGTACAGATTCCCAGGAAAACTCTCCGCTTCGGCAATCATCGTTTATTTACCTTCGAGAGTACGAACGCGAGATGATGAGATCTTTTATTAATGATGTGTTACAATCATGAAAGTACTTGCCTATTTTGTATCAACTTAAGAAATTATAGATTTAAACTCTATGCGATTCCGAAAAACCTTTTTAAGACTATTGACTGACAGATGACGAGTTGCGACCGGAGTAGAAGAAGGAAAAGCTTTTAGAAGCTTTGCCTCTGCGGGGGGTAAAACTGAGGCGCGACGTTCGTGCTAATTCGGAAACACGAAGATTACCGAAGCACATACCTTTTCTGGTTTTACTGTATTACTTAACGGCTGATTAGCCTACAAAGTTCTCACTACTGGGACACAGGCCTCCTTCTTATGTGAGATGAGAATTAATAATATGGCTTCACAGTTTAAATTATAATGACATAGTTACTTTTGCAACGTGTGACTTAATAATAAATATTATTAAAGTGATGTTATTTGCTTATTTAGTCACTCATGTACACTCAAAATCTCTCTCACACACACACACACCCTCACGCACACACCACCACACATACACCCTCACACATACACACGTAGAAATTCATTGTATTTTCATTTTTTCCTTTCTTTGTTTCTTTATAATATACATATACCTATTTGTACTCGTACGTTTCTAATGTAAGGGAAGAGCGGAGCCTTCAACTACAGGCATTTTATATGTCTAACTGGAGACTCCTCGACATGCAATATAAGCCAATTAGGATATGTGAAATATTTTTTTTTTTTTTTTTTTTTTTTTTTTTTTTTTTAATGTATACCTTTACCGTTTTGTGAGAACAGTGGTGATGAAATAATTTATACAAAGTCAGGGTCAGACCGGAGAGAACCGGGAGGGGTGTGTTAGGGTTCGAACCTACGACCTACAACTCGTAAGTCGCGGCCGTTATCACTGGGCCACCAATGCTCTCACATAATACTGTATTACTTAGTTAACTTCAATTCAAACGATTACAGTACTTTTCAGTAACGCGTATTTTTGCATTATCTTTTTTCTTCAATCGGCTGTGCAAATTCTCAAACAAGTGAATGAATATGAACGCTTTTTTACTGTCGTACCCAGGAGTGATCATGAATTACAATTTTTTTCTTTAGTTACGGATAATTAAACTGGTTTAATTAACCGCCGTGTAGTTAACCGTCTACCTTTTTAACTAAACGGCGGGCGGCGGTCATTCAACTAGCGGCCTGAATGATATCCAATTATAGGTTAGGTTGGAACTGTGACTAACCACGCGTGAGCCGAATTGGTCGCAGTAACTAAGCCAGGGCACCCTGACCAAATGGGTTAGCTTCTGCGTCCAACCGCGTGCGAGCGGTGCCACGGCAGCGGCCGGCGAGCTAATTAAACCAGTTGGGTGCGTCATATCAATGGCGTTCTACAGATCGCCACACATGATGCGACTTACTAATGCGTTATTAAGGTTTCTGATTGGTTGCATCGTGTACGGACTGCAAATGAACATGACATACTGACTACTCATTGGTGATTTGAGTTTGTAACCCTTTCATATACGAGTAGCACAAACTGCAGCAGGATGGCAGTTATTGGGTCAAGCTTCGCCCTCTTTGCTTGCCGCACGATTTTTTTTTTTTTTTTTTTTTAAAAACTATAACTTATTTCTCCCATTTCACGATCGAGACGAAAAATTAAGATCTGCTTAATTATTAACTTGATAAGTGTATTCATGTACTCGTAAACCCCGTAACAAGATTAGCGATGCGGTACGTCCCCTGCATTATTAATTTTCTTGTTATTCGCCCTGTTTCACGTTAATAAGTATCTACTTACTTATGTGTTAACTGACGAGGTCAAGGGTCTGGGTTTCCACGTGTAAGGGAAAACATTGAAATACATCTCTTTTGAAGTGTTAGATAGAATACAGAAGTACCTACTTGCAAGAGCGATGTGTATGGTTTTTGAAGGTGACAGTTTTGATGATTCTTTTATCAATTTATAAGATATTTCTTATAATATTAGGCGTAAAACTCAAATGTGTTGGTTGCTTCTGAAATTAAAGAATTTTATTTAACAACTAAATTTTACTGAATTAAATATACCTAAACTAAAATTATGTAAGTAGATAAAGAAAGAAAGAAAATACGTTTATTTGCGGTAAACATGACGCAAAGGACAAAAAAAATAAAATAAGCAATGTAAAAAGCAAGTTTTGGGGAAAATATGCGTCACATCTACGCAAAACGGCTACCGCTCAGCATAATGCCGCGACCCCATGCGAAACGGAGCCCCAGCGCTGGTTTTCAGCGATAGCCGGCGTTGACGCGATGACGTCGACCGGTGCAGCATATAATAAATATTATGCAATTAAAAAATAAATAAAATATAAAGTTAATTCTATAGGTATAGATAAAATATACAGAAAATGACAATATTCCCGCATTCCGCTCCGCGACAGCACCGACTCCCACGCCGCAGAATGCGTTATCTGTGCGCGCAGCTGTCAGCGGCCGGAAACATTAGACATTACATAATATTTTAAACATGGCGTAGCAATTATGCAATTAATATTTTGATTTTGATGAAATTATGTAACAGAGAACAGAGTATGTATTGGGTGATTAAGTAGGCATTTCCTACGAAAAATGAATTTGTGTTAGATGTGAATGATGACAAAGACTCGGACACACAAATAAGATCAAATAAGAAATGGTAAGTGAGAATTAGTTAGTTAAAATAAAATATGGATTCATGCATCGAGACTATTGAATTATATTACTAATAAATAAATTAAATTAGATTGGATAACTATAAATTAGGATATGATACAAACAAAGGACGCTACCTGACAAACTGTAGTGTGCCAGTTGAATAATTAGATTAAAAGTGTGAAAAGTGTGACAAATGTAGCGTTCCTATGCATAAAAGGATGAATTGAAATAGCGAAACACAGACCCCAGCACAGCCACACGGACAGACGAGCGCACCACCAAGCAGCCCACACTCTTAAAGATCCCACTCCAAAGCCATGACACCTGAGGTAGGTACTAGGAAAACATAATACCTTTTTTTTTTTGTGGATGAGAATTCATCAAATGACTTCTCCCGGTCTGGGCGGAGCGGGAGGGCGTGTCAGATTTTACTGCCTAAAACCCACCCGTGTTCCTTCAGTTGCCTGTGCCAGAGCCACGGTATCTCTTTCGAACTACCCGCGACCCCGGCGGCATCGGCCCTATTGGACCCCGTCATTGCTGACATCTCTTTGAGGCGCGCGTGGAACACAACGCGCCATCGACCCGGGCCTGGTCCTGCCCAGACGGCGAGCTGCCCATTACTCGTCGTCCGCAAGCCCGCGCCTACAGTGGCCGGGAATCGGCGATAGATTCCCGCCGCCCAGGGCGTCTCCTGCGGCGGCTAGGGGCGCGAGGGCGCGGCTGTTTCCTCTCCCTCACGCGTTCCGCCTCCTCCTTTGCGAGCATTACTGCTTCGCAGAAGGAGGTGACGGCCTCCCATGCACTCTCGCTCCGCACCATGGCTTGGACCAGGTTTGGACGCGAGAGATCGCCGCCGCCGATCGCCTCCGTGAGAACACGGCGGTGCTCCGCCCAAGCCGGGCAGACCTCCACTGTATGCTCCACCGTGTCCTCCGGGCGATCCACACAATGGTGATACCTGGGCGTTTCCTCCCGCCTTATCCGAAACAGGAACCTCCCGAAACAACCGTGTCCGGTGAGGACCTGCGTCAGGCGGAAGGTGAGGACGCCGTCGCGCCTCTTCATCCACTCCTCAAAGAGGGGACTTATCGCCGCAATTGTGGCGTGCCCAGCGCTGGGTTGCGACAATCGCACTCTCCATGTCGCCATGAGATCCCGCCGGAGCTCTGTCCGCTGTAACGAGATTTCTCGCGGCAGCGGAGTTACGCCTCGGCGTTTCACCTCCTCGGGCCACTCCCACACGTGCGCGAGGACTTTTACGTCCAGATCCCATGGCGGTAATCCGGCAAGGAGGCTCGCCGCCTCACAGGAGACCGTGCGGTATCCCCAGACTAGCCGGATGGCCATGACCCTCTGGGACGCTTTCAGCCGGCGGGCTGGTCGCAGCCTCAGGGAACGCGCCCACACTGGTGCCCCATAAAGGGCCATGGACCGTACGACCCCCGCGTAAAGCTTCCGGCAGGAGGCGTAAGGACCCCCCAGATTGGGCAGGAGCCGCTTCAACGCAGCCCCGGCCCACTCCAGTCTGGAAGTCAAACGTCGGAAGTGCTCCACGAAGTTCCACCGGCTATCGAGGACGAGTCCCAGGTACTTCATCGTCGACTCGACCCCGATGTGAACCCCTCCTACCGTTATTTGGGAACAAGACGGTGGCGCGTTCCGAGGACCATGAAAACACATGACCTCGGACTTGTGCAGGGCCACCTCGAGTCCCAACTGCCGGATCCTCTCTACAATTGTCGCAACTCCGCGTGTCGCTACTTTGGCCGCTGCCTGGTGCGACCTCCTTTGCGCCAGGACCAGCGTGTCGTCAGCGTAACATACAACGCTGACGCCGCTAGAGAGGTCGGTGCGCAGCACCCAATCGTACCCGATGTCCCACAGATGTGGCCCCAGAACAGATCCCTGTGGGACACCGCACGACATCTCTCGCCGGAAAACATAATACCTGAAACTAAAGAAATTGATATTATTGTACTTTTCATTTCATCTTGACATCTGTATCTTTTCCTACATAGTTGGCACCCGAAAGTTCGTTGAAGGTTGATGCCAACCTTCATCAAGAAATTCTTCAGTGTTAAGGGCCCGCGAAATTCTAATTTTCTTAAGTTTTTTTTTTGCAATTTGTAAGTCAGTATTAGGTTGTATGTTGATTAGAGTATGATTCGCGACCGTAACAAATATGTATAAACAGTATTTTATTCATTAGAATCAGTAATACAACACCTTAAGTTAATAATAGGTCTTTACCTATCAAATTGCCGTTTTGTATGAAAAAATTTAAACGAATTTTTTTCATGCATTTTTTATTTGTATTAATCGAAGTAATCACCCATGCAATCAATGCATCTTTGCCAACGCAGTGGCAGTTTATTGATGCCCTTCTTAAAGAAATCAGCTGGACGGGAGGCAACAAATTCTTCAAAGGCATTTTGTACTGCCTCTCGGGTATTGAATTTTTTTCCCGCCAAGAAGTTATCCAAATTCTGGAAAAAGTAGCAGTCTGTAGGCGCAAGGTCTGGTGAGTAGGGCGGATGACGGAGAGCTTCCAACCCCAGTTCTTGCAACTTGGAGACCGTCTGCTGTGCAGTATGAGGTCGCGCGTTGTCGTGCAGGAGCAGCGGAGACGAGCGATTGACCAATGCTGGTTGGAGATGTGCCAGCTTCTCCATCATTGTGTTCAGTTCTTCACATACACATCTGAAGTAATGCTCACCCCGTTTGGTAAGAAGCTGAGATGAATCACACCGGCGCTAGACCACCAAACAGTGACCATCACTTTTCTAGGGGTAAGTTTTCGTTTAAGGCATTGTTTAGGTGCTGAACCAGGATCCAACCAACTTGCTGAGCGCTTGCGGTTATTAAACAGAATCCATTTTTCATCGCAGGTAACAATGCGGTTCAAAATTCCTTAATTTGTGTGTCTGTTGAGCAGTGCAAGGCACGTCTCGACGCGTACTTCGCGCTGGCGATCATTGAGTTCGTGGGGCACCCATTTGTCAAGCTTTTTTACCTTGCCAATTTGACGCAAATGGAACAATATTATTTTGACGCTAACGTCGAAAGTTGCTGCTAATTCGCCGTAGATTGTGTTGCCGGATTACCGCCATGGGATCTGGAGGCAAAAGTCCTCGCGCACGTGTGGGAGTGGCGCGAGGAGGCGAAACGCCGGGGCGTAACTCCGCTGCCGCGAGAAATCACGGTACAGCGGACAGAGCTCCGGCGGGATCTCATGGCGACATGGAGAGTGCGATTGTCGCAACCCAGCGCTGGGCACGCCACAATTGCGGCGATAAGTCCCCTCTTTGAGGAGTGGTTGGAGAGGCGCCACGGCGTCCTCACCTTCCGCCTGACGCAGGTCCTCACCGGACACGGTTGTTTCGGGCGGTTCCTGTTTCGGATAAGGCGGGAAGAAACGCCCGGGTGACACCATTGTGTGGATCACCCGGAGGACACGGTGGAGCATACAGTGGAGGTCTGCCCGGCTTGGGCGGAGCACCGCCGTGTTCTCACGGAGGCGATTGGCGGCGGCGATCTCTCGCGTCCAAACCTGGTCCAGGCCATGGTGCGGAGCGAGAGTGTATGGGAAGCCGTCACCTCCTTCTGCGAAGCAGTAATGCTCGCGAAGGAGGAAGCGGAACGCGTGAGGGAGAGGCAACAGCCGCGCCCTCGCGCCCCTAGCCGCCGTAGGAGACGCCCTGGGCAGCGGGAATCGATTGCCGATTCCCGGCCACCGTAGGCGCGGGCTTGCGGACGACGAGTAATGGGCAGCTCGCCGTCCGGTAAGGAACAGGCCCGGGTCGACGGCGCGTTGTGCTCCACGCGCGCCTCAAAGACCAAAGTCTTCGGACGACCGCGAGGTTCAATTTTCAGGTCGAAATTTCCAGAACGGAAGCGAGTAAACCAATAACAAGTGGTGCGTTGGTTTGTAGTGTTAGCCCCGTAAACGTCGTTGATGTTGCGTGCCGCTTGTGCCGCGTCGCTGCCACGACGGTACTCATATTCCATAATTACTCGAATTTTGAACGTATCCATGATGACGAAAAAGATTGAAATGCGATGAAAATGTAACACTAATCAATAAACAAATGACTACTTTTGGAAACAAAAATCCATGTTTTTAAAATAAAATTAATTTGAAATTAGAATTCTTAGCCAAACAAAAATTATTTTGATTTGAAATGGCCAGTACTGCAGAACGGCAATTTCATAGGTAAAGACCTAATATATGCCTCAAATGTCAAGATTTCAGGAAATTGTAATTCGATAGGATTACCTGGCCTTAAAGAGTTGTATTGATGATCTTTATCATCATTGTGGAATGCAAATAAAGTATTGAGTAGGTACATTTCCCACAAAATATTCTAGAAAATTTCCTCTTTCCCATCCTTTCACAGTTGAATTTCTCCGAGGAAAGTTTCCAGAATCAATTTTGTATTTTATTTCCCTCTAGTGGGGGATGCAATCAATACACATTATGCTCTAAACGGGTTCTGCAGTTAAGTTTCCCCTGGACACAGGTAAACACGTCTTATTTATAATAGAGGCGTGATAAGTAGAGGTACGATTCTATTCTTCGGGCAATTTATAGGAATATAGCCCTTATAACGCCTTTAGTTGGTCGATATTTGGAATTGTAGAAATGTTTAAGAATAGGTGGGAATTCAAGGATTATTTTATTTTGGTGGTTGGGTTTCTATACTTTCTATAATGTATACGTAACATGATATTTTAATAAACATGAATGGTCCTAGGAAAATGAAAAAAATCTCTTTACAAATGAAGTTTTACAGTTAGGGACGGAGTAAACAATATCTTGCCTTCTTCTTATCGTATAGTCAGGTCATGTATACCTGGATGCATATACTGGATTATAACACATCATAGGCTACTTTTTATTCCGGTCTATGGGGGTGAAACCGCTTGGCGAAGCTAGTATAATATATAAGTTTTCTGACTCAAGAGGTAAGGGCAGATTCGTCGAACGAACGAAATCTAACGAAGGTGCACGAAATCTAACTTAGCGAGATGTATTGCTGATTTTTATGGTTAAAATTATGTAAATACATATGTTTTATTGCCGCGTATCATATTTTGATCAAGACCTGACACGGACCTGCAAATTGCATAAAACGCAAGATAATTTGAATTTCGCGGGCTACCACAGCGCATCCTCCTTAAAACATGTTCTTGCTAGTTCAAATGATGGTCAATTACCAATCCATGGTATTTTAATGAGGAAGTTTTAGAAAGTTCATGGCAAGAATACTTACCCTGCATATTAATGTTTCAGCATTTATGTGAATTATGCCAGGAGGTGGTCGACTGCTCTTTCTACTATTTTCTATACTTAAAGGTATGTATTTCTTTGTATGTGCGTTTAGGGTAAAAAGAAGAAGACGGTCACAGCCCTAGTATTAGTGCTGTGACATTCTGGCTACTTATCGGTGATTTGAGTTTGTAACAAGATACTTTCGAGACAGCCCCAGCGCTACGCTACGTTGTTAGGCAGAGGTGTAAGTAGCTATAGTTATGTTTAAGTTCCATGTATCACCCAACTAGCAATATCTTATATCCCAAAAACATCCCGTAAAAGTGTGGTGAAGTGTGTGTGTGTGTGTGTGTGTGTAAAGTGTGTGATGTGTGTGAAGTGTTAGTGTGTGAAGTGTGAGAGTGTGTGTGTGTGTGTGTGTGTGTGTGTGTGTGTGTGTGAAGTGTGAAGTGTGTGTGTGTGGATCATCTCTTGTTGTATTAAAGCTCCGCTGTAATTAAAAAAACCAGTCAAGAGCGAGTCGGACTCGCGCACCGAGGGTTTCATTCCGATTTCTGAAAAAGTGTGCAGTTTAGAGATATCGTTTTATTTTTCCTGTAATCCTGACATAAACTTCTACCACATAGAATAATTTCAGATTTTTCTATATGCATGCTTCGGAAATTTTTCATCAAAAGTTGAAATCTATGCGGCGTAAAAAACAGAAAAAAATGTTTGAGAATGTGCAAACAGCGCTCTTTCATATAATACCCCACACGCCCTAGTAGCCCCACTTCGAATTTTTAAGAACCCATTTCAGTACCTGTTGCAAAAAAAAAATTCTTTCTTATTTGCAAAATAGTTGAGCAAACGTCATCTAAAACTGTTCCAAATTTCAAGTTGATAGCATTAGTAGTTATTAAGATATCCAGCTGTGACTGACGGACAGACAGACAGACAGACTGATTGCACCATAAGGGTTCCTTTTTACTATTATTTTAGTACGGAACCCTAAAAAGTACAACCAACAACTCACACACAATAACACACATAATATTATATGTCAATTATGTACATATTATGTTTAAATGATTGTTTTACTTATTTTTTATTTTAGAAGAACATTCGATTATTGTACTACCTACTCATTATTACCTAATTTTGTAAGACGAAAGAGACTATAGTCTCCACGACACAGGGAATCCTAGCGTGGAGGCTAGTGTTATGTGAATATTGAATGATTAGTTCTTAAACAATAAAGTTTTTATTATTATTATTATTTAAATTGTCTTTGACATATCTCGGGACCCTAGGGTCCCGGACCTTTGGAAGGCGTACGAGGAGCCGAAGCCAACTCGCAGAGGCCTCTTAGACAATTTTAAATGAAAAGAAGGCACCAGCCGACGATTATCCCTGTATGCACTATGCAATAGCACCCAAGGACAACCCCCGGTTGGTGCAGAACTATTGCAGAACATGGAAACAAAACAGATTGGGTCTATGGGTTTGGGTGGCTATAGTGGATTGGGTACCTTGAACTATGGAAGAACTATGTCCCCTGCCTGACCAATGTTATATAATATACACAGATAAATTGGCAGGGGGTGACTTGCACACTCAATAATGGGCCCCCGGAAACGGTCGCTAGCACATAGTGACGTAGCGACAAGGGGCAACATGTCCTGAGGTGCTTGAGGAGTGGAGAGGTATTCCACGGCTCTCAGAACAATCCCAGAGCCCGGAAGATGGTCAAGATCCCTACAAGCACTTACTAGAATACTTCCTTCCTCCGAGCACGTTTGCTCTTGCGAATCTCCACTCAAGCCGGCCAATAAAGGCAAGAATGAGGTGGGAGCTCTGTTCCCGTCAGTGTTCACTCCAGCCGGTCAATAAAGGCAAGCCAGAGGTGAAGAACAAGACTTCTCCCGGGAAATAGGGTCCGTGGGGTCGCTACTGCCCAATAGCTCGCCACAAGCTGCCTTGCGGGTTCACGTATCTCTCTTAGTCTGGCTCCTCACCCTAGACCTGTTTCGGCAAAGTAAACTCTACCGGCACAGACCCAGAGTTCGGAGCGCGCAAGCCCCACCACGACGTCAACGTAGAGATACGGCGGTGGGGGTATTATTATTATTTTTTTTTTTTACCACTTGGTATTCTAACAGTTAGGTAGGCTTGCTTCACTGTTAAAATACATAAATGTCACATTTTTAGAAGCCGCTATAACAATAGGTCTTTACCTATGAAATTGCCGTTTTGTATGAAAAAATTTAAACGAATTTTTTTCATGCATTTTTTATTTGTATTAATCGAAGTAATCACCCATGCAATCAATGCATCTTTGCCAACGCAGTGGCAGTTTATTGATGCCCTTCTTAAAGAAATCAGCTAGACGGGAGGCAACAAATTCTTCAAAGGCATTTTGTACTGCCTCTCGGGTATTGAATTTTTTTCCCGCCAAGAAGTTATCCAAATTCTGGAAAAAGTAGTAGTCTGTAGGTGCAAGGTCTGGTGAGTATGGCGGATGACGGAGAGCTTCCAACCCCAGTTCTTGCAACTTGGAGACCGTCTGCTCTATATCATAATAATATCTCTATATAATAATATCACCGATTAGCGATGTATCTGAGTGAAACCCCAGCAATGTTAACGTTCTTTTGCAGTTTATAATACTGTTATTTATCCCCAAGTGGTTTATGAGAAACGTTCTTCCGTTATGTGATAAGTATTTGTAGTTGGGCAGTATCTTTTGTTACAAAAATACCAAAGCACACAAAATTACGGCTTCCAGATTAAAATTCAAATCATTTTACAAAAGTGGAATCAATTTCAATTAAACGCTTCTCGAATATTTCAAATTAAATTGCTTACATTTAATTAACAATTATTTCCGATCGGCCCACAAAGGAACCTTTAATGTTGATTCCGATTCCAAAGATTCGAGATCCTCTTGGATCTTTCGTAAAAGATAATTGGAGACTGCGGACAAAGAAACATGTCATTAGACTAGTACTCGTAAAAAGGTATCGGTTCACAAATGGAGTTGAAACATTTCACAATTATCCGCAAATATACAGAATTTTATTTTTATTTTTGTACTTTTATTCTTTTATAGTAGGTACTTGCTTCTGTTCGCGACTTCGTTCGCGTGGAAATCGAAAGATATCACAATCCTACTTCCTACTAATATTATAAATGTGAAAGTTTGTATGTTTGGATGGTTGTTACTCAACCACGCAAAAACGGCTAATCGGATTTGGATGAAATTTGGTATACAGATAGTTTATAACCTGGATTAAGACATAGGATACTTTTCATCCCGGTAGAAGGTTCCCGTGGGATAATTTCCGACATACACGCGGGCGAAGCCGCTGGCAAAAGCTAGTACACTATAATAACAGCCACATTTTTATAAAACTTCCCTGTATTCGTCTGTAGTTTTAGTTCCAACAGCCAAAATATGAAGAGTGTCATGGCTGGTGACGCGGGAGCAAGCGACGTACAGGTGTCCGTGTGAGAAGCAGCTCGTCTTGAGGTCGACCCGCAGTCTTCAGTAGCAATTTCCCATTACTTACAAAGTTTTTCGTTTTTAGTGAATTAACGCCTGTATTATATCTTTTTAATATTTTTTATAATTTTTAGCACTATATTTTTAATTGTTAAGTGAAATTGAGATTTCCTTGATTCCAGAAGTTGATTCGGTTGTAATTCAAATCATAGTATCATTGTAAAACCACCGTTAGAGTTTTGATATTATTGTTACGAGCTGGGATTCGGGATAAATAAATTTATGCCAACTTACACCAAAAACACACTATATTTAAATAATCACAATACAGTAATCAGAAACTTTAAGCAGACTCACTTATAGCTCACTGTTAGTTCACTAAAAAAAAAATAGGTAGACTTAGGGAATCCCGACATAAGTGAAAACTTAAACGCGGTGTCGCGGTGACGCAGTGACGCGAACCCGTAACATTTCCCCCTACTAAAATAACTCAACTTATTGGAACGAAGTTCCTTATCGCGCGTTGTGAAAGGAGGCTAGACGGAAAAAAATCTCACGAAAAGTTGTAACGACACTTTTTGCTATAGTAAGCTATTGTAAGCTGTGCGACGTGCGCATGTTTCTCTATCTGTCACTCTCTCTCTCTCTTATAGAAAGCAAGCCAGATATTAATAATAAAAAAAATATTATTATAACTTAAAAAAAATAAAATTTTATTACAATCCCTTCACTAATTAATCGAAAGGAACTTCGTTCCATCCGGGTGCCCCTTAACACCTCTCAACTTTTTTTCTTATATCTATGGCTCCTAAAGAAGTTTTCACTCTTCAACTATGCATAGCATGCGCGGTGTCGCGGTGTCGCGGTGACGCGGTCACGCGAACCCGTATTTGAACCAGGGACCATTTTGGTTACCCATTGAAAGGCTTTTCGATAGAGTTCTTCTAAGCAGTTAATAAAATACCCCATACGATGTAGGTAACCCTTTTGAATGGCTTGAAGGACATTTTTGGGTATCCAATGAAAGGGTTTTCGATAGGGTTTTTCTAAGCCGTTAAACAAAAACCCATACGATGTGGGTAACCCTTTTGAACGGCTTAAATTAAGCCGTTATACTTAACTCTCTTAAAAAACGATAACAGCGTAACATTCCGACTCGGAGCAATGTAATATGATCTCTCGATGATGGGCATAAGTTGCAATTAGCTAATATGGTAACCCGGACAAACCCCTTATATTATATAGGTTTTTTTTTAATGAAGGGGTAACCCTTTCACTGAGTTTCAAGTATAGAATCCATTCAATGGGTTATCCATATTGAAGGAATAACCCTTTTACTGGGATTCGAGCCTGAAACCGATTCAAGGAGTTACACATAATAAAGGTAACCTCATAAACGGCTTACCCCTTCGAAAGGCTTTTCCGGGTTGTAGGTACGGTCCCCGATTTGAACCTGTTTTCCCCCTACCAAAAATCACTCAACGTGCCTTTAAATGAGTTTTCAAAAACAATTTACCCACCTACTAAAATGTAGGTAAACACGACCTATTAATCAATATTTTATGTTATATGTTATTTTATCGTAAGATACGTCAACACTGACTGAGACTCGTCTATGATATTAAAAAATATTTTTTTCTCCGTCATGTCATCGTTCGGTCGGAATCGACTAGTTTTTTTAAGCGGCGCTCCTGCTCGCGTGAGAGATTATAGCAAAATAAAACTAGGTCAATTAGACTTAGTATTTTCACGTCAGATTCTGATCCAGATAGTACCAGTCCTAATTATTTAGGCAAACGTTCTGTGCTCGTTACGCGACCAACCGTATTCTTTGTTAGATGTTTATCATTTCTACTTCTAAGCCTACTTAGCTCGTTTGTGTTTAATTGCGATACATTTACATAATTATGTTAGGTATATACATACAAGCATTAAAAAATAATTATTATAGTACTGGCAGCCAACTGGCCGTCTAGAAAGAATCGACGGATCTCTATGGAAGTTATCGTTGGCGTAGACTTATCATCATGTGACATTTAGATATCTTTTGTCAACCCCATACATTTTTGGCTTTTCTATACCAGCTTTATAACAATTATATTATTTATTTATTTCTATTTTTTGTTTGTTTGAGTCCCGTACTAATCAATCAAGTTCTATATTGTATCAACTGGATCAACCAAATAATTTTATTACGTTTTTTTTTCTCTCATACACACTTGTTTTTCTAGCTCATTTTAGACATTGGCAGAATAGTCGACATCGGCTTTGCTTGCAATTTATTAAAAATAGAACAGAATATACTAGCTTACACCATTGCTAATCGAATAATACTTTGTCTAGGCCCCCAGATGATGTGTGAACGTAAACGAAGCAAAAGGAGTATGTAAAGATCGTAGCAGGTATCGTTCTGTAGTTTCTGCCTTCCTCCATGGGAAGCAGGCGTAAGTCTATGTATGGTATACCTCATTGCTTCAGGATTTCTATAGTATTAGCACAGGATATACATCATACAGTCGTCCGACGAGAGCCCGAGCTGCTTACGTAGTTCGCCGAACTTCGTATGCAGCTCGGGCTTCGTCGGACGACTGTATGATGTATAGGTTGTGGTACGAGTATTAGGGTACCGTAGGGCACCTACTTGTGGTCGTATGGGTGGGTTATTTGCTGCCTATTTATAGCTATCAAATAATCCTTTGCATCTCTTAATTGATGCGCTGTCCTTAATGAGGCTTGAGGAACAGGGCGTAAAGTTCACTCATCCTCCATAGAAAAGGAAGGATTCTCCAATTACAAGGGTGTTGTGTCTGATGAGCTAAAGCCCGACGGTTGATGTCGGGATGTTGTATATATTCGGGAAATTATTAATCGCACACCAGAAAAATATTCATACATCAAATGCTTTACTTGTAATAAACTACATGCACACCAAATCAATGATTGCACTACTAATTAACTAATTGAATATCAAAACTTCTACAAATAATAATCATTATTATACATCAATTTTTGTCCAAAGTTACAACAAAAATATTAATTACATATCAAAAATACTAACTGTTCATCAAAAATAATAAATGCGCATCTAAAAAACCTATTATTTCACTACTAGTTAACTAACTGAATATCAAAAATTGTACAAATAATAATTATTGGGCACCCCGAGGTTAGGTTTGGTTAGGTTCCTTTAAACCCTGCAGACAGAAATAGGAGCCCCGCGCATCGGGGCTCCGTCGACCTGACGTTAAGTTTAATTTATTTAAACGTGCAAATTTTGATGTGCAAACAGTATTTTTGATGTACATATTCTGTTGGGAAAAGTTGGTAATTTTTGATGTGCGTTTGAATACTACCCTATATATTCCAGCCGCGCGGTAAACTCTGCTTGCGCGATGCAGGATTTTGCGGGACGTCAGTGTGATGTAGATGCCGCCACACCTTCATCGCATACATTTACAAATATGCAAATACACTGCATTTACCAATCCGTTAACTGTAGTGCTATTCTGTAAATATCTCACCGTGAAAACATAAGTGAAGTGATCTTAAAGTGAGCTGTCAATAGTGTCAACCCCTAGCATTATGTGGAATGACGGCTCACTTCACGCTCACTTCACCTGAGTATCACGGCGAGATCTTTACAGAATAGCACTACTGGAGTGGTGATCATGGCACTGTTCCTGCACCACAATACATTGTAGTTATTATGTCCGGTCGTCGTCGGCGTCGTAAAGAGGCGATCCGCCATCTTGTAATTTTCACGAGTCATCAGAAAGACAGGCCGATAAGTTGCCTGTGGGTAATGACGTAATAGATTCCCATTCGTGCCCCGACCCTTCGATCAGCAGCCAACCCTAACGGTTGTTGTCGTTTTAAATTACGAGTATTATCACAAATGACAGCAATTTCGCTATACTACCGGCCGAACGAGGGTGAATATCATACGTACCATAAATATCTGCTTCTTGAAACATCTAAAAGGCCACGTAAAATTAGGGTTAGCAACAAACCACGAAATAGAAAATCACGACAATTCGTAACGTCACGTCGTCACCAATAGGGTTGCCAACTAAAGGTAGATTTACGCGCTAGAAAACTGTCTATTGTTGTAAGTTTTCGCTCGCCCAAGCATTCACTGTTCACGGTGAATCGCACATCGAAATTCGGAAATCCGTAAAATTGACGATTTTTATGGCGTGCTTGCAAGTTTCATTTTTTGTTGGAGGCTTATGTCGTGGATCTTTCTGTTTGATACGTCACTCGTAATGATTGCGATCAAACGGCTCGGAATTTGCGTATTCAGGATTTTTTTTTTTCGTAACTTTTGTGGGTATGTTTACAGTCGTTTACCTGTGGTTTTACTTGTATCTGATGTTCGGGTCGTTGTGTTTGTCACGTTATATGTGACCCAGGAGAGTGGAAATGTTTCTGTCCGTAATTTGTTCGCATTGGGTTTGATTTCGATCGAGCAATTACTTAATTGACTGTTGCTCTTTGAGGCTGGCACGGTTCGAATGATTTAATTACTCGATAAAGCAGATGAATAGTTAGAAAAGTTCTGACTGACTGTCTGTTCTGTAACTGAGAGAATATTAGTAAAGAAAAACTTGCGACTTTTCCTCGTGGTCAGCTCCTGTTTAGAGAATACTTTTGTACGCAAAACTGGCATTTTCAACATACCTATGTACGAGTTTAAAACCATAAACAATCAATCTGGCTAGCCTTTTCACAACTATGTTGGGGTCGGCTTCCAGTCTAACTGGATTCCACGTAAAATACTGAATACCAGTATTTTACGTGGAGCGACTGCCTATCTGACCTCCACAACCCAGGAGCTGGATAATACGATACCCCTTGGTAAGACTGGTTGTCAGAATTTCGTGCTTCTGACGACAAAAAACCACGAATGACAGCCGGGACCAACGGCTTAACGTGCTTTCCGAGGCACAGAGGAGACCCGGCATGTAAAGATGGTTACCCATCCACGGACCAATCCCGGCAAGCGTAGCTTAACCTGATGGATTGACCCATTCGGCTTTTATTACTTAGCCACGAGCTCCTCTCCCACGAGTTTAAAACCGTAAACAATCAAACAATATAATCGTTTTCATGATACGATAATTATTCTAAACTTTAATTAAAATAATGATGGATAATTACTAGCCTTTTAATTGCTATATTTTTTTTATTGCTATTTATTCTGTTCCACAATCATGATAGCATGAATTTCCTGGACAATGTTAACGGTTCTTAGAACTTTAGTACGAATAGTGAAAATAAAGATGACAGCCACATTGCCTCTTATCGGGAATTGAAGTGTAAAGTTTTTAGTGCCGTCGAGAGCACTTTTCAAAGTTCGTCATTTTGAAATTAACCTAACTCTGCAAGGAATATAATGAGTAGGTAATTTCTTTATTCGATACAGCTTTCGTTACCCAAACGAAGTCTGTAACCTTTCAGCAAATCGTATTGGAATAATTAAGTACTTGAGTTACTGATTAACATTAATAACTAAGGTACCTATTTTTTTCCACCATGTCATTATTTTATTAAATTAAAATGAAGATATATGATTGAGATATGATTGATTGATTGATTGATTTATGAGATATGATTTCCAGTTTCAATTGGAATACTGGATTAGTTTTTTTGGAAAAAACAAACTTCAAAAAGAACTTACGTATAAGTACGTAAGTATATATACAACGTGCCGCTGCAATCACGACATAACTTGACACACGTATTCCGCGTTTTCGTTTTCTAAAGATATTTTAAATTAATTAAATGTTACTATTTATTGATTTATTTACAATTTTCTAAAATAGTATCTTGGAGGTAGGGAGAGAGAGCGCAGAGATGAAATTAAAACGAACGAGAAAAAAAAGTCACGCCACTCGATTTTTTTCTGGGGGTTTTTCAAAAAATTCAGAATGAAGCTACTCACAGCTGAATCAGAACAATAGACAAACGATGAACAAAAAAAAGGTGTCGGTCAACAACTTTTTACCAGCTGACATAGAACAATAGTTCATGAATAAGTAGTTTGCATAGAGTGATCCTAATTTTGGTTTTTATTTTATTATTTAGTTTGAAAAACATTTTTTTTTTCAATTTTAATTATTTTATCTTTAAACTTTTTAAGCTTTCGCGATTTGTACACATTATAATCAAAACTGAGAACGGGTCTTCTCGCGATATTCTTTTTTACGAGGAAAACAGGTGGCTTCTTGTTTCCCAACGTTTCGACCGCCTTGCAGTGATCGTGGTGACATATCGCGAGAAGACCCGTTCTCAGTTTTGTTTATTTTGTCTTATTATAATTTTGTCTACTAGTCCTAACTGTGTTTTTAATTAATGTCGCTATAGCGGCGGCACGTTGTATATAGTATTATATATTTATAGTGTCATCGGTTTGTGTATCACACGTTATACTCTGCACACTGATAAATTTACCTAGAATCAAGAATTTGGCAAGAGGCAAGGTTCAACACAAGTTTTGTAATTTTATCACATATTTTTTTTTGTGATTACAAACTTAAATTTGCAGTTGGAGAATTGACAGTGACCTATATCAATGTATGGGACAATAACAACAATAACAAAACAATAACATGTTTTTCAACTACAATGTAAACTTTGTTTTTGGGATAAATTCGTTTCAATTAAGGAACCCTTCATTGTGCGGGGTCCGACACGAACTTGGCGGGTTTTTTTTGTATGTTCCCCGATTACTCCTCGGCTGGACCGTTGGTCTATATTTTTCACTTTGCAGAGACAAAGTGAAAAATTTCAGAAGTCAGTGGCAAAGAACGAAAATACAAAACCAGACACCGACTTCCGAAATTAAAGTTATTTTTCACTTTGTAGTGTTTTTTTTAGAAATCGGTTGTTTTTTTTTTTGTAACAAGTTTTTATTTTAATAACGTAGGTTTTATTGGTACCTACTAAAATAAATAAATATAAATAAATAAATATGTTTGGACATATCACACAACGCCATCTAGCCCCAAGCTAAGCAACCTAATGCTTGTGTTATGGTAACGAGATGGCTGATAAACTACTTATATACATTTTTTTTTTTTTGTAAATACATACATATTATAGATAGAAAAACACCCAGACTCGGAACAAATACTTGTAGGTCGTACAAATATTTGTTCCGTGCGGGAATCGAACCCGCGACATGCTGCGCAGCAGTCAATCGCTCAACCACTGCGCCAACCGTGTCGTCAAATCAATAATTCGAAGCCATTTTCTTCCCTGACCTCGTCTAGGCAACATTTTGTCGTTTCTCTAGTTCTGGTCATTTACACGTAAGTGCTACTTAGCGAGCTGACTTAATAACTGGACCATTCGTTTTGCTTTTAAGGGCAAGTGTGCATTTTCGTTGGAAGCTTTAGGGAATATTTCAAACTAAAACGATGCGTTGTGCATTTGTTTTGATTTATATTTTTTTTTATTTTTTTATACATTTTCACAGACGAAAATAGAAGGTTCTCAAGTTGATGCTTATATATATTTTTTTGAAGTGAAGACTTTTTCGGTGCGTTGAGCGATTTTTGGTAGGGGGAATCTTACGGGTTCGCGTCACCGCGTTACCGCGACACCTCGACACCGCGACATGCTACGCATAGTTTTACGTTTTTAGTTTTTACTTCTGTCGACAGTCCCATGTCTGCCTATTTTTTTTATAGTGAGATGATGTAAGTGACCGACAGCAATAAATCCTAAAATAATCTGAAATCGGAAATTAGGTATGAGTTATAGAAAGAAAAGGAAAAAAAAATATTTGGGGTGTCCCAAATAAAATATACATTAAAAAACAAAAAAAAAATATGTGTGGCATCACGCGGAATCCCTATCAGAATACCAGCACTGCGGTATATTTTTGTTTTGTTTTTAGGATTCCGTAACCAAATGGCAAAAAAGGGAACCCTTATGGATTCGTCATGTCTGTCTGTCAGTCTGTCTGTCCGTCCGTATGTCACAGCCACTTTTTTTCCGAAACTATAAGAACTTATACTGTTGAAACTTGGTAAGTAGATGTATTCTGTGAATCGCATTAAGATTTTCAGACAAAAATTGAAAAAAAAAAACAATAAATTTTGGGGGTTCCCCATACTTAGAACTGAAACTCAAAAATTTTTTTCATCAAATCTATACGTATGGGGTGTCTGTGGATAGGTCTTTAAAAATTATATTGAGGTTTCTAGTATCATTTTTTTCTAAACTGAACAGTTTGCGCGAGAGACGCTTCCAAAGTAGTAAAATGTGTGTCCCCCCCTGTAACTAACTAAAATAAGAGAATACTAAAACTAAAAAAAATATATGATGTACATTACCATGTAAACTTCCACCGAAAATTTGTATGAACGAGATCTAGTAAGTAGTTTTTTTTTAATACGTCATAAATCGGTCTATTATTAAAACATCTATCAAAGGTACAACGAACTACAAGACCTTTTATATTATGTTACTTGCTGCTACGGAACCCTTCATGGGCGAGTCGGACTCGCACTTGGCCGCTTTTTTTAATGTTAATTTTGTTAGTTTTATATGCTCCTTCTTTCCTGTTTGTATTTCCTGTGCGTGTCCCAAGTAAAATATGTTTCCTTCTTTCTATTTTCTCCGATTATTCAGATTATTCTTGCCAATTTTTGTCGCTGGTATGTCAGAGACAAGGATATCTTACGGGTGTAGTACTGAACATGCGCTAACGATTATATTGTCGGTGACCGTTTCCCACTAACTACTAACTGCTGTGGGTTCAAAATTAATATTGCTTGTGGACCTTAACATGCTTATTTATTGCGTTCACTCCGAAATGTTTAATTGACTGTGTTATTATGCTGTATCGTGAGACGAGGCAAAAACAAATATACAGGGTGTCCAGTAAATAGCACGACATACTGCAGGGGGTGATAGCTTGGGTCAGTACCTACCAAAACAACACAATATATGTTCTGCAAAATCTTACGGATTTACAGTTTTACAAAATTTTCCGAAATATCGAAAAATCTCTACCTTGAAACAGATTTTTAAGCATCTCGTAATGAAACATTCCTTTTCTATTAATTTTTTTACATCAAATTATTCGTGAATAGTTACTTTACTCATTGATAAGTCTTTTTTCTATCAAAAACAAGAATGTTTTCAAGAAATAGTATTTTTTGTTTAAATTTTCACATAACGATTTTCTTTTCGCATAACTTTAACCTACAGTGGTGAAAAAAAATCCATAAGATTTTGCTGAACATATATTGTGTTGTTTTGATAGGTATTGACCCAAGCTATCACCTCCTGCAGTATGTCGTGCTATTTACTGGACACCCTGTAGTTAATTATATTCAAGCAAGTTTGCGTATTATTTTTTCGTATTTAGACCTGCCCTCAGGGCCAAGATATTGGTATTCTACTACAATAATAGCAGTATGTAAGATCGAGAACAAAGCTAATCTAAATTAATTCGTGAATAGAAGGCACTTGATTTATGAATGTTCCAATTACGTTACTTAGACACGAGTGGGTTTAAGTACCACTCGAAATTTCGAGAAATACAATGCGAAAATTAAGGCGCAGATAAATGCCAAAGGCCTTGGGTGGTAGCTTGCGTGTTCTGTGCTGAGCTCACGCAACGCGTCTTACGTCCATCCAGTAATAGGACTCTCCCATCAAGGAGCGCTTCCCAAATTAGAATCATTATTAATTTATTACACATAAAACAAAGGGTATTTTATTAAAACGCGTATACTAAAAGATAAATAACTAAATTATCTTTAAAGAAGGACAGGAAGAAGGAAGGATTCATAAAAATACGCTTATAGTTTAGACGAGTCTCAGTCAGTGTTGACGTATCTTAAATCGTTCGGAAATAGATAACGCATCAAATTAAATGCATAGAATTCGATATTAGTACTTAATAGTGATGGAACAATGTTAATAATAAAAAAATATTTTCTTGGTATAGAACTCACACCACGTACAATATTAGGTAAAATGAGTGTTCGCGTGAGTGGATAAACATTATTTAAAATTTTACATATGTTTTTTCCAAATCGTTAACACTACTCGTTTAGACGTGATCTTCAGTTTAAATCATTAAAAGCCGGTTATCGTCGCCTTAATTTAATTTAGATATAATTTGATTAATTGGTAACAAACTTAGCTACCAAGTATTCTATATTAACAACACAACTTACACGAGTTACTAAATTAAATGACTAACTAACTATTCAATGAAATACAAAAACATAAGTACGCTTGGCGTCGAAGTACTCGTCAGCATTGCCGTGATCCGGAAACGTGTCCAGAAGACTACAGCATTGCCACTTTGAATAGCAATGCGTACCAACTAATGCTAAGTACTGGGTAAAATTTTCCAATTTCGTGTTACATAAATTCTTATTTGTATGTCTTGGTATAATCCAAGAACTCCAAGTATTTGAAATCAGTCAGTAGAGCTTGTCCACTCTGAAATGACGCGCCCCACTACCTAAATTTGTATACGTACACTACGGTAAATTCGGTAGAGGGGCGCGTCATCAGAGTGGACAAGCTATACCCAGTTACGTGTGTTCACAGACTAACAGAGGGCTTAGTGCGAGTTTTTATACTAACTGGATCGCGTTTACGTTAACGTTACCTTACGTCAATTTGTATGGAATAATTGTGTTTCCCATTAAAGTCACCAGACGGCGCTTATTCAGTTTCAGTATAAATTGAAGTTTACTTTAACGTTATCGAGTAAGCATAAAAATTTGCACTAAGGCCTCTGATCTTACAAAAATATCTGGAACTAGCTGACGTAACAGACGTCGTCCTGTCTAAATTTAACTGTCAAAGTTAAACTGCGTAGAAAGAGAAAGTTTCAAATCTACGGCGGATGCATTCAAGTAGTTTATATTACAAAAGATTGTCATTCCTAAAATTGACAGCTAGGAACAGTTTGTATGAGAAAAATAATTTGGTTTTAATGTTTTTCCGGTCAATTTTCCCAATTTTTCTCTTCATAAGAAACTCACTCGGACTTAGCCGAATTGGTTTAGCTGTTCTCGAGATAAGCTCTTTGCAACACATTTGGCCATTCATTTTTATTTATAGATATGAAGATAATACCTGTAGGCTACACAAATATTTGTTCAATGTCAGAATTACAAGCAAGCCGACATGGAGCAGGACAGGCAATTTCATAACGTAAGCTAAATTAATTTGAATGTGAACTTATTTTCACATTTGAAGGTCTTATGTTAATTCGCAAATCACTCGGTAGTTGGCGTGATATTGTTTTAAAAAAGGAACAGAAGAAAAACATGGCGGGTCTTGAACTACCATAGACCGAGATTGTCTGAGAAATGAAAGCATAAAACTTCCAAGAATAGCTCCGTTTCCTCCATAAAATTACAACAAGTGAATAAGTTACTCCAAATGAAAGGCTAACGGATATTTTCGTTCGTACAATTTTACTCATTTCACTTTGTGAACGTATTTTACGACTGTTTTCGGCGCTGTCGATTTATACGGACATAATTAAGGTACCAGTCGAGGGGGTCGTCATCTAACAAAAGGTACAATGCAGGTGAAAAGGTGCTCCGCTATCATTGTTTCCAAAAATCTAATTTAACTCGTAGAAGCTGTAAAGAAATCCCTAAACCGAAAGCTTCATTTATTTAGAACAAATCTTTTGTAGGCGTAAAATTTTGCCAACGGGAATTCTGTATTATGTTGCTAAGTCTCCCATTGTCCCAATCTGTACGAAGATTAATTTACTAGGCTCGGTGAATTCGGGCATAAAAGAATTTTGTGAAATGGAAGAGCCAAGTTAGATGGAGTGCGCTCCAAGAGAGTTGGGTAACGCGCTTTATATCTTTGTTTGTAGTGCTAAGCTTGTGGGGTAAATGCAAAAAGTTTTCTTCAATAACGCCTAAGCTTCTTGTAAAAATAATGTATTCTTGAATAATCTTTGAGAACTTTGGGACCTTTCTATTATGTTCGAGGAAAGTAATTCTAGAATTACAAGTAGGTAACTTCGACTTTTATTTTTCGACTATTTATATTCAAATATAAAAGTTAATACATTACCGTCCCTTGAAGTTTTTCCCGGATTTTGTCGTCAATCGTACCTACCTACCAACCTAAACATGACCTAAAATGGCGAAGGATTTACTTCGTCAAGAGTATGAGCAGCAATGTTTTTATAATCGTTAGCTAAGCGTGGTGATTGTGACTTTCTATCGATAATTCTAGCAATTTTCGTAGGACTACCCAAGACTTGACAAGGTTTAATGGTTGAAATGATTATTTCCTTTTTCCTCATTTGAGACCTACAGCTGTATTGGAAAGTCACTGTGCGCTTTTATAATTTCTAACGTGACAATATTATCGTTGACGTCCACGTCACAGCATCACATTACCACAGGGAAGTAAAATGTATGGACATATGTGTGAAGAAGTACATTGTTCAGCGTCTATACATCGTTGGCCTAAGAACCAACAGAGACGTGTATTTACTTTCTGTGTTCTAAATAATGCATATATTCGCTTGAAACTAAATAAAAATCACGGACACTTGTAAAAAGTCCAAAATACTTTCGGATTTCGAGGTTATAATTAGGCCACGATAACGTTATAATATTCACGTATTTGCATACATTTTATGGCTTTGGACGTGAACGTCCACGACAATACCGTGACGTTAGAAATTATAAACGCGCACATTCAATCAGTCTTGAATTTAAAAATTGCAGAAGCTTTTATATAGCTCTGCATCTAGGGGATAATAGAATAATTAGTCCTCTTCGCATCCAGAAACTTCTTTGACCATGTCACATTCAGTAATTCTATATCTCCACACAGGTTCTATCAATCTTGTACGTCAGATGCACGACTCGGCGGTTTTCAAACAATTATGCTTACTTAAGTGCGTGTTCAGTCGTTCACAAGTAAGTACGGAACTTGCCTTCTTAACCTCATTGATAACTTTTTGGTTTTCTTGTGTATGTACCTAGGTACCAAAATATTTTTTTATTTGTGAGAGGTTTTAAAGGTTTTGAAACGATTCAACATCGTCATCATTGGCAGACTTGTTCCATCCTGCTGAGTAAAGTTCTCCTACCTTTTGTGCCATGTTCCCCTGGTCTGAGCGAGTCTCATCTAGGTCTTTCCCGCAATCTTTTGTACGTCGTCCACCCACCTGGCTATATTGGTCTGCCAACGCTCCTTCTACCTTTTGATGCAATTAGAAAGAAGAAAGAAGGAGAAAAAAAAATACATTTATTTAGCACAGACTAATAGGCACACAATAAAATAAAATAGTAATAATAAAAAAAAAAAAAAAAAAAAGATAAAAAAAACAACATATGCTACAACAGTGATGCAGGAATGTGTGCCTGAGGGCTGCGCCAAAAACGCCCAGTTCAGCAAAAAATGCCAGACAGCTAGTGCCTGACGCTGGTTTTCAACTGGACCGAAGTGTGAGGTAACGGATATAAATCAGTTTTATACTGCAACGAGGAGCTCGTGGTTAAGTAATAACAGTCGCAGGGGTCGATCCATCAGGTTAAGCTACGCTTGCCTTGGTTGGTCCGTGGATGGGTGACCATCTTCACATAACGAGACTCCTCCGTGCCTCGGAAAGCACGTTAAGCCGTTGGTCCCGGCTGACATTCGTGGATCTTTGACAGTCGTTACGGGTCGTCAGAAGCCCGAAAGTCTGACAACCAGTCTTACCAAGGGGTATCGTATTACTCAGTTACTGGGTTGTGGAGGTCAGATAGGCAGTCGCTCCATGTAAAATACTGGTATTCAGCTGCATCCGGTTAGACTGGAAGCCGACCCCAATATAGTTGGGAAAAGGCTAGGCAGATTGATACTGCAACGTGTAAATGCATATCTAATAATAAAATAAAAAAAACAAGTTTGTGCCAGATAAAACTAATATCGAGTACGTACCTACATAAACAGTATGATTTTAAGTCAGAACAACTTCCACGCGCCAACACATCATCTTATAATTGTATCTTATTATTGGTTAGCCTTATTTTGATTTGTATAAAAGATATAGCGAGCGCTTGTCTCTGTGCTAAAATTGATTTCCCTTCGAAAGCTAGGGCATAAAATTAGTATAATTTGAAAGGGTTATTTTGGTACCGAACCGTTGAATACAGTTCAACGTCTGTCAAAATTTCAGTTCAAATTAATTAAGTATGTTTACACAGAAATCACGCATGATGTCAATAACAAACAGTCCCTAAAATTCATCGAATATAATTATGTACGCATTCCAAAATATGGCTTCATTGATAAGTCAGCCTAAATCTGTTATAGAAAGGATTTTCAACAACACTGTCAAAACTCTAAACCTACAAAAGTGGACTTTGGCATGTGACCATACTGCCAGCTTAAATTAAGTCTTTTCAATTATGTGTCACAAAACTAGAGAACTCTCAAGTTATTTTCAACTCACTACTGCATTAAATAAAGTTTCAATTCGCTTGCCAAAGTGTTGTGGATCTATTATAAATGTACGGGAGTGTCCGTAAGTATAGCGAATGTTGTTGAAAGTTCAATGTCAGGAGCTTTACCTGGTTTGTTCCGAAGTTACATTAGAGGCTTTTATTTTGTTTCGTTGGCTTTGCTCACACTTAAAGTATCAGTAGTCACTAATATTGTATGAGATTGTTTATGTATGTTTATACGTATTGAGTGCTACGATCTAAGGGATTAGCACGAACGCGCGCATTAAGGCGCTGATAAACGATTTTTAATGTTTTTAAACTGAAGATCACGTCCGAGTAGTGTTAATGATTTGGAAAAAATATGATATATTAAATTAGAGCACTTTCTTAATAACTTAATATTATGTGAATATTTTAGATTATGTTTATATTACACTAGCTTCGGCTCACGACTTCGTTCGCGTAGAAGTCGTAAGATACACAATATACTAAAGTAACAGCCACTTTTATTTATAAAATTCCCTCGGACCCCGTCGCATCGCATCGCCTGCCCGCGCTATTACTTCGTTTACGCTTAAGGTCCTTTCCGACTTTTTTTCATTTTGCTCGGCTCCTAGGGGTCGTAGCGTGATGTTACATAGCCTACCCTTGTCAAGAATTGGGATAGCAAATGCAAAAAGAATTTTTCAAATCTGATCGGTAGTTTCAGAGATTAGCGCATTCAAACAAACTCTTCAGCTTTATTATTAGTACTTAAGTATACAACATCAGTTTTAGTATATGCGAAACTCGAAACACGTGTCTAGTATTTTTATGTAAAGAATCTATGTACAAAATTTCAAAACTGTATCATGAAAAATCACAAAGTTATAAGCTTGTTATGTTACCTGGTTATCCGTACAAAAACATGATCACCACGCGGCGCCCGCTGTGCGGTCGTGCCTAGTGCCGCTATGACCTGCAGTGAATTGTGTTCGTCGCTCGGTGTCCATATTGTAACGTTTTTTAAAGATTTTTGGGGCAAAATATAACACGGTATAATAATTATTGGAATCGATTCAGTTATTTATTCTGAACAAACTATATTTAGATTTCGCAAATACTAAAAATAATGTTGTATAGTTTATAGATATAGCTAGATACTGTAATTCATTGGCAAAGATACGAGTATGTCTAACGCGGATGAAAAACTGAGATTCACTTCACCATTTTAGAGACAATCAATCTGCCTAGCCTTTGCCCAAGTATGTTGCGGTCGGCTTCCAGTCTAGCAGGATGCAGCTGAATACCAGTATTTTATGTGGAGCGACTGCCTATCTGACCTCCATAATCCAGTGACTGGGTAATACGATACCCCTTGGCAAGACTGGTTGTCAGACTTTCGGACTTCTGACGACCCGTAACGACTGTCAAAGATCCACGAATGACAGCCGGGACCAACGGCTTAACGTGCTTTCCGAGGCACGGAGGAGTCTCGGTATGTAAAGCTGGTCACCCATCCACTGACCAACCCCAGCAAGCGTAGCTTTAACCTGATGGTTCGACTCGTACGGCTGTTATTACTTAGCCACGAGCTCCTCCACCATTTTAGAGACAATTATTTTAATTATAATTCTCTAAATGAAGTGAAAACCGCATCATAATCCATTGCGTAGTTTAGAAGAACAACGCGGCCACACGGACAGATACGAAAAGTGACTTTATTTTAAGTATACATAATAAATTAATAAGTAATGCGACTAATTTGGGACATCGCTCCTTGATGGGCGAGACCTATTACTGGGTGGACGTACGACGCGTTGTGTGACCTCAGCACAGAACATCCCAACCACTCAAGGCCGTTGGCGTATAATTATCTGCGTCTTAAACGTAACGTTAATTCTTCGATAGGGTTTTTCTAAGCAATTAATCAAAAACCCATACGATGTGGGTAACTCTTTTGAATGGCTTTCTGGGATCATTTTGGTTATCCATTGAAAAGGTTTTCGATAGGGTTTTTCTAAGCAGTTAAACAAAAACTCATACGATGTTGAACGGCTTAAAAGGGTTTCACTTCAACTCTCTTAAAAATCTCTCGATGATGGGCATACGTTACAAATAGCTAATATGGTAACCAGAACAAAACCCTTATATTATAATTATAGATTATCTTAATGAAGGGGTAACCCTTTCACTGGGTTTCAAGTATAGAACCCATTCAAGGAGTTACACATGATAAAGGTAACCTTATATAGAGAGGGCACAGAGATCCTACATTAAAGTCATTTACTGTAAGCCCTACAGGTTCCTACTGAATCTCTATACTCAAGCTCGAAGCTGCTCTCCGTCAGGAAACTACATCCTTCACCTTGTACTCAGATATCATAAAATTCTACCCTTTAGCCATGCCAAACTTAAAAAAAGACGCTGTGATATAGTAGCCCCTACATACTCAGCACGTTCAATTTTTGCTAGTCGCCAAAATGTAGCTCAAGCTCCACGCGTTTATAATAAAGTAAATCGCATACTTAACATTTACCCTATGCAGCTGTACGAGTGTAAGAAGATATTGAAAGAATCGCTCTTCACACTTAATTATGATGCCGTGGAAGACATTTTGGTTACACAGGGTTGAACGTCATGCATACACACACACACACACACACACTCACCATCTAACTCACACACACACACCCAAACACCCCCTCAAACACACACACATACACACAAAATATACTTTCACACGCTCATAAACACACATTTATACCTGTCTGCCATAAGCAAGATTTTCATTTTTGTTTTTCTTTCTTCTTATTGGTTTTGTTTTTATTAGTTTTTATTTTTATTGGTTGATAAAAAAAAATGTGTAACTTATACCTAATTACCACAACGAAACAATTGAACTAATCGAGGAAGAGCGAGGTTTATCCCATCACAAGTATCTTCGGATTACTTTCTGGGAAGCCCCGGCAACTTAAATGTATGATTAAAGACAATAAACACATTTTTTTTTTTTTTTTAACCGGGTTGTGCGGTCCCTGGTTTAAACGTATTGACGATAGTCGGCGTACCTGTCCTAATACTTTTGAATTTATTACTATATATTTATTTACTGTTGATTTGTGTTTCAATTTTTTTTTATAGTATCCTTGAAAACTACCATTTTATTCTACAAGATATAGATGGGTGAGATAACCGTTTTTCAGTTCTAAGAAATCCTTACTAATTTATCTTTATGTATAATTTTTATACTAATACTGGCTGACCCGACAAACGTTGTCCTGTCCAAATGATTTTAAACCTTAAAATGTTGATGATTAAGTTCAAAATCGAATGAGAAAATTTGACAGTTTGTGATAACTTGACCTGATGTTATGAGAAAAATTTTTCTTCATAACTATTTTTTTTCGTGAATTTTTCCGATGTTTTAAAAGTGTTTCTGCTATTCGGGGCGGAGACAAATCCAACAAAATCATAGTTCGTAAAAATTGGTCTAGCCAGTCTTGAGTTATAAATTGTGTAACTAACCAGACTTTGTTTTTTATTTATTTATAAAAAAAATATATTATAAAACGTTTATTTTCTCTGTTATTAACACAAGTTATGTAATGCTAATATTTGACAATAGTGCATGAACAGGAACAATAAGCTAACTTTGTGAGAGACTGGTGCCTGAAGTAAGTTTATATATAAAAAAAACCGGCCAAGTGCGTGTAGGGACACGCGCAGTAATAGGGTTCCGTTGTGCACGCCGCCGCCCGTCGTTATTCGAGTGTAAATATTATTAATTTATAAATCAATGTGATGATTTTATTTTTGTATATTTTTACATGGTTCATAAATTTATATTTACTACCTGTTTTACACAACTAACAACGTTATATAAGTATTTTTTATGGAATTTGAATGAAATTTTTACTGTTCCAAGTACATTTTACAAGTTTGGTTGACTATTACTCGTAATCTTGAAAAGCCTACTTAGCTGTGATACTTTCCTTTTAATTTCGTTATATATACTACTACCTTGAATTTTTTCAGCAATCCAAAACTAACCGTTTACCTGGCAGAAGGGGGGGGGGAGGGGCACTTGACTCTAACAAAAATTAGCACTTTAACACTTAATATTTCAGAAACGGATCCCTAAATCGAAAAATTGTTTTCACAATTGTTTTCCAACAAAACCCCACACTATGGGGTAGACGAGAAAAAATAAACATCCCAACTTTACGTGTTCAGCAGGTACCCTAAAAAAAATTACTGTCGAGGAAAAATAGTCATATCCTTAAGGATATTATGACTATTTTTCCACGGCAATCAATCTGCCTAGCCTTTTCCCAACTATGTTGGAGTCGGCTTCCAGTATAACCGGATGCAGCTGAATACCAGTATTTTATATGGAGCGACTGCCTATCTGACCTCCACAACCCAGTAACTGGATAGTACGATACTCTTTGGTATGACCAGTCTTACCAAACTTTTGTTCGGTTGTCAGAATTTCGGGCTTCTGACGATCCATATTTTTCCACGACAATGATTTGTAATGAAATCGATGTTTTTACGAAAATTTCGACGAACGATGAACGATTTAAAAAACAGTTTACCTTCAGATTGAAATGTCATGTTATATTATTAAGCTTGAATTCCATTTCTACATAATTATGTACTTTAAGTACATTTAAATCTTCAAAGTCTTTCGCTAATCGGCTTTGACGAAAAACTCATTTCGTTTTAAGAACAAGACATTAAAGGATCCTTCAAACAGGCGCGACACGCGATATAGTCGCGCGACGACCGGTGCCCTTTGTGTGGCGCGCGATTATATCGCGTGTCGCACCTGTTTGTCTTGCCTTAATGCCTTTATTTTTTAGTAGGTATAGGTCAGACCGGTTGGTTTAGTGGCTGAGTTCTGGGTTCGATCCCCAGTTTAGGTAGTGTTATGGGGATTTACAATTAGGAATTTCATATATAATCCACGTGCAATCAGAATGGGATGAAACCTTGTCAAAGTAAACAAAAAATGACAGTTCTCGAGCGAAGTAGCGTTCACACCACGTCTGTATAGACGTGGTGTGAAGTTATTTTTTGTAACAAATAAAATGTAACTTATCTCTTACATTACGAGTAATAGTCATCTTTAGTTGTTTCACGAGTACCAGGATCACATAAAAGTAAATAGAGTCATCTACGTAAACGTAATAGTGTACATCAGTTGTCTAAATATATTGTTTGTTGTTTGGCAAATAGTTATACGTTTTGTTAGGCTGCGAACACATAGCATATAAGCATAATAATATTGTTTCCACTACTCGGACTCAGGCCTCCTCTCTGTGAGAGGGAGTGGATCACCACCACCCACGCGGGAACAGTGTGGGTTGGTGGATGAGAATATGTAAATGCTAAAACAAGTATTTTTGGTTGTGGTTACCGCGGACAAGCAAGTCTGTAACTGGCAAGGCAAGCATAGCATGGGACGCCCCTTAGTTCTGAGGAACTACAAAAAACAAAAACAAAATAATCATGCTCTTAACAAATCAATAAATTTTGTGTTTTTCAAAATTCCTATACCTAAAACAAATGTATAGGGTTAAATCATTTGTATTTTCCAAATGTATTATTTGACTATATTGTCTATTTTCTAAAACCGAAACATGATTATTTAAATTTTTTTCGATAGAAAAAAAATCCAATGTAGCAACGATTATGCGTAAACATTTCCTTACTGTGCAGTAAAATTTGCTTTAAATCGAAGGTATTTAAATAAGTTAAGAACTTACTAAGCTAGAAATTGATATAAGTATAGCATATTTTGTCATAAATCTACATTTAAACGGTAATCTATCTCTAGCGTCAAACTAGACAGCCATAACGTCATTTCACTTGCACACCAAGCCAAATCACGCTTCGATGTATCATCTTAAATCATGACATGCAGCTGAATGGCACAATTTTATTCGTAGGTAGCCTCCGAAGGCTGCCTCCAACAATCCTGTCTTTGCTGTCGCGCAGTCGGGTAAAATGGTAGAATGGAACGCCAAAAGTGGAGAATCTGGTGTAGTGGTGCAACTGGAATGGTCTATATCCAGCTGTTGACTTCGATTGGTAGAGTTGGTTGTTTGATTGGCTATATTTACGACGCTGTACCTGCAACTACGCAATATCTTCTCGTCTCAAATACCGCAGTGTCTCAAGACTAAAGTGAGACTAAAGTGCATGTTGCCACTGTTGCCAGTGTTGACTTAGAGCACACAAACGTTGTCACTCACAATGGGTCTCATTAGAAGGCTGAAAGTCACTCAAAAAGCAATGGAGAGGGCTATGCTCTGTGATCGAAACAAAAATGAAGAGATCCGTAGGAGAACCAAGGTAACCGACATAGTCTGAAGAACTATTCTGGATTGGTCAACCTTAGCGTTGGAAGGATTCCCACAAGGTGGACCGTTGACCTTGTGAAGGCCGCAAAAATCCACTGGATGAAATAATGGACCAGCAGCATAGAAACTTGAAAATACAACGACATTCATATTATAATTGGAATGTTTTCCGACAATATTTGTACGCAGTTCTGTAACCGCCCTATGCAACTTGTTCTAGAAAGCTAAGGAACGGTAGATGCGGGTTATCCGATAGAAAAATATAGGCTTTTCTCTGCAACATGTGTTTTTATATTATTTTTGTGTTTTCTACTTTTTGTCTTGAGGGACGCTTTAAGCCGTTAATGTGTAGGTATAAGAAATATCATTGCATTCTGTGTATGGGCTTAAAAAGTTAGCTGAGTAAGCCTGTTTATTTTTATTAATTCACCATTGAAGTCTCGGTTTTTACCGAGACTGTTTAAGGACTTTATTTATTTAGTATATATGTACTAAATAAATAAAATAAGTACGTAAGATTATAGGTACGTACGTAATATTGTTGTTTTGTAGGCACCTGTAGTTATGTATCAACCATATGATCATTTAAATACATTACGTTAGATGGACGACGACCCTTAAGAAGGTGGCTGGGATAGAGTGGATGCGGAAGGCGGAGGACAGGGTGTTGTGGCGCAGCCTGGCAGAGGCCTATGTCCAGCAGTGGACTGCGATATGCTGAGTAGTTGTTGACATTATTTTATGTATGGTTATAGTAATTAAGGTCATCGGTACAAAAAAAAAAAAAAAAAAAATCTAAATAAAATCACACACTGATGTTTCAATTGTTTTTGTTTTTACATTTTGCGCGGGAGTTTTAGCAACTGTCATTTGAAAAACATGGCCGATAGTAACAATAGATATTGTTTTATTGTGTCCATTTGGATTTAGATTCAAATAACATGTATGCCTAGGTATCGTTTTTTTAAATAAAAGAAACCTAAACATGTGCTGGTTTCGACGATAACTTTGGACAAAATCTGTGCCCACAAAGAGACGGATTCTAAATTCTTCTTTCTGGACTATCAAAAATAACACCCAAAAATGATTTCTTTGAAATAAATGACTGACTGGACTGTGTAAAATAATAAACTATCAAGATATTTATAAGAAAATGTTGTTTTTTTCTTATATATTTCTATTTAATTGATCGATCAAATATTTATAAAACGCTTACCTAAGATAATTTAAACTACTTTTATGAATGTTAAATAAAATAATTATTAATAGTGTAAAAGTAATGTTTAAAAATCTACATTTTCTACAATTTGAAGAGACCATAAAGCCAGATGCTGCAGGTACAAAATAGGTAAATCTTGACGAAGAAATAAGTAGTTCATCGGCTAATATATTGAATAAGCAAAGCGTACTCGAGCAGGTAAAACAATGAAGTGAATAATAAGTAAGTTCTAAGGAATAAAATGCTAAGAATTCTCAGTTCAACATTTATTTAAATACGACTTTTCTTCATTTCTCTAAGGAGAAAGGAGATGTTTGCGAAACAGTAATTTCCAGGGCTTTTCCAAGGTAGTTGCGTATTGACAAAGATCAGGAAATCAGAACTAACTCTTTTGTATACCAACACAAGTTATGTTTGTGACTCGCGCCCACGTATACGGCTTTAAATATTTCCGGATGAAAATCATGTCCTTACAAAAATCCAGTAACGTCCCATAAACGATCCACTTCACGAGAAAAGCGAGTGCAGCGAGCGCAGCTTCGTGATGAGCGAGCGAAGCGAGCCCACAAACGGCACGAATCAGTAAAAGCGCACTTACTCAAGCGTTGACCGAGCAATACGAGCCCCCCCACAGACAAGCAAGTAGAACAAGCCCACTTATCCAAATTACTGTAGCCGTAGAAACGTACAGAACAGACATAAAAATGCCTTTGACATATTATCTCGGGACCCTGCGGTCCCGGGCCTTCATTTGGAAGTAAGGACCGAAGCCAACTCGCAGAAACCCCTTAGACAATTTTAAATGATGAGGAGGCCTCCTCATCATTTAAAATTGTCTAACGACGATTAACCTTGTATCCACTATGCAAATGCACCCAAGAGCAAACCCCAGTTGGTGCAGGACTATTGCAGCAAAGTATTAATATATTATAATGGTAATCAACTTCCTAATCGGATTTTATTTACGTACACGATCTTCAAATGTATATAAACACACCTGAAGAAGGACATTAGGCTCTTTTGATCTCAGAAAATTGAAACTTAGTTGGCACCGCGGGCACAGCCAGTCTCAAATAATTACTCTTGGCAACAGCTTTCCATGACCTTTTGCAAATGAAACCTCATTTTCATGTCTATATTACCTACGTTATCTTTTGTTAAAGTGTAAGATGAAATAGAAGTAATTACAATAGTAGGTATATCAGTCTGTAATTGTAATTGTTCCAGTAACAGCCTTTGTCTTTCTCTTTGTTTTATAATACGTTGTCAAAATATTGAAGGAAATATACCTAAAACAGAAAATTTTAGAAATAGGTTAATGACTGACGAATTTCTTTCTTAAGGACTTCAACGCCAAGAATGTGGCTTGGGGTTCGCGGTATACGGACACACGGGGCAGTATGGTGGAGGACTGGGCTCTGGAGACAGGCCTGGTCGTCCTAAACCGGGGTTCTGTCCCCACATGTGTGCGGATGCGGGACGAATTAGTGGTGGACATCTCGTTTGCCAGCCCCGCTCTGTTGCCGCATATTGTTGACTGGCGCGTCATGGAGGGGGTGGAGACCTATTCCGATCACCGGTACATCTGGTTTGATGTCTCGGCCCAGACCTCGAGCGCGCCGGTCCGACAGGCCCCGAGTGGTCCGCGGTGGGCGCTGAAGCAGCTGGACCGGGAGCTCCTCCTGGAAGCCCCGATCGTGCAGGCCTGGGTGTCACTACCGGACAGGCCTGCTGACATCAACGACGAGGCGGAGTAGTTCCGGGAGGCCATGTCCGAAATATGTGACGTGGCAATGCCCCGGGTCCAGCCCGGACGCGCTTGGCGCCAGGTGTACTGGTGGTCGCCGGAGCTGAGGGCTCTGCGCGAGGCGTGCATTGCTGTGCGGCACCGGTACACCAGGCACCGCAGGCTTCGTATCCGCCCACCGGATACGGAAGCTATTCAGGCGGAGCTGTACGAGGGGTACAGAGTGGCGAAGACTGCCCTCCGAGCGGAGATCTCGCGGGCCAGAGGTCTGGCTCGCGAGGAGTCGCTGGGGACTCTGAACAGAGACCCGTGGGGACGCCTCTACAAAATGGTGCGGGATAAACTCCGCCCATGGGCTCCCCCGCTGACGCAGAGTCTCCGGCCGCAGCTCGTGGAGGACGTGGTGAGCACTCTGTTCCCGGGGAACATACTCCTCCACCCATGGCTCCGCCTCCTGCGGTGCCCGATGCGGACCACATCACCGACGATGACGACGATGCTCCGGAAGTGACCGAGGTAGAGCTGAGAGCGGCGGTACGTAGGCTGAGTGCCAAAAATACCGCCCCAGGACCCGACGGCTTGCCAGGAAGAGCTTGGGTTCTGGCCTTTGGGGCTCTCGGGCCTCGACTAAAGGGGCCCCTAAGCGCATGCTTGGAGAGGGGCCAGTTCCCACTTCGTTGGAAGACAAGGAAACTGGTCCTCATTAAGAAGCCGGGGCGCCCTGCGGACTCTCCGTCC
Organism: Cosmia pyralina; assembly: GCA_946251885.1. Lineage (NCBI taxonomy): Eukaryota > Metazoa > Arthropoda > Insecta > Lepidoptera > Noctuidae > Cosmia > Cosmia pyralina. Next base: position 19,205,194 of record OX276355.1, read on the forward strand.
GCTTACCGGCCCATCGTGCTGCTCGACGAAGTGGGCAAGCTCTTTGAAAGAGTCATTGCAGACCGCCTCATCGGGTCGCTGGTGCAGGAGGAGCCGAATTTGGCGGATAGCCAGTTTGGTTTCCGTAGGGGGCGCTCTACGGTGGACGCCATCATGCGCGTGCGAGCCCTCACGACGGGGGATGCTGTGGCCCGGGGTGGGGTCGTCTTGGCGGTGTCTCTAGACACGCCAACGCCTTCAATACCCTGCCCTGGAGTTGCATCAGGGAGGCACTCCGGTATCACCGGGTGCCAACCTACCTCCGTCGAGTGGTCGAGGCCTATTTGACGGACAGGGCCGTCATCTACTCCGGTCATCAGGGAGAGTGGAACCGGCGAGAGATGTCAAGCGGTGTTCCACAGGGAACGGTCCTGGGGCCACATCTGTGGGACATCGGGTACGACTGGGTGCTGCGTGCCGACCTCCCTAGCGGCGTCAGCGTTGTATGTTACGCTGACGACACGCTGGTCCTGGCGCAGGGGAGGTCGCACCAGGCGGCGGCCAAACTAGCGACACGCCAGGTTGCGACAATCGTAGAGAGGATCTGGCAGTTGGGACTCGAGGTGGCCCTGCACAAGTCCGAGGTCATGTGTTTTCATGGTCCTCGACAGCCGGTGGAACTTCGTGGAGCACTTCCGACGTTTGGCTACCAGACTGCAGCGGGCCGGGGCTGCGTTGAAGCGGCTCCTGCCCAATCTGGGGGGCCAAACGCCTCCTGCCGGAGGCTTTACGCGGGGGTCGTGCGGCCCATGGCCCTTTACGGGGCACCGGTGTGGGCGCGTTCCCTGAGGCTGCGACCAGGCCGCCGGTTGAACGCGTCCCAGAGGGTCATGGCCATCCGGCTAATCCGGGGATACCGCACGGTCTCCTGTGAGGCGGCGTGCCTTCTTGCCGGATTACTGCCATGGGATCCGTAGGCAAAAGTCTTTGCGCACGTGTGGGAGTGGCGCGAGGAGGCGAAACGCCGGGGTGTAACTCTGCTGCCGCAAGAAATCACGGTACAGCGGACAGAGCTCCGGCGGGATCTCATGGCGACATGGAGAGTGCGATTGTCGCAACCCAGCGCTGGGCACGCCACAATTGCGGCGATAAGTCCCCTCTTTGAGGAGTGGTTGGAGAGGCGCCACGGCGTCTTCACCTTCCGCCTGACGCAGGTCCTCACCGGACAACGTTGTTTCGGGAGGTTCTTGTTTCGTTAAGGCGGGAGGAAACGCCCGGGTGTCACCATTGTGTGGATCGCCCGGAGGACACGGTGGAGCATACAGTGGAGGTCTGCCCGGCTTGGGCGGAGCACCGCCGTATTCTCACGGAGGCGATCAGCGGCGGCGATCTCTCGCATCCAAACCTGGTCCAGGCCATGGTGCGGAGCGAGAGTGCATGGGAAGCCGTCACCTCCTTCTGCGAAGCAGTAGTGCTCGCGAAGGAGGAAGCGGAACGCGTGAGGGAGAGGCAACAGCCGCGCCCTCGCGCCCCTAGCCGCCGTAGGAGACGCCCTGGGCGGCGGGAATCTATCGCCGATTCCCGGCCAGCGTAGGCGCGGGCTTGCGGACGACGAGTATTGGGCAGCTCGCCGTACGGTAAGGACCAGGCCCGGGTCGACGGCGCGTTGTGTTCCACGCGCGCCTCAAAGTGATGTCAGCAGTGACGGGGTCAATTGGTCCGATGCCGCCGGGGTCGCGGGTAGTTCGAAAGAGATACCGTGGCCCTGGCACGGGAAACTGAAGGAACATGGGTGGGTTTTAGTCAGTAAAAGTCTGACACGCCCTCCCGCTCTGCCCAGAGCGGGAGAAGTCATTTGATGATTTCCCATCTACAAAAAAAAAGAAAAATAGGGGGAGGGGGGTTAGTTGCGAACCCTATAGGTAAACAATTACTGATGATGATTTTTTTTCCATCGGATGATGTTTCTTTACGTTTATATATAATATATAAGCTTATATACCTATTATATAAAGGATTTTAAAGGATTTTTCCTTATGCACACATGGAGTGCAGTCGACGCGTCAGAGGTAAGCAGTTCCACAAACCGTTCCACCACAAAAGTGTTTAATAAAAATGTAAAGTAATATTTCCATAGCTGAAAGCAATAGGAACTGAAAGTAATTACGGCAGCTACGAGTAATGCAGCTAGACGTAACAGGTTGTCTTTTATATACCGTGGACTTTGCTCGTTCATTTCTTACTTCTGTCGCGAAATGATGGTACTTACAGGAAGCTGAATAATGTGGCTTTTTCTGCTATTTTTAGGGTTCCGTACCAAAGTGGTAAAAAAACCCTTATGGTGCGACTCAGTCTATCTGTCTGTCTATCTCAAGAATTACTAATGTTATCAACTTGAAATTTGGAACTGTTTTAGATGTCGTATGCCCAACTATTTAAAAAAAAGAAAGATTTTTTTTTTTTTTTTTTGCAACAGGTACTGAAAGCGGGTCTTAAAAATTAGAAGTAGGCTACTAGGGCATGTGGGGTATCATATAAAAGAGCGCTGTTTGCACATTCTCATTTTTTTTACGTTTTTTTAGGCCGCATAGTTTTCGACTTTTGATGTAAAATGTAAAAAAAAATACCGTTCGGAGGGGGAACGGTATCTCCGAAGTTTGCATAGAAAAAAATTTGAAATTATTCTATGTGATAGAAGGTTCTGTAAAGATTACAGGAAAAATAAAACGATGTCTCTAAGAGTGCGACTCGCTCTTGACCGGTTTTTTAATTTGCAATTAATTATATAGGTACTCTAGATATAATTTACTGTTTTTAGGAATATTTAACCTTAAAGTTTGTAGATGCTTTGGAGACAAATCACATAGGACACAGATACGTAAACATACGCCTTCTTCCCATGGGTGTAGGCAGAAACTACAGAACGCCACCTGCTACAATCCTTACATACTCCTTTTGCCTCGTTTACGTTCATACATCTGGTCATACACGCACTCTGGTTGCGAGTACTACGCACCTGACCTTTCTGAAGAACATCAACAATAAGATCTGCCTTGAGAGCAGCGGTGGCCCAGTGGTAACGACCGCGAATTACGAGTTATAGGTCGTAGGTTCGAACCTAGACAGGCGCATTACTTTGTGTAAAGTATTTCATCACCACTGCTCTCTCAAAAATATCGTGAGGAAACTTGCATCTCCTAGAACCAAAAATTCGAAGGATGTGGCACTCCCTCTCATAGAGAGGAGGCCTGTGTCCCAGCAGTGGGAATATTATAGGCTGATTATAATATAGGTACGCGTACAACCTTATCACTCAAGTCTGATTCAGTAAATCATTATGGTCGATGTATAGTTATCGAACAATCTGTCACTGAAGAACTTTCAATTCCTACAACAGATCAACATTAATAAGGAAGTAAAATAAACAAACAAAAAATTATATATTTAAGATCAGTTGTGAAGAGAAACATAAAAAAATACATTCGTAATATTTTTTCTCATTAAATTCCTTGCGGGTCCCAAGTCAACCCAATTTTCATTCAGTCGTCGCCTGCTGCTTATTTAAAATTGAAATAACATTTTTCATATTTCCACAAATTAAATCACGGAAAAAGATGGTGGACTTTCCGTAAGAATATTATCGTAATGATGGTGATAGCAGTGAATGTGGCCCTTATTATCATCAATGACGTAAAGGACCGAACCATCAAGGACCACTTGAAGTACTTGGCAATAATTTCATTCATTTTTACCCGATTGTCCCAGAAGGAGGGTATAGTGTGTATGTCTATTTCTTTGGCACGCTCTGTTGCCTAAACGGATTGATGGATTTTAACTTATTGAGGTGTCGTTAGATTCGTCATAATTGTGAGAGTGACATAGATTATAAATGTAATTCATATTACTTATATATTGCATCTGCAAATATAAAAAAGAGGCAAAAGTATTTTTTTTAAATAAATTAAAGCAATATTGGTATCAAATAAAATGCTTGTAACATTCTCGTGCTCCAACAACTCGTTCTTTAATGAAACTAAAAAGCTTGAAATAAAGCATTATTATTAAAAAAAAAAAAAACAAAAACCCGACTGCAAAAACACATATCTGAAAAGAGAAAAACAAGCATAGTCTATAAAGTTTTGATATTGCAGGCGAGGGACAAACCAAAACCTGAAATATGGTGTAAGCTTTTGTTTGTCTTTAGTTAGGTGTTTGTGCAGTCGGGTTTTTTATTTTTTTAAATAGTGTTTTATTGCTATTTCAAGTTACTTTGCAATAAAATTCGACCCCTGTTACTCATTAATATTATGGTTATCATGGATATTATGGTTATCTTGGATATTATGGTATTCTATCCTGAGATTGCCGAAATTTCATCAGAAAATACAATTATCTATTATATATACACTATGGAACCGACACCATGTGCAATGAATGAAACAAATCTAATACGTAATACAAATCTACAGAAGTATAGCAAAATTAAATGTTAAATTAAAAACCGTAAATTAAAAAAGTTATTTGTTTCAAACAAAATAAATTCAGTAAAAGTAATCACTTTGTTTAGACAACCGAGCTGGCCACCTGCGGTGCAACACAGTGCCCAATCCATTGTTCGCCGAACATGGTTTTTTTGTTTGCACATAATGTTCAAGGGTACAAGTTCATTGACTCATTGACCTAGTGATCCAATTCTACAAGGTAATCAAATTTACTCATAATTATAGCTCTACTTTTTGACCCAATTACTGCATCGATTTCGTCAATTTTTTGTATATCGTCAGCAACGGCGATATCATGTATGTGGTTGGATTTATTGCGTAGATGTGAGTTCCATACCGCATAAATAGTTGTATTAATAACAAGTTTGTTTAAAACACGAAGCTACGAAATACACCTCGGTAACCAGCTGTTTATTTATCAACCAAATTGAATTTGATGGAATAAATAAATTAAGTTCAACCTCATCGGAATGCGCCTCAGGAAATTATGTAAAAAGACTTTTTTTAAATAACATTGGTAACCTATTTCCGTGACTTTTGCTCGGAAGAATGAGTTTTGGTTAATAGGACAGTAATTTTGACGTGGGCAGGGTAAAAGGTTGGTCGTTGTTGGCGCGTTGTCAGTATTTCAAGTAGGAGTCTGAATAAGGGGGAGCGAGGACTTTGAATGAGAAATTGGCGAGTCCCTAATGGCGTTAAGGAAGTGGTCATTTATTAAAAATCTCCTGTATTTACCACTGTAGTAGGGAATTCCTACACTTAGTGATATGATAACGGGGCGATTCTATTGGGATGATGAAATAAAACCGACCGCTTTGAACGATTGTTAAACTCAGATTTAATTAAATATATTTTTACTTATTATTTTCAATAATAGGTACAAATGCTGTGTGTGCAGAATGAATGGCACGTAAGTCGGTAAAGTAATGTATGGTTCCGTACAACTGTCAACCTCGTAAATACAGGAGATTTGTAATGAAGGACCACTTTCTTAACGCCATTAGGGACTCGCCAATTGCGTTATTTTTAGACTAACACGATAGAAAAAGAAAAGTGCTATTTTGTTGATGTACTATCCAATTTCGAAACAATTTTGCTAGCTGCCTGCAATTGTAGGACAAACTAAAGACCACAGGGGCAGGGTGAATCAGTGTATACAAAATGCAACTTTAAGGTGTGAAGGCGTCCGTTTTGTCGAAAGTACCTATAGGTATTTCACAAATAATAATATTATTGAGTGGTTTTAGTATTTTTGCTATAATTTATCACGCCACGTTTAATACTAAATTAATTCGGGAAAACTGATATGTGACACGGTACAGTTTGCAAAACTTTTTTTAAAAATTTTCTTAGGTGACCCCCATATTCCAAATTTATTTATTTACTTTACCCGTTCGTGTTTGGGGCACAGATATTCATATATGTACCAAATTTCAACTTAATCGGTTCATTAGATTCGGAGCAAATTGGCTGTGACAGACGGACGACAGACACACGAGTGATCCTATAACGGTTCCATTTTTTCCTTTTGAGGTACGGAACCCTAAAAAGCCACTTTTCATTTAACATTCTTAATAATTTGATCCCGTGTGAGCGAGAGAGGTGACAAAATGTGATCGACCTCTTACATCTCTTTGGCGAAAATAAATAAAATTATATGAAGGCTTTTAAAGATGAATAATAAAGTTAAACTTTAACTAGCTAGCATTACTTTATTAAAAATCAGATAGTAAACATCCAAGAAGTCTTTATCTTTTACTCCAAAGGAAAGAAGTCTCTATCTTTTGACTATTTAGGTACCTACAGACCTCTTATACCTAAAGAAATAGAGAATTATCTAGTCTCTTTGAATTTATTTCTCTTTTACCGAATGAAAGATCTTAATTCTTGTAAGAAATGTTTAGTGTAAACAGATGTTTATAGTATTTATCTTACCTTCTAATCTGTTCATTACACTTTACAAGGCTTCTCAAGGCAAGCCATGAGAAATAAATAAGGAATAAAATTATTATGTTTTTGTGTAAATGAAGAGAAAATAGCTTCGACCAAAAGGACCGAACACTTTTGGTTGAACAACAAAATACATTTATTTAGATAAATGAGCAGACGACGTAAAAAAAATGGCAAAATAATGATTATAATAGTGAACTAAGATTTATAAAAGATGTATTAATACTAGCTGCGTTCCGCAGTTTTACCCGCGTAGACCGGAATAAAAAGTAGCCTATGTTAATCCAGGGTATAAGCTATCTACATACCAAATTACATCCAAATCGGTCCAGACGTTGAAGCGTCAAGAAGTAACAAACATACAAAGACACACACACACACTCATAAACTTTCGCCTTTATAATATTAGTGTGATAGAGTAATTAATTTGTAAAGTTATGTCTAACGCAGATAAAAAACAATGAATCACGCAAAAACTATCAAGCGTATTTTTATGAAACGTTCACCATTTTAAAAATAATTTAATTATTTAATATACGTTTCTTAATAAAATACATTTTTTTATGTTAATTTAATATTGCGTCTAATCCGGGACAGCGCTCCTTGATGTGCGGACCTGTTACTGTAGTGATATTCTGTAAACATCTCGCCGTGATAACTCAGGTGAAGTGAGCGTGAAGTGAGCCGTCATTCCACATAATGCTAGGGGTTGACACTATTGACAGCTCACTTTAAGATCACTTCACTTATGTTTTCATGGTGAGATATTTACGGAATAGCACTACTGGTTAGACGTACGACGTGTTGCGTGAGCTCAGCACAGAAAACGCAAGCTAGCCTTTGGCATAATTATATCTGCGTCTTAAAATTAAGAAGAAACGGATCTATTCAATACCTTAGGTACGTAAAATTACACTGCTCAGCTAATATACCTTTAGTAACTATTTGCAAAATATCAGCATCAACATCTCCCCTACGAAATGCAGCAGTAAGTACCGCATTAACAGCTTTTTATGTAAATGCAGAATCTTGCCAGCGTTATCGCTCAAATCTTGCTGAACTCTGGCTGAATGCCAGTTGGATTTTGAGTGGTTAAAAGATAAATTGAGCCCCGGAAAATTGAGGGAAGTAAAGATAATGGTCGGCTGAGACGAGTCAGCTGAAAAGTGTTTTTCATGGAGACGAGATTCTAACTTTGTTACAGTTTTTGATAGTACTTGTTTCTTTTGATTGCTATCGTAATAAACGGTTCATATTTCTGTGGTAAAAGATTGAAAGATATCTTTTACCCGTCACTTTTTCCCAAACCTATTTATACATGTCGTGGGTTTCTACGTTCAATATTTATATAGGCATGTAAACATCCAGATTCGGAACAAATATCTATAGGTCATCCATTTAGGGGCTCAAAGGGTGTAAAGGGCATTAGAGTTACCAGTCCCTTACGACCTTTGAGCTTAAAGGTATCGATTTGTCGCCGGAAATTATATTTGCAATCACTGAGGACAAAAGCCAGACGGTTTTTTCCTGTGGTTAGTCTTTATTGTTTTAAGTTTTTAAGAACTTTTACTATGGAACCAAATCTGAAATTGCGAAAAAAAAATAAGTAGCTGTTCCGTACACTTATGTTCGCATAACTCGTCAAAATGTAGGGAACAGCTGGTTTTTTTTTTCGCGATTTCAGGTTTGGTCCCATTGTAAAAGTTGTTTATAATGATGAGTACAATGACCCCTTAAAAAGATAACGGTGTTTATACCGTTATCCTCTTTGTTTCAAGGGTTTATAGATTACGGAGGGGGGAGTGTATTATTAATATTTTAAGACTGTTATTTTTTATATGGCGTGCTGCTTTAATGGCAACATTAATATATACACACGAGGAGCTCGTGGCTAAAGCAATAACAGCCGCACGGGTCGATCCATCAGGTTAAGCTACGCTTGCCGGGGTTGGTCAGTGGATGGGTGACCATCTTTACATACCGAGACTCCTCCGTGCCTCGGAAAGCACGTTAAGCCGTTGGTCCCGGTTGTCATTCGTGGATCTTTGACAGTCGTTACGGGTCGTCAGAAGCCCGAAAGTCTGACAACCAGTCTTACCAAGGGGTATCGTATTACCCAGTTACTGGGTTGTGGAGGTCAGATAGGCAGTCGCTCCATGTAAAATAATGGTATTCAGCTGCATCCGGTTAGACTGGAAGCCGACCCCAACATGTTGGGAAAAGGCTAGGCAGATTGATTGATTAATATATACACACAAGCATTTTGAAAATAAAGAACATTTACATATTCAAAGTAAAACAAAGGTAAAGGTAAACACGTAACAGAGGACAGTAGGAGTGGAGGTAGGAGACAGGTAGACATAGTTTAACCATTATTTCACCACTTATGTATTTTTCAGTCACGAATACAAACTCCGGGTTGCTACTGAGAAGTTCCAAAAAACCTCAATTAATACCTCAATTAAAGACCTCATGCTTAAGTCATGACTACTAGACCAACAAAATAATCAGTCAGTCATAAAAACTTTACTTTTGAACAAAGTCTTTTTATTTGCTTAATCATTGAAAACTCACTCAAGTGATGTCTTTTGTAACATTATTCAATTGACACTTTTTCCAACCCTTTGCAAGCCAGGACAGGAACGCTGGAAAATGACATTACGCGCGAGTGGAAATATGAAAATAAGGGAAATGTGGTGGCTTTATCTGCTTATGTCTGTAAAAGATTTGAACAATTTGATGTAGGAAGAATAACACAAATATGAAATATTTGAAAGTTTTTTTTTTTTCGGAACGAAGTTCTTTAACGCGGCTTGTGGCAGGAGTAAACTGGCAGAAAATGTGACGTAACGATTATGCTGTCAGTTTCAAATGTCAATTATACTAGATGGCTCTGTATTAAAATACAAAAACAAAAACTTTTCACACATCACACTTGGGACCATACTAGATGCCTCTGTATTAAAACATAACGTACAGCGAAGGGAACTTCGTTTCAACCGGGTGTCCCACGACACCTGCTGACTTTTTTTTTTGGTTATGATAACCACAGATGATAACTGTGAAAGACCCAACAGAGGCGTGGTCAGCGACAAAAGTCGATTAACATTACTACTTTGACACATCACATTAATATTTTATTGATACCTATAAAATTATTCGATACATTGTATTTCAGTATTTAATATCAATTTAACTTCAGTTCCAATTTTAATTAAATATCTAAAATTAAGCATGATAAGCCATTGGTCCCGGCTGTCATTCTTGGATCTTTGGCAGTCGTTACGGGTCGACCGAAGCCCGAAAATCTGACAACAAGTCTTAACCGGTATCGTATAACCCTGTGACTGGGATGTGGAGGTCAGATAGGTAGTAGCTCCTTGTAAAAAAACTGGTATTCAGCTGCATCCGGTTTGACTGGAAGCCGATCCCAACATAGTTGGGAAAAGGCTAGGCACATGATGGCCTACCTATCTAAAGTGTACGGCCGAAATATCTTGGCATGTCTGAACACAGGCACCACGAACTTTCGCAAATGTTCTCTCACTCACACTCGCCTCATGCCACCATTTGGTTTCCAAAAAATGTTACTGCGCAGCCTTCTGCGCGAAGTTTGAACTCGCCAAGACATTTCGGCCGTAGCGTAAGTTTACTATCTAACTAAAGTTAAGTAGGTAACTGAATCTTGACGCTGACTGTACAAAGTTGGGGCTTAAAAACGTGTCAAGAATGATGTGGCTTTCTCAATTTCAAAATTTCCGGGCTGATAATGACACATGAAAATATTCGAATCCTTTCACTTTTTATAAAAATCCAATCAAATTTTTCCTGGATACAGGAATAAAAATAACATGTTCACCTATACACACATTGTATGTAGGCTATTGTATACCTACAACGAAACCAAACAACAATACCAATCAATCAGCCTAGCCTTTTTCCAACTATGTTGCGGTCGGGTTCCAGTCTAGCCGGATGCAGCTGAATACCAGTATTTTACATGGAGCGACTGCCTATCTGACCTCCACAACCCAGTAACTGGGTAATACGACACCCCTTGGTAAGACTGGTTGTCAGACTTTCGGGCTTCTGACAACCCGTAACGACTGTCAAAGATCCACGAATGACAGCCGGGACCAACGGCTTAACTTAACCAAACAACAATACGAAATATCCCTAATCCATCAAATCAAAGCACACCGAACTATATCAGGTACTAGTAGTTCTACTACTCTAGAAAACCCTTTATTAATCAGCTATCACAAGGTAATCTCGAAAGCCATTAGCAATATTTGACAAGACCTTCACAATATCCTTATTTAATACTAGGTTCTGTCCGCAGTTTCGCCCGCGTGGACGGAAAATATCCCATGGGAACGGACATGTCCATAGGGCCGTCCAATATAACTACGCAAACTAAAATCACCACGTAATATCTTTGCCATGTATGGAGGGCTTAAAGTTTTGTGAATTTTAAAATCATCCCCTATTTTACCCCCCTAGGGGATGATTTTTCAAAAACGCTGAACCACATATTTCTTTGTTTCCACCAAAAGCATAAATTTGAATTTTCATATCCTTATCTTAAGAAATTCTGGGATTCCCATACAATATTTGTACGCCTTGCAAGGCAGCGCATAGTAGTACAATATTTTTTATTTTATAACATCATGTACATTTTATCTATCTTGATCTTTGACAGTCGTTACGGGTCGTCAGAAGCCCGAAAGTCTGACAACCAGTCTTATCAAGGGGTATCGTATTACCCAGTTACTGGGTTGTGGAGGTCAGATAAGCAGTCGCTCCATGTAAAATACTGGTATTGAGCTGCATCCGGTTAGACTGGAAGCCGACCCCAACATAGTTAGGAAGAAGATTGATGTACATTTTACCTATGTGTCACAAATAAATAATTTTGAATTTGAAACTTTCATCCTCTATATCACCTCTTGTAGGATTATTTTTGAGACAAAAAGTAGCCTGTATTCTTCTCCAGGATGTCATCTATAGCCTTGCCAAATGTTATCGAAATAACAGACAGACACAGTTACCTACTTTCGAATTTATAATATTATAAGGATAAGGTATTAAAAAATTAACTCTAACAATTTTAAGGAGTGCTTTAGACCATCGAACTGAGTAACTTTTACTATGGGACCAACTTTGAAATGGCGAAAAAAAAATCAGCTGTTGCCAACATTTACGTTGGCTTAGCTTGTCAAAATGTACGGAACAGCTGATTTTTTTTCGCGATTTATTGAGGTCGATGATCATTAATGCACTCCTTAAAGTTTTTAGAGTTAATTTTTTAACACTTTAATAACTTTCTGTCCGTGTATTACTTACTATAAACTTTCTAATTCTCATTCTACTCCAATACCCCGCTTTATATTTTATAATAACCCCCTTTACTCACTATTACGTATTATGTAAAGCACCTGTGTACCCATATAATTTTGTATTAAACTATAATCCCGCCAATTTACAGTGTCAGATTAATGCTGAAGTTCAAACTTGATTTTGGAATCGTTCCAACTTGGCAGCATATTCGGCAATTTGGATACCTCGCCGATCTCGACTTTTTTATCGAACATAGATTAGTAACAGCCTTAATCTAACTTTGTTTATTAGACTGCCAGTTACAGCTTAAAAATCTTTATGCAACACTTTGCGAAACTAGTATATGGAATATCGTGTGCATACGATATGCCGTCTTCTGGGACATATACCAACTTAAATATTTGCTATAGCGTACATTGCGAAACTCAAATAAGCTTAACTGGCAAGAATTCCACTTGGGAAATTTTCTGCAGCACTTACGGTGGTTTTACAAAATTGCTGATTTGATACAGTGAAGTAAATTATCAATTCGGAATGGCTCTTTATAAATATCTCCTTTAGAAAAGGCGAGCTACTCGAAAAACGGAATTTGCAATCACAAAATAGGCTGACGTTTTCATTGAATTGAAAATGAATAAACCCATCCGAATTATATCAAGTATGATCAGATAAGAATTTGTAGGTACGAATGACAATTCAAATAAGGGTCGTCCCTGCCTAGGCGGATTTCTAATCAGGATCTCGTTCGGATTATTGCCATGTGGCTTTAGTTGGAATCCTTACAGATAATTTGGGCCAAATATGCTCCAGCTGTGGCGGGTTTTTGAACTGAAATAAATGAAAGGTCGAGGAAATACAGCCATTACGTTATCCCGCGGTCCAATTTCCTTACACCTGCAAATAGCGCGTTCAATTCAAAAGATATTTTTTAATATTTCCGTGTCGATATTGCGAGATGTATGGACCTTTCATTGCTTTGAAAGCTTATTTATTTCGTGTTTTCGTTTTGTAATATTCTGTGAAACTATCAAATGGGGACTGTATATTTGGAAATCTATAAACAACTGTACTTTGCGGCAAATTGAAATTGTCATTGCGACATGTTGTGAATAGAATGTGGTATCTACGTGTGTATGCCTTCAGGAATATTTTCGGAAGTTAAATATTCCTTTTACGGCGGAAACGTGTGGTTATCATTTGTGTTTGTGTTCACTTTTTGTTACTTTTATGATTGTGATATGAAATATGTGGAAATAATGGTGTGCTGTGTAATGTTCTTTTGTGTTCATACTTATTACTTTATGCTTTACGTTGGGGAATAGTAGATATGGAAATAAAATAACGTTTCACGGGTATACCTGGGTTAAATATAAACGAATACTTAAATGAAAGACTATAATTGAAATATAAATAAACATGTGTATACAAGATGATTATTTAATTAAACATAACATGATTACTATAAGTAGGTAAATTATAAAATGTTACCTACTGAACCTATATATAAATTGTCTCAAATTGTGATACACGTAAAACTGATCTTTTTATTATTATGTAATTATTCCTTAGTTACACTATGTCACCAATAATAATAAAATTGTAGTAGAAGACTAGTTAGTGTTAAGCCACATACTGTGTACAATTTAATTATAATACCCAATGGGGACTGGCACTGTACTCCCTTATACAGGTTATTCTATAACCTATCTGGGAATGCAGCACCTCACCACCATTTCAGTTGTAGTTTGTTTTATTACGCTAATTTGTCTACCTTTAAATTACCATGTACTACAATGCTTTGTTAGATAAGCAATTTGATTTGATTTTGATTTGATCTCTCTACTAATAATATGATATTTTAAAATATGATCGCTTATTAAATAAGTGTAGTTTGTAATAATATTACACGTGTACACGTATTATAACTGTAGTGTAGTTTGTATTATTATAACTTTATCTAAATGTAATAACAGTATTTTAAGAAAATAGCTACCTACTTACCAATAATAGAAATATTTATGTCATTGATTAACTTTTTATGCGAACGTAATTATTCAGTTTTCATGTATAGTTTTATTTTAATTTAGTTTTTTTAACTTTAAGTAATAGCTATGTACCTATCGAATAATAATTTTTGCTATGCCCTGACAGGGTCTACAACGGCTCTTAGCTCTAAGCCATTTGTTAACATCTTATGTAACCTTGTGGAACGCAAATAAATGAATATGAATAAAAGAATACAAATGAGGTTTAATACATGTGGGATAATAATATTGTACCTTTTATGTTAAAGTATGAACGCAGCTTATATTGTTAAAACGGAACGCAACGGATGAAAGGATAACCGCGCGTTTGCACTGGCGAAACATTGCATAAAAACATATTGCTATCTCTATTTCTATCAATGTATCTGACAGAGATATCAACATGTTTTTAACTGAATGTTTCGCCAGTGCAAACGTACGATTCGGAGTATGTGTGCGAGAAAGGATAATAAAAATGGCGACAGCTAGTGGGCACGACGAACACGGTGAAACGCGGATCTTGAGTGAGCTCAGAAATAATAAATAGTTTTACAAGCATTCTGGTCGTTTATTTTGCCATACAATTCCACATATATATAAACGACGATTGACGATTGGAATGGAATTTCTCAGTAGCAGCCCGGAGTGTGGATTTTTGCCCGGTAGATGGCAATAGGCTCGTGCCCTATTACATAGGACTGAAACATAACTGGCGAAATGTGCACTACTGTGTGTGTGTGTATGTGTGTGTGTGCTATGTGTGCTTGTGTGGTGTACTATAGGTACACCTCTGCCTAACCCTGCGTGGAATACAAGCGTGATGTTATGTTATCTTAGATAATCGATATTAATAATATGGAAATCAATCAATCTGCCTAGCCTTTTCCAAACTATTTTGGGGTCGGCTTCAAGTCTAACCAGATGCAGCTGAATACCAGTATTTTACATGGAGCGACTGCCTATCTAACCTCCACAACCCAGTAACTGGGTAATACGATACCTCTTGGTAAGACTGGTTGTCAGACTTTCGGACTTCTGACGACCCGTAACGACTGTCAAAGATCCATGAATGGCAGGGACCAACGGTTTAACGTGCTTTCCGAGGCACGGAGGAGTCTCGGTATGTAAAGATGGTCACCCATCCACGGCAAGCGTAGCTTAACCTGATGGATAGACCCTTGCGGCTGTTATTACTTAGCCACGAGCTCCTCTTATATGGAAATGTGAAGTGGAAAGCAGTGGTGGCCCAGTGGTAACGACCGCGACTTAAGACTTAGGTCGTAGGTTTGAACTCAGACAGGCGCTTTACTTTGTGTAAATTATTTCATTACCGCTACTCTCAAAATGGCGAAGGAAAACATCGTGAGGAAACTGACATGTCCTAGAACCAAAAATTCGAAGACATGTGACATCTACCAACCTCCACTAGGCCCGCGTTGTGGACTACGGCCTGAGAGGAGGCCTGTGTCTCAGCAGTGGGAACATTATAGACTGATTATGCTAAATGTAAAGTTGGCACAAATTTTCTTCTTGTGATTGGTACAAATAGGAAGAGATTATCGATATCGAAGCACTATCTAACACATTTTTAGTGCTCTAAAACGACTCTAAAACCGCAGAATTTATTGCTGAAATGTTAAAGGACAGTTAACGATGCCATCAGAGAACTCATTTCGTTCACGTTTATGTGTGAGGCAGTAAGATAAGTTTTAGTTTTAAAGCGTGCTTTTATTTTACTTCGATACCTGTCATTGAAAGTTTTTGATAGGTGCATTAAAGTGGGACTTTATATTCCCAAAAATTTAAAAGAAGCTTATGACATAATATGCATATTATGATTATGCTTAGATATTATTAGGAAGTAAGGGAGAAGTAAGGAAGAAAAATACATGTTGCGCAGATGCGCTGACCCTAAATAATATGGGATAAGGGTAAGAAAATGATGGTGATGATGAGAAGTACCATAGGAGAAACGAACATCTATAAACCGGCATCGTGAAAAAAAGATCCCGTGCACATGGTGACCACATCTGATAGCAAGCGTTACTATAGCGGCCTAGCGCTGCAAGCAAGTACAGTCCTTACGGTGTTTAGTTGATGTTCGTTTCTCCGATAGTAACTAGGTACTCTATTTCTTTAACTACGAGTATTCAACGTTGCTTATCGCTGAAAACCTGTCATGTGTGAGTCAGATCCGCGCACTAAGGGTTCCGTACCACGGAATCTAATAACGTTTACCTTCTTTTTCTTATTTGCGCCATAGAAACGCGATTTTAGGGTTCCGCCGTAACTCAATAGGAAAAAACGGAACCCTTGTAGGATCACCTTGTTGTCCGTCTGTCTGTCTGCCTATCAAGAACCTTTTCTCAGGAACGCGTGGAGGTATCAAGTTGAAATTAATATCAAATACGTAGGTCTATGTTTCCTTGCAGCCCTAAAAGAAATCATGCTTCTAAGTCAACGCAGTAAAAAGTACGGCCATTTATGAGACATATTTTGGTACCTGCAAGTAAATTAAAACATATAGGGTACTTCCAGTTGACCTAAAATCACGAAATTTGGCAAGAAGCAAGGTCTCACAGCACAAGTACAGAAAAAAGTCTTAAAATAGTTAATTTGTAATTTTATCGCATATAATTTATTTTTTTTGGGGATTTCTAGTTTTTCAACCACAATGTTAAGTTTATTTTTGGGCAAAATTCTTTTTAACTACGGAACCCTTCACTGTGCGTGGTCCGACACTCACTTTGCCGGTTTTTTTTACTTCTACGATACAACTGGCTACCAGCTATTGCGGATAAATAGTTTCAGCCCTATGACAGGCAGACAGACAGCGTAGAGAGCCTCAATAGTCCGCACACTGGCTAATCCAAACGCCGCTAAAATCCGAGCTGTGATATGGCCCCACCAAAATGAAATTGGCTGAAATGAAATGAAATGCGATGCGATGCGCTGCGGCCAGGTGTGTTTACAAAAAAAAAAAAAAAAAGAAAAAGTGTTTATTCACAGAAACATTTTTCAAATACATATCTATTACTTCTGCCAAACTGCAAAGCAGTTTGTTGGCAGACGTAGCCCCCTTTTTCTTTGTACATTTAATATTTTTATAATAGTGACACTTTTTCACATAAACTACTATTCAGTGAGACTTTGACAAAAAATATTAAGGAGGTAATTATGAATTTTATTTTTACAGGTAGTTTTTGTGATACAACTGTTTATATCGACTGGAAGGTTATTAAAAATAGTTGGGACTAAAAAACTTCTACACCTTCGACCATAGTAATTATTATAAAAAATGGGCACAACAAATCTTCTCATATTATTATTGTTCCTTTGAGATCTAATAATGTAATGTAAAATAACAATAATAATATAATAATGTGTAATAATATAATGTTTGTAATGTGCACTTGACTTTTTAATATTCCACAAAAAGAAAAGAAGAAAAAGAAATAACATACGTTTATTTGCGGTAAACATGACTCGAAGAAATAACACAAACAGGAAAATGGGGGAAAATATGCATCACATCCACGCAAAACGGCCATCGCTCAGCATAATGCTGCGACCTTATGCGAGACAGAGCCCCAACGCTGGTTTTCAGCGACAGCTGCCGTGGACGTGATGACCGAATTTTGGCCTAGCCAGATGGCTACGCGGGAGATATATATATGTAAGGTGGGTGGTGTGTGGATGACCGAAATAAAAATCTTCACTTCTTGAAACTCCTTTTTTAATTTTTAAAAAAACTTCTTTTACATAAACTACGTCTTGCTTGACTCATGTCCTAGCTTGCTCGCCTTATTCCTTCCGTCCTCCCTCCACACATACTCTCCCATTCACTCATCGCTGCATTCATACTTCAACTTATTTTTTAAATTATGATGCGTTCAGAATTTCACTTCAGGATAACTATCTTAGGTCACTCTTAACTCAATGCCCTGACCTGTGTGCTACCACAGAATACATAATAGTACAAGTACGAAGATTCACTCCACACTGCAACTGTGTCTGCACACACACTTGTGTGCAGACACAGATGCACTCTCTCTTCTCTCACTCTCATAGTCCGATAGAACGGCAATCCGACACGACCGGAGAGAGATCAGGCGCAGGACCAACGGCTTAACGTGCTTTCCAAGGCACGGGAATATCACACCTCTAACTTAAGTAAGGAAAAAATTCCTATTGGAAAAAAAAAACTTTTTTTTCAAAAAAAAAAAACAACTGACTTCCAAAAAAATAGTACAAAGTGAAAAATAACTTTAATTTCAGAAGTCAGTGTCTTTGGATCTGTATTTCAGCTTTTTGCCACCGACTTCCGAAATTAAAGTTATTTTTCACTTTGTAGTATTTTTTGGAAGTCGGTTGTTTTTTTTTGTTAAAAAAGTTTTTTATTTTACACTTTTTAGTGCGTCAGTCTGTAATTTATCTAAGTTACTATAGCCTAATGTCAACTGCTCATCATCTTTTGCAAAATATTGCTTTTCCCAATACAAGGACGCTAATTGTTGAGGAGTTCTCCCAGAAAGGAACCAGGAGAACTGGAACTGATGGTGAAATCACCATCAGCTCCACTTCAACATATGTATTGTAACGAGCATAAATTGCTTAGCAATAACGAATCGCAACCCGTGAAATACGTATTATTGAGTAGTTCCGATGGCCATCTGTGGTCTTCCTCATCAGTTCCACTTCACCAAATGGTGCTTTCCGGGAGCTATTGCACGAGTTACTATAAAATATATCCAAATCGCTATAGGTGTGCCTATAAAATTTTAAGGTGCCTCTCGATTTCTCTAGGATGCCATCATCAGATCCTAGTTTCCTTATCATGGTACCGCCCTTGGAATATCTCCTTTCCAACAAAAAAGAATCATCAAAATCGTCAAATCAACTTCGTCGTTTATGAACCATAAACGACGAAGTTATCCGCGAATTCACATAAAAAAAAACAAAAAAAATATATACGGTCGAATTGACAAACCTCCTTTTTTTGAATTCGGTTAAAAAGAGACCAAAGGGGCTTGCCTTTATAAGACGTTTATGAGTACGGGAGTATATCTGTGCAACTATTTCAGCAATGCTGTTTGTTGCCTATCCAGACAACTTATTTCAGAGTTAACCTTCTAGTTTATATTGAACTAGTGACCCATTTTAACTTAAATGTTGATATTAAATACCTTAACTGCAGTTTGGAAACTATCGGCTGGTCAATAAAGGGTACAGATTTATCTCTATTGAGTAGCACCAGGCCAGGCGCACTCCGCATTTTAGGTATGAAGCTTCAAGTACGCGGCGGGCTCGACTTGTCGAGCTAATTCAGTGTGGGCTGCCGCGTGCCGGGCGGGAAGCACGTTAGTTCGATACTCTCTCTTGCGCCGCGGCAAAAAAGAAGACAACCCTAACGAGTCAAAGGGTATAAGAGTTACGCGATAGAAAGAGAGGCAACTTCTAGGTGAATATAACTGTAGGTAATTAACGCTGTGTGACCTGAATTGCACTTTATTGTGTCGTAGCAAGAATCGCTATTTGTTTAAATGATTTTGCAGAGTGAATCTTCGTACTTGTACTATTATGTATTCTGTGGTAGCACGCAGGTTAGAGCATTGAGTTAAGAGTGACCTATGATAGTTATCCTGAAGTGAAGTAAAGTGACACTGCCTACTATCAGAGATCTTAGAGCGACAAGACTGCCTAGGTCTAGTGGTTGCAAATGCTACTGCTGAGCATGAGCTCCTGGGTTCGGGCAAAGTGTTATTGGGTTTTCCATCAGGGATTTCTCAGTAGCAGTCCGGAGTCTGGATTTGTGCCCGGTTGATGACAATAGGCGCGCCTCCTATTACATGGGACTTAAACATAACTGGCGAAATAGTAAAGTGATAAAAAGGTTATGCAGTATTAATTTTTGCACCTATCAGGCAAAATACATGTGTTGACCACTTTTTGTAGGTACAGATTGGTAGTTTTCGTAGTCTGGTGAAATTAGAGACATCTTTTCATCTTCTTCGCTTCGCTGTTGACAAAAAGGTCGTGGTCACGATGAATTTTGTCCATTCACAGCTGCAGTCGTAGCTCGCCTTACGATCTCTCTCCATCTCATTCTGTTAGTTGACAGTCTGGTTAATTTGGTCGGTCCACCTTATCAATGATGTCCTTCGTGGCCTCTACTCTGTCCTGAACCACTAGACGTTCTATGGAGTCATTATTACGTCTCGAGCCATGACCAGTTTCAGCATTTGAAACTGTACTAGTGCTGATAGACGCTGTTTGATGTCAGTTCTTGGAGTATGGAAACTGTCCATGAGATCTACGGAGTAGATAAAGAAGATGACAAAACAAAGAAAAGAAAGAAAAAAAAAAAACAAAGACCTTTATTCTTTTCTCCATGATGAGATCCAAAGCATTCTTCTCAAGCACCGCATTTCTAGAACGTCTACTTTTTTCTTTTCCAGTTCTCGTAATGTCCACTTCTCAGCTGCGTACAGAATCATGGGGCATACGAGTGTACGGACGAGCCTGATCTTAGTAGCCTTAGTGATGTTGCGATTCCTCCATATTTTTTAGGGTTCCGTACCCAAAGGGTAAAACGGGACCCTATTACTAAGACTCCGCTGCCCATCCGTCTGTCACCAGGCTGTATCTAATGAACCGTGATAATTTGACTGTTGAAATTTTCACAGATTTTGTATTTCTGTTGCCAATACTAAAAAATAGAATAAAATAAATATTTAAGGAGGTACAACAATATAACAAACGTGATTTTTTTTGCTTGTTTTTTTGTGTTTTTATAGATAATGGTACGGAACCCTTCGCGCGAGTCCGACTCGCACTTGCCCGGTTGTTTTAGTTTGTCCATACTCTGTTTCGCCTCACCCACGCAGCTGTCAAAGACATCTACATAGATATATACATTTACAACAAAAGCCTAACCTTCATTAACTAAGGTTTAAGTAAACTGAAAGAGAGACTGGTAGTAAAACCATTTTTACTAACTACTAGCATTAACCTGGATTTTTTCTTAATACTACAAGATAGCAACCAGCTGACAAGATTCTCTTTTCCCTGTTAGATAATACCCACCTACAGTGGAATCCATCATCACGGTCAGGATAAAGAGACCAAGGTTAAGATGGAATGGCGAAATTTTTGCCAACTTTCTCAAACTTTCCGACTTTGTTTCAAAGTTTCAAAGCTAATAATTTTTTATCTTCTCACTCGAGATTGTCTGTGGGACAAAGTCGCGTAAAGCTGCGTTTATGTTGGTCGAGTTAGTGGAACTAGTACTTGCGGGAGAGTAGTTGGGTACTATATCTTCAGTAGCTATGATAAGTCTACTTTATGACACAAAGACAGTAATGCCTGTGGTTTCATGAAAAAGATCTTGTTTAAGGTACAGTCAGCATCAAAATTATGAAGAAATCTGCGTTCCATAATACTGTATTAATGTGTAGGTATAATTAAGATAGGTACTCAATGTGTAATATGTTTTGTGGTTACACATTGAAACAATATTATGGAAAAAATAGTGTAGACAATCAAATGAATTCTTGTCAATGTTTACATCTTTTTGAGGCTGACTGTACCCACATAATTTCCAAAAAATACTTAAATGGTTAGTTGTGTTATTAATGCCTAAATATGCAAAAGTATTCGGACCTACTTAGTTTACCCTAGCAAATATTTTTTTAAGACTACGGTAGCTCTTCTAAAATTAACTTTGCTTAGGTAGTTTTTGAGTTAGCTTTAATAATACGTATTTTTCCTCACTTTTATATGGATGATGTTCTAGTTTGTTTTGCAGGTAGTGTTATTAGAATTTATGTGAGGTAGGTACACAACTAAAAAGTGAAAAATAAAAACGTTTTTACAAAAAAATACAACCGAATAATTTAATTTCGGTAGTCGGTGGCAAAAAACGAAAATACATTTAACTAGACACCGACTTCCGAAATTAAAGTTATTTTTCACTTTGTAGTGTTGTTTTTGGAAGTCGGTTGTATTTTTTTGTAAAAAAGTTTTTTTAATAAAGAAAGAAATAAAGAAAATCTATTTATTGAGACTCGCATAGGAAGATCATAAATTAAAGGAAACACACTCTTAAAAAAAAACCGGCCAAGTGCGTGTCGGACCACGCACAATGAAGGGTTCCATAGTTGAAAAGAATTTATCCCAAAAACAAACTTAACATTGCAATCCCAAAAAAAATATTTTTTATGTCCTAAAATAAACAACATTCGCACTTACCTTTGCATGTGCTATGAGACCTTGCTTCTTGCCAAATTTCATGATTCTAGGTCAACGGGAAGTACCCTATAGGTTTTTTGCGAGTATCAAAATATGTCTCATAAATGTCCGTATTTTTTATTGCGTTGACAAAGAAACTTGATTTTTTTAGAACTCCAAGGGACCTTAGATCTACGTATTTAGTATTAATTTCAGCTTGATACCTCCAGGCGTTCCTGAGAGAAAGGGTCTTCACAGACTGACAAACAGATAGACGGACAACGAAGTGATCAGATAAGGGTTCCGTTTTTTCCTTTTGAGGTACGGAATCCTAAAAAAATAATACAAAAGTAAAATTCAAATACAAACAAAAAGTCGTGAACGAGGAAAAAAGGCAGCATGATGCTGCGACATTTAAAAGTAAGTGTCGCAGCGCTGGTATATTAATGAATTTGCTTAAGGGGGTTGCGCTAAGGTAGTCCGCGAAATTCAAATTTTGTGTTGTATCATGATCCAAATAATGATTTGCGACAGTAAGAAATATGTAATTACAGCAAGTGCGGGTTACGTTGACTCTAGGGCATAATTTTGGCCCAAATCGAGACAGATGTTTACTGTCATTAAATCCACACAAGGTTCCGCAAGTACGCGTCTATATCACCATCTAATAGTTACCGAAGGACATACGACGTTCGGTTGTGTGGTCGTGACACTTCGGGCAGTTTATATAGTTGTCTCGATTTGGGCCAAAGTTACGCCCTAGAGTCAAAGTAACTCGCCCTTACGGTACGTCATTTTAACCTAATACTCGCAATTGGCGTGCGTGTAGACCAGCACCTTGCGTAACACATTATCAATCGGAGTTGGTTTCATTTTGACAGTTCAACAACATTCATTGCGTTATTTACGTTGTTGAGCAGACAATTTTTCGAACATATGAAGCAATGGATTAGCTATTTGTTTCAAAATGAAACCAACTCCGATCGATAATGTGTTACGCAATTAGGGTGCGGGTTTATGAACGTAAACGAGGCAAAAGGAGTATGTAAAAATCATCAATACGTTCTGTATGTTAGATTTGCCCCGGATTTGTCTCATTTCTGAAAACAGATCAATCCGGGGAAAATCTAACTAGACAGATGTATGCATAATATTTGTGGTTAAAATTATATAAGTACATATTTTTTATGGTCGCGAATCATATTTTGATCAAGATAAAATCTTACACTGACAGGCAAATTGTAAAAAAACACAAGAAAATTTGAATTTTGCGGGCTCAGTCTGGCAATGGTCTTAGTATTCGACCACCCAGATTTTATGCTCGATGAATGTAAACAAATCTTAAGACTGCCAAAGTTATTTTGCCGACAGTTCCCAATGATAACGGTACCTAGCAGTCTGATTCCCAGTCTATTGGAAGAGGAATGAGCTACAAGTTTTAATTGAAAACAAATGCTTAACTTGATTACAATAATGGCTGGCTGACTGGAATGTAAGTTGAAGTATTTGTAGGAACGCTTCTGTTAATAACAGATAAGTGCTTGATAAAAAATATATTTGGATTACTAAAAGCAGCCTTCGAAAATAATTTAATCATCATCTGCTTAGCCTTTTCCCAACTATGTTGGGTTCGGCTTCCAGTCTAACCGGATCCAGCTGAATACCAGTATTTTACATGGAGCGACTGCCTATCTGACCTCCACAACCCAGTTACTGGGTAATACGATACCCCTTGGTAAGACTGGTTGTCGGACTTTCGGGCTTCTGACGACCCGTAACGACTGTCAAAGATCCACGAATGACAGCCGGGACCAACGGCTTAACGTGCTTTCCGAGGCACGGAAAATAATTTAATGCTGTTCCAAAATCCTACTATAAATGCCAAAGTTTGAATGGATGGATGTTTGTTACTCAATCATGCTAGAACGGCTGAACGGATCTGGATAAAACTTGGCACAGAGATAGATTATAGTCTGGAATAGCTTATGAGCTACTTTTTTTTTATCTCGGTAGGACTCTCTTGTGAGATAATTTCCGACCTCCACGTGGGCGAAGCCGCTGGCAAGAGCTTGTTTAAAAATAAACCTTTTAATAAATAATTCAATCATCATCTGCCTATTAACCTTTTCCCAACTATGTTGGGATCGGCTTCCAGTCTAACCGGTTGCAGCTGAATACCAGTATTTTACATGGAGCGACTGCCTATTGGACCTCCCCAACCCAGTTACTGGGTAATAAGATACCTCTTGGTAAGACTAAAGATGGTCACCCATTTACGAACCAACCGTAGCAAGCGAAGCTTAACCTGAACGATCGATCATGCGGCTGTTATTACTTAGCCACAAGCTCCCACTAATTTCAATAACTAAGACCAATTTAACTCTAAATAATTAAATATTAGGTAAAATCCCAAGAGCGGGTTGATGTATTTCATTGTTTTATGCGTCGAGTGGTCGTTAAATAATAATTTATTTAATTTGGTTGTAAAAAAGACTTTCGTACGTCAAAACAAATATTAATATTTTAAAACTAGCTGAGGTCGATGTTTCCTACTGACTTCCCTGAGGAGAAACACCGAAACAAGCAACGACAACAACAAATGTGTTTTTCGATATCTTAAAACTAGTGAAAGAAATGACAAATCATTGCATCCAATAGTTTTACGACATCGAAAAACTAAAAACACATCAAAATCTATCGCAAACTCGTGGTAAACTGAGTTTAATTGGCAAGGTTCCTGAATTGTAAACAAACTAATTCTATGTAAGATTGTTTTCCATTTCCCAACGAAATAGCGGCGAAAACATTAAATTCAAAGACAAAAAGCAACCGTTTCGCCCCCAATCTTTAGTGACGAATCAAGAATTCCTTTTGTACAGAACCTTCAGCTAATAGATACATTTGTGGACGAAATATTATGGAAAAGGCGATGGTGACATCTAGGTTTACGTCATTGAGCCTTGTGGCTGCTCCCATTTACCAAGAGAAATTTGTTTATTCTTATACTCCATTTGCAATAAGACTAAACATTTAAACAAACCTTTTTTACATTCCGTTCAACCGATTTTGACTTTTATTCCGTAGTCATAAAGATGGCATTAAAGGCAAAAAAGTGGTTACAATACCAACTATTTACTGCAGCTGCCATTTGTCATGCCACCAACGCAATAGAAGTCAAAATCGGTTGAACGGACTATAAAAAAGGTTTGTTTTAATGTCTAATCTTATTACAAATGAAGTATATATTAAACTAGCGACCCGCCCCTGCTTCGCACCATTATTACGACTTGTAAAAGCATGGATATTTCTTTATTATAATATTCGTTACTTAATAAGTAATACACATAAACCTCCTGGAATAAGTGCTCCATCGCGCATCGTGCTCGTGTGTGTCCATTGCGTAGTTCAGAAGAACAACGTGGTCATATAGACAGACACGAAAAGCGACTGTATGTATAGTATAGATATATAATATTGTACGGGTATTTTGAAATAAATCCGGTTCCTAAGTTGGTATTATTCCGTTCCATTTCATTTTAATCGTATGAAACAGTGTTAAAAGTGAAATGAAATGATGACGACGTTTTGATTAGGCAAATAAAAAAAATCCGGCCAAGTGCGTGTCGGACTACCCACAATTAAGGATTCCGTAGACGGAAATAATTTGTCACAAAAACAAAGTTGACATTGTAATTCCAAAAAAAAAAAATATGTGTTAGAATTACAAATGAACAATTTTTAGACTTTTTCCTTTACTTGTGCTGTGAGAACTTGCTTCTTTCCAAATTCCATGATTCTAGGTAAACGGAAAATACCCTATAGGTTTTGATTTACTTGCGAGTTTCAAAATATTTCGCATAAATGGCCGTATTTTTTTATTGCGTTGACTTAGAAGCTTCATTTTTTAAGAACTTTAAGGGACCATAGACCTACGTATTTTTTATTAATTTCAATTTGATACTTTCACGCGTTCCTGAGAAAAAGAGTCTTGACAGACAGACAGACGGATAAACAAGTGATCCTATAAGGGTTCCGTTGTTTTTTCATTTGAGGTACGGAACCCTAAAAACATGAAGAAAATGAGTAAAGGTAAATTAAACTCCATGATTATACTAAGCTCTTCGTCATAACTAGGACTATGATGTAAATACTGTTATGCAGATCATTAGTCAAGGAAATTAATTAACTGCGACCATTGTATCTCATGTTGGCTTTTCGCTTCAAGAGCTAAAACTACTCACAGTAAGTAATTATGAAAATATTTCTCCTTCCATTTTAATAGTCCTTGAATTTCTAGAAACGACGCTGGACATCTACGACTTTCATTTCTAATTAGAATAGATGGCTTCTCTCGCAAAAACTTCAAATTTTCGACTTCAATTGAAATCCCAATGTATTTTTTGACTGGACTCATTAAATGAAGCTTGAAGTCTTTTTTGTTCGAGTTCTACAAGTACCTATAATCTTCAGTTGACAGTTCGTTTTGATAACAAGTCGGGGTTTCTTTGTAAAAGCTCGTGGCACAGAATAAATAATAGTATTTTGTGACTTTAAAGTACTAGTACAGTCAGCAAAAAAACTCGATTAACACTGTTAATTTTACCAACCTATCTATCATCTAAATTAATACAAGGAAGATCTCGTGGCTAAGTAATTACAACCGAACGGGTCGATCCATTAGGTTAAGCTACGCTTGTCGGGGTTGGTCCGTGGATGGGTGACTATCTTTACATACCGAGACTCCTCCGTGCCTTGGAAAACACGTTAAGCCGTTGGTTCCGGCTGCCATTCGCTTTGACAGTCGTTACGGGTCGTCAGAAGCCCAAAAGTCTGACAACCAGACTTGACAAGGGGTATCGTATTACTCAGTTACTGGGCTTTGGAGGTCAGATAGGCAGTCGCTCCATGTATAATACTGATATTCAGCTGCATCCGGTTAGACTGGAAGCGGACCACAACATAGTTGGGAGAAGGCTAGGCAGATTGACATCTAAATGAATACAAAATGAATCGATACATCAATTTCAGCATTTCATGTACTTACCTAATAGCATATAATTAAAACTCCTTTTGTTTTGTATCAGTTCAGATTTAAATGAATAATTTGCTTATTCTTCTTAAATATAAAAATATATTGTTATCCGTTCGCTAAAATTGAGTTTTAGCAAGACTAATGGACAGCACTTGATTTTAATTTGAAACGGCGGATTTTTTTTTTGTTTTATTTTCCTCTGTACCGGGGCGGTTTACAAGAAAAAAAAAAAGAAATTTAAATTTTGACAGGACAATTTACGGCTGGCGGGTCAGCTAGTTAACTATACACGGTACAAAACAAAGTCGCTTTTGGTGTCTGTCTGTGTGACCACTTAGATCTTCTAAACTACGCAATGGATTTTGGTGCAGTTTTTTTACCCTTAGAGCATTTATTTCGGAAGGTTTTTAAGTATTACATTACACACATTGCATTTATTATATTCTTCGCCTTAACTGAGACTGTTGTAAAGTAGTTTAATTTTACCGTAGCTCATGATTCCTTTGAGTTTGAAGATTAGCCAATAAACAGTGACGAAAACAGTTCAAATGCTGTGATCGAAATAGCGCTTGATAGCTTTCTTACAGAACCACTGCAGACTGCAGAGAAATGTAAATATTTTTGAGTACTGGTATTCGTCACCTTATAAAAACTTTTCACTGACTAAGTGAATAGCTCTTTAGCAGAGCTGGTCATTTAAAAATACAACGAGATTTGATGAGTGAAGACGCTGAAAATTTGCTTTTTTTGTGCTACAACAAAATGTTGTTTAATATTGAATATTAAAACTATGAAACTCTTAAATATATTATAATTTTTATTTTTTTCACGCATTTTTAGCGCATTTTTATTTTTTTCACGATTTGTCTATTCTCGGTCTCCGTTTCTAACGGTCTCTACTCGGTCAAACCTTAGTCACTAGTTAAAAAATAAATGAAAAAAACTGAAAGGTTAATGGACTTTTTATGCTGACAGTACCCCCTAAAAAAGTGAAAGCGTAGTCTGCGAAATCGGTGCTATTGTGTATTTTATGAATAATAACTGTGTTCAAACCTTCCAATTAATAAAATGTGGATATAATACTAGTTTACCACATTTATGTACAGGGGATTTATATTCACCATTCTAAGCGTCTAGACGTCCGTCGGAATGTATTTTATTGTGCTATTTAAAGCTACATTGAAATCATTCCAAACTGTTCGACTTTATTATTTTAAGCCCTGCCTTTTGGAAGTTAATTCAATTTATTCTGTTATCCAATGTCATGTCAATGTCATTATGACTGTTTGTTGTTGTTTTGGCCAACCAATCACAATGGAGACGAAGCAACAAAATTACTTAAAAAGTAGATCTTATTTCATTCAATAGCTGCACGGGTCGATCCACCAGGTTAAGCTATGCTTGCCGGGGTTGGTCCGTGGTTGGGTTACCATCTTTACATACCGAGACTCCTCCGTGCCTCGGAAAGCACGTTAAGCCGTTGGTCCTGGCTGTCATTCGTGGATCTTTGACAGTCATTACGGGTCGTCAGAAGCCCAAAAGTCTGACAACCAGTGTTATCAAGAGGTATCGTATTACCCAGTCGTAATTGTTGTTGTGGAGGTCAGATAGGCAGTCGCTCCATGTAAAATACTGTTATTCAGCTGCATCCGGTTAGACTGGAAGCCGACCCCAACATAGTTGGGGGAAAGGCTAATAGGCAGATTGATATTATTATGATTATTATTCTCATTATCACATCAAGCCTCTTGTGCATGCAACACTTCACTTTTAAGATTTTGCCTTCATACATGTTGATTGTCAGTGACATTACTTTTTGTATGTATTTGAGAGTGTTTTCATACACTATGTACCATCGGCAAACTTTCCGGTGAACCACTTTTCGACCTTTTGACTTTACTAACGTAATAAGGTTGAAAAGTGGTTCACCGGAAAGTTTGCCGATGGTACATTTCTATAACAAAGTATTTAAGTATGTATCTTGAACCACTATTATTATTTTCAAACACCGAAGTCAATTTTTTTAAATTAATTTTCCGGTCACATTCTTGTCGTACACACTGTTTTCACTTTTAAACAGATAGGTACACTTTAAGTATGTATGAGTGCAAGACAACTTGCATCTTTGTAACTGCGCATCCGCAAACTTAAAATGAGTTCTGGAACCTACTTATACAAGTAGGTTCCAGAACTCATTTACGCAAAGCTCAAGTTTTATTGCGAGGAATAGACGTGACGACGAATATCTCTCTCCTCATGTATGACTTTGTTTATTATCATCTCTTTTTGAGAAACTATTAGTGACACATAATACCTACTATCTTTATATCTTTACTAGCTTCTACCCACGACTTCGTCCGCGTGAAATTTCTTCTTCCCCCGACTCACCTCGTCGCATCACATCGCCTGCCCGCGCTATTACTTCGTTTTCGCTTAGCTTTTTGACTTTTTAGGGTTCCGTTCCTCAAAGAAAAAAAAACAGAACCCTTATAGGATCACTCGTCTGTCTGTCTGTCTGTCCGTCTGTCACTGCCAATTTGCTCTGAATCTAATGGACCAATTTAGTTGAAATTTGGTACACATATGAATTTCTGTGACCCAAACACGGACGGGTAAAGTAAATAAATTAATTTTGAATATGGGGGTCACTTTTGGGGGGCAAATAAGAAAATGTAAAAAAAAAGTTTTGCAAACTATACTGTGTGACATATCAAATGAAAGGGTATGATGAGGGTATCATTTTTTTTTATTATTTTAAAATAAATTGTTTTAAAGTTAGAAAATAGACCATCCCAAAATTTACCAATTTACCATCCCATTTTACCATCCTCCTTATCTCCGAAACTGCAGAACCTAAAATTTTGAAAAAAATACAGAAAATATATCTTTACCTGTAGACTTATAAGAAGTCTGTGGTCTTAAAATAACATTGTAAATCTCTCAATATTGTGACTACAAACTTACATTTACAGTTGGAATGGAGAACATGTTTTACAATGTTAAGTTTGTTCTTAGGATAAATTCATCCCAACTACTGAACCCTTCATTGTGCGTGGTCCGACACGCACTTGGCCGGTTTTTTCATTTTGGTCGGGTCATAGCGATGTTGTCAAATCGATGGTCACAAAGGTCATAACGATGCTGTCATAGGCCATAGCGATTTTGAATAGCCTATAGCCTCCTTCAAGAATTGGGCTATCAAATACAAAAATATTTTTTCAAGTCCAACTGGTGGGTCCAGATGGGAGGAGCTCGTGGCTAAGTAATAACAGCCGCACGGGTCGATCCATCAGGTTAAGCTACGCTTGCCGGGGTCGGTCCGTGGATGGGTGACCATCTTTACATACCGAGACTCCTCCGAGCCTCGGAAAGCACGTTAAGCCGTTGGTCCCGGCTGTCATTCGTGGATCTTTGACAGTCGTTACGGGTCGTCAGAAGCCCGAAAGTCTGACAACCAGTCTTACCAAGGGGTATTGTATTACCCTGTCAATGGGTTGTGGAGGTCAGATAGGCAGTCGCTCCATGTAAAATACTGGTATTCAGCTGCATCCGGTTAGACTGGAAGCCGACCCCAACATAGTTGGGAAAAGGCTAGGCAGGCAGAACTGGTGGGTCCAGTAGTGCTATTCTGTAAACATCTCACCGTGATAACTCAGGTGAAGTGAGCGTGCAGTGAGCCGTCATCCTACCTGATGCTAGGGGTTGACACTATTGACAGCTCACTTTAAGATCACTTCACTCATGTTTTCACGGTGAGATATTTACAGAATAGCACGACAGATATTAGCGCGTTCAAACAAACAAAAAACAAACTCTTTAGCTTTATTATTTGTGTAGAATAGATGTTGTTCAAGACTTAAAGCTAAATGTTACAAAACACAGGAAATTGTAAAATGTTTTTATTTCATTCATCCTAGACGTTGTGACGCTCAACACCCGAGGCCATGTCGTCGTCACAGTTTACAGCTAACCTCATTTTTTTGCTTCTAAAGCTGCTATCGGAAATAAGGTGTTTATAAATAAAACTCGCACAGCACGGGTAGAAATATTTATTACAACAGAATTGAAGACTATACACAACCTAATAATTACAATATACACGATATCTTTAACAGGAATACATTTTGTACAATTAATTTTAATATTTCAACGTTGAAAATCTATGAATTTGATCTTAAACATTTTATGTTAACATTACAAATTACAAATACAGGCCAATTTAAATGTTTAACTTGTAAGAACAATGCAATAAATTTTGATTTGTGCAAACAGAGGTTTTAATGAATTTAAGCTTATTTTATGCGTAACAATTTTCAGAAGATTCGATCTCTCTTCATACTTTGATAAATACAGTTAGAACCAATGATATTATAAAGGAAAGATAAACTACGTTCATACTGAGCGGTGGGCGTTCAGATACTCGTATCGTTACGTTGTTATTACAATGATACTTACATATAGGTGTATAGTAGTTTTCAATTATGACTGCGATAGAGCGAAATAATACGGAACGAAAAAAGACGACGAAACAACGAACGGACGATGATACAGAAAGAGATAGCTCGGCATTTAGATATATAATTGTCATGTCACGGACACGCCTTGTTTCGCTCGCTGCTATTAGCCGACTAAATCAAATTACAACAATTGTCTGAATTCGTCTGCACCAATTTGCGCGCGCAAGTGCGATATCTATGTCATGATTATGAACATTGACGTTGCTATTATTTAGAAAGTGATATAATAAAATAGAAAGTTGGTTTTCTATTTTCAATGGTCAATAAGGATGTGAGAAAGTATGATAAAACACGTACATACAGTCAACCGCACATCAGTGATAACAATTTGACATTGACAGCACATTTATGTCGTAGCAATAAGGGCGGTTTTTGTAGTGTAAGTGTTATACTTATGTGCGGTTGGTTACACTACTAAAATCATATGGATCAAGGTCCGATATAAAGTATTTTTTAAATTTATTTATTTAATCACGTAAAGTGCCACAAGAAAAAATAACTGTGGATCGCCAATTAAGAAATTGATACCTATATTTCCTACTAGCTGCGCTCCGCGGTTTCACCCGCGTAGACCGGGATAAAAAGTAACTTCAGTGTTAATCCAAGGTAAAATCTATCTACATACCAAATTTCATCCAAATCGGTCTAGCCGTTTGAGCGTGAAGAAGTAACAAACATACAAACACACACTCACAAACATTCGCCTTTATAATATTAGTGTGATGTTAGTGTGAAGTGTGATATTTACCCACCCACTTGCTTGCTTGTTTTTAAGCATAAGTTAAAAAACAATTTTATGTATGTGGTGAGGCACATACATAAAATTGTTTTCACGTGAATAAACGTTTTTCTTTCTTTCTTTCTTTCTTTCTTTCTTTCTTCTTCTATTCATTAATTGGCAAATCACAGTTATTTTCATTATTCATGAAAAAGAAAATATTATTTCATTCTGTCTTTGCTACAAGTTACAAGTTCCATTCTGCAACTAATTCCAACACAACATTTTATAAATAACACAGAAATACAGGCAAGTAGACAAGAAATATACCTACAAACCAAATTGTACCACTTATGAATTCTGTAGTTTACCTATTACACTTCTGTAGTTTCTGCCTACCTCCATGAGAAGAAAGCGTTAGTTTATATATTAAGGATATAAAAATAAAACAAACACACTCACCGTACATTTTCCAAAAGATTTAATTTAGGTAGTTATGAGGCGACCTCGGGAAAATAAAAATTCAGTTCACGTTACTCACAAGTTATTTAATAAAATTTTGCGCCCATTTTATCTGCCTCCATTGCATTATACTCATGTATAATTAGAGGATAAAATGGGCTATAATCTTGATAAAGATGGTAGTATCGTTACGCGGGATCAAACTTAAATTAGACATGAAATGCTTTTGTACGAGTCGTCTAATTATTATTTTGTGTTATTTTGAACTGAGAAGGAAGGAAATTCTTAGTGTTTTTTACAGCGTGTATAAGAATGTGTGGTCTTATTTAAGGATGTACAGTCAACAAAAGAGATATTTGGGCAGGGTGTACTAACATATTTGTATGTGAATTGCTTCATGTTCAATTTCGTGTAAATATACAATTTTACGTTGGTGTGTTACAATGTAATATATATAGTAGGTAATATATAGGGTGACTGGTAATTAGTGACCGATACTTAAACACATGATTATACTCATGATAATAAACAACTTTTACTAAGGGACCAAACCTAAAATCGCGAAAAAAAAATTAGCTGCTCCCTTTTTTTTTTTTTTTTTTTTTTTGTGGATGGGAAATCATCAAATGACTTCTCCCGCTCTGGGCAGAGGCGGGAGGGCGTGTCAGACTTTTACTGACTAAAACCCACCCATGTTCCTTCAGCTGCCCGTGCCAGGGCCACGGTATCTCTTTCGAACTACCCGCGACCCCGGCGGCATCGGCCCAATTGACCCCGTCACTGCTGACATCTCTTTGAGGCGCGCGTGGAACACAACGCGCCGTCGACCCGGGCCTGGTCCTTACATTCTTATTCGCATAACTCGTCAAAATGTATGGGGCAGCTGATTTTTTTTTCGCTATTTCAGGTTTGGTCCCATAGTAAAAGTTGTTTGTTATCATGAGCACAATCATGTGTTTAGGTATCAGTCACCCTATATATAAAATTGAACATGAAGCAATTCACATCAGAGATATCTAGGCAGGGTATACTAACATATTTATATTATAAATATGTTAGTATACCCTGCCTAGATATCTCTTTTGTTGACCATATAGACAATAAAACTAAAAACTTTTTATTTGGTAAACAAACATTGTAGGAAAAAAAATTACGAGTTTCCGCATCAAACACTTTCAAGTTATGTATGAACGTCTTGATCTCAGTAAGAATCAGTCGGTATGAATTTATAACAATAGACATTTAAACACATTCCTCCTTATTCATAAAAAAAAAAAAAACTAAAACGCTTTAAAACTTATTTTAGTTAAAAACTGTTTTGTCAATATCTTTCGAATTAAGTATGATTTGAGTTTGAATGAACAAGATAAAAAACTTTTTTTAACTAAAATAGTTTCGTAAGAGTTTTTTGAAAATCAAAATTATATTTTTTTACGCAAGTGAACAAAGTTACATTTTCGACTAAAGTCGAAAACTAAAACGTCGTCGTCGTCGTAGTTAAAACTAATCTTCATTAAACCTATTTATTTCATTGGCCATGCAGGTACCTAAGTGGTGATACAAAGAAAGAAAGAAAAATATTTTATTTGGGACACGCACAGGAAATACAAAAGTAGAAGAAAAAGGAGCATTTAAATCTAACAAGATTAACAGATTTATTCGAATAAACAAAACAAAAAATAAATACCTGTGCGAGGCCAAAAGACTCCTAGCTCAGCATAATGCTGTATAAAATAACTACAAAATGTGTCTGAGTTGCATCAGCTACCAGCATCATAAATTAATAATCTGTGGTCTATCAATACTCAATGGGTAATGAACTAATCACGTCTGTGCATAGGAAACCGCTTATTACTTATTGAGGTACCTCATTGCCGTGAATAGCTTGTTAAACAGTCAGTTTCGGTTGCCAAACTAATCAAATATTTATGAACAAATTCTATTTAACTGCGAAAAAAAAAACTTTTAGAGTAGTAAGATTATTTTGGTCAGTCAGTGTATCATTTAATGTCTACCAACAATTTTTAAAGATTTAAAAATCAAAGCCAAAGGAAAATGGGGTTATTTAGGATCATTTTAGTGCAAAACGGACAGCGTTCAGCATAATGCTTTAGCTGATAAAGCATTATGCTGAGCGCCACTCGGAGCATAATGCTAAAGTTCAGCGCTATAGCGCTGATTTTAGTGATAGCTTGCGTTGACACAATGACGTTAACTGGTGCGTTATTGTTATTTGCTTGTAAATTATTTCGTACAGACACGCACTACAGACAATGGCATTCAGACTTACCCCCTTCCCCCCCCCCCCCCCCCTAAATGATGATTGTTCTAACATTAATAAAACAAATGAAAAGCGGACGTGTGCAGTGCATTCTTCTCTATTAAACAACAATTTTAATCCTCTAAGTGGGCGCCAATCGAATTCGAAAGTTTAAAATTGTTATTCTAAAACCAAACTCTGTGCAATTAAAAAAATCCCAACATTCCTGTACTCGATTAACAATAACAGGCTAACTATTTACATCAAAAACCAGCTTAAATTGAGAGCGAATTCTCGTTTTCCCTCCAAAAATATATTCCTACCTAACAGAGTAACCCTTGCTAAAAATCCCAAAAGCTAGATAATTTTAAGCGTCCCGGCTTACGAAGCTCGCATTCGGAATGTTTCCCGAATCACACATCGGGTTAATCCCTTAGGGGGTCTCCTTTAACGAGAAGATTTTTTTATGCCCGTACAATCTATGAAACGTGACACCCTTAACAAAAAAAGAACATTTTATTGTTTCATTAAAAGCGTGCGGTGGTGGTCCCAATTACTGGCTGGCAAGTATTGACACATCGGGGTGACGTAGGTACTCGATATACTTATACACGTCTTTCCAAATTAAGTTTGATAATGGTGCCGATTCTGTTGTGCACAAACTAAACTTAATTTAGGCTATTACTAACTTTTTCTCTCTATTATGACAAGAAAGGGACGGAAGTAAATTAGAGCTGTCAAATTAGTTAGAACTCATTTTTCCATAGACATTTAGACGACACGTAAAAACATGTCGACTAAAAACACGGTGAAGCGCAAGGAGTGAACTAGTTTAACATCTCCAACTTAGTTCATAGCTATAGCCGTCCTTTTCTCGCGCTGCCTGTTAGTAAAAGATAGCGATTCTCTAATTTTAGTTTAGTGCGTTCACAAGAGAATCGGCACCATTGTTTTGTAAAACTTCTGAACTTATAAATATCGGTAGGTCCAAAAATATTTATTATCAACTAGCCGTTGCCCGCGGCTGCATCCGCGTGGATGTCGGAAATTATCCCACGGGAACCTACTTCCGGGATAAAAAGTATCTTATTGTGTTAATCCAGGTTATAAACTATCTGTGTACCAAATTTCATCTAAATCCGTTCAGCCGTTTTTGCGTGATTGAGTAACAAACATCTAAACATCTTCACAAACTTTCTCATTTATAATATTAGTAGGATAAGTTTTAGTAGTAACCGCGAAATTCAAATTTTCTTACGTTTTGTGCAATTTGCAGGTCAGTATCAGGTTGTATGTTGATAAAAATATGATACGCGGCTATAACAATAGTATTTCCATAATTTTAACCACAAAAATCATCAATACATCTTTCTAAGTTAGGTTTCCTGCGGATTGGTCTGATTTCGGAAATTAGACGATTATGCAGGAAATCTAACTGAGAAAGATGTATTGATGATTTTTGTGGTTAAAATTATGTAAATACATAATTTTTTATAGCCGCGTATCATATTTTTATCAACGTACAACCTGACAATGACCCCCAAATTGCAAAAAACGTAAGAAAATTTGAATTTCGCGGGTTACTACTGCGCAATCACCTTAAACCAAAACCCTAAAAGCTTTTAGATAAATAAAATACTCAAAGTTATATCAAATGTAAAAATGAGGTTCTAAAATATTAGTAATACTAGTTTTTGCCAGCGGCTTCGCTCGCCCACGTGGATGTCGGAAATTATCCCACGGGAACTGTACGATTTTCCGGGATAAAAAGTAGCCTAGCTATGTGCTATTCCAGACTATAATCTATCTCTGTACCAAATTTCATACAGATACGTCCAACCGTTCTGGAATGATAGAGTAATCCATCCAAACTTTCGCATTTTTAATAGTAGTAAAATAGTAAGATTCTAATCTGATCCGAATTTTTACAAGCAAAACTAATAAGGTTAATAGATTTATAGTATTCACTTGCGCCATGTACACAAAAACAGCACAACTTTTCAATTAATTAATTAATTAAACAACATGATTACTTCGTTCAAGAATTGGAACATCCACCGCACGCTTTAAAAATATAACATGGCGACTACAACACCTACATCCAGAACAGCAAATATAAATTCTGTACACGATAAATACACTAATTAACGTCTAATATCACAAATATCTTTGTCTCATACTTAAAATTAACACAATAACATGAATAAAACTAAAATTAAGCACGGAGAAATTTTCTCCACATTCGAGAAAGCTTTGAGTCTGATTTCATTTTGTACAGGGTGTCCGTATTCCTCAGTCTGCATCAGTTCTTTGGGGCACGGGAGAGTCTCTAAGGGGATATCGGTCAGTTTGGTTGCCTTTTTCGTGAATTTTTTTTCTGCGTAGTCCTCGTTTTTATCATAATAGTCATAAGTGTCGTCGGGTACGGCATTATCTTTGACGTTTTCATTATCTTCCTGGTCGTTTAAGTGTCTGTCGGGGGTAAGTTCGGTGATACATGATATCTTCTCGAGGGCGTTTCTCAGTGTGTTGTCTCGTGTCTCGTTGCGTAACGCGTAGATCCAGGAGAGGCGGCAATTACAGCTGAGTGGGTTACCTGTAAACAGAGAGCCTGTTAACGTGTTTGTTTTACGAACAGGTTTATTTTCTCATACGATATATTTTACGCCTATTTGAATATAAAGGGCTCATTTGTCTTTAAATAGATTCGATTGTCGTGAGCTCGTTCTAAAAGGATCTTTAGCGGCAATCGGCAAACATACTTGAAGATTACAAATAGGTACACTTTTAGGGGATTGCCGCTGCGTATGGCATGTTTAAAGTACATTATAGCGTCACATAAAATGTTATCGATTTATTGAAAGGTAGGGGCTAATAATCGTTAAGAAAGTATTAGTAATATTAGGTACCTATTATGTACTAATTAAAGTACATTATAGCGTCACATAAAATATAGATTTATTGAAAGGTAGGGACTAATAATCGTTAAGTAAGTATTAGTAATATTAAGTACCTATTATGTACTAATGCATGACGTCGAAATTTCCCATGGCTATAATTTTAATAACTTAATGAGAGTACCAAATTGTTTTTATCATTTGACATTATAAACATATACAGGGTCAAATTAAATTAGCTAGCGAAACTCCTCAGACGTGGTGGAAACATGATGAAACAAAAAAAATATTAATTTGATTACGTTTTATTTGAGGTCATTAATAGTCACTTTAATTATCAGTTTAAAAATATTTTTTTTACAATGTAAACTTCACAGACGTGATGGGTATAAGATAATAAAGATTTTATCAACTCACACTTCAAGTAACAAAACTAGCAGCGGTCATTGACACCGAAAATAAATCATCAAATCTTTTTTATTTTTATTTTGTCGTGTTCAGATATCCATACCCATCACGTGTGCGGAGTTTCACTAACTAATTGAATTTGTACCTATATTATGTCACTATTTTGTTTTCCTAATAAACATCAAAATACTTTATAATTACTGTTTTGTAAAATTCACTCGGAAAAGCTCCTATAAGCACTAGAAACAAACGTGGTGACAAGATAAAATAAGAAATAAATAAAAACTTTATTCGGTTCAGAAAAAAAAAACACGGTACTTACAATATTAAAAAAAACTAGTATCAGATTATATAGGTAATAAATATTATTAATTATATTAATTATTATTATTTTTTGATATTATGTGATTATTACATTATTTAGATTTCAGGATAGTATTTAAATACCAGAATGAGAAATAATGTTGTGTATTTTACCTTAATATACGATACGCTATACCTACTTGTTTGTTTATCAAAATAAACGTATTACATACGTTAGCTGTAGAAACGTACGAAACGGTAATTAATTATCGAAAGAATTATTTATGCTTATATGTACTTACTTAAGTGTAGTAAAATAGAAAAGGGTCCCAATTTTATGGCTATCATTATTTTAACTCCCATATCAAATAATTTTATAAAAGAAGGGTTTTTCTTATCATTTTAATTAATTTAATTAATACGGTTTTCTAACAAAAGGCTACCCAACTCTACCCATGGTTTAAGATGTCACGTTAAATCAGTGCAACATTCTACCGTACATT
Organism: Cosmia pyralina; assembly: GCA_946251885.1. NCBI lineage: Eukaryota > Metazoa > Arthropoda > Insecta > Lepidoptera > Noctuidae > Cosmia > Cosmia pyralina. Next base: position 19,244,318 of record OX276355.1, read on the forward strand.
GATAAAAGCGTATATAAATCTAGTTTTCTATATGTCAGGGTGGCAAAGGTCGTACGGAAGTTAACTACGGTGTGCGTAGAAAGTGGAGGGACCCAGTTCCTTTCAGTAAATGAAACCGAGGCAATAGGTCGAGAAAATGTTATGATGAAGTACCTACACACCGCGAATGAGTTAGATGTGCAGGGTGAAAAACGGATTTCTTCACTACGAAGGTTGGCGAAGGCAAGTGGATTTTTTTCATTTGGTCAGTAACTAGTAGAAAGAAAGAAAAGAAAGAAAGGAAAGAAAGAAAGAAAGAAAATAAAGAACAGAAAGAAAATACATTTATTAGTAAATAGTTCATGTAATACTGGGACTGCAATAATTTTTCCACAAATATATCCTTTAAAAGACAATTTGAGTGTAATTTTAAGCCGTGAAAGTTAAAAAGCCGTGATTGTTCACGTAGATAGCTATTGTTTAGAAAAGTAAATGACTGGAGCTACACGCATGGATAATATAAATTATGGTGTTTTCAGTAATAAATGGTTTTGAGATCGAAATTACAAGAAACGCTGTCAAAATCAAACACGCTCATGCATATTATTAACATGTAAGCATAGCAAGCAAGAGTTCAATCAATCTGCCTAGCCTTTTCCCAACTATGTTGGGGTCGGCTTCCAGTCTAATCGGATGCAGCTGAATACCAGTATTTTACATGGAGCGACTACCTATCTGACCTCCACAGCCCAGTAACTGGGTAATAATACGATACCCCTTGGTAAGACTGGTTGTCAGACTTTCGGGATTGTGACGACCCGTAACGACTGTCAAAGATCCACGAATAACAGCTGGGAGCAACGGCTTAACGTGCTTTCCGAGGCACGGAGGAGTCTCGATATAAAAAGATGGTCGCCCATCCACGGACCAACCCCGGCAAGCGTAGCTTAACCTGATGGATCGACCCATGCGGCTGTTATTGCTTAGCCACGAGCTCCATTAATAGCAAAAGTTATCAAACTAAAGTCTTTAATACGCGAGCAGTGTTCATTACGGCGACCATTTTTTTTTTTTTTCACAGGTCAACTTAGGAGTTTGTCGGCTGCCTAAGCGGGCTCTCCTATGGATGTCCTAATAAATTAAGGCCTCCAGCCAAGTTTTACGGCGACCAATGACATTCTTATATTTATTGATGGCGACCATACGACATGGCAACGCAAAAACTATTTTTATTAAAATTTCGTGGGCTACCTTCATAAATCTCATTTGCCGACAGTACCTCAATTGATAAAAAGTCCATGTTACATAACACGTTGCACAGTTTCACATACGATGCTACACGAGCTTGTAACAACCAAGTTAACTCACGAGACAGAGCCGAGCTTCGGGCTAACACCGTTGCAAGTCACGACCGCGGCCATATTACTTTTGTAGCCACTGACATAAGGTTTAAATTACAATGATTGAAATAAAACAACTTATATGTACTACTCTAGATAAAGCTCCGTACAGATGGCTGGAAAATATTATGTGGCTACGTTGTTGTTTGAAATTGGTATGTCAGTACTTGTGTTGTTGTCAACGAATGAAATAGACGACGATGGGTTGACATTTAACCTTTTGGTTGCTAAGCCGAAAAATTTACAGGTTAGGGGTCATTCGGCCAACTATGGAACTGGGCCTGCGGACCAGTTATCCCTTTTAAAATTTGATAGTGGTAAACTGGGCCCACATCTGTTTTGCTTTCAATCAAGCGAAGGGTGGCTTAAAATGGCTTATATATTTTTAAGTATACAATATATATACAAGTACAAGCATTTACATATATAATATAATATATTTTTTTTTAGATTTCTGGTTTGGTCATATAGGCAGTAAAAGTTGTTCATAATGATGAGTACAATAACCCCATATGAGGTTGTGCGTTAAAATACCAAAATATGACAAAAAATATATAGGTTAGGTTAGGTTGAAAATGTGACCTTCTACGCACGAGCCGAGCGAGCGAAGCGAGCGGTGCCGCGGTAGCGGCCGGCGAGTGCCAGAAACGACTAGATTAGTATAAGCCATTTTAAGCCACCCTTCGCTTGATTGAAAGCAAAACAGATGTGGGCCCAGTTTACCACTATCAAATTTTAAAAGGGGTAACTGGTCCGCGGGCCCAGTTCCATAGTGGGCCGAATGACCCCTAACCCAAATTTACTGCCCGCCCAACGTTTATGGAATTAATTAGGTTATTGAGTAAACTACGGTTTCTCAGAGGTTTTCATTTTATGAAATTCAATCTAAATTGAATTTCTTAAACTGAAAACCTCTGAGAAACCGAACAATGAAAATATAATTTATTAGTAGGTACCTAAGTACCTACTAATAAATTATATTTTCATTGTTTCATAAAAAAATAGTAGCGTGAGTAGTCTTTACCTCCTTGGAAAAGTGGTTTGATTTTTTCCTGTATAGTGGTGACAGTACAGCGGTTAAAAAGTTTATTCAAATAATTTATTTACTATATGTAGTTATCGCGATGAGTAAAACTTTATCGTCAAGTCCGTATTCAAGCTAAAGTTCAAAAAAAAATTCCTTCAACCTTTATTAATTTAACATACATAAACTCACGCCCTCTTCCCATGGGGATAGGCAGAAACTACAGAACGCCACCTGCTACAATCCTTACATACTCTTTTTGCGTCGTTTGCGTTTTTACATCTGGTCATACACGCACTTAAATGTCTTTCTTATCTTGGTTACAATAACATCGGCTTTAATGATAATCGAGAGTGGACGCTAATACCTATAGTTACAAGATATTAGGGGTGGGTTATATACCTATATGTCGGATCCGGTCAATAGTACGGACGCGTAACGAATCGCAAGCGCGCCACAGGCAACACCACGTGAGGTGCCCACGCCTACAGCGCGCTTCTACAGAGTCATGGTGTTCTAACCTGATGGCGAGCAGGACAGTCTAGTGTTGGATCGCATCGGAGCAACATCGGGGTTACTACGCCACGGAACTGTATTCGATTCGTTGTGCTTAGTGATTGTGTTAGATTGTGATTTTAAACACCGTGTATCGCACCCAGTGTGTTTTCATTGCACGAAACCCATCTTCTGCCCACGTGTCTGTCTAAATCTAACTGAGTAAATCCTGACGTTCTGAGTAAATCTTGAGTTTCCGTCAAAGTTAAAATGACCATAGAATGACTACCTGGTGCTGTTGCACCGTCATGTCAAATGTAAAAGATAAAGTTCGGAATAGGGACATGACATTCGACGCGTCTGACAGAACTGACAGATATACAATAACTTTAACCAGCGAAGCGTGGGCGGTTGAGGTTACAGTTAAAGTTATGACGACAAATAACAAATTGCCAAATGGAACAACCCATTTTTTGTTTAACAGGATCTTTAATAATGGGTTGCACCACTATAATAAACATCGAACTGAAGGTGCGATGTTTGTTATAGTTAAAGTAAGATGGTGCAACCCATCCTTTGTTATCTTAGCTTAGGTATTGGCTACAACTTTAACATGCAACATTACTTACGGTAAGACCTACTTTTATTGTAAACTATATTTTTTACTTGATTATGCAAATTACCTATTTTTATTTTTTTTATTTTCGTTCCTTATTCATTTAATTAAATCATTTATAGGCACTTTTGAATTGTTTAAAGAGTCGGTAAGCCAAAAAGATGAAGCTGGTTGCCCAGTACAAAGCGAAGTAGGTTCCTATGGAGAAGTACGGGGAAGAAACTCAATGGACACTTTTTTAAATTGAGTATAAAATTAGTTCCAAAATATTAGTTACATCATTAATGTTGAATTTATAATTAAAACGAGTAAACGAGGTAAAAAGACGTGCACGTGTGCTTTATGTCAGTTGCCATGCCACTTAAGAGGCATGGTGATGGTGTCATTATGGTGACGATAAGTAGACCTTGTGCGACTGGGTGGTGCGTTTTTGCCGCATGCCATTAATTTCCGTCTCATAGGGATTATTTATTATTAGTAACGAAAATATGCATATTTGAATAAAATCACCAATATAATATAGATACTAAAAAAAATCATGAAAATATTATAAGTAATATCGTTTCTATGTTTTGGGTAGACAATGTAGACATTACTTTGTGAATTTATTTCAGACAGTATTTTACTACAATACTTAAATATTCACATATAGAATTGATATGTACGCGTTCTAGTTCAACATCATTTTTTGCATAACTTACTTTTGCATTATATGAAGGCAGATTAAAAAGTTTTAAAAATCATATACCTGCGCCTTAATATCGCAGACCGACCATCGGCACCGTGTAGCCATTTAGCCAACCCCTTTCACGCCCAGTGAAAACGCAGCTCAATTTCAAGGGCTGGGCTCTTAGCTACGTAAACCTTTACGACGCAGTTTTGTAGTGCTTAAATTTTATTTGAGTAATCTAACGTACTGTGGGCAGTCTGTAGCCAATTTGTAACAGAATATATTGGCTATTAAAACGCCATACTCGTAGTAACATTAGATGGGCCAGTTCATTTCAAAGAATATTATTCCGAAAGTAATTTTTAAGAGATTACAAAAACAGTTTGTTGAGGTATAATAACAATTTTAATGTTAATTGTTATATTATATTCTTTAATTTACCTTTTGCGTCGGGAAGGCCATTTTGTAATTGTTAATTTCGGTCGTGGTAACAGGGAAGGTAGGGGACAAATATTTTGTTCTGGATGTAGTTATAATTACTGTTTGTTTATGCCAATGAATGGATTTTGTCTGGAAATTTCTATAGAGTTCAGTTTGTTTCTTGTGTTTTAATGGTAACTTATTATACTATGGTTATTGTTTTCATTATAGTAATTATTGTTTCAATCGTTTTTTAATTAGGTAGGTACAGCTATTTTGAATAATGAAGACAGGTACTTTAATTTCAGATTCGTAACATAGATATGTTTGAGAGCAGTGGTGGTCCAGTGATAACGGCCCCGACTTATGAGTTGTAGGTCGTGGATGCGAACCCAGGCAGGTGCTTTACTTTGTTAAATATTTTCCTCACCACTGCTCTCAAAACGGTAACCGGCATGTCCTAGAACCAAAAATTATTCATATAAAGTTATTCGTGGATTTTTGACAGTCGTTACGGGTCATCAGTAGCCCGAAAATCTGACAACCAGACTTCCCAAAGCAGTAACGTATTACCCAGTAACTGGGTTGTGGAGGTCCGATAGGCAGTCGCTTCATGAAAAATACTAGTATTCAGCTGCATCAGGTTAGACTGGAAGCTGACCCTATTATACTTAGGAAAAGGCTAGGCAGAAAGCTTTAGATATCCCCACTGTACCTATGGACCTACGTGGCAGATAGCGTTAGGTATACGCTCGCTACCCAAATCGGCTTTAAACCCGTATTTAGCAAACTGCGGAGACACGATAGGACACATACCGTTCCTATACCCTTATTAAGGGCACGAGAGAACGCTACGTAATAGCTCATTTCTATAGGTATTTAAGAGGTTAGGTACTGTGGAGGCTGTAATCAACTTTGGTTTTAAGCAACCTCCGCGAAGTAGATGGCATAACACGGTATTTTACTCTAGATGAGAAAGAATCTAAAAATATATTATTTAGATAGCTTAGGCAAAAGGCAGTCGGAAATAACAATATAAATTTTAAAATTCAATTAAAAACTTTCAGTATTTAATCTGTTTTCTAACACCATGAAAGTGGCCGCCATGTTGTTACGTCATACGGCTGTTTAAATTAAAAAGTGTAAATGTCAACTGTCAACTGATGAGCTTATATAAAGTGTTTGTTTACTCAGGTCACTGACGTCATGACCACAGAGCAATATGGCGTCCACTGCATCCTGCGTTTTCCCACAAAATTTGAAAATGTAAAATTTAAATGCATTTTTATGGCACTTATCGTTTGAATAAAAATTTTGTGTTTTTTTTAGTGGCTTATTAGCACTATAGAATTATATTGAGACACTTTTCAAAAATGGCTGTAATACCTTATTACGAGACAGGCATTGATTGGGATTCATATTGAGAATAGAAAAAAAAAACCGGCCAAGTGCGTGTCGGACCGCGCACAATGAAGGGTTCCGTAGTTGGGATGAATTTATTTTAAGAACAAACTTAACATTATAGTTGAAAAACATGTTCTCCCATACATTTCAACTGTAAATGTAAGTTTGTACTCACAATATTGATAGATTTACCATGTTATTTTAAGACCACAGACTTTTTATATGTTTTCCTGTAATCTACAGGTAAAGATCTATTTTTTGTTTTTTTTTTTTCAAAATTTTAGGCTCAGTAGTTTCTGAAATAAGGGGGGGAATGGTCAATTTTCGTCTATTTTCTTAAATAACTTTAAAACAATTTATTTTAAAATGATAAAAAAAATATATTTGAGACCCTCATAGCCCTTTCATTTGATATGCCACATGGTGTAGTTTGCAAAACTTTTTTTTTTTAATTTTCTTATTTGCCCCCCAAAAGTGACCTCTATATTCAAATTTAATTTATTTACTGTACCCGTCCGTGTTTGGGTCACAGAAATTCATATGTGTACCAAATTTCAACTTAATCGGTTTATTAGATTGGGAGCAAACTGGCTGTGACAGACGGACAGACAGACAGACAGACAGACAGACAGACAGACGGACAGACAGACAGACAGACACTCGAGTGATCCTATAAGGGTTCCGTATTTTCCTTTTGAGGTACGGAACCCTAAAAACAGTAGGTGTCAGTTTAGCTGACAAGCGGGTGACATGATATAAAAATATATAAAATATTAAAACTAAATATTAAAGTTTCCAATAATTATCCAAGTTTTACTGCAAGAAGCATTTTATATTTAAACTGGTACCGTCAGCGCTCCGCAGAAAGTAGATACTATACCCCTTGGTATAACTAATTCATTAGCCTCATTTTTGTCGAAGGACACAAATCTTCAAGGTAGGGTATTAATTCGTAAAGGTATACAAATACGGTTGAAAATGGTGATGCGTTTGATTTTAGGTTATATCTCGTGTCCGCCAATAACAAAGTAATTTCGTAGTTTTAATTTTTTTTAAATACACTGTAAGTTTTACAGTTTTACATATTTTTTGAGTTCATTAAATTTCCTTTTTTATAGTTACAAAAACATGAATAGTTGTCGCTCAAAATATTGAGCACTAGGTTTTGCCAACGGCTTCGCCCGCGTGGATGTCGGAAAATATCCCACGGGAACGTACTACCGGGAATTCCTTCCTTATTCCTTGTCTAATAAAGGGAACCTCTACGCAAAATTTCAGCTTTCTAGGTCCAAGGGTTTGGGCTGGGCGTTGATGAGTCAGGACTTCTCTTTTTATTTATATAGATTTCGAGACGATTCGACACCTATTTTGCGAATTTTTTTTCAAGGTGCCTCATCTTTATATAACTCTTTTTTATATAATTGACTATACACTGTATTTTTTTTGGGGCTCGTAACGTGTAGCAATACGGCTAAATGTGCGACAAAAATGTGGACTTTTACGGTGTCCTGGTTAGGGAAGCGCCTTAACAATCTGGTTCCTTGACAAGTAACAAAGTAAGACCTGGCTTCTGGAACGGAAATTATCTATATTACAAGTAACTGAGTTGAGTTACACGATTACTGACAAATGCTTGCACTGAATGAACAGGTCCACTCTAATCTGAGTGGCTCTTTCCACAAAAGACCGTTTCAGACACATGGTCCTCACAATGATCTGATCAAGATTTTGTTTGGAATTTAAAATAGACTTTACGACTTCACGCGGGCTTGCGCCGCGGTGGCGGGACACGCGAGCGGTTAGGAAACACTGAATTCAGCAATTGTGTAGTTTCGTTCAAAAACCCAGGCGAAAATTTAGAAAAAATTAAAAATTACACCAACGAAACTGTATAAAAAAAATCGAGTTTATGGCCAAACTTCCGCATGCTCATCTTTAAGGTGATAATCGCATGGCACGGCTCACGACTCGATCGCCCGATGCATGCGCTTTGACCAATAAGATGCACGTCTGTTTTTGATTTGATTTGTTGCTAATGTTTGTTGATAAATTTTGTTACACGCCCTGTTCTCACAAATGCATATTGTCTCTAATTGATCGAAACCAGGCAGGGCAGGGGTGTGGCACTTCCGCAGAAATATTTTCTAAACTGAGCATGCTTATGTTTTGCCGATAGTACGAAGCAGCTGTGACAAGTAAGGTTCCAGATCAGCATGAAGAGGGCAACTACTTAGAGTGTCTGACGCTAACATAATTATGTAGGTAGGTAATTAGATAAGTTATGTAGGTACATATTCAGCTTTTTACATTGCATCACTATACAAGAAGAGAAAAAGAATATTATTTCTAAATGAATCTTAGGAACCACTGGTTTACTGTGAAGGAAATTATTTTGAGGAAACCTGAAGAAAAAAGTTTTGGTGCGAAATTTTCTACTCGCAGTTGACAATAACCATTGCTTATTTTTTCTATTCTAGAAAAATGTTTGTTCTGAACTGGGTTAATAGGCTGATCAATGGAATGCGTATTTATGCGTAGTACTTGTCCGCGTAAAACAAAACATCACAAACGATATTATAGGAATTAAGTTGTTAAATGTGTTAAAAGGTTAGCAGCCGCAGCAGGAATATTTACATACAAATTAAAATCCTCCACACTGAATAGGAATGTTGGTATCCAATTTAACAAAACCGACAATTCGCGGAAACAGTTTTGAGTAACAAGCAATCTAGAAACCGAACACTAATCGGACCGCCACGCTACTAACGGTATTGAAAAAAAAAAAACAAAATATCTCGATGGTATATTTCATGGCAACACCGAAAAAAAAAAAGAAAACATGCTGCCAGTACTTTTTCATGCCGCACCACATGTTGTAAATTGAGTGTTTTTTAGTTGTGGATAGATAGTGTCAAATTACAATATTGGAATTTATGCGTATGATAAATGATATGAAAAATACCACACTATATTTATTTTTTCCGTTCGGCAAGGCAATTATTTTCGGCAGTTGGGTATCGCTATGTAAATCTTAATTTATGGAATCCGTGCAATTTGACGTGCAACATGTTAAATCCTTTTCTTTATTGTCACAAACTGGAGTGAATTTATAATTTCAATGTAACTTTTGGAGAGTATTTTTCTTTTGTATTTAACGCTATACATACGCTGCAGTATTATATATTAACACCTCATGAAAAACCCACAGCGACAGCAAACAAAGCCGAACAAAAAACGAAAAAGTTTCTAATTTATAATGTCCCCCGGTTACTTCAAGCTCCATAATTTCCAATTAACACCTTTCCTGGACCCAGAATACAATACACTCACATAAAAACTCTCCGTTAGTACGGATAGCAAGACAAACAAAAATAATTAAGTATTCGAACCTTTTATTCAGGAAAATAATTTTATTTGTGTCAGTGATCTATTTTATTTGCATTCCGTGGAGGATTTATCAGAGTAGCCGACGCAGCGCCCTGCCTCCTCCAGATAGCTAGCGGAAGAAAAATGGCGATCGGGATGGCACGCCCCGTTGGAAGGGTATTCTGGACAAATAGTCGCTAGCAAAGCCGATAGGTGAAGTAAGTGAACGAACTAGAGAAATATGGTGCCTATGTTACAGGCAGAAAACGTTTTTGGGTGCTTGCTTAGAATAGTAATAAGGATCCAGGATGAATACTGTCAACTAGAAGTCAAATCAAATCAAATCAAATAATTTATTTCAGATAAATAAGTATCCATATAAAAGTAAAATTAAAATAAAATAAAATTAAAATTAATGTCAAAATTAAAATCAAAATTAAAACAAAATTGAAAAACAAAATAACAAATTAACATCAAAATTAAAAAACAAAATTAAAATTAAAAATAAATACACATATTACATTACATAATAATCGCAGGCGCTGGCATGCAGCTGCAGCCACCTCCGCAAAAAAGGCGAGTCCCACCGCTCGGACAACACACTGAGGAGACCGTTCGAGCCGCCACGGCTACGGCGCAGAAGCGACGCACTTCTTTTTTTAATAATACCGTGGAAATCATCGGTTCTAGCCTCAGCGAACATCGCTGACGCGCTACAAAACCGTGACCGCCAAAAAGAAAGAAGAAGATGAAGAAAAAGAAAAAAAGAAGAGAGGGAGAAGTGTGATTATCGTGAGTTTTCATATTCATATTGTTAACTTTCCGAGACAACACATTTAGTATTGCCATCTAAACACCGAAACATGTTACCGGGTTGCTTATAACGTCTTGGCATTCGATACAATGACGAACCCATCATGTACATAAAGCTACGTGAACAATCAGCCAAAATTAGTTTATCAAAGTGACGTGTCCGTATCACCATCTGTATAGTTCCCGTCAAGCCGAGATGAATCTTAATGGGGGACTAGAAGTACGTAGAGTTCCTCCCATCCTCCATTTTCGGCTCCAACGTCACGATACCGGAATATTACATCCGCTAATAATTACATAAGGGAAGTTTGTTTAGTAAAGGCTTATGTAGAATGGTTTACATAAACCAAATATTTACTCTATGATAGGTTTAGTTGTAAATGTCAAAAGTTGAAATATCGCCGTGGGCGATTTAGTAAAAAATATTCGGGACTTTAGCATACAAAAGTACATTTAGACAAAGAGGATGGGCTAGTCGCATTTTTAAAAGCACATTATTGGATCATACATTTTTTTTTGTTCTATTCTCATCATGCGATCAGTCCAGTGTGCAGTGGTGCGTAGATCCTAATTTATAACACAGTTTTTCTCTTCCAAAACAAACTTTGTTACATCCTAAGCTTTAGAAACATCGCCGAACCGAAACTAAGTAAAAGACTATATCGATGAGCCAGAACAAATGGAGAAAGCTGAGATAACTTGAAACGAAAAACTGTTTTCGATATTGTTCTTCAAGCGTTCGCTTCCACAATAATCCTGCGGACAGCCGCTTACCTTAACCGAGTGCCGGCAAACGGGTTAGCTCCCTATTCCACAGTTAGTTCAGAAATGCCCAAGTTCCGTTCCTCTAATTCCCAAAATTTAATTGAGAAAATGAAACTCGACGGAGGATCGTTCCCCAGGAAGCGAATTTGTAAAATTGTTTTGAAGGTGAGTTATTAGAATTAAGAGTTTCTTTGATGCAGTTAATTGAATTTAATTAACTGTAAGGTCAACCATTAGAACCTTAATTGAATTAATAAAAATATTCGCCTAACAAAGCCGACTGAAACTTACAAACTTCTTTTATATTTTCGTTTTAGAAGACAATAAGCTATAACGAAAACAACTTGCTATATTTCTGAATACGTAATGTTTTCGTTATATTGAAACCCTAAAAGTAAAATAAATTAAGAATTTTCGCATCGAATAAAACTCGTATTATTACAAAAGAAAGACAACATCCCCGAAAACTTTTCCCTCTTTACGACGCGACAGCGTAAGTCTCGAAAATTTTAATGTACCATTCGCAACTTATTATTCACAGTAAGAAGAATATAAAACTCGCTAACGGAACGAGAAAAGTAATATAAAAAATAAACAAATAAGTCACAAAACCCACTCGTGAATAATAAAATAAGCGACCTGTATCCGATACAACACACAAAACACGTAATAAACAAACGGGTTTGCGAATAAAAAGCTATTTCCCGATGGTGGGACGGGCCAAATTTATCGGGTTGCTCGGCGAAATATAGGTGCAATCCTGCCAATGGTGGAAAGGTGATTTACGTACGCGATGTCTATGAAACGCAAGAAATAAAAGGACTTGTGTATCTTTCGGAGCCGAAATTGTGTATCAAACGCGATTGAGATATAAGTGTCGTTTGCAAGTGTCACCCGCCGATATATTTGGCGTCGCTGACGCTTCGAGTGCTGTGCACACGTTGTTACCCTTATTGATACTCTTTGCGATGCTATTTCAGGACAATTCTATTATGTTCAAAGTGGAGAGTGTTTTGACCTGTAGCACTTTTAAGGAGCACTTAAAGAAATGTAGGTTCGTGGAATGTAATTTCTTCTGTTTCTGAAACATAGAAGAAGTTTTTAACATCTTACGTGTAAATGTATGCTCTTAATTTACCGAGGCCCACAGGTACTTGGCGAAAACACGTACGACTTTAACACCTGTATTGTTTGCTTACGATTGTTTTAGGTCCAATAAGACCTGTCTGAAGGAAACACCTAAAATAAAATTAGGCGATTTGGCGATTTCTGCTAACGCTACTTATTTGGTTATTTAAATTTCATCCAACACCCAAGAAGCCTTCTATTTATATTTCCTTTGGCGAAATCCCGCATTTAGCAATATAGAATTGAATCAATAATCGATTCAAATCGTTTGCGGGGTCAAGTTGCCCTCTAGAGCTCACACGTTTCCGATGACCACGCAGATCAGGCCGACCCTTACGAAATTGAATTGGTAGTTATAAGTTACCACGGGCACACGTACCTACACTAAATAGATATAAAATATTGATGAAGGAACAAAGATATTGCTCTATATTTGGAGCTGTATGCCTTTCAACGGCCTCGATTGTAACGTCCATCATAATTACCGCACGGCTGAGAAATAGATTTTCAATTCCACTGAAGTTTGATTCTGGTTCTGCATTACAAATAAACAGTTGAACGATTCTTGGGCTCAGGACAGTGACCGAACATATCTTATTGTTTCTATTTTAGAAAAGTTCTAGTTTGATGATCTAAAAGTCATGAGAAGTTTTCTTAGAGCAAAAAATCCAGATTCTTACATCATTTTCTTTAGCTATATTCTTCTGTATCTTATATATTACAGCAAGCTTTTACAGTATTCGCAAGAAACACTCACGTAAATGACTGAATATATATTTCAACGTCTTTTTTTTTACCTAAGTACAAGTAGACACTGTAAAATTCTTTCACAGAAAATGGACTTTTCTTTAACAAAAAGTACGGTATTAAAGAATTAGGCACAAAATCAGAAACCAAAAGTTTGTCTGAGTCTAATTTAATGTAAACGACGTTAGCAATTAATATAAATCAAAGAAAAGAGGTCGCGATACTTTAACTTATACAGATAAATTTACATACGACTAAAACTATCTTCCATATATACCCGCTAACCAGGATCAAAGTATTCGTATTGATTTTACTCCGTTTTGCGCCAGTGAAATTTATAGGTACAATGATTCCCTATTTTCGACACCATTTATCCTTCAATATGCGATAGAAATTCGTCTTGGATACACGTTTATTTTTTAGTCGAAACCAAAAGTTTTTTCTTTGTTTGGCTTATGGCATATGGCTTAAAATTTCTTGGAACTGCCTAAACTAAACGTAGGTGTAAACCACTAACATTACAGGTATCAGCCGATCGCCTAAAAAGCTTTCAATTTTATTATTATTTTTAAGTATTTGTTTGCTTCTAATCTAGATAATGGTTTGTAATGGGCTCACGATTGTTATATTAATGGTTTCGTGTTTATTTTTTTTATTTTATTTAACGTTACTGAATAATGTTGTGACTAATGATCAAGTCTGTGATATGTGTCAAATATTCACACAATACGTGATAGTGTCAAGTTTGATAGTCGTTATGAGTCTTCAGAACTCCGAAAGTCTGACAACCAGTCTTACCAAAGGGTATCGTATTATCCAGTAGCTGGGTTGTGAAGGTCAGATAGGCAGTCACTTCATGTAAACTACTGATATTCAGCTGCATCCGGTTAGACTGGAAGCCGACCCCAACATAGTTGGGAAAAGGCTAGCCAGATGATGATGACGTGATAGTGTCGACGGTGTGTTTCAACGTGATAATAGAAATGTTACCCACACATGGTAGCTCATACTCCCAGGATGTTGATATTATTTGACATAGAAACCCCATCATAAATAATGTACAAAAAACTACTTCTATATTGTCTTAATCACAAGGAGATTTTTCAAAAACAAAGAAAAAGGTACATGCCAAAGTCATCGGATTTTGCATGAGACAGTATTCAGAGAATAAAATATTCAAAACCACATACGCACCGGGTGTTCACGGATGGGAAGTCATGTGACGTAACCGCTCGTATATTCGGTTTAATAGTCGGTATTAGGGCCATAAATAACAAAAGTTCTAACTCACCTTCCAAATAAACTGCAGTTGAAGCAGATTTGTCATTCTCCACCACCGGTCGAACGGTTTCGTACGATATCACTTCCAGCATATTGTACCTCAGATCTAATACGACTAGGCTCCTTATATCCTCCAATATATCTTCGTAGAATGTCGTCAGCTTGTTACCGGACAACGTCAATTTTCTCAGCTGCGTGAGGCCGCCGAAGGCCCTTTCTGATATGTACTCTATCGCGTTGTTATCTAGCATCAACTCCTTCAATCCCCATAGCTCACTAAAAGCCAGGTTCCCAACCATAGTCAGTTTATTATTTCTCAAATTTAACCGAGAAAGATTTTCAAGCCCCTCCAACATTTCTCTAGTCACTACTGATATGTAATTATAGTCCAAATTGAGTTCTATTAAATTATTCAAGTGTTTAAAACAACCTTCGTGTATCAAACTTAGATTGTTATTCGATAAGTGTAAAACGTGTAGGTTTGGTAATCCAAAAAACACGTCTCTCTTTAATTCTGATATTTGGTTCTCGTCCAAGCTTAAATTTGATAGCATCATCATTTGTGAGAACGAGTGCTTCTCTAACGTGCTGATCTTATTCGATTTCAAGACAATTTGTCTGACTGTTGAAGAATTCGTGAATGCGTACGGTGGGATTCTTTTGATAGTTCCAAATTGTATAGAGATATGTTTCAGTTTGTCCAGTCTTACTATTGCCTTTGCAGGAATAAATGTCAGCGCGTCATCCGATCTCACGTTAAACATTAGATGTTCTATTTCGGACTGCGATGAGAAACTCGGCCAGATGAGATCTTCTTCAGTTATACCTCCACTAAATACCCAACAGTCAGCTCTGGTTGCCATTTTTGGCTTGTTACTGTCACAATAACAGTGCACTTTAGAGCGGCGGTCGATGATGTCGCAAACGTTTATAAATACAGGTGAATAATAAAGTCTTTCCATTTTTGGTTGTGTATCTTCATTCACACTTCCCGTCACTGTGAACTTGACTGTCATTAGTGATGCGATGATGATCAAGTATTTGGTGATTTGCTCCATTTTTGTAGTAAAGATATCTGTAACAAAGGAAATAGTCTTTGAGATCGCGCTTAATTTCAAAATCATTTATCATCTAATTCACAACTTTTCACTTCGATTGCGATAAAAGTTTTGCATAGAAAATTATTCAGACATTATTGGAAGAGCCATTCTTTGTTATATATTACTAAGATAGGATAATATGAAGGTAATAATAGTGTTCTAAAAGCTTTCTAAACTGCTTTAGTTTAATAGGTTGCGATAAGAAATTATAGTCTATAACTAATTTGATAGTAGTTGAAGTAACTTCCAAACTGTTAGAAAATGTTAGAAAAAAATGCTATCAGAAATCTTTTCACATAAATCTTGAAAGCCTGAGGAAGTGGGCGAAAATTATAATAGAAGTCGACCAAGATTTACAGGCCTTTTATATTTTGCAGCTTGAAAAATTTAATTTTAGGAAAAGTAAAACGAAAACGACACCATAGTTTGCTGAGAATAAACTAGACGAGGGATAAAACACGTATCTAAAACGTCTCTAAGAAATAGATGATAAGTACAGTCAGCAAAAGAAGTCAGTTAACACTACTACTTTTTGACATCATCTAAATTAACACAAAATGTTTCGATAACCTGCTTTTTATTAACATTTCATTTATTAGTTAAGAATTCATTTTCTTTAAAATTTACATCTATTCCGATTTTAATGAAGTATTTTTCTCAATAATTAAGATATAGGAAACTCAAATATTAATCGACTTTTGTTGCTGACTGTACCTATACTGAAATAAAAAACACAGGTAATCTAAATCGAGACAAACAACATTGTTCGTTCATCGCACAAAACAAAAACATGTACCGAACAAATAAAATTGAAGGTAATAAACACGACTCGTATTAACATCGATTCGATACCAAAACTGTCGTCCGGGACTCCTAAATCGGATATATTGCGTTACAGTGTAATTACGCGGGAGCCGCGCCGCAGATAAACGCAAAATATTCTTTTTTATACAACTATATAGGCATCCCATGAAGGGCCAGGTCACCCTTTGAAATATTGCCCTAATAAATAACCCTACATATTCGGTTTCACACATTGCCAGGTTACGACACGGCAAAAAATGTCTTCCATTAGCAGTTTTAACCTAATTAAAAGCGAAGGATAATAAATAAGCTATAAATAGTACATATATATAAAATAAGATCGCTTTTCGTGTCGGTCTGTGTGACCGCTAAGTTCTTTTAAACGAACGACCTGCAGCAATAAATAACAAACAATATTATTTTCAATGGGTTTTGATGTTTTTTTCACCACACTTTAGATAATTTATTCCAGAAAGTTCGTGAGAAGCTCGTGACTAAGTAATAACAGCCGCACGGGTCGATCCATCAGGTTAAGCTACGCTTGCCGGGATCGGTCCGTGGATGGATGACCATCTTTACATACCGAGACTCCTCCGTGACTCGAAAAGCACGTTAAGCCGTTGGTCCCGGCTGTCATTCGTGGCTCTTTCACAGTCGTTACGGGTCGTCAGAAGCCCGAAAGTCTGACAACCAGTCTTACCCAGGAGTATCGTATTACCCAGTTACTGGGTTGTGTAGGTCATAGGCAGTCGCTTCATGTAAAATACTGGTATTCAGCTGCATCCGGTTAAATTGGAAGCCGACCCCAATATAGTTGGGAAAAGGCTAGACAGATTGATTCCAGAGAGTTCGTGTGTAGGTATAAAAATTCATATTAAAAAATATAATGTAGCAATGTTTTGTCCAGTTGTAAAAAATGTGCGAAGCAGGGGCGGGGCACTAGTGATATATTTATAATACACAGAATTCGATGTCTCTACGAATTTTGTCAGCCTTCAGCTTTTAGGATTTTAAAACTATAAAGTCGCTTTTGGTTAAAGTTTCGCAAGCGGATTAAAAGTAGTGCTCCCGGGGTTTAAAATGCATTTTTAACGCGGATAAAAGTTTTGTCAACTTTTTTTTTGTGTTTCGTTAAAATCGGATTTGTGTGACCGGGATTTTAGATCCCGCTAAGAATACTTTAAAAGTTGATTCCGAATGAGACACGTACTGAATGCTAACAAGGGAACTTGGATAATCGAGGGAGATGGGATGACATATTTTTGCACAACTTTGCACAAACTCTGCAAAAATATCTCATATCGCTTTGGAAATGTTAGATGGAATTTTGAACGAATTTGCTAAAGTTGTGTATGATGTCGGTACCGCCATCTTGTATTGAGAATTAAATTTTTATTCTATGGATTCTACGAGTTTAGTTTGCATTATTTTGTTAGTCATAATTTCGTGTATGAAAATAAACGACGAGACAAAAACCAGGTTATTGTTACTTTGTTTTCTTAGATACAATAATATATTTATTTTGTATAACATAAGTAAAATTATAGGTACAGGGCTTACAATTAATATGAGGTAGCTACATGTTTTGCCCTTTATGGCGTACAAAATTAGTCGCACTAGACAAACAAATACAAAATAAAAGCAAAGAAAGAGATCACAATGTCAAAGTTTAATTTATAATTACAAAGTCAAAAATTCAAAATTAAAATGTCAAAATTAAAAATTAAAATTTTATTTGAGATTAATAAACAAGCAAAATATCATTTATGAATTCATCTACGCTGTAATTTCTTTTTCTCTATGAATTAAATACATACCTAAAAGTCAAATAAAATCCTAGGGACAATTCCTAACCTTTGCTTTCATTTGTCCTGCAAAAGGCCCATTTCTAATGTCCTGATAAATACAGAACATCTGTAAAAAAACCGACCAAGTGCGTGTCGGACCACGCACAATGACGGGTTCCGTAGTTGAAAAGAATTTATCCCAAAAACAGACAAAAATAAAAACATGTCGCATAAATGGCCGTATTTTTTTACTGCCTTGATTTAGAAGCTTGATTTTTTTAGAGCTCTAAGGGACCATGTATTTAATATTAATTTCAACTTGATACCTTCACGCGTTCTTGAGAAAAACGGTCTTGACAGACTGACAAACACACAGACGGACAAAGAAGTGATCCTATAAGGGTTCCGATTTTTTCTTTTGAGGTACGGAACCCTAAAAACAGCGGTATTCACGTGTTTTCTTTCATAAACATTAATATCGTCCTATCACTAGTATGACGTAACATTAAGCGCCATTTTCTTTTGTTCCAGCGTGTTTTTTCCTTGTGATTTATGTTGTTACAATTGCGTTTGCTTCGGGTAATTAATTTATAGGAACATATGAATTTGCGGTGCCTATAACTTTTCGTGGTGACAACGAAACGCTACTGTTGTATTTTCACTCATTTTTTCGTACTTGATAGAAGATTTTTTTGGCGCTTGTGGTTCTCGGTAAAGAATAGATGGGTAGTTAATTCCGTACAGATGCGTGGGTATCGTGAAAAACCGTTATGGCAAGAGCGGCCATCGAGTTTTTTTATCCGTTCTTCTCCATAGGTACCTACTACGCTTTGTAATGGGCAACTAGCTTCATCTTTCTGACTGACCTAAATACTCCTGGGAAATTCAAAAGTGCCTGTAATTGGTTTAATTGAAATATATGCTTTGAGTTTGAAGGGAATACTGTAATCCCTTCAAACTCAAAGCATTTACATTTTAATAGCAAACAAGCAAAGCATTTTTGCTGTTTTTTAGGGTTCCGTAGCCAAATGGCAAAAAACGGAACCCTTATGGATTCGTCATGTCTGTCTGTTTGTCTGTCCGTCCGTATGTCACAGCCACTTTTTCCGAAACTATAAGAATTACACTGTTGAAACTTGGTAAGTAGATTTATTCTGTGAACCGCATTAAGATTTTAACCCATACCACCCCATACCATATTAGAACTGAAACTCGAAAATTTTTTTCATCAAACCCGTACGTGTGGGGTCTATGGATAGGTCTTTAAAAATGATATTGAGGTTTCTAATATATTTTTTTTCTAAACTGAATAGTTTGCGCGAGAGACACTTCCAAAGTGGTAAAATGTGTCCCCCCCCCTGTAACTTCTAAAGTAAGAGAACGATAAAACAAAAAAAATATATAAAACGTACATTACCATATAAACTTCCACTGAAAATTGGTTTGAACGAGATCTAGTAAGTAGTTTTGTGTAATACGTCATAAATCGGTCTATTATTAAAACATCGATCAAAGTTACAACGAACTAACGAACTACAAGAACTTTTATATTATGTTACTTGCTGCTACGGAACCCTTCATGGGCGAGTCCGACTCCCACTTGGCCGCTTTTTTTTTGTGTGTTACAAATCAAATCAACTTATATTTATTTCGGATTCATGAATAATATCCAGAGGTGTTAGTAACAATAAACTTAGCGTAGTGTTTAGTTTATTCATGGGTATAATAAATAATTGAAGCATGCGCCGGGACTGAGTACCCATCGCAAGAACACCATCCACTGCTTCAACAGCGGAGAAACCCACTTGTTTGCCAACGCGTCCAGGATACTGTTTGCAGTGCCTGAGCAGCGAAGCGCTTTGCTTACGGATGATTGCATAAAAGCAATCAGTATGCGCCTGTGTGTGTGTTTGACATCCTGAAAATACCGGGTGTACCTAAGTGTAAACAGTGGCAACCTTTTAAGGGGTCATTGTACTCATCATTAAGAACAACTTTTACTATGGGACCAAAACATAAATCGCGAAAAAAAACCGGCCAAGTGCGTGTCGGACCACGCACAATGAAGGGTTCCGTAGTTGGGATGAATTTATCTTAAGAACAAACTTAACATTGTAGTTGAAAAACATGTTCTCCCATACATTCTAACTGTAAATGTAAGTTTGTACTCACAATATTGATAGATTTACCATGTTATTTTAAGACCATAGACTTCTTATAGGTTTTCCTGTAATCTACAGGTAAAGATTTATTTTCTGTATCTTTTTCAAAATTTTAGGCTCAGTAGTTTCGGAGATAAGGGGGGAGAATGGTCAATTTTCGTCTATTTTCTTAAATAACTTTAAAACAATTTATTTTAAAATTATAAAAAAATATATATTTGAGACCCTCATAGTAAGCCCTTTCATTTGACATGTCACACGGTGTAGTTTGCAAAACTTATTTTTTAAATTTTCTTATTTGCCCCCCAAAAGTGACCCCCATATTCAAAATTCATTTATTTACTTTTCCCGTCCGTGTTTGGGTCACAAAAATTAATCGGTCCATTCGATTCGGAGCAAATTAGCAAATTGGCTGTGACAGACGGACAGACAGACAGACAGACACGAGTGATCCTATAAGGGTTCCGTTTTTTCCTTTTGAGGTACGGAACCCTAAAAATCGGGTGTTCAGTACATATGTATAAGGTGCTATAAAAATATCTGCCACAGCTGTAATGGGAGACAGTATTGTGTATATAGATTACGATAGTGAAAATAAATTATTGATTGAAGTCATAAATTTTTTCATACAAAAAAAATGTGGGTATAAAGAATTGATTTGTTTGTATGAAATCGTCCCGTAGTAATAAGTGTTCATTCCCAGAACAGTTAGAAAGAGTTAGCAATTGTTTTCATTGACGAAGCGTCACATTGCGCGTAGTTTGTGAACCACGTTATGCAGAATAAAGTAAATGTTTATTTAATTACTTACTTTATTTTCTCAAATAAATTTTAAATTAATTAATCAACTTTATTCAAATGTAATGTAAACATAACCTAAAAATAACAAAATTAAGTATATCCTAACATAACTAAAACTATTAAAAAACTAAAATATTTCTCAAATTGGTTTAACTATTCCGGGGTACGAAATTTCTTCACTATTGTAATCTATATACTCAATACTATCTCCCATTGAAACCGTGACAGATATTTTTATAGCACCTTATATTTATGTTCGCATAATTCGTTAAAATGTAGGGAACAACAGATTTTTTTCGCGTCTTCAGGATTAGTCCCATAGTAAAAGTTGTTCATAATGAGGAGTACAATGACCCCTTAAAAGGTTGCCACTGTTTACACTGACACCCTGTATAATTTCCGCGACTATATATATCTCAATATCTCTCTAATTTTAGTTACCCTACAAACTGAAGGCTAAAGCTAGTTTTGCAGGGAGTAATCCTTTACGAAAACGCTGACAGATCATTTTTTTAACTTTGTCACATTAAACTTTATAGATGTATGAGGAACAGGGTATAAAGTTCACTCATCCTCCATAGAAAAGGGAGGATCCTCCGACCAGACGGTTACCGTCTGGTGGTGTATATATGCTAGTCGCGCGGTAAACTCTGTTTTCGCGATGCAGGATTTTGCGTGACGTCAGTATGATGCATAGTTCGGTTGTGGCGATGTAGATGCCGCCACAACTTGTTATGTTTTCAATTTAAGTAGCTGTCTTTATCAGTCGATGATGCGCCATTTTTTAACTATGCCATTTGAATCCATACTTATACGCATAGATATATGAAAGAAGGAGATATGCCCGGTAGTTGAAAATGTATCAGAACCCGATGTCGCTAGGTTGGCCCCACCACCGCGCCACTACTACACATGTAGTTCAATAAAAGCAATAGATACAAAGTCGCGCACACACTTGCAATTCATAAATCAGAACATACTACACAATCAATTATAAACCTTAACTCGTCATACACAGCGTGCATTTACCATGCACCGTACAACTTACTCACACAAAAACATCTGGCGCTATTATTGTGTTGTGCAAAAAGCAATTTATTTTACATATACGCTAGTGATTGACTAAATCGGAAAGTTATCGATACTTCCATTTATTAGTACAAGAAAAATTTGGGGTCCTGAAAATAAAATAAAAAATGATATGTCCAGAAAGTATTATATATTTTAAATTTAAAAAAAATGTATATTAAAAAAAAACGAATCGATAAATTAAAACAATCCGGTTAAGTTGGTTTAGGCTGTGAAACCATAGGAATTGTTGAACCCTGTTATGATGTGTTTACTGACTGACCTGTAAAGTGGAGGTATTTGTTCAGTACTTGACGTAGGTACTCTTAATTTTGGGATTGCCCATTCAAAAAGCCTGTTTTCTTTAGAGGCTCGAGTTTTCTTAAAGTAAATTGAGCATATGGTGCTATAATTTGTTGGGAACCAGTTAGGTGGCCTTCCTGTGGCATCAATCCATTCTTTTTTTGTATTTGTATCTTTTGGGAAGCTAAAAAGGTACTATAAGAACTTATTTATCATTTACATAATAAGTATCTTAAGCTATAGTCTATAGTCTAGGAACTAGTTGACCGCTGAGACAGGGGTGAGGCGGCGGTTCGCAACGCACGTACTGAGTAATGCGCCCCCGCTCCTCCATCCCACCGCTCACATACCGGCGCGGTCAACTAGTTCCGCGCGGTCTATACTTCTTAACCTCACGATGAGTAAGCAGGTAGCAGGCAACAGGCGAATAGGCTTTTGTTATTAAAAAAAAACCCTTAGTTAATAGTTAAATATATGAAAACAAACACATGCATGCCATACTCATGCATAACAAATAAATAGCATGAATATGTTGACTTATTTTAAGCAAAAATCACTAATATTTTATCTGAACCATACCGATTACTACAACGCATTCGAATCTTGTGGTGCATAGTTAAAGACTTTAGCGGAAGTAAAATACCAAAACCAAAAAAAAGTAAGGAAATAGCACGAAGATGCGATAATTTAAACCCAAAAACACTCCAAAAAACTAAACTAACTAAAAAAAAAAAAAAAACTTACTTTACGACCGTTGGTTATGCATTTCTCAACTAGGTAAAATAATCAAAAACAGAAAAAAAGATTATTTTACATTCTCAAAGGTTTTCCAACCGTACTTAAACGTCATCTTTTCAAGTGTTCCAACAGGGCTAAAACGGTTGACAAATTGAAAAATAAACTATAATAGCAATATAATATTCGTTGGGCAATCGACATTATTATCGATAGCCTACTTTAGTGGATCTTAACCTCATCACTATCTCGCCGCAAGACACAGCGGCTGTACTATGCGACGCTCCGCGTAAATGAAGTATCGTTTTGTTATTTTTACATTGCTTGTCCAGTCGCTTAGCGACATACTTAAGACAGTGGTTAAGGAGCAATGTATTTGCTGCAAAAATAGTACAACCGCTGCGATATTTGAAAACAAAAATAACGTAGTAAAAGAAAGAAATATTTTACGATTTGTTGTTTTTTATGATTTTAAAGATAAATACAGTAAAATACTTTTACTTACATATGGTAAGTGATTCCGTGAGATACGAAGTTTTTATTATCACTTCGGTTTTTGCAGCAAACCACTGAACAACACGGCATTTTTATAATTTATCGTGACCACGGTCGAAAGCCTACTAGTTCGCGGAAACGGCCATTTGGCGAGTAAAGGCACAGCGTGCGCATAACGCGTGGACACAGACACGCCTCCATGCCACTTCTCCTGTTTTTTATATTTCTATGCTTATACGAGTATTATAAATGAATAAGTAACTCTGTTAACCTTGGTTGTGTAACCTTTTTGCGCTAAAACCACTGAAACAATCGTTATGAAATTAGACAGTGGAGGTAAAGAGAAACATCGTGAAGAAACACCTGGAGAAAGACATAAGCTACTTTCCATCCGGGATACTTGTATTGGAAAACACACGAAGACGAAGTTGTGTGTGTGTGTGTTGTTTCCTATAAATAATATGGTTCTAAGTATGTTTAAGGTTTTCATATACCAACTGTACTTACCTACCTTACTACTTTTAAGTCGCCAGTCTCCGTAAAATCAGCAATCGTAAGTCTCCATAATATCATGGATGAAAGGATTCTGTGCTTGTCAATAATCGCACGAGCAGTTCCTTTAGCGAATCTTGGCTCCTGGCCAAGAAACGTGAGGATGAAAAAAGATTGAAGTAGGATTAAGGAAAATTATTTGAGCACGGGTTTCACTCGCAGCGCGCCATCAACTTTACCGCCTTTGGAATTGATAGAAACTCTTTATTGAACACCAAATAAAAAAACAAATGAATTCTATGAAAAGGGTGATACAATGGGCGGTCATATACAGGCTGAATTTTTCAAGTGGGCGTGGATGGCCAATTCCGAAACTATGAGGAATAAAAAAAAGTAGTCAACGGAGTCTCGGGCTCGATTTTGACGAAAACTAAAACTGCATTATTGGAAATTTGTAACATTAATATTTCTAGGCAGGAATCGAACCCGTTGATTTTGACAAAAAAAAAAAAAACATATACACCATTCGATAGTGTCGCTAATAAGGACCGAATACTGAAGTAATGACATACGGCAAACTAAAGGAAAGACCTCATTTTTAACAAAATATATATATTTTTTTTGTCTGTCCTGTTCATTCAAGCCAGGGAAGGTAATTGTTTTTTCCTAGGTATCAAAATGCAATTTTTTATTTTAAATTGACTACTTTAGTACATTTTATTTTTATCATTTGCATGTGACAGCACAATCATGCATTTCACAGATAAAATCAAAATTAAATAAATAATAATGTCATTTATAGAAAATACAGCCAAATTAGTAAAGCAAGGTGTCAGTATCTATTTCAAATAATAATATAAAAATATTTTATTCTGAGACTGGAAAAAAGTACAAGAAGCAATGGATTTTCAATGATTTTCTGATTTTTCTTCATTTTATTGAGATAGAGAGAGAATTGTGATAGAAACTTTGTTATTTACGCAATAAGAATGATGCCTGGGTAAAAAAAAGAAGAAATTCAATTTAGTCCGTCAATCAGATAATAAAAAAATAGTAGACACGTATTTTTTTCCTTCATCATATTATTACAAAAATTGCTTAGATAAATCGCATTAAAAGTTGGGGAGTGGGAGCTCGCTACGTCCCAACTATTACAGAGTGACGTCATGCCACATTTTAACTCAATGTATCGCCGTAATCTTTTGACTAAATTGTGTATCCAATTTTTTTAAATAACCTACATTATGACGGACAAAAAAAAATTGTCATCATCCTTATTAGGGTGCGTCAGCTTTTTACCTCTTGTCAAAATAAAGTCTGGATTTCTAGTACATAAAATCAGGCTTAGTAATTGATAAAGTCAACGTATAACGTTATGGAGTATAGAGCTAAGTTCGTAATACACGCTGGAAGTGCCTTACCAAGAAGTAGTTAAGGATAGCAGGTGATGTTGCCAACTTGCACAAATTAATATCAACGGAAAGCGCACTCGAGCTCAGATTTTGTAATGTTATTAGTATGTGATACTATAAAGTTGTATTAGTTTCAAATTTGAGCTGCTAATGAGGTCGGTCGATACGCCTCGGAAGTATGCCGCACATGTTAAACAGCTTGAATTAATGTGGTTGGTTGATTTTGACAATAACACTACTTCTATACTAGCGGCCCGCCCCAACCTCACACGGTTATTACGACTTGACAAAACATAGAGATTACTTTACTGTGGGTAAGTATTTTTTTTTTTTTTTTTTTTTTTGTTTTTTTTTTTTTAGATAATTTATTCCGGAATGTTTATAAGTATAAAGTAAAATAATAATAAATATACACTAGGTACTAAAGTAAATTAATAATTATTAATTCCGGAATAAATTATCTAAATGATTTTAAGAACTGCATCAAAATCCGTAGTGTAGTTATCAAGAACAACACAGTTAGACACGAAAATTGACTCTAATATACAGGATGTTAGGTGCATCGTTTGCCAAATTGAATTGGCCGAAAGAAGAGGTCATTTGCTATCGCTTCAGGCTCAAGTACTCATTTTTGGCCACACCGGTTTTTTTATTACAACTTTCTAATTTTTATTTTGAAAAAATCCAAAACTCAGCATTAAAGCTTAAATTAAAAAAAAGTTTTAAGTGTAGTCTTCAAATTTCATTTTTATTTACATATGTATGGCTCTATCAAATTTAAAATTACTTGCAAGTAACATCTAGTTTTTTTTTAATAAATCACAAAGTTTTTGGAAAAATAAAAAATGAACTTAAAACTCAACTTTAAATAGCTATAAAAAAAAAAATAAAAGCGATCAGGATCTTCGAATTATTTTAAAAAGTTCTCTAGTCTGTCCCCTTTCCAACGGTATGTAATGTGTTAAAAAACTCTTTTAATATCTTTAATAATTAGCTAAATGTGTAGTCGAGACACATCAGGCTGATATTGGATATTACGTTTAAAACACTAGTTTTCGCATAAATTACATGCTATTAGTAGATAGATACTGTTATCTCACGTCTTACGTAGTCTCTTATCTCGTTCTTACATAGGGAACTTTCCTCGAAATTGAAAAAAAAATACATTATTACAAAAATAATCATTTATTAATAAGTAATTTAATTACATACTAATCTTACAAGTCTTGTTCAAACTGTCTACCACTATTGCGTATGCACGCGCGACATCTTCGTCTTATCTCAACTGTAGTGGTGCGTAAACGCATTTCTGCTTTGATCGTCATGAAAGCCGCCTCAATGCGTTGGACTAAATCATCTCTTGTCTCAACTTCCGTGGCGTAGACGAGTTCTTTGGCCCGTCCCCAGACGTAAAAATCCAACGGAGTTAAGTCTGGAGAACGTGGAGGCCAAGGAATAGGGCCATCCCTCCCAATCCATGAGTCCGGGAATGCATCATTCAAGTACTCCCTGACGGTTATTCTCCAATGAGCGGGACAACCGTCATGTTGGAAAACAAAAGACCTGTCTTCACTGAAAATTGGCAAATCAGCTAATAATAAGGGCAACTCTGTTTGCAGAAATTCTAAGTAATTATCCCCGTTCAGGTTGTCAGGTAAGTAGTGTTTATCCCGAATATGCAATAGTTTGATGGTGCGTCCCGATACACAAACTTAGCGTATTAGTGAACTTACTGAAACATTTTTTAAACACATTGCATACCGTTGGAAAGGGGATAGACTAGAGAACTTTTTAAAATAATTCGAAGATCCCGATCGCTTTTAGTTTTTTTTTTATAGCTATTTAAAGTTGAGTTTTAAGTTCATTTTTTATTTTTCCAAAAACTTTGTGATTTATTAAAAAAAAACTAGATGTAACTGGCAAGTAATTTTAAATTTGATAGAGCCATACAACAGTACATATGTAAATAAAAATGAAATTTGACGACTACACTTAAAACTTTTTTTTAATTTAAGCTTTAATGCTGAGTTTTGGATTTTTTCAAAATAAAAATTAGAAAGTTGTAATAAAAAAACCGGTGTGGCCAAAAATGAGTACTTGAGCCTGAAGCGATAGCAAATGACCTCTTCTTTCGGCCAATTCAATTTGGCAAACGATGCACCAAACACCCTGTATAATATACATGTACAATACGAAACAACTTAGATGTAGCATCGGCAAAATTCAACATCACCCATCTTTATTACTGCTTTAGATGAAAATGATCTTTTACGCATACGCAACATCTTGTAAAGTCATTTAACCAAATACATTTGTAAAACTGAAATGAATGAATGCAAATTTTCAAATCTATGCTACTATATCTACGTTGTGTCGCACTGTACTTACAGATATACCTACAAGATGTAACATAAATAACGCACAATCTCTTAAGGGGTCATTGTATTCATCATTATGAACAACTTTTACTATGGGACCAAACCATGAATCGCGAAAAAAAAAATGAGCTGTTCGCTACATTTATGTTTGCATAACTTGTGAAAATGTAGGAAACAGCTGATGCTTTTTCGCGATTTCAGGTTTGGTCCAATAGAAAAAGTTGTTCATAATAATGAGTACAATGACTCCTTAAGAGGTAGTTTGTTATTTATAATTTACACCTTGTACATATAATTATGTAGATATAAACGATTCCTCAATTAATGTTAAAGACTAGCTGTGTTCCAAAGCTTCCAAGAACGTATAGAATAATTTTTTTTTTGGAATGAAAAGTAAGTATTAGGTTTTTTGGCAGGTAGGTTTGCTTAGGTATCGAACTGATGAATCGACTCATTTTGGGTCAAATGAGGCATAAGCCATTTAAGTCTCAAAGCTCATTTTAAACGTAATTTTAGCGCCTCACTTTGAGCGGTGTTATTTGCCTAAAATACAGATAATACAAATATACAGATAGATTATAAAAGAATACAAAGTTAACTCACTCATTAATTAAATGAGTAGGAATAAGGATGTGCCAGTCCTCCAGTAGTAAAGATTAAATTAAAATCCACAAAATGATTAACTTAGTAAGCATCCTGCCAAGCCCTGTGAAAATAACAGCATCCGAGTACTAATAATATTATAATCTAGTTGGCTTCCTCTCTGCTTATAAAAGCAGACTATAAGACTGTTTGTCCACCGCACCGAGAACGCGGGACGTCAACGAGAAACGAGATTATTCGGCCATAGAAATGTACTGTCGCCACTTCGGCGCCGTCATCTGTTTTTCTTTTTTTAAATTCTATAAGACATAACGCTCGTACACTCACCGGCAGTAAATGTGGCCCAAGCCCTAAATGCGAATTTGTGAAAAAAATAGTTTTTTCATGCGTTTGTTTTGGGATTTAAAATTTAGAATAGATGCCAAGTAGCTTCTCTTGTTAGTTTAAAGGGGATGGGCCCGCGAAATTTAAATTTTCTGTCGTCTGATTTCCAAAATCAGAATAATCTAGGGGAAATATAACTTACAGAAATGTATTGATAATTTTGATGGTTATGATTATGTAAATACATATTTGTTATTGTCGCGAATCATATTTTGATTAAGATACAACCGAATAAATTGCAAAAAATGCAAGAAAATTCGTATTTCCCGGGCTACCACAGGGCAATTATCTTAAGTGAATAATTTCACATTAGGTTCGTTTAAAATTCACGAATTTGTGGGAAAATCTTAGACGCAACTTGGATTTTCCCACAAATTCGTGAATTTTAGGGCACCGTTCTGTGGAACACTTTTAAATCTAAGAGGTCCCCCGACTGCAATGACAATTATATTTATCTGTTTAGTCAGGGAATAAAACTTGTATTTTACTTTTTAGCTAGCTTTTTTGACAGGGCAGTCGTGTTTTTTAATTTTTTTTAATTATTTATTTTTATTGTTCCAATAAAGATTATGATTATGACTCTCTGTAGAGGATGAGCGAACTTTACAATCTGTTCATCATACCTTTATAGTTACTGGTGACCCCGACGTGATCAACCCCACACAAATTCGTTTACGACCACTTGCTATGTCAATAAAAGGGATAGGAAGGGACAACATTATCAACATACACAAAGTGGATTCAATACATACGTATTGAATCCACTTTGTGTATTGAAACTAAATCAAAAACTACTCAATATAAGCAAAGTTAATAAAATGCATAAGGAATAAAATTAAGTCGTTTAAAGAAAATGAACAAGAATTAAATCTAACCCATAATAAATATTAAGGTAACGAGACTTTTTCAAGGCGCCAAATAAGATTAACTGAGGATTCAGACAGTAAGCTGATTAAAAATAAGAAGCATTTATTAATTTTAATTTTTTTCTCTTTGAAGTCAGACTGGAAATATTCCTGTTTTAGCGACACACCTGCCAAAATTTACGTCGCGTAATTTGACGGAGCAATCAACTCTTCGACTTATTCGGTTGCTATGATACACCATGTCGAAAAAATTAAGCGACTTATTTCCTAAAAATTTTTTTTTTGCGTTTATTTCAAAACCAATTACAGGCACTTTTTAACTGTCAAAGAGTCGGTCAGTTAGTCAGAAAGTTGAAGCTAGTTGTCTATTCCAAAACGTAGACCGACGGACAGCGAAGGCTTATTAATAGGGCCGCCGGGGTCGCGAGTATTTCGAAAGAGATACCGTGGCCCTGGCACGGGCAACTGAAGGAACACGGGTGGGTTTTAGTCAGTAATACACGCCCTCCAGCTCTGCTCAGAGCGGGAGAAGTCATTTGATGATTTCCCATCCACAAAAAAAAGGCTTATTAATAGGGTTCCGTTTGGTACCTACCCTACGTGTACGGAACCCTTAAAAGTGCTTCAGGCGTAAACGTGCTGAATTTCTGTCGCGTACTTGTCGGCTGTTCTATCGATCACGCTCCACTTAATCAACCTTTCTTATCCCCGAATGTATTAAACAATACCCACATTCACAGATATTGATGAAATCCCTGCTCCAATTTCCCTTATAACTCTCGTATTTCAGTTTCAGCTCGTTCACCTAGAACTTGTGCTTGACAGCCTTTATTATGCTTGAAGATGTATTCGAAATTGAGGGACGAAATTGGAACTGTTCTTGTACCAGTCAGTCTTAGATTGGGTAAAGACAAAACGACTGACAGAAACCTATTAGGAATAGACTATTGTTGAAACATACGTACGTACATATACAGGATGAAATTCAATTTATGGGCATCCTCTTAAGGGTGCATTCCACTGAAGCGGAGCTGGGTGGAGCGGAGCGGAAACGTCCAGGAATCGACCAATCATAATGGTTCAAAAAAATTAAAATCAAAATATTTTATTTCACATAAACGTACATGGGCACTTATGATGTGCACGGTTCCAAATTGGTCGTTTCCTATGGAGAAGAGCCGGCAAGAAACTCCATGGTTACTCTTTTAAAAATAATTGGCTTTTGCAATACTTTCAAATAACAGTGTTAATAGGTATGGGAGGACAATGTAGGCCTTTCAACAACTACCAGGTACTTTTTACTAAAATTTGTAGAAAATAGTCAACAAATGTACAGTCTACTAGGCCTGCACAAAACATTCACACAATAGAAAATAATCTAGTTAGATGATTAATAAAGGAATAAAAATAAAAATCGTTTGTTGTATGGGAGCCCCCTTAAATATTTATTATATTATGTTTTTTAGTATTTGTTGTTATAGCAGCAACAAAAGTACATCATCTGTGAAAATGTCAACCGTCTAACTATCACGGTTCATGAGATGCAGCCTGGTGACAGACCGACGGACAGCGGAGTCTTAGTAATAGGGTCACGTTTTACCAAATGGGTACGGAACCCTAATAAAAAGTAGCCTACGTGTTAATCCAGAGTATAAGCTATCTACATATTAAAATTCATCAAAATCGGTCCAGCCGTTTGAGCGTGAAGAAGTAACAAACATACAAACACACTCACAAACTTTCACCTTTATAATATCAGTGTGATTTAAAATTTCTAACAGGATTAAGAAAAGATGGAAGTCGAACAGTTTACCATATACTTGAGAACACATAACCCATGTTCGTACTCGGGTAAACCAAGAACAATGTCGTGTTAGTTTACCGTTACCAAAACAATGCCAACCAACCGTTGGTTCCTTGAATACAAATAGGTAGTATAATCATTTTCTAGTGAAATCATAGAGAACTGTATAGTCCTTTCAATTCAACATCGTTTGTACTGCATACGTCTGAACATCGAAATTACGTAGTCCTTTGTTTCATGTGGCGTTACGACTTGTAGCCAGCGGTTATTAATTACTTAGAAATGAACAGTTTTCGAGGCCTAAGCTGAGTTTTGCATTTGTGTGAGTGCACATAGATAGGTAGTGTAGGTGTGACGTTTGGCCTAGAGCGCGACGCGTCCTTTGCTTGGTTTAAAACCGGTTTATACTGCTGTTTGGCAAACGGCCTAAGGTCTCATTTACGGACACGCGGGGCGTCGCGCGGCGCGTTGAGCGGCGCGGCCTGCACTAAACTCAAACATTGGGCGTTCTATGAGAGCGTTTACGGAGAGGCGATTTTACACGCGTTTATTTGAATTGTAGCGTCGCATGTGGCGGGTGACGCAGCGAGAGACGCGGCGGATGACGTAGCGAGAGACGCGGCGGGTTTCTTCGGTTTAACTTCTTTATAACAATGACACCTCGTGCGGCGCCGCGTGCGACACCGCGAGCGCCACCGCTTGCGCCAACGCGTGCGTGCCATAAACGGAGAAAACGCTTGACGCCCCGCAGACCGCCCCGCGCACCGCCCCGCCTGACGCCCCGCGTGTCCGTAAACGAGGCCTAAGGCGCGGTGCGTCCATCGTACGACGCAACTCTGTAGTGCTATTCTGTAAACATCTCACCGTGATTACTTAGGTGAAGTGAGCGTGAAGTGAGCCGTCATTCCACCGGATGCTAGGGGATGACACTATTGACAGTTCACTTTTAAATCACTTCACCTAAGTTTTCACGGTGAGATTTTTACAGAATAGACCGGCCGTTTCTTTGGTGATCACTCACACAAATGCAAAGCTCAGTTTAGGCCTCGCGGTCTGTACGATTCTCTGATGTGGTCATTTAATTATGATTTTGAGTTCTTCTTGGATTTATTTGACTGGTACTCTGCATTTTATTGTTTTGATTTGGAAGTACCTCGTTGATCTAGTTGTCGCAAACTCTACTGCTGAGTATGTGGTCCTGGGTTCGATTCCCAGGTCAGGCAAAGTGTCACTGGGTTTTTCTAATAGGAATTTATCTGTAGCAGCTTGAAATCTGGAGTTGTTTCAATAGCCTCGCCCATATTAGGTACTAGCTGCGCCCCGCGGTTTCACCCGCATAGACCGGAATAAAAAGAAGCCTATGTGTTAATTCAGGATATAAGCTATCTGCATACCAAATTTCATCCAAATCGGTCTAGCCGGTTGAACGTGAAGAAGTAACAAAAACACACACACACACACACATGGGACTTAAACATACCTACCTAACGAAATGTTGGTGTACTATAGTATACCTCTATTTGGAACTTTGTCTTTTTCTGTACAAAAAGTTTGTGGTTTTGATTTAACACACGGGGTTTTTTTTTTGTGGTTTGCAACCGTCAGTCAGCGTAAAATAGAGGTAGCGGAAAGCCAAAAAATATTTTGTTTGATAAAGTATCGCGTGATGGTTTAGGTACAAACCGCAGAACGGATATTTATGTTTGGTCTGGGTTTTTTTATAGGATTGCTGTTACTAAGCAATCAATGTAAATGTGTTTTATTGGCAACAGTGTAGGAACCATGTTGCCATAATTTTATTTTAAGTATGTATTTATGAACACTTCTTTTCTTCAAAGCTCGGAAACTGTATGTTCGGAAACTTTTATAAAATTATTTTTTAGGGTTCCTTACTTCAAAAGGAAAAAGCGGAACCCTTAGGATCACTTCGTTGTCCGTCTGACACCCACCAAAACCCAAAACCGCCAAAACCCTTTTTCTCAGGACCGTATGGAGGTATCAAGTTGAAATTAATATCACAAACGAAAGGCTACGGTCCCTTGAAGCTCTAAAAAAAAAATCAAGCGTCTAAATTAACGCAATAAAAAATACGGTCATTTGTGCAACATATTTTGATACTTGCAAATAAATCAAAACCTGGTACTTTCTGTTGACCTAGAATCATGAAATTTTGCAAAAAACAAGGTCTCACAGCACAAGGAAAAAGTCCAAAAATCGTTAATTTGTAGTTTTATCACATTTTGCCATTAAAGAATTTTGTGGGATGCGTTTTAATGAGGTTTTTTAGTCTTTAAATATTTGAGAAAGAAAACATGTCATCTTTATATGTATATTCAGTAGACACATTAGACTATTCCATCATCGATCGAGTTCATAAGTTTTAATGAAATAACATAGCAAGCAACCTAGACTCCAGGTCACCCACTATTCCAGGAAAAAGAAACCACGATCTCACATACCCAACACAACTATGGAATTATAATAATAATAAATCCCCACCGCCGTATCTCTACGTTGACGTCGTGGTGGGGTTTGCACGCTCCGAACTCTGTGTCTGTGTCGGTGGAGTTTACTTTGCCGAAACAGGTCTAGGGTGAGGAGCCAGACCAAGAGAGATACGTGAACCCACAGGGCAGCATGTGGCGAGCTGTTGGGCAGTAGCGACCCCACGGACCCTATTTCCCGGGAGAAGTCTTGTTCTTCACCTCTGGCTTGCCTTTATTGGCCGGCTGGAGTGAAAACTGACGGGAACAGGGCTCCCACCTCATTCTTGCCTTTATTGGCCGGCTTGAGTGGAGATTTGCAAGAGCAAACGTGCTCGGAGGAAGAAAGTATTCTAGTAAGTGCTTGTAGGGATCTTGACCATCTTCCGGGCTCTGGGATTGTTCTGAGAGCCGTGGAATACCTCTCCACTCCTCAAGCACCTCAAGCTTGTCGCTACGTCACTATGTGCTAGCGACCGTTTCCGGGGGCCCATTATTGAGTGTGTAAGTCACCAATTTATCTGTGTATATTATATAACATTGGTCAGGCAGGGGACATAGTTCTTCCGTAGTTCAAGGTACCCAATACATGTAGCTACCCAAACCCATACGCCCAATGTGTTTTGTTTCCATGTTCTGCAATAGTCCTGCACCAGCCGGGGGTTGTCCTTGGGTGCACTTGCATAGTGCATACAGGGATAATCGTCGGTTGGTGCCTCCTCGTCATTTAAAATTATCTAAGGGGCCTCTGCAAGTTGGCTTCGGCCTCTCGTACGCCTTCCAAAGGATCCCAAGATAAGCCAAAGACAAATAAAATAATAATAATAATCATTAATAACAAAAGGAAGTGATTACAAATAGTGTGAAGTCCCTGACACTTGTGCTAGGTGATTAACCTGCGTTACAAGAGCCAGTGCCCTCTCACGGGAATAAATACTATTGAAAACTTATAATAACTTATAACTTGTAACTTATAATTGACCTTGACTTATATCGATATATACGTCACGGTCAATTCTTCAACAGCAAAATGTTTGTAATATCGCAAAAGAAAAAAAAAATGTGATAAAACTACAAATTAACGATGTTCTCGTGTGTTAAAATGTTCTCCCATACATCGTTATGGAAGAACATTTTTTCAACTACAAAGTTAAGTTTATTCTTGGGATAAATTCATCTCAACTACGAAGCCCTTACTTGTGCGTGGTCCGACACGCACTTGGCTGGTTTTTTAAGAACATTCTAATGTAAATCAAAATAGCAATAGTACTGCTCGCCACAAAATCCGTGACAACTACTTCAAAGAATCCTCATTATTAAAACAGTGAATATCTTGTCTTGCAACTGCAGTCCCTGTGAACTTCTAGAGAAATCTAAATAAAACATTCCAATACGCTTTGTCGACAAAACTTCAGCTAGAAGTTCCGATTCAGAAGGACGATCGCTGATTGTGTGACGTTAAGAGTACACAGAGTACAAGACTGAGTACGATCTGATGACATTCGATTAGAGTTTCCAATTTTTAATGAAAACGCGCGGTGTCGTGTGAACGAATTGATTAATGTATGACATCACGCTTGTAATACAATATGGTATTACAAGCGGCATATGATATTATTAACCTCTTGTAATAAGGAGTGCCCTTTCAAAAAATTATAAAATCCTTTAAACCCTTTGACATTGTTTGTGGATCATTTTATGGTTGCTTAGTGGCGTGGTGACTCAGAAGACCTGTTTCTACCTGTTTCCACCAGGATGATGAGAGTAAAGTCATTTTTGAATACTGTTTACTTACTGAGGTTAGAAATCACCACCAGAGCTTTATTTAATAATACTTTCAACGCGCCATATTTGTCAATAAATTACAAAATGTTCACATTTTCACGACTGCAGAAAACTCTGAAATAACCTTATAAATTGTTGGATTGCTGTCTCCTGTCGCTTGTCGGTTTTGTTAATTATTTCTGTAACTGAATGTGTCTGAGAAAATCACTGTAAGGTCTTGAAAAGATAGGTACGTACGTACGTTTGATCCTAGCCTTATATCTCTATGTAATTTGATTCGTTCCCAGCACAGCTTGTAGGTTCAGACTGCGGAGTGAACGGAATGAGCACAGTATCTAATCAACACGTTCGCAAATTAGCAACTGTGCTACATGCTCTGCTCATTCTATGTTAATTTCTGAATGTGAGAGATAGGTTGCCTGCTTTACTGCTGTATGTTCTGGGGAAGAGGTTAAAGTGTGTGTTATTTTTAACCGACTTCAAAAAGGAGGAGGTTCTCAATTCGCCGGAACCTTTTTATTTTTTTTTTTTATGTATGTTCCCCGATTACTCGAAGATGGCTGGACCGATTTGGATTTTTTTTGTTTTACCCGAGAGGGTATACATCACAGTTGGTCCCATATAAAATTGATTAACTTTGCTTTGGTAGTTTTTGAGTTAGCTTCAATAATACGTATTTTTTCCTCACTTTTATATGGATGATGTTCTAGTTTGTTTTGCAGGTAGTGGTATTAGAATTTGTGTGGGGTAGGTATACACAACTAAAAAGTGAAAAATAAAAACTTTTTACAAAAAAATACAACCGACTTCCAAAAACAACACTACAAAGTGAAAAATAACTTTAATTTCGGAAGTTGGTGACAAAAAACGAAAATACAAAACTAAAGACACCGACTTCCGAAATTAAAGTTATTTTTCACTTTGTAGTGTTGTTTTTGGAAGTCAGTTGTATTTTTTGTAAAAAGTTTTTATTGTTATGATAATATTGGAAGAATGACAGTGAGTGTGATTCATCACCTCCGACCTCATCTAGTTTTAAAATACTTTTATTTCTGTTTTACGTGTACTTACGGTTTTTAAAACCAATTTAGGTACAATCTAAAAATCAATCTGCTTAGCCTTTTCCCAACTATGTTGCGGTCGGCTTCCAGTCTAACCGGATGCAGCTGAATACCAGTATTTTACATGGAGCGACTGCCTATCTGACCTCCAGTAACTGGGTAATACGATACCTCTTGGTAAGACTGGTTATCAGACTTTCGGGCTTCTGACGACCCGTAACGACTGTCCAATTTTTTTTTTTTTTATAATAATAACTTTATTTTCAATTTTACGATTTGCGGCAATAAGTTAATTCTATGACAATATTCTTGCATAAATCACTGATGAACCACTGGCACCCAAGCTAAGATTCAACGTGTGCTATGGGTGCCAGGACTCTCTCTGTTAATACATCTCTCAATTTATACAAAACTAGTACGGAGTTACAGTGGGTAAGTAGCTATCGATTGAGTACAAAAGAAAACAAAGTTATAAAACAAAGAAACAAACGATAGAAAAGATTAAATATAAAATAATAATAATAATACATTTATTTCAGACCATAAGTCCATAAACAACACCCAATACAATTTTATACACAAAAAACATACATAAATACATGAACACACATAACTACACTAAAAATACACTAAAACAATTTACTTAAAATATTGGAATGACGCACGATGAGTGGTCATCCATTGCCACATCAATGGACTGTCTGTCCTGTCGGCTAGTGTAGCCACCAAGCTGTTGGAGCTGTCGCGCACTCGCCGCATCAGGGATGCTATCCGAGTCCGCATCAGTGCGTAAAAATCTGGCACGCCATTTTCCGCGAACATCCCCGATGCACTGCAAAAGCGCGGCAGCCCCAACATAACTCTAAAGGCGTTATTGTACTGGACTCGCAGAGCATTGTACGAGCTTTTTGTATAGCTGACCCATAGGGCACACGTGTACATAGATTGGCAATACGCTCTAAAGAGTGTAATTAAAGATAAATAAAAATGTATTGCCCTCTCTAGTGTGAAGTAGGTGAGGTTTGTGATGTAAAGTGTAAGTGTATGACTGTTTGTGTCATGTGTATGTGATGTGTATGTTTAATGTCTTTGTGTCGTGTGTGTGTGAAAAATGTATGCGCTTGTAGTATGTTAGAGTTGTTTGAATAAGCAGAAACTTTTTAGAAAAGCTTTCCAAGTAACTTTTCAGTCTCCTCGAGGAGACTACTCTTACCTACGATCGTAGGTAAGAGTTGTGAGCCATTGACTCACTTTCTTTTTACATTCGAATTTATTTAAGCCAGAAATATTGCATTGTTTGTTAACTGTATTATAAATTCGACTACCTAATACTCGAAAGTGTCTTTCGTCAAAGATCCACAAATGACAGCGGGGGCCAACAGCTTAGCGTGCTTTCCGAGGCACGGAGGAGTCTCGGTATGTAAAGATGGTCACCCATCCACTGACCAACCCCGGCAAGCGTAGCATAACCTTATGGATTGACCCGTGCGGCTATTATTACTTAGCCACGAGGTACATTATATAAAATATCACATCAAAATATCATAATCATCTACGAGTATCAACATCATATTTTTCAGTTATGAAAATTTGCCTAAGATTAACAAATGGTCCCATTTTGGAGGATATGAAAAAAACCGGTCAAGAGCGAGACGGATTTGCGCACCGAGGGTACCGTTCCGGTAACGGTATTTTTTTTTTACCTGTTTCATCAATAGTCGAAAAATAAGAAAAAAAAAGTTCGAGAATGTGCAAACAGCGCTCTATTATATAATGACACCCCACATGCTCTAGTAGCCCCACTTGAATTTTCAAGACTCCCTTTCAGTCCCTTTGGCAAAAAAAAAAAAATGTATTTTTATGCCTTTCTTATTTGAAAAATAGTTGGGCAAAAGTCATCTAAAACTGTTCCAAATTTTAAATTGAAAGCATTAGTCGTTCTTCAGATATCCAAGTGTGACAGACGGATAAAGTCACACCATAAGGGTTCCTTTTTATCATTTTTATACGGAACCCTAAAAACTAAGACTTAAATCTAGTGGCCGCAATCGCGATTGTTGAATTTCGGGTTCTGGGTTCAATCCTCAGGTGGAGCAAAGTGTTATTGTATTTTCCCGTGGAGAATTTTGTAAGTAGCGGCCCGGAGTCTCAATTTTTAGCCTCGTCCTATGTTATTTGGGACTGGTCTGTAAAATGTGAGTAGATATACAGCACTGCCCACCTGTTCAAGGAATTTAAGCGTGATATATAAAATGCTATAATGAGGAGGAAATATCGTGCGGAAAGTTTTTAGTGGGAATGTGGGCTATAACAGTAGGGGAAGACCAAATAAAACGATGGATGGATGGTGTGAAAGATGACATGGCTAGAAAGGGGGTGACTACCGAGATGACGATTAATAGAGAAGTATGGAAAAACAGGACATGTTGCGCCGACCCCAAATAGATTGGGATAAGGGCAGAAGAATGATGAATAAAATATCTGTCACGGCTTCAACGGGAGATAATATTGTGTATATAGATTACAACAGTGAAGAAATTTCGCACTCCGGAATAGTTAAATCAATTTGAGGAAATAAAGTAATGAAATAAACATTTACTCGATTTTATTAACAACGCGCGGTGTGTCGTTTCATCAATGAAAACAATTGCTACCTCTTTTTAACTGTTCTGTGAATGAACACTAATTCAAAATACGCACATTTTTTTGTATGAAAAAAATTATAACATAAGATCATTAATTTATTTTCACTATTGTATCTACAAACTAAAATATTGGTATTGAGCTGCATCCGGTTAGACAGGAAGCCGACCCCAACATAGTTGGGAAAAGGCTAGGCAGATTTTTTATTGTATCTACAAACACAATACTATCTCCCATTGCAGCGGTGGCAGATATTTTTATAGCACCTTATTTTAAACAGTAAAGGAAAATCTTTTTTTATCAAATTGACAAACTACGTCAATTTGCCATGTCATAGACATTTTATACGATGTGATTTAAATTGCCGGAGTTTGAGTTGGTATTTAATTTGGAAAACAATTAATTTTCCTGACTTTAATGTTAGTTATTATTAATCTTTATTTATTCAGACTACAATGCGGTATTTCAGTGTTAATAACAAAATAGCTTAGCCTATGTTAGTATTGTAGAGGTTTCATATTGTGGTCAAAACGTCAATGTGATAGGCTGGTTGGCATTCCATCTTTTAAACATCGAATCACTCTAAAAGAAAAACGAAGAACGTTTTTCTTAGAGGGTGACGAAGTCAGGTCGTGGCTCCGCGTAGAACCTTTTACGAGTTAAGGAGTGTGAATTTTAACTTATCCGAAGCTTATAAATATAGCAGCCATCAGCCCCATTCCACCAGTCCCTCTCGTTTCATTATTTATTATAGTTAATCTCCCACTGTGAGGTACGTGCTTAATGACTAAAAATACAACCGACTTCCAAAAACAACACTACAAAGTGAAAAATAACTTTAATTTCGGAAGTCGGTGGCAAAAAACGAGAATACATTTAACTAGAGACCGACTTCCGAAATTAAAGTTATTTTTATTTTTCACTTTGTAGTGTTGTTTTTGTAAGTCGGTTGTATTTTTTTGTAAAAAAGTTTTTATTTTTCACTTTTTAGTTGTGTACCTACCCCACACAAATTTTAATACCACTACCTGCAAAACAAACTAGAACATCATCCATATAAAAGTGGGGAAAAAATACGTATTATTGAAGCTAACTCAAAAACTACCGAAGCAAAGTTAATCAATTTTATATGGGACCAACTGTGATGTATACCCTCTCGAATAAAACAAAAAAAAAACATCCAAATCGGTCCATCCATCTTCGAGTAATCGGGGAACATACATAAAAAAAAAGGTTCCGACGAATTGAGAACCTCCTCCTGTTTGAAGTCGGTTAAAAACAGATCGAGTACGATTTGCAAGCGCCCACACTAGCGGGCTATCTGCTCGGGCGGCTATCGATTGCAGGATAGTGTTGGAACTGTCACACAACTTGCAGAGTAGCGAGGCTGATTTCTTACGCCACAGTGCATCAAAGCCGTCAGTGCGTGCATCTGCAAACATTGCCGTTACACTACAGAAGCGCGACAATCGCAACGATACCCTGAATACGTTATTGTATTGGCGCAGAACCACAACACGAATTTCAAGTCGTTTGTGTTGCAAGTTCCGACTCAATATATTGAGACCGTCCTCAAGGAAGAGTTTTGGCCGAAGGGTGTCGTATATCGACGATTCCGCAAAAGGTTACGCGACACCGCGCAGCGCAATACGACGCCGTCACTTCGTATACAATATCAATCAATTTGCCTAGCCTTTTCCCAACTATGTTGGGGTCGGCTTCCAGTCTAAGCAGCTGAATACCAGTATTTTACATGGAGCGACTGCCTCTCTGACCTCCACAATCCAGTAACTGGGTAATACGATACCCCTTGGTAAGACTGGTTGTCAGACTTTCGGGCGTCTGACGACCCGTAACGACTGTCAAAGATCCACGAATGACAGCCAGGACCAACGGCTTAACGTGCTTTCCGAGGCACGGAGGAGTTTCGGTAGGTATGTACTTCGTATATAATAGCTTATTAATATTTATGTGGTTTTTATAAATATGTATGATAGTCTGTAAGGTAAATAAATTATATATTATATTATATTATTGTAAGCCTTTTGGGTATTATGTGAACCAAAGGGCTTCCGAGTACAGTGCTGTGCAGTACGCACAAATTTTTGAATAGGTAGATGAATTTTTAACTCTGCAAATTAATCCTTTTCAACGAAGTACGAAGGTGTTAGCTAACACGCCTTTAATCTTAATAAGGTTACGGGTATCATGTAACTCCTACATCTCACAGCTTGGCCGCGACTTTGCACACACAATATTCATGAAATCCTTCCTTGATTAACACTGTTAGTGGCACGAGTTAATCTTTGCACCGCGGCTTTAGCGGGTTCTTCTCCCGTATAGTGAACTATATGAACATAGCTTGTGTCGTGGTTAAAATAATTAGTTAGTCAACAAGGTATAGTGTATGGTAACGGCTCCGACTTACGATTTGTAGGTCGTGAGTTCGAACCCAGACAGACGCTTTACTTTGTGTAAATAATTTCATCACCACTCTCTTTAAACGGTTAAGAAAAACATCGTGAGAAAACCAAAAATTAAAGTTATAATTAAAAAAGTAAAGCGCCTGTCAGGGTTCGAACCTACGACCTTGCAAATCGTAAGTCGTGGCCTTTATCACTGGGCTACCAATGCTCACAGAATCATTAATAATTATCAGTGACCAATATAGAAATTGCTTTTACGTGCGCAAAAAACGATTTCCAGCGATATCTCGACCGCTGCACCTTACCCCAGACAATAACGGTAACAGTTAAGCATAATTCCTGCCAAGTAATTATCGTTAATATTACCCGAACAGCCCAAAAGGCTGATTCCCAAAAGATAAAGAACAAAGCGGTTAAAATAAACGGTTATGGGAGACATGTAATCACTCCCAAGTGGTTACCGAACGTGGAACGTCAACCTGTCACTTTGAGCAACCGCGCAACCCGTATCAACCTACCTCGCTTCACGAAAATAATATGGCACCTTAATATAAAATAGGTGGAAAATGTCGTTTTAGGATTATTTTCAGAAGTTACGTGATATTTTCACCCTTGGTTTTTACAGGAAAAATTGTAGACAAAGGATTTTCGAACGACCCAAAAAGGTTTAAATAAGAATAGGATTGGCAGGTACTAAACAATGAAAATACCTCATACCGTGTTCCTTTTGATATCGCATAACTCTAGGGTAATAATTAAATTTAATTTAATTTATTTCGGAAAACATTGATCCATATTGGGTTATTATTACAAAGACTTATATTCTAGTGCACAGATATAAAATAGGCAATTAAAATAATAATAATAAAATAAAAATAATGCACACTCCATGCAGAGGATGACCAGACAAGAAAACATGTTTCCTACCTGATCAACCTCCGCATAAAATGCCTAATATTAGGAGTATAGCTCTCCGTTACAGCTCTCAGGATATAGTTGCGACTACCACGCTCTCTGCTC
This sequence comes from Cosmia pyralina, assembly GCA_946251885.1. Taxonomy (NCBI): domain Eukaryota; kingdom Metazoa; phylum Arthropoda; class Insecta; order Lepidoptera; family Noctuidae; genus Cosmia; species Cosmia pyralina. The sequence goes on from OX276355.1 coordinate 19,287,038, forward strand.
AGCAGCGACGCGGATTTCTGCGAATTATGGCTTGGTAGCCATCGGTGTGGGTCTCAGCAAACAAACCCGAGGCGCTGTAGAAACGAGACAGTTGGACTTTTATAATGGGACCAAACTTAAAATCACGAAAAAAAACAGCTGTTCCCTACATTTATGTTCGTCAAAATGTACGTCTACTGATTTTTTTTTTTGCGATTTGAAGTTTGGTCCCATATTAAAAATTGTTCAAAATGATGGTCTCATTAATACTCTAGAGATATAGGATATCAAAAGGCACACTTTGTATAGGTCTGAGGTATTTTCACGGTTTTCAAAGGCTGTGTTTTTTAGGGTTCCGTACCCAAAGGGTAAAACAGGACCCTATTACTAAGACTCCGCTGTCCGTCCGTCTGTCTGTCCGCCTGTCACCAGGCTGTATCTCATGAACCGTTATAGATAGACAGTTGAAATTTTCACAGATGATGTATTTCTTTTGCCGTTATAATAACAATTACTAAAACACAGAATAAAATAAATATTCAAGGGGGCTCCTATACAACAAGCGTGATTTTTTTGCAGTTTTTCGTGCGCGAGTCCGACTCGCACTTGACCGGTTTTTTTGACACAAACCTCAGCTTGTTAGCTACTTTCAAAAATATCTACATTTAATGCATCGAAAGTATGGGTAAGTATTTGAAGTACCAAATTAAGTCCTTTAAAAAAATATCTTGCAATAAAGAGTACCTAGCTAAATGCACAAACCGTGCGAAGCAAAAAAAAAAAAGTTGAGAGGTGTCAAGGGACACCCGGATGGAACGAATTTCCTTTCGATTAATTAGTGAAGGAATTGTAATATATTTTTTTTTTTTTTAGTTTTTTTTTTTTTTTATATCCGGCTTGCTTTCTATAAGAGAGAGAGAGAGAGAGAGAGACAGACAGAGAAACATGCGCACGTCGCACAGCTTACAGTAGCTTACTTACTATAACAAAAAGTGTCGTTACAACTTTTCGTGAGAATTTTTTCCGTCTAGCCCCCTTTCACAACGCGCGATAAGGAACTTCACTCCAAAAAAAAAAGAGTATCTAGGCCACGCACAATGGTCCACATGAAGGACTAAGTGCGGAAACCAAATCCTTAACATAGAACATAGAGTGCCTAGGTTCGTACTTTACAAATTGCTGTCTAAAGTAAAATCCCATTTGAACCAAAGTGTTTTAAAGTCAGACTTAATGTTCAAAATGTAGGTTTCAAGCCAATTTAGATTACAGTGGAAACGAGATATTTAGAGGAAAGGACCAAAAGGATCTAACATTTACTTCAGTTACCACGCAAAACACGAGAATATTATATTTAGTATTATATTCATAATATGAGGTAACATTATTTCAGCTTTTTGGGTAAGTAGAGCGACAGTCTTAGCAAGATAACATCTGGTTATTTCTGACTGAATTCAAATCAGTTAAAATAAATATGTCGGAGAATCAAACGGATTAGCGTACACGTGCTCGATGTTGGTGTCCACCATGTTGCTTCTTTATCAATCAATGCGCACGACCGGCGCAGGCGCTGTTTCAGGAGCAAGAGAGCTCGAACTACAACTAACCAAACTCACTACTGACAGATACAACATTGACACTGACAGCTTTGACATTGACAACCCTGACTCGAACTACCGACTTCAATGTCAGCTGTTATCAATTTCATTAATGGACTAACGTATCTAAAACGCTAATAGATGGCGCTACTAGTACGTAAACAAGCCTTTTACTTCACTTCTCCGACATATATATATATTTTAAATTATTTTAAGGGCTTTAATCGCTGAGCGATAACGTCGCCCGTAGCATCAGGACAATCAACTAAACCAAAAAACAATTAAAAACTTTAAAACAAAAAAATGCTAGTTTGTACAGTATCTTAGCTTGTTCCCATAAAGGACAAGCCAGGATAACATTACAATAGATCAGTCTAGTTATACACGAAACCACGGAACAGATAATTTATCTATTCCGTGATAGCAACGATTTTTTTTTTAATTTACGTTTATTAATTTTAAAATGAAATAAAAATAATTTCAAATTATTTGATAACCATAATAAATGCTGGCTCCTTTAAAACCTATGGGTGTAAAATTAAAATAATATCTTGTGTATGAATGTGCAAAAGTTCTTACTTAATCTTAAAGAAACCCTAAAGGATCAAAACTTATAATTTTATAATAACTTAATTTTTAAAAGTGTCCGTGGAGTTTCTTGGTCATTCTTCTCCATAGAGATCTACGTTTTAGAACGGGCAACTAGCTTCAACTTTCTGATTAACTGATCGACTTCTCGAAAACTCAAAAGTGCCAGTAAATATTTTAATTTAAATAATAATATTTAAATGGTTTGACTTGACTTTGATATCTTCCACGCAAAGGAAGTGAAAAATGAATTTAAAATGAAAATACCATACATTGTAATGCCACAATTAGACACATCAATTGGAAATTGACATTTTGATCGGTTTATTCTTGGACGGTGCTAAAATTCTCATTACATTCTTAGAGTTCACCTCGTGTAGACCGATTTAGCAAGTCACCTCCTGACTCGGCAAAATAAGTAGATAATACATGATGATACGGAACCAGCCATGTCCCATGAGAGATGAATGAGTTTGAAATAGACGATATAACTTTAATTTATGTAAGGTTCCTCCGCACGGCCATTGGCCAGTTAAAGCTTATTAATAGTATCCCAACCTGTGTCGCTACTGAAAAACTTTTCAACTATCGCATCGCTAAGTTTTCATTCTCAATGTAGCGTACCCCAGATGAAACAAATCGATTGAAAAAAGGTTTTCTTGTATGCTTCGTTGGTTTGGAAATTTATTTGTATTTTAAAGGCTACATTATGGAATTGAATTTCACCTTTGGTAGACCTTTTATCTTCGAACAAACGGCTTTTGTATCCTTGAGATATAAATGAGATTAAGTTACTTATCCTAATAATATACCTACAATATAGATATGTGTAGGTGGAAGGCTGAACAAATATTTGGTTTAGTACAAAACATGGAGGCAATCAACGAACATATAAGGTTTAACAGTGGAGACGCTGAGTTGATTGATAAATTAATTAAATCTGATACCGCGGGTGCTGGTTTGAGGTGGTGCGGGAAAAGAGTAAATGGAAAGACTTAGGGAGGATCTTTAACAAGCAGTTGAAATAAATTATTTGTCAAATCTACTTATTAAAAATCTTAAACTCACTTACAGACAACGCACAGCCGAAACTGCTGGGTCTAGAAGCATACAATTTTGCACAAGAGTTTCTTATGTAAAGAAGGTAAGCACTATTTTTGAGAATTTATCTTTAAAAGTATGGAAGTTCGACATTTTTGCCGATGGCAAACCCCATCGGACACATACGGCTTGTAAAGAAATAAAGAACTAAATATTAAAAAAAATAACGGTTCATTCATACATAGCATAACTATTACGGAGAGCAGTGGTGGCGCAGTGGTAATGGCCGCGACATACGACTTGACACGCGCTTTACTTTGAGTAAATTATTTCATCACCATTGTTCTCAAAATGGTGAAGGAAAACGAGGAATGCATGTCCTAGAACAAAAAATTCGAAACCGTGACATTTACCGACCACCACCAGGCCGTCGTGGTAGATTATACAGCCCACTCCCTCTCACCGAGAGATGGCCTGTGTCCCAACAGTGGGAACATCTGAGTATGATAGTTACGATAACTATTACGCCTAAGTGTCGAGAAATAACAACAAAAACTACAAATAATTAGCAAAAACAATTTGACCACATTAATTCTGGAGATCCAAGATGGCCGTTCATATAGGGAAAATTCTGCCATATTCACCACGCTTGACAGCCACTGTGGTGACCGGGTATAATGTTATTAGTTAATAGCCGGATGTTGGCCGTCTCTGCAGCGTAATCCCTTAGTCTCCCCGCCGGGCCCCGCCGAGCCCCGCCGAGCCTCGCCGAGCTCCGACGAAGCGAACTTATGCATGTTACGGAACATACGCTACGCTGGTATATGCTGATGTAAGGCAGCAGATTTTGTTTATTAGGGTAAGTGTAGATTATTGCGAAAGCGCGCGTTTTTTTCTATGTGTATACCTATTTGTTTTTGTTCTGTATTCTACGGTTTATTCCACAAATCCCCATTGACGTCATAATGGGGTTTTGTGAACAAAATGTTTACAATACCCATTGTCAATTTGATTGATTGTCAATGGGAATTTGTGGAATAACCTATTCTACACTGGTTCTTACTTATGACTAGATTTGCAATATTGCTGAGTATGAGGTCCTAGGTTCGATTCTCGAGTCCGGCAAAGTGTTATTGGGTTTTCTCAGCTCAGCAGTCCGGAGTCTGGATTTGTGCCCAGTTGATGGCAATTAACCTCGCTCCCTTACATGGGAATTTTACCCTTAGATTTTCAGATTGTATGAAATTTATATCTATTTATTCTATACTTATTATAAAATAAAGTCGCATTTCATGTCTGTCTGTGTGGCCGCGTTGTTCTTCTAAACTACGCAACGGATTTTCATGCGGTTTTTACTATCGTTTAGAGAATTTATTCCAGAAGGTTTATATGTACGAGTATAATACATTAATATTTAACTAATAAATAATATAGACCTTCATATTTTGTCAAGTCGTAAAAACAGTGCAAAGCAGGGCTGGGTCGCTAGGGAGTATATAAATGCATGAATGTCGTTCTTATTCTAGCTAACCTAGAATATGGACTTTAGAATATACATGGTAAATCGTGCATTGGCACCAATGCTCAAGGCAAACAGCCTTCATATAAATGCTTAGTAACAGATTGTATGTTACTAAGCATTTATAATATCGCTACAATCTGAAGGTATTTAAAGAATGATGAGGTGAAGCCATTACCTCATCATTCTTTAAATAAAATACCTGCCTCATTTTATTTTGGTCTCGTCTTATTTAGAGAAGTCGACAGGTAAGATTTATGAAACAATAAGTATAAGAATAATTTGTTGTTTAAGAAATTACATTCGATGTGTTTCCTGGAACTCACACTAGGATTCCCTGTGTCGTGTGATCCAGGCTCCTTCGTTCCGTTAACATTTGTAATGACAATGACATAATTACACTCCATTTACAATAAGATTAGAAATTTAAGGGGGATGCGCTAAGATAGCTCGCGAAATTCAAATTTTCTTACGTTTTTTACAATTTGCAGGTCAGTTTCAGGTTTTAAGTTGATTAAAATATGATTCGCGGCGTAGCTAATATGGCTTTACAGAATTATAATCATTAGAATCAGCAATTCAACTCCATAAGTTAGAATTGACCTCAAACTTCATGATTTCATGAAATCGCTAGATTTGAGGTCAATTCTAACTTATGGGGTTGAATTTCGCGGGCTACCTTAGCGCATCCTCCTTAAACAAACCTTTTTTACAGCCCGTTCAACCGATTTTGACTTCTATTCCGTAGGCGTAAGGGTGGCATTAAAGGAAAAAAAGTGGTTACAATACCGACTGTTTACTGCAGCTGCCATTTGTCATGTCACCAACGCAATAGAAGTCAAAATCGGTTGAACGGACTATAAAAAAAGATTTGTTTAAATGTCTAATCTTATTGTAAATGGACTATAGATGAATAAAACACTCTTTATGGTGTTTTATTCATCTATAGTCCATCTTTATGGTCTTGTAGAACACACTACAGATTGTTTTGCTTTTGTTTGCTTCGCTACAGTTTGTTTTCATACTGAACGTATCTCCTGCGTAGACGTCGATGCATAGATGGGCGTAGGCATAGTGTAGTACATAAAAGCTGCGCTAACGTCTACGCTGCCTAAACGTTTGACGAACGCCTACGCTCTCGATAGTGCAATCCACGAAGATGCGCCCCACTATTCCTCCTAACCGTTTGTAGTATACTAGCTTGTTCCTGCGGCTTCGCTCGCGTGGATGTCGGAAAATATCCCACGGGGACAAGAACCCATCTACATTATAAAGGGAACCTCTGTGCAAAATTTCTGCTTTCTAAGTCCAAGGGTTTGGGCTGGGTGTTGATGAGTCAGTCAGTCAGTCAGGACTTTTCTTATTATATATTGAGCTCCGCCAAGTTTCCGCCAATATCAGTGTTATCGGTAAACACTATATTTAGTACACGGTTATTATTGTGTACCGATAACACTCAAACATTGGCGGAAGCTTGCACACATATACTATAAACGGTACTAGGAGGAATAGTGGGGCGCGTCTTCGTGGATTGCACCATCTATAGATGCGAAGGCACATTTTAGGTACCATAAAATGATGTAAAAGGAAAGTCATCATTCTGTTAACCTTGTCCCAATTTATTTGGATGATCCTTCTTCCATAATCATATTAGTCCTCGTCATCTCTGGAGTCACCTCATTACTAGCCATATCATCTTTCACACAGTCCATCCATCGTTTTTTTGGTCTTCCCCTACTCTTATAGCCATCCACATTCATAATCACAACTTTCCTGATTCCTCCGCATCACATGCCTAATATCAATCTGCCTAGCCTTTTCCCAACTATGTTGGGGTCGGCTTCCAGTCTAACTGGATGCAGCTGAATACCAGTATTTTACATGGAGCGACTGCCCATCTGACCTCCACAACCCAATAACTGGGTAATATGATACCCCTTGGTAAGACTGGTTGTCAGACTTTCGGGCTTCTGACGACCTGTAACGACTGTCAAAGATCCACGAATGACAGCCGGTACCAACGGCTTAACGTGCTTTCCGAGGCACGGAGGAGTCTCGGTATGTAAAGATGGTCAACCATCCACGGACCAACCCCGGCAAGCGTAGCTTAACCTGATGGATCGACCCGTGCGGCTGTTATTACTTAGCCACGAGCTCCTCTCACATCACATGCCAACCGATTTCCACATAACTTTTCGGTTACCGATGAAAGTCAGTTCTAATAAAAATACATACACTCGTAAGATATAAGCCTCCTTCTGGGGCAGTCGGGTAAAAATGATTGGTTCGAGTAATGTTTTCTATGTATGTTGTGCAGTGATCACTTAGTTGGGCAACGGCGGTGCAAGTTTACAGTTATGTGAATATTCATCAGCAACCTAGTTAGACTAAGAGCCGATCCAAACATACATAAGTTGAGGCGTGAACGTACAGACTCTAAGGGTTAAATACATCGTAACTTTGTCAATAGATTTTAGGATGATGTCGATTTGTTCCTACAAATGTTGTTGATGAAGATAGATATCGTGATATATAAACTACCCGTTTGAGCAGCAGAGATTTCGGTCCAGTTGAAAACCAGCGTCAGACACTAGCTGTCTGGCATTTTTGCTGAAATGGGCCTTTTTGGCGCAGCCGTGAGGTACACATTCCTGCATCGCTGTTGTTATTGCTGTCGCACATGTTGAATCTTCAGTGTATTATTTTGTGTGCCTTTTATTCAGTGCTAAATAAATGCATTTTTCAATACACTTCCTCGAAAACTGGTTCATATCGCATTACGATTAGGTACACAATGCAATATATTTCACACGCGTGTGATTTTTCATTTTCCAACACGTGTGAAAATTGCCATAGATAACTTATACCCATATTTAGTCCAAATTGGTTCAATGCCTCTATTAACATCGTCTCTATTCGGAGGTGAATGTTTTTTTTTAATCTCGGCAAAGAGCTATGCATCTTTACGGCGTTACTATTTTTTGAATATTTAAATAATGTTTTTAAATAGAATATAATTAAAAACCATGATAATTATAATAAAAAAACTTTTATGAACAAATTAACATTTATTTGTGTTCTAAACTCAAAAATATTAGATTTTTCCATTTTTCATATTAGACTGTTTATCGGCTTTGCTTCTCCTTTAACCTGGCGAAAGCAAAGCGTGGAAAAAAAAAGAAAATTTAAATCACAGTTTCCTAATTATTCATGACAAAAATATTTTTCGTTATTTTATTTTATTTCTTCAAAAGTGTATTGAAAAACGTCGTTTGATACACGTGGACATTTGTTATTGTAGCTCTTGGCTCAAAAACAACCTTGCCTACGGCTCGGGTGTTAATTCCGCCTCGAATGCAATAACAAAAATTCTCCACTTGTATCAAAATGTACTATTCTTTTTTTCTTTCTTTAGATTTGTGTTCAGATAGTTTTTATTACGGAAAGAAAGAGCTACTTAAGAACTACTACTACTAGAACTACTTCTTAAGAACTTATGTACTTACCTATATTCTTGCAAATAAATATAATTCATTCATTCATTCATACTTAATGGGCTAAATACCTGAATAGATTCAAAGCCGCTTACAGACACCGAGGCAAGCACCGCATTTCCTTTGCCACGTCAAAATAGTTATACACATGTTTTTAGCTATTTCAGATTTGGTCTCATATTGAATGAAAGTGCTTAAACAAATTCAGTACTAAGAGCCTATTTCACGATGTCTGAACAGCCACTACTCACCGAATAAATTCAAAAATGGAACAGAATTTGTATGAAATTATCTGCCAAGTTAATAGGAACTTAATCGTAGGTGGTGATAGAGGCCCTTACCCATAATATTAGGTTGGGGAAAAAGTCGTTTCGCATTATAGTATGTATGAACTTAAAATAAAATCTCTTTGGCTATACTATTTGTATCTGGGTGGTTTTGGTATCATTGAAAGTTTAAATTTTAAAGAACATAATTCCAAAATCGGGTCTCCCTTGTTTGACCAAAAGGAATTTGACAAATTTTCACTACCCAAAAAATGTTTCGCATAATTTCATTTGCCAAATTATTACTTAGCAAAAAATCTATTCACAAAAAGTTGTAACGCAAACCTAATGTTTGGCAAATGAACGTTTAAACTATCAAACTCAAACTCAAACTCAAAGCATTTATTTCAATTAAACCAATTACAGGCACTTTTGAATTGTCAAGGGGTCGGTCAGTCAGAAAGATGAAGCTAGGCGCCCATTCCAAAGCATAGTAGGTACCTATGGAGAAGAACGGGCAAGAAACTCCTATAACTTGTTTACCAACTAGTACTTCTAACATTTTTTATTTAGTCAAATATTTCATTTGGAATAACAGTTTTTATGCAAAATCAAATAAGCCAAATACTTATTTAGTATCGTCAGTTTTCAATTCACCCTTTCCTATTCAGTCAAACTTCAATGACAAAAATGTGAACTACTAAGTGGGTAGGAGGTAAATCATAAATGGCGCTCAATGTGTGCTCTTCTTTTTCTATATAATGTAGTCGTTCCTGGCACAGTAGGTAGTAAGTAGGTCACAGTTTTAACCTAACCTAACCATTTTTTTAAAATAAGTAATTAACCTAATCTAAATAATTCAGTTCCCGGTAACCTACTAAACTTTTTTCTATTAATGCAAGTCGTTTCTGGCACTCGCCGGCCGCTGCCGCGGCACCGCTCGCTTCGCTCGCTCGGCTCGTGCGTAGGAAGTCACAGTTTTAACCTAACCTAACCTACCCATTTTTTTTAAAGAACAAATTAACCTAATCTAAATTGTTGAGTTCCGGATAACCTACTAAAAACAATATATTTTTTTCTATTAATGCAAGTCGTGTCTGGCACTCGCCGGCCGCTACCGCGGCACCGCTCGCTTCGCTCGCTCGGCTCGTGCGTAGGAGGTCACAGTTTTAACCTAACCTAACCTAACCATTTTTTTTTAAATAATTAACCTACTCTAACTACTTACATAAATAAACTAATATCAAGTAACCATAAATTTGACTTGTTTCAGACAAATTCAAGCACAAAAACTTACAAAGAAGTACGCAAAAGACATCAAATTTAACCAGCAAGTCAAATGTCTAAAAATCTTATTTTTGCCTTAATATTTTTTGTCTTAACAAATCATTTCACCAAACGTTTATTGTCTGAAGATTGTTTGCTGTAATAAATCATTTGATTAAAGACCAAATTCCATAATGACATTATACTTAGTAATATTTTGCCAAGTAAAAATTTGACCAAATGAAAATATGCGTACTAAAATCATTCGAAATATTGCAATGGTATAAAAAAAGGTTGCGAAAATTTGTTTGGGTAATGAAATTTTGTCAAAATCTTTTTGGAAAAACGGCAGGCACCCTCCAAAATCAAATTAGGAAAATGTGTGATTTTCATTTGTTTTTCCTACTGTCAAGATCAGTGAATCTAATGAAGAAATTCGATACATTTTAAAATTTTACTACAAAAAAGGTAAAAATGCAACGCAAGCCGCGAAAAAAAATTGCTATGTTTATGGACCCAGTGCAGTGTCTGTGAGAGTAGCACAAATTTGGTTTAAGCGTTTTCAATCCGGAAATTTTGATGTCAAAGATGCACGTCGCTCTGGTCGCCCTATTACGGATAAAATGGATGCCATTTTTGAAAAAGTGGAGCAAGATCAGCATATCAGTATTTACGACGTAGCTGAAGAACTGGGAATTGACCACAAAACAGTTTTGGCGCATTTGAAAAATACTGGGTACACAAAAAAGCTCGATATTTGGGTACCTCACGAGCTCACTGAAAGAAACCTAATGAACCGTGTACTCATTTGTGATTCTTTATTACGACGTAATGAAACCAAACCAATTTTAAAGAAGCTGATAACTGGTGATGAAAAGTGGATCACGTACGACAAGAACGTGCGAAAAAAGTCGTGGTCAAAGGCCGGTCAGGCTTCACAGACTGTGGCGAAACCCGGGTTAACTCGCAACAAGGTGATGCTGTGTGTGTGGTGGGATTGGAAGGGCATTATTCATTATGAGCTGCTACCACCAGGCAGGACCATCGATTCTAAGCTCAACTGCGAACAACTGATGAGATTAAAGCAAGAAGTTGAGAGAAAGCGGCCGGAATTAATCAACAGAAGGGATGTGGATATTCATCATGATAACGCTAGACCTCACACATCTTTAGCCACTCAGCAAAAATTAAAAGAGTTTGGCTGGGAGGTGTTAATGCATCCGCCGTATAGTCCTGACCTTGCACCTTCAGATTTCCACCTGTTTCGGTCTCTTCAGTATTCTTCAGGCAGTGTCAGGTTAACATCACGAGAGGACTGCCAAAACCACTTGTCGCGGTATTTTGATCAGAAGTCCCAAAATTTCTATAGCTGTGGGATCATGTCCCTACCTACAAGATGGCAAAAAGTTATCGAACAAAATGGTACCTACATACTTTAGATAAATGTAAATAATGTATATTAAAAGATGTTTTGAATTTTCATAAAAAATGCGAAGAAACTTTTTCCCCAACCTATTATTTTACACTTTGTTCGTTACGTGAAAAAAATATTTAACACATTCATTTATTCTCTTTTCAAGGCCTACCTGTAGCTATTGAGTAACAATTTCCATCATTATTATAGCCTCTGTTAGTATCGATTAGAATTCTAATGTGTTGCTTTAATTGTTCTGCTCTTAATTGCTGAATATTTTAGTAGTTATGCCACTGTAACAGCTTGTTTACTAATTATGTTTAGAGCAAAACCATACATTATATTGGTTACAATGTTTCTAGCATTTTCTAAAGAAACTATTTTTGTTGTAAAAACTTGTTTGTCCAGTCCGACGACATAAATGTAGTTCCCTACGGGCTAACTTTCGGACAACTTATATGTTCAGTAAATAACTAAACCAGTACCTACACCAGCTGAACAAATTCACCCTAATTATCTAGATATTATTGGACACACTTCCAAACTAACAAAAGTGCCAAGTCGCATCCGATAGGCTAATCAAGAATAGGGATCATCATTCTCCTGCCCTTATCCCAATCTATTTGGGGTCGGCGCAACATGTTCTTTTTTTCCATACTTCTCTATTAGTCGTCATCTCGGTAGTCACCCCCTTTCTAGCCATCTCATCTTTCACACAATCCATCCATCGTTTCGTTGGTCTTCCCCTACTCTTATAACCATCGACATTCATACTCAAAACTTTCCTCACGACATTTTCCTCACTCCTCCGCATCACATGCCAATACCATTACAACCGATTTCCGCACAACTTTTCAGTCACCGGTGCCATTTTCAGACTTCCTCTTATGTACTCATTTCTTATTCTATCCATTCGTGTAACACCACATATCCCTCTTAGCATTCTGCACCAAACACCGCAGTACCGATGATGCAGCTGTGCGTGTCCCGGTTGCACCACTCAACGAAGCCTGAGGACATCGTAGAGTACATACGGGTGAAGACCAATTGGACCTTGAGGGTGGAGAAGTTGGAGGCGCGCCATAATACCAATTTCATGTCGTTCGTGGTGCGCGTTCCGACTCACCATTTGCTGACCTTCCTCAAGGAAGAGTTTTGGCCGAAAGACGTGCTGTATCGGCGTTTCCGCGGCCAGCTACGCCACACCTCGCAGCGTAACACGACGCCGTCACTTCGTGTGCAGTAGTTTTTAAGTTTGTTAAATGTTTTTATATGTATTAGTTTATAATTTTGTATCGATCATTTGTGCATTTTATCTATGGGCCCTAGTAGCCTGAAAATAAAGGAATTATAATTATTATTATTCTCATCTTAGCTGCATGCAATTGCTTTTCATTAATCCCTTTTGTGGCCCAACATTCTGATCCATACAAGATAGCAGGTCTAACCATTGTTTTATATATCTTCCCCTTACGTTTAAGGGGAATGCGGGAATCGCAGATTGTTCCCGTGACCTGCCGCCATTTCATCCATCCAGTGTTAATTCTATGCTTAACCGTCCGATCTTCTTCGCCATCGCTTTGCACGAGTGAACCGAGATACCGGAAGTCGGAGCAGACTGGGAGAAGCGCGCCATCAAGCGCTATGGCTCCAAAACTGGAGATACCGCCAAAATCACAGAACATATATTCAGTTTTGGTTCTGCTGATTTTCAAGCCAACATTCTCCAGTTTCTGTTGCCATTTCTCCAATTTGCTCCGAATCTCAGGTACATCTTCACCGACAACAACAATGTCAGCGACAAACAGCATGCACCAGGCTGCCTCTTCCTGTAGATGCGACGTCAGAGCATCCATAATCGACAGGAAGAGGTAAGGACTTAAAGCCGACCCTTGGTGCAAGCCAACAGCCACATTGAACTCGTCGGTATTCCCAGCAGCCGACCGGACATAGGTACAAGATTGACTGTACATAGCACGAATTAACTCTACATACTTCCCGGGCAAACCTTTCTCTTTCAAGGCCCACCACAACACATCCAATCAAGAATAGGGATGATGACTAAAAATATTTTTTTTTACCGTCATACAGATTATTAAAAAATATTGGACACGTATTTTATCTTTTTTTACGTAATCAAACGATTCCGGTGATATATTGAGTTAAAATGTGGCAAGACTAAGTGACGTAGCGAGCCCCCACTCCCCAATTTTATTGCGTGCTATCTAAGTAATTTTTAATTAATATGATAAAGCAAAAAATGCGTGTCTATTTTTTTTTATTATCTAACTGATGGACTAAATATAATTTCTTTTTTTACATCCAGGCATCATCCCTATCAATAAATTTGATTATAATTCCAAACTAACAAAAATGCCAAGTCGCACTTGCATCCAATAGGCCTGTTATGTACTAACTAATAAGCTGTAATATACTAAAAATGGTAACCGCTACAGGCCAATCAGGAATTAATAAATACTACCCATTTGTATGCATTAGCAATGCTACCGATCTTCATAGTAATCAACAAACAAGGGCAGAGGCGTTCAACCTACATAAATGAAAAGTAGGGAAGTAGGTATCTAGGTGTTCTGTATAAAAAGGTTTGGTACATATAAACAACGGACTCGTTAAGGGAACCCAAGCTAGATTCCCCTCACTTATTTGTATATGAAAAGCAATATATTCACAATTTATCACTTCGGAGAATTTTTAAGGCGCTCGCTATAAATTTTGCTCGATATCACAAACTTTCTTCATATATTTCATGTAGGTAGGTGAGTGCTGTGGGAACTTTGTCAGAGGTCCCGCATCGTATTTTTTGTTATTTATATTTTTTTGCCGAAACGTTCAACAAGAATTTATGTCAAGCAACTTATTCAATATCAACGAGACTTACACAGGGACAGAATAAATCAAAAAATAAATTCGTATTAATCTTTATGTCATGTTTGTTGAATAAACATCGTTTTTATAAGCTATTTTCTTGTAAATATTTTAGTAAATGCGCACGATATTTTCAATTTACGAAATGGACTTGTAATTTATTTTTAAATTTAAAATAAAATGTTTAGAAAGAATTTAATCAAAAGCGTTTTACTAAATCCTCAGATAATCTGTAAGCCCGTCTGGAATTTTATTTAAGATTAGAAAATAATGAGGGACAATTCGTAAGCAAAACCAGGTCAACCTAGACAGAACATTAATTACAGATCCTCTAACCAACATAATTATCACTCGAGTTTATTTATTTGATTTTCCATCCGATTAATCGAACTCGACGATTTATCGAAATCGTCTTAGAGGCTCAAAGTACTTAAAGCGTTTTCCAATTCTAAGCAAGCGATTATTTATCACAGCATTAGCATACTTCGTTGGAGTAAATCCATCTTGTAAAGGGGATAATGATCAATAGAAGATGCTGTACGAGCTAGAGATTGCCTCAACGCTTCATTACTCCTTGTCATGCATTAAAAGCTATTATATCGTGAACGTGACCGATTTGCCAATCAACTCGAAATTGTCTCCGATGTGCGGTGAAGAGTTGGGTTTATCGATGATGTAAGTATCGATTGGCGGTTCACTATTTCAGGATATTCGAACCGGTAACAAGTGAGCTTTTATTTGAAAGATAAAGTTACGTAGCTTCTTTCAAAGAATTGTTTAGAACTAGAAGATTCATTGTTCAAAATACAACAAAAACTTTATCAAAAACAAATTCTACATAGAATTAAATTATTTACCACCCGAATTTTCAAATCGATACCTGAGGGGCAATTCCCGTATTTTTATAACAACGTTCGCAATCTCATCTCAGTCTCAATCTGTCAAAATTGTATAGAGTTTGCCTACATTTTTGACATTTGATTGTCGCTGGCTGACATTGCGACTTGGAATTTGAACGTTTTTAATTACGAGAATTGGCCCTCTGAAATTGAGGACGAGAAACTAATTTCAGCCGTCGCCGAATATTTACAAATTAATGCAAAGTACGCGAACCTGCTTCATCGATAATGTATCGATATTACCACAGAGCAAGTTATCGATAACTTATTTCGCTAGGGGAGTGCCGCGCTTGTCTTTGCTTTCAGACCAAACCTTGTTAGTTAAGACCATGTATTGTGAGGCTGTGACGTCATCCCCGAACTCTGCCCTCATTGGTTATTAAATTGTGTAGGAATAGGGAATGTTCGCAAAAATTGGAATGAAATTTCCTCTGAGGCCATTATTGGTCCGAGGGTAACTATCTGAACGTTGAGGTTACAAAGAGAACGATCCATCATTCCGTATTTTTGAAGTAATGGATTGTTTTGCTTTTTATTTTTGTTATAAAGGAAAATAATATTGAACGTGAGCGGGGTTTTCTGTTAGTCTTACATCAATTTGGTGATTGAAATGTCGATTTTTGTAGGGATAGTAAATTAAACTTTTCAATGGATTGGATCTTTAAGTACAAAGGCCAGCACATCAAGCTACCCCAATCTGTCAAATTTCTTTGATAGATTTTCAACTTTACCACAAAGGAATAAGGTTCATATTCAATTGGGAAAATTTGACAGATTCGGATAGCTTGATGTACCTGAATGAGTTCTAGGAAGACTCTAGGTTTTGTAGCGTTACAAAAAGGATAGGTGATATAATCGCAAAAGTCATAAGTCAGTTATTTCAAGGCAATTTTGAACGTCAAAATTTATAATAAAATATAATCGATTCTACGCGCCCGTTCCTAAAGGTAGTTTCGTATGGAGAAGAATGGGCAAGAAGTTCCTTACTATGTTCAAACCATAGGTTCAAACACAATCAATTAAGTATGTGTAGTAGGGCACATTCACCAGTTAACATCTTTATGTTGCGGCCCGTATTCTATTGGGACTACACATTCAATTGTAGTCTTTCACACAGACATAACGTACTGGAAACTAGGCAGACAGACTTTCGCATTTTATTAGCCTGTATTAGCGCTGAATGCCACTCGTACTTCACGTTTCTTTCCAAGTTTTCAGGGCAGTTCCCTTGTGGGTTAAGAATAGAACAGAATAGTCATTTATTTTGCAAATATGGGTAGTACAAATTTTAATATAATAATAAAGCACAGCCATATTTTACCATTCGGCCTGCAAACATTTATATTAACAAGATTAATTGATTATTAAGAATATTGACAGGATTGATAATGATTAATAACAAAATTATTACCAAGATTGATTATGATTATTCAAAAAAATATTGACATAAATTAAATTAAATGATTGAATATATGTATAATTAATAATAAATAATTGTATAGTTAAAATATTATTACAGTATTATTTTTTATTATTGATTTAAGCTGAGCTTTATAATACACTAGCTGACCCGACAGACGTTGTCCTGTCCAAATTTCAATAATTCATACAAAATTTCCCACAGAAAATGTACTTTCAGTTTTCCGAAATTATCCAATTTTCCCGGCAACTTTTCTCGTCTTAAGAACCTTCCTCTTGAATCACTCTATCTATTGCTGAAAACTGCATTAAAATCCGTTGAGTAGTTTAAAAGATCTAAGCGAACAGACAGCGGAAGCGACTTCATTGTTATACTATGTAAAGATACAAAAATTGTCTAGGTACCGTTGTTTGCTTGCATAAATCCGTCCGTAGCAGCAACGTATTGTATTTCAATTAGGCTCAGACCACACTGGATTGCCGATGTAGCTGCGTTCGTGCCTCAGTGAAATACTGTGGGAGTGGCAATGAGAATTAAATATGTTGATAATGTTTTAAAAATTAATTGAATGATTGGAGTTCAGTTGAATAAAGTTGAATTGTTTGAATATTTTTAAGCTCTATTTATTACCAACTGTCTTTTGCCAGCGGCTTCGCCCGCGTGGATGTCAAAAAAAAACCGGCCAAGTGCGTGTCGGACCACGCACAATGAAGGAGGGTTCCGTAGTTGGGATGAATTTATCCCAAGAACAAACTTTACATTGTAGTTGAAAAACATGTTCTCTCATATGTAAGTATATTATGTTGGAATGTTCCAACTGTAAATGTAAGTTTGTACGCACAATATTGAGAGATTTACCATGTTATTTTAAAACCATAGACTTCTTATAGGTTTTCCTGTAATCTACAGGTAGATCTATTTTCTGTAGTTTCGGAGATAAGGGGGGGGGGGGGAATGGTGGTGCGGAGCAAGAGTGCATGGGAAGCCGTCACCTTCTTCTGCGAAGCAGTAATGCTCGCGAAGGAGGAGGCGGAACGCGTGAGGGAGAGGTAACAGTCGTGCCCTCGCGCCCCTAGCCGCCGTAGGAGACGCCCTGGGTGGTGGGAATCCATCGCCGATTCCCGGCCACCGTAGGCGCGGGTTTGCGGACGACGAGTAATGGGTAGCTCGCCGTCCGGTAAGGACCAGGCCCGGGTCGACGGCGCGTTGTGTTCCCCGCGCGCCTCAAAGAGATGTCAGCAGTGACGGGGTCCAATAGGACCGATGCCGCCGGGGTCGCGGGTAGTTCGAAAGAGATACCGTGGCCCTGGCACGGGCAACTGAAGGAACACGGGTGGGTTTTAGTCAGTAAAAGTCTGTCCCGCACCGCCAAGAGCGGGAGAAGTCATTTGATGATTTCACATCCACAAAAAACAAAGGGGGTGGAATGGTAAATTTTCGTCTATTTTCTTAAATAACTTTAAAACTATTTATTTAAAAATTATAAAAAAAATATATTTGAGACTCTCATAGTGAGCCCTTTCATTTGATATGTCACACGGTATAGTTTGCAAAACTTTTTTTTTGTTTTCTTATCTGGCCCCCAAAAGTGACCTCCATA
This sequence comes from Cosmia pyralina, assembly GCA_946251885.1. Classification (NCBI taxonomy): domain Eukaryota; kingdom Metazoa; phylum Arthropoda; class Insecta; order Lepidoptera; family Noctuidae; genus Cosmia; species Cosmia pyralina. The sequence goes on from OX276355.1 coordinate 19,305,005, forward strand.
TTCAAAATTTATTTATTTACTTTACCCCTCCATGTTTGCGTCACAGAAATTTATATGTGTACCAAATTTCAACTAAATCGGTCCATTAGATTCGGAGCAAATTGGCTGTGACAGACGGACAGACAGACAGATACACGAGTGATCCTATAAGGGTTCCGCTTTTTCCTTTTGAGGTACGGAACCCTAAAAATATCCCACGGGAACGTACTACCGGAAATTCCTTCCTTATCCCTTGTCTACATTATAAAGGAAACCTCTGTGCAAAATTTCAGCTTTCTAGATCCAAGGGTTTGGGCTGGGCGTTGATGAGTTAGTCAATGAGTCAGTTAGGACTTCTCTTTTTATTTACATAGATTTAAATAAAATGCAGACCGCTTCGTTGGTCTAGTGGTCAAGCGCTACTGCTGAGCATGATGTCCTGGGGTTCGATTTCCGGGTCGGGCTATGTGTTAAGTGTTATTGGATATAACATTTCTTAATAACACCTCGGAGTCTAGATTTGTGGCCGGTTAATGGCAAGAGGTACCCCCTGTTACATGGGACTTAAACATAACTGGCGAAAGGTGGACGTACAGTCAGCAACAAAAGTCGATTAACACTTGCAGTTTTTTAATCTTATTTATTAAGCGAAATATTTAATTCAAATCGGAACAGAAGTACTTAAAATTTTAAGAATATTAACTTTTAACAGTTAAACGAAAAAAAATCAGTTTTTCGAATCATTTTGTGTTAATTTAGATGATGTCAAAAAGTAGCAGTGTACACCGACTTCTGTTGCTGACCGTACGGTGCACCTCTGCCTAACCCGTCGGCGAATATAGGCTATAAATAAAATAATTAACGGTGCTAAAAAAAAGTTTTGCTAGTACTGTACGTAATACGTCAGTCTAACGAAAGCATTTTTCCTGGATCTCACGACACTGGGAATCCTAGTGTGTGAGTTCCAGGAAACACAACACATCGAATGTAATTTCTTAAGCAATAAATTATTCTTATTTTCAGTGAAATCTTAATAAAAAAAAATCAGTGTTCAACACAACCAACGCAAGCCCTATTTTTTTGTGTATCTTATTTTGTTGATTCTCAAAGCTCACAATTCAACCAACTAGAAAAAAAAAAAACTTTCAGTTAAATATGATAACCTCCTTCTTTTCTGAAGTCGGTTAAAACTGAACAAACTATCCTCATTTGCATTCAGGAGCTGGTGTCACTTACTTCCGCAATATCTTACCCAGCTGTGACCATTTTTCTCAATGACATCTGACGTCAGGATGCAATAAGTTGGTACCGTGACACGGAACGTGCTTCCACTAAATGGAGAGAAATTCAGAAAACTCTTTGTTTTTTTTTTTGTTATAACTTGACGAAGGATAGGCAACGCTATTGGTGTTACCACCTGAATAAACTAATTTGGCTTTGAAGACTGTAACTGTTAACAGTCCAACCTTTTCATATTATTGATTTGAAGTTTTCAGTCAGCTTCTCATACTCGTATGAGCATTTAGCTGCTGAATACATACCGGTAGATAGGTACTGTATTATAAGGAGCAATTGCTTCCTACCTTCGAAACACAGAAGTATCTTGAATACGATGTCTTTCGTAGGAGAGCACGGATAAAAGCATAATCCGCCTATTATGTTCCCACTGCTGGGACACAGGCAGAAAGAGGCAGAGAGAGTGGGCCATAATCCACCACGCGGGCCCAGTGCGGGTTGGCGGATGTCACAAGTCTTCGAATTTTTGGTTCTAGGACATGCCGGTTTATCCACGATGTTTGCCTTCACCGTTTTGAGAGCAGTGGTGATTAAATAATTTACACAAAGTAAAATGCCTGCTTGGGTTCGAAGCCACGGCCGTAAGTCACGGCCATTACCACAGGACTACCACTGCTCTTTGAGATCGCGACCAACAGCGATCTGTATGTGTCATCACGCTTCAGCCATAGGTCGACTCATTTTGGCAAGAGAAGATTATGAGCAAAATGCTCTAAACTCATCCACACTTTGTGTTGAACAAATTAACTAGATTAGCGGCACCAGCTCTCTTGTTAAAGAAAATTAACCCTTTTGCCTAACGTATTTAGTGGTGCCAGCCAAACGGTAGCGTCACAAACGAGTAACGCGTTTAACGGATCGTCAACGAAGTGATAATGAATAAACGGCCCGCAGTGAGAACAGACATGACTGACTGAGGCCCAAGTTGTGAACGTAGATGAGTTAGTGAGAAGTTGGCTAAAAATGTTGGGTTAAACGTTGGGTCAATTTACCTTTCGATGACTACATACTGAGATGAGGTAGTCAAAAGTTTGACTGGTTATTAAAAATTCTTACACGAGGAAGTTGGGTCAAATGTTGGAACAATTAACTGTGTATGCGGTAGATGAGCGTATCGTCGGTTATTAAACATTTGGAGGTTGTCCTGCCTTGCTAAACAAAGCTGCTGCAGTAGTAGCATTAGTATACAAATCTACTTCCATCGTAAAAAAACCCTGTGAATTAAAAATAGTGTTGGACTGAAAAACGTACCTACTGCAGTTTTTGCTACACCACAGCTTTCATTCACAACGGGGCTGAAAAAAGACTGCAATGATATTTCGAATTTGCTTTGAATCAGCCACTCTGTACCAACATGAAAAAGCCACTACGTGATGTCAAAAAAGCTAGAATCGTGTATACCAATGTTGGTGATTATGGCCATGACCCCGTGACCGCTAATCTTCACCACTAAGGCCGACTTGCTCCACTAATCATTAAATGTGTATAACGCTAGACATATTTAAAACATAATTCTGTCTCTACCACATTCAAACGGTTGACAGCAACAGAAAGATGTTTTTAATTCTTTTAGCGCTAACCGCATTTAGTGATTTGTGGTACAAGCGAGCGTAAAACTATAAACCATTCAAGACACAATCCGCTCCCGTCCACCCTCCATTCCCCAGGCAACATTTCTGCAACGTGTACCCGCCATCCTCCGAGTGCTATCCCCCGAGATAAAGGCTGATGACGTCACGGTGAGCCCTCTCGTCGACATTATTAGCACCTTATCCCCTATATAAGTTATCACGCTGTTTATTTACTAACTCTCAGGATTTCTGGGCTTATCTTCAAGGATAACTAGGTTTAGAGGGATAATCTTTGCCTTCAAGGCTCTTTTGCGAGAGAAATTTATTTTTTTGGATGAAGATTTTGTCTGAAGGCGGTGTGTTTATTAAGATTTTCGTGTCTAGAAAAAAGGGTTTTTGAGGTTATATTTTGTAGGGTGTAAAATAATATTGTAGCATTTACGAAACAGATAAACATGTTGTAAAGTACCATCGCGGAAATTTGCGGTGAACCACTTTTCGATCTTATTACCAAGGTATTAAGGTTGAAAAGTGATTCTACGCAACTGTCCGCGATGGTACCTAATCGAGTTCTTAATTATCATCATTATTATTTTGCCCTTATCCCAATTTATTCGGGGCTAGCGCAACATGTCTAATCTTCCAACAGTTTCAAGTTCTTAAAAGCAGATAAAAATTCAAACAAATACTAACACAATTTATTAAATGAACCAAATCATTCTGGAGATATCCAGAGGGAAGCAAGGAATCAATTCCCCTCGTGGCCAGAATTTTGATTTAGCTAGATCGATTTTGTAGCAATCATATCTAGTGCAATGTATTATTTATCCTTTCGGAACAGATATATCAGTTGGGACGAAAATGTTGCCAGAAGAGGCGTTACGTCAAGTTCCTTTTTTAATAAACTCGGCCCGTCAAAACTGGGGGAATTTTCGCGCGTTACAAAGAGGATTTTTTTTCCATTATTTCGACCGAGCCCTTTTTTCTGATTTGCTTTTCCGATAGTGTGATCCGGGTTTCTGAAGCTGTCCAAAATAGTTGCGATCGTAGGGTACCAACTGGATACTTCGGAATCGATATAAAAAAATAGTGACGGGTGAAATATTAGCTGCAATGATGTTGTTTACTGCCATGGAAGCTTTACCGCGATAGAGCGCTTTGTATTTGTCACTTGTCGAAGTCATATTGATGACAAAGCGACTAATCGGCGACAAAAAGCACTAAGTGCCATCTCGCGACAAAGTTTTCATCAAGGAACTTGCAGCTGAATGACAGTAAAAGGAAAGTAACAAACACTTAGCGCCATCTAATGAAACTAATAACTAACTAATTTGACAGTTTTCTTCCCCAATTCCCCATTATAGCATTAGATATTGATTTTTTCTTCTTAGTCATCATTTCAGCCGAAAGACGTCCACTGCTGGATGTAGGTCTTCTCCAAGCACCGCCACGTCAACTGATTCCGTGCTTCCTACGTCCAGAGGATATCCGCGGCCTTCACAAGGTCATCGGTCCACCTGGTGGGAGGCCTTCCAACGCTACGTCTTCCAGTACGCGGTCGCTCCTTTAAATTAAATTAAATTAAATAAAACTTTATTTCAGACTAGGTCCATAAATATGTTAGTACATTGGTGTTAGTAACACCAATGTAAAAATGTAAAAAGACACTGCGGTATATGGGACGAGAAGATATTGCGTAGCTTTCCGATCGCTGCCCAGCTCTCGAAGTTGTGTGCTGTTGTTGTAATTTGATACTTTCACAATTCAGCCAGTGCACATTGTGCCATTCGATTTTAAATAACGAATACTTTGTCGGGTTGCCAGCATTTTATTTATGGCCACTAAAACCAGTTCCCTCTAAAACTACTTTGAGTCTTTAAGTAGGTAACTATTTGTACAGTTAAATTCCGAACATTTCTTGTTATTTAAAAGATAAAAGATAAGATATTTAGATCGATAGATAGAAAGATAGTTCCATAACTAATTTAGGGCCCGAATTCTAAAACGAATTGCGCAGGAGAAATTAGTATGAAATCTGTAAGCTATCATAATTGAATCGAGATTCATGATTGAACATCGTTCTAGAATTCCACTGGGCCTAAGGAAACTCTTGAGAAAAACTTATATTATTCTTTATTAAATAAAATAGAAACCGTACTACTAAAGGAACGCGGTCAATTCTAGGAAAATACATTTCGTAAGTAAGAAAATATCTCAAAAATATCCGTTGTTGGGATGATCCCCAAATGTGTGCGCGTTTTACGGACACAGTATCTTGTGTGTAATACGAATACGCATTTCACAAGAAGGAAAATTAGACATTGACAAGGCTTCATATACAGGTACGCACATATAATTGAATCAATATCTACATATATACTGAGTACGATACAGTACGGTAGTATATTGAGTACGAGTAGATCCTATACTAATAAGGGCTAATTTTTCAATAGTCAGATAACTCTTATCTGAAGAATAAATATTTCAAATTGAAAAATTTGCCTAAATTAACAATACATATTTGTATAGACAGGGTTACTGGTTAATGACCTTTATCCTCTTAAGGGGTCACTGTACTCATTATTATGAAGAACTTTTACTATGGGACCAAACCTGAAATCGCGAAAAAAAATCAGCTGTTCCCTACATTTTGATGTAGACAAATATACTGAACAGCTTTATTTTTATATTATAACAGATTTTTTTTTTCGGGAAATCATAGTAAAAGTTCTTCATAATAATGAGTACAGTGACCCCTTAAGAGGATAAGTCGACAATGATGCGGAGGAATTTTTCCATGCCATATTTTTTAATAGTTTTAGTTATGATAGGATATAATTTTGTTATGTTTAGGTTATGTTTATATTAGAAGTAATTGGTTTAAATATATTTATGAATACTTACATTTAAAAAAAAAAAAGAAAAGAGGATAAAGGTCAATAACCCTGTATATTTGTAATCACATTATCGAAAAGTTGCATTATAGGGGTTTACGGGGGCGAAAATCGATCTAACTAGGTCTCTTATCTGAAAAAAATCATTTTCTCTATTTTCATCAAAACAGAGCTCGGTCGTCCAGGTAGTAATAATAATAATATAGCATCCTGTAATTGACCCAGTTTCAGGGAAAACGCGTTATCTCATATTGTCATTTTGAGAAGAAACGAACAAAGATCACCACGCATGCGCTCTATTTGTTAACATTTTTCTATGATATTAAATGGCAACGAAGCCGGCGATGTCAATCATTCTGACTAGCTTTTTTCCAACTATGTTGGGGTCGGCTTCCAGTCTAACCAGATGCAGCTGAATACCAGTATTTTACATGGAGGGACTGCTTATCAGATCTCTACAACCCAGTTACTGGATAATACGATACCCCTTGGTAAGACTTGCAATGATAGCCGAGACCAACGGTTTCACGTGCTTTCCAAGGCACGGAGGGTCTCGGTATGTTAAATTGGTCACCCATCCACGGACTGACCACAGCAAGCGTAGTTTAACCTGATCGATCGACACTTGAAGATGTTACTACTTAGCCATGAGCTAGCTGTATCATATATTCGGAGTGGTCACCACCACCTACGGACAACTGCAATACCAGAGGTTTCGCACATGCGTGGTTGACCCAGAGACATAGCAGAAATGAGTCATGTGCCTGTAACTACAACGGCCCCCAAACCCTTTACACCGAAACGCAGCAATACACACGCAATAGAGATGTTTCCTGGGAAAAAAAAAAATCTATTTAGTCCGACAGTCGGATACCTAATAAAAAAATATTAGACACGTATTTTTTGCTTTATCATATTAATAAAAAATGACTTCGATAATACGCATTAAAGTTGGGGGAGGGGGGGCTCGCTACGTCACTATTATAACTAGCTGCGCCCCGCGGTTTCACCCGCGTAGACCGGGATAAAAAGTAGCCTATGTGTTAATTCAGGGTATAAGCTATCTACGCACCAAATTTCATCCAAATCGGTCCAGCCGTTTGAGCGTGAAGAAGTAACAAACATACACACACACACATACACAACCTCACAAACTTTCGCCTTTATAATATTAGTATGACTAAGTATAAAATCTGGCATGGAGTGACGTCATGCCACATTTTAACTCAATGTATCGCCGTAATCTTTTGATTATGTAAAAAAAGAAAACATACGTGTCCAACATTTTCCATGTAGGTTACATGACGGACAAAAAAAGCTTTTAGTCACATCCCTATTTCAGCCTATATGTCTAGGATTCTTTCGAGTGGACTGTGGCTGAGTAATAACAGCCGCACGAGTCGATCGTTCAGGTTAAGCTACGCTTGCCACGGTTGGTCCGTGAATGGGTGAGCATCTTGACATACCAAGACCCCTCCGTGCTTCGAAAAGCACGTTAACACGTTCACTGCTGATCACACAAAATCGGCCCGATACGGTGCTTACCGCTGGTGCGCACGGTGAAAACTATATCTTTCTCGCTGGTGCGGAACAATTATCTTCGGTATTTGTAGGAGTTCGACAGAGAAAAATATAGATTTCGGCTCGTGGTTACAAATGTAGGTATTTGGCATTAAAACATCGCGGCGGGCCCTTTTCGACCACCATCGCACTGACGGTGAATAACACCCGCTCCCTGCGGCGGCGGGCCTATTGTGTGCACGGAGCGCGCGCGCAAATGTCGAGCCGCCAGTCAGTGTTGTGCTCTCTACATGACAGTACGTGTGCGTGTCGTTATTTTATCGACAGTTTTTTAAGTACGGCGCAACGTAAATGTAAAAGGAAAATAATGCTGAACAGTGATAGTGAAAATGGTTTGGATGAAAATGCACAAACATTAACACTCACATACCTACACACTACACTCCACACGCACATACACCCACACCTTATTTTGATTGTTTGTTATTCTTTAGTTTTAAGCCTTGACCGTTGTTTACAGTTACTCATTACCATGTCCACACCCGCTAAAAATAGAACTATGTTTCGCAACTCAGGTCCCCAAGATACAGGTCCCGCCTAGTTTGGGGACCACCGCCTATAAAAAATGAATGTCACCAATAGTTACAGATATAATTAATTATGTTAAAACTAATTATAAAGAAATAATTGTAACAATGTCAAGTCCGTGATAAGGCCTGTCGTACTTTATGGATCGGAATGCAGGACAGTGAAGAAGACGGATGAAAAAAAATTACATGCAGCGGAGATGAGAATGTTGAGATGGATGTGTGTAGTGACGAGAATGGATAAAGTGAGAAATGAGTATATAAGAGGAAGTTTGAAAGTAGCGCCAGTGACAGAAAAGTTGAAAGGAAATCGTTTGTCTTGGTATGGGCATGTAATGAGGAGAGACGAAACGCATGTGACTAAAAGAGTTATGAATATACATGTTGATGGATGGAGAGGCAGAGGAAGGCCAAAGAAAAGATGGATGGATTGTGTGAGGAATGATATGAAAGAGAAGGGAGTGAACGATAGCGTGACGGTTGACAGGGGAGAATGGAAGAAGAAAACGTGTTGCGCCGACCCCAAGTAATATGGGATAAGGGCAGGAAGATGATGAATTGTAACAATGTCAAATAAATTTTATTATTATTATTATTTCCACCTGTACAAAATTGCATCTGGTTAGACTGGAAGCCGACCCCAACATAGTTGGGAAAAGACTTATAGGTAGATAAATGTCTAAGATTTTTCCCATTAATTTCCTATACCGTAAGTCAGAGCAAATACAATTAGTAATAATTGATTGATTTGATCTTTTGTACAATGAATGTTTGATTTGGTAAACCAACAAGGACTTGCCAGCACAATTAATAACCTCGGCTGGTCCGTTGGGCTCTACTTTGTTAATAATATTGATCGTAATGGTCGCTAAGTAATAACAGCCGCACGGGTCGATCCATTAGGTTAAGCTGCGCTTGCCGGGGTTGGTCCGTGGATGGGTGACCTTTATATACCGAGACTCCTCTGTGCCTCGGAAAGCACGTTAAGCCGTTGGTCCTGGCTGTCATTCGTGGATCTTTGACAGTCGTTACGGGTCGTCAGAAGCCCGAAAGTCTGACAACAAGTCTTACCAAGGGGTATCGTATTACCCAGATTAATCGGTTGTGAAGGACAGATAGGCAGTTGCTCCATGTAAAATACTGGTATTCAGCTACATCCGGAAGCCGACCCCAACATAGTTAGGAAAAGACTAGGCAGATTGATTTTGGTCGCTAAACCAGCCATCGATTTTTCAATAAATAAAAATTACGGTATTCATTTGTAATTTTTGACTGACTTTCAAAAAGCAGGGTTCTCAAATCGACTGTATGATTTTTTTTGTGTTTGTTACGCGATTACTCCGCCAATTATGATTCTTTTTTTGTTTGGTAGGTCACACTTCGGAGGTGGTCCCATATAAATTGTATTAACAATGGTTGGGTAGTTTATGAGTTTTTATACGTATTTAATTCATTTTGTATATTTTGGTGATGTTCTAAATGTTCCTGTCACTGTTGTTTACATAGCAAGTAATGGTATACGAATTGGTGTGAGGCAGGTACCATAACTAAAAACTAGAAAATAAAAAGCTTTTTTACAAAAAAAAAAAAAAAAAACAACCGACTCCCAAAAAACACTACAAAGTGAAAAATTACTTTAAATCGCTGGCAAAAAACTAAAATACAGATCTAAAGACACCGACTTCCAAAATTGAAAGTTATTTTTCACTTTGTAGTGTTTTTTTTTTAAAGTTAGTTGTTTTTTTTTTTTTATGAAAAAGCTTTTTATAATAAACAATAATAAAAATAGGATTAAATAGATAATGCTGAAATTCTCTATAGACATGAGTATTTTTCTAAATACGTATTCCTAAAACTTTTAAATATGTTACAGCTTCGCTGTAATTAAAAACTTAGTTACATTAAAGTTAATCTAGATAGCACTATAAAAACCTTTTTATCAGCATCGCCCACTAGTTTCGACTCAGTCAGACTCTAAAAAGTAACCTCATTTATTTGTGTTTGGACGAGCTGGAATGAGTAAAATATTAATTTTGTGCGAAATATTTACTCTGTAACTTTGTAAAGGCCAGACGACCGTCTCGTCACAAAATATAAAGCTGCACTGGAAAGACGATTATTTTCTATTAAATTCGAAATAAAGCTTGATAAACCATATCGCCCTGTCTGCCTAAACATTTATTTAGGCAGATAGATTGATGAAATGTAAAGAACAAAAAAGTTTTACTTGAAAAATCAGGTTCCGTCAACGTTCGCTCGCCGAAATTAAATGAAAATTCCGCTCAAGGATCAAGGTAATGTCGGCTCCTTATATTCATAACCAAACTACTCATAATATATTGTTCGTTAACTATACTTGTTTGTTTACGACTTTAATTATATTACATTACTTGAGAACTTAATTAAAATAAGGGATGGCGACCCTTAGCCATACTCCGTTTATTATAAACTCTATTCTTGACAGCTGTTCACGATATTCTACGTGACTTTACACACAGCCGGCCCGGGGCCGTATTTTTTAGGTTAATTAAGTATGCGCCACGGATAAATAAATAATAAAGTTTTGACATGCCGCATAACCTTTTTTTCCAGCAAACACAACATTGTTTTAAGATTAAAAGACACGCAGTCACAGCCTGGTTATAAATTTTGCTGAATTATTAAATTGTCCTGCTTTAGGAATATTGATTAAAATTCTATTGTATTTTCGAACACAAACTATCCATAATTTTATAACTGGCAGTCTGTGACAAAATGAAGTTTATTTTTTTTCTTTTTAAATTTTTTCGTCAACGGAAAACAAAAGTTTTAAAACACTAACTTTTGCCCGTGGCTTCGCCCGCGTGGATGTTAGAAAATATCCCACGGGAACGTACTACCGGGAAATCCTTCCTTATTCCTTGTCTACATTATAAAGGGAACCTTTGTGCGAAATGTCAGCTTTCTAGGTTCAGGGGTTTGGGCTGGATGTTGATGAGTCAATCAGTCAGTCAGGACCTCTTTTTATACATTTAGATACTGCCTAATCTGCGGTATATATTCTTGCCTTTCAAATTGTTGATAAAGCAAATGCTGAGTTACTTTCTAAATGTAGCTTTTAGCTGAAATTACTGGCTGAAACAATTACTTAGTTTAATGTTTTAAAACGATTTGATGCGTTGTTACTAAGAGCTTTCCTTTGAGGTAAATGCTTGCGTGTTTTATGTCCTATATATATGTATACATATATTATATATACTTATCTGTATGATACACACGACATTATACAGACATATTGAATTATTCAATATATCGGCTACTAATTGGATTTAAATTACTCGTAGACAACGGTGTCATACAAATATCTCTTATCAAATGCTTTGATCGCAAACTAATACAAAAAGGACACACTAAAATATACATTTATATAATTATGTTGATGTTATAATTATTGCTAGCGTTCTAGTATAATGGGTAAGTCTATTTTTGTTGTAAGTTTGTTTTTTAACATTTATCTATGTTATAGGATCCACGGTCAATATTATTTCTATTACAAAATTCAACAACCCTATGACGTTCCCACGGCTGGGACACAATCCTCCTCTCTGTGAGAGGGAGTGGGCTATAATTCTCCACGCGGGCCAAGTGTGGGTTGGTTGATGGATGTCTTCTAATTTTTGGTTCTAGGACCTCAAACAAAATAAAAAAGCTTAGGCAATATCGCACTTATAATCGGGTGATAACGGCCTCTTAACCCCCGTTCGCACGGGCGTAATAAAATCGCGGCGGGATTTTACAGCGCACTGGAGTTTCAACGCTCTGCTTAGCGCCGAGAGTGCAAAATCCAAAAGTGTGTTTTTTCGACGCGCTATAATGTACTCTGTTATTGTTAAGTTGGATTCTCAACGCTCGGCTCAACAACGAGAGTTGAAAATCCGGTGCGCTATAAAATCCCGCCGCGATTTTATTACCCCCGTGCGAACGGGGGTTTACTTACTCACTCCAAAAGTTCGGGATTGTTTTTTATTAATTTCTCTTTCCAAATTATATTTAAACAGATATAATTTGTACATATTTTTGTAATCACTTTTTAAAACCCTTCATTTTGATCGCCACTCGATAGGTTTGGGAGTTTTTTTTTTGAAGACATACATTTTGGCGCCAAAAATCCGCCATTTTGATTTTTACGTATCCAGTGACACTCGCGCAATAATGATGAATCTAGCGACATAATTGTTACTTTTCAACATCGGCGGTCAAACCATTTAGGCTTAAGAAGGTCACAATGGAATGGACATACAAACATACATACATACCGAGACTCCTCCGTGCCTCGAAAAGCACGTTAACCCGTTGATCCCGGCTGTCATTCGTGGATCTTTGACAGTCGTTACGGGTCGTCAGAAGCCCGAAAGTCTAACAAACAGTCTTACCAAGCGGTATCGTATTACCCAGTTACTGGGTCATGGAGGGCATATAGGCAGTCGCTCCATGTAAAATACTGGTATTCAGCTGCATCCGGTTAGACTGGAAGCCGACCCCAACATAGTTGGGAAAAGGCTAGGCAGATTAGCTGGGTATGTAAAGATTGTCACCCATCCACGGACCAACCCCGGCAAGCGTAGCTTAACGCGTTCAGGATACTGTTCCGGCTGCCGCGCCACTGCAGCGCTTCAGTAATGTTTGCAGTGAAGAGAGTGGATGGTTTTCATGCAATCATGCGGAAGCGTTGTGCGTCTCTTATGAAGCGCATGCGGGCCAGCTCGAACAGCCTTCTGAGCGTGTTCGTAGGCCGCTGGGACTCGCCGATGTGGCAGCACTGGATGCGACTACACACTTCGGGTGGTCGCGTCCAGGGCTTGCCATAAACTGGCACTCCTGTGCCACTTTGTGATTTTTATTTTATTTCTGTCTGTGGCTTTGTTTTTTGTATGTACTAACAATAGGATTATAAGGTTTTTGTGTTACTAACAGTATATGGACTACGTCTGAAATAAATGTCTTATTATTATTATTATTAACCTGATGGATCGACCCATGCGGCTGTTATTACTTAGCCACGAGCTCCGAGCCTTAAACAAAGCAATTAAATTATCCAGCTACTAATGGTCAAACAACAGCCAATCTGCGCTCCCTGAACGATCTCGTCTACTTTATCTTCCCACTATTTGAAGCAACAAGCGACAGATCGAGATAACAGCTTCTTACAATACAAAGTAACTACCTAACCCAGTGTTTTCTGCAAAAACTTAAGCTCCCCTTATGTTATGTGGTATGTGTAAATTCTTAAGACGTCCTCTCACAGTGTATGGTTAATATTTAATGCCCAGTGTGGGGTCTACTTTGCATATTACGTGGGGTAGGTAAGGCCCTTTGGCACACGCTCCAGTTTCGGCCATTGCTCAGCATTCTGATAGCTAATGTCCATAATTTAGCAAAGTTGAGCGTCACTAATTATCTTTTGATGTTGATGTATTGTTTGCCGTTTATTTGTCGATGTTGTGCTCAAAAATGTGTATTGTTTTGATGAAATTTTGTTTAGGTTTATTATTTTGATTTGATTTGATTTATCAATAATTAAATGTTTTCATCGTGTATATTTCGAGTAGTTTTTTCCCGCGGCTTCGCTTGCGTTAATTTAGAATTTGACAATCTTTATTCTTATTATATTTATATTCCATATACAACATCAGTTTTAGTATATGCGAAACCCGAAAAACGTGTCTAGTATTTTTTGTGTAAAGAATCTATATACAAAATTTCAAAACTGGATCATAAAAAATCATAAAGTTATAAGCTTGTTCTGTTACGGTTGTCCTTACAAAAACATGATCACCACGCGGCGCCCGCTGTGCGCCCGTGCCTAGTGCCGCTATGACTTGCAGTGACTTGTGTTCGTTGCGCGGTGTTCATATTGTAACCTTTTTTAAAGATTTTTGGGGCAAAATATAACACGGTATAAAAATTATTGGAATTCATTCATTTATTTATTCTGAACAAACTATATTCAGGTTACGCATATATTAGGTTGGGGGAAAAGTCTTTTCGCATTATAGTATGTATGAACTTAAAATAAAATATCTTTATCTATACTATTTGTATCTGGCTGGTTTTGGTATCATTGAAAGTTTAAATTTTAAAGAACATAATTCCAAATTCAAATTAGGAAAATGTGTGATTTTCATTTGTTTTTCGTACTGTCAAGATAAGTGAATCTAATGAAGAAATTCGATACATTTTCAAATTTTACTACAAAAAAGGTAAAAATGCAACGCAAGCCGCGAAAAAAATTTGCGATGTTTATGGACCCAGTGCAGTGTCTATGAGAGTAGCACAAATTTGGTTTAAGCGTTTTCAATCCAGAAATTTTGATGTCAAAGATGCACGTCGCTCTGGTCAAGCAAGATTAGCATATCAGTAGTTACAACGTAGCTGAAAAACTGGGAATTGACCACAAAACAGTTTTGGCGCATTTGAGAAAACTGGGTACACAAAAAAGCTCGATATTTGGGTACCTCACGAGCTCACTGAAAGAAACCTAATGAACCGTGTACTCATTTGTGATTCTTTAATACGACGTAATGAAACCGAACCATTTTTGAAGAAGCTGATAACTGGTGATGAAAAGTGGATCACGTACGACAAGAACGTGCGAAAAAGGTCGTGGTCAAAGGCCGGTCAGGCTTCACAGACTGTGGCGAAACCCGGGTTAACTCCCAACAAGGTGATGCTGTGTGTGTGGTTGGATTGGAAGGGCATTATTCATTATGAGCTGTTACCACCAGGCATGACCATCGATTTTGAACTCTACTGCAAACAACTGATGAGATTACAGCAAGAAGTTGAGAGAAAGCGGCCGGAATTAATCAACAGAAGGGGTGTGGTTTTTCATCATGATTACGCTAGACCTCACACATCTTTAGCCACTCAGCAAAAATTAAGAGAGTTTGGCTGGGAGGTGTTAATGCATCCGCCGTATAGTTCTGACCTTGCACCTTCAGATTTTCACCTGTTTCGGTCTTTTCAGAATTCTTTAGACAGTGTCAGGTTAACATCACGAGAGGACTACTAAAACCACTTGTCGCGGTATTTTGATCAGAAGTCCCAAAATTTCTATAGCAATGAGATCATGTCCCTACCTACAAGATGGCAAAAAGTTATCGAACAAAATGGTACCTACATACTTTAGATAAATGTAAATAATGTATATTAAAAAATGTTTTGAATTTTCTTAAAAAATGCGAAGAAACTTTTTCCCCAACCTATTACTAAAAATATTGTTGTATAAATTTCTCAACTCATACTTTAAGTAACAACACCACCGGCCACCACCCAAAAAACGTCTTCAATTTTATTTTGTCGTGTTTAGATGTGGATACCCATCACATTTCCAGAGTTTCGCTAGCTAATTTAATTTGACCCTGTATTATTCAAATCTACCAACTGAAACTGGCATATTGTTTGCAAGAGCGCCCTACCTACCTACCTCTTCATTCCCATCAGTCGTAAGTAGAAACTACGCACTAAATTGTTTTGAAGGACATCATTAACCGTTAACGTGTCTCTTGGGTGTCCTGTCGGGCTTCCACTTTCATTTGCCTCATAAATCCTTTCAGTTAATCTTTTACTTGGCTGGGTGACCGAGTGATATGATACGGCTTCTTGAGTGAAGAGTATACGCCTTAATGGTCCTATAAGTATGATCATTAGGTTTGTAAGCTGCTTAACTATTGTTCATTTTCTGTAAGAAAGCCTTCATCATCATCATTCTTAATCTCTAAACTTTCACTGTTCATCATTTTGCCTTACAGTGCCTTCTACAATTAAGAGGATATATCGAAGCGTGGTTTAGCTCGGTGTGTAAGTAAAATGGCGTTATGTGGCTATCTAGTTTGACGCGCGAGATAGAAGACTCTCACGCGCACCGGAATTGAGTTTGAGTTTGATCATTATTTATCTCTAAACTTTCACTGTTCATCATTTTGCCTTACAATGACCGTTACAGTCAACTATCAGTATTTTCATGATCACCTCGCATAACTTGACTATCAGATAAATGTGCGCAGTGCAGTGCCAATGTAGGAAAGGATATAGGTATACCTACATACCTAGGTAGTACTGACTATTGTTCTAATACGTAGGTAAATTACTATGTCCATTTCACTCCATCATGTCCAATCGATAGCCACCTTTCTCGTTAATTAAAAGCAGAACTTTAAACACCACCACTAAGTACGCAGACGTTCAAAGAGGTGGTTAAAACAATTCAATCTACATACTTACTAACTTACTGAAATAATGGTATTCAGCTGCATACGGTTAGACTGGAAGCCGACCCCAACATAGTTGGGAAAAGGCTAGGCAGATTGAATATTGACTTACTAACTTACTGAGCTACTACAATTACTTTATCATCATCTGCCTAGCATTTTGCCAACTATGTTGGGGTCGGCTACCAGTCAAACCGGCAGCTGAATACCACTATTTTACATAGAGCGACTACCTGTCTGACCTCCACAACCCAGTTACTGGGTAAGTCTGACAACCAGCCTTACCAAGGGTTATCGTATCCCCTTGGTAAGACTGGTTGTCAGATTTTCGGGCTTCTGACGACCCGTAACGACTGTCAAAGATTCACGAATTACAGCCGGGACCTTTCCGACACGTGAAGGAGTCTTGGTATGTAAATATGGTCACCTATTCACCCGGCAAGCGTAGCTCGACCCATGCGGCTGTTATTATTTAGCCACGAGCTCCTCAGTAATCACACTAATATTATAAAGGCGAAAGTTTGTGTGTGTGTGTGTTTGTATGTTTGTTACTTCTTCACGCTCAAACGGCGGGACCGATTTGAATGAAATTTGGTATACAGATAGCTTATATCCTGAATTAACACATAGGTTACTTTTTATTCCGGTCTACGCGGGTGAAACCGCGAGGCACAGCTAGTATTGGATAAGATAATTAATACGTAGGCAATACTGGGTCATTATTCTAAAATGTAGGTAAATGCTACATGTCCATTTCACTCCTTCATGTCCAATCGATAGCCACCTTTCTCGGAAATTAAAAGCAGAACACCACTACTAAGTATGCAGATGTTCGAAGAGGTGGTTAAAACAATCCAATCTACTTACTAACTTGCTGAGCTACTACATTACTTTATGAACTTCAATAAAAGGCCCTTGAAGTAACCTCAATAGGCTATTACTACTTTTATTGCTAGTTATACAGCATGAGGTCAGGTTAGATTAGGTCGTGGTAGCGCTACCTCGGTGACGTCACGAGCTTAGTAAGTGACAGGATAGAAAATGAATGTGTTGTATGCTCCTCTGGCTTCGATGCTGCCTTGTACAGGATCAAGTTTTCATGTACACTGTTTGCGTTCCTTTGTAAAATTCTTATTGTTTTTTTTTTATGTACTTTTCTGTATTTTGTTTGTCCTATGTGTGCAGTGATGTGTAAGCCAAAGTTTGGAGTTTGTATGAAATTACTTTTTCGGATTCAGAGAATTGTAAATTAGTTAACTTTGCTGGTATACGAATGAACAACAATATTGGGTTTATTTGTCCAATTCGCCTATGATTTGTGTTGTTTAATTTCAGGCTAATAATACTGAAACATATTTATTGTAGCTCCAAATATATCAGTATTCAAATTATTTATTTATTAATTTATCTCCCTTATAACTATCATTACAAGTTTCATTTACCTAATGCGATAGGGTGGTCTCCTATAAACCCCCGTACGCACGGGCGTATTAAAATCGCGGCGGGATTTTATAGCGCATTATACACAACTGAAAAGTGAAAAATAAAAACTTTTTTACAAAAAAAATACAACCGACTTCCAACAACAACACTACAAAGTGAAAAATAACTTTAATTTCGGAAGTCGGTGGCAAAAAACGAAAATACATTTAACTAGACACCGACTTCCGAAATTAAAGTTATTTTTCACTTTGTAGTGTTGTTGTTGGAAGTCGGTTGTATTTTTTTTGTAAAAAAGTTTTTATTTTTCACTTTTCAGTTGTGTACCTATCCCACATAAATTCTAATACCATTATCTGCAAAACAAACTAGAACATCATCCATATAAAAGTGGGGAAAAAAATACGTATTATTGAAGCTAACTCAAAAACTACCGAAGCAAAGTTAATCAATTTTATATGGGACCAACTGTGATGTATAACCCTCTCGAATAAAACAAAAAAATCCAAATCGGTTTAGCCATCTTCGAGTAATCGGGGAAAATACTTAAAAAAAATAAAAAAAAAAGGTTCCGACGAATTGAGAACCTCCTCCTTTTTGAAGACGGTTAATAATACACATTTTATTGATGTATTATCCCCTTAAACGTTGCATATATAAAGTAATAATATTCTTATGAGCTGGGGTTCAGGATAAAGAAACGTTTGGAAATTTACTCCAAAACACTATATTTAAATAATCACAAATACAGTAATCAGAAACTTTAAGCAGAATCACTTGTAGTTCACTGTAGTTCGCTGTTGTTTACTGTTTTTTTTTTTTTTTTTGGATGGCCTCTCGCAGTTGACCATTGCAGGTCGAGACTGCTTAACCGGACTATCCTGTTGGTGCTTTAAGCGAACTTAAAGTCTGAGGCCAGGACTGTACGCCAAGGGGACCTTGGCATAGGGCGTCGCTGGGGGGAGAACAGCCAGAGGGGGCAGGCTGGATCATGATAGGAGAAGAGTTATATAGGGGGGTATTTATGGCTACAGGCTCGGCTGCACTACCAGCTGGTACAACCTCACCGAGTAGAGGGCTAGGGGAGGGGGGCAATTACGATTGCAACCTCAGCGGCGAGGTCGGAATGTAGATTTTGGTCGTTTGCGTTTGCGGACTGTACTGGTGGCTCTATTACTCTCCTGAAGGAGGGTTATGGGGTCATTAGGGTCGAATAGAACCTGCCTTACACCGCTGGCAATCTTCTATTTATATGACAAGTCTAAGCTTCTCGAAAGTTCGAGGACATAATTCGAGAACATTTTATTCCTTCAGGAATGATCTAGAATGCTGCAAAACTACACTTAACCATCTAGAAAATTCTAGAAGATTCATCTAGAATGTTCTAAAAAAATCTGTAATGAATCGACGTATCGTGTAGTTCTGCTACTCAATAACAGATGGCGTTAGCGTCTACGTAACAATATATTACTTAATATTATGTAATCAATACCTGTACTTTCAAGAAATATTAGGTTATTATAATACCCTTCAATATGATTCGAAGATGCGTGGGAAGTCGGCAGCTGTCTCGATTGTTTTTCTGTTACCCCCAAATGATTTATACAGACATTGTATTTAATTAAACGACGCAGGCCTGTATTGTTTGTGACCTCAGCCCGATTTTGATGATGACAAGAAATACAAACTAAAGGAAATATCTTACTAAAGTGTTAGTTATTCGGCACGAATAATAATTTATATAACGTTTAACTGAATAAAGTAGAGGGGCTTGTGGTTAAGTAATAAAAGCCGCACGGGTCGATTGTTTAGATTAAGCTACGCTTGCCACGGTTGGTCCGTGGATGGATGACCTTTACATAATAAGACCCCTCCGTGCCTCGTGCCGTTGGTCCCGGCTGTAATTAGTGGATCTTCGACAGTCGTTACGGGTAGTCAGAAGTCTGAAAATCTGACACCCAGTCTTACCAAGGGGTATCGTATTTCCCAGTAACTGGCTTGTGGAGGTCAGATAGGCAGTAGCTCCATGTAAAGTACTGGTATTCAGTTGCAGACTGGAAGCCGACCCCAACATAGTTGGGAAAAGGCTATGATAAAGACAGATGATTTTCTGAATAAAATTAACCAATAAGCAATGGTGTGGTTTCACCTACATATTTCTACTATTCGAGCCCAATTTTGTTTTTTTTTTTTTTTTCAATCAATCATTTCCACACTTAAAAACCTAAGATCTTTTCAAATCGTGTAAATCGACTTGAAATTTTTTTTATACCCTTAGAAATAATATTAAGAAAATTTATTGAATGTTAAGCACTTTCAACGTACACATATTTCTTCAAAAGATTTTAGTTAAATGATCCGCGCACTGAACGCCGCTGCCATTAGCCGTAGAATGGCGCCATTTTGAAAGAGTGAGCTACATCATTATATTATGGTTAGTGCCACTCACAATGTCAAATACAGCGTGTATCAGAAATGTATTTAAGTATGTATGTATTTAAGAGTATGGTACATACCATCAAACTGAACAACTTTTTCCAAGGGACCAACATCGTAATCGTGAAAAAATAACATTAAGTATTTATTTATTTACTAACAGATTATTAACATAAAAATATAATATCCTAACCAAATTAAAACTATTAAAAAAACTAAAATCTGGCGTCAAAAAATTCCTTCGCATCGCTGTCGACTGGTAATGTAGAGACTGGCGGTATTGCCACGTTGTATGGGCAATGCTCAGTCTCTGGCCAATGTAAAAGCCAGCCCTTAAGCCATGGGAAATGTCAACCAGCCGTTTGGAGATTTGGATAAAAAAAAACTAAACAATGGCGTCAAAAAATTCCTCCGCATCGCTATCGACTGGTAATGTACCCAAGAGACTGGCGGTATTGCCACGTTGTATGGCAATGCTCAGCCTCTGGCCAATGTAAAAGCCAGCCCTTAAGCCATGGGAAATGTCAACCAGCCGTTTGGAGATTTGGATAAAAAAAAACTAAACAATGGCGTCAAAAAATTCCTCCGCATCGCTATCGACTGGTAATGTACCCAAGAGACTGGCGGTATTGCCACGTTGTATGGCAATGCTCAGCCTCACGGTAAAAGTCAGCCCTTGAGTAACGGGAATTGTTAACCAGCCGCTTGGAAATTTCATTAAAAAAAAAAATAACTCATACGAAGCTTCAATACCTACTCGACCCAAAATGGGACAGCTGATTATTTTTTCGCGATTACTTTGTTGGTCCCACGCTGGAGAAAGTTGTTCAGTTTGATGGTCTGTACCAATCTGCCTAGCCTTTTCCGAATTATGTTGGGGTCGGCTTCCAGTTTAACCAGATGCAGCTGAATACCAGTATTTTCATGGAGCGACTGCCTATCTGACCTCCACAACCCATTAACTGGGTAATACGATACCCCTTGGTAAGGCTGTTTGTCAGACTTTCGGGCTTCTGACGACCCGTAACGACTGTCAAAGATCCACGAATGACAGCCCGGACCAACGGCTTAGCGTGCTTTTCGAGGCACGGAGGAGTCTAGATTAGTAAAGATCATCCACGGACCGATCCCGGGAAGCGTAGCTATACCTGATGGATCGACCCGTGTGGCTGTTATTACTTAGCCACGAGCTCCGAGTTTGATGGTCTGCCTTAAAATGACCACACATTTCTGATACATGCTATATAACTACATAAAACAAGGCATAATACTTGTGAAAAGCCCCCTTTAATTTAATGCCATACATCACTATTATTTAAGGATTAGGACCCTTACGCACGCCCTGTCATGTTTACGCCGAAAACATAATACAAAGTTTAAACAATTGTTTCGACAAATCCTTTTGTAGTCCGCCAGAGCGCGCGACTATTTGTGTACGTAATAGTGATGTAACTCGTTTGAATTATTCGTCGAATGCGAATATGCCAAAAGGTATTTTTGTGAAGAGCCAGTATAGTGTGTGAATGAGCTGGTGGAATGGCTATTTATGGTATCTGTTTATTTTATGCAGCGCATTTCGAATGAAGCTTTCAGGTGTGATTAAATTTTAATTAATTAATTTCATTGTTATTTGTGGCCTAGTTAAGTGTTTAAGTAATATTACGCTTATTAACAAGTTAATGCAACATCGAATAGAATAAGGAATAGTTTTTTCCAGATAAAAAACTGACCCACTTTTTTTTTCACGGGGTTTGTCTGTAAATCCATCAATATTCATTTGGCTGCCATAAAGACACAAAAAGATATCTAAGAACTTTTATATATAAAGCTCTATTCCTAAAACAAATCCACTCCAGCATTAATCAGACACCTAGAACCTCACACTTGTACCTGAACTATACAGGGTGTAAGTGTAAACAGTGGCAATCTTTTAAGAGGTCATTGTACTCATCATTATGAACAACTTTTACTGTGCGACCAAGAATGAAATCGCGAAAAAAATCAGCCGTTCAGTACAAAGTTCGCATATTTTTTTTTTTCGCGATTTCCGGTTGGTCCCATAGTAAAAGTTGATCATAATGATGAGTACAATGACCCCTTAAAAAATTGCCAATACACTTACACCCTGTATAACTACATGACACGATAATTTTAAGTGTCGCTATGCTCGTAACTTCGGCTGGGTAAAAATTTGCTTTAAAAAAAGAAAAAACCGATTTCAAAAACCTAAAATGAATAAAATAACTTTTATAAAAAACTTAACAGGTTCTGAAGCCGGTGATGTTAAGTTTTTTATGAATGTTATTTTATTCGTTTTAGGTTTTTGAAGTCGGTTTTTACTGTTTTAAATGTAAATTAATTTTTCTATTCTTAGTTGAATATTTTATTTATTTATAATATACATGTCTATATGTAATTGCAATTACGTAAGCCAAAGACGAATGAAAAGAAGAATCATCAAAATCCATTTAGAAATGCCGGAGATACAGTACATTTATGCATATAACTTCCTACATAATTACCTAATGTATTATAAACTAAAAACGTTCTGACAGTATGAAGATCACGTTAGTGACAGAGTCATCAAAATTGGTTCATTAGTTTTTGAGAAAATCACGGACATACAAACATATATACATACATAGATACAGGTCAAATACAAAACCTCCTTTTTGAAGCCGGTTAAAAATAGGAAAACATCAAACACCTCCTTACATCAACATTCACCTAAATCAATTTATCTATCAATCAATTATCAAGTTTTACCGATCAGAAGCCGGAAAACAACATTGTTTTGCATCAAGCAATCAATCACGTCCCCTACTTTTATAAGATCGCATACAATAGGGACGTCCAATTATATCTCACGACTTTCTTGAGCAATCAGGAAAACAAAACAACAATTTTTAAACATAGGCTTAGGAGCTACTTACACAAAAATATTAATTAAATCCGTAAAGCCGTTTAATCCGTTCACAGATACCTAACACGTAAACTAATAAAAAAAAAAACCATATTCAGTTCATGGGAACCGCTGATAGAAGTAAAAACTTGACAGCGTGGCGTGACGCTAACTCATAAAATTTTCCCGTACTAAAAATCGCATCAACGAACCTAAAAAAGTTTTCACTTCAAAAAATTTATTCATGTTGGATTGTTGAAAGACCATAGAACTCAATGATCATAAATAAAGTTTACTAGCAGCGCCCCGCGGTTTCAACCGCGTAAACCGGGATAAAAGTAGCCTATGTGTTAATCCAGGGTATAAGCTATCTCCCACCCGGTGGGTTCCTGCATTGTTGGAGGGGCTCACCGTGGCTAGGTGTGGCTTGGTCACCCACGGTGAAGCGAAGAGGAACACGAGGATGGGCCGCTCGTCAGGGCTTTTGCCGGTAAGCCGACGATGTAGCGACCGACAAGTAGGTTGCGGTGCCGCTTGGGCGCCATCGTAACTGAGGCGGGCCGCGATGTCGTATGGAGGCTGCGGCGGGAGAGGAGTGCTGGTATTGCGGTGCGCCGCTCTCCCTACCTTCCGCAGCCTTAACGGGGTCGCCACCGTCTGATGGCGGACGCGGTAGGGCCGCAGGCACGAGGAGTGTCGGTATGATTTAGGCCGCTCTCCCTATCCTCTGCGGCCTTAAATTGGCAGGCAGCGGGGCCAATGACTCAGGTCATTGGAACCGTCGTCGCAGGGGGACCGAGGGTGCCCAGACACGGGG
This sequence comes from Cosmia pyralina, assembly GCA_946251885.1. NCBI lineage: Eukaryota > Metazoa > Arthropoda > Insecta > Lepidoptera > Noctuidae > Cosmia > Cosmia pyralina. The sequence continues at coordinate 19,328,697 of OX276355.1, forward strand.
TTGTCTGGTGCTGGCGCCCATGCGCTGGTTTGGTTCCTGCGGTGGTCAAGGCATGCAATGTGTTCTGGTGCGCCAGTGATGGGAACCAGTACCTCCCAGTAGTCCGGTGACGAACAGCCGCAACGGGTTCACGGATGAGTTCAACGCGTGCCCGTGTTTCCGCCGTAAGCGGCAGAGGAGGACACCGTGGAGTTTTAGTGGGTACGAGTCCCACATAACTGCAACTATCTCCCCGTGGTAGTGCAGTATGCATGAGCATTTCTCCACAATAAAAAAAAAAGTATAAGCTATCTAAGATTTTGATGAAATTTGGTATGTACCAAATTTCATCCAAATCGGTCCAGCCGTTTGAGTGCGAAGGAGTAACAAACATACAAACACACACACACAATCACAAACTTTCGCCTTTTTAATACTAGTGTAATATTGTGACAAACATAAATGAAGTTTAGACTGGTACTAAGCACATAACCAAATTAAATATCAATTATGTCACCGCACCATAAATGCCACTCATCTTTCTAACATAATAATCAAGCCACTGTTCACAACACCCACGTTTAAAAACAGACTAGACTAGGTATTAGTCTAGTCTGTAGTAATCAGGTAATTACCGAGAACAGACACACACAAACACTTATTAATAATCACAAATTACACAAAAATCTAAATATAAACCAGTGTTAACGAAATGACGAAACCGAAAACGAAGGCTGTTCACAACACGAGTCGCACTTATTTAGTTGATTTATTACATTAACGGAAGCTCCAGGAATTAGACACAATTGCGTAGAAGATTAATGACTAAGGATACAACAAATTTTATGCTTAGTATACTCCAGATTTACGTCCAGCTAAGTTGTAAGGGTTATGTTCTTAGAAGTACTACATAAGCGTGAATAGATAATGTAGGTTGAAGTTGGACCAACTCAAACAAAGGGGTTTCCTGCTATGTATGACATCAAATTATGAAGGGTTTTAATACAGTTTATTAATGTTACAGTAGTTTATCTTCATACAAAACGACCGAAGCGACGCGCTTCGAAATCTCAGTATACACCATTATACAATAGTTCGAGTGCGCGGCAGTTACGCACGGCCGTAGGTAATTAATTCAAGGTTACTGCTCAGATAAACTACTATAGGTTTATTATTCTGTGGGTTTAACTGCTGTATTTTTGTCAGTAATTGGACAAACACGACGTTCTTAACTACATTGTGGATTAAGGTCTTGCTTCGTAAACAAATGAAAGTGTGTATGATTAAAAATAAGAGAGCATGATCTGTCTTATTTTTAACCGACTTCAAAAAAGGAGGTTCTGTATTCGACCCGTATGTATGTATGTATGTATGTATATATGTATGTATGCATGTTTGTTTGTCCGCGATTTTCTCAAAAACCGATGAACTAATTTTGATTATTCCTTCTCTACCGTAATTTACATACTTTCAGAAAGGTTTTAATATATAATACATTAGGTAATTATTTGTATGTACGAAGTTATATGCATAAATGTACTGTATCTCTGACATTGCTAAGCGGTTTTTGTGATGATTCTTCTTTTCGTTTGTCTTGGGCTCATTCATGTAATTGTCCTACTTGTATATTCAACTAAAAATGGGAAAATAAATTTACTTTAAAAAAAAGTAAAAACCGACTTCAAAACCTAAAACGAATAAAATAACTTTCATAAAAACTTAACAGCTTCTGAATTCGGTGTCTTCCATTCTTCAATGCACCTTAGCTTGACACCGACGTCAGAAGCTGTTAAGTTTTTTATGAAAGTTATTTTATTCGTTTTAGGTTTTGAAGTCGGTTTTTACTTTTTTTTAAAGTAAATTTTTTAATCTAACACACATTTAATTAGGGCCTCGTGCACCTACTGACGTGAACCCTTTAAATTTAATAGTAATTAAGTTACCCTAATTCTATCTTTTTTCGTCTTTCTTTTAAAGTGTCTACAGAATGTTTTAGCTCAATAACCTAAGTCTTATCTCGGCTCCTTTCCATCTCGGCACCCCTGAATTTATTTATCATGCCCACAAAAAATTTCCAATAAATTTATGGGTTCCAAGAAGTCCCATCTAGAAGAACCAAATTTCTGTAGACACTTCTTTAGAAGAAAGACGAAGAAATATAGAAAAACCTTAGAATTAGGATAACTTATACTATTCAATTTAAATAGTTCACGTCAATAGGTGCACAAAGCAGTCTGACAAAAAAATTCTAAATTAACGTCCTACAAAATTAATCCAAACAACACACACACACACAAGAATCAACAATAATAACAACAATTATGAATCCAGTAACATTAAGGCTTATTTATGAAAACGATGTTTATTCAATTTCTGTGGCATCAACAAATTATAAGAAGCCTTCAAATTCACTCCCCCTTAATGATTGCTGTGTCTTGCAAAACTCTTGTCCAACCAAAGACTTTAATGAATAACAAGGAATATTCAAATCAGTTGTTCTGAATGCGTCCTTAAGATTCCAGACCCTTTAAGAGTTAATGATTTGGACTAAGGGTCGGTCGTGAGGCAAATTGTACAGAATTATTTATATGAGCCCACTTACTTAGGTCTGCGGTTTTCGCAAAAATAGTCGTGTCTCCCTCTTTGCTGGGGTTGTGAACGAGACGACTATTATAAAGGTTCAAACTACAAGTAATATTATATTTCAGTACTTCAAAGTCAAATCATTTATTTTGATTAGGCACATAACAGGCAGTTTTGAACGTAAAAATCGAAAAGAAAATAGAATTGATCATATTTGCTCCTTAAAAAGGTAGTTAGTATGGAGAAGAATAGGCAAGGAACTCCATAAAATACTCATTTTAAAATGGTTAGTAATAAAATATTCCGCGATCAAGAATCAGTTTGCCAATTTGTGGTGATTAAAGTGTTTTTGTAATGACGCTAATCCATTGTAGCATTATCTCATTATTCATACATATTTAGGTATAAATACCTAAATGGACCATATAATATAGGATTCTGTAAAGCTTGTCCACTACTGTATTTACCGTAATGTACGTATACAAATTTAAGTACTGGGGCGCGTCATTTCAGAGTGGACAAGCTTTAACTGGGTTGTAAAGGTCAGAACAGACAATCGCTCCATATAAAATACTGGTATTCAGCTGCATCAGCACCCTAATTGCGTAAGACACTATCAATCAAAATCTGAATCATTTTGATACAAATTGCTAATCCATTGCTTCATATGTTCGAAAAATTTGTCTCCTCAACAACATACAATGAATGTTGTTGAACAGTCAAAATGAAGCCTATTTTGACTGATAGTGTGTTACGCAATTGCCCTGCCGCCTGGAAGCCTACCCCAATAGAGCTGGGAAAAGGCTAGGCAGGTAGATTTTGATAGGAATACATGCTGATTTGCCGACGTTACTAGGTATGAGGGATAAACTATGATCGTTTCAAAAAATAAAAGCCACCACAGAACAAAAAGGTCCAAAATGTTAAAAACAAAAATATTTTCACGTTAAAATAATATTAGTTATAAAGTGGTTCGGAAAATATATATCACAAACTAGTACACGATCGAGTAATATTTTTTTAGTATCGAATTGTTTTAGTTTTTGGTGTTGTAGCTACAAAACAATTAAGTTAATGTGTGGTTGACCACGAGGAACGCAGTGAAGTATAGTAATTTAATTTAATCAACATTATGTTGCCCCAGGTTGTTTACCCCTTCATTGAAAGATAACCACTCTTCGCCTAAATTGATCGAAACTTCAAGAGATAACACCAAACACATAACATCATGTCTGTAATCCCCGAAGAATTAAGCAGAGGTGTGTGTACATCCACATTTCGCCAGTTATGTTTAAGTCCCATGTAATAGGAGGCGCGCCTATTGTCATCAACCGGGCACAAATTCAAACTCCAGGCTGCTACTGAGAGATTCCAGAGGAAAAACCCAATAACACCTTGCCCGACCTGGGGATCAAACCCAGGACCTCATGCTTAGCAGTAGCGCTTGCGACCACCTAGACCAACGAGGCACTCCAAGAGATATTTGACCAAATTATTTACGTATTCGACGAAAGCATTTCATTGGTTGAGGTACTGAATATATTATAAATATATCTATATGTTAGTCTCCATAAAGGAAATTAAATTTCCGGGCTGTAGGGTTTATACCCTTAATGTCGTCCGAATTAAAATTCTGAAAGGCAATACGACCAGTGTGTAATAAACAAAGTATTTTGACAGATTTATTTAGTCCAAAATGTATTCAAAGCGTGCCTATATATTGCCGTTAATATATTTTATTTTTGAACACTAGCGTTACTTACGGCTTTGCTTGCTGGTCACATAATTATTAGAAACTAGCTTTTGCCAGCGGCTTCGTCCGCGTGGATGTCGGAAATTATCCCACGGAAACCGTACATTTTTTCGGGATAAGTAGCATATGTGCTATTCCAGACTATAATCTATCTCTGTGCCAAATTTCATCTAGATCCATTCTTGAAAATGACGATACGGGCATCATCATCATCCTGCCCTTATTCCATATTACTTGGGGTCGGCGCAACACGTTTTCTTCTTCCATTCTCCCCTGTCAACCGTCACGCTATCATTCACTCCCTTCTCTTTCATATCATTCCTCACACAATCCATCCATCTTTTCTTTGGCCTTTCTCTGCCTCTCCATCCATCAACATATATATTCATCACTCTTTTAGTCACATGCGTTTCGTCTCTCCTCATTACATGCCCATACCAAGACAAACGGTACGGGCATCACCGTAAAAGTTTAAACTCTTCTGAACGTATCTATAGAGAAACAAGGAAAACCGTTTTTACTGTCGTATCACATCAGTCTCTCATATATATAGAAGCATTTGAACGCACAAAGTCACACATTGAAAATATAAACTTGTGGGTGCGTTTTCTAGGGAGGCCCCGTACGCACACTACGGTAATGCCTGTGGTCGGTCTATGAATGTTCTGTCTTCGTATGGTATTCTATAGTATTGCTATATGGCGCTACGGATATAGAAAGAAAGAAAGAAAGAAAAATATATAATATAGCAGTGGTCGTAACATATATGGGCAATTTTACTGTCATATCGCATAATTTGAAAAAGTCAGTACTGTCCCGCAACGTGTTTTAATAAGACCACACAAATTGTGTAGTAACAAAGGCCAAAAAAAAGAACAGAAGAAACAATTTGACTACCACTCGTAAAATCTATTTATAATCTAAAAAAAACTTTTTTACAAAAAAAATACAACCGACTTCCAAAAACAACACTACAACGTGAAAAATAACTTTAATTTCGGAAGTCGGTGTCTAGTTAAATGTATTTTCGTTTTTTGCCACCGACTTCCGAAATTAAAGTTATTTTTCACTTTGTAGTGTTGTTTTTGGAAGTCGGTTGTATTTTTTTTGTAAAAAAGTTTTTATTTTTCACTTTTTAGTTGTGTACCTACCCCACATAAATTCTAATACCACTATCTGCAAAACAAACTAGAACATCGTCCATATAAAAGTGGGGGAAAATACGTATTATTGAAGCTAATTCAAAAACTACTGAAGCAAAGTTAATCAATTTTATATGGGACCAACTTTGATGTATACCCTCTCGAATAAAACAAAAAAAATCCAAATCGGTCTAGCCATCTTCGAGTAATCGGGGAACATACATAAAAAAAAAAAATAAAAAAAAGGTTCCGACGAATTGAGAACCTCCTCCTTTTTGAAGTCGGTTAATAAAACAAAACAAAATATTCAGACAGGTGTCATCGTTAATATACCTATAGCCTAAAGGACAAAAAAAAAAAGAAAGAAAAAAGGTAGTAAGTTAAAAGGTATTTAGTGCGGCCGTGCCTATATTGCCTTTGATATTTTAGAGCCCATTCATTATGGACAAGGTAATATATTTTACGAAGAGGTTTTACACAAAAGCGATCGCCATTGTCCTCTGATGGATTGGTTACAAATTTTAATGGAAGTTTTATGTACCTACGGACCTAAAACGCGATAGTATTAATATTTTTACAAAACAAAATAAAGCGACAAATCAATCTATCGTATTTAGTCCATAAATCTATACTATAAAAATTAATTGCCTTGCGTTAGTCTTGCAAAAACTCGAAAATGGTTGGACCGATTTGAACATATTTTTTGTTTGTTAATAATTTCAAATGTTTGAATGCCGATTGGTAAAATGTGGCTGAGCTAAATGTAATCTTAAGAACCAAAATAAATTAAATTATTATTATTAAATCTTATGTACCCCTCACACGAGTGCGGTGTGAATCGGGTCCGTGAGTCATTTTACCTAATATTGTACGTGGTATGAGTTCTATACCAAGAAAATATTTTTTTATTATTAACGTTGTTCCATCACTATTAAGTAATAATAAAAAAATATTTTCTTGGTATAGAACTCATACCACGTACAATTTTAGGTAAAATGAGATTCACACCGCGCTCGTGTGAGGGGATATTTGCAAAATAAAATTCTATTCTTAAAACCCAAAGAAACAGCCGAATAATCCTAAAAACCTAAATTGTGTCTCTCGTGGTACGAATTTCACCGCTTAAAAATCAGGTGCGTAGTACTTACTAGTAAACGGCGTGTCTGATCAGGGGGCCTAGACAAAATCCCTTTTCTATAAGCGTAAACGAAAATAAGCGTAAAGCGTAAGCGTGAAGAGCAAATTGTATGTCACGTGACTGCTGTCGTGAACCACTTTATACAGTCGTCCGACGAAGCCCGAGGTGCATACGAAGTTCGGCGAACTACTTAAGCAACTCGGGCTCTCGTCGGACGACTGTATGATGTATAGATTGTGGTAATAATAAGATAATAAGGATAAGTAACGATAGGTAAGTAACGATAAGTGGATCACCGCAAATTTCCGCGATGGTACATATGTTCTGATATACGCAAAAACTGCTGAACGGATTTGGTTGGAGTTTGGTATATGGGTAGACCATGACCTGGAAAAAGACATAGGCTATTTTTCATCCTGGACAAAACTGGCAACAGCTAGCATTCTTATAAAAACCAAATATTAACGTAGCGACGGTCAACGATATTCCTTCATAGTTCGAAATAGTTCTCAGGCAAATTCAAGTTCATAGTCTAACCGCTCACGCGAGCGTGGTGTGGATCACAAATGACCTAGTAATTGAATACCTAAAATCAAACTAAGCAACTATCTTGCGAACCACTTGAACTTAATAACAGTTGAATAAGCTAAGAATTTACTATACAGTAATTAGGAAAGTTGGATGAGGCCCTAAATTCAGATACCTACCTGGGCTCTTCCAAACCATTGCCTTCAATCTGCCTAGCCTTTTCCCAACTATGTTGGGGTCGGTTTCCAGTATAACCGGATGCAGCTGAATACCGGTATTTTACATGGAGCGACTGCCTATCTGACCTCCACAACCCATTAACTGGGTAATACGATACCCCTTGGTAAGACTGGTTGTCAGACTTTCGGGCTTTTGACGACCCGTAACGACTGTCAACGTTTCAGGAATGACAGCCGGGACCAACGGCTTAACGTGCTTTCCGAGGCACGGAGAACTCTGGTTTGTAAAGATGGTCACCCATCCACGGACCAACCCCGGCAAGCGTAGCTTAACCTGATGGATCGACCCGTGCGGCTGTTATTACTTAGCCACGAGCTCCTCCAAACCATTGCCTTATTGTAGCTTTTAGTCCAGTGAACTCTGAGTTGAGTTTACCTTCACAGCATTTATTATCAATGAGGGTTTTTTGAAATGAAGTTCACTAGGTGGCAGCACTGAGATGTCAGGTTCGGGCACCTGTCAAAAGTGTCAAAGCGCGAATATTTTCTTTAGTCCTGACTGAATGACTACCGAATGAATGAAACTAATGATGAACGTCATCATATATTTTGTACTCATTGTATTTAATGCTGTGCTATGAACCACTGTAAACTAACAGAAAAGTCACGGATGTATTTTTATAAGTTGAAGTCGTAAAATCTCCGACTCCTAAGATACAGGTCTGCGTACCTATTTTAGGAGCCCGGAAAGCTGACAATAATTTTAAACTTGGTAGTACAACCCACTGTTTCCATATGCTATAATGTACTGTGTTGTTATTTTTATGAACTAATAAACTTATTATGTTATGTTAGGTTGTTGTTATGTTATTGTCGAAATGGAAGACCTCTTGTCAAAGTGGCGCCACGAGTTTTTTTTTTTTTCATGAAAACCTTCATTGAACCATATTTACAGGCACTTTTGAATTGTTAAGGAGTCGGTCAGTCAGAAATGTGAAGTTGATTGCCCATTCCAAAGCGTAGTAGGTACCCATTGAGAATTACGGGCAAGAAACTCCATGGACACTCTTTAATTAATTATATTGTTACAAAATATTACTTAAATTATTAATGTGAACACACACAATCCGAAAGATTTCGAAGGTAATTGCTAATCCATTGCATTCAATATTTGAAAAATTTGTCTGCTCAACAACGTCAATACCGCAATGAATGTTGACAAAACGAAAGTCATTTTGTCATTGTAAGGGCCTATTTCACGATGTCTGATTATTCTGAATAAATTCAAAAATGGAACAGAATTTGTATCAAATCGTATGCCAAGTAAGTTAATAGGAACTTAATCGTAGGTGGTGTAGCAAGCCTTTAGTGTGCTACGAAATAACTCACTTCACTTCACACGTGACACAAAATTGTAGGCACGGCATTGAATAAAATAAAATAAATAAACCATTTATTTCAGGCGACACAGGCCCAACCTTAACCTAAACATACATATTTGAATATAAACAAAACTTGTGTTAATAAAATACAATAAAATAATGACAAGACAATAACGACATGATGTGTTATAAATTCATAATTGATTGCAGTACACTCCTACCAACTTATCTGTGAAATGGCGAAAATTGGAACTACGGCCGTCATGTTGAAATATCTTCGATTGTGCCGACGCATGTCATTCGATTGTGTCGACGCATCGACGGTGGCGTCCTCTTTCAGTTCACAGATAAGTTGGTAGGACTGTACGAAAATATACGATTTTTTTTTCATCTGCTTGTCAATAAAAACTTTTTTACAAAAAAATACAACCGACTTCCAAAAACAACACTACAAAGTGAAAAATAACTTTAATTTCGGAAGTCGGTGGCAAAAACGAAAATACATTTAATCTGACACCGACTTCCGAAATTAAAGTTATTTTTCACTTTGTAGTGTTGTTTTTGGAAGTCGGTTGTATTTTTTTGTAAAAAAGTTTTTATTAGTTGTGTACCTACCCCACACAAATTCTAATACCACTATCTGCAAAACAAACTAGAACATCATCCATATAAAAGTGGGGAAAAAATACGTATCATTGAAGCTAACTCAAAAACTACCCAAGCGAAGTTAATCAATTTTATATGGGACCAACTGTGATGTATACCCTCTCGAATAAAACTAAAAAAATTCAAATCGGTCCAGCCATCTTCGAGTAATCGGGGAGCATACATAAAAAAAAAAGGTTCCGACGAATTGAGAACCTCCTCCTTTTTGAAGTCGGTTAAAAATAGGTGCCTACTGAATCTACATTGCATTGTAACATTAAATTACTTATCTTGTGCATGTTGTGTAGTTTGGATATGTGCCCGGTAGATAGCAATAGGTGCGCCTCCTATTACATGGGACTGAAACATAACTAGCGAAATATGGGTGTACTTTAAATTCACCTCTGCCTAACCGTTTAGGGATTACATACGTAATTTTATGTTATGTATGTTAATAACCATTATAACAGAGAGGAGCTCGTGGCTAAGTAATAACAGCCGCATGGGTCGATCCATCAGGTTAAGCTACGCTTGCCGGGGTTGGTCCGTGGATGGGTGACCATCTTTACATACCGAGACTCCTCCGTGCCTCGGAAAGCACGTTAAGCCGTTGGTCCCGGCTGTCATTCGTGGATCTTTGACAGTCGTTACGGGTCGTCAGAAGCCCGAAAGTCTGACAATCAGTCTTACCAAGGAGTATCGTATTACCCAGTTACTGGGTTGTGGAGGTCAGATAGGCAGTCGCTCCATGTAAAATACTGGTATTCAGCTGCATCCGGTTAGACTGGAAGCCGACCCCAACATAGTTGGGAAAAGGCTAGGCAGATGATGTATGTTAATAACCATTCATAATAAACGATTTTTATAAGCGTTTGTCTTCAGTACGCTTGATTTTTTTTTGAGAAAATAACGCTACTGTTATTATAAATAAGTTCGCCATCCCTGGTCCAGTCCATCTTCATTAAGTAAGGGTCAAGATAGCACTCGGACTCAGTCAAGTGAACGAATGAGGGTCCTACGAGGTGTATACGATACTCTTTGGCCCTTTTTATGAAGTACAAGAGTAAATGGTGTCCCTTTGAAGTTAATCGTCGTATGATTGAGAGTGTATTGGGTGACAGTGATATCGGAAAAATAATAAAAAAGTCAAACACGTTTATGTTTGATTTAAAATTGCATTTAAGTTATCATAATGAATGTTTATAAGGGCAAATTTTTTAATAGTCAGATATCTCTTAACCGAAGAATAAATATTATATTTCAATTTGACAGCTTTTGTATGGACAATAATGTCAAATGGATGACCATTTAAATATGATAAATATGATTTATTCTTCAAATAAGAGTTATCTGACTATTAAAAAAATCAGCCCTAAAACTATTTGGCCCCTGAAATACAAGTACATATTATATTTTTAACCGTCTTCAAAAAATGGAGGAGTTTCTCAATTCAGTTGTATTTTTTTTTGTTTGTTACCTCAGTACTCCGTCATTTCTTAACCGATTTGGAACATTCTTTTTTATTTGAAAGGATATACTTCCAGATCGGTCCCACTTTTATCAAAATCCAGTTCTGATAATGGGATCCATAAGGGATTGAGGGAACTCCTCAAATATTATAGGCATACATATTGCGATTTTGGTATTTTCATCAACAAATCAAGCATTTGCATTCAGAAAGTATCATCTGCGCTAAGATATCTCGATTAAGGTAGTTAAGCGACTATGACGAAGCTTTAAATAAATGGCTCTGATGAAAATGGTACCTTCGAACCGATCTGATGAAGAAGCCGGAAGGTAGGCACCGGAACTCAGTAATAAAACAATGTATCCTACTCCTAGCCGTGTTTGGGCTTATTGGAATTCTCATGAGGTGCACTCTGGCTATTAATGATTTTAATGATAATTATATGCCGCTTTAAATTGCGCTACTTGAGTTGTATGTTATGTGTGGCCTTGATCGTCAGAAGGAAGATTTCGTAGCCTCGTTATCTCCGAGAACATAAAACTACGCCTTCCAAACTTCTGACACGACTTAGTGCGACGTATATTTGCCTTTTTGCAAAGTTTCTATTTAAACTACCTGAAATGGCAGCATATAAATACCGTCAAGTTCTGATGAGTGGCTTTTAAGTTAGCTTCATTAATTTAATACGTATTTTCCCACATAGTTTATGTGAATGATGCTCTAATTTATTTAGCAGAGTGGTATTCGAATTTGTGTAGGGTAGGCACCACTAAAATGTGAAAAATAAAACTATTTACACAAAAAAAAAAAACCGACCCCCAAAAAAAACAATACAAAGTGAAAAATAACTTTAATTTCGGAAGTTGATGGCAAAAAACGAAACTAAAAAACCAAAGACACCGACTTCCGAAATTAAAGTTATTTTTTACTTTGTATTGTTTTTTTGGGAATCGGTTATTTTTTTTTTGTAAAAAGTTTTAAGAACCCGTAATGACTAGCTTTTAAATAAATTCACTTATAAATAGCGCACAGATTGAGTGCTTTGTTAAATATTACTGAAGACAATAATTTTTACGACATAATTAATGTTTTTTTTTTATGATCAAGCTATTAAAACATAAAATGTAAAATATTATGATAGATAATTTGCGCTCGTATTAGGGGTCACTCGTCTGTGAGATGTTGATAGCATATCGATAGTGGCCGGCGTGTTATTGCTAATTTAATCAACTCAATAACAAAAGGTCGAGCCACAGTTTTAACAAGTTTCCATTGACGCAAAAGCAAAAAAAAAGCATCTGTTCATTTCATTCATCATTGTTAAAGAGCTGTGGATTTTGTAATAAATAATAGTATATTATGCAATTAGTGAATAAAGGACGAATTTAAAGCGAGGGCCATAGATGAATCACGAGCTAGTGAAGGATTTTAACTGCTGAATCACGACCACAGGGATTTATAATGATTCAAGTGTTAGAATCCTGAGCGACGCAAGTGATTCATGGCCCTCGATATAAATCCGTTTTATTCAAGAGTTGCATACTTCATACCATTACTACGAGAAACAGAAAGATTTATGCGTAAATAGACCAATAAAGAAAAAGGAAGGTTAAATTAATTAAAATGCACATTAAAATTGGAACAATTACGAAAATTAAGAGTAATTTTCTTTTTTCCATTTGAAAAATTCATCGTAAGCTTTGAGGTAAACCAGCCGTGATTTGTTGGGTAGAAAGTTTTCTATTATCTCGGCCGCCCTCTCTATCATAAACTCAGGTATTAACACAGCTTCTTCATCACTTGAATGCATTTTTATCGATTTATTATTAAGAAACACTAAACTTTGTGTTCCTACAACTTACAGCATTAAAAATAGCGCCAATTTACTAATGACAGCAAAGAACACAAAACAGTTTTTATTCTAATGCTAAACTCCTTGTCGAAAATGTCGACCAATCAAATTGAATTTAGAACACACCAATATAGATCGAATATATTGGTGTGTTCTGAATTCAAACACCAAAATGGTGATTAAAAGTGCTTTTTATTCACTATTTTCAGTGACTAAAATAAGCTTTTTAGAGGGGGAATGGTTTATATAAATAAATAAATAGCGCGCCTACCAACACAAGAGGAGCTGAGTGCAAAGAGCGCGGCGAAGCCCACTGTCTGATCGGATGAGAACCAATCGGGAACAGAACCCCGCGTCGTTGATGCAGCGAACGGCCAATACCCCCTTATTAATGAACGCGTAGTAAAGTAACAACCAGACTAAATAGACATTTTTGAAGTTTCTGTTTCGAACAACTTCATTATTTATGAGCTAGGGCTGTCGCATTTTGTCACCTCCCTCTTTTTTTATTTATTTGGTAAAAAAACATGCACAACATTACAGATCCTGAGATAAATGCAAAGATGTTTCTTTTAAAAATGTAATCAATTGACGAAATAATAAATAATATTAATTTAATTGGTAAAATCTTATAAAAACTGATTACTAATAGTATCGTCTTTAACTTTGGTATAAAGAGCACTACAAAGTTCCCTTTTATTTATTTAAATGTAATATAAACATAACCTAAAAATAACAAAATTATATCCTAACATAACTAAAACTATTAAAAAACTAAAATATGGCATCGAAAAATTCCTCCACATTGCTGTCGACTAGTAAAGTACCCAAGGGACTGGCGGCATTGCCACGTTGTATGGCAATGCTAAGCCTTTGGCCATTATAAAAACACTTTTTTATTGTGGCATTTATCTAACTCATCTCAAAAACAGATCGTAATACTTATTGAGCTGAGTTTATTAGATAACTCAATAGAAATGTGTTTTTAGTAATTACCTACCTATTAAATTAATATTAGACAGTAAAACTTTTTAAATCTTCGCTATTTGTACACATTATAAAACAAATTGAGAATGGGTCTTCTCGCGATATTCCTTTTTATGAGGTAAACGGAAAAAGGAATATCGCGAAAAGACCCGTTCTCAATTTGTTTTATGATATTATATAATAGTTCGTCAATTGATTACATTTTTCAGAAAAATATCTTTTCATTTAACATTCTTAAAAATTGGGTACCATGTGAGCGAGAGATTCGAGGTGACAAAATGGAGCCAGCAACCTGCTTTTGCTTCGCAACCTGCTTTTAACCACTGTTCAAACACACCCACACCCTCACAAACTGTACACTGCACTGTTTACGTACTCTATGTGTTTTTCTTAAGGCTTATTGTTCAATAGTCAGATAATTTTTATCAGAGGAATAAATATGGCGGTTTGACAGCTTTTGTACAGAAAACATGTCAAACTGTCACATTTATTCTTCACATAAAAGTTATCAACTTATTGAAAAATCAGCCCTTAGTACAGTAAATTTATTATTATTATACGTGTATTTGACATATCTCGGGTCCCTAAGGTCCCGGGTTTTGGAAGGCGTACGAGGGGCTGAAGCCAACTCACAGAGGCCCGTTACACGTTTTTAATTAAATGAGGCACCAACAGACGAGTATTATACAATATTATTATGTTACAGGCAAACTGGCTGTCTCCAGGTAAAAAATAATAATAATAACCGTACGATAAAAATTACTTTCGACCGCAAACAAAATTTTCTATTTATTTTAGTTAGTATTATTATTAAATAGTCTTGCTAGCTACTTGTAGGTGCAATCACGTCAAAAATATCGGGATGAACAGACTGTTCAAAATGATTTCAAAAAAAGAAAATTAAACTTTATCTCTATTGGATAAAGTTCTTGTCAGAATGACAGTTGTCGTGTACTGTCTTCATTCTGAAACATCCCTTGTGTCATTGAGTTAATATTAGGTCTTTACCTATGAAATTGCCGTTCTGCAGTACTGGCCATTTCAAATCAAAATAATTTTTGTTTGGCTAAGAATTCTAATTTCAAATTAATTTTATTTTAAAAACATGGATTTTTTTTTTTCCAAAAGTAGTCATTTGTTTATTGATTAGTGTTACATTTTCATCGCATTTCAATTTTTTTCGTCATCATGGATACGTTAAAAGTTCGAGTAATTATGGAATATGAGTACCGTCGTGGCAGCAACGCGGCACAAGCGGCACGCAACATTAACGACGTTTACGGAGCTAATACTACAAACCAACGCACCACTTGTTATTGGTTTGCTCGCTACCGTTCTGGAAATTTCGACCTGAAAAATGAACCTCGCGGTTGTCCGAAGACTTTGGTCGACAATGACGAATTAAAGGCGATTGTGGAAGCTGATGATACACAATCTACGGCTGAATTAGCAGTAGCTTTCGACGTTAGCGTCAAAACAATATTAGTCCATTTGCGTCAAATTGGCAAGGTAAAAAAGCTTGACAAATGGGTGCCCCACGGACTCAATGATCGCCAGCGCGAAGTACGCGTCGAGACGTGCCTTGCACTGCTCAACAGACACACAAATGAAGGAATTTTGAACCGCATTGTTACCTGCGATGAAAAATGGATTCTGTTTGATAATCGCAAGCGCTCAGCAAGTTGGTTGGATCCTGGTTCAGCACCTAAACAATGCCCTAAACGAAAACTTACCCCTAGAAAAGTGATGGTCACTGTTTGGTGGTTTAGCGCCGGTGTGATTCATCACAGCTTCTTACCAAACGGGATGAGCATTACTTCAGATGTGTACTGTGAAGAACTGAACACAATGATGGAGAAGCTGGCACATCTCCAACCAGCATTGGTCAATCGCTCGTCTCCGCTGCTCCTGCACGACAACGCGCGACCTCATACTGCACAGCAGACGGTCTCCAAATTGCAAGAACTGGGGTTGGAAGCTCTCCGTCATCCGCCCTACTCACCAGACCTTGCGCCTACAGACTACTACTTTTTCCAGAATTTGGATAACTTCTTGGCGGGAAAAAAATTCAATACCCGAGAGGCAGTACAAAATGCCTTTGAAGAATTTGTTGCCTCCCGTCCAGCTGATTTCTTTAAGAAGGGCATCAATAAACTGCCACTGCGTTGGCAAAGATGCATTGATTGCATGGGTGATTACTTCGATTAATAGAAATAAAAATGCATGAAAAAAATTCGTTTAAATTTGTTCATACAAAACGGCAATTTCATAGGTAAAGACCTATTATTTAATTTTCATAGTTGTTAAGATAGTTTTGAACTGTCTGTTCATCCCGATATTATTGACGCTGACTGTACCTATCGCTTATGAATCTATAATTATTACCTATAGGTAAGGACAGAGAAGCAATTTAAAAAAGTCACCACATTGACTATAGTAATCAATTCAACAGTTAACGTGTTTTTAGTCATGGAAATGTTTCACAAAAATATTTAAATACAGTACTCGCGTTATGTACTAAGTCATCAGGACATAAATGTCAGCCGACATTTATGACCCACGGCTCAGTTTCTAACGTGTTTCCCGATCTCAGCCGAAGTCTTTATTCTCAGAGCTATTCACCCGACAAAGTCAGGAACTAAACTAATGAAACTACATGGAAGACCCCTATTTTTAACGTAATATTATTATATCATTACTTCTGTATAAAAATATAATAAGGCACTAATGTTAGCTTCATTTGTAGATAATGATCAAAAATATCACCGCTTGCCTTAATATTACACGCACATTAAATTGCAAATGTTCTGAGCTTCCCCAAATCAATCGTTTAAACACCTATTAATTCGCGTTTAGCCAAAATATTTGCCTCGAAATATACCGTTTAACAACGTTTATTTTACCAGCAATAATTACATGCATATGAAGTCCTAGTACATAGATAGTTCATGTTTTGGATGCTAACACACAAGCATCCATACTCGAGATATACTTTGGATGTAGGTCGTTCAAATATTTGTTTAGTGTCCTTCCATACTGTAAGCAGAGAAGATAGAGCTTTCCTTTTCATTTTAGATTGTAATATCGTTTTCAATAACGCATTATACATGGGCTTAGCCTCTGGTTGGTAGAAGTCCTATAGAGTTATGTTGTCCTGGTAGAAATACATTTGAATATAGCCCACTTCACGTATATTTTAAGTTAAAGTCACCTGCCTCTGAAAAGATTTATTTATTTAGCTTAAATAAACGGTCAAAATCAATAACACTATTTGAACATAGTCGAGTCAACTCAAATAAAATAACGTTGCTTGAACTTTGACCTCGATGAGTAAACCTCAGGAATGTCAACTCATCTTGATTATAACACAAACGTAGGTGGTGATAGAACTAAAACAAATTGACAAACTGCTTCCTTTGCCCACACTTCGTAACAATCATTGAAGCAAATGTAAGATTTCATCATTCATTACTCTGCTTATACAGCTTTAGTTTTCAATGACCAGCCAAATTTTCACACGGTGTTCTACCCATGATTATGGAGGAGCTCGTGGCTAAGTAATAACAGCCGCACGGGTCGATCCATCAGGTTAAGCTACGCTTGCCGGGGTTGGTCCGTGGATGGGTGACCATCTTTACATACCGAGACTCCTCCGTGCCTCGGAAAGCACGTTAAGCTGTTGGTCCCGGCTGTCATTCGTGGATCTTTGACAGTCGTTATGGGTCGTCAGAAGCCCGAAAGTCTGACAATCAGTCTTACGACATTCACTTTCCCTTTGAAATCACGAAAAAAAAATCAGCTGTTTCATACATTTTGGTCGAGTAGGTATTGAACTTTTGTATGAAACAGCTGTTTTTTTTTCGTGATTTTAAAGTTGGTCCCATAGTAAAAGTTGTTCATATTCACGGGTAGAACGCTCTGTGAAAATATGGCTGGTCATTAAAAACTAACCCTGTATATTTACTTTAGGTGTTTGCGAGTTTCTGTTTCTTCATTCCCTCAATATTGATGATCGCTCTGATTTTGCCTCCACTTTCTCAAAGTTTCCTTCGTACTTCGCGCTCCAATAAAGTCAGACCATAATGTAGATCATCTATGAAAACGGATCATTATCTTGTTCATGCGATAGTAAATAGTAAGCTAGTTTGGCACCGGAGAACTGTCCAGAGAAGGTACCCTGGATACTAATAATAATAATAATAAATAATAAAATTTATTTATTTCCAAAACAGAGAAGTTTACAGACTTATAAATAAACCTTGGTTAACAAAAAGGTAGTGGTAGGAAGCAAGTACGGAGGAATAAGCTATGCTGCAGAAATCTGTAAACAATAATTGGTGAGCCCTGCCTCTTAAACTAGGGTTACATGTATCTTAAGAGATATATACTGATTTTGAATGCCTTCTAAGTGATAAAGGCGAAAATTATCAGTCATCTACTGAAATATTTTATAGCCACCCACGCGCGCAATGGACGAGTCACCAGTTAGATTTTTCTCTATGCAAACTTCGGAGATAAGGAAGGAACGGTATTTTTTTTTACCTTTTTCATCAAAAGTCTAAAATTATGCGGCATAAAAAAGGGAAAAAAATGTGTGAGAATGTGCAAACAGCGTTCTTTCATATGATACCCCACATGCCCTAGTAGCTACTTCGAATTTTTAAGACACCCTTTCAGTCATTGTTGCAAAAAAAAAAAGCTGTCCCAAATTTCAAGTTGATAGCATTAATAGTTCTTAAGGCATAGCGCTTGATGGCGCGCTTCTCCCAGTCTGCTCCGACTTTCGGTATCTCGGTTCACTCGTGCAAAGCGATGGCGAAGTAGATCGGACGGTTAAGCATAGGATTAACACTGGATGGATGAAATGGCGGCAGGTCACGGGGACAATCTGCGACTCCCGCATTCCCCTTAAACTTAAGGGGAAGATATATAAAACAATGGTTAGACCTGCTGTCTTGTATGGATCAGAATGTTGGGCCACAAAAGGGATAAATGAAAAGCAGTTGCATGCAGCTGAGATGAGAATGCTAAGAGGGATGTGTGGTGTTACACGAATGGATAGAATAAGAAATGAGTACATAAGAGGAAGTCTAAAAGTGGCACCGGTGACTGAAAAGCTGTGCGGAAATCGGCTGTCATGGTATGGGCATGTGATGCGGAGGAGTGAGGAAAATGTCGTAAGGAAAGTTTTGGGTATGAATGTCGATGGCTATAAGGGTAGGGGAAGACCAAAGAAACGATGGATGGATTGTGTGAAAGATGACATGGCTAGAAAGGGGGTGACTACCGAGATGACGAATAATAGAGAAGTATGGAAAAGAAGGACATGTTGCGCCGACCCCAAATAGATTGGGATAAGGGCAGGAGAATGATGAGCATTAATAGTTCTTGAGGTATCCAGCTGTGACAGACGGAAAGACAGACAGACTGACTAAGTCGCACCATAAGGGTTCCTTTTTACCATTTTGGTACGGAACCCTAAAAATGGCTAGTCACTTAACAACCGCCCTTTCTGGGCACAGTCCAGCAGCACACGGCAACAACAGAGAAGCAGAATGGATTATTTTCATGGCACAGACCACAAACCTTTAAAACCTAACCGTCATTCTCCTGTCCTTGTCCCCCTGGCTGGAGGCTTTTGAGCTCGCTTAAAGGCACTCACAGGAAAGTCCGGTTAAGTAGTCGAGACCTCTCATCACCACAGTCACACTACGAGATACAAAATCCAAAAAAAAAAACCTGTCCTTGTCCCAACTGATTTAGGGTTGACACTGCACGTCTTTTTCAACCATTCATCTCTATCAGAAGTCATCTCAGTGTTCCCCTTTCTCGCAGCTTCTTCTTCTTGCCTTTAAAAATCAATCACATCAATACTGTATTTTTAACCGACTTCAAAAAGGAGGAGGTTCTCAATTCGTCGGACTTCCCCGATTACTCAAAGATGGCTGGACCGATTTGGATTTTTTTTTTGTTTTATTGGATAATATACATCACAGTTGGTCCCATATAAAATTGATTAACTTTGCTTCGGTAGTTTTGAGTTAGCTTCAATAATACGTATTTTTTCCCCACTTTTATATGGACGATGTTCTAGTTTGTTTTGCAGGTAATGGTATTAGAATTTGTGTGGGGTAGGTTCCATAACTAAAAAGTGAAAAATAAAAAGTTTTTTTACAAAAAAATACAACCGACTTCCAAAAACAACTACAAAGTGAAAAATAAGTTTAATTTCGGAAGTCGGTGGCAAAAAACGAAAATACATTTAACTAGACACCGACTTCCGAAATTAAACTTATTTTTCACTTTGTAGTTGTTTTTGGAAGTCGGTTGTATTTTTTTGTAAAAAAGTTTTCTTTAGTCATGTATATTAAAATGATGTAGATTAATACAGGGGGCCTGTGGCTAACTAATAACATACGCACGGGTCGATCGAGCACGTTATGCTACGCTTGTCGCAGTTGGTAAGAGGGTGGGTGACCATCTTTACATACCAAAACCCCTCCGTGCCTCAAAAAGTACATTAACTCGTTGGTCCCGGCTGTCATTCGTGATATTTGACAGTCGTTACGGGTCGTCAGAAGCCCGAAAGTCTGACAACCAGTCTTGCCAAGCGGCATCGTATTACCCAGTAATTGCGTTGTGGAGGCCAGGTAGACAGTCGCTCCTTGTAAAATACAGGTATTCAGCTGCATCCGATAAGACTGAGAAAAGGCTAGGCAGATGATATGAATCATCATCCTGCCCTTATCCCATATTACTTGGGGTCGGCGCAACACGTTTTCTTCTTCTATTCTCCCCTGTCAACCGTCACGCTATCATTCACTCCCTTCTCTTTAATCAGGCAGATGATATGAATACATGACCAAAAAAGCTGTATGAACAGTTAATACAGTCATCATCATCATCTTCTTGCCTTTGTCTCATGTTACGTGGGGTCGGCGCAATACGTTTTCTTCTTCCAGTCTCCTCTGTCAACATCGCTATCGTTCACTCCCTTTTCTTTCATATCATTCCTCACACAAGCCATCCATCTTCAGAGCTAATACAATTATCATCATTGTCTTCCTGTCCTTGTCTCATGTTACGTGGGGTCGGCGCAATACGTTTTCTTCTTCCATTCTCCTCTGTCAATATCGCTATCGTTCACTCCCTTTTCTTTCATATCATTCCTCACACAAGCCATCCATCTTCAGAGCTAATATAATTATCATCATTATCTTCCTGTCCTTGTCTCATGTTACGTGGGGTCGGCGCAATACGTTTTCTTCTTCCATTCTCCTCTGTCAACTTTGCTATCATTCACTCCATTTTCTTCCTCACATAAACCATCCATCTTTAGAGCTAATGCAATCGTAGTGCGTAATTATAATTTCATCCTACACAATAAGTGTGAAGAACACTGAGAGAATTTCACTCCCCCTTTAACTCCTCTAAGCTAAGATCAAGCGACGGTCAAAACGACCCCGTGGAATTACTTATATAATAAATTTAGGGCTCTTAATGTGTCTCGGGCTCAAGCTGTGGATTACTGGTTCCGTTTTCAGGTTGAATCGAGTGTTTAAGGTTTTCAGGTTTAATTTGTCACGGTTTGTTGAGAAATGAATTTCTATGAGATATTTTTTGCTGCTTCGTATTTTAAAAATAAATAAAGTATTGTTTTATGTAGGCCTATATAGCTTTAAAATTAAATTACCTAAATTATTATTACCACAAAATATGTTACGTAATTATTTAACTTGATATACAAGGTTTTTTATCAAATCACATCATAATATTATAATCTGTTTAGAAAAAAAATCGCTGTACATAAATAATATCTACTTATCCTAACCCAATCTTTATTAAAATTACAGAAAAATTGTATTTAATAAAAATAAAACAGCCATAAAAAATTGACTCACCTCAAAAACAACCCAGAAACATTCGTCCATAAACAAAACTGCCACTTAAAAACAAAAGCGTTCGATTTTCGAATTTCGTAACACCGATAAGCGAAGGAAACTTCACATGAAGCGGAATCGAGGCGCGTAGCTCCCCCACGGCGGCACAAACTACACTGAATTTGACGCTCTCGGAAAAATTATCTGTTGCACTATGTTTTATACATGCGCAAAGCTGACTCGTTCAAAAAGCGTCACTTGTTAAACATTGCCGCCCCACTAACAACTGAAACTTCGGGCACACGAACAAACAATGCAATGTATAAAGGTAAAGCAATACATACACGAAGATTATGACATTTGGAAAAATAATTTCTCGCTTTGTTTAGCAATATTCGACGTGAATTTTGAGTCGAAAGATTTTCTTTGTCAGCGTCCGTTTGTGTTATTGGGAGAAATATTCTTTTATATTTCTTATTGTAAGAGGTACAAAATATTGTCTTCAGACGAGAACAAAAGATAATGTACTTGCTCTGAATATTTTGTGATCGTTTTAATAAGTTTCCAACTTCTACGACTCATACCCACTGCAGTTGTTATGTATAAATTGGCATTTTTAATTAAACTTTGGAAATTTTTAAGTATCTAAAAGGGGTTACGATGCTTCGGTGTCCCATTAGGGATTTGGAGGGCCGTAATGGCCCGTAATGGGTTGGCCGCGTTTGTTTACTTATATACTTAAAAAAAGAATAACACATAAATAACCTCCACAGAGGCACAAACAGATTATCTTTGGCACTCTCAAGGACTGCAAACTGGGACCTACCCTAATCACATTTTGTAATAGAAAAAAACCCCATTTTATGCTTGATTTATAAACACGATGTCACAAAACCAGATTTAGACCCTTTCAAAGCATACGAGAAACTCGCACCCAAGAATTAATTCTATGCTAATGACATAATTAGTAAAATTACTGATGGTATACGAAAAGCACAATATACTTTTTAGGCCCAAAATCCTGTAATATTAACATTGGGGGCGGCATTTAATCCCCTAAATACGGTAATTTTGAAAGTCGAAGCGAATGGGGCCAACTGTTTAATTTTGTTTATTCTAATTTAATTTCCGACACTCTGTACACAGGGAATTAGTTGTGGATCGTGGTGTGTGAGAGCTGGAAGTGGCTCGTCACGCGGTGAGTCTTTTATCAATTCTGGCTCCTAGAGATTTACGGAAAAGCGGAGAAAAGGTATTAATACCCTAGCTAGATAATCTGTGTATACATACAGAGTGTCCCAACAATCAACGTCAAGCTGGAAACAGGTGATAGGCAAGTTGGTGACAGTTAACAGGAAAATATTTAAAAAAAAATAGTCTTATGCACTTATAAAAAATAGACGTTCAAAAGGTTGTGAGTACGAAATTGGGCAAAAAAAGTGATATTTTCTTTAACTGAGGCAGTTGTTTTTTTTAATTTTACACTGAAATTTTTTCAAAAGTTTAGTAAGTATTTAGGGCAACATCAATAAAAAAATAAGAAAAGTAAAGATTTATAATCACAGTACCTACTTGTCAGATAGCACAAGGTGTCAATTTTATCGTTTTTTTTATAAGTAGGTTCATAAGACGTAAGATTGTTTAAATATTTATATGTTAACTGTCCAACAACAACATTGCCTATCACCCGTTTCCGACTTGACGTTGATTTTTGGGACAACCTGTACATCCAAAGGCAGCATATTATGATTTGTATTTCCAAATAAACCAGTATTGTAATAATACACATCTATATTATTATAATATTGTAAGTAGGCACTTATTATTTGCACCAAAAACAGCCCCATTTCATATCCAGGCAAATCACTGTCCATTCTATGGTTGCCTGGAAGAGATTGCAGAAAGCGATAAGGCCGCCCATTGTATATTTTGTAGTTTGTGTCTTTTTTTTTGTTATGTATTTTTGTGGTGTACAATAAAGTATATATAAATAAATATAAATAAATAAATACAAATAATATTTAAAAATGTAACGTAACTTCTCAAATATAAAAATATACTCGTGATATTTGAGCCGAGTTACCAAACTGTCACCTTTATTAAAATTTCCTCTTATTGTTTTGTGAATAGATGAGGTTGATCCAAGCTGCATGGTACGCAGCTCTTTTATGTGCCGCCGTACTCAAGTACGAGGTAAGCAATATTAAAAAAAAAAAAAACTGGGTGGGGGGGGGAAAACATTGAACTCCATTAACAGTGCTAAGTACATAGGTCTTGTAGATTCCTAGCATAGCTGAGCTTTGCTGCTTAAAACTGTCTAAACTCCTCGCTCGGATACAATTTTTGATAACTTAGCTTATTAACGCCATTTTTATTTTGTGTCTGCCTGCGTTTTCGTCATCATCATTATTGGGAGCCTTGTTCCACTTACTGCTAAATATAGGCCTCCGCCCTTTCGTGCCATTCTTCCTTTCACACCCAGGTCTTTACCGCGATCTTCTGTACGCCTGCATTTTATGTATATTGAGTCAGATAGATAAAAGATAAATTGGTTGCACGCCTAGAAGTAACGCAAAACTGCACAATCGATTTTATCAAGGAAAACTGTACTTAGTGCATTTATTTTGTTTAAAATTAATCTTAAAATAAAATATTTAAAATCTCTTGTCACTTCCAGCGACCAACTTACAACCGTGTCCAATTTTATTAAGGGTGCACAGTACGGTCAAAAAAATAAAAACACTTTAACAAAAAAAAAAAAAAAAATGCGCTAGCATGCCGTAATATGAAGGTGAGTTTATTTTAATTTAGCAGATGTAGTCTTGTGAAGTAAAAAATAATTATGTGAGAAAATGTTGAGTGGAGGAAGCGTTTTGTGCGCGCCTGTATCAACGTTTAAAAGTACACTCTGAGCCAACGTGCTTTTCTTTTTTGCGCTATGAAAATAGGAAGGCTATTTTAAATTTAATTTTTGCCTGTGTAAAAGTTTTTGGATTCATAAATTACAGGTAAAGAAAAGAAATTCAAGATATTAGGTCTAATCTGTGTTAATAATATCACTTTCACTCGTATTTTTTCACTAATTAGGGAAAAAAATATTATGATACCTTGGCAGCTTCTTAAAATATCGCAAAGTTTAAATAACATATTTTGGCACATGGGTAGACCATGACCTGGATTAGGATTTAGGATACTTTTTATCCTGGTAGTAAGTTCCCGTGGGATAATTTGCGACCTCCACGCGGGTGATGCCGCGGGCAAAAGCTAGTACCACAATAAATTAAAAGACTGGAAACACTAGTGTATTTGAAAATATCAAATAAATTGTAATTAATTGGAATAACAAAAAATGTATTTTCCAAACAAACTAACAAACAAACTAAATAATAGTTATGGGCCCACTATGGGTTTTGCCGATCAGCCGTTTAGTGAATAGACTATTTTATATTATTGACTGAATTTTTGCATGCATTTTTGTATGGGAACGACATGAGATGTATGCAGTTTAATTTAATGTCGTATTGTCACCATGTATTTTTGTTTAAGTATCATTAGCTGCAGCCCGTGACTTCGTCTGCGATCTAGTATGAAAAGTTGCGTATGTCCCTCTCCAGGTCATGATCTACCCATGTCTTAAATTTCATACAAATCCGTTAAGCCGTTTTAGCGTGAAAGCGTAGCAAACAAACAAACTTACTTTCGCATTTATAATATTAGTTAGGATTAGGATTTGTCATTACCTATTTTTATTTTTTTATTATTATTTTTTTTTTAATTGGATGCACGCCTAGTTTTTTTCTTGTTTTTTGTGTGTTATTACGTTAGGAAGTTAGGGTTGACCTAATGTGATAAACGGATAAAGGAAGAAACCTACACCCTAATTGCGTAACGCACAGTCGCAATATGAATTATTTTGAAGATAATTGCTAATCCATTGCTTCATATGTTCGAAAAATTTGTCTGCTCGACAAAGTTAATAACACAAAGAATGTTGTTGAACTGTCAAAATGAAACCGATTCCGATTGATCTTGCCCCACTAGACTCCTCAATTTTAATATCCTTTCCTCATATGGCAGAATACTACTGAATATAGGCATCACCTTTATACTAACCGTAAAAGCAACATTCAGGCCCCTTTCGCATAGCTCAATGATCGTATCCCTATCTTACTGCTAATGTGACGTCATCGAAACAAATTGTTCTGATAAGCCTAATACCTACCGTATTCCAGAATACACGAACCACGTGCGACGTTAGAGCCATGTTCATTTTGTCGTCAGGATTTTTTATGTTTTCAGGAAGGGCGTGACGACAAAAAAAAAATACCAATCACTTTAGAATAGAGACGATGACTAAAAACTTTTTTGTCCGTCAAGTAGATTATTAAAAAATATTGGACACGTATTTTTTTGTTTTTTAGGGTTCCGTACCTCAAAAGGAAAAAACTGAACCCTTATAGGATCACTCGTGTGTCTGTCTGTCTGTCTGTCCGTCTGTCACAGCCAATTTGCTCCGAATCTAATGGAGCGATTAAGTTGAAATTTGGTGCACATATGAATTTCTGTGACCCAAACACGGATGGGTAAAGTAAATAAATGAATTTTGAATATAGAGGTCACTTTTGGGGGACAAATAAGAAAATTTAAAAAAAAGTTTTGCAAACTACACCATGTGGCATGTCAAATGAAAGGGCTTACTATGAGGGTCTCAAATATATTTTTTTATAATTTTAAAATAAATTGTTTTAAAGTTATTTAAGAAAATAGACGAAAATTTACCATTCCCCCCTTTATCTCCGAAACTGCTGAGCCTAAAATTTTGAAAAAAATACAGAAAATAGATCTTTATCTGTAGATTACGGGAAAACCTATAATAAGTCTGTGGTTTTAAAATAACATGGTAAATCTATCAATATTGTGAGTACAAACTTACATTTACAGTTGGAATGTATGGGTGAACATGTTTTTCAACTACAATGTTAAGTTTGTTCTTAAGATAAATTCATCCCAACTACGGATCCCTTCATTGTGCGTGGTCCGACACGCACTGGGCCGGTTTTTTTTAAATTATTTTATAGAAAAAAACGGGAATTGGAATCCTGTTTGAACTCCTATACTGTTGCAGAAATCGGAATCAACTCGTTTCACAGTTTGATTCTCAGGGTCAAAACCAAAATAGCGACTATTTTACACTTAATCAAACATAACATAAAAATCCATGTTGATTAATATGGATTTTTTATTCTCTGTTATTAAATAATTGGGTAATAATACGCTGGGCTTATTATAAAAGGTTGTTACATACATGTCAAGAAAAACAAAAAAGAAATATGTTTTTTTTTGCTATAAAAGTGTAATTATTTTTATTTTGAGAGATTGTACGTTCCAATTAGCTTAACATAAATTAATACAATATTTAGTAAATAATAGGAGGAGCTCGTGGCTAAGTAATAACAGCCGCACGGGTCGATGCATCAACTTAAGCTACGCTTGCCGGGGTTGGTTGGTGGATGGGTGACCATCTTTACATACCGAGACTCCTCCGTGCCTCGGAAAGCACGTTAAGCCGTTGGTCCCGGCTGTCATTCGTGAATCTTTGATAGTCGTTACGGGTCGTCAGAAGTCCGAAAGTCTGACAACTAGTCTTACCAAGGGGTATCGTATTACCCTGTTACTGGGTTGTAGAGGTCAGATAGGCAGTCGCTCCATGTAAAATACTGGTATTCAGCTGCATCCGGTTAGACTGGAAGCCGACCCCAACATAGTTGGGAAAAGTCTAGGCAGATTGATTTGATTTAGTAAATAATAATATGAATACATGATCAACTGCGGCGGAGCCCAAAAGAAAATAGAATTGATTCTAGTTGCCCCATCCAATAGGTAGTTTCGTATGGAAAAGAATGGGCAAGAAACTCCACCGTTATTCTTTTAAAATGTTTAACAATATTTTTATATATTCAATTGTATCATTATATGTGATGACGATGCACCTAGAATAAAATTACTATACTACAATAGGGTTAAAAAGAATGAAAATCTAATGAAGCAATGACAGATAAATCAATCACCGCATATGTCGCCGCTAAATAATTTAATTAGCCGTTTAGTTAAAAGACTAGGCTGGTTCCAGCCGTTAATAGCCTAGCCTTTTAACTGAACGTCACTGTTCAACTAGCAGTCTGAATGATAATTATTCAATTATAGGTTACTTGGGAAATGTGACCAACCACACGCGAGCCGAGCGTGCGAAGTGAAGCGCGAAGCGGTGCCACGGCAGCGGCCGGCGAGCACTGCTTCCAAAGAGAAGGAGGTAATTAAGCTAGTTAGCTGCGATAGATACATGGTGCTCACATGCTAGTGACCCGCCCCTAATTCGCATGGGTGCAATGACGACATTTCAAAATATTAAAATTTCTGTGCCATATCTAAATTAAATATTAATGTAATACGCTTAAACCTTCCGGAATAAATTCTGAAGATGGAAATCACATCAAAATCAATTCTGTAGTTTAAATGATCGAAGCCACACAGACAGACAGTGAATTTGTTTTATAACATGTAAACATTAAAAGTACGAGTAGGTACTATGCAAAGATAAGGATTTGCTCTACACAACAGACTCCCTTCAAACCAAAATCAGTATTTTAAAACATTTCAAACAAAAGAAGAAACAAATGAAAGCACAAAACGTACGTCGCCTTAACACAATTACCGGAGTGGAGTCATCTGTCTGTTTGTATATCGCGATGCATTAGCATAGAAATGTCGCACAGAGGTTCGCATTTAACAATTAGTTAATCAGTACAGAGGTGATAATTCGAAAGAACATCATGCATTCACACTGTAATAATTTCAATCTGCCTAGCCTTTTCCTAACTATGTTGGGGTCGGCTTCTAATACCAGTATTTTACAAGGAGCGATTGCCTATCTGACCTTCACAACCCAGTAACTGGGTAATACGATACCCCTTGGTAAGACTGGTTGTCAGACTTTCGGGCTTCTGACGACCCGTAACGACTGTCAAAGATCCACGAATGACAG
The DNA here is from genome assembly GCA_946251885.1 of Cosmia pyralina. Taxonomy (NCBI): domain Eukaryota; kingdom Metazoa; phylum Arthropoda; class Insecta; order Lepidoptera; family Noctuidae; genus Cosmia; species Cosmia pyralina. The sequence continues at coordinate 19,357,255 of OX276355.1, forward strand.
CCAGGACCAACGGCTTAACGTGCCTTCCGAGGCACGGAGGAGTCTCGATATGTAAAGATGGTCACACATCCACTGACCAACCCCGGCAAGCGTAGCTTAACCTGATGGGAAACAACTGACAGCTGGCCTTCTTGTTCATTCTTCTTCTAGACGCCGAGCAGTGAACACATCGGTAGTATCAGCGTAACAAATTGGTGTAATTTAAATTAATAATCTTAGCACGTAAGTACAGGACTTATTATTTTAGTGATAATTAAGTGTTTTTTTACGAATATTGTGGAAAGGAGAAATGTGTTCGTGTTTAAACAATGTGTTTAATTTTCTATTGGGAACCCCTTTATTTCTTTGCTGTTAGCACACTTTGTAGAAGGAATGGTAGTTTCCATTTTTCCAACTCAAACTGAAACTCATTGTATTTTTATCGTGAATACGAGTACATACTCGTAGCAAACAGAAACAAAACGACGCTGCTGCCCTGTCCTCTTGATACAACTCCTCAGACATGAAGCAACAATTAATGATCACAGTAATTTGTGGATTAGCAACCCAGGGCACAACTATCTTGCCGCCGGGGTCGCGGGTTGTTCGAAAGAGATACCGTGGCCCTGGTACAGGCAACTGAAGGAACACGAGTGGGTTTTAGCCAGTAAAAGTCTGACACGCCCTCTCGTTCCGCCCAGAGCGGGAGAAGTCATTTGATGATTTCCCATCCACAAAAAAAAAAAAGGGCACAGCTATCTTCCTTCTAAAATATTGAGGGGGGCAAGTTAACTTGAATCAAAATAAATAACCATCCGACTTCCAAGAAATCTTTTTGTTGAACGATTATAAAAATCGCAGAAATGAGGGTCCAGACGTTTAACAAACTTTACTGAGTCGTTCAAATATTTGTTCTGATCGGATATCGAACTAACGACCTTCGAATTCACAATATATTAAGTACTTACTGCACGCGACTTTTTTCCCGACAATTTTTTTTCTACTTTTTACGGGCTTGCGCACGACAACTGACCAAAGTTTTATCGTACCTAAAAGAATGAATATTCATCATTCCTAGCCTTTTTCCAACTATGTTGAGGTCAGCTAAAAGTCTAACCGGATGCAGGAATATCAGTATTTAACATGCTACGACTGCCTATCTGTCCTCGACAACCCAGTTACTGGGTAATAAGATACCCGTTCCATTTCCTGGTTCTTTTATGGCTGGTTGTCAGACTTTCGAGCTTCTGACGACCCATAACGACTCTCGAAGATCTATGAATGACAGCCGGGACGAACGGCTTAACGTGCTTTCCGAGCGTCTCAGTATGTAACGATGTTCACTCATCGACTGACCGCGGTAGGTGTTGCTTAACTTGATCGATCAACCCGTGTTACTTAACCACGAGCATGGCATCAATATGGAAATTAATAAGGGACGATCAAAGAAAAAAAAATATTTACATAGATTTATTTCCTGTTAACCAGCTTCGAAATATTTCGAACATGGACGATAATTTTCAATTAAGTACAGACAATGAGTGTTTCCATTTGACTGAATAACGAGGTTTGAGGGTAGGATTAAAGAATGTCTGCGGGGCATGTCAGCGATACACAAAAGCGATCTTGTGTGGTTGTTTTAAAGAGACACTGCTTCCTGTCTGGCGGGGAGCAATAGCAGTTCAGGTTATAGGAGGAAGCGATTAATTGTGACAAATTATCTGCTATGAAAGCGTAGCTGCGTAGCCATCAGCTACGCCGTAGCAACAGTTATATATTTTACTAATCAACGAACCGAAAGGAAAAAGCACCCTTCGGCCTGCAATGAACCAACACAGGCTTCTCCTTTTCATATTGTATATTATACTGTTCGAGCATAGTAGGTTAAAAATAAATAATTGAGAAACGTTAATTTTGTATATAAGATTATATACAAAATTAACGTTTCTCAATTATTTATTTTTACTTTTTTACTGAGCGCGTTGGAATGGTTAGATAACCATTCCAACGCGCTCAGTCATCATTTCTAGCTCGCTCATCATCATCATCAGTACCAAAGAAAGAACGTAATCATTACACAATACTGCTTTTAATTATGATAAATCATCTAGTTATTTTTTATTAGTGAATATCCCAGAATCTGAGCCATCAAAACAGCTTTAAAACATTACATTATAAACAACATTAAACGAACTTTTAATCGTGATAGCAGAGTAACTATTTGAACAAAATATTATAAACTACAACTTAATAATTTGGACCACTCAAACAGAACACTCGCCTGAATCTAATTTTGTCATATCTACCCCATTCATCTACATAATAATATCAATACAAAATAAATACACTGTAATGCAAAATAAATACACCACTCAACCCTACCACCGCCGCCGCTTGTAACGTACACCACATACAAAAGAAACATCACTGGCAGGGTCATAGAACAAAGGGCGGTCTCGAAACTGGAGGGTCCACCACTCCACTTGCTTTGTCCCCTGTGTCACATTGTTTAACTTTCAGACACACCTACGTTCACACATCACATAGATCGTGTTTGATATTACTTATGTGGTATTTTTAGGGCAATTCTTCGTATCATTTAAGGCAATGGTAATGAGACTGCCTCGTTGATCTAGTGGTCGCAAGCGCTACTGCTGAACATGAGGTGTTGGGTTCGGTTTCTGGGTCGGGCAAAGTGTTATTGGGTTTTTCCATCTGGAATCTCTCAGTAGGAGCCTGGAGTTTGAATTTGTGCCCGGTTGATGACAATAGGCGCGCCTCCTATTACATGGGACTTAAACATAACTGGCGAAATGTGGGTGTACTATTAGGCACACACACCTCTGCTTAATTCTTCGGGGATTACAGACGTGATGTTATGATGTTAGGTGTTATCTCTTGAAGTTTCAATCAAATTAGGCGAAAAGTGGGAAGGGGTAAACAACCTGGGGCAACATAATATTGATTAAATTAAACTATACTTCAGTGCGTTCTTCGTGGCCGCCACACAATAATTTAATTATTTTGTAGCTGCAACACCAAATACTAAAACTATTCCATACTAATAATCGATCGTGTACTAGTTTGTGATATATATTTTCCGAACCACTTTATAACTAATATTATTTTAACGTAAAAATATTTTTGTTTTTAAAATTTTGGTACTTTTTGTTGTGTGGTGGCTTTTATTTTTTGACACGATCATAGTTTATCCCTCATACCTAGTAACGTTGGCAAATCAGCATGTATTCCTATCAAAATCTACCTGCCTAGCCTTTTCCCAGCTCTATTGGGGTAGGCTTCCAGGCGGCAGGGCAATTGCGTAACACTATCAGTCGGAATCGGTTTCATTTTGACTGTTCAACAACATTCATTGTATGTTGTTAAGGAGACAATTTTTTTATTTTTAATATGAAGCCATGGATTAGCAATTTGCTTCAAAATGATTCAGATTTTGATTGATAGTGTCTTACGCAATTAGGGTGCTGATGCAGCTAAATTTGTGCCCGGTTGATGACAATAGGCGCGCCCCCTATTACATGGGACTTAAACATAACTGGCGAAATGTCGGTGTACTATAGGTACAGCTCTGCCTAACCTTTCAGGTATTACAGGCGTGATGTTATGTTGTTATTGTTGGTAATGATGAATGAAATGTTTTGTGCTACGCCGTAGCTAACTGCTACGTTGCTACGCGGCTACGCTTTCGTAGCAAGATTAAGTGAACCGATTACAATATTATTATGCCAGCTAATAGCATTATTAATTCGGCACTATTATTTGTAATTTAATTTGAAATTTATTTGCCTTGTAAACTATTACATATTCGACATGGGTACACAGATACGCAATAAATATGTTTTTATCTTCATCTATAAATAGTTACAATGGAAAGATTAACAATGAACATGAACAAAGAACATTTTAGGGCAATAAAATAACAAAGTAGCATTGTTAGTGAGTTATTAAAATTAAACCCGTTTAGAATTTACACAAGAGGACATTGTCAATTTCGATCCAGGTTCGTAATCAATTCATGAAATCTATTCATTTTGTCATAAAGGTTGTTTTTAGGGTTCCGTACCTCAAAAGGATAAAACGGAACCCTTATAGGATCAATTCGTTGTCCGTCTGTCTGTCAGTCCGTCAAGACCCTTTTTCTCAGGAACGCGTGGTGGTATCAAGTTGAAATTAATATCAAATACGTAAGTCTATAGTCCCTTAGAGATCTTAAAAATCAAGCTTCTAAGTGAACGCAATAAAAAAATACGGCCATTTTGCGACACATTTTGATACTCGCAACTCCCGTTGACCTAGAATAATGAAATTTGGCAAGAAGCTAGGTCTCCCAGCAGAAGTAAAGGAAAAAGTCCGATATTTGTTAATTTGTAGTTTTATGACATAAAAAAAATATTTTTGGGATCCATTGTTAAGTTTGTTTTTGGGATAAATTCTTTTCAACTACGGAACCCGTCATTGTGCGTGTTCCGACATACACTTGGCCGGTTTTTGGATTATTTAATTTGATGCCGTTTCTAATAATTTAATATTCAGAATTACTATAGAAATCATAGAGGTTAAGATGTTCATAAAGGTCTTTTGTTTTCTTAAACATCTGAATTGACTGACTTTGATTTTTAATAATAACTTTAACTTTTTTAGAGATGCATAACATAACATCATGCTTGTAATCCCCGAAAGGTTAGGCAGAGGTGTACCCATTTAGAAGACCTACATTTCGCTAGTTATTTTTATGTCCCATGTTAAGGGGGGAGCCTATTGCCATCAACCGGGCACAAATACAGACTCCGAGCTGCTACTGATAAAATTCACATGACAAACCTAATAACACTTTACCCGACCTGGGAACCGAACCTAGGACCTCATTATCAACAGTACAGAGGTGTGCCTATACAACGTGCAGCTGCAATTGCGACATTAATTCAACATGCGTATATGGTCCCGCGTTATCGTTTTATAAAGATATTTGAAACGCTGTTATTTATTTATTTATTTACAATTTTCTAAAATAGCATCCTGGAACAACAGGTTAGCGCAGAGATCAAATTGAAACAATCAAGAAAACAAGGCCACGCAACTCGAGTTTTTCATTTCCATGAAGCTACTTAACAGCTAACAAACAAACGATGAACAAAAAAAAGGTGTTGGGTCAACGACCTTTTACCAGATGGCATAGAGCAATAGCTTCATGAATGTGTCTTTTGCATAGAAAGATCCTTATTTTATTATTTGATTAGTTTGAATTTTTTTTTTTTATTTACGAATTTTTTATGTTATTATAATTTTTATGATTACTGGCCACTAGCTCTACCAGCGTTTTGATTGAATGTCGCGATTGCGGCAGCACGTTTTATATAAAACCCACATTTCGCCAGTTATGTTTAAGTCCAATGCATAGGGGGCGAGCCTATTGCCATCAACCGGGCACAAATCCAGACTCCGGCAAATAAAATAAAATAGCCTTGTAAATTGACCTTAAGCCAATCACGTACTGAATTCACACTGTAAAAGAAAACCAACCTGATCCCAATTACTGGTCAATGCACCAATTTCCGGCTCAATCCATGAATTTTCTAGCTGAAATCCCAATAATATATACAGCAAAACAATCAATCTGCCTAGCCTTTTCCCAACTATGTTGGGGTCGGCTTCCAGTCTAACCGGATGCAGCTGAATACCATTATTTTACATGGAGCGACTGCCTATCTGACCTCCACAACCCAGTAACTGGGTAATACGATACCCCTTGGTAAGACTGGTTGTCAGACTTTCGGGCTTCTGACGACACGTAACGACTGTCAAAGATCCACGAATGACAGCCGGGACCAACGGCTTAACGTGCTTTCCGAGGCACGGAGGTCTCGGTATGTAAAGCTGGTCACCCATCCACTGACCAACCCCGGCAAGCGTAGCTTAACCTGATGGATCGACCCGTGCGGCTGTTATTACTTAGCCACGAGCTCCTCAATAATATATACAGCAAAACATCGCCACAAAATGGATCGTAATTGGAGCACTCTTCAAGTCATTACGGAGCGAAGCGTGGTTGATACAAACCCGAAATCATAACCGAAACTGAACCGAAGTAGTTCATACCAAATAGCTCAACTATTATAGATATTCAGTTTTTATGTATCATAAAAAGTTATCGTAAAAACATTCGCACCATGTTATAATATAATAAACTACTCTGTTGCCTCCAGGAATCGAATTCAAGACTCTTCAATTCACATTTCGACACTCATAAAACACGTAAATAAATTGGATATTTGAGGAAAAAGTGATCCGCTAGAGATTTTTATTGTTTTTCCAAGTGTTGGTCGTAACCATGCAATTGTAATAGATGGGTTAAAGGAAAATGATCTTTGAGTGGTTGTTATAAAGGTTAATTCGTATGTAAAAGTGGTTTTGTAGCTCGAGTGGGATGCCTGTGACATCCTTTTGTGCTGCCCTGCTTTTGTTAATAGCACCTTTGTTCGTGTGTTTGTTAACAACGTCGGAACTCTTATTAACTTGATGACATACAAGTTGGTTATAATTAAAAAGAAAATGATTTTTACATTTTACAACGAGGATCGTTCTGTGTTTGACGTGTGTGTTGAGGTTTTAATCAATGAACCTTTTAGAAAAATAAGTGAAAAAAAGTCTTTTGTTCGTTTTTGCCTGTGGAATTCTTAGGTTAATAGATTTTTCTGTGCTTTTTTTTAATAAAAAACCAGTTTAGTTGCTCGTATATGAAACAATACTATCTATGTTTCACAACTTTATTAAAAAACTTGACTGTTATTGTAAAAGTTAAATAAATAGTTTAGAAATAAAATTTTAAATTGCAACTCATATGTTTAATTAAATATAAACACAAACTTTTATCAAAGTTGCCATTACTAAATATTGCGAATTGCTGTAACCATTCATGCGTGCATAACATTTAGATTTAATCGCTTATTACTACCACTTCACACCGTGAGTGGACCTTGCAAATTTAAATTTAAATATCGAATCCATTGACGGTCAAATATAAATTGCAAGTGTGTAAGCCAGTGTTATACCAGTAATGGAATGTAAGCAGTAAGTTACACTCTTTGCATACCAAATAGGTGGTTTATTTAGTACAAGGGTACGGTGTTTCGGTATAACGGGCATATTAACTGGAATTCCTTTCAGATTGGCTCCGGACTCGACCCTCATCAGATTGGACACTGTCATTACACATTAGATAATTTTGGATAGTCTTATGTTGTGTACAGGCGAGCTAAAGTGTATATTGCATTTAAATTAAAATGAAAACGACTTTTATTTTAGCTTAAAAATGTTTTTTTTTTTTTTTTGAAAATGTAAATGGAACTTCAGAAGAAATATTTTAAGATAAGTCAATTTCATTTTTCATGTGAAACAATTTACAGAAGACTGACTTTTATTAAACTGATTATTCCAGAAACTTTCAAAATATTTCAACTTTTAATTATTACGATTTCAAATAAGTATTTTTTTGTCTCATAAATTGTCCCATCTCTAGTAAGTACCCATAACTTTTTAACTAAATTAACTTCTAGTGTTTCAAAGAATTTTTAATAGGATAGGCTTAAAAAGCTGGCCGAAATTCTGCACAGTTGCTCCAATTAGTATGCTAAAAGCATTCACTTTAAAACTTAGGTAACTAACTTGAATTTTAAGTGGATTGATTACTGAATTTTGAATAATGTCTTGTACACCGTCATTTCGTTTGCACACATCGTAACTGAAGCTGTAAAAGACAGACTAGTACTAAATTCTCGTGTAACCTCTTCACTCATTCTTCTCTTCAGCAGGTCCCAACAGAATCCTTGCAGGAACATTAAAAGCGGCCTGATGTTGGGCTCGTCTGTACATACCAACTTAAATTGCGCTATTACGTGAAACACCGCTGTAATACCTAACAATGGATCGCATTAGGCGGTGCCCAATGAACCGGTGGCCGCAGCTTCGAACACTTGATTTCCCCGAAGGCTTCTGAGATCTGTCCAAATCTTACCCTTCTCTTGTAATATACGATTTGGATAACAGATTGCTTTTGAAATTACGATTAAGTTATAGCCAATAATTTATTCTGGAAGTCATTATTGTTAGGTCCTGAGATCCTTTGGAACCCTTCAATCAAAATCTAATGGTTTTGGTGAACAGTTTTCGTATTATAGTCGTGTATAGGGCTGTTAAACTAGTTTCATCAGTTATTGGATCGACCCAGTTTGAAAATGTATCTGAAGCGGAGGAAAAAGTAGCCAATAAACGTCACAGGTTGTTTGCATAATTTGCCTTTATTTATTGTAATGAGGTTTCAGCCTTGTCTCGTCTCGAACTGATTGAAGTAACAGTAGATCTGTATATGCGATGATGCTCGTTGTGGGGCGATGAATGGAAGTACTAAACGATAACGGTTCCCCAATTTGATACAATAATATATTAATTTAATTTAAACGAACAAACAAATTTTTCTTGTCAAAAATTTAACTAGCGAAAAACTAAAGAGGGCGCGCGTCTGTCGTGCCTCGGTTGCGCAGTTTTTTTAGTTTTTTCAGTATGTTTTTAATGACAAAAATTTTAAAATTTTATCCCCGATGATTAAAGACCCAATTACAGTGACTAAAAACTACGTTTATTGTAAATTGAGTTAAATTATTTAGACATTGTTTTACGTAATTTTTTATAGAGATGTTTTTATAACCGCCAATTTTTATCTTCTAGACAACGTCAATATAAATAATGTTACGTAACAATGTGACCGTAATATTTTACCTTTCGTTTAAAATATCTTCAAAACTCGTGCTTTCTTTTATGTGTTCAAAATTCTGGGCATCTTTTCAAAGTTTATCGTCTGTAAAACCTTTTTTGTACTTACAATGTAATGTGGACGACAGACAGGGACTGTGTTTTTGCTCTGTTAACCTCAAAAATATAGCAATTAATTTTGAAACATTTTAAGTTTCAACAGTCACTAGTTTGAATGATATTCTTTTTTGTATTTTTGAATAAATTCACTTAGTCTTTTTAAGTTACTTTGTATGTTTACTTCACTTTTTTTTATTTTTTATAATTTTAATATAACTTTTAGCCTGTAGCAATATTTACAAATTTAAGTCAAAAACCTCATTTTATTTGAAAAATTGTTTTGAAAGTTACTTATTGAAATAATAATTTTCTTTTGACTAACGGTCCTTACATATTTGATGTTTATAATCACCATCACGAGCAAGTTTAAACTGATTGCCGTGGGTAAACATTTCACAGTAAATAGGTACTTAGTACATATTTACGTTAAACATACGACCACCTAAAATATCACGTTATTCTCAATATAACAAACCCTAAAAAATAAAATACAAACCTAACTGTACCCTCACCTCAAACAGGGCTTCCACGAAAAACATGCCTAAACACAAATTTCCTAACGCCAAAAATACATACACGTATGCGAACATTTTTATGAAATCCTTACACAGGGTTTCTGTGATGTTCCTGTGTTAGTGTCGGGGATAATTGGAACAGTCTGGGGTCTAAAGGACAGTGTCGCAATTATCCCGGCACCGTTCCTATGCTCCGTTGACCACTGCCCTATGTTGGGGTACAAAAAACCCCGGGCCTCGGCTGTGGATTTTTTTAGCCACATCGCGTTGTGTTTTTGTTTTGTCCGCTGTGTTGGCAAGCTATTGTGATGTTCGGGTGTTTTTGTCAGAAATAATTGGTGTTGGTTACGTCAAAGTCGGGTAGTTTTTAGGTAAATAGTTAACATTGTTGTTGCAACAGCAATTAATCTCGTCTGCTCGACGTCCGTATGTCGCTGCAGGGATCCAGCAGAATATCAGCGTCAGGTATATTGTCTGACACATGCTGAGCTGGACTCCCATTTGGTGCAACCTTGAGACGCACACCGCACTGTGTAAATTCGATGTCAATTTGTTTTAAAGTACTTACGTCATAGTGTCAATTTTTTTTTTCTTTTTATTTTTTTTTTTTTGTATATGTAAGTTTTTCTTTTCTTTTTTTGTTTTTTGTTTTCATTATTGGCATCTTGTTTTTATATTGATTTAATTAATTGTACTTTTATGTGTTGCGCTATATCTTTTCCACCAAATAAATGTTTTATCTATCTATCTATCTATCTAACATTAAAAAAATAGAACATAACATCACGCATGTACTCCCCAAAGGATTAAGCAGAGGTGTACCTATAGTACACCCACGTTTTGCCAGTTATGTTTTAAGTCCCATGTAATAGGGGGCGCGCCTATTGTCATCAATGGATGCTACTGAAAAATTCCTGATAGAAAAACCCAATAACACTTTGCCCGACCCGGGAATCGAACCCAGGACCTCATGCTCAGCAGTAGCAGTCAACGAAGCAGTCAAATAATTAGAACACATTAGACCGTAAAAATGAGGAGCTCGTGGCTAAGTAATCACAGCCACGCGGGTCGATCCATCAGGTTAAGCTACGCTTACCGGGGTTGGTCCGTGGATAGGTGACCATATTTACATACTGAGACTCCTCCGTGCCTCGAAAAGCACTTTAAGCCGTTGGTCCCGGCTGTCATTCGTGGATCTTTGACAGTCGTTACGGGTCGTCAGAAGCCCGAAAGTCTGACAACCAGTCTTACAAAGGGGTATCGTATTACCCAGTAACTGGGTTGTGGAGGTCAGATAGGCAGTCGCTCCAGGGGGATCCCCCACAGCGCATACTTCCTCGCAGTATCCCCTGGGCAACGCCGTGTCTGACCACCGTAACGGAGTGGCAGACCGGCGGCTAAAGTGCGCTGTGTTGCCGTAGCTATTTTATCTATTTTAATCCATTTTATTGTTAATGTCGGAACCTACGGCACCCGCGGAGGCTATGCCGAAACCCTTGCGGGACGCCTCCGGGCGTTTCCGAAAAGGCCCATCTCAGGGCCAACCAAAAGGCCCTTCTCAGGGCCAACCAAAAGGCCCTTCTCAGGGCCAATCCAACGGCCCTTCTCAGGGCCACGCCGGCGACGCTTCGGTGTCAGAGGCTGACCGCGCACCATCTGCGGCCAGCCTTTTCCTCAGGCCAAGCGACTGTTCGGACTCCGACGAGTCCATTATGGAGACGTCGGCGGCCGACCAATCGTGTCGCGTCAAGAGGAAGAGGGCTGACATGAGGCGTGGGTCCGAGGGCTCCTCGGAGTCGGTCGAGGAGGGGCCGGGGAGGAAACCAAAGCCAAAAAGGGCTTTGACTCCTGCCTCGGCTTCTGCTCACGATGTGGGCTTGGTGGACGCTGAGCGCCAGCTAAACCTGGCAAAGAGGGCGCAGCTCCAGGCGGACCTGGAGGAGAGGGTCGCCGCCAAGGAGCAGCAGGCACAAGCCGCCCGGTCGAGGTCTGGTTATGGGGCATCGACTGTTCTATATGCTGACCACTCCCTGGCGGAGTTGGAGCGCATGGCGCAGGAGGACAGGGAGGAGGTTCTGGAGGTCGCCTCAAAGTCCTCCAATTTGAAGGGGACCTTCCAGAAGGCCCTCAAATGCCGGGCCGTCAGCATGCACGGCATCGTTATGGAGCTGGTGAAGCGGACGGCCACGGACGAGACGCGGCAGCTCCAGGCGAAGGTGGATCGCCTGCAGGCGGAGGTCAGCCAGCTACACCAGAAGCTGGCTGAGGCCACGGCCCGGCCTGCCCAATCTGGACCAAATCCGATAGTGGGAGGCTCCTCCTCCACTGCCAGCCTCGAGGCAATAATCCGCGGGGTGGTCATGGAGGAGAGGGCCTTCATCAGAAGCTGCCTCGCAGGCATCGAGGACCGGCTCTTGCCGGAAAGGCGGCTCCGCCCGCCGCTAGCGGCGGATAAGAGTACGCCGCCGACGGAGCCGGGACTTGTGCCTCTGGGAGGCCCGGCATCGGGTGCGCAGCCCCAGGCCTCGAAGCCCTCCAAGGGCAAAGGCAAGGGCAAGAGGACCAGGGTGGCCTCTCAAACGCCAACCACGAGCGCAGAGGGAGTGCCTGGGCCGTCTGCCACCCCAGCGGCCCCCCGGAACTCGCAGGAGGAAGACGCCCTTCTTCCCTCCACCACCCCGTCCAACCGGGCGTGGACGGAAGTGGTGAAGAAGGGAAAGGGGAGGAAGGCGACCCCCAAGCCCGCTGCCGCAGAGAGTGTTCCCGCAGCCAAGAAGCCCCAAGCCGGTAGGAGGAAGCTGGTTCCTCCCAAAACCGCGGCCGTCGTGGTGACCATCACCGCGGAGGCCATGGAGCGGGGGGAGACGTACGAGTCCGTCCTGAGACGGGCTCGTGCCACCGTCGACCCTACCCAGCTGGGGCTGGGCAAAATTACTTGCCGACGAACGCTGGCCGGGGCTCGAATCTTCGAGTTCTCGGGGGAGCAGCGCAACACCAGCGCGGACCTCTTCGCAACAAAGTTGCAAGAGGTCATCGCGGATGTGGCAGCGGTCGTCAGGCCCGTTAAGACCGCAGCCTTGGAGGTGGCCGATTTGGAGGACTCGGTCACCAAAGAGGATGTTGTGGCGGCCGTTGCGGCGGCTGGAGGCTGCGTCGCTGGCGCGGTGAGGGGCGGAGCCATCAGGCTCGGTCGCCGCGGCATGGGCACCATCCGCGTCGAGTGCCCAGTGGCCGTGGCTGGGGCCGTCCTTGCCGCGACCAAAGGGAGACTGCCTGTGGGGCTCAGCTCGGCTGTGGTCCGGCCGCTTGAAGAACAGCCGCAGCGCTGCTTCAAGTGCTTCGCGCCCGGCCACACCCGGGCCACGTGTCCCTCCAAGTCCGACTTGGGTAACTGTTGTTACCGATGCGGGCAGGAGGGACACAGGAGCGCCGCCTGCGGCGCCACCACGCTGCGCTGCGCGGCGTGTGCCGCCAGTGGTCGCCCCGCAGACCACAGGATGGCGGGCAAGGGCTGCAAGGCTCCCGCGAGGAAGGGCGTGGTGCCGGCGCAGGTGCGACCTGTCGCTGCCACCGCCGGCGCCGACGTCGCCGCTGTAGCTCCAGCGGCGGTATCAGAGGTGGGGGATGCGATGCTGGAATAATGGTCTCCGACTACCGCATCCTCCAGGCGAACACCAACCACTGCAGAGCGGCCCAGGACCTGATGGTGCAGGTCATGGCCGAGTGGTTGGTGAACGTTGCGGTGGTCGCCGAGCCCTACTCGATCCCCGGCAGCTGGCTGGGTGACGAGGACGGCTTGGTGGCCCTAGCGGCGCGGTCTTCCACAGACTCCCCTCCTCTCTCGCTATTAGAGAGGGGACCGGGATACGTGGCGGCCGCGTGGGGAGAATTAGCCCTTGTGGGCGTCTATTTCTCCCCAAACCGCCCTCTTCAGGACTTTGAGAATTTTCTCGGAGTCCTGGCCGCTGTGGTCGGCAGGGTGGCGCCGCGTCAGGTCTCCGTATTGGGAGACCTGAACGCCAAGTCGGTAACCTGGGGCAATCCGGCCACCGACGCTCGCGGGCGGGCGTTGGAGTTGTGGGCAGCCTACTCTGGACTCTCTCTCCTAAACAGAGGAAGCGTCCAGACATGCGTGCGGCGGCGGGGTGGCTCAATAGTGGACGTCACATTCGCCACCCCCGCGTTGGCCGCGCGCGTGCTGAACTGGCGGGTGGACCTGGTGGAGACCATGTCGGACCACCGCTACGTGCGGTTCGACATCTCCACCGGTGCTCCCGGAGAGACGCGGACCACCTCGGGGCGATCATCGTTCCCGCGGTGGGCTCTCACCCGCCTGGACAGGGAGGCTGCGGTGGAGGCGGCATTCGTCCAGGACTGGCTTTCGCCACCGTTTGTCGGCCTGGACGTGGACGCCGCGGCGGAGCGCCTGAGGGGGTCTCTGACCGAGGTATGCAACTCTAGCATGCCTCGGTCTGGCCGACCGTCACCCGGGCGCGCCGTGTACTGGTGGTCGGTGGAGCTGGCGGGGCTGCGGGCGACGTGTGTGGAGGCAAGGAGGGCCTACACACGGAGCCGGCGGCGGCGTCGACGAGACCGCGCCAACGAGGACCGCCTCTATGAGGTCTACACGGAGGCGAAGGCGGTGCTCAGCAGTGCCATCGCCGCCGCCAAGGACTCGGCGAGAGCCGAGATGCTGGAGGGTCTCGACAACGACCCTTACGGGAGGCCATATAAGGCGGCGCGCAACAAGCTGCGCCCCTTTGGCCCCCCGGTTGCCGAGACCCTGGAGCCTTCGTTTCTGGAGGGGGTGGTTCGGTCCCTGTTTCCGTGCAGGGACAGCTTCACCCCACCAGTGATGGACCCGCCGCGGGGCAGTGCGGCTCTGCCGGCTGAGGAGGAGGAGGAGCAGGCCCCCCCTCCTGTCACGGAGCCGGAGCTTGGTGCGGCGATTCTCCGCATCCGCGCCAAGAAGACGGCTCCGGGCCCCGACGGGGTTCCAGCCAGAGTGGTGGCGATTGCCGCCACTGAAATGGAGGAGCGGTTTCGGGACCTCTTCAGCGCGTGTCTTGCGTGCGGGAGGTTCCCGAAACAGTGGAAGGAGGGGCAGTTGTGCCTCCTCCGCAAGGAGGGCCGCCCAGCGGACTCCCCCTCGGCATACCGGCCCATCGTTCTGCTCGATGAGGTCGGGAAAATGTTCGAGGGGATAATCGCTGCCCGCCTCAAGAGCCATCTGCGGACCATCGGGCCGGACTTGTCGGACGCTCAGTTCGGTTTTCGGGCTGAGCGCTCGACGGTGGACGCGCTGACCCGCCTGAAGGACCAGGCGAAGGAGGCGATGGAGGCGAGGGACGGGTTGTTGGCCGTGTCATTCGACATAGCCAACGCCTTCAACTCTGTTCCCCACTCCACGATCCTGGAGGCGCTCCGATTCCACGGAGTGCCTCGGTACATGCGGCGTCTGCTGGCCAGCTACCTGGACGACCGGGCGATCATCCTGGTGGACAGGACTGGCCAAGTCCGGCGATACGCCGTCGGGGCCGGCGTTCCGCAGGGCTCGGTCGTGGGACCTCTCCTGTGGAACGTCGGCTACGACTGGCTCTTGAGGGGAACTCTCCTCCGAGGCACGAGTGTCGTCTGCTACGCGGACGACACTCTCCTCACCGCCCGGGGAAGGAGTTTCCGGGAGGCGGCCAACTTGGCTTCGGCGGGCGGATCCTTGGTGGCAGGGAGGATCCGCCGCCTGGGTTTGACGGCGGCGCTGCACAAGACCGAGGCCGTGTTTTTCCACGGACCTCGGCAGCGCCCCCCATCTGACGCCCACATCTTCGTGGAGGGCGTCAGAATCGAGGTAAAGGCCCAGATGAAATATCTGGGCCTCGTACTCGACAGCAGGTGGCGCTTCGGCCCGCATTTTAGCGGGCTGTCGTCGCGCCTGCTGAAGACTGCAGGGGCGCTCTCGTGGCTGCTGCCCAACTCGGGCGGGCCCAGCGCGCGATGCCGGTAGCTCTACGCCGGCATCTTGAGGAGCATGGCCCTCTACGGTGCCCCCATCTGAGAAGACTCCCTCCGAAGGAGGGAGAACGCCGCCGCATTGCGGGCGCCTCAGAGGGCCATAGCCCAGCGGGTCGCGCGGGCCTACCGGACGGTGGGTTTTGCGGCGGCCTGTGCTCTGGCCGGCACCCCCCCTTGGGAACTCGAGGCATGGGTGCTCGCCAGAGTATACGAGTGGACGGCGGGGCGGAGGGCGAGAGGAGAACGCCCGGCCCCGGAAGAGCGCGAGGCCCTCCGACGGGAGTCGCGAGACGCCATCGTCGTCCACTGGACGGGAGAACTCGCCACTGCAGTCTTTGGCCGCCGGACCCTCGATGCGCTCGGGCCAGTGCTGCGAGACTGGCTCGAGCGGTCGCACGGGTTCCTCTCCTTCCGTCTGACGCAGGTGCTGTCCGGACACGGCTGTTTCGGGTCGTACCTGCACCGAATCGGACGGGAGGAGACGCCGTCGTGCCACGGTTGCGGCGCGGCGGAGGACACGGCGCAGCACACCCTCGGGTCGTGCCCGTCGTGGTCCGAGACGCGCCGCGATCTGGTCGCGGTGATAGGACCGGACCTCTCGCTCCCCGGCGTGGTTAACGCCATGCTGGCGGATGAGAGGTCCTGGGCGGCGGTCGCCTCCTTCTGCGAACACGTCATGTCCCAGAAGGAGGCGGCGGAGCGGGCGCGGGAGGATGATCCTCACGCGGCGCCGCTCCGAAGGCGGAGGAGGGGTCGAAGAAGACGTGAGTTTGATACTCATCTCCGACTCCTCCCAGGTGGAGGCCAGCAGGCAACGGGTGCGGGGGCACCCTTGCCTGTATCGCACGGACCTCCACCAGTGCCGGACGGGAATGGTCAGGTGCTCCCGGCCATTCCCGTAGCCCCTCAACCTGCTGGGGGGCAAGCGGGGCCCGCCAGCTAGGCGGGCATGCGCCGGGAGGGTTGTGGATGTAAAGGCTGAGCCAGTTTCCCATGACCCTCCCGTCACGGCGATGCGGGAGCGCCGCTGGGTCGTTTAGTGGGTATACCGGATTTACCGGGGAGTCCCACATACCCCACCCGTCCCCCGACGGGTGGGCATGCGTAATGCATTTTTCCCAGCGTTAACAAAAAAAAAAAAAAAAAAAAAAAAAAGGCAGTCGCTACATGTAAAATACTGGTATTCAGCTGCATCCGGTTAGACTGGAAGCCGACCCCAACATAGTTGGGAAAAGGCTAGGCAGATGAGACCGTATAAATGTTATATCCAAAATTCTATTAAATTTCTCCAAACATTTCCGAATCTTTCTCCAAGAAAACCGTGACAACTTTTTCCATACAACATTTTCCGTAGGTACCACAAACATTTTTATTCAAATCATCCGCATTGCCCATTCTTTCTAAGCTTTAATAATATGTCATAACTCACTTCCAGCGGGGTCAAGGCTGACCCACAAATGAGAACATAATGCGAACTGACCGACCGGTATTGTTTATAATCAATTCATGGCCGTACCTAAATCATAAATAAGGTCCACGTGTTTAATAATTCGTTGTTTTCCTCGTGAGATGTATGTGTTGTTGGGATTTTTAGGGTTCCGTACCTCAAAAGGAAAAAAAACGGAACCCTTATAGGATCACTCGTGTGTCTGTCTGTCCGTCTGTCTGTCTGTCTGTCCGTCTGTCACAGCCAATTTGCTCCGAATCTAATGGACCGATTAAGTTTAAATTTTGTACACATATGAACTTCTGTGACCCAAGCCCGGACGGGTAAAGTAAATAAATAAATTTTGAATATAGAGGTCACTTTTGGGGGACAAATAAGAAAATTAAAAAAAAAAGTTTTGCAAACTACACCATGTGGCATGTCAAATGAAAGGTCTTACTATGAGGGTTTCAAATATATTTTTTTTATAATTTTAAAATAAATTAAGCTACGCTTGCCGGGGTTGATCCGTGGATGGGTGACCATCTTTACATACTGAGACTCCTCCGTGCCTCGGAAAGCACGTTAAGCCGTTGGTCCCGGCTGTCATTCGTGGATCTTTGACAGTCGTTACGGGTCGTCAGTAGCCCGAAAGCATTGACTTATATAGTAAGGACCGGGCCAACCGCGCGACGAAATGGCACCAGTTCGCTGGCCCTAAAATGAAAGTTTAGGGCCAACGTGACTCAGTCGACAGCAGCGGTCCGTGCTCGGAAAAGTCATTCCGTCAAAAAAATGCCAAGTTGCTTTGTAAAAGGCTGCAAAAATTATGACTCAAAGATTAAAAAGGAACATGGGATATCGTATCATCGGTAGCTAACCTTATAATATATTACTTTTGTTGCAATGAAATTATTAGATAATCACATTTTTAAAGTGATAATTTTACTACCGATATCCACAATGGCGGCCATGCGCGCGCTGCCGTCATCGCGCTCGTAGTTAATGAAATAACCTTATACGGACGTCATTTTTTATTTGTTTTATTTTTGTCTTATGAACATAATGTAAGTAATTTTTAATTTTGGTACTTGATATAATACTTATGTATATTCAATAAAAGGCTGAAATAAAAGAGAAAAAAAATAAGAGGAAGTTTATAAATTAAAATATAATAGAAACTGAGAATCAGATTCATGAAATATTTTGAATTGCTGTTTTCTTTTCTTCACACAAACTGAGCGGAGCTGCTGTTGTCATCAAGCTTCTGGCTAAAATGCATAGGAGGAGACTTAAACAATGTTTATACAAATATGCGATGACGAATTACGTTTCAAATACTTTTTAAATTACAGATTTCCAAATGATTCAACACGGAAAGAGATTTGGAGTCGCATTATTCGTAAACAAAGAAAAGAGCCTTACTTCAAGCCTTACAAAAATATACGAGTATGCTCTGCTCATTTTTGTGACAGGGATTAATATTTCAAAAGCTGGTCTACGAAGACTAAAAGAATCGGCTATACCGCGATTTGAGATTGAGGTACTGGCCTCACGCATACTTATCTACTATAAAACTAAATATTGTTTGATTTTTCTCCATATTCAGAATCCTATCTACTTAAATTTAATTAATAATTACAGTTTTGTGAGAACGCAGAGCTAATATCGCCGTAATTTTTCGTCCATTTTAAAGTTTTTTTCATATTCTGAAAACTAAGGCTAACTATTTTATATCGATTTTGGTAGCAATCGGATTGAAAGCCAATGTAATTAACTTCTCCTTCCTTCTGTAAGAACATGTCTCGATAAATTGGATTGTAATTGTATTTAATTAATTTGGCAATTGTTATAGTGAACTGATCACTGATCACTAAATTCTAAGTAAAAAATAAAATTAAACATGCATTTATATATCGGCATCCAACTTTCTATTTCCGATAAAAAAATCATGTACCTATCGCACGTACAATGTTACGTCGTCGAACGGGGTACTCAGTAGTTCGTATGAGTTATGACATATGTCACAGATGTCGCTACTTTTTGCTTGTATGAAGAAGGTTTAGGTGAAATGTTCAGAGGGGCGTATCCTTACTTTTGAAATCACTGCCCGAAAGTCTGACAATCAGTCTTACCAAGGGGTATCGTATTACCCAGTTAATGGGTTGTGGAGGTCAGATAGGCAGTCGCTCTACGTAAAATAATGGTATTCAGCTGCATCCGGTTAGACTGGAAGCCGACCCCAACATAGTTGGGGAAAGGCTAGACAGATTGATTGATATATGTGGAGAAATACGTAATTCGGTGAAAGACAAAGATTATAACTGTTTAAAACTTAAACAAAACTATAATTGTAAAACGTTATATAATTGGTACGAACAAATCTAATAACAAAACCTTATATCCTTCTTTACAAAACTTATAAGTAATTCAATTTCGGAGTTAACCTTTCAAATTCGAACGAAATAACACAGTTGATACACACCGACTTTTATTCCTATCCCATTCCTTAAAAAAGTTAATTTTCTTTTTCCTTAACTTGGCATTCGCGCGCACCTTTAGGGGAAAACCATGTAGATCGTACATACGAATATGAAACTCTTGTTCATATTTTTTTTGTATTTACATAAAACTTTGCTATAATATTTTTCTAATAAAAGAAAGGAACACAATCCCGTATCTAAAATAATCATAAGGCAGAATACCTTATATAAACCCTAATAACTGTAAAGAAGGTAACGCAATTTCACGTGGCAACGGCTGCCCTAATACTCCATAATGTCAAATCCTTGTAGAAAATCAGTGAGAGAGAAAAAAGAAAAAACACCGGACAAGTGCATGACGTACCACGCACAATGAAGGGTTCCGTATTTTAAAAGAATTTATTCCAAAAACAAATTTAACATTGTAGTTGTAAAACATGTTCTCCCACACAGACATTACGTATACATACATTGATAGACGTCACGGTCAATTCTCGAACTGCAAATTCAAGTTTGTAATCCCTAAAAAAAAAAAAATATGTGATAAAATTACAAATTGCCGATTTTCGGACTTTTTCATTTATTTGTGCTGTGAGACCTTGCTTCTTGCCTAATTTAATTTCATGATTCTAAGACAACGGGAAGTACCCTACTTGCGAGTATCAAAATATTATATGTCACATAAATGGCCGTATTTTTTACTGCGTTGACTTAGAAGCTTGTGTTTTTGTTAGAACTCTAAGGAACCATAAACCTACGTATTTGATATTAATTTCAACTTGATACCGTGGAGGAGTTCCTGAGAAAAAGGGTCTTGACAGACTGACAGACAGACAGACGGACAAGCAAGTGATCTTATAAGGGTTCCGTTTTTCCTTTTGAGTTACAGAACCCTAAAAAACAATAAGTCTTTGCCGATTTCAAAACAGGTCACAGTCAAAGTAATTAAGATAAAAGATGTCATTACATTTTGATCTTATAAATCGTCCACGGCGGCGTACCGTGTAAAACCTTTTATTGTTTTTATTTTTTGTCTTAATTTTTTTCACGAAGTGTTGTAATTGGGTTTCTGAGCCGAGGGCTGAAATAAAGTTAATTGGGTACAATTAAAAAATGCTGCGGGCTCTAAAAATATATTACACGTTATAAATCATGACTGGACGTGAAATTAAAAGATTATTGAGTATCTAATTTTTAACAATAACATTTAAGATCATACTTATTTTCAGATGAATAGGTACTTGAAATTGCTAGTGAAAATCCTTTCTATTCTGTTAAAGAAAATTGTGTGCAGAGAAAACCTAGTGCATTTCTCCTGCAGGCAGCATTTACAGACATATTATAATAAATTGCTGCCTGTGAGCCACAAGCTTTTAGTTTTTAAGGTTCCCACAAACAGGCGCGACACGCGATACAACGCGCGGTCGATTATATCGCGTGTCGCACCTGTTTGAAGAAGCCTTTATGCGGCAATGCACCGTGCATGTCGTCAAAATAACATCTATCCATATAAATAAAAAAAGAGAAGTCCTGACTGACTGACTGACTCATCAACGTCCAGCCCAAACCCTTGAACCTGAAAGCTGAAATTTTGCACAGAGGCTCCCTTTTACAATGTAGACAAGGAATAAGGAAAGACTTCCCGGTAGTACATTCCCGTGGGATATTTTCCGACATCCATGCGGGCTAAGCCGCGGGCAAAAGCTAGTTCTACCGAAATGTATTGTCGCTGATTTGAAGAGTTTCGGTTAAAGAAAAATAAGGGAGAGAGATTTAATTTGATTCAAAATGTATTTACATTAATAGGTTCGCGTAATCGAGACTGCACAGTAAAAGTTTTATTGTTATGACGGTTGTAGCCGTATACCGCACCGGAACGTGGTCATCATCATCTGCTTAGCGTTTTCCCAACTATATGTTGGAGTCGGCTTCCAGTCTAACCAGATGCAGCTGAATACCAGTATTTTACATGGAGCGACTGTCCATCAGTCCTCCACAACCCAGTTACTGGGTAATACGATACCCCTTGGTAAGACTAGTTGTCAGACTTTCGGGCTTCTGACGACTGTCAAAGAACTACGAATGAAAGCCAGGACCAACGGCTTAACGTGCTTTCCGAGGCACGTCTCGGTATGTAAAGATGACCTGATCGATCGACCCGTGCGGCTGTTATTACTGAGCCACGAGCCCCTCGCTTACTCGCCAGAACGTGTTAAAATACATTTAATTGACGTACCTACTTACTTGATGCCACTTCCAGTCGTAACTCTACGCACACGATACAGATTCAGTAAGTTTATACCACGCCAGTTCTCGAGCTTGCCAATTTAGCGTACAGCTACCAAAACTAACTTCCACATCATAAACTATGTCAGCTAATTAGCCAGCCCAACCCTTAAACAAAAACATTTAATATTAATATTTCATTCCGAAATTCGTATTTCGGTAAATTTTATTAGAGAAACATCGACAAAGGGTTTTATTCAGCCAATGATCAAAGTTGGAGCGGTCTGCAATTTCCTTTGTTTTAGGGAACAATAATGTATTGGGTTCTTTACGAAATATGAAGGACGGATTACCAAAACATCGTTATCTTAGTGGTTTTCTCATTATTAAAGTTAATAAGGAGAGTTTATTTGATTTTGTGCCGGGAACGTTGTGTTTAAGAAGTCGTCTGGAAACATTCAATTTACGTGTACAGCCTTTGTTACGAAATACACTGGAAGGAAGACACATTTTGATTTTTCTTCGTCACATTTCTTGAACTGAAAAGGTAAAAAAAATCTATTTGTTTTTCTTCCGGCTTTTATAATGAGGACTTAATATTACACTGTGCATTTAATTAAGAATCCGATTTCACAGATTACGGACAATATTTAAAATAAAACATAACATTTTCATTTAGTAAAGATGAAAACACTAATTGACAATCTGCTACTTCATAAAATGTGACCGCAATTTACTCAAGAAATTTCAAAAACGTCCAAACAAAATACATCCTTTGGCTTTCCAGTAATATTACGGAGCGAGCTATACGCTATACCAAGTTGTCAGCCACTAACACACTCCAAAATAAGGTTGGCAGTTATTCATATACAATATAAAAGGAGAATATGTGGACGGTAAAAATGCCGCACGCTTTGAATGAAGTATAAAATTTCGCATCGTCAACACAAAGGACGTGGGCGCCACGCCACCACAAAACTTTGAAATGAAAGCCTTTTCCTTCTGTGTAAGGTTGACAGCCCTGCCAGCGCCTGCAGCGAACAATGTAATTTTTGCTTTTTTAATAGAAACCACAACTCGACAAGCGAAACGTGGATACACAGACAGTTGCGGGCACAACTTTAAATAAGGCACCGGTTATAGCCAACCCTAATTTGTTACGGAAAAGCTTAGCTTTATATATTTTATGCAAATTGTAAAATTTAAAGTGTGTTTTTGTGTTTACGAAGATTTTTTATTCGAGGCTTGAGGATGGGTTTGTTCGGTTTCTGTTTGTAGAACTGTCACTTTTGAAAATAAATGGATGAATGATGTTGCTCCCAGTTAGTTGCTAGTTGTTCCGAAAGCATTATATTCCGTTGAAAAAACGTATGTAATTATGGATTTTGCTACTGTGATCAACCAAACACTTTTGTGTTTCGTTGATCAAAATAACATTGCTACTATGACACTTCTCTAATAGTTTGCTCTCTGGCTTCTCATTCTTCTCATCATCATTCATACGCCTAGCCTTTTCCTAGCTATGTTGGGGTCGGCTTCTAGTCTAACCGGATACAGCTGAATACATGGAGCGACTGCCTATCTGACCTCCACACTCCAGTTACTGGGTAATACGATATCCCTTGGTAAGACTAGTTGTCAGACATTCGGGCTTCTGATGACTCGTAACGACTGTCAAAGATCCACGAATGGCAGCCGGGACCAACAGCTTAACGTGCTTTCCGGAGGGGTATGTAAAAATAGTCACCCATCCACGGACCAACTGCGGCAAAAGTAGCTTAGCCTGATTGATTGACCCGAGCAGCTGTTATTACTTAGCCACAAGCCCCCCCCCCCCCTTTTCTTCTATCAGTCTTTTTGTAGCTAACAAAACTTTCATCAGTCATCTCCCATCTCTCTGTGAACGAACCCAGGACCTCACGTTCAGCATAGGCACTTACGACAACTACAGCAACGAGAACACGTGGGTATGCATATTTATGATGCTTTAATGTTGGTAACACCGACTATACACAAGTGCTCATCAGCTTATTAAGTTACCAGCTATTTACCGACCGTAACGCAACGAATCAGCGAAACATTCGCACCGATAATGTGATTGCTGTCAACAGTAGCACCTTTGCTCGTAATTTTTAACACAACTCATACAATATCACGACTATATTTTCAGAAAGGGTAAGCAGTAGTGTATGTAAACCTACATTTTGCCGCTTATGTTTAATTTCTTGTCATACGGGGCAAGTTTTTGGAACGAAGTTCTATAACGCGGCTTGCGGTAGAAGTTGACTGGTAGAAATCATCACGTAACGAAAACGCGTTATGCCTCCTCCATGCAATTTTCTCTCTTTCTTTATCTTTCTGAGAGAAAGTGTGAATTTGGTCAAAATAAAAATCCAAGCGGGCGGCTGCGAAAATTTTAAAATTTTTCGTCATAGGTATCGTTTTCATGGTTTTCGAGGGTGCTAAAGGCGATAGTAAAGTCAAAATAAAAAATACAAGATGACGAATGCGAAATTTAAAAAAAAATTAAGGGTGTCGTTTACATGGTTTTCGAGGGTGTTAAAGCTGATAGAATACAAAATGATAGCTACGAAAATTTTCAAATTTGTCATCATGAGTATTGTTTTCATGATTTTCGAGGGTGGCTTTAGCAGAAGTCAAAATGAAAACCTAACGTGGCAGCTGCGAAAATTTTAAAATTTTTCGTTATGGGTGTTTTGGGTGTCGTTTTAATACTTTTCAAGGGTGCTGATTTTTTGCCATAGCAAAAAAAAAATAAAGTACGTGCACAAATTCAAACTTCTACTGGTAAATGCCTGATGGGAAAAACCATGTAATACTGCTAGATCTTGGAATCGAACCTAAGAACCCACTCAGAGCAGTAACTCTAGATCAAAGAGGCACTTCTCCTTCGTAACTTTTCTGTAACTAATCACTGCAGGACAGACATTTCTTCTCATACAGAGAAGTTGCAAGGGACGTTGTGGGTTAGTGATTACAAGAACAAATTCAAAATCAAAGCACTTCATCTGCCTAGCCTTTCCCAACTGTATTGGGGTCGGCTTCCAGTCTAGCCGGTTACAGCTTAATACCAGTATTTTACATGGGGCGAGTGCCTTTCTGACCTCCACAACCCAGTTACTGGATAATACGATACCCCTTGTTAAGACTGGCTGTCAGACTTTCGGGCTTCTGACGACCCGTAACGACTGTCAAAAATCCACGAATGACAGCCGCGAACAACGGCTTAACGTACTGTATGAGACACGGAGGGGTCTTGGTATGTAAAGATGGTCTCCCATCCACAGACCAACCGCGGCAAGCGTAGCTTAAACTGATCAATCGACCCGTGCGGCTGTTATTACTTAGCCACAAACCCCTACAAAATCAAAGCATTTACTTCAATCAAATCAATTACTGGCACTATTGAAGAGTCGACGACTGAGTCAGTTAAAAAGATGGAGCTTCTTGCCATTCCAAAGCGTGTTTTATTTATGAAGTATAAATAATAATTTATACAACGTTTCCTAGGTTAAACAGAGGTGCACGTACTCGTATATTACATCCAGGGATTATTGACCCAACCGACCCCAGTGTGAATGCGGTGCTCCTGACCAAATCATGTCCCATATGTTGGAATGTCCAAAGTCCCCATACACTTGCATTTCTGAGGACCTAAAAACGCCACTGATTGGCGTGCCCACCTTCTGGGCCCTACTCATCTAACATAATATCTACAATATTTCTACCTTTGCCCATCGATTCGAAAAGAAGAAGCAGTACTTCCACATTTCGCCTATTATGATTGAGTCCCATGTAATAGAGGGACAGCCTATTGCCATCATCAGGGCACAACCCAGACTCCGGGCTGCTACTTACAAATTCCTGATGGAAAAACCCAATAACAGTTTACCTGACCATGACTTTTTTTTTTGGTGGATGAGAAATCACCAAATGACTTTTCCCGCTCTGGGTGGAGCGGGAGCGCGTGTCAGACTATTACTGACTAAAACCCACCCGTGCTCCTTCATTTGCCTGTACCAGAGACACGATATCTCTTTCGGACAACCCGCGACCCTGGCAGGCATCGGCCCTATCAGACCCCACCGCTGCTGACATGTCTTTGAGGCACGCGTGGAACACAACGCGCCGTCGACCCGGGCCTAGTCCTTACCGGACGGCGAGCTACCCATTGTTCGCCGTCCCCAAGCCCGCGCGCCTGACCATGAACTGGGAATCGAACCCACACTAGACCAACGAGGAAGTTTGTATATTTTGTATTTGACCCAATCAGCAAAATAATTACATTTATTCATGGCTTCTAGGTTGAGAACTTTTAATTGAACGTTGTGACATTTACTCTCGCAATTCTGTTGAAAATATCGATAAGTTGAATTGATTTGAATATTCATTGAAGTCATATTGCGTAATGAATGAATAGAACTGTCTTTAGAATGTGATGCCTTGGTACTTCCCGTGGGTGTTGTAAAAGGATTTTGTCGAAAATGACCAAACTAAAGTCCCATTTACGGTTTAACTGACATAATGATGACCACATACGAGCTTTTACTATACCTATTTCCTACTAAACCCCTATTTCCTATTATACAGTAAATATGTAAGGGCCTAAATGCACAAGTCGCTTTTTATACGCGCGTTAGGGCACATACACGGCGTATTCTTAACGCGCCGACGACGCGCATATACGCACTGCAGACGTTACCAGCACTGATTTTTCAAGGTAGAAAACGATTCGTATCAAATACGGCATGGGCATAAGCGCTTACAAGTAACTCTCATCGACGGCGCGTTTTCTGCTTTGATAAAAACTTTTTACAAAAAAAATACAACCGACTCCCAAAAACAACACTACAAAGTGAAAAATAACTTTAATTTCGGAAGTCGGTGTCTTTAGTTTCTTTTTAGTTTCATTTTTTGCCACCGACTTCCGAAATTAAAGTTATTTTTCACTTTGTAGTGTTGTTTTTGGGAGTCGGTTGTATTTTTTTTGTAAAAAGTTTTTATTTTTCATTTTTTAGTGTTGCCTACCCCACACATCGAATACCACTCTGTAAAATAAATTAGAGCAGCATTCACATAGACTATGTGGGAAAAATACGTATTAAATGATTAAAGCTAACTCAAAAGCCACTCATCAGAACTTGAAAATATTTAAATGCAACCATCTCAAATAAAAACTTTGCTAAAAGGCAAATACATGTCACGCTAAGCCGTGTCCGAAGTTTGGAAGGCGTAGTTTTATTATGACGGAGATAACGAGGCTACGAAATCACACTTCTGACAATCGAGACCACACATTGTTATGTGTGGTCTCGATTGTCAGAAGTCAACTCAAGTAGCGCAATTTGAAGCGGCATATAATTACCATTAAAATCTTTCTTCCTTTCTTTCTTTCTTTCTTTTTCTTTCTAAAATCATTTATACCCTCATCACAATTCCAATAAGCCCAAACACGGCTAGAATACCTACATTGTTTTGTTACTGAGTTCCGGTGCCTACCTTCCGGCTAGTTAGTCTTCAAGTTAGTCTGAGAATCAGCACTTTTTAAACGTTACAATTACTGAAAGCCCTCAAAAGTCCCGCTTTTCACCACTTCCTTGTGTTTTAGCTGAGACAAAGAAGTGGCGCATTAAATACACCAGCAACACATGTCATAATTATGTCTGATAAGTTAGAATAACTTATCATAATTATACCTACGTGAATTAATTAACATTACATAAATCATTAAATTAAATTATCTACCACTAGTCAGCCATAGTATCTATCTGCCTAGCCTTTTCCCAACTATATTGGGGTCGGCTTCCAGTCTAACCGGATGCAGCTGAATACCAGTATTTTACATGGAGCGATTGCCTATCTGACCTCCACAACCCATTAACTGGGTAATACGATACCCCTTGGTAAGACTGGTTATCACACTTTCGGGCTTCTGACGACCCGTAACAACTGTCAAAGATCCACGAATGACAGCCGGGACCAACGGTTTAACGTGCTTTCCGAGGCAGAGAGGAGTCTCGGTATGTAAAGATGGTCACCCATCCATGGACCGACCCCGGCAAGCGTAGCTTAACCTGATGGATCGACCCGTCCGGCTGTTATTACTTAGCCACGAGCTCCTCCTATCTATCTTAGCCGTAGTATCTAAAATGTTAAAAAGGAACCCATATGGTGCGACTCAGTATATCTGTCCGTCTGTCACAGCTCATATCAACTTGAAATATGGAACAGTTTTAGATGAAGTTTGTCCAACTATTTTGCAACTAAGATGGAATTTTGTTTTTTTTTTTTGCAACAGGGACTGAAAGGGGTTCTTAAAAATTAGAAGTGGGGCTACTAGGGCATGTGGTGTATCATATGAAGGAGCGCTGTTTCCACATTCTCAAACTATTTTTTTTTAAAATACCGTCCCCCCTTGTCTACGAAGTTTGCATAGAGAAAAATCTGAAATTATTATGTGATAGAAGTTTAAATAAAAATTAGAGGAAAAATGTCGATGTCTCAAAATAGCACATTTTTAGAGAAATCAGATCAGAACCCTCGGTGCGCCAATCCGACTCGCTCTTGACCGGTTTTTTTTGTAACCATTTTGAATGTGATTTTTTTAAATTACTTACCTACCTACAATAATTAAAGGCGTACAT
Source organism: Cosmia pyralina (assembly GCA_946251885.1). Taxonomy (NCBI): domain Eukaryota; kingdom Metazoa; phylum Arthropoda; class Insecta; order Lepidoptera; family Noctuidae; genus Cosmia; species Cosmia pyralina. The sequence continues at coordinate 19,385,447 of OX276355.1, forward strand.
TTTACATCAAGAAAATGTCATATCTAACACCACCACAGGCAAAAATACGGGTTAAACTAAGTAGGTGAGAATAATGGAATATTAAAAGCGTCTTTACGTAGTTCAGGTGTTGCCAACGTAAATAATTAGCTGGAAGGAAGATGGCTGCAAGACATTATGTGTCAGCTTGTATGCTGTTCTTTAGTGTACCTACTTAAGTCATCTTTAAGTTAGTTTTTAGACTCGAAATAAACTGAAAGATGCTGTTTTTCTCAGTCTAATATAGTATAGTTTAAAATATTATTATATTGGTTGGTATATTTTATATTAAAAAAAAATTAAAAATTAAAAACTTTTTATTTCAAAAGAAAAACATAGTTTTGTTTAATCACACGTCGCTTAATCGCTTTATCTTAATACTGAAAGATTATGTGCGAGTGAGGCATCTCGCTTGTTTACATTAAAATATTTTGTTATTAAAATTAAATTATTTATGTATTTGTGAAAGATCTGGAGGAGCTTTGTATTGATCCACTTTAAGGTTATTAGTCGTTTTATTTGCAAAGTTGTCTTTGATTTTAATTTATATAATATTATTACTAGCTTTCGCCCGCGGATTTGTTAGCGTGGAGGTCGGAGATTATCCCAAGGAAACGTATTACCGGGATAAAAAGTATCCTATGCCCTAATCGAGGTCATAGTATTATCCATGTGCCAAATTTTATCCAAATCAGTAAAGTCGTTTTAGCGTGAAAGCGAAAATACAAACAAACTCACTTTCGCATTTATAATTTTAGAGTTTAGGATTGGTAGTCAAATTTTTCAGACTGTAGGTATTTGAATTAGGGTTATGGTAAATTAGAGTCCGGTAATAATAAAAACTTGCGTTAGTAAAGTAGTTAACCAACAAAGTAATATTGTTCACCTGAAGCATGTCAAAAACATGTATAAAAAACTTTTTTACAAAAAAAAAAAACAACCGTTTTCCAAAAAAAATACTACAAAGTGAAAAATAACTTTAATTTCGGAAATCGGTGTCTTTCGATCTGTATTTTAGCTTTTTGCCACCGACTTCCGAAATTAAAGTTATTTTTCACTTTGTAGTATTTTTTTGGAAGTCGGTTGTTTTTTTTTTGTAAAAATGTTTTTTATTTTTTACTTTTTAGTGGGTCAGTCTGTAATTTATCTAAGTTACAATAGCTAATGTCAACAGCTCATCACCTTTTACAAAATATTGCTTTTCCCGATACAAGGACGTTAATAGTTGAGGAGTTCTCCCAGTAAGGAACCAGGAGAACTGGAACTGATGGTGAAGTCACCATCTTCTCCACTTCAACATATGTGTATTGTGACGAGCATAAATTGCTTAGCAATAATCGAATCGCAACCCGTGAAATACGTATTATTGAGTAGTTCCGATGGCCATCTGTGGTCTTCCTCATCAGTTCCACTTCACCAAATGGTGCTTTCCGAGAGCAAATGCACGAGTTACTATAAAAAATACCCAAATCGCATAGGTGTGCCTATAAAATTTGAAGCTTCCTCTCGATTTCTCTGGGATGCCATCATCAGATCCTGGTTCGCTAAACATGGTACCACCCTTGGAATTTCTCCTTTCCAACAAAAAAAAAAACATCAAAATCGGTTCATAAACGACGAAGTTATCCGCGAACACAAATAATAATAGGTCTTTACCTATGAAATTGCCGTTTTGTATGAAAAAATTTAAACGAATTTTTTTCATGCATTTTTTGTTTGTATTAATCAAAGTAATCACCCATGCAATCAATGCATCTTTGCCAACGCAGTGGCAGTTTATTGATGCCCTTCTTAAAGAAATCAGCTGGACGGGAGGCAACAAATTCTTCAAAGGCATTTTGTACTTTTCTCGGGTATTGAATTTTTTTCCCGCCAAGAAGTTATCCAAATTCTGAAAAAAGTAGTAGTCTGTAGGCGCCAGGTCTGGTGAGCAGGGCGGATGACGGAGAGCTTCCAACCCCAGTTCTTGCAACTTGGAGACCGTCTGCTGTGCAGTATGAGGTCGCGCGTTGTCGTGCAGGAGCAGCGGAGACGAGCGATTGACCAATGCTGGTTGGAGATGTGCCAGCTTCTCCATCATTGTGTTCAGTTCTTCACAGTACACATCTGAAGTAATGCTCACCCCGTTTGGTAAGAAGCTGTGATGATTCACACCGGCGCTAGACCACCAAACAGTGACTATCACTTTTCTAGGGGTAAGTTTTCGTTTAGGGCATTGTTTAGGTGCTGAACCAGGATCCAACCAACTTGCTGAGCGCTTGCGGTTATCAAACAGAATCCATTTTTCATCGCAGGTAACAATGCGGTTCAAAATTCCTTCATTTGTGTGTCTGTTGAGCAGTGCAAGGCACGTCTCGACGCGTACTTCGCGCTGGCGATCATTGAGTTCGTGGGGCACCCATTTGTCAAGCTTTTTTACCTTGCCAATTTGACGCAAATGGACCAATATTGTTTTGACGCTAACGGCGAAAGCTGCTGCTAATAATTCAGCCGTAGATTGTGTATCATCAGCTTCCACAATCGCCTTTAATTCGTCATTGTCGACCAAAGTCTTCGGACGACCGCGAGGCTCATTTTTCAGGTCGAAATTTCCAGAACGGAAGCGAGCAAACCAATTACAAGTGGTGCGTTGATTTGTAGTGTTAGCTCCGTAAACGTCGTTGACGTTGCGTGCCGCTTGTGCCGCGTTGCTGCCACGACGGTACTCATATTCCATAATTACTCGAATTTTTAACGTATCCATGATGACGAAAAAGATTGAATTGCGATGAAAATGTAACACTAATCAATAAATAAATGACTACTTTTGGAAAAAAAATCCATGTTTTTAAAATAAAATTAATTTGAAATTAGAATTCTTAGCCAAACAAAAATTATTTTGATTTGAAATGGCCAGTACTGCAGAACGGCAATTTCATAGGTAAAGACCTAATATAAATATATATTAGGTTGGGGAAAAAGTCTTTTCGCATTATAGTATGTATGAAAATAAAATAAAATCTCTTTGGCTATACTATTTGTATCTGGCTGGTTTTGGTATCATTGAAAGTTTAAATTTTAAAGAACATAATTCCAAATTCAAATTAGGAAAATGTGTAATTTTCATTTGTTTTTCGTACTGTCAAGATGAGTGAATCTAATGAAGAAATTCGATACATTTTAAAATTTTACTACAAAAAAGGTAAAAACCCAACGCAAGCCGCGAAAAAAAATTGCGATGTTTATGGACCCAGTGCAGTATCTGTGAGAGTAGCACAAATTTGGTTTAAGCGTTTTCAATCCGGAAATTTTGATGTCAAAGATGCACGTCGCTCTGGTCGCCCTATTACGGATAAAATGGATGCCATTTTTGAAAAAGTGGAGCAAGATCGGCATATCAGTAGTTACGACGTAGCTGAAGAACTGGGAATTGACCATAAAACAGTTTTGGCGTATTTGAAAAAAACTGGCTACACAAAAAAGCTCGATATTTGGGTACCTCACGAGCTCACCGAAAGAAACCTAATGAGCCGTGTACTCATTTGTGATTCTTTATTACGACGTAATGAAACCGAACCATTTTTGAAGAAGCTGATAATTGGTGATGAAAAGTGAATCACGTACGATAAGAACGTGCGAAAAAGGTCGTGGTCAAAGGCCGGTCAGGCTTCACAGACTGTGGCGAAACCCGGATTAACTCGCAACAAGGTGATGCTGTGTGTGTGGTGGGATTGGAAGGGCATTATTCATTATGAGCTGTTACCACCAGGCAGGACCATCGATTCTGAACTCTACTGCGAACAACTGATGAGATTAAAGCAAGAAGTTGAGAGAAAGCGGCCGGAATTAATCAACAGAAGGGGTGTGGTTTTTCATCACGATAACGCTAGACCTCACACATCTTTAGCTACTCAGCAAAAATTAAGAGAGTTTGGTTGGGAGGTGTTAATGCATCAGCCTTATAGTCCTGACCTTGCACCTTCAGATTTCCACCTGTTTCGGTCTCTTCAGAATTCTTTAGGCAGTGTCAGGTTAACATCACGAGAGGACTGCCAAAACCACTTGTCGCGGTATTTTGATCAGAAGTCCCAAAATTTCTATAGCAATGGGATCATGTCCCTACCTACAAGATGGAAAAAAGTTATCGAACAAAATGGTACCTACATACTTTAGATAAATGTAATTAAAAAATGTTTTGAATTTTCTTAAAAAATGCGAAGAAACTTTTTCCCCAACCTATTATATATACGAGTATATATACGGTCGAATTGAGAAACCTCCTTTTTTTGAAGTCGGTTAAAAAGATGGTAAAATACAAAAAAATAACAAGAGCATAGGTACATGTTTTTGCTAAGCGTAAAAATTTTTCACAAGCATATTTCATATTTTATTGTCAAAGAAGTCTTGTTACTATTGTAATTGTGAAAGTGAGTTTGTTTGTTGGGTTAAAACGCTTTCACGCTAAAACTACTGAGCATCAAAATCCTTTCTGTATTAAAAGAACTAAGCAATTACACAGTAGATACAACAAGCGCCTTTGTTCCACAATAATGCACAGTTCATATAAATATTACTGCAATTTGATTGTTAACTACGAGTATAATATTAATATAAGCAATGAGCATAAACTACTTTCCAAATAAAATGGCATAATTTAAAATCACTCATTCGATGTAAACGAATGCTAATAGCTTCACAATTCGACATATTTCAATTACGAAAAGTACCAAAACAATAATGTAGCCAACAAATTTTTGCATCAGTTCAAATGCAGCGACTCGACGAATATTAATAATTTATGGGCCAACTTCGAGCGTTCGTGTTGCTTACTTTGCTCATTATCATATTTAACGTTGTCATGTAGCTTTCCACAGGCCTCCTGCAAAGACTTTATTATTTCAGCATTTTGTGGCTATGTAGGGGGGTACAGAAGTTTAATTAACTGCTCAGAGGGTCTAGACAAATGGCATTCGCTTCGGACCGATTCTATTTCTACAATCGCTACAGCTTCAAAGTGACATTGACATGATCACGTGGCATTACGATAGCTTATGTCAACCCCACGGACTAGAAAAAAAAAGAAGGACTCCGCGCCACGCGTATCGTAAGTGAAGCACCTTACCGATCTATGTGCGTGATTTGACAAAGACCCGTCATGTCACATAATGGCGGTCGGCATACTATGATGTAAATGTGTGCGTGAGGCGCATGTTTGTACAACCGGTCCCATACTTACTGTGCTTCACTTTCGATATGCGTGGCGCGGAGTCCTTCTTTTTTTCTAGTCCGTAGTCAACCCCATATTTTTTTTAGCTTTCCTACCAGCGTCATCGCTAACCGAATGTTTTTTTGTCTAAGCCCTCAAATAATTTGCATAGGTAGTTAAAATAAAAGATTGTCTATTTTCTCTTAACATGATCGTAGAAACAAGCTGTTATATAAAGATGGTACAGTCAACGACAAATTAATGTTACTTTCACCTAATATCATATTAATCATCATCATTATCTGCCTAGCCTTTTCCCAACTTTGTTGGGGTCGGCTTCCAGTCTATCCGGATGCAGCTGAATACCAGTATTTTACATGGAGTGACTGCCTCTGACCTCCATAACCCAGACTGGGTAACGAACCCCTTGGTAAGACTGGTTGTCAGACTTTCGGGCTTCTGACGACCCGTAACGACTGTCAAACATCCACGAATGACAGCCGGGACCAACGGCTTAACGTGCTTTCCAAGGCACGGAGGAGTCTCGGTATGTAAAGATGCATGGTCACCCATCCACTGACCAACCCCGGCAAGCGAAGCGGACCATCCATCCCACACATTCGCCGAAGTGGATTTTCTGTAACAAAATAAAAGGTGATCGGAATATTTTTCAGTTTTATGCTGTGTTTTTTTATACTTCGATGTCAAAGACGTCACAATAAATCTTTGGGTATTATGGTTGACGAGTCTAGCTCTCGGTATTATCTGTGATTAAAAAATGCGGCATCGGAACGCGTGGGAAGGTTTTTGGCAATGTTTGATTGCGTAGCGATGTCGATTTGGTCGAATTATATAGATTGTTGGTTGTTGTTGTTGTTGGTTGAAAAGATTTTGCTTAGGTTTGGTCATGTTGAGAGGATGAATGAAAGGCGACTAACAAAATATATTTACAAAGCAGATGTAGTGGAAACGCGGGACACTCTAGGACTTTATGGTGACTTTATTGGTGATGCCCTAAATTATTTTTTAAAGATTTTATTTTACCACTTTGTCGGCGTGATTAATATGTATATCCATGCCAAATTACAGCTTTATAGTACTAAGAGTCTCTGAGCTAAGCCACGGACAGACAGACAGACGGACATGGCGAAACTATAAGGATTCCTTGTTGACTACGGAACCCTAAAAAAATTGATGATTTTTTTGGGGTCAATGACCGCTGGTAGTGTTGTTACTTGAATTGTGAGTTGATATAATCTGTTTTATCGTGTTTAGATATCAGTATCCATCATTTCTGCAAAGTTGACACAAGAAAAACTGATTTTTAAACTGACATTTTAAGTGACTACACTACCGGCGGTTGTTGACCCCAAAAAAAGAAACATCAACCATCACATTAATTACTTTTTTATTTATTTATTTAAACTTTACGCACTTAAAATGTACAAAGGCGGACTTAATGCCTTAGGCATTCTCTACCAGTCAACCAAGGGTGGTGAAGAGATTAGATGGCAGGTGCTCAGTATGAGAGGAATACATAAAAAAAGAACACTAAAAATATATCTTAATTAATTATAAACAGACTTTATACAAGCACATAAATATGTTATAAACCAATAATACACATACATACACTTACTATAAGATATACCTATAATATATATATATACAATACATATTATATACAAATTCAAGAGAGAGAGAGGTGTTGAAATAACTCTACACTATTTGTTTAGAAAATAACTCTGCAATTTCCGCTTAAATGCATACCGACTGGTGGCCGCCCTGATATCAAGAGGAAGCGCATTCCAAAGAAGAATGGACTGAATATGAAAGGAAGAATGAACAAAGTCAGAGGTATGAGAAGGACAGAGTAGGAGAAGATTGTTAGAAGAACGCACATTCCTAGCGTGTGAAGAACATAAATATTGGAAGTGAGCCACAAGATAAGAAGGAGGAGTGGGAGAGTTGAGAAGGGCGAAAAGCGTGGTCAAAGCACGTAAACTTCTTCTTTGACGAATGGATATCCATTTGAGCTCAGATCTATAGCGAGACAAATGGTCATATTTTCTGAGGTTGAATATGAACCGGATACAATTATTGAGCAGTCTGTCGAGCTTATTGAGCAAAACCGCATTCAAGTCAAAGTAGCACACGTCACCATAGTCGATGATAGGGAAAATCAAAGTCTGCACAAGCATAGTTTTCGTCTTAGCGGGCAAAAAGTTTCGCAGACGATACAGTGACCGCAGAGTACCATTGACCCTTTGGCTAACACTAGAGACCTGACGTTGCCAGCTAAGTGTCGAGTCCAGATGCAAACCGAGATCTTTCACATTAGGGGTAATGGGTATGACGGTACCATTGAAAATAAGAGGAGGAAGAGAGCTAAGTGTCACTCTACTCAACATGCGCGAGCTTCCAATTATAATGGCCTGACACTTTAACGGGTTTACTGACACCCCAAAACTATCAGACCACTTTCTGACAGCATCTAAGTCTCGGTTTATATCTGCTATAGCGTCCGACAAACCTTCTACCCGCGCAGCTGTATACAATTGAAGATCATCAGCGTAAAGATGATACGAACACTGAAGATAGTGAGTTATGAAATTAATGAAGATGGAGAATAACAATGGAGAAAGAATACCGCCTTGTGGAACACCAGCATCCAGGTCACGCCAACTCGACGAGCTCTCATCAACGCGAACCGACTGCTGACGTCCCCGAAGATAAGAAGAGAACCTTTCCAAAGCTTCGGACGAAACCATAAGATGAGAGAGGATAGAAAGGAGAATGTCGTGACTGACGGCATTAAAGGCATTGGAGAAATCAATTAATACCAAAACAGTAACCTTGGTATCTTCCATCGCTTCTCTAACGTCACCAGTCACTTTAAGGAGGGCGGAGGCTGTACTGTGTCCAGGCCTGAATCCAGACTGAAAAGAGCTAACAAGGTTGTTACGGTGAACAAACCCCGCAAACTGCTTGTGTACGCAGGCCTCAAGCACTTTAGATAGGAATGGAAGAATGGAGAATGGGAATGGGAAACTTTTTAGTTTTATTGTGTTTAGATATCGATACCCATCTGCGGAGTTTCGCTAACTAATTTAATTCGACCCTGTATACAACATGTCCCATAATTAACACAAACTCTCTTAAGGGGTCATTGTACTCATCATTATGAACAACTTTTATTATAGGACGAAACTTGAAATCGCGAAAAAAATCTGCTGTTTCATACGTTATGGTCGAGTATGAATTGGATGTTTGTATTTATTTATTTATTTAAAACATAAGTTTACAGTGCTTACGACCAAATCACTTAGATTCTAGTACTCAGCTAAAAACTAAAAATAGGAAAAAAAATACAACAAAAAAACTTATACTAACTTACATAGAAACAAATATATATATTTACAAACTTGGTACGGCTTATCATGAAAGATATCCAGATCTATGTGCTGGGTGAGCAAAGAGTTCAGCAATGTGACAGCTCGGGCCGTGGGTGCAGCAGCAGCCCGACGAATCCGACCCCCGGGGGCAAGGCGAACAGTTTCCTCCGACGACGAGGACCTTCCACGCCCTCACCTCCGACCAGGAAACGACTCAGCACACCTGCTAGACCCACCCGCTCCAGAGTAGTTGGATTATCCACTCCGTTTGTCAGGAGACGGTGGTAGTGAACTAGTAAAAGTAATTTACGCCTGAGTGCGAGAGTGTCTAATCCCAGCATTCCTCCAACAAACAACGATGGATACAGGTAAGGGTAGTACCCGTACATCCGCTTAAAAATAAATCGAGCAAACTTCCTCTGGACTCGATCAATTAAAAGAGCATACTTGGCCTCGTGTGGATCCCATACTATGGCGTTAAACTCAAGCCTACTGCGCACATATGCTTTATACAATATTAGGGCAGCTCTTATTCCTTTAAACGCGAATGAAACCCTCAGGACAAACCCCAGCATCCTATTGGCACTTTCACATGCAGATGTACTATGTTGCCTAAAGTTTAGTCGTGAGTCCAATGTAAGCCCCAAGTCTCGAATTTGGTTGACACGATCCAAAGGAGCACCCGCCAGATTATAGACAAAGTACAGCGGTGTGCGTGAGCGTGAAAACGTCATAATTTTACATTTTGCAACATTGAAGTACAGGCGATTTACTTCACTCCACTCCTCTACGGCGTCTATATCCTCTTGCAGCCGTTGGCAATCATCGAGGTCACTCACCGCGTAGTAGGGTTTCAGGTCATCGGCAAACAGAAGACATTTATTTGAAAGACAATTATTTGTATGAAACAGCTGTTTTTTTTTTCGCGATTTCAGGTTTGGTCCCATAGTAAATGATGTTCATAATGATGAGTACAATGACCCCTTAAGAGAATTAGCGTTAATTACGGGACATGTATATGTATTAAGAATAACGTTATTGATAAACACCTGAGTGATTTTTTTAGAAGCAAACAATAAAGAACAAATAGATTTTCAAAAAACATTATAATAATAAAGAATAATAAAGAACATTATAATATAGCGTAAGTATATAGACGTCAAATAAATAAAAATCTATTCCATTCAAGCTAGGAAACCGTTCTAAATAGTGAAAAGGTTATCAGATTTTTGCATGACAGCCTTATTTTCGTTGGCGACATTTGAAGCCGACAGGTATTATGTCGGTCTGCCCCGAGACCCTGAATCCGAGATGACCTTTGGGAGACTTTTAAAGTTTCAATAACGTACCTTTTAGTGCGCGCGTTATTTTATATCATTATTAAATGTATTAAAATATGATGAAAGTCAATTGGTAAGGGTCAAGTTTCAGCTTTTAAGGCGAAAGCGCCAGGGTAGTCCGTGAAATTCAAAATTTCTTAGGTTTTTGGCAATTTGCAAGTCAGTATTAGGTTGTATGTTGCGGCCGTATCAAATATTTATTTATAAAATTATAATAATAAAAATCATCACTTTTTGCCCCCAACAATTTGCGACTGATGGAGTTACTGAAGGTAACAGAAACCTTCAGTAGCGCCATCAGGATGGAATTTGGCGAGGGGAGATTATGGAACCCGTGGGAACCCAACTCTCGGATTCAATACATCTTAGATCCCTCTCCTCAACCGAAACCTAGAAATATTTGGGTATGTCGGAAGCGTTGGGCATCAATGTTACTGACATGAAGCATTCGTTGAAGGAGCACTTCTTTGGCCGCCTGAAGAAAGTGTTTAATAGTCTTCTATCAGGCGGAAAAAAGGTGCGCGCCTTCAACGGTTGGGTCATGCCGGTCTTGGTGTACTCTTTCGGTATACTCAAATGGACTCAGACCGAACTCGACGCCCTGGATATTAGAGTCCGTACGCTACTGACTGCGTATCGAATGCATCACCCACGGTCATCGGTAATGAGACTGTATATCCCGCGAAAGTGTGAAAGCCGAGGCTTTTTAAATGCTAAGACTCTCCACAATCGCGAGATATGAAGTCTCAGGGAATATTTCCTAGAAGCCGACGTGGGGATGCATCGAGATGTGGTCGCGGTGTACAAGGGCCTCACCCCACTGTCCTTGGCGAAAGAGAACTGGCGCAAACCTGCAGTACTTGATACTAACGATCGTAATGAAGTATGGCAAGGCAAAGAGCTTCACGGACGCTTTTTCCGGGCCCTCCATGGGCCTGATGTAGACTTTTTGGCATCTGTATCCTGGTTACGTTTTGGCGACTTCTTCGGGGAAACCGAAGGTTTTGTCTGTGCAATTATGGATGAAGTTATCATGACGAATAATTATCGGAAATACATTGTCAAGGATGGTACGGTTGACATCTGTCGGGCATGCCACCGTCCCGGTGAATCAATCCGACATATTGTTTCCGGTTGTTCTCGTCTTGCTAACGGCGAGTACTTGCACAGGATTATCCACCAGCAACTTGCCTTGCAGTACAACCTTGTGGAGTCCGAAGTACCATATTACAAATATGTTCCCGACCCAGTTCTCGAGAATGATCACACCACATTGTACTGGGATCGATCTATCATCACTGACAGGACTATTGTAGCCAATAAGCCTGATATTGTGGTGATAGATCGACGAGAGCGCCGTGCAATGATTGTTGATATCGCTGTCCCTCATGACGAGAATCTCGTGAAGGCTGAGAAAGATAAAAAAATCAAGTATCTTGACTTAGCACACGAGGTTGTCGACATATGGGACGTGGACTCTGCAATCATTGTACCGATAATCGTTACGGCTAATGGCCTGATAGCGGAGAGCCTCGACTAACACCTCAGGAGGCTCTCATTGCGCGGCTGGGTCAAGGACTTGATTCAGAAAGCAGTACTCCTGGACACGGCACGCATAGTGAGGAGGTTCCTCTCTCTAGAGCCCTGACCACCGGTACTTGGACCCTGTACCCGATACCGGTGGGCTACTATTTTTTATATTTTTAAATGTTTTTTTATTTTATGTTTTTATAAAAATATTTAAAAATGTAATTAATATGTAAATGTAAATGAAATAAAGGAAAAATCATCAATACAGGTCTAGTTCACATTACCCTATTAAATGACTATTTCATGAAATCATGAGATTTCAGGTCAATTCTAACATATGGAGTTGTATTGCTGATTCTAATGATTATAATTCTGTAAATCCATATTAGTTACGACCGCGAATCATATTTTAATCAACATAAAAAACTGACCGGCAAATTGCAAAAAACGTAAGAAAATTTGAACTTCGCGGGCTACCTCAGCGCATCTCCCTTAAGAGGTTTGAACTCACTGTCTAAGTTTAGCAATTTTTGAGAAAGATTGTGGTGGATAAACATTACAATACTCCTATCTACATGAACATGAAAATTGAGCCAAGCCTTCTATTAATACAGCAGTAATGGCCCAGTGGTAAACACTCGCGACTTACGAATTGTATAGGTACTAGGTTCGAACATAAACAGGCGCTTTAAGAATAGAATATAATTTTTCTTTATTGGAGTAACCATGACTCAACAAGATTGTTAGTAAAACTTACGACTATGTTAGTAAACACAGACACTAAACAAAAACAAGGAAAAACAAGAAATAATGGTTGGTCACTGTTGCGACATCCTATGAGAGACAGCACAACAGTGAGTACGTACTCGTATATACAGTCCAGGCGGCTCGCAACCATGCTTAAGACACTGTTGGAGCTGCCCCACACCCTGCGCACCAGGGAAGCACACTTTTTACGCATTGTTGCGTAAAAGCAATCTACATGCGCATCTGCAGAAACGGGTTGACAGAAACGGGACAGCCCCACCAGTATCCTAAACGCAAAAGCGCTGACCGATATTTGCGTATATCTAGCCCACAAGCTGCACGTGTAAAAAGCAGTACAGTAGGTTCGAAAGAGCGTGATTTTAACAGGAAGCGAGCATCGTGCAAATCTGCGAGCCAGCATATTCGCTCTAACTGACAACACCCTCCGCTCCCGCTTTACTATGTATAAATTATTTTTATCATTACTCTCAAAACTATGAAGGTAAAAATTACCTCGTGAGGTAACCGGCATGTCCTAGAACCAAAAATTCGAAGATACGTGACTCTACCAACCCGCACTGGGCCCGCGTGGTGGCCCACTCCCTCTCACCGAGAGACGCCTGTGTCCCAGCAGTGGGAACATTATAGGCTGATTATGCTGATTATGCCTTTAGCATTACAGCACAATCTCGGATATAATAACAGGGTCAGTAGCACTGCTTACAGGATCAGTAGGCTCCGGTTGAGTGCGAAACAATTCGGGCAACTAATGTACTGGAGAAAATATAGGTGAAAGCTCTTAAATAATTTACTCTAGTCAGTTGATATTCATCACTTTACCGTGTTCAAAATCTAGCCAATATTTATAGTTACAGCAGCTGATAAAAGACATCAATTCATGATTTAATTTGGTCATCATCATCTGCCTGGCCTTTTCCTAACCATCTTGGGGGCAGCTGAGTACCAGTATTTTACATGGAGCGACTGCCTATCTGACCTCCACAAACCAGTTACCTACTGGTTACTTTGGTAAAAGTAGTACTTAGTGGTTGTAGAGACTTTCGGGTTGAAAGATCTACTAATGACAGCCAGGGCGTGCTTTCTGAGGAACGGAGGGGTCTCGTTATGTAATGTGTAGTCAAGTCACCCATCCATGATCCGACCTCGGCAAGCGTTGTTCAAACTCGTGCGGCTGTTATTGTTTAGCTACGAATCCCATTGTTTAATGTAGCAAGAGCAAAAAAACACAGATTATTATTTATAGTCGCTCTTTCGAATTTTAAATGCCAGCAAACGGTTGACCTATAAGTTTACACACCGATGCCCTTCCGTGCCTGAGAGAGCACGTTAAGCCTTCTCGTCCCTGTTGTCATGCGAACACATAGACAGTCGTCATGCATAGTTGAATTCGTGAAAAAAATTTACTACTGTTTGTAAAAAATTGTCTTTGGTTACTCACTCATTTAAATATAGGTTCTATTCCTTGTATAACCAAAGTGTTCATTTATTAGGTTTTTGTTTTGGGAAATAAAATTTTATCCAGCCAGTTTTTTTCTAGAACGCTTTCAACTAAACAACACCCTAATTGCGTTCAATCACAGTAGGAACTCCTAATCCTTTGTTACATACATAGCGTCTGTCGAGCCTTTTCCCATCTATTTGGGGGTCGGCTTCCAGTCTAACCGGGTGCAGCTGAATACCAGTATTTTACATGGAGCAACTCCCTGACCTCCACAACCCAGAAATGGATAATACGATACCCCTTGGTAAGACTGGTTGTCAGACTTTCGGGCTTCTGACGACCTGTAACGACTGTCAAAGATCCACGAATGACAGCTGGGACCAACGGCTTAACGTGCTTTCCGAGGCACAGAGGAGCCTCGGTATGTCAAGATGGTCACCCATCCACGGACCGACCCCGGCAAGCGTAGCTACACCTGATAGATCGAGCCGTCAGACTATTATTACTTAGCTACGAGCTCTCTCCTCCTCTCCCATTGTTACATAGCATAGATTCGAAACATTTGTCTGCTCAACAACATAAAGTTAGCACACCTCCTCCGCGAAACCACATGATGTTCCAATGATGCTCCGCTGATGTTCCGCTCCTCGAGTAGCGGATCATCATGCGAGTCAGTTGAATTGAACAACTGCGGTTTCGCTACGGAGACGCGACGGAGGTGTGCTAAGGCCCCCAGCTCAATTGTCAAAATGAAAGGCATTTCCATCGATTGACATTGTGACCCATAGAATACCTCCGCTGCGAAACTGCCGTAGTTTGCCGTAGAAACATCATGCGGTTCCGCTGTTTCGCGGTTTCACGGCGGAGACGTGCTAAGACCCTTAATGTGCGTTACGCAATGACCCCACAAGCCACAGGATTGCTTGTTATAGGTATTTTTCTTACGACAATCAGGTCCTATGTGTAAAAATAGCTCATGCACTGTTCAAAAATTACCTGCCTGGATGGACGCATATTTAAATATCACCATTTGTGGAAGCTATTTTAGTTAACCCTAAAATAGCTATTGATATTCCACTTCAGATAACTCAAACTTCTTGTATGGATCAGAATGTTGGGCCACAAAAGGGATAAATGAAAAGCAGTTGCATGCAGCTGAGATGAGAATGCTAAGAGGGATGTGTGGTGTTACACGAATGGATAGAATAAGAAATGAGTACATAAGAGGAAGTCTAAAAGTGGCACCGGTGACTGAAAAGTTGTGCGGAAATCGGCTGTCATGGTATGGGCATGTGATGCGGAGGAGTGAGGAAAATGTCGTGAGGAAAGTTTTGAGTATGAATGTCGATGGCTATAAGAGTAGGGGAAGACCAAAGAAACGATGGATGGATTGTGTGAAAGATGACATGGCTAGAAAGGGGGTGACTACCGAGATGACGAATAATAGAGAAGTATGGAAAAAAAGGACATGTTGCGCCGACCCCAAATAGATTGGGATAAGGGCAGGAGAATGATGATGAGATAACTCAAACTTCGTTCCTCGTTGATCTAGTGGTCACAAGCGCTACTCTGAGCATGAGATCCTTGGTTTGATTCCCGGGTCGAGCAAAGTGATGTTGGGTTCTTCCATCTGAAATTTCTCAGTTGGCTGGAGTCAAGATACGTGCCCGGTTGATGACAATAGGCGCGCCCTCTATTACATGGGACTAAAACATAACTGGCGAAATGTGGGTGTACTATAGGTACACCTCTGCTTAACCCTTCGAGGATTACAGGCGTGATGTTATGATATAACTCAAACTTAAGTCTACATGATGGTATAAGAAAATTTGACCTTTTGACCTTTAAAGGTTACCGTATTTCCAGGGCAGAATGTATGTAAGGTCTTTCACCCCCTCAATATATTTAACACTGTACGTCATGCAGAACAGCTCCAAGATCCAAGACCAGTTGACCTACATGCTTATAAACGTAGAGGTAGACGGATCCTGTGTTTATTTACGGAGACTTAACCTCAACATGGCATTCATAAAGTGTAGCCGGGAGCTACAGATGTTGGCATTATGTACGCTGTAAAGGAAATATTTTTTTAGGGTTCTGTAGATTTTTAGTCTTTATTACTTTAGCTATTAAGTTTGTAATCGCTGTACGTTTTTTTACTACAGAAGAGGGCCCGATAAGCTGAATGTGCAGCAAATTAAGCTGGAATTGGTTGAATGAAAGTGGCTAAGAATCAAACTTAAGAAGGCTGTCGCATTTTTTCACCTATCTCGCTCACACGGGACCAAAGGATAAAAGCAAACTCCCAAACAAATTTTTGTTGACATTTTTTTTTAAGTCTGGTGTTGAAAAAAATGTTAAAATACAAAGTTTGAATTTCTGAACAGTTTTGTCTTCAGTTATACTTATATAGGAAGTGTTTCCAGTTTGAAGTTCTAGAAGTTATTTCTTGTCAACAATATACCATAATCGAAAAACAAATATAGAAATACCTACTTACCACTTAAAATATCATTGATGGAAATACATTTTTACAGCAAAATAAACTACGAACTACGTATAAATCTAGCCGACCGAGACGTGCGTAGGTATGCCACATGGCCCACATGCAGCGTAAGTAAATAAATGTTCAGAAGAATACTTATTTAATAATCTTAGCCATCATCGTAAACAGCCTTTAATGTTGGGAACATTAAAGGCTGTTTACGATGATGGCTGCTGGGACACAGACCTCCTCTCGGTGAGAGTCAGGCCAGGCCAGGCCCAGCGGTTTGTCGGGCCAGGTGAGGGTCGGGTCATATAGATTTAAATGATTAATTATATGGTAGGGGTAGGTCACAGGTAGGTAATAAAAAAAACAAAATACATTTTTTTAATATTTATTCCTCATCATCCCTAACCACAATGTCATCAAGAAAAATCTCGCGGTGCTACTTTGCTCTCTATGATATTAATTATAGATTTCTGCATCTCAGTAGGGATTTCTCTTAATATTTTGTCACTCCGTCTTTGAAGTGTTGAATATATAAATTCTTAGATTGATGGTATTTATAAGTATGTATGCTATTTTTTGACAGTAATTTTGAATTTTACTCATGAAAAATGGCATATTGCCAATTATTTTCTATTTTCTAAGAGTAATAACTGTCAAAGAATAGCATACATACTTATAAATACCATCGATCTAAGAATTTGTCAGGCAAAAATGTCCTTTGATTTAAATTTAATGAAATAATCACGAAAAACCTCTAGAAATGCGACGTTGCCAGCCCGCGCGCGATCAACGTTCTTAACAATATGCCTAAAATCTCTCTACGCAAAATAAAAACAAACCCCATACTTAATGCGTCCACATTTTTTATCGTGAAAGTCATTTACTTCATTAAGCTGCCAGTTATTTATAATTTGCAGTTAAGCGTAGCCTTGTTTTGGACAGATAAACAATTAAATGACAAAAGGTCTCTAATTGTCCAATTTAGATACGGAACCACGACTGGCTTTTGTACTCGCCTTCGAAAGGATGATTGTTGTGGCTTTAGAATTTGCGATACATTTTAGAGATTTGGCTGCTCTTCAAAATTGTGGAGATGCCTTTTGTAATTCAAGCACTACTTCTTCGTCTTAATTTTGTCAACCTAACGCTTTTGTAGAAAATCATCGTATATTTTTAGCACGTAAATACAGGCTAATGTAATTTTCCGGGTTCCGTACCTCTAAAGGAAAACACGGAACCCTTATAGGATCACTTCGTTGTTCGTCAGTGGCCAGATTGTAATATGTTGAGGTATGGTGTAAAAAAAGGGTTATATTTTTCTATTTCAAAATGCGAAAAATCAACCCAATTTACCATCTGGAAAATGAGAAATCCAAAAATTAAGTTAAGGTTACGAATAAAATAGAATATCGATTAAATTATAGTCGATTAAGGTGGAGGATTAAATAGATTAAATACTGATATTCATCTGCATCCGGTTAGACTGGAAGCCAACTCCAACATAGTTGGGAAAAGGGTAGGCAGATTGAATTTAACGTGGAGTTACTATTATACTATTTAAAAAAATGCTTTTACTAGATGAATAATTCAATTACAATAATTAAATCTATTAGAAATAACATTTAAGAGTTAACAGTTTAAAAAAATAAAATATCTACATAATAAAGATAAATCTTAAAGTCAATTTACGTTTACTAATCTATTATTGTATATTTTTTAGTCTGTGCCATTTTAAAAACCATGATCTGTGTTGAAATAACATGACCCTGACAGTGACAGCTCTCGACCTTCACTCTATTAGCTAAAGGTGTGTCCAAACAGAGCGCGAAGTAATTTGATGATTACCCTCCCAAAAAAAAAAAAGGAAAGGTACTAGAACAGACTACGGAAATAATCCGGACTAGCACGTAAGATACTTTATAAAATCTCATAAGCTGTCTCGCAAACCATTGTCACAACTAGCACAATACACTTAATAAGGCAGTAAAAAAACACTCAACTGCCCAATTACCACTTAACCCCATCACAGGGTATTTTAAGCCCCCTAACCAAGTCTTAACATTCAGCCCTCCGAAAATCGTAACTACTTTGAAGATGCACGTAACTACGTAACCTTTGTTAGCTACTGAAGCCGTCCGGTTAGTTTCATACGAGGCGCAAATATCCATTTATTTCAATAGGGTTAAGGCGAATACGTAATCCTTTCCGCTGGGTCGAATGAATACGGGAAGCGTTGGGTCCGCTATAACGTGCCCCTTCATATTTCGTGCCTTCGCAATTCATGCCTAAGACACGGGTTGCATGATTATACAGGTTTGTTTCTTACTTCATTCTTTGAGAAGGTATGGGTATTCTTTTAATCTATTACATATTATTCGTTACTATTTTATTATTAAGTATAGATTTATCTCGCCTTATTTGGATTTATTTTGGCGCCTCCTGGCACAGGCATCTATATGCTTAAAAGGAGACGCCTCCAACTGTTGTAATTGATGTAATGTTATAAAGAAATAAAACATTTTGATTTTGATTTTGATCTCGTCACTAGCGATCCGCTCTTGCTATGCTCGATTTTAACTAATTGATAAATTATACATAATGGATCGGAATGTATGAAACAGCAGATTTTTTAAAATTACTTCAGACGAGTCCCATCTTTGATCAATAAATTCTTTATCGAGGAATTCCATAACAAAAAAAAATATTTATATTCGTGAATACTGAAGTATAAATGGGTTTTTTTAGACGTTTTATAACTACTAGCCACCCGGCCCTGCTTCGCACGGTTTTTACGACTGGAGGCTTATATTAAATAAAAATGAAATGAAAAATATATATATATATATAAGTTAAATATTAATGTATTAAACATAAACCTACCGGAATAAATTTTCTAAATGATAGTGAAAACCGCATCAAAATCCGTTGCGTAGTTTAGAAGAACAAATTAATCAATTAATATTTTTTTATTAAATTCTAAAAGATATAAATGGTTACTGTGGATAATCTTAGAAGATAGACATACGCTATTGCGGACTTCTCTGTTGAACGTTTGAAGATGTATAATATAATAAAGGAGCTCGTGGCTAAGTAATAACAGCCACACGGGCCTATCCATCAGGTTAAGCTACGCTTGGCGGGGTCGGTCCGTGGATGGGTGACCATCTTTACATACCGAGACTACTCGGTGCCTCGGAAAGCACGTTAAGCCGTTGGTCCCGGGTGTCATTCGTGGATCTTTGACAGTCGTTACGGGTCGTCAGAAGCCCGAAAGTCTGACAACCTGTCTTACCAAGGGGTATCGTATTACCCAGTTAATAGGTTTTGGAGGTCAGATAGGCAGTCGCTCCATGTAAAATACTGGTATTCAGCTGCATCTGGTTAGACTGAGAGCTGACCCCAACATAGTTGGGAAAAGGCTAGGCAGATTAATTGTTTGAAGGTGTATAATCCTGTAGAACATTAATTTTGTGTATCTCTTAACATTTAGTCAGCGCACGCCATGTATGTGCTCCTAAATGCGTATTTTTCACGTCTTGACAAACCGGCAAATTTCAGTACTTCGTTTATGTTTAATATACATAAATTATACATGTAACCCTTCCGGATTAAATTATCTAAATGATGGTGGAAACCGCATAAAAATCCGGTGCGTATTTTAGACGAACAACGTGGCCACACAGACAGACAAAAAAAACGACTTTGTTTGATAATATTTAGAGAAGACATTTCTGAAAAACCAGGTCTCACGTAAATAGGCTTGAGAAAGGTAAAATTGAAAATGAAAAGCCCGATGCTGTCGAGTTCCGCTTTTCACAGCAAAGTAACCTGTCACGAACATGTGAAACTTTGTAACAGGACTCACTTTTTACGCCTTCATGCGAATTTTAGTGGACTGTGCAATTTTCTTGTTTGGTGGTTGTGTTGTGAACTAAATGGAGACTAAACTAAATAGACTGGAGTTTAAAGATCAATGCTCATGGTTGTATGGAACCCTGTACCATGTTGCATCAAAATCAAACTTTGTTTTTTATAGACTACACTTATCATATTAACTTCTACGACACTTAGTTTTGTAAACAAAACCTGGGTTTCATAATTATTTTATAAAATCGAAAATAACCTATAAACTAGGTTTATTTTGTTCGACGCTACCAATGACGTATTTTATGTATAGACACGTCATACACGAATATTATTGCTCTAAAACACAGAAATAAGTTCACAAAATACAAACAAGTTCTACTTCTCAACACACAAACACAATACAATTTAATTAATCTCAACTCTCCAAAAAAACAGACGGAGGTATTCGCTAGCGCTTTTTTTTTTGTGGATGGGAAATCATCAAATGACGGAGCGGGAGGGCGCGTCAGACTTTTACTGATTAAAACCCTCCCGTATTCCTACAAAAGAAACGTTAAACAAAATTACTGGTTAGTCGATTCATCAAAAAGGCTGTGAACGGCCAATTAACCATCGATACAAAAATGATAATTCTTTAAATTCAAATTATATTCTATTCTAGTTGTTTTTAATTAATGTAGAATCGGCAAAGTATAGATATTTTTAAAAATCAATGTTATTAAAAAAATAATAATAAGTTAGTTAATTGTTATTAAAGTATGAAATTGTCGTTTATTGTTTTAGGAACTTCGAATTGACATACAACCTTCATGGTTTGAAATTTTTGAGTGAAACTTTTTTCACATGGTACCTATGAAGTTTTTCTATTAAAAAATGTGCAACATTCGATTATCGACTTTCAGTTGTTATTTTCATTCAGCTTACCTAGACAAGAAAGATGGATACTTCAAAAATTCGAGTTATTTTTGAATACGAGTTCCGACGCGGAACTAGCGCGGCAGAAACAGCTCGCAATATCAATGTTGCGTTTGGAGAGGGGACTGCTAATGAACGCACCGTGCGATTTTGGTTTAAACGCTTTTGTGGTGGAAACTTTGATTTGAAGAACGAACCACGTGGAAGACCACCCACACAGGTGAATAACAATGAATTGAAAGAGATGGTGGAAGCCGATCCGAGCCAAACTACCCAGGAATTGGCGGCATGGTTTAAACGTTACCTTACCAACAATATTGACTCATTTGCGTCAAATCAATAAAATAAAAAAATACGAGAAATGGGTGCTTGCTTGCTTTGCTTTTGACTGATCTGCAGAAAGAAACGCGTGTTGAAACTTGTGTTTCCTTATTGAATCGATACAGAAATGAAGGAATATTGGATTGAATTATGACATATGATGAAAAGTGGATTCTTTACGATAACCGTAAGCGAAAAATGCAATGGCTGACCCCAGGTCAAACGCCGCAACAGTGTTACCAATAAAAAGCTAACCAATATAAAGGTAATAATAACCGTTTGGTGGTCTCAGCATGGTGTTATTCACTATAACTTTCTCCGATCTGGTCAAGGCAATAACAGCAGATGTCTACGGTGCCGAACTCCGAACAATGATAGCAAAGCTAGCAGTGAAACAGCCCCGACTCGTGAATCGATCTTGACCATTATTGCTCTATGATAACGCGAGACCTCATACAGCACGAGAAACCGTTTTAACTCTACAGAAACTGCAATTAGAAACCATTCGTCACCCTCCGTATTCGCCAGACCTTGCTCCAACGGACTACCATTTTTTTCGTGATTTAGACAATTTTCTACGTGATAAAAAGTTTTCTTCTCAGGAGGCAGTACAAAATGCTTTCACACAGTTTGTCGAATCTAGATCACGAGAGTTCTATCGCAAAGGCTTATATGACCTTCCTATTAGATGGCAGCAATGTATATCTATACATTGCATTGCATAGTTAGTAGTTAGTTAGTTGCATTGTTGTTAATGGTAATTATTTTGATTAAATAAATATGTTAAATTAAAAAAAAAAACTAATTTCAATTTTTCAGTACAAATCGGCAATTTCATACATTAACCCGTAATATTAATCATAGCATGTGAAACGGAATGTCATGTCATCTAAAGGGCTTTTTTACTTAATATTAAACTCCCTGTTCAAATATCAAATTCCTGAAAGTTTTGGTTTTGATGCGTGAGACTTTTTGGTACCACTTTTGGTCATTCTCCTTTACGTAAACAATTCGATTCAATGGTGAGCTTCGATGTCATTTGTAGATGTCATTTGACAGTCGTTACCTTACAGTTAGTTCGAAGCGCGAAATTCTGACTATCAGTTATACCAAAGGGTGTCACATTACCCAATAACTGGGTTCTGGAGGTCAGATAGGCAGCCACTCCATGTAAAATGTCTACTGGTATTCAACTGCATCCGGTTAGACTGGAAGCCGACCCCAACATAGTTGGAAAAGGCTAGGCTGAGGATGAGTTGCTAGTAGGTACTATTAAACCTTTTTACGTAGTTGACGATAATCACAAATTTCATGATTTTATGAACATTTTATTGCTTGGGTTCCGTAACAAAATGGTAATAAAAAGGAACCCTTATGGTGCGACTCAGTCTGTCTGTCCGTCTGTCACAGCTGGATATCTCAAGAACTTCTAATGCTATCAACTTGAAATTTGGAACAGTTTTAGATAACGTTTGCCCAACTATTTTGCAAATAAGAAAAAATAATATTTTTTTTTTTTTTGCAACAAGGACTGAAAAGGGTCTTAAAAATTCGAAGTAGGGCTACTAGGGCATGTGGGGTATCATATGAAAGAGCGCTGTTTGCACATTCTCAAACATTTTTTTGTTCTTTTTTAGGCCACATAGTTTTCGACTTTTGATGAAAAATGTATAAAAAGTACCCTTATCTCATAGAGAAAAATCTGAAATTATTCTATGTGATAGAAGTTTATGTAAAGATTACAGGAAAAATAATACGATGTCTCTAAATAGCTCACATTTTCAGAAATCGGAACGGAACCCTCGGTGCGCGAGTCCGACTCGCTCTTAACCAGTTTTTTTATACCTAACTAATTCTAAGTTCTCCCAAAGCTTTTTGTACTATTCAAGGAGTACTTTAGTATTTATTACGCACGGTCTACGTCTCTCAAAGAACTCTCACATACACTGATTAAATAGTCAGCAGTGATAGCCTAGTGGTGTGACCGTCGGACTGCTAAGTCATAGGTCTCGAGTTCGAACCCAAGGCTCACATCTCTGACTTTTCAGATTCATAAGATAAGTCTTTATTTGCCTCAAACATGGTATAAAATTGTTACAGTGGTTTTGTTGTTGTATTAATTGCATGAAAAATAATTAAATAATTAATAAAACAGGTTAAATATTCAGAATTATAGAATGTCACAGATTAATTGGTAATACAATAATAGTCATTAAAATCATACATGTGCGTATTTTATAATTATCACTTGCTTCAAAAACGGCTAAGGAAAGGAGGCTGAGAGTTATGGATGAGGAGATTTCAAGCACTGCGATTGGTGGGACCGCCCTGCTCGACTCCGTTCTGTCCGGCTCCGTTCTGTCCGGCTCGGGGCCGTGTGTTCATATATCTATATAAATAAAAAGAGAAGTCTGACTGACTGATTGACTGACTCATCAACGCCCAGCCCAAACCCTTGGATCTAGAAAGCTGAAATTTTGCACAGAGGTACCCTTTATAATGTACCCAGACAAGGAATAAGGATGGAATTCCCGGTAGTACGTTCCCGTGGGATATTTTCCGACATCCACGCGGGCGAAGCCGCTGGCAAAGGCTAGTTTTATATAAAAGTCCGCTCAGCTTCACTCCGCTCCACTTACACTGTTTCCACTGAAGCGGAGTAGAGATTTCGAGCACTATGCTTGTTCAATTCACGGTCCGCTCCTCTTCACTCCGCCCAGCTCCGCGTCAGTGGAAACGCACCCTTAACCCTCTGACAACATTCCATGTCTGCGTTAAAGAAACATTCAAAATAACAAACGTTGCCACAACGTTCAGGTTAGAAGTCAGTACTTTATTTATGATTTAAGCCGATGTTAATATTTCGTATTGCCGTTAAGAACAGTCCAAAATATACTTTAGAGCGAACACTGAGTGATGGCTTGACATTTATTTCCTAAATACATCACTCCACCATTGTTGGCTTCCTTTATGAAGAAAGATAAAATATTTCCTCAAGCTGGGAAGGCATTGTTGGGGAAATGTCGCGGGGTGGGGGAGGCGGGAGGTTCGGCATACTGAGCGTGATAAGGGATGAGTGGAAGCGATTAGCGGGATTTGAATAATCCGATGTCATGATGTGGTTTAAGATTGTCAGTCTTTTCTTTGCTTATGGTTTTAATTTCATGTTTTCTATTTAATACAGAATTCATTATTATATACATATAATATATTATATACATATACATATAACTAGTTTTCATTCATGCAATCATGTTATGCGAAATAGCAAAAAATTAAAAATATTTCATGTTAGTTCAAAGGTATCTGAAAAATTGTGTTAGAAGATGTTTGAAATAGTGCGTTTATCTACCGCAGCCGTCACCGAGAACAAGATGACGGCGCTGAACTAGCGATACATATATTTACTACGGCCGCTTGTCCTCCGAAGGTCCATCACCAGAGCGCCGTCATCCTGGTCACCGAAGATTCAAGTGTAACCGATCACTGGGACGTCATACAACCGCCCTAAGTCTTACTAAAAATAAAATACATTATTTATAATCGAACTGGACATGAATACGTTGTCCTATATAATGACTCAAATGTCAAAAAGTGTATTACTTAGGTTATGCTGAAAGATATAGACTGTCACGATATTATAGACAGCCAATGACTGTCCTCCATTAAACTTTTTTATCATTTTACGGCACCACTCGACACGCAGTCATTTCTGATCTTCCGGTATCCATCGAGTGCAAAGCTTCAGAACCTTCAGATGCACATGCAAAATGTTTTACACTTGGCTCATTCCAATGCCTAATACAGTACAAATTTGATGAGAAGTAATTTTTTTTTGTCAGTTTAAATCAGTTGTCGTACGGCGTACGGTACGTAATCAATATTGGATTCTGTAACCGCCGTCGCACGTAATATTTTCATGGAGATGATCACGTCCACGTCTAATTTCTCCGAACTACGAATACACAGTGCTGCGACATGGGGCTTCATCACCCAATGCCAATTGAAGTCTCTGGCAACTCTCTCATAACCAAAATCGTAAATAATCATTGAGCGAAACTTTTCACGAGTTAAATTCATTGTAATAACGACACAAAATTTTCTAAAGGAGCGGACGCCACAATGAGCAAAACAAATGACATTCTCAGAGAGTTCCATTTTCGAATTCCGTAATTGCTTTTTTATTTTTTTTATTGTAGGTAAGTGGCCAGTTCCAGAAACTTTCAGTATGCCTCTCGTACTACAATGTAGGAAAGTGTGGCGCACGCACCATACCAAAATAGAACTATGGAACACAGAATATCTAATGAAACTGACAGACTGATGGACTGATGAAGTAGACAAGACCTTTACTATATCGCTTATAACTTGTACGGAATCAAAGTTCCTACTGTAAACCTCCAACAAAGGCAGACGCCGACGTCAGTGAATTGACGAATATTTATGTTGTAAATTTTACTATATCCTATACAGGGTGAATCGACAGGCGTTACACATCGGGGCGTCTTTTCACGAGCACCGCTAATGTTACCTTTTGTTACATTGTTGTTACGGGGGATATAAATACGCTGCTTGTTTGTTTGTTTATTATGGGGTTAATAGATTTATTTTTATACCAGTGACCTGGTTAGTGGTGAAAGGGTTATTGTTGATAGGGGTAGTTTCAGATTTTTTGTAGCGTTCATTGTTGCTTAAGTGTTTTTTTTTTTTTGCTTTTTGTAATAGCTTTGCCTGCAGCTAAAGTTGCTGGAATATGGTGTGGCATTTATCCAATTTAGTGTAACGTACTAATCGTACCTATGTCCAATGTTAGGAAGGCAGTGGCAATCAGTTGGGGTGTAAAACCAGGACACAGATACAAAACACAATTAATGCCGTCAAACGTCAGTTATACAACGTGTTGTTTTGCATCCTCGTCAAATTTAAGGGTGTAGGATAGACCATCAAGCCGAATAACTTTTTCCATGGGACCAACATCGTAACCGCGAAAAAATAATCAGCCGTCCCATACATTTGCGTCGAGTATGTATTGAAGTTTTCTATTGGATAGTTGAAACTTTTTTCGCGATTACGATGTTGGTCCTATGGAGAAAGTTGTTCCGTTTGGTGTTCTGTAGCACACCCTGAAATTTGGCGAGGATGCAAAACGACACGTTGTATACGTAAAAAACCGCATAGGTCATGTCAATGTGTGCTCGAATGTCAACCGAACCCCTTAGGTTCACAAGCACAACTACTGTAAGCCCGCGGTCGCCATTGAATGATGGTATTTTTCGTTTATATTTATGTGTTATACGTTTAAATACATATTACATAATAAAGTTTCTTCTTATGCACAAATGGTGTGCAATCGACACGTCAGAAGTTAACCTCGTAAGTGTCCGCCTATAGACATAAGAACCCCATAGGATCATGTCAATGTGTGCTCGAATGTCAACCGAACTCCATAGGTTCACAAACACTGTAAGCCCACGATCGCCATTGAATGATGGTATTTTACGTTTATATGTATACGGAAAATGCATGGAGATGCAGTACCCAAGTCCGGTCTACAGTGGGCACTACTGACAGCTTCGATGTGGCTGTCGGCTTGCACCAGGGGTCTGCACTCAGCCCTTACCTCTTTGTGCTGATAATGGATGCTCTTTCTTCGGATATCCAGGAAGAAGCTCCCTGGTGTATGCTGTTCGCCGATGACATTGTGCTGGTTGCCGAGAGTGGCTTAGAGGTCCAGAGCAGATTGGAGGTGTGGTGGAAAAGACTGGAGACCGTTGGCCTGAGAGTAAGTCGGACCAAAACAGAGTATTTGTTTTGTGATTTTGGCGGTCTCTCCGGTCCTGTGCCCATATCTCTTGCCGGAACGCCCTTACCGATCTGCTCTGACTTTCGGTACCTCGGGTCACTTGTCCAAGGGGATGGCGAAGTAGACCGAGACATAACGCACCGGATCAACTCAGGATGGATGAAATGGCGACAGGTTACAGGAACAACTTGCGACCCACGGATGCCCCTCAAGTTGAAGGGGAAAATTTACAAGTCCGTGATAAGGCCTGTCGTACTTTATGGATCGGAATGCTGGACAGTGAAGAAGACGGATGAAAAAAAAATGCATGCAGCGGAGATGAGAATGTTGAGATGGATGTGTGGAGTGACGAGAATGGATAAAGTGAGAAATGAGTATATAAGAGGAAGTTTGAAAGTGGCGCCAGTGACAGAAAAGTTGAAAGGAAATCGTTTGTCTTGGTATGGGCATGTAATGAGGAGAGACGAAACGCATGTGACTAAAAGAGTGATGAATATAGATGTTGATGGATGGAGAGGCAGAGGAAGGCCAAAGAAAAGATGGATGGATTGTGTGAGGAATGAAAGAGAAGGGAGTGAATGATAGCGTGACGGTTGACAGGGGAGAATGGAAGAAGAAAACGTGTTGCGCCGACCCCAAGTAATATGGGATAAGGGCAGGAAGATGATGATGTATACGGGAAATGTTTTTAAGCAGTACGCAAATATTCACAGGGTGTTCAACCCACGAATATGAGCAACTTTCATCATGGGACCAACACTGAAATCGCGAAAAAAAATCTGCTGTTTATACAAAACTTAAAAAAAACCTACTAGACCAAACTGTATGAAACAGCTGATTTTTTTTCGTGATTTCGAAGATGTTCCCATAGTGAAAGTTGTTCTTAATCATGGGTGGGACACCCTATGAAAATTTGCGCACTGCTTCAAATCTTTTCCTGTATAGTATGATAGGTATATGTTTATATATCTACATATTATGTAAAGTTTTTCCTTATAAACCAATGAATTGTGTGATAAAGTGGCGTGCGCAGGGAGCGGGACAGAGCGAGACTGAGCGGTGGGACAGAGAAGGACCGAACGCTCAAGGTCGTTTAGTCAGGGATGGGCCTTCAATCAGTATCTTATTTTATTTTATTTTATTTGATAGGAATAACAAACAGCAGTATATTACACAGTAGGCATACAATATATAACTTGCAATAAAAGTAACAAATACACTACTCAAGACATTATCCACAGATTACCATACAGAATAGCTAGCTGTTAGCAGAGCAAGTTAAAAAAGCACTTATATTACTTATTAACTATATATTGGGGCTATGATCTCTTAAAATAGTCATAATTTCACTCTTAACCCTTAATTTGATAAAGTCCGGTGTGACGGACGTCAACAAAAAATAAATCCGACTAGTTTTTTATTCGATTCTCATCGATTTCAAATGGACTAAATATTTCTTAATTTCATAAAGTAATAGTAAAAAATATATTTTGAGTGTGACAACACTGCATTATGTCAGTCGTGACACAAAATGTCAGCGCAAAGAAGACCGCCTGTTTTGCTCAAGGTATTTATAATTTTTTTTCCACCTTTTTACCTATGAATGCCTTGAAATCTCGACTCAGCTATTAGAAAATTATTCTATAGATAATTATAACCCAAAAACAAATACGCTCTTTTTCATTTTCATGCTGTTTTTTGTTGCTAAGGTGCTTTGTCCGTCACAGCGAACATTGCTAATTGTATAGAGATGTAGTAGTTTATTACTATGTCCGCTGTGGCGGACAACACCAAAAAGGTAAAAAAAATTTTTTTTGGTTATTGTGCTGAGTTTGGTTTAATTTTCTTTGTCAACAGCCTAACCGTGCTAGTAAAATTATCGCCTTAGTGCCAAATGAACATGCACCTTCCGATGCTAGTGAAAATTCTGATTCTGAAACAGAATTGCATGGTGACCCGCGTGCTTATGCTTCTTCCCCGCTCTCTTCCTCTGCACCATCAATTGCAAACTTGCAAACTTAACAATCAGTTCATCAGAAGACGAAGAATCGAACACTGATAATATTGATGTTATATCAGATTCTATCGTGCGCGAAATCGGAGAGTCTAATTATGAGAATGTTCCATCCCTTTCTGCTATTCCCTCACTGCCATCAACGCCTATAGCACCTGTAGCTTCTTCTCCACTTACATCACGAAACACAAGGTCCAGGAAACAACCACATACAGTACCAGCAAAGAGAGCGAAGAAGAGTAAAAAATTTCAGCTCACATATAAATGGAAAGTAGCACAATTCCGCCACAGAGCGACAGTAGAAGAGGATGAAGATGGAGATTACAATGATTTGCCAGAAGATGTTGACTCACCTTTGAGTTACTTTGATCTTTTTTTTTCTCAAAATGTTGTAACTAATATTGTAGAACAATCAAATTTATATTCAGTCCAACAAACTGGCAAGTCAATTCAGCTGTCAGAAGAAGAATTTAAAGACTTTTTGGCAATCCACATTATCATGGGTATTGTTGTAATGCCTTCATACCTCGATTATTGGTCGGATAAATTTAGGTATGCTAAAGTTGGTGATATAATGTCGTTAAAAAGATACCAGCAAGTACGACGATATTTGCATTTTATCGACAATAACATGGATGATGGAGACAAATACTTTAAAGTACGTCCAGTTGTAGAGCAAATAAGACAAAATTGTTTAAAACAACAAAAAAAAGAGACAAAATTTAGCATAGACGAAATGATGATAGCATACAAAGGATCTAAGGCAGGTAAACGAAAACAATATATGAAAGATAAACCAAATAAATGGGGGTTTAAAAATTATGTACGGGCCGGCGTTTCAGGAATAATTTATGACTTTGTGCTTTATGGAGGTGACGATACGTTCCGTTACCATACGTTTACCGAAGAGGAATCGTCCCTTGGTTTTGGCGCTCAGGTGGTCATAGCTTTATGTCAAAGCATTGACCATAAACCGGCATTCGTGTTTTGTGATAACTTTTTTTCATCGCCGGAGTTATTTTTCATTCTTCGGGAACATTATGGCATCTTTGCTTTAGGTACTATCCGAGGCAATCGCCTTAGAGGAGCAGAAACTGTTCTGCTTACTGAAAAGGCTATGAAAAAGAAGACCAGAGGACATTTTGTACAAGCCGTTTGTAACCAAAATCGCTTAGCAATAGTTCGCTGGAATGATAATAAGGCCGTCACATTCATTAGTTCTTTTGTTGCAAGTGAGCCTGTAGAAAAAATCCGCAGATATTGTAAGGACGCAAAATGCAAGATCGACGTCCAATGTCCACAGATTGTGCGCCAATACAATAAACATATGGGAGGTGTTGATCTTGCTGACATGCTCATCTCACTATATAAAACACCATTTAAAAGCAGGAGATGGTATTTAGCTATATTTTCACAAATACTCGATATATGTGTGAATAACGCTTGGTTACTCTACCGCCGTAAGCATTCAAGTAACGCGAAAGCTAAAATACCTCTAAAAGCATTCAGATACGATGTTTATGAAATGTTGTTGAAGGCAAATAGATGTGCCAAAAGAAATAAAACTGAGACAGCAAAAGTAAGCAAACCACATGTCGCCCGCCCATCGAGTCCAGTCAAATATGACAACATAGGCCATTTCCCCTCAACGATGGAAGAAGGTCGTTGCAGATACTGCCAAAAG
The DNA here is from genome assembly GCA_946251885.1 of Cosmia pyralina. NCBI lineage: Eukaryota > Metazoa > Arthropoda > Insecta > Lepidoptera > Noctuidae > Cosmia > Cosmia pyralina. The sequence continues at coordinate 19,416,222 of OX276355.1, forward strand.
AAGACCGTCGTATATTGCATAAAATGCAATACAAGATTATGCTTTGTAACAGGCAAAACCCCGAGAAATTGTTTTTTAAATTTTCACACTAAGTAAAACGACATTTGCAGGTCAATTTCTGCGTTTTTCATTTTTGTATTTTCTTATTTTAATAAGATAAACAATAATATTAACGTTTTTTATTTTTCCATAATTTGGCACTGTCCACCACAGCGGACATGCAAATTTACACGTCCATCGTTAAGTTTTTGGTAATGTCCGCTGTGACGGACACGAATTTTCCCAACAGTGGGCAACTCAGGATTTATTTTTACATTTTTTCGGGGCTCTTTAGTACACCCATAAAGCCTGCCATTAATTAAATTTATGTATTTGTTACTTTTTTTTCGTTGCCAAATTAAGGGTTAAATACAGCTTGGCTGAGAAACATAATATCAGTAGAGCCAAACTGTTTATTATAGGTGTCAACCAAACGATGTAACGGTGAGCGAACGCCTGAGTTAGTTCGACAAAATGAAGTAGCAAATAGGCGTCTTGAACGAACCTCACGACCGATTACAGTACGAGGGATCAGGTAGCACAGACTGTTCACAAGATCAGTACAATCAAATTTAATTAAATTTAATTTATCTTAAAGCGAAAATTGCAAGTCAATATTATGTTGTATGTTGATCAAAAATTCACGACCGGAACAAGTATGTATTTAAAGAATTATAATCATTAAAGTCATCAATACAACTCTTTAAGACTAGATAATCCTATTGAAGGACTATTTCATGAAATCTTGACATTTGAGGTTTATACTAACATAAAGAGTTATATTACTGATTCTAATGACTATAAATCTGTAAATATATATTTATTACGGTCGCGAATCATACCTTAATCAACATACAACGTCAGTAAATTTGAATTTCGCGGGCTACTCTGGCGCTTCCCGTTTAAGAGGTACTTTTTACGCCATTTAGTAGGTAGTTACAGACCCTAGGTCCGTGACTATAATTTTATCGTATCAAACGTGCGTACAAAGCATGCACCAATTGACTGTGCATAAATACTTGTCAAGCTGGCAGCCTTGTACCAGGCGTGGTTATGACAGTAAATTGCCCCTTTGTAACGGTCAAAGGCTCAACTTCAGGAAGCATAACCCTAACTAAAACTAGTAGTTCTGGGAACAGTAGACCTCGCGCGCACAAACTTTTTGCAAGAACTATTATACCACAAGTTATTATTTCCTTTTTTTTCATCAGATCTTCGCCAAATGTTTATGAAACCAATTTAAAGTAACTACCTTTCAAATAAAAAAAGAACCATTGAAATCGGATTTCATAAGGCGGAGATATCCCTTTTTGCCCCTTTTTGGAGGAAGTAGGTATCCCTCCAATAAAAAAACCCCGTTGACAAAAAATTCTATAAAGTCGTAAAACCTGTATACCAAGTTGCGTCCAGATCGGTTGTAAAATACGACCTGTAGAGGAGTAGCAACAAACTGACAGACAAAAGCTAATTCTGCCAGACTTAAAGCTGCGACGCTTCGCTCGATCACTAAGCTCGCTCGATCAATTGAATGCGAAAGTGAATTTATTTGTTTGTTTTTACGCTTTCACACTAAAATAGCTGAATAGATTTCGATGAAATTTGGCAAATGATTAGACCATGACCTGGGTTAGAACATAGAATACTTTTTATCTCGGTAGTACGTTCCCGTGGGTTAATTTCTGACATCCACGCGAGTGAAGCCGCTGGCAAAAGCTAAGTAACACAATAGTGTGAGGCACACTTCACCAAAATACCAAAGAATCATCGAACCAGTAGTCTTCACTAATGTCATTCGGCCTTTAACGTCAGTTAGCAAAAAATAAAAGTCTCTATTCTCAAGTCTTCTATTGTGAGTCGGCACAATAATTTTACAAAAAGACTGTTTAAATAGGTTAGTTCAAAAGGCCTGTCTTAGCTTTAGATCTTATGTATTCAAGCTTTATCGAGAAACCTTCAGGGCTTTGTGCGTTTATGGATGAAAAACTAATCTCTTTTGACTTCAACGAAATCGTATTTAATTTAAAAACTTATGTAGTAACTTTGCCTTTTTTTATAAAGGCTTTTTGTTTAAAAATAAGATTTTCTTCTATCTACTTACTTATTATAATTTTTCTGGGGTCCCGGACCATTGGAAGACGTACGAAGGGCCAAAACCAACTCGCAGATGTCCCTTAGACAATTTGAACAAGTGTTGAGGCACCAACCGACGAATAACCCTGTTTGCTCTATGCAAGTGCACCTAAGGACACCCTCCGGTTGGTGCAGGACTACTCGTATTGCAGAACATAGAAACAAAATATATTGGGCTAAGGATTTGAGTCGCTATAGTGGATTGGTTGCCTAGAACTATGGAAGAACTGTGTCCTCTGCCTGATCAATGTTATGTAATACACAGATAAAATGGGAGAGGGTGACTTGCACACTCAATAATGGGCCCACGAAAACGGTCAAGATCCCTACCAGCATCTTACTAAGGAATACTTCCTTCCTCCGAGCACGTTTGCTCTTGCGAATCTCCACTCAAGCTGGCCAATACAGCCAAGAAAGAGGTGGGAGCTTTGTTCCTCGTCAGTGGTCTAATACTACATTATTTTAGTTTTTTTTATAAGAAACATTTAAAAATTTTAAAAAATTGCAGCCCATCGGTATCAGGAACAGGGTCCAAGCTCACGGTGATCAGGACTGTAGAGAGAGGAACCTCCTCACTATGCATGCCGTGTCCAGGAGTACTGCTTTCTGGATCAAGCCCTTGACCCAGCCGCGCAATGAGAGCCTCCTGAGGTCAAGGCTCTCCGCTATTAGGCAATTAACCGTAACGATTATCAGTACAAGAGTCCACGTCCCACATGTCGATAACCTCATGTACTAAGTCAAGATACTTGATTTTTTATTTTTCTCAGCGGTCTCGTTATTCCACGTTATGTTTTCCCCAAATTTTTAAATTCAAATTCATTTATTCATTTTGTGAACATGGGTAAATCTTGCCCATCATGATGTTAATAAAAAACGAACAGCGATCATATGAAATAAAATAAAGCGTGAATTAAATAGATTTTTTAATTAGTGTAATCCTCAAGGAGGACCTCGTGGCTAAGTAATAACAGCCGCACGGGTCGATCTATCAGGTTAAGCTACGCTTGCTGCGGTTGGTCCGTGGATGAGTGACCATCTTTACATACCGAGCCTCCTCCGTGCCTCGGAAAGCACGTTAAGCCGTTGGTCCCAGCTGTCATTCGTGGATCTTTGATAGTCGTTACAGGTCGTCAGAAGCCCGAAAGTCTGACAACCACGCCACTCATAATAAGGTCTGCAAGTTCATAAGTGCCGAGATCTTAAATAACGGACTTACAACCATACAAGAGGGGAATAAGCTGAATAATCCCAAAAGAAATTCGTAAAACACTTCGAAAAAACAAATACAAGTTAAAAATAATAAGAACAATATCGTGTCGGTCGGAAAAGCATCGCCAAACTCTCGATCAACTTCGAGCCCCTTGAAATTTTGACAAAACTTTCCGATTAGATAAGAAACGGAGTTAAATCCGATTGAAAAGTTTTCATTCGACACTCCTGAGAAAAGATTAGAGCACCATGTAGGGTCCGCATGTGAGAATATTTTTTTAGGATTTTGTTTTTAAAATTTAGAATTTTTTATTTCTTAATGTTCTTTGTACCTTATTTAATCATTTAATTGGATAACTAAAGGATGGCTGAAGTGCTGACGTCACATAATACAAACGGGGTGAGTGGGGGTGATTTCGCAAGGTCAAAGGCAACTAACAATCGATAAATTAAATCTGTACAACTGAGTTTGACTTTTCAGTCTCTGCCCAAAATTAAAGTCGCCGAATAAATTTAATAAATATTAAATATTCCTCATACTTTAAAGATCTTAGGGCCTGTGGCTAAGTAATAACAGCCGCAAGGGTCGATCGATCAGGTTAAGCTATGCTTGTCGCGGTTGGTTCGTGGATGGGTGACCATTTTTACATACCAAGACCCTTCCCTCGGAAAGCTCGTTAAATCGTTGGTCCAGGTCGTTACGGGTCGTCAGAAGCCCGAATGACAACCAGTCTTACCAAGGGGTATCGTATTACTCAGTATTTGGGTTGCGGAGTTCAGATAGGTGGTCGCACCATGTACAATACAGTCATTCAACTGCATCTGGTTAGACACCAACATAGTTAGGAAAAGGCTACGCAGATATACTTGAAAGATCTTTTACGAGATGACAGCTCATTTCCGAAGGTGACATTAAATAGAAACTATATTCAGCTGCAAATGTCTGGTAGTGGCACGGCTCGCGGCTGTGGGCGGTGCGGGTTACCGGTAACCACTACACAGGAGCCACGGCTCTTAGGGACTACGGGATACTGTATTTTGTTAATGAATAAGTAGTTGTAGCGACATTAAAACCGAAATTATTTTTAACCTTGACATTGCCCACGTATAAAGAAAAAGGTACGTAGGTATTTCAAGAACATATACAACGAAACATGGCGATATTTTCGCCATTAATAAATAATAAATTCTCTAAATGATAGTCACAACCGCATCAAAGTCCATTGCGCAGTTTAGAATAACAACGCGGCCACACAGACAGACACGAAAAGCGATTATATTTTATAATAAACTAGCGACCCGGCCCTGCTTCGCACGGTTTTTACGACTTGACAAAACATGAAGCTTTTTATGTTATATACAACATTATTTTTAGTATATGCGAAACCTGAATATAGTTTGTTCAGAATAAGTAACTGAATCGATTCTAATAATTTTTATACTATGTTATATTTTGCCCCAAAAATATTTTAAAAACATTACAATATGGACACCGAGTGACGAACACAAGTCACGGCAGGTCATAGCGGCACTAGGCACGGGCGCACAGCGGGCGCCGCGTGGTGATCATGTTTTTGTACGAACAACCAGGTAACATAACAAGCTTATAACTTTGTGATTTTTCATGATACAGTTTTGAAATTTTGTACATAGATTCTTTACATAAAAATACTAGACACGTGTTTCTGGTTTCGCATATACTAAAACTGATGTTGTATAAGTTAAATATTAATGTATTATACACAAAAACCTTCCGGAATGAATTCTCTAAATGATAGTGAAAACCGCATTAAAAGCCGTTGCGTAGTTTAGAAGAACAACGCGGCCACACAGAGAGACACGAAACGCGACTTTATTTTATAATGAGTATAGATAGTTTCAGCCGCCCCCAATTATGTGTGACTTAACATAACTGGCCAAAGTGTGAACTATAGGTACACTTCTGTCTTACCGTTCGGGGAATACGGGCGTAATGGTATGGTAGTCCCTTTCAAATTTATATAATTATTATTATTATAAATTACAAGAAAAATCCGGGTCATTATTAAAAAATATCACAAACAGAATACACTTAATTTTAAGAAACAGAATTTGCTTCAACAAATCCCTAATAATTCGGTAACATTGTCACTCCAACGCGTTTGCGCGGTCCTTAAGAGTTTTTAAGTAAGTGTCGAGAAACGAAGAAAGATAAGGACACAAAAAAAAAAGATATATATAGAGAAGGTCAGCTCCATACACTGAACGGTAATGCTCGCACAGCGCACTCGCGACTGTTATTAATTTGTTCGACATACTTTACGATCGCCAGTACGTATGCGTATATTGTGCGTACGGCCCGTTAGTGCTTTTTGGGCCTTCTGTACCAATTTTGTGACGAAGATATGAAGCTAGAATGAGACAGAACTTATTAATGGTGTTACTTTACTTTGTAATACTTTGTGTGAAGCTCTAGTATCTCGGTAATCATACAAGGCTTGCAGAACATGAATAAACAGATCTCATTAAGGCGCTTCCCCTACCAAACGACCTTGAGCGTTCGGTCTTTCTCTGTCCCGTCCACTTAGTCTCGCTCTGTCCCGCTCCTTCTGCACGCTTCTGTATCATAGAATTCACAATTTTATTGGAATTATTTGAATAAAAAAAGAATAGTGATCTTTTGAAATGAAATAAAACGAAAATTATTTAGATTTTTAAATTATCTATCCATTAGTGTAATCCTCAAATGATTAGAACGTCACTTTTAGCAAAATATGCACGCAATCAATAATTTTAGTCACTTTTTTACAAGAATATTTTAAAATGAATTATGTATAATACATAAAAACAAATAAGAACGTGCAATGTGATGATAGGACACCGAACATTAATAATGTGCTTTTAGATGTAGTTTATTACTCTTAATTACTGAGTTAATAGCCTCTGAATAACGCACTATCGCAAGGTTTTGGTTGGAGTAGAGCCTTAAGATGTGCTATAAGTTACAAAGTAAGATTTACAAAGACAGACACAAAGAAGAGCTTCATCAGTCCTAACAAAGCTGTTGATCTTGAAATAGCTGCCATACGATGCTCGTATTTATGGAGACTCAGGTCTTGTTTTGCAGATATGCACTATGTACTCGTACACACGCCTACATATCAAGCTATAAATTTCCAGTATAAGCTGATCTCGCATTGCATAAGATTTCCGTACAATGAGAGGCCACCTTATTCTGGAAATGTATAGCTTGATATGTAGCCGTGTGTACCAGATAAATTAAAAATATAAAAGGTTTTTAAGCGCCTGTTTCACCACCTACGATTAAGTTCATATTAAATTACTTGACAGATAATTTCATACAAATTCTGTTCCATTTTTGAATTTATTCGGTAAGTATTACTATTCGGACATCGTGAAATAGGCCCTAAGCGCCTGTTTCCTGTTTCACCACCTATGATTACGTTCCTATTAACTACTTACTTGGCAGATAATTTCATACAAATTCTGTTCCATTTTTGAATTTATTTGGTAAGTATTCGGACATCGTGAAATAGGCCTTAAGCGCCTGTTTCATCACCTACGATTAAGTTCATATTAACTTACTTGGCAGATAATTTCATACAAATTCTGTTCCATTTTTTAATTTATTCGGTGACTAGTGACTGTTCGGACATCGTGAAATAGGCCCTAAGTCTACATAATTATCTGCCAAATACATTAACTAAAACCATAAATATTCTTAGGTAGTGAAACAGTCTATTATTCTCTGACTTAAGAAGTCAGAGAATAAGTAATAAAAACCGGTCAACTGCGTGTCGGACCACGCACAAAGAAGGGTTCCGTAGTTGAAAAGAATTTATCCCAAAAACCAACTTAACATTGTACTTGAAAAAGTTCTCCCATATATTGATATACGTCACGGTCAATTCACCAACTGCAAATTTAAGTTTGTAATCGCAAAACAAAAATATGTGATAGAACTACAAATTAACAGTTTTCGAACTTTTTCCTTTACTTGTGCTGTGAGACCTTGCTTTTTGCTAAATTTCATGATTGTAGATCAACGGGAAGTACGAAGGATTTGATTTATTTTTGTGAGTATCAAAATATGTCGCAAAAAGGCCGTATTTTTTTATTGCGTTGACTTACAAGATTGTTGTTTTTAGAGCTCCAAGGGACCACAGACTTACTTAATTTGATATTCATTTGAACTTGATACCTCCACGCGTTCCTGAGAAAAAGGGTCTTGACAGACTGACATGCAGACAACGAAGTGATCCTATAAGGGTTCCATTTTTCCTTTTGAGGTACGGAACCCTAAAACTGAAGGTTGTTTGTTTTACACACTTTTCAGGAATATCAAGTTATAGAATTCTGATGGCATTGCATAGCGTTGCCCATGCGACATCATAATGTCGGTAGTGTTCGTGCATCTTCGTTCATCTTCGTATTGAGATTGCCAAGAGAATCCACGCTGGTCGTTTACTTGCTAACCCTTTTATATCATTCGAAACTTTCCAGAGTCAATCTTTGCGATGCCACTATCCAACCATTGTCTCCTGAAATCCGATTGATTAATAAAATGAATTGATTTATTGATTGTTGTCTGTTGAATGCGTGACAGACAGGACTGGTCGTGGTGGCGATGTTAAGAGGAGACCAATGTCCAGCAGTGGACAAGTTGATGATGTCATCAGATGTTATATACACAATCTGCCTAGCCTTTTCCTAACTATGTCGGGGTCAGCTTCCAGTCTAACCGGATGCAGCTGAATACCAATACACCATGCAGCGTCTGCCTATCGGAGGCCTTTGTGCGAGTTTTTATACTTGATCACGTTAATGTAAACTTCAATTTGTACTGAAACTGAATAAGCGCCGTCTGGTGACTATAATAGGAAACACAATTATTCCATGCAAATGACGTAAGTTAACGTTAACGTAAATGCAATCGAGTAAGTATAAAAACTCGCACTAAGGCCACTGACCTCCACAACCCAGTTACTGGGCAACACGATATCCCTTAGTAATACTATACCGGTTATCAGACTTTTGGGCTTCTTGCTGGATGTTGTATGAATACATATATTTATTTATTTATTTATTTATTGCACAATGTACACACAGTTACAGGCTTTGCTTACAACTAATGAGTACATAACCCCGTTGGGGCGCAGCAAGATCACTTAAAACTAGAATATTGTTGTGTAATTTTATTACATTATTAAATATTTTTACTAAATTGTATTGTATTATATTATCATTATATTCTGTTATTACTAGGTATTACATTTATAGTTTAATTATAATCTGTAATCTATTATTATCTAGTAGGTATTATCACATTATACATCAATCAATCTGCCTAGCCTTTTCCCAACGATGTTGGGGTCAACTTCCAGTCTAACCGGATGAAGCTGAATACCAGTATTTTACATGGAGCGACTGCCTATCTGACCTCCACAACCCATTAACTGGGTAATACGATACAACTTGGTAAGACTGGTTTATCAGACTTTCGGACTTCTGACGACCCGTAACGACTGTCAAAGATCCACGAAAGACAGCCGGGACCAACGGCTTAACGTGCTTTCCGAGGCACGGAGGAGTCTCGGTATGTAAAAATGGTCACCCATCCACGGACCGACCCTGGCACGCGTAGTTTAACCTGATGGGTTGACACGTGCGGCTGTTATTACTTAGCCACGAGCTCCTTTATTATATTATACATCTTCACGAGCCCCTCTGTATGAATATACATATTAAACATTAATATTATTATTATTCGTCAACATTAATCAATAGTCATAAACTAATTTGAATGCCACATTATGGACGTACTAATTCTTACTAATCGCCTGCTATCATAATTTATTGTAATGCCTGAATTATTACAATTAATTACATTGACAGTATTAATTCGGAGTATTTTGAAAGTAATTAATTATATTTGATTAATTCATGTATTTATTGATTATCTCATAAGTTTTAGCGCTGTAGTCAAACTTGTCAAGGCAGAGTAAAATGTTGCGAAACTTTACAAACAGAAATATTACCCATACTCCAGCGAGACGTGTTCGTCAATTTCGTATTGAAATAGGTAACACAATAAAAAAAAACATTCTTGATTTTAGGGTTCCGTACCAAAATGGTAAAACGGAACCCTTATGGTGTGACTCAGGCTGTCTGTCTGTCTGTCATAGCTGGATATCTCAAGAACTCCTAATGCTAACAACTTGAATTTTGGAACAGTTTTAGATGACGTTTGCCCAACTATTTTTCAGATAAGAGCGCTGTTTGCACATTCTCAAACATTTTTTTTTAGGCCGCATAGTTTTTGACTTTTGATGAAAAGTGTTAAAAAATACCCTCATCTCCGAAGTTTGCATAGAGAAAAATCTGAAATAGAATCTGATAGAAGAAGAAGAAGATAGATAACGACGAAGAAGAAGAATAGGATAGGGAGAGAGGATAGAGAGGGGGGAGGAGGATAAGGGGGAGAGGATAGGTGATAGAAGTTTATGTATAGATTACAGAAAAAATAAAACGATGTTTCTAAATAGCACAGTTTTTCAGAAATTATCAACAAAAATTACATATAAATGATGGTATGGAACCGTCGGTGCGCGAGTTCGACTCGCTCTTGACCGGATTTTTTTATTACATACTAGTGATCCGCCCCTACTTCGCACGGTTTTTAAGACTTGACAAAACACCTAGTCTTTTATTATATGTCAGTTTAAGTTTATACACATAAACTTTCCGGAATAAATTCTCTAAATGATGGTGAAAACCGCATCAAAATCCGTTGCGGAGTTTATAAGAACAACGCGGTCACACAGACAGACATAACATTTTCAGAGCACATAAAGCAGGTTCGTTCGCGGGCCTACTTTGCTCTCGGCCGTTTACACTCCGTTCTGAATGCACGCAGCAAATTGTCCCTTAAGTGCAAGTTGCGTATTTACACAGCGTGCATTCGACCTATCATGACCTATGCGGGCCCAGTCTTTGCGCACGCAAAGCCCCACTTCATCCATAGGATGCAGACCCTTCAGAACCGTTTCCTCCGAAAGGTAACGGGAGCCCCTTGGTTCGTTCGGAACGCGGACCTCCACCTTGACCTTAAAGTCCCGACCATCCGTCAGTACTTGAAACGCCTTTCCAAGCGTTTCTTTGATTCCGCCGTGAAACATTGCAACCCCTTGGTTGTCGAGTCCGCTAGCTATGTCCCCAGTAGAATCAGTAGTATCCGCCGTCCGCGACATGCCCTCACTGAACCCGATGACCCTATCACCCTCCTCCAGGAAAGTAGTAGGGACACTAGCACCGTCCACAAACACAAACACAGATCTACATTCCGGCCTCGCCGCCGAGGCCCATCGCGTTTAAGACCATCTAACGTAAATGTAAATTCATGTCCCTTGATCGGTTTAATCGAGCCAGCTGGTGGCGTAGCTGAGCCTGTAGCTTTAAACTCCCCTGATAATAATAATTCCCCTAACTTGATCCAGCCTATTGCTTTGCCTTGTTTATCATTGGTCAATGACAACGACTCCCTAAGCCGAGGTCCGTACCCCACAGGGGGTGCCCTTAGTGCGCAGTCGTTTAGTTTATAATTTAGTTAGTATTTTATGCCCCTGGCTGGAGGCTTTTGAGCTCGCTTAAAGGCACCCACAGGAAAGTCCGGTTAAGTAGTCGAGACCTCTCATGGTCACACTACGAGATGCCATTCCAAAAAAAAAAAAAAAAGACAGACACCAAAAGTATGAATAAGCCAGTCACATTTAAGTGCTAGACAAAATCACCTTGTTTTATATTAATTTTGGATTTCAGTTTTGCGTGACCACCATTCAAAATACCCAGGTCTACCAATGAAATATTTCATGCAACTACAAATTAATTAAAATCACATATTTCACAATAATCTCTTTCAGTCGAAGAACTCTCATTAAAAACCAATTATATGAATGGTAAAATATAACTTATTGTTCGAAAAATTATTGGGGTTATTCTGAAGGTCTGCGACGAGTGCCATTGCTTGCAGTAGGTATTTAGTTTTCAAACGGCAGTCACACATTTGAGACAGCAGTGGTCTCGAGATGATTATGACGCCCCTTTAAAATGAATACTTTTACCCTCTTATTCATAAAAAACCAAAACGCTCTTTAAACCTATTTTAGATAAAGAAGTGTTTTGTCAATTTCTTTCGAATTATGATTTGAGTTTGAAAGAAGACAAAACACTTCTGCAATGTTCTTTTGATATCCCATAAATGTGCCATAACTCTAGAGTATTAATGAGGCCATCATTTTGATCAACTTTTACTGGGACGTAATCTAAAACCGCGAAAAAAAAATCTGTTTCCTACATTTTGACGAGTTATGCGAATATACATGTAGGGAGCAGTTGTTTTTTTCGCGATTTCAGGTTTGCTCTCATACTATAAGTTGTCCAAAATGATGGTCTCATTTGACATCAGCGCGGTTAAAAAAAAGATGCTGTGACAAAATTTTTAAAGAGTATGCTTACTTAGATGGTTTCGTAACAGCCGCACGGGTCGATCAATCAGGTTAAGCTACGCTTGCCGCGGTTGTCCCGTGGATGTGTGGCCATCTTTACATACCAAGACCACTCTGTGCTTCGAAAAGCACGTTAAGACGTTGGTCCCGGGTGTCATTTGTGGAACTTTGACAGTTGTTGCGGGTCGTCAGAAGCCCGAAAGTCTGACAACCAGTCTTGCCAAGGGGTATCGTATTACCCAGTAACTGGGTTGTACAGATAGGCAGTCGCTCCATGTAAAATACTGGTTTTCAGCTGCATTCGGTTAGACTGGAAGCCGACACCAACATAGTTAGGAAATGGCTAGGCAGAGATGATGCTTAGATTGGTTTAGTCATGTTGAGGCAACTAACAAATGGTATTTACAAGGCAGATGTGAGTGACTTTATTGGTGATGGTCTTCAGAAAAGTCAGGTGCATAGTACTGGCAACCGGCGTGCGTGTATGACCAGATTAGTATTCAAACGTAAACGAAGCAAAACGATTATGTAGCAGGATCGTACGAGTAGCAGGTGGCATTCTCTAGTTTCTGCCTACTTCCATGGGAAGAATGTGTGAGTGTTGTATGTACCAGGTAGTACCTACATACATAGGTAGATAGTCTCAGATTAGTCGGTATAGGATCTAGTTTTTAAAAATATAATTCACGTGTAAAAGTGTTTGTGCAAACCTACTTACAGAAATAAATAATTTATCATTTTATCATTTACGTATGCAAATGTCATTTTAATGAGCTATTTTTTTAAGGTTAGGTACAGAAAAATCTAATATCCAGTAACTGGGTTGTACAGAGGCAGTCGCTCCATATAAAATACTGGTATTCAGCTGCATCCAGTGAGACTGGAAGCCGACCCCAGCATAGTTGCGACAAGGCTGAGCAGATTGAGGTACAGAAAAAATTATATTACATTAAGCATTTGTATGTAGAATAACTGTTTGTGGTATTCGAGTAATTATAGACTAAAAAAAAGTAATAGAAAAATATTCACCAGGAAGTAGGTATTTATTTATTTGTACCTACTGCAATTACACAGACAGTATTGCAAATTGAACACAGTAAGTAAATAAATTACATCTGTTTATGGATGAAAATAACGTAAATTGAATGTAAACTTACCATTACCAAAATAATTATTTCGTTTTCGCCCTGCAATACTACAAAACGAGTTTTGTGGTTTGCAAATAATCAGGTTTTTGTTTAACACTAATTAATTTAATGGTCACTAGCTATTTCGGCTCCCATCCAGATTTTTAATTAAAAGATTTGCAGTACAGCGCGTCACGTTCCAGTGGTTCAATGATTTTGACATTGACAGTTGCAACACAGGCGCCATTATTAATGTTTCGAGAAATGAACGATTGTCTTAACGACCAAACAATTCTTCATCATAAATCATTATTTATCCCAACATCAATAATACAGGCACCAGCTAATAAAGTGCACAATCATACCTGAATAGAGAAAGGTGTCTGAGGTAGGAGGGTCCTGCACCCTAATTTCATAACACATTATCAATCGGAGTTGGTTTCGTTTTGACAGTTCAACAACATTCATTGCGTTATTTACGTTGTTGAGCAGACAAATTTTTCGAACATATGAAGCAATAGATTAGCAATTTGTTTCAATATTAAACCAACTCCGATCGATAATGTGTTATGCAATTAGGGTTCTGAGTTACAGATCACCCGGCTCTTTTAGATAGGACATGTTAATCCAACGTATGTGGGGTGTGTGTGTGTGTACCTGTGTGTGTGTGTGTGTGTGTGTGTGGGGTTGTGTTTGTGTGTCGTTGTTGTTGTTCTACGCATAACTTTTTACATAGTAGTTGGATTTAAAAAAAAAATGTTTTATTCGAGAGGAAATGTTTTATGTTTCCTCAAAGTTTATATGGGACCACCCATATAAAATTTATTAACATTGCTTGGGTAGTTTTTGAGTTAGCTTCAATAATACAATACGTTTCCTCACTTTGTATATGGATGATGTTCTAGTTTCTTTTGCAGGTAGTGGTATTAGAATTTGTGTGGGGTAGGAGTACTCGCACCACAATTAGAAAATTAAAAATAAAAACTTTTATACAAAAAAATACAACTGACTTTCAAAAACAACACTACAAAGTAAAAAATAACTTTAATTTCGAAAGTCGGTGGCAAAAAACGAAAATACATTTAACCAGACACTAATTTTTCACTTTGTAGTGTTGTTTTTGGATGTCGGTTATATTTTTTTGTCACTAAACTTAGAACTTGAAGCAAGGACTTGAAGAAAAAAAGCACTCACATGACTACTTAAGAGTTTAAACCAGCTTTCAAAACTATACTATCCAGTACTACCAGGCTTCTCTATAAATGCTACAATTCGGAAAACTTCTCAATTGATGCCCCACTTCGAAGAATCGCGGATTTCGAACTTTTACCGAGTTTAGGCTTTATTTAACAACGTAACTACGCTTTTTGGTGAAGTTTGAAGTTTATTTTGAATTTAGTTGTCTGCTTGCAGTTGGAGATTGATGTCATTTTTACCTAGTGCAGATTTTGGAGGTAAGTAAAATTTTTATTTTTTAGGTTTACGTACCTCAAAAGGAAGAAACGGAACCCTTATAGGGTCACTCGTGTGTCTGTCTATCTGTCTGTCCGTCTGTCACAGCCAATTTGCTCTGAATCTGATGGACCGATTAAGTTGAAATTTGGTACACATATGAATTTCTGTGACCGAAACACGGACAGGTAAAGTAAATAAATGAATTTTGAATATAGGAGTCACTTTTAGGGGGCAAATAAGAAAATTAAAAAAATAATGTTTTGCAAACTATAACCCTGTGACATATCAAATGAAAGGGTCTATGAGGGTCTCAAGTATTTTTTTTTTATAATTTTAAAATAAATGGTTTTAAAGTTATTTAACAAAATAGACGAAGATTGACCATGCCCCCCCCCCCCCCCCCTCCCCTTATCTCCGAAACTAATGAACATTGAATTTTGAAAAAATACAGAAAATATATCTTTACCTGTAGATTACAGGAAAACCTATAAGAAGTTATGTTAGTATGTTATGTTATTTATAGACCACAGGCCTTAAAATAACATGGTAAATCTCTCAATATTAGAAGTACAAACTTACATTTACACTTGGAATGTAAGGGAGAACATGTTTTTCAACTACACCGTTAAGTTTGTTCTTGGGATAAATTCATCCCAACTACGGAACCCTTCATTGTGTGTGGTCCAACACGCACTTGGCTGTCTTTTTTTGTATTATCAACATGAACAATACTAAAGCTAATAGGTGCTGTGGTAAATTACAGTCCGGCCGCGTCGAGAGAATACTCTCTTGAAACAACATGTCAGTTTCATACTAACGAAAATGTGTTTTGCGAATTTGATCCTTATTACTATACGTATAGTAGTTTTGTCTCACGAGGCGACACGCGCTTTACTTTTTACTAAGCTAAAAAGTTCTCGGTTTCGGGAAGTGTGTGTGTTATTTGCTGACGCTACTCGTCTTCAAGTAAGGAAATAAAGAAAGAAAAACACATTTATTTAGCACAGACTAAAAACCCTTTGACTGTAAACAATGTACTAATTTATGAACCCAAAACCCCAGGGGAGGGGGGGGGGGGTTAGTTGCGAACCCCATAGGTTCACAACTACTGATGATGATTTTATTCCATCGCATGATGTTTTTTTACGTTTACATATATATGATATAAGCTTATATACCTATTCTATAAAGGATTTTTCCTTATGCACACCCAGGTGTTCATGCGACGTTCAAAGGGTTAACCCTTTGAACGTCGCATGAACAAAACAAAACAAAACAAAAAACAAACAAACAACACAACAAAAAATAAACAATAATAATAAATTTAAAAATCTACATTTGCGATACAACAACAACAAAAAATAAAAAATAGAATGCAGGAAAGTGTGCCTCACGGCTGTGCCAAAAAGGCCCAGTTCAGTAAAAAAATGCCAGACAACTAGTGCCTGACGCTGGTTTTCAACTGGACCGAAGTGTGAGGTGACGGACGGTGTAAGGCGCGCGTCATTTTATGAGATAAAAATACTCTAGAGATAAACCATTCTAAAAATGAACGCCCCTCCACAACGGTTACGCAAAGAAGTGTATAGACACAATACACATAATTAGTCTTTGTCATTGGTTGATCAGTCACTGGCGAGTACGGTAACAACAACTAAATTAAATAAATCCCTTACAGACTAACATACATAAAAATATACAGAATATCACTGATATTTTTTATGCAAACGGTACTTACCCGACTTGCTCAAACGCCGAACTTTTGCCAGCCAACTAGTGTATAAAAAAACTTTTTTACAAAAAAATACAACCGACTTCCAAAAACAACACTACAAAGTGAAAAATAACTTTAATTTCGGAAGTCGGTGTCTAGTTAAATGTATTTTCGTTTTTTGCCACCGACTTCCGAAATTAAAGTTATTTTTCACTTTGTAGTGTTGACTACAAAGTGAAAAATAACTTTAATTTCGGAAGTCGGTGTCTAGTTAAATGTATTTTCGTTTTTTGCCACCGACTTCCGAAATTAAAGTTATTTTTCACTTTGTAGTGTCGTTTTTGGAAGTCGGTTGTATTTTTTTGTAAAAAAGTTTTTATTTTTCACTTTTTAGTTGTGTACCTACCCCACACAAATTCTAATACCACTATCTGCAAAACAAACTAGAACATCATCCATATAAAAGTGGGGAAAAAATACGTCTTATTGAAGCTAACTCAAAAACTACCCAAGCAAAGTTAATCAATTTTATATGGGACCACCTGTGATGTATACCCTCTCGAATAAAACAAAAAAAATCCAAATCGGTCCAGCCATCTTCGAGTAATCGGGGAACATACATAAAAAAAAAATAAAAAAAAAAGAAAAAAAAAAAAGGTTCCGTCGAATTGAGAACCTCCTCCTTTTTGAATTAGGTTAATGACATGAATGTGCGACAGAGCGAACGTGTCGTTCCATACAAAGCGCGCGCTCCCCGCCTTACAATGCTCGTTGACCTCTAAGTGCGGCGAGGAGTCCATGTTTACAGTAAAGTCGCTGCACGCACACAAGTAAAGTGTTGCAATAAGTATTTCCTCTCACACAATCACTTTTTCTTTTGTAGCGTGGCGTTCATTTTTAGAATGTTTTATCTGTACTAGAAATTGTCCAACTGACATGTGTCAGAAACGCACTCTCTCGACGGCTGGACTGTAGCAGTCAGCAAGGCAGTAGCGGGGCTGACTGGCCCGGGTGTACCGGATTTACAGTATTGAGAACTGTCATGGGTGGAGGGTTTTTTAGACTTAAATCCGAAGTCTGAAGCTTGGGTTCTCAAAAGTGGCGGACGGAAAACGCACCCTTCGGATACGATATTCTAAAAAGCACATTTTTTTTAAAATAACATTATTTGAAATAACCACAAAATCAGAATATTTACATTTGCGTTGCGTGTTAATAGCAAACATTTGTCCGAATAAACAAAAATTGTTTTCATTACAAATGTTTACAATACGAGTAACTACCGCACAACAAATTTTATTATTTACCTTCGTTCGCACATTTTATCAGTATCAAATTACCAATTGGAACGTTTGACAAGTACTGCTCAAATTAAAATTAACACTAATTAACGCCTACGATTAAGTTCCTATCAACTTACTAGGCAGATAATTTCATACAAATTCTGTTCCATTTTTGAATTTATTCGGTAAGTAGTGGCTATTCGGACATCGTGATTTTTCACGATGCCCTTACTAGAATATTTTTTTAACCTAGTTTTTTATAAGTGCCATTTTTCGAGAACAGTGGTGGCCTAGAGTGAACGGCCGCGACTTACGAGTTGTAGGTCGTAGGTTCGAACCCAGACAGGCGCTTTACTTTGTATAAATCATTTATCACCACTGCTCTCAAAACGGTGAAGGAAAATATCGTGAGGAAACTGGCATGTCTTATAACCAAAACTTTGAAGAGATGATGATTTATTTTATTTATTTATTTTTTTTTTTTTTTTTGATGATTTATCAACCCGCACTGGGCCCGCGTGGTGGAATACTGCCCACTCCGTCTCACAAAGAGGTCTGTGACAAAATAAATGTTTGTTTTCTTTTTTATTACCGCTGTTCATCTCCAATATTTTTTTAAGGTTATGTGGTAATAACATGGTAACATCTATCGTATATTGAAAAAAAAAAACATTACAGTAATTTGCCTCACCAATTTCCTTGGTAATGCCTAATTAAGTAAATGTTGTAAAATAGAAAAAGATAGCTTTGTTCTTATTACCTAATTATCAGAGTTTTGCGTTCACAACGCTCTCCCGTAAAATCATGATTTTGTAGATAACCATATACAAGGTGTAACATAAAAAACCCACAACCACTTAAGGGATCATTGTACTCATCATTATGAACAACTTTTACTATGGGTCCAAACCTGAAATCGCGAAAAAAAAAATCTGCTGTTCCCTACAATTTGACGAGTTTGATGTTGACTGAACAGCTGATTTTTTTTTCGCGATTTCAGGTTTAGTCCCATAGTAAAAGTTGTTCATAATGAAGAGTATAATGACCCCTTAAGAGGTTGTGCGTTATTTATGTTACACCTTGTATTTTTTGCGGTCGTCGACTTACTTAAACAGTTTTTCTTTCTAGATCTTTTTGTGGTAGGTAGGCAAACATGTAAAAAAAGTTCCACAAAAAAATATTTAACATTTAAAAATATTCTTTACGAAAGCTCTCAAGCCCAACCGGGTGCAGGCGTGCCCATGAATAATTATTTGACCCTCTCCAATTAAAAAGTGCCGAGTGGGTACAGGTATTTAGCACTTCACAAACCTTGTTATTTGTGAATCATTTAACAAAAATACGTGAAAAAAGGACTAAGGTTACGCTGTATACAGGGTCAAATTAAATTAGCAAGCAAATCTCCGCAGACGGGGCGGGTATTGATAACTTAATTTGATAAAACAAAAAATTAATTAATTTGATTAGTTTTTTTTTTTGAGTCATCAACTGCAGTTACTGTACGTGTCACTTTAAATATCAGTTTATTTTTAACCGACTTCAAAAAAGGAGGTTCTGTATTCAACCCGTGTGTATGTATGTATATATGTATGTTTGTCCGCGATTTTCTCAAAAACTAATGAACCACTACTGTAATCTACATACCTTCAGGAAGATTTTAGTATATAATACATTAGGTAATTATTCTTATGTACGAAGTTATACGCATAAATGTACTTTAACTCCGACATTTCTAAGCGGATTTTGTGATGATCCTTCTTTTTGTTCGTCTTGGGCTCATGTAATTGTCCTACTCGTAATTGTATATTCAACTAAAAATGGAAAAAATAAATTTACTTTAAAAAAGTAAAAACCGACTTCAAAACCTAAAAGGAATAAAATAACTTTCATAATAACTTAACAGCTTCTAAAGTCGGTGTCTTCCATTTTTCAATGCACCTTAGCTTGATACCGACTTCAGAAGCTGTTAAGTTTTTATGAAAGGTATTTTATTAGTTTTAGGTTTTGAAGTCGGTTATTACTTTTAAAGTTTTTTTTTATGTCAATGTCACAGACGTGATGAGTATCGATATCTCAACACGATAAAACAGATTTTATCAACTCACACTTGAAGCAACAACACTAGCAGCGGTCATTTACCCCAAAAAAATCATCAATTAATCTTTTATTTTTAAGGTTCCGTACCTCAAAAGGAACCGTGCCTTTCCGTGCGTTTTGTTTGTGCAGAATAAACAGGTTTTCTTTCTTTTTCTTTCTGTCCGTACCTTGACAGTACCATCCCAGAGCCAAAGCTTGTCAGAGACAAAGAGGCAAAAGTCTTATGTTTCTGTAATTACTTCGGAACCTGTACGATGCAACCGCATATTGCATTATTATTAACAGTATTCCGTACAAAAAGTGACATATGAATCCGACGATCGTGTATTCGCGCAACGATTGCTTTTGGTTAGGCATCAGGCTAAGCTACGCTTGCCGGGGTCGGTCCGTGGATGGGTGACCATCTTTACATATCGAGACTCCTCCGTGCCGGTCCTGGCTGTCATTCGTGGATCTTTGACAGTCGTTACGGGTCGTTAGAAGCCCGAAAGTCTGACAACCAGTCTTACCAAGGGGTATACCCATTAACTGGTTAATAACCCAGTTAATGGGTTCTGGAGGTCAGATAGACAGTCGCTCCATGTAAAATACTGGTATTCAGCTGCACCCGGTTAGACTGGAAGCCGACTTCAATATAGTTGGGAAAAGGTTAGGCAGATTGATTGATTGCTTTTGGTTAGGACGCGGCTATACCCTTCAAACTGGACAGAACAGCGAGAAATAAAGCTAAGCTGCTTGGCGGCGTATACAAGAGAAATAACGACTATACCTTCCGCCAGAAAACCGTGCAATAAAAGTCGTTGACGCCTTCTCTACCAATGTATCCCAATATTTCGTAACGATACGAAAAATTTGAAGGCAGTGTCACTAACACGATTTAAACACACGTATCGCGGTAAGAGGCGTCCTTGACGCGTGTACGTGGTATGTTTTTAGGGTTCCGTGGAAAAAACGGAACCCTTATAGGATCACTTCGTTGTCCGTCTGTCTGTCTATCAGTCAGACAAGATCCTTTTTCTCAAGAATGCATGGAGGTATCAAGTCCCTGAGCTCTAACAAAATCAAGGTTCTAAGTCTACGCAATAAAAAAATACGGTCCTATACGCGACATATTTTGATACTCGCAAGTACCTAAGTCAAAACCCCGTACCTACTTCCCGTTGACCTAGAATCATGAAATTTGGCAAGAAGCAAGGTCTCACAGCACAAGTGAAGGAAAAGTCCGAAAATTGTTAATTTATAGTTTTTTCACATAAAAAAATGTTTACCGTGACGTATGGGAGAACAGTTTTTTCAACTATAGGTAGAGTTAAGATTGTTTTTGTAATGATTTATTCTGAATTAAAATAATGTTTACGTAAATAATAACTTATGCCTAATTAATTAATAAAAAAATCGGCCAATTGCGTGTCGGACCAAGCAATGTAGATGAAAATAATTTATCCTAAAAACAAACTTAATATATAATGTTAAGGTTTTAGGATAAATTTCTTTCTTTTTGTTGAAAAACGTGTTGTCAGACTGACAGACAGATGGATAACGAAGTGATCCTATAAGGGTTCCTTTTGAGGTACGGAACTCTAAAAATAACAAAATTATATCGTAACTTAATTAAACCATTCACAAACTAAAATATGGCGCCGAAAAAGCATCGCTGTCGACTGGTAATGTACCCAAGAGACTGGCGGCACTGCCACGTTGTATGGTTAGCCTTTAGTCTGGCCAAGTTAGAAGTTTGTTTTTGGGATAAATTCTTTTCAACTACGAAGCCCTTCATTGTGCGAACTCAAACTCAAACTCAAAGCATTTATTTTAAACCAATTACAGGCACTTTTGAACTGTCAAAGTGTCGGTCAGTTAGTCAGAAAGTTGAAGCTAGTTGTCCATTCCAAAACGTAGAACTGCGTGGTCCGACACGCACTTGGTTTTTAGGGTTCCGTACCTCAAATGGAAAAAACGGAACCCTTATAGGATCACTTCGTTGTCCGTTTGTCTGTCTGTCAAAACTCTTTTTCTCAGGAACGCGTGGAGGTATCAAGTTGAAATTAATATCAAATACGTAAATCTATGGTCTCTTAGAGTCTTAAAAAACTCAAGCGTCTAAGTCAACGCAATAAAAGCATACGGCCATTTATGCGACATATTTTGATACTCGCAACTGTCGTAAGTAAATCAAAACCTATAGGGTGCTTCCCATTAACCTTTAATAATGAAATTTGGCAAGAAGCAAGGTCTCCCAGCACAAAAAAAGGAAAAAGTCCGAAAATTGTTAATTTGTAGTTTTATGACGAAACATTTTTTTTTTTTTGGATCCATTTCCATTCTTTTCAACTACGAAACCCTCCATTGTGCGTGTTCCGACACGCACATGGCCGGTTTTTTTTATTTTAGTATGTCGTATTCATTAATGAGCACACCAAAAGCAAAGGGCAGAAGACTAAGTACTTATGTTGTACATTCTATGGCACTTGATACGCTTTCGTAGCTGTTTTCAGAAACATTACGGAACGTAACAAATGTCAAGAACTACGAGCAGCTCATCATTTCTGACAAACCAGAAGGGTGATTACTGTATTTTGAGCAACGTTCGCAATCTCATCTCAGTCTCAATCTGTCAAAAATTGTATAGCGTTTACCGTTAGCGTTTAGCGTTTTTGACATTTGATTGACGCTGGCATGAGATTACGACTTGAATTTTTACACGTTTGTATGTACCTACGAGAATTGGCCTTCTGATATTTTTTTGTTGGCTTCATAAAACAGGCATAAATAATGTTATCTAATGTTTAAAAAGATTTTATTACGTGTTTAAAAAAATCTCCCTCGTTGGTCTAGTGGTTGCAAGCGTTACTGCTGAGCTTGAGGTCCTGCACCCTAATTGCGTAACACATTATCGATCGGAGTTGGTTTCATTTTGAAACAAATTGCTAATCCACTGCTTCGTATGTTCGAAAAATGTGTCTACTCGACAACGTAAATAACGCAATGAATTTTGTTGAACTGTCAAAATGAAACCAACTCCAATTGATAATGTGTTACGCAGTTAGGGTGCTGGGTTCGTTTCCCAGGTCGGACAACGTGTTATTGGGTTTTTCTATCAGGAATTACTCAGTAGCAGTCCAGATTTGTGCCCGGTTAATGACAATAGGCGCGCCCCCTATTACATGGGACTTAAACATAACTGGCGAAATGTGGTTGTAGTATATGTACAGCTCTGCCTAACCCTTCGAGGATTACAGGCGTGATGTTATATATCGACGCAAAAAAGCGGAAACTGAAACCCATAGAATGGAAAATGTTCACCAGCCGGTCTATTCTGTAAAAATCTCACCGTGAAAACTTAAGTGAAGTGATCTTAAAGTGAGCTGTCAATAGTGTCAACCCCTAGCATCAGGTGGAACGACGGTTCACTTCACGCTCACTTCATCTAAGTTATCACGGTGAGATGTTTACAAAATAGCACTACAGGTCCGAAAAACTTTTGAGAATTCAGAAAAAAATTAATATCTTTACTATTAAACCTACAAGTGCCATTCTTTTAACGTAAATTTATTTTCTGATCCCTTTTCAAAACGAATACCCACTTAAAGTCTACTAGAAGTTACTTTTGATCTATATTTCTATGGGTTACAGCAATACCACTTTCTTTTTGTTACGATAAAAATACAACCGACTTCCAAAAACAACACTACAAAGTGAAAAATAACTTCAATTTCGGAAGTCGGGTCTGGTTAAATGTATTTTCGTTTTTTGCCACCGACTTCAAAATTAAAGTTATTTTTCACTTTGTAGTGTTGTTTTTGGAAGTCGGTTGTTTTTTTTTTGTAAAAAAGTTTTTATTTTTCACTTTTTAGTTGTGGTACCTACCCCACACAAATTCTAATACCTGCAAAACAAACTAGAACATCATCCATATAAAAGTGGGGAAAAAATACGTATTATTGAAGCTAACTGAAAAACTACCCAAGCAAAGGTAATCAATTTTATATGGTACCAAATTTGATGTATACCCTCTCGAATAAAATAAAAAATTTTCAAATCGGACGACTCTGTAAAAAGTTATGCGTGGTCATACATAAAAAAAAAACATACGTGTCGAATTGAGAACCTCCTCCTTTTTTTTCGTCGGTTAAAAACGCTGTAAATGGAAAATAGGGAATTATGTTATCATCTATTTATCATACATAAAAACATATCGACACAAAAAAGCGGAAACGTAGTAAACCCACACCCATGTCAATTGTTTTTTGTTGCAGATTCTGAATCAGAAAAAAAATCTGTGACGAATAGTCCAACTTTCGTGGCTCTACGACCAATAGGAAATTTTGTACAGCGTTTAAATTAACCCTATTTTTTTTGAGGGAATACCTAAACATTTGCTGTAAATAGCATAAAAAATTGAATTTTTTTATCATTTTGCATTTACACCAATTCAACATTTTGAAAATGTTTGTTCCCGGTAGTTACAACGCTTCTCCTTTTATTCTTCAAAACACTTGATTTGGAGTAGGTACCAAACCAAGCCTACTCCAAATCAAGTGTTTTGAAGAATAAAAGGAGAAGCGTTGTAACTACCGGGATCAAACATTTTCAAAATGTTGAATTGGTGTAAATGCAAAATGATAAAAAAATTCAATTTTTTATGCTATTTACAGCAAATGTTTAGGTACTCCCTCAAAAAAAATAGGGTTAATTTAAACGCTGTATAAAATTTTCTATTGGTCGTAGAGCGACGGGAGTCGGACTATTCGTCGCAGATTTTTTTTCTGATTCCGAATGTGCAAAATAAAAAAAATTACATGGGTGCGGGTTACTACGTTTCCACTTTTTTGTGTCGATATGTTTTTATGTATGATAAATCGATGATAACATAATTCCCTATTTAGGATCGATGAAATGAAACAAAACTTACTTATGCGGGTGCGCGCCACAGCAGCCTCCACCCACACTTTTAATTTCAAATGGAGAACTTTAAGTATCTACGATATGATAGTAGATAAAACTTATTTCGGATGCCTTTTGAACACAAGATAACTCGATAGAAACTTTTGAAAGAATATTGTGAGTCACCAGCATGATACTTCGGTGTCAACAACAAAGGTCTTCTTGGTCTTTGGTGTCGGTCAGCAACAGAAGTCGGTTAACACTGCTACTTTCTGACATCAAAGTCAAAATCATTTATTTGCTATAAATGCGGTAATACAAAGGTGGTAAATATTCTTGTGCGACGACACATTTTGCCATATTTTGGCATGCAAATATTAATAGTAGGTAAGGTGCTTATTTTATCAGCTTATTTTAGCAATATCTATAAGTACCACAATTGAAAAAAAAAAAAATTGGAACATGAAATTATTTAAAGTAATCAAACTTCAGGGGACCTCGTTGCTAAGTAATAACAGCCGCACGGGTCGATCCATCAGGTTAAGCTACACTTGCCGGGGTTGGTCCGTGGATGGGTGACCATCTTTACATACGGAGACTCCTCCGTGCCTCGGAAAGCACATTAAGCCGTTGGTCCCGGCTGTCATTCGTGGATCTTTGACAGTCGTTACGGGTCGTCAGAAGCCCGAAAGTCTGACAAGCAGTCTTACCAAGGGGTATCGTATTACCCAGTTACTGGGTTGTGGAGTTCAGATAGGCAGTCGCTCCATGTAAAATAATGGTATTCCGGTTAGACTGGAAGCCGACCCCAACATAGTTGGGAAAAGGCTAGGCAGATTGATTGAATCAAACTTCAATTTACACAGCCAATAAAAAAGAAGAAAATACACGTTTGGTACAACATAAAAACTAACAATAATATGATATCCACAATCACGGATTTCAATAATATTCAATAATCTACGTCTATTAGTCTACAATGCATTCCTGTAATCATCATCTAAATTAACATAAAATTATACGATAACCTGCATTTCAGCATTTCATTTATGAGAGTTAATTTCTTTAAAATTTACATCTGTTCCGATTTTAATTAAGTATTTTTCTCAATAATTAAGATTTAGAAAACTCAAATGTTAATCGTCTTTTGTTGACTGTACCATGGTCGTTATCGTATTACCTAATTTGCGACATTTTAATGAGATTTTAACCAACTCATCAAAATCATAAAACGCTGAATAAAAACAGTTCATTGACTCGTGAAACCAAATACTTACCACAACATTTTAGACAAAAAGTAAGAACATTCAAAACGTTTGAAAGACCAAAGTCTTTGAATTGAAATCTGAAAACGTAATCCTAAACAAACCTTTGATGTTTAAGAAGAAGACAATATGGAAAAACATGAGTATATTTATGAATATAAGTAGCTTCTGCCCGCGACTTCGTCCGCGTGAAATTTCTTGTTCCCCCAACTCACCCCCTCGCATCGCATCGCCTGCCCGCGCTATTACTTCATGTTTGCTTAGCGTTCTTCCTAACGTTTTTTTCTTTCTTCTCGGCTTCTAAGGGATATTCTAAGGGGAATGATGTTAAGTTGTCTTATAACCTTCCTCATGAATGGGGTTATCAAACGCAAAAATAATTTTTCAAATACGTCTGGCAGTTCCAGAGATTAGCGCGTTCAAACGTACAAAACATCAAATTCTTCAGTTTTATTATTAGTACTAGCTTCTGCCCACGACTTCTCCGCGTGAAATTTCTTGTTCTCCCGACTCACCTCGTCGCATCGCATCGCTTGCCCGCGCTATTAATTTTTCAAATCCAACTGGCAGTTCCAGAGATTAGCGCGTTCAAACGTACCAAAAATCAAATTCTTCAGTTTTATTATTAGTACTAGCTTCTGCCCACGACTTCTCCGCGTGAAATTTCTTGTTCCCCCGACTCACCTCGTCGCATCGCATCGCTTGCCCGCGCTATTAATTTTTCAAATCCAACTGGCAGTTCCAGAGATTAGCGCGTTCAAACGTACCAAAAATCAAATTCTTCAGTTTTATTATTAGTACTAGCTTCTGCCCACGACTTCTCCGCGTGAAATTTCTTGTTCCCTCGACTCACCCCGTCGCATCGCATCGCCTGACCGCGCTATTACTTCGTTTTCGCTTAGCGTTCTATCTGCATTTCTTTTTACTGGGCTCCTTATAGTCCTATCGTGATGTTAAATAGCCTTTAGCCTTCTTCAAGAACTGGGCTATCAAATAATAATACAAAAAGAATTTTTCAAATCCGACTGGTAGTTACAGATATTAGCGCGTATACAAACAAACTCTTCAGCTTTATTGTGTAGAAATAGATGTATTTCCACATGAAGAATTAATAATTCGAGGAGTAACTTCAAACGTCTACATTGATACTTCTTTGTGTGTGCAATGCGCATATCAAATGAGACATCCAGTGATATTTAAATTGTAGTCAGATGGCTGACGCTTTCTCGAAACAATAATTCAATGAATCAGAACGTTTATTAAAATGTTCCGGAACTCTGCAGCGATAAAATTGTGGAATGTTTCAGATATAGGTACAGTACAACTATTTTCTTAATGTCCCTCGGCAATCATCGCATTTCCAAATACAAACGAATGCTACTCCCATTTTTAAAATAAATTACATTAAGTTAAAGTTGGCTCCGTACGGCATTTCATACAAACTTTAAAGTCTTTTTTTATCGAAATGAATGAACCGATTTTAATGAAACTTCAAACGCATAAGCAGGATACACAAGTCTAAAAGAACATATTAGAAAAATAGTGTTGCAGCTAAATTCGACCGATTTTAAATATTCCATAGAAACAGAGATTTCCAATTATCTTTTTTTAAATAAGTCATTTCGAAAATGTTCTTAACTAACTTTTTAGACCTAGGCTGCCATAATGCGATTTAAAATTTTCCCATTCGATTAAATATGACATCTTACCCTTACAATATTGTTCCGCAAATTACAGGGAAACAATTTAACCAACGGCAACCCTTCGACACATACATAGATAACAAGGTGGCTTCACTTTTGATTTTTGTTGCTTCCTTTTTTTGTTGATCAGGCTGGATACGAGAAGCACAGAATCGTCGATGTGGTGACGCTTGATAGGCCTCCCCTATGTAAAACAATGGAGGTCTTGCGGCTGGAATAATGTTTATGAATTAAGCTACTTGCAAATTTTGGCGATGCGACTTTACATAGCAGTATTCAGTTTTAGGAGCATTCGCTTCTCGCAGTATTATTTTATTTGTATAGTTAGTTAGTTAGTCATTTACTTTAGTACCTTGTGTAAATAGTGTTAACTTATATTATTGTGTTTAATTATATTAGAAAATAATACCTACTCGCAGTAATCATTTACGCACAGTCATAAACACTACTTCAAGATAAAAAAGAATACAGCCATCGAAAACTATTGGACTCAGTACTCTTGAACCAACGAATATCCAGTATCCATTTTATAGTGCTCTTCATATAAATATCCCAAGAAGCAACATAAACTTTATACCCAGTAAACGCTAGACTATCGTTATTTCGTCACTATTTCGTCGCTTCGAGTTTATTGCAATTTATATACAGATAACTATATAAATATATTTTCTCAATAAAAGACGGTAGTATAGACGATGTTGATAGTATTGAATTAAATGAATATTTATGCAACAATCTTCATATAATTCAATACCGATTGAATTAAATGTCTTAATTTAATTGTGTTTGATTTCTGTGGAGTATATCATGGAATTCAACTTCTAGGATACCTCCCAAAATAAAATTATAAGTCATTTATTCAAAGTACTGTACTGTACTGTAGGTTAATAATCGGCACTTTTTTGAAAATATAAATTCCTCAGACGCTAGCTAAAGCACTAGGAAGTGGTGAACGGCACCCCGTTTTGGGGGACTGTCTTAAGGCTCCTACGAACAGGCGCGACACGCGATATAATCGCGCGCGACACAAAGGCACCGCGTGTCGCGCGATTGTCAGAGAAATGTGTTGATTATGATTAAATACCCATCCTTTTTTTTGTATTACATTAATAAGCAACATTAACTATAAGCTATATTATAATATCTTGGCTAAAACGAATTAGCGACCAAATAATGTAACATGTGAAACCACCGATTGTACTTACTCTATTTAAATAGGAATAAATGTAATCTCATCTTCTAAGATACCCCCCAAAATCAAAAGTCATTCATTCAAACTAGGCTGAGGATCACCACTTTTTGAAAATCAAAATTACATAAAGGCTCCTACAAAAGGAGCGATACGTGATATAATCGCGCGCGACACAAATTGCAGGCGATTATATCGCGTGTCGCGCAAGTTTGTAGGAGCCTTAAGACAGTCCCCCAAAACGGGGTGCCGTTCACCACTTCCTAGTGCTTTAGCTACCGTTGAGAAGAAGTTGGCGCAACAAACTCCCCAGCAGCACAGCTGACTGTTCCTAATTAAATAATAAAACTAAATGCACCTACTTCAAATATTTCTGGAATGAAAACAATACATAGGCTGCACTAAAAGTATCGGGAATGGAATATTTCCATTGTTCATATTAAAATCTTTTTAATTGAAATCTTCTTGGTTTTAAAAATCGAATACCATTTATTTATTTAAAAAAAGATTCTCGGTTGTCACAAGGTTTTGTCAAACTTGTTTAGTCGTTGAGAAAATGGAATTGACTCGAGAAAATTCAAGAGCGATGATTTATTATGACTTTCGAAGTGGTTTAACACAAAAACAGTGTGTTGACCGGATGATTTCTGCATTTGGTGATAAAGCCCCATCCATAACCACAATTTATCGCTGGTTTGCTGAATTTCGTGGACGTGTCAAGCTCAGTGATGATCCCCGTCAAGGTCGTCCAAAAACTGCAGTCACCCAAGAAAACGTTGATGCTGTGCGTAAGCTGATTGAGGAAGATCGACATGTGACATACCGCGAAATTCAGGCAACTTTAGACATCGGCATGAGTCAAATACAAATAATCTTGCATGAACAATTAGGTGTAAAAAAGTTGTTTTCCCGATGGATACCGCATTCGCTCTGTGAAGAGCAAAAAGCGGCTCGCGTTACTTGGTGCGTGAGAACTCTCGAAAGATTCCACGCAGGATCCTCAAATGCTGTATACAACATCGTATCAGGTGACGAATCCTGGATATACGCGTACGAACCCGAAACAAAAAACCAGTCACGAGTTTGGGTGTTCGAAAATGAGTTAAAGCCAACAAAAATTGTTCGTTCACGAAGTGTTGCAAAAAAAATGGTGGCCACGTTTGTCTCCAAAACCGGCCATGTTGTGACTATTCCTCTTGAGGGACAAAGAACGGTTAATGCAGAATGGTATGCTAGCATTTGTTTGCCACAGGTCGTTTCTGAACTCCGTAAAGAGAACTGCAACCGCCGCATCGTCCTCCATCACGACAATGCGAGTTCTCACACAGAACAAAAGAGTTTTTAGAGCAAGAAAACATAAAATTATTAGACCATCCGCCGTACAGCCCCGACCTAAGCCCTAATGATTTCTATACTTTCCCTAAAATAAAGAATAAATTGCGTGGTCAGAGATTTTCATCACCTGAAGAAGCTGTGGACGCCTACAAAATGGCCATTTTGGAGACCCCCAGTTCCGAATGGAATGGTTGCTTCAATTATTGGTTCCATCGTATGGAAAAATGTGTCAAATTTCGCGGAAAATACTTCGAAAAGCAATAAATACATTTTAAATAGTAATGTTGTGTCACTTCCTTGATTCCCGAAATTTTCAGTGCCGCCCTCGTTATGTGCCAATTAGGTAATATTTTAGCCAAAAATCATTCGAATCTGTTGTAGTAAGACTGTGAAAACACCTATGGCAAACCATAGAATAAGTGGACAAATCTATGAGAAAGCATGATGAAGGCATGCTTTCAACACAAGCACCCTATTTGCTAAACCATTGCTTCATATGTTCGAAAAATTTGTCTACTCGACAACGCAAACAACGCAGTTATTGAACTGTAAAAATCAAACCGATTCCGATTGATATTGTATTACTCTATTGCTCCGCCGGGATGTTGAAAGCTTCCTTTGCTGAATGGTTAACCTATATCAACATCTATACATCTATCTTATTATCAAATAAAGACGCTTTTCATGTCTACCTCTGTGACCACGTTGTTCTTCTAAACTGCGCAACGTATTTTAATGCAGTTTTCACCATCTTTTATAGATTTTTTCCGGAAGGTTTAAATATCATCATAATCTCTATGTTTTGTAAAGTCGTAAAAACCGTGCGAAGCAGGGGCGGGTCGCTAGTATTATATAAATTATAGATCATATTTTTTGTTACACCAGTCTCGAAATATGTCAGTCATTCAAATCAGGGATTATTTAAAAGTTTTTAATGCTAAGTCCTTGGTTTCAACTGTATTCGCAATGCGGCGGTCTGCGCAATGAAACTGGATGACACCTGTGAAAATAGATCCATATTTTAAGTTAAGCTTGTAACTCGCCTCTGCGAGAAAAACGTGCCATGTCGGAAAAGGTGTTATTTTTTATTATTCGATAATTGAATATTCGATTGTAGAATCTTTTTGTGTGTTTTTAAAAGTTTATTAGGATAACTCATTTATCGTAAAAAACCATTAATTTACTTGTCATAATTTTTTTAATGTTTACATGTCGCTTCCTGTGAAATTGTATTTTTCGAGATAACACGTTTTTCTCGCAAAGATGCGAACTGATCTTTATAAGAAATATGTTTGAACCATAGAGCAACACGGCCCCCAGCGGACGGGAGCGCCGTGTTGACCTATGGTTTGAACCCTAGCTTAAAAAAATTATACCCTGTTATATGTTGTTACATCATATTTTGTAGTTTGGAATCTCTGTAGGAATTCCCTTATTGGTCCATAAATATTAATAAAAAATAATCATCACCATCTGCCTAGCCTTTTCCCAATTATGTTGGAGTCGGCTTCCAGTCTAACCGGATGCAGCTGAATACCAGTATTTTACATGGAGCGACTGCCTATCTGACCTCCAGAACCCAGTTACTGGGTAATACGATACTAGTTGATAGACTTTCGGGCTTCTGTCGACCCGTAACGACTGTCAAAGATCCACGAATGACAGCCGGGACCTTAATGTGCTTTCCGAGGCACGGAGGGGTCTTGGTATGTAAAGATGGTCACCCATCCACAGACCAACCGCGGCAAGCGTAGCTTAGCCTGATCGATCGAGTCATGTGGCTGTTATTACTTAGCCACAAGTCCCCCAATATTAAAAAATAATACCAATCTATTACTGTCCCACTGCAGGGCAAAGGCCTCTTCTCATACAGAGAAGGCACGAGCATTGATCACCACGCCTGCTCAAGACGGATTGACAAATGGTCCATAAAACGCAATTTTCTAATAGTGCACTAAATTAATTATTATTTTCTGATTACCTTAAAACATTCCAGAACACATGAAGTATAAATGGAAACGAAGGCTGGGTTTCACCATAAGTAACTAGTGAAAGTAACGGTTTATGTCAAATTGGACAATAACTGTAACGCAAATGACTTCAACGGT
Source organism: Cosmia pyralina (assembly GCA_946251885.1). NCBI lineage: Eukaryota > Metazoa > Arthropoda > Insecta > Lepidoptera > Noctuidae > Cosmia > Cosmia pyralina. The sequence continues at coordinate 19,448,267 of OX276355.1, forward strand.
TACTGCGAAATGCACCAGCGTATTCATAAAGTTATCAGGGTAGCTATAGTCCGGGCGGTCGGCGCACGATTACTTACCCCATCGAGTTACTGGAAAATACCACATTCCACGAAAAGTAAAAAAAAAAGGTAAAGGTAAAGGTAGGAAAAAGTTTGATCTACCGGGGCTCAGCTATGCTACCCACTGTGGACCATCATTTTACCTCATGTGGTTACTGAACGAAACCTTTTCGTTGGTTTTAGTGTCTATTAATAGTCTAAAAAACTATGTCGGCCGAGCGTTTTTTCCTACCTATTCTATGTCTATTTTTCGTGGAATGTGGTATTTTCCAGTAACTCGATGGGGTAAGTAATCACGATTACTTACCCCATGTCGTAAGTAATCGTGCGGCGGTCGCCCAGACTAGTACGCATCTGACAGAAGTGACAGATATAACATTAACCAGCTAAGCGTAGGCGGTTAAGGTTACAGTTAAAGTTATGACGTCAGCTAACAAATTGTCAAAAGGAGCAGCCCATTTTTTGTCTAACAGGTATTTTAACTGAAGGTGCGATTTTGTTATTGTTAAAGTAAGATGGTGCAACCCACCCTAAATTACAGCAGCTACAATAAAACTGCTCAGAACATTCCAGAACAAAACGGAGCCATTTTGCCGTTTCTATCTTTAGCCTGCGCAGTAATGTTATCTATAGCCGGAGTTAATTACTCCGCTGGGACTAAGACAAATGTCTAGACGTAGACACAGGCTAGGATAGGAATATAAAAGCCTATAAAATGCGTGTTAACGCCATTACTTTCTTTAGTTTTATATTTCATGCCTAATTACTGGCAACTCTAATTAATTAGTATCTGTGTAACATAAAGTTCCTTCCGCTTTCCTTCTCCCTTCCACAACCCTTATAATGCCTAAGTGAGAGCGAGAAGGAAGATCCGCAATGGCGCGCATACGCTGCCGCCAAGAAGATCCGCCAGTTCTCAACCAACATCGACGCCTGTGGGTAAAATTAATCCCAAGTCGAAAAAGGACTCATATTTTCACCGCGAAGAACGAAGATTGCTATTGAACAGTGCAAGTGCGTGTATGTGTGTTGTGGAAAGTGCAGATTCTCGTCCGTACGTGATATCCTGGACGCGCCAGCCACGTGGCTAAGGAAACCCTTCTCGTCGTGTCGCCATAGCTCACCAGGCAGGTACCATCATCATTTTCCCACACCACCAAAACACCTACTTGTGTCACCGAACCGCCCCTCATACAGTCCACTAAGAAAATTTCGATTTTCACCCCAAGGCTTTAGGCCGCCGCAACATTTTTTTGGTCCTTCGAGACGGATATCCGACATTTTTTGGTCCTACGATCACGGATATCCAACAGTTTTTGGTCCTACGATCACAGATATCCAACAGTTTTGGTCCCATGATCACGGATACCTATTTTTCTTTATCCTCTTGATAACGGATATCAATATTATATCCGTATATCATCATCCCGCAACTATATTTCATTTCAATCTTCGTTCCTTATACTCTTATACTAAACCGCTTTCATTTATTCATTTATTACAGTGCCTACTTGTCATTGCGTACATTCACAGGTATTTCGCATCCCGCTCAACTTAATATTTTAATATACGTAGGTAGAAGCAAAATCTACCGCTCGCTCGCTTCGCTATCGTTCGGTACTATATTCGTAGGTACCACCTACCAATCCCGCACCGCGCGCAACTCGTTGAAGTTTGCGATTTATTTTAGCTATTATAAAAACCTACAAAAATATCGAAAATGCCTAAGAAAGTGACCATGGATTCGGATGATCAGATAGAATCCGCGATTCAAATAGCACTGTCATGTCGTAATATGATTTTTGCCCGCATGCAAATCATTTACGATTTAATGGAAAAAATGAAGTCCGGTATGGAACCGCTAGAGAAGTTCTTGTGTGCGTGTGTCAATGTTGATGCGTTGCGCACCGAGTTCCTCGAGGCATTTAATAAATATAACTCGCTTCTTCTAAGACAAGACCCGGAAAATAATATTGATGATCAGTCGTGGATTAGTTTTGAGGAATTATATTGCTGCGTTAAATATAATTATTCAAATTACTCAAAATCATCAGCCACATCGGCTCCTACTTCTAGTGGTAGTGGTGTCAATAAGCAAACAGTTCGCTTGCCTCCCATTGAAATTGTGTCATTCGATGGCGATATTCGTAACTGGCCCCTGTTCTATGCTAATTTTAAAAGCACGGTACACGAAAATAATACATTGACTGATTCGGAGAAATTATATTATTTGATGGGGAAATTGAAAGATAAGGCTCAAACCGCGTTCTCAGGAGTTTGCCCTAATGGCGATAACTACCAATTAATTTTTAATTCACTCATAAACAAGTACGAAGACAAACGTATATTAGCTTCTAGTTACCTTAATCGGATGTTTGAACATAAATCTTTTAATACCGCATCTATTCAAAATTTCGAATCCTTTTCTGATAATTTTGTTTCCGCCGCAAACGCATTAAAAAACCTTAAAATAAATGATTTATCAGATTTGATTTTTTTCCATGTCGCTATAAAAAAGGTTGATTCTGAAACCGCTCGACTTTTTGAAATGAACTCAAAAGACGAAATTCCTAAATTCGACAATTTAGTACAGTTCATTAAAAATCAATCTCGCATTTTACAAAATACTAAAGCTTTAAACAGCTTGAGTTTCACTCAGTCTAACAACAATCCTGTAAATAAAAAAACGTCCAAAACTCCGCAACCGCAATCTTACACTGTAATTGATAAATCCGCTAAATGTTTGTGTGATAGCTTTGTTCATGAACATTTATTTAAATGTCCTGCCTTTTCTAAAATGACACCAAGTGATCGTTTCAAATCGGTGAAGCAAAACGGTGCATGTACTAACTGTTTAAGTATTAAACATAAGGCCAGAGTCTGTCAGTCTGAATCTAGATGTAAATCTTGTAAAAATAAACATCATACGCTTTTACACTTTAATCGCGAATCGCACGCGACTGTAATATCGAACGGTGTTGATGATACCGCACGTACACAATCTGGTTCAAACTCCACGGCTTCGAGCGAGCAAGATGCTCACGCCGCCGCCGCGCCGCTCGCCGCCACCGCTCAGAGCGCCCCGCAATGTAATGCATCCATTGCTGCGTCGATCCTTTACGACTCGAACTCCCGCGTATCAAAGCCGCAATGTAATACGAATACTACTATTTTGTTGTCAACCGCTACTGTAATAGTTCGAGATTCATTTGGTAAGGAGCATTTTATTCGCTGTCTATTAGACAGTGGCTCACAAATTAATTTTATTACCGCAGAATGTTGCAAACGATTAGGTTTGACTAGACATTCATCTGATACGCCTTCCGTTAAGGGTATCGGTGGTACGGAAAAATCCGTTAAGGGTTCCGTACAATTCGCTTTCTTTTCCCGTTTTAATCCGAACGTTACTTTTAACGTTAATTCGCTAGTTGTCGATGCAATCACCGATAATTTACCCACCGCTCCCGTAGATACTTCCGCCTTGCCTTACTTAAAAGGTTTACCGCTCGCCGACGAATCGTTTGGCAAACCCGGTCGCATCGATGTGTTGATCGGGGCTTCGCTTTTCCCGCATCTTATGCTGCCCCGCGTAGTTAGCAGCAACTCCTCCGCGCCGCCCGCCATGCAGACGGTACTCGGTTACGTCATCATGGGCACTGTGCCCGCGCTGCCTGTACGTCGTAATAAGCCTCCACAGTCTTGTTACTCACATATTTCGCAACCATCCGACAAAGACTCGTTAGAATCGGCGTTGAAAAAATTCTGGCAGGTCGATGAAGCGCCCGTCACTCTTTCGACGAGCAAATCGCTCGACGAACTTGAGTGCGAGTACTTTTATAATTCGACCACGGAACGCGATGGGGACACAGGTAGATACTCTGTAGCCCTACCGTTTCGCAGCGATGTGTTCTCATTGGGGAACTCACTCGAGATCGCGAAAAAACGTTTTTTCTGCCTAGAAAAGAAATTAGAATCCGCACCCGAGTTACGTACTGCGTATGATGACGTCATTCGCGAATATATTGATAAAGGATATTTATCTCCTGCTCCGCTCGATAGTTCAGACAGTAGTTGTCCTGACTATGTAATTCCGCATCACGCAGTTGTACGTTTAGATAAGACAACAACAAAACTACGCTCCGTGTTAGACGCTAGTGCTAAAACGAGTACTGGATTATCTCTCAACGATATTTTACACAGTGGCCCGAATTTACAGGGTGACTTGTTTACTTTAATTCTGAATTTTCGATTGTTCGCATTCGCGCTCTCGGCTGATTGCCGACAAATGTTCTTACAGATTGAAGTAAGAGAAAGCGATCGTCGCTTTCAACGCATCTTATATCGTTTTAGTCCAAACGATCCTCTGGTTCTATATCAGTTTAACCGTGTCTGTTTTGGTCTCAAGTCAAGTCCCTACCATGCGATCCGCACGGTACAACAGTTGGTTCAAGACGATGGTCATCACTTCCCGCGCGCCAGCGCTATCATCGCGGATTCGCTGTATATGGATGACGTAGTCTACAGCGTAAGCTCCGAATCACGTGCAGTCCAGGTTTCGCACGAACTGATTAAACTCTTTAGAGGAGGTCAGTTCGAGTTGGTCAAGTGGACCAGCAACTCTCAAACTGTACTAAACAGTATTCCCGCGTCGCATAGGTTGACCGAACAACTAGAATTCGACAAGTCGGTAGAACAAAAGGTTCTCGGCTTGCGCTGGTGTAGGTCAAATGATTGTTTTGAATTTCTTATTTCCGCACCGCCAGACACGTGTACTAAACGTGCTATTCTGTCGGCCTTAGCTAGACTGTGGGACATCATGGGGCTTGTCGCGCCTGTAGTTCTCTATGCTAAACTACTTATCAAAGAATTGTGGTTACTGAAGCTCGATTGGGATGACACTCCCCCGCGTCACATCATAAATATTTGGCTAACTTTTCGCTCTGCCCTGCCGCTTTTAAATGATTTTAAAATCCCGCGCCATTTAGGTATTTTTGAAAATTGTATTCTTCGCCTCATTGGATTTTCCGACGCCAGCGAAAGCGCCTACGGCGCTGTCATCTATGCGCATGTCACTCGCAACGATGACGTAGTCGTTCAGCTGGTTTGTGCCAAGTCGAAGGTATCGCCGGTTAAACCATTGACTATTGCTCGACTGGAGCTCTGTGGTGCCGAACTCCTCGCTAAACTTCTTCGCCGTGTTCATGACACTTATAATCCGCGTTATAATGTTACCGCTATTTACGCATTCACCGATTCAAAGGTGACTCTTTGCTGGATAAATTCTTCTCCGCATCGTTGGCACACGTTTGTGGCCAATCGTGTCGTTCGCATCGTAGACAACGTCCCCGCGGAACATTTCTACCACGTAGCTGGTACTGAAAACCCAGCGGACTGTTTGTCACGTGGTTTAACACCTGACAAATTCATTGAGCACCCATTATGGTTGCACGGACCCGCTTGGGCTAAGCGCGACCCTTCCGAATGGCCCATACATAAGGTTACAGACTTGAATTCGGAACCCATTCCGGAAGAAAAGGTCCACGCGCACCCCATAGTCGCGGATTCAAGTTCGGACAATTCGCTTCTACTCGCACTCGCAGAACGTACGTCGTCGTGGACTAAGCTGCTGCGTATTGTTGTTTTCATATACCGTTTCATGAAAAAACTCCCGCGTCGAACTGACGCCGTTACCGCTAGCGACCTCGAGTTCGCTGAAACCATTTTGTGGCGTCATGTTCAAAGAAAACACTTCATGGATGATTATTCCGAGTTAAAAAATAATAAAATTTGTTCACCCGCTCTTATTAAACTCAAGCCATTTGTAGATGGTGATGATTTAATCCGCGTTGGGGGTCGATTAACTCATTCGGCTGAGGCCTATAGTACTAAACACCCGGTAGTGTTACCCCGTCATGATCGCATAGTTGAAATCCTCGTAGACTATTATCATATAAAATATTTACATGCAGGTCCAGAACTCACTATGTCGTTATTGCGCCATAAGTATTGGATTTTGTCCGCTAGACGCATTATTCGTCATAGAATCCACAAGTGTAACGCATGTCACAGGTGGAGACCGCGACCTCATGGTCCGCCGATTATGGGCGATCTCCCTAAATCTAGAGTAAATGTTGCAACCAAAGCTTTTTCTCATACAGGGTGTGATTACGCTGGCCCTATACAGTATGTGCCCGTACGCACTCGAGGTGCGAAGAGTCGCAAGGGTTATTTATGTATCTTTACCTGTATGACTACTCGCGCTGTTCATATTGAATTAGCTACAGATCTTACGACTGCGTCGTTCATAGCCGCGTTGAAACGGTTTTTATCCCGCCGTGGACCGGTACAATGCTTGTATTCGGACAACGCGACCAATTTTCGAGGAGCTAATTCGTTTTTACGCGACTTGTATACTTTCATAAATAAAGAATACCGCCCGCGCTTTGAAGAGGAGCTCGCTGAGCATCGCATTAATTGGCATTTTATTCCGCCCGCGTCACCGCACTTTGGTGGATGTTGGGAGTCCATGGTGAAGGCCGTGAAGACTCACCTTTTCAAGACAATAGGTCAACAACTTCTATCTTATGAAGAATTAGTTACAATTCTCTCTCAAATAGAGTGCCTGTTGAACTCCAGACCTCTTACTGTTCTTAGCGCTGATCCGGAAGAGCCTAAAGCTCTTACCCCTTCGCATTTTTTACATACTGTACCGCTTAACTCATTACCCGCCGCGGAAGTAGGTTTACTGTCTGATCACCTGCTTCAAAGACACTCTCTTATGGATAAATTAGTCCAGTCGTACTGGAAAAGATGGCGAAGCGAGTATCTTCATAGTTTACAATCACGCTTAAAATGGAATAAACCTGATGGAGACATGATTAAGGAAGGCACTGTAGTAGTGATAGTTAATGATAATGCGCCTCCTCTATCCTGGCCTCTAGGTGTTATTGAGAAGTTGCATACGTCTATAGACGGTAGCACGCGAGTCGTTTCAGTACGCACTTCTAATGGGATTCTTGTGCGACCTGTGGTCCGCTTATGCCCCATTCCTACTCAGTAATATCTTATTCAGTCCATTCCCTCTTTAGTTAGATTTAAGTGTAATTTCACTGTATATATTATTATATCATTCTCTTTAAAGGTGACCCTTTAAGGCCGCGAGGAATGTTAACGCCATTACTTTCTTTAGTTTTATATTTCATGCCTAATTACTGGCAACTCTAATTAATTAGTATCTGTGTAACATAAAGTTCCTTCCGCTTTCCTTCTCCCTTCCACAACCCTTATAATGCCTAAGTGAGAGCGAGAAGGAAGATCCGCAATGGCGCGCATACGCTGCCGCCAAGAAGATCCGCCAGTTCTCAACCAACATCGACGCCTGTGGGTAAAATTAATCCCAAGTCGAAAAAGGACTCATATTTTCACCGCGAAGAACGAAGATTGCTATTGAACAGTGCAAGTGCGTGTATGTGTGTTGTGGAAAGTGCAGATTCTCGTCCGTACGTGATATCCTGGACGCGCCAGCCACGTGGCTAAGGAAACCCTTCTCGTCGTGTCGCCATAGCTCACCAGGCAGGTACCATCATCATTTTCCCACACCACCAAAACACCTACTTGTGTCACCGAACCGCCCCTCATACAGTCCACTAAGAAAATTTCGATTTTCACCCCAAGGCTTTAGGCCGCCGCAACAATGCGTGTAAAATCGCGTAGAGTGCCGCAGTCTAGTTATGTCCTTGTCGTCATCATCTTCTCAGCCGACTTCCACTGCTGGACTTAGACTTCCCCGAAGCATTATCATAATGCATATAGCATAATCAGCTTATAACGTTCCCACTGCTGGGACACAGGCCTCCCAGTTGTGAGAGGGAGTGAGCTGTCTATCTAATCTAATCTACCGCCGGCCCAGTGGGGGTTGGTAGATGACACATGTCTTCCAATTTTTGGTTCTACGAGTAGCTAGGTCATGCCGGTTTCCTCACGATGTTTTTCCTCACCGTTTTGAGAGCAGTATGGTGATGAGATTATTTACACAAAATAAAGTGCCTGTCTGGTTCGAACCCACGACCTACAATATATGGAAGCCTGAAAAAATAACTAAGTTTTTTTTTACGTTACTGATTGCACATAAATGCACAGGCACCGGCTTACCTGATAATAAATGGTTGATCATCGACTATGAACATCTGCGAAACCAGGCGTATCGGAAAATGCTTTGTCCATCTTGTAGACAAAGTTAAAATTTGAATGTCATTTGTTTCAACAAAACGGTTTTTAGAAAAAAGGGTTGATAATCGAATCGATGTTATTTATAATAAAATGTTAGGCATTCTCTAAAATTGCCTAAGCGCGCTCTAAAATTGAGAGATAAATCTAATTCGGTATTTAAACCAACCAGTAAAGGTTCATTGCTATTGGCCGAACGCTTGGGCACAGCCATAAACCAACTCCATAATACCAGGAAGCAAATCGAACTGGCAACTCAGACTTCAAGAAAGTCGTAACATTTGAATTGTAGCCGAACATAAATAAGAATTTTACTACGATTTGAATTTTTATTTTTCGAACTTCGATGGAACGCTATGTTGGCAGTTTTAAAAATCGTCTGTCTGATAAATCTTGTTTTACACCTTCCAATCTATTTTGATATGGGCTTCTATATTCAACTGTTTGAATGCAAGACGCCATTTTGGTACAGTCAAGAGCAATACTGTGTCATTTACAAATCTATTTCTCGTAGCATTACTTAACTGAAATTAAATATACCAATTTCATAAATCGATTTGATCTCCCATTCCATTACTCCGAAATCAATCCATAAATAAAAGAGTAACAAATTAAAACTAAGAATCTTCACGAACCCTATAAATTACGCGCGTAAAAATATTAAAACCTCTTTTACCCGTAAAAGGTTTCGTAAATTTTACTATCGGCCCATACTTGACGTGTTTCAGCTTGAACCAAATTATCCAGCGTTCGGGATAAGAGTCGATTTACATCGGTCCGGGGAGACCAATTTATTTTATTTATTTGTTTCGTAAAACAATTAATAAGATCCGCTTGATAAAAAAGAAAAGAAAATTAATTCTGGAATTGTAAACGTAAATTAAAAGCCTATTTATAAATCTTTGTTTCTAAAGACCGCTTGCACACAAATAAATAATACGTTTAGCGCTAAACGTTTTATTAGTAACGCTTAACACATAATTCTGTCTCTGTCAACTACAAAAGATTGACAGAAATAGAACGATGTTTTAAATTCGTTTAGTGCTAAAATGTTGCTAGTGATCTGTGGTGTAAGCGGAAAAGACAATCTTTTTGAGTGAATTTGTGCTATAAAATCTTTATAGCCCAATTACTTTTAAAAGATAGAAAGATACATTTAGCAGTAAACATCAAGTACAATGAGATGAAGAATTTTGAATATTTAATCCCACTTAATCAGAGTTCTCTTTGTCTAGTTGTTTTATTAAAGGCAACATGACGATCTTTATTGTTATTGAAGATTCGCATTAATTAGTAAGACTGCATGTATAAATTTAATTCATATATATCAGAAATACATCCCACTAATGTATGAGTTTTTTCTTTAATAATATAAATAAGTCCTTAGGACTGAGGAGCTACTCAAAATTCGAGCCAATCACGCAAGGTTACAATCGTGACAACTGCGCAAGGAAACTAGAGATGTTACGGAGGTTTTAAATTTGATTGATCGGAGTTGCAACCCGAGCCGTTTTTTGACATTTCGTTATTAAGTTTTTGATTCCTTCATTTAATTCGCACACAAAATTGTAATTGATTTACAGAGCATTGACATCAGGGAAGAGGGAAAACTACACTTAACAGATTAACGTGACGCGTTTGACATACACAAAACAATAAACAGAGACTTCAAGCGCGAGCATTTAAAAAAATTAATGGGCAATACGTAAAAAATTGTTTGTTCGTTCTATTTACGAGCATCGCTGCATTTTGATCTTCGGTTTAACTCCGATTCAAAATTATCGGAGCCGAAGTCTGAGTCGGAAGTGTAAAATTAATCGGAATTTTCCGACCTTTCGGAACCGGATTCGAAGCTCCGTAACAACTTCTGAAGGACACAAGGTCACCCACATTTATTTATTTATTTATTTATTTATTTAGGGAAAACAAACAGTAGCACAATAACAAATAGACAAAATAACTTAAATATTACATTTAACAATTATGCTACCCACTACGTTCTCCACAGATTACAATTTATAGTAGGTTTTAAAACTAGCTAGTAACACAGTTATATATTGTCCTAGAACTCAAAATGGAATTTTTACATTTAAAAAAAGAAAAAGTAAATTTGTGTGCGTACATCATTATTAATTATTAAATATTAAACATTACGTTAAATATTATTATTAAACATTAAACATTACCTTGCTGATCCTTTAAGGTTGCTTGGATTTGTTGCCTAAATGCATTTTTATTGAGAAAAAGAATATCAATTGAACTAAACTCATTGTTATAAGTCTTAACCAAACGGTGAAGTGGTGAACGCGAGCCAGCGTTGGATTTACAGAGACTAGTAGCAAATAGACGTCGAGTACGTACCTCACGTACATGAGCTGTTCGAGGAATCAGGTAACTCAGACTCCTAACTAAATCTGGACAATCAAAATGATTGCGGCACACATTGAACAGAGTCATAACATCCAGAAGTTTCCGTCTCGACTTTAAGGTTAGAAGATCATACTTTTTAAGAAGTAAATGGTAAGACATTTTACTCCGAAAACATCTAAAATTCATAGCACGAAGGTACTTACGTTGTACTAGTTCCAATTGTTCACTATATTTTACGTAAAAAGGGTTCCAAATGGGTACAGCAAACTCTAACTGTGGCCTAATTATTGATTTGTATAAGTGCAAAAAGGTAGAAGGTCGACGAAACTCCCTGGAAGATCTCATGACAAAACCAAACATCTGGTAGGCTTTGTTAACAATTTTTTCTAAATGAGCATCCAGATGGAGCTTCGAATCTAGCAGAACACCAAGATCCCGGAGAAAACTAACTTTACTAATTGGCGTATTGGCAAGAAGATATTCGAACTCAGTAATATTTTTCTTTTTGGTAAATGTTATAACATGACACTTTGGAAGACTAAGGTAAAGCTTATTGGAAGAGCAGTAGCTAGAGAAACGGTCTAAATCCTGCTGGAAGTTAAAACAGTCGACTCTATCAGAAATAATTTTATAGACCTTTAAATCGTCCGCGTAGAGAAGAAATTTTGAATTTTGAAAACAGTCCTTTATGTCATTGATGTATAAAATAAATAATAAAGGGCCTAAAATGGAACCTTGTGGTACACCGGAGGTGACCCGAAAAGAGCCAGATTCATAACCATTAACAACCACCTTTTGTGTTCTGTTAGTTATATAAGATACAAACCATCGTAAAAGGTCCCCTCTGATTCCATTGTAAGCAATTTTATTAAGTAGTAGTGTGTGGTCAAGTTTATCGAAAGCTTTCTGAAAATCTGTGTAAACCGCATCAATCTGTTGTCTATTATCGATACTATCAAACAGTTGGGACGTGAAAATGAGGAGATTGCTAATGCAAGATCTGTCCTTAACAAAACCATGCTGCTCCTTTATTAAAACATTGCGAATAGCAGGATATAATTTACTATGTACCAGTCTCTCAAATAGCTTGGAAAAGGCAGATAGTATAGAAATAGGTCGATAGGTCGCTACATCATGCTTGGAACCACTCTTATGAACAGGTACAATATTTGCATGTTTCCAAACTTCAGGGAAAATACCACAAGATAAACATTTATTAAATAATATCAGTAAAGGATAGCATAATGTATCACACGTGTTTTTCAAAAAAACTGAAGGAATCCCATCAGGACCAGGACCCTTGGTAGAATCAAGAGATTTTAATTCTTTATGTACATCATCAAGAGACAGTTGCAGTTTACACAGGAAGACATCGTGGTCAGCATATCTAGATGGTGGTTCCCAAGACTTATAGTCAAATGTAGAAGGCTCATAAGCAGACTGGAAAAATGTAGCAAATAAGTTGCAAGTAGTAATAGGATCATTGGATGAGGTCTGATTATAATTAACCGTGGATGGGATTTTATTTGTAGCTTTACGGCTAGTAACGTACGTCCAAAATGTCTTAGTATTGGTAGCAACACTGTCTTCAATTGCATTAATATATTTATTATAGCAAATATCAGCTACTTTTTTAAATTTTTTCCTGTTACTCGAAAATACCTCATAATCACATATGTTCCTATACTTCTTCCACCTAGTCCAGGCTTGAGTTTTCTTTTTGTAAGTATGTATGAGAGATTTGGAAAACCAATTGGGGAAATTAACATTTTTTGGTCGACATGTGGGTGTGTGTGATTTTATAATTTCGTAAAGTTTTTCATAAAATGTAGAAACAGATTCATTAGGTGTTAAGTTGTCCAGTAAAACATTCCAATCCACATCACTTATATCAGTATTTATTTTGTTATAGTTAGCTTTGTGATAATTTAGTTTGTTATCAGAAGTACATTTAGGAATATGTGTGGGGTGAGAGAAAGAAATGTGTACATAGAAGGCTGGATGATATGTGTCAACAGGTAAAAGGGGGACATCAGGAGAGAATGTGACAGCATGAGTATTACAAAAAAATAAGTCTAAGATGCGTCCGCTAGAATTGAAAAAGTGGTTATATTGCATCATAACATGCTGTGAACAGAAATTTGATAAAAAACGAGTTATGTTTGTCAGTTTGTTGTTTGCAGCATATTCCATGTATGATAACTTTTTTACCCAAGCAAGAGAGGGTAAATTAAAGTCACCTGTTAAAATAATATTTTCTACGGAAGAGTCATCACACAACACTGACAGAGAATTAAGAAAAGTCAAGTATGTATCATCAACAGCGTTAGGGGGTATGTAAGTAGCACAAAGGATATGATATTTATTGCTTTTTGCGGGAATTTTTACTATCACGTGCTCGGGCAAGGTTAACGGGGGCAAAAATGAAATACAGGAGGGATTTAGTTCTTTAGATACGGCTATAAGGACACCACCGCCATCTTTTTTGTTGGTGAGTAAACGGTTACGATCGCATCTAAACACCAAATAGCGTTGATCAATAAATTCATTATCAGATATGTCCAGCGTCAACCAGGTCTCTGTTAAGATAATGACGTCATATGCATGCGACATAATATTTAAATATAGGGTATTCAGTTTAGTCCTGATTCCTCGACAGTTTTGATAATAAATGGATATTACACTATCATTAGACATTTTTAAAAACTGAGGGTACAAGAAAATAAACCAAAGGAATAAAAATATTCACTATGTAACTCATAAGTATACTTAAAACATGCGAGTCATACACAAATGTGAGGGTACAACAAAAGAAGCCAAAAACAAAATAACATTCACTATGATACTCATAAGTATACTTAAAAAAAACCAACGCTGAAAGCTCACGCGGTACGTTCTCGGTAAATAACATTAAAAAGTAGATATAATCGACAGAGTAAATTACAAAAATCTTAAGCAACAATAAAGGACATAGTATAATATTCAGGACTTGATTGTAAAAGGCACTAATTTTAACATCATACATTAAATTACATGAGGAAAGGAAATATTGAAAAGAGTGTATTATACTTATTAGCAAATTAAGCACACAACCGTTTGCAAAAATAAAATAAAAATATGACCAATAAACATTTAGGCAGATATTATTGTTATACAGGATAGATACTGCTAAGATAAGAAAATATTGTAAACAGTATAATGTAAACATAAGCAAAATAAGCACACAGCTATTTGCAAAAAAATACGACAAAGAAACATTTAAAGAGATGTTATTTTTATACAGGTACATTATGTAATAAAGTAATCGTTTTGTAATAAACACCAACAGCGTATTAAGACGAATTATTAGACCTAAACTTTTTACCAATGTCGTCCTCTGAACGGATCGCAATCGTAGATGAGTCATCATTCTCTTTGACCAGCACAGTAGCATTACGTACCCACACATACTTAAACTTGTTTGTTTTGGCAGCATCACGGCATTTGCGAAATAACTCCTTATTACGAAGCGTCAGGTGTTCGTTCATATATATACGACATTGAGTCCCAGCGAGTCCTATACGATCCGATGTAATACCTTTAGACAGCCGATAAGCGCTCAGCACATTATCACGGAGTAGTCGGGAAGTAAACTTCACAATAATATTTTTCGGACGCAAATTATGCGTGTGTGCGTGTGGAACACGGTGAATAGCCACTATGTCTTTCTGTGCTATAGGTATATTAATAGCTGCTGCAATTGACTCCAAAATAACAACTAGATTTTCGCCACGTTTTTCCGGCAAGTTACCAATTTCAATGTTGCACTGCCTAGCCTGTTGTTCCAGACGATCTATTTTATTAATCAGTGTAAATATGGGCTCAGAAGCAGAGGCAACGATCTTCGACTCCATCTCCTTCGTACGCTTTACGGTATCAATAATATTCGCAGAGTTGAATTCCACCGATGACTTCAACTCATCGACAACATTCGATAATGCTAAATGTTTAGTGTTTAGAATAGATATATCCTCTTTTGTATTGGAAAAATCAGAGCGCAATTCCTTCAACTGGGATTGAATTTGAGAGGAGGTAGTTGCTAAATTATTAAAATCATCCCGAAGATTAATAATATTCGAGTTGATATTGGAAAACTGTTCGCGTATGTCAGTGCTCAGAGAGCTCATTGATCTCTTGAATTCCTCGGAAAGTGCAGAGATATCCCTTCTCAAGTCGCATTCTGGCTGCTTCCTCTTAGGGTTTCTCTGAGACACATTACGGTCAGCGTCGTCGTCTGAGTAAAGATCAGGAACGGAATGGCATTTGCTGCTTATCGGCGAGTGTGCCATAATGAAAACAATACACAGCTGGTATGACAACTGGATTATCTATCTGAACAGCTGATAAGCACTTGCTCCACGATGTTTAGAGCCGTCGCTGCGCAAGAGAGATGAAAAATTACCACCGATCCGTTTACTCGCGGGGGTGAAGGGGGCCGCACTCATGCGACTATCACTGCACGAAGTAGTGTGAGCAAGCCAAAAATATAGTCCGCACTGTTTCCTCGCGGGGGTGAAGAGGGCTGCACTCTCGCGACACGCGCACTGTGTCCCGTGCTTAATTATTTTAAAACAAATAGGTGTATAGCGAAATTGAGTTTTTTGTCTTAGTAGCAAGGTTAGATTTTATACGGCACAAAACTACACTATTTAAGTAAAACTGATAATGCGTCTGCTCCAGCTAGTGTACGAAACCAAACTCAACACATCATCACATTTATAACAGAGTTAGGAAAACTACAGTTTATTCTCATATTTACACGATGTTAACCTCGTATTTCCTTTACCACTTTTGACAAAAAATCCCAGTAACTTGAAACTTTACTAAGGTTAGAACTATCTAACTGTCACATAAGTAGGTCTTGAAAGTAAAAATAGTACTTACTAAGACTTGAAGTTTTACGACGTGCAAGTGACATTGAACCTTAGGATGGTAAACACATTACGAGGTCGAATAAACCTGCCTAGATGTAAATGTAAAACAGCTTTTACTAGTATTTTACTCAGTCCAATCATTCACTCAAACACAATACCTTCATTTAAAGCACTCCAGGAAAACAACACCCAGTTCAAAACTTACCGAGTTAATTAAGAATAGTTTAAAATCTTTTTACGACAGCATCTGTACGTGATGCTAAAAAATTAATTGTGTTTAAAAACTGGCAGTCGACACTGTAGTCGAAATTCAAAATGAAAAAAACAACACTTTAAAGAACATTTACACGGTTAAAAACCTACGTTTCCATATTTATGAATTTCATATCTGCAGGCAGAATTCAATATTTACTTATAAAATATTTATTATGAAATTCTGGTCTCAAACAAGAATGCGTGATGTGTGAATCGACCTTTATCCCTGTCGTTGGTGCACGTTAAGGCGAAGTTACACACTTTACGACGCATATTTTTATAAACGCACCTGACTTATTTTATTGGCAAAGTTGAAAAGCTTATAAAACGCTCGCGGTATTAATACTGTACTGATACTTTACTGTAGGCACATAAGTTTATTTTTTATTACGATACTCGAGTTCGCGCTGTATAATTTAGCACAGCGCCATCTGTAGATGAATAAAAGACAGTACATTTTTTTAGGGTTCCGTTCTCCAAAAGGAAAAAAGTGGAACCCATATAGGATCACTTCGTTGTTCGTCTGTCTGTCTGTCAGTCAGTCCTGACTGTTCCTGAGAAAAAGGGTCTTGACAGACTTGTCAAGACCCTTTTTCTCAGGAACGCGTGGAGGTATCAAGTTGAAATTAGTACCAAATACGTAGATCTATGGTCCCTTGGTGCTCCAAAAAGATCAAGCTTCTAAGTCAACACAACAAAAAATACTGCCATGATATATATTTTGATACTCACAAGTAAATCAAAACCTATAGGGTACTTACCGTTGACCAAATCATGAAATTTGGCAAGAAGCAAGGTCTCACAGCACAAGTAAATGAAAAAGTCCGAAAATCGTTAATATCTAATTTTATCACATAAAAATTTATTTTTTTGGGATTACGAACTTAAAAGTGCAGTTGCAGAATTGATGGGAGAACATGTTTTCCAACTATATTGTTAAGTTTGTTTTTGGAATAAATTCTTTTCAACTACAGAACCCTTTATTGTGCGTGGTCCGATACGCACTTGACCGGTTTTTTAAATATCATACGGCTGCAATGTGAAATTCTGAACATTTCTTCGCAAAGATATTATCTGTTAAATTTATCGAGACAAGTGTTGGAAGGGTGAATGTTTGGTAGCTGTCATTACCTACTTTGAAATACCTACCTACATACAACAACAAGACTAGAAGCCGGCCACAATATACTTGTGACTTTGACTGTATAGGATGACGATAAAGAGCATAATAATGACTTATGTTACCGAAATAATTATACTCATTCTGTTCCAAAAAACTTTAAAAAATCCACATAATAAATCTAACACAAAATAAACAAATACAATAAATCATTACGAAAAACAACTTATTCAATTGAACCTTCTATTTTCGGTACTAACTGTCCAATGTTTTGTTTCGCAGATTCCCCCTGGGTAAGCGCGGTGGGAAGTTAGTGAATTGAATTTTACGATATGTGCCCAAACTCCCTTTCGTCCTCGTGTGGAATCATTTAAAATTAGTCCCTCTAGCAGCGGGGTTGTTTCCAAAACAAAAGTTCTTTAGTCCGTATATTTCTTGCCGTATTTGGTTGCGACTTTGTCTTTGTGGAAGTTTTGTGGTCGGAAACTTAAATGCTGAAAAGTGAAAACCATGGCAAAACTGGTCTATCTTTTTTTGTAAGTAATATAAAACGTAAAAAAGTGAAAATTACATTTAATGATACGAGTAAATATAGAGTATGGGCGAGAGCATTGCCCAGAAGTGAGACAAAATAGATTGAGAAAAAAACGAGCGGATACGGCTTTTTTTTTTGTGGATGGGAAATCATCAAATGACTTCTCCCGCTCTGGGCAGAGCGGGAGGGCGTGTCAGACTTTTACTGACTAAAACCCACCCATGTTCCTTCAGTTGCCCGTGCCAGGGCCACGGTATCTCTTTCGAACTACCCGCGACCCCGGCGTCATCGGCTCAATTGACCCCGTAACTGCTGACATCTCTTTGAGGCGCGCGTGGAACACAACGTGCCGTCGACCCGGGCCTGGTCCTTGCCGGACGGCGAGCTGCCCATTACTCGTCGTCCGCAAGCCCGCGCCTACGGTGGCCGGGAATCGGCGATCGATTCTATATATCGAGACTCTTCCGTGCCTCGGAAAGCACGTTAAGCCGTTGGTCCCGGCTGTCATTCGTGGATCTTTGACAGTCGTTACGGGTCGTCAGAAGCCCGAAAGTCTGACAACCAGTCTTACCAAGAGGTATCGTATTACCCAGTTAATGGGTTGTGGAGGTCAGATAGGCAGTCGCTCCATGTAAAATACTGGTATTCAGCTGCATCCGGTTAGACTGGAAGCCGACCCCAACATAGTTGGGAAAAGGCTAGGCAGATTGAAAGTTCATACATATAGAGTAAATCCTGACTCCCAAACTAGGAGATCCTGTGACTTAGGGGTCAGTATGAATAGTTTAATTAAGTTAGGATCTGTTATTTTTATTAATTAATTAGGTATCAATTATTATTTACGTAAATATTATTTTAATTCTGAATAAAGCATTACAAAACAAACAGCATAAACATGAAAAACATGTTCATACATTGATGATGACGTCACGATAAATTTTTGTAATCGCAAAAAACTATTTCTAAGTGATAAATCTACAAAAAAAAATCTTTAATTGTGCTTTAAGACCCTGTTTCTTGCCAAACATGATTCTAGGTCAACGCGAAGTACTCATTTACTTGTCAGTATCAAAATATGTCGCATAAATGGCCGAATTTTTTATTGTATTGACTTAGAAGCTTAATTTTTTTAGAGCTCCAAGGGACCATACACCTACGTATTTGATATTAATTTCAACTCGATACGTCTACGCGTACCTGAGAAAAAGGGTCTTGATAGACTGACGGACAATGGACAACAAAGGGTTCCAAAAACATTCGCAGCTTAAAGAGGATGTCCTGTACGGGTAAAAATAATAAGTAAAGCTACGTTTCAACCATTCAGCGGAATACTGAATTATGAATGGAATTAATCGGTTACTGAGGCGAATAAAGCCGCTGTATCCAGCGATCAAGCTCATTCATTATGGCAGAATAATAACTTGGCTCTTAATTACACGGACTACTAAAGTATAATTATGTATTTATACTAATTGATTCATATGAAGATGCGTAGCTTACGAATAAAGATATTTATAATTCTGAAACATTTAGTTGATATGGCGTGTTGGATGAAACGAGGGTCATACTCATGAGAAGCAACAACTTTTTGGTTTTGAAATCTTCACTGACTTCTCCCGCTCTGGGCATGTCAGACTTTTACCGACTAAAACCCACCCGTGTTCCTTCAGTTGCTAACCCTGAAATCGCAAAAAAAAACCGGCTGCAAATTACATTCATATTCGCATACTTAACTAACTTGACAAAATGTAGGGATCAGTAACCGTGTTGTTGATCCCGTATTTAAGCTAATTATATCATCACCACATCAAGCCTTGCGTGCAGGCACGCTTCACTTTTCAGTTTCCCGCCATTCCTCGTAAACTGACAGTTGGTATTAGTGACAGTTACCTCACAGCTGATGTGTATGATATAGTGTTTACATAATAAATCTATTATATACAAGTTGTTTTTTTTTAATACATACATATTTCAGATTTGGTTCCATAGTAAAAGTTGTTCTTTATGACTACTATTACTTTACTCCCTTATCTTATCACCCTGCACCCTGTAATTATTATTTAGTTTCTTTAGATCTATCCACCAATTTTAAAGTCCTAAAGCGTAATCAACTTCAAACCTCATCAATTGTATAATATATATACCGGTGACTTTTTTTACTTACCGTCTTGAAAAAAAAAAACTTTTTTATAGCTTTGACAAAAATTGATCTAAGTAGGTATTAGTAAATACCACAAATTCGAAGTAAACTTTTCACAGTAGAACAATAAAAACAGAAATTTTGAAAAAAAATATTAAATCGTTTAAAAATATCGTAATTCAAATAATATTATGTACCCTGCATATGATTCGAATTCCAATTTTTTTTAAACGAGCTTGGTATGCCATAATGTAGGTATGTATGGCTTCTACTCCATTCACCTATTTTAATATAGCCTATTTTTTTAAAAAACGGTAAAAAAGTCATCAGTATATTTGAACTATTTTACCACGTGACCAGGAGCACTTGTCCTTAACAATAAGAAATACTCGTATTCTGCCGCTTGACACTGCCGGTCTTTATGAAGTGCCAACGGTTTATAGTGCCAGTCTTAAAAAAATTACCGATATTGAATTGCTTTTAAAAGGAACAAAAATATTTTTGAGTTCTGCAGGACGAATGGTATTTTAAGAATGTACAGACAACAGCACATCAGGTCAAAACCAAACCAAACCAAACTGACCAAACTGTCAAATTTCTCCAAATGATTTTAAATCTTAAATTGTTGATGATTATGTTCAAAATCGAATGAGAAAATTTGACAGTTTGTAGTAACTAGACCTGCTGCTGTATGTACATACAATAAAGCCATTTATTTATCCTTTTGGATTGGGTTTTAATATATCTTTGATTTTTTTGCTTTATCGTACTGGGTACAAGCCAAACAGTATTTAGTACTGAGGTTGCTTTTGGTTCTGCTAGCGCGGGGTGCAATGAAAAAGCGGACTGTATCAAAATAAGGCTGGTATATTGCCGTCTAATACTACAAATATAAGTTCCCGGACAAATAATTAATAATTAAGGTCTAAGGAGGACTATTGTCCATCGCGGTGGAGTCCGAGGAAGCGAGTGGTCATCGGGCCGAGCTGTGTCGTCGCCGCGCCGCGCCTCAGCTTGTCTATGACGCGCTGATCACGCTGCCTGCGCGTGCAGACCGCATGCAGAGTATTTTGTTGGGTTTGGTTCCCAACAGTTCCGTACCTCAAAAGGAAAAACGGAACCCTTAGAGGATCACGTCGTTGTCCGTCTTTTTCTCAGGAACGCGTGGAGATATCAAATTGAAATTATATCAAATACGTAGGTTTACGGTGCCTTGGAGCACTGAAAAAATTATGCTTTTAAGTCAACGCATTAAAAGATACGGCCATTTAAGCGACATATTTTGATACTCGCAAGCTCGCAAGTAAATCAAAACCTACAGGGTCCTTCCCGTTGACCTAGAATCATGTAATTTGGCAAGAAGCAAGGTCACACGGCACAAGTGAAGAAAAGAGGCCGAAAACCTTTTTCACATAAACAAATGGTTTTTTTGCGGTTAGAAAAAATTGGTTCATATACTTATGAATGTATGGGAGAACGTGTTTGTCAACTACAATATTAAGTTTGTTTTTGAATTAAAATAATATTTACGTAAATTTTACCTATTTAATTAATAAAAATAACAACTTAAACAACAATACTTTATTTATTTATTTATTTATTTAAAGAGGGTTTCAATCTAGACAGATTATGTCACCGTCATCTTTACAAATCAGCTTTACATACTACACAACTACAGTCTGATTTTTTAATTTAACGGAATACTGTCCGCTGTAATTTTTTGACACTTCAGATATCATAAACCTTTTCTTTTTGTCTTTTTTATAAGATAATTACATAGCTAGAATTTTTTGGATATAAAATAACAAAAACATGAAAGAGAATGAGATCAAGTAAACTATGACAACGTAAAAACTGTTTGTTCTGTGCATTCAATGCACACTAATTAAAATATTAATTTTAAACGGCGAAATGAAAAAAAGAAGTAAAAGAACATATTTTTTAAATTTAAACATTTATCTAGGTATCATTATCACTAATATCATCATCGTTGTCTGTCTGTAGTTACAAGAAGCGAAGATTTTACAAACAAAAATGTATTCCTAAAAAAGGTTTGTAACCTATGGATTAGTGGACAGGGATTCCTGTGAAAGAAAAATAATTACCTTAATTATTATTATTGTAACTTCAATCATTTGATAATAAAAAATCTGATTACCATTTTAAAATTATCTGTAATTTTGAAGTTTTAGTTTTTTAATTGAAACCAAGACATTCAAGCAAGATTTTATTTTTTTATTTTGCTTAAATGCGTACCGTTTTATTATTGGCAACACATCTGAAGTGTCAGTATTCTGTCGAATTAAAAATCAGACTGTAAAAATTATCTTACACTATCTACCTCTACGAATAATATAAACTTTCTTCATTCAGACTTTTATTAAAATAAGAAGCTAATGCCATTTGCATTCAAATTCCATTTTCAAAATAATCATTAAAAAGAAGCTCGCATTTTCTTACCTACCTCGATTGACTCCAGCAAAAAGCGTAAAATTGTAAAGTTGGGTAAACCAGGTGCCCTAGTGCCGGATATATCACAGTCAGACGTGGTCTGAATTAATTAGTAACATTGACGCCGTCCCATGATTCATGTGCCGGATACCCACTGATTATTAAATAGGGCTGCGAGTGATGTATGGCCACTACTGCATTATCATACGTAAGGTAGAATTATATGAGGAACTTCGAAGTTCCAGGTTTCCATGACTTGAGTTAGATATGAAAGAAAATGTAAGTATGATTTATATGTATTACTAGCAGTGACTTCGAGTAGCTCGTGGCTAAGTAATATCAGCCGCACGGGTCGATCCATCAGGTTAGGCTACGCTTGCCGGGGTTGGTCCGTGGATGGGTGACCATCTTTATATACCGAGACTCCTCCGTGCCTCGGAAAGCACGTTAAGCCGTTGGTCCCGGCTGACATTCGTGGATCTTTGACAGTCGTTACGGGTCGTCAGAAGCCCGAAAGTCTGACAACCAGCCTTACCAAGGGATATCGTATTACCTAGTTAATGGGTTGTGGAGGTCAGATAGGCAGTCGCTCCATATAAAATACTGGTATTCAGATGCATCCGGTAAGACTGGAAGCCGACCCCAATATAGTTGGGAAAAGGCTAGGCAGATTGACTAGCAGTGACTTCGTTCGCGTGGATGTCGGAATACAACTTCCCTATTTGAATCGGATTTTGTTCACTTTTTCATGGGTTTTAATTCATCATCATCAGCTAACTGCCAGTGAATGTCCCGTCAAAATCAGTTCAGCCGTTTCGGAGATTACCTGGAGCAAACAGACACGGGCAAAAATTTTTTTTATTGTTTTTTCGTATACTTTCACATGCATTTAGTGATAAGCTGTTATTTTGACATTACAAACAGACACTTAAATTTTATTGCTTTGTAGAGATAAGTATAATTAGATTTACTTTGTATGTATGATTTATTTTGCCGTATAGCTGTTACAAACCAAGCAATGATTTCCGTTATGATCACCAAAATCATGGACCAAACAAGGTGGAAAAGAAAGATTCATAATTTTCTCGATATTTGGGAAATCCATTTCATCATTTAACCCTGACGGGCCTTATACGATAAAACAAACACTGGTCACACTGCAGTATTTGTTATAATGGCTGGGTCGACGCAAATGGTAAATCGCCGCCCTAGTGCTTGAATAGCCAACCGACCATTTTTTGGAAAATTACTTTTTAGTGTACCTATATCTGTAGAAAAAGACTTTTTCATACATTAAAAAGTCGTTTTCCCAAAAAATGGTCGGTTGGCTAATCAAGCACCTAGGATGGCGAAATGTTCCAGGGCAGATAAAACACCTGGTATGTCAATGAAAAAACATTTTACCCAATAAAGGTAGGTATTTGCGTCGAATACTGGTTTCACAAACTGTAATTACCTACAGCTAATTCCAATAAACCTTAACAAACATTATCTTTTCAATAAACGCCTAAAACATTGAAAACCACACACGACCTCTTGTCCCAAGGCGCCTAAAGAGTTTTAAGTCAGTCAGTGTAAGGGACTGATCAGATACCGGGGGCTCAGGACCCTTGGTGTACGTGAGCTGTCACTCCGAGGGATGCCGGAGGGCAGAGAAACCCACAGGAATAGGATATGATCTGGGAAGTAAGGTGCTGTAAGAGTATAAATAAGACAACCTTTCATTTGAGACTTACGCTTTTCTTAAAGGACGATCATAGTTAATAACAAAACAGAAGTAGATAATTATACTAGGTATACTCTCACTATTTTAAACGTGTCATGGATTGTTTGGAAGTTAGGAAGTAGTGGGATGGCATAACTGTTTAGTTAATTATTTCGTTTATCACATAGACGTATAAAAAAAGGCGGACAGATTCTCGCTAACAAAAAACTGTGTCTATCGGAGTCAGCCAGCTCGCTGTACCTACAGGCGCTTATTTCACAAGACATGCTGTATTTTTACCTTATATTATATACCTTAACATATTACGAATACGTTACCATATTATGAATGGTTGACCGATGTGTGAATTTGTGCGCCGGCCTCACCTACAGGCCGGCCGGCACGCACAAATTCACACAGCAGCGAGGCAGCGAGCTGGCTGGCTCCGATAGACACAGTTTTTTGCACAGAACAGATGATCTGTGGTTTTTTGGTAGCGAGAATCTGTCTGCCTTTTTTATACGTCTATAGTTTATCACATAATTATTAAATAATTCAACCATTTGTTAATTCGACCTTTGCTAGCTTTATCGACTGTTTCATCGGCACCTCTGAATATTTTTTAAACTTTTGTACCTCGTTAGATAGCTGTTTAAATGAAGATGTCTTCCGCGTAATTTGTACGCTTAATGATATACTAAAGTTTTGAGATAATTAGTGTCAAAGTTCATATAAGTAGATTATTTTTGAAAATGTTTAATAAACTTCTTCCTTTAACTTTTAACTGTTTGATGTTTTAGAAAGTATAGTTACCTACATCAAAAGGTTTGTTAAAGTATTAGGTACCCAACGGCATAGCAATGAAGGACATTCAATTTGAGAGTTTAGAGAAAATTGATATTTAGTGATGAAAACTGGTAAGGTAACTTCAAGAAACTTCAAGGTAACTTCAAGAAACTTCAAGGTAACTTCAAGAAACTTCAAGGTAATATCAAGAATCCCTTGAATTTTCGCCTAGGCTTTATAGGGTGCTTAATTGTTGCAAATGGGTCATACTATCACGTCCTGGAAGGAATACGTCAAATTACAAGTCACCCTATATATCAGTCTCAGGACGTATTGCAGACGCGTGTGCAATACGCGCCACGAAAGATGAGACTTGACAACACACCACGTGCTTTGACTTGCGCAATAGACGATTTTAGGTCTCTTTAGCGGTTTGAAGTCTGAGCGCGGGAAGGGACCGGGCGTCATCAAGTCTCATCTTTCGTGGCGCGTATTGTACTGTAGCTGTAACGCTAGAAGAGTGCTAGCTGTAAAATAATAGTGTGGGGGCGTAGAATATTATACGATAAACTTATATTATATTTTATATATTTATTTATTTTATATGTTTATCTTAGAGAAAATGTGCACGCTTCACGCCTCTACTTTATCATTTTCTGAAACAAAAACTTAATAATTCTTATTTAAAATTAATACCAACTTCACTTGCATGTAATCTTTACAGTATCATACCAGAAACAAAGATATAAAAGTCTCATGTATCTGTAATTACATCGGAACCTGTACGATGCAACCGCACATTGCATTATTATTATCAGTTTTCCGAACAAAAAGTGACATTATGAATCCGACGATCGCGTATTCGCGCAACGATCGCTTTTGATTAGGACGTGGCTATATATACCCTTCAAACTGGACAGAACAGCGAGAAATAAAGCTAAGCTGCTTGGCGGCGTATACAAGAGAAATAACGATTATACCTTCCGCCAGAAAACCGTGCAATAAAAGTCGTTGACGCCTTCTCTACCATTGTATTCCAATATTTCAAAACGATACGAACAATTTTAACAGACGTATCACGGTAAGAGGCATCCTTGACGCGTGTACCTGGTATGTTTTTAGCGTTCCGAACCTGAAAAGGAAAAAATGGAACCCTTATAGGTTTACTTCCTTGTCCGTCTGTCTATCTGTTTGTCAGTCTGTGAAGACCCTTTGGAAGAACATATTTTTCAACTATAATGTTGAGTTTGTTTTTAGGATAAATTCTTTTCATCTACGGAACCCTTCATTATGCGTAGTCCAACACGCACTTGACCGGTTTTTTTAATGTAGTGTTAAATATTGTACGGTGGTACGGAAACCTTCGTGAGCGAATCAGACTCATCTTGGCCGGTATTTTTTTGTTTGAATTTACTTTAGACTTTTTTAGTACAAATGGGGTTAATGACTTTTATTGCAACTTTATCTGGCGTAAGGTATAGGATATGCGAGCGTTGCTGATATCATTCATACTCAAACATAACAAGGACACACGACTGGATGCTTCCACTCCTGTTTTATTTAGATGACACCTCGTTTCATTTAGATTCTGATCCGGTGAGTAAGAGCTTCTCGTTTTACATAAGCCTTAACTTATTATGTCATTGCTATCCGTGATTTTGGCATAACAGCACATATGTAGAGTCAGGGAAATAAATTTTTAACAAAATTGACTACAAACTTTAATAAAATTGTCCGTCTAATCAAATTACATCTGTTATTCTACATGTGTATAAAATGTCTGTAATACGGAAAATTGACGCAGAGTGACAATTTGCTTAACATTTATTTTCCCTGCCTGTACCTAGTTAGCGATGTCAGCATAACGAACGCCTCAAAGAGATGTCAGCAGTGACGGGGTCCAATAGGGCCGAAGCCGCCGGGGTCGCGGGTAGTTCGAAAGAGATACCGTGGCCCTGGCACGGGCAACTGAAGGAACACGGGTGGGTTTTAGTCAGTAAAAGTCTGACACGCCCTCCCGCTCTGCTCGGAGCGGGAGAAGTCATTTGATGATTTCCCATCCACAAAAAAAAAAAAAAAAAAAAAAAGCATAACGAACGACATTAAATAAAACCCAATAGAATAGAAGGGGAATTTAAATAATATAGCTTAAAATTAATAGTAGATAGAGGATTTATCTTCTGATGCTCAGCTTAGCCGATTCATTTACTTCGTTCCGAAGAAATAATTGGCTTCGGGTCAGTCATTTCATCCCAATAAGAAATGTGAGGAGCTCGTGGCTAAGTAATAACAGCCGCACGGGTCGATCTATCAGGTTAAGCTACGCTTGCCGGGGTTGGTCAGTGAATAGATGACCATTCTTTACATACCGAGATTCCTCCGTGCCTCGGAAAGCACGTTAAGCAACGGCTGTTGGTCCCGGCTGTCATTCGTGAATCTTTGACAGTCGTTACGGGTCGTCAGAAGCCCGAAAGTCTGACAAACAGTCTTACCAAGGGGTATTGTATTACCCAGTTACTGGGTTGTGGTGGTCAGATAGGCAGTCGCTCCATGTAAAATACTGGTATTCAGCTGCATCCGGTTAGACTGGAAGCCGACCCCAACATAGTTGGGAAAGGGCTAGGCAGATTGATTGAAGAAATGTGAAAGAACAATGTAAACTCTATAAATTAGTTTATAAATTTTCTTCTTTTCTTTTAACACACCAAAAGGCCAATTTTCGTAGTTAAGAGGATATATCGAAGCGTGGTTTAGCTCCGTGTGTAAGTGAAATGGTGTTATGGCTGTCTAGAATGACGCGCGAGAAAGAAGACTCCACGCGCACCGGAACTAAACGCGCTTCGTTTAAATGTAGATTTATGACAAAATTTTACAATTAAATCAATTTTTAGCTTAGTAAATTCAAAAGTACATATATAAATACTTTAAAGCAAATTTTACTGCACCGTAAGGAACTGTTTACGTATAATTTTATAATATATATAATTAAATATATATATAATAATTTATAATAGTGATCAATGATTTACCTACTGTTATCTCTAACGCAAAATGCCTTATGTTTGCTGATGATTTAAAATTGTACCTCTCTGTAACCAACACTAAGGATTGTGAGGCGCTACAACATGATATTGACGCTGTGTTTGAATGTAGTGTAAAAAATAAATTGTCATTTAATAATTCTAAGTGTAAAACAATAACTTTTTCCCGATCCCGTAATCCGATTAGAAATCATTATAATCTTGCTGGCGCGTCAATGGAACGTGTTTTCTCGATCCGGGATTTGGGAGTAATAATGGATAACAAATTAAGTTTTCACGAGCATATTCTTAAAACATGCAAAGACGCTAATAAATGTCTTGGTTTCATCGTTAGATTATCATCTCAGTTTAAGAACACTCAAGCTATAAAACAAATATACAATGCCTATGTCCGTAGTAAATTAGAATATAATGCAATAGTTTGGAGTCCTCAAGAGTACACTATTATGATAGAAAAAATTCAACGTAAGTTCTGTAAATCCCTTTCTATATCCTTCTTTGTTCGTGTCAGGAATGGTGGGTTTAGACACACTCAAATTTAGGCGGGAATCCACACATATAATCAATTATTATTTAATATTAGTAGATAAGATAGATAGTCCCGTTCTACGAGAGTCAATCAATTTTTATGTTCCTGACCAGTATATGCGTGGCGTTGTATGACGACAACATAGACTCCTCTGCTACCCGCCTACATGGCGTGCTCCCCGAACCAACAACACTCCCACTGCTAGAGCAATTAAGTTAATAAATGACTTACTAAAATATATTCCTGAGGCAGATTTATTTTTTGACTCTCAATGGACAATCGCTAAACATGTGTATATTTATTTAAATATGAAGAAATAATTGTTTAGTTTCTAAGTTCATGTATAAGGTTGTTTTTTGTTTACAAATTTTTATGTTACTCCGTTGTTAATTATTTAGTCGAAGCAGTTTTAATTAAAATGTTTAATGTAATTTTGTAGAATTAGTATAGATATAAGCGATTTGGTGTAAACTGTTAAGCTTATATTTCATTAATAAATGAATATGAATATGAATAATCGTATAAAACAGAATAGACGGTGCTACTCTGGAATTTTTTTCTATGGAAAAAATTTTCAGTAATCTAGTTTTGATTTTAATACAGCAGTGACAATATAGTCAAATAACACATTATGGAAAATCCATATACTCGTACATTTGGTTTTATAGGAATTTTAACACAAAATGTATCGATGAAAAACATACATTACAGATGGTCTGGTTTTTTAACAGTTTCTGACACAATTAGCCTAAACTACCATGCAAAATAATTGATTCATTATTTTTTAGTTTATTTTAAAAATCAAGTAACAAATCACACAATTGGACCTCTGGGGTCTGCCCTAGCATGCCATAGCCTGAGATTGATCAACGCGCTATTAACAGCTTTTTAACAGTACCACATCAACTCGATTATAACCCAACTAGTTATGTTATAATCGAGTAAATGCAATGTTCTAAATAAAATACATTTTCAAATATATACATGGAGCTAATAAAATTGGAACATAAATGTCAATCATTTGTCAAATTATACCTGACTAGGAATACATCCAGCTGTCTCCGGAAGCCGTCGGGAAGCTTGACCTTAAGGTTTATTGGTACACGAAGCAAGCTTTCCGCTCGAGCAGTCAGACTCAAAGAGGTGGCACGCATAACATGCGCGCTTTAATGGGAGGACGTGCGGTCGTGGGCTCGGCCGCACTTGGTGATGGGGCCCGCTAGGCAGGGCGGGCTGATACCAGTCGGGGGTGCACTGAATGTATAAGTATCTCCCGGGCCCCCGACCCATGGTACTAGAAGGAACAGTGGGGCTTTAGTCGGTAGAAGTCCGACATAACCCTCCGTTGTTCCCAGACGGAGGGTATCCATGAGGATTTCCCCACGGAAAAAAAGGTACCTCTACACCAAAAATAAGAATGATTGCCAATGAATTTAAAATTTAGGCAGCTTATCTTTTATATAATTTTGAATTCAGAGGTAAATAATATTCTAACAAGCCCTAGGGACTGTGAAGGGGCAAGCCGAGCTTTTAAACGATCCAACTAAAATGGTGTGATTCTGGCAAATTTGAATTAGGAGACTTAACTGTCTTTGAGGATTGAGATTTAATTACGTTACCAAAACGGATTATATAAAAATAAATAAATATTATTAAAACAACCTGAGCTATTTATTTATTTTTTGTGTAGAACGAATAATCTAGTCACGGACTAGAAAAAAGGATTCCGCGCCACGCATATCGAAAGTGAAGCACAGTAAGTATGCCGGGACCGTTTGTACAAACATGCCTCACGCACACATTTACATCATAGTATGCCGACCGGCCGCCATTACGTGACACGACGGCGTCTTTATCAAATCACGCACACATAGATCGGTACAGTCCGTGAATCTAGTCTACTGTTTTAGTCATATTTTTGCAGTAGTTGATCTAATAAATAAATAATTAAATGATATATTTAAACAACAACACAGTACATGGCATATGGAAACAGTAGGTTGTACTACCAAGTTTAAAATTATAGTCAGCTTTCCGTGCTCCTAAACTAGGTACGCAGACCTGTATCTTAGGAGTCGGAGATTTTACGGTTTCAATTTATAAAATACAAAATACAACCGTGACTTTACTGTTAGTTTACAGTGGTTGTTAACACAGCAGATGGAGTGAAAGTTTGTGTTTGTGTAAAACACAACCTCTTAAAAAACCCCCATCTAAACTCATCTACATTTACCGAGGATGTTTTCGCAAACACAAAATATATTGCCATCGTATAAAACAGCCCAGAAATCTTCGCACCAGCCAAGCGATACAATTAGTTGTTAAAAAGCAATCGAGAAACACTCGCTATGAGCACTAACTACCACTACAGAAGAAAAAGGCTAAATAAATTGCCTCTATATATCGCTGGCTCAATCTATTAAAACCCGTTAAACGGGTTAGAAACTCGAAAAGTAGTAGTTAGTGTCCTGGAGGCTCATTCAATAGATTCGAATAAGTGGTCCGTTACTCGTCCAGTAATATCCGGTCTGAAGTGGAAAAAACTCGATTAAAAAAGGTTAGGTTAATGGGCGGAGCTGTGAAAAGTGATGCAATTACGTTAAATTGATCCCACCCTTTGTTCTTTCACTCCTTAGGCATTGATTGGTAATGGATCTACTACTTTTTTATGTTGTCTATTTAGACCTACAATTTGGATTTTCTTTAATGATATGAAAACTTTTGTTGGCACACTTTGCACTCTTTCTGAACAGTGATCGAAACTGAACCGAAACGCTCGGGTCGGTAAAGCTGAATCGGATATACTCGGCTACAGTCGGTCGGTGACGCCGAATCGCATACTCGGCGCTGATACTCAGCGCTGACTCGCGTATACTCGGCGCTGAATCGCGTATACTCGGCGCTGAATCGCGTATACTCGGCTCCAGTCGTGTTTTTACTTCTATCGTGTGGTCATAAGCACACGCCCTCTTTTTTGCTTTTAAATAGTTATTTTACCTCTGACAGCAGCAAGCCAACGGCAACCTTATGATTATAAAAATAAAAATCAATGTGATTTTGACAGACTTGTCAGTGGCAGCAAACCAACAGCGACCTTATTGTGACGGCAATAAATTCCCCTGTAACTTTGACAATGCTGCAAAATCAGAGGGGAAATAACTGTGAAAGGACTGTAAGTGCGCTGACTTGCTTGATTTTTTTAGAGCTCAAATGGACTATAGACCTACGTGTTTGATGGAGCGCCATTTGACTGCTGATGAAATGCAGAGAGCTTGTAGGAATGCTACAAGCGGGAATAAACCAGTCCCAGGTATCTCGACATTTTGGTGTCAATAGGAGCGTGATTTGTCGTCTTTGGCAGCGTTACGTTAATACAGGGGATCCTGCTGAGCACCCAGGACGTGAAAGGATTACAACTGCTCGACAGGGCCGATACATACAAGTGACTGCAAGACGTCTACCAATATTAACCGCCCGGGAGATAAGTTTAAAGCTACAATTCTCTATAGGTGTTGTTGTTAGCTACCAAACCGTGAGAAATAGGCTGCGTGAATACGGCCTACAAGCACGACGCCCAATTAGGTGCCCACCTATCATCATCTTCCTGCCCTTATCCCATATTACTTGGGGTCGGCGCAACACGTTTTCTTCTTCCATTCTCCCCTGTCAACCGTCACGCTATCATTCACTCCCTTCTCTTTCATATCATTCCTCACACAATCCATCCATCTTTTCTTTGGCCTTCCTTTTTTGGTATTTGGTAATTAGGTGCCCACCTATACGCCATGGAAATCGCGTCCGTCGAAACGAATGGTGTAGGGAACACTTGACATAGTCCCAGGAGCAATGGGATACAATTTTAGTTTGCGATGAGTCCCAGTTTGGATTTAGGCCTGATACGAGAAGGGTAATAGTGTATCGTCATCCCGGAAATGCTGAACGGCTGAGATACGTCCAGAAAGAGCACCCTTAAAGTGGCTCCACAGTGATGGTATGGGCGGGTATTATGAAGAACAGACGAACTGAGCTCGTTTTTGTAGATGGCAATATGAACGCTGAAAGTTACGTTAAAGATGTCCTCGGGCCTTATGTTCACCCATTTGGACAAAGTCTTGGCTCAGATTTCACGCTGATGGATGACAATGCGCGTTCGCACACAGCTCGGAGGACCAGAGAGTATTCGGCAATGGAAAACTTCCGGGTATTTCCGTAGCCTGCAAAATCGCCACACCTCAGTCCCTTCGAGCACGCATGGGACATGTTCCAGAGACGTGTTCTAGAGTAGGTACCTGGACGGAGTGTCGACAACCCCACAGCTGAAAGACTTGTTAAAATTCCATTGGGAGCGATTGCCGCAGGATCTGATAAACAATCTTATAAATTCAATGAAAAATCGTTTCCGACAAGTTTTAAACAACAGAGGCGGTCACACTTTGCATTGAATTACCAAATAATTAATATTTAATTTTGTAAAACATGGAAAAGTTTAATTTCGTTCTAACTTTATTTTATACTGCTTATATTACGGTACACGTAATTATTGTTAATTTTTGTGATTAAATGAACAATTAAAATAAAAGAAGGATTTTGTTGCTTAAGTCACTAATGCATCAAAAAATGCTCAGATAAAAAAGAAATATAAATATATTACAATAGTGAAAATCATTCAATAGTTCAAAACCATATAATATGTTGCTAAGGGCCTGTTTCACCACCTACGATTAAGTTCCTATCAACTTGCTTGGCAGATAATTTCATACAAATTCTGTTCCATTTTTGAATTTATTCGGTGAGTAGTGGCTATTCGGACATCGTGAAATAGGCTCTTAGACTTTTTTAATGTGTGTATGTGTATAAAGATTTTATTTTTCATTTTTCTATTTCATCATTTCGTTTCTTCCTCTAAGCGGATTGTACATAGACTTTCTGTAAAAGGTACTTACAACATAAAACAAAAACACGCCCACAGCGCTTCTTAAACCATAAGATAAAACCGTTTGTCCATTTACAAAAATAACAGAGGATTTTGCTTATTGAAAATCAATGGCTAGCTTAAGAGGTAAGGAGTACTGGCTTTATCTCCTTAATTTTAAAGTCAAATTCTTAATCCGCAAAGTATTCGGGGCACGTCTGGCCGCCGTGGCTACTTTGCGTTGCAAATACTACGGGGTTCTACAGGGTTAAGGTCCGTACTAGGGAAAGTGTGTTTATATAATTTTGGAAGCTAATCATCCTATAAAGCTGTGGATACGTTGGGGAATATTTTAGTCTGAAATCATAATGGATTTCATGACCTCAATTTTTTTGAGTTCTTGATCATTGTGAGCGTTCTTTACCGATAAATTATATCTTAGAGTAATAGATGAATGTCAAAATCAAAGTCAAATAATTTTCGCAAAATGGATGGCGGCCGCATATCGGAAGACGCAGCATGGACCAATGGTCTGGAGAAGTCAAAGTGAAATCGTTTATTTCAAATAGGCGCATGAAAGGCACTTTGGAACGTCAAAGGGACTTTTGAACGACCAAGGTCGCCGGAATCCGCTGTATGCGGGAAGCGTAATTCTTGGGGGAGGCCTAAGTCTAGCTGCGTTATTATTAGAAAGATTAAAATATTTAATAACTTTTTGAGGTATACTAAATTCTTTAAGTCTCTTTACCTAATCACTTCAGAAGTCACATTGGAAGATTAAAGCGACGGGTTTCAGAACTTGGGTAAGTTTCAAATTACATTAAGTTTAAGTTCAAAGATAGTTAATGGTCTACGGATCCGATTATTGAGTGAAATTAAAAACGTCTGAGGATTCGGACGAATAGGACATATTTTGAAGAAATTAAAATGTATTAAAAGAAAAATACTATGTAATGACAAAATAAAAAATGTATCTGGTCTTTAATACCAGAGGAAGTTTAAAACTGGCGTCAGTGACAGAAAAGTAGAAATAGAATCTTTAGAAATGGCATGTGTTATTGAGGTATAAAATGCCTGTAACCACGAGAACGAAAGTGGCTCTACACAAAAAAACAGTCCATCATACAGTCATGCGTACGCGCACCGTGACGCCAGCCGGCACTTTACACGTGTTTCCAAACAATTCCGAAGCGACGAAGATTCTTGGAATCTTGTAACGTTCGAATGTTTCCATGGATGCCAGAGAACTGGACTCTATCGTAGTGTATGTTTCGTTTTGAATGTATGATCGTATAAAATTCACAAAAATAGGTATGTAAAGAGCAAACACAGTTAGTTTCAGATTTCTAGATTCTAATATATTACTAACTAAACTTGACGCATATGGTATACGAGGAAACATATTTAATCTAATACAATCATACCTACAAGACAGAAAACAAGTTACACAAATTAGCAAAATAAATATGAGCTCCAAACGTGAAGAGATTTTTACGTCATGCGAGCGTACCGTCCCTCATGGAGTTCCGCAGGGCAGTGTACTTGGACCACCCTTGTTTACAGTCTATATTAACGACTTCCCTAAATCCATTAAAAATCCCATGACATTGTTTGCGGATGACAGCACGATAACTATACCATGCCATAATAAGAATACATATGAAACGGACATAAAAAACACATTAATAGAAGCGTTAACGTGGCTTAATAATAATAATTTAAAAATTAATATAAATAAAACTTTGATTATGCACTTTAGCCAACGATCATTATTGTTCTCTAATCTTGACATCGAATATAATAATAATAAAATACAGACAGCTAACACTACAAAATTTTTAGGCCTAACAATCGACAGAAACCTAAATTGGAAAGCGCATATTGAGGCTCTAGCCAAAAGAATAAGCAGTGGTGCATATGCGTTATATAAATTATCACGCACTCTAAATGTAGAATCGTTATTAACGGCCTACTATGGTTTGATAGAATCCGTCATTAGATATGGGGTTATCTTCTGGGGTAACTCAACCGACAGGGATATCATCTTTAAAAGACAAAAGTACTGCTTGAGATCTATGTTTAATCTCAAAACTACTGATAGCTGTAAAAACTATTTCATTAAACATCATATATTAACATTACCCTCACTTTATATATTAGAAATAGTCATGTTCGTAAAAACAAATCCACAGTTGTTTCCTCGTATGGCAGACAAATTCCCTAGAAATAGACGTGATGATAGTAAACTATGTGGACATACATCGAAAACTGCACTTATGCGCAAGAGTGTTTTTTGCATGGCACCAATTGTCTACAACAAATTGCCCAAAAGTTGGAGAGAGCTAACAATACTTAAACTTAAAAAAACAATGAAATCTTTTTTGGCACAAAAAGCATATTATAGTATTGCAGAATTTTTAAACGACTCATTTTGATAAAAATATATAATTTAAATATGCCATAATAAATGTTATTTAATTGAATTCCTATTGTAAATCTTCATAATATAATTTTATTATATGTAATTTGTATTATTGGACTAGTCAAATATAAAATGAATAATTGGATAATGTAAATGATTGAATGTATTTGTTTAACTGACATTAATTAATGTATAATTGTAATATTTTAAAATCAATGTATTAATACTATTTTTATTTTATTTTTTCCAAGATATTTGCACGCCATGAGAAATGGCAAACATGTCGTGAGCTAATCTTATTTACGACCTTGCATGCATCTATTATTTTAATTTTGTATGTGTACACATGTTTGCGCAAATAAAATTTCTTATTCTTATTCTTATTCTTAGATTTCTAGATTTTCTACAAAGAAAAAACAAGCGATGACCTATATTTTTTATGGTTTAAAATGTATGCTGTGATAACTTTTAACGTGAAACATAAATAAAACCACTTACCACAGTACAATATTAATTATTTACAAGCTTCCGAAGTTGAGACATAAACTTGTTATTGTTTACTTTAGATTTTATGACAGCGAAAATAATATTTTTTTAATGTCATAGACTAGTTTAGTGAGTGTTCTCGTATCTCAAAAGGTTCGGACACAGATAATCTATCACAGTAAATGCATGGAATTGGATATTCCTACTTAATAGAGGTGGAACAAGGTTAAAAGTAAAAAAAGATTGTCTTGGGAACTTTGTTCCCACGGACAACCTACTGTTGGGGAACAAAGTTCCCGCGGTCGCGCAAGTCGGTAAGTAAGGTGATGATGAAAATAATCAACATTGATGGATGAGAGAGAGAAGAAGAACAATTAAAACAAGTATGGGTTGTGATAGGGATGGTATGTACGGCACTGGAATTAATGATAACGTTACGCCAACCCCTATTTTATTTGGGACAAGGCACAGGGCTGGTAGAAGCAGAATTTGGCAAAAACTGATAAGATATCGCGCCCTCTGGTCTACTCCTTGATACCCTATGCAATGGTCTCTGAAGCCCTATGAAACATGAGGTTCCAGGGACTAGAATGAATCTTTGGGTTCATTCGAGTAATCGAGTCTGGTCGAGGCAAGCTGGTGTCGGTGCATTTCATTCATTCATTCATTCACCATCAGAAAGACACAGAGAAGTAAACTTTAAGTAAATTCGAACTATTTTTGAATCCAAAATACAACTATTCTATAGAATTTTGATATAATTTTTTGCGACAAGCACAATGAGTATCACCTATGTGAATAATATGTCTTAAAATTAAGTGAAGATTATGTGCAAAATGAGTATTTTCAATTTTAAAATCGTTTGAACTTACGTTACGGTTACTCCGCGTGTACACGCAGAGTAAATCGACGTTCGCACGGACGTAAAAATATCGCGGCGATTTTTTTTCGCGTACTGGATTTTCAACGCTCTGCTTAGCGCCGAGAGCTGAAAATCTAACAGTGTGTTTTTTCGACGCGCTAGAATGCACTCTGTTATTGTTAAGTTGGATTCTCAACGAAAGTTGAAAATCCAGTGCGTAAAAAAAACCCGCTGCGATATTTTTACGTCCATGCGAACGTCGGCTAAGGCCTAGTGTTCGCGATAATGCGTCACCAAACAGTTTTATATAGTTTTGTTTTTTAAAATAACTTAAAGTCAAATATTAATAGTGTTTTATAGTTGAAAACAGTGATAAATAGTGTTTCTTAAGGAAATCGTAAGTACAACCCTTATAAACTCCAATTAAGTGGGCTACATAGCCGAAATTTATAGTTTTGTTCGTGCGTCCAGGTACCCTAGATCAAGACCTAGCCCTGGACGTACTATTAGAGGTCTAGTCTTCCTGAAAATCCTACTTAATTGGATTTATAGGGGTCGGAAACGTTAGTTTGCTGTTTTTTTGTTAATTTGTTTTATCGAAATAGGTTTTCAGGGCATGTCACGCCCTGAAAAATATAGCTGTGATCTTGTAACTTTCATGGTGTTTCAGGTCATTAGACCAGCTTGAGATACCTGTTTAATCTATTAAAATAGCTTCATTGGTTTTCGAGTAAATTAGCTTGAAAAATAATTTTAAATCGAAATAATGTTACAGGAATTGAAGGTATCTCAATCGCTGGGTAATTTAATGACGATTCTGGTAATGTATAACATGTCATAATTATAGTTATATTTAAGCTATTTGTAAGTAATTTTTGTAACTTTAATAATAAAATTCTGGTCAAAATAAAGTTAAAATCGGGAGACGATTCGCGGCTCTCAATAAGGTAAAGTTTCGAGATACCTAAGCGTGCAAGCAAAAATATAGCCACACAGTTCAATGTCACCCTTACACTCATGACACGGTCTCCCTACCCCGTGCCAGGCTCTGCTAGCTCTGAAAGTGGGGCGGGCGGGAGCCACTCACCCTATCCGTAGGAACGTCGAGTCCGTATCCCTGTCGCTGGTCGCCTTCTGCTGGGCTTCCCCCATGTAGGTGGGGGTTCCACCTGGTAGGGGTTGACCGCCGGGGTACGGTGAAGAAAGCGGCAGTATGCATATGTCGTGACGAGCTTACGGACACAAATAGAGACACTATTTCAAGGGCGCGAAAATACAGCGCGCCCAACCTTCCATTCGCCAGTGGCGGACACGACGAGGGGCCCGTGGTTACGGGCCACCGTATAGCGTCCGCGGGAGGG
Source organism: Cosmia pyralina (assembly GCA_946251885.1). NCBI lineage: Eukaryota > Metazoa > Arthropoda > Insecta > Lepidoptera > Noctuidae > Cosmia > Cosmia pyralina. The sequence goes on from OX276355.1 coordinate 19,486,440, forward strand.
GGGCTACGCCCCGAAACCGCACGTCGCGCCCCTTACGGGGCGTATCAACATCACACTTGATAGTTTCGTAGCCATCGGCATGGTACCTCCTTATTGTCATTCTGTTCCTGAAGAGTTACACAAGTCGTCTTCTGAAATCTCCTGAAGACTTATCAAACTGCTGTTATTATTTTCATCAACAAGAAACCATTCCCCGTCAAGACTTCAACACATAGCTACTGGTCACCAGTTTGCAGCGATATCCTGAGCCTATAGGTGCAGGACGTCAGCGCCGTTTGGACTAGGAGGTCTATCCTCATATAGGGATACACCTGGATAGGCACACACCCTCCTTTCAACACATCCTGTCCATCGATCACGCCTGTCCTGTCCTAGCTAGACCCACTAAAGTCAATAAGTACATATAACATTATCAACTTCTTTACATCAGGGTCCATCCATGAATTACGTCACGTTATGGAGGAGGGTAGAGGCCAAAAAAGACTAGCATCGTGGGACTACAGGGGGATGTGTAATAGGTACTCATAAGCTGCGTGACATCACATGTGTAAATCTAAAGATCTCTAAACTTCAACTATAATGAAAAACTTAAAAATATTAAAACTCAATAGAATTAAAATTGTCGACAATAATATGTGACGACATACCACAAATATGACCACCTGTGACAAGGTCGGGGCTCCAAAAAGCATGAAGTTTGTGTGATGTATTTTATGTATGCCTCCAATTATCTAAATTTTACAAAACGTGAACTCGTTTTCTAGTCTAATCAGATGCTGAATATCGTATACAGGAACCAAAACAAATAGGCAGTTTGTAACTACTTGAGTAAACAACGAACAGAGCTGCTCTTGATAAGCGGTTGCATCGTATTTTAAAGTCAAATCGCCAATCGCAAAATATTCAAAGCTACCCCCACTGTTCCGACTTGCAAATCGTATAGCTGTGTTGTTGTTGACTGTACTTGGTATGGAAGTACCTGTTTGTTGTGTATTATTGTTTGTTCTTGATTGTACCTACATGATGATGATTTTACTTTGTGTTCTTTTACTTTGTTCTGTAAGTGCAGCAAGCAATTGTTATATAAATAAATAACAAATGTGTGGTCTTCTAAGTATGATGTGAATCATTATCGTAACAACATAAGAATTGCTTTTGTTTCACCAGCGTGGACCGGGATGAAAAATAGTCTATGTGTTAATCCAGGGTATAAGCTATCTACATACCAAACATCCAAATCGGTCCAGCCGTTTGAGCGTGAAGAAGTAACAAAACATACAAACACACACACACACTCACAAACTTTCGCCTCTATTGGTGTGATGTTTCCTCACATTAATGAAAAGGAAATGTGCTTCAATAACCACGTTTGAATAGTTTAAACTCAAAAAAATAATTATCAGTGTCTTCTATAAAAAAAAATAGCTCTTCTTCCGCTTGGTCGCATACTTCATTACTGAAGTTCATGTCCCTGAAAAGCCTTAATGGCTTCCACTTCTTTCGGTTCTCCGCTTCTCTTGGGGCGGTCGTAGAGTCCAGTGAGGGCGGTTACTTGGTCTGACCAGAGGTTGGGAGACCGGCCGCGAGGTCTTTTCCTTTCTACCTTGCCCATCACCACCAACTCTTCAAGGCTATCTGGTTCCCGACGGGCAATGAGACCAAAGTAACCGAGAATCTTTTGGGATAAAAATAGGTACCTGATTTTAAAAGCCAAATGAGACGTCCTTTAAATTCACTATTGAAACTAAGCAATACAATAATATTTTAGGAGATGCCACAATCGATACAATATAGAACACGGTAAGTGTCAAATAAAAATATATAAGTATATAACCAAGGAAAATATGTAAATGGTAAGTAGCAATAACACGAACCTTTTGTGTTGTACCTTGTTGAATACATAACAAGCTTCTAGTATTTGCCTACCTTTATTAGCAAAAGGGCAGTGATGGCCCAGTGGTAACGGCCGCGACTTAAGAGTTGTAGGTCGTAGGTTCGAAATATTTTATCACCACTCCTCAAACGGCGAAGGAAAACATCGTGAGGAAACCGGCATGCTGTCCTAGAACTAAAAATTCGAAGACATGTGACATCTACCAACCCGCACTGGACCCGTTTGGTAGATTACGGCCCACTCCCTCTCGCAGAGAGGAGGCCTGTGTCCCAGCAGTGGGAACATTATAAGCAGATTATGAATAGCACAACTTCGTCATCTGCCTAGCCTTTTCTAGTCTAACTGCATGCAGCTGTATACCAATATTTTACATGAAGTGACTGCCCATCCAACCCAGTAACTGGGTAACACGATACCCATAGACAAAACTGATTGTCACACTTTTGGGCTTCTGACTACCCGTAAAAGTATATATTTTGCATACAAATACAATATAAAAAAAAATACTTTATGATGAATAGGTACATTAAAATATTTCTTATGGTTCGTCGCAAGAGAACGTAAAACGCTTTTTAAGTAAGTGACAGTAAATGAAAGTTAATGACGTCATAAAAGCAATTTATTTTTCTTCTTTTTCATACGGAGAGCTAAATATTCTCATGCATACATCCTAAGTGCGGCTTTCCCTTTTTTAAGGTTCCGCAGTCAGCAAGAAATCCTTAGAGTTTCGCTATGTCCATAGACAGACATAATTATATCTGTCTGTTTGTCTGTCCGCGGCGTATCTCAGAGACTCTTAGTACTAAAAAGCTGTAACTTGGTATGGGTTTGTATGGTATGATGGTATGGTATTAATCACGGCCAAAAAGTGGTAAAATAAAAACTTGAAAAAAAAAAATTTAGGGTAAGTACCTCACTTGCAAGTAAAGTGTGGATGATATTTTTGTTCTCGTCTGTACCATGGTTCAAAATTATTGCGGCGATCTGTGAAAACAATGGTTGATGAATGTTTGTGTAATATTTTGCTTTAAAGAACAAATTTTTGTAAGTCAAGTGTCCCCCCTCCCCCCCACCGCCAACAACGCCAGCCAAATGGTTGTTTTTGGATATGTGAAGGTTTTTCAAGTTTATGAGTAATAGTCGACCAACCTACATTTGCAATTGGAATGTATGTAGAACATGTTTTTTAACTACAATGTTAAGTATGTTCTTGGTATAAATTCATCCCACGGAACCATTCATCGTGCGTGGGGCGACACGCACTTTCGCAGGTTTTATAACGTTCATAATGACTCGTGAAAAATTATTTCAGTAGGGTTGGAAAATCTGTGTTAAATTCCTTATACTTCTGACTCCTGATTTTGTTATCCTTTAGAATTTAGCTATTAAGAAATATGTACATATACACATAATTTGTATTAATTTCACATGATTACATTCTTTCAACCTAATTTTAGACAACTTCCTCTTGCCATCATTCTCCTGCCCTTATCCCAATTTATTTGGGGTCGGCGCAACATATCCCTTTCTTCCATACGTCTTCTCTATTAGTTGTCACCTCGGTAGTCACCCCCTTTCTAGGCATATCGTCTTTCACTCAGTCCATCCATCGTTTCTTTGGCCTTCCCCTACTCTTATAGCCTTCGACATTCATACTCAAAACTTTCCTCACGACATTTTCTTCATTCTCATTCACACTTTCAGACTCCCTCTTATACTGTTTTTATTTCTTATTCTACCCATTCGTGTAACACCACACATCCCTCTTAGCATTCTCATCTCTGCTGCATGTACTTAATTGCCTTTCATTCATCCCTTTTGTAGGCCATTCTGTTCCATACAAAACAACAAGTCTAACTTCTTCAACTTTCTCTTACTATCATATTAAGATTATATAGAGATTTATGCTCGTTCCATTTTGATGTCAATACGTATGTAGGTACATAGTTACAATATTTTGTACTGATCAACAGCTGATGGTGTAGCCAGGATCGTCTCCACACGAGGACACTTGTACGGTCCTAATCAGTGCGGGTTATGGGTTTCGATGAAATCTTGAAATGCCCAGATCCGTTTCTTATGCACGAAGTAAAATTATACCAAAATGAAATCACGAAAAAATTATGGTTAAACTTATGTTAAATCTACAATACCTATACTTCAAAATCTTGTACAATATACTTCATTAACTGTGTAACATATCGACGCGTGAGGTATTAAGTCTACCTCGTTTACGTATAGAAAATATTCGACAAAATAATGGCAAATACAACAATACAACTTATTTTCAGTGATTTTGAAGTTATTGTTTTGTTTCAGATTTTAAAGCCTTAAAGAAAAAAAAAACTTTGTTTTATGACATACTTTACCTCACACTCGAACCATTATTAAATACCATCGCTCATTAGTTTGCTCGATCAACTTGATCGTCACGTCTTTCGTGATGCGGCAAGAAACTCACACTCGAGCAGAATACAAACATGATGCACACAAGTATAAAAAGACTCTCAATACATAATACAAGACTTAATTGGTTACCCACTGCGATGATCCCAATTTCCCCCGGGGCAAGTAAAGCATGTTTTGGTCGTATCAATATTTATTATACGGCATACTATATTATAGTGGGTATCACGCGAGCCTACATCACAGGCGGGAAATTGAAAACCATCGAATCTTATTAGGGATTTGAGTGAATATCGTAAAAATATAAGCAAACGTTCTTTTGGAATAGTCCAACAGAATAAAATATTTTGGTGTGGTTGGAATTGAATTTATTTTATTATTAGGGCCAGTTTTGTCTGTGTCAACAATGTTGGGTCTCATTGTAGGCACTGGAAATAAAAAGATATTACAAAGTTAAAATCATAATTGTGACATCAACGGAAAGGTTATGGTAATTTTTCGGAATCTCAAGAGTAGGTATGATACAGCAGAAACTACCGTAGGACTATTGAAAACAAAGATTAAAAATAATAATAATTAGTGTAGAATATTTACACTGCTTAATTCCCAGCAGTGTAAACACACACAGGCCTCCCCGCTACGATAGGGCGTGGGCTGTAATCTACCAAGCTGGCTCAGTGCAGGCAAAGATTAAATAAAATAAAAAACAAATATATAAAATTTAAATTGCTATAATATTAATAAAAAATTACACCTAAATATTTATCAGAGCCTTTGTTCAAAGATAGAGAGCAACAATTAAAAAACAGACACATTTTGAGTTTAGTAAGAGGTATACCAAAGTTTATTGCACTATTTAGATAGTGCAATGAACTTTGGCAGGTCAGAGGAGCTCAAACGTAAGGCAGCAGTACACTTTGGTTTGATTCTATCGTATTTGTCGGGACAATGGCGGGCAGCCTTACTCAATGGCGAGACTTAATTTCTACGAATGTCAATTTGGAGCACTGACCGCTTTGCTGTTGCACAAATGTCTCCTTTTGATCTGTCGTCTTAGGCAACGACAGTTTAGTTTATCATTGTAAAAACACTGTTATGTTTAACAAGATAAGACAGCTTGAGAGAACTCTTTAACTCCGTGCCCTCACAGAATGCGATAGTCGCGGCGTTTGTCGCGTCCATTTGTCACTCATTTGTTTTGAGGCTGAACACGCATTCTGTCACGTGACGACGCATTCTGGTTCGCTGAATAAAATGAACACGATGATCGCATATTTGTGCAATGATTGGTTATACACGGACATGGGGTAAATTTGCAAACTACAAATTGATTCAATCGTATTATATTATTGTTTTTGATAGTTGGAATCTTGCAACAATAACAGACAATATACGGACGAAAAGATTAAAACATGATTCGGGCAGGAATTCATAACCATGGAAAATCTAAATTACTACAATATCAATACCGCTACTGGCACTACGCTACCTTACGTTTTTTTTATACAGTAAGCCGACGTACACGGACGTAAAAATATCGCGGCGGGATTATAGCGCGCACTGGATTTTCAACTCTCGGTGTTGAGCCGAGCATAGGGTATCCAACCTAACAACAACAGAGTGCATCCCAGCGCGTCGAAAAAACATACTGTTAGATTTTCAACTCTCAGCGCTAAGCAGAGCGTTGAAAATCCAGTGCGTGAAAAAAAATCGCCGCGATATTTTTACGTCCGTGCGTTCGTCGGCTAACATTTCTTCTGTTTATATAGTAACCTCCATTTCACAAATGAAGGGTACTTTATCGTCACAACTTTTTGTCTCGGTGTAAAGACTGTTGTCCCGATTCCAAACGGTTCCACAGTCATAATTTTCGAAGTTATACTTTTGTTGGTACACGTCACTGAATTTTTGACCTGTAAAAGAAAGTACTGTGTTAAAATTAGGTGAAGTAGATCATCTTCGTCTCAATATAAGCCTTGGGTTCGACTTCCAGTCTAACCGGATGCAACTAAATAGGTAGGGACCAGTATTTTGCATGGAGCGACTGCTTATCTGACCTATACAACCCAGTTACTGGGTAACACGATAGTCCTGATTAGTAGTCGTTATCTACTACTCAATATTAGGAGTATCGTGTTACTCATTCATTGCTACAGTTAAAATCTGAATAATAAGATGTACCTAAGTATGGTTTTGTTGCTAGAAGATTGTTGAACATTCTGGGTAAATAAACACAAAAATATTGCGCCATCCCATCTTCCTAGCACGGTGACCTGTGCTGGGGCGGCTGCTACGGGTGCGGAAAATCTCAAACGGCGCAAATACTCCAATCTTATTGGGACTTATATGTTTGAGCCGTCTGGGGTTGAAACACTAGGGCCATGGGGTCCGAGTGTCCTCTTAGTTTTTCGGGACATCGCCAAGCGGTTGGTCGACACTAAACGTTACCAAAGGGCTGGCCCATTTTTGGCCAAAGAATTAGCTTTGCCATACAACGTGGCAATGCTGCCAGCTTTTTGGCCACTTTTCTTGTCGACAGCGATGCGGACTAATTTTTTGATACCCAATGATTATTTCCCCTCCTTTTTTATACACTTGTACATATTATTTTTTTAACACTTAGATTTTAAATTATGTGAATATAATAGCACAAATATTAATTTCACTATAAGCCGACGTTCGCACGGACGTAAAAATATCGTGGCGGGATTTTATCACGCACTGGATTTTAAGCTCTCGCTGTTGAGCCAAGCGTTGAGAATCCAACTTAACAATAACAGAGTGCATTCTAGCGCGTCAAAAAACACTGTCGGATTTTCAACTCTCGGCGCTAAGCAGAGCATTGAAAATCCAGTGCGTGAAAAAAAATCGCCGCGATATTTTTACGTCCGTGCGAACGTCGACTTACTCTAAATTTTCACGATAAAACTGTCATTTACGTTCATAAAAACGTAAAAAATATAGTTAGTTACCTTTTACTGTATAATATTCAGTACCGGAGAAGAGCCTTCTAACTCCTACGAAATATATTTGTTCACGATCTAGCCTTTCTCTAATTTCTTCTGCCTGTGCCTTGTTTTCTAAAACTGCCAATATTCCTCCCTCCATGAAACAAGTCTTCATAGCTTCTTGCCACTTCTGTGGCTTTTTATTTATTTTGTAACATTTTCTTGCTGTCTTAACGTATTTGTAACCTGAAATTATAATACGATACCTATTAAACATTGGCTATACTTAGCTTAATTCTTTATTGCATTCCATAATGTTGTGAAAACAGTTGGTAAGCTTAAAATGAATGAAACAATTATTGACCCTGTCGGGCACTTCAGGTTTATTATGTTTGTATTATTTATATATTCTGGTAATTGTATTTATATTATTAAAATTTTTCTTCTTCTTCTTCTAATATTTAAGTATTTTAGTTATATTTCAGTTAAATATTTTGGCTTTACCTATCTCTTGAAGTTATAAATAATACCTGCTTGAGTAAGTGGTCTTTTTTATTTATGTTATACCTACATAGTTTTAGCTGTGGTTTTAGTTAGTTATTCCATGTTAGCATATTTGGTTATGATACTTAATTTATTGCACGATTCTTTATTTATTAATTAATGACTAGAATTTATTACTAACTGTCAGTTTGGAAACGCCTCAGCGGCCGCTTTTAGAGGCGAAATTGACAATAATTTCCATACAAATCAAGCGTGTTACTGTTACGACACAACGTAAAGAAACTGTTGACTCTGAATGGCGGCCTGTGATAGAAGTTGTGCGCTCAAACAACTTTCGGCGCCACGAATTTAATTTTTTTTTTTACCTTATTAAAAAGGTCAAAAGTGGTTCACCGCAAATGCCCGCGATTTTACCTACTGCCGTCTCTAGACGTTCGGCCTGGCGATTCCGTACCTACTCTGTGGTCTCGAATATTATAACCCGTAACAATTGTCTACGGGTTTTAAGGGCAAGACTTTGCCCTGTATCTTACCTACGTTGACACAAGACATTAAGGCTCCCGCAGACAGACGCGACGTGACAGCTCGACGTGACTGTAGCAGAACAATTTCTATGTAAACTTCATGGAAATTGTTCTGCCAGAATCGCGTCGCACCGTAGCGCCGAGCCAGCCTGCGAAAGCCTTTGAACACAGATATTATTAATATGACACTACAATACATACAGTAATGAACTGGATACATAAATATTACTTTTTTTTTTACAGTACGTCTTCTTGTGTGTCTTTGTTGTGTTTTAGTTTCTATTTCTTAGTAGAAACTTTAATTTCAAGCTTTCCACTGTCCGGGGCTAATGAAACTTAGAACATGTTCGTCTTAGAAATATTATGTCACAGAAAAAGCAGGTTTACACGACTTACCTCGGTCAACAGTAGGACAAGACTCATCATCAACTTTCTTGCAGACAAACGGTAGCGGCGTATCAAGTGTTCGTAAACAACTGCCCACATTAAACAACCCATTGTCTATGTTCATAGTTATGCAATTATTGTGAGGCTGCAGACTGCTTTCAGCAGGTAGTGGATATGGCGTTGAGTGTCCTGAAAAAATCGGAAAAGTCTTACTTTATGGTCGCCATTTTGAATACCTAACTTCAGAATATTATTGTAATAATATTCAGCCACAGCTGCAGCTGCTGAGACCCTCAAGCGGCGCAAATACCTTATAGGTAACTACAGTTTTGAGCCGTTTGGGGTCGAAACGCTTGGGTCATGGGGCCCAAGTGCGCGTCTACTTTTTAGGGAAATTTCTCGCTAACTAGTCGAGACTTCACGTGACCAGAGGACTGACTCTTTATTTGGCCAAAGAATTAGTATTGCCATATGCTGCACGTCTTCTGGGCACATTTCCGGATGACATCGATGCGGACGAGTACTTCAACACAAGTGTCCTTTTGTTTTTGTATTTATTTGTATAGTTAGTTACATCATTTACTTTAGTACCTAGTGTAAATAGTGTTAATTTCTATATTTTTTCAAAAGCTAAAAATGTTAATAAATAAATAAGTTTGTAAAAAAAAGAAAGTCGAGTAGAAAATATAATGCAAAAAAAAAACTTCAGAAAAAAACAGCTTACTTCTAGCTTCTATGATTAACTGGGCAAAAGAGACTAGAAGTCACAATTAAGACAATAGATTATTTAGGAAAATATGGGCACCTAGTCTATGCGCAAGTTAACTCACAGTTAACTATATTTCCTATAGGTAGCTATAAGTATGAAACAGTAAAAAATGCAGCAATTATACAACATTTTATATTTCACCTGTATCCCTATCATGTTGGCAGTGCATCGACAACACCCTTTGTGTTGCAGCAGTCTAAAACACGATAACGACTTTCCATGTTTGCAAACCTAACATGAAAATAGTAAACAAAAAGTGTGCTTTGTAAGTCGACGTTCGCACGGACGTAAAAATATCGCGGCGATTTTATTTCACGCACTGTATTTTCAACACTCTACTTAGCGCCGAGAGTTGAAAATCGAACAGTGTGTTTTTTCGACGCGCTAGAATGCAATCTGTTGTTATTAAGTTTGATTCTCAATGCTCGGCTCAACAACACTAGGGCTTTGGGGTCCGAGTGCTCATCGGGACATCGCCAAGAAGTTGGTCGACTCCACACGGGACCATACGGGGCCTATTTTTAGCTCAAATGCTGCCAGTCTTTTGGGCACTTTTCCCATTGACAGCGATGCGGATGAATTTTTTGATGGCCTATGACCTCTTCCCTTTTTTTTATTATTATATACTTGTACATAGTTTAAATAATTTAGTGTTTACTATACAACGAGAGTTGAAAATCCAGTGCGCGAAAAAATCCCCCCGCGATATTTTTACGTCCGTGCGAACATCGGCTAATAGTATCCTATTGTATATACTCACCGTCAACAGTCATAAACTCTCCTAAATCAAATTCGTCGTGCAATCCAACAAAGATGTCTGTCACATTAGGAACTTCTGTCATTCTGTTCGTCAAGTTCTTCACCAAAGCCCACTCTCCCTGTGCTTTCGGATAGAATAGAGTAGCTCCTTCGTCATCACATGTAAAAAAAGCGGTACTCCAAGCTGATCCACTCACGTCCCAGTGAACTTTATAAAAAGCGTCGAACTCATCAATGTATGTATAGTCCTTTCTATAGAACTCTACATGGCGAGAGTACGTCGAAGGCAGACATATGCCTGTAAAGGTAAAATTGCAATGAATATTGACAAACTGATGTAAGGAAATGGAAAACTATTAAAACAGGTAACTGCAAAAAAAACTTAGTCGGCAAAGAATACGACTATTGACGACGCAGACGCAGACGCGAAGACGTCTATTGTAAAGTCTGGTTTTTGCTGAATTTTGAAATTTGCTGAACCATCCAAATAAATCACACTAATATTATAAAGGCGAAAGTTTGTGAGTGTGTGTGTATTTGTATGATTGTTACTTCTTCATGCTCAAACGGCTGGACAGATTTAGAACGAAATTGATGAACGAAATTAAATAATAACTTTATTTCCAACCAGCTTTTGCCTGCGGCTTCGCCCACGTGGATGTCGGAAATTATCCCACGGTGACCTACTACCGGGATAAAAAGTATCCTGTTATATACTATCTGTTTGCCAAATTTCATCCAAATCCGTTCTGCCGTTTTTGCGTGATTGAGTAATAAACATCTAAACATACAAACTTTCACATTTATAATATTAAAAGGATTTTATAATTTACATAAAACAAAAAAAAAAATACACAAACACACCAAAACAATGTTAAAAACAATATTAAAAACAATATTGAAAACAAAACAATATTGTTTTTAATTGCATAATCTCTGGCTATCTCCACTGGCACCCAAGCTAAGAACTTGTGTTATGGGTTCCAGGTCTCTCTCTACGAACACATTTGAAATATTTATATAAACTAGTAAAGGCTCCTACAACAGGCGCGACACGCGACGCAAATCGCACGCGACACAAAGGCACAGCCCGTCGCGCGATTCGCGGTGCCTTGGTGTCGCGTGCCTTAATGCGGAGTTACACTGGGTAGTAGCTATCGTTGAATAAAAAAAGCAAATAAGGTTAAGTTACTAAAATAAAGAAAACAAAAGATTAAACTTTTAAATAAAAAAAATAAAAATTACATTAAGACCCTCTTGCACCGTCTGTCTCCGTCATCTTCCAATGATTGACGGAAATATTATTATAATGATGTTTGAAATTCGGAATGATTTGTGACGCAATCGGGCCTAAGTAGTGTGGGTCACTGAACAAGGGGCTCCCGAGGATATTATGAGTAAGGAACAGAGAAATTGAAACTATCAGCATCTCAGAACACATCAAACAACATTCCACTGAAGATTATGAACTTTTTTGTTAATTATTATAACTTAGAGCTATTGATTTTACAGTTACACAGTTTTATTGAAAGAAAAGTACATACTCACCTAGTAAAAATATAGTGAAAATAATACACTTCATCGTTGTACAAGATGCCACACTATACTAAACGAGTTTGATTAACAAACATAACCTTTATACAATCGTATTTTATTTTCTTGTTTATGGTCGGGTAAAAACCTCGCATAAAGCGTATATAGGCACTTTTGATATACAGGTTGATCTAATGTAAAATTGCATGCTTGCTTAGAGTATTAAACTGACTTACTCAAATCAATCTGCCTAGCCTTTTCCCAACTATGTAGGGGTCGGCTTCCAGTCTAACCGGATGCAGCTGAATACCATTATTTTACATGGAGCGACTGCCTATCTGACCTCCACAACCCAGTAACTGGGTAATACGATACCCCTTGGTAAGACTGGTTGTCAGACTTTCGGGCTTCTGACGACCCGTAACGACTGTCAAAGATCCACGAATGACAGCCAGGACCAACGGCTTAACCTGCTTTCCGAGGCACGGAGGAGTCTCGGTATGTAAAGATGGTCACCCATCCACTGACCAACCCCGGCAAGCGTAGCTTAACCTGATGGATCGATCCGTGCGGCTGTTATTACTTAGTCACGAGCTCAAATAAATCCATTTATTTCAATTAAACCAATTACAGCGACTTACAGGCACTTTTGAATAGTTTACAAGTCCTTGGTGCCGATTCTCTTGTCACAAATGCTTCTAAACTAGACTAAAAATCACCAAAATTTTGTTTATTCCTGTCAAACGACGATTTCCTATTCTGAAATTAACTAAAGTGCTGTATTTTTGTTTGACCGCACTAAGATGGCACTGAGTTATTAATTTAGTGAAATTGGCAATTTTGCTTTTCTGAATTTGACGTTTTTTACCTACAATTTTTATTGTCAAACTAAATTAAGTATACTATTTTTAATCGCGATTAATAAGATGTGGAATAAAATTTGTTTTCATGAACTAAAATTCACACCAACACCTTGACTTCAAGTGCAGAAACAGTACTTTCTTTTCTTTTATATATAACTAGAAAACTGTGTGACGTTTTCTACCAGAAGGTCAATTCTCGTACCTAAAAACGTTCATATTCAAGTCGCAATCTCATGCCAGCGACAAACAAATGTCAAAAATTTAGGCAAACGCTATACAATTTTTGACAGACTTTTGACACAGGTGAGATTGGGAACTTTGTTAAAAATTCGGGAATTGTCCCTCTGCTTACTCCTACCGTATGCCGCACTAAAGAACTTCTTCCAATAATTACGTTTAGCGCACCACGGGCAGTCATCCACGGTATCACCTTGCTCACTGGCAATTTTTACCACGGCTACAGCTTTTCGCTGCGGGCACGAAAAAAGTGGGCGGCGTGGGGCGGTGGCCGAGCGGGCGATGGCGATGGTGACGGCACAAAATTGTTCCACCCGCTATCCACCATCCCGCTCGGCTACCGCTCCGGCTCCACTGTACTTTAACACCAGCGCGTCCGAAACTTCACAATTTTATAGCGTGTTGATGTCTTCGAGTAAAGCACTTTCGCAAAATATTACACTGCGCAAATTACCAGTTTTTGAGAAAAAAAAAGTTTATGTCAACCTATTCACAAGGGTCTATTGTAGAATAGACTCTTGTGAATAGGTTGACATAAACTTTTTTTTACTTTTTTTTTTGTAGCCAAAAAAAATAGCTACTATACAAAAGCGATGGGTGTAAAACTACAGTAGTTCCGATGACGCCTAATAGAGGTCTTTGGAAGTACACATGTTGCCCGTGATGAGACGTGACTTTATTTCATAAACATAATAGGTAATCACACTAGAACTAACATCTAAAAAATCTCAAACAAAAATCAAACACGCTGTATGTGATACCTATACTTTTTTATCGCTAGAAGTCAAAGGTTGGTTTCCACAGAACTATCTTTGCAGAAACAGCAGTTTGTTTATTGCTGACAATAAGCTGTAAATAATTAATGTGCAGCATACTTAATTATTATGTAGGTCGTACATTTTTATCGGTTAGCAAAGTCTACCAGCATCCTACGATTTTATTGTTTCGTAAAAGCATAATAACTCACACCCATGAGACTAAACCAAAACAGGTAAAATGTAGGTGTAGAGTACACCTCTGTTTATCCCTTCGGGGGACAAAATTCTCCTGCCCTAATCCCAACATACCAGTAGTGCTATTCTATAGACATCTCACCGTGATAACTTAGGTGAAGTGAGTGTGAAGTGAGCCGTCATCCCACCTGATATGCTAGGGGTTGATACTATTGACAACTCACTTTAAGATCACTTCACTTATGTTTTTACGTTGAGATCTTTACAGAATAGCACTACTGCCCCTACAATTCCCTGTTAGAGACAAACACACGCTGGCGGAGTCACTCGGGCATTTGTAGTTGGAGTAAACCGACTGATCTACTCTAATAGCCTGTTGGTTTAGGCCAGAATGATGGCCCAAACGCTCTGGGGAGTGCTCAACCCGAGTGGTTGGGCCAAGTACCTGGCCGAAATCAACAGGCTTTTGTAATCACGCGTCGACGCAACATATCCCTTTTTTCCATACTTCTCTATTAGTCACCCTCTTTCTAGCGATGTCATCTTTCACATAGTCCATCCTCGTTTCTTGGGTCTTCCCCGACTTTTATAGCCATCGACATTCATACTCAAAACTTTCCTCACGACATTTTCTCTCATTCCTCCGCATCAAGTGCCCATACCATGACAACCGATTTCCGCACAACTTTTCAGTCACCGGTGCCATGTTACATTATCTTATATGGTATCTGGCGGACGACCAATGTCAGATTCGATCAACCACGTATCTACCTAATATTATGACAAAGAATAAAATAACTAGCAACTAGTAACTAGTACTTGTACGTGACTTCGAATCAATTTTGGTACATGAAGACAGTAACGGGTCAGTGTTGACTTGGTTAGAGTTTGGAGTCAGCTACTGACCCTGACAGATCAGACTTTCTAATTTACTCATGTTTGTCTCGTGACTAATTGTAATAGACCATCAACTTTTATCAGACTCGCGGTTGCTTGCTAAAACCACAGCTACAACCATGCAGGTTGAAGGCTCCACAGTAGGTACCTATACAGCCTGGTTGACACCTCTTTAGTGATCCCGTAAATAATGGATCAAACGTAACGTAACGCACCTATACTACATAAAAGATAGCTTGATCTCTGCGACATATGTCAAACTGACATTCCTAGGGTTGTCAGGATATAAAAAAATTGTCGATAGAAATTATCGACATTTCTTACTATTATCGATGCTAATGTAACATATAATTGGGTTTAATTGAATTACAAACGTTACTAAATTAAACGAATATTCTTATACAATAAAATTCTCGTGTCACAATGTTCGTTCCCGTACTCCTCCGAAACGGCTTGACCGATTCTCATGAAATTTTGTGAGCATATTGAGTAGGTCTGAGAATCGGCTAACATCTATTTTTCATACCGCTACTTTTTATCCCGGTCTACGCGGGTGAAACCGCGGGGCGCAGCTAGTTTTAATATAAAATACATTTATTCTCTTAGGAGTACACCCCAAATGTTACATAAGTAGTTGAGAAATTGGATTTTATTTACTCACTGTTATTTTAGATCAAATATGTATAAATGTAAATAATGTTGTGATATTAAAATATACAATAAAATTAAAAGATAAATTAATTTTAAATTAGATTTTAATTAAAATATCGATAGTTTATAGTCTGTGGTCACGATGATTCATCGCCCATCACTAATTAGGTCGGCATGCCCGTAAAGTATGACATTGACAGGTACTGTCTATACTATACTATTATGAAATTCAGGACTTCATAGGCGTGTTTTTACTGACAGCTGTCGCAGAGATCAAGCTCTTATGAAGTATAATTTTGAACAAATAATTTAAATAGTTTTATTACTAGGTATGGTATTCAAGATATTTTTTTTCGAATTTTACTATTATTTTTCTCTACCAGAATTCAGTTTTTTTACGATAACATTTTCAGGTTTGATTTTTGTCAAACATTTCTGAGTAGCTTAATAATGTAATACGATACCATTTTTCTACTCATATAACGTTTTATTTGCCTTAGAAAAAAATCTTGAATTGAAAAGTTTTTTTTTTACGATGAAAAGACCAAAATTGAAAAAAAAAAATTAAAAACTATTAAATTTAGTTGTTGGAAATCCCGTTACGTTACCCGTTACGTTTGATCCAATATTTTCGGGAACCCTGTTTATGAGAGTGATTAATTTAATTAATTTTAATAACTCAAACTCAAAGCATTTAGGTATTTCAATTAAACCAATTACAGGCACTTTTGAATTGTCAAAGTGTCAAAGAGTCGGTCAGTTAGTCAGAAAGTTGAAGCTCTATAATTAACTAATATTCCCAGTGTCTCGTAAGACGTTCTGGCGAGTTAATTAGGAAATGGCTAATATTAATTTTTGGTTAATATTTTGAATTTTCCAGGTTTTAAATTGAAAACAAATAAACTCCAGATTTCCAATATTATTTTCGGCATGCCACCTATATTCATTTCAGCATACTAAAAGAAACGCTTTGCAAAAAAACTGAAGTAAGCGCCATCTTTTAACACAATCAGAAACAAAATAAGAAACAGTGACATTGGTAATATAGTAGTACTTGAATGTCACAACAGATGGCAGTATACATCAAAAGTCTGACAACATTTCTCTAATATTGTGCCTATAAATAAGGAATAATACTAATAAGGTTCTCATTTGCATATTTTGTCAAAATTCGTATCTAGATATTAACGTAACTTCCCGCCTGTATTCCCAGTACAGGTAGACAGAGGGGTGAAAAGTACTTAATCTCACAGTTTTGCCAGATGTTTGTCACATTTTTGTAGCACTAGGTTCCATCTAGGTTTAAGGTGATATTATGTAAAAGGCGAACTGTATGAGAATAAGAAAGTGACAGAGTCATTTACTTCCACATGCAAAAAAGAGAGCGCAACAATGCGCTGGAACCAAAATAAAAGCACAAAACCAAATAAAAATTGTTTAAAAATAAATTAAGCTATCTATCAAAAATATTTTCAGCCAGAGTTTTCAATTACTTATTACGCAAATGAATGGATCTTTGCAATGATTACGACTTCGGACTATAATACAGAAAAATATTATAAGTCTTTTCGGAATTAAATTCTATCGAGGAAATTTAACCCAATAATAGTCAATAATCTTGTATCAAAAAATTAAATCCATCCATGCTGTTAAATTAAAATACATTACGAAGAAGGCCCCAATTTATTTCGGTATCGCCTTAGCCAATGTCAAGTATTGGCAGAATTTTATTTTACGTAAGCCCTATAGAAGCCTTGGTACTATTCAAGATAACTTATAGAGTAGCGCAATGTGAAAATAAAAGGTAAAAACCATATTGCGGTCATCAGTCCCTAACAAGCGAGGTGATGATGATTACTAATTAACTCTATCATAATATTTAATAAGTTGTTAGGTATTTTAGAACTTCGCTTCTACTGCCATCTATCTATGATTTCCGTTAGCTGCATGTTAAACAGCTTTTGGACTACCTAACCCCACAGTTATATCATGGTAATATCTGTGCTATGTATCTACTAGAGCACGACCATGCTGAATCCACCACTAAATAGGTAAAAATAAAGTAACAAAACACTTTTAAACTTAAATTATTTATTTTAATGACTGTGAGATAGTGTTTAACATTATGAACTAAAGATCTAATAATATATTAGTGATTTAATAAAAATACAATCTAAAGCATAATATCATAGACACTAAAGCTACACTGTTCACATTACTACATGCGCTATTGTGGTTCACCTTAGGGGTAGTTTTTATTTCATCATGAATGCTCCTGTGAGAATGTTCCTTGATTTTCTCAGGTCTTGCCTCATCCGATGCCATATCGTGGTCAAAATTATGTTGAATCGGTTTAGCAGAAACAGTAGCCAGACGGATAGTTGTAAATGATTCTTTATTCTTAGTTTCATTATCTTTGTTTGGTGTTATAGTTTTATTTTCTTTGGGTTTCGTAACATCGTCTATTAGAACTTTGGGTGTTGACTGCACCATATCATATTCTGTGGTATGTCTTGTAGTTTTCGATGTAGTCACTGTAGTAGTAATTGCTTTGGTACTTACTGTACTAGTAATTACTTTTGAATTTAACTTGGTAGTTGTTTCTACTGCTGCTTTTGATTTATTTACAACATTTACTGTATTTTCTACACGATCGCTAGCTTTAGTACAGTTTGCCAAATCTCTGATGTCTATGTAAAATAGTTTTCCATTGAGTTGAGTTTCGTCGTAGTATTCGTAGTCATTGTTTTGAACTTGAACCTCCTCTTCTACAAATACTTGAGCCACGTTCTTCTCGGTATCTTCGGTTTTCGCCCACAGTTCCCTCAGGTTGGTTTCAGGATAGCATTTCAAGTTTTCTGTAGTGCGCTTCAAATAGTCGTTTTGTGTCTTGTTCATCAGTGACATGAACCAGTCCAGGCGGCAGTCACAGGGGAAGTTGTTATCTGGAAAATAAAAGTGAAAACTGAATATTCCTGTGCAACTCTGTAAATGTTATATTAGTGTCATGACTTTCTCACTCGATTAAACGAGTCGCACAAAACTCTCACCATTTGCTACAATATTATACAATCAGTATTAGTGATCATCTACGTGAAATAAATCTCTAGATCGGATGCTTCAATGAACAGTCATGTTGTCATAATGTCTACGCTTGGCAAACGGGTTAGTGATCGATATTTCCATACCGTCTAAACAACATCGGTTACGATTTTATAGGTAGTATTCACGATCTCTACAAAAGTCACTGATCACGATGACTGAGTAACCTTTGTTCACCCACTAAATAAATTAATAAAAAAACCGGCCAAGTGCGTGTCGGGGCACGCGCAGTAATAAGTTACCGTAGTTGCACAATTAATTTAGAAATCATTACTAATAAGAATGTTATGATTTTATTTTTGTATATTTTTAGATAGTTCATAAACTTATATTTACTACCTGTTTTACACAACTAACAACGTTATATAAGTAATTTTTAATGGAATTTGTGCGAATTTTTTTCTTTTCCAACTTGAAAAGCCTACTTAGCTGGTGATAGTTTTCCTTTTAATTTCTTTATATATACTACTACTGTGAATGTTTTCACCCATCCAAAACTAACCGTTTAGCTGACAGGGGGGGGGGGGGACACTTGACTCTAACAAAAATTTGCACTTTAAAGCTTACTATTTCAGAAACGGATCCCTAAATCGAAAAATTGTTTTCACAAACCCGCAATATGCTTGGCAGACTCGTCCAACAACACCCCACACCATGGGGTAGACGAGAAAAAATAACATCCCCACTTTACGTGTACATAAAGTACCCTAAAAAAATTTTTTTTCATGATTTTATTTTACCACTTTGTTGGCGTAATGAATATTATCCATGCCAAATTATAGCTTTCTAGTACTAAGAGTCTATGAGCTAAGCTGCGGACGGACAGAGGAACATAGCGAAACTATAAGGGTTCCTTGTTGACTACGGAACCCTAAAAATGTGGAGACCAAGATTTACCATAAAAATTAAAGTGGAAAAAAATAAATGTAAAGATCTTATCTTTTTTTTATCAATTTTTAGGATTCCGTACCTCAATTGAAAAAACGGAACCCTTGTAGGATCACTTTGTTGTCCGTTTGTCTGTAGGTCTATCAAGATCCTTTTTCTCAGGAATGCGTGGAGGTATCAAGTTGAAATTTATATCAAATACGTAGGTCTACGGTCCCTTGGAGCTCTAAAAAAAATCAAGCTTCTAAGTCAACATAATAAAAAAATACGGCCATTTATGCGACATATTTTGATAATTTGATATATCGCAAATAAATCAAAAACGGCGTTGGCGTTGACCTAGAATCATGAAATTTGTCAAGAAGCAAGGTCTCGCAGAACAAGTATAGTTTTAAAGTTGAATGTAAAATAAACAAGTACTTAATAAAATATAAAATAAGATTTAAAAAATATCTTACCTTCAACATCTAAGCTGCTAGTGTTGCCGTAGAAATTCTTCAATATAGGTGACATGACTTGTGGCTTCAGTTCAATAAGCTGGTTGCTTTTCAAACTCAACATAGTTAGAGATTCCAGTCCTTCAAAAGTTCTTACATTTTCGATATTCACAAGCTTGTTGTGTGCCAAATTCAAGGCATTTAATTGTCCTAATCCGTTGAATGCTTTATCGTCCAACATTTGAATTTTATTCTCTTCTAAATTCAGGGTTCTTAAATTGATTAGTGGCAAAAATGTGTTATCTCCGATCACTTCAAGGCTATTACTACTAAGGTCAAGTTTCAGCAAATTTCTCAGCCCCGAGAATGTCTCGCTGTTTAAACTAAATATACCATTTCTATCGATTTCCAGTTCTCTTAAATTTATCAAATGCACGAATGCTCTATCATGTATGGTCGTTATTTTATTGTTTGTCAAAAACAGTCTCTCTAAAGATGGCAGTTCAACAAATACGTCCCTGTTGATCTCAATTATGTGGTTGGAGTCTAAGCCGATGATTGATAAGTCTCTGTGATGGGCAAAGGCATGCTTTTCTAATACGGTGATCTGATTATCGCTTAGCGTTATTTCTTCGATAAGACTCAAATTGGCAAAGGCATATGCGTCAATTTTATCAATATTGCCGTACTTGATGTCGACTTTCAATAATTTATCCATGAATTTAAGGGCATTTGTGGGGATGTATGGAATTGTGACACCTCTGGTGTTAGAAATGGTGAGTTTGTTGATGTCTTTTAACAATTCAAAACTATTCCATATTTTGTCATCGTGGTGGAGGTCTTTCTTTACCAGATGACAATTAGCAGTTCTCTCCTTCTCCATGGATTGGCTCTCAACACAGAAACATTGTACAGGGTTGGTGTTGTTATATGCGGGGTCGCATACGTTTTTCATTGTGTCACGTTTTTGGTAGTGGTACAATTTTGCTTCAGCGAAGATAGATGTGGCGAACGCCAGTGTTACAATTCTCCAGAATGCCATGTTTATCTTTTGATATTCTGCACCTGAAAATGAAAAGGTTGTAATTAAATAATGTATTTTGGCATATATGGTGCTTAGGAAATAATTAAATATGCGAAAATGGGGGAAAACTTGTGTTCAGAAGATTATACAGCACCCGTTTTCCGGTTTGCTAATAACGTCTAACTGTTTACAAATATCACGATCCGTCCGTCAATCATGGTAACATTACAAAGGGGTAGGTAGGCCAAGGTGTATTAGAATACCTCTACACCTACCCACCTATGAGAGAATATATTTGAAAAACCAGAAAACACTCCCCATCACGAAAATCGAACCCAGGAACACCAGCTTAGCAGCCTTTTTTGCTATGGTCAAATAACCCACATTATTTTACTATTGGACTGAGGTACCACGTCCGTTTGTTCGATACATTAATCTCGAAAAGTAATGAGCCAATTCCAATGAGATTTCCATCATTCGAATATTTACGATTCGAAGCGGTTCCAGCTATAAATATTGACTTTATGTTTTCAGGGTATTGGAGTAGATAGCGTTAAAATTATGTCGCACTACTATCTATATAAATAAAAAGAGAAGTCCTGGCTGACTGACTCATCAACGCCCAGCCCAAACCCTTGAACCTAGAAAGCTGACATTTTGCACAGAGATCCCCTATATAATGTAGACCAGGAATAAGGAAGGATTTCCCGGTAGTACGTTCCCGTGGGATATTTTTCGATATCCACGCGGGCGAAGCCGCGGGCGAAAGCCAGTCATACATAAAATGTCTCTGTATTAAGGCGCTGCCCTAAGCAGGACACCGTAAAACGTCCATTTTTTCAACGCACAGTTAGCCGTACCTAATGTTACTTAACAAGCCCAAAAAAAATAGCGTGTATTTGTAATTAAAGTGTATAAAAAAACGATTTATACAAAGATATCTTTTAGAAACGATCTAGCATCTTGAAAAAAAAATCCTTTTCGAGACGAAGAAATCTCTCTCTTCACCACAGAAGAACAGAAAACAAAATATTATTTATTTATTGATAAAGCACTTCAACGACTTACTCACTAAGGGCTGATTGTACAATAGTCAGATAAATTTTATTTGAGGAATAAATATAGCGGTTTGACAGCTTTTGTATTGAAAATATGTCAAACTGTCACATTTATTCTTCAGGTAAAAGTTATCTGCCTATTGAACAATCAGCCCTAAAACATACAAAAACAAGAATAACATACAGTTTTAGATATTGTGAATTCGTCACTTACAAAAGTGCACATCACTGGCATTGAAACGATTAAGGGGCGTGTAAGATACCGTTAGTTGAGTTGGTTCATGTTACAAAATAAAGTAAAAATGAGCATGTTCAAAAATACATAAGTATAATGGGAAGTATTTAACAGAAATATTAACAAAATAACAAAACAAATTATTACGGAACATCCTGAAGCTTGAGATAGAATGTAGAACATTCATCCAAGTAATTTAGAAAAAGCGTTATTGGCAGTGGGCTTAAGTTGAAGCTCCCGACACTCCGGCAAAGATCGACGGCCATTTCTCAAATGGGATTTAGTTAACTTCGTAACTTTGTACCAGGTGGCAGCCAAGAAAAACGTCTATATTACATGTTATTTTATACAAATTGAAAAGCTGCTTCTTGCTTCTTTTCGTGTAGAAGGAAAATAATTTTTGACTTGGTACGAATATTTGGGATGTGTTCTTTTACTATCAGCTTGTATATGCATGCATCAGTGGCCTTTCTGATACCTATGTGAAATAGAGTCCTGGATTTTTTTTTTCATTACACTACAGTGTACAATAAAAAAATATATATGTAGGACATTTTTTCTTAAATAATTATTTTTGCAGGATCACAATTTTATTTTAATAACAAGTAACATTGTTGGTCTCCGCTTTCAACATTATAATTCAATATTCTTTGAGAAACTGTAAGTGTTAACTTGTGTTGCCTTTTTTTTGTCTTTCTGAAATTGACTCTCTCAACTCATCTAACATAATACAATAAATGTTTACCTTTGTCATCGATTCGAAAAAAAGAAGAAGATTCTTTATGTAATAAAATCCATACGTTATAAAATCCTAATATGTCTAACCCATAGAAATCCTCAGAACTTTCTATTAAGGCGATTGCGTAGTAGTAGCCCGCGAAATTCAAATTTTCTTACGTTTTTTGCAATTTGCAGGTCAGTGTCAGGTTGTATGTTGATAAAAACATGATAGGCGGGTATAACAAATATGTATTTACATAATTTTAACCATAAAAATCATCAATACATCTTTCTAAGTTAGATTTCCTGCGTATTCGTCTAATTTCCGAAATCAGACCAATCCGCAGGAAATCTAACTTAGAAAAGACGTATTGGTGATTTTTGTTGTTAAAATTATGTAAATACCACACACACACACACATACATATTTGTTATAGCCGCGTATTATATTTTTATCAACATACAACCTGACACTGACCGGCAAATTTCAAAAAACGTAAGAAAATTTTAATTTCGCGGCTACTACTGCGGATTCCCCTTAACCCTTTGAACGTCGCATGAACACCTGGGTGTGCATAAGGAATAATCCTTTATATAATAGGTATATAAGCTTATATCATATATATGTAAACGTAAAAAAACATCATGCGATGGAATAAAATCATCATCAGTAGTTGTGAACCCTATGGGGTTCGCAACTAACCCCCCTCCCCCCTCCCCTGGGGTTTTGGGTTCATAAATTAGTACATTGTTTACAGTCAAAGGGTTAATATCAAACAAATATAAGGCACCGCCTCCTGACAGTTACTTGCACATGCTTCACATTCATGAATACCTAGTCCTTTGTCAGGTGCGACTAGTAATACCTCATTATGAATAATACGTATTCCTGTCGAGTTCTTTGAGTTATTACTATGGGTAACCATACCTGGATTATGAGGAATACCTGTCAATATAATGTTGATAGTATTTTGTATCTAATACCACACAAGTTGAAGTTTCGTTTGGATTTTTTCAGTCGTTTATTCAGTTTTGTGTGTTACTCTAATGTAATTCATTTTTGCCGATGAGAAACGAGGATACCTCTGCGGCAAAAATGTCGAACTTCCATAGACACTTTCGTCCCCTTTATGGAACGAATTTTCAAAAATCCTTCCTCTCGTTAGGTAAGGAACTCTTATGCAAAATTTCAACCCATCGCTGGGCGTCGTCTGACAGTGAATGAATGAAATGAAGATTTTTCAGATTGGATGTATTTTCGTTGCGTATATAATTTCGTTTTCATGCTCATTATGGTCGCCAAGGGGACAAATTGCCACAGGGATTATCTCGCACGAGCAGAGATGATTATTCAATGTACAACGCTCGAGCTATATTGTGTTAAAATATTTTCTTCCTTATTTTCTTAAAACGTTTCCAATAATTGCTTTGTTATAAGTTAACGTAGGTAGGTAGCAAGTATAAAGTAAAAATAATAAGTCGGGACATCTGTTGTTTATTATGTATTAATACAGAGCCATCTATCTAGTATAAGTTTTTAGGAGCTAGAAGCTTATACTAGATGACTATCAGTATTAACACCTTACGTGTCGACTGCACACATGGGTGTGCACAAGGAAAAATCCTTTATATAATAGGTTTATAAGCTTATATCATATATATAAACGTAAAAAAACATCATGCGATGGAAAAAAATCATCATCAGTAGTTGTGAACCTATGGGGTTCGCAACTATTCCCCCCCCCCCCCCCCCCCTCCTCCCCTGGGGTTTTGGGTTTGACACTTGAAACTTGAGACCTTGAAAGTGACTTTTTCGGGCAATAACGCTTTTTCATTACGTGACGATTTCTACTAGTCAGCTCCTAGCGCAAGCCGCGTTATAGAACTTCGTTCCAAAAAACATGAAGATACCAAGTAAGTAGCTACTGTTCCTAGACGTATAGACATTTAACCCTAAAAACTCGAGTATAAACAAAACAGTCCAACGACATCTGTTACCCCAGAACTAGGGTAATAATATTTTTGAGATTAACACGAAATTAGGTCGTAAACGCCACCTGTGCTCGTGACTAACGCCGACTAAAACTGCCGTGAAGGTAATTATATTATAATTTACCCTTCGTATGACAGTGTTTTACGCTTAAATGAGTAACGATGGAGTTTCTTGCCCATTCTTCTCCATACGAAATTACCTTTATAAAGGGGCGACTATAATCAATTCTACTTTTTTGTAAAATTTGACGTTCAAAAATGTCTGTTTTCCAATTTTGAAATAAATTATTTGACTTTGACAAGTGTCTTTTGTAACCGTTTTCTTTCGTTACAGGTCGCTTTTCTGACAGCCCGAAATTATCTTTTTATAGAGTTACGGTTACCTACCATGGCACTCACATTTAGGTAAGTGCATAATATATCTTTAACACATAGATATATGAAAGAAGCTTTAACCTATTGTTAATTTTTGTGGTTGTTTGTACGTTTAAAATAGAAAAGGAATTAAAACTCAATAGTTGCTACTCCGATATGAATACAAAGCACACAGAATTTACCCCTTTTTTTAACCGACTTCAAAAAAGGAGGTTCTGTATTCGACCCGTATGTATGTATGTATGAATGTATATATGTATGTATGTATGAATGTATATAATTTTCTCAAAAACGAATGAACCAATTTTGATAATTCTTCCCCTCAATTTTTATTGCCCTCAATGCCCTCCTGGCAGTCAATCCTGATTGTGATCTGTTTGCCGATGAATGGAGAGAGATAATGCGAGTGTGTCTGAAGTTTTGCGAGAGAAAGTTTGAGAGAATTTCCACTGTTATTTATTAAGTATGTAGTAGATATTATAATATTAGTATTGTGTTTCTAGGTTAATTATTGTAATTGGTGTATAACCGTTTTAATTAACTATAAATAAATAAATAAATAAATAAATAAATAAATTCTTTTACTAACGTGCTCTACATACGTTCAGAAAGGTTTTAGTATATTACACAATATGTAATTATTCTTATATACGAAGTTATATGCATAAATGCACTGTACCTCCGGCATTTCTAAGCGGATTTTGATGATTCTTCTTTTCGTTTGACTTGGGCTTACCTAGTAATTGTATAATATATTCAACTAAAAATGGAAAAATAAATTTACTTTAAAAAAAGTAAAAACCGACTTCAAAACACAGAAACAAATAAAATAACTTTCATAAAACACTTAACAGCTTCTGAAGTCGGTGTCTTCAATTCTTCAATGATTTTTAGCTTTACACCGACTTCAGAAGCTGTTAAGTGTTTTATTTGTTTTTGGTTTTGAAGTCGGGTTTTACTTTTTTTAAAGTAAATTTTTGTGGATGGGAAATCATTAAATGACTTCTCCTGCTCTTCGGGCGTGTCAGACTTTTACGGACTAAAAGAAAAACGGGTGGGTTTTCCTTCAGATGCCTGTGCCAGAACCACGGTATCTCTTTCGAACAACCCGCGACCCCGGCAGCACCGAATTTACCCCTGAATCTGCATAAATACTAAAATCCTCTAAATCTAGACTGGTTCCCAATATCAAGGCTTATTTGCCGACAGCAAAACATTGCATCCATAACGAATTACAAACAGTACTTCATGCTGAATCACGAATTAAACAACACTTTAGTAAAAGTGAAATGAGGTTGTTCAAACACAATCTGCTGTTACTTTGACGGCACAGTTAGCAGCAGTGAAACGGAGCAGTGATTGATGGTGAGAATTTAATAGACCAGTGTGTGCTTACATATGATAATAAATGGAACTGATGCGTTCGGAGGGTTATATAGGTTAGGGCACAAACGCACGGGCGATGTGTGTTAGAAAAACATCTAAAAGTATGTAATGCTAGGGATTGACAGTTCACTACACCTGAGTTTTCCAGTTTTCACGGTGAGATGTTTACAGAACAGATGGCGGTGTTTTGGTAATTTGAGTGGAGTGACACAGCAGCTAAAATTACGCCATTGATATTTTGCATGTTTACGTTTTCTATGCCAATTTCAGCCAGCTTATGTCATAGACGAAAAAAAAAATACAACAAAAAAAATGCTTATGTCATAGACTCAGATCAACAAAAAAAAGGAGAGAGCTGCGAACATCAAAATGAAGTCACATTTTCATGTATGTGTGTGTCGAAGGGTTGCCAGTTGTTAAATTGTTTCCACATAGTTTGGGGAATAACATTTTATGGGTAAGATATCTTAATGAATCGAAAAATGGGGAAATTTTAAATTGTATTATGGCAACCCTCGCACTTTGTCACTGCGTTCGTTCGTTGATGTGTTTTGTTCCAAGTGACCTAAAACTCTGTTTATTTAATTTTAAAAAACCGGTCTAGTGCGTGTCGGACCACGCACAATGAAGGGTTGCGTACCTAGTTGAAAAGAATTTATCCCAAAAACAAATTTAACAATGTAGTTGAAACATTGTTACGTGAACATTGATATAGTTCACGGTCGATTCTCCAAGTGACAATTTTAATTTAGTTATCACAAAAAAAAAAATACTATGTTAACTAGACGACTCGTCACGTACTAAGAGCGGTGAGCGTGGTTTTAGTTGTGTGTGTGTGAGCGTGTATTTTACTTGCAGAAGCACGGTTTTGTGGCTTTACTTTTAATGTTTGCGCCGCTCCATCTTCATTTTTTTGTTGATCTGAGGTCATAGATAGTTTAATTAGCTTTGCGGGTAAAAGCACAAAGCATGTCGAACTTTCCGTCATGTATTTTTCGTAGATCTAATAATACCTATGCTTCATTAGATTAATTCTTTTAATAGCTTTTTTTTGGCCGAATTATTGTTTATTATTCTGTTTGTTTTTTGGAACGCCTTTGTAAGCTTCGCAGTAAAATAAGAGGCACGTGGGTTAGCTATGGGCACCAATGACGATTGATGGGCACTGCAGTAGCACCGTCAAGCGTTTCTTGTTGAAGCAGACTTCAAAGATTGGCCATGACTAATAAAATAATGAAGCTAGCAACAGTAAACAGCGTATTCGTCACTCATGCTATTACGGGCAAGTGGCAAGCTAGCTTTCATGCCAAGTGAGAATCAAGTATCGCCTCAAATAACAAAAGACAACTATCTCTACTTTGCAAGTTTCTAGATATTTGACTCGTAGCTGATCTCGCATTGTATAGAATTTCCGCACAATGAGAGGTCAGTGTAAACTAGAGATGTATAGCTTGATGTGTAGCCGTGTGTACCTAGTAACATTTATGATTATTTTGGTGTACACACGGCTACACATCAAGCTATACATTTCCAGTTTACACTGACCTCTCATTTTGTAAGGAAATCCTATACAATGCGAGGTCAGCTTATACTGGAAATGTATAGCTTGATCTGTGGCCGTGCGTACACAAGTAGTTAATGTCTTTATTTTATTTCGTAAGTACAGGCTACTCGCTGTTGCCCATGAGTTCACGTACAAACATGAACGTTTTGTAGGTTAAGATGAGCTGCTGGTTGGGTTTTTAACCGATGAAAAAAAAGGAGGAAGTTCTCAAGTCGACACGTTTAGATATATATTTTTTTCTTAATATATGACCACGCATAAAGTTTTATAGAGTAGTGGAATTCAGTATAGGATGCCGCGCGCCGCGGCCGGCTCGCAAGTTAGTTCGATACTCACTCATGTGCTGCGTCGCCGTCGTAAAAGATCACAACCCTAACGAGTCAGAAGGTATAAGAAGCTGTATACAGAAAGAAAGCTGGAAATTTATAAGCGCTTACCGGCGCTTGACAGCGCTGGTCCGTTCTACACAAAGGAAGCAGGTTGAAGCAGACCAAGCAAAATTTTAAATGGCAGCGCCCAGCGCTGACCAGCGCGTGTTGAAGCTTGTCGGAACTTGTCGGCACCGTTCAGTGCTTGTCGGCGCGCGTTCATATTTATTTTCCTGCGCGGGTTACCAGCGCTGTCAAGCGCCGGTAAGCGCTTATAAGTTTCCAGCTTTCTTTCTGTATACAGCCTTACGTGCTAAAAAGAGAGGCAACTTCGAGGTAAATATAATTGTAGGTAATTCAACGCTGTGCCACCAGAATTGCACTTTATTGTGTCGTACCAAGAGTCCCTATTTATGTAACTGATTTTGAGTCCCTATTTAAGTAATAACAGCGCGCGGGTCAATCTTGTCATGTGCGTTACGATTGCTCCGCCAAGTTATCCAAACAGAAAAAAACTTCACCTAAAAAATTTTCGAATTTGTCAAAATCGAAGGGTACAAACCAAAAATTTGTCAAGGTAGAAATAAAGAAGTTATAAGGGTTGGTCCGTAGATTGGTAACGATCTTTACATACCGAGACTCCTCCGTGCCTCGGAAAGCACGTTAAGCCGTTGGTCCCGGCTGTCATTCGTGGATCTTTGACAGTCGTTACGGGTCGTCAGAAGCACGAAAGTCTGACAACCAGTCTTACCAAGGGGTATCGTATTACCCAGATACTGGGTTGTGGAGGTCAGATAGGCAGTCGCTCCATGTAAAATAATGGTATTCAGCTGCATCCGGTTAGACTGGAAGCCGACCCCAACATAGCTGGGAAAAGGCTAGGCAGATTGATTGATGTATTGTATGTATGTATGTAAGTGTGTATGTATGTATATATGTATTTTTGTTTGTCCGCGGATTTCTCAAAAACTTATGAACCAATTTTGATGATTCTTTCACTCTCGTGATCTTTCTGGAAGGTTTTAGTATATAATACATTATTTAATTATTCTTATGTAAGAAGTTATATGCATAAATATACTGTATCTCCGGCATTTCTAAGCCGATTTTGATGATTCTTCTTTTCGATCGTCTTGTAATTGTATATTCAACTAAAAATGGAAAAATAAATGTACTTTAAAAAAGTAAAAACCGACTTCAAAACCAAAAACGAACAAAATAACTTTCATAAAACACTAACAGCTTCTATAGTCGGTGTCTTCAATTCTTCAATGCATTTTAGCTTGACACCGACTTCAGAAGCTCTTAAGTGTTTTATGAAAGTTATTTTGTTCGTTTTTGGTTTTGAAGTCGGTTTTTACTTTTTTTAAACTAAATTTTACATGGAGCGACTGCCTATCTGACCTCCACAACCCGGTTATTGGGTATTACGATACCCCTTGGTAAGACTGGTTGTTAGACGTTCGGGCTTCTGACGACCCGTAACGACTGTCAAAGATCCACGAATGACAGCCGGGAAAAAGAAAGATCTTATGAAATAAAATTAAAATCAAGAACTATGTTCAAAAAAAAGTTCTAGGTACTGGAAGAGGAGCCATCAGGTTAAGCTACGCTTGCCGGGGTTGGTCCTGGATGGGTGAGCATCTTTACATACCGAGACTTCTCCCTGCCTCGGAAAACACGTTAAGCCGTTGGTCCCGGCGAGACCTTAAAGTCGCTTTTTGTTTACAATGAGCCTCCCTGACCTTACGGTCCTTTATGCTACAATTGCAGCTGCAAGAAAAATAGTTTCGAAATTGGAAAGAGACGTTTGTCTGGTATTTGTCGATAGTACATACGAGTAGTAGGATATGCATACGCAGTTCATCATCCTCCATTATTGTAAAACATCTCATAAACGACATGTCAAAAATATCGATTAAAGTAAACAGTGTTTTATAGATCCGCTATCGATAACATTTCCGTCTACTGCGTGGGCAGATATTACTGTATATGTAAAATAATTTATGATACTGCCCGTTAAGGATTTGTGAAACAATAAAAAACTGATATAGGTATTCAGATAATAAAGGAGAGCAGCTTTAACTGCCAGAGGCCATGAGTTCGAATCCTAGTCGGTGAATCTGGCGAAATGTGGGTGCATCTTGCAACTCCGACTACCTCTTTCGATGATACAGGCGTGATTCTGCAGAGTCAAATTAGCTAGCGAAACTCTGCAGACGTGATGGGTACCACCTATCGATATGTAAATATGATAAAACAAATAAAAAAAGTAAAAAACTGGAAAGTTAAAAACAAGCCCATTTTAAATTAAATAAAAGTTGGAAGCAGGCGGGACCCATTCCATTTTTATATTTTCTAACTCAAATGGGTCCCGCCTGTTTCCAACTTTTACTAAATTTAAAATGGGCTTGTTTTTAACTTTCCAGTTTTTTTACCGCAGCCGGGTGTTTTAGTTTTTTTAATTACTTTTTTTTATTTCCAGCTTTTTAGTTTACAAATGTGAAAGATTTCGCAAACGATTTAGTTCTTGCAAGGAGTTTTAGTCGTAAGAGAAATAGTTTTTTTTACGATTTGTCACTTTGAATTACTTTTAACCATGTAAGTTCCATATATTTTTGTAATCACCTTTTGAAACCCTTCATTTTGATATCCCACTCGATGGTATTAGAAGAAAAAAAAATTTCAAACTCTACAATATGGCACCCCAATCCGCCATTTTACTTTGTATTTGATTTTAATGTAACCAGTGACACTCGCGCTACCAAGACAAATATAAAGACTTTTAATTTATCCAAATCCGTTCATTCGTTTAGGAGTTACGAGGGAACAAAGAAACGGACATACATACATACATACTTACATAAATACAGGTCAAATACATAACCCTCCTTTTGGGCTTCGCCGCAGTCGAGTAAAAAGAAACTATGTCATTTTTTTGAGGGTCATCAACCGCCGTATTAGTCGCCGTGTAGGCACTTAAAATCATTTTTTTTTTAAACTACACTGACGTGATGAGTATCGATATTTAAACATGATAAAACAGAATTTATGAACTCACACTTCAAGTAACAACCCCAGCGGTCATTGACCCCAAAAAAATCAAATCTTTTTTATTTTGCGGAGTTTCGCTAGCTAATTTAATTTGACCCTGTATGTTTCTCTACTGGAAATTAGCTCACATAATTATAATATTAAATTCACAGAAGAGCTAAAATCTGTCGCTGTAATCTGCTAAATCATGTATTATGTAGGTACAGTTAACAAAATGGTCGGTTGACCACTTTTCACCCTAGCCCTCAGTAATAAGGTAAAAAAGTGGTCAACCGATACAGCTGACTGTACACCGTCATTACTGCATTCACAATAGCGTTTTCAATACCTCCTACTGACGAACGACGATCGTGGCGTTAAGCCAGCATTAACAAAGGCAGTGTTTACAAACAGTTTATTATGCTACAGAGCGCAAGGCTGAGGACATACAGGCAGAAACATCGCAACGCTGATTTGATCTGGATTCGTTTTCTCCTGGCACCGATTGTTATTTCTCCTGACAAATTTTATTTTGTTTATTAAACATGTATGTATTAGTATTTATTCTGCTATTTTATAAATATTTCTGAGCTATCTATCCCGCATGTTGCACCTGTCATGTTTTGTCTCCGCATCACCTTAAGGTTGAGTGGTAGAAAATACATCAGGCATTAAGTCCGCTTTTGTACAGTACTTTTTTTCCTTTTGCCAGTTTTGATAAACAAAACAAAAACAAAAAATGTATAAATACTCTGTCTCTCGCATAAAAAATGGAAAACTATCTGAAGATAAGTATACAGGTAAAATGGATGAGATAAATGATCTTCGGTCTCGGACGCTGGCAAAATGCGCTGTCCATATAAAAAAAACGGCCAAGTGCGTGTCGGACCACGCACAATGAAGGGTTCAGTAGTTGAAAAGAATGTATCCCAAAAACAAACTTAGCATTGTAATCCCTAATTTTTTTTATGTGATAAAGTTACAAATTAACAATTTTCGGACTTTTTCCTTTACTTGTGCTGTGAGACCATGCTTCATGCCAAATTTCATGATTCTAGGTCAACAGGTAACCTTATAAGTTTTGATTTACTTGCGAGTATAAAAATATGTCCCATAAATGGCCGTATTTTAATACTGCATTGACTTAGAAGCTTGAATTTTTTATAGCTCCAAGGAACCTACGTATTTGATATTAATTTTAACTTGATACATTTACGCGGTCCTGAGAAAGGGTCTTGACAGACTGACAGACAGACGGACAACGGAGTGATCCTATAAGGGTTCCGTTTTTTTCCTTTTGAGGTACGGAACCCTAAAAATTAAGAGTACGACCAAAGTACTGGCCCACAAATACCATTCCCTTGTCAAACCAAGTAATCTTATGGCTTGTAACCACATAACTATTCTACTTCCGAGCTACCAAGCTGCTGCTGCCAAGGGCTGTGTATAAACGGCGCGTTGTGTTCCACGCGCGCCTCAAAGAGATGTCAGCAGTGACGGGGTCCAATAGGGCCGAAGCCGCCGGGGTCGCGGGTAGTTCGAAAGATATACCGTGGCCCTGGCACGGGCAACTGAAGGAACACGGGTGGGTTTTAGTCAGTAAAAGTCTGACACGCCCTCCCGCTCTGCCCGGAGCGGGAGAAGTCATTTGATGATTTCCCATCCACAAAAAAAAAAAAAAAAAAAAAAAAAAAGAGGTAGTTGGTGTTTTACCAATAACCCTGTATGCAATTAATATTTTTGTTCAATGCAGCAACGACACGGAAGTGCAGACGTAATCTATGTCTTCTGTTCGTTAGAATTTCATACCATGTTATTTGTATGTAGAGCTATGTGTAAGTTAAATAAATGAATTATAATTTGCTACATCCAGCAATATTCAAATACCGTAGAAGGCAACAACGAACGAACTTTTACATTAAAGACCGGCCAGTGCGTGTCGGACCACGCACAATGAAGGGTTCCGTAGTTGGGATGAATTTATCCCAAGAACAAACTTAGCAGTGTTAACTGTAGTTGAAAAACATGGTCTCCCAAACGTTCCAACTGCAAATGTAAGTTGGTTGACTATTACTCGTAAACTTGAAAAGCCTACTTAGCTGTGATAGTTTTCCTTTTAACTTCGTTTTATATACTACTACCGTGAATTTTTTCACCCATCCAAAACTAACCGTTTAGCTGGCAGGGGGGGGGACACTTGACTCTAACAAAAATTTGCATCTTAAAGCTAAAAGTGCCAAGTAAGTTATCTTAAAAGTGCTATATATTTCAGGAACGGATCTCTAAATCGAAAAATGGTTTTAACAAACCCACAATATTTTTGTTAAAATACCCATCCAACAACATCCCACACCATGGAGTAGACGAGAAAAAAAACATCCCCACTACGTGTACAGAAAGTACCCTAAATTTTTTTTTCATGATTTTATTTTACCACTTTGTCGGCGTGATTGTATACCCATACCAAATTATAACTTTCTAGTACTTAGGCCTCTGCCTTGAATTTCGCGGGCAGCGGGGCGGCGGCGGCGGCGGCGCGTCTCGCATTGTCCCGCCCCGCTACCGCGCCGCTGTTTTGGAGGTCCGGTCCATTTGTTTTTACGCATAAAATCCGGCCGCTCCCGCGCCGCCGCCGCTGCCGCCCCGCTGCCCGCAAAATTCGAGGCAGAGGCCTTAGAGTCTCTGAGCTAAGCTGCGGTCGGACAGAAGACGGACAGACGGGCGGACATAGCAAAACTATAAGGGTTCCTTGTTGACTACAGAACTCTAAAAATGCATATTATTAAGATTATAGAACTTGGCAACGTTGTCAAAAATGACAAAATTAAATTTCGCCTCGCAAAGTTTGTTCGTTACTTCTACTTCAAATAGTTTTGAAATACCCGAGTCGACATCCTTATGATATTATAATAAAAGCAGCTTTACACTTCTACACGGTTCCTCCATTTTCACTGTACACTCATGTGCACGTTTAATATACCTTTCCGTTATAACAACGTCTGTTATGGCCTTAATTAGATTTGCTTGTCAATTTGGTGTAGCCTGACAGACAATCAAATCACGTCAATCCAATTCGAGCACATTCATGATGTGTACCTGAGTGTGCTCGCAAGTGTACTTGTATTTATAATTAATTAATGTCCGATTCTATGGCGAATCGTTGTTAATTTTGATCGTTAGTTCAACATTAATTACATAGCTATTTAGCTCGAGTTAAATGCTCGCATTTATTTCTAAAAACTTCTCTAGTAGGAGATATTCAAAAATAGTTAACCAAAATTGACCCATGTTTGTGTAAAGTACCTACAATGATCCATGCGTCATGTTCGTGAACGGGCGCCGTCAGTTGGGACTGGTCGTCTCTTAGCTGCCATGGCTTATTTTTAATTTTAATATTTAATTTAGTTGTTTTAGTTTTTATCTTTTTATTACGGACGCTTTTTAACGTGCACGTCTTTCTACATTGTTTTCACATGTATATTTTCAACATGAACGATGTAACCAATATTTTGTAAAAATATTATGATTTAAAAGAGTGTCCGTGGAGTTTCTTGCCCGTTCTTCTCCATAGGGATCTACTACGCTTTCGAATGGGCAACTAGCTTCAATCTTTCTGACTGACCGACCCATTGACAATTCAAAAGTGCCTGTAATTGGTTTATTTGAAATAAATGCTTTGAGTTTGAGTTGAGTTTGAGTTTGACAACAAAACTGCAACTTGACCATCAGGATTAGTAGAACGACAGTACTAGTCGCGGGGTGCGCGCGCGGCCGCTGTTTGCAGTTACCTGTCTAGGTAATCATTTGGTACAACAAGCAATTCTATCATATCGATATCGCTCTTTCTGCTGGTAGATTCGAAAATATGGCACTCAAATCACTTTGTCACTAATCATTTTAATTATTTACATTTGCATCCCTTGATAAGTTTCTCTTTGTTTGATTGTACTTATGTTTTACTATTTAACGCTTTCTTAACTTAAATTAATGTAGTTTGTAGGTTTTAGTTTAAATAGCAAGGTTTGTAAAGATTATTTTTATGTGTATTCCGTGGAAAATGTTGTTAGTCGTATTTTTTTTTTGTATTTCTTCCTACAAAATAGAATGTGTCAGTGTTTGTTTTCCCTAATAAATAAAATAAAATAAATAGTCGTGACCGTAAAATAGTGAGACATCAATAATTAGATTAATGAGGTATAAATGAATCAACTTACTACTTAAATATAATTTGAATGATTCATTAAATCGCTCCGTAGAATGAATACATGAACTTGGCAAGCATTGCAAACCATTGCATTAAACCGATAATATTAATAGCAATTGGCAATAAATTCTTACTACTTAAAAATGTGCGAATTGCAGCAACTAATTTCCTAGAACACGTCTCCTAAATTGATCATACGTAATACGTATCGTACATAAACAATGAAGACGAGCAAAGATTAGAATTTCATTGGATGCATACAATTTGCAATATCGATCGGAATTGCTTTTGGGCTTGATTAATGAATCTATTTGAATACATTTGGAAGGATCGTTCGTCGATCAGCGTTCGTTATGTTTGACAGCTCTGTCCGATTTCATCTTTGTCGTCCCTACCTATTTTTTAAATTTTAAATTTAGAATCCGCTCCCAGTTTAGTTTTCTAAGCGAATGTAAGTACTCTGTGTTGTAGTTGGAATTAATATTGACGAAGACGATAATCAGAGATAACCTTTTCACCTTTTAATCGATTAGGCTGAAGATGCCAGTGTTTTGAGTTAAATATCTTGATTTTTTTTATGTTTTCTTTAGAATTTGACTTTTCTATTGAAATGAGAGTCTAGAATATAAATTAAACCCTTAAAAATGAAATGTTAGACAACATTACGCGCATGTTGTTGTTGGTGATGTTGTTAAATGTTATGTTTCACTCAAAATAATTGCCCATCCAATATTTCCTAAAGAAAAAGTTAAAAATTTGTCACACTTCTTACCTTTACAAATCATAAAATCACAAAAAAAAATGCCGTTAACTACACACTTTTCACGTACAGTTCAGGCCATAAAAAGAAGGCAAGATTAATATTTGAAAAAAATAAAAACAAAAATCACAGTTCCTTGCATTATTTTATATAAACACGTGTTTATCGCACACCAGTCGAGTCTGAACTAAGCTCGATATAACATGTGAACCAAAATGTTCTCATTAAGAGTACCTACAAGATGTTGACTTATTTGTTTAAATAATATTATGGGTGATAGAGGCTGTTAACTGACAATGTCATTACAACAATCTATTGAATATGTCCAATGTTATGTACTAAATGATAATAAACAGTGCCAGCAATTGTGATGAATGCCGTGTTTACAGCTAACTATTGTTTTATTTTGATTCGAATCATTTATTATTTGACAGCGCGATTAGTGCACAGGCCAGGAGAATAATGTCTGCACTTCCGTGTCGTTGCTGCATTGAACAAAAATATTAATTGCATACAGGGTTATTGGTAAAACACCAACTACCTCTTTTTTTTTTTTTTTTTTTTTTTTGTGGATGGGAAATCATCAAATGACTTCTCCCGCTCCGGGCAGAGCGGGAGGGCGTGTCAGACTTTTACTGACTAAAACCCACCCGTGTTCCTTGTTGCCCGTGCCAGGGCCACGGTATCTCTTTCGAACTACCCGCGACCCCGGCGGCTTCGGCCCTATTGGAGCCCGTCACTGCTGACATCTCTTTGAGGCGCGCGTGGAACACAACGCCCAACCACCTCCCTCCACCAACCAAACCTACCAACCACCTCCACCAACCACCAGTAGTAGTAGGTAGTTGGTGGAACCAACTACCTCTTAAGGGGTCATTATACTTATCATTATGAACAACTTTTCCAGCCTTACCAAGGGGTATTGTATTACCCAGTTACTGGGTTGTGGAGGTCAGATAGGCAGTCGCTCCATGTAAAATACTGGTATTCAGCTGCATCCGGTTAGACTGGAAGCCCACCCCAACATAGTTGGGAAAAGGCTAGGCAGATTGTTTTTTTTTTATTATGGGACCAAAATTGTAATAGCGAAAAAAAATTTGCTGTTCAGTATTATTTATCTAGATCAAACTCGTAAAAATGTAGGGAATTTTTACGAGTTTGATATAGATAAACACATACTGAACAGCTTTTTTTTTTCGCGATTTTTGGTTGGTCCCGTAGTAAAAGTTGTTCATAATGATGAGTATAATGACCCCTTAAGAGGTTGCTGGTGTTTTACCACTAACCCTATATATTAGCCCTGCAGCTTTTTTTAACGCGAAGTTTTTGACCATTGGAGTTTCAACTCTCGGTGTCAAACAGACCGTTGAGAATCCAACGGAGTGCATCCCTAGCGTGTTGAAAAAGCGCACAGTTAGATTTTCAACTCACGCCGCTAAGCCAAGCGTTGAAAATCTAAGAGTGCCCGCGCCCGTGCGAGCTAGGCTTATAGTTGTTTGTGTGGATGTTTGGGTATGTAAGATTTATGCTATCAAGTGTTTAACTTGCTAACGTTGTTGTAGAGAAATAAATAAGATCTTCTTTATTTGCCGACTATTTCGGTTCTGTGGTCGTGATTATTGATCTATTTTTTTTCTTTATTATTCCAGTTATCTGATCTTTTTGTATGCCAGTGTTTCTGTGACAAAAATATTAAACCTATTTTTCTTTCTTTTCCTTTATTCAAACTTCCCAGATAAGGTCCCAGATTTCGATTTACTGAGCTATGTGACCAATTTACCTACGTTTTTTTACTAAAAGTACGCATATATTTTTGTATTTTTTCCCTGCTTTGTATTTTAATAATCTGATTATAAATGTCAGAAGGGCAAAATAATATACCTGAGACGTTTGTTAAAAGATTTTCTCTTTTATTAACTGTCGAATTTCCCCTTGAAATACAGTCTAGATATTAAATCCTTAGTTCCCTCAGAAATTCAGAACACAGTAAGCGGATTTGTCGGTAAAACAAACATGGCACAAACGCGAAAGTACATACAAAATCAAAAGTCCTGTTTAGTACCAGGTGTTTCCTTGAACACTGACCAACCTAAGCCTTTTTGAAATAATTTAGGTCAAAATAAGCTTGTGTGAGAGCTGGACCCTAGTTCTCATAAATTATATTGTGGTGAAATGGGTTCAAGCAGGTATCTATTACGTTTGTACTTAATCCTTGCACGGGGTACCTTGACCATTCTATAAATCTTCCTGAGGCAATAAAATCAAAATCAATAATGTATTTTGAAATCATAATACCTACAATAAATTAATATTTAACTTAAATATAATATAGAAACCTTCATGTTTTGCCAAGTCGTAAAAACCATACAAAGCAGGGCCGGGCGCTAGTATAACATAAAATCTTAAAGTTGAAGTAAAAAGTAAATAATCACATCACACTAATATTATAAAGGCGAAAGTTTGTGAGTGTGTGTGTGTGTATGTTTGTTATTTCTTGACGCTCAAACAGCTGAACCGATTTGGATGAAATTTGGTATGTAGGTAGCTTATACCCTGGATTAATACATAGGCTACTTTTTATCACGGTCTACGCGGGTGAAACCGAGGGTGGTCAGCTAGTACTTAATAAAAGTCATATAATGAGGTCATTCAAAACATATGCTACTAATAAAATAAAATTATTAACAAATGTCGTAAACAAAAGTTTAAAAAAAACTTTTTTACAAAAAAATACAACCGACTTCCAAAAACAACACTATAAAGTGAAAAATAACTTTAATTTCGGAAGTCGGTGTCTGATTAAATGTATTTTCGTTTTTGCCACCGACTTCCGAAATTAAAGTTATTTTTCACTTTATAGTGTTGTTTTTGGAAGTCGGTTGTATTTTTTTGTAAAAAAGTTTTTATTTTTCACTTTTTAGTGGTACATGTGCTTACCCCTTCACAGCGTACTGGCGTGATGTTATGTTATGAACTGGTGTGAACAACAAACAGACATGAGATTTCAGCAATCCCAGTCCATTTGCTATCATTTATTGAGGAGTTCCGTTGCCTATCTCAGAAGTTCTTCATCAGATCTTCACCAAATTGAAATGGGACCACTCCAAGAAAGTACTCTTCCAAAAACTATCCAAATCGCTTCAAGTGTGCCTATAAAATTGGAAGAGTTCTCTCTATTTCTCCAGGATCCCATCATCAGATCCTAACTTGATGATCATGGGACCACCTGGGAAGTATACCCTTTCAAACAAAAAAAAAATAATCCAAATCGGTCCAGCCATCTTCGAGTAATCGGGGAACATACATAAAAAAAAAAAAAAAAAAAATAAAGGTTCCGACGAATTGATAAACGTTTAAAATTTCGTAAACAAAAGTTTAAAAATATATATTAAATTGACACCAGCTGTCATATCTTGGCTGTCATGGATTGGCAAAGTCCTCATCCATTCCCTTCCATTTTTTCCTATCGAATGCTATTCTACTCCACAATTTTCTTCCTGTAATTTCCAGCTCGTCACTTCAGCGTTTTATCTGTTTAGTTAGCTAATAGTAAATATCATCACTTTATTCTTAAATATTATTAAAATAAATTAAGTTTTCCTTACTAAGCGGCGCGCGTCGTTCTGATATCGTTGCGTTGCTATTACAAAAATCTTACATAGTTTTCAACTACGACAGCGATATACGGAACGTATGATATACTTAGAAAGAGATAGCTTGGCATTTTAGTTACATTATTTTCACGCCACGGACACGCTTTGTTTCGCTCGCTGCTATTACCCGACTAAATCAAATTACAACAATTGTCTGAATTCGTCCGCAACAATTTACGCGCGCTAGTGCGCTATCTACCTCTTTATTTATATAGATTGCATACCAATCTGTTTTTAAAACTTTGTATCTACATGAACCAAATCACTTAGCCCAACCATCGTAAAACGGAACGAAAATGGAAAACTATCAAAGTGCTTTCAATTACAAGAGAGGGTAGACAGCGCACTCGGTGTTAAAGTTATGTTGTGGACGTAAATGCATGCTAGTGAAAGTGCACTTTGAGATTGCATGAGGTACGTAGTTCAGTCATAACATAAGTCCATAATTGTTCAGAACTACATAATGGCTACCAAATTGACCAAATGACGGGTCGTAGATTTTATAATTGAAAGATTGATAAAACAAAAAGTGAACTTGTTAGATTTTACCATTTTCTCACAAAAACATATATGATAACATTTATGCAACAGCTATCTGTTGCAAAAATGTTATCAACATTACTTCCCCACGAGACCCATTTTAAATATTTTTTATTTAAAAGGCTCTCGTTCCCATGTACCTATTTACTTCTAGGCACGTTCACAGAAATAATTGAAGCAATAAAATTTTGCAGGATCGTAATATTACAATTTCAATTTTCCATTAGTACCAACACAATACTTCATATTTACTGTACCTCTAGCGAACGTTTCCTTTACTGGCATTCCGATAGACCTCGTAAAATTCCCGAGAATTCATATTCTCGGTCTCGAGTGATCGATGAAGGCAATTCAGCTGTTAGTGTTACCATCAAGTTATGAAGCGAACAAAATTGAGTGCTCCGACAGAACTTATTTCCTTTTTAACGAAACGTAAAATATTAATAAGGTACTAAAAATGCTCCGATCATTTATAAAATGCCGAAGATGCTTTTAAATAATGAGATTTTGGGCGTTCCTATTGTGGCCTAAGTACTTACCTAATAGGTTTCGGGTTTAGAAAAAAAAAACAAATAGGTTTTAAAAACATAACAGTTCACAATCATGATCTGCTATCAATTTTCAGCATATGATCTCGTATTTATACTGAGCCATTAAATAAATATTTGACACATTTTTAATCAGGTTGATGAACGTTATGTATCATGCAAATTGAACAATTGCTGATCAATAGTGGCTGACGTGGGTTTAAGTCACTCGTGGTGAAGTAGGGTCCCGTGAATATTTTTATTATTATTTTGATCGTCACGCGGTTAAGTAAGGTAAGGTAAGTAATAACAGCCGCACGGGTCGACCCATCAGGTTAAGCTACGCTTCCCGGGTCCATGGATGGGTGACCATCTTTACATACCGAGACTCCTCCGTGCCTCGGAAAGCACGTTAAACCGTTTGTCCCGGCTGTCATTCGTGGTTCTTTGACAGTCGTTACGGGTCGTCAGAAGCCCGAAAGTCTGACAACCAGCCCTATCAAGGGGTATCGTATTACCCAGTTAATCGCTCCATGTAAAATACTGGTATTCAGCTGCATCTGGTTAGACTGGAAGCCGACCCCAACATAACTGGGAAAAGGCTAGGCAGATTGATTGATCGTCACGCGGTTGCTACTTCGTGTAATTTCAGGGCCACCAGAGA
This sequence comes from Cosmia pyralina, assembly GCA_946251885.1. Classification (NCBI taxonomy): domain Eukaryota; kingdom Metazoa; phylum Arthropoda; class Insecta; order Lepidoptera; family Noctuidae; genus Cosmia; species Cosmia pyralina. The sequence continues at coordinate 19,528,295 of OX276355.1, forward strand.
GCTGGAGCAGAGAGTGGCGAAAGTGCATCGGGCTACGGCATACGGTTCAGCAGGTACGTGGTCTTCCGGGACCTAGCTCCCCCAGAGAGTAAGTAGTTACGTAGGTAAGTAATATTTTTTATTTAAATTTTTTTTATTTATTTGTGTTTTTGGGGATGTGTGCCACACTACATACAGTAATATTAATTCAATAAGCACTAATTACAGGTTTGAAATTACACAATAGGATCGAATTGTAGGTGTAACAGGGTATCAGAAAAGTGTAGTCAAATTTAAGGGTGTGGTACAGATCATCAAACTGAATAACTTTCTCTATTAGACCAACATCGTAATCGAGAAAAAATTATGATGTTGGTCCCATGGAGAAAGTTGTTCAGTTTGATGGACTGTACCCTCAAATTTGACCACACCGTTCCGGTAGCTATTACCTGCATAACAGATGCTCGACTTTTGTACTTCGTGTGGCTGGTGCATACGTTCGATTCTTATTTTTGTCTTATTGTCTTAGGTATTAAGTAAGTTCGTAAAAGAATCACGAACGAAGAACGGTTCGTATCTCATGCATGCCGTAGTAAAAATATTACGCAGTCCAGTTGGCAACATGGTAGCAAGGCTGACTGCCTATGTCGTGCTGGATTTACGTATACCCCAAAAATCCGTACTAAAACGACCACAAAATATCATTTAAGAAATAACTTCACTCTGTGAATATACAAGCAACCTTTTAAGTGCTCATTGTACACATCATTATAAACAACTTTTATTGCGGGACCAAACCTGAAATCGCGAAAAAAAATCAACTGTTCCCTACATTTATGTTCGTATACCTAAGCATAGCTCATCAAAATGTAAGGAACAGCTGATTTTTTTTTGCGATTCCTGGTTTGGTCCCATAGTAAAAGTTGTTCATGATGATGAACCCTTAATTATGAGGTTGTGCGTTATTTAAGTTACATCTTGTATTATTATATTTGTTTATATAGGTATATCTTTCTACCAACGAATTGCAGACTTATAGAATGTCCAGTTAGAGTAGTGGCTATTCAATAAAGTAATCAGTCTGCCCAGTCTTTTCCAAACTATGTTAGGGTCAGCTTCCAGTCTAACCGGATGCAGCTGAATACCAGTATTTTACATGGAGCGACTGCGTATCTGACCTCCACAACCCAGTAACTGGGTAATACGATACCCCTTGGTAGGGCTGGTTGTCAGACTTTCGGGCTTCTGACAACCCGTAACGACTGTCAAAGATCCACGAATGACAGCCGGGACCAACGGCTTTACGTGCTTTCCGAGGCACGGAGGAGTCTCGGTATGTAAAGATCTTCACCAATCTACGGACCAACCCTTATAACTTCTTTATTTCTACCTTGATAAATTTTTGTTGTGTACCCTTCGATTTTGACAAATTCGAAAATTTTTTAGGCGAAGTTTTTTTCTGTTTGGATAACTTGGCGGAGCCATCGTAACGCACACGGCAAGATTGACCCGCGCGGCTGTTATTACTTAGCCACGAGCTCCTCATTCCATTAAATAAAGTACAGACATAAAATTGATTAAAATGAAACGGCACTATCGACCGCCTACACCTCATCCTATTTTAGACGAGTCCGCCTGTCTAGAACTAGTCGGGTTATAATTAGAAGCAATTATGACGCAAGCAATGTCAACCTCGCTCTGTCAGCGACCGGCAAGGATTACCTACTAACTTGTCAATCTTTCGTCTACGGACAGACGGGTTGTAAAGCTAAGGTTTTCTAAAAGAGCGGTGGCCATCACATAACGGTCGCAGTGACAGCTGTCATGATAAATTTACTTTAAAAAAACTAAAAATCGACTTCAAATACCTAAAACAAATAAAATAACTTTCATAAAAAACTTAGCAGCTTCTGATGTCGGTGCCAACCTAAGGTGCATTGAAGAATTGAAGACATCGACTTCAGAAGCTGTTAAGTTTTATGAAAGTTATTTTATTCGTTTTAGGTTTTTGAAGTCGGTTTTTAGTTTTTTTAAAGCAAATTATTTTTTTTCATTTTTAGTTGAATATACAATCACATAAGCCCAAGCCGATCGAAAAGAATAATCATCAAAATCCGCTTACAGTACATTTATGCATAAGTATAACTTCGTACATAAGAATAATTACTTAATTTATTATCTTCTAAAACCTTCCTGAAAGTATTTAGATTAGGTACGTTAGTAAAAGAATCATACAAACTTACATACATACATAGATACGGGTCGAATACAGAACCTCCTTTTTTGAAGTCGGTTAATAAAAATGATGGCCCCGCTGCCATCAGTTTTACTTTACGGTGTCAAAAAATGCTCTCTAGGAAAACACACCAACTTACTTTCATAAGTAGATAAAGTTTCGGTGACGTCATTCGCCGATAAATTGCGGAAGTATGTGTTGGCCATGGCTTTTCTAGGAAACCATAACTTTACGCTGAAGGATACATGAGGACATCGATCTGAACGGAAACGAATATGCGCCAAATCGTTCTGACCGGATGCAGCACGATCAGCACTCTAATTGCGTAACACACTGTCGATTGGAATCTGAATAATTTTGAAGAAAATTGTTAATCCATTGTTTCATAAATGTTCGAAAAATTGGTCTGCTCGAGAACGTAAATAACGCAATGAATGTCGTTGAACTGTCAAAATGAAACCCGTTCCTATTGTTATTGTAGTAGTTTTAATAATTTGCATCAAATAGTAATCATTCCCATGATAGTAGGCGGTTGATCATAACAGCTTCATATAGGTAGAAGTGGGTTCAGTGAGACCAAATTAACTGAATATACAGGGTGTAAGGGACAGCCCTCCGCAAACTAAGAGGGTGCATTCAGTTCCTTATTTTGAATCATATTCCACCGGAAAATTGCTCAGGAAAATTTTATTTTTTTTAATCGTTTTTTCAGTTAATATTCCTTTATATCAATGTAAAATTACATTCTCTGTACGCAGCACTCCATTTATGTAAATAAAACAGCTAAAATTTTAAAAACCGGCCAAGTGCGTGTCGGTCCACGCGCAATGAAGGGTTCCGTAGTTGGGATGAATTGTATCTTAAGAACAAACTTAACATTGTAGTTGAAAAATATGTTCTCCCATACATTCCAACTGTAAATGTAAGTTTGTACTCACAATATTGATAGATTTACCATGTTATTTTAAGACCACAGATTTCTTATAGGTTTTCCTGTAATCTACGGGTAAAGATCTATTTTCTGTATTTTTTTTTCAAAATTTTAGGCTCAGTAGTTTCGAAGATAAGGGGGGGGGGGAATGGTCAATTTTCGTCTATTTTCTTAAATAACTTTAAAACAATTTATTTTAAAACTATAAAAAAAAAAATTTTGAGACGCTCATATTAGATCTTTACCTATGAAATTGCCGTTCTGCAGTACTGGCCATTTCAAATCAAAATAATTTTTGTTTGGCTAAGAATTCTAATTTCAAATTAATTTTATTTTAAAAACATGGATTTTTTTTTCCAAAAGTAGTCATTTGTTTATTGATTAGTGTTACATTTTCATCGCATTTCAATCTTTTTCGTCATCATGGATACGTTCAAAATTCGAGTAATTATGGAATATGAGTACCGTCGTGGCAGCAACGCGGCACAAGCAGCACGCAACATCAACGACGTTTACGGAGCTAACACTACAAACCAACGCACCACTTGTTATTGGTTTGCTCGCTTCCGTTCTGGAAATTTCGACCTGAAAAATGAACCTCGCGGACTTTGGTCGACAATGACGAATTAAAGGCGATTGTGGAAGCTGATGATACACAATCTACGGCTGAATTAGCAGCAGCTTTCGACGTTAGCGTCAAAACAATATTTGTCCATTTGCGTCAAATTGGCAAGGTAAAAAAGCTTGACAAATGGGTGCCCCACGAACTCAATGATCGCCAGCGCGAAGTACGCGTCGAGACGTGCCTTGCACTGCTCAACAGACACACAAATGAAGGAATTTTGAACCGCATTGTTACCTGCGATGAAAAATGGATTCTGTCTGATAACCGCAAGCGCTCAGCAAGTTGGTTGGATCCTGGTACAGCACCTAAACAATGCCCTAAACGAAAACTTACCCCTAGAAAAGTGATGGTCACTGTTTGGTGGTCTAGCGCCGGTGTGATTCATCACAGCTTCTTACCAAACGGGGTGAGCATTACTATCATCCTTAACGCATTATATTCCTCTATGATGATTAACGTTACTAAATTCTATTAAATGTGTTGTATGTTTTTAGGTCCTTGTACGTTTCAATATTATTTAAGGGGATAAATTATATTTTTTCAAACAAAAGTGTGAGTTCGAAATTTTTAAATCAAAATCGAATGACGCTTTGTTTATAAACATCGAAATATTCTGCGATATTATTTATTTTCGCCACCATCCAGTATCGTTACAGAAATTTCTAAGAAAAGAAAGTTTCCTAACAAAAACCTCAGAGGCTGCCTACTTTTTATACCAAATAGATAGCGATATGTCCTGGGTTAGACAAGGAAACATTATTATACTTTGTTCCTCATTTTAGGTCTCATTTTATGAGCATCTATCATTACTATCATCTCTATCATCTACCTTCGCTAAGGTTTTCGAGTCCCTAATTTGTCCCCACATCCAGTCGCACTTCAAGCTCTATTTGAGTGACTCCCAACATGGTTTCGTGGCTTCCAGGTCAACTTGTACTAACCTTGCGACCTTTTCGGAGATGTTAACGGATGCCATCGACTGCGGCAAGCAGGTTGACGTAATTTACACGGACTTCAGTAAGGCTTTTGACCGAGTTCCCCACCATACACTGCTATCGAAGCTTTCAGCGTACGGCACACTTCATACCTGGCTAAAATCCTATCTTGAAAATCGATTTTTCTTTGTCGCAGTCAATGGATTCCAATCTGAAACCTATGGCACCACCTCAGGGGTACCTCAAGGTTCGCATGTCGGGCCGATTCTCTTTAACATGTTTGCTAACGATATTCCACATTGCCTCAAATCCTCAGAATGTTACATGTACGCAGACGATCTCAAATTCGCCAGAATAATTGAGTCTATCGATGATACTCAGCTACTTCAGAGCGATGTCGAGTCGTTACTTCAATGGTGTAACGATAATGAAATGTTATTAAATGTCAAAAAATGTTACCACGTGAAGTACACCCGGAAAAAGAAATTAACAGCTAGTGTATATCGTGTGGGCTCTAATATTATCCAGGAGGTGAATGAAATAAGGGACTTGGGTGTTATTTTTGATAATGCGATGACCTTCGTACCTCATGTGGAAAATATTATCAAAAAGGCTTCTAGAATGCTGGGGTTCGTTGTTAGGAATGTTGCTAGTTTCAGGCGTAGTGGTACCAAGATTTTGCTGTACAACAGCGTTGTACGAAGTATCTTGGAATACTGCAGCACTATCTGGAGACCTCACTACGCAACACACAATCTGAGGTTAGAGCGGATACAGAAGCGATTTATGTGGCATCTAGCTTATGCCAGCGGAATCGCCAGAAGGAAACGATCGTATGGAGCCAGACTTTCGCATTTTAAGATGGTGTCATTGGAGAAGCGTAGAAGAATCGCGGATTCCATTTTTCTTTATAAAATTCTCCGGAACAAAATTGATTGTCCCCACTTGCTAAGCAGGTTCCGATTTCATGCTCCTGCTAGACTGCCTCGTACCCCCATTACTCCCTTGTACCCCACTCCGCGCAGAACAGTTCTCGGCACAAGTTCTATTGTCCCTCGACTTTGTAAACAGCTAAACGAATACAGCGATCTTATTGACGTGCATTTCGACTCGTTTGGCAAGTTCCACAGAATAACATTTAATAGTGTGTAATAATTAATTAATTAAAAATAATTTCTTATAATATTATAATAATAATAATTTCTTTTTGACATTGGCTGTAATTTGATTTGTAATTTTGGTTTCGTGTTATTTTTATTATAACTGGTAACATCTGTTACATTATGGGGCATGCGGTGCTAACCTATAAGAGATTGTTATACTAACCCTTGTTAAGAATGTTTATTTTAATATGTAACAGTATAAGCAATTGTTGGTTGGCCAGAAATAAATAAATAAATAAATAAATAAATAACGCGTTTCAAAGGAATTCACGAAAAAGCCGACAATCGAGTGGAGGATCCGACGCTTGCATCGAGCAGCTCGGCTCGCTGTACTGATTACTGTAACGCGTTACAAAAACTCGACACATTACAAACAAGCGTTAAATAAGTCAGTCTCCGCCTTAGGGGTCTATGAACATCAGTTACGACCATTTTAAATGGTCTAAGGATATCTGCTATACCTACCAGAGACATTGCATGTTAGCGAGTTGCCTATCCTTCTTACCAAAGACTTTCTTAATTTTTTTTACTGTTCTTTTTGTTTACAGACCTCTGTAGCTGAAAGCTCATACCATAACCCCATCATGAAGGCACAAAGCACTAGCTCCAAAAAAAAAAACCTTCTTTTATGCCAGTTACACCCGCTTCGTTGTTAACAAAACAGGTGCTTTTATTTTTTTTTTAAAGGCGGCTACATCTAGACTCTTAACAACATGTTAACCCAATTAGTGTATACGAGAATTAATTAAGGATGCATGATGTTATGTGAAAAGAGGCGAACATGATGAGGTTTTGTGCCATTACGCAGTTTCATTTGTAAGAGCTTTTAGCAAAATTGTTGCAGCTCTTGTGCCGTCGACGAAAAATGTACTGTAAACTTTCAACGTGTTTTAGAAATGAATACGTGTATCTTGTATTAAATTTGGAGTGGAACATTCTTTCAGTACTAGTTTAATTTAAGAAAATTGTAACTCCAGTCTATTAATTGATTTTTAATATGCCAATGAGGAACTCGTGGCTAAATAATAACAGCCGCACGGTCGACCCAACAGGGTAAACTACGCTTGCCGCGGTTGGTCCGTGGATGGGTGACCACCTTTACAAAACGAGACTCCTCCGTATCTCAGAAAGCACTTTAAGCCGTCCCCGCTGTAATTCGTGGATCTTTGACTGTCGTTACAGGTCGTCAGAAGCCCGAAAGTCTGACAACCAGTTTTACCAAGGGGTATCGTATTACCCAGTTATTGGGTTGTGGAGGTCAGATAGGCAGTCGCTCCATGTAAAATACTGGTATTCAGCTGCATCCAGTTAGACTGGAAGCTGACCCCAACATAGTTGGGATAAGGCTAGGCAGATTGTAATGCCAATGTTACTATGCCTTAGGTACTTAAAAAGTATGTAATGGCATGAGTTTACGTACTTCGAAAGCGATATAACTCGTATGTATACATAGTCAATACTTCACAAACAGAAAACGATAATTTATATCTATATAAATAAAAATCAATCACTTCAGAACGGTTGCATCTATTTGCCTAATTATTTTTTGTTGTATTTGTAATTGTCACGACAAGATTTGTATGACGGATTTTTTTTGTAAAATTCACCGGAAATATGGATGGTAGTTTTGTATGAAAACAGACAACACGCAGCCTAAACCATTATAGACAGACTTAGATGCTTACAATAACTCCTACGAAGTGCAGCAAATTGTCGATGAACTGTAAGAGGAAGGCGCCTGTGTCTGTAACACAGTTTATACTAGCAGACACAGACGTTCAATCTGTCTCAAATAATGCATAGCGTTGTAATTCTTTTAAAGGCGTTTTTTTTTTCTTTTTAGGGTTCCCTACCTCAAAAGGAAAAAACGGAACCCTTATAGGATCACTCGTGTGTCTGTCTGTCTGTCCGTCTGTCACAGCCAATTTGCTCCGAATCTAATGGACCGATTAAGTTTAAATTTGGTACACTTATGAATTTCTGTGACCCAAACACGACGGGTAAAGTAAATAAATGAATTTTGAATATAGAGGTCACTTTTGAGGGGCAAATAAGAAAATTAAAAAAAAAGTTTTGCAAACTACATCATGTGGCATGTCAAATGAAAGGGCTTACTGTGAGGGTCTCAAATATGTTTTTTTTTTATAATTTTAAAATAAATTGTTTCAAAGTTATTTAAGAAAAAAAGACGAAAATTTACTATTCCCCCCACTTATCTCCGAAACTACTAAGCCAAAAATTTTGAAGAAAATACAGAAAATAGATCTTTACCTGTAGATTACAGAAAAACCTATAAGAAGTCTGTGGTCTTAAAATAACATGGTAAATCTATCAATATTGTGAGTACAAACTTACATTTACAGTTGGAATGTATGGGAGAACATGTTTTTCAACTGCAATGTTAAGTTTGTTCTTAACATAAATTCATCCCAAACACGGAACCCTTCATTGTGCGTGGTCCTACACGCATTTGTCCGGTTTTTTTTATGTTTTGGTTGAGATGGATGAATTCTATTAGTTTTTTTGATAATAAATAAGGATTATTATTATAGACATGAAATTCACCAGGGTGCCGCCGGGCACGACAGTTAGTTGACGTTCGCACGGGCGTAAATATATCGCGGCGATTTTATTTCGCGCACTGGATTTCAACGCTCTGCGCTAAGCCGAGAGTTGAAAATCCAACAGTGTGTTTTTTCGACGCGCTAGAATGCACTCTGTTGTTGTTAAGTTGGATTCTCAACGCTCGGCTCAACAACGAGAGTTGAAAATCCAGTGCGCGATAAAATCCCGCCGCGATATTTTTACGTCCGTGTGAACGTCGGCTTAGTAAAGTAGTAAATAATAATAAGAAATTCTGTTTGTTGGTTATACGCGCTTCACTTGAGAAGGGCTGACCAATTTGGTTATTATATAGAAAGAAAAATTCGAAAAGATTCCCGGAAATTTTTCAAATTCGGGAAAAGTAAACATCTTCTTTCTATGGGATTTTTATATGAACCATTGAAAGGTCGTCGGGTTATAAATAAAAAAAATATACAACTAAATTGATAAGCAGTCCATTATAAAATTACCAATTACTCAAAACATTTATCCAACATTAAATAGTTGTAATTATAAATAACTACCAAGATAACCAAACACTATAGCATTATTAACAGTTTTAATACAAGCTTATCATAATAATAGTAGCTTATTATGAGACCGTTGACCCTTATAGAGATAATAATAGATATAATAGTCAATAGAAACATTCAACTCCCTTTTTATCTCTAACTGTATGTTTGTATTTTTAGATTAAAATAGAAGGGATTATAAAATTAAAGAATGAGGAATGTGAAAGGGATCGTTTGTCTATTATAAGAATAGAAAAGTTATTAGATACTTGACTGTGTTTCTAAGATATTTTTATATTGTTGGATTGTCTAAATGATAAATACTCATGCCGTGGTTGTTCGTGGACCATCCATTACATATCGAGACACCTCCGTGCCTCGGAAAGTACTTTAAACCGTAAGTTGGATTTGCCGTGGTTTGGTCTGATTTCTGAAATCAGATTACGGCAAATCCGAAATTTGACACTGATCTGCAAATTACAAAAAACGCAAGATAATTTTTAAATACATGAGCTACCACAGCGGATCCACCTTAAGATTTATAAAAACTTTTTTACAAAAAAATACAACCGACTTCCAAAAACAATACTAAAAAGTGAAAACTAACTTTAATTTCGGAAGTTGGTGTCTGGTTAAATCAAAGAGTATTTAACCACAGTCTTTGGGTTAAATGTATTTTCGTTTTTTGCCACCGACTTCCGAAATTAAAGTTATTTTTCACTTTTTAGTGTTGTTTTTGGAAGTCGGTTGTATTTTTTTGTAAAAAAGTTTTTAATTTTCACTTTTTTGTTGTGGTACCTACCCCACACAAATTCTAATACCACTACCTGCAAAACAAACAAGAACATCATCCATATAAAAGTAAGGAAAAATACGTATTATTGAAGCTAACTCAAAAACTACCTAAGCAAAGTTAATAAATTTTATATGGGACCAACTTTGGTATATACCCTCTCGAATAAAACAATTTTTTTTCTAATCGGACGACTCTGTAAAAAAACATACGTGTCGAATTGAGAACCTCCTCCTTTTTTTGTCGTCTCGGTTAAAAAACATAAGCTAGGTTGTGCTTTACATCCGCTTTATATATTAATGTAGGTAGGTACTAAAAAACTGGATTCAGAAGTATACTTTCAAAGTAGTGAAGAAGTGCTTCAAATTTTAGAGAATCGCAATGAAGAGGACTATGGTCGGACTTTCAATTAGCTGCAGTAAAATGACACTTCTAATGACATTTTTAATGTCATTTCGCTATCAAATGGGAATATTTTTTAAACGAAATGACAGATAAGAAGTGTCATTTTACTGCAGCTAATTAAAAGTCCGAGCATAGTACAAATTGAGAAAATAATTATAAACCTATGTAGTACAATACGCACCACGAATGAAGAGACTTGACAAGCGCCGTACCGCGCCTCCCGAGCTGCGCGATGACGCCCGGTCCCTTCCCGCCTTTACCTCATAGCCTAAAGGATATCGTATACTGCGCAAGTCAAACCACGTGGTGTGTCAAGTTTGATCTTTAGTGGCACGTATTTCATCTAGTTAGCTAACCCGACAGACGTTGTCCTGTCCAAATTTCAATAATTCCTACAAAATTACCATAGAAAATTCATTTTCAGTTTTCCCGAATTTTCCAATTTTCCCGGCAACTTTTCCAATTTTTCTCATCATAAGAACCTTCTCCTGACAATAATAAACATTACAAAAAACAAATTAGCGAAATTGTTCCATCCGTTCACGCGTGATGCGATGACCAAGGGAAATAGAGATTAATTTTTATATATATAGATTATTACTGATGAGTGTCAATTCATCATCTATAAAGAATTTGCCAATTCTGAAACCTTTGTCAAATAAAATATCTAGATTTAGATCTTCTTGCCAATATTGCCAATAATGTAATGCGCATGCGTACTAAAACATTTCTCATTTCCTATCCAATACAGACAACATTTATAAAAAAAAGGAAATAGAAAAACCCTACACACATTTAAAATAAATCACACCCTCCCTTGTGTCACAGACTAAAAATACGGCCTGTAACAGAAAAAGAAATCTACCAGTAAGTGATATTTATTCTGCGAGTGTTGCGTGGCGTATGTTATGTTGTGTCATAAACCGTCGGAATTATGCCGTGTTCGTGACAATATGGGCCAGTAGCTCACGAACAAGAACAGTTTCTAATTTTGAAAACCATGACATCATATTCCGATGCATTCGATCATTGAGTCACTTTGCTGTACTTACAGTGGGTACAACAATGTTCAAAAGTTCCATCGTTTATTTTCGGAAAACCCGAACTTTACCGAATTAAATGTAATTGCTCCAATAAGGGAGTGACGGAATTAGTGCGTCAATCTATAATAGTTGAGGGCTAAGCTAATTTGACCAAAGTCGGATATCTTTTATCCGTGGAATAAAAGTGACGACTGGCAGTTTTTGTATGGAGAAACTGTCAAAAATTCAAAATGTATTCCAAGGACTTATAATGAGTATAAAAGTTTGGTCGAATTCACTCTTAGGTGGGAATATAAATCAATTTCTATTGGTCGATAGTCACATTTTATTCGCTATACTTCGGTTTTTCCGAAGACAAACGATGAAAATTTTGAATGTTGTACTGTACGTACATTGCTTATTTATGATTTTTTTTATATTTCCTGAGCAAGCATGGCTTTGAATGACACACGCAACATGGTTAGTTTTACACTGTTGGAGCTGGAATCCCGAACATGACTCATAAATGTGTGATGTTTTTCAGATTTTAAGATGATAATCACTTAAGCACCTATTTAGAAGTGACTTATCACTTGAAAATTTCGACAGTCAGTAGCTGGTCTGTCGGTCATCACTGCATCAGTCTTAACTGAAAGAGACATGAAGCCTATAAAGTATTTTAACATTTCTGAGACCACGCTATTGCGCAACACACACAGCAACAACAGCAACACAGCAACAACACACACAGTTACACACACACACACAGCACACACACACACAGCACACACACACACAGCACACACAGCACACACAGCGCGGCACACTGTTTACAGCTGCAATTTCATAGTTTCAGGAGCAAGTATTTTTTTATGTCTTAAGAAACCTAATGCAAAACTAGTAAGTAGGTAGGTATTCAACCGCATGATACGTATTCAGAATTGCCTATTAATAAATTATTTCCCGCTTTTCTTAGTCACCCAACGTTTACCCTAATCTCCCTATTTATAGACTAGTTAATCACAGAGCTACTATTTTCTCACGAACTGTTTCAAACGGTACGTTTGTTTATTAATTGTGGTCGGGCCCGTAAAGTCAATGGATTCATCAAGAGAACAGCTGATATCTAAATCTGTCGTGAGCATGAGATCATTCGAAATTCGAATAGTGTGCCATAAACTATGCTTCCATGGAACGACTGTTTGGGAATTTTACACCTTGTTCGTTTTTCAAATATTCCGTTACAGTTTCCATTTGTAAAAACAGTAAAAGAGACTGTGTAACTTTTTATAAGTTGGAATTGATAGAGCTTGATGACAAATATTATTACATATATTATTACAAATTTATACAAAATACAATATTATTACAAAAGTTACACATCCTATGTGTAACTTTTGTAATATTTGTATGTCACATGCTGTGGCAGGACACAGAGATGCCCTTATAATTTCTAATACCATACCATACCTATATCCTCACAATGGATTTGATTTGATTTTAATAAATATTTTGAAGAAGACGGATGAAAAAAAATTGCATGCAGCGGAGATGAGAATGTTGAGATGGATGTGTGGAGTGACAAGAATGGACAAAGTGAGAAATGAGTATATAGGTAAGAGGAAGTTTGAAAGTGGCGCCAGTGACAGAAAAGTTGAAAGGAAATCGTTTGTCTTGGTATGGGCATGTAATGAGGAGAGACGAAACGCATGTGACTAAAAGAGTGATGAATATAGATGTTGATGGATGGAGAGGCAGAGGAAGGCCAAAGAAAAGATGGATGGATTGTGTAAGGAATGATATGAAAGAGAAGGGAGTGAATGATAGCGTGACGGTTGACAGGGGAGAATGGAAGAAGAAAACGTGTTGCGCCGACCCCAAGTAATATGGGATAAGGGCAGGAAGATGATGATGATTTCTAAGCATGTCTTCTTAAAATTTCCAATGGATAAGAATCATAAGTTGAAATTGAAAGTTAGGTGCCTACAGAAATATTGCCAGTACCGACCTTCGACAGTCGACAGCCGACATTTTAATAGCTAACAAATAACGTAATAGTACGTTTTATTTGACACTTACGACTTCCTCCATAAAATCAGCATCTGAACAATTTTCTCGTTTCGTTCCTTAGGGTTCAGTTCCCAATTCTAGTTCCTAATGTAATTGGGTCCCTCTGGTGTATTCTTATTAGAAGTTCCAGATTAACATTGAGCTGCGTCAGAACATTGTAACTCGAAACTGCTAATGACCTGTGAATCTAATGGGAGTTACGAAATTACAGGACCCGGCCGTAAATATGGCACACACATCGGACCTTTTAAAAGTGACTGTGACACAGGACCAGGCCTTGAAATACCGGTATTTTTGGGTACCGGTACCCTTGGCCTTTCTACGTTGGACTATTGGTATTTCTAATCAGTTTCGGTACTACCAAAACCAACCAAAATCGGTACAAAACAAATATATTCCTAAGTTACAGTGAGAAAACAGCTATAGTAAGTAAAAAGGATAGTTAATAGGCATTAGAAAATTAACTTCAAAGGTTGCCAACCGTACGAGGTTCCTCGTACAAATATGAGATTTGTGGAATGCCCCGGGTACCTGAATTTGGTACCGGTACTTGTTAGGTGGTAGTACCTGGAACCGGTACCCAGGTATAGAAATGGCAGGAACCGCTAAGTACCGATACAGAACCAGTAAGTACTTTCAGTACCAGTTCCAAGCCCTGCATAGGACAGAGACACCGATCGTAAAAACTGAACTTTTTTTAAAACTCAATATGCCATTTATCTTTATATGGGGACAGTCAAGACATTGGTCAATTATTTTCTTTTATATTATCCAGTAGCTATTTCCATTAAACTAAGTTCTTATTAAATTGATGGAAACAAATGCGGGATTACCAGCGACACAGTTGGCAACACGGATGAGTGAACAGAATCTTTATTCCTACCAAAACGGACAGAGGGCTTTTTTTTACTTTAGTCTCCTTTCAATTTCATAATACCCACGTAAAGAGAAAATAGAATAGAAAGAAAGAAAGAAAACTGTTTAATATAATAATATTTATTTGCATTAAAACATTGTAAGTGACATTGCAATACCGACTTGCCGAGCATCGATACAGTGTATCTATACCTCTATTTGTTACTGTAATTTCATTACAGAACTTGAACTAGAACGGATAAAGTCGACATTATATTTAAATTCTTGATCCGTACATCGTAAAGCTTAGTCTGAACTGAACGAGATTGCTCTCGTTGATTGATCTATGTTTACTGAAGCGCTCACATAGATAGAAAATAGTACACAGTTGAAATAGTATCTATAGTTTATAGTCTATTATCTATGAGTATATTAGTCTAACTATAATAGTATTATAGTTCAAACAATTAGGTATATGGGATTAAAAATAGAAGTGGTGGTTTTGAATGAAGACTGTCAGCTGAAAGTGTTCAATGAAGTTGATTTTCTTGAATATTTTGATTCTTTAATAATAATTCTCACTTGAGGAATTCATTTTGATGCAACTTCCCATTTCAGTAAGACTTTAGCATTTTAACATTTAGGCAGGTACAGTGACCCCAATCTTTATGGCTGGTCTGAAGTGAGCGCGACTACCATCTTAACCATCTTGCGCATAGTACTTTCCCAACTGATACCTTAATTTTGCATTCTGCGCATCGGCTCGAGCCTTCGTTCAACTCGGCCAAAAAGATTAGGGACTACAGCAGGGTTTTTTTTTTGGTTGGCATCTCGTAGTGTGACCATGAGAGGTCTCGACTACTTAACCGGACTTTCCTGTGGGTGCCTTAAGTGAGCTCAAAGCCTCCAGCCAGGGCATATATACTAACTAACTTATAAACTAAGCGACTGCACGCTTAGGGCACCCCCTGTGGGGTATGGGTATGGACAGCAAAGAGGGACAGGCTGGATCAAATCAGGGTAATTATTATTATCAGGGGACTACAGCAGGGGGCCTAGCATGAAGTCTTATAGCAGGTCCATTTTCGACGGAAAGTGAACTATCGGGCTATTTTGTACCCTGAACGCGTCAAATAACAGGCGAGCCAGCGATCACGTGGCTAGAGCCGGTCAATGGTCACGTGACAACATTTCAGTGGTCTGACCCGCGATAAGCTGTACCATCTAGTCCTTTTTGACATGTGAGCACTTGAACACTGAACTGCCCTGCAGTCATATTAAGCAGGCGTGTAAAACTAACATTCATTGAACTGCTCTTGACGCAGCTGAATGGAAAAAAAATAAAATGTCTCCTTGAGCTATCTCATACTCTGCTTCTTATCCCGTTGTTTTGGATTATCTCGCCCAAAGGAAACTTCTCGTTTATCCCTATATCGTCCATCCCTTCTTTGTAATTAAAGATTGTACTATTTTATTTTTCCTTATTAGGTTATCTGTGGGACGTCTCATCGTGTTTCTGTTTATACACAGTCTAGCAAACTTTCCGGATGTCTGACTAAATAAACTAGAATAGAGGCTATTTTGCGCCCAGACAAACATTTCGGCTGCTCGGAGAAATGTTAGCGAATGAATGTTGAGAAAAAAATATATTAAGACCAGTAAGAGGAAATTGAAGGAACACGTAGTAGATGACGATAATGAGACAAAATATTGTAAGGGACTTTGCTGACGGATTAATTTTGTATACTCAGGCGTACATTTGTTTTTTTAGGGAGGGGGGGGGGCAACTAGACAAATAGGCAGAAATTTAATGCAGCTTGTCATTCGATCGTGAAATTAATATTGAACAGTAGAAGACTGTAAGAAGGATACGGCTGTCCTGAAGGAGATGGCCATCACTGCAAGGCTTCATGCACGACGCTGAGCTGCACCGGCGCCGGACCGCATGTTTGTGTATTCGAATGAATATCGCCCAAGCACCACACCGCCCGCCGCTCCGAAGCCGCGTACAAAGACGAGCATGCGGTCCGGCGCCGGTGCGGCTCCGGCGTCGTGTACATGAAGCCTAAGACTCGAAAATAATAGCGCGAGTTCTTATTGGTCCGCCTTTTACTATGCACACTGAATGACATCACTCACTACCCTACATTGTACTTGACCAAAATGGTTAACAATTGGACAAATGGACAATGGCTTTCAAATAGATGTAAGCCATTCGTTTCAACGTTCGGACACATACTATAATAATAAATAGTATGTGTCCGAACGTTGAAACGATTTAAACGATTTTGTGTATTGTTTTCATCCATATATGCCTCATTGTGAAAGTAGTTTTCTGAAATAAAACGTTGTTTACTTTTTGTTCACAACTTTCTTTTCTTCCAAATTTGTTTTCAAATCTGTCAGTGTTGTTTCAAGATTCATATAACATTTTATCAGAATACGGGCCTATTTCACCTACTCACATATCACGTATTTATTGCTACGGGAAACAAGCTTCTTATATAGCATTGTGCCACACGCCAAGAAATTGATATGTCAAATTTAGTTCTTCATTGTTTTGTGTACTCGGTATCCCTTATATTATCTTACAAGTATATCCGTTTATCGTAAAAGAAAGTATTTTTATTGCTCTTCCGGCTTTCGACACCATAACTAAAAAGGCATCTACATTGCTTTTGATCACTCACAAGTTATTACTGTCAGCTAACAGTGACGTCATCGTAAATATTTCCACGCATATACACATGCGTTTCATAGAAGCGCGCCTACGATTGTTTGGTTTACCTCCTTACAAGTTTCGTCATGGTTTACTTTGCAATCGATTTAAGAATGACCGTTGCTTTAGTGTGACGCTGTACCTGTCAAATCTTTGATACATATTCTGCTTTTTTACTCATAGTTGCTACTATAGACATCGAGAACGGACTGAGCGTTTCGTATTCAGTTGTGCAGTGAATTCAGACCGTAAAGTACGAGAGAGACAAAGCGAATTTGCGGCCAGTAGTTGTATCTTTATAGGAGTACTCACAGACTACTTCATTTTGTTCAATTGTTTTGTGAAACAAATTTAAAAAAAGAAAAGATTTCATTTATAGGCTGATGCGTTAGTTAGCGAACTCTAGCGTGTCTATTTTGTATGCAAGCTGTGACAAACCTACACTATTTTTAGATGCAAGATCATCATTATGATAACACGATTCAATTTGCGATGACAGATGTTGGGATTAGAGATGAGATTTATTTTGACATTGTAGAGAATTAAGTTATTCATGAGATCATTTTAAATACACTTTGGTAAAGAGTTTACATTATAAGTATTTGTATTAGTGGTGATGACTTTTCTAATGGTTTTATAGGTTTCACACCAATTTCTTCACATAAAATAATAATTTCATCGACTGTCGAGATTTTGAGAAGCAATTGATACGACGTTGAGTGCCGAAGATGCGGACAACATATCAAAATTATGTGGAGGATCCTCAAAGTGACCATCAAACAATCTAAAGCCGGCTCATATAAAAAATCCAATTGCAGTTGCAATTTTCCACAAAAAATTGGTTTAGAACCTCATACCAAATGTACTGATTGAAACCGACAGGAAATCGGATTTGATGGACTCTTCGTAAAACATCTCGTTTAAATTGCAACGTTTCCTCTTTACGTTAATTGAAATACGAATAGTTCGATTGACCGATAGTATTTTGTAATTTCAAACTCTTTGAAAAGCTGATGACCGTATCATTAACAGGTGCAAACAGTACTTAAGGCTTATTTGTTTGACTCTATTCATCAATGTTTTGTAGAATCCATGTCTATTGATGTTGTTGTATAGGTATATTGCTGTATATTAACCTGAATTCAGATTGGAGTACACATGTGTTATACGTGACTTAAAATTCTATTGAAACCCATTGTATTCGAGCCGTTTGAAGTATTGTGTCGCTAAGGGAGAAAGGGGGAACACATGTACAAGAATGTTTGAAAATAGGGAGAGTGCAAATTCTTAAACCTTGAAGTACAAAAGCAGGAAAACACACAGCTTTGCCAATAAAATGGATTTAAATAACGATAGAATTCTGTGTCGTGAAGATTTAAAAATTACCTCGTCAAATAAGGTTTGGAAGAAATAGCTATCGCAAGACACGTTATTGATGTTTACAAAAGCATCTATCATGGGACTCTCTTAGCACAAGAAATTGAAACTGACGCAATAGAACGCGAAGGAATTGATCGATTTGTAAAGAGTCTACAAAACATTTTTATTTTTTACTGTCCCAAGAGAATAAAACTGGGGATGCTGAATTAAAAAAATAATATGATCCCGACACGACAGAAAACATCGTGTGGAAACCGTCACGTCCTAGAACCAAAAATTCGAAGATATGTGACTTCTACCAACCCGCACTGGGCCCGCGTGGTGCGCCCGCTCCTCTCACCGAGAGGTGGCCTGTGTCCCAGCAGTGGGAACATTGTAGGCTGATTATGCTGATGATCCCGACAATTTTTATTTGGGGAAGTTAGACATTTTAAACACCAATACAGAGGCAGAGATTCTTTAGTTTAATAAGCAACATCTGAATTCATAAATGTATTAAAATTGAGTTATGAAACTCTCACTCTACTGCCTTATCCTAATTTGTATTGGGGTTGAGCAGCATGTCTTTATTGTATAATTATGTATATCATCCAGTTCCCTTCTTAACCGTTCCTTTTCTAACCAGAATCTGCAATTGTATTTCACTTTAGCCATCAACATCCATAATTCAAAGTGTTCACCTAATTAACTGACTTAGCATAAAATTGCCAACAACACGATTAAAATTTCTCACAGTTTCACAGAACATTATTTATTGTTATATCCCTTCTGACCTCGAATACCTATGCAAATAGGATTAAAGTAAACAAAACTTACGGACATGTGTAACGAGATGGTCTGTGTATAGTGTAGGTACATAATTATCTGCCTACTACCTAAATATGTAACGCCTCACAAATGTTGTTTGTTTAACATTACAACATTACTGAAGGGTTTTGTGTAATGAATGTTTTTATAATTTGCTCTAATAATTAAAATTATTTATTTGAGAAGGAAGGTGTTGTCACCACATAAGCAACCCTTCCCTTGGCCTCTTCCTTTTTCAGCCATGTTTCCCTGTTCTGTCCTAGTCTCATTCAAGCTCTACCCGAGATCCTGTGTAGATCATAAATTAAGGTTTAAGTTCAGGTGCAGACAGTTAAAGTTTGGCCGGCCAAACAATATTGCCAAAAGTGGGGATACGTCGATATTTTTGTGTTTTTAAAATTCCTATAAAACCAAATGTATTTGGTTAAATCATTTGGATTTTACATTATGTGTTAATTGAATGCATTGTCTACTTCTATACTAAAACCGAAACATGATTAGGTAGACGTACTTGAAATTTTTACAATAGAAAAAAAATCCAAAGTAGCACCGTCTATTTTCAGTTCTATACGATTTTATTGTGCAGTAAAATTTACTTTAAATCGAAGGTATTTAAATATGTTAACAACTTACTAAGCTAAAAATTGATTTAAGTATAGCATTTTGTCATAAATCTACATTTAAACGAAGCGCGTTTAAATTTCGGTGCGCGTGAGTCTTCTATCCCGCGCGTCAAACTAGACAGCCATAACGCCATTTCACTTACACACCGAGCTAAACCACGCTTCGATGTAATTGATGACCTAAATATGCAATTATGGTTAAACCTACTTATTGCCATTTTATTAGATGATAAGAACAGCTCAGCTTGTGGTAAATCAACTTACCCCAGGGCTCTAATTGACTAATGTAACATTTATTGGGTCAGAGAATTGCTTCTTCTTCTCGTCCTAAATACAAACCCGTTTCTTTTTTGATGTCGTTTCAACTTATACCAAAATTAAACTTTCATTTCAAAGAGCTTTGAAAACAAATATTGAAGCACCTTCAATTTAATCTCAAGCAGTCTACAAGTACAAGAATAAGTACACTTTTACAATGTTATATAAAAGGTTTAAGTACTTCTGAATAAGCAAAGATTTTTATAAACAGGATACTCATAAAGTACTCTTACAGTACCGAAGACCGAAGCTAATCTAATCTTACGTCCTGCTTTCCGGTGCTTGAGTGGTCTTGGAAACAATATTAGAATATCAAAAGGCGGGTTATTATGCCTGATTGATGGGTAACTCTGACAGTATGGTGGGTCAGATGGATATTGATTCCTTTTTTTGGTTTTTGTGGATTTTATGTCATCACTGGGTGCGATCTCGACTTGATTTACTGACGACACAACTTAGATTTAACATCGGCAAAATCCGTAAGACCGATCACGATCCGAATTGAACGCGCTTCAAAATCTCCAATCTTTATTACTGATTTAGGCGAAAATTATTTTTACGCAAACGCAATAACTTGGAGTCTTCGTAAAATTGAAATGAATGAATGCAAATTCTCAAACCTATACTACTTCTAAGTTGTGTCGTGCTGTATTGCTTCTTATCTATGTCACCTAACGTTTCAATATCTGTCTTAAAACCATATTAAAGAACATTATCTCTTAATACAATCAAAATTCATGTAAATTGGATCAGTGGTTCTGCAGTTACAAAGTGCTCTTACAGATGGACAGACAGACAGAGAGGCCTTGCTTATTTATCGTTGTCATGACAACGGGCTCAAGGTAATCCCATTTGTAGCAGAGAAGCTACGAATTTTAGTTCACATTTCTATACAGCTTTCTTGTGTATTTTCCTGAAATCTTATAAAGCCGTTCTAAGAAACCATTACTTTTACTTTCAGGAAAACAATATTTTTTACCGAACGTTTTTTGTGTACTTATTGTGATTGTAAGCTTTGTATTGGGTAAACAATTCTTTTTATTATCCTCAATTGCTACACAATCAATCTGCCTAGCCTTTTCCCAACTATGTTGGGGTTGGCTTCCACTCTAGCTGGATGCAGTTGAATACCAGTATTTTACATGGAGCGACTACCTATCTGACCTTCACAACCCAGTTACTAGGTAATACGATATCCCTTGGTAAGACTGGTTGTCAGACTTTCGGGCTTCTGACGACCCGTAAAGACTGTCAAAGATCCACGAATGACAGCCGGGACCAACGGTTTATCGTGCTTTCCGTGGCACGGAGGAGTTTCGGTATTTAAAGAAATGGTCACCCATCCACGGACCAACCCCGGCAAGCGTAGCTTAACCTGATGGATCGACCCGTACGGCTGTTATTACTTAGCCACGAGCTACACACACAACACACAGTTAATTGTGTCTGGGGGATGTTTGACCGCTGCGATTGATCTGGTTGCTTACATACTCGTATAGTATTTAAATAGTTCCCAAGTATATAAAAATTAAGGGTCCGTGGCTTAGGCCCCCAGTGGTCGAGGCACCTGTGGCCGACGCCCCCGATTCGATTAATTTAATATTTTTCTTTTTTTGGGGTTTTTCACTTAGTACAGTAAATGAGAAAAGTGTTTCACCATAATAATAAAGTACTTTTCCTTGCTAAACAAAATTTATCGATCAAATAGCAGAGAGAATAAATCGCCACTTGACCTTATCCTTACACAACTTTTTCCCCATTAAAAGCATATTTATTATGTACAAACATACAAAAAATCAAAAAAATACTTCATATAAAAGTTACTGAATGTTGTTAATAATAGGTCTTTACCTATGAAATTGCCGTTTTGTATGAAAAAATTTAAACGAATTTTTTTCATGCATTTTTTATTTGTATTAATCGAAGTAATCACCCATGCAATCAATGCATCTTTGCCAACGCAGTGGCAGTTTATTGATGCCCTTCTTAAAGAAATCAGCTGGACGGGAGGCAATAAATTCTTCAAAGGCATTTTGTACTGCCTCTCGGGTATTGAATTTTTTTCCCGCCAAGAAGTTATCCAAATTCTGGAAAAAGTAGTAGTCTGTAGGCGCAAGGTCTGGTGAGTAGGGCGGATGACGGAGAGCTTCCAACCCCAGTTCTTGCAACTTGGAGACCGTCTGCTGTGCAGTATGAGGTCGCGCGTTGTCGTGCAGGAGCAGCGGAGACGAGCGATTGACCAATGCTGGTTGGAGATGTGCCAGCTTCTCCATCATTGTGTTCAGTTCTTCACAGTACACATCTGAACTAATGCTCACCCCGTTTGGTAAGAAGCTGTGATGAATCACACCGGCGCTAGACCACCAAACAGTGACCATCACTTTACTAGGGGTAAGTTTTCGTTTAGGGCATTGTTTAGGTGCTGATCCAGGATCCAACCAACTTGCTGAGCGCTTGCGGTTATCAAACAGAATCCATTTTTCATCGCAGGTAACAATGCGGTTCAAAATTCCTTCATTTGTGTGTCTGTTGAGCAGTGCAAGGCACGTCTCGACGCGTACTTCGCGCTGGCGATCATTGAGTTCGTGGGGTACCCATTTGTCAAGCTGTTTTAACTTGCCAATTTGACGCAAATGGACCAATATTGTTTTGACGCTAACGTCGAAAGCTGCTGCTAATTCAGCCGTAGATTGTGTATCATCAGCTTCCACAATCGCCTTTAATTCGTCATTGTCGACCAAAGTCTTCGGACGACCTCGAGGTTCATTTTGCAGGTCGAAATTTCCAGAACGGAAGCGAGCAAACCAATAACAAGTGGTGCGTTGGTTTGTAGTGTTAGCTCCATAAACGTCGTTGATGTTGCGTGCCGCTTGTGCCGCGTTGCTGCCACGACGGTACTCATATTCCATAATTACTCGAATTTTTAACGTATCCATGATGACGAAAAAGATTGAAATGCGATGTAAATGTAACACTAATCAATAAACAAATGACTACTTTTGGAAAAAAAAAAATCCATGTTTTTAAAATAAAATTAATTTGAAATTAGAATTCTTAGCCAAACAAAAATTATTTTGATTTGAAATGGCCAGTACTGCAGAACGGCAATTTCATAGGTAAAGACCTAATATACATATATAAAAAAGAACAAAGGGCGTTTTTTTTTATAAACCCCGTCCCTACCCTTGTAGTATGTTAAGTTTCGGATGGAAACATGCAAAAATATCATAATATCTTTAGTGAAGATAACAAATGTGAACGAATGAATGAATGAATGCGAGAATATGGTATTTTGTGTAAAATTATTTTACTTAATTATTTTTAGGTTTGTGTATTCATTAATGTTTAGGGATAAATAAATAAACGAATCATCATCTTCCTGCCCTTATCCCATATTACTTGGGGTCGGCGCAACACGTTTTCTTCTTCCATTCTCCCCTGTCAACCGTCACGCTATCATTCACTCCCTTCTCTTTCATATCATTCCTCACACAATCCATCCATCTTTTCTTTGGCCTTCCTCTGCCTCTCCATCCATCAACATCTATACTCATCACTCTTTTAGTCACATGCGTTTCGTCTCTCCTCATTACATGCCCATACCAAGACAAACGATTTCCTTTCAACTTTTCTGTCACTGGCGCCACTTTCAAACTTCCTCTTATATACTCATTTCTCACTTTATCCATTCTTGTCACTCCACACATCCATCTCAACATTCTCATCTCCGCTGCATGCAATTTTTTTTCATCCGTCTTCTTCACTGTCCAGCATTCCGATCCATAAAGTACGACAGGCCTTATCACGGACTTGTAAATTTTCCCCTTCAACTTGAGGGGCATCCGTGGGTCGCAAGTTGTTCCTGTAACCTGTCGCCATTTCATCTATCCTGCATTGATCCGGTGCGTTATGTCTCGGTCTTCTTCGCCATCCCCTTGGACAAGCGACCCGAGGTACCGAAAGTCGGAGCAGATCGGTAAGGGCGTTCCGGCAAGAGATATGGGCACAGGACCGGAGAGTCCGCCAAAATCACAAAACAAATACTCTGTTTTGGTCCGACTTACTCTCAGGCCAACGGTCTCCAGTCTTTTCCACCACACCTCCAATCTGCTCTGGACCTCTAAGCCACTCTCGGCAACCAGCACAATGTCATCGGCGAACAGCATACACCAGGGAGCCTCTTCCTGGATATCCGAAGAAATAAATAAACGAATGTGAACGAAATATATTATATTGTATTTCGGCTTTGTACAATAATATCGTCCCAGGCACTTTGCAGGACCAACGAAATTGTTTAAATGTGCCCAGATACCGAAGTACCAGATAATGCTCACGGTATGCCAACAGCGCTCATGCCCGTTAAGCATGAGCAATAATATTCCTTTATGGCAGATCTGCCCTCCGAGGTGGAATCGATCAGTAAATAACTGTAATAAGTTTTATTTGATATATGCCTCGATGAGATACGACCTCTCAGGAGCATACAATCTTCCGTTTGGATGTCATACTGTATCAACCTTGGACTTGGTGTTATGAACACTTCCATAATTATTATATACACCTCCTCGCATAATTATGTTCGCTAACATAGGAGCGTGCCAGGCGCAACATCCAATATAAAAGCATTCCTGTCATAAATATAATTATAATTTAATATTATACATATACCTACTTACAATCAATATACATTTATTATTTATGTAAAATATTTTTGTGCCTGACAGTACATTTGATCAAAAATTGTTTTGAATTAAATGAATCGAATCGGGGGCGTCGGCCACAGGTGCCTCGACCACTGGGGGCCTAAGCCACGGACCCAAAATTAAGACTCTTAACTATAAGTAAGATGACGTCATTTTTTACGAGCTTCTGGCGGAAGAAACCGCGGAGGGGAAGTGTCTGACAGTATTAATTATTAACAATATTTTGTAAAACATACATAAAAATCAGCAGTCAGACTTCTAATACCTCAGCACCGTCAAACTGATTCAGTTAGGGTGAACTACGCTATTTATGGAGTAGGCTTGGTAATAATTGATTAAACGAATAATATACAACCTGTTTTTTTTGATTTCCCATAACTCTAGGAAATTAATGAGACCATTATTTTGAACAACTTTTACTATGGGACCAAACCTGAAATCGCGAAAAAAAAAATCAGCTGCTCCCTACATTTTGACGAGTTATGCGAACATAAATGTAGGGAGCAGCTGATTTTTTTTTCGCGATTTCAGGTTTGGTCCCATAGTAAAAGTTGTTCAAAATAATGGTCTCATTAATTTTCTAGAGTTATGGGAAATCAAAAAAAACAGGTTGTATATTATTTTACGAAATATTGTCATTATTGTTAAATATTGTCCACGCGGGCGACGCCGCGGGCTAGTAATACATAAACTCAACAAAATCCTCCTCATCCTGTCCTTGACTAGATTTTGGAACAATATTAGCATAATCAAAAGGCAGTTCGCTTATTTAGCCCGATTAATAACGCTGAAACCCGTGTGCTGCATAGAAAATGGGTTGCAGACCAAAATGTAGATGCATTTGTTATGCATCAGCTATTAATGTTAAACCGACAGTGTAAGGCTGGGAGTAGACTGAAGCTGTTTTAAAATTTTTGCTGATGTATTTTTATCCGACGAAAAAGACGGCTGTCGACTCCAATTTTTTTTTTTTTAATGTATGACCACGCATAACTTTTTACATATTAGTCAGATTTAAACGATTCTTGTTGGATAAACTTCGAAGTTGGTCCCATGTAAAATTTATTAAGTTTGTATGGGTAGTTTTTGAGTTAGCTTCAATAATACGTATTTTTCCCACTTAGTCTGTGGATGATGTTTTAATAACTTCCTGTCACTGTAATTTTTCAAAGCAGGTAGTGGGATAGGTACCACTACTGAAAAGTGAAAAATTAAAACTTTTTACAAAAAAGAAACAACCGACTTCCAAAAAATCACTACAAAGGGAAAAATAACTTTAATTTCGGAAGTCGGTGGCAAAAAACGAAAATACAAAAGAAAGACACTGACTGCCGAAATTAAAGTCTTCACTTTGTTAGTGTTTTTTTGGATGTCGGTTGTTTTTTTTTTTGTAGGTAAAAAAGTTTTTTTTTTTTTTTTGTAGTAGATGTGTCGAAGGCAAAGTTGTTTTTTAAACGTCAATATTTAGGTGTATGGTTCCAAAAAGTTGGTCCTATTGACCAAATCAAGACGCGCCGCGCCGTGGTTGCTTTTTCAAAATAATAAATTCTACTCTCAGGAGTCAATTGAACTCAAAGGTAGTAGAGACAAAAATACAATTGTTGATCATCATTTACGAGCATTGGTTAATAGCTCAATAAAATTAAAAGTGGACCACATAAATATAAATAGTTCAGTAAGAAAAAATTTCGTGATTATACAGTGGTCTACCTAATTAGTCATTACATAAATAGCTCGTGGCTAAGTAAGGAGTTCGTGGCTAAGTAATAACAGCCGCACGGGTCGATCCATCAGGTTAAGCTACGCTTGCCGGGGTTGGTCAGTGGATGGATGACCATTCTTTACATACCGAGACTCCTCCGTGCCTCGAAAAGCGCGTTAAGCCGTTGGTCCCGGCTGTCATTCGTGAATCTTTGACAGTCGTTACGGGTCGTCAGAAGCCCGAAAGTCTGACAACCAGTCTTACCAAGGGGTTACCCAGTTAATGGATTGTGGAGGTCAGATAGGCAGTCGCTCCATGTAAAATAATGGTATTCAGCTGCATCCGGTTAGACTGGAAGCTGACCCCAACATAGTTGGGAAAAGGTTAGGCACATTGATGAATATACAGTAACCACATGTTTTTTCTTTGCATCATAAGTACACAGATAACCCAATGCTCCCGCTATGTCTAAGCTTTAATCGGAATGAGTCACTCAATGACATAATCCACACTGTTATGAGTACAATAAATAATTAATTCGAAATGCAATGAGCAACTGACTCACTGACAGAGTAGCGTAAAACCGCTCGTTCACAAACAACCCATTAATTTATCTTTTATGCGAGACTTTAGTGAGCAGAATGCTAAATGATGTTCAGAAATCTCAGTTTGTCGGCTCGCAGTTTTCACAATTCTAACCTAACCTTTTTTTTTTGACGCTGAGAAATGCTTTATGCATCCCCGCTCGTGGGGGACGAGACGGGGTATGTGGGACTCCTGTCGGAATGACAGTATACCCACTAAAACTCAGCAGTGTTCCCACATCGCCGTGATGGGAGGGCCATGGGAAACCGGCTCAGCCTTTACTTCCACAACCCTCCCGGCGCATGGCCCGCCTAAATGGCGGACCCCGCATGCCCCCCAGGCTGGGGGGTTACGGGAATGACCGGGAACACCTGGCCATTCCCGTCCGACACTGGTGGGGGCCTGTGCAATACAGACAAGGATGCCCCCCACACCCGTTGCCTGCTGGCCTCCACCTGGGAGGAGTCGGAGATGACTATCAAACTGACGTCTTCTTCGACCCCTCCTCCGCCTTCGGAGCGGCGCCGCGTGAGGGTCGTCCTCCCGCACGCGCTCCGCCGCCTGCCAAATTTCGGCCGCAGAGGATAGGGAGAGCGGCCAACGTCATACCGACACTCCTCTTCCCCTGCGGCCCCACCGCGTCCGCCATCAAATGGTGGCGGACG
Organism: Cosmia pyralina; assembly: GCA_946251885.1. Classification (NCBI taxonomy): domain Eukaryota; kingdom Metazoa; phylum Arthropoda; class Insecta; order Lepidoptera; family Noctuidae; genus Cosmia; species Cosmia pyralina. Next base: position 19,555,927 of record OX276355.1, read on the forward strand.
GTGCCGTCAAGGCCGCGGAAGGTAGGGAGAGCGGCGCACCGCAATACCGGCACTCCTCTCCCGCCGCGGCCTCAGGGACGGTTCACAATTTTACAGTGATAAAATCAAACAGTTTGTGAACCCTGTTAGTAAGTGCAGGGTTTGACATGGATAGATTATAAACTATCGAAAATTAATCCTAACTCATATTATAAATGCGAAAGTAGTTTGTTTGTTTGTCGGTTTGTTTGTTACGCTTTCACACTAAACCGGGTGAACGGATTTGGATGAAGTTTAGCTCTTGGGTGACCTAGATTAGGACATAGGATACTTTTTATCCCGGTTGTACGTTCCCGTGGGATAATTTCCGACCTCCACGCGGGCGAAGCCGTGGGTAAAAGCAAGTATGAAATCAATATGGTACGCATGGCTACAGATCAAGCTACATATACATATCCAGTATAAGCAGATCTCGCATTGTATAGGATTTCTTTATAATGAGAGGTCAGTGTAAACTGGAAATGTATAGCCTAATGTGTAGCCGTGTGTACAGTTCACAATTTATCGACAGTTTACATTCTCGCGAGATAGATTACACGGTGTTCACATTCATACGGTGACATATAGAAGCCTGATCAGCGCCTCGCCTTTCTACCACAAGACGAAGGGTTGTTAAAGAAATTCATAATCCATTGCTCATCTTTTTTTTTTTCTTTTGACTTTTGCTTCAACTGTTTGAAGAAATCATCCGCTAGATATCGTAATTATAACGCAATGAATGTTGTTGACTTGTCAATATGAAAGGCATTGCAAGTGTTGCATTGCAATTACTCCGCAAGTCTCAGTCAGCAAGATCAGTTACGTAGCTGTCAAATCTGATGTTAGTTTCTGTGATTAGTAAAGTGCCACCCTGCCAGAAACTTGTCTGACCCGGTTGTTTTAATTGGAACTAACGAAATCACTATGAAAAGTGACAAGGTTTGTCATATTATTTTGTTCACCGACATCGCCGCCGTTACCGGGTCAGATAGGTTTGTGGCACTATACAACAAACACAATTAGTTATAACCACAGAATGACAGAACAGATAAAAGAGATATCTGTTCTGTGGTTGCAACCATAGACATAGAGAATTGGACTGAGCGTTAGCCTCAAAAAAGTGACCATTCTCTAGAAAGAGACAAAGCGAATTTGCGGCTGATATTGTAGACAACTACTGGCCACAAATTCGCTTTGTCATTCTCATACTTTTCGGCCTGCACCCTAATTGCGTAACACATTATCGATCGGAGTTGGTTTCATTTTGAAGCAAATTGCTAATCCATTGCTTCATATGTTCGAAAAATTTGTCTGCTCGACAACGTAAATAACGCAATGAATGTTGTTGAACTGTCAAAATGAAACCAACTCCGATTGATAATGTGTTACGCAATTAGTGTGCCGTATTCACTGCACAACTGAATGCGGTACACTCAGTACATTCTCTATGTAAACTATAATATGTTTATGGTTACAACCAATCGCATTTATCAACATCATTATCATAATTTTTTTGAATTTCATTTTTAAATTATCATTTTATTTTATGTATGTGCGTTACTTTCACGTGAATAAACAATGTTTCTTTCTTTTCTTTCTTTTTATTGACATTTGGCGATTTGATGCACTTTAGTTGAGGTGCGGTTCTAGGACAGCGACGCGCTTTGTAGGATTAACGTCACTAAAAAAAACCCAAATCACAATAGAAACACCGATGTGATACACCATACCTGTGTCAAAATATGAAAAAAGAAATGGACACTTTCTCTTACTATTTTAAGCTTTATTTCAGCCAAACTAGACGCGGCCATCCTTTCCCAATTTCACACGGGACGACTGACATCTGACATCTACAACCCAATTACTAGGAAATACGATATCCAATACATCCACCACTTTGATCCACTCACATCCCAAGTTCTAGCTACCTATTCTAAATATAGGCTAGCCTTTGTATAAGCCATTTTGCATATCATCACTAATCTTATCATGTGTATCCTAAGCATTTTATGAAGTCAAAAAACGCGAAAAGGAACTTCACGCAGGAAGTCATTACGGTAAAGTAAATGAGAAAAAAGCCTTCGATCAATTTATTGATCGACGAAAAAAGCAGATTTTGAAACAGTGGCAGTGGGTTGAAAATTGCAGTAGATTTTAGGTGTCAAAATACTTTTGTGTGAAAACGCAAATCATTTGAGTAATCAAACCATTGATAAATCTTAAAGAGCGGTATTATAAAATCCTTCTTAACTAAACGCGAAAGTTTGTGAGGTTGAATGGATGGATGTTTCTTAATCTTTCACGCAAAAACTACTGAACTGAATTTTGATCTTTGGCACACAGAAAGTTTTAATGAATGAATGATTTTATTCAATTTACATTTTTTCCTCAATGCTAGGTCCACTGCCCCAAAAAACTGCTTACCCTGCTGCTGCTTATAACCTGGATTAACACATTGAATACTTTTTATCCCGATATTCTTACGGATTCCAGACTTACGCTAGTGAAAGCGCGGGGCGTTGCTAGTATAATTATAAATACGTGTTTATAATTTAGGTACTAGCCTGCGGGGCGTAACACTATGAATCGGAATCGGTTTCATTTTGACAGTTCAACAACATTCATTGCTTATTTACATTGTCGAGTAGACAAATGTTTGGAAGACATAAAGCAATGGATTAGCAATTTTCTTTAAAATAATTCAGATTTCGATCGAGGTGGTGTTCGATCGTTATTTTTTTTTTTAAGATAATTATTTATAAATATAGGTTTGTTATTGTTTGGGAATAGTATCTAAGCGCAATATATTGACATTCCAATGCGTTGACCTTATCATACATATAGTAATGTACTATGTTCTATATCAGGCACATAAGACTAAAAGCTAGCGTGGGCTTTTTGTATAACAGAATCGCTTATCTGGTCATTTGTTCATAACAAACAACATTCCATTTATGGACCTTCTGTATCCTATCTCTATTGAGTCATTAATTTATATTTATGCGAACATTTAATGTTTTAGTGCGGTTCTACTATCAGTGAAGCTATGACTGAAAGACCACTTAAATCTTTTAATTGCTTTTTTTATTAATGTGCAAATAAGATACTGAATCATTTATTATAACATTAGAATAAAATAATTATAGCTAAGTATAGTGATAATTACTAATCATAAGAATATAGCTTTGTAACAATTGTCGATATGCCTATTATATGTGCAAAATGTGTGATTATGACAATATTATAGGGATATAAACATAATTATTAGCGCAGTCATAGGTTGGTCTATGTTTAGCAATGAACACGATACGCTCATGTCTCATACATAAGAATTGTGTCAGGAATTGTATTTTGTGTGGTGTGACTATGAATGATAGGCTGAGGAATGATAAGGCAACGGTGTGGTTTAAAGAAGATGTAGTGACAAACATTGAAAAAAGTATGCTTAGATGGTTTGATCATGTTGAGATGATGAATGAAAGGCGACTAACAAAAGGTATTAACAAGTCACATGTGAGTGGAAACACCGCGTGGGAGGGGACGCTCTAGGAAGACGTATGACGTACCATATTGGTGATGTTCTTCAGAAAAGTCAGATGCATAGTACTCTACTATACTACTATACTAGTATGTTTGAATGTAAACGAGACAAAAGGATTATGCAAGGATCGTAGCAGGTGGTGTTCTGTATAGTTTCTGCCTACTCCATGGGAAGAAGGCGTTAGTTTATGTATTATATTTCTTTATTTTTATTTTATTTATTTTTCTACTTACATATACCATAACAGGGTAACCCAATGCGGTACATGTGCTTATCCTAAACTTAATCTAAGCTAATCTATAACTAATTATAAATACCTAATGCATTCCTTGTGAATTCACTCAGAGAGCAACAGAATAAATCCGTCTCACTCGCTATGAGGTTGAGCGTGCGGAGTGCACGCGTCAGGGGCGCCTCCCTTAAAAGTTTGGTCCGAGCGCGCGGTTCCACCAGCAGAGGCGGCTGGCGTCGTCGCCACACATACCTGTCCGGCACGCACAGACTCACCTGTCCTAAAATAACTGCATTATGCACCTTCCCTCTCAGTAGTTTCAATATATACGAGGTGAGTGCAAGATCCCTCCTAACCCTTAGCTGATTGTATCCTACCATACCTAATATAAATAAGGTTGGATACATTAACGGGTAAAAGGGATAGACTCCGTAATAACGCTTATATAAATATCTTATAAACTTATTTTGTACCCTCTCCAGCATGAGACTATATTTAGCTTCATGCGGAGCCCAGATGACCGCATTACATTCTAACTGGCTCCTCACCAATGCATTATATAACGCTATAATAGCTTTCACATTCGTGAACCCTCGGACCATACGAAGCATGAAACCTAAATTTTTATACGATCTTTTACAGATACGCATGATGTGATCCCGAAAAGTCAAACAGGTGTTAAAGCTTACTCCCAAGTCCTTGACTTCTGTGACCCGCGCCATAGGCAACCCGTCAATATGGTAGGTATGTGAGATGGGATTGTGTGCGCGAGAAAAAGAGATGGTCACACACTTCGAGCTATTAAACTGTAAGAGATTTTCCTTGCTCCAGCTCACTACCCTATCAATGTCCCCCTGTAGCCTGACACAGTCATCACCGCTGTTTACCGCGAGGGACAATTTGAGGTCGTCGGCAAACAACAAACAATTAGCGTCTTGGACTACTTCTGGTAGGTCGTTTACCATCAGAAGGAAGCCCAAAGGGCCAAGGTTAGTACCTTGACTTACCCCAGACCTCGTGAAATATGGATGGATATTTATGTATGTCAGGAATTTCTCAGTAGCAGCCCAGTCGTGCACAGTTGATGGCAATATGTTTGCCCCCTATTACATGGGACCTAAACATAATTAAAATAATGAAAACAAAAAACTATCGTAAATTGAGAAGAATCCATCCTGCTACGGTTGTTGTAGTACCTACGGGAACGGGTCCATAGAATTAATAGTTTTCTTTAAAAATAATATAAATCGGACACCTCACAAGGAGATCAGATAATAGGTAAAGGCTTACTTAACATAACCATAAAAAAAGAAAGGCAATGGTTTTATGTCACACCCCCGCATATCACGAGTAATATCATCTAGGTATAATAAATTAGTTGATGTATTATCATTGATATAGCCTTGACCAATAGAATCATAGAAAAAAAAACGAAGCAGCTTAGTTGTCTTTCCGAATTAGAAAAAAACCATGCGTCGCGTCGTGTTAAAATGCTAAGAGTGCTTTGTGAAATCTATCACAGTACTGTGCAGTCAAACCACTTTTTAGGAATGCGCTGGAAATTATTGCTGAAAACGGTAAAAATCATTCTGATTTGGCTTGCTACGACTTCTACTGATGTGGGAAGGCAATAAATACATTATATTATATACGAAATTTACGGCAAACTTATAATGCGATGATGTTCAGCAAAAAAAGGGGCTCGTGACTAAGTAATAACAGTCGAACGGGTTGATCGATCAGGTTTATATGCGCTTGCCGCGGTTGGTCCATCTCTCGGAAAGCCGTTACCGGCTGTAATTGTGGATTTTTGACAGTGCTTACGGGTCGTCAGAAGCCCGAAAGTCAGACAACCAGTCTTACCAAGGGGTATCGTATTACCTAGTAACTGGGTTGTGGAGGTCAGACAGGCAGTCACTTCATGTAAAATACTGGCTTTCAGCTGCATCCGGTTAGACTGGAAGCTGACCCCAACATAGTTGGTTGGAAATAATGATACATGTTCAGCAAAAATCATATCATACCCTCCTTGTCAATTTATCACGACACACAGGATAACAATCTAAGAGCATCGTATCAGATTGCTTTTCATTAACACCTAAATTGTGTGGGAGATATCCTCGACATGAATCATACGCTAACACTACATAAAAGAACCTTGACCAATATTTATTTAGACTCTCGTTAGCTATATAGATTTCTAGGCAATAAAGCCTCATGCCCATTAGACTACTAGAAAAACACACGGAACGATTTTACGCCCGCGCCCGTTTATTTATTCGTCTTTGAAATCCCAATGCACAAAGCTGTAGTAATTCATGACGCTATAAAAATCTTATTCGTAAAAGATTTATACAACCCAACTTGCAGCGGCCTTGGTGGAAGTGTTCTGTTTGTTTTTAAAATGAGGTCAGCTATAAAAATGCCAATCTAATAATTCAGAAAGCAATGACTTATCTAAAGCTGATTTATAAAAAAAACACACACATCACTCAAAAGTGCTAAATGAAAAACATGTAAAAACACAACATATAAATTCAGTAGCTCAGCATAATAAATGATACAATTTAAATCTCTCACCCACCTGTAATGCAGGACACTTGACACTTATATATTTATTAACTTCATGTATATTCATGGATGCCAAATCCCGACAACCCGAATGCAAAGTTTTATAGCCTCACATCGCTTCTGAATAAAAATGAATGAGTAATGAACGACACCGTTAATGCAGCCACAACCAGCTTTGGTGATCGGTGCCATACAGTCTATCTATTCAAAACCACGACGCAACCGCGCCAAACTCTGCCACGAATATATTTACAAATATTAAACGTTGAGATCATCCACTAAGAAGTTCGCCGACGTATTCTGAGAATGGCTACATATAAAATTTAATACAGCAGCATATTTATGATAAAATTGAGGACTACTGAGGAACTTTAATTGATACTGTTGTTAACATAGAAAATGGCACGTTACAGCATTATTTGAGGTCAATTTCATAGTTCCTGTTTTAGATTATTTCCAAGTAAACGAGTGATATGAGAGCTGCGAACCGGCAGCGCCACCAACGAAAAATTAATAAGTCTGGATATATGCAACATTTTGAAACTTTCTATGCTCACAGTTTTAGTCAGGTTCGAAGTTATAGCAGTTATAACTTCGCAGCTATAACTTCGACCTAGGAGATTTAGTGTTGTTTTTTTTTTTTTTGATACAAAAAATTCTACCTCATCTGACTAAAAATGTGTGCATAGGAAATTCCATATCTCCAGACTTATCAATTTTTTTCTCAATTCTGGCGCTGTTAGCAGCATACTCACCTTGAATACGTTCCGTGTATTGAGATTTATTGATATTAGATATATTTCTATGAATGTCGTTGATCCTTAATTTGATCAACAATAATACATGGTATGGGCAAGTGATGCGGAGGAATGAGGAAAATGTTGAAAGGAAAGTTTTGAGTATGAATGACGACGACTATAAGAGTAGGGAAAGACGAAAGAAATGAGGGATGGACTGTGTGAAAGATGATATGGCTAGAAAGGGGGTGACTACCGAGATGACGACTAATAGAGAAGTATGGAAAAAAGGGACATGTTGCACCGACCCCAAATAAATTGGGATAAGGGCAGGAGAATGGTGATGATCAGTAGATGACGTTATGCCGTTAACCGTTCAGATTCCGGATATCATCTACTTCACATTATGATCACAGGTTCGACAGAATTCCAATATCTGCTGCAAAATTCTGCAGGCAGTCATTTTACTTATCATTGATAATGATAAGTATATTGTATAGCTTGTCCGCTCTGAAATATTTACCACGCTACTGCATTTACGGTAGTGTAAGTATACAAATTTAGGTAGTGGAGCGCGTCATTTCAGAGGACTTGTGGTAATCAACCACGCGGGCCCAGTGCGGGTTGGTAGATGTCACATTTCTTCGAATTTTTGGTTCTGGGATAAGCCGGTTTCCTCACGATATTTCCTTTACCGTTTTGTTTAAATAATTTACACGAAGTATAGCGCCTGCTACGACCTACAACTCGTAAGTCGCAGCCGTTACCACTGGGCCACCACTGCTCTACACCTACTCAAAATTATAATTCTTCATAGGTAGGTAAAAAATACCGGAAAACACTGTCTGCCACGAGTTTTGTTTTCAAATCTAGCTTTTAGAATACGGCTCTTTAAAAGTTCATACAGGTTTGCCTACACAAATAACTTAATTCTCAAATAGTATGCCCCATGCATGTCTGATGTCCTTGATGACTCACTAGTCATGACAAGTTCTTATTTTTGCTTTGTTTATTGTTCGGAGTTCCGTCGGAATATCAATACTCCCATTTTTAGAAACTATTATGCCATTTACAAGTACCTATTCATTTTCTTAGTATTTGTCATTGATAAGGTGGAGTGACATCATTCGTGGTGTGTGGTTTGATATAACTATGAATTTATGTAGAAAAATACTGTTTATGACTTAAATAACCATGTTAGCCTTTTAAATAATAAATGGCTAACATAGCTTATAAAGTTTTTCATTTGTCATATTAATAACCGTTCTAATTTTAGAATAATTATCAGTTTAATTATAGTCAATCGGAAAAATTACAAACAAATCTGTTTATTTTCGATTTTTCTGGTTTGCTAAATAAGTAGGTACCTATTATGCTTCAGGAGAATAACATAATATATTACTATTTACATTAAAATGTTATTCAAACAAAGAAAGACTTACACACTACAGTAGGAATAAGAATCAAGATATTATTTAAACAATTTTGTTATTGCAGAGACAATCCGCCTATTAATACAACGTGTAGTTTTGCATTCTCGTCAAATTTAAGGGTGTAGTATAGACCATCAAACCGAACAACTTTTTTCATGGCACCAACATCATAATCGCGAAAAAAATAATCAGCCGTCTTATACATTTGCGTCGAGTAGGTATTGAAGTTTTCTATGGGACAGTTGAAAATTTATTCGCGATTACGATGTTGGTCCCACGGAGAAAGTTTTTCGGTTTGATGTTCTGTATCACATCCTGAAATATGACGAGGATGCAAAACGACACGTTGTATACATATTTTATACTAAAATACACAGATTACTTACACAACAAGTGTAATTAAAATTTACCCTGTATTTCGGTATCTACCTATTACGTTGCACCTCAAACTGCACTAGAAATATTGAGAGAAAAAATAAACCTTACTGGCGAAAATATGATGGCCCAATACTCTGCATACTCCTTTGAGGAATACAGGGGACATGATATTTATGCTATGGACGAACACCGAAAAAAAAAATGTTTCTTTTTTTTAATTATATTATATTTAAACAAACATAAAGTCTGCCAAACTGCAGTAACAGTTTGTCGGCAATTGTATAACAATTACCTAACAGGACCTAAGTTCGTTTTTATATACGTTAAAAAGCATATGAGAAAAGATGACCGATGTGATGATAATACAGCAGCAGGTCAAATTACCACAAACTGTCAAATTTTCTCATTCAATTTTGAACTTAATCATCAATATTTTAAGGTTTAAAATCATTCGGAGAAATTTTACAGTTTGGTATAACCTGTTGTGCAGTTGTCTGTACCTCACACTAGCTCGCTGATCGGAAATCCATCAAGTTTATATAAAACTTTATGACCCCAGAACCGCTGACATGTGAATTTTAGATATTGAAGACACATAAATTGTGCACTATTTTTGATGTGGATGAACTCTAAGTTTATTCTTGTCTCATGAATGTAGGCACCTAACCTTGATTCCACTGCAAGAACTCAAGAATATCTCTCCTCTCTTCAAGGCTTCACTAAGCTGGGGAAGGATAGTTTTACTAATATACGATCTTCTTCTTTACACCCCGTTCAATTTAATTAACTAACTGTTCATATATGCAAATGCAAAAGGACATTTAAGCGTCGAGTATTCCTCCACATAACCGTCATCCAGAAACGTGCACAAAAGACTGACAGCATTGCCAAGTTGAATGGCAATTCTAATTCTTTGGCCAAAGAACGAGCCAGCCTCGCCAAACTACTTTATACCACAGGATCACCGGCGTCCATTCGATCTTCAGTAGTGCAGCCTGCAGGTGTATGGATTCTTGGTATACTCCAGCAAATGGGCCATGTTCTGAGGCCTTAGTGCGGGTTTTATACTTTCTCGATCGCATTAACGTTACCTTACGTCAATTTGTATGGAATAATTGTGTTTCGCATTAGTCACCAGACGGCGCTTATTCAGTTTCAGTACAAATAAGTATAAAAACTCGTACTAAGGCCTCTGAACACGGGCACTGCACTCACATTTTACGCCGTTTACACCAAGCGAGCGAACATTCTTAGAAGCTTAGAACATTTCGTAGAATATACGCGAACAATGAAAGAACAACGAACAAATGCTCCATGCCTGTTTCCACCAAGCGAATGTGACCGAGCGGAGCTAGAATGAGCATTCGCACCTTTCCGTGTCGGACTATATGACAGAATGGGCCGACGATACATCATGTGCTGGGGACATAATTATATGTCCTATCTTGTATTGACACAAGGTTTCAACACATAAATTCGAGGTCTTTGTGGGTATTTATTAGCAAAACGGAAGGTCAGGTCAAGTTCCCTGACTTATGTAGACCTTAGAGACTTCCAGGAAAGACTGAAATGAACTAAGCAGATGTCAAACTACTTAAGTACTATACGCCTTACGCCTTGCGCTTCACCGTGTTTTTAGTCGAGATGTTTTTAAGTGTTGTCTAATTCTGTATGGAAATATTAGTTCAACTAAATTTGACAGCTCTAATTTACGTCCGTATTTTTCTCGTTTTTAATATAGAGAAAAAATCAGCAATAGCCTAAATTACGTTTAGTTTGTGCACAACAAAATCGACACTATTATCAATCGGAATTGGTTTCATTTTGACGGTTGAACAACATTCATTGCGTTATTTACGGTGTCGTGTCGAGCAAACAAATTTTTTGAACATATGAAGCAATGGATTAGCAAATTGCTTCAAAATGATTCAGATTGATAGTGTGTTGCGCAATTAGGGTGCAGAATTTGACTACGAGCTTGGCACCCTCAGTAGAGCCCATCAGTTCCTGTATTGTGCAGACAGCAGGACACGCTGGACACGATATTACCTACATTGGTGCCGATTCTCTTGTGAACGCACTAAACTAAAATTAGAGAATCGCTATCTTTTACTAACAGGCAGCGCGAGAAAAGGACGGCTATAGCTATGAACTAAGTTGGAGATGTCAAACTAGTTCACGCCTTGCGCTTCACGGTGTTTTTTAGTCGGCATGTTTTTACGTGTCGTCTAAATGTCTATGGAAAAATTAGTTTTAACTAATTTGACAGCTCTAATTTACTTCCGTCCCTTTCTTGTCATAATAGAGAGAAAAAGTTAGCAATAGCCTAAATTAAGTTTAGTTTGTGCACAACAGAATCGGCACCATTGTTAGCCTTAATTAGAGAGCCCGAATGAATTGTTCTAATATACACTTCTGGACACATCTATTGGCCCACCTTAGAGTTTAGGTTTCGATGGCCCCTACCGAAATATGGTTGCTAGATTGAACAAAAACTGTTGATGCAGTTTTAAACCTGATACATTTTACCATCTTTTTCGATCGTATTGTTTTAAATTTGAATTCAGAATACCATACGACATGGAGCTACGCCTAACAAGTCGGATATGCGCCTTGTTAAAGGCAATTGATTTTTGAATAAAAAACATGTTTTATCAAATAAAGGTTTAATTTAATAACGCGTGTTGCCTCCATGGGCATCCACCACAGCTCTCATACGATTAGGCATAGAGTTTATCAACCGCTCTATGAAATTTTGAGGGATCATCTCCCATTCCTCTTCTATGGCAGTTTTCAACTGTTGCATCGTCTGGGCAACTGGCTGACGAGCCCTAACACGTCTTTTTAGCTCGTCCCACATGTGCTCAATGGGGTTCATGTCTGGGCTTCTTGGCTGGCCAGTCCATAACTGTGATGTTCACATCCCGAAGATATTCCCTGACGATGCCGGCCGCATGGGCTCTTGCATTATCATGCATAAAAAGGAAATTTGGGCCCACATAGTCCGCGTATGGTATCACGTGAGGTTCTAAGCACTCACGAATGTACCTTTCAGCATTTAATGTTGGCAGCCGTGGTCCTGTAACAACCTCAAGTTGAGTTTTGCCGCTCGCGGATATACCGCCCCAGACAGTCCATGAGCCACCGCCATAAGCAACCCTCTCTTCAAAGCAGCATTGTGCGAAACGCTCTCCCTTACGTCGGTAGACCTTCTTCCTTCCATCATTGCCATGTAACACAATTTTAGACTCATCAGAAAAGAGTACACGGCTCCAATCTTGCTGTGTCCAATTTAAATGACTGTGTGCGAAATGAAGGCGCGCTGTTCGGTGGGCTCGCGTTAGTTTGGGGCCATTAGCTGGCTTGTGTGGTACCATATCGCGTTCTTTTAACCTTCTCCGAACAGTTCGAGCGCTCACAGATACTCCGTGGAAGTCGCGAAGTTGGTTTTGTATCTCAATGGAGGTAAGGTGACGATTTCTCAAGCTGGTTGTCACGATGAATCGATCCTGCCTTTCAGTTGTGACCCGAGATCGTGGCCTTCCTTGGCGACGAACAAAGCCGCCAGTCTCTAGGTACCTCCGATAAACATTTCGGACCGCAGATCGACTTAAATTAAGTTGAGCACTCACGTTTCTTTGGCTGTGTCCGGCCTGAATAAGTGCCACAGCTTGGGCGGCGACTTCAGGTGAAGTATCCATAGATTATTGATAGAACCTCACCTTAATGTTAAGAATAAGTAATGTTTGTTGCAAAACCAAAGATATCAATCACTTTTTCAAGAATTAAATCCAAGTAAACCAATAAAACCAAGTTTTCTTAGTATTCGATTGTTTGATATCAACACACAGGCTCCAAATTGTCTTTTGTTTCTTTAAATTCTGTGTTCGAAATTCAAAAAAAGACTATTGAATGAAATTGTGAATGTGCCAGGTTCAAAACTGCATATAAACTTTTTGCTCGACCTAATATAAAATTTTAGCTAGGACCAAACGAAACTGAAAATACAAGGTGGGCCAAAAGATGTGTCCAGAAGTGTATTTTAATACATCATCATCTGCCTAGCCTTTTCCTAAGTATTTTGGGGTTGCTTCCAGTCTAAACGGATGCAGCTGAATACCAGTATTTTACATGAAGCGACTGCCTATCTGACCTCCATATCGTATCGTATTACCCATAATACGATACCCCTTGTTATGACGTTGTCAGACTTTCGGACTTCTGACGACCCGTAACGACTGTCAAAGATCTACGAGTGACAGCCGGGACCACTGACTTAACGCGCATTCCGAGGCACGGAGGCGTCTCGGTATATAATGATAGTAACCCATCCACGGACCAACCGCGGCAAGCGTATCTTAACCTGATCGGTCGACCCTTGCGGCTGTCATTACTTAGCCACGAGCTCCTCTAAAAATATTTTAATACACGAGAACAAATTAATTATCAAATACGTTCAACTTCAAAAGTATGGACCTACCTATCTATTTCACACATCATAAATCATATCACATAAGTACATCACCGACAAAGAGTGAAGTGTTGTTTTATTTATCTCCAAACAAAGCGAAGGTACCTACCTACAGAGCAATTACAAATTGGAAATAAAAAACTCACACGTTCAAGTTTGAGATCCCTTTTTGAAGAGATTTATTCAAATCCGGTGAGCCAACTTTTTATGGAGTACGTATACGGACCACCCTATTTCAAGTTTTCCTATCCTTTTTAAGGATACTTAAGGTACCTGGTGAAATATAGTTTGTTTAACTTTATGGAACATAGCAAGTACAAAACACTATTCTTGCTTAGTTATGCTATTAGGTCTTTACCTATGAAATTGCCGTTCTGCAGTACTGGCCATTTCAAATCAAAATAATTTTTGTTTGGCTAAGATTTCTAATTTCAAATTAATTTTATTTTAAAAACATGGATTTTTTTTCCAAAAGTAGTCATTTGTTTATTGATTAGTGTTACATTTTCATCGCATTTCAATCTTTTTCGTCATCATGGATACGTTAAAAATTCGAGTAATTATGGAATATGAGTACCGTCGTGGCAGCAACGCGGCACAAGCGGCACGCAACATCAACGACGTTTACGGAGCTAACACTACAAACCAACGCACCACTTGTTATTGGTTTGCTCGCTTCCGTTCTGGAAATTTCGACCTGAAAAATGAACCTCGCGGTCGTCCGAAGACTGGTCGACAATGACGAATTAGAGGCGATTGTGGAAGCTGATGATACACAATCTACGGCTGAATTAGCAGCAGCTTTCGACGTTAGCGTCAAAACAATATTGGTCCATTTGCGTCAAATTGGCAAGGTAAAAAAGCTTGACAAATGGGTGCCCCACGAACTCAATGATCGCCAGCGCGAAATACGCGTCGAGATGTGCCTTGCACTGCTCAACAGACACACAAATGAAGGAATTTTGAACCGCATTGTTACCTGCGATGAAAAATGGATTCTGTTTGATAACCGCAAGCGCTCAGCAAGTTGGTTGGATCCTGGTTCAGCACCTAAACAATGCCCTAAACGAAAACTTACCCCTAGAAAAGTGATGGTCACCGTTTGGTGGTCTAGCGCCGGTGTGATTCATCACAGCTTCTTACCAAACGGGGTGAGCATTCAGATGTGTACTGTGAAGAACTGAACACAAGGATGGAGAAGCTGGCACATCTCCAACCAGCATTGGTCAATCGCTCGTCTCCGCTGCTCCTGCACGACAACGCGCGACCTCATACTGCACAGCAGACGGTCTCCAAGTTGCAAGAACTGGGGTTGGAAGCTCTCCGTCATTCGCCCTACTCACCAGACCTTGCGCCTACAGACCACTACTTTTTCCAGAATTTGGATAACTTCTTGGCGGGAAAAAAATTCAATACCCGAGAGGCAGTACAAAATGCCTTTGAAAAATTTGTTGCCTCCCGTCCAGCTGATTTCTTTAAGAAGGGCATCAATAAACTGCCACTGCGTTGGCAAAGATGCATTGATTGCATGGGTGATTACTTCGATTAATACAAATAAAAAATGCATGAAAAAAATTAGTTTAAATTTTTTCATACAAAACGGCAATTTCATAGGTAAAGACCTATTATTAGCACGTAGTGTCAATGGGCCTTGCTGATCATCGCCATCTATCGAGCTTATAGGTAAACTTTTGTTAGAAACAAAAACAAGTAACGAACGCTTTTTTCTTTTATTGTAAAAGTGTACCTTTTTAGGGTTCCGTACCTCAATAGGAAAAAACGGAACCCTTATAGGATCACTCGTGTGTCTGTCTGTGTCTGTCTGTCTGTCCGTCTGTCACAGCCAATTTGTTCCGAATCTAATGGACTGATTAAGTTGAAATTTGGTACACATATGAATTTCTGTGACCCAAAAACGGACGAGTAAAGTAAATAAATGAGTTTTTAATATAGACGTCACTTTTGGGGGGCAAATAAGAAAATTTAAAAAAAAGTTTGCAAACTACACCATGTGGCATGTCAAATGAAAGGGGTTACTATGAGGGTCTCAAATATATTTTTTTTATCATTTTAAAATAAATTGTTTTAAAGTTATTTAAGAAAATAGACGAAAATTGACCATTCCCCCCTTATCTCCGAAACTACTGAGCCTAAAATTTTGAAAAAAAAAATACAGAAAATAGATCTTTACCCGTAGATTACAGGAAAACCTATAAGAAGTCTGTGGTCTTAAAATAACATGGTAAATCTATCAATATTGTGAGTACATACTTACATTTAGAGTTGGAATGTATGGGAGAACATGTTTTTCAACTACAATGTTAAGTTTGTTCTTAAGATAAATTCATCCCAACTACGGAACCATTCATTGTGCGTGGTCCGACACGAACTTGGCCGGTTTTTTTTTCGTCAGCAAAAAGGTGTTTTATTTGACCAGCAGCCTAATTACGTAACACACAATCGATCGGATTTTGAATCATTTTGAAACAAATTGCTAATCCATTACTTCGTATGTGCGAAAATTTTTTCTGCTCGGCAACGTAAATAACGCAACAGTAACAATAAAAACAATACATTGGGCTCTGTTGCACCATGTAACATGAGGCAACAGGGTCTAGTGTGATTCTCTGGGTTCATTCGAGCAATCGAGTCTGGTTAAACCACGCTGGGGTCGGTGCAATTCATTCATTCATTCGACAACGTAAATAACGCAACGAATGTTGTTGAACTGTTAAAATGAAACCAACTCCGATTGATAATGTGTTACGCAATTAGGGTGCTGACGTGCCAATGTGTGTGACGTGCCAATGTGTGAGTGCTGACGTGCCAATGAGTGAGTGTAATTTATTTAGACATGCCATTTTTTAATGTGCAAACAGTATTTTTGTTGTATGTATTCTGTTGGGAAAAATTGGTGGACAAAATCATTGGGTAGTATTTAAACGCACATCAAAATGTGCGTTTAAATACTACCCAATGATTTTGTCCAAAGGCCTGTATTAAGATTAATGTGGCTTCTTCCTATCGCAAAAAATAATATCACATTTCTTAGGGTCCGGATCTAAAATAGAAGAATTCCTTAGAAGGTACGTATAGATACAATAATCTCAAACATAACCCGAAAAGCTGCCTCAGTCGAGAAGCTTTGTTCTTTTGATTCTGCAATGAATATAAATAAATCAAGAGTCCTCTCTGTGTGTCTTTGTCCCTAGCGAGTTAAAAAATTGAATATCTGAATAAATAATCTGTTGCTTGCTCCTGAATTTGCTGAAAAGGCGCTTCTGGTCCATTGTGGCCTAAACAAGGCCAAGAAAACTCTTTCATATTTCGAAAATTATGCAAAATAAGTTGACCCAAAAAACTATGAAGATTTTGATGAAATGTCCTTTTTTTTCTTAACGCGGCCTTTGCTCTTTGTGTTCAGCTTTCAGTCTATTATTGTGAAAAGTAGGTTTTTCTAAGATAAGCTTAAGAGGCTAGTAGTACACCTCCGCGGCGAAACCATAGCAGCGAGACCGCAGTAAACCCAGAAATCGAATTCGAGATCAAAAATGTAAACAAAGGTGTTGCCAATTTTAAATAATGACTTCAACTGTGCAGTTTGCCGAAAAGTACTAAACATAGTGCTAAAATTGTAGACATATCCTAAACAGTTAAAATATAATATAGCACACAGTTTTCAACTTTAAAGTGACGTAAACTACGATCCAAGAATAAAATACTGTTTGAAATAAAATCATACAAATTATTTATATGCTATTGGCAATAAGGCAGTGGTCTTAAACATTTGGACTTCATTTAGTGTTTTCAACTAGCGAAACGCCTTGCTTCGCATGGGTGCTTTTTACTAGTGAAATAAATGAGAATTTTCTTACATTCAAACCTTGTCCTGACATTTATGAACAGAACAAAAAAGAAGTCGGTCAATTAGGTCGAATTGTTCTCAAGTAGCGATTATATGACGAAAAAAATCTTAATTTGAATTACTAGGGAAATGTTGACTACCCCTGAACTGTCACTTTGACAATGACATTTCTTTGTTTACATTTTCTAAGTGCTACTTTATTATTCAAATAACATTTAAATTTCCTTTTTGCTCTTCAAGCTTTATGTTCCTGCTCCTAATAAAATTCTACCTTAAAATAGGTACCTTTCATCTGTTTATGTTGTGTTTACAAATCTTAGAAAAATGTATAAATCCTTTATTTTACAACGAAAACTTTCCTCAAGGTTTCCGACTGAATAAAGATGACATTTTCCTGCCTTTGAAACTGTGGCAACACTGGCAACTCCGTTGATGTCCCGCAGGTGTCTCTTCAATACAATAAGTTGGCTCTCTGTGCTCCTTCCGAGAGCATGTTCACGAATTTAATTTAAAACTTTCGTATTTTTATACAACTCCATGGTATATTGGATAACTTGTTGAAGAATGGCTAGACAAACCTTTTTCTGAGTCTATACTCCATTTATTATAACATTAGAAAAAAGAAGCTCGCAGAAGCAGGAGTACGAAACCTTTTATTTTCAAGTTAAGTTAATTTTTTTTTATAAATAATGGTGCTAGTGTTTGCTTTATTCTATTTTTCTTGGGAGACAATATTTTAACCTTGTGATTAACGTTGGGGCCACGTTTTTTTCGCTGTTGACGCTGATCAGCGCTACCAACAGTTTCAGAGCGTACATGTTGCGCTTCCAAGCCACTCAGGCCTGCACCAGGATCGTTCCTGTCCATAGTTCAAAAAACGTACCGTTTTGTACAAACAAAACAAAACTAACACAAATAACGATAACAAAACAATAACAACAGAAAAACAGTAACAAATAACAACTAAACCACGAAAATTCAGCAATAACAACGAGAAAAGGCGTAGCATTCAAAAGTATCCACAAGTGAATGACAATTGACAACTGCAGATTATTTACGCAATTTGACGGATGGGTGACATCATAAACCGACAAAATAAAATAACACGTGTTGCCACAACTTATGAAGGGAATATGTAACATTTTAGAT
Organism: Cosmia pyralina; assembly: GCA_946251885.1. Classification (NCBI taxonomy): domain Eukaryota; kingdom Metazoa; phylum Arthropoda; class Insecta; order Lepidoptera; family Noctuidae; genus Cosmia; species Cosmia pyralina. Next base: position 19,574,322 of record OX276355.1, read on the forward strand.
TTGGTAGAGTTATAGTAACATGAAAAACGTTCCCGGTACTGACCGCCCCTGCTTCTTTTAGATTTTAAACATTGACACGACAACATTTTATGTAAAAAATAAATAATAGTAAATGAAAGCCTTGTAATTTCAGAAGGTAGATAGGTTAGACAAGTACAATTAATGTGAGAGCTGTTATTTAAATTGATTATATTTAACTCCACGTCAATCTTTACTGTAATAATGTTTGTTGTACTTTTATTACAAAGTGTGCCGCTAAAATAGCCTTTTTTACCTTCTGTCTAATGCAATAGTAAATGGAGTATAGTCTCAACAAAAAATGTCAGGTACAAACACAAGTTTTATTAAAACTTATATTGCTAAGAAGAAAATAAGTATTACAAAACAAATCTTGGAGCAAAGTTACGTTGTTATTGTGACTACGTTGTTGAAAAAACTGAAATGGCGACGATGTTACTATTTACTCCCATATTTTACAAGGATTCTTGACACCAACAATAAATATAAAAACCGGTCAAGTGCGACTGGGTCTCACTAGGTGAGAGTTCTGTTAAGGCCCCCCCTACCGCATTTACCGGTACGGTACGCTTACCCGACATTCGCACGGACGTAAAAATATCGCGAAGGGATTTTATCGCACACTGGATTTTCAACTCTCGGTGTTGAGCCGAGCTTCGAGAATCCAACCTAACAATAATAGAGTGCATCCCAACGCGTCGAAAAAACACACTGTTGGATTTTCAAATCCAATGCGCGAAAAAAAATCGCCGCGATATTTTTACGTCCGTGCAAACGTCGTCGGCTTAGACGAACTCTAGTATGAGCGTATGACTTTCAGGCCTAAATCAGAACTGTGATATTTTTTTGTGATTCCTCATGACTTGATAGCAGGCTGCCCTAGAGAAAAAAAATCTTGTTGGGCAGCGAACAGCAACGTAATAATTTTTATTAGTTCTAAACTATCTATCTTCTGGATTTTAAATTGCTGTCCTGCCCAACAAGATTTTTAAAAATTCCTTAGTATTAAAATACGACCATAATTTTGTGTTTTTAAAATTCCTATAAAATCAAATAATTTGGATTTCCTATATGTGTTATTTGATTATACTATTGTCTGCTGTTGTACTAAAACCGAAACATGATAAGGTAGTTACTTGAAATTTTTTCGATAGAAAAAAAATCCAAAGTAGCACCGTCTATTTTCTGTTTCATACGATTATACGCAAAAAGTTCCTCATTGTGCAGTAAAATTTGCCCTGGAGAAATACGTACGCCGGTTGCGAGATCAACGCACTCCTGACCTTTCTGAAGAACATTTCGAATAAGGTGTAAGCAAATCTTACTACTTACATCTCATCATCATCATCATCATCATCTCTTTCACCACATACACCCCACACCCCACACACACCCCACACATCACACACACCCTATTGATTAATTTTGTTTGTCCAAATTAAATTAAATTAAATTAATGGAAATGTTTACTTTACTCGGGAAGAAACTGGACCCCACGACACAGGCAATCCTAGTGTGTGGTGCAGAGAATTTGTATTTACGTGTTTTTTTTTTCTGAACTGAATAAAGTTTTTTTTTTTCAAAATTTATTTCGCCTATGCGCGTAACCCTAAAAACGTTGTAAGTAGTTGGGCAGCCATCTTGTTGCCATCTTTTCTACACAAAGTCGTAAGTACCAAATTAAATGTTTACTTCCAGTTTTCCAAATACATTTTATTGAAGCGATTGCTGTTACGAGTTTGTTCGGTGATGTAAAAATATTGGAGGCATTAAAACAAATTGGGATGTTCAATATTGTTCAATAAACTTTTCTCGGGCTTGTATAAAATAACAATACGTAATGTTTTATTGCGGATGCAATAATTCAGAGGTAAAATTGGTTATTACGTGTTTTCGTAACAATACGTCTCTCGTAATCTAGGTAGTATTTTTTTCTGCCATTTCTTTTAAAGGTAAAGTTTTTGAATATTGATAGCGTATTGATAGGAACTAGGGAAGTTAGTATGAATAGTTTCATAATAACTTCCTTTTTACCCGACTACGGCGAAGCAAAAAGGAGGGTTATGATTTTGACCGGTATGTATGTATGTACCTATGTGTATGTTCATCTGTTCCCTCATAACTTCTAAACTACTTATCATAATTTGACAAATGAGGTATCGTTAGAAGCGTTTTGATTGTCCGCTGGTTATAGGTTTGTGACGTTACATTAAATTGAATATGGCGCCCTCTAGAGGACATAAAGTCAAAAATAAAATTTAAAAAATGACGCCGTGTTGGGTATCAAATGAAGGGGCTTAATGAGCACATTTCAAAAATATATAGATTGTTAGCTATTGCTCGCGGTTTTGCTTGCATGCACTGGATAATTGGGAATCATTTCTAAAATCACGCCTCAGATGTGAGCCAAACATATTTTCTCTCCAAACCTACCCAAAAAGTATATAATAAATATTCTTATCTATAAATGTAAAGTGGCTCTGCAAATAGTTTATCACGATATTATAACCCCAAAATAATTTAAATAAAAAGTAAGTTTAAAAACTAAAACCCGACTAGGTACTGAAAAATCACGCTCTAAAAAGTACGAAACAAGAAAATATTTTCATCAGAAATTAGAAAAAGACAGACAAATTAAAAATCCGGAGTCACACGTCATGTCATAAATCGATCAGTTTACGTGTGACTCCGGATTTTTAATTTGTCTGTCTTTTTCTAATTTCTAATGAAAATATTTTCTTGTTTCGTACTTTTTAGAGCGTGATTTTTCTGTAGTCGGGTTTTAGTTTTTAAACTTACTTTTTATTGGGTTCCGTAGTCAACAAGGAACTTCAACAAAATCAGGAAATTTCAACAAATCAATCTACCTTACCTACCAACTATGTTGGGGTCGACTGCCCGACTAACTCTATGCACCTGAATACCAGCATTTTACATGGACCAACTACCTATCTAACCTCCACAACCCAGTTACTGGGTAACACGATACGACTGGTTGTCAGACTTTTTGCTTTCTGACTACCCGTAACGACTGTCAAAGATCTACGAATGACAGCGGTTGATCCCGGCTGTTGTAACTGTAACGTGCTTTCGTACTTTCCGAAACACGGATGGGTCTCGATAGGTAATAGATGCTCACCCATCCACGAACCGACCGCGGCAAGCGTAGCACTTTTGATCGACCCATGCGTCTTATTACGTCACGACCTAACGTGAACTAATTTCAACAGCAGGTTAAGATAAATAGCAGTATCTATATCAGGAACCACTTGTCGTCTCAAGCAGGCAACTGGACCTCCTATGATTTATTATACGTCACACGAGATTAACTACGGGATAGGATATTATGATCAATATTTATTACTAAGCACATCCTTGATATTCTATCCGTTCATTGTTATGGTTATCTAGGATAACTGCTATAGTAATTGGCACGCTTTAGTAACTGGCCCCTAATATAAAAAGAAGTAGAAACAAGGTAATGCAAGCAAGCTCATGAATGAAAAGGACAAAAGATATATTTTAAGTCCTTTTCATTCATGAGCTTGCTTCTTCTCCTTGTCTCTACCTCTTTTTTTTATGAGTGGCCAGTTACTAAAGCTTGGCCAATTACTACAGCAGTTACCCTATAATCACCAGTTAGGTATAACCTCAAACTCAAACCGTTTACAGGCACTTTTGGGTCTGAAAGAACAGGGATGATGCCTGGGTAAAAAAAAAGAAATTCTATTTAGTCCGTTAGATAGGTTAAAAAAATATTAGACACGTATTTTTTGCTTTATCATATTAATAAAAAAATACTTAGATAAAACGCATTAATTCCAAGTCCGGCTCACTACGTCACAACAACAAACTTCGTATAGTGCAAATTAATAATAAAATGGAGCTACTGTAGCTGTGAGCTCGCGTTAACGGGTATAAAATCTAGCAAGGAGTGATGTCATGCCACATTTTTAACTCAATGTATCGCCATAATCTTTTGATTAAGCAAAGTGTAAGCAAAGAAAAAATTTCGTGTCCAATCAATCTGCCTAAACTTTTCCCAACTATGTCGGGGTCGGCTTCCATTCTAACCGGATGCAGATGGATACCAGTATTTTATATGGAGCGACTGCCTATCTGACCTCCACAACCCAGTTACTGGGTAATACGATACCCTTTGGTAAGACTGGTTGTCAGATTTTCGGGCATCTGACGACCCGTAACGACTGTCAAAGATCCACGAATGACAGCCGGGACCAACGGCTTAACGTGCTTTCCGAGGCACGGAGGAGTCTCGTTATGTAAAGACGGTCACCCATCCACGGAAAACCCCGACAAGCGTAGCTTAACCTGATGGATCGACCCGTGCGACTGTTGTTACTGTCACGAGCTCCTCCTACTACATCTAAATGACGTACAAAAAAAAAATTTTGTCATCATCCCTATTTACAAAGGAGTCTGTAATTCAGAAAGATGAAGGTGATTGCCCATTACAAGGCGTAGCGTAGTACTACGCCACTTAAATAATAATTAAGGTATCTACGGTCAATGAGTGAAAAATGTAAAGCAATGATCAAACACATTCCTCTACCTCGAGAGGCGCACGTCACCTTTTCGAGCTATTATATAATTTACATTCAAAATGTAATCATTAAGTAGTCGGAAAAATAATAAGGTGCAAGTAAAAATAAACCTTAAGGTTAGTTAGTCTGCGATATTCATTTTGAACATTAATAAAAAAAAAAAAGAAAAAAAAAAGTTCCTTGACTGTGCATTGTTATTCGTCTTGTGAGCTTTTGGCAACAAGATTAGACCTAGCGACGCTAAAGGTTTGAAAAAAATATAACCTTAATTACCTACCAGAATTTACAAGGTATGAAAAAAATCCAGTCATTTAAGTAGGTACTGGATTTTTTTTATAACTTCAAATCCATTTTTATGAACTACTAGCTGCGCCCCGCGGCTTCACCCGCGTAGACCGGGATAAAAAGTAACCTATATCCAGGATATAAGCTATTTATATACCAAATTGCATCCAAATCGGTCAAGCCGTTAGAGCGTGAAGAAGTAACAAACATACACACACTCACAAACTTTCGCCTTTATAATATTAGTGTGATGTGATACTTGGATAACATAACATAAATAAGGTCCCATTAAAATAGATGGACAAATTTTCACAGGATTTCTACCCATGAATATGAACAACTTTCACTATGGGACTAACTCTGAAATCACGTAAAAAAAAAATCAACTGTTCAGTACATTTATCTACACCAAACTCGTCAAAATGTAGGGGCATCTGATTTTTTTTTCGTAGGACCTTGTATTATGGATGATTTCTGTCTATCTATTACTACCTAGTACTTTTGGTTTACTTTTTATTTTTACCAAGTACTTAATCAATTAGGTACGTACCTACTCGTTCTTTTAGAAATTGGACGAGATAAGTACCAATTTACTTTACATTCTACGTTAAAGGTAAAGAGGATCTAAAGTGCCATAACTGTCCAGCACAGTTATTGAAATAAAGGCTTCAAAGTACTGTCGAGAGTACTTATAATAACACATTTGTTATATTGCCTTACCGACGAAAAAAAAAGGAGGAGGTTCTCAATTCGACACGTATGTTTTTAGGGTTCCATAGCCAAATGGCAAAAAACGGAACCCTTATGGACTCATCATGTCTGTCTGTCTGTCCGTCCGTATTTCACAGCCACTTTTTTCCGAAACTAGAAGAACTATACTGTTGAAACTTGGTAAGTAGATGTATACTGTGAACCGCATTAAGATTTTCACACAAAAATGAAAAAAAAAACAATAAATTTCGGGGGTTCCCCATACTTAGAACTGAAACTGAAAAATTTTTTTTTCATCAAACTCATACGTGTGGGGTATCTATGGATAGGTCTTCAAAAATGATAGTGAGGTTTCTACTATATTTTTTTTCTAAACTGAACAGTTTGCGCGAGACACACTTCCAAAGTGGTAAAATGTGTCCCCCTCTGTAACTTCTAAAATAAGAGAATGATAAAACTAAAAAAAATATATGATGTACATTACCATGTAAACTTCCACCGAAAATTGGTTTGTACGAGATCTAGTAAGTAGTTTTTTTTTAATACGTCATAAATCGGTGTATTATTGAACCATCGATCAAAGTTACAACGAACTACAAGAACTTTTATACTATGTTACTTGCTGCTACGGAACCCTTCATGGGTGAGTCCGACTCGCACTTGGCCGCTTTTTTTATAATAAAAAGTTTCTAACTGAAAAATGTGGTTTTAGCAACTTCAGCTCTAGTTTTTGGCTCTTATTATACTCTAGGGCTCATAAACGCAATTAAACCTTATTTTTCCATTTGAAAACAACAACGAAACATGTTTTAATTTGTCTCGCGAGGTTTACATATTTGCTTAATTAAGTTTCAGTCCTTGCTGAATGTTTGTCTCTTCACATTTCCACTTGAACGTAAATAGTTACCCGCTGTGGACACGTGTCACATATGGAACATGAAACAAATAACTCAATTTTGAAGAAGTCGTACGTACATATGAAATGTTCCAGTTTTCAGGCACTGTGATATTAGAAACATATGTCAGTAACTCAGAAAGTGTCGTAGAAAATATGGTTTAGTGGTTGTATCAAAATATTAAAAATTATTTAAAACTAGCTAATCTGCCAGGCGTTGTCCTGTAAAATTTTTTTTTTTTTAGAAAAAAAAAATATTATAAAAATGTTCAAATCGGTCAAGCCGCTTTTGAGTTTTACCGAGTCTAATGAAAAGCAATTTTTTTTTTTTTTTTTTTTTTAATAATGTTCAAAATGTATATCGCAGAGTTTAAATCTTACGCTAAAAACCACAGAAGCCTTTGAAGGCTTATATGTGGCTAGTGAGTTCGGAAATATAATCTAATTTAGGTAAAAACTAAGTTTACATTTAAAGAGTATTAGCAATTGATTTTTATATAATTTTACGAAGACTACGCTTTGGAATGGACAACTGGCTTCATCTTTCTGACTGACTAACCCCTAGAGGCCTAGACAATTCAAAAGTGCCTGTAATTGGTTTATTTGAAATAAATGCTTTGATTTTGAGTTTGAGTTTGAAGAAGATAAATCCCTTGTTCAGTAACTAACGGAAGGTTACTCCTAAGAATGGAAAACTGAAGGAAAGATGGAGCCAAACTCCAGTCTTTTTCAATCTATGGAAAATGACAAAGGTTCTTTATTTGAAATCGAATGACATGAGATCGGTTATTACTTGCTCGAAAACGTTAACTCGATTGTACTTGAAATCGATAAATTATAATCGCGACAGTTCACTACCTCGATGCATCAAAATCTCGAATCATGGAAAATAATTATGAATGAATGAATGAATTGCACCGATCCCAGCGTGGTTTAACCAGACTCGATCACTCGAATGAACCCAAAGATTCACACTAGCCCCTGTTGCCTCATGTTACATGGTGCAACAGAGACCATTGCATATCAAGGAGTAGACCGGGGGGCGCGGTAACCGCGCCGTCTGTGGGCGTAAGCAAAAAATTGTAAGAACAGTTTGCTGTAATAAGGTCGAAAAGTGGTTCACCGCAAATGCCCGCGGTTGTACGTGGGGGAACCCATGTACGCATGGTTACAGACCAAGCTATACATTTCCAGTATAAGCTGATCTCGCATTGTATAGGATTTCCTTACAATGAGAGATGAGTGTAAACTGGAAATGTATAGCTTGATCTGTAGCAGCCGTGCGTACATGCAAGTATCGCTCTACCTTTTCGAGAATGTATAGTTTGAAAACCATCGCATCATAACAATGTAATATCAATTGTTGATTCTCAGCTACTGGCTTAGCTACAAACTGTGGTACATTATTTCCTCGTCCCTCCCATCAAGTACATGAAACTAGGTTCAGTAGTTCCAGAATTATAACTTTTAGTAGTATTGTTTGTGAAAACGACGGCCTTAGTACCGCATTGTTCGAAATAGAAGCACATAACGTATTTACGTCATTAAGGAACATAGTTTTAGCACAGTATAATAATTTTACAGTAGTTTATCTTGATAGAAAACGTCCGAAAATACCTGCTTCAAAATCTTAGTATATATACAAGGTTGATATGATCAAGAGGCATTAAATTTAACCACATGTACTTTGAACCATTTTCAGCCTCTTTACTAAAAATCAGATAAATAGAAGCAATAGTTTAGTCACAGGATTATTTTTTAGTTTTTTTCTTTGTTGAAACACGACGTATCTGCCCTAACAGCTGACTAAGTATGTTGTTGAAAATTCTGTCGTTTAAAGGTACCTACGCATAGTTATCTAGGGTCATACACCATAAAACGACATCATTTTTGACGCAACGTTGCCGTTTTGTTACGCACGTCAGTGGAAATATCTACAAAGGATGTTTACATTATAATTAGATCAAAAAGCTATTTTATTTGTTCGAAAAAAGTTTTTTCTTATTTTCTTCAAAACTTTTTTTTAATAGTTCTGAGTTAACACTAGGCATCTACAGTATATGTGGTTTAATTTAATGCCTCTCGCTCATATCAACCTTGTATAATACACTAGTAGGCAACAGTTCGAGTGCGCGGCAGTTACGCACGAACGGACGTGTATTTATCTACCGAGCGGCCGTAAGTAATTAATTGAAGGTCACTCAGACAAACTACTGTAGCCTTATTATTCTGTGGGCTTTAGCTTCTCACATATCTTGAAACAATCTATTTTCTTGCTTGGGGAAAGAAAAAATTCTCGGGGGGATTTTTCGACTTCTAGTAAACTTGAGTAATCATGCCTAGAAGGTGTTGGCGAGTAATATCTTGTTTAAGATGAAAATTCGTAAGCCAACGTCAAATAAAGTACACTGGGGAAATTTTGACTTGGCAAATTCTTCACAACAGCATAGTAATAGTGAATTTAAGACTATCTTGTACACACAGCAGCCATGTCATATTACTACAAACTGTCAAATTTTCTCATTAAGGTTTAAAATCATTTGGAGAAATTTGACAGTTTGGTATAACCTGATGTGCTTGTCTGTACATCATCACGCTACTATTCCCCAAAGGGGGATGTTGTTTACATTTTGTTGGCCACTCACAATGTCAAGTACGTACCTATGTAGACATTATAGAAAGCCTATATATTGGAATTTATAAGAAGATTTTATATGAGACTGGATATATAGGGGTTTTTGTTGCTAAGTAATAAGAGCCGCGAGGGTCGATCGATCAGGTGAAGCTACGCTTACCGCGGTTGGCCCGTGGATGGGTGACCATCTTTATATGCCAATACCCCTCCGTGCTTCGAAAAGCACGTTAAGCCATTGGTCCCGGCTGTCATTCGTGGATCTTTAACAGTAGTTACGGGTGGGGTATCAGTCTTACCAAGGGGTATCGTATTACCCAGTGACTGGATTGTGGTGGTCAGATAGGCAGTAGCTCCATGAAAAATACTAGTATTCAGCTGCATCCGTATTCTAATGGCGTCACATTCTATCAATCGGAATCTGAATCATTTTGAACCAAATTGCTGATTTTTTTTCGCGATTTCTAGTGTGGTCCCTTAATAAAAAATGTTCATAATGATGAGTACAATGACCCCTTCAAAGATTGCCGCTATTTGCACTTACATCCTCTATATTAAGTTGAAACTGAGTAATAATAAAATATACGGCCCTCGGCCTTCTTGACCTCCCTCTACCTCTTTAATTTATAGCGTAGCTATACCCCTGTGAGGTTCGAGTCCTCACAGTACCATATATAAAGAAAAAAGATATAAGAAAGGTACCCGTGTCTCACTGCAAGCCCTAGTACTTTAATATCTAGCTGCATTAACATTCAATAGACTTAAGAGCGTTGGCTCCGTACGGCATTTCATACAAACTTTCATGTACTTTTTTATCGAAACAAATGAACCGATCTTAATAAGACTTCATACGCATAAGCAGGGTACATAGGTGTAAAAAGTTAGTTAAGAAAATTTTCGAAATGTCTTATTTAAAAAAAGATAATTGGAAATCTCTGTTTCTATGGAATATTTAAAATCGGTCGAATTTAGCTGCAGCACTATTTTTCCAAAATGTTCTTAACTAACTTTTCCTGCTTATGTGTATGAAGTTTCATTAAAATCGGTTCATTCATTTCGATAAAAAAAGGACTTCAAAGTTTGTATGAAATGCCGTACGGAGCCAATGCTCTTAAGGGTCCCCGAAACGAGACGTTCTGGCTACTCATTGGTGATTTGAATTTGTAAACAATCCCCGAAACGATCAATTGTAATTTATATGGCTGTACCTTAATGTACCTTAACTCCTATATTTTCAAAATAAATGTATATCTATTCTATTCTATCAATTGTCATTAATTTCTGTTGTAGTAATTATGCTCATTGCATTTGGTAGACGATCAATTTGCGCATTAATATGTGTATCAATCACGTAAAAATTTAACATTGCAATTGATCATCCGAATTTCATTTCTTAGGTCCATTGTCCACGTCGCTACTCAGATGTAACGTGTTACAAACTCAAATCACCAATGAGTAGGTTGAACGTCACAGCTTTAATATTTAAATGGTGGTCCATACTTTTGATAGCGTCATGGACGATCGGACAAGAAACTTACTTTTAGTTTAAAAGGTAACATTGATTACAAAGCAAACTTTCGGTATTTAGTTTCTCTCTCCAACTTTAAAGTAATTCAATATTATTCCATCTTCGTCTCGCATTTCCGTATCTCACAGAATGATTTTAATTAAAATCGCGGCGATGGATTCGTTCCGACAGTGAAACGCCAAAAATGAACGTAGGAAGAATTTTTAATTATATTACGGTTTTCTTTAGACTTCCTGAATTGCTTGAATAATATGCTTTTAATGTATGTGAAGACGCTATGAGAACCTTAACGGTCGGCCGCCGGAACTAGTCGTGGTGACTCCTGCCGGTAGTAAGAGGTAACAACATAAATCCATAAAGAATCAGGTATCATCATCATTCTCCTGCCCTTATTCCAATCTATTTGGGGTCGGCGCAACAAGAAGCCAGAATCATAATTATTATTATGCAGATAGCTTCTTCACCGTAAGTGAGTCTGAGTTTGGTGCATTTTCACAGCTACCTATACAGACGATTTTTTTTTTATGGAAATAGGTAAAGATCTGATTGATAAAAGTACATTTCATCCATGAAGGATGAAAGCTTTTAAGGCAGTCAGGGCGGCAGATATGCAGCAATAATGTACCCTAACCTACCTACTTATGCCAAAAAAAACTTAAGGACAAAACGTCTCAAAGTATTTTACTAAAATTGCATAAGATAACAGAAATCCAAAACAACGAATCATAACTATTAAAAATGCGAAAGTGAGTTTTTATGTTTGTTTGTAACGCTTTTACGCTAAAACGCCTGAACGGATTTGAATGAAATTTGGCACCATGCCCTGGAAAAGGACATGGGCTACTTTTTATCGACATAGCACGTGGGCGAAGCTGCGGTAGGAAGCTAGTTAATGAATAAAGGAAGACTCTACCGTTTGTAAAATTTCAGCCCGTTTCTCCATAACACTAGTTTTCCAGCAAATCCGAGAAATCTCTAGATTATTGAAAGTAATCGTTGTCAGATGTTCGTTATACATTTAGCACAAATCTTAGTGTTTGTGTTACAAATACACAAAGCGCTTCAAGCACACTAAAGCAAAGAAATCGATTTGGAAGCAATTTGGCGCGAACGTCGCTTTCAGCTGACGTAGGACATAGCTGGCTGGACATTTATACTGGAAACGTATACTGTGAAAATGAGGGCCGAAAAACGTTTGAAAAATAATACGTGTCTAGGCATAATAGAGGTTTATATATTTTTATGAGGGAGAAGGCATTGCTCAGCAAAATATTAGATCCAGTAGTAAGTATTTCGAAAAAAAGAAAAGGGCCAAAAATTTTTTCCCAAAAAAATTACAACGCTTTTTCAAATAGCTAGAAGTGACGTCAGCTATTTTGTAATGCATGTAACTACGAGTAGGTACATACCTACTATCTACATATTTTCAAGTGAAACGACTTTTAGCTGGACCTCTGAAAAAACTTTTTTACAAAAAAATACAACCGACTTCCAAAAACAACACTACAAAGTGAAAAATAACTTTAATTTCGGAAGTCGGCGTCTAGTTAAATGTATTTTAGTTTTTTGCCACCGACTTCCGAAATTAAAGTTATTTTTCACTTTGTAGTGTTGTTTTTGGAAGTCGGTTGTATTTTTTTGTAAAAAAGTTTTTATTTTTCACTTTTTAGTTGTGTTCCTACCCCACTCAAATTCTAATACCACTATCTGCAAAACAAACTAGAACATCATCCATATAAAAGTGGGGAAAAAATACGTATTATTGAAGCTAACTCAAAAACTACCCAAGCAAAGTTAATCAATTTTATATGGGACCAACTGTGATGTATACCCTCTCGAATAAAACAAAAAAATCCAAATCGGTCCAGCCACCTTCGAGTAATCGGTGAACATACATAAAAAAAAATTTTTAAAAAAAAAGGTTCCGACGAATTGAGAACCTCCTCCTTTTTGAAGTCGGTTAAAAATGGCCTCCAAACAACATTACGAAACTGTAAAACAGAGTGCTCAAAGATTTTATTGTGAAACAATGGCTTCCTTTATAAGGCTCAGTATTACGTAATGAATCATCGAAACAATATATAAAAGTGACAAGTTTCCTTATCGAGTGATGTACCGAAAAAAAGACGTAGGTAAACTGATGGATCGTAAGTAATAAGTATAAATATTTACGACATTTTTTTTACAGGTAACTTTGTTTTAATATCGAGATACAATACATTGCAGTAACAAGTTTCATAAACCAGTAATTTATCGAAACGAAATGTGTGTAGTAAACTCTGAAGAATCGTATCAATTATAATACTTACCATCTTTTTGCAGATTATTATGGACATAAACTAAATATGTGGGTAAAGGCTGGTTGGGTAGGTATAGGCTGAGGCCAGCAATTAAGCTACCCCAATCTGTCAAATTTCTTTGATTGATTTTCAACTTTACAACAAAGGAATAAGGTTCATATTCAATTGGGAAAATTTGACAGATGTGGGTAGCTTGATGTACTGGCCTCCGTATAAAATTTACTTTAAGAAAAAGTAAAAATCGACTTCAAAATCAAAAACGAATTAAACAACTTTCATAAAAAAACTTAACAGCTTCAAAAGTCGGTGTGCAGCTAAGGTGAATTGAAGACACCGACTTCAGAAGCTGTTAAGTTTTTTATGAAAGTTATTTTATACGTTTTTGATTTTTGAAGTCGGTTTTTATTTTTTTAAAGTAAATTTATTTTTCCATTTTTAGTTGAATATACAATTACATAAGTAAGCCCAAGACGAACGAAAAGAAGAATCATCAAAATCGGCTTAGAAATGCCGGAGCTACAGTACATTTGTACGAGCCAATATCGCTCGTACAGCATTTTTACTTATACCTAAGTTTTATTAGCCTAATTTAGTCGTAACTTAACAACACAGCGTATCGTACCTACGTCACGCGTGATTGTGAAACATAAATATACAGTGCGATTCAATTAAATACCTTTTTACCCGACTGCGCCAGGAGGGTTATGTTTTTCGAGAGTATGTATGTATGTATAATTGTTTGACACGCTCTGCGGCCTGAACGGCTTTGATGGATTTTAGCTTGAGAGGTGTCGTTAGATTTGTATTTACTGTGAGAGTGACACTGGGTATATCAAAATAAAAAAAAAACAAAGTGGCAGAATTTTGGCGCCAAATTATGTCCTAAATATTTTTTTTTTCTCAAAACCTGTCGAATGGGATATCAAAATAAATGGTTTTATATGGTGATTACACAACTTATATGGTTAAAAGTAATTCGAAGTGACAAATCGTAAAAAATACGTACCAAGAACTAAATCCCGTGCGAAATCTTAATGTATTTGTGTGTCATGTGTATACAAACTCATAAAATAATAAAACTAAAAAATAAAAAAGTAATTAAAAAAATTAAAAAACCCGACTGCGGTAAAAAACTTAAGTTAAAAAAACTGGAAAGCTTAAAACAAGCCCATTTTAAATTAAATAAATATTGGAAGCAGGCGGGACCCATTTAAAAATATAATAAAAATGGTATGGGTCTCTCCTGCTTCCAACATTTATTTAATGTAAAATGGGCTTGTTTTTAGCTTTTCAGTTTTTTTTTAACTTAAGTTTTTTATCGCAGTCGGGTTTTTTAATTTTTGTAATTACTTTTCTACTAACGGATATCGGTGGTTTTGGTGTTACTATCAACATACTTGTTTACCACAATTTACAATCGAGGATACTGCGTTGCAGCTAAACCGGCAGAAATCTCCAACAACATTATGCATATAACTTCGTACATACATAAGAATAGTTACATAATGTATTATATATAAAAACCATACTGAAAGGATGTAGATCACGTTAGTGAAAGAATCATCAAAATTGGTTCATTAGTTTTTTAGAAAATCGTGGACATACAAACACATACATACATACGGGTCGAATACAGAACCTCCTTTTTTGATGTCGGTTGAAAAAATGTGTGACGTAGGTTCGAGTAATTCAATAATGCACGGTATCTCGTAGCTGATAACAAAATTTCATCCAACTAGAGACACGAAGTCGGATGAAATTTTGTTATAAGCTGCGAGGAGCCGTGCATTATTGAATTTTTTTTGTTGAGAGGATGAATGAAAGGCGACTAACAGACGTATTTACAAGGCAGATGTGAGTGGAAAAGCCAGGAGGGGACGCCCTAAGAAGATCTACATATAGTGACCTTATTGGTGATGTTCTTCAGAAAGGTCAGGTGCGTAGTACTCGCAACTGGCGTACGTGTATGTCCAGATGTATGAACGTAAATGAGGCAAAAGGTATGTAAGGATTGTAGCAGATAGCGTTCTGTAGTTTCTGCCTACCCCCATGGGAAGGAGGCGTGAGTTTATGTATGTATGTATGTATGTTGAGACACGAAATTCATTCAATATCAGTATAGTACGGCCGAAACATCTTGGCAAGTCTGAATATAGACACTATGAACTTTCGCGACTGTTCTCTCACTCACACTCGCCTCATATCATTATATGGTTCCTAAAAAATGTTACTGCGCAGCCTTCTGCGCGAAGTTCGGACTTGGCAAGATAAATCAGCCATACAAGTTAAACACTCGTTCTAGGTGAATGATCAGTGAAACTCATTTTCAAAGCTTTGAAGGAAATTCATAATCCATTGCTTCATGGGTTTGAAAAATTCATTTGCTCAGCAACATAAATAACTCAATCAGCGTGGCATAACTGTCAGGGTGGGAAATGCATTGCGCTTGCGATCGATTGCCCTTTTATGTGTGTTACTAGGCCAGACGCACTCTGCATTTTAGATATGATTATTATTATTATTCATTCTATTTTATTTTGTTGTCCTTTGCGTCATGTTTACCGCAAATAAACGTATTTTCTTTCTTTCTTTTCTTTCTTTCTTTCTAGATATGAAGCTACAAGTACGCGGCGGGCTCGACTTGTCGAGCTGATTCAGTGTGGGCTGCCGCGCACCGGCCGGCTCGCACGTTAATTCGATACTCACGCGCCGCGTCTTAAAAGAAGACAACCCTAACGAGTCAGAATGTGGAAGAGTTACGCAATAGAAAGAGAGGCAACTTCTAGGTGAATATAACTAGGTAATTAGCGCTGTGCGACCTGAATTGTACTTTATTGTGTCGTAGCATAAATGATTTTGCGGAGTGAATCTTCTGCACTTGTAGTATTATATATTCTGTGGTGTTACGCAATTATCCCGTAGGTTTCATTAGTTATCGAAGCTATAAAATTATGTGAAAAAAACACGTCATTTTTATGTTCTTTGCACTTGTTTTATGATTATCAATATATACTGTATATTATATTTATATGGATAAGTAAATGTTTCATGCATGTATGTATTTTATTGTATTTATGTAAATGGTACACCAGAGAATACCTGCAGTATTGTCTCTCCTTTCTCCCTTAATCCATCCAAAGGTTGTCTATAAAAGATCGCTTTTAGTGATAAGATAAGACTGCCCATGTGTCACCACTTGATAAATGTCTACATTTATACTTATCTATACATATATATAAAAATGAATCCCTATTTCCCTTGGTCATCGCATCACGAGTGAACGGATGGAACAATTTCGCAATTTTTTTTTTATTTGTTTTTATGATTATCAGGAGAAGGTTACGAAAGAAAAAATTAAGAAAATTTTGCAGAAAATTGGAAAATTTCAGAAAAAACATTTTAACTTCACGCGTTTACATTAGAATATTCATAGCCAATATAGGACAACGTCTGTCGGGTCAGCTAGTCTGTAATATTTATGGTGTACATACTAAAGAGCATTCTATCTATATATAAAAATATAAAACACTATAAAATTAATGCTTCTTCACACAATACATATAACACCATCAATATCGTCCAGCTTATGCAACCAAACGTTTCCGCATCTATTGTTTTAACTGCTGCATTATTCACCGAGACGAATCTATCGGAAATTCGCTGCTCGTTTAGCCATAAATTAAGACTTAGAACTTAACGTATTTGCTACCGATTCAACTACATATTGGTCAGTAAATTCGGAAACTGAGGTCATGAACGGTTCCGAAATCGTGCAAAAAGTAGTTCTGTGTTAGGAAATAGCCAGCGGCAGAATCGAAGTTTCAGAATGTTCTTTTCTCATGTATCTACGTCTGATTTAACAGTAAGCCGACGTTCGCACGGACGTAAAAATATTGCAGCGTTTTTTTTTCCGCGCACTGGATTTTCAACGCTCTGTTAGCGCCAAGAGTTAAAAATCGAATAGTGTGTTTTTTCGACGCGCTGGAATGCACTCTGTTGTTGTTAGATTGGATTCTCGAAGCTCGGCTCAACACAGAGAGTTGAACATACAGTGCGCGATAAAATCTCGCCGCGATATTTTTACGTCCTTGTGAACGTCGGCTAAGTCAGCAAGGTGGCAAGGCTTTTAATCTGACTATTTTGCGCCAGACGTTGGTAGGTAAATAAACTGGGATATTCCAATCTACAAGGTGTAACCATCTTTATGAACGACTTAATATATTACAATGGGATCAAACTTGAAATCGCGAAAAATATTTGCTGCTCCATTCAGTTTTATGTTCGCATAACTCGACAAAGGCAAGATGGTCAGAAGCGATCAAGAACGCTGTTGGAAACAGCATTTATCGAGAGGTCCACACTGCAGAAGACTGCATAACTTGGAGACGCGTCGTATGTGGTCTCGATCCACAGCATTGACCTCAGGGAACGACGAAGAAGAAGATTTAGAAAAAATTAACTAAGGGTTGTTTTATGCTCGCTATTTTTGGGTTGGTCCCCTCGAAAAAGTTGTTCATATTTACACAGTAACATCTAG
Source organism: Cosmia pyralina (assembly GCA_946251885.1). Taxonomy (NCBI): domain Eukaryota; kingdom Metazoa; phylum Arthropoda; class Insecta; order Lepidoptera; family Noctuidae; genus Cosmia; species Cosmia pyralina. The sequence continues at coordinate 19,591,793 of OX276355.1, forward strand.
TAATGGCTTATTGCAAAAATAAAATTCGTCAAAACATTAACGAAGATAAAAAAAATTCCACAAGTACCTACATACTTAAAGAATTAGTAAAAGTTCCACACCATATTTATGAGTTCAATATAAAGCATTTCTGATGCATTTTTAACGATACACTATTGCATACAGAAGGGGATCGTTCATCATCTGAATAGCCGTGCACCCATTAAACCGTTTTCACGGGTTGTTAACCTCACAAAAATATTTTTGCAGGAGATTTAAGGCTAAGAGTGCTGAAAGAAAATGAACAGCAAAGCGGGTCAAAAAGGTGGGAAACTGAACTTTCACTTTCGTCTCAAGAAATCGTTCAACGTTTTTTATTTTTCATCATGTGATGTCTTATAAACTTATAAGGAATAGTCCACGTCTATAAATGTCGTGAAAGTTGATTATGTGAAGAGGTAGGGTTAAATCCTTAGGCAGTAGGGATCAATTCCAAAAACCGAGATAAACCGATTTTCACAAATGCCTCTACTTTTTGCATAGTATTTCTACCATTCCGTCATATTCAAAAATAGTTCAACCAAGCTTCAGTGAAAATCGTTAACATAAACAATCTGTCCTCCAATCCGATTGATGGTGCACAGTTTAATGCAAAAAGTCATTGGAAAGGAAATAACGCCGAATCAATTTGGGATGGAAAGTGAAAAATAAATCGCAGGTACAGCTGCCCCACATTGCCGTAACTCGATATCGGCATGCCCCGAGCGATGCTCTGACCGAAATGTTCACATTATCGGGAATATACGTAGCGTCACGATGCATGAGATGTATCTGTTGGACTTAGATATTTTATTCCTCAAACTGTTGAAGATGAGAGTAACAAAGAATACTTAGATACTTATACAACAAAAAAAGATCAAGCATCAAGAAGGAAAGAACAAAAAGCAGCTTATGTTTACAATAATGACCAAATGCAGTCATCGCGTGTATACACTTCTGACCATTTATGCAAGTAATAATGGAAAGCTTGCTTGCTTATTCTCCAAAAGAACTAGCAAAACTCAAAACTCAAACTCAAAGCATGTATTTCAAATAAACCAATTACAGACACTTTTGAATTGTCAAGGGGTCGCTCAGTCAGAAAGATGAAGCTAGTTGCCCATTCCAAAGCGTAGTAGGTCTCTATGGAGAAGAACGAGCAAGAAACTCCACGGACACTCTTTTAAATCAAAGTATTTTTACAAAATATTTGTTGAAAATACATGTGAGAACAATGTAGAAAAACGTGCACGTTAAAATGCGTCTGTAATAATCTTTTTATTACAGACGCATTCGTTTTTCTCGTTGGTTTTCGTTTTTTTTTTAATTAAGTTGTTTTCGTTTTTATCTTTTAAAAACGAAACCAACTTTTTTCTCGTTGGTTTTCGTTTTTTTTTTTTAATTAAGTTGTTTTCGTTTTTATCTTTTAAAAACGAAACCAACTAAATTAAAAATAAGCCATGGAGCTAAGAGACGACCAGTCCCAACTGACGGCGCCCGTTCACGACGTTCTAGCTATTGTGCTGTGCTGTGTGCTGTCTAGTGCACTATAGGATGCAACTTTGAACCAGTAGGTATTACCAGGCCATTTTAGGTACGCGACAAGTACGCGGCGGACTCGACTTGTCGGGCTAATTTAGTGAGGGCTGCCGCGCATCGGCCGCCTGAATTGCACTTTATTGTGTCGTAGCAAGAGTCACTATTTATTTAAATGCTTTTGCGGAATGAATCTTCTGATTTGTACTATTATGTATTCCGTGGTATTACTTAGTAATACGAACGTTAAGATAGATTAACATTTCTAAGGAAGCTGATATCAATCCTTACACAAAAAACTTGCCGTTTACAACACACGTGGGAAGAGGTCTTCCGTGCCGCACTGGGCCAATAAATTCTAGCTGTACAATATTTTACAACATAAACAATAAAAACTATTTTCACTTAAACTCTCAACTATAAATTCATTAAACGCATTTACGATTTTATTCTAGCTACTATAAATAAACTGGGCCAACTCTTATTCTTAATTTTTAGCAGAAAATAATTCGAAGCGAACAAATATAAATTCAGGGCACATCGAGTGATTCATCAAACGTATAATAAAAGCTTGCACCTACGCTAGAAGCACGGTAAACAGCACAATTGATCTACAAAGTCCGCGACTGCTAAAGTGACGTACCGCAGGTGGTACACACGATATTAGCCCTTATTTATGTGTATTAATAGAGATTTAAGCCGCGTTAACCCGCTATACCACATGTGGTACGCTGGGCTTTAAGATTTGTTAAGAGTGTTGGCTCCGTACGGCATTTCATACAAAGTTTCAAGTCCTTTTTTATCGAAATTTAAACTTCATACGCATAAGCAGGATAGGTCTAAAAAGTTAGTTGAGAACATTTTCGAAATGTCTTATTTAAAAAAAGATAATTGGAAATCTCTGTTTCTATGGAATATTTAAAATTGGCCGAATTTAGCTGCAACACTATTTTTCGAAAATGTTCTTAAATAACTTTTCATGCGTATGAGGTTTCATTAAAATCGGTTCATTCATTTCGATAAAAAAGGACTTGAAAGTTTGTATGAAATGCCGTACGGAGCCAACGGTCTTAAAGCTAGAGAGTGCTAGAAGGATCTTTTGGTGCCTGAATGACATTGACAGGAGGGCATTGTTGGTAAACATTTGTAAAACTGTCATAGAAATTGTATTGACAAATCAAAATAGCAGCGTTAGTTCCTATTTTGGCCACGCGCCAAAAGAACCGTGTACCTACAGTCCGTTCAGAGTTATTTTACCTCTGACAGCTGCAACCTGCAATCAATCCAACAGCAACCTTATTGTAACGAAGCTAAAGATCACTATGATTTTGACAGACTTATCAGTGGCAGCAATCCAAAAATAACCATTTATTGTTATGAATATAAAGATCACTGTCATTTTGACAATGATGCAAGATCAGATGTAAAATACCTACCTGTGAAAGGACTGTAGCGTCGTGCGAAATAAAGTCGCTGTCAAAGTCAAACTACAATACCATGGATTGACGTGTGGTTGTTTATACAAAAACTGACGAATTCACACATTTTTCTCATAGCGTTGAACTCCAAGGAGGTTAAACAAACATTTTTTGAAGATACAGTGACTCATATAACTGCATTTGATGATAAATAGCCCCACATTTCGTCGGACAATGATCTAAAACCCAGTTATGTTCCGGGAACAAGTTTTTTCAGATAGATAGGGTTACATCTTACAGTAGATACGACGGACGGAACGTTTGAAGATTATTGGATTTGTCTTACAAACGTTCATGTCTGAACAAAACCAAATAGGTAATCCCAACATTTATTTCCAAAGATTTGTAACTTTAAGTATATTTTGTTAAAAAAAACTGGTATCAGCGTTCATTTCTTGATTAAGGCAGGGTTCGGTGCAATGCCAACTACATACCCACAGCTCTATTTTTCATTTTGCAACGTAAAAACCCTCAATAACTCAGTACATAACTCCATATCTTCAAAAAACCATAAAACAAACAAGGGTTATTAAACTCACGCATGAAGTAACACTGAGGGTTTGCAAAGTTCTGTTAGGATCGCCGGAACATGTATATGGCTGATTTGTTGTGGCTCCCATGGGCGCAGTACGGGAATCCGAGCCCTAAGAGGGCTGTAACCGAACTGACCCTAAAACGTTTTGTGTAAATTAGACAAATACGAAACAATCAGTTTGCCAAATGATTAATAAGTAGATATTTTACTAGTGGATTTAATAAAATATATATGTGAGTGTATATTAAGTTGAAGCCCATAAGGTTTGTTTTTGTCCACGAGCTGACGAAAGCGAAGTTATCGGATATTCTCTCTCACATATCCGTGACATAAACGGCTATTAACGCCTGTTAGACATCATCATTAATGTTAAGTAAAGATGCTGATAAGATAATGTGGGATGACTTAATATTCTGCGTGGTCCCTAATTAGATTTAGGTCAAGCAAATCTTTGTGTAAGTGTGGCAAGAAGCGATTAAAGGCGCTATAATCGATACCTTATTTGTCCAGGAATATCCAGCTTAGCTGACAAAATGTAAACACAAAAAGTACTGGCAAATAAAATATCAGGGGCCGTACTATGACGTGAAATAGTTCATGGATCAATCATAGAAAAAAAGGATGGTGCTCTAGATCGTATATAGCTCCGTCTCTCTCTCACGCTGGAACCATGATAGATCCATAATCTTTTTTCACGTCATAGTACGGTACTGGCCCTGGTCTAAGAAATACCATAATTGAATCTCTTTTGTTCCCACACTAGTTCTTAGAGTGCTGATTTAATCAGTATGCGACACAACTATTAATAGTGTTTTATGCCGATCCTACATAGGAATTGCTTTTTCTAACGATACAGCTAGTCTCGACAATTGACTTAAAGCTCCTTTTCCGCCTACGTAAGCTGAAATCCTCGCTACCAATTAGGAAAGATAGTAAATTGAAAAGGAAATAAAACAGTACGCGGAAAAGCTAGGAACTAGTTAATGAGAATTTTGCTCCCATGTTCCTGTTCTATTTACTCGTATTTGCAGTTTAATCATAATCAGCCTATAATGTTCCCACTGCTGGAACACAAGCCTCCTCTCTATGAGAGGTAGTGGGTCGGTCCGTAATACACCACGCGGGCTCAGTGCGGGTTGGTAGATGTCACATGTCTTCGAATTTTTGGTTCTAGGACATGCCGGTTTCCTCACCATGCATTCCTTCACCGTTTTCAGAGCAGTGGTGATGAAATAATTTACACAAAGTAAAGAGGCTGTCAAGTATTATCTGTATTGTTTGTACTAGCTTTTGACCGCGGCTTCACCCGCGTGGAGGTTGGGATAAAAAGTATCCTATGTCCTAATCCAGGTTTATGGTCCACCTTTGTGCCAAATTCCATCCAAATCCGTTCAGCCATTTTAGCGTGAAAGCGTAACAACACTATCACTTTAGTAGGAAAGATGAGGCAAAAAATATTAGGATTAGCAGCACTACAGACAGACATAATCCTGGGACGTGCTGAAATGTCACGTATACAAGAGAATTCAGAGCCCTCATCTTAAAGATACAAATAACGGCTAATTAGAAGCTCGTTTGATGCCATAAGGAAGATGGGAAGTACTATGGATGCTATAAGCACAAGAACAGGAAAATACGTTAAGCTGCCTAAATCTGAAGAATTTTATTGGGGAGGAAGAGAAAAAAATATAGATAACGATAAAATTTTAGAACTCGACCATAAAACATTGTATTTTTAGTTCCAATATAATAAAATATTTTGAGTAATGACGTTATTCCAATCAACAAACAAATAATTGTCTTGTCGTCAGATGCAGAATTTTATTGTGGTATTTGATAAAGTTAACCTAACTTGATGCACTAACATCCTAAAATAGCAGATAATAGTAAACTTGCTACTCCTAGTGAGTCATATCTTGCCAGAACCAAATACATAGCAAGGTTGAAAAATGTGGTTTGAGTATTTAACTCAAACCACATTTTGGAGTGATCTTCAATAGTTGAGTATGAGAGTGTCACTCTTCGTAACAATAACATCTTCGCACGAAGAAGTATTTGCTGTGTCAACAACATATAAATTGTTGTTGGCTGTGAGCATGGAAAAGGTGAGCTTAGAAGGACCGCTCCAACTGAGCGTTGGAGTTTTCTGAACAAAAAACGGAATAAGACCAACCCCATCGGATCAAGCACTCGCGCAACTTTGATGGACTCTTACACTTTTACGTACTTATTTAAATGAATTTTTATTTCAGTATAATATCCTGAAAATATCATATTTAAAAACTGTGAATAGTGACAGCTTCACTCTGTTTAAAATCTATGGCCTAATTCTTCTCCAGTGTGCTTACAAAATATTGTAAGGAAACCAGCATGTCTTAGAACAAAAAAATCGAGTTCGTGCATGGTGGCCCGTTCATCTCAGAGAGGGGCCTGTATTCCAGCAGATTTGTAACGTTCCCAACGTTTTAAGTCGATTATGCTATGAATGCTTCTTCGAGCAATTAAATGAAATGAAATGTTTGAAATAGGATATTGGAATCACTTACACTTCATAATATTAAAGAAAATATAAGCTAGGTGGAGTCAACATTTCCTATCTGACTACGCCTGAGAAGAAATGGCGAAACAAACTCAGGGGCAGGGGTCAAGAGCTTTTGAAGTCCAGACATATTCTTGGTCTGGGTATATGAGGACTATGTAGATTAGTGTCTGAAATGGACTTTTGAGGAAAGAACAAGACAGATTTGAGAGGACCTATCCAGTCAATGCAGCATTTGTCAATAATCGAGGAGCTCAACTCAGAACTTAAGGAGCCAAACGACTCGACGAACGAAACCATCTAATCAGAACGAGAATATTAGTGTTACTAGTCCCTCTCTTAAGTTCGTTTGTTTAGCGTGGTCTTTCTGTCTCCATATTTATTGTAACGCGTGTGAACGTTTAAATTACTTATCAAACGTTTGTGTTAAAGCATTACGTAGTAAGTAAATGAACACAGTAACTAGGTAGTAAAATATTTGAGTTGGCTGTTTGATTTGTTAGACTCCTAGTCCTAATTACGATTATATAGTTATTGTAGTGTAAGGATATACATATAATAGGTTGACATATTGAAACTGTCGACATCGTTAATAAATTTTTGTTTATTGGCCTCATTTCTATAGGCTGCAAGTGCTACTAAGCAAATATTTAAAATCCCACACAAAGACAGCTTAAACGTACCAACATTAATCTGGCAGAGATACATACATTAAAACTTTATGCTTAAGTCTTAACTAACACCTGTGCAGGTCAAGCTATCATTCCATCAGGTCTGGCTCTGTACTCTCGCCAACGTATAGCGAACTACTCTATTAAATAAAAGTAGTCATCAAACTTTATGCCAAGTTCTACGTCAGCTAAGTGCAGAGAAACAGTAAACTACTCTTTAAGAGCTGTGACGTCATACTTTGTGGTAGTAATTAAAATATTCTGTGGGTATAATCAGTGATTCAGAGTAAGAAAACTTTGAAGTGCTTTTTGTTGCAGTGTTTTTAGTTTTTTAGCCTTCTATCTTATATCTATTTATATAAGACTATCCACACACCTGGTGTGATAATCATTATTAAGTTTGAGCCACCTTGTATCACACTTAGTGATTATCAAGAACGTTCAATGGAAGGCTCAAATTCCTTAGTGGGTTTCATAAGTTATTATGAATTATTATGGGTGCGGCATCTAATTCATTATGAATATAAAATAAATGGCACTGTTGTTACAAGATCGAACACTGTAAAAGACTTGGGTGTCGTATTCGACCAGAAGTTGACATTCCATGACCACATTTCAAAGGTTGCTAAGGAGTCATTTAAACGACTAGGGTTTGTTCTTAGAAACGCACGAGAATTTCAAAATGAGCATGTTGTACAGCTGTTATACAGTACGCTTGTCAGAAGCAAGTTGGAGGCGAGCTCTTGTGTCTGGAACCCGCACGAGGCTAGTTATGCACTTTTATTAGAGAAGGTTCAAAAAGCATTTCTGAGATTTCTCTATAAATTCCGTTACGGATTTTATCCATTTTTATATCCAACAAAATTTCTCGTAGGATCTCTAGGATTTCATATGTTACAAACTAGGAGAACCTATGATCAGTTGTACATCATGCTTAAAATATGTCGTGGGATAACAGATGCTCCTGATCTCCATAATGAGCTGATTCGCCTTTACGTTCCAAGCAGCTATCTCCGTGGTAGAAAACACCGTCTACTAGCCGTGCCCACAACTCGAACAGTGGCCCGCGCCTCATACCCTGTTCCTCGCGCCCTGACTGCGCTTAATAACGTCATGGAAGCCAACCCGAACTGTGACCTATTTGCAGATGATCTCAAAACTGTTTTGTGCGCTTGTCTTCACTTTTGTGAGAGCACATAAATTTAAAACTTGTGTTTTGTTTATAATATCTTTGTTCTATTTTTTTTTTTTTTTTGTTGTCTTTTTTATGATTATGTTATATTTACTGTATGTGTTAATGTAATTGGTCCACAAACCGTATTAACATAAATAAATAAATAAATAAGCTGACGAAAGGATAACCGTCTCAGATATTAAACAATGCATCTTCTGATAACACAATGCCCTTATTAACATCAAACTATCAGTTCATTGATCCCAAAACATCTCACCTAATTCCCATCTATGGTAACAACGTCCCATGTGTACTAAAGTATCATGATACCCTTTGAACCGAGAGATTTCGTCTGTCGACCCATTTATTGTGTTAAATGGTGTAACAGCGCACAGACTGTTTAATTGTCCAAATTGATATCACAACGCATTGTATGCTTTTCATTAGCATTAAATTGGAAGAATATATTTGCATGGCCAGTAATATAAATGTGTCTGGATGAAGAGGGAGTGGAAGGCCAAGGAAAAGATGGATGGATTGTTGTGTGAGGAATAATATGAAAGAGAAGCGAATGACAGCGTGACGGATGACAAGGGGAGAATGAAAAGAGAAAACGTGGTGCGCCAACCCCAAGTAACATGGGAAAAGGGCAGGAAGGTGATGATATTTGCTTGATCAGTTTGCCTTGTGATTGAGGATGAACGTGTCCTGTGGATTACTTTTAATTCGTGGGTAATTAATAAAGTGATATAGCTGCTGGGTATCAATAAGCAGAAGTCAAGAAACAATATTGAATGATATTGAACAAATACAGTAATGCCCTAAGAAATATTATAGGAAACAAAACCTGTTATTTTAAATACTAAATAGTGCTATACAGCATGCTTTCAATGTCTGATACGTAGAAAAATTTGGTTACAGAAGAATGATGTGATATTTTTCTTTACAAGTTGAATTGGTGAAGTCTGATAAGCAAATAGATTTAGTCAAACAACAGAGTATTGATTCAAAACCAGTTTTGAAGATTTCAATAAGCACTCAGGCTGTACACATGTTTTCTTTTTTTTTTTCTTTCTTTGCCTTGCGCAAATATTCTGATATCTATATATATCGATATCTAATTTAGGCTACATATTACTTTTTTGTATTACCTAGTTTTATTTAATTTTGCTTGTTTTAGTTTGTTTTAATTTGTTTATTTTAATTTAGTCTTTTATTTATATTTTTTTTTGTCAGTTACGACACCGTTTTGTGTGCATGCAGAGTTTACCTATAAATGATTGTTACACTTTATTATGATTTGTTGCTTTTGTTTCATTTGCCATTTGTTTTTTTTACCAGTGTAAACAATTGTTGGTGAACCAAATAAATAAATAAATATCTTTCTTTAGACTACAATAGTAGAAAATCCAAAAGATATTTGGGAAATAATATTTTTATGCTGTCATAACAATGAACGAAAAGAAATAATGCTCTTTGTCCATTAGTCGTAATTAGATTCTAGCGTATAGTATCATATTACTTCGTCACTGTTTTGCTCTGTATTCTAGATGAGACTTCTACAGCTTCAGCAACTTGTAAGCCAGTTTTATTGTACAGAAAGTAATAAGTCTAATTAGTTTTGTCAAACAAGTAATTCGTATCTTCATTTTCCTTTCACGTTTACGACACAATTACTCGTTTGATGAACACTGCAAACTGTTAGCAGTTAGCACCTTGTATTTTCTAACTTTTCAAGCTATTACAGTCTACTGACACGTTTTCGCTGGAAAAATGACGTCAGTTCGTAGTCCTATCTTATGTCACATACATAAAGCATTGACAGCTCTTCAAACTTTTCCTGAAGAGAGAGAAATTGTAACAGCCACTTGACACCTTGACGATAAGTTGGCATTTTGGCAGTGAAACAAAAAATCGGATATGTTCTATTCGTTTAATCCTACTAAAATATGGATGATGTTTGGATGTTTGTTACTCAATGACGCAAAAACGGCCTAATTTGGATGAAATTTGTCACACAAATAGTTTCTAACCTGGTTTAACACACAGGATGCTTTTAATCCCAGTAGTACGTTTCCGTGGAATACTTTCCGATATCCGCACGCAAAAGCTAGTTAACAATATATATCTACTAGCAGTGACCTTAATGTTTATATTACAAGGAGAATGTTAATCGCCTACGTTGATGATAATAGCTACAGCCTTTAAAACTGTTAATAAAACTGATATGAACAATTGCTATAGCGCATTAGTAATAGTGTCACGCGTCAATTAAACAATAAGTTTAATAGAGACACGAAGGGACGGTTAAATAGTCTTCGGAGGAAGATGAGGGCGTTAATTAGGTAAATGGAGGAAAGTCTCGTACTTACTGGCGTACATGGCCGGCTATAGCCTAAAAATCCTTAATTTAATGTGGATAGTTCATTGCGTGTTACTTAAGTGTTTGTGGAAAGAATGTTACTTACAAGGAGGTGAAGTTTCATTTTCTTTTTGTCGTGATTATTTTCAGTTGTTTTAGGGATCCACCTTTTTTTCTCTTTGTCTCCTCTTCACCTACTTTTTTAAATTTTTGGTTATGTTCAGTGTAGCATCTGCTCATTATTTTGGCTCCGTTATCGACATCTACTTTCCAAGCAATATCTCTCAATCAAAAAATCTAAGCTCCAATATTTTTTCGCTCTACTAATTTTACCATAATTGATTACCATATTACAGGCCATACCTTTACTATTTTCTTAAAGATCGTTTTATCTGCTAACCATTTTTCATCGGCCCACCTGAACGAACATTAATCAATCTATTCTTATAATAGCCAAATGTAAACAGGCCCACCCTTTTAGCAGGTATATATTAGGAGTTATTTGCTAACAACCTTCGTTCCCACGCTGACTAGCTGCCTTAGCAGACGATGGACTAAAATCTTCTGTGTAATTTTACGCAAATGACACAATCTTGCCTGTGATGTCAGAATTTTTGTCAAGATAACGAAGATGAGAAAAAAGAAGATATTAAAGATGAGATAGAAGGTGAAGTAAAAGATGATAGTACAGTAATACTAATATTTTGTTAACTGGTAGTCTGGTACTATAGGATAGTGAGCCTACAAGCTCAATACAATACAATACAATACACTAAGCTCAAATAAGTTTGACCTTAGTAGCATTTAATGAAGTGCTAAAGTAAAACTTAGTGAGCCATCTCAATGTACTTAAAGTACTATGAGATTAGGTGAAGATCCTACTTTAGGCATAACACATAAATTAGTGATTTTACAGCAACCGTGAATTGAACCGTAAATACTCAAAGTAGTGATGTAACGCTAATGCACAATCGTAAAAATATTTCACAATAAGTCTTAAGTGTCTCTCTGTCAGTAAGCGGTGACAAGACCATGAAACATAAAATCTGTGAGTGTTTTGCTTTCACACCTACATATTTTCGAATTCTATTGGATATTGTGGAACGTTCCGTTGTAAAATCGTTCATTATAATTTTACGTGCCTAAACATTTTTATGTCTTCAGCATAAAACAACAGCGTAATCTGACGAAATGTAAACATAAAAAGTATACATTTTTTTTATGTAGGTACGCCATATTTCCATTTACTAAAAATTAATGAAAATATATTCATGAAAGGCTCGTTGTGACTATGTTTAATGGTTTTTCTCAGCAAATAGGGTCACGTCAAGCCAAAAGCTTGAACGAGCACTATGTAAGCCAAGCAACAGATTTGAGTGATAGTATTCCCTGACCCCCCTGAAGCGAAATACAAAATCTCTATTTCCCGAACAAGTAATTCCAGTATGCGTGTAGAAAGGATAACTTCAACTATAAGTACTAAAATTATTTTAGAGTCTCATAAAGTCTTTCGCAGAATTAGGTAGCTTCTATTCCCTCAAAATATTCTCACTTTTACGTCCCAAAATTTTAGCATACGCTAACTGAAGTGCAGACGACGCGAGATAGACACTTTATGGTACACGTTAAATAGAGCTTTACGAGAATTGCTACGAATAAAAACTGTTTCTTCCTGTGAAGAAAAACTGGAAGCATCCAGTTATTCTTCACAGGAACAAACAGTTTTTTTTTTTTAACATGATCATCACAGGTTATTTATTATTGCTTCATTGTAGGTATAGGGTATAAACAAGTTCATATCTTATAGGGACTTGAAATGAGACCACAATGAGACCTATCATGGGAACACCGAACACAACCGACTTGCGACCAGTTTCTCCATTGATCTTACAGATACTTTACAATATTCTTTTATGTCATTTATGAACATTTTATGAAATTAAGATAAGCAAGTTTGTTAGTAGGTTATCAAGCCCAACTTGTCAGTGCTATAGGTTCACTTTCAATAATACTCGTATATACAAAATAAAAGTTGAGATTGAATTGCAAGTTACGGTTCCTGACTACGAAATTGAATAGACCAAACACTCAGAAAATCATCAAGGTAAAAATAGAAACTTAATTGCCTGATCCGAGAGCTTAAAGTTTACGGTTTAATGAGCCAACTGTCGATTTTACGATGGACACCGAACTAAATCTACTGAGTGATTATGTCCGCAAAGTGGCCAAAAAAGCCGAACCCTATAACTCAAACAAAACAGTCGTAAAACGACAATGACGTAATCCAGGCCAGTATACCCTGCAGGGCTTTATGGGTGTTTAGTAAAACAGGTCACCGGGATGGAGGTCGTAAAGAGAAGTTTCCTAGATTGGTACAAGTTGGAAGATTTTGCGGCCACAGGATTAGGAGGCGTAAAAGAAAACTGTGTTGATTAGTTCTTAGGAGTCTTTAGGGATCTTCTTAATAAGATACCGATGATGGGAAATAATTTTGTTTCTGATACCCATATTAAATGAAGGAGTGACCAAATCACTTTTGTCTAAATGTTCAGCTCCTACTCAGTTTATTTTAGTGTTTACAGATGAATAGGTTTGTTAGTTAAGCTGGCCAAACATATGAATATTTTAATTGACACACATTCGTATTAAGAACCAAAATTGCACAACCAGCGAATGCATAAAGCAACATTTTCTAGAATTGCAGATAACCGTTCTAAAATGCATGATTGAAGAAGAGGAGAGTATAACAGACAGCTGGATCCAATAAACTTATTGATAAAGAGCAAATAACTACAGCAGTTTCTATACATGATGATATTCTTTGTATTTTGATTCGCATCAAATCTGAAGCAACTAAAAGGGTTTATAAAACAAAGACTTTTAAAAGATTGCACTTCTTTGCACCAAGCGTGAATTTGGACTATAAACTTTTTACGTTAGTTTTTAAAAACTTTTTTTTTTTTATTTTGTACTTTCGACTCTATATACTTCGACGGTGCTATTAATTTTGCGTGCTCCAGAATTGTGTTTAAGCGTTGTGATCAAGTGTTTATAACTACGATAGTAACATTGTTATTAATGAAGTAGCTAGGAATTTATTAAAAGGAATCGTTTTCTAGATGTATTTGACCTAAAGCAGGTCATATAATTTTATGTATGTACTTAATAATAATCAACCCTAACAGTCTTTTTAGCGGAATTCATCATCATCCTACTGCATATTCCAATTTATTTTGGGTCGGCGCAGTATATCATTTTGTTAGTTAAACATTCTACCATTCTTATGGCAACATAGGATTTTGAATAGTATTCATCTCTGCAAAGAATGTGTCACGTAGTAGTTTTATGACCGATTCTATTCTTTCTCAAATTAAAGTAATATTCCTAGTAAGTATGTGCAAAATGTCAAGTATCGTTTTATTTTCTTTATTCGGGTGAATTGCCGAGTTGCTCAAATTGGAGAACGTTCCTTTGTTTCAAAATAATTGGCTAACCCCGAATCTCTCTAGTACCTAGATCCTTCACTTTGACTATTCCTTCAGGACAACAGATCAAATATTCCGACAATCAGGTGAAAGGCTCTCTGTAAGGTAACTTTTCGCTTCACTTCAGTAGCAATTGTAGGTACTCCGCCAGTTATAATCCGAGCATCGTTGACCCATGTTACTGCTTGACCTACTCCCTTTTTGTTTTCAGTTTACAACTTTTCTCTGCAGCTCTAATTAGCTTCGGTTAGTATCGTTAAGTAGTCGCTTATTAATGGTAATAATGTGATGATTTGAAGATGGTCGTGTTAATTAGGTGCAATGCGCTAGCTAATGGTTCAGACCCTGTTTAATTGGTTTAATTTAATAGTATGTAGCTTGCCATTTGGGCAGTTTGATACAATTTTTACGAAGCGTCAGAACCAAACACCCTTGAATACAAACATTGTTTACAACTTCACAGGTTCCTATAAGCTTGTAACAGACCACGTTGCGTAACGTATAATTTTAACCAGATTCTCGGTAACTGCATGTTACGGATATTTATTAACTGATAGTTAACCCGTTGAACCGTTTTCACGTGTTGTCTAACCATTGCGTTAGTATTTATTTATGTTTTGTGTATTTTGTATACAATATGGCGCGGGGGAAGAATGTGGAGAACTGCTGTTTAGTGTGTAATATAGCCTATAGGGCACATGCTATTGTCGTGTTTTGAAAGGAGCTTGTTTGTGTTATATTTTTATGGGCTGGATGCATTATGTTCAAAACTTTTTATCTTCGGAATTGTATGGGCCTGAGACTTACCAGCCTTATACGGTGTGTCATTATTTATATTTCTCACTAGCAACCCGGCCCTGCTTCGCACGGTTTTTACGACATGACAAAACATGAAGGTTTCTGTATTATGTATGAGTTAAATATTAACGTATTATACATATAAATATAAACCTTGTGGAATAAATTCTCTAAATGACCCGATGATGAAATCCGTTGAGTAGTTTAGAAGATCAACGCGGCCACACAGACAGGCACGAAAAGCGACTTTATTTTATAATAAATTGATAACCATAAAAGTTGTCATTGTTGGGAGTCTAATAAAAGACTGGCGGCGAATTTTCACAAAACTGAAAGTGATTAACTCATCTAACCGCGTTCAAGAGCTGTCAGTGTCAATATTCACAACAATGATAACACCCTGACAGCTCTTGAGCGCGGTTTGGGCGTGCTGTAGTCCTATTCTGCAAATATCTCACCGTGAAATCATGAGTGAAGTGATCTTAAAGTGAGCTGTCAATAGTATCAATCCCTAGCATCAGGTAGAATGACGGCTCACTTCACGCTCACTTCACCTGAGTTATCACGGTGAGATGTTTACAGAATAGCACTACTGATGCTGACTGCTTTCACTCGTAAGATTCACCCTAAGGACCAAGACTTGTACCTACACTATAAAGCTATTCATATTGTATATATCCCGCTCGTCTTTTATTCTCCAACAAAGTAAACAAAATTCTAAGTACAAAATAAATGAGTAATTAATATTATCTGTCAGTTTCCAGAACTTGATTCCGTTATCTGAATATAAAAGAGACATTGTCGGTGGCTACTGTGAAAAAGGCCTTATCGCTTTACATTTACAAGCGTGTTATCATGGACAAACTTTTTCTCAATTCAAACAAATAAACAGCATGCACTGATATGAGTAATACTGTAAACTGTTTATGTAGGGCACTAGACGTTAGAGTAATCATCATTAGAATGATATTCTTGTACACACAACAGCAGGTCAAGTTACTTCAAACTGTCAAATTTTCTCATTCGATTTTGAACTTAAACGTCAACATATTAAGGTTATCTCACTAACATCCTAAGTTTTTAGTGACAGTACAATTTTTTATTTAGATCAGCGACCCGCTCCTGCTTGGCGCGATTTTTGTGAATTGACATAACATCGAGATTTCTTTATTATAAAAATAAGTATATAAGATTTATATTAATTCATTATACCTACATATAAATCTTCCGGAACATATTATCTAAATGTTTTTTTTTTTTAAATTAATGTTAACCAACAATTGCTTACACCAGTACATTAACAGCTTATTATTTATAATAGGACACAATTGCAGGTGCAACAATTAATTACAGGTTAACACCGCTAGCACAAAAAACAGTGGAATGATGATGGTGAAAACCGCATCAAAATCAGTTGCGTAGTTTATGAGTAGAAGAACAACGCGGTCACACAGACAGACACGAAGAGCGACTTTAATTTTGTAGAAGTAAGCTTTCAATTAACCTTTTGATGCAAGTGGTTGCTGGTAAAGAATAGGCTACACATGAACCTTAGCAATGACAATTAATTAAGAAACAACGCCTATTTATAAAGTTTGTGCTGTAAACTGCTGATAACAACCAGACTTGGATTATCCACCCCGGCAAGCGTGGTGCGATTATGGCACTATGGCACTCTTTTTCAGATTTGACGTTCATTGTTAGGGAATCCCAATTGTTACATCAGCGGAAGTAGACATGCTGATATGAGACACTCAAATAGTTTTTGACAGATTTATGTTTTTAGGGTGTTATGCCTCATAATACGAAATAAGTTGATATAATAGGTTGGGGAAAAAGTTTCTTCGCATTTTTTAAGAAAATTCAAAACATTTTTTTATATACAATATTTACATTTATCTAAAGTATGTAGGTACCATTTTGTTCGATAACTTTTTGCCATCTTGTAGGTAGGGACATGATCCCATTGCTATAGAAATTTTGGGACTTCTGATCAAAATACCGCGACAAGTGGTTTTGGCAGTCCTCTCGTGATGTTAACCTGACACTGCCTAAAGAATTCTGAAGACACCGAAACAGGTGGAAATCTGAAGGTGCAAGGTCAGGACTATACGGCGGATGCATTAACACCTCCCAGCCAAACTCTCTTAATTTTTGCTGAGTGGCTAAAGATGTGTGAGGTCTAGCGTTATCATGATGAAAAACCACACCCCTTCTGGTGATTAATTCCGGCCGCTTTCTCTCAACTTCTTGCTTTAATCTCATCAGTTGTTCGCAGTAGAGTTCAAAATCGATGGTCCTGCCTGGTGGTAACAGCTCATAATGAATAATGCCCTTCCAATCCCACCACAAACACAGCATCACCTTATTGCGAGTTAACCCGGGTTTCGCCACAGTCTGTGAAGCCTGACCGGCCTTTGACCACGACCCTTTTTCGCACGTTCTTGTCGTACGTGGTCCACTTTTCATCACCAGTTATCAGCTTCTTCAAAAATGGTTCGGTTTCATTACGTCGTAATAAAGAATCACAAATGAGTACACGGTTCATTACGTTTCTTTCAGTGAGCTCGTGAGGTACCCAAATATCGAGCTTTTTTGTGTACCTAGTTTTTTTCAAATGCGCCAAAACTGTTTTGTGGTCAATTCCCAGTTCTTCAGCTACGTCGTAACTACTGATATACCGATCTTGCTCCACTTTTCCAAAAATGGCATCCATTTTATCCGTAATAGGGCGACCAGAGCAACGTGCATCTTTGACATCAAAATTTCCGGATTGAAAACGCTTAAACAAAATTTGTGCTACTCTCACAGACACTGCACTGGGTCCATAAACATCGCAATTTTTTTTCTCGGCTTGCGTTGCATTTTTACCTTTTTTGTAGTAAAATTTTAAAATGTATCGAATTTCTTCATTAGATTCACCCATCTTGACAGTACGAAAAATAAATGAAAGTCACACATTTTCCTAATTTGAATTTGGAATTATGTTCTTTAAAATTTAAACTTTCATTGATACCAAAACCAGCCAGATACAAATAGTATAGCCAAAGAGATTTTATGATAAGTTCGTACATACTATAATGCGAAAAGACTTTTTCCCCAACCTAATATTTCTATTAGCTATAATTAAGTTTATAAAGCTTATGGCTAAAACAGTTGACAAACTATACCAATAATTCATATAGGTAACTGTACCAATATTATCATAGTACTCATAAAGTCAGTTCGCAGCCCTTTTCCTATAGTTACCTACTTTTTCTAACCTAGCACTTTAGGCCCGGATCGCCAATGAAGTATATCGTAATGATGTGTAACGGCTTTTGCCTTTGAATATTTGACGCCAAAGAAATTGGTCTCTATTTCCGAATTGAATAAGAGACAAGAGATTTTTGCAAAATTTACTAAAGGAAATGCAAATGTGTCCTCGTGGACATACCTTCTTGCGAAAGCTTTGGACAGGCACCAATCAGAGTGCGTTCATTGCTTATATGAGGCATTTAGGGGGGAAATGAGTAGAACGGAATCTCACCCAACCACACGAGGGGGAGAGGGGGTCTCGGCAAATAATAATAAACAGTGTAAAATTGCGAGAAAACTGGGTAATTCTAATTATTATAAAAAATAAGTATTATAAAAAACAATTAAGCAAATTATGTTTAAGTATTTATTTATGTACAGTAAAAATACGCATTTTGTAAAATCTCACGTAACATTAGGAGAAGGGAAGGGGTTGAGCTAAATCTCACGACATCTCAACAAAGGGGTGGGAGGGTCGAAAAGTCGCCATAATTGCCTCACGTAAGTAATTAATGAACGCCTTGCTAAAATGATAATGATGAATTGATGACCAAGTAACACAAACACACATATGTAACACAACAACACACAACACACATAACACAACACATATATGACACAATTACATTATCCTTCACTAGCACCCAACATACAGTCTCTTTATAGGTATCATGCAGCCTATATGTTGAACAGAATCAGAACAAGCAAATCAATTGTTGCAATCAGCGGCATGCGAAAGAAGAGATTGTGCCTGATACGCTTGGGCACGCGATCTCAAGCTTCATTATGTTCTTGACAACTAAGCCTGATTAAGACAGGCTCAGGGTGGGTTACGTCACCTTCGGTAATGTAATATGGACGAAGATTTACTATGTTGAAATTCTGAAGCCGAAAACCGTCAAATTTCTAATAATAATCGGTAAATTATTAAAAACGGCACACCAGAAAAATATTCTTACATCAAATACTTTACATCTAATAATCTACATGTAGGTACACCAAATCAATGATTGCAGTACTAATTAACTAATTGAATATTGCACAAATAATAATCATTATTTTATACATACATTTTTGTCCAAAGTCAAAACAAAAATATTAATTATGTATCAAAAATACTAACTGCTCATCAAAAATAACAAATGCGCATGTAGTAAACTAATTATTGCACTATTAGTTAACTAATTGAATATCAAAACTTATACAAATTATAATTATTGGGCATGCCGAGGTTCGGTTTGTTAGGTTTATTTAAACCCTGCAGACAGAAATAGGAGCCCCGCGTGCGGGGCTCTGTCGACCTGGCGTTAAGTTTAATTTATTTAGACATGCAAATTTTGATGTGCAAAACAGACACATGCGCACAAACACGATTTCTACGCTATCTTACGCAAGAGAGTCGCCTCAGTTATGAGCAGAGTGAGGGCTCCCAATATTATCTTGAAGACATTTAGTGGTAAAGTCGACAGTCCCTTCGTTGAGCATTTGGTACATATGCATTTGTGTACACGGTATCAGTAGGGACGCGGTCGGGGTGAAGATGTGGTTGGTGGATGGAGTTACCTACATTAGAATTTGATTCATTGGCCATGGTTTTGCCCAATTAACGTTTGATTATAATATGTCATTACTAACATAGTTTTGTAAGTACCTATGTATATTGTCACTAATTAAAATATGGAATACCTTGTCCGAAATAAATATTTTGAATTGAAACAGTATTTTTGATGTACGTATTCTGTTGGGAAAAATTGGTAATTTTTGATATACGTTTAAATACTCGTACTACCTGTTACGACGGGTGGCCAGATATTATAGATAAATAAGACGACCAGACTATTTTATGTATCGTGTATTCAGCCATTGCATGACGAGCGATCGGAGTCGGTGACAAGACAACAGGATCCGGAAATACCACAGATAATATATATTTTATAAAGACTGATACACATACGTAACATCTCCCTTATTAAGAAAAGAAAATGGAATCATTACGTGGAACATGGTACGTAAGTATACTCTTTTTTTTTTTTTTTTTAACATTAACAAAATTCTTATATACTAGTAGACTAAGTGGAACGGAACATCTCTAAGAAGTGACAAGTTGACTTGACTGACATTTACATTGCGACAGTTCTGACAGTGACGTCTATCAAATTGACTTAACTAAGTTTTGACAGCTACTAACAAAACAAAATTAGGTTTGACAATGCTTGTACAACAAACAATACATTTAGTATATTAAATTAAAACTAAGTACAAATTAAGAACTTAATCTAGACCAATTTTCAAAATCTTCGGGGCTTTATTATTGCTCTACCGAATGAAGAATAAGTTGTGTGTTGAGTTTGTTTATTTGGTGTATGTGATGTGTTTGTTTTTGTTTCAGATTCTTGGACAGGATTACTTGTACAAGGAGATTGATAATTAGATGGAGATGACGACGGCAGTATATTGGAAGGCGACGGTGGATCAGTGTCAAGTGGAACTGATGGGGATTGAAGTGAACTTCTTCTACTAGGAGCGGACTCAGTTGGTGAATGTTTTGGCTGTAGGATATGTTGGCGATTACGGCGAAAAGTACCTTCCGGGGAGACAATAGTATATGATCTAGGCTGTGGACCTATGTCTGACACAGTACCAGGTGTCCAAATACTGTCTGGCTGTTTCTGGAAGTAAATTTTATCACCAATGTTTAGGGAAGACAACGGTTTAGTATGTTTATTATAATAAATCTGTGATTTGTTCACTTTTATTTGAGTTTTATTTGTTAGAGACCTGTAGTTAGGTATTTTAGGTTTCAGAGTTTGTTCTAAGACTGGAAGTTTAGTTCTGAGTGTCCTGGACATTAGTAATTGGGCAGGCGAATACATATTTTCTTTAGGTGTATTCCTATACTGTAATAATCCTAGATGAGGGTCTGTATTATCAGTAAGACATTTCTTTAATATGTTTTTAACCGTGGCTATGGTTCTTTCTACAAGACCATTAGACCGTGGATAATAGGGACTTGATGTAATATGTTGTATTTGCCAATCTAAAGCAAAATGATTAAACTCTTTTGAGTTAAATGGGGGACCATTGTCTGAAATTAGAATGTTGGGTATTCCATGTCTGGAAAATATAGACTTTAGGTGACTAATGACAATTTTACTAGTAGAACCACCTGCTAGCTTTACAAGCTCGACATATTGGGAAAAATAATCTACGACTATGACATACTTGTTTGAATTGAAATCAAATAGATCAACTCCGACTTTATTCCAAGGGATTGGTTTTACCTCATGGGGCTGTAGTGACTCTTTGGAATTGCTGCGTCTGTTAGTGAGACAGTTATGACAATTATTAACATATTTTTCTATATCAGAGTACATATTGGGCCAGTATACTAGATTTCTTGCCAATCTTTGGCAACTATGAATACCTTGGTGACCTTCATGTATCTGTTTCAAAATGTCTTTTCTCATGGCTACTGGTATAATGACACTGTTGTTTTTGAAGACAATACCATTAATTATATGTATATCGGTTTTTAAAGGAAAATAAGGCCTAAGTATGTCTGGAAGCAATTTTTTATGTTCAGGCCAACCTGTTATGCAATATTTACTTAAGAGTGACAATTCATTGTCTTGGGAAGTCTGTTCTTGAATAGATTTAAGTTTATTTGGACTAACTGACAGTGATCTAATGACTAAATTGACATGTAAATCTAGATCAGAATCTAGATCATGTAATGACTGTTCTGGTAAAGCTGCTCTAGACAGAGTATCAGCTACATAAAGATATTTACCTGGTTTGTAAGTTACGTTCAGGTCATATGGTTGTAATCTTAGCATTATTCTTTGAAGACGGGGTGGAATGTTATAAATTGGTTTTTTATACAGCGATACTATTGGTTTGTGATCTGTTTCAACTAAAGTGTGGCGACCATAGACATATTGGTGAAACTTTGTACAACCAAATAGGATTGCTAACAGCTCTTTCTCAATCTGAGAGTATGACTGTTGACATGAGCTTAATGAAGCTGAAGCATATGCTATGGGGTGTTTATCATGGCAAATCACTGCACCCATGGCATCTTTAGACGAATCAACTGACAGTGTAATTGGTTTATTTTGATCATAATATGTCAAGACAGGGGCTTTTGTTATACATTCCTTTAATTCATTAAATTCTACATTATGTCTCTCTTGCCAAGACCATTCATTATCTTTAGACAGAATTGTTCTTAAATTAGAAGTTTTATCTGACAAATTCTCTATGTATGAGCCTAAGTATGTAACCATACCTAAAAACCTTTGTAATTCTGTGACATTTGTTGGTGGTGGCATACTGCAAATGGCTTTCACTTTGTTTTCATCAACTCTCACACCATCTTTAGAAAAGATGTGTCCTAGGTACTTGACTTCACTTTTACATATATTAGACTTGTCTTTATTAAATTTTATTCCTATTTCTCTAGCTCTATCTAAGACTTGTTTTAACCTAAAATCATGTTCTTGTTTAGTTTGACCGTAAATTAGGAAATCATCCATCATGATTTTGACTCCTGGAATATCACTGAATCTATTTGTCATGATGGAATGAAACAGTTCTGGGGCTGCATTTATCCCGAAGGGAAGTCTTAGGAATCTATATCTACCTTGAGGTGTGATGAATGTACATAGTTTTGAGGAAGCTTCATCCAACTTTAGCATATAAAAACCTTTGTTTGCATCTAGGGTAGTGAAATATTGTGAACCAGAGAGGCTGGATTTAATTTCATCAATAATTGGAAATTGATAATGAGGACGCATAATGGCTTTATTAAGTTTTCTTGGATCAATGCACAGGCGTAGTTTACCATTTTTCTTTGATGCAATTACAATTGAGCTTACCCATTCAGTAGGTTCCTCGACTTTGACTATAATTTGATTTTTTTTTAACATGGCTAATTCTTCTTTTAATTGTTCTAAGAGACTGAATGGAATTCTACGACAGGCATCTATAGACGGTACAGCATCAGGCTTCATTGACAAATGACATTCATAATCTTTAAGACAACCTATTCCTGAGAAGAGATCTTTATATTTGTCAAGCTGTGATACATTGAGTGGCTCATGAAATTGGACATTATGGACTCTTTTAACTAATTTTAAATTCTCACAACTGTTGCGACCAATAATATTCCTACAGGGTATATCTATAATGTGGAAATTAACATTGTATAGTTTGTTGTTATGTGTGACAGACAGAATGCATTGACCTACAGTCGGTAATACTTCACCGCTAAAGGTTGATAGTTTGTGACTACTTTTCTTTAAACTACTCAATGGCAAATTAAGTTTTTTATAAGAGTTAAATGATAAAATGTTAGTGTCAGCACCTGTATCAAGTAAAAAGTCTACATTCTTACTATTTATGGACAAAGTTGTATGATAAGGGTTTTTTATGCTGACAGAAATCTCATTAGTGAAAAGACTATTTAGAAAATAAGTATCAGTACCCGTACTTTCTTCTTCTTCTTCTATGGATCTCACATGTTTGCTGCGGCAACACTTGGCAAAGTGATTGGGCTTGTGGCAGTTGTTACAGATGACTCCTATGGCTGGACATTTTGTTCGGTGAACTTGACCACATCTGGAACAATTCTTGGTTGACTGTTTGGATTGAGGTTCTTGACTGGACGATGCTTTACTTGATTGACGACTTTGACTTGTTTGAGACTGATGACTTTGACTTTCTTGACGGCTATGACTTCTTTGACGACTGTGACTTCTTTGACTGTGACTTTTTTGATTGCGACTCTCTTGACTACGATGTGTTTGGCGACTGTGATGCGATTGACGACTGGCAACGACACTTACTTCTTGGCTTGATAAAGCTTTAGCCTGTAACCTAGTATTTCTTAGTGTTTTAGCGAGACTGACGGCGGCATCAAATGTTGATGGTTTCTCGATCAGGATACGTTCTCTGATGTACGAGCAAGATGAATTTAAGTTCCATGAGAATATGTCCTTTACTATATCATCGGCAAGACCTTCAAAATTGCATTGGATACTTAGATTCTTGAGATCCGTGGCATATGTCTCAATTTCTTCATCTGGACCTTGTTTTCTGTTGAACAGCTTATGTCTTTCGACGGAAATATTGACACGTGGTGTGAAGTAGTCTTCAAATTTGGCGAGTAAATCCTTATAGGTGATCTTGTCAATTTGTATGTTAAACGAGTAAAATATCTGAAGAGCGTCTGGGCCTATGATTTGTAGTAAAATGGCTACCTTTCGTTTGTCTGGTTGTTCTTCTAAATTGTTGGCTATCATGTAAATCTCTAGACTTGTGTTGAAATTTCTCCAAGCCAATGGCATGTTCGAGTTGTTGATATCTAAGCTGAAATTACTCGGCGGCAGGGGATAACTTGTATTATTTGCGTTTTTATTTTCCGGCATTTTAGGGCTGGACCACGCGGCGACGTTTTACTCGAAATTTTTTTTTTTTTTTTGACTGTTTGCGGCACTTACTTTTGTGGTTTTTTGTGACTTCTTTTTCTTCTGTATCTTCTGACACCATGTTACGACGGGTGGCCAGATATTATAGATAAATAAGACGACCAGACTATTTTATGTATCGTGTATTCAGCCATTGCATGACGAGCGATCGGAGTCGGTGACAAGACAACAGGATCCGGAAATACCACAGATAATATATATTTTATAAAGACTGATACACATACGTAACACTACCCATAATATTCTGGTCCTTTGCGTACAGAAAGACCTAAATATTATGAAGAAAAGTGAAAATGGCCAGCACTGGTCGCTACATAAATGTAAGTACAATCATGTATAAGAAGTAGGACACCGTTAAGAAGTCTCTGGTCAAGAAATCACAAAAAGAATAGTTAGTAAAAAAGTACATAATAAATAAAAAATAAAATAAAATAATCTTTATTTCGGATAAGCATCATCCATATATGGGTTAGTAAGCAAAAAGAAACAAAACGATAACTTATACCTATGTTAGTAAACTTATAATCTATTTAGCGACAAGGGTGCTATTCGAAATGCATCTTCGAACAACATCACCTAACAAAGGAGAATCGTAACTCCCCGCTATGGTCTTCAGGATGGAGTTTGAGCTGTCCCGGACTCTGCAGAGCAAAGAGGCAGATTTCTGTCTGACGATGGCGTGGAAGCCATCGACACGTGCTTGTGCAAACATACCAGATGCACTGCAGAAACGGGGCAGCCCCATCAACATCCTGAACCCGTTATTATACTGGACCCGTAGGGCGCTGATAGCCCGCTGAGTAAAGTTGGTCCACAGGCTGCACGTGTACAACACTTGGCAATAAGCTTTAAAAAGCGTTATTTTGACTGCTTTGCTATAGCGTGCAAACCTGCGAGCCAACATGTTACATCGGGCTGCCAGCGCCCTACGTTCCCTCTCAATATCCACTTGGTCATTAAGGTCGTCGGTTACACAATGCTCCAAGTACTTGAACTGGTATACTCGCGTTAATACTTTCAGTCACGAAAAGCAATCAAACCAGTGATAAAGTTTGTTCAAAACTTTCAAAATCAATTGCTTGAGTAAAACCTCACACCACCACCACCATCACCTTGCTTCGACTAAGCAATTTTATTGAAGCTACGAGTACAATAAATGATAACTTTGTTTTAAATAAAAATCAAACCACAAATAAATAAAGTGACTACAGTGATTGCAGTAAATAGCGTTTCAAATGCAATCCGTAAGATTCTTTGAAATGCAGGCAAGCGCGAAAAAAATGTTTCTTTGCAAGTCTTTCATTTAAAATATAAGTACTTAAACGCTGTTCAGTGAAAGCACTTCCTGCATTTACTGAAGCGTTTACTTTCAGTAAAAATATATACTGATGAAAGGAAGGGTCGGAACTCAGAGTTGTAAGACAAACTGGGGCAATGCATGTAGGTCAGCCCATGTGGTCGCAGGTTAAATTATGCATATAACTGCACCGGCTGTCAATAACTCGGTATTGGCCGGGATAAATTGAATGAAGCCCGTGTTTCAAGCAAAAATGGCGATGTATAGGTATCAGGAAAAATGCTGCTGGTGAAGTAAAAAAGGATTATATCGAAAATATATTTTCGACCATCATTTACATACAAAGTTTCAGAGTATCTTATATATTTCTAAAGTTTTACGTTAATACTGCTAAAGCACAACTTAAGGCCCCACACCATAATTATGGCAATTCAAAAGTTGATAACGTGCACTGCACAAAGCACTTTTCACCAACCTGGTTTCATGACTTGCGTGAAATTAAAAGGAGCTGAGGACGTACCTTTATTGTTCAGTATAAATTGCCAGCTAAATCTTTTATGTCTTTGGATGAGAATTTATGAGGCGAATATGGATATACTTCATTATGCCCAATTTGGGCGTGGCCTCCATCTACTGAAGATTAGTGGCTAAGATGACGATGATATCCGAAATACTATAAATAATATAATAATAAAGCTGAAGAGTTTGTTGGTTTGATCGCGCTAATCTCTGGAACCACCAGTCGATTTTGAAAAATTCTTGCATTTGATAGCTAAGTTCTTGAGGAATGCTATAGGTTATTTAACATCACCTTTAGGAGCCTAGCAAAAAGAAAAAAAAAAGTCAGCAAGAACCCTAAGCGTTAAGGGCAGGTGATGCCCATGTGACGGAGTGGGTCGGGGGACTAAGAAATTTTACGCGGACGAAGTTGCGGGCAGAAGCTAGTCTTTTATGTATTTGGATGAGAATTTATGAGGCCAATATCAAAATACTCCATTATGCCCAATTTAGGAGTGGCCTCCGTCTGCTGTAAACTGTTATTGGCTAAGATGACGAAGATATCCAAATACTCTATAAATTAGAACCACAAATTACCGTTAAACTTGGCTATTGATGGTCTTGCAATTAATTCAAAGTATTTAGCTTACCATCCGTCTCTGCCCAAACTCAGCACAATGAAAAAGATAGATAGTCCTAGTTTGCAGAATTCCTTTCCAGGGGAAATTTACGAGCTTTCGATATCCCGGAACTATTCGACAAGCGGAATTTTAAACAGAATAAATAAGGTAATAAAATTGTAACGTTTCATGTTGTACATAACCATTTATATATCTAACACTATTGTTATGGAACGGGTGTCGTTGTGAAATGTTTTGCAGTAGCATGGTTTCAGTATTCAGTTACGGAACTCCACACTTTCAGGAGTTCCGTAGCTTTGTCCTGTCATTTGAATGAAATAAATGTTTGTTATAACTTTGTAATGAAATATTATGATTATGTGATACTAACTTTTGCCAGCGGCTTCGCCCGCGTGAATGTGTACTCCCAGAAATTCCTTGCTTATTCCTTGTCTACATTATAAGGGGAACCTCTGTGCAAAATTTCATCTTTCAGGTCCAAGGGTTTGGGCTGGGCGTTGATGAGTCAGTCAGTCAGGACTTCTCTTTTTATTTATATAGGTTTTCTGAATTATCAAGAGTTTTCGTCATGTTTATTAACATAATATATTATTTCGTTTTTACTCTTCAAATAATTGTCTTTGAATTCGCAATTTTCCGTGCGATAAAAGTGAGAACTGGTTATTGTAATATAACATCATTTATAAGGGTTATGAAAGAGCTTTATTAAGTAACTGTGTTATAAATATAATGAAACATTATATTTTCCTGTCTCATAAGACACCTACAGTTAAAGCTTTCTAGATTACCACAATAAATGTGACCTACGCTAAGAAATAAGACATTGCAGTCGCCGAGCTAAGACACACGAAGGAAATTAAAAGTTTAGAGAACATTTCGCTCCTAATATCATCTTTATTTCACCCGCTCTCACAAACAGCCTCACTAGTGAAAACTTTCAATTTAAGGAAAATTCACCACTTATTTTTATGAGAAACTAGCGTTGGTATAACTCTTCTGCATTTTTGGGCTCCGGTTACGTTACGAAAAATATTTCCTGAGTGTCGTAAAAGGCGACTGAAATTTTTAGCTAGAGAAGTGGCAACAGTTTACTTACTAACATACAAAAGTACTAAACCTTCGATTATATAAGTAACGATTATCTTGTTCTTAATGAATCGGTAGCAAAAAATTCAAACATGTTTGGGCTAAAATTTAGCTGCGTCAATTCTACTCACTGATAGAATCATATGATCTTCAAGTGCACAGGTTATACTTCCAACCTGCGTCGCATGCGCAGAAAACCACCAAACTCAATAGCCCTGTTCACGGTGTTCATTTTTTGGTTGATTGTGCAAAACACGGTCAGAATTTAATAGTTTAATTTTTTTGTAGTTTTATTAAGTTTAAAAAAAAACTATGACGTAATAAATAGGCACATGAGTTTCTTCAATCTCGTCTTTATACCTACTTCAAACAGACAGAACACAGAGCTCAGAGTAGAGTATCTTTTGATGACGACATGATGCCGAAAACCTGGACAGTAGTGCACCATTGTTTCTTACAAATGCAACCAAAAATAACCATACACAATAAACAGGTCATTAAAATTTAATGGTTTGTAGGCAAGGTGCCCGAACAATCACTTGAAGCACTTGAACGGTGTAGTGCCGCGTGGGATACGAGCTATTCGACACATAAGTAGTTCAAGTATTCACTATTACTACAAATAGACCCTACAGAAGAACCATAGTTTTAATTGAGAGAGAGAGATCTATTATGCAGGACATACTAAAATGAAAAGGTGCATTATTGAAGTCTCGGTTATGTTATGAACCAAGACATGAAAAATGCACTCTAAGTGCTACAAGATTTATGTTAATAACTTAATTTAATTGAGAGAGAGAGCTCTATTATGCAGGACTTACTAACATGAAAAGGTGTATTATTGAAGTCTCGGTTATGTTATGAACCAAGACATGAAAAATGCATTCTAAGTGCTACAAGATTTATGTTAATAACTTAATTTAATTGAGAGAGAGAGAGCTCTATTATGCAGGACTTACTAACATGAAAAGGTGCATTATTGAAGTCTCGGTTATGTTATGAACCAAGACATGAAGAATGCAATCTAAGTGCTACAAGATTTATGTTAATAACTTAATTTACCTAATTTAATCATTTATTACAAGTAACAAGACTTGATCGGTCTTATTACAAAACGTGGTTTTTCTTCTCTCAAGGTTTAAACCATCGAGCCAGTTTTTGTAATAGGAACCTGACAGAAACAGTACAGTTCTATAAACAAAATTGACAACTTAGTCCGGTACTAAGTTGTTAGTTTTGTAAAACTGACCACTTAATGTGCCGGAATAAAATTCGAAATTCAAAAAAGGTTCCATGAAGATGAACCTTGTTTTGTAATAAGACGGATAGTGTTAGTAACAATATATTTACAAAACAAGTTAGTAAAAAATTAATACAGAAACAATTTGTGACATCACTACTGCACGGTGATAGGCCCAGCCGATACCTTGCAGAAGTGGTTCACAAACGCAGAATCTAGTCTGCTTGCTACCATAGACAGGATGCTGTTGGTGCTGCCCCGCACCCTACTAACCAGGGATGCGCACCGCTTCCACATCACAGTGAGAAGCAGCGAGCTTCAGTCAACATCCCTGATGCGCTGCAGTATCGAGGCAACCCCATCAGCACCCTGAATGCGTTATTGTATATTGAACGCGAAGGGCGCTGTATGAACTCAAACAAAGATCTTGATGTGTTTGTGACGGAATGGAAGATGATTCTGTCAGAATGTTTAGATTTTTGTGAGAAGAATGCATGACTGTTAAATAAATTATATATTATGTTTAAATAGTGTAATTGGTTTCGGCCGTTCTATTTAAAATAAATAAATACATGATTTCTGAGTATAATGAGCCCACAGACTGCAAGAGTAAAAAGACGTGTAGAAAACACTAAATATAGTGTGCTTGACCTCTTTAGAGACACGCCTGAATACTATATACTTAGGGCTGAGTTTTCAATAGTCAGATAACTTTTATCCGAAGAATAAATATGACAGTTTGACATGCTTCCTATACAAAAGCTGTCAAACCGCCATATTTATTTCTTATATAAAAGTTGTCTGACGATTGGAAAATTTGCTCTTATGAAGATACCTGACAATTGCCATGAATCATAAATGGTTCAACTGGGGGAACTTGATATAAGGCTAGTTGAGCCAGATACTATAAAAATGCTCATGCGATTTGTTAAGCCGCTTCACCTTTTACTCATTTTTGAATTTCATTCGGCATATATTTTGCAGTGAACACGAAAGAATCAAAAGTGAAAAATTAATTCTTATGTGAATCGATCCCGCGATTCTTAGAGCGATTCTTAGAATTTAATTTAATTTCTTTCCATTTTACTCGCCTACCGAATAATTGAAAAATGAAATGAAAGTAGATGCACGTTCATACCCATAGATTCATACCTATATCATTTGGTCGGTGCCGTGTGAACGTGGAATGAAACAAGAATGAACATTCACTCGCCGAGTGAAGCGTCTGATATCGGCTTTGAGCTCTTGTAACAAAACAAATGACTACCAAACTTACAATGGTTTAAGTAACAGACTGATTCTTCTGAATTTCTTTATTTTATCCATTACCAACCTTTACTAATAACAAATACTCCTAGAAATGTATTACGTGTGTGATAGAAAGGAACTTTATATTACCCAGCTTTCTGCATTGTTACTTTTGACATCTTATTTCCTAGTTCTTTTCTTTTGAAGACGCAAGAAAAGTTATACAAGAAGGAAATGTGAAGGAAATCGCGTTCTAAAATCCACTATTATGTGAAAGATATTACCATGTTTGTTTGACAATGTTGTTTGAGCTTTTTGTGGAGGAATGTTAAGAGTTTTTTGTACCAAAAGACCAACAAATTAGGACAACTGGTATGTATAGGCTATGGTAAAGAAAATAACATTAAAGAATATTTTTCGTCATATTCGCCGCAGAATGTACGTGCTATTTGTGAAAGCCGCTGGAAATAAAATACATAAGATTTGTGAAGGTCTCACTGTAGAGAATATTTAGAAAACTTGTATCATTGTAAATCTGCTGGAATGCATCGATAGTTTTATGTGAAAAAGTGTCAATTATGTATTATTGTTATAAACGGAGCTACGTCGGTTTGACAAAGGTAATATTTGTTAAATAAGTAAGAAATTATTTCTGTAAATAAACACTTTTTCGTTTTTTTTTTTTCAATAATGGTAGACTCACTGAAGACAGCTGTGCCCGGTCATGACGTCTCAGTTCTGCCACCTAGTGAATGACATTTCAGAAAACCCTTATTCGTATTCGCTCGGCATCATAATATTTATATTTAATTTCGTGGACCTACTACTACTGCCTACTCGGGTTCAAACTCACGATAAACAACTCGTAAGTCATGGCCGTTACCACTTGGGTCACTACTGCTACTTGACCAGTGGTGTTGGCGTACTTCCCAATAAAACTAGAAAATTCTTTTACAAGATTCCTAAAGGAAAGGACGACTGCTACATTACATTACCACTGTTTCTAGCATGTGCGAGAGTTATTTGGCGTGCCACCGCACCCCACAATATGTTGACCTATCTAATCTAACTTGAGAAGTTAAACTGCTCTGATGCTCTCTATATTTCTCAAGACCGAGTAGTTTTAGCCGTATCTTGTACTCAGATAATTCCGACAGTAAATTGTGTTCCTACCTACCAAAATAAGCGTAGGTAGCTCGTTGCATTCCGTTTTCTGGAACTGTTCTTTAATAATAATAATTTAATTCTGTTTTTTTTTTTTTTTTGTTTTTTTTTTTACACTTAGCTTAGTTCATACATTTCTATCAATACACCGATAGTGTATCTACTTGCTTTGGGTACTTGTACTATTATGTATTCTGTGCTTTGGGTTACAGTTACTCAACACAAGTCGTGTAAATGGGTCTTAAAACAACCAACGACCTAGCCTGATTGACAAAAATTTCTTATGCGCACGAGTTATGACGGAGCTTTATCATCATCATAACAATATTATCATTGAAATGGAAGAAAAAAAAATTAAAAACTTTTTATTTAAAAAAAAAATTACATAGTTTTGTTTAATCACACATCGCTTAATCTTAATACTGAAAGATTATGTGCGAGTGAGGCGTCTCGCTTGTTTACATTAAAATATGTTATTATTAAAATTAAATTATTTATGTATTTGTGTAATTTAATCCAGTTTGCCAAGCTATTTTAATCACGGTTTCCTGCGATACTCGTTTAGTATGCTATCAATAATAGTTGTCAGACACAGTGGAGCTAGCCGTAGGTGGATAGTTAGCACGAAGGTCAAAGGATATCCGTTCAAAAGTTGAGTGTCGAATCACCTGCTTAGAAAACCTGCTTAGTTATGTACTTTAGACATTTAATAAATAGGGAATAATGTAAAACAACGTCCTTGCACACAATACGATAGAGTTAAATACATATACATGGTTACTTTTAATTCGACGTATTCCTTACAGGACGTCAAAGTACGGTTATAAATTATAATGCAACAAATTAAGCCACCAAACGTTCTACCGAAACATTTTTAGTTTTTTTTTTTTTATAAAAAATACAATTAAAAAATTATTTACGGGGCGACTTTACTGGAATTTAAGTTATTATCACAGCTAATGTCTTAGCAAATCTTTGTTAAAAATTAAAAGTTGAAAAATGCCTAAAACTTCATTCTAGGCAAAGATCACTAATTAAACATTTTATTTATCGTAATTTATACATTTCTTAGAATCCGAATCCCGAATCCGAATCTTTTTCTTCTTTCTTATCTTATTTCTAATTTTTTTTTTTTATCCGTTCCGTTCCGTTGTGTCGTCACGCAGTGGCAAACATGTTGGACTTAATTTACTTTATCATCTTGTATGCACTTTCTATGTATATACACACACATGTATAAGCAAATAAATAAAATCATATCTTATCATAAAATTACAAAAAAAAAAAAAATACTGAATTTCGGTAGAACATTAGGTGACTTGATTGAAAAATGCAACAGCATTTTTACCCTACTATGACGTCCTGTAAGGAATACGTCTAATTACAAGTAACCCTGTATAGTCTTGCAAAACAATCGTTTTGAAGTTTTATTTTTTTGTAAGCCTGATTGCAGCACAGCAGCGAGCGTTTGAAAATGCCTTCTTTGTCTAAACAAAAGGAATGATTTGATTCCACTGCACTGCACGTTTCCCGATAGCACTCACACAATTCACTACATTGTAGAATTTATTAACTATTGTTTACAGTCGGATCAGACGAGCTTATGGCTAAATAATAACAGCCGCACGACGGCGACGCGACGGGTCGATCAATCAGGCTTGCCGCGGTCGTTTATGGATGGGTTATAATCTATACACACAAAGACCCCTTCGAGCCTCAGAAAGCTTGTTAAGGCGAGTAGTGCTGCCAACTAGCGCCGCCATTGAGAAAAAAATCATAAGTCTGGAGATATTTGGAACATTTCGAAATTTGCTATGCTCACATTTTTGGTCAGATGAGGTAGGTCAGGTGAGGTCAAAAAAATCAACATAAAACCTCCTAGTTTCGAAGCCTTAGCTAACCTAGGAGGTTTAGTGTTGATTTTTTTGGTACAGAAATTCTGCCTCATCTGACTACAAATATGAGCATAGGAAAGTTAAAAATGTTCCATATCTCCAGACTTATGATTTTTTTCTCAAAGGTGGAGCTAGTTGGCAGCACTACTCGCCTTAAGCCGTTGGTCCCGGCTGCCATTCGTGGATGTTTGACAATTGTTAGTTACCGATTGTCAGAAGCCCGAAAGTCTGACAAACAATCTTACCAAGGGGTATCGTATTACTCAGTCACTGGGTTGTGGAGGTCAGATAGGCAGTCGCTCCATGTAAAATACTGGTATTCAGCCGCATTCAGTTGAACCCGCCCACAACATAGTTGGAAAAAAGCTAAACAGTCGGATCCATAGAAATATAAAAAACAGAATATAAAATCTGACCATAGATATAAAAAACTTTCTTTTATCTATGGTCGGATCAGAGTGTGACGTTTACTATTTATACAGCACTTTTTTTACAGCACTGGTCCTTTAGGCGAATTAGCTCAAACTAATATTGCTAGTGGTCTCCTAAGAGACGAGTGAGATAATATCAACATGGGCACCGGTATCTGCCTCAGTACTAATAACATTATGCCACGGTCAACAATC
This sequence comes from Cosmia pyralina, assembly GCA_946251885.1. Classification (NCBI taxonomy): domain Eukaryota; kingdom Metazoa; phylum Arthropoda; class Insecta; order Lepidoptera; family Noctuidae; genus Cosmia; species Cosmia pyralina. The sequence continues at coordinate 19,625,869 of OX276355.1, forward strand.
CAATCAGCCGGGGGGATTACGCCAATGTCTCTCTAGGATCGTTTGTTGTAGTGGTGGTCTGACTCTGGGCTTTAGTGCTTATGTATAATGAGATGATATGAATGCTGGCAATCATAAGCTGCATGGAGCTTGAAAAACCTAAATTGCTTTTATGTTGGTATTGTGTTGACACAAAAAAAATATTTTTCAAATTTGGAAAAATCTAAGAACATATTTAAAACAATTCCAGCAATAAGCCTATACTCCATTTACAATAAGGTAAGACATTTAAACAAACCCTTTTTACAGTCCGTTCAACCGATTTTGACTTCTATTCCGTAGGCTTAAGGATGGCATTAAAGGCAAAAAAGTGGTTACAATACCAACTGTTTACTGTAGCTGCCATTTGTCATGCCACCAACGCAATAGAAGTCAAAATCGGTTGAACGGACTGTAAAAAAACGTTTGTTTAAATGTCTAATCTTATTGTAAATGGAGTACCTATAGCAGAATGGTGGCACAGTCGGTAACGGTCCGTAGGTACGAACCCAGACAGGCGCTTTGTGTAAGTATATGTATTATTTCATCACCATTGCTCTTAAAGCATTGAAGGAAAACATCGTGAGAAAATCAGCATGTCCTAGAATCAAAAACTTGAAGACATGTGACATCTATCAACCCGCACTGGGCCCGAGTGGTGGATTACGGCCCACTCCCTTTCACTGAGAGGAGCCTGTGTCTCAGTAGTGGGAACATTATAGGCTGATTATGATGCATTAATATAAGTCTGAAATCTCCAATCCGCCTTGAACAAGCATGGTGATCACTGCTCATGCGTTCTTTGTATGAGAAGAGGCCTATTCTCTGCAATTGGACAGTAAAAGCTTCTACAAACCGACGCGACTTGCAACGCGAATCGCGCGCGACACAATTAGGCACCGCTTGTCGCGCGAGACGCGGTGCTTTTGTCTCGCGTCGCGTGTAGGAGGAGAGCTGTCGTCGCGTTTTGTCACCTGCACTCTTACTCACACAGGACCAAATTTTTAAGATTGTTAAATGAAAAGTTGCTTTTTTGAAAAATTTAATCAATTAGCGAACTAGTAAACAATATTAAATTAACAGGTAATTGCAGGGGGGTAATTAACAGGCTAAGTAATAACAGCCGTACGGGTCAATCCATCAGGTTAAGCTACGCTTGCCGGGGTTGGTCCGTGGATAAGTGACCGTCTTTACATACCGAGACTCCTCCGTGCCTCGGAAAGCACGTTAACCGTTGGTGCTGGCTGTCATTCGTGGATCTTTGACAGTTGTTACGGGTCGTCAGAAGCCCGAAAGTCTGACAACCAGTCTTACCAAGGGGTATCGTATTACCCAATTAATGTGTTGTGGTGGTCAGATAGGAAGTGACTCCATGTAAAATACTGGTATTCAGCTGCATCCGGTTAGACTGGAAGCCGACCCCAACATAGATGGGAAAAGGCTAGGCAGATGATGATAGTAGTTGTATAGGAATTTGTTATTTTTTCCCCGAGTCGGATATAGTTTCAAAGCGATAGTTGTTTAGTATGACGGGTAGAATCACCCGCTTTGGATGTTGCAGGTGACTAAATCGCCAACCTCTATAACTAGGAAATCGCAACAATTAACGACATTCATTTGACGACACGGTTGGCGCAGTGGTTGAGCGATTGACTGCTGCGCAGCATGTCGCGGGTTCGATTCCCGCACGGAACAAATATTTGTACGACCTACAAGTATTTGTTCCGAGTCTGGGTGTTTTTCTATCTATAATATGTATGTATTTACAAAAAAAAAAATGTATATAAGTAGTTTATCAGCCATCTCGTTACCATAACACAAGCATTAGGTTGCTTAGCTTGGGGCTAGATGGCGTTGTGTGATATGTCCAAACATATTTATTATTATTATTTATTATTTATTTATTATTTACATTCTGAATTTTGAACTATCTACAGAAACATTTTCAAAAAACCGGTTGTCGTACTTCGCACATTTAGGGAACCGTACCAAATCTGATTTATCAATATATTGGTATTTGTTAGTAAAATGTACGTAATCTATATACTACTCGTAAATCTATTGCTGTTCATGATTTGTTTATATTTTTTTTTTTGTTTTATTCTCCTCTTTACCGGGGTGGTTTAAAAAAAAATATAGGAAAAAAAAAGAAATTGAAATTTTAACAGGACAACGTCTGGCGGGTCAGCTACTAACAAATATAATCTTCAAATTTCAAGTTCATAGGCCATTGGGAAGTTAAAAAATTCTTCGGAATAAAATATTGTAAGAAAAACTAACTTTGGTAGCTTCTCATTTCTTTGTTTTCCAATATTGAAAAAAAAAACAGTATTTATATTCTCAAAGAGCTCTTAACAACGATACCACATTCGATGGGTTAGGTCAAAATTGTTGTTGCGCGCCTCCCTTAAACACATTTAAAAATATTTTTTGCTAAATTATGTGGGTTCGAGTCAACAAGCTGGTTATATTGTGAAAATTTGAAGACTATAGCTCCAACCATTTGGCTGTAAAACCTGTGTGCCAGGCGACGGATAGACGGATACGTGAGTGACAGCAATAGGGCTCCGTTTGGACACTTCGAGTACAGAACCCTAAACAGTACATCCCTAAACTTTTCTTTTTTTCTTTTTTTTCTTTTCTTTTTTTTTTCTTTTTTTTTTTTTCGAAGCATTCATAGCGCTGCCTAGAATAATGACTAAACCTGATGTTTTTTATTCATTTTTGTCAGGAATCTGTCTTTTGCAATCAAATTCTGAATCCACTCCAGATTTACCGCGCACAGAAATTTTCTGGAATGCAATGTTGCATACAGAACGTGTTCTGTAATGCCAAGGATACCGCATTAACATGCTAATTCACGTAGCGACAATTTCTGGTTCATTTCCAATAAATTCCGGAGGTTTAATAGCTGGGACTATAATTATATGTACGACGTACGTATATGCCACATGGTCATGCCCAATTACGATAGATAGCTTCGCTATCTGCGAAGCTATCACTTTGCTGTATCAACTGTTAGATAGTTTTAATTCCAAGACATTTATGCCTTACTTTTAAAACCAGATACTGTCGTGCACCTACTAGGTATGGATAAAAGTTTTTTTTATTGCTGACTGGGCCTGCTCTTGACCTTTAAGAGGATGAGGTCTGCAATGGAACGAGCCTGCTCAGAAGATGCCTGTTCACTCTGGCTTTGAAGGCAGAAGGGTTATATGTCGAATTGAACACATACGCTGGCAGAGAGTGCCACTCTTTGGCTATACGCATAATTTATCTATATAAATAAAAAGAGAAGTCCTGACTGACTGACTGACTGATTGATTGACTCATCAACGCCCAGCCCAAACCCTTGGACCTAGAAAGCTGCAATTTTACACAGAGGTTCCCTTTAGACAAGGAATAAGGAAAGTCAGGGGGCGGGCGAAGCCGCTGGCAAAAGCTAGTACCTAAGTCATAATAATATAGTATAACTAGCCTAGCCATTATCCAATTGGAGCTTCCACTCCAAGGCGCACCAATTCAGCGCAATCGCAGAACGGCGGCCATAGCAGCACGAGAAAAAATTCAAAACTATATACAAAAACAATAAATATACCCACTAACTAACGGAAAGTATAACATGTATGGACCTACCAAATGTAATGGCAGATTATTAGTTACTTAGACTTACCTAATATTCAACTGGATTGAGTATTACTGGACTGTGTGTAACTACAGTAATTAACAGTGTTACTTTACTTTGTAAATTAAACTATAATAACTAGAAAGCATACATACATAAGTACCAAAATACACCTAAGTACAACTAGATATGAATAAAGCTATGTTATGGTTGTCTAACTACTAAAATAGAAAAGATTAAGAAATATTGTATATTTAGGTAAATTTAAAAAAAAAAAAAGGAAGGAAGGAGATGTCGTATATTATGTAGGTAGGTTATAAGAGGACAGTGGCTTGTCATGTAATAATAGTAAGGTTGTGGGTAAGCAATAAAAATCTGTCTTGGTCAACCCGTCTTTCATTTACTACAATGGCGTGAAAATGGTTTTTACCCCTCGTAACTCTGTTAAGCGGTGATGGTATTTCAGCATAAGATGACAAAAACGACGATGTTGACATAAATCTATTTTAAGTTTAGATATGTAACCATGTGTTTACATTTTATGAGTGAAATGAAGTAAATGTGTCGAAATAAGAGAAAAGAAAACTTTTATAAATTAAGTTCTGTTGGACCAGTAATTTGTGTCAACAATCATTGACATAGACTCCCAAAATGGAGCTCTCACTCGCAAACATTATTTAAAAGAGAAATGAAATCCCTAACTACTACAAATAAATTCAACTTGAAATTAGATTAAGTGTGGCGGGAAAAAATTGTTAAAATAAATCTCCTTTCGCATCGTGGCGGACATTTTTTAATTAAAATTCTGCTCCCGCGATGCACTGAATGGTTCCATTTTTAAATTAATTTCTTTCACCATCTTATCGCTGGCCTGACACCCGCTCAACCGCTCTTTGCATTTAGATGAATGAATTAACTGTTTACTTGTACTTTACGTAATCAAAGGATCTCTTTCATCACATAAGTGTCTCATAAACTGCTTAGATGAGTACTTAGAGACGCAAAATCTTGTTGAATAAACGAATTAATTAACGCGTTAATTTTTTCATTGCCTTCTTTCATGCAGGCTATTCATTTGAAAGCCTGAAACCAGATAGAATGCAGATAAAAATAAGACTGCTAAGTAAAAAATGCTTGTGCTTTTTTATCAAGTTGGACCGCAAATTCTTTTATTTTTTACCTAGGTATTACTTATTTACAAGAATAATAAGATAAACTTAATCTCTCCAACTTAATTAATTTATTATTCAAGGTAGCAACTTCTAGACACTCGTAAATTAGGTATATATACTTACTCTTCGGCGGTTTTCAACATTGTTAGTTTCATCATATAATAGAGCAAGATTCCGGAGCCACCAGATCTTACTTATTTTCTGAGTAACAAAATTTATGGGATAGAGTAGTGATATTCTGTATTAGTATGTTCTTTGAACGTACGCATTCCTGCTAGCTTGGGCCGACGGACGGCCCATTTTCATTACTCACTTTTCTTAAAATCTGACTGCTGATTTTTATGTATGTTTTACAGAATATTTTTAATAATTTATAATCAATACTGTTAGACACTTCCCGTCGGCGCTTTTTTCCGCCAGACGCTTTATAGCTCGCAAAAATGACGTCATCTTACTTACAGTTTGAGCCTTGATTTTTATGTAATGATCCTCGAGGAACTATTTCAATACTATTTGCAGTAGTCTGACCAATCGCAGAGGTCAAGCATCCCCTAGACACAAAGCTTCTAATTACCACGCTCGCGCTCATAATAACAGCGGCCTTTTAATTGTGTATGGAGGATGTTAGCCAGCTACGATTGGTTTGGCTGCTTACAAATAGTATTGAAATAGTTCCCCGAGTATCATTATATAAAAATTAAGACTCAAACTATAAGTACGATGACATAATTTTTTGGGAGCTTTAAAGCGTCTGGCGGAAAGATCCGCCGACGGGAAGTGTCTGGCAGTGTTGATTATTAATTATTAACAATATTCTGTAAGACATACATAAAAATCAGCAGTCAGACTTCAAGAAAAGTGAGTAAGTAATATTTTTACGTAACTTTAGTGCCTAACACCTGAAAATTGGCCGTCGACTCAAGCTAGCAGGTATGCTTACGATCAAAGTACATACAAAAAGGAAAAAAACAGAACCCTTAAAGGATCACTTCTTTGTCCATCTGTCTGCCTGTCAGTCTGTCAAGTCCCTTTTTCTCAGAAACGCGTGGAGATATCAAGTTGAAATTAATATCAAATACGTAGTCTCTTGGAGTTCAAAAAAAATCAAGCTTCTAAGTCAACGCACTAACAAAATACGGTCATCTACACGACATATTTTGATACTCGTAAATCAAAACCTATAGGGTATATTTCCTGTTGACCTAGAATCATGAAATTTGGCGAAAAACGAGGTCTCACAGTCCAGCCAGAGACCAGTCTGCAAGTGTATTTAATAAATAAGAGATGGGATAACTCGGACACAATGTAGTAAATTCCAAGGCGAATTTAAGTCAGCGTTACAGTTGGAACTTCAGTAATGTAAATTGGATACCTGTGAAGCTATATGCTTTTGAATGTGAAAAGTTAGGCCTCAAAGGAGTGCTTGGAACAGTAATTTCATGTGTCTTATTTATCTTCACTGCTCCAGACATGGATGCTTTTTGCAGTAGCCTTAAAAAAAAACTTCCATACGTTATAACTCTGTCTGTCTGTCTGTCACGCCTAAACCACTGAACCGATCGTTCCGTTATGAAATTTTACAGATGTACCTAACCTGGAACCTGGAGAAGGACAATGGTGCCGATTCTGTTGTACAACGAACTAAACTAACGAAACTATCACTAAAATTCCTTACATTTTGCAATGAGAATCTTAGAGCTATTCTGCAAAAAAAAAACCTCTAAATTTAATAACAATTTTGACACAACTAAAATCGAGTTTGACAAATGTGACTCCACGTAGTATAGTGCCTGTAGTATATTTGACCCGGTGGCTTTAACCCGTCGCGCGCCAATTAGCAGACACAATTGAAATTCTATTGTTATCTGTACACATGGTGTACAATCGACATTTTAAGAGTTAATTGGAACTAACGAAATCACTATGAAGTGACAAAGCTTGTCATATTTTGTTCACCGACATCGCCGTCGTTGCCGGGTCAAATATCTTTTAGAGCTGGAGGGGCGCTGGGAGGGGGCAGCTTTAACGTGTTTTATATGGAATGAAGGTACCTTTTTTTTGGTACCTACATGTTGAGTCATAGGGGTTTACGGGCTTTATATAGGGGGGCCAAATTTTCATTATTTTTGCGATAGGACTCACCGTTTTCGAGATATATGCAAAAGAAAAGAAAAAAATACACTACTGTTTTTGCATCCGAAGTCAAGGTCTCGGTGTGAATTTTAGTTCATGTCAACTAATTTTGTTCTACACCTTTAAATCGCGATTAAACATAGTCTGATTTAGTTTGACAATTAAAATTTTTGGTGAAAACAGTCAAATTCAGACTAGCAAAATTGCCATTTTCACTAAACTAATAACTCCGTAGGTACAATCTTAGTCCTGTCAAACTAAAACTTTAGTCAATTTCTGGGAAATCGTCGTTTGACAGGAATAAACTAAATTTTAATGATTTTTAGTTTAGTTTAGAGGCATTTGTGACAAGAGAATCGGCACCAATGGGTACATTTTCATCCTGGATATTTGTATTAAAAATTATGAAATACAAAATAGGTACCTACACGCAGTCGCGAACAGCAAATATTAAAAAAATAAAATTAAGTGGGTACTTAAGTAGGTACCCTAATAAACCTATATTATCTTGACATTGTGGTAAGTTAATACTTTATTTATTCTTGTCTTTTTATGCCTATCTCTTTTTACTTAAGTAATAATATTTTAGAAAACCCTTAGGACCTATGACTTTCTGAAACTTACTTTTAATGGCTTTTCTTTTTTGCCTTGCTTATCTCCAGACGAAAAGGGAACACTTTAGATAAGTACCTATTTGTTTCGGTAAAAGGCCTCGGCCACGACCTCTGGATAAACCCCGGTTAACTTATCTGGAAGATAATTTCACAAATTCAGTTGTTTAAGTCAGTTTTTTAGTATGATACCGGAAAAAAAAAATAAACTAAAAGATAGTGCTTATATACTTCATCCTTTCTAACACTGACACTAAACCACACTAAACCGGAGAATAGTAATGTAGGGTACCTAAGTAGATGACCTACCCACCCCACTTTTGAAAATATAAAATTATGTTAGCTACAAAAATCCTGCAAACTGCTTAGTGAGTACCGAACCAACTATACAGGGTGTCCCGTAAATAATGGATAACCTCTTAAAGAGTCATTGTACTCATCATTATGAACAACTTTTACTATGGGACCAAACCTGAAATCACGAAAAAAAAATCAGTTGTTCCCTACATTTATTTTCGCATAACTCGTCAAAATGTAGGGAACTGCTGAATTTTTTTTCGTGATTTCAGGTTTGTCCTAAAGTAAAAGTTGTTTATAATGATGAGTACAACAACCCCTTAAAAGGTTATCCTTTATTTACGGGACACCCTGTATATATTTCTGGCTACGTAGTCTCCCTCATTTTCCAATGGAACTCGCTACTTTATAGGCAAAAACAAAGGCAACTTGCACAATGCAGAAATTACGTTTTTAATAGGGTAGGTAGGTACCAACGCGAAAATTTGCGTTGAACCACTTATGAACCTTACTACCATCGTAATAAGGTCGAAAAGTGGTTCACCGCAAACAAAACACTGCTACTTTTTGACATCATCCTAAATTAACACAAAATGATTCGATAAACGTAAAATTTTAAGTGCTTCTAACTGTTTCGATTTGTATTAAATATTTCGCTTAATAATTAAGATTAAAAAACTGCAAGTGTTCATTGACTTTTGTTGTTGACTGTACCTAGGTAAAAAAAAGGCTAAAGGGGCTTTTAAATAATTAATACTCAGAATTTTATTTTAAAGGTAACTTCTGTCGCGACTTCTTCTGTATAAAATTTCTTGTTTTGACATAAAAATGTCCTATTACACTCCTACCAACTTATCTGTGAAATGGCGAAAATTGGAACTACGGCCGTCATGTTTTTTTTTTTTTTTTTTATTTATTTAAAGGGCTTTGTCGCTTAGCGACCACATCGCCCAGGAAATGTCTTCGATTTTGCCGACGCATGTCATTCGATTGTATCGACGCATCCACGGTGGCGACCTCTTTCAGTTCACAGATAAGTTGGTAGGACTGTACACTCGGCAATAGCTTCTTAATATTGAAAGAATTTTCGGTATCAGATCAGTTGTTATAAGATTACCACCTAAAGTACCTACATACTTAGATAGACTCACAAAATCCTCTCTAATAAGTCAATCAATCCGCTAAGCCTCCCAACTATGTTGGGGTCGGCTTTCAGTCTAACCGGATGCAGCTAAATACCAGTATTTTACATGGAGCGATTGCCTATCTGACCTCCACAACCAAGTTACTGGATAGTAACACGACCCCTTGGTAAGACTGGTTGTCAGACTTTCGGGCTTCTGACGACCAACGGCTTACCGTGCTTTCTGAGCCACGGAAGGGTCTCGGTAAAGACGGTCACCCATCTATGAACCTGATCGATCGACCCGTGCGGCTTGCATTACATAGCCACGAAGCCCCGAAAATACCTCTCTAAAGTAGGTACCTATTAAGTATAAATGCATTGAGGTAGATAGGTAAGATACTGTTCTCGTCACACTTTGTGTACTTAATCAATTGTTCGGAAGACTCGTGTTTAGGTATTAGGTTATGGGTGTAAGATAGAGGTGTGAACCCATATTGTTTTATCGATGTCAAGCACACATTGTTTAGCGATATTTTCTGTTTATTAGCAAGCCCTTAATAGGCAGAGCATACATTTTTTTAAAGCTTCTAAATACATTTCATGCAATAAGCATTGCAGGGCTCAATTTTGTAAGACTTCTATTGAAGTCATTGAACAAAACTTCAATTGTTTTATTTTATAAACTTAATTTTAATGGGCCTTTGGAGTGTACCTAAGGCAGATTCATAATTAGGAAAGCTGAAATCTTTTTTAAGAAAAAAAGTTAAGCCAAGTTATATATACAGGTACTTAAGTCGAGATTTATAACTTCACTCTTTAGGTTCTGTATCTATTTTAAGAGAAATTACCTACAACTAAAGCTTTGTCTTAATTAAGTGCTTAAAATTAAGTAGATATACTATATAAAACGATGTAAGAACGGAAATAAAAATAGAACAAAGCCAGGATTGTAGAAATGGAGTCGTTCCTAAAAATTACAAAAACTTAACATTTTAGTTCCCCTTAGTTCCTAATCAATAAATATATATTTTCTCTAAATAAGTCTACCGAGATCGGAACAAACATTGAGATCACAAAAATACCTAAACGATAGCCTCACATTAATTCATTTCGCAAAAAAAGTTTTTCGAATTTTCCGGGACCTGTCCTAGAAAAACTGAACTAGGTAGGTAGATAAGTACATTACTAAAGATGTTCTTATTTTCCTTTCCGCCTGTAAACTAGTAGAATAAATAAGTATTATGAATGAAACGGAAAAGATACTTACAATATCAAAGTTAAATCCTTCTGATTTCTTTCGCACTTCTCTAATTTTCACATCAATCCACTTTCCAGATAATTTATAGTCATTTCATTATTAAAAATAAATTAATGGCACATAGATGTGTTTGTGTTTTTTTTCTACCACCCTATATAGTCCAGACCACCTGTTCAACAATATTCAACTTTCGATCTTGCAAGAGGAGACCCGACGACACACAAGCAGCGTCTAGCCGGCGTTTTTCAAATGCCGCTACAAACATTCCCGCGATATCCATTTTCCCGCCAAATTAGTTGTTTGTATACCTCCGAATTCAGAAGACATACTTGGCAGCATAAATTAAACGTTCTAACCAGCTTTTCCATTTATTCGCATTATAACAGTTTCATTAATGTTTCAGTATAATCCAGTCAAATTAGGGAGAAAGATTTGGTCTAGGTAATGCTGCAAAGAAGTTACAATTTTCATTTTTGTCACATAATAATATAGCGCTTACAGTGACATCTAGCGATGTAGTAACATATTTTTGTGGCACAGTTCACAGTGACATCTATGAATTATAAATTGTAATTTCTAATGAGCTTCAAATTTACTGATAGTATTGAAAAATAGATTGAATGAAAGTTCCAATTATAATCATTTACATCATTTTTAAATATTTATTTTTAAGAACAAAAATTTTGTAAAGCAAAACGAAGCAAAAGCAAAGGATCGTTGCAAGTGGTTGCAAGTGACTTTGTGTTGTTTGTTTCTGTTCTGCCTGCCTACTCCGATGGGAGAAAAGCATGAAGGCGTGAGTTTTTGCTGAATTTTATAGATTTTGTTAGAATTTTATTGGTGAAAGTTGCCTTTATACAAAAATGAAGCATATTTTTGTATAAAGGCAACATTTACCATTCTAATTTTGAAATAGCGATTTGTCATTGGTTGAATATAATAGTTGGTCAAATCGGGAATGACCTGTGGGAATGACTGACAACGTTATTGCGCTGTCACTTTGACGGATACGAAATTTGATGAAATTGTTTTTTTTAATTTTTGGAAAGAGATTCTTCACATTTTCACATTCTTCTTTTTCAACAAATTGGGTATTCTGACGAAATATTTGAGCAGTAAAAAAACTAAAGGTACAACAATTATTAGATTATCAGAGGTCCTAACTGTTTTAAAACCCATGATGTTTCGACCTGTGTGCACAATCGGCCAAAGGATTTCATTCGAGAGGAAAACTAAAGAATTTATCAGGAACAAAGTGGTTCGACCCGCTTCTATCTTGAAACCGGCAGAAAAAATTAAACTTTACAATAAGGAGAATAAGGAACTGTTCGGGCCTTTGCTTGAGACGAATAAACAGAAGAAACAGCGTGCACAGAAGGCGGGTGAGTGGTGATTTGTTTGTAAGGTTTCAGCAACCTTGCGATTGAGCGGATTTACTACTTTCTAAATAGCAGGCATCTGTATGAGGAAGCCTCTAGTGCCTCATTAGTGCACAATCTGATCCCATCCTGGACTGTGGTGTTTACACTCGTGTTGACTTTCGATTACAATTTATGCGTAGGTACGTACTACGCATCATTAAGCGTCCGCGTAGCATACTTTGCCAATTAACATCATAATGATCATATGACATTTCAGTTTTGGCGCCGCGAGATACACGCGCGCACGCATAACGCCGCTTTTATCTGTGTTACAGCTAAAAATAGAGCGTCACTTCAAAACAACGGCGCAACTGCTTCAAACGAAAATACATTGAAATTCTTCGAAAGTACAGAGACACATGGTAATATACAGAGCCAGACATTGACTGGCTATGTGAAGTATAATCCTGTGCTAGCTGTGAATGTGTTAAAGAACAAAATGTGGCAGAGTACGAGGCACTGTGTGAATTTCGTTAGTGTTGTCTTGAATAATACTGTGAGAACTGTAGCTACATCTGCATCATGTAATGCAGCCCGTAGCTCTCCTGCACAGCCGGGGTACGCCAGTGAAGACAAAATACTTCAAATAAAGCAGCATAAGAATGACTTTGCACAGCAGTATCCTTCTGTGACCCTGATCTTGAACAAAACTATGACTGATGAGTCTAGATCTGCATTAGAGAAATGGAAACAAGAGAGGATCGCTGAAATGGGGGTAGAAGAGTTCAATAAATTCTATGCAGGTATGTGTGACTCCATTTTCTTGTAGTATTTCTATCTACCATCTTTAGATCACCAGTAACTAGGTATTTCAATTATAAGCCTACCTACATATGGTTGAAATAGACATCACACAGGATACCTAATAAATAATTCCATTAGGGGTAATAATACAACATTTGTGAATTGTTTTCAAATAAGAATGGTTCATTCATGCAGCCATGTTATAGTGTGCACACTTCAAGAATACATAGAAATGTGTTCTATAATAATATAATCTTGATAATAAATTACAGTGGGGTTAAAATGTATCCCACTCTTGAACTCTGAACTGTTTCATCTCATACTTGGGTACTAATGGCTCTTGTGGGTGCAGCAACTAAGGGCAGGGATACACATGCCTGCAGCTTGTACAAATCTAAGCAAGCAGCTGGCATTTGACATTCACCAATCTGAAGTTGTTACGGCATATTATGGCATGCAAGCTACTTGCATGCTTTTGTGCAAGTTGCAGGCATGTGTATTCTCGTTCTTAAGGCTTGACCTCCCATAAAATTGCGGTCACTGTCGGACTGCATGGAAAAGAAAGAGATGCACGATGACACAATGCTAGTAATTTATTGCAAATTATGATGCAATTATTTATTTACAAAAAATCTATTGATTGGATTAAAAAAGTAATTACGAGATCATTCCTTATTATTTTGTAGAGAACTTTAATAAATAATTGTAGAGGTAATAATGGTAAAAAGTAGAAAAAATGGACCTGGATTTAGTTTTTTTTTTTCTTTAAGTGTATAAACTAATCACTTCTTATGTATTGTAGATTACCAAGTATTTTTTTATAGTTATTGTAAAAGATGAACACAAAGTTTTCTCTTCGACCCCGATGACCCCATAACCCTCCTCCAGGAGAGTAATAGGGCCACCAGTACAGTCTGCAAACGCAAACTCAAATCTATATTCTGACCTCGCCACACCGAGGTCGTAATTGTAATTGCCCTCTACATGGTGAAGCTGTGCCAGCTGGTGGCGCAGCCGAGCCTGTAGCCTAAACCCCCATATAATTCTTCTCTTATCATGATCCGGTCTGCCACCTTTGGCTGTCCTCCCCCCAGCGACGCCCTATGCGAAGGTGTCCTTGGCGTAGTCGCTTAATTTATAATTCGTTTTAAGCCCTGGCCGGAGGCTTTAAGTTTGATTAAAGCACCTACGGGATAGACCGGTTAAGTAGTCTCGACCTCCAATGGTCAACTACGAGATGCCATACTAAAAAAAAAGGACACAAAGTAGTAGTAGTAGTAGTTTCGTCGTATTTTGCGGAGGACAAGCCTTAACCAAACACTCTCTTGAAGAGAGCCAGCAAGTTCTAGCAGCTTGACCTCCTCATTACTTTTTTATAGATATTAATTAATAAAAGTAACCTAGATATCAAAGTAATAAAATCTCCTATTAAAAGATAATGCTTCAATAAAAAAAAAACAAGTTCAATGCTATCTCATAACAACAACACACTTGTTTAAATATAAACCATACAGTTGTCTTTGGCACAAAACAAACAATTTGTAAGCATGTTTTGTAAATTGCATTTACATTGTTTCTTCATTTGTCATCTATCATATCATATTTTTGTTGCTTCCTGAATAACGTAACACATACCATCACACCTGTCTTCCCGAAGAGTTAGGCAGAGTTGTACCTACCTCCTTATAGTACACCCACATTTCGCCAGTTATATTTAAGTCCAATGTAATAGGGAGTGAGCCTATTGTTATCAACTGGGCACAAATCCAGACTCCGGGCTACTACGGAGAAATTCCTGGTGAAAAAACCCAATAACCCCTTGTCCGACAAAGGGAATCAAACCCAGGACCTGAGAAAGAGAGAGAGGATTTTGTTTCCGCACTTAGCCCTTCATGGTCCACATGAAGAACTTAAGTGTGGAAACAAAATCCTCTAACATAGAAACCAGGATCTGATGCTCAGCAGTAGTACTTGCGACCAGTAGACCAACAAGACAGTCTGAATATAATATTGCGACATTAAATGGAATTGGAAACTTTATTATTGTACTAGCTTTTGCCCGCGGCTTCGCCCACGTAGAGGTCAGAAATTATCCCGCGAGAATGTACTACTGGAATAAAAAGATGTCCTAATCCAGGTCATGGTCTATCCATGTGCCAAATTTCATTTAAATCTGTTCAGCCGTTTTAGCGTGAAAGCCTAACAAACTTACTTTCGCATTTATAATATAATATAAGTTAGGATTATGGACGTCAGTAACAGTCCGTTACCACTGTCTGGGCTTGTGTTCAGTAAATAACAAAAGGCTTGTGCCTATTATTTTGGACATATACTTAACTACTAAAATGTGCAATGCTATGTTATGCAATAATACACAAATTAACCACTAGTCTGTTAGTACAGTTAACCTTTTTGAAGGCTATTTATTTGACATTAAGGCGAGTAGAGCTGCTGATTTATTCCTTTCTAATACCACTGATATTTGTTTCAACTCTTCTATTGCGAACGGATACCATTGTTTAACTTTAAACTAATACCATAACAAGTTCAAAGATATAAGGTACAGTCAGTACAAATTCTTTGTATGTAATAATAAGACCTTTAATTGAAAAATAAATCTGTTAAAAAAAAACAAAATTCCAGTTACACTTGACTGATTGGTTGTTTCGAATTTTGGAACAATAGAGCAAACTCACCCTTTCTCGCAGGTAAAAAAAAATAGTAAGATGACTATTCTTACCTTAGCTTTACCTTTGTAAAAATAGTGGAATGAAGTGAATTTAGAAACTTTTAGCATTATAATACGAACATAAAATTAAAAAACGAATTTTGTTTGACTGAGCTGACTGCACCAAATTCAAGTTATTAGTATTTGTTCGCACATTAATTATTTAAAATACGAAGCAGGGCCGGGCTAGCTGTTAATAAATACCTAATGTTTTATTTTTGCTTCTTACTTTTTATATATTAAGTACTTATGCAAACTTTGAGTATTTCTTTTAATAATGAATTAAGTATGTAGGTAGTACATCATATCATAGTATGATTTTTGGTATGAAATCATTGCTACATTCACTCGCAATGTGTAAATTTCAGTTGATTTGGCCTTTCTGAAACTGAGTTTCTGAAAGTAAAATCAATTAAAATATCTTCTGTCAAATCTGTGGTTAGTTTTTATGATTGGTTGATTGAAATACTTACCACCAATTAAATTATTTAAGTTGGCATAACAATGACAGCAGATTTGTTTCGGCTCACACCCAGAGACCCAGCATAAAACTGATCGTATTGCCCACACAATTTGAGTAACAATGTCTTCGAAAGTGAATTTATTAATAGCAGCAAAGACGGAAAATTAAATAACTGCACGTGCACACATGCTCCCTATTCCTTTTTGTGTTAAATATATATATCTTATTTATAAATAAGCTAAGAGCCATTGGTCTGAACTGCCCTTTATTATTATTTATTTAAGGATTACCAACGAGATAGGTAGGTACCTTACAAATATCTTGTAACACACTGTTGTTGTTAAAATATTATTTTCACTTTTTTTTTTTTCTTTTGTTTTTTGTGTTTCGCGACCTGTGTCCAAATAAACGTTTTTCTTTCTTTCTTTATCTTTTACAATAATAAAACTTGTATCCTAACTACTATTATAAATGCGAAAGTAAGTTTGTTAGTTGGTTACCTTTTTACGCCTAAACAACTGAACCGATCATCCTGAAATTTTGTATTTATACGTTGTCAGGTGTACCTATAGAAAAGGACATAGAACTGCTCCCGAGAAAAACAACAATAACTTTCTGTGCCTCGTGTCTTTCGAATCATGATTGAATTACTTAAGTATATTATTACAAGCAGAGTACAACCCGAATTGTTTGTCAAATTCTAAATTAACGCGAGCGAAGCCGCGGGCAAAAGCTAGTAATAAGTACGTTACCTATCCAGTAATGCACACTCAATTACAGGTAACCACAGCTTACACGTCAAGTAATTACACAATATGCTCTGAAAACATAAAATATTAAAATTGCATCAATGCAATATAATAAAACCAATTTTAATATTAAGTCTTAATTATTATTTTTTTATTAGCCTACATTGTGTCCCACTGCTGGGCAGAGGCCTCCCCTTTTTTATTAATTAATTAATTAAAAAAATATTATTGTAGGATACAAAATAATAGTAGGTACTTACTTACTTATAAAATTGACAGTTGTTACGGGTCGTCGTCGTCGAAAGTCTGACAACCAGTCTTACCAAGGGGTATCGTATTACCCAGTTACTGGGTTGTGGAGGACAGATAGGCAGTCGCTCCATGTAAAATACTGGTATTCAGCTACATCCGGTTAGACTGGAAGCCGACCCCAATATAGTTGGGAAAAGGCTAGGCAGATTGATTGACTTACTTATAAAATTGAATTAGGTGTAAATTAAATTTAAAATGATAAATTATTAAATTATTGGATTACTGCCTTGTCAGGACATGTGATGTTTAAAAATGATTTAACTAGATGTTTCTTTTTGGCGGTCGTCACTGGCGCCATGAAGTTTTGTCACATGATTTTGTATTTTATTTTTAGTTCCTGAAATAACCATTTAATGTGTTTAGAAACAAAATCAATCTGCCTAGCCTTTTCCCAACTATGTTGGGGTCGGCTTCCAGTCTAACCTGATGCAGCTGAATACCAGTATTTTACATACTGCCTATCTGACCTCCACAACCCAGTAACTGGGTAATACGATACCCCTTGGGAAGACTGGTTGTCAGACTTTCGGGCTTCTGACGACCCGTAACGACTGTCAAAGATCCACGAATGACAGCCGAGACCAACGGCTTAACGTGTTTTCCGAGGCACGGAGGAGTCTCGGTATGAAAAAATATGGTCACCCATCCACGGACCTACCCCGGCAAGCGTAGCTTAACCTGACGGATCGACCCGTGCAGCTGTTAGAGCTCCTCAATGTGTTTAGAAACATATTTAATTAATGCGCCTCCTAAAGAAAATTGTTTTACATAGCGGTACTCTCCGATGTGAAACAAATTTAGTCTTAAGTATACGAAATCCGCCTAGATCAGCATCATACAATAATTTACTTAAATTAATCTAGTAGTTGTTATACTTCCTTTACTAGCCCTAGCCCCATTATGTATAGTGCCTAACCTTTGCATCCAACAAATTAATGTCATGTTCTAACAATTGAAACAATAAAAGATTCACTAACATAATCTCTACAGGATGTAGCAGAAAGGTGTGGTACAGTCCATTAAACTGAACCACTTTCTCTATGGACCCAACATCGTAATCGCGAAAAAAATATCAACTGTCTCATACAAAACTTCACAGTTCAATACCTAAGAAGTACTCGACCCAAATGTATGGGACAGCAGATTATTTTTTCGCGATTGCCTACACACAGTTTTCTGATTCGCCCTGTACTTATAACAATCCAATAAGAAGCAGTGAGTTTTCTGGTATCATATAATTAATAGAGACCACAAATCAACAAACCCTGAAGGGCAACGATCTTCGCAGGGTGACAGTTAGCAGCTGGATGCGAATAGCAGGATCAAGTTAATTTAACGGCGTGCAATTAAAGATTGATAAGATGAAATAGCAACATCAATCAATCTGCCTAGCCTTTTCCTAACTATGTTGGGGTCGGCTTCCAGTCTAACCGGATGCAGCTGAATACCAATATTATATTATTATTATACCATTATGAAGTAGCAACATCATAATTAAAAAAAACATTTTTACAAAAAAAAAAAAAACCGACTTAGTTTCCAAAAAAAAAACACTTCAAAGTGATAAATAACTTTAATTTCCGTAGTCGGTGTCATGGTTTTGTATTTTCGTTTTTGTCACTGACTTCCGAAATTAAAGTTATTTTTCACTTTGTACTTGGTGTTTTTGTGAGAAGTTGGTTGTTTTTTTTTTTCACTTTTTAGTTGTGGTACCTACCCTACACAAATCCGAATACCACTACTTACCTGCAATGTAAATTACAGTGCCAGGAAGTTATTATAACATCTCCACATTAGACTACTTATGTGGGAAAAATACTTTAAATATTGTAACATAACTCAAAAACTACCCAGGCAAAGTTAATAAAATTTATATGGGACCACCTAGGACTATACTACACCCTATATCCTACCCTGTACCCTAGCGGTACTATAAACTTTCAAACAAAAATTTAATTTTCCAAATTGGTTCAGCCATTTTGGAGTAATCGGAGAAAATACATAAAAATAATTATTAAACTTGTTACATTAAAAAAAATCTTTAATTCACAGCTCAAATGGCAGTCGGCACCAAATTCCACAGCACGCTAAAGAACTACTTCACCCAACCACAAACGCAGCTTCGTATAGAGAAGGAAGTCGAAGGAGTATGGGTGTCAGTAGCAGATGTCCTGAAGAGGATATCATCACCGAAAGCGATAGAATCTAATGTTATACACCCTGTGTTGAAGTACAGGGGGATATTTGATGCCATTGCTGAATATGAGTGAGTAGAGAAATGCATTCCTTATTTTTTTTTAGGTACAGATGCCAGCAGGTCAAGCCACCCGAAACTGTCAAATTTTCCCAATCAACCTTGAACCTAATGCTTTGGCGATAAAGATAAAAATCTATTATAGAAATTTGACAGATTGTAGTAGCTTGATGTGCTGGCGTCTGTACCTCATTTGTTTGTATTTGTGTTAAAGAATTTTGTGAGCAGTGGTGGCCCAGTGGTAACGGCTGCGACTTACGAGTTGTAGGTCACCTGTAGGTAGGTAGGTAGCTAGGTAGGAACCCTGACAGGCGCTTCACTTTGTGTACTTAAACTATTTCATCACCACTGCTGCAATATGGTGAAGGAAAACATCGTGAGGAAACCGGCATGTCCTCGAAACAAAAATTCGAAGACATGTGACGTCTACCAACCCGCACTGGGCCCGCATGGTGTATAATGGCCCACTCCCTCTCACAGAGAGAAGGCCGGTGTCCCAGCAGTGGGAACATTACAGCCTGATTATGCCATGGATATCGATTATGCCTGGTTCTTCTTCGTAGCGTGTCTATGGCAATTAAACTAAATTGAGTGGGCTCAGCTTTGGGGTTCTCACAAGAAAATTCAGAAATTCTTTCCGATGTCTACCGCAAAACTCACTGCGACATTCTTTACGTCCACGAGACCTATCGAGATGAAACCCTAAGCCGGCCATACATCTCTGGACTTACGCTTATCGCCATCCTGCTTAATGACCCTAAATATTAAGGCTGCGTTTCCATCAGAGATGTGCTATGCTACGTTGTTATGGATGCGTTTGATATCCACCAATCATATTCATTGGTCCACAATAGCATTGCACTGGTAGAAACAGGTTCAACTAAGCTATGTTTTTTTATATGGAAGGATGGTGGCTAAGTAATAACAGCCGTACGGGTCGATCCATCAGGTTAAGCTACGCTTGCTGGGGTTGGGCCGTGGATGGATGACCATCTTTACATACCGAGACTCCTCCGTGCCTCGGAAAGCACGTTAAGCCGTTGGTCCCGGCTGTCATTCGTGGATCTTTGACAGTCGTTACGGGTCGTCAAAAGCCCAAAAATCTGACAGCCAGTCTTAACAAGGAGTATCGTATTACCCAGTAACTAGGTTGTGGAGGTCAGATAGGCAGTCGCTCCATATAAAATACTGGTATCCAGCTGCATCCGGTTAAACTGGAAGCCGACCCCAACATAGTTGGGAAAAGGCTAGGCAGATTAATTGCGTGCTATGGATGGGAGCTATGGATGCGCGAGTGGTGTAGCTATGTGCACTTTCCTCGCACAGCTACCTCGCGGCGGCGCATCTTCATACCACATCTTACTCGCTCCGCTACACAGCTTAGCATCAGTGGAAACGGTCACATAGTTTTGTAGCTTAGCTTTCACATCCTCGCAGCTTAGCTGCATAGCACATCTCTGGTGGAAAAGCAGCCTTAAGCTGTTATCAATACAACGTGTAACGTTAAATACGCAAAACCTCTTAAGGGGTCATTGTACTTATCATTTATGAACAACTTTTACTATGAGACCAAACCTGAAATCGAGAAAAAAAATCTGTTCAGTATATTTATGTTCGCATAATTCGTCAAAATGTACTGAACAGCTGATTTTTTTTCTCGATTTCAGGTTTGGTCTCATTGTAAAAGTTGTTCATATAATGATGAGTACAATGACCTCTCAAGACGGTTTTGAGCATTTAACGTTACACGTTGTATTAAATGCATGATTATGCCTCCTGTTAGCATTGAGGAAAATTGTTGCCTAAAATACATGGGTAGCGAATGTTTACCGATACATCTTAGTTTAGGTTAGTAAATAAATATTGGATGAAGTCATTGTATCTGCAGTTTGTTTTAGAAGCGCTTTATTGTTTGTTAAATAACAGTGGTGGCCCAGTAGTAACAGCCGCGACTTATACGAGTTGTAGGTCGTAGGATCGAACCCAGACAGGCGCTTTACTTTGTGTAAATTATTTCATCACCACTGTTCTCAAAATGGTGAAGGAAAACATTGTGAGGAAATTGGCATGTCCTAGAACCAAAAATTTGAAGACATGTGACATCTACCATCCCGCACTGGGCTCGCGTGGTGGATTATGGCCCGCTTCCTCTCACAGAGAGAAGGCCTGTGTCCCAGTAGTGGGAACATTATAGGCTGATTATGTTATGTATGTTATGATATTTATAAACATTATTGTAGTAAAAGAAAAAAAACTTTTTTACAAAAAAAAAAACAACCGACTTCCAAAAAAATACTACAAAGTGAAAAATAACTTTAATTTCGGAAGTCGGTGTCTTTGGATCTGTATTTCAGTTTTTGCCACCGACTTCCGAAATTAAAGTTATTTTTCACTTTGTAGTAAGTATTTTTTTGGAAGTCGGTTGTTTTTTTTTTTTTTTTTTTTGTAAAAAGTTTTTATTTTTCACTTTTTAGTGGGTCACTGCAATTTATCTAAGTTACAATAGCCTAATATCAACTGCTCATCACCTTTTACAAAATATTGCTTTTCCCGATACAAGGACGTTAATTGTTGAGAAGTTCTCCCAGTAAGGAACCAGGAGAACTGGAATTGATGGTGAAGTCGCCATCAGCTCCTCTTCAACATATGTATTGTGACGAGCATAAATTGCTTAACAATAATCAAATCGCAACCCGTGAAATACGTATTATTGAGTAAGTAGTTCCGATGGCCATCTGTGGTCTTTCTCATCAGTTCCACTTCACCAAATGGTGCTTTCCGGATGAAAATGCACGAGTTACTATAAAAAATACCCAAATCGCTATAGGTGTGCCTATAAAATTTGAAGGTTTCCCTCGATTTCTCTGAGATGCCATCATCAGATCCTGGTTTCCTTATCATGGTACCACCCTTGGAATATCTCCTTTCCAACAAAAAAGAATCATCAAAATCGGTTCATAAACGACGAAGTTATCCGCGAACACACATAAAAAAATATATATAGGTATATATACGGTCGAATTGAGAAACCTGCCGTGGTCGGTTCGTGGATGGGTGACCATCCATTACATATCCATACCTACCTACAACTGAAAAGTCTATACAGTAAAATGTAATGTATGGATGACCATCTTTACATACCAAGACCCCTTCCTACCTTGGAAAGTATGTTAAGACGTTGGTCCCGGCTGCCATTCCTAGATTTTTGACAGTCGTTACGGGTAGTTAGAAGCCCAAAAGTTGGACAACCAGTTTTACCATGGGGTATCATAATTACCCAGTACTTAACTATGTTGTGGAGGTCAGCAATAGCTCCATGTAAAATACTGGTATTCAGCTGTATCCGGTTAGACTGGAAGCCGACCCCAACATATTGGGAAAAGGCTAGACAGATTTTATTGTTTTAAGAGAAAGGCAGTCTTCGTCAAAGCAATTAAAACCAAACATATTATTGCATAGTCTCTTATATTCTTAACTAGCGACCCGCCCCTGATTCGCACGGGTGCAATGGCGACATGTCAAAACATCGCGATTTCTGTGTTATATCCGAGTTAAATATTAACTTATCTATTCTATATTCTAAACTAATAAAAAAGTACCACCAGTCGGATTTGAAAAAACTATTTTTGCAATTGTTAGCCCAATTCTTGAGGAAGGCTATTTAACAAAAAACGAAGACCTTTAAAAGCCGAGCAAAAAGAAAAAAAAGTCAGAAAGAACGCTAAGTGAAACCGAAGTAATAGCGCGGGCAGGCGATGCGATGCGACGGGGTGGGTCGGGGGAGCGAGAAATTTCAGTCTGACAAAGTCGCGGCCAGAAGCTACGCATTATACACATAAATAAAACTTCCGGAATAAACGCTCTGAAAATCCATTGCGCAGTTTAGATAAGATCTAAGCGACCACATAGACAGACGCGAAAAGCGACATTGTTTTATATCATAAAAAGATTCTTCTACACGCGTATGCCCGAGATAGAAGTGTATGTAAATGAACTTTAGTAGACTAATCGAATATGAATAAGTAGAATGTTTTGCAGACATCCATAATGTCTGCAAAACATTCTATTCATATTCAATTAGTCAATAGCAATGGTCTCCTACAGTTCATTTACATACACATATCTCGGGCCAGACATATTGCGCAGTCGTGTAGGTGAGTTGGTTTGCGACCGGCCGTGGCTAACGGAGCATAAAACAATCTCGTTTAAAGAAGCCCTCGGGCTAGGCCATTCTCAAGGTCGGCAAACAGCGTCACTTAGTTTCATTACAGGGAAAGTGGAAATGGTCCCGTAGACAATTCAATTTACGGTATCGTGGCATCACCGTTATCGCTGATTGATCCGAATAGGTTAATTAGGCTGACCGTCCTTGTAGAAAAAAATATTTTAGGCTGTTGGATGATAGGGGGTTCCCTGGAAAGCATTTTCGAGCCGTAGCAGACGCCGTAAGAAGTTTGGCCTTGTGATATTTTAGATACTGGTCTTATCTTAGGATATATAATCCCCCAGTAACGACTGGTTTAGTTTAATAAAAAAAAATAAAAAATGCCATGAATGAGTCAAATTAAATTAGTTAGCGAAACTCCGCAGACATGGTGGGTTTCGATATCTCAACATGATAAACAGATTTTATCAACTCACACTTTATATAAGAACTCTACCAGCGGTCATTGAACCAAAAAAAAAAAAACATCAGCTAATTTTTATTTTGTCTTGTTCAGATATCGTTACCCATCACGTTAGGCGGAGTTTCCCTAGCTAATTTAATTTGACCCTATCCATCTATCTATCGGTTTAGCTCCGTATTTAATTGTCCATCACTTAAATTGGGAGTTCTTATAATGTTATCTAATCACATAATGAGGTTTTTGTATGTTTAGACCGGAATTTCATACGTTTGTAATCAGGAAAATCAGATTCTACACTATGACTTGACCACTCCTCCATGACTGGCTCTAAAATGATACTGGTTTTTACGAGTCTAGATTAACGGTGAAAGAAATCATATAGGTAACAACGTCATTCATATTATCATAGTTTATCATTATCGCCCACGAAATGCTCTGATAAAGGAGTCACTGACATCCACGATTCGGAATAACAGATTGCTAATGTCAAGGGAAAACTCAAGGTTATCTCGCTTTATAATAATCTTTAATACAGAAACTCGTGCCAAAACTCTTCAAATAACAATGCACCTATTTTAGAATAGCTTGATGAAAGATGAAAGATCTTAAATAAAACTTTTAAAGTCACTTTTAATATGTCTAATGTTTCCGCTGACAGCTGCGCGCACAGATAACGCATTCTGCGGCGTGGGAGTCGGTGCTGTAGCGGAGCGGTATGCGGGAATATTCTCATTTTCTGTATATTTTATCTATACCTTTAGAATTAACTTAATATTTTATTTATTTTTTAATTGCATATTATTTGTTACATGCCGCATCGGTCGACGTCATCGCCGGCTATCGCTGAAAACCAGCGCTGGGGCTCCGTTTCGCATGGGGTCGCGGCATTATGCTGAGCGGTAGCCGTTTTGCGTAGATGTGACGCATATTTTCCCCAAAACTTGTTTTATAAATTGTTATTTTATTTTGTTGTCCTTTGCGTCATGTTTACCGCAAATAAACGTATTTTCTTTTAAATAAATGTAGACAATAGTTCTAAACAATTTTTTCAGGATCGCATTATTGATTTGAAAATGGTCAGTAATCTTCTCTCGTGGTACGATCTATAGTTTATATGAGAGTAGCTCTTGCCGTCATTATAAAGATACTTAGCTTCTGCCCGCGATATCGTCCGAGAGAAATTTCTTCCGAACAGAATTTTTCAAATCCGACTGGTAATAGTTCCAGAGATTAGCGCGTTCAAACTCTTCCGATAGATTAGCCAGTCAGCAAGGTGGTAGCGAGGCTGACTGCCCAAGGTACCTCAGGCCTCAGACACACACAGGGTTTTTTTTTCCACTAACACTAGTTTCATAAGTTTTACTGTAAGTACTAACATTCTATGGATTCTGTTGAGTCTGACATAAAAAGTTTTTATTTATATTAAATTAGCTACGGAAACTCCGCAGACGTGATGAGAATCGATATTTAAACTTAAAACAACCAAAAAAAAAATTGATTTATATTCAATATTCCCATTGGCTGGAGGAGGAGCTCGTGGCTAAGTAATAACAGCCGCACGGGTCGATCCATCAGGTTAAGCTACGCTTGCCGGGGTTGGTCCGTGGATGGGTGACCATCTTTACATACCGAGACTCCTCCGTGCCTCGGAAAGCACGTTAAGCCGTTGGTCCCGGCTGTCATTCGTGGATCTTTGACAGTCGTTACGGGTAGTCAGAAGCCCGAAAGTCTGACAATCAGTCTTACCAAGGGGTATCGTATTACCCAGTTAATGGGTTGTGGAGGTCAGATAGGCAGTCGCTCCATGTAAAATAATGGTATTCAGCTGCATCCGGTTAGACTAGAAGCCGACCCCAACATATTGGGAAAAGGCTAGGCAGATTGATTCCCATTGGCTTGGTATTGCTTTGTAAGTAGGTACTTAGCTATTATAAATGGATACAAATAAAAGGTATTCGCACTGGTGACTATTATTTTATTTCCGTTCTATCAAATTAGTAGCTAATAAAACTTCTTACAAATTAATATCCGTTCACGTCACTTTAAATCGTACATTATATTATCAATTAGAAACATAGTATTCTAATGTCGGGGCCTCACCAACGAGATATGCCGTTGATTATCGCGATGATGGACGTAGGCCGTAGGTGTAGCCATAATTATCGCGATAATTTTACAACGCCATTCACACTGCCGATTGACGTGGCGATAACTCGGTGGCGGCGATCAAGAGACAGGTTCAGGCCTCCCTCTCACAGAGAGGAGGCCTGTGTCCCAGCAGTGGGAACGTTATAGGCTGATTATGTATGGCGTTCAAGTGTGGCCACTCAATTTATCGCTATAGTTATCGGAATAATTACCGCGATGTAACAATACGTTGACGTTGTGTGGCCCCGACATGACAAAGTGACGTCTTTAGAAAACGTATAGAGCTACGACGCAATTCGCTTATTTTGCTTGTTTCATATGTTTGTTAAATATCTCCTCAAAAATTGCAAAACTGATATCTGAGCGGGTTGGGCAAAAAACTAAGTTGAGTTTGTTACACAAATTCTTGTGTAACAAAAAAAAAAAAAAAATGAACTAAATAAACTAAAGCTAAATGAGCTTTCATAACCATCATTTCTTAATTATTCAATTAAGAAAGGATGGTTATGAAAGCTCATTTAGTTTTGTTTTTCGAAATCAATGCAGTATTTATGTCACTCATCATGACTATCTAAAATGATATCTATGTTTTCAACCATCAGTTACTTCTCAAAGTTCTCAAATCATTTACATGATAATACAAGCAGATGTTTTTCAAAATACACATTCGAAACTTTTGTACAATGCACAAACCCTGACAGGGACAGACTTTTCAGGTAGGTAATAGATTTCTGATAACAGTAATTAGAAATGCATGCATGCATAATCAGCCTATAATGTTCCCACTGCTGGGACACAGGCCTCCTCTCTATGAGTGGGAGTGAGCCGTAAATCCGGAATCCACCACGCGTGCGGAGTACTTTCCTTCAGCGTTTTGGGAACAGCGTTGATGAAATAATTTAAATACACAAAGTAAAGCGCCTGTCAGGGTTCGAACCTACGACCTACAACTCGTAAATAGCGACCGTGGGTCACCACTGCTCTCCTCCATTTCCTTAACACCGTACCATTAACATACTTACTTCCATTTTCCAGGGACAAACCGACACTAATTGAATGGAAGAAATCGGACAAACCTCGCAAGTCTATAGCAAATACTTACGACAACCCTGTCCAACTGGCCGCGTACTTCGGCGCAGTGTGCCACGACCTTAACTACAAGCATTTTAACGTTAAAGACGCGTTGCTCGTCATAGCATACACTGACGGATCCAAAGCCGATGTCTTCCACCTCGCCCCTGAGAAACTAAGGGAACATTGGGCCCAGTGGCTGAGTAGATTAGAAGATTACACGAAGAAGTTTGGAAATAATGAGGAAAAGATTTTGAAAGGCGGGAAAAGATTGTTTGAAGAAGATATCGGGAATCTCCAGTAAGTTACGGTATGTATTTCTGATATTTTTATTTGCTTGTAAGGCCTTTGTTAGGCACCATTCATGGCCCCCTTCGCACGAGCGTTGATTAGAATACCGTTCATCATTCAATATCGTCGGAAATAATAAGACAATAAAATTAGTTTTCAAGGGGCGCCCCGTGACCATAAAAACGCGTGGCTAAAACATTAAAGGCTCGTGCAGACAGGCGCAACGCGACGGCGTGACACGACTCCGGTAGAACAATTATAATGGAGTTTTCATAGAAATTGTTCCACCAGAATCTGCGTCTGAGGGAGCCTTAATAGTCTATGCCACACGGCGATTCATAATTTCGAACGAAGTCTGGAGATAGATATTTGTAGACGACGACTCGAATCTCGCGTCCAAATTAAACGTACCCTACGTTTAATCTGAACACTAAGTTACGCAGCTCGTATCATGCAATTCAACTTAAGTCTATCAATTTCAGAAGCCTTAAATATTCGACAATTCATTTTCATCATTCTCCTGCCCTTATCCCAATTGATTTGGGGACGCCCCAATGTGCCCATTTCTTCCATACTTCTCTATTAGTCGTCATCTTGGTAGTCACCCCCTTTCTAGCCATATCATCTTTCACACAGTCCATCCATGGTTTCTTTGGTTTTCCCCTAGTCTTATAGTCATCGACATTCATACTCAAAACTTTCCTCACGACATTTTCCTCATTCCTCCGCATCACATGGCCTTACCATGACAACCGACTTCCGCACAAGTTTGTTACCGGTGCCACTTTCAAACTTCCTCTTATATACTCATTTCTTATTATATCCATTCGTGTAACACCACACATCCCTCTTAGCATTCTCATCTCAGCTGCATGCACAATGCCTGGGTAAAAAAAAATCTATATAGTCCGTCAGTCAGATAATAAAAAATATTAGACATGTATTTTTTACTTTATCATCATCATTCTCCTGCCCTTATCCCAATCTATTTGGGGTCGGCGCAACATGTCCTTTTTTTCCATACTTCTCTATTATTCGTCATCTCGGTAGTCACCCCCTTTCTAGCCATGTCATCTTTCACACAATCCATCCATCGTTTCTTTGGTCTTCCCCTACTCTTATAGCCATCGACATTCATACTCAAAACTTTCCTCACGACATTTTCCTCACTCCTCCGCATCACATGCCCATACCATGACAGCCGATTTCCGCACAACTTTTCAGTCACCGGTGCCACTTTTAGACTTCCTCTTATGTACTCATTTCTTATTCTATCCATTCGTGTAACACCACACATCCCTCTTAGCATTCTCATCTCAGCTGCATGCAACTGCTTTTCATTCATCCCTTTTGTGGCCCAACATTCTGATCCATACAAGACAGCAGGTCTAACCATTGTTTTATATATCTTCCCCTTAAGTTTAAGGGGAATGCGGGAGTCGCAGATTGTCCCCGTGACCTGCCGCCATTTCATCCATCCAGTGTTAATCCTATGCTTAACCGTCCGATCTACTTCGCCATCGCTTTGCACGAGTGAACCGAGATACCGAAAGTCGGAGCAGACTGGAAATTTTTTTGCTTTATCATATTAATAAAAAAAAATACTTAGATAAAACGCATTCGATTTATGTTGGGGAGTGCGGGCTCGCTACGTCACAACTATAACAAACTACGTATAAAATCTAGCAAGGAGTGACGTCATGCCACATTTTAATAGGGATGATGACTAAAATTTTTTCTTTTGTCCGTCATGTAGATTATTAGAAAATATTGGACACGTATTTTTTCTTTTTTTACCAAATCAAAAGAGTACGGCGATACATTCGAGTTAAAATATCGCGTGACGTCACTTGTAGCTAGATTTTATACGTACAAGTGACGTAGCGAGCCCCCCACTCCCCAACTTTAATGCGTGTTATATAAGTCATTTTCTATTAATATGATATAGTAAAAAATGCGTGTCTAATATTTTATTATTAACTGACTGACGGTCTAAATAGAATTTCTTTTTTTTACCCAGGAATCATCCCTATTCAATGTATCGCCGTAATCTTTTGATTACGTAAAAAAAGAAAAAAATACGTGTCCAATATTTTTTAATAATAAAGACGGACAAAAAACATTTTTTTTTTGTCAACATCCCTATTGCCTTTCATTCATCCCTTAAATAAGTGACAGTATTCAGAAGCCTTCAATATTTGACAATAATTACTTACATGATTTTTTTTCTGCTTTTCCAGTGGAGCCGGATAAGAAACCGAAGATGGATATTATTTACCTAAAAAGTTTTGGTGATTATTTACTACGCCCGCCTTTTCACATGTTATTTTTAAATACACATTATTATAATAAAGGCATTATGTTAAGGAACTAACCCAAGTTCAAGTGGCTTACAAATTTTCAAATTATTCCTATTTTAAAAAGTTACACTAAACTTGGAAGTATGCTAAACGAATCATCCTGTAGATTTAGAGAATATTGTTAGTGGAAAATTATTGAATGTAAAATACTGATTTCAAAATTTTGATGTATTATAAAGAAACATGTGCACATAAAAAGATGAGTAAGTACAGAGGCCAGCGCCATCAAGCTACCCCAATCTGTCAAAATTCTTTGATAGTTTTCAACTTTACAACAAAGGAATAAGGTTCATATTCAATTGGGAAAATTTTACCGATTGGGGTAGCTTGATGTGCTAGCCTCTGTACATGTATAGGCAAGTGTATAAGGGCAGAAACAGACTTATAACACGACACGCCACGCAACGGCAGTATTACGTGCTCATTTGCCACATTTCATCTCGTGAGGCACAGCTTTGTCATTTGGCTAATGAACACGCGTGGCGTGGCGTCGGGTGTTGCAAGTGTACTGAGGACTTTACTGTAATGCAACTGTGACAATACACGATTTACACTTAAGTGTATATAATAGGTCTTCTTCTGTACGTAGATCAGCTTCATTAGCAACACAGCTTAAACCAATGCGTTATACGACAATAATCTGATTTTCTGCATTCAATATCGATTCTTCGTTATATTTAAACGCCAGCCGATGTTCAACATAATCGTACACCATTTCGTATAGAATTTCGAACATACGAAACTATTTTTTTCGGAACAAAAAGGTAACGAACTTAAAATAGAGCAATGTACGGAACATTTCTAAAATATTCTGGCCCATTTAGATTTGGACATGTGACATAGTTGGCGAAATGCCTATTTCCATCGGAACTCTTAATGTGGTCAAGGATGTATGACACTTCAAGATAGTTTTCTTATACATACTAGAAGTGGCGTCAAATGAATGACGAAAGACTATCAGCATTTGCATAAGTCTCGTCTGATGAAATTGTAATAGGAGTCATGACCGTCATATAAACGGGTTGCGGGTTGGAATGCAATAAAGAATTGAGACTTGAATTGGGTTTTGTCGACGGAAGAATAGACAAAATGGCAGATAGTAGACATTTTTGTCATACGCGTCTAAGGGTGAATTCGACCAAACTTTTATACCCAGTATAAGTCTAAATCTTCGAATAAATTTTGAATTTTTGACAGTTTCTCCATACATAAACTGTCAGTCGTCAATTTTATTCCACGGATAAAAGATATTCGACTTTGGTCAAATTAGCCCTAAGCATGGCAATGTGTAATTTTGTCTATTCTGCCGTCGACAAAACGTCATGCTACGCGTGCTGGAAAGCGATAGAACTAAAACAACATCAATAGTTTGAAATCAGTAGGTTTTTAAGTAATTCGGCTAGAAATGTATGGAATGTATTTATAACAGACTGAGTAAGCGTCGAATGATTGTCATCTTCATACAAATTACTGTAGATATGCCATTTTGGTTAGACAACGAAGAGATACATTTATATCTCTTAGACCGCACTACATAATTATAAATACAACTCGTAAACACAATGCATAATGTGCTTCAAGCGCTGTTAGCGGAAAGACCAAATTATAGTATTTTTATGCTTCATATAAATGGCATGCATAAAATGTCTGATTTCTCAATGAGCTATCTACAGTTATATACATATTAGTGTATCTACATCTACTTACCCCCTTTTCATAAAAAACTAAAACGCTCTATAAACCTATTTTAGTGAAAGAAGTGTTTTGTCAATTTCTTTCGAATTATGATAGAATAGAATACTCTTTATTATGCACATCATTAAAATTACAGATATCAATGAAATGTCAATGTTATGATTTGAGTTTGAAAGAAGAAGACAAAACACTTCTATAACTGAAATAGGTTTATGGAGCGTTTTGGTTTTTTTATGAATAAGGGTAAGTTTACTGTACATAATTCAAATTAAATTAATTGGCAAAACTACACAGACGTAATTGGACCAATATCCCTCTGTGAAGTTTGAATGGCGCGAGGCTAAATTATAACATCTGCACCGGTCGATCGGAGGTTAAGCTACGCTTGCCGAGCTCAGTCCGTGGATGGGTGACCATTTATAACATATCGAGACGTCTCTGTCCCGGCTGTCATTCGCAGATCTTTGACAGTCGTTCCGGGTAGTCAGAAGGCCGAAAGTCTGACAACCAGTCTTACTAAGGGGTATCATGTTACTCACTCGTTGTGGAGGTTGTGGAGGTCAGATAGGCAGTTGCTTCTTGTAATTTTTTTGTATTCAGCTGCATCCGGTTAGACTGGAACCGACATCCTGACCCCAACCTAGTTGGGCGAGGCATATTGATCTGTGAAGTTTCGCGGGCTAATTTAATTTGGCCATTTATAATTTATAATCACAATTTATTGTAAGTTACTTATATTTATGATTACGACTCGAGTTCTCACATGGTTTTATTATCTGTAGTTCCTTCAAGCATTTTGTAGGTAAATAATGCTTGCTGGATTTAAATAATCACAATACTATGTTATTATAATTGTATTACGTCTATATTTACACGTTAATTCCAAAAGTTATATTAATAGATTTTTGCCATTCTGTGTATTGACATTTAACATTGTTTTTTTTTTTCTGTTTAAATGTTAAGGACGCTGTTACAAATGGGTAGTCAAATCATTACTTTTTTACACAAAAGTAGGTTTATTAAATAAAATGTTTTGCATTCTTAAAATGTTTCTTGGCCGAATTGTTGATAGATGTGCATAGTACAATTCTGAACTATAAATATAATTTTAGATATGTACATTTATTGAGTAACTGTACCTAAGTGAAAATTTTTACTTGGGTACATTTATTGAGAAACTGTACCTTTCTAAAATTATATTTATAGTTCAGAATCGTACCATGCACATCTATCAACAATTCGGGCAAAAAACATTTTAACAATGCAAAGCATTTTATTTAATAAACATACTTTTGTGTAAAAAAGTAATGATTTGACTACCCATTTGTAACAGCGTCCTTAAAGACTCACCAAATAATAAACCTTACCCCCTAATTCAAACGATCGATAATGACTTAATTTCATGATTAATAGAAAGAAACGACAAACGCGTCATTGTCAAGTTCTTAATCAGAATCATCCCGACTGCAAGTCCAAAATACCTATACGGTTAAGTTAGCAAATTTATTCGGCTTTGTCTATGTAATTGTACTGCAGAACTAAAATACGGTCATATGTTAAGATGGGTCCTTTATAACGATCGAACGAAGCTTCCAATAGTACAGTAGTCCTTATTCTTTTCGGCCAGGCCACAGAATACATAATAGTACATGCCAGGCAGGTGAGCTCGACCGCCATCTTGCGCTATCTATGCTTGGTATTTTCCCAACCTTAATTTTGCATTCTGCGCATCGGCTCGCGCCTACATTCAACTCGGCCAAAAAGATTGGGGACTACTTGGCTGTACTTGTTTTTTTTTTTTTTTGTTGTCAAAGTGCTACTGAATTTGAAACAGGTTTTTTATATATGTAGATTTATGTATCTTTAATTGTCAAAAATTGAGTTAGGACTAGTCCAATATTGGTACAAATTGTGTTCAATTTACTAAAGAAATCGTTCTGATTTATGTAATTTAAATTCTTATTTTCGGCTTTTCTTCTTTGGCCTCAAGTATCTTTGTTATTTGATTATTTAAGAACTTATTATATCACTCCAATGCTGTAACAGAATTGCTTCCTAAAAAGTTTCGAAGTATTTTACAGTAGTTTTCTAAATGATTTATTTTGTTCATGTAATGTTTAGTTTCCACGTACACACGGCTACATATCAAGCTATACATTTCCAGTTTAAGCTGGCCTCTCATTGTACAGAAATCCTATACAACGCGAGATCAGCTTATACTGGAAATGTATAGCTTGATATGTACCCGTGTGTACCTACAGAGTCTGTGGACCTACATGAGGACTACTAAACAAGGAGGAGGAGCTTCTATGCTGGTTCACAAGTCTGAAGTCGCTCGGATTATCTGATGAACGTAAAGACATCGAGCAATAGGTTCGTGGAAATGGAAACTTAACTCTTAGGCATCTGCCTCGAATTTCGCGGGCAGCGGGACGGCAGCGGCGGCGGCACGGGAGCGGCAGGATTTTATGCATAAAAACAAATGGACCGGAGCTCGAAAACAGCGGGGCGGGACGATGCGAGACGCGCCGCCGCCGCCGCCGCCCCGCTGCTCGCGAAATTCGAGGCAGAGGCCTTAGCGGGGCTAAAGTATGAATCGCGAAACCAGACTATTATCACAGTCTACATCATACAGTCGTCCGACGAGAGCCCGAGCTGCTGACGTAGTTCGCCGAACTTCGTATGCAGCTCGGGCTTCGTCGGACGACTGTATGGTGGTCTATAGACTGATATTATGTTCAAGATGAAGCTTTCTTAACATAAGATTGAAATAGCATTTATTACTTTTATGCCCAGAAAATGTTTTAAGTTTTTATTATGTTTACTGAATTGTCTCGCTTTCTGTTGTAAAACGAATTTTTATCACCACGTTATAAGTATAGTATTTTGTTGAAATAATTGAAGAAATAGCTGTTGAATTATTTTAAGAGATGTTTTGCTTTTGGATATCCTAAAGCAAATCATTTCGCTCTATATTTAACCTTCAGAACTACTTATTTCAAGGATTTATGTGTATTGTACTTTTCTTAGGTAGGTAGGTATATTTTGTATAATTTTACGAGTTCCTCATTATTTGACTGCTGATGCTTCTTAGCCGTCTAAAGTAAGGTCTGAATTAAGTTTATTTCACTGTAATTCTCTGATATTAAATAATCTAGAATATGTTTTATGTATTTTTTACACCCTTATTCCCAACACTATTTAACACAAATACAGAAATTAATACAAGATCTTTTGTACAACTATAATTTTGAATTTACTGGCCGTTTAGTACCCAAGAACGTAAGTGGGCATTTAAAATTTAAGTACTTAAAAGAAGTAAAAACCGAATTCAAAAACCTAAAACAAATAAAATAACTTTCTTAAAATCCTTGTTGGCGGCCATGCCAGTGTCAGCCACACTTCAATTCATCAATGCTTGGCACCGGCACAGATAATATAATAACACCGGCTTCAGAAGCTGTTAATTGAAGAATGAAGTTTTTTAATTAATTTTGATAACACAAAATTGTTGAAATTTGCCGCCAAATATCAGAATTTGTCGGTCTGGCCGATCTTTGAGAGCATGTTCCCAGCTTGGCCACATTTATATCTCAAAAACTAAGCCACCTAGCGAAGGTCTGTTTTCTCCTAAATTTACACCTATAGGTACCTACTTGAAAATTTTACTCATTATATCCTATAAACTAAGACCCGACTAAATAAGTGACTTGGCGAAAAGTTGCGACTAATTAGCGACTGAATTTGGGAGAAAACAGATCTTCGCTAGGTGGCCTAGTTTTTGAGATAGGTATAAATGTGGCCAAGCTGGGGGGATGCTCTCCAGATCGGCCACCTATATGAACCCTTATAACTTTTGAACC
Source organism: Cosmia pyralina (assembly GCA_946251885.1). Lineage (NCBI taxonomy): Eukaryota > Metazoa > Arthropoda > Insecta > Lepidoptera > Noctuidae > Cosmia > Cosmia pyralina. Next base: position 19,660,836 of record OX276355.1, read on the forward strand.
AGTGACCGACAAATTCTGATATTTGGCGGAAAATTTCGACTAATAGGCGACAATTTTTTTGTGTTATCAAAATAAAAATCCCTATAGTATAGTTAAAATCTCGCTGCAAACTCGGTCATAAATCATTCGAGTGTTTCGCTCTCTTTCCCACTCACGGGCCTTATGGGCAGGCCACGCCCACACGTAGTCCTGTGCATTACTGCAGTCGATGAGTGATATCGATAGTTTTATATATTTATAAATGGGTGATAGAAATAAATACACATTTTTTTTATTTTATTACCAAATTTACTACAAAGCATATTAAATATATAAACAAAAGAACGTATATATAAAACTAAAAATAGAAAATTAAAATTCTTCGTCAGTCATCGTCATCATCATCCACATGAATGATGAACTCTTCGTATAAATGTGCTTTTCTTAAGTCTTCATCTTGCAGCAATTCTGCATGTTATATGATAACCTTAATGATTCTGTTATCGATAATGGCCTTGAGCGCGCGCAACTAGCGCACATCCCTACTCCGATTATGATTTATGACCAAGTCTGCAGCGAGATTTTAACTATACTATAATGGTGGCCATGCCAGTGTCAGTCGCACAGAATTGAAGACACCGACTTCAGAAGCTGTTAAGTTTTTTAATTAAGAAAGTTATTTTATTCGTTTTAGGTTTTTGAAGTCGAAGCCCAAGATGGAACAAAAAAAAATCATTAAAATAGCCCATGTTCAACATCTCTAAATGCATACATAATAAATACATCCTGCAAGATCTGAAACTCAAAACAGTGAAACAAGAAATCGCTACCCGTAGTCAAAACTACCAGAAAAAATTAACTAAACATAGCTGATTTGGTGGGAACTGGAAGTATTGTGTACACAAGACTGAGGAGGTACAGTGTTCCAACTTTAATAAACCGTTTCCCGACAGAATAAGTGAGGGTGGTCAATGGACAATCCTCACTGCTTCAAAGACAAATTGCAGAATAATTTCGACCAAAGGTGCAGCTAAATGTCTTAAGACAGATTGTTGCGTTAAGCAGGATACAAAAAGGAAAAAAAAAAAAATTAAAATACCGCTTAGAAAAGCCGGAGATACAGTACTTATGCATATAACTTTCTACCTAAGAATGATTAGGTACCCAATGTATTTTAAGTACATACTAAAACCTTCTTGAAAGTATGTAGGTATATAACGATAGTGAAAGAATCATCTAAATTTGATCATTAGTAACTTTTGAGAAAATCGTGGACATATAAACATACACACTTAGGGGTCGAATACAGAAACACCTTTTCTATAGTCTTAAAAACTAGTAGGTATGTATCATATCTACACGACAGTCATGTTACTTCCCAGTCTTCCCACGCTCTGCCCGCCCGGCCCCTGTTCCACACTTCCTATGATACCGACTTGATATTGTAATAACTAATAATTTACACACGCTTAGATAAATAAAATACTTAATACAGTATAAAATAAGTACCATTCTTTGTATAATATATGTATGACTAACTAATTATTCATACAACTTTTAATTTATATAGTCGGTATTAGTAGTTTAGAGAAACGAAAATGTGAAATGAATGCGCGAAATGAAACGTCAACCAGCTGTTATCACATTCCATTGTGAAATCAAGTAGGTCAGCGGAAAAAGGCGTACTAATACGATCTCTCTTTCCCTCTGACCCGATTCGCATACACACTAGCGCTTCATTTTTTTAATGTTTACCTATTTTTAATTTCGTAGGGTTTACTCTTATACGAAAACAAAGTGAAAGCCCGGTTGATATAATGCGTTGTTTCAAAGTCCAAGGCCACAAAGATTTAGAAGTAAACTAAGTTTGCGATTAACTAATTTAACAATAGAATTATATAATTACGGATGTGTTGTGTGTGAATATTATTATAATATTATTAGTTAACGGCGATTCGGTGCAATTTACTTCAGTTGCCTGCAACGGCTCCAGTGTTATAGTTGTGTTGAACGGTAGGTATGTGTCAAAACTAGTAAATATTTTTATTGCTTCTTACACAATTTTCGTAATTTTACAACTTGATATGTCTTACTACTGTTTGGTTTTATATAGTGTTGTGTTTACATTACATGCTTTCTTTTTGTTTCTGAGACAATTTCGATTTTTGTGTTAGAAAATAATTTGCAAAGATTAAAACAAGATTTTTGTTCAAGATGATCAGGTTCAAACAATTTCGCTCTGTTTTGAATAAATTAAAAGTTGGTGTTCCAAAAATAGGATGTTTTTTTTTTGTTGAATGCTGTCATGATCAACTTTATCTTACTGTCCAATAAACAATAGGTAGGAAACAAAGTTCGATTCTACCTTGAATATTTTCAGAAACATAGTCTTATAAGATATTGCTTTTTCTTGTTTTAATTTTTTTTCATGCTTAAAATAGGTAAGTCTAGATATATTTATTATTTTTCAGTCTCTTTCAAAGTCCAAAAATGGCCAGTGCAGTGAGAAGCAAAGTGTTAAAAGTTTTAAATAAACAGAAGAATGGATTTTTATCTACAGTGGTCAGAGAAAAGAGTTCCAATGCTCCAGAAAAAAATATTCTGACATCTGTGTTTAAAGATGTTCCCGCTACTAGTTACACAGCAAATGACTTTGTTTGGCAAAACTTGGACCGTTGGCCCGATAAAACTGCAACGGTGAGTTATCTTCATGGACTTTAATACTGCTTTATGTTCATAAAGCAGTATTACCATTGTGAAAAGTCATAATCATCATTTTATTGCCCATAACCCAATTTAATTGGTGTTGGCACAACATATATTTTCTTCCATATTCTCTATTAGTTGTCATCTCTGTAGTCACCTCCTTTTTAGCCATCATCTTTCACACTGTCCATACATTATTTCTTTGGTCTTTCCCTATTTTTCTAGCCATCCACAAATTATACTCAAAACTTTCTTCACAACATTTTCTTCATTCCTTCATTGCAAAAAGTCACATGAATGAAATCTAATATTTTAACTGACAAAAAAAAAGGAGGAGGTTCTTTTATATGTGGGCTATATCTTTAAATAGGCTATAATAAAGCATTGCTGGCTGGAAAAAATTCACTTTAACAAGTGATTTTCTTGAAAAATTATTCAATAGACTGGACCTCTTTTACGCCTTCTCATGGGCGTACCCAGAGGGGGGGGGGGGGGGGCAGCTGCCCCCCCCCCCCCCCCCCTGGATTTTCTATGACTAAGTAAAGTTGTCGAAAAAAGTTATGTTACAGTCACGTCACGTTGTCGTCGTCGTCGTCGTCGTCGTCGTGTACTTACTTTACAATTAAGTACTTACAATATATTATGCATTAATATTAAAAAAAACCGCGCTGCGCGGCCTTAATCCTTCCTTTATTAGTCTATGAATTAAGCGACTACATGCTAAGAACACCCCCTGTGGTGTACGAACCTCGGTTTAAGGCGTCGCTGGGGGAGTACAGCAAGGAGGGAGAGGCTGGATCATATCTGGATAATTAATGTTACAGGCTCAGCTACGCCACCAGCTGGCACTCCTTCACCTATCAAGGGTCGGGGGGAATTACGTGGGGGTCGTCGTCGCAAGCAACCTCGGCGGCGAGGTCGGAATGTAGATTTGTGTTTGTAAACTGTACTGGTGGCCCTACTTTTCTCCTGGAGGAGGGATAAGGTGTCATTGGTGTTAGTAAGAACATGCCTTGGACGGCGGACTTTTCTGATTTTAGAGGTGATATATTTAACTAGACTGAGGTTTGGACAGTGCGAGATATCGGGTCTTGGCGTTGGCCGGAATAGTAAATGGCCGTATCGTCTGCGAACAGACCCAACTGTGCCTTTTTACTTTTCGGGATATCGCTGGTAAATAACGTGGAAATGAGTGGAGAAAGCATAGAACCCTGAGGGACTAATAGGGATAGCGCTCCTTCGATAAGATAGCGAAAAGTGCGGTAGGACAAAAAGTCTCGTAAGATGAGCACGAGACGGTTTGGCACACCGAGTTTGTAAAGCTTATATAATAAACCATTGTGCCAGACTTTGTCAAACGCTTTCGTTATATCGAAGAAAACAGCGCCCGTCATCGAACCAGGTTGGAAACCAACGCTTAAGTGTACGTTGATGTGGTGGACCTGTTGTACGCAAAAGTGTTGGGTTCGAAAACCAAACTGCTCGTTAGGAATTAGGCCCTTTGTCTCGGCGTAATCTCTGAGGCGCTTATAAATAAGTCTCTCATAGATTTTGCCGAGGACATTGAGCACTGACGAGGCAAAAAAAAAAAACATGTGGGGGAACCCTGGGCCTAAAGCTGGGTACGCCCATGCGCCTTCTTCACCTTAGCTTTTTACCTACCTATGCTTGACCATGTTCATAAACATATTGCCTTAAGGAAAATTAATTTAAAAAAAAAACCGGCCATGTGCGTGTCGCCACGCACAATGAAGGGTTCCGTAGTTGGATGTAAATGTAAGTTTGTACTCACAATATTGATAGATTTACCATGTTATTATAAGACCACAGACTTCTTATAGGTTTTCCTGTAATCTACAGACAAAGATCTAATTTCTGTATTTTTTTCAAAATTTTAGGCTCAGTAGTTTCGGATATAAGGGGGGGGGGAATGGTCAATTTTTGTCTATTTTCTTAAATAACTTTAAAACAATTTATTTTAAAATTATAAAAAAAATATATATTTGAGACCCTCATAGTAAGCCCTTTCATTTGATATGCCACATGGTGTAGTTTGCGAAACTTTTTTTTAAAATTTTCATATTTGCCCCCCAAAAGTAGCAGTAGAGTAGTAGTATATTCAAATTTTATTTATTTATTTTACCCGTCCGTGTTTGGGTCACATAAATTCATATGTGTACCAAATTTCAACTTAATTGGTCCATTAGATTCGGAGCAAACTGGCTGTGACAGACCGACAGACTGACAGACAGACGGACAGACAGACAGACACACGAGTGATCCTGTAAGGGTTCCGTTTTTCCTTTTTAGGTACGGAACCCTAAAAATGTTATTCTAATTTATTTAAGTATAGAAAAATGGATTGGTTAAATTACGTCAGTATTTATTATTATTATTTTTTTTTATTATTATTTATTCAATATCAAGTAACATAGACTCATTATTATTTTCATTATTTACACAATTACAAACAAATACAATAAAATTAATTAAATCTAAATTAAATCAAATTAATAAAATAAAATTACATTAAATAACAAAATCTTAACAAATTAAAATAAAATCAAAATTACGTCAAATTATATCAATAAAATTAAATACATTATAATTATAATTCTCTAATTGGCATTGGAACAGCCACATGCCTGCCACAGCCATGCCGGACATAAGGACAGTCCAACCTGTCAGCGATCATTGCCAGGATGGCATTGGGGCTGGCCCGCACCCGACGCACCAGGGACGCACACCTCTTGCGCATAGTAGCGTGGAAACAGTCAGTGCGTGCCATCGCGAACATCCCTGATGCGCTACAGAAACGGGGCAGCCCCATTTATGTCCCAATCCAACAAATACAAATTGTTAGGTAATGATTGTAGGTACCTACTTACATGAAAATCAAACAGCTATCTAAATAGGTATGCATACGTAATATAGGTTTAGGAATTACCTACCATGTTCTATAGGTGTACCGGTGTACCTATTGCACCAAGTAAAATTAATTCAAAAAAATATTATTCTAATTTATTTATAGAAAACTGGATGGTTAAATTAAATAAGAAATAAATAAACTGTAGGTAGAATAACACCTAATCAATATTTATCACTGAACTTTGCAACCATAGTATACTAACAGGTAGGTACGTACTGTGAGGGCTGGGCTGTGGTTTATTCGTCGGAACCATTTTTTTTTTTAAATTTATTTTAAAAGGAAGGTCCCCGATTACTCGAAGATGGCTTGACCGATTTGGTTTTTTTTTTGTTTTATTCGAGAGAGTATAGGTACATCACAGTTGGTCCCATATAAAATTGATTAACTTTGCTTTGGTAGTTTTAGAGTTAGCTTCAATAATACGTATTTTATCCCCACTTTTATATATATGGATGATGTTCTAGTGTGTTTTGCAGGTAGTGGTATTAGAATTTGTGTGGGGTAGGTACCACAACTAAAAAGTGAAAAATAACATTAATTTCGGAAGTCGGTGGAAAAAAACCAAAATACATTTAACTAGACACCGACTTCCGAAATTAAAGTTATTTTTCACTTTGTTGTGTTGTTTTTGGAAGTCGGTTGTATTTTTTGGTAAAAAAGTTTTAGAGTAATTCGATGTTTGAAAGATAGAATGTCAACCAGTTTGACCACAACATGAAACCTCTACAGTACCTTCATAGATTCTCACGAAAACAATTGGCTATTGTTACTTTCTAAATACTTGAGTAATTTATATCCAATGAAGTCAATGAGTTCTAATTAAGTAGAGCCATTCCAACCAATTAAAATGCATTCAAAATTAAATTAAATTTATGTAATAAACTACTTTAGTCGCGCCATGTAGGTAAAATACTGGTAAATTTTAGGTTCGGATGCCGGACCCTAATAGTTGGGAGAAGACTAGGCATAATGATGACCTAAACTATGTGACAGTGTCAGTACATTGAAAAAGGAACCTTGTGTCTTCTAGCTAGAGTGCTTTTTCAGCTCTTTGGTCGCGAGACACTGTAACTGGTAAGTATCCTACAGACCTTGAGGGTTGAGGTGGTTCATCTTCATTGCCCTAGAAATACTCAGTTTTAGGTTTACGTAAGTAGGTACGATTTCACACCTCACAAAGGTAGGTATCGGATATAAATAATTGTTCGATTAATTTAATGCCCTGTCATAACTATTCTAGATTACAATATCGAAAAACTAGTACTACCTACAGTTTTACAACTGAAATCCGAATGAAATAGCCCAGTTACTGGGTAAACCTACCTACACAGGTGTAGGTAGCTTTAGGTACTTTAGGTGTTGATAAAACTGGATAAAAGGATAATAACCAACAATTATTATTAATCACTAATATTAAGTGCATAATAATAATACCAGCCTGTTGAGAAAGATAAAAAAATCAAGTACCTATCTTGACTTAGCACACGAGGTTGTCGACATGTGGGACGTGGACTCTGCAATCATTGTACCGATAATCGTTACGGTTAATGGCCTAATAGCGGAGAGCCTCGACCAACACCTCAGGAGGCCCTCATTGCGCGGCTGGGCCAAGGGCTTGATTCAGAAAGCAGTACTCCTGGACACGGCACGCATAGTGAGGAGGTTCCTCTGTCTAGAGCCCTGACCGCCGGTAGCTTGGACCCTGTTCCCGATACCGGTGGGCTACTAGTTTTTATATTTTTAAATGTTTTTTTTTATTTTATGTTTTCATAAAATATTTAAAAATGTAAATAATATGTTTGTAAATGAATTAAAGGAAATAATACCATCCTGTTACCCACCAAAATGTTTTGTTTCCAAATTCTGCAATAGTCCTGCACCAACCGGGGGTTGTCCTTGGGTGCACTTCCATAGTGCTTATAGGGATAATCGTCGGCTGGTGCCTCCTCGTCATTTAAAATTGTCTAAGGGGCCTCTGCGAGTTGGCTTCGGCCCCTCGTACGCCTTCCAAAGGTCCGGGACCCCAGGGTCTCGACTCTCGAGATATGTCAAAGACAAATAATAATACCAGCATATTATTACTGTTCCACTGCTGGCAAAGGCCTCTTCTCATTAGAGAAGCCACGCTTGCTCAAGACACGTTGGTTGGTTTATGTAGCGCAAAAAATATTGACAAGATTTATTGTCTCTTTATGTTTATGCAGAGCTTCAAGACATCAATTCTGCTTATACACGATAACTGCTAGATGCTCACACATAGGTAAAGGCTTCCGCAGCAAGCACGATGCGACGGTGCGACGCGATGCGATGCTGCAGCTGGTAGAACAATGTCCATGAAGTTTTATTAAAAACTAGCTTTTGCCCGCGGCATTGCTCGCGTTAATTTAGAATTTGACAGTCAATTCGGGTTGCACCTACTCTGCTTGTAATAGCAAACACGAGGCTAAGGCTAAGCTGAAGAACATGCTGTACCTCCTAGATTACGCTGAAACTGAGGAACTACTAATCACTATGATATAACTCGCAATATTCCATTCAATAACATGTGTTACAGACACAGAGATCTTTAATAATCAAAAGTCACCATGCTCGTACTTACTCAAACACAGTCTTACACTTGACACCACCATATTCACGTACTTGGGCTCCTCATAACACACTCATACAACACAAAATAAACAAGTTTCCCAGTCACACACTCACTCACACACACACACACACACACACACACACACACACACACACACACACACGCCCACACAACGCAAACATAACACAAGATTCCCAGTCACGCATACAGAATCATCCACACAGTCATTTTACTTTTTAATTTTAATCTTAATTTAACTTTTTAATTTAATTTATTACTTTTGTTTGTTTCCAAATTGTCTTTTTCTTAAAATCACTACATAGTAATATATTATTTTTTATAGCATCAGTTTACTAGCTCTTAATTTTCTAAAGGGTTTAGTGTCCAAGTGCAGTAGAACACTGACTCCTAAGTCACAGGTATTCCTAGTTTAGGAGTCAGGGTTTCAACTTTTGTGCGCCTTTAATTATTGTAATCTTTAGCTAGATATAATGCTTATGGTAAAGATTTGTATCAATAAACATATTATTATTTCCTTTGTTTTTTTTTTTTTTTTTTTCATCATATTATTATTATTATTATTATAATTAAATCATGATCGAAAGACACGTGGCGCCATCTATTATCATAAGAACGTTATTGTTGTTTTCCTCGGGAACAGTACTTTTTTTCAGTAGCCTATGCCCGTTTCTGTACACCTGACAAAGTATACGCAAAATATCAGGATAATCGATTCAGTGGTTTAGGCGTGAAAAGGTAACAAACAAACTTACTTTCGTATTTATAATATTATAGTTGTAATTTTTAGGATTGTTGTCGCGTCGCGCCTGTCTGCGGGAGGCTTTAAGGTATTAGTCTTTTGTTTTCCGTGAAACATACCTTGGCTGATCATTTCTGTCAAGACATAAACTGCATTTTTTACTTCTACAACTTTGGTAATGAATGACTAACGACAGCGATACCTACTTACAGACTAATTAAGAGATTTAACCGCAACACATTCATTGTTTATTTTAAAAACAACATCATAAACTTTCGTAATTTACAAAATATACACGAAAGTAGATAACTTCTGGTCTACCTATTATGTAAAAAATATCGGTGAAGTGAGCTGTCACTCCACCTGATGAGGATTGAGACTATTGACAGCTCACTGCACCTAAGTTTTCACGGTGAGATTTTTACAAAATAGATCGGCAGGTCTATAAGCGAAGCAGTTCACAATGCCATTATGGTATGTTCCATAATATGATTGCTTTTGTTTTCAATTCCGTTTAGTAGGTCTAGGTGCGTTTTTCCAATATAATATAGGTACTTACAAGGCCAAAACGCAGCCATAGGAAACTGCTCGCGTATAAATTGTAATGCTATTTTTAAATCTGTAATTACAACCTATCCTACACGAATTTTGCGTACCGCTGCTCGTGTATAGTTTGTAACGTGGACGCGCGCGTCCTGTGATATAGATATAGTAAATTTAAATCATTGATTAATATAGAGAATGATATTTAAACTTTATTAGTGTAGGATTAAATAAATTACAGTGGCTTTCTAATCATGTTTTTATTTTTTTTTAATAAGTAGGTACTATAAGTACTTAATACAGTTCGACGCGGTTATTCCGAACGCAGCCAACTGGTTTAAGGATGCTGTTACAAATGGGTAGTCAAATCAATACTTTTTTACACAAAAGTATGTTTATTAAATAAAATGCTTTACATTCCTTAAATGTTTTTTGGCCAAACTGTTGATAGGTGTGCATGGCAGGATTCTGAATTATAAGTATAATTTTAAATACGTACATTTTCTCAATAAATGTACCAAAATAAAAATTTTCACTCCGGTACATTTATTGAGAAACTGTACCTATCTAAAATTATATTTATATTTCAGAATCGTGCCATGCACACCTATCTACAGTTTGGCCAAAAAACATTTAAGGAATGTAAAGCATTTTATTTAATAAACATACTTTTGTGTAAAAAAGTATTGATTTGACTACCCATTTGTAACAGCGTCCTTAAGGCAAGAAGTGCCGACTAGCTCCACCATTGAGAAAAAAAAAAATAAGTCTGGAGATATGAAACATTTTTTAAATTTCCTATGCTTACATTTTTAGTCAGATGAGGTAGAATGTTTTGTATAAAAAAAATCAACACTTGTGCAACACTTAGGGCCTGTTTCACCACCTACGATTAAGTTCATATTAACTTGCTTGGCAGATAATTTCATACAAATTCTGTTCCATTTTTGAATTTATTCGGTGAGAGGGCTATTTGGACATCGTGAAATAGGCCCTTAATACAGCGTGTCGTTTTGCATCCTCGTCAAATTTCAGGGTGTGATACAGAACTCCAAACTGAACAATTTTCTCCATGGGACCAACATCGTAATCGCGAAAAAAATTTCAACTGTCCCATAGAAAACTTCAATACCTACTCGACGCAAATGTATGGGACGGCTGATTATTTTTTCGCGATTACGATGTTGGTTCCATGGAGAAATTTTTTCGGTTTGATTGTCTAGCTAGACCACACCCATATATTTAACGAGGATGCAAAACGACACGTTGTATACTTAACTTGAAAGTCTTAAACTAAACAAGTAAGTAATCAGTCACTGTCTTTTGTTTCATAGGTATGCGCAGTAACAGGCCGCGGGTACACGTACGCACAAACGCATAAGATGTCCATAGCATTCGCCGCCTCTTTGCGGACTAAACTCAAGTTGCAGAACGATGACAAAGTTGCCATAGTCCTGCCGAATCTTCCAGAATATCCTGTCACGATTTTGGGGATACTGCAGGCTGGTTGCATCGCTAGTATGATGAATCCTGTTTATACTGCAGGTAAGATACCTTATTTCAGGCATATGAGACTGCTCGCTCGCTATCAAAGAAAACAACTACCTTTTTTATAAAGGTATATACAGGATGTCTCAAACTCAAACGTAGTGGTCCAAAGGCAAATGAGGTAAATCGGAGGTAGCCAGCTATCATTTGAAAATTTTTGTTGGGATATTCCCAACATTTTTTTTAAATCTGGACTAGAAATTTTTGCTAAAGTTTAATAAAAAGTTAGAAAAGGCAAGTAAAAATTTACTTTAAAAAGTAAAAACCAAATTCAAAACCTAAAATGAATAAAGTATCTTTCATAAAAAACTTAACAGCTTCTGAAGTCGGTACCAAGCTAATGTGCATTGAAGAATTGAAGACACCGACTTCAGAAGCTGTTAAGTTTTTTATGAAAGTTATTCTATTCGTTTTAGGTTTTGAAGTCGGTTTTTATTTTTTTAAAGTAGGTTTTATTTTTCCATTTTTAGTTGAATATACAATTACATAAGCCCAAGATGAACGAAAAGAAGAATCATCAAAATCCGCTTAGGAATTGCGGAGATATAGTACATTTATGCATATAACTACGTACATAAGAATAATTACCTAATGTATTACTAACAACTACTTAAAAGTACTAAAACCTTCCTGAAAGTATGTAAATTACGTTAGTGAAAGAATCATCAAAATTGGTTCATTCCTTTTTGAGAAAATCGCAGCCATACAAACATGTATACATATGGGTCAAATACAGAACCTCCTTTTTTGAAGTCGGTTAAAAATAAAATCTGAAGCGTTGCAGAGCCACACTGAACGTAAATAGGAACATAATCTTGTACCTACACTATCAAGGTGTCTTCTAGCCATATTTGAACTCGCTACCTACGTCGATTTTTTGAAAAATATTATATTAGCGAAATTTTCTGACCCAACTTTTAAATTTCTAACTACTGGTGGCTACTTCCGCTTTACCCCATTTGAATTTGGACCACTACGTTTGAGACAACCTGTATATTAGAATCGGAACCCAACCCCCCGAAATACGTCTAACAGATATTAAGTTGAACGCACGCAGCCCTTCCGTAGGTGAGACATGAGCGCCGCATTCCATGGGGAAGCAGGTACAAAAATGGTTTATTATTGAAGCGGGAAAGGGGCAAAATACACATTTCGAGGGACGACACACGCGACAACAAAAGAAGTTTTTATCAAATAAAACTAAACTAGATAGGTAGTTTTATTTTTATCAGTCCACTTAGTTTAGATCGGTTTCTACTACTAATTTGCTCCTGCGCATATTTTCGTGTGACGTTCTAATAATTCGCACTCTAGTGAACATATTGCTGATATGCATTTTTTGTTCGGATTTTACAATGGAAATGCAAGAGCTGCTGTGCGGGAGTATCAAAGGCCATATCCGAATCGACCAATACCGAATCACCAGACATTCAGTGCAATCACGCTAGTTTAGCAGAATATGGAGTTGAACGTGACCAGCCTTTACCTGCACCCTAATTGCGTAAGATACTCAATCGGAATCGGTTTCATTTTGACAGTTCAACACATTTTAAACAACATTCATTGCGTTATTTACGGTGTTGAGAAGACAAATTTTTCGAACACATGAAGCAATGGATTAGCAATTTGCGTCAAAATTATTCAGATTCCGATCGATAGTGTGTTACGCAATTAGGGTGCTGTACACATTGAAGAAGGGGTGCTGAATTGATTAACCAGTGATCCAAGACTAAGTGTCCGTCGTATTTCATCGCGTTTATGAATATCACGATGGACTGTCTGAAAGATTTTGAAAAAAAGAAGGTCTACATCTATTTATTTATTTATTTATTTATTGCACAATGTACACACAGTTACAGGCTTTGCTTCCAACTAATGAGTACATAACCCCGTTGAGGCGCGGCAAGATAACTTAAAACTAGAATATTGTGTCTGTAACATTATTAATTAGAACATAATTATGTTTACCTACATTAAGTCTAGAATTTTATTACATTATTAAATATTTATACTAAATTGTATTGTATTATATTATCATTATATTCTGTTATTAGGTATTACATTAATAGTTTAATTATAATCTGTAATATATCTTAATATTTTAGGTGTGTGTAGGATATTAGAGAACCAGACTACACTGCACGATCAGTATTCTGTGTATAGGTAACCCAAAATATGCGACGAACTGTAAACCTCTTTGTTCTGTGGAGCTAAACCACGCTTCGATGGATCCTCAAACGTAAATACATATTATATAAATCACACAATCATCATACATGTAGCTATAGGTATTGTTTACCTGTTCTAAATTATGATTTAAATTCTGACTTTCTTTTACGATAGGTTTCTTTTGTCAGGGACGGTGGTGGTCTTTAGATGTAGATAAGTAGTTAATTATTTTAATAGTAGGATTTTTAAAAATAATTTTGTAGTGTAACGAAACCTAAAAAAAATCCTAAGTACTGAGAAATAGCCTTGGCAAGGAATACGAGAGGCCATGGTAAATCAAATATTGATTGAATCGACACCAATTTCAAATCGCATGAGCATTGTACTATTATTGACTTACCTACTATTAGTTGCATGCCATGAATTGGGTACAAAGTATAAATGATTCAGAATATAAACGTCATCTCATGTTTATTTATTTAAGGTTATATAACATTACTAGATTTTGCCCGCGTGGATGTCGCAAATTATCCCACGGGAACCGTACATTTTGCCGGGATAAAAGTAGTCTATGTGCTATTCCAGACTCTAATCTATCTCTGTGCAAAATTTCATCTAGATCTGTAATTGAGTAACAAACATCCATCCAACCTTGAAAGAAAGAAAGAAAGAAAAACTGTTTATTCACATGAAAGTGACGCACATTACATAGTTATCTTCTAGGCTTAAAAAGTAAAACAAAACGGAAATTTGAGTCACTTCCGCGCGAAACGGCTAACGCTCAGCATAATGCTGTGGCCCGTGCACGAAGGCACGAATCACGGCGCTGGTTTTCAGCGTAAGCCGACGTGTCACTGTCCCAGAACATGTATGAAATCACACAAGTTCTGCCTACAGCGACAGACAAAAAACGACGCTGTTGCCTTGCATTTATAATACACAACACAACAACAACAATAGTAGTAAGATAAAGTCACCAAACGCTTCTCTTTAAAAGATGTTAGAGCTACAGTTGCCCGTGTGAAAACTGAAAATCAACCTCAGAGATCCACTTCTGGTTATGGCCGCCATTTTGAGACAATGGCTTTTTAATTGTTTCGGTAATTATAGGCATACGAGTAAATTTTTAATCGGCCGATAGTTTAGTAAGTACATACGTAAAATACACGCACACATGCGCGCGCTGTCAGACTCCCAGAACGATGAAGCTATCGGCCGACTAAAAATCACTAGTGCGCGCTCGCCCAAAAGGTCTGATTCATCTTCGGATATGCTCCAATTCAATTAAGGCTCCCGCAGACAGGCGCGACAAGACGGTGCGCGACGCGATTCTGATAGAACAATTTCTCTGAAGTTTTCATAGAAATTGTTCTACTAGAGTCGTGTCGCGTCTGTATTCTTCAGAAAATCTAAAACATGAAGATTAAAAAAAAAACATATTTTTCCTTTTCAGATGAACTCAAACGCCAAATACAACTGGTTAGATGCAAAGCTGTAGTAACCTCAAACATTTCGTACGCCAACGTAAAACAAGCATTAGCAGACCTTAAGCTACACATACCAATAATTTTAACCGATCATGATGGTCTACCGGAAGGTACCATCAAGTTCGCGGAGTTTGCTCAAGATTTTTGCCTAGATACTAGTTGTTTGAAGTCAGTACATAGGGGGCCTAAAGACCTGGCCATATTGCCGTTTTCGAGTGGAACTACAGGATTTCCGAAAGGTGTGGTGCTGACGCATGGAAGTTTGGTTGCTATGAACCAGCAGATTGCTGACCCTGAGATTATTGCTATTAAAGAAACTACAGGTAAGTTTTCCTAAAGATTATTTTTGATGTGCAAATTTCTTTAGGCGCGTTAGTAGGTGGACATCTTACAAGTTCGCGTCACCGCGACCGTTTTCCAACAAAAGGATTGATTTGATTGATATCAAAACTACTCTTCACGTGTCTTAAGAAATTCGAAAATTGAATGTTCTTTTTTCTTCCAGCAAAAAATCAGTCGGTGTTGCCAGCAATCCTACCGTTCTTCCATATATTCGGGTTCAATAGTCTCATGATGAACCAGATGGCACTGGGCGTGAAACTGGTCACTATGCCGTATTTCAAACCTGAACTCTTCCTTCAGACCCTCGTTCAACATAAGGCTGAAGTTTTGTTCTTGGTTCCACCTATGGGTAAGACAAACGCACTATTTCTTATTTAACTGTACTGAACAACAGATTATAATCTCGAACATACAGTCATATCTATCAGGTGTATTCACAGGAACCGCTTGACCTACGTCAAGCGGAAAAAGTACCTACGTAGTTTTTCCCTACACATTACTGTTTTTCTAATAATAACCTTTATTTTGGGAAAGTGAACGCTCAACGCAGTGATTCTACACAGACCTTAGCAATTGCTCTCTAAAACTATTCCGTGGAGTTTCTTGCCGGCTCTTCTCCATAAGAAACGACTAATTGGAACCGTGCACCTAGCTTCTGAAGTTTCATAAGCCCATGTAGGAATATGTGAAATAAAATATTTTAAATTTAATTGAATTCATTGCATCTTTGACAGTCGTTACGGTTAGTCAAAAGCCCGAAAGTCTTAGCTAACAAGGTTGTGGAGGTCAGATAGGCAGACACTCCATGTAAAAAATGTAATTCGGCTGCATCCGGTTAGACTGGAAGCCGACCCTAACATAATTAGGAAAAAGGAGACTAGTCAGATTATTAATTGCAGCAGTATTGTAAGTATGCTATGTTCCCTTCTTACATAATTTCCTACACATTGCAGTGGTGTTCCTGGGCAAGCATCCAGCAGTGACTCCCAAGCACGTGGCGTCGGTCTACGGTATAGTGAGCGGCGCTGCGCCCATCTCGAAAGGAGACGCCGAAGCTGTCCTGGCTAAAAATGTAAGTTTCATTGATAAGAACTGGATATTTTTTTTCTTTTTCTGTTTTCTTTTTTCTTTCCCTATGTAGATTTGGTTAGCCTTTCTCTCTCCTTCTCCGTTTTATCCATCAAAAGGTTGTTTTTTTTTTTTTTTTCTTTAATAGCTTCTCCAGAAAAAAATATCTAAGTATCTAAATACTACAAATTCGATGTAAACTTTTCATCTTAGAACAATAAAAACATACATTTTGAAAAAAATAATAATAAATCCTTTAAAAATATCGAAATTCATATGCAACCAGCACCCTAATTGCGTAAAACATTATCGATCGGAGTTGGTTTCATTTTGAAACAAATTGCCATTGCTTCATTTGTTCGAAAAATTTGTCTGCTCAGCAACGTAAATAACGCAATGAATGTTGTTGAACTGTCAAATGAAACCAACCCCGATTGATAATGTGTTACGCAATTAGGGTGCTGCATTATGATTTGAATTTTGATGTTATTTAAAAAAAAAAAAAACTAGATATGCCATAGGCTTCTACTCCGTTCACCGAATATACCCTATTTTTTTCGAGACGGTAAAAAAGTCATCCGTTATATATTGTGACCCACCGCTGGGCAAAGGCCTCCCCTTTTTTCTTCCAAACCTCCCTATCTTGTGCGATCTCTGGCCATGTTGGCCCTACAAACCTTATCAGATCGTAACACCACCTTCGCCGCTTCTTTTTCAGCCTTTGCCTTCGCCTTCGCCTCGACGGTAATGTGTGTCCAATGTGTGACGTCTTTGCCCATCCCTCCGGGTGCATTCGTGCTACGTGTCTATTTCTACATTTATATCTGTAATTTATGTGGTTTATATACAGAACAGATAAAAAATCTTTTATCTATTGTGTGGGTGTACATAATAATGAGTATTCTATTCTATTATTGCATTGAAAGTTTAAAAAAAGGAAATTTAAAAACGAAACCTTTTGAAAAACATTTGAACTCGACAAAAAAAATTATCGACTGTATCCCAACACTAATACTACCACTTTCACCTCACTAAATAAAACCAGTAACCGGTAGCAACGCCATCTGTGGCCATCAGCAGGTTTATTGTTGATTTTTTTTTTAATACAATAAATTCTATCTCAACTGACTAAAAATGTGAGCTTAAGAAATTTAAAAATGTTCCACAGCACTTATTATTTTTTTCTCAATGGTGGGGCTAGTTGGCAGCTCTACTCGCCATAAGCTAAATCCTTGGACACTCTTATCCACCTTCCAGTTATGGAATATGCTCAATTCTCAGCTCATATTTAAATAAAAGAGGACACCATCTTTTTTTGAAAAGCTTTTTAACAAATTTAACCGATCAAAAATAAAACTGAAAAGCGAGAAATAAAAAAAAACCTTTTGGTCTAAGCTCCTACATTAGATTGGCACAAGAAAGGAGACGACTATGCCCAGGAAGTCGGGCTTTGGATGTGATGAAGCCCGCGAAATTCAAATTGTCTTACGTTTTTTGCAATTTGCAGGTCAGTATCAGGTTGTACGTTGATAAAAGTATGATACGCGGCTATAAGTAACAAATATGATTGTATTTACATCATTTTAACCATAAGAATCACTAATACATCTTTCTATGTTAGATTTGATCCAAAATGTAATGATCTCCGAAATTATACTTAAAGAGAACTAAGGTAACTTAGAGAGATAATTATTGATGATTCTTACGGATAAAATTATGTAAATACATATTTATTATAATTATAGCCGCGAATCATATTTTTATCAACATTACAACCTGATACTGTCCTGCAAATTACAAAAAAACGTAAAAAAAATTGAATTTCGCGGGATACTACTGCGGGATCCCCTTAATTTGAATTACTAGTTTTGAGGCGGCATGCACCAACAATGAAGATCAGTCAAGCTGCCCTCATTATTGGCGCGTTTTTGTTTGCGGCGATGGCGACGACTCGAATAAATAAATTAAGCGCCGACTCGAGAACCTCCTCCTTTTTTTCGTCGGTTAAAAACTTTTCTATTCGTATCGTTTTCCGAGCTATCCGCTACTAGCTCCTAGCATCCGCTGATAGTGAATAATTTGAATAAACATTTGCGTGAAACTAACTCTAGCTAGTACATATAAAATCGGTCAGTGAATCAGTCCGTCTAGCTAGAATGAACCTACTTAGCTACGTCAATAAATGTAGGTCATTCAACTGGGACATATGCCTGTAAGTACATATATTATTATAAATTTAAGTACTTAGCTAATAGCTAGTGTAAAAAAAAAACAATCATTATAATTCTTAAATTCAATTCTACAGGGTGTTAGGTTAAACGAGGGACATAGGTACTTTAACGGATTCATGAAAATAAATAACTTTTACCATGGAACTAACCCTGAAATATGAAAAAAAAATCAGCTGTCTCGTACATTTTGATCACGTAGGTTTTGCACTTTGTAGAGAACAGCTGATTAAAGGCAAAAAAGTGGTTACAATACCAACTGTTTACTGCAGCTGCCATTTGTAATGCCACCGTCGCAATAGAAGTCAAAATCGGTTGAACGGACTGTAAAAAAGGTTTGTTTAAATGTCTTATCTTATTGTAAATGGAGTATAGTTACTTAATATAAATCTGAGAAAAGGCATTATTTACGGATTTTATTTTTCTTCCAAATATTCATTTATAGTGTGTGTGTGTATGTGTTTTTAGATTTCTGTATTATGAATTTGATTAGTTTCTTTTTAATTTTAAATGTAAGTGTCATGTCGCTGTATTTTTATTATTAGGTAGGTAATTATCTGCGAATGCGATTTACTTCTAGCTCAGTATAATTAAATAATAATATATTATTTACTGCAAATGTAAAGTTTTTGTTGGTTACTTGTTAACTTGAGTTTGAGGAAATTATGTGCTTCCTTACCTTTTTTTTTTTTTGTTCTTTGCGGTTTAGGTAGGTACTAGGTAGCACCTATGTGGGTTTTACGCTATTTTTTTTACCTACACAGGTGTAAAAAGAGTCATTTATTTAATATGAAACGTTAGAAACGAACTCTAGAATGTACTTGTGTACTCTGTTCAGAAATACCTACAAAGATAATAATTGTTGACAAAAAGATTAGCTGTCATAATTTACATAATTATTTATCGTAAACTTAAATCGATTAAGTAGGTAGGTACTTATCTTTACGAGGTACTAAGTATTATGTAAGTACAGGTGACACCAAAATCCTTTTGTTGACTTTGACAAAAATATGGATTATGACTTCTGTTGCATAGGTTATGCAAAACTATTTCAATCTAGCTATTCCGACAGACGTTGTCCTGTCCAAACAATACTTAATTCATACAAAATTCCTATAGAAAATGCACTTTCAGTTTTCCCGAATTTTCCAATCTTCCCGGCAACTTTTCCAATTTATCTCATCATAAGAACCTTCCTTCGGCCTTCAACGAATTGAAAAAATTTTTGCCGAATTGCCGAATTGGTCCAGCCGTTCCCGAGATTTACGCTTAGCAACACATTTAGCCATTAATTTTTATTTATTTATAGATGATATTAATTGCAGAATAACCCGAAGATTGTTCTTGAATTCAAGTTTGTGGACATGTGGTCATGTGGACACGACAATAAATGAAAACACATAGTGCATAGGAGTATTTTAAAACTAACTAAAAACACATTTTTTTTTTAATCAAAATATAGTAGGTAGTTAATGATGATGGGTCCGATTATGGATTTTGCCGATCAGCCGACTAGCTAATAGTGGCTTAACTATTGGAAATAAGTAGCGTCAATGCTAGTCATTAGATAATTATACGAAGTTTAATATTAACATACCTAAATAGGTAAGTAGGTTCTATCGTATTACTTTCTCCACATTTTTACCGGTAACCAGTTTACCGGTTTTTTTATTAGGGTTATGATTTTGACCGGTATGGTATGTAGGTATGTATGTTCATCTGTTCCCTCATACCGGGCACACACATAGCGTACCACGACGCCGTCACTTTGTGTGCAGTAGTTTTTAAGTTTGTTAATGTTTTGAATATGTATTAGTTTATTATTTTGTAACTATAATTTGTGTATATTATTTATGGGCCTTAGTTGCCTGACAATAAAGGATTTATTATTATTTGTTTTGTTTTTGACATATCTCGGGGCCCGGGGGTCCCGGACCTTTGGAAGGCGTACGAGGGGCCGAAGCCAACTCGCAGAGGCCTCTTAGACAATTTTAAATGACGAGGAAGCAGTATTATTGTTATAACTTCTAGACTACTTACCATAATTTGACAAATTTGGTATCGTTGGAAGTGTCTCGATCGTCTGCTGGTTATAGGCTATGTGACGTCACATTAAATTGAATATGACGCCCTTTAAAGGACATAAAGTCATGAACTAAACAAAATGTTTTAATGATTTCGTGTTGGGTATCAAATGGAAGGGTTTAATTAGCACATTTATAAACAAAAAAATATCATTATATTGTTAGTTATTGCTCGCGGCTTTGCCTGCATGCACCCGATAATTGGGAATAGTTTCTAAAATCACTCCTCAGATATGAGCCAAAAGTGGCTCTGCAAATACTTTATCACGAAATTGTAACCCCAAAATAATTTAAATAAAAAGTAAGTTTATAAACTCCGACTACTGAAAAATCACGCTCTAAAAAGTATGAAACGAGGAAATATTCTCATCTGAAATAAAAGACAGACAAATTAAAAATCCGGAGTCACACGTCATGTTAGGGCATAAACAGATTACCTACGTGTGACTCCGGATTTTTAATTTATCTGTCTTTTTCTAATTTCAGATGAGAATATTTTCTTGTTTGATACGCACTTTTTAGAGCGTGATTTTTCAGTAGTCGTGTTTCAGTTATTAAAACTTACTATTTATTGTTCATACCTACTACAAAACATTTCTTTAATCGACAAACCATTTTCTTATTGTTGACAATACTTACTTCCATTGTACCCACAGTGCATTGAGCCCTGTTATCGGCTTCTTGATAGCGATAATAATAAAATACCTTTGGCCAAGGGTAGGCACTGCAGTTCCCAACTTGGGTCTGATAACAATAAAATATCTGTGTATTCATTAGATAGCGCCGTAGTTGTTATAAATTCACGCTTGATAACAATTATCGCTATCTTTTGTTTTTGACTCCATGTCCGCTAATAACAACTGAACACACTTCACTTTCAAAAATCTATCATCTACAAGGCACAGTATACAGTCCGCCGGCAGTCCATCCACTCATGGCGTAAAACGTGGCGGTCCATTTTTTATGAGTGGACCGCTTGTCGGCGGCCTGTAAATGTGTCCCTTCAAATAACGCACATCCGGACCAATCCTGAAATCGCGAAAATAAGAAGTAGCCAGAGTGTACTCTTTCCAACCATTTATTTACTTTTGACATAAGCACGCCTATAAAGTTCCTTATTTCTTGACAGGCGAACCATAGACGAAAAAATACAATACTTCATGGACGCTATGAAATTCCTTATTTAATGACGAACAACCATAGATGATAAAATACAATACTTCATGGACGCTATGCAGTTCCTTATTTATTGACATGCAACCATAGACAAAACAATGCAATACTTCATGGACGCTATGAAGTTCCTTATTTACTAATAGGTAACCCAACTATAGACGAAACAATGCAATACTTCATAGACGTTGAAGTAAAAATAAACGGTTGAAAAGATTATAAAAAGTTTGACAGCTGAAGAAGGACAAAGTTACCTTTATCCCGCTTATAGTCATTCCAGCATAATTATATGAAAATAATAGATGTTTGTTTATTGTTGTGAATAACCAAACACTTTATCTTTTTCCAGAAAAACATTCTATTCCGCCAAGGGTACGGGTTGACGGAGACCAACGGAGCTATTTCAGTGGGAAGGAACGATGACACCAACCATGCATCAGTGGGCCATGTGTTAGGTAGCAGCGAGATCAAGATCGCTGATCTGAACACGCAAGAAGCTTTAGGACCGGGCCAGGCAAGTATTTTTATTTTCTTCGTACACACGGCTACACATCAAGCTATACATTTCCAGTTTACACTGACCTCTCATTGTAAGGAAATCCTATACAATGCGAGATCTGTGGCCGTGCGTACCTATAAGGGTGGATTCGACCAAACTTTTCTACCTAGTATAAGCCTTCTTCTCCGTATAATACCAGATGATATTTTTTACCGTCTTGAAAAAATAGGATATAATATGTGAACGGAGTAGAAGCCTATGGCATAAGTACTTAGTTTTTTTTTTTTATATCTTAGACAGAAATAGATCTAAGTATCAATAAATACTACAAATTCAAAGTATACTTTCATATTAGAACTGTTGCGGCGGCCTAAAGCCTTGGGGTGAAAATCGAAATTTTCTTAGTGGACTGTATGAGGGGCGGTTCGGTGACACAAGTAGGTGTTTTGGTGGTGTGGGAAAATGATGATGGTACCTGCCTGGTGAGCTATGGCGACACGACGAGAAGGGTTTCCTTAGCCACGTGGCTGGCGCGTCCAGGATATCACGTACGGACGAGAATCTGCACTTTCCACAACACACATACACGCACTTGCACTGTTCAATAGCAATCTTCGTTCTTCGCGGTGAAAATATGAGTCCTTTTTCGACTTGGGATTAATTTTTACCCACAGGCGTCGATGTTGGTTGAGAACTGGCGGATCTTCTTGGCGGCAGCGAATGCGCGCCATCGCGGATCTTCCTTCTCGCTCTCACTTAGGCATTATAAGGGTTGTGGAAGGGAGAAGGAAAGCGGAAGGAACTTTATGTTACACAGATACTAATTAATTAGAGTTGCCAGTAATTAGGCATGAAATATAAAATAAAGAAAGTAATGGCGTTAACATTCCTCGCGGCCTTAAAGGGTCACCTTTAAAGAGAATAATATAATAATATATACAGTGAAATTACACTTAAATCTAACTAAAGAGGGAATGGACTGAATAAGATATTACTGAGTAGGAATGGGGCATAAGCGGACCACAGGTCGCACAAGAATCCCATTAGAAGTGCGTACTGAAACGACTCGCGTGCTACCGTCTATAGACGTATGCAACTTCTCAATAACACCTAGAGGCCAGGATAGAGGAGGCGCATTATCATTAACTATCACTACTACAGTGCCTTCCTTAATCATGTCTCCATCAGGTTTATTCCATTTTAAGCGTGATTGTAAACTATGAAGATACTCGCTTCGCCATCTTTTCCAGTACGACTGGACTAATTTATCCATAAGAGAGTGTCTTTGAAGCAGGTGATCAGACAGTAAACCTACTTCCGCAGCGGGTAATGAGTTAAGCGGTACAGTATGTAAAAAATGCGAAGGGGTAAGAGCTTTAGGCTCTTCCGGATCAGCGCTAAGAACAGTAAGAGGTCTGGAGTTCAACAGGCACTCTATTTGAGAGAGAATTGTAACTAATTCTTCATAAGATAGGAGTTGTTGACCTATTGTCTTGAAAAGGTGAGTCTTCACGGCCTTCACCATGGACTCCCAACATCCACCAAAGTGCGGTGACGCGGGCGGAATAAAATGCCAATTAATGCGATGCTCAGCGAGCTCCTCTTCAAAGCGCGGGCGGTATTCTTTATTTATGAAATTATACAAGTCGCGTAAAAACGAATTAGCTCCTCGAAAATTGGTCGCGTTGTCCGAATACAAGCATTGTACCGGTCCACGGCGGGATAAAAACCGTTTCAACGCGGCTATGAACGACACAGTCGTAAGATCTGTAGCTAATTCAATATGAACAGCGCGAGTAGTCATACAGGTAAAGATACATAAATAACCCTTGCGACTCTTCGCACCTCGAGTGCGTACGGGCACATACTGTATAGGGCCTGCGTAATCACACCCTGTATGAGAAAAAGCTTTGGTTGCAACATTTACTCTAGATTTAGGGAGATCGCCCATAATCGGCGGACCATGAGGTCGCGGTCTCCACCTGTGACATGCGTTACACTTGTGGATTCTATGACGAATAATGCGTCTAGCGGACAAAATCCAATACTTATGGCGCAATAACGACATAGTGAGTTCTGGACCTGCATGTAAATATTTTATATGATAATAGTCTACGAGGATTTCAACTATGCGATCATGACGGGGTAACACTACCGGGTGTTTAGTACTATAGGCCTCAGCCGAATGAGTTAATCGACCCCCAACGCGGATTAAATCATCACCATCTACAAATGGCTTGAGTTTAATAAGAGCGGGTGAACAAATTTTATTATTTTTTAACTCGGAATAATCATCCATGAAGTGTTTTCTTTGAACATGACGCAACAAAATGGTTTCAGCGAACTCGAGGTCGCTAGCGGTAACGGCGTCAGTCCGACGCGGGAGGTTTTTCATGAAGCGGTATATGAAAACAACAATACGCAGCAGCTTAGTCCACGACGACGTACGTTCTGCGAGTGCGAGTAGAAGCGAATTTTCCGAACTTGAATCCGCGACTATGGGATGCGCGTGGACCTTTTCTTCCGGAATGGGTTCCGAATTCAAGTCTGTAACCTTATGTATGGGCCATTCGGAAGGGTCGCGCTTAGCCCAAGCGGGTCCGTGCAACCATAATGGGTGCTCAATGAATTTGTCAGGTGTTAAACCACGTGACAAACAGTCCGCTGGGTTTTCAGTACCAGCTACGTGGTAGAAATGTTCCGCGGGGACGTTGTCTACGATGCGAACGACACGATTGGCCACAAACGTGTGCCAACGATGCGGAGAAGAATTTATCCAGCAAAGAGTCACCTTTGAATCGGTGAATGCGTAAATAGCGGTAACATTATAACGCGGATTATAAGTGTCATGAACACGGCGAAGAAGTTTAGCGAGGAGTTCGGCACCACAGAGCTCCAGTCGAGCGATAGTCAATGGTTTAACCGGCGATACCTTCGACTTGGCACAAACCAGCTGAACGACTACGTCATCGTTGCGAGTGACGTGCGCATAGATGACAGCGCCGTAGGCGCTTTCACTGGCGTCGGAAAATCCAATGAGGCGAAGAATACAATTTTCAAAAATACCTAAATGGCGCGGGATTTTAAAATCATTTAAAAGCGGCAGGGCAGAGCGAAAAGTTTGCCAAATATTTATGATGTGACGCGGGGGAGTGTCATCCCAATCGAGCTTCAGTAACCACAATTCTTTGATAAGTAGTTTAGCATAGAGAACTACAGGCGCGACAAGCCCCATGATGTCCCACAGTCTAGCTACGGCCGACAGAATAGCACGTTTAGTACACGTGTCTGGCGGTGCGGAAATAAGAAATTCAAAACAATCATTTGACCTACACCAGCGCAAGCCGAGAACCTTTTGTTCTACCGACTTGTCGAATTCTAGTTGTTCGGTCAACCTATGCGACGCGGGAATACTGTTTAGTACAGTTTGAGAGTTACTGGTCCACTTGACCAACTTGAACTGACCTCCTCTAAAGAGTTTAATCAGTTCGTGCGAAACCTGGACTGCACGTGATTCGGAGCTTACGCTGTAGACTACGTCATCCATATACAGCGAATCCGCGATGATAGCGCTGGCGCGCGGGAAGTGATGACCATCGTCTTGAACCAACTGTTGTACTGTGCGGATCGCATGGTAGGGACTTGACTTGAGACCAAAACAGACACGGTTAAACTGATATAGAACCAGAGGATCGTTTGGACTAAAACGATATAAGATGCGTTGAAAGCGACGATCGCTTTCTCTTACTTCAATCTGTAAGAACATTTGTCGGCAATCAGCCGAGAGCGCGAATGCGAACAATCGAAAATTCAGAATTATAGTAAACAAGTCACCCTGTAAATTCGGGCCACTGTGTAAAATATCGTTGAGAGATAATCCAGTACTCGTTTTAGCACTAGCGTCTAACACGGAGCGTAGTTTTGTTGTTGTCTTATCTAAACGTACAACTGCGTGATGCGAGATAACATAGACAGGACAACTACTGTCTGAACTATCGAGCGGAGCAGGAGATAAATATCCTTTATCAATATATTCGCGAATGACGTCATCATACGCAGTACGTAACTCGGGTGCGGATTCTAATTTCTTTTCTAGGCAGAAAAAACGTTTTTTCGCGATATCGAGTGAGTTCCCCAATGAGAACACATCGCTGCGAAACGGTAGGGCTACAGAGTATCTACCTGTGTCCCCATCGCGTTCCGTGGTCGAATTATAAAAGTACTCGCACTCAAGTTCGTCGAGCGATTTGCTCGTCGAAAGAGTGACGGGCGCTTCATCGACCTGCCAGAATTTTTTCAACGCCGATTCTAACGAGTCTTTGTCGGATGGTTGCGAAATATGTGAGTAACAAGACTGTGGAGGCTTATTACGACGTACAGGCAGCGCGGGCACAGTGCCCATGATGACGTAACCGAGTACCGTCTGCATGGCGGGCGGCGCGGAGGAGTTGCTGCTAACTACGCGGGGCAGCATAAGATGCGGGAAAAGCGAAGCCCCGATCAACACATCGATGCGACCGGGTTTGCCAAACGATTCGTCGGCGAGCGGTAAACCTTTTAAGTAAGGCAAGGCGGAAGTATCTACGGGAGCGGTGGGTAAATTATCGGTGATTGCATCGACAACTAGCGAATTAACGTTAAAAGTAACATTCGGATTAAAACGGGAAAAGAAAGCGAATTGTACGGAACCCTTAACGGATTTTTCCGTACCACCGATACCCTTAACGGAAGGCGTATCAGATGAATGTCTAGTCAAACCTAATCGTTTGCAACATTCTGCGGTAATAAAATTAATTTGTGAGCCACTGTCTAATAGACAGCGAATAAAATGCTCCTTACCAAATGAATCTCGAACTATTACAGTAGCGGTTGACAACAAAATAGTAGTATTCGTATTACATTGCGGCTTTGATACGCGGGAGTTCGAGTCGTAAAGGATCGACGCAGCAATGGATGCATTACATTGCGGGGCGCTCTGAGCGGTGGCGGCGAGCGGCGCGGCGGCGGCGTGAGCATCTTGCTCGCTCGAAGCCGTGGAGTTTGAACCAGATTGTGTACGTGCGGTATCATCAACACCGTTCGATATTACAGTCGCGTGCGATTCGCGATTAAAGTGTAAAAGCGTATGATGTTTATTTTTACAAGATTTACATCTAGATTCAGACTGACAGACTCTGGCCTTATGTTTAATACTTAAACAGTTAGTACATGCATCGTTTTGCTTCACCGATTTGAAACGATCACTTGGTGTCATTTTAGAAAAGGCAGGACATTTAAATAAATGTTCATGAACAAAGCTATCACACAAACATTTTGCGGATTTATCAATTACAGTGTAAGATTGCGGTTGCGGAGTTTTGGACGTTTTTTTATTTACAGGATTGTTGTTAGACTGAGTGAAACTCAAGCTGTTTAAAGCTGTAGTATTTTGTAAAATGCGAGATTGATTTTTAATGAACTGTACTAAATTGTCGAATTTAGGAATTTCGTCTTTTGAGTTCATTTCAAAAAGTCGAGCGTTTTCAGAATCAACCTTTTTTATAGCGACATGGAAAAAAATCAAATAAGATAAATCATTTATTTTAAGGTTTTTTAATGCGTTTGCGGCGGAAACAAAATTATCAGAAAAGGATTCGAAATTTTGAATAGATGCGGTATTAAAAGATTTATGTTCAAACATCCGATTAAGGTAACTAGAAGCTAATATACGTTTGTCTTCGTACTTGTTTATGAGTGAATTAAAAATTAATTGGTAGTTATCGCCATTAGGGCAAACTCCTGAGAACGCGGTTTGAGCCTTATCTTTCAATTTCCCCATCAAATAATATAATTTCTCCGAATCAGTCAATGTATTATTTTCGTGTACCGTGCTTTTAAAATTAGCATAGAACAGGGGCCAGTTACGAATATCGCCATCGAATGACATAATTTCAATGGGAGGCAAGCGAACTGTTTGCTTATTGACACCACTACCACTAGAAGTAGGAGCCGATGTGGCTGATGATTTTGAGTAATTTGAATAATTATATTTAACGCAGCAATATAATTCCTCAAAACTAATCCACGACTGATCATCAATATTATTTTCCGGGTCTTGTCTTAGAAGAAGCGAGTTATATTTATTAAATGCCTCGAGGAACTCGGTGCGCAACGCATCAACATTGACACACGCACACAAGAACTTCTCTAGCGGTTCCATACCGGACTTCATTTTTTCCATTAAATCGTAAATGATTTGCATGCGGGCAAAAATCATATTACGACATGACAGTGCTATTTGAATCGCGGATTCTATCTGATCATCCGAATCCATGGTCACTTTCTTAGGCATTTTCGATATTTTTGTAGGTTTTTATAATAGCTAAAATAAATCGCAAACTTCAACGAGTTGCGCGCGGTGCGGGATTGGTAGGTGGTACCTACGAATATAGTATCGAACGATAGCGAAGCGAGCGAGCGGTAGATTTTGCTTCTACCTACGTATATTAAAATATTAAGTTGAGCGGGATGCGAAATACCTGTGAATGTACGCAATGACAAGTAGGTACTGTAATAAATGAATAAATGAAAGCGGTTTAGTATAAGAGTATAAGGAACGAAGATTGAAATGAAATATAGTTGCGGGATGATGATATACGGATATAATATTGATATCCGTTATCAAGAGGATAAAGAAAAATAGGTATCCGTGATCATG
This sequence comes from Cosmia pyralina, assembly GCA_946251885.1. NCBI lineage: Eukaryota > Metazoa > Arthropoda > Insecta > Lepidoptera > Noctuidae > Cosmia > Cosmia pyralina. The sequence continues at coordinate 19,689,638 of OX276355.1, forward strand.
GGACCAAAACTGTTGGATATCTGTGATCGTAGGACCAAAAAATGTCGGATATCCGTCTCGAAGGACCAAAAAATGTTGCGGCGGCCTAAAGCCTTGGGGTGAAAATCGAAATTTTCTTAGTGGACTGTATGAGGGGCGGTTCGGTGACACAAGTAGGTGTTTTGGTGGTGTGGGAAAATGATGATGGTACCTGCCTGGTGAGCTATGGCGACACGACGAGAAGGGTTTCCTTAGCCACGTGGCTGGCGCGTCCAGGATATCACGTACGGACGAGAATCTGCACTTTCCACAACACACATACACGCACTTGCACTGTTCAATAGCAATCTTCGTTCTTCGCGGTGAAAATATGAGTCCTTTTTCGACTTGGGATTAATTTTTACCCACAGGCGTCGATGTTGGTTGAGAACTGGCGGATCTTCTTGGCGGCAGCGAATGCGCGCCATCGCGGATCTTCCTTCTCGCTCTCACTTAGGCATTATAAGGGTTGTGGAAGGGAGAAGGAAAGCGGAAGGAACTTTATGTTACACAGATACTAATTAATTAGAGTTGCCAGTAATTAGGCATGAAATATAAAATAAAGAAAGTAATGGCGTTAACAAGAACATTAAAAACAGAAATTAAAAAAAAAATCGTCAAAAAATATCGAAATTGAAATTATTTATGCACCCTGCTTAGGATTTGAATTTCGTCCCAAAAAAGAAGTCCAAAAGTCTGACAACCAGTCTTACCAAGGGGTATAGTGTTACCCAGTCACTGGGTTGTGGAGGTCAGATAGGCAGTCTCTCCATGTAAAATAATGGTATTGAGATGCATCCGGTTAGACTGGAAGCCGACCCCAACATGTTAAGAACAGGAAGGCAGGTTGATTCTTATCAAGTCCTGAGTGAATAAGTTACTTTTAGAAAAGCTTGCACCATTGCATCATCGCTTCCCATCTGGTCAGATTATGGTCAAACGCGAGCCTAACAAAAACAAAATACATATTTTATTGAATGTTTTGGGAGGAGTCCGGGTTTGTGCCCGGTTTGATGGTAATAAGTTCACCCCCTATTCCATGGGAGTTAAACCTGTGAGTGTACCTTATACTTTTGCTAACCAGACAGGCATAAATGTATAACATCCAGACATCAATCGTTGGGCATACCGCTAAAGGGAGGTAAACTCCCCAGCGACTAGGTGTGCAGTATTGCACTCCCACCCCCTTCCTCAGTAGGGGGAGGGAATCCCAATGACCGGCCCCCAATTTTGAGGGCCAAGAAAAAATGCCTCGGGCAAGGGGCCAAAAAGCCCCAACACCGATTTCTCCGACCACGATGGGCCTCGGGCAGTTGCCCACCAGACACGACACCCGTCTGGTCGGAGGATCCTCCCTTTTCTACAGAGGATGAGTGAACTTTACACCCTGTTCCTCATACCTCTATAGTACTGCTACAGAGCCTATACTGCCGCAAATGACTTAGCATGATCCTCCGTTATGTCGAAAATACTGCAGCTTTAATTTTTAAATAAATATATGGTAAGGTTGAGGATTAATGTTAAGTACTATGTTTAACGAAAACACGATTCCATATAATTTTCTCGATAGAAAAAAAATCCAAAGTTACCTCCAAACCGAAAAATAAACCGCTGGTATTCAAAAAATACTAAACATACATCATGAAACTTTGCATACTAACTGAACTAACTACAAAGCCGGTCTTATGTTTTTTTTTTTTTTAATTACCATTATTTTCACTATAACAAGCAATTACATAAACTATCGGCACCCAGCACTGCACTCAGTCTCGCTCTCACTCAGTCCTCGAGCAGTATCGTGCGAGCGAGATAAAAAGCTAAGGTAGAAGTATTAACCTACGCCTTCAAGAAATAGACGCGTGATATTGTGTGCTATGTTATATTCCATACTAAACAAGCCCACTTCTCCTTCTTATCTGACTTCTCATGTTCAATACTTATGCTCTGGCCGTAGTAGAAATCTTCGTTCAACCAACAATCATCTTCTACGATGTTCTCACCGCTCGGGTTTTATTCATTCTTCTTTCTTTGTCCAGGCGGTATTTCTGTAGAATGCGCTCCGTCTGAACATCAGGATGGCAACCAGTCGGTTATCTTTGAAAGTGAAGGCACGTGAACATATTCGTAAAAAGTTGGCAGAATCATCCCAGCGCTGATTTGCTGGATACTTTTTCTCCTCTACCTATCTTTATTTCTACTGACAAAGTTTATTCTGTTTATATGTATGTATGTATTTATTTCTTAGTATTTATTCTTTTTCGAGATATCTGTCCCATATGTTGCACCTACCATGTTTTGTCTCTGCACCACCCTAAGGTTGACTGGTAGAAAATGCCTCCGGCATTAAGTCCGCCTTTGTACAGTATTTTTTTTACTTGTGCATAAAGTTTTATTAAATAAAAAAAATATTACTAGAACAACTAACATTTTCAGGAAGGCGAGATCTGGTACCGTGGTCCCAACCTAATGTCCAGTTACTATGAGAATGAGGAGGCAACTAGAGAAGTGTTGACGGAGGACGGCTGGTACAAGACCGGGGACATCGGGCGATACGACGAGAAGAAATACCTTTATGTGACTGATAGACTTAAGGAACTTATTAAGGTAAATAGAATTTGTTATATTGTTAGCAAAAGAGGAGGAGGGGCTCGTGGCTAAGTAATAACAGCCGCACGGGTCGATCCATCTGGTTAAGCTACGCTTACATGGGTTGGTCCGTGGATGGGTGACTATCTTTACATACCGAGACTCCTCCGTGCCTCGGAAAGCACGTTAAGCCGTTGGTTCTGGCTGTCATTCGTGGATCTTTGACAGTCTGACAACCAGTCTTACCAAGGGGTATCGTATTACCCAGTTACTGGGTTGTGGAGGTCAGATAGGCAGTCGCTCCATGTAAAATACTGGTATTCAGCTGCATCCGGTTAGACTGGAAGCTAACCCCAACATAGTTGGGAAAAGGCTAGGCAGATTGATATCTGTAACTTTTATGGTGTACATCTGTCCAACTATCTGTAATCTGTCAGACATTCCGATTGCAAGACAGGGCAAGAAAAGAAAAATGTAGTCCGTAGTAATATAAAAACCGGCCAAGTGCGTGTCGGACCACGCACAATAAAGGGCTCCGTAGTTGGGATGAATTTATCTCAAGAACAAACTTAACATTGTAGTTGAAAAACATGTTCCCCCATTCCAACTGCAAATGTAAGTTGTTCGACTAACTCGTTAACTTGTAAAACCTTAGCTATGATCCCCCTACAAAATATTTATTCAAGATTTTATTTTACCATTGTCGGCTTGATTAAATGTATAACCTTGCCAAATTACAGCTTTCTGGTACTAAGAGTCTCTGAGCTAAGCCGCGGATAGACTGACGGACATGACGAAACTATAAAGGTTCCTTGTTGACTACGGAACCCTAAAAATATAATCCATAGTCGTATGTATAATGTCTAGTGTTCTGTGAGAGAAAGTATACAATAGTCCACTGTTCCATGTCAGTTTTAAATTAAATTATAATAGGTTGGGGAAAAAGTTTCTTCGCATTTTTTAAGAAAATTCAAAACATTTTTTAATATACATTATTTACATTTATCTAAAGTATGTAGGTACCATTTTGTTCGATAACTTTTTGCCATCTTGTAGGTAGGGACATGATCCCATTGTTATAGAAATTTTGGGACTTCTGATCAAAATACCGCGACAAGTGGTTTTGGCAGTCCTCTCGTGATGTTAACCTGACACTGCCTAAAGAATTCTGAAGAGACCGAAACAGGTGGAAATCTGAAGGTGCAAGGTCAGGACTATACGGCGGATGCATTAACCTCCCAGCCAACCTCTCTTAATTTTTGCTGAGTGGCTAAAGATGTGTGAGGTCTAGTGTTATCATGATGAAAAACCACACGCCTTCTGTTGATTAATTCCGGCCGCTTTCTCTCAACTTCTTGCTTTAATCTCATCAGTTGTTCGCAGTAGAGTTCAGAATCGATGGTCCTGCCTGGTGGTAACAGCTCATAATGAATAATGCCCTTCCAATCCCACCACACACACAGTATCACCTTGTTGCGAGTTAACCCGGGTTTCGCCACAGTCTGTGAAGGCTGACCGGCCTTTGACCACGACCTTTTTCGCACGTTCTTGTCGTACGTGATCCACTTTTCATCACCAGTTATCAGCTTCTTCAAAAATGGTTCGGTTTCATTACGTCGTAATAAAGAATCACAAATGAGTACACGGTAAATTAGGTTACTTTCAGTGAGCTCGTGAGGTACCCAAATATCGAGCTTTTTTGAGTACCCAGTTTTTTTCAAATGCGCCAAAACTGTTTTGTGGTCAATTCCCAGTTCTTCAGCTACGTCGTAACTACTGATATGCCGATCTTGCTCCACTTTTTCAAAAATGGCATCCATTTTATCCGTAATAGGGCGACCAGAGCGACGTGCATTTTTGACATCATAATTTCCGGATTGAAAACGCTTAAACCACATTTGTGCTACTCTCACAGATACTGCACTGGGTCCATAAACAGCGCAATTTTTTTTCGCGGCTTGCGTTGCATTTTTACCTTTTTGTAGTAAAATTTTAAAATGCATCGAATTTCTTCATTAGATTCACTCATCTTGACAGTACGAATAACAAATGAAAATCACACATTTTCCTAATTTAAATTTGGGATTATGTTCTTTAAAATTTTAACTTTCAATGATATTAAAACCAGGCAGATACAAATAGTAGCCCAAGAGATTTTATTTTAAGTTCATACATACTATAATGCGAAAAGACTTTTTCCCCAACCTAATATACAACTTAATTATTGTCATCGCAATAATTGTTTCTATGTTAATAATATTAATGTAATTGCTGTTGTACCGTGTTAATAATAAATTAAATTATTTTTTAATATTTTTTATATTCTAATATTTAAAAATGTAATTTGTATGTAGGTATATATTAATGAAATAAAGAATTAAATTTAATTAAAATATCTCATTTACAGGTCAAAGGCTTCCAAGTACCCCCAGCCGAACTAGAAATGGTGTTACGAACACACCCGAAAATCCTCGACTGCGCTGTCCTAGGTATACCCGACCCCATCTCAGGAGAAGTGCCCAAAGCGTTCGTAGTACCACAACCCGGTCAAACAGTGAAGGAAGAAGAAATATTAGAGCATGTTAATAGCAAAGTCACCATCTTTAAAAATATAAAGACTGTACAGTTTGTTACGGAGATCCCTAAGAATCCCGCTGGCAAGATTCTGAGGAAGAAGTTAAAAGAAATGTACTGTTAGCATTTATTATTGAGGAAGATTGGGGTGTGGTTGTATAGACGAGATGCAAGTACGTATTGATTTCTGCGCATTTAGTCTTTGTACAAAACTATTTGTCTTGGTTAGAATTTTCTATGGGCCAAGACATTCTTAATATGTTTAAATAACTATGTTTTATTGATAACTAGTCTTTACAACTTGTTTTAGGTGTAAACGGTGAATGAAAATAGTAGATAGTTAATTATGTAATAACATCGGTCGCAACGCGTCACGATGCGACGCGACGAGACGATCGTATTTATGTGTTTTGGCCCTATATCGTAAGATAGTTGAGATAAATCTACTTAAATCGTTGCTCTAAGGGTACCAATTGACCAATGAACTATATAATTGCAGTAATTACTGCAGTTTTCAGTAATTATTAATGCGAAATTAGTTACACAGTCTCGCCGTTACTAAGCCTACCAGCATTGTTAATAGTTCCACAGCGCTTCGATAGATGGCGTTGTACATATGACGCGCAATTCTGAATCGCGGTGTTAAGATTCTCCGCGGCTGAATGACCATCCTCGATTTTTGATTCTCCGGTATCGCTTCTCGGCCTTTTGGCTAAGATCAAAGTGTAGTATCTGTTCTTTTCAGCTTAATATCTGAAAGTTCCCTCACTGAGGGACCAGTATATTAAACTGATTTTTGTAAGCTGACGGGATGTTCGGGGCTCGCTCCACTCCCGTCGCGGGTCGGCCCGGCATTGCAGTGCCGCCGGGATCGGCCCACATATTACCTCTATCTCTACTTCATCTAACAGTAATGACATGACTGACTGGTTATTATTCCATGTATCAGTGTTATTGTTACACTGTGTTTTAAATTCCTTAACATTTTCGCAACTTAACCGCACGTATGTTTATATAATTTTTTTTTATACAGAATAAGACATCAAGGACTTAGAAGATTATTTACATTTTATTTTAGTATATTTGTATATTTTAGGGTTTAAAGTAAGTATAAAAATCTGTAAAAGATTTTTTTTAAAATTATTTATTTTATCCTCCCACTGCACTGGAACGCCATACATCAATTACTATGGTTAGATAGTCTCAGTTGTGTAGAACTGTAGCATATTAGTTACGAACGTATTGGATAAAAATTATGATTTGATATAATTTTCTAAACCTATTAACCGTGTGTCATTACAAAACGAATTCTAACTTTAGTGCCTGGAATACACATGCTATTTAGTAGCTCAAAAGCATGCTAATTATGAGCAGATGCTACATGTGTATGCAGTGCAGGGTGTACCAGAAGGAACAACATCATAATCGCGAAAAAATTTTGCTGCTAAGTCTGGATACAACATCATTAAGCAGATCAAGTTCATGCTTATTTTGGTACACAAAACAAAATTTAAAAAATATAGGTAGGTACCTGTAATGCCGAGAGGTATTTTTTTTAATAATGTTACACGGGCAGCTGTCGAGTGGCTGTGCTCCACATATAAACGATTTGTGTTCGAAATGGGCCTAAGATGTCAATTTTATATATTTTTTTTATTTTTTATTTACCATTTAGAAATTAATTACATTTGTTTTATCAGAATAGCATTATTAAACCACTAAGGTTTGTACTTAATGCTACATGTAATTCTACCTCGTAGTAAAAAACAAAATCAAGGCAAACAATAAATTATACAACACATGGTGCCGATTCTCTTGTGAACGCACTAAACTAAAATTAGAGAATCGCTATCTTTTACTAACAGGCAGCGCGAGAAAAGGACGGCTATAGTTATGAACTAAGTTGGAGATGTCAAACTAGTTCACGCCTTGCGCTTCACCGTGTTGTTTAGTCGACATGTTTTTACGTGTCGTCTAAATGTCTATGGAAAAATTATTTCTAACTAATTTGACAGCTCTAATTTACTTTTGTCCCTTTCTTGTCATAATAGAGAGAAAAGAATAGCAATAGCCTAAATTAAGTTTAGTTTGTGCACAACAGAATCGGCACCAATACCTTAAAACGAAATTTTTATTTATTTATTTTTTTTATTTATTTATTTAAAGTCATACATATAGCTATACATAATTTGGTAACTTGATCTCAAGTGATATGCTAGTTACTACGTAAACTGCATTTCACATTGAGCATTCAATGTGTTGTAGGCAGTGGGACTTAAGTTTTATTTTAATATTTCTTGGCGTAATGTCACTGCGCAAATCGGAAGGTAGGTTGTTAATTAACTGAGGAACTAGGTAAGAAGATGTCCGCTTGCCGTAGGTGTTATTTGCACGAACCGTGCATAGCGGCGAGTGCGTGCGACGGCCCGCGTAAATACAGGATGTTGAACTTTTTTCTCTAAATAGCCGTTGAAATATTGCTCTTTTAACAATGTATATTTAAATAGTGTATGTACAGGTAATGTTTTACAGTGATAAAATAGTCGATGCTCATTGTTTTGAAATTGGTACTTAATTTTTTTAGATACGATATTCTTTAGTATTTTTAGTTGGAGTTTATATATTTTACTGAGATAAGATTTGAATGTTCGACCGACTTGAATGTGTATTAAGAACTTATTCGTTGTCGGAATAAAGTTCAAAATACAACAACTGGCCCGAAGGTTTTGGCTTGAACTAAAGTAAGTCGTTTTGTAATCAGACCAAAAACCAAATACTATTGACAAAACGGACGCCTTTACACCTTAAAGATGCTTTTTGTATACACTGAATCACCCTGCCCTGCAATACTGTATTGTAGCACGAACAAAGGACCATAGCCTTTGTTTGCCCTTGCAGCTTGCAAGCGAAATGTTTCGAAATTGGAAAGGCATGATGTTTGTCGATAGTACCGACGTGTTCGTAAAAGGCGAGATTTAAAAAAAAAATGTTGTGTTGATATTAATTAAAGAGTAGGCATAATTAAGTACTTAAGTATTTTCTCGAAAGATTTTTTTTAAAATGCTTTGTTATTAGAATAGGGGTTTTTTTTTAAATATTTATGTAAATGTGTCTTAGTTAATTTGTGTATTTAACCGACTACAAAAAAGGAGGAGTTTATTATGTTCGTCTGTATGTATTTCTTTTTGTATGTTCATCGATATTTTCGTCAATTGTGGACCTATTTTGAAAATTATTTTTTCATTTGATAGAGGAAGCTTGCGCGATGGTTTATATAAATTTTAATCATTTTGTTTGAGTAGTTTTTGACTTAGCTTCGATAACACGTATTTAAACTTCTTTGTGTATCTTGATGATGTTAAATTATACTTCCTGTTACCTGTAGTGGTACCTATACGAAGTGGTGTGGGGTAGGTACCATAACTAAAAACATAAAACAATCTTATTTAAAAAAAATACATACAGACGAACATATCATAACCTCCTCCTTTTTTGAAGTCGGGTTAAAAAGGCATGTTGCGCCGACACCAAATAAATAGGGATACTTAATGGCAGAATGATGATGGCATTTATTGTTATTATTTTACTACTTTAAGTTACCATCATCATCATTTCAGCCCGGAATCACCCACGCTGGATATACGTCTCTCCTTTTTTCCGCCATACTTCTATGTTCCGTGCGACCCTCTTCCAGGTGTTTCCCGCGACTTGGACGATATCATCAACCCAACGCGCTTTTGGACGGCCCTAGTTTCTTTGGCCTAACCTTGGCCACCATTTGGTCACAGTTTTATTCCATCGGCAATCTCGTGCGTCTAACTAGATGTCCCGCCTAACTCTCGTAGACTTTTGACCGACGACGGATTTCGGTGTTACGCACTCGTTCTAGTAGGGCATGGCTCACTGCATGGCCCTTTGTGCTACTCGTATGCGGTGGACAGTCTCCTTTGTGAGCGTCCATGTCACGACACCGTAGCTCATTGTTGATTATAGGGAGCGGTATTTAATCGTGAAATAGTACAGTCTCAGTTAATATGCACTAGTGGTGACTAAACCGTTTTTATGGCCAGCTTCTAACAAAACTGAGAAGAACATAGATGTGTCGTAAGTAAAAAATAGACTAAGTGTTGTATTGCATAAAAACTAAAGCCACATTAAGGCGCTACACCTAGAAATACCTTCCGGTAGTGCGTTTTTCAGAGGCTATTAACATTCAATAAGAGTAACAAACTATATCTAAATGCACATTATTAATGTTCGATATCCTATCATCACATTGCACGTTCTTATTTGTTTTTATTTATTATAAAAATGACTAAATTATTATTATTGATTGCATGCATGTTTTGCTAATGGTGACGTTCTATTAATTTGAGGATTACACTGATGGATAGGTCATTTAAAAAATCTAAATAATTAACGTTTATTTTTTTTTCAAAAGATCGATATTTATTTATTTTATTTTATTTTATTTGGGAAACAAACAGATACAATAATATAAGAAAACGGTACAAAATAGCAATACATAATCCAAAATAGTTTCCACACATTATTAATACAAATTTTGTTAATTTAGAAGGTACAACGGCCGCTATCAAAAGGAAAAAATACATATCAAAATGATTAAACAATGAAAATGAAAAGAACAACAATAATATTAAAAATATCAAAAAAACAAATCATAATTTCCAAAAATGTTGTGAATTCTATGATAAAAGGACGTGCGAAGGGAGCGGGACAGAGAAGGACCGAACGCTCAAGGTCGTTCGGTCGGGGATGCGCCTTAACACGATGCCAGTTTCTTGCCTTTGGCATATCATAAAAATGGAGCAACAAATGACTTGCATCGTTTAAAATTCTAAACACTGTTTAAGACAGTGCAACCTTCATTGTTGCTTCAATTTCAGGTATGCCACAGACATAAGTACAGACAATTAAATAAGGCAACTAGTAAATAAGGCTTCACTGGAGCGATGTGAAAATAGCTCAAAACCTGTTGTTTGTCGAGACATTATATCTCCTATCCGCTTGAGTGAAACCCACCTTTGTTCAGACCGTCCATTGAAAAACTTTTATCATGTGCTAGGTCAAATTATGTAAAATAATAATGTAAGTACTTACTACCTAATGAATTTTTATAAGATTTACAAACATTCTTAATAAATCTAAAATTGTTATTTGTATACTTATACTTTATTATTGTTATTTAATTATTAATTATCTTTTTAAAATAAACTGACTTTATGTTTTGTGGTTATTTTATTATGGCTTAAACCAATGTATTTATAGGTAGGTATCCATTTTAATTCGATTATTTTTCTCCGTCGTGTACCAAAGTGATTGAATTCAAATACCTGTAAGTACTACAAGTTAATTACGTTGCGCTAAGTTACTAACATGAAAAATGTTCATAAAATTTTGCAATTTTAAGTTTGTTTGAGAAAGTTCAAACAAGTAGGTATATAGGGTGACTGGTAATTAGTGACCGATACTTAAACACATGATTATACTCATGATAACAAACAACTTTTACTATGGTACCAAACCCGAAATCGCGAAAAAAAAATCAGCTGCCATAGACATTCATGTTCGCATAACTCTTCAAAATGTAGGGAGCAACTGATTTTTTTTTCGCGATTTCAGGTTTGGTCCCACAGTAAAAGTTGTTTGTTATCATGGGCACAATCACATGTTTAAGTATCGGTCACTAATTACCAGTCACTTAGTGTATTATTGTTTTTGTAAATCAAGATTTTTGTTAGTCTGAATATCATCTAAGACCAGAGTCATTGTCAAGACAAATCAAACGAGCCCAAACTCGATAGGGTTGCGTCGTTTTGTTCCCGAGTTCCCATGGCCATCTTCCGGCTCCATCATCAAATCGGCTCCATGTTATAGTAATATTGCATTGTCATCCGATTTACGTATGCATGTAAAATTTCAACTCAATCGGAAACCGGGAAGTGGGTCAAATTTAACTTGCAAGATTGGATCATAGGCATACACCGGGGCAGGTAAATAAATAAAAGTTTGTAATATAAATGCATGCTACCTAATGGCGATAAGAGCATGTCTGAGTGAGCCCTCTTGGCCAAACCAGGTTTTGTTTGAAGGAGATTCCGCTGGTAAAATTACCTTTATCTCTATGTTGTCTCCTAGGCAAAAAACCGGTCAAAAGCGAGTCGAACTCGCGCACCGAAGGTTCCGTTCCAATTTCTGAAAAAGTGTGGTATTTAGAGACGTCGTTATATTCTTCCTATAATCTTTATGTACTTCTATCACATAGGATAATTTCAGATTTTTCTCTTTGCAAACTTCTGAGATAAGGGGGGAGGGGGAACGGTATTTTTTTTAATTTTTCATCAAAAGTCGAAAACTATGCGGTCTAAACAAAAAACCACTTTCAGACCCTGTTGCAAAAAAGAAAATACCTATTATATATTTATATTTCTTTCTTATTTGCAAAATAGTTGAGCAAACGTCGTCGTCTAAAATTGTTCCAAATTTCAAGTCGAAAACATTAGTAGTTTTTGAGATATCCAGCTGTGACAGACGGACAGACAGACAGACTGAGTCGCACCGTAAGGGTTTCTTTTTACCATTTTGGTACGGAACCCTAAAAACCGCCGTAGTGTTGGAACTAGTTGAAAATGTTTTAAGCGACAGAAACCGCCACACCATTAAGGACGCTGTTACAAATGGGTAGTCAAATCATTACTTTTTTACACAAAAGTATGTTTATTAAATAAAATGCTTTACATTCTTAAAATGTTTTTTGACCAAATGGTCGATAGCTGTGCATGGTACGATTCTGAACTATAAATATAATTTTAGATAGGTACAGTTTCTCAATAATTGTACCGGAGTGAACATTTTTACTTCGGTACATTTATTTAGAAAATGTACCTATTTAAAATTATATTTATAGTTCAGAATCGTACCATGCACATCTATCAACAGTTTAGGCAAAAAAAAAAAATAAGAATGTATAGCATTTTATTTAATAAACATACTTTTGTGTAAAAAAGTATTGATTTGACTAACCATTTGTAACAGCGTCCTTAAGGGAAGAAACAGCTTTGTTTGCCAACCTTATTATGAGTAGGACATTTGATTAATTTTCCTTATTATTTATTTGTAGCCTAAGTCAGTTGTTCCACTGCGGGGCAAAGACCTCCCTTTTTCCTTTCCACTCCTCTGTCTTGAGTTAGTGTGGACCAATCCTGTCTAGGCGTCAAGCTCATCTCGTCATCTTCTGGGTCTGCCTCGATGTCAACGGTCGTTTTCTGGGACATGGTGGTAGATTTGGCCCATCACTCATTCGACGTTAATTTTCTTTGAAAAAATTAAATGGTTGTGTCGTTTCATACTTTTTTTTTTAAATTATTTATTTAATTTAAATAATGCACATTTACAATATTAAGCCATAAACTAAAGTGATAGGTATATAATAATGGGATCAACCTGAACTAGGATAAACCTGTATCTCAGGTATCATTATAAATATATCTTTAAAAACAAGGTAGGTATTAATTTCCGTAGGTGTACATCGAAAATAATCAGATGAACGTGTTAAAATACGACCTCTCGTGTCAACAACAAAGGTCAATTTTGCTAATTCAAGCGTCGAACCTTCAAAATGTTTACTTTGCAATTCTAACGTTGTTTAACGGTTTTTCATCTAAAATAAAACCTTGTAGCTATTTTAGATCGATCTAATCTAACGTAGACACACCCATAGCACAGAATGGATAAATGCAGAAGGCCGGCTCCATACAACTAGCGAAACAAGCGCATGCACACGTAGACGCGTCTACGTGTGTATGGCCGGCACCTACGGCCGGTACGTACGTACGTGCGTACGTACGGTGCCGGCCGAGCGGCGCGGCGGCGGCGATTTCAAACGAATGCTAGTTGCGAGTGCACTTGCGGTCGCTGTACGTGAAGCGTGTCAGTCTGTGTGTGCGTACGTTTTCGATAATTTTATGGAGTTGAACCTCTGTACCCATCTATTCTGTGCCCATAGCACAGTAGACGCCCGTCATGCAGTCGACCTTGACGGTATTTGCATAAACTACGTCATCTAAACCACGCCCACGTAAACCCAGCTGTCCGTTTAGGTACCTACCTAAACGGACAGCTGGGTACCTACCTAGGTACTCGGTTTTTTTTGAAAATTTAGGTTTTAACTGACAAGACCGTTCTATCTTTTTGGGTTACAAGATTTTTTTATCTTTATGGTTAGTTTTTTTGGTGTTTTAGGTTTACCTATTCTCATTTGAAAGATAGAAAGAAAATACCTAGGTAACATAAATAATATGTATTATTTGTACTACAAATAGTCAGGCCTGGCCACAGATCAAAGAACCTGGCATTAAAATTCGGCATAAGTACGAGTATTCTCACTATACCTATTATCCGTTATTAGGTTTTAGGATTTTTTATCCTCCAGCAATCTTAATCTAAGCTCGTGGCTAAGTAATAACAGCCGCAAGGGTCGATCCATCAGGTTAAGCTACGCTTGCCGGGGTTGGTCCGTAGATAGGTGACCATCTTTACATACCGAGACTCCTCCGTGCCTCGGAAAGCACGTTAAGCCGTTGGTTCCGGCTGTCATTCGTGGATCTTTGACAGTTGTTACGGGTCGTCAGAAGCCCGAAAGTCTGACAATCAGTCTTACCAAGGGGTATCGTATTACCCAGTTAATGGGTTGTGGAGGTCAGATAGGCAGTCGCTCCATGTAAAATAATGGTATTCAGCTGCATCCGGTTAGACTGGAAGCCGACCCCAACATAGTTGGGAAAAGGCTAGGCAGATTGATTTTGGTACGGTCAGCAACAGAAGTCGGTTAACACTGCCACTTTTTGACATCATCTAATAGACACAAAAGGATTCGATAAACTGCTTTTTTTTCGTTTAACTGTTAAGAGTTAATGTTCTTAAAATTTTAAGTACTTCTTACGTACGATTAGAATTGAATAGTTTGCTTAATAATTAAGATTAAAAAACCGCAAGTGTTAATTTTTTTTTTTTTTTTGATTTTTTTTGACGTTCCCCTGGGATATTGACATATTGTCCAAACATACACGCGGGCAAAAGCTAGTTATATACAGGGTGTTAGGTTAAACGAGGGAAATAGGTAGGTACTTTAACGGTGTGTAATAGTGGGTACTCATGAAAATGAACAACTTTTACCTGGAACTAAACTTGAAATATGAAAAAAAAATCATGATCGCGTAGGTAGAGAACAGCTCATTTTCTTTTTCATATTTCAGGGTTAGTTTCATGGTAAAAGTGTTTAATTTTCATGAGTACTACACTCCGTTAGTCGACGTTCGCACGGGCGTAAAAATATCGCGGCGATTTTATTTCGCGCACTGGATTTTCAACGCTCTGCTTAGCGCCGAGAGAACATTCAACAGTGTGTTTTTTCAACGCGCTAGAATGCACTCTGTTGTTGTTAGGTTGGATTCTCGAGGCTCAGCTTAAAACAGAGAGTTGAAAATCCAGTGCGCTATGAAATCCGGCCGCGATATTTTTACGTCCGTGCGAACGTCGGCTTAAAGTCCCTCGTTTAACCTAACACCCTGAAATGTCGTGGCCTGATCTTAGAATTAGAATTGATCATTTCTATTCATGAAATGGTTGTGTTTCATGAAATAGCTAGCTAAAATTGACCATATCGTTTAAACGTCAACGTTTATTAACAAGTCAGTCTATGTTTGGTATATCACAGTCTATTCATCATACAGTCGTCCGACGAAGCCCGAGCTGCATACGAAGTTCGGCGAACTATGTAAGCAGCTCGGGATCTCGTCGGACGACTATGATGTAAGTATAGAATGATAATATCATGAATGAAACACTACTATTTTTCATGAAATGATCGTACCTACACTGCATGACATGGTCATCGTGGAAATGGCCATATCGTGATGAAATCAACCTATTTATCGACATACCCAGCTGACCACTGGCCATAAGGCAAAGCATTTCACGCTATAGTGGCACCCCGACCGAATGGGTTAGGTTAGAACCACAGAACAGATTTTATCTTTTCTGTGGTTAGAACTGTGACGCGCGAGCCGAGTGTGCGAAGTAGAGACAATGGGTGGTATAAATCATAAATAGTTTCATTATCTATGTATTGGCATAATATCTGAAATATAGTATTGGCTTCCACAATAACTATGTATTGCCAGTAACTATTTATTGGCTTGATAAGTGGGAAAACTATGTTCATTTACTCAAAAATGTCAATTTCAACTTATTTTTAATACCGACCAAACGTTGAAGTATTGAACCCGAGCTCAGTATCACCAATACATACTTAGTTATGAAATTAAATAGTTTCAAAAACCTGGTATTGGTAATCATACCAATAAATAGTTTCGGTATCACGAATTCACGTACCCGTCCATCACTAGTGCGAAGTGATCGGTGCCGCGGCATAGGCGCTACATCCGTTATATTAGTATTTTTAGGACCGATGCACAATAAATACAACGCAACATCAACTCCTCTACCGGTGGATAATCTAATTATTTTACGATAATGTTTGGCCACATCACATCATGAACTAGTCGTGCGTTTTACCGTTCATAACGTCAAACGTTGAGACATGATGTGACCAGCGGTCGATGTTCTATTTAATGAAATACAGCCATTTCATGAAATGATCGAACACTTTATGAAATGATCAATTCGACATAGGTATACTACGTATACAACGTGCCGCTGCAATCACGACATTAACTTGACACGGTAACCGGTTCCGCGTTTCCGTTATAAAAAGATATTTTAATTTCATAAAACTTCATTATTTAGAGATTTATTTACAATTTTCTAAAATAGTAGGTATCTTGGAGCAGCAAAGCAAAGGAGCTGGTGGCTAAGTAATAACAGCCGCACGGGTCGATCCATCAGGTTAAGCTACGCTTGCCGGGGTTGGTCAGTGGATGGGTGACCATCTTTACATACCGAGATTCCTCCGTGCCTCGGAAAGCACGTTAAGCCCAACGGCTTAACGTGCTTTCCGAGGCACGAAAGATCCACGAATGACAGCCGGGACCAACGTCCCGGCTGTCATTCGTGGATCTTTGACCGTCGTTACGGGTCGTCAGAAGCCTGAAATTCTGACAACCAGTAGAACCAAGGGGTTTCGTATTACCCACTTACGGGGTTGTGGAGGTCAGATAGGCAGTCGCTTCATGTAAAATACTGGTATTCAGCTGCATACTGGAAGCCGACTCTAACATAGTTGGGATTGAGTATCTTGGAGCAATCTGTATCGCAGAGATGAAATTAAAACGAACGAGAAAAAAAAGGTCACGCCACTCGAGTTTTTTTTCTGGGAGTTTGGCAAAAAAATTCTTGCTCACAGCTGGCTCAGAACTATAGACAAACGATGAACAATAAAAAGTACCGACCGTCAACGACCTATAACCAGCTGACATGGAACAATAGCTTCATGAATGAGTCGTTTGCATAGAGCAGTCTTAATAAAATTTAGGTTATTATTTTAATATTTAAATAAATAAATAAAATCATTTTATTTCGAGTATCACTGACTCATAATACCAAAATACTCATACACACATTACCTACACAACATTACAAATTAACTTTAATTTAATATAACCCAATTCATTAATAATACAACATAGGCATAATAAAAAATAAAATAAAATGAAATAAACCATGGATATTATAAAATAATCACAATTAATTAACAACTTACACATTTAATGAGGTTCGTTAGTCGCATCAGCCCGTTACATGTCGCTTACAGCAGTGGGAGATGATGGAACAATCAAGTCTTTCCGCGAGCCCGGCTAGCATGCTGTTAGCGCTCCCCCGCACTCGCCGCACCAGCACCGTGCCTCTCTTGCGTATAGTGGAAGCAATCCACGCGTGCTTCCGCAAACATAGTCGATCCTGAACGCATTATTGACCTGGACACGAAGGGCGCTGTACGACCTTTACATATAGACACTTAGACAGTCCACAAGCTGCACATGTACCTACAGACAGTGTAGTGCAGTACCTATTTATCGTTTGTTTGAAAACATTTTTTTTTCTTTTTTTTTTTTAACTTATTATAATTTTTATGATTACTGACCACTAGCCCTACCTGCGTCTTTAATTTTATTTTAATGTCGTAATTGCGGGAACACGTATAGAGTAGCTAGCTATAGGAAAACAGTACTTATGTTATGGGTAGGTACATTTGTTATCATAAGTAGGTATACAGCAGTAGCAACTCGCGGCCTTGTACACATTCCATATATCGGCGTTCATTGAACTTTGCGCTTTCGCGAACTATTTTGAACCTGCTCTTGTTTTAGTAACAGCACGGTCTAGCTAGCGCATACGATTTGGTGGGTGTGTCATAGATAAATGCGTGTGTTTCTATGTTGATATATCTAAACGCTTTATATATTTAGCACAGAGAGCGAAATAACTTCGCTTTTTTGTACATACCGAGACTCCTCCGTGCCTCGGAAAGCACGTTAAGCCGTTGGTCCCGGCTGTCATTCGTGGATTTTTGACAGTCGTTACGGGTCATCAGAAGCCCGAAAGTCTGACAACCAGTCTTACCAGGGTTATCGTATTACTCAGCAATTGAGTTGTGGAGGTCACATAGGTAGTTGCTCCATGTAATGTACTGGTATTCAGCTGCATCCGGTTAGACTGGAAGCTGACCTCAACATAGTTGGGAAAAGGCTAGGCAGGTGATGATACGCGCTGCAGACGCGACGTTACCAGTGCTGCTTTTTCAAGGCAGAGAAAACGCGTCGTCGACGCGCAGACAAAGTGCGTTACATGGAACGCGTGTATAAAATACGCCGTGTGTTGCGGGCCTAATGGTTGCATGGGCAGTTGCCCATGCAACCATTAGGCCCGCTGAGCTTGAACCTGCATGAGATCCTGCCCGGGCAAACCGTTGGGGGTTTTCTATAGCTCTAGTTTTTTTTTTTCTAATGGTTGCATGGAGGAGCTCGTGGCTAAGTAATGACAGCCGCACGGGTCGATCCATCAAGTTAAGCTACGCTTGCCGGGGTTGGTCCGTGGATGGGTGACCATCTTTACATACCGAGATTCCTCCGTGCCTCGGAAAGCACGTTAAGTCGTTGGTCCCGGCTGTCATTCATGGATCTTTGACAGTCGTTACGGGTCGTCAGAAGCCCGAAAGTCTGACAACCAGTCTTACCAAGGGTTATCGTATTACCCAGTTTCTGGGTTGTGGAGGTCAGATAGGCAGTGGATCCATGTAAAATACTGGTATTCAGCTGCATCCGGTTAGACTGGAAGCCGACCCCAATATAGTTGGGAAAAGGCTAGGCAGATTAATCAATCTGCCTAGCCTTTTCCCAACTTGCAACCAATCGGTTGCAGGACAGCATGGGGTCCTGTCGATCGATTCTGTAACTGTGTAAACTTATGTGAAGTTAGCTGCCAATAGCGTCAATCGCTAGCAGCAGGTGGAATGAAAGCACACTTCAAGCCACTTCACTAAAGTTTTCACCGTGAAATTTTTACAGAAAAGAGGCTGTTCCTCGGCGTGAGTCGATCATTGCACTTATTTACGGTTTTTGTTTTTTGTTTTCTTATATTAGGTATTCTAGTATTTGTATTTTATTCCCCTAGGGATTTATAGCCCTATCAGAATACCAGCGTTGCGGTATTTATTTTTTAAATATGGGATAGGAGCCTTTTTGGCCTCGCACAGGTCTCTTTTTTTAGTTTTATTTTTTTTTGTTTTTTAATGTTTATTTTGTTACTTATTTATGCTTCTTATTAACTGTATTTCCCGAGTGTGTCCCAAATAAAATATTTTTCTTTCTTTCTTTCCTGGGTATTGTCTCCTGGTGCAGAAGACTAAGAGCGTTATTATCACACTGGCGATTTGTTAATTATTTTAAGTGTAGTACACACGGCTACATATCAAGCTATATATTTCCAGTATAAGCTGATCTCGCATTGAATAGGATTTCCGTACAATGAGAGGTCAGCTTATACTGGAAATATATAGGTTGATATGTACCCGTGTGTACTATGGCTAAAAATAACACCTGAAGAATGGTACTCGTAATACAGAATTACATACTGAACTTGCTCTCGTAATAAATAACACTCGTCATCAGCCTAGCCTTTTCCCAACTATGTTGGGGTCGGCTAGCTGAATACCAGTATTTTATATGGAGCGACTGCCTATCTGACCTCCACAACCCTGTTACTGGGTAATACGAAACCCCTTTGGTAAGACTGGTTGTCAGACTTTCGGGCTTCTGACGACCCGTAACGACTTTCAAAGATCCACGAATGACAGCCAGGACTAACGGATTAACGTGGTTTCCGAGGCACGGATGGATCTTTAAGGTTGGTCACCCATCCACGGACCAACCGCGGCAAGCGTAGCTTAACCTGATCGATTGACCCATGCGGCTGTAATTACTTAGGCACAAGCACCTCTTATTGTACATAATAACACTACAGAACATTATCTGAACACTTTCTAAGGGCAACGCCTTAGAGAGTCTTGTGAAACGAAACCTGTTTGGTCACCATCGCTGTCCACGCGCACACGCAGCCAGTTCTCACTAAAATGCATCAGATTCTCATTAGATACCTATTGGTATAATTGATTGATTGATTTTATATGGGTACCTACTGTTAGTGTCAATCTCAAAGCACATGTCAAAGTCAAATCATTTAATAGGCACGTGAAAGGCACTTTTGAAGTGAAAATTTATAAAAAAAAAAAATTATTCATTCTAGTCGCCCTAATGTTAGCCTGTGTCATCCCACTGCTGGGAAAAGGTCTCCCCATGACTTCCAGTAGTGCTTGCGATCCAGGGCTAATAATAAATCTTTTTTTTTTGTGGTTATATAATTGTAATACGCTATTTTTAACCGACTTCAAAAAGGAGGAGGTTCTCAATTCGTCGGAACCTTTTTTTTTTTTTAATTTTTTTTTTTATGTATGTTCCCCGATTACTCGAAGATGGCTGGACCGATTTGGATTTTTTTTGTTTTATTCGAGAGGGCATACATCACAGTTTGGTCCTATATAAAATTGATTAACTTTGCTTCGGTAGTTTTTGAGTTAGCTTCAATAATATGTATTTTTTCCCCACTTTTATATGGATGATGTTCTAGTTTGTTTTGCAGATAGTGGTATTAGAATTTGTGTGGGGTAGGTACACAACTAAAACGTGAAAAATAAAAACTTTTTTACAAAAAATACAACCGACTTCCAAAAACAACACTACAAAGTGAAAAATAACTTTAATTTCGGAAGTCGGTGGCAAAAAACGAAAACACATTTAACTAGACACCGACTTCCGAAAAGTCGGTTGTATTTTTTGTAAAAAAAGTTTTTTTGTATACGCATGGTGTTGTTTGTAAGTGATTGATTGTTCAACCATTTTGTTCAATAAATCTTTTATTTATTATTATTTTTTATTTATTTCAGGCTACAATGGCCCAAGACATATGGTACCTTACAAATTAACATAACTAGTGGGTGTTCGGCATTGCAGCACGCAAGCTCAATTCGGGCTCCGTAGGAACTTTACCGCAGCGGTTCTTATTTGTACGCGATCGACGCTTCTTCCTTTGCACATTGCACTGTCACGAAACCCTTATCATCGGCCCTATTCGGCGCCTGTTCTGGCTTTTGGCTTCATCTTGGAGCGCCTAGGGCACTCGCGGTGACGCCAGCGCTGCAGACACTGGCAGCGGGACTGGGCTAATGTGAACCATTAGTCGTTTGTTTTGTCCAGCTCATCCCGCCATCATCTACGGGGTCTGCCACGATGACTTCTAGCTGTCTCAGGCCTCCACATTATTAATAGTTTGACTATTTCTGCCCACCAATATATTGCGATCCAAAACAGTATACTGACGTTGCTCAAGAAGTCGCAAAGTTGAAGTGGGTCTAGACTGATTATGTCTGCTGCACTCCCAATGAGCTAATTTCATATAGCCAACCCAGAATGCGTTTTTTTTTTTTGTAGGAACAACCGTAAGCTTAGTAAGCCTATTTGCATCCGAGATCATAATGTGAATGCATAACCGTTCAAAGTTCAAAACTGTAATCACAGTTCATACATACCTAGTTAAGCATTCTAACATATTCTAGTCCGGCTGTAAGTTGTCTAGGTTAACATATTTACTTCAACTTGAAAGGCTGCTAAAGGAAGATAACCTTGTCAAACAGCTGCCTACCTATGTGAGATCATGGATGTTAAGTTGTATTAAATCGTAAGCAGCTACACTTCAGTTAATTTAATAAACTCTTACCTATCTACTTAGGTATTAATAAATTAACTGTAATGAGTAGGTAAAATACAAAATTTAAAATTCAAATTCTTAATTGCGAACTAAGTGTATAATTTTGAAGATGTTAACAATAGTAGGTTCTTAGAACTTAGTTGCCTGTTAAGGCATTGCAATTTAAATTGTTATAAATATTTAAAAAAAATAAAACATAGGTATACGTCGGTACTCAATATTACAGTTATACAATTTACATTATATTATATTCATCTGCTTAGCCTTTTCCCAACTATGTTGGGGTCGGCGTCCAGTCTAACCGGATGCAGCTGAATACCAGTATTTTACATGGAGCGACTGCCTATCTGACCTCCACAACCCAGTTACTGGGTAATACGATACCCCTTGGTAAGACTGGTTGTCAGACTTTCGGGCTTCTGATGGCCCGTAACGACTGTCAAAGATCCACGAATGACAGCCGGGACCAACGGCTTAATGTGCTTTCCGAGGCACGGAGAGTCTCGGTATGTAAAGATGGTCACCCATCCACGGACCAACCCTGGCAAGCGTAGCTTAACCTGATGGATCGACCCGTGCGGCTGTTATTACTTAGCCACGGGCTCCTCCAATTTACAATATATTATATTAAATACCTAATTTATTGTAATGTTCTGCATATGAATTGATGCCAAGCACAGACCTAAAACTACATTACTAACTTCTTTACCGAAGTAATTACCTACCTACTTTAAATTATTTGCTCTTTATTCATTGCTTTTCCTTGGAAGGCTGTTTCCATGTAATAATAAGTAGGGAGTAAAGTCCACTAATAGTGGTTAATCAGGTCGGTCAGACACAATGTCGGACACAGTAAATATTTACTCAATCTGCTATCATGATCTCGACCTTTTAACTTTTGGATTGATAGTTTGTTTTTTTTTTTTTTCTAGAAGATGGTAATAAAAAGATTAAAATGTAAATTTTAATTGTCTTAAAACAATAATAGGACTCACACATAGATAAGTACAACACGACTTCTTCATACAATGGTGGTAAGCAAAATAAAATAATAAAACAACCATGAAAAACTGTGAAAACACACAATATTTATTTGAAATCGCCAAAAATTCCATAAAAGCACTTCGCGAACTTATCCACATTTAAACACGTCATTATCAAGCATTGCTCGTCGTGCGTCCAACCTAACATTGTATTCAGTGCAAATTAAAAATATTATCAAGTTTAAACTTCGAAGTATTCGTTTGGTTATTCGGAACGTTTGTACGCTCGACAATCAAACTCAACTCGCTCGCGACAGTCGTTCATTCGCTGCCGGCAAATTCGCGCGCGAACATGCAAAATATGGCGCGAAAACTTCTCTTACGGGAAATTAAAAACTTAAAATGGCAAAGGAAATTATCTACTAGTGTAGTGTTCAGAAATGATAATTTTATAATTAAATCAACCGTTCCTGATATTGTTGTGCCAAAAACAAGGTTTATTGACCTTTTGTTTGCTGATTCGGCTGGTTATAAGAATCATGTTGCTGTTGTAAGTATTTTCATTGTATTTTTTTTTATTAGGCATTATAAACATTTTTACTAACAATTTTTTGTAGTGATGTGCTCAAAAATTTTCTGCGTAAGTAGCTATAATTACCTTTTGAAAATTAAATTGAAATTTATTGGGTATAACGTTCGAGCATGAAATTCTACTATGCTTACCGAAATATATTTTTTCCCATTGGACATTGGACTGTAAAAAATTTACACAGCAAATCTTGTTCAAACATTATTCGTTTAGAAGAAGAGCAAAACATCTTACTCATCAATTACTTGCCAATTGGGTTAAACAATTTGTTCCGCTTCGGAATTTGAAGTTTGAACTAGTTACGTTACGCATGATTGTTTTATTATTGTTTTTACTTTTAAACGTCTCTTATCTTTTAACATCGTTTATAAATAAACCCCATCCGTCTTATTACAAAACAAGGTTCATCTTCAAACCCAGATTTAAACCATGGACCCTTTTTTGAATTTCGAGCTTTATTCTGCCACGTTAAGATGTCAGTTTTACAAAACTGACAACTTAGTACTGGACTAAGTTGTCAGTTTTGTATAAAGAACTGTATTTCTATCAAAGCTAGGTTCATATTTCAAAAACTGGCTCGATGGTTTAAACCATGACGAAGAAAAACCTCGTTTTGTAATAAGACCGCATGAGTTTAGAATATTACAGAGTTTTAAGTTCTTAAAAGTATCACTTTTTCTTTTTATAATATAATAATTAACTTCTATTCTTACGATACCGATACGATACTCTGACCTTGTTTCGTCACTTCTTATTTAAGTTTTTAAACGTCAACAACAACAATCTTATTATGTCATATTTTTTTTTTTAGCTGACTGTTGAAAAATGGCATTTTTCTGAAAGGCTCTTAAATCTTACTTACTTACCACACTAGAGACCGCAGGGTCAGTATTTTTATTGACCTGTGTTGTAAACTAGCTGCATTGCTCCGTAGAAAATTGGGTACCTACCTTATATTGAAGTTACATATTGACGCTGGAAAGCGATTTTGTCGTATCTCGAAAGATAACTTTTTTTTTTGCATAATTGAAATCGGAAAAAATATTGCTTCGGATGGTCTGAGAAACGTTTTCCTACGATGTTTTTTTTTTTTTTTTGTGATACGATGTTGCCTTTTTCTAAACTATTTTAACAAAGCATACTTCAAAAAACAAAAACAAAGCGAAAAATAACTTTGATTTCGGAAGTCGACACCGACTTTGGTTTTTTTAGTTTCGTTTTTTGCCACCGACTTCCGAAATTAAAGTTATTTTTCGCTTTGTAGTGTTTTTTTTTGAGAGTCGGTTGTTTTATTTTTGTTAAAAATTTTTATTTTTCACTTTTTAGTGGTGCCTAACTCACACAAATTCTAATACCACTCTGCAAAATAAATTAGAGCATCATTCGCATAGACTATGTGGGAAAAATACGTATTAAATTATTGTAGCTAACTCAAAAGCCACTCATTAGAACTTGGAGATATTTATATGCAACCATCTCAGGAGTATACCATTTCAAATAAAAACTATGTTAAAAGGCAAATATACGTCGCGCTAAGCCGTGTCATAAGTTTGGAAGGCGTTATGTTGACGGAGATAACGAGACTACGAAATCTGACTTCTGACAATCAAGGCCACACATAACATACAACTCAAGTAGCGCATTTTGAAGCGGCATATAATTACCATTAAAATCATTTAAAGCCAGAGTGCACCTCGTGACAATTCCAATAAGCCCAAACACGGCTAGAATACATTGTTTTATTACTGAGTTCCGGTGCCTAGCTTCCGGCTTCTTCATCAGATCGATTCGATGGTACCATTATCATCAGAACCATTAATTTAAAGCTTCGTCATAGTCGCTTAACTATCTTAATCGAGATATGTTATCGCCACCCGTGAAATACTTATCGTTGAGAAATTCCCGTGGCCATCTGTGGTCTTCTTCATCAGTTCCACTTCACCAGATGATTTCTGAATGCAAATGCTTGATTTGTTGATGAAAATACCAAAATCGCTATATCCTCATGGATCCCATCATCAGAACTGGTTTTTGATAAAAATGAGACCAATCTGGAAGTATATCTTTTCAAATAAAAAAATAATTTTCCAAATCAGTTTATAAACGACGGAGTTCTGAGGTAAAAAACATTAAAAAAAAAGTAAAAACAACCGAATTGAGAACCTCCTCCTTTTCTTGTTAAAAATGCTGTAAATACCAAAATGTTTTAGAGATACAGCAAAATCATTATAAGTAACGATTTTGGTGAGATGTAGTGCTATTCTGTAAATGTCTCACCGTGAAAACATAAGTGAAGTGATCTTAAAGTGAGCTGTCAATAGTGTCAACCCCTAGCATCAGGTGGAATGACGGCTCATTTCACGCTCACTTCACCTGAGTTATCACGGTGAAATGTTTACAGAATAGCACTACTGTAGCGATTACCTGCTATATCGATTTTATTGTAACTTTGAACTTAAGAGAACACTTTCGTTGTGCTGTAAGTTACAACTACCAAGATACAACAATATTGCTGCTTGAAATTAAAATACCAATTGCTGTACCGAGGTACGGAACTCGGCTTAGAATGTCGCTGGGGGAAAGCAGCAAGAGATAGGCTGGATCAGATTTATATCTTCCATTCTCCCGTCACCATTTTATTTAAGGTACAGTCAGCAACACAAGTCGATTAACACTTGCAGTTTTTTTAAACTTAATTATTAAGCAAAATATTCAATTCAAATCGTACGTAAGAAGTACTTAAAATTTTAAGAACATTAACTCTTAACAGTTAAACGAAAAAAAAGCAGTTTATCGAATCCTTTTGTGTCTATTAGATGATGTCAAAAAGTAGCAGTGTTAACCGACTTCTGTTGCTGACTGTACCAAAATCAATCTGCCTAGCCTTTTCCCAACTATGTTAGGGTCGGCTTCCAGTCTAACCGGATGCAGCTGAATACCATTATTTTACATGGAGCGACTGCCTATCTGACCTCCACAACCCATTAACTGGGTAATACGATACCCCTTGGTAAGACTGATTGTCAGACTTTCGGGCTTCTGACGACCCGTAACGACTGCCAAAGATCCACGAATGACAGCCGGGACAAACGGCTTAACGTGCTTTCCGAGGCACGGAGGAGTCTCGGTATGTAAATATGGTCACCCATCCACGGACCAACCCCGGCAAGTGTAGCTTAACCTGATGGATCGACCCGTGCGGCTGTTATTACTTAGCCACGAGCTCCTCCTGACCGTACCATCTCACACAATTACGTTCATCTTTTCTTTGGTCTCTCCTCCTCCCCCCTCCATCCATCAATACGGAACTTGTCGTAATAAGAATCGTTTTGCTGTAGTTTACCTATTAGGCATTCTTCAAGGTCCGTGTTTTGCTGGACATTAGATATAATTTATTATGACTATATCTCTTGAAAGTCTATCTGCATGTCATTTATCTATCTGTAATGTTATCTTTGACTGCATGAATATACCTACTCCTGCTCGTGTCATGTATTAATTGCCTTTTCTTTTCATTATTATCGTAGCTGCTATCGGAGGAGCTCGTGGCTAAGTAATAACAGCCGCACGGGTCGATCCATCAGGTTAAGCTACACGTGCCGGGGTTGGCCAGTGGATGGGTGACCATCTTTACATACCGAGACTCCTCCGTGCCTCGGAAAGCACGTTAAGCCGTTGGTCCCGGCTGTCATTCGTGGATCTTTGACAGTCGTTACGGGTCGTCAGAAGCCCAAAAGTCTGCCAACCAGTCAAAAGGTATCGTATTACCCAGACAAAGGGTATCGTATTACCCTGTTACTGGTTTGTGGAGGTCAGATAGGCAGTCGCTCCATGTAAAATACTGGTATTCAGCTGCATCCAGTTAGACTGGAAGCCGACCCCATCATAGTTGGGAAAAGGCTAGACAGATTTTTTTATTATCGTAGCTGTTTATTCCGACTATTATTTTTAAACTTCGTTGTATCCGTTTTTTCGTGTGAATTTAATTCTGCCGCCATTGTTACCGTTTAATTTTATTTACCAAGGAAAAAATGCGTAATAATATTAATTTATTATTTAAAGTTTTCTTATTTTAATTTTGGTAAAAACTACATAAGCTCATTATTTTTATTTAAAGCTATAGCGACCCGGCTCTGCTTCGCACGGTTTTTACGACTTGAAAAAACACGAAGGTTTATATATTATATATAAGTTAGGTAAATATGATAGTGAAAACCGCATCAAAATCCGTTGCGTAGTTTAGAAGAACAACTCGGCCACACAGACACGAAAAGCGACTTTATTTTATAATAAGTAGGACAGAAGATGTCATTTATTATTGTTCGTTAATTTCACCATAGTATCTCTTTACTTTTGTTAAAAAAATGTTTTTATCAGGGTCAAATTAAATTAGCTAGCGAAACTCGACAAAATCTAAACACGACAAAATAAAATATGTAAGTAAAAAGATTAGATGTTTCTTTTTTTGGGCCAATGACCGCTGGTAGTGTTGTTTCTTGAACTGTGAGTTGATAAAATCTGTTTTATCGTGGTGAGATATCGATACTTACCCGTCTATAAAAAAAAAAAAAAACTAATTTTTAAACTGATATTTTATGTGACTTGACCACACTACCGGCGCGCAATGCGGCGAGGCAGTTGATGACCTCAAAAAAAAAAACATCATCAAATTCATTTATTATTTGTTTTATCGTGTTAAGATATCGAAACCCATCACGTCTGCGCAGTTTCGCTTGCTAATTTAATTTGACCTTGTATAGGTAAGTATCTACATACATAATACGACTTAATATTTAAATAAGAAACATTTTTTTTCCCCGACAAATTATTCTAAGCGCATCACTATTCATACAACGTTTGTACTATAACGGTCTGAACTTCGCATAATAGTAAACGAAAGCATATCCATGTCACCTAGTAACTACCGAATAGGTACTAGTCTAGATAATGCTAACATCGAACTCAGAATTAAAAATAAACTCTGTACTATGAACCTTACAGCAATAAAGTTTAAAATATAACAGCAGCTGTTCCAATGCTGTAATTGTAATATGACAGACTTTAATGCCCATTGGTAGATTTTGATTGATCTGCTTTTTCTGCTCGCAAACAAAGCCAGACACGGAGACAAAACACTTAGAAATTTGTCGTAAGCAGTCAGCAAAAATAATTTGACTGAGAGAGTAGAGAGTAGAGCTAATGGTAGCGTTTTGAACTTGTTCAGGTCCAACTTCCTCAAAGGTGGACGTGCTATGGACCAATAATCTAGTGAAGGTCACGGGAATTTTCTGGATGCGGGATCAGTCCTTGTGGATAAACTGTGTTCTGCAGGGGACGTCTTTCTGCTTCTTCTTCTTTTCAAGTCGTCAGTGGCGTTTATTAGATCCACAAAAGTGCAGGTGTATGGAGACTTGGGAGTTGGGATATTCCAGCAAGTAGGTCTTGTTCTGGATAGATTGAGCAATATTGATGAAACTCTTCTGCCTACCTCCATTTAGAAAATAGGCATGACTTGTGGAGACCACATTTCCATAAATCACGAACTTCACTCTTCATTACCGCGCAACATCTTCTAATTGAAAGTGTATTTAGTGCAAACGGTTCAATGAACTGAAAGCAGTACACGCTAACTCAATATTTCATTACTGTCTCGAGATGTTATATGTAACCGAACATTAATAGTTATGAGTAATCCCATGTTTTCATAGCAAATACAATTAGCAACGCATCTCTTGGATATAAAAGATTTTCTTGTCCGTTCATCTCCTTATGAAGCACATAGCTTTTGCCAGCGGCTTCGCACGCGTGCGTGTCGGAAATTATCCAACGGGAACGTACTACCGAGATAAAATGTAGCCTATGTACGATTCCAGACTATAATATATCTCTGAGCCTAATTTCATCCCGATCCGTTCAGCCGTCAACGCATGAAAGCGTAACAAACAAACAAGCAAGCAAACAAACTCACTTTCTCATTTATAATATTAGTTAGGAGGATTAGGATCATCACAATCATCATCTGCGTAGCCTTTTCCACAACTATGTTGGGGTCGGCTTCCTGTCTAACCAGATGCAGCTGAATCAATCTGCCTAGCCTTTTCCCAACTATGTTAGGGTCGGCTTCCAGTCTAACCGGATGCAGCTGAATACCATTATTTTACATGGAGCGACTGCCTATCTGACCTCCACAACCCATTAACTGGGTAATACGATACCCCTTGGTAAGACTGATTGTCAGACTTTCGGGCTTCTGACGACCCGTAACGACTGTCAAAGATCCACGAATGACAGCCGGGACCAACGGCTTAACGTGCTTTCCGAAGCACGGAGGAGTCTCGGTATGTAAAGATGGTCACCCATCCACGGACCAACCCCGGCAAGCGTAACTTAACCTGATGGATCGACCCGTGCGGCTGTTATTACTTAGCCACGAGCTCCTCAGATGCAGCTGAATACTAGTAGGAATTAGTAGGATAATATGCTTTTTTTATTTGCTATTCATATTCATTTATTCATGAAATATAAGCTTAACAGTTTACACCAAATCGCTTATATCTATACTAATTCTACAAAATTACATTAAACATTTTAATTAAAACTTCTTCGACTAAATAATTAACAACGGAGTAACATAAAAATTTGTAAACAAAAAACAACCTTATACATGAACTTAGAAACTAAACAATTATTTCTTCATATTTAAATAAATATACACATGTTTAGCGATTGTCCATTGAGAGTCATAAAATAAATCTGCCTCAGGAATATATTTTATTAAGTCATTTACTTAATTGATTTAGCAGTGGGAGTGTTGTTGGTTCGGGGAGCACGCCATGTAGGCGGGTAGCAGAGGAGTCTATGTTGTCGTCTTACAACGCCACGCATATACTGGTCAGGAACATAAAAATTGATTGACTCTCGTAGAACGGGACTATCTATCTTATCTACTAATATTAAATAATAATTAATGATATGTGTGGATTCCCGCCTAAAGAGTGTGTCTAATCCCACCATTCCTGACACGAACAAAGAAGGATATAGAAAGGGGGTAGTATCCATATTGACGTTTGTATAGGTATATCTACAGAACTTACGTTGAATTTTTTCTATCATAATAGTGCAATGACTTTGGCATTGGAACTGGCAACTAGCTTCAACTTTATCGTCTGTAACCCTTAGGAGTATTTATTATAAGCCTCTTTATTCTGAACTAGCTTTTGCCCGCGGCTTCTCCCGCGTGGATGTCGGAAAATATCCCACGGGAACGTGTTATTGGGAAATCCTTCCTTATTCCTTGTCTACATTATAAAGGGAACCTCTGTGCAAAATTGCAGCTTTGTAGGTTCAATGGTTTCGGCTGGGCGTTGATGAGTCAGTCAGTAAGTCAGGACTTCTCTTTTTATTAATACAGATTGCTTTCTCTGTTGTATTTGTATGTTGTTAGAGCATGTTTCTCAATTCAGTATGCCTCTCCTCCAGCTGTTCCATTAAATTATATTGCTTCTGGGAATCAGGCGTGTTTTTATGTTATAATAATAATATAATAATAATAAATTGTTTATTTATCCAAAATAAATACACACAGACACAGTTCAAAACAAATCAATACAATAGAATAAGCATAAAAAACTCTTGTGAACAGGAGATTTAGGTTTGCAAAAAAGGTCTATGCATACAAAAATAGTGAACCCTGTCTCTTAAACTAGGAAGAAACCTGTATCTTAAGAGACACTGGTGCCGATTCTGTTGTGCACAAACTAAACTTAATTTAGGCTATTGCTAACTTTTTCTCTCTATTAAGACAAGAAAGGGACGGAAGTAAATTAGAGCTGTCAAATTAGTTAGAACTAATTTTTCCATAGACATTTAGACGACACGTAAAAACATGTCGACTAAAAACACGGTGAAGCGCAAGGCGTGAACTAGTTTGACATCTCCAACTTAGTTCATAGCTATAGCCGTCCTTTTCTCGCGCTGCCTGTTAGTAAAAGATAGCGATTCTCTAATTTTAGTTTAGTGCGTTCACAAGAGAATCGGCACCAGTGATCGGCCAAAATTTAAATTGAGTAAAAACTAAAAACTTACAAGAGTGAATGAAAGTGTGTCGATTACCATTACTAATGCATATTAATATTAGTGTTAGTGTTAGTGTTGTTTTTTTATTTACGTTATGTTGCTGGGTAATTGGGCATAGGTCTCTCTAAGGTTTGTGCCAATTCTATAGTGAACAGTTGGCCGAGTTTTATGTTATCAGAGGAACCTAGATACCTAGTTATTTGCAACTAGATCAGCAAATTATAGTGCATCTGTCGACTCACGGTCGCTATTGACGTAGGTACCTAAATCAATCTACCTAGCCTTTTCCCAACTGAGCCTTGCCTTTTCCTTTTCGGATGCAGCTGAATACCAGTATTTTTTAAGGAGCGACTGCCTATCTGACCTCCACAACCCAATTACTGGGTATTACGATACCTACTCTTGGTTAGACTCGTAGTCAGACTTTCGGGCTTCTGACGATCCGTAACAACTGTCAAAGATCCACGAATGACAGCCGGGACCAACGGCTTAACGTGCTTTCCGAGGCACGGAGGATTCTCGGTATGTAAAGATGGTCACTCATCTACGGACCAACCCCGGCAAGCGTAGCTTAACCTGATGAATCGATCGGTACGGCTGTTATTACTTAGCTACGAGCTATTACGTACGTACCTAAATCTTTAATATTAGATTTTGAACCAAGGTGGATGTCTGTAGATTTTATTGATGCATTTGGAATAGGACAAGGTTGCATCGGTAAATGAAAATCTTGAACTACTGTTTTTGTTATCGAATGGCAACGATAGCAAACCAATGGCTCATTTCATGTAGGTGTTAAGTGGTCACCGCCGCCGTCTATGGACATCTGCATTATCAGAAGTATCGTATCAATCTGCCTAGCCTTTTCCCAACTATGTTGGGGTCGGCTTCCAGTCTAACCGGATGCAGCTGAATATCAGTATTTTACATGGAGCGACTGCCTATCTAACCTCCACAACCCAGTAACTGAGTAATACGATACCCCTTGGTAAGACTGATTGTCAGACTTTCGGGCTTCTGACGACCCGTAACGACTGTCAAAGATCCACAAATGACAGCCGGGACCAACGGCTTAACGTGCTTTCCGAGGCACGGAGGAGTCTCGATATGTAAAGATGGTCACCCATCCACTGACCGACCCTGGCAAGCGTAGCTTAACCTGATGGATCGACCCGTGCGGCTGTTATTACTTAGCCACGAACTCTCACTATCAGAAGTATCGTATACAGGGTCAAATTAAATTAGCTAGCGAAACTTCTCAAACGTGATGATGGGTACTTATCGATATCTAAACACGATCAAACAAAAAATAAATTAATTTGATGATTTTTTTTTGGGTCATAAACCGCCCGGTAGTGTTGTCAGTCTTAAAATATCAGTTTAAAAATCAGTTTTTTTTTAAAGAAAACTTTACAGACGTGATGGATCTGGTCGTGGTGTGGTCTGGGTAATCGATATCTAAACACTGTAAACAGATTTTATCAACTCACATATCAAGTAACAACACTGCCAGCGGACCCAAAAAAAACAGTAAAATCTTTTTTATTTTTATTTCTGTGGAGTTTCGGTAGCTAATTTAATTAGACCCTGTATATGCGTTGCCGTCGAAGATGCAAACCTTTAGGGAGTGTCTCATGTGTTGTATGATGAGGTTGAGATGGTCTAAAATTGCCAGCATGCAATGCAAGCCTGGTGATCAGATCAATGATGGTTTCTTCTCTGTGCAAGAAGTGGCCTTTGCTCTGAGGCCTGAGCGGGATAATAGGCTGGTATTATAATTTAACACCATCCATCATCATCATTCTCCTGCCCTTATCCCTATCTATTTGGGGTCGGCGCAACATGTCCTTTTTTTCCATACTTCTCTATTATTCGTCATCTCGGTAGTCACCCCCTTTCTAGCCAAAGCCATGTCATCTTTCACACAATCCATCCATCGTTTCTTTGATCTTCCCCTACTCTTATAGCCATCGACATTCATACTCAAAACTTTCCTCACGACATTTTCCTCACTCCTCCGCATCACATGATACCATGACAACCGATTTCCGCACAACTTTTCAGTCACCGGTGCCACTTTCAAACTTCCTCTTAAGTACTCATTTCTTATTCTATTCATTCGTGTAACACCACACATCCCTCCCCTCTTAGCATTCTCATCTCAGCTGCATGCAATTGCTTTTCATTCATCCCTTTTGTGGCCCAACATTCTGATCCATACAAGACAGCAGGTCTAACTATTGTTTTATATATCTTCCCCTTAAGTTTAAGGGGAATGCGGGAGTCGCAGATTGTTCCCATGACCTGCCGCCATTTCATCCATCCAGTGTTAATCCTATGCTTAACCGTCCGATCTACTTCGCCATCGCTTTGCACGATTGTACGATTTTTTTGAATTTAACACTTATACTGATAGGTGATATTACATAATTAAGGACTTTATATCCTTATCAGCTTTTCCTGTTAAGAAAGAGCCCATGCCCATACTACCTAAGCTTTTTATCTCGCTCGCACGATACTGCTCGCGGACTGAGTGAGAGCGAGACTGAGTGCGATGCTGGGCGCCGATAGTTTAGGTAATTGCTTTTTACGGTGACAAAATGGTAATTTGAAAAAAATAAAAACCATAAGTCCTTTATAGTTAGTTCAGTAAGTAAGCAAAGTTTCATGATGCAATTTGAAGTATTTTTAGAATACCAGCGGTTTATTGTTCGGTTTGGAGGTAACTTTGGATTTTTTCCATCGAGAAAATTTTATGGAATCGTGTTTTTTTACATAATATTTAACATTAACCCTCAACTTTACCCTAAAATTTCAAAATTGATGCTAAAGTATTTTCCACATAACGGAGGATCATGCTAAGCCATTTGAGGTAGTACTTATAGGCTCTTAAATAGTCGGCGTGGCTTGCCGTTTCGTTGGGGAAGTATACCTACGTAATCTTTAGGCCTTGGTTGATAAGTTCACGGTAAACTAAAACACCAAATTTTATGCAATGGCCGTGAGTAATATTGACTTCAACTTAAGTCTGTATGTAACTATACTTACAGAATAATAAATAACAATACTTTAACAAAGAAGCTTACAACTTATATAATCGCCACTCAATGTTGCCTAGGTACATGGAAAAAAAAAACCTCCGTGTATCGAATTTCAGTTTAGTAATTATATCATGTGTATGTAAATAGAACCAGAATCTCACAAACACAATTCACAAAAAAATTTAACCTCGAACTTACTTCATTTTCTGAAGACGTCATAGACCTTGCATTAAGTCGTTAGTTAACCTGCATGCGGATCCGGGTACCCGCATTGTTTGGGCACCAGCACCTAATTGCGTAACACACTATCGATCGGAAGTTGAATCATTTTGAAACTAATTGCTAATCCATTGCTTCATGTGTCCGAAAAATTTGTCTGATCGACAACGTGAATAACGCAATGAATGTTGTTGAAATGTCAAAATGAAACAAACTCCGATTGATAATGTGTTACGCAATTAGGGAAAGATCCACGAATGACAGCCGGGACCAACGGCATAACGTGCTTTCCGAGGCACGGAGGAGTCTCGGTATGTAAAGATGGTCACCCATCCACGGACCACGGCAAGCGTAGCTTAACCTGATCAATCGACCCGTGCGGCTGTTATTACTTAGCCACAAGCTCTACCTGTCATCTGACATTATGCTTTGTATTATTTGTTACGGACCTATGAGAGTCCTGTGGCTGAGGACAACCTGCACCCATCTTCTGCCAGACAATGCCAGACAAATGCTGGATCACACTACAAAAATTTAACAGGAAGAACTTTTCCCAATTGTCCGAGAAATAATTTAGCATTCGAGTATTCAAAAACAACATTCGCTAGCTTTGTTGCATGTTTCTATTTTAAAAACAGTTATTATCATTGAAAAGACTGGTTATTACCCATATTTAGAGAACTAGTTAAGTTTACTGTATGTCCTTTTTAAACTGAGCTAAGGTCGAACAAGATTCGCGACAAAAATTTACATAAATAAAATGAAGGTTTTTGAAGTGATTAACATCTCATTTACAAACTATTTTAACTTGAAAACATTATCTTTTAAGGCGAGTATAGCCGCTAACAGCGCCACCATTGAGAAAAATTAGGAAGTCTAGAGATAGAATAAAATAGAATAGAATATTTATTCATAAGTTCACATTAAATAAATTACGTAGAAGTTACACATTACAAAGTTACATATTAATATTGGTAAGAAAATCTTAAACTATGTTTAAAATCTAGTGTGAATCTTATATTTATTGGATAAAGGTCTAATTAATACAATAGCGACCTGCCTGATGTAGGTTTATTCAAACCTGTGTTTCAGGCCATCACTTGACAACGCTGCGAGCTGTAGTGGACAATATGTTACTGTACATAGAGCTAGCATTTATACATCATAATTATATTTTAAATAAAAATTGACTTAACACTAATAAACTTATTGCATTACATCTAGCAATTTTTCAGTGTCTGAGTAATTAAATGTCGCCAAGTATTCATTCAACATGTCACTACATTTTTTACAATTTGAACTACATATATATACTTAGAGACATTTTGAAATTTCCTATGCACACATTTTTGTGTGCGTGTGGATTGAGTGCCCTTTTTTAAAAGTTAACTAGATTTTTACGAAATCAAGAAAGAATTTAGGAAATAATTGTGAAAACTTCATGGTGAAGATAAAAAAATGTTTAAACCTATGATGAGAAAGTCTTAGTCAATTAACTAGAACACTCAATCTGCTAGTCTGAGAAAATACTGTAACTCGTGTCTCAACATATACTAGATGTTGTTATGTTTAATATTTTGATGTCGAATAATTGTACAGAATTAGTGAAAACTATTCACAAATACTCAATTGATTTTAACGGTTTATTTGGATTTTATATAGGTTTATTTAGAACACTCAATCCTCCCATGGTGCAGACGGAGTGTTCCGAAAATCTCCAACTTTGGCGAGTATAATTCAGACTCAATTTGTGCAACAAAAACCGTGACATAAAATATAATAGGTAGTTAGAGAGTAAATAAAAAAATACTTTCTGTTCAACGTCCCGTTTGAGTGTGCCATGCTGTAGCGTTTATCTAAATAACCCGAACTTTTATACAAACGGCGGCCACATCAGAAATTGTGAAAATGTTGTCACTAAAGTTTAACACGTTTCCTGATTTTGTGAACGCTTTATTTTAACAATAATCAATGTTATTATATTTTTAAGAGATAAAATTGTGCAGGGTGACCATTCATACATAGAATTAAAAAATATTTTTGTACCTTTCTACCAATGGACTCCGAAGTTAAAATGACCTGGGAACTAACGAGATCTCTTAGTTAATAGACAACATCCATTGTAACATTGATCGATTGTATGTACAAAGTGCTTTTTGTGTGGGTTATTTTTGCTATGTAAATTGGAACAGTCAATAGTCATGAATTCATGATCGATGATGTTGACATACTCAATTGTGTCCATGAGTAGACTTTGGTCGACAGGGTCAGGGTCAGATATACTAATATTGTTTATTTTTTACGGTTCATTTTGTACAACAATGCTATTAGTAATATTATACTAGTTTCAGTTTGCATTACGCTATGTGAATGGTGTTCTATAAAAAACAATCTTATATTCAACAGGGCCCAGAAGAGGCGAAATTGTTGACGATGAGTCGTTAAGCAAATCCAAAGTTGAAGTTTGAAGTCATGTTTTTAGGGTATTAACAACTGTATTATATTCGTCACAAAAGTACAAAATTTTCACGATGTGGTGATAATCAAAAAAACCGGTCATGAGCGAGTCGGACTCGCGCACCGAGAGTTCTGTTCCAATTTCTGAAAAAGTGTATCATTTAGAGACAACTTTTTATTTTTCCTGTAATCTTTACCTAAAGTTCTATCATATAGAATAATTTCAGATTTTTCTCTAAGCAAACTTCGGAGACAAGGGGGGCGGGGAACGGTATTTTTTTAAACATTTTTCTTCGAGAGTCGAAAGCTATGCGAAAAAAAAAAATTCAGAATGTGCAAACAGCGCTCATTCATATTATGCTATCTTACATGCCCTACCTGGTAAGAAATAAGAATAAGAATTTTTAAGACTTTCAGTCTCTGTTGTAAAAAAAAAATATTTTTATTTCTTTCTTATTTGCAAAACAGTTGGGTAACGTCATCTAAAACTATTCCAAATTTCAAGTTGATACTATTAGTAATTCTTGAGATATCCAGCTGTGACAGACGGACAGATAGACAGACTGAGTCACACCATAAGGGTTACTTTTTAACATTTTGGTACGGAACTCTAAAAAGCAGAAAATGTGTGAAATAAAATTGTCGAATGGTCGCCTGTCAAGGAGATTAAATAGGCCTCCAGGAAACCTAGAGAAGAAGCTATAGGTAGGTCTCGCTGTCGTCAATCCAACTGCTGATCACGACCAGAACAGTTCAACATTGCAGTTGGATCTACGCAGTTCTTAGCCACGAATATCTCGTCCTAGACAATACTGATTAGATCCGCTAACTGAATCATTTCAAATTTATTGACATTCCGATCTCAAGTCCTCTGTTTATCTAGGATAAACACTCTAGACTGGACGATTAATTGCAGACTAACACGCTATCGCGACTTCATGAGTAAGGTAACATTGAAATACTTGTTAATAGCTTGAGATAAAGGTGATAGTCGCATGCTTTGAATGGATTTAGTAGGCAGTAATAATTAGATTCTTTTATTTTTATTAAAGACAGTATTTGCACGGTTAAAATACAGGGTCAAATAAAATTAGCTAGTGGCACTCCACAGACGTGGTGGGTATCAATATCTAAACATGATAAAACAGATTTTATTTATTTATTTTATTTTATTAATTTTAGGATAACTTACAGCTAAAAGATACAGTAAGTAAAAATTCAAACAAAATAAGGCCAATTACAAGTTCAACAACAACAATCAACTCACACTTCAAGTAATAACACTACCATTGGTCATTGACCCCAAAAAAATCACATCAATTTTTAATTTCTAATTTTTAATTTTACTTTGTTGTGTTTAGATATCCCCATCACATATGAGGAGTTTCGCTAGCTAATTTAATTTGACCCTGTATACATATAGGGTGACTGGTAATTAGTGACCGATACTTAAACACATGATTATACTCATGATAACAAACAACTTTTACTATGGGACCAAACCTGAAATCGCGAAAAAAAATCAGCTGCCCCATACATTCATGTTCGCAAAACTCGTCAAAATGTAGGGAGCAGCTGATTTTTTTTTTCGCGATTTCAGTTTTGGTCCCACAGTAAAAGTTGTTTGTTATTATGAGCACAATCATGTGTTTAAGTATCGGTCACTAATTACCAGTCACCCTATAATATAGAACAGCTGATATTTTTTTAATAACCGCCGCAAAATTTCAATGCCATTATTGCGCCCCTCTACTTTTTGATATGCAATGGTCTCTCTCTGTAGCCCCATGAAATATGAGGCTCTCTTTGGGTTCATTCGAGTAATCCAGTCTGGTCAAATCACGCTGGCGTCGGTGCATTTCATTTATTCATTCTTTCATTCAACCGTCGTAAAATTTCAACACTGGTTTCATTTAAATTCATTCAATCATGTAGTGAATGCATGGCAAAAAATTGCGCGTCGATGTCCCTTACACCTTGTATTGTCTGGCTGCTATGTCATGCCACCTCATGCTGTGTGTGCACCTAGCACCATGTTTCTACTAGACTTCCAGACTAAAAACCTTGATATACTTGTTTAAAGGCCAAAATTTTTTAGGCTGTGGTCATAGTTTTTACACGAAAACGTAGGTACGTAGTATCTCGATGAAATTGCAAAAATGTCATGCATGATTGCCTACATCAACATGATCTAACATATTGGTTGCCGGTTCATTGTGCGAAGCAATCAACGGCGCCAGCGCAGTCTGTTGTTATTTAACTGATTACATAATGTACAGTGTCTGTACCACGTTTTTCATGCTTCACGAATTCTTTTTTTGTACCGTGTTCTGCGTAGGTATTGCAGAAGTGATGTTGTAGTTTGAAAATAAGACTTGATTTTTATTTATAATTGCTTCCATGACGATAATCCTTTAGAAAAATCCCATGGCATAACTTAGGCTTACTATGTCTCGTTAGGAGTGATAAAATCTGAGCTAGGATTATCTACGTGTGTGTTTGGCTTATCACAATCTGTCACTGGACTTTAATCTCTTGCAAGGAAGTAAGTAACTGCAAGTAGTTCTGTCAAAAAAAAAAAAATATACGCGCTGACTTGAGAACCTCCTTTTTTTCGTCGGCTAAAAGCTGTGAGCCTACGCACCGACAGGGTTTATCAAACTAGGGCTGATTGATTGATGAACTATCAAAAATTCTAAATTATCCGTCGGATAATGATATCTGGCGTTGATAAAAGCAGCCCACTCAAACCGTCAGTGTGCCAAAATGTCCCAAATGCTAAGCCTTCTCTGTGTGAGGGGATGGCCCATAATCCATCACGCGCGTTTAATTAGTTTGATAACTATGGCTTGGAGATGCAGATAGCTGGGGTCAAATTCAACTTCAAAATGAGCAACTCTAAGTTTTTTTTTTCTTTTCAGGAAAGTGCAGAAACGAAGAAGACCTACACCTATGCGCAGTTGGAAAAAAACACATCAGTCTTCGCGACTTCACTGATAAAGAAATTCGGTTTGAAGCCAGGCGATGTCGTGGCGGTCATGTTGCCGAATTGCCCCGAGTTCCCGGTCGTGGCATTCGGGTGCTTACAAGCGGGATGCGTGCTGACGACTGTAAACCCTATTTATAAAGAGTGTGAGTTTACTTTTCCTTGTAATTGGGTTGTTGAGCTGTAGATGTACTTAGTATTATTATTTACTTTGTGGCAGTAACTTATAACCCTAAGTCATCAATTCAGATAATTTATGTAAACAAAGGTGATAACAGATCAAAAAAATATCGTCATAATGGTAATTCACATAAAATGGCGGAAAACAAGGCTATATTGGCTTTTATGTACTTATTTTAGAAATAATAATTAAACAATTATCATACCGTGTTAATTTTTATAAGTTTTCGGTTTTAAACAAAGTTATTAAAAAAAGAAAATTTTGTGGTATAAAAAATATTATGATACTGGTAACACTACAGGAGTTCCCAACATTCTCAAATTTCATTTGACATAATTTGCAAACTCGCGTCTTTTCAATACGTTCGTGTTCTTTTCTCCGATCATATTATTCGCTGCGTGTTTGTTAATTGTGCTTTGTTATCATCGTGTTAAGTGTTTCATTTTGTTGTTAGTTGTTATATTTCCTTGTTTTTGTATTTCCTTGTTTTTGATAAATTGTTTTGCAGCACTGTCCTGTCATTTTGACAGTGACATTTCTTTGTTTACTAAAATTATCTGAATTGATGACTTACCGTCTTATTACAAAACAAGGTTCATCTTCAAACCCAGGTTTAAACCATGGACCCTTTTTTGAATTTCGAGCTTTATTCTGACACGTTAAGATGTCAGTTTTACAAAACTGACAACTTAGTACCGGACTAAGTTGTCAGTTTTGTATAAAGAACTGTATTTCTATCAAAGCTAGGTTCATATTACAAAAACTGGCTCGATGGTTTAAACCATGACGAAGAAAAACCTCGTTTTGTAATAAGACCGTTAGGGTTTAGCATAATAAGGCCAATTACGGCCGTTCAAAAATTGCCAACGCGGACGGTATTTCACGTCCACACGGCGGGGTATTGGTAAAGTTTTCAACTAGCAATAATCGCACCTCGGGTTAACCTCATTGGTTACGATATTGCCTCTGCGCAAAGTTAACCTCAAATAATTTTTTGGCCGACCCAACCAAATCGCGGTAACGAAACCATAGCGAGATCTAATTCGATCCCAACGCCATCTATCGAGGTTGGAGGTAAACTTTTACGCTGCATATTTCCATACAGTTTTAATTTCGGTCCCACCAAGTATGAACAAAGTTTTTAAGTAACTATTTAAGATTAAAAATAAAAATATATGACTTCATATGTAGTGTTAACTAAAATCAATATTTTGGAGATTGCTATACAATTCGTAAAAACGTAAAAAACTCAGCATTGTTTGATCGTGTGATTTAGGACAACGCTAAACTATTTCTAGATTTTAATTAAATATCAAAGAAATTAAGGGACTCGTTTTAAAAATGAGCAATTATTGTAGTCAAAATTGCAAGAAGATGATAAACAAATGCGGGCTAAGGACAAGCGCCTGTTTAGTCTTTCAATCTAACTAAAGACTAAACTGAACTGGTTTTTGTTGTTAACCTAGTAATATTTACTTCGTGTTTTTGATATAGTATAAGCAGAAAAGAGAAAACTTCATCCGTTACCTAATAAATTAGTACGTCTATGAACAAGAGAATGCGCAAATATCGAGAAGAGGTACTGATAATTCACTCTCTTTTGTTAGCACTTTTAGCAAGAACTATTATGTACGGGGAAGAAGCTATCACAAAGTATAAAGTACGTAATTATTAATTATACACCCAAAAGGTTAAGCTACGCTTGCCGGGGTTGTCCGTAGATGGGTGACCATCTTTACATACCAAGACTCATCCGTGCCTCGGAAAGCACGTTAAGCCGTTGGTCCCGGCTGTCATTCGTGGATCTTTGACAGTCGTTACGGGTCGTCAGAAGCTCGAAAGTCTGACAACCAGTCTTACCAAGGGGTATCGTATTACCCAGTTACTGGGATGTGGAGGTCAGATAGGCAGTTGATCCATGTAAAATACTGGTATTCAGCTGCATCCGGTTAGACTGGAAGCCGACCCCAACATAGTTGGGAAAAGGCTAGGCAGATTGATTTTTGACACTCAAAATGAGTAGGTATTTTGATATCTACCGCGATGAAAACATTTCTTGGTATTATATCAACAGCTGTTATTCTTGCGAAATATTAGCAACTAGCTGTGCCCCGCGGTGTTACCCGCGGTTTATGAGATACACTAAAACGTGTATTATTTAATCGGTGAATAAAGTATTCACAAAAGAATTGCTCATCCCACGGGAA
The DNA here is from genome assembly GCA_946251885.1 of Cosmia pyralina. NCBI lineage: Eukaryota > Metazoa > Arthropoda > Insecta > Lepidoptera > Noctuidae > Cosmia > Cosmia pyralina. The sequence continues at coordinate 19,731,854 of OX276355.1, forward strand.
CACTACATTTTTTCAGGATGTAAAGTAGCCTATGTGTGCTATGTGTACACAGGATGTCTGCTATTTCCACACCAAATTATATTATATTATATTATTAGTGTGATAGTGTGATTATTTATTTTTGTTTTTTTTTTTCAGTTTTATTATTGTGATTTTAGTTTAGTCGGTGATCTTCCTGTGCTAGTCACAATAAATACTATTTCTTTCTTTCGTTCTTTCTCTATTTTTCGAGATAAAAAGTAGCCTATTATTTATCCAGAGGGTCGTTTATCGGTCGAGGCGTTTGAGCTTGAAAGAGCAACAAATATATTTGAAGTTCTTGCTCATCCCACAGGAGCACTACATTTTTTCGGGATAAAAAGTAGCTTATGTGTTAATCCAGGGTATAAGCTGTCTACATACCGAATTTCATACAAATCGGTCTAGCCGTTTGAGCGTGAAGAAGTAACAAACATACACACACACATATACACTCACAAACTTTCGCCTTTATAATATTAGTGTGATAGTGTGATGTGATAGTGTGATTATTTATTTGTTTTTTTTTATTTTCAAACTTTTATTATTGTGATTTTAGTTTAGTTGGTGATCTTCCTGTGCTAGTCACAATGAATACTTTTTCTTGCTTTCGTTCTTTCTCTATTTTTCGAGATAAAAAGTAGCCTATGTGTTTATCCAGAGGGTCAGCTACTTCCACACCAAATTTCATCAAAATCGGTCGAGGCGTTTGAGTTTGAAAGAGTAACAAATATATTTGAATTTCTTGCTCATCCCACGGGAGCACTACATTTTTTCGGGATAAAAAGTAGCCTATGTGTGTTAATCCAGGGTATAAGCTGTCTACTTACCAAATTTCATCCAAATCGGTCCAGCCGTTTCAGCGTGAAGAAGTAACAAACATACACACACACACACACTCACAAACTTTCGCCTTTATAATATTAGCGTGAAGTGTGATGTGATGTGATAGTGTGATTATTTATTTTTGTTTTTTTTGTTTTCAAACTTTTATTATTGTGATTTTAGTTTAGTTGGTGATCTTCCTGTGCTAGTCACAATAAATACTTTTTCTTTCTTTCGTTCTTTCTCTATTTTTCGAGATAAAGAGTAGCCTATGTGTTTATCCAGAGTGTCAGCTACTTCCACACCAAATTTCATCAAATTCGGCCGAGGCGTTTGAGTTTGAAAGAGTAACAAATAATTTAAATTTCTTGCTTATCCCACGGGAGCAATACATTTTTCGGGATAAAAAATAGCCTATGTGTTAATCCAGGGTATAAGCTGTCTACATACCGAATTTCATCCAAATCGGTCTAGCCGTTTGAGCGTGAAGAAGTAACAAACATACACACACACACACACACACACTCACAAACTTTCGCCTTTATAATATTAGTGTGATAGTATGTGTTGTATAGGTGTTATTGGAAACTGTTTTGATAACAACTTTATTGCTGAATTTACAAGCTTTAAAAATATATATCAGGTAGTTATATAAACTTACCTACAAATACTTATACATCATCATCTGCCTAGCCTTTTCCCAACTATGTTGGGGTCGGCTTCCAGTCTAACCGGATGCAGCTAAAAAACAGTATTTTATATGGAGCGACTGCCTATCTGGCTTCCACAACCCCGACCACAAATACTTAAACATATTGTAAAATAATGTGGAATTGAATAGGGCTTTCCCTCTTTCCATTTCAAGGTGTCCTTATCAAGTGATATAAAAGTATAGAAAAACATATAGATTTTCCAAATTTCTAGTCATTTGTAGCTATATGATATATACACACACGTCATTCTGATAACGTATATGTGAATTTTAGTTGAAGAAGAAACAAAAAAAAAATTCTAGGAGATTTTAATAGGTGAGAGTACCGCAGGGGAGCGTTCTGGGTCCACCGCTCTTCCTAGTCTACATGAACGACCCTATGGTCCCTATTGTACCTGCGATTCACAGACAGAAATAATAACTTTATGATATGTTATTATTTCTGTGCCTCACGCTTGTAATCCTCGAAGGGTTATGCAGAAGTGTAGGTAACTGTAGTAGGTACACCCATATTTCGCTAGTAATACAACGTGTCGTTTTGCATCCTCGTCAAATTTAAGGGTGTGGTATAGACCATCAAACCGAACAACTTTTGCCATGGCACCTACATCGTAATCGCGAAAAAATTATCAGCCGTCCCATACATTTGCGTCGAGTAGGTATTGAAATTTTCTATGGGACAGTTGAAATTTTTTTCGCGATTACGATGTTGGTCCCATGGAGAAAGTTGTTCGGTTTGATGTTCTGTATCACATCATGAAAATTGACGAGGAAGCAAAACGACACGTTGTATATGAAGTAGGTAATGCTAATGAGTGACTGATTCATTGGAGAAGTTTCAAGATTTCCCAATCATTGAGTATGGTACCTATGTTCATGCAATGGTCCCTGCAAATTCTAAAGAACATTTTTCTTTTCCTCTTAATTCAGAAACATGAACATTGAGTAGGTACAAACCTACATATTCTTCAAAGTTTGACGCAGAAACAGGATAAGTCATTGACATAGCTTAGTTTATCTACTCGTCAAATATTTACATTACAAAATAGTTTGATAAGCGACATTTTAACGCTTCAATTTAAATAATATTTACTTAAATTCGGTATTTTTATGCTAACTCAGAAAATATGATGAATGGTGTTCTCCAAGGATAGCTAGAATGAGAGTTAATAAGGAAATATATGCTGAACTAGCTTGGTGGACAAAATTCGATAGCTGGAAGAGGTCGCTGACGTCATTCCTCCTGGTGAAGTCCTCTAATATTTCTTACTACAACATCTTACTGACAAGGGAAGCCCCCCTACCTGAAACTACCCACATTTGAAAACCATATTTCAGTAGGTTTCTATTGCTATCGTCATCATATCTGCCAAAATTCGTCTACTGAAGCTCTCTGAGAATAGGGAATATGCATGTATTTTTTTTCTCTTAACTACGGCATGGTTAGGTATATAAATCCAAGAAAAGTATTAAAAGTCAAATGTTACGACTGTTTGTTGCTCAAAAAAATTATTAAACTCCAATAATTTTCTACCACAGCTCAAACATCCGTTGTTGTCGCGGCCATAATGTTACGTCACGATACTGCTTTGTGAACATCTCTTTATAAGTCACAAAGCATATACAGAGTGTAATTTTAAACGTCTTTATCCTCTTCAACATTTATTCACCATTATGAACAACTTTTACTATGGGCCCAAACCTAAAATCGCGAAAAAACAAATCAGCTGCTCCCTACATTTTGACGAGTGTGATGTAGGTAAAATAAACTGAACAGCAGATTTTTTTTTTTCGCGATTTCAGATTTGGTCCCATAGTAAAAGTTGTTCGTAAATATGAGTACAATGACCTTTTAAGAGGATAAAAGCGATTAAAATTTCACCCTGTATAAATAAAATTATTCTTTGTTGTACTTTATTCAAGCAGAAATCGCACTTACTTAAATTTTCACGTTCACTAATTGAAGTAAATGGTTTAACTTTGATTTTGACTTTGGTGTCGGTTGTCCGGTAGTGAGATGAGCGGACGACATTGTTGCCATCGCGGGTACAACCTGGGCCATTACCACAAAACATTAGAGTTTAAAATTCTACAAAATTGTTGAATTGAATTGAAATTGTTGAAAAATTGTTGAATTCTACAAAATATGTAGAAAATATTGCGTAACACAGAAATTACAAATATGTAAATTGTAGATTGTCACTTGAATTTATATAATTTGTATGGTTTTGCGTTACAATTATGTGGCTTAGAGTTTTGTAGTTTAAACACTTGTAAGATTTACAAAATTGTAACTTGTACATTGTAATTGTAAAGTTTTGTGGTATAGGGCCCGAGATGAGTGTTTACATGGCTAGATCGAAAAAAATATCATATCAGTCTCCTGCCTTTATCCCAATCTATTTGGGGTCGGCGCAACGTGTCCTTTTTTCCATACTTCTCTATTATTCGTCATCTCGGTAGTCACCCCCTTTCACACAATCATCTTTCACACAATCCATCCATCGTTTCTTTGGTCTTCCCCTACTCATAAAGCCATCGACATTCATACTCAAAACTTTTCTCACGACATTTTCCTCACTCCTCCGCATCACATCCCATACCATGACAACCGATTTCCGCACAACTTTTCAGTCACCGGTGCCACATTCAGACTTCCTCTTATGTACCCATTTCTCTATCGAAAAACGAAGAGAATCGAAAGATCGAAAAAAATATATGAACTTTAATCCGATTTTTTGATCTAAGCATATGATGATCAAGAAAATTCAAAAGAAAATTGTCCATGTAAGGACCATGCCGTGCCTCTGCGATTAGATAATATATTCTTTATTATCGCAGACATTTATTGCACATTACGATAAATTCACCGACGAATGACACCAGCGGCGATGATAACACTTTTACAAGCCTAACAATAGGAACAGATAAGTTTTATACTTTTATCATGTCATTACCCTATTGTAAAACAACGGAGGTGTTTTATAATACCAGTATTTTATTATTTTTTTCGAGCAAGCTATCAGGCAGTTTTTTTTCCGTGAAAACTTCAGCAATTTTGTAACTATTTTGTATTACCCGTATTAATTTCTAGCTCGATTTCTAGCGAGGAGCTCGTGGCTAAGTAATAACAGCCGCACGGGTTGATCCATCATGTTAAGCTACGCTTGCCGGGGTTGGTCCGTGGATGGGATGACTTCTCCCGCTCTGGGCAGAGCAGGAGGGCGTGTCAGACTTTTACTGACTAAAACCCACCCGTGTTCCTTCAGTTGCCCGTGCCAGGGCCACGGTATCTCTTTCGAACTACCCGCGACATGGATGAACATCTTTACATACCGAGTCTCATCCGTGCCACGGAAAGCACGTTAAGCCGTTGGTCCCGGCTGTCATTCGTGGATCTTTGACAGTTGTTAAGGTCGTCAGAAGCCCAAAAGTCTGAAAACCAGCATTACCGAGGGGTATCGTATTACCCAGTTAATGGGTTGTAGAGGTCAGATAGGCAGTCGCTCCATGTAAAATACTGGTATTCAGCTGCATCTGGTTAGACTGGAAGCCGACCCCAAAATAATTGGGAAAAGGCTAGGCAGGCAGAATTTCTAATAATAAATAATTATGGTTGAACGCGGAATAGTTATCCTTATATTCTTCTCTAGAATGTGAGTCAATTCAATTATTTGCAGAACTTTAAGATGCAACAGAAACCTGCTTGCACAGTAGACACTGCATATTTTTCTGCTTTATGTATGCAGTTTTTCCACTATTTGAGGTGAACTGTATACCTATTGCAATATGTTTTGTTACTATGTTTTCTTGATGCCTATAAATGAATCACCTCAAAACGTTAGCAAACATAAATTTCACTTTTAAATTTCTGCTAGTCATCATCTTTTATTATTATTTTACCTCCTCCAAAATATTTAATTCATGAATTTTTATCGGTTTCAATCGATCATCAATGTTGTGTTTAGCTACTTAGGTATATAAAGCAATGTATGCGCTCTACTAGTGCATCACTTGCAGTGATTAAATATCGTATAGATACTGATAAACATATTGGAAATACTTATAAATTCTGGAATATCTATATTTGACATTGATATCATAATTATGTGTACCTTTGGCCGAAGTAATTCAAACTAACATTTAAATAGAAATAAAAATTTTAATAACCATGAAAGGCTATATAATATCCCTGAAAGTACTGAACCGATTTCAAAACTTCTATCACTGATAGAAAGCTACACTATTGCCGAATGCCATATATGTTTTATGGGTTACCTAAGGGAAGTTGCGGACAGAAGCTAGTCATATAAATAGAGGTTGATCCGTATAGTAATTTTATATAATAAGCCACCGTAAAATTAAGAACTTCGTTAAAGTGAAAATAATGGTATTCAGCTGCATCCGGTTAGACTGGAAGCCGACCCCAGCATAGTTGGGAAAAGGCTAGGCAGATTGATTGTTAGTGTAGAATCTCATTGATTAAGAAATAATATTATTTCCGTTAGATTGTCGAACTTTTTTGACTGTCGAAAATTGTGAACTGCAACAAACCATTTACAATTTAACGCATTATTGTTCCATAGTTTTTAGTTTATCCATGGGAAACCGTCAAATTGTGAACTGGTATCAAACTTGTTTGCGATGCAACACACCTGGCGCTAATATTAAATAACCTGCCTGTGCCTAGCTGCGAGCAACTTGGAAGTACCTACTTAGCGCTTGCTCGGCTCGCGCACGGTTGATCATACTTCTCCCAGTTCAATATTTTATTTTTCGATAGTTTATAATCTAACGAAAATAATACCGGTTATAATTATAAACTAACGGTTCTAACAATCATAAGGTGACGTATGTAACGTACGTGTACATTTCAAATTATTTATGTAATGAAATAGGCTTTTATTTGGATTTAGGTAATGACATAATATTTATGGCTCATTAAAATGCTGGTCGTGATGTTTCTAGTGATAAAATGTATTATGATCTAAGTAGGAAAGACATAGAGGTTTAGCTGGATAGCGATAAAATACTTGCTGGTGACATTTTACTTAGCCACGATTACGTTGGCTTTTCAATAAGTTGTGTTGTGCAAGTCATTGTCAGTACGATATTGAAGCGGACGACGAGCAATGGGTAGCCCGCCGTCCGGTAAGGACCAGGCCCGGGTCGTCGGCGCGTTGTGTTCCACGCGCGCCTCAAAGGGATGTCAGCAGTGACGGGGTCCAATAGGGCCGATGCCACCGGGGTCGCGGGTTGTTCGAAAGCGATACCGTGGCCCTGGCACAGGCAACTGAAGGAACACTGGTGGGTTTTAGTCAGTAAAAGTCTGACACGCCCTCCCGCTCCGCCCAGAGCGGGAGAAGTCATTTGATGAAATCCCATCCACAAAAAAAAAAGAAATATGACATTGAAAAGAAGGTACTACATGTCCATACATTTACCACACCCATGTGTGGATGCAGCAGGAAACATACCTTAGTGTATTGCTTGTGCATAATTACTCCTAGTAGATATGGTTTTTATTGAAAAGAAAAGGTTGGTTGTAATCTTCTTTTTTTGTTTTTTCCAAATGTTTTACTATCACGAGTTTAACAGCGGTATGTCAAACACGGCAACTCGGTGCCAAAACGTAAATATTTATTTACTTATCTTGTGGGGTATAGGATGATTGAACTACTATTTAAAAGTTGCCGTTTTATCTATCAACTCAAGATATCGCAGTGCACTGCTGGCAATAAGATTCTCCAAGCCACAGGTCTTAGGCCGTTCAAAAATAAATATTCTGAAAAGAGTTTTCCACTAAAAATAACAAGTTAGCGGAATTAATAAACTCTAAGATATGTTTCTGCTCGTTAGAATAAGCCGACGTTCGCACGGACGAAAATTATCGCGACGGGATTTTATCGCGCACTCGATATTCAACTCTCGTTGTTGAGCCGAGTATTGAGAATCCAACCTAACAACAACAGAGTGCATTCTAGCGCGTCGAAAAAACAAACTGTTGGATTTTCAACTCTCGGCGCTTAGCAGAGCGTTGAAAATCCAGTGCGCGAAATAAAATCGCCGCGATATTTTTACGTCCGTGCCAACGTCAACTTATGGAATATGAATATGAATATGTAGTCACGTCCCACACACAATATAAATACTATGACATTGTTAAAGACTACACAGAGTTCAAGAATCAAGGATAAAAAAAAAAACATTTTCTAATGCAAATATCATTGCTCGCAATAGATACAGTCAACTTACTACCGAACCGAATACTGAAGTCGATAAGAAAAACTATTAGGTTGGGGAAAAAGTCTTTTCGCATTATAGTATGTATGAACTTAAAATAAAATCTCTTTGGCTATACTATTTGTATCTGGCTGGTTTTGGTATCATTGAAAGTTTAAATTTTAAAGAACATAATTCTAAATTCAAATTAGGAAAATGTGTGATTTTCATTCGTTTTTCGTACTGTCAAGATGAGTAAATCTAATGAAGAAATTCGATACATTTTAAAATTTTACTACAAAAAAGGTAACAACGCAACGCAAGCCGCGAAAAAAATTTGCGATGTTTTTGGACCCAGTGCAGTATCTGTGAGGGTAGTACAAATTTGGTTTAAGCGTTTTCAATCCGGAAATTTTGATGTCAAAGATGCACGTCGCTCTGGTCGCCCTATTACGGATAAAATGGATGCCATTTTTGAAAAAGTGGAGCAAGATCGGCATATCAGTAGTTACGACGTAGCTGAAGAACTGGGAATTGACCACAAAACAGTTTTGGCGCATTTGAAAAAAACTGGGTACACAAAAAAGCTCGATATTTGCGTACCTCACGAGCTCACTCAAAGAAACCTAATGAACCGTGTACTCATTTGTGATTTTTTATTACCACGTAATGAAACCGAACCATTTTTGAAGAAGCTGATAACTGATGATGAAAAGTGGATCACGTACGATAAGAACGTGCGAAAAAGGTCGTGGTAAAAGGCCGGTCAGGCTTCACAGACTGTGGCGAAACCCGGGTTAACTCGCAACAAGGTGATGCTGTGTGTGTGATGGGATTGGAAGGGCATTATTCATTATGAACTGTTACCGCCAGGCAGGAACATCGATTCTGAATTCTACTTCGAACAACTGATGAGATTAAAGCAAGAAGTTGAGAGAAAGCGGCCGGAATTAATCAACAGAAGGGGTGTGGTTTTTCATCATGATAACGCTAGACCTCACACATCTTTAGCCACTCAGCAAAAATTAAGAGAGTTTCGCTGGGAGGTGTTAATGCATCCGCCGTATAGTCCTGACCTTGTACCTTCAGATTTCCACCTGTTTCGGTCTTTTCAGAATTCTTTAGGCAGTGTCAGGTTAACATCACGAGAAGACTGCCAAAACCACTTGTCGCGGTATTTTGATCAGAAGTCCCAAAATTTCTATAGCAATGGGATCATGTGACCTACAAGATGGCAAAAAGTTATCGAACAAAATGGTACCTACATACTTTTGATAAATGTAAATAATGTATATTAAAAAATGTTTTGAATTTTCTTAAAAAATGCGAAGAAACTTTTTCCCCAACCTATTATTTTGGATAATTTGAACCTAGTTTGTGTCTAAGCCCACATGAACATGTTATGATGACAGTGATAACTACTGAGCAGCTGAGTATTTACTAATTCTATGTCTCTCTTTATTCACAGTCGAACTTGTCCACCAAACAACCATCACGGAACCAAAAGTCTTCATAACGTTACCAGAATGTTACGAAACCGTCTCGAGATCTCTGAAAGCAGCAAAGATACAAGCCAAAATAATCCTAGTTGATAATCCCAGCAAACCAGTTCCTAGTGATGTAGCAAGATATTCAGAAGTAGCAGAATCGGGTGAAGCAGATTTTGGTCTATTAGATAAAATAACAAGGAAAGGAGACGATGTGGCTTGTATACCATTCTCAAGTGGAACTACAGGGTTACCTAAAGGCGTTGAGATTACTATCGATAACCTATTGGCAGGAATGAAGCTTATGCATCAAGAAGAGAACTGTTTCCCGAATATTGCACACGGTAAGAATGATTTTCAGACTTTTGTTACTACTACTATTGAAAAAGAGGTCACTTCGTACACATTGAACGGAGAATAAGGAATAAATCATTAATTTGCTAATTCAACTATGGCCTCTATATAAGTTTCATTGCTTATTTATGAAGGTACGAAAGAAATAAATTTTAATAATTTGTTTACAATTTTAAAAATTTTGAGGTTTTTAAGAAAAATAATATAATGCAAAAATTACACGCATGAATTAAAACAATAGTCACTTGCTGATGGTCACAGATAAAATGTTGTTTGATCTGTATAGTACCTAACAAACTAAAATTAAGAAGTGACTCTTTTCATGACATGTGACATCCACCAGCTCGCACTGGGCCCATTATGTGGATTACGGTCAAATCTCTCTCACAGAAAGGAGCGTGTTATCAGTTGAAACATTCTAGGCTGATTTTACTATGCTGTTCATGACGAATACTTCATTGACTATTTCTGATATTTTCAGGTGACTTCCAAGATATTCTCCCAGCATTCCTGCCCTTCTTCCACATATACGGTCTCGTGATTGGTCTCATGGGACACCTGTCTAAAGGCTGCAAGTTGGTCACTATGGCTAAGTTCTCCGCCAGTACGTATTTGGACATCTTAAAGACCCAGAATACTACCTTGCTTTACATCGTACCTCCTGTTGGTAAGTAATTTTTGTTTTCATTTGGTCTATCTATAGTAAACATAGTTCTCTCTGTAGCATCTTCTTTACCATTTGTATAGCGTAAGAGATCATTTAAGGCTTTGTTAGTAAGAGGGCAGGTGAATCATTTGTGACTTCCTTGGCAACTATAAAAATATTATTATTCTTGCAATGCTATTCTGTAATGCTCTACTGTCATGTCACGTAACAACTATTTAGGTACTTGGCTAATGGTTTTTTTTTTTATAATAATAAAACAAAACTCTAAACAGTGTTCTTAAAATATACTTAAACTACACAGAACGAAAACAATTCGCACATTACGTAGGTATGATAATTTATATTCTACTCAGTTTTTTGTGCCTAATTTACGTTAATCTTGTAAAAATAAAAAAATATTTATTTTTGGTGTAAAGTTTTTTATGTCGACACGACAGCATCAGCACATTAATGTTTGTGCAATTAAAAAATGTTTAGTACACTATTAAAATGAAAAAACACCAAAAGGAAGTTATTTTTTATTTTGCTGTACCTACCAAATTTATAAAATTGTTTCATCAATTCAGTTTCATTCTCCTTGCAGCGATCCTCCTAGGCAAGCACCCAGACGTGAATGAAACTCATTACCGTCATGTTAGACACATCATCTGCGGCGCCGCGCCATTGGCTGCATCAGACGTTGAAGCTATCTTACAGAAGAGTAAAGTAAGTTTTACCCTCAATTTCATCTTCTCTTGCCCATGTTACTTGGCGTTGACGCAAAAATGTTTTCCTTTTCCGATCTTCCCCTGTCAACTGTCACGTTATCATTCACCCCCTTTTCATCCATGTCAGAGATGATCCATTCGCATTTTTTTTTGATTTCCCTATCCCTTCACTTTCATTACTTTTGGATTTGTCGTTTCGCTGTCAATTGCATCATGTGACTAAGAGTGTGATTATAAAAATAATTATCTTCTTGGAATGAAGAGGATGCGAAAAGATGGATGAATTGCGAGGGAAGATATGTAGGAAAAGATAGTGATGGCTGACAAGAGAGAAAAGGGAGCCAATTATGTAAAAATCACACCGTGAAAACATAGATGAATCGAGCTTAAAGCTTAAGAGCTTAGCTTTTATTTTTTTTATTTATTTATTTTATTTAAAGTGAGCTGTCATTGCTATTAATTTCTAGCATAAGCTGGAATGATAGTTCACTTCAAGCTCACTTCTCCCAAGCTCTCACGGTGAGATTTTAACAGCATACATCAGCAGAAGAATAAAACATGAGGCGCCGACCCCAAACAAACTGTGCATCCAGAAGAAGAGGCACAATTTATGTTTGGGTCATTTGTGACAGCCTTTATATTTATCGTCCACTTATGTGTCCATTGAAGTTATGACATCTTGTCTTGATGAATTGTTTTATTTGATCTTATCTTTCGTTTTATAACACCTTCTATTGCTATCGATAACCGCTATCAGACTCTATGAATACTTCCAACAAGTGCCTGTTCTAGTGTTCAGCAAGGCATCACCAGATAACTCCTCAATAAACCGATATATACCACTAGGTTGGAATAACGGGCCATAAAAGTTTTATCTTTGATAATTTTTATTAGTTCAACTATTTAATCTAGCGTGCTTGCAACAATTATTAAAAGATGGAGTAACTTCTCTGTGTTTGTTTAGATATCAAAACTGATCCACCTAACGTTCAACCTTTAGACTCATACCTAATTGCTTGTTGAGGAAAACAACGTTACCAATACCAAATATGTTCTTGTCCTAGTTATTTAAATCAAGATCCATCAACTTTAACTATGGAGACGTGCGTATTACTATAATAAGATTGGGCAATAGGTTTGTCCTTGTCCTAAAGGCCATGATATGATAACAAAGTTATTAATACTGTGACACTGGTTCTTGAGTTTTAGAGTGTTTTATTGTGGGAAACTTTTGAGTATGAATGTTGATACTTAATACTAAGAGTATAGAAGACCAAAGAAACGTTGAATGAATTGTTTAATAGAAATGTCTGGTCATCATCTTCCTGCCCTTATCCCATATTACTTGGGGTCGGCGCAACACGTTTTCTTCTTCCATTCTACCCTGCCAACCGTCACGCTATCATTCACTCTCTTCTCTTTCATATCATTCCTCACTTTTCTTTGGCCTTCCTCTGCCTCTCCATCCATCAACACATGTTGAATATACATATATTCATCACTCTTTTAGTCACATGCGTTTCGTCTCTCCTCATTACATGCCCATACCAAGACAAACGATTTCCTTTCAACTTTTCTGTCACTGGCGCCACTTTCAAATTTCCTCTTATATACTCATTTCTCACTTTATCCATTCTCGTCACTCCACACATCCATCTCAACATTCTCATCTCCGCTGCATGCAAATTTTTTTCATCCGTCTTCTTCACTGCCCAGCATTCCGATCCATAAAGTACGACAGGCCTTATCACGGACTTATAAATTTTCCCCTTCCACTTGAGGGGCATCCGTGTAATAGAAATGTCTGGTATGGCAAGAAATGGGGTAACTACCGAGATGAGGCGTAATAAAATAGTATGGAAGAAGAAGATAGTACCTAAATAAATTGGGATTTGGGTAGTAGTCTAAATTGTACCGATGAACTGGTGAAGATCGATAAAATTCATTGAATACCGGAAGCGCAGGGCTGGCCGCAATGCTTGGGGAGGCAAAGGTCTAGCAGTGGACATTTTTTGGCTGATGATTCTATCCCATATTTCCATCAAAAAATTACCTTCTTGTATCTTCTACTTCCAGCATGCCATCGAGTTCAACCAAGGCTTCGGTATGACAGAGACGACGTCATTAGGCACATCTACTTTCAAGGGCACACAGAACGTGAACTTCAATGCCTGTGGAGTTCCCATGGCCAGTGTCCAGCTGAAGTTTGCTGATCCAATCACTGGGGAAGCTGTACCTGTTGGACAAGTAAGTAGTTTGAATAGTAATGAATTGAAATTATTTATTGTAAGATTGAATGAAGGAACGGTTATTGTAGCGATATTGATCCTGCTGTGGACATTTTCAGGATTGTGACATTCGGAAATCTAAACAAGATGTAACCTAAATAGCGCAAACCTCTTAGGGGTCATTTGTTCTCATCATTTTGAACAACTTTTACTAATGGACCAAACCAGAAATCGCGAAAAAAAGACAGCTGTTCCCTACATTTTGATAAGATATGCGAACATAAATGTAGGGAACATCCGATTTTTTTTCGCGATTTCTGGTTTGGTTCCATAGTAAAAGTTGATGAGTACAATGACCTCTTAAGAGGTTGTGCATTATTTAAGTTACACCTTGTATAACTTTAAAGAATTTAATTAAGTCTCAAGATTTGTATTTCGCTAAACAAACAGTTAAGTAAGAGCTGTGGTGGCCCAGTGGTAATTTAATGGCTCCGACTTACGAGTTGGTCGAGAGGTCAAGGGTTCGAACCCAGGCAGGCGCTTTACTTTGTGTAAATAATTTAATCACCACTGCTCTCAAAACGGTGAAGGAAAACATCGTGAGAAAACCGGCACGTCCTAGAACCAAAAATTCGAAGAAGAACTCGCAATGGGCCCACGTGGTGAATCACGCCCCACTCCCTCTCGAAGAGAGAGTGCCTGTATCCCAGCAGTGGGAACATTATAGACTGATTATGTAAACAATTAAGTTACTGTTACGTTGCTTTTTGTGCTACGAGTAATCTCGTTTCTCTGTTCATTTTCATCAAGAACATAGTTTCAAAATTCTCAGTATTTTAGTGTATAGTCAATTTGTTATTCAATTTTGTTTTTAGTCTGGAGAAATGTACATCAGGAGTCCAACTGTTATGAAGGGATATCACAAAAATCCTAAAGCGACTGAAGAAACCATGACCAAGGACGGTTTCTTCAAGACTGGTGACCTTGGCTACTTCCAACCTGGTGTTGGATTATTTATTACTGATAGGATTAAAGAACTTATTAAGGTAACTGATTACAATTACTGTTTGATACATTATGGTCCTGGGACCAAACTTCCGTGTAGTTTATATTCGTATTTGAAAACTGTTTTTTTTAATATGAGCTTCCAGCTGGCTCCTTTATTTAATGCTCCATTGGGTCTAACATTATCAGGTCTTCTCATAAATCTATTTTTTATTGCACCTATGATTAATCGCAACCTGTTCATATTGAAATACCTACTACCTGACCATCTACGGCATCAACTACTTTTAAAAACTACCTTTACTTTTTCACCAGGTAAAAGGCATGCAAGTTGCACCAGCTGAACTAGAAAGCCTCCTACGGTCTCACCCTGCAGTACAAGACGCTGCCGTGATCGGCGTCCCTCACGAGTTCTTCGGCGAAGTACCCAAAGCATTCATCATCAGAAAGAATGGTTTAAAGATTACTGAGGAAGAAATCCAAGACTTTGTCGCGAGTAAAGTAGCGGTGTACAAGAAGATTGAAGAAGTCATGTTTGTTAATGACATTCCTAAAACAGCGTCCGGGAAGATTTTGAGAAAGGAATTGAAGAAAATGTATGCGTAGAAGAAATGTTTTGCTAACTCAACTACTTCTTGTGAGGATTTGAAGAACAGCCTTGGGTTCGCTTTGGTGAGAGATTTTAATATGGGTCTTCTTCAGCTAATGTTGCTATAAGTAAAGTTTGATGGGTAACCAAAAACATGGCCTTCCCATATTCTTTTAGGAAGATTGAGAAATACAAAATCTAGGGTGATCTCTTCTTAGGAAAAAATCACTTTGACATGCCTTAGCGGATTTATTAAAGAGTAGGCTCTAGTTCTGATCGAATCCTACTAAGTATAGTAGAAGAGTTGGCAATTTCTAAAGTGCCTTACTGTTGTATGTTTAGTAAATGGGACGTTGTGGTTACGAAGAAATTGTTGAGTAATTTTTGTAACGTTTTTCAAATTAAGTTGAGGTGGTTCAAAAATGTGTCGTACTTAAATACATTATTGTCTTTTTGTTTGTTTCCATCCACGGGGACTGGGACTGTCTGTGGACTGGGGAATCCCGTATTTTGTGTCACTTTCTTGTAGGTAAGACATGATTTTTGGACTACCCTGTGTTGTAAATACTTTTAAATATTATAATTTTAATGAAGAAACATCACAAAAAAATTATGATATAATCTGTTAATATTTATCGATTCATTTTCAGATTATAAGCCAGATTAAAGTTTTTTTTTTTTAAGATTTTAATCTTCAAAAAAAAAACTAACTACTACTATATGAATAGTTAATGAGCACTCGGGAGTACTCGGGACCTTGAGAGCTGAGGGGGCAAACTTCGAATAGAGACGTTTTAATCTTTGATTTAATTTTTACTATTGATTGGTTTTAAAATATTGATCTCTACAAACAATAGACAACTAAAATGTCTGCTTGTTGTAAAAACCGTAGAGCAACTACATAATAATTATAATTAAAAAAGGCAATTCGTAAAAATATTCGTTGTTAAAAAAAAACCTGCCATGGGCATGTCGGACCACGCACAATGAAGGGTTCCGTAGTTGGGATGAATTTATCCCAAAAACAAACAACATTATAGTGGATTGACCATCAATATACGTTATGGTCAATTCTCCAACTGAAAATGAAAGTTTGTAATCGCAAAAAAATTTTTTTATGTGTTATTTATAACATATAACTACACATTAATGATTATCAGACATTTTCCTTTACTTGTGCTGTGAGACCTTGCTTCTTGCCAAACTTAACGATTCTAGGTCAACGGGAAGTACCATAAAGGTTCTGATTTATTTGCGAGTATCAAAATATGTCACTTAGGGCCTGTTTCACCACCTACGATTAAGTTCCTATTAACTTATTTGGCAGATAATTTCATACAAATTTTGTTCCATTTTTGAATTTATTCGGTGTATAAAATATAATTATATAAATAGACCCTTATATGGCCATAGTTTTTATTGCGTTGACATTGAAACTTTATTTTTTAGAACTCCAAGGGACTATTCTCCAAGAGTATTTGATATTAATTTCAACTTGATACTTCCACGCGTTCTTGAGTACTTATAAGTTCCATTTTTTCCTTCTGAGATACGGAACCCTAAAAACGAAAATTTTAAAGAGTGCTTTAGGGAGAGTTTATTCTCTGATGATAATGTGGGTAGGTGCAAAATACTATCAAGGTAATAGTTTTTATATTTTAATTAAAATAGTTAGTTAGTTAGTTAGTTTTTATATTTTAATTATTTATTAAGAATAAATTAATTTTTCAATAAACTTCATTTTTTATTTCAAAACCCCTAGGATCCCAAATCAGAATCAGTGGAAAAAAATGGTTGAGCTGAATGGTGCTGATCCGGGTCTGGGTATTTAGTTTGAACGGCCCAAAGCAAATGTCTATTCGCGGGCCATTCGACCGTATTCAAAAATCGTCTACGTTCCAAAGGATCAGCGCTAAAATAGTTACAAAATTAATTTAAAGGGACTGTCACTTTAAATTAATTTTGAAATTATTTCATCGCATACGTTATGCATATTGCATAGTTTATGAATTTTAACTATTTAAATATTTACTTTTACTATTAAACATTTTATAGTATTGTTGATCGTTTTTCTAAAGAAGATAATACAAAAAGGGGAGTAATCTAATGGGTGATGAAATGAGGCTGATAGCAGTGGCGCAGCTATCGGAGGTTTAGTCAGTGCCGTGCACTGGGGCCCTCGAACCCTAACCACCGAGCCTCAAACTGAACTTTCGAAAATTTCTCTCACCTTCAGAAAATAAATCTAACAGGTTGCAACATGACTAATCATGGCAACTCAGTTGAAAGAAATTCAAAACTTGTAGGGAATTCCCCAAAATTTTTTCTGTTGTTTGTGCAGTGTTGCCAGACTAACGGATTCAGCGTCAGATTTAGCGGATTAGGGAAGAAAGAATCGGAAGTTTCGGAATCATTAGATATTGACCCAATCTAGACTCTGGCGATTTATTAAAAAAAGGGGTTAGGTAAATCCAAAAATGCATGCCTTAAGCACTCTTTTTATACACTTCTGGACACATCTTTTGGCCCACCTTGTATTTTCAGTTTCGTTTGGTCCTAGCTAAAATTTTATATTAGGTCGAGCAAAAAGTTTTTATGCAGTTTTGAACCTGGCACATTCACAATTTCATTCAATAGTCTTTTTTTGAATTTCGAACACAGAATTTAAAGAAACAAAAGAAAATTTGGAGCCTGTTTGTTGATATCAAACAATCGAATACTAAGGAAACTTGGTTTTATTGGTTTACTTGGATTTAATTCTTGAAAAAGTGATTGATATCTTTGGTTTTGCAACAAACATTACTTATTCTTAACATTAAGGTGAGGTTCTATCAATAATCTATGGATACTTCACCTGAAGTCTCCGCCCAAGCTGTGGCACTTATTCAGGCCGGACACAGCCAAAGAAACGTGAGTGCTCAACTTAATTTAAGTCGATCTGCGGTCCGAAATGTTTATCGGAGGTACCTAGAGACTGGCGGCTTTGTTCGTCGCCAAGGAAGGCCACGATCTCGGGTCACAACTGAAAGGCAGGATCGATTCATCGTGACGACCAGCTTGAGAAATCGTCACCTTACCTCCATTGAGATACAAAACCAACTTCGCGACTTCCACCGAGTATCTGTGAGCGCTCGAACTGTTCGGAGAAGGTTAAAAGAACGCGATATGGTACCACACAAGCCAGCTAATGGCCCCAAACTAACGCGAGCCCACCGAACAGCGCGCCTTCATTTCGCACGCAGTCATTTAAATTGGACACAGCAAGATTGGAGCCGTGTACTCTTTTCTGATGAGTCTAAAATTGTGTTACATGGCAATGATGGAAGAAAGAAGGTCTACCGACGTAAGGGAGAGCGTTTCGCACAATGCTGCTTTGAAGAGAGGGTTGCTTATGGCGGTGGCTCATGGACTGTCTGGGGCGGTATATCCGCGAGCGGCAAAACTCAACTTGAGGTTGTTACAGGACCACGGCTGCCAACATTAATTGCTGAAAGGTACATTCGTGAGTGCTTAGAACCTCACGTGATACCATACGCGGACTATGTGGGCCCAAATTTCCTTTTTATGCATGATAATGCAAGAGCCCATGCGGCCGGCATCGTCAGGGAATATCTTCAGGATGTGAACATCACAGTTATGGACTGGCCAGCCAGAAGCCCAGACATGAACCCCATTGAGCACATGTGGGACGAGCTAAAAAGACGTGTTGGGCTCGTCAGCCAGTTGCCCAGACGATGCAGGAGTTGAAAACTGCCATAGAAGAGGAATGGGAGATGATCCCTCAAAATTTCATAGAGCGGTTGATAAACTCTATGCCTAATCGTATGAGAGCTGTGGTAGATGCCCATGGAGGCAACACGCGTTATTAAATTAAACCTTTATTTGATAAAACATGTTTTTTATTCAAAAATCAATTGCCTTTAACAAGGCGCATATCCGACTTGTTAGGCGTAGCTCCATGTCGTATGGTATTCTGAATTCAAATTTAAAACAATACGATCGAAAAAGATGGTAAAATGTATCAGGTTTAAAACTGCATCAACAGTTTTTGTTCAATCTAGCAATCATATTTCGGTAGGGGCCATCGAAACCTAAACTCTAAGGTGGGCCAATAGATGTGTCCAGAAGTGTAATAGCAATCATCAATTTTTATCATAAATTAACAATTTGGAAAAAAATTCTTCAAAGTTCGATAAAAAAATCTTAAATTTTTTAATCTTTTGTTCAATATAAAATAACAAGTTATTGCCCGCGGCTTCGCCCGTGTGAATGTCAATACTTTCCCAATTTAACTCGGATGTCGGTCACAATTTCATGGGTTTTAAATATTTTTGCGCGGAACCCTAATTTTTTTTTCTAAAATAAAAGTAATCTAAGTTACTCCTTATAATCTATCTGCCAGTGAAATTCTCGTCAAAATTGGTCCAGCCGTTTCGGAGATTAGCCGAAACAAACAGACAGACACAGATAAAAAATTTAAAAATAGGTTTTTTGTTATAAGTAGGTAGGTACCGTTACCGTACTTACCAAAAAAAAAAATCTGCTGCTCCCTACATTTTGACGAGTTATTATAAATGTACGGAATACTTAGCTGATTTTTTTCGCGATTTCAGGTTTGGTCCCGTAGTAAAAGTTATTCATGTTCATAACGATGAGTACAATGACCCCTTATGCGGTTGTGTATTTAATTCTGGGACATGTTGTACAGTTTACTTGATAAAACCTAACTGCACCCTAATTGCGTAACACACTAAGAATCAATCGAAATCTGAATAATTTTGAAGCAAATTGCGAATCCATTGCTTCATAAGTTCGAAAAATTTGTCTGCTCGACAACGACTGCTCATTTAATATTGAGAAGACCAAACTCTTACGTTTTCCCTGCCGAATTCTATTCCTTTACCTACCGAGTCTAGTTTAGTAAAAGCCCATTCCCGTGCAGAGCATGATGACAGCTGCAGTTGTCTTACACTCTCCTTAGTTTCGAGTATCAAATACCTGGGGTGTACATTGATGAAAAACTAACCTGGCGCACCCACATCGAGGCATTATGTTCACGCACAAGAAAGCTCATCTACATATTAAAGGAGTTAAGACATTCTGCTGACCCTGTAACTTTGTCTTTGGTTTACCAGAGCCTATGTGCATCAATAATCACTTACTGTATTACAGTATGGGGAGGCACTTATAAAAATCTTCTAATTCAAATAGAACGTGCTCAAAGGGTGATTCTATAAGTAATGCATTTTAAGCGTAGAGATTATCCAACCGCCCTTCTGTACTCTGAGTCCCAAGTCCTCTCTGTGCGACAACTCTTCATTTTACGTGTAGTCTTATGCCGTCACTCCGTCCTACCTCTAGACTCCAGCATCGTTCTAAGACGTCGAGGTCGTCCGGTCTGTGACTCCGTCCAATGTCGTTCCGCTTTTGCTAGCCGCCATTACTCAGTCCTAAGCGTTCGTCTTTATAATAAAGTACATAGGTTAATTGATATTTATTCTTTGACCAAGTTTGCGTTGAAAGCAAAGCTAACTACTTGGTTGCAGAATTTGTCTTACGGCGATACCGAGGATATTCTAGCGGTCGCCTTATGAAGGTATTCGTAGGGTGATCGTTGGAGTGTCTTTTGTGTCGTTGGGATGTTTTCTATAATATGCGTAGGCCGTGTATTCTTTCAATTTGTAATTTTTCTTTCTATTTAAATATTTGCATAGAATAATGTTAATGTTCACAAATTTAAATTCATAGTAATTACTGAGCCTGATTGCACATAGTTGTAATTTTCAATGTTTAAGAGGAACTTTGGCTCCTGAGATACAAGTATCTTTTTACTTAGTTCAGGAGCCAGCTGTTCACCTGATTTTGACTACCACTTGTACTACCATGTTTAGTGTATCTGTTAATGTGTATCTCCTTGTACAATAAACTTATTATTTATTTATTTATTTTTATTATTAAACGAAAATAATGCACTAAATGTTGTTGAACTGTCAAAATGAAACCGATTCCGATTGTGTGTTACGCAATAGACCTGTCCCCTAATTGCGTAACATATTAGCAATTGGAGTTGTTTCATTTTGACAGTTCAACAACATTCATTGCGTTATTTACGTTGTCGAGCAGACAAATTTTTCAAACATACGACGCAATGGATTAGCAATTTGTTTCAAAATGAAACCGACTCCGATCGATAATGTGTTACACAATTAGGGAGCTGATTCAGATAGGGTCCTAATTTTTTTTTGCACCAGAGCCTGTGGTTTCCTAGCTACGCCACTGGCTGATGGTCTGTGTCAAATTGTTATTTTTATATTTTTATTTTTAAATGGATGCGAACTTAAATCTGCTTTTTGTGAAAACTTTTTATGTCAATGAATTCGTGATCTTGAGTTTTTTTTTTTCAATCATCATTTTTCCACTACTGGGTAAAGGTCCCTACACTACAGCTTCCCACTCTTCCCTGTGTATTGCCTTCTCCAGCCCATCTCCCATATACGTCACCACGCCAACGTTTCTTTGGCCCCTTGAAGTAGTATTTATTTATTTACTTACATCTAAAGTATTATTCACTGCATCATAAATTAACCTTAGCATTGACTCTGGACATTTCCAAGTATAATGAGCTGGAGGTTCGAACTTTGTTTAGATTACAATAATTAGCTACCTATTCATAAGGTGACATTCATTGCGATGAACTTTGACCATGTACCTACGTCATAGATATAACTAAATTGAAGTTAATTAGCCAGAGCGATAAAAGTTCATGAATATTCCAGTACAGCGGAAGTTCCGATAGCAATATTTTGTCAACATCAAAATATTGGCGTCAGTAGCGCCATCTAGTAGGTTGAGTAGTAAACACAGTTTAAAGCTTCTCTGAAATTGAAGTAGATGTCGCTAGTGAGTAATAAATGTAGCAGTAAGTTACTCACACCCACATTCAGAAATGTTCATTAAATTAGACCTAATGAATACTTAACTAATTGGCATTAAATCCGTTAATCAACTGTACATCCCAGAGACATAATTTAAGGGTTCATTAGCTAATGACAGTTCTAAGTATAAGTAGGGCGAAGCATCTTAGAATCATCTTATCGATTGCGTATCAATAAAGCCTTGGTGTTGCCACATTTCAAAAGTGTTGATATTAAATAACATTAAAGTTTATTTATACACGTTGAAAACTATTATTCATAGTAATATAAATGACAATCAGTTCTTTTCCTGTAAGTTTTTGCTAAATTGCAAAGCGAAACAGCTATTTTCAATAAAATAAGCGATTGCGATCTTTTTTCTATGGCATCCTTGCTAACTGTGAACTGTCAATGTTATATCATATTTTTTTTTTATTTCATTTCAATTATTATTTTTCATATTTAATTTCATATAATTAGATGTTTTATTTACCGATTTTGTTTGTGCTTCATTCACCGGGCGAGAAAGTTTTGTGTTGTGAATTTTTTAACCGACTTCAAAAAAAAGGAGGAGGTTCTCAAATCGGATGTTTATATTTTTTTTATGTATGTTCGGGCATAACTCCGATATCTAAAGATAAGATGTATCTATTCATACACGAAATCTCTTAAGGGATCAGTGTACTCATCATTATGAACAATTTTTACTATGGGACCAAACCTGAAATCGCGAAAAAAAAATCAGCTGTTCAGTACATTTATATTTAACAAACTCATCAAAATGTAGGGAGAGAAGAGATAAGTCGGTGGCAAAAAACTAAAATACAGATCCAAAGACACCGGTTTCCAAAATTAAAGTTATTTTTCACTTTGTAGTGTTTTTTTTTTTGAAATCGGTTGTTTTTTTGTTTTTGTAAAAAGATTTTATTTCATCTGCACCGCCTCGGTCCTACTTCTCTATATCTTCTGGCATAATCCACAAACTCAATAAAGTCTGCCAAATCGGACATTATTGCTTTTAAACGTGTAGGTAATGAAGCTAATTGCTCTGTGAGGTAATGCAAGCGAATTCACTGGTAAAAATAAAAGTATAACCC
Source organism: Cosmia pyralina (assembly GCA_946251885.1). Taxonomy (NCBI): domain Eukaryota; kingdom Metazoa; phylum Arthropoda; class Insecta; order Lepidoptera; family Noctuidae; genus Cosmia; species Cosmia pyralina. The sequence goes on from OX276355.1 coordinate 19,754,679, forward strand.
CAAACGAAAATTTCTAAATCAATCATTAAAACGTTAAGTAAAGGTTTTGCTGTACTTAACTTTAATTGTCATTAAGGGACGCTAATGAACCGTTAACTGACTCTGAGAGTGAACTTTTTTAAATTTTTACTAAGGAGCGCTTTAAGTAACCATTAAACGTCTCTGAGTGTGGCTGTCAGTGTAGTAAGTCAGTGAAGAAATAATTGAAACTAAATTAGACTTTTTATTAAAAGATTGCTGTTTTCGTTAGCCCTAATTATTATTAGGGCTAACGAAAACAGCAATCTTTGCTGCAGATAACAATTTAATTCATAAATAATTAATTATTCACCATTGAACCTATTGTCCCAATTAATGAATCCCAAAAGTAACACTGCTGTTAGTTATAATGTACTTGCTCTGATCTTCTTTATCTTAATACCTACTTCTTCGACCTACAGTTGGTATCAGCTGATTTAAAAGTGTACAATATGTGCAGAGCTGCTGTTAGCGCACTACTGTTAACTTTTATTCATCGCTTTATCACGGTACAAACTCCATTCACATTACCTAATGGCATGTCGTAATTTATGTAAAAAAATTGTAAACAATGCGGAGTATATAATGAATGGAGTTTTAGCTGCAGAGGCACTCACTGTCAACCAACGCGACGTCGCCGTCGCAACGTAGCTTTCGATACAATCACGTCTCTGATGCTATGCTAGCGTAGCGCCTTCGAAACGTCTACGGCTACGCGGCATAGGCATATTGAGTGAGCGCCTACGCTGGACCTACGGCAAATTGCGGAGAGGCTAATAGCGCGCTGTTGGATTTTAAACGCTCGAGACAGTGCCGATAGTTGAAATTCATCAGCTCGCAGGCACTCATTTAAATGTCGCCTAGTGTTGGTGAAAACGGGCACACATTCTGTAATTGTGTTCCAATCTAACTCTTCCTTAAGGATATCTTTCATAAGTTTATGACGATACTTACAAGAGCATTCATTATTACAAGCTGAAATGGAATAAACTAATATGGGCACATTTAGTACCACTTCAAGAACCTAGAACTTAAGGATTGTAGAAGATTTTAGTCTCCATTTATAGCAATTGCAATCTACCACACAAACACTCTATTTCTGCCACCTCCGTGGCACATTAGGATTACATGACAGACTTCACGCATATCATATACATTTGTATGCGGCCAACGTCACACGTAAACTATCTGGGCACGGAACCGGTGCACCATGTTCCAACTAACGACACCGTGTATTAGTGTGTTTATGAATCCGAATATGTACAGAAAGTACAGTATTTGGATGTATTATGAACTTTAGAACGAGGCTGAGGCATAGATAACCTCCTAGGCAGAGGCTAACAACTTCCAAATTGTGAGTATCGTAAATAGGCTATACAAATTTACTTGGGTGGGCAGTAGGGTAGGGAACTAGGGACATTCTGCATTGTAGGAACTGCTTTCCACAATAGTCGGAATTTATTGTGGAAAGCAGATGATTGGTGTACCTTTAGCTAATATTTTTGAAGGTTTACCCTGGCCTGGGTCTGTGTGACCCTGGTCTGCGTCGGTCGTACTACATTCGTAGTTATACACTAAAGAATCTCCACTCGTGGAGTCTTTTTATGATCTATCAGCAGTGGTAGCCCGCGAAACACAATGTTTCTTGAGTTTTTTGAATAATTTTTGATCAAGATACCTACAATCTGGCACTGACCTGTAAATTGCAAAAAACGCAAGAAAAATTGAATTTCGTGGGCTACTACTGCGGATCAACC